>OW203657.1:20000000-24800000 GCA_934044485.1 Apeira syringaria | reverse complement strand
ACTTGTTTTATAAGTTTTTTTTCAATGTATGACATATATATTCAACATATAGAATGACTTATAATTTTAGCGTTTTTTTAGTGTTGTATAGGTATGTATACATTAGGGATACAAAAAATAATAAATTATTACGTTATCGCAAGTTTGAAATATTTTTAAATACTGAAATTTCAATTTTAATTTCTAATGTAGTATTTTTTTTGGTGAATAGTTTTAGTTATATTAGGCAATAAATAATTACACAAAATTCAGTATTTAAATACAACTATTAACCTACCTGCCTAATTAATTTGTAGACGCTGCGTCACAAGCCCGATGTCCCTTTGGCATACAATCAATTATGTTCTTTTGACATTTCTAATCAGAGCAATACGACAAAAGTTTTCACAAACTGCCTGTTTCAAAAGATAAGGGGTGTCTTACTTTTATGCAAATTAAGCTATTGCAGGATTTTGTTGTTTTCCGAGTTACTCCGTTTGGCCCCTTGAACGCGCATCATATTTAATTAAAAGGGTGATTGCACTGATAGTAATTAATTTAAATTAGAATAATTAATGTATCATTCATCCGACGGTCGTCGTGCAGTGATAAGTGACTTTGTGACCGCGACCCCATGTTCGAATCCCGGCTGGGGCAAACATTTCTGTGACGTTTGCCCTCGGGTCTTGGATGTTTGGGTGAGGTGATTGTGTGTGTTCATGCCTTCCGTGATCCAGGGTGTCCTATAGTGCCGTGTGCGCGTGAATGCGACCCATTTTTATTTACTTTTAGTTTCATATGCAAATATATTTTATTCACCTACTAAGTTTCATATTTTACTAGGTATATTCATGTACCTAAATAGTTTTTTCAACGTTTACGTTATGTTCTTTTTTGTCTCGTTTTTAAATAACAATTAATTATATTTTAAATTATTTAAACAACACCATTAACATTTTGCTTCTTCACCACAAGAGATTTGTTTGTTTGAAAGAGATCGCTCTGTGCGATAAAACCTCCCATTGAGACACACATTATTTACGCTTGTAATTTTGTATTAAAATTCGTTATGGCGTTGCAATATGGAGTCATATCTATATTATATGCTTACATTCAAATAAAAAAAGTAATTCGATCACTACTTACATATATTTGGGACCTTCCCTGACCTCACTGAATGATATTCAACTAAGAAAAAGTACAATTATATAATTTAAAGAGCATCAACTAAGAAACCTGGGCGCCAATTCTTTTATTTATCAACACAAGCTATTCACAAACAAAGAAATAGTAATTCAAACTTACCTGATCATATACAATATTGGCCACAGACCAATACAAGGCCATAGACCACCTGGCCGCAGACGCACCTCCTAGCTGCAAAATCTGAGAGACTGGTTTGGGTTGAGTACCAGATCCCTATTCCGGGCGGCAGTCTCCAAGGTTAAAATTGCCCTAATGATCGCCGACCTCCGTTAGGGGATGGCACGAGAAGAAGAAGATACAATATTGAGGGACGACCTAGGACCTAGGGATGACCCCCTGGCCGATGCGATTTGCCTTTCGGGATGCATCGGCATGTCAGCGTTAGGATTGGGAATAGTATTTATTATAAAACTAGCTGCGCCCCGCGGTTTTATCCATGTGGTGATGAATAACGGTGTCTATATGTATATATGATCGTGATGATGAAAATCAGTCTATGTGTTAATCCAGGGTATAATAAGCTATCTCCATACTGAATTTTATCCAATTCCATTAAGCAGTTCAGACGTTAACGAGTAATATTCATACATCCAGATTCACAAACTTTCGCATTTATAATATAAGTAGGAAGTAAGATTAGCAACTGCTTATCCGTTACTTTATTAAACTTATAAGAATAATTAATTTTAGTGAATGACACATATACACTTTAATAAAAATAATGTTAGAAGCCTTTTTTTAATATTGATAAAATATATTTTAAAGCAAAAGGTAAATAAACTCATTTGTAAAGACCAGTTTTATTACATCTCGTACCTAAGTTGGCAAAACGTACAAGCTGAGCCCAGAACTTCACCCTACTACGTTTGATCTAGAAAAGTATAGAGAGTACTTTCCTAAATCTTTACTCAAAGGATCTAGAAAGAAAGAAAGAGTTGAAGATATGCCCTTTTGTTCCTATATCCTACTGTCATGTACAATGAAACTAGAGGTGAATAATTATTATTAGACATACATCGCATGTAGATGACTTTTTACTAAAATTGTAAAATGTAACAAATTTACGAACTTCACATCTTAAATTCTCAGCGTAATATATTTTTGTTATAATTAATGCTTTAAAAAGATGTGTTTTGGATGTAAAAGTATAAAACTTCCATCGTGTCATATTATTTTTCTTTCATAAGGCAATCAAAGGTTGGAGCTCTAAAGTGACGACAGACATATTTTATATACCTACTTACACCGAAGCTTCTTCACTTCTAGGGTTAACCATTAAAAGTTTAAAATACGTACACAGTAAAGCATGCTCGTGACGAAACAGGTTTCATGTCACATTTCACTCAATAATTATGTTTGATGAAAATTACGATTACGTTCGTGTGAATGGCGCCAATTATGTTTTCTTTGTTGTTCGCAGCGTTTTACTTTTAATCTTTTAAGTTTCACTTGTTATAAAGGATGAGTGAATGTTTATGGCAATATGTATGAGTTACGTTTCATTTTATTTAAAAAAAATGCAAAATAAACAATATCTAAGCTAGACGCCTGTTTCCCCTAGGGATAGACAGATATCACCGGTCTTGAATGCTTCACGCAAAAGTCAGAACTTGTTTTTTATAGTTTTTTAACAACGTAGTCATATCATCTAAATTTGGTTTAAAGTTGCCAGAACAAATCCACACATTATATTCAAGATGTCCGTCAGTCAATATTTTACAATTAAAGGAGGATGGCAGACTACCATACATTTGCAGCCTAGAAGAAAAAAACCGCGTTCATGAATGAAACTTATATGTATCGATAGAGCAATAAATACATTGTACATTGTATATTCAATCATTTTCCTGGAAGTTGGGAGTAAAAAGTTATCATGGAAAATCATCTGTATCAGTATGCTAACTACACGTCCATATGCGAACCATTCAATGGATCGCTATCCATCTATAGCGTCGTTGACAGAGAAAGCAATATTGCATGGATCGCGCTACAGATACAGATTACTTATTCTACTCTGGAATAAACTAGGCATGTGTGTGTTTATGAACGCAGTCCGGGTCTACAGAGCAGCTTACTACAGATTATAGAGTAACAATAACAATTAATTTCAGAGCGTATGTATTCGAACGCAACAAACATAATGAGAAGTATAGGGTGCGTTCGAAAACTTCAAACACCACAAAAATAAATAAAATAAAAGTACTTCTGATTCCCAACTTTATAAATAATGCAAATTATTCACGGAATCCACAAATATATAACCTAAATTTTCATATATAAAGAATACATGAACGGGTTGTCATTTCGTTTTTCGGGAGCAAGGCTGGTTCTGCCATCCTCCTTTACATAATCTTTCCCGTGTATGTAGTTTATTATATTGAGAAAATGCGATTTTATAACTTTTGTATGTATACTCCGAACATTGATGAATCGAGAAACACTAAGAGTAATGTAATATACCTACAATCTAGCAAAACCAATTTACTGCCCTTCTCAAATAATGTCGTAGACAGAATCTTTATAGCAAAGACCACAAAATTAGTATTATTAGGTAATATAGATCATAAACTTGTTTACTACGATAATACTTATTACTTACTAATTAAAAAATACTACGCGCTTAAACAGGCGGTTCTCTCGCTCAGAGCGATCTCTTCCAAACAGGACGTAGGTACCAGGTGAAAAAGGTAATTTAACTTAAATAATATATACAAAAATCAGCTATCAGAAAATGAAAGATGAGTTGTGATGCTATTTTTTTTTTACACTTGGTACCTATCTGTAAATTGGCCGACTAACCAGCTTAAAGAGAAGTTAGTTAGCTTAGTTTTCATTGAACATTGAATGTTCAATGAAAACTACGTGAGACCCCATTTTGTCCTGGAGAAAATAAAGCATATCTGGTGGCTCTGGGCTCTTGCTCTAATACTGTATGAATCACAGTTTGGCTACTGATGTTAAGCGATGGTACTGTTTTATCTTACATCTTATTCATATAATACGAGCAATCTTGTATAGGTACATATATGTGTATCTCCAGTGCAAACTGAATGAAAATTTGAGCATCATAGACGAAATAGAATTTTGTTTTTTAAGATTATCTAGAAAATCTTTATTGAGTTATTAATTTTTTCCTAAACTTTTCATTACAGCGCCATCTCGTAGTCGCCAAGCGACTCAAGGCACTCAGCAACTATAATTTTCATTCACGATTTTAGTAAAATAATTAAAGAATATTAGAACCAGAGGTCTTTCAATGAAATACCTGAATAATCTGATTTCCTTTCCTTCCGGTCCTTTTTTGATACACAAACGAGTGCATGACACAAGTTCAGGTGTCATTATATCAGGCGGTCGCTGGGACCTCACCTTGACCTCTGATGGGTTAAGCGTTAACCTGTAGTTTGCCTTTGAGATAAGCAGGTGTAAGCGATGTTTACTTTTTATTTTGATACTTTTAATGGCTTTTATAGACAGATGTTTAAAATCTTGAGCGGAAATTGTATTTTTGGAATATGTTGTTTAAAATTTAGTGAATTTGATTTTACATATTTAATATGGCGAGGCAATCCACAATAGTATCTAAAGTATATGCTATATAAATAAATTCTGTAATCGCGGTACATACAAACATACATATATGCACGTCTTTTTTCGCTAGAGATGGGCAGAGACCACAGTCTTCCAAATGCTACGATCCCGACACACTTCTTTTTCTTCATCCACGCTCATAAGACCTCTAATACAAGAGCGTCGGTTTAGAATGCTCTTGACCTGACCAGAACTTCCTCAATCTGATTCGAAACGTTCGCCCAGCCCTTCCTCTTAGTAGTGAGATGAATCAGGGTAAGATAGATTTATTAAAAAATATACAATTTATTGGAATTGATTCTGATCTTGCTGTTCCTTCAAACAAAATTGCAAACTAATTACAAAACCCACTTCACTTACTACAATAACATTTGAGCAACTACTTATTGCCAGCCTAAAGATAGATTTTTGAAGCGATGATAGCTCAGCAGTGGAGGGAGTAAATAAAAAAAACAAAAGATTACGCAACTACAATCTGTCCATCGCTACGTACGGAATAGACGCGTACAACAATGTACTTCACATTGTATTGTGTCAGAGACAACGCATGTCTTGTCAAAGTTTGAGACCTCAAGACGCAGCATAGACTCTGATAGTAAGTATGGTTCAATCTGTGCGTCTGGACAATACTGACCGGCTTTTAGTCTTACGTCACCTCTATTTGGGACATGATTATGAATTTAAATGTATGCGATAGAAGGTTTATTATGTAACAGTTATTTTATATTTTTGAAGTGATGATTGTCTGCAGGTGGACGGTTACTTTGTTTTTTATAATGTCATTGTAGCTCTTGACGACATGGTAACTCACCATTTATTATCGATGGGTTCGATAGTTGCATCCCGCTAGACCTGGAATGTGGACTGACACTCAAGAACAGCTGCCTGAATACACTGGTTTTTAGTATCCGCTTTTCTAACTTAAGGTTGAGGGTGGTACCTAGCCAGGCGGTTACTTCAGGATCTAAGAGGTGTTGATGGCATTACAAAGGCTCGCAGGTGTTTACAGACAGAAAAGGCAGGACAAATCGTAATGCATGTTGAATTCAAATATTACATAAATGTAGGTTATGTACAGGTGACCTGCAGGCTCAAAAAAATATTACTAATTACACTTTTTGACTTGTTTTTTTTTTTAAATCACACTCAGACCCCCGCACTATGGTTCCCTGTGGCGCGGGAGGCATGGACACACACAAACACCCAAGACCCGGGACAAACACCTGTAAACATCGCACAAATGTTTGCCCCTGCCGGGATTCGAACCCAGGGTCCCGGAGACACAGGAGTCAAGTCACTGACACTGACCACTGCGCGACGGCGACCGTCGATGTCGTTGTTGATTTCCCCTCTTCTGGTGCGCTCACATACTCTAGTGTGAAAACAATTCAAGTTCAATTGTCGTTTCCGCGAGAATTTTTGATAAAGCAAAAATTTGGCCGCTCGAAAATAATTTTTCATCCCTTCTATTCTAAAAACAATGATTGGTTCATCAATAAGTGCGAGCAAAGTAGGTCTTTTCTTAAAGAAGGTCATCTTAGAGTTTTAAAGCGGGCGTAAAAACACTTTTACTAAGCTTAACTTTATTAGGCTTACTAAACTTTTACTAAGTTTATCTTTTCATTCCATTTTATTATTGTTATTTCCTTTATGTTTAGAAGCAAAAAAGTATCAGCCTATAAAAAAATAAAGTCAAAAATGTGTGTTTCGTTTGTCTGTTTGTCAGAAAAACCGTCAAAATCACGTAATATTTTTAAAACCGCGGAGCACAGTTAGTAATATAATATTGCTATATTTTAATACGGACAAAAAACAACATATATGCTCAAATATAATTGAGTTCATTCTAAGAATCCATTCTCATTTCAAACATACCTAAGTGCTATTAATTAATGAATTAGGTATTTATTACACTCAGTTCTTATCAAGAAGGCAAAATAGTCAATGGAGTTCACACTATTTACACGTATTTACCCTTATTTCAAGTACATTTTAACTTTGCTACTTTATTAATGAAATATTTTGATATGCCGACGAAGCAGCCGTAACGTCGGCATATCAAAAGGAAATAATCTTTCAAAAATAGTATACTGTATCCGGCTTTTTAAGGAATACCGTCTAATTAGTGAAGCGAACTTGTCGATATTTTGTTATCGAAACTAGATGGCGCCTGTGAGGTCGAGACCTCGATCATAACGAGCTGAAATGTCTCGGAAACGCTGATAAGATAAAACAATCAGAATTGCATATTAACTACTTTCCTTTTAGGTAGCATCTAAAAAGTTTTACTTCAAAATATAATTGTCATACGTTATTGATTTTGCCCTTACAAGTATTGTCGTAGAAATAATTAAGTTTTCGTTTCAATTCTTGTTATGCTACACAGCTATAAGTATTACTGTGTGTTTAGTAATAAACTGACAAGAAATAAATTACATAACGACAACCTATCCCGTTTTGGTATATAAAATGTAAGAAGTGTTTTCATGAAAACGACTGTTAGTAGGTTAATACATACCACCTAATTTTTTTTATAGATTAGATATTATCTTAGAACTTCGCACCTAGATTCCTTGTGTCGCGGGAGACATGGATACATACAAACATCCGAGACCCGGGACAAAAACCTACAGTCATCGCACAAATGTTTGCCTCTGCCGGGATTCGAACCCAGGGTCCCGGAGACACAGAAGTTATGTCACTGACCACTGAGCCACAGCGACCGTCCCTTATTTTTACCGTTATTTTTACTATAGTATAAACTACTTTTATCACATAATTTTTTCTGTAGATTTATTAGTAGAAACAGTATCTACGCTCGTCAAATGATTATGAAACACCACAGTTTTTATGTCACAACTTATTATTGACGTGAAACTTTTCTTAAAAGTTTTTATATCTATTAACTGTTAATTCTCACACTATGCTGTTTTCATATCTCGGATATAAACAAGAGTTAAGTAGGCAGCGCGATCAGCCTCGCATCTTATCAACCCTGATGACAATTTATACGTTTTCATTCCAGTCCGAAACATATTTAACCTTATTTGCATCAAGAAGTAGAATCTGGTATCAACCGGTAATAACCACCACAAGTCTCTAGATGTAGTATATTTCAGCTTAGCCTATCATATGATTGCTACTTTTAAGAGTGTACCGATAAACCGCATTAGCGTCGCGACCATAAAGTGTTATTTTGATGTCGACAAATCCACTTTATTAACAGTTGGACCCCCCGCTGTTTTAATGCAACCATGTCTGAATAAAGGTTGGAAATACTTAGGTGGGACACGCAATAAAAATTTTATAGCTGTTGAGACGACAAAGTTCTACGGGTGCGCGCTTCTTTTGAGTTAAATGCTCGCATCCGAGCGACAATAGTGATTGCGCTTGACACCTGCGCCTAGTGATGCAGGTCTCGATGAATTCTATCGATGGTCTTGAAACTGTCAGGTCGATATCCATAATGCCTTAAAATTGTTTTAATAAGATTTGTATTGAAGTCTTTTTTTACCTTTTCATTATGTTTTATTAGGCTCGATATTTGTACGTAGTAATTTGTGGACGTAAGAATATTTTTTATGTTCTATGCATTTCTCTATAAAATCCATCTTTTAAATTTTTCTATCATAGTTACATTCACATTTTTACATGTTAAGATTAAAAAGTATTAAAGCCATTTCTTAATTTTTTTAAATTAAAATTTTATACTAGTTAAAAATATAAAAATATCCAGGCAGAATTGAAAATTGGAAGCATTGTATTGGGGTATATTTAATATTATTTTGAAGACAGATTTTTTTATTACTATTCAACCATTGATAATGACTTGTTGCTAAATATTAAAGGGTGCTTTATTCTTGGCTAAATTAACAAGTTCCAAGGATGTGTCGATACCGTATCGTTACTATATGGCCAATAACCGGTCAGTTTATGGTATGTTTGTCCCGCGATACCGTGGCAGTTAACCCTATCTTTACGACCGCCTCTAAACATAAGTGTCTCTCTGAACTTATTTATTTTTATCTCATTCCACTTTTTAAATTGAATCCAAGACCGGCGCGTGTGTGGCTCTTTTCTCGCCACTAAAACTGTCAATAAAACGTGCAGCCGCGTTGAATCACACTGCCTTTTAATGAAAATTTGACTCTTTTTAATATGTTATTTATGTGTATTAAACAAGTACCTTCTACACCTTAATAAGGCAAACACGAGAGTGCGTGACGTTAATGACCATTTTGGAAATTTAATGCAGCCATATTGTTGAGGATTCGTCGTGTCTGTCACGTCGTAAATAGAAAGTTTACGCTTTATTCACTATAAAAAATAAACGAGCTGCATCATTTTATTAACAAATTGTTTATGTATACTCCCGTATTTACAATGCACGTATGTTTTAAACATTACTGATTTATTCTAATAGAGCTTCACGAAGACGTCGATAAAACCAAATTCCTAATACTATCGATAACTAATGCTGATTTTATGCAGCCCTTTTGCATCTAAATGTAGTATTGTCTTAATTACATTAATATGCGTTTCCTGCGACTGGAAGCATTTTGATGTTTATTGAGGAAACTAAAAAAATCAACGTCTACCAAATATTCCCAGGTATCACAAATTTTGTTCTTGATGTTATCACAGTTTTTTTTTTATTTTGCATTTAATCAACGATTATCATTCTTCTGTATAAAATCATGTTTTAAAACATATAACTAAACTTTATAATAATATTAAAATACTTTAAAAATAATTATGCTCACGATTTAAAAGGAAAACCTCAAGCAGCTGCAAATCCGAGTTCAAAAGGTTTTCGTACTTATAGCACATAGTTTTACATCTATATTCATTACTGTATCATCATCACCTTTATTATTTTTATCTGCTGGATATATGTCTTCCCCACTGTTCTACACATCGAGAGCGGGCTACATCCAGCCTCCTCTTGTTCTTCAGAGTATTCCAGAGTCCTCTATCATTATCAGGATTGGTGTCTACCTTGTTAGGTGGGTATCCTCTTTTACAACTGCCAGCCCCATCACTGGACTCAACTATGACTCCAGTCAACATTCTAGGTCTGGTGTGATTCCATCTTCTGCCACATCGTAACTGACCCTCAAGTGAGATGATAAATTATCGAATGCCTTATTCTCTCTCTCAGCCATGGGGTGTCCACTGCTGGACATACGCCTCCCCCATATAGGGGGGATTTGCCAATACTCGCCACGCTTGGCGGGCGGGTTGGCGAGCGCAGTATGATATTAAATCCTCAGAAGGCGCTGCTGCCCACCTCCTGGTACGTGGTCCCTTAGCCGACGTAATAGCCACATCCAGTTACTACACAATTAATAATATTTATCTAATATCATTGTCGTCAGTTTCTACCATGAGAGTTTGTCCTACTTCCTATAGGTACCTATGTACATATTGTCAAACAGGACCTAGATCATTAAGACCCGATCCTGCGGTCATTAAAGCGGATAATATTTCATTAAACTCGTTTCTTTGGGTTGGTCTAATGAAATAATTAAGGAGACGCCAGCCCATACATAAGGGAAGTTCGTCTCGGCCATGACGTGAAGTTTGCTATTTCATTTACAAGTACGCCAGTAATGCACTAAGTACTGGAGGTGTTACATTTCAGCACAAAATAAATCCTGAATAAATCTGTAGGTATATCCTACTAATATTATAAACTAGAAGCGCCCCGCGGTTTCGCCCGCGTAGGTTACGGTTTCCCCGCTACCTCAACTATCCCACGGGAACTATACTTTTTCCTTGATAAAAGTAGCCTATGTGTTAATCCAGAGCTTAAACTATCTCGATACCAAATTTGATGGAAATCGGCTAAGCCGTTTAAGCGTGAAGAAGTAACAAACATACACACATACAAACAAACTTTCGCATTTATTTACCATACAGTTAACCGCCGTTTAATTGATAATCGGACGTTTAAATTTTGGTGAACAGCAGCCTAATTCAGTTAAATAGTATGAACTTTACTAAACTTGACTATGAAATTGTAAAGAGAAATATAGATTTTAGGATAAAATTGGTTGCCTGTAAAGTCGGTATACGGGCGAAAGTTTTACGTGACAACGACTTTGAGTGCCTTTCACTTTTTATGTCTGTCTCTCTCGCTCTTAGGCGGGCTAACCCGCCGAGTGGAAGGGACGCGTGCCTCTCACTCGCTCTCATTGTGAGCGCATAACGTGAGCGGAGCGTAACGCAGTTTCTTGAAGTGTCACCCGGCAAACCAATTTATAAGACGTTGTCACGTCAAAATATTTGCGGAAAAACTTGGGTACTATTTGGCCTTGAACCCATGACTATAGAATAACCCCCAGTAGGTGTAGAATATACTCTCAGATGTAGCTGTAATGAAGAGAATATAGCTTAGTCGTCAAAGCGACCGAAGGCAACGCAAGTTATTCCTGTTTCTGGCAGTGGTTATTACACTATAGTTCCAACGTTATATTAATTATCAGCAAAGAATCTATTTTAACTATTAATTACCTTTAACTATATGTAACTTGCCACTTACTATGGGTCTAAAACCGGCCCTTATCGACTTTAATGTCTCATGCAGTAATCAATCTAACAATACCACTGGTTTCAATTATGGTGAGCTAAATTAAATTAAAATTGAATTTGATATAAATCAATTTACTTGGATCGTTAATGGTATTCATAATCAATCATACGGAGTTAGTGTTATATGGAAGGTACTAAGGAAATCATTGTTATAAGATGTGGTATGAATGGATACGTTATTGTATCACCATCTTAAAGAAATAGATAATATTTTCTATGTTAGGTATTATTATTCAATGAAACTTTAAACAACATATGAACACTAAATTAAATACTGAAATAAATATGAAAACCAAAACCTAACAATAATTTAATTAATACTTAAACTTAATCTAAAATTCTAACCATGGAAAGAAAAGTTCAACGATTTCTTCACCCGCAATTCGACGGTCGCAGTGGCGCAGTGGTCAGTGACATTGACTTCTGTGTCGTCGGGACCCTGGGTTCGAATCCCGGCAGGGGCAAACATTCGTGCGGTGTTTGTCCCGGGTCTTGGGTGTTTGTGTGCTGTGATTGTGTGTGTCCATGCCTCCCGCGATACAGGGAATCCTAGTGCGGGGGTCTGAGTGTGAAACAAATAAAAAAAAATAAAAAAAAATTAGGCAATCGTCCAAGTAGACGTAAAACTTTTTAGTTATTGGAGTGCAACTCAAAAACCGCTAGACTGATTTCGATGAAACTTAAATGGGACTACCTCGGAGATACACTCTATCAAACAAAATTTTGAGAATCGGTCTAAAAATGGGAAAGAACACGGTGAATATAAATAAAAATAAATAAAAAATACATACAGTCGAACATGTAATCTCCGCCTTTTATGAAGTCGGTTAAAAATGAGTGCATTTACTTGTTCGATGGCTCTAACTATGGGTCTCATAAGCAAGCTCAAACTGCAGCTCAGGAGAGAGCTATGCTCTGGGTTTCTTTCCGCAAAGGAAGCAGAAATAAGGAGACCCGTATAGAAGAATGTCACCGACATAGCACAGTGGCTTTGCAAGTTCATGTGCCAGTGTGAGTAGCAAACAAGCATACGTCCTGCTTGATGGCAAGCGGTTAAGATTAGTTTTGCAGATGTCTATAGCCCACTAATCGTATTTTACAGGTACTTTCCATACGCAGCCGACATTTAAGGTTTCTCTTGATTTCGCTTTTAAAGGTCCCCATCGCTATTTATATCTTGTCATGTCTGTGTGTTTCATTCTTCAAGGAATCTCCTTATTTTAGTTTAATACTACCTGCCTTATTAATACTATTTACATACTACTAGCTGTGCCCTGCGGTTCCACCCGCATGGATTACGGATTTCGCTACCTGAATTATTCCATAGGAACTATACAATTTCCGGGAAAAAGTATTCTATATTTTATGCTAGGGTGTAATCTTCTTTCCAAATTTCATGTAAATCCATTCAGCCGTTTCAGCGTGAAGGAGTAACAAACATACAAATGACAAACCAATTTTCGCTTTTATAATATTAGTGTGATTTATTTTCATTTACAAGCGTAACTATTTATCTATGTTTTATTATTATGACATCTTAAACTCTCTTCTTCAATGAAATCTATTACATAAGTGCACGGGTGCTAACTTTGAATGAAATCTTAGTACTTTAAAAGCTAATTAAAGTTTAATAAGTTTAATAATTACCCCGGCACAAATACATATTTATCGCCGTCCTTGCTTTTATAGGCAATTTTGTAAGATTGCTAGCTACTTTGTATTTTGTAGGTTAATAATAATATATAACTAAAAAACGTTAAATAACAGCCATTCAATATTAATAGCCCTAGTAAAGTATTATTGTAAGAGCCATGCAATATAATGTTTCTGTTGGAACTAAATTAGTAAATCAGGTACAATTTTTAAGGTTCCGTAATTCAAAAGGAAAAACGGAACCCTTGTAGGATCACTTTGTTGTCTGTCTGTCTGTCAAGACCCTTTTTCTCAAGAACGTAGAGGTATCAAGCTAAAATGCATATCAAATACTCAAGTTCTCGAATAGAGACCACGGACTGCAAGCGCAGCATAGGACGGCCACCGACCAGGTAGACAGACGACCTGACTAAGATCGCAGGCAAGGGCTGGATGGGGGCCGCTTCCAACCGGTCCTTGTGGAAATCAATGGGGGAGGCATATGTCCGGCAGTGGACGTCCTATGTTTGAAATAATGATGACGATGATGACTCAAGTCTACTGTTCCTTAGAGTTGTGAAAAAAATCAACTTCTAAGCCAACGCAATCAGAAGATAAAGCCGCTTATTCTGCAAATTTTCTACACTTGAAAGGAAATCTAAACCTACAGGGTATTTCCCGTGAATTCAGAATCTTGAAATTTGCTACGAAGCAACGTCTTATAGCACAGATAAAACCAAAATTTTGAAATTGCGGAGAACATAAATTTTTTGTTACCTTTTTACTTATATTGACGTAGCGGTTTGTAAGAAGCCCTTGGTGCGCCCGTCCGACTCGCACGTGGCCGTTTTTTTATGTGTTAGGATTTATATCTTGAACTTTTTGAAACTTTCAACCCTTAACCACTACAACCGATAAAGAGAATCAAATGAAAGTTGCAGAACCTTCTGCCTATCGAGATTAATTAATCAAATGGAATCCTTTTATCTTCAAGGTTTTTATTTTTTACACTTAACATCAGATGAGACAGTGGTCGACGGCAAGCTTACAAAAGTTTTAAAAACATATCTGAAAAGAGCTGCACTTTTAGGTTTTATTACGCGAATCAGGCATTATCTCTCCATAAGTAGACAAAGTTTCATACAGAGTTTTATCTCTTATTTTAGCTCCTATTAAATAAAAAATCAATTTCTTCTTAGTACACTCAACGACATTTATTTTGAAGACTCGTCATAATCTATACCGACTTCTCAAAGAAGGGGGAGGTTCTCAAACTCGACTGTTTTTTTTCATGTGTGCTACCTCAGAACTATTATCTAAGTAAACCGATTTTGATGATTATTTTTTTACTTGAAAGCTGGTGGTTGAGTGGAGGATCTCACCAGTATAATGTTCCAGTTATCCTTTTCGATGTTCAATTGACTTCCCCTACTAATAATAAACTTCCGATAATGATATTCTCATTAAAATAAACACGTTCTATGGGTAATTGTAGAAGTCTGGTTTTATAGTTTTTAATTATGAACCGAAGAGGTAAAGCAACTATAAGGTTCCGTTACCTGTTCATGCACTAGACTCAATTTTGTAAGCCTATTAGCGGATTAGTCAATTTAATCTTTGTAACCCCAGGGGCTTAATCAATTTTTACATTGATGACTCAGTCAGTTAGTTTAACATGGTTTCTATGACACAGGCCTTGAGCCTTTATTGGGGCCGTTGCATTTAAATCCTTGAAAATCGCATCCCATTTTAACTTATACTTTAATATATTAAGGTCTTATGTTATGTTATAGGTAAGTAATTAAATATATGTAAATGTAAAGTTAAGAGTGTTAGGAAAAGTAGATAATAAGAATATTGTGTAGGGATAGAATGAACACGTACCCTGGACACTATTATGTGTTGCCAAATTAAGCTTCACTAACTATTCAAATATTCAAGTCGTATATATGTTTTTATGACTGCGTTAATGTCGTAATATATGGTATGTGACAAAGCATCAATCAAGGTAGAATGACATTCTGCAGTAGCATCGTAAAACATAGCGGTTACTAGTTACTATTCTTTGGTTAAGATGACACAACGGCTGGTACTTATGTTTATTTCAATATCTATGTACCAGTGCATGCAAGGTTATACTATTTATATTCATTACTATTTAAAAAAATATCTAATAGTAATTATATTATAGATCCAAACCTTGACCACTATTTCATTTGATGGTCAGTGGTGATGTGGTCGAAGGTTTTTTTTTTTTTATTCACAATAGGCAGGCGTTTGACCACTATCTCACCTGATGTTAAGTGATGATGCGGTCTACGATGATTCACGCCTGCCTATAAGATACCTGTTCACTCGCGACTTGAAGATGCCCAGATTGTATTCATGTGGAAACACAGACTTAGGCAATGAGTTCCACTCGTTAGCTGTACGCACTATGAATGTGGAAGCAAAACGCTTGGTGCGACAGGGTGGAACGTCTACCATGTATGGATGTCGCATTGCAGTCCGTCTGGTCGTTTTTTGATGGAATGGGGAAGGAGGTACTAAGTTATGTAACTCCAGAGCACACTCCCCGAAATGTATCCGGTAAAAAACCGATAAGCTAGCGACTCTACGTCGGTGCTGCAGGCTTTGAAGTCGTGCCTCGACTAAAGAATCCTTGTTAATGAGCCTTTTAGCACGCCTGTCTATGGACTCAAGAGCCTCAAGCTGATATTTAGCCGAGCCGTCCCACAAGTGAGAACAGTACTCCATACAGGATCGGACTTGTGCTTGGTATAAGTTGAGCAGTTGTTCCGGTGTGAAGTACCGCTTCACCTTTGCGAGTATTCCTAGCTTCTTGGCTGCCAACTGAGCTTTTGACTCGATGTAGGAGCCAAAATTCATAGTTGAGCTCGAGGTAGAATCATGCTAGACCTAGGACATAAGCTGACTCTCTAGGAGAGTTGTCTGAACATACCGAGTATTTGGTAACAGTTTCGCTAACTTGAAAGTGGTAGCCCGCAAGTCCGATGCTGGATAGAACGCTTCTGGTGGAACGGGTCTTTCCAAGGGTTATCTTTCTGCATAGTATGCAACTTTATAGGTAGGGAAGTTGGGTGTGCTTATATATAATTTTCAATATGCACTATTGAATGCTGTTTCAGATCATCCTAGGTAATTTAAAAAGCAAAATTGTATCAAAGAAAATATTGTAATTTTTTACTCAGAGCCATTTTGGGCAACTTCCTAATATTTCAATGTTTCATGGCAAAAGTTGCGTAAAAAATTGCCAGTTATTTTTTTTACTGAACTCTACATAATATTACAAGGTTGTACAATATCGATATTCATAACATGTAATTCACGGCAAATATTGCTGTGAAGAATAAAATAAGGTCTAATTTGTTTGGTTGCGTCAAATCTCGTGACGTATGTGGGTCAGCGTGACCGTCGACACCTGTAATCTAATGGTCATTACTGACCACTTGCCAATAATTGTGTCTTTACTTGCTGGGATGCTCTGTGTTTTTTGACATAGATACTTTGTACTTGAATCTTTATGGATATAAAAGTCATAAAGACACAGATCGGTTCACTCTTTATTTTATACCAGATCATAACCAACTACATTGTCAATCGATTGCAATTTATAAACTATGTAGTGTAGAGTAGATAATGGATCAGAGAATAAACTTACTAACGAACAAACGCTCTCAAACGCGCACCCCCGTACTGGGACTCTCTGTATCGAAAACACATAATCAGGTTTGACGGTCGCCGTGGCGCAGTGGTTAGTGTCATTGACGTGACTTCTGTGTCTCCGGGACCCTGGATTCGAATTCCGGCAGGGGCAAACATTTGTGCGATGAGTGTAGATGTTTGTGTGATCTTGGGTGTTCGTGTGCTGTGATTGTGTGTGTCCATGCCTCGCACGATACAGGGAATCCTAGTGAGGGGGGTCTGAGTGTGATATAAAAATAATACACAAACATACAAGAATCGGGACGAAAATTAAATCCTGCGCCTCGGTATTAAAGGTCTATTTAATAAAACAACAAACTGTTGTAAACAAACAAGACAAGTGTTAGTCATACACAGTGGAATGTATGTACGTTTCATAATCGTAATATTGTTCCTGCGTGACTATCGTTTGTTGGTTTACTATAATTAATTGTTTTATGAAATAGGCCCCAGGACTCTCTCGCCTTGCCTTAAGAAATTTTCTCACATTGTAGGTAATTTTGTGTTACTGAAGAAGACTTGACAGCTAGCCTGGGTCAAATTTTTCCGGGAAAAAAAAGTCAAAGTTTCAGGCCCGCCAAACGATGTTCAGAGTGGTAACTTCAAAATATAAGTATTTGAACTGCTTAAATACAAAAATCGAACGTTAGAAATATTATTCGAAGGAAAGCTTATTGTCGTATGCGACCTATATTCAAGTAGTACTTTCTAAAAAACATGTATCCCCTACCATTGTATCGCATTTCACTCGAACTCGACGTCAATGCACTCGTTATCAACAAGCGAGATTTGCAACAGCCGATGTTCTCAGAGATAGCGGTAATTGGGCGGCTTCACAGCAACGCGTGAATACGGAGAGAAGCGCTCTTGTAAACAACGGACCGTAGATTCATACTCTAACATATATTGCTGGGTCATGAAGCGGGACATGAACGTCCTTTTGAAGAGATAAATTCACCCGCGTGGAGTACGGTTTCTTGCTACCTCAGAGATACCACAAAAACCATACTTTTTCATGGACAAACATTATGGCTATGTTCATCATCACCAACTCTCATATATTGCTCTCCAAAAAAAATTCGTTCAACTAATTCCAATTAAAATTAGTTCAGTAACTTAAGCATGGAAACGCGACAGAGTTATTATAGTCTGGCCTGTAGTGTAGACTTTTAAATTCCCTGAATTAGTACTTCAAATAACAATGCATTCTAGCAGCTTCACATACGGCATGAAACCTCTAACGGCCGCCCATCCAGCTTGCTGTGCTAACGCGACCATGAAGGTTGGTTAGCCACTAACTCGTTCGGATTGACGAAAGAGTTAGTGTAACCCTTTGATTTTAAACAAACAACTAGGTACAAAAGCTAAACGAATAAGCATTGTAAAATTAAACCAGCATGTGCAGTATTATTATTTTTGTCAATCATGGTTAGCTCTGATATTTGGTTTAGAATATTTTGCTTTAGACGTGGGCCATTTTGCGTCAACCAAATTATTTGAGATTTTTACCTGATTTCCGATTAAATCATATTTTGCATCCGTCATTTAGGTGCCAATCTCGGTTAATTTGCTTGGCGCAAGTGGATCTTATTTGAACATATTAATATAACAATCATATTCTTATTTTTACCTGTGAGTAGGATTACATCAAATATGTAAGCTTCAAATGGTGACAATAGTACATTTTCATACGCATGTACCTACGTAAAATTAAAAGAAAGACCAGCGGTGGTTGCTACCAGCACTATGCTGATTTGGGGCCGGTTTTGTTTAAAAAACATATGTTATATATTAACTTAGGTTACTATAGATTGTTCCTATATCATAATGTTTTTGAAACAAAATCCCACTTCCGACTAATATTATAATGAAAGTTGGGATGGATGGATGTTTGTTACTCAATCACGCTTAAACGGGTGGACGGATTTGTATAAAATTTGGTATACAGATACTTCAGGTACCGGACTAATACATACGCTACTTTTAATCATTATCATCATCAATCGTCACCACGCGGGTAAAACCGCGGGTTGCAGCTAGTAAAGTATATGTCTATGTGTATGTCTAAATACGTCCACGTTGAAGGGAATTTTTTTTTAAATCGAAGCAATATGCTTGGTAGTCCGCGCAGAATAGCGACCAGCACACAGCTCGGCGCTTATCGGGATCAGCATTACGGTCCTGGCATCCCTAACGGCACTTTATACTGCATTGTTACCGAAATGATGTACCTCTATACTTACTTACTGTTTACTGTTACATAAAGTAATCGGTATTATCTGCAATAAACTCATGTTGAGATTTGAAAAGCTACGAATGCTAGTACGTCAGTTGCTTATGCTACATAAACGTGTTTGACGAAATCTGTTTGCAGCGAATGGCTAAAGCAGGTGTTCATATCAATGAATTTATGCATATATTAGTTCGATCGGTTATATGTCTTATACGACGTTAGGTCTTGTATTGTTTATTGAAAACAATAAAAGAAATAATAAAATAAAATGTAACCAAATCGGGGCTCTCCGGGAGTGGGGCTCTAACCCGAATATTTTGATATAACCGTGGTATTGATTACACTCTCAACAAAAGGCCATTCATGGAAATCTCAACCATCAGCCTAAGCGATATAATAGTTTAAAAAAAACACCAACTATAAATAAGAATGTTCTTTGGTGGTGTAATAATTTAGTAAAATAACACAAAAATAATTTGAATATTATTTTTTGGAACAGGCGATTTGACTAGAGGGCACTCTCTAAGATCACGTAACTAATAACTGCACTAGATAGGCTACTGGCAAACGAATACTCAGTTGTTAGTTTTACGATTTTTGCATTTTGTGAAAGCACACAAAAGCTATATATCTGCCTAATTATAAAAATATTTAGTAAGAACCATACGTGCTGCACAACTACCGGTCTGATTGCGGTTAAAGCAAGATAGGTGCATGAACCTAATTTATGTGCTCCACGCCCGAACAACTAATACAGCATTTTTCTTTTTTAATAATATCATTGGTGATATGCGTACCTACTTTGCATATAAACTCCATAATTTCGTTTAATAGCGAGCAAACATGAAAGTGTGAAATGCTACCATTTAACTTCTAAAATTTAAATTAAATGTTACACAAAATTACCTCCTGGGGTCCGAAATGCTTGAAAATTTCTAAATCCAATCTAATAAATTTGATAATATGATAATTCTGGCTTTCACTGCGCGTTCCATTGCTATTTTATTTCGTTCAATAGCAGTGATTATTTTGTAAGCGTATAACAAAATAATCGCTGCTATTGATTGCAATATTCCGTAAAAATAAACATTAAAGTGACATCAATGTAAACTATAATAATTTATAAAGATTCACTTATTTATATTATAACAATACTTGTGGTTTATAGTATAACATTGCTAGTATCTGGCAATCGTTGTTCGGCCTTGTGAATTATTGTCGATGTCAAAGTGACACGACACTTCATTTAAATTACTTCACGTCAATTATTGACGATTAAGCTATTTAGATATTTCATCATACAAAGATATATATTTAAAAAGGAAGAAAATACTTTACGACCTGTTCTCAGACCAATCTCAAATCCTTCCTACTAATATAATAAATGCGAAAGTTTGTATGTATGTGTGCATGTTTGTTACTTCTTCACGCTCAAACGGCTACACCGATTTCGATGAAGTTTGTTAAGGAGATAGTTTATACCCTGGATTAACACATAGGCTACTCTTATCCCGGAATAAATATAGTTCCCATGGGATAATTGAGGTATCGGGAAAACCGTAACCCACGCGGGTGAAACCGCGGGGCGCTACTAGTATTTCATAAAACTTAGGCAAGCCGCTTCGGAGGACTTTGCTGATAAACACTGTGACATGACATATTTTGTAATATTAGAAAAATAACTTATCTCATCTCAGCCATTGGGTGTCCACTGCTGGACAAATTCCTCCCCCAATTGGGGGGCATTGCCAATACTCGCCACGCTTGGCAGGCGGGTTGGCGAGCGCAGTATGATTTTCGATCCTCAGAAGGCGCTGCTGGCCACCTTCTGGTACGTGATCCCTTAGCCGACTCTTACGGCACCCGCGGGAAGAGATGGGGGAATATTATTCTAGGCCGGTACCACCACGGCAAGAAAAATAACTTATAAGTTATTTAAATATAATATAGTTTCGGAACCCCTTCTCCTTGTCTTTACCCCATACTAGGTGGGGTCGCCAAATATGTTAAAAAAAAAAAAAAAATATTCATTTATTGCCTCAAAGTAAAGGATTTCAAGTATTGCATAAGGCGTTACATTAAAAGTAATCTTACATCTACAATCTTATATATAATTTAAGTACATAATTGTCATGTTTTCCTCTTCCACTCGGTTATATCATAATAATATAAAGCCAATAATCTTCTTCTCTCAGCCATGTGCGTCCACTGCTGGACATATGCCTCCCCGATATAGGGGGGACTTGCCAATACTCGCCACGCTTGGCAGGCGGGTTGGCGAGCGCAGTATGATTTCCAATCCTCAGAAGGCGCTGCTGCCCACTTTCTAGTACGTGGTCCCTTAGCCGACTCTTACGGCACCCGCGGGATGAGATGGGGGAGTACTATTCTAGGCCGGTACCACCACGGCCTAGAATAGTAGCCAATAATGATAGTTGTAAATTAGAATATTATTGATTCGCCACTTTTGTGAGAGCGAGATAGGTAATACGTAAACATTCGGCTGGAGCCGATGACACCGACCGTTGTTCAATACTGTCTCACTCGCATCAATGTTTTGGCACTAATTAGCTAAACAATTTTTTAACAAAAAATAGAACTGACTTCAACACTCAAATGTGTGAAATAACTTGTTGAAGTCGGTACCATGATAGTTCACAAAAGTAACTATCATCACAATATTGTGCTCATGGTACCGACTTCGACAAGTTATTTCACACTTATGAATGTTGCAGTCGGTTCTATTTTTTGTTAAAAAAATTTTTCACCCTTTTCAGTGACCTTTGCTACTCACGGGATCAATTGTCATTGTGTGTTCTCTGATGTCTTCAACCGCGACAATAATATCGTCGAGATATGCGTAGCACTTTTCAGTTATTGGATAACTCCAAAACCGCTTGTCCGATTTTGATGGGGATGGGACCACCACGGAACTATACTCTGTCCAACAAAAAAAGAATCATCAAATTCGGACGACGAAGTTATCCGCGAACACACATAAAAAAATAATATATACGGTCGAATTGAGTAACCTCCTTTTTTTGAAGTCGCTTAAAAATACTGATTGCAGATGTGAGATTTTCCGCGCATGTACCTATAAATGCGCGTCAGCGAATGTTTAGCGTTTATGATCGTCATTTAGGAGCGTCACTCATCTTCCCCTTTTAACATTATCAATGGCTAACCGTTCTTCACCCACTAGTAGCTGTTTCTATGATTTATGTTAATTTTATGTACACGTAATTTTTCCTGAGTAGGTACTTAGTATCTATATTATTAGGTTCTTTTAGGTTATCTTCTTATTTGAATACAGTTTCCCTTTCTTGAACCGAATACTGATAACATGATCGAAAACAAATTCCTATAAAAAGCCTTGTTTGTAGTATTATCTTATCGACTACTATCTATGGGTTCCGAAGCAGTATCAAATTGTTTTCTACCATAAAGTTCACCCATAACATATTCATGAGATTGCCCTTAACTGTCTTAAGATCGTTTGGATATTCAAACTATTTTATATATTCATTTTTGTTTAGCACTTCCATATAAATAGATAAATTTATATACATTAACGAATGTGGTAGCATTGGTGTAGGGAGTTATGATAATTTGAATAAATTTTGGTTATTTGAGTCTGTAATTAATGACAGCTTATAAATTTGGTGTGACAATATCCCCGTAACAAAATTGGGCTAAAACAATAAATGTCGCACTATGTTTTCGTGTAATGTAGCCAGCTTATGAATTTAAAAAAAGAAATAAGGTATATAATAATAATGTAGACATATATTATCTTTTATCTCGTTTAGATAATAATCTTAATAAGATTCGCTAAGCTTATAGTGAAAATCTTATAATTTTTTAGTATTTTTGCTATTAAACGTGAGGACGAAGACAAGCACTAATAGCACAATCGAAATTTTAGTATCAACATACATTTTGTTATTAATAGCGCTCAAATATTAAAGAAAGTAATTATGTTATTAAAACTGACGTGGTTTTGACACATTATGAATGTATAAAACACGGGAGTTGCCCACGTAATAAGTCAGAGGGTTCCGACTATAGTTTCAACCACCGAATGTGGTTGAAACTATAGTCGGAAACCTCTGACTTATTACGTGAGTAACTCCCGTGTTGTATACATTCAGAAAGTAACCAGATTCTTTTAAAAATTAAGTTAATGCCCCAATACCTACTCTTGCCACTATTATGTTTAGTAAGATTCTGGCGACCCATCTGATTAACAAAACAATCAGTAACAGTAACATGTACCTGTAACTTATCTGTAGCTATAATCATATCTATGTGAATTTATCTACCTTGAAGTTTCGACCATGTTGCATTGGTCGTGGTCACGAGAAGACGAATATTAACAATGTGAACACATTGACCGAAAGCGATCGTTAAAGTATGAAAATTAGCACATCCATGTGATTTTATTGTGTAAAATTATAAAACCTTAATTTTAAAATAAAATATAAAATGATATTTAATAAAAATATAAAATCTTGATGTTACAAGTTATCAGCAAAGCATGTGAGTTTGTAGCTGATTTATAGATGAGAGTCAAAGCATTGACATTATAAATTTTATTCACAGGTTGCAAATCATTTTTCAAGCGGTCCGTGAGAAGAAATCTGACATACTCCTGCAGAGGGAATAGAAACTGTCCGATCGACCAACACCATAGAAATCAGTGTCAGTACTGCAGACTAAGAAAATGTCTCAAAATGGGCATGAGGAGAGAAGGTGAGTTCCACAAATCTAATTCAACTTTTGCTCGACCAAATATTTGAATATTAAAAATAGAACTTAGTAATGATTACATTGTTTAATTTGATATTAAAAAGGAAAATTTTACTAACCTAAGAATTGTTATTGGCTTTTACGATGAAGTAGTGACTAACCATGCCTATCTTGAGACATTTACATTACAAACAACCCGTGTTATTAAAGTTTTCTTTTTTGTCCACCGGTACTTTACTCATACTCTGTAAGTACTATGTAATATAAGTTTTAACACTATGTTGTCTGCATTATTGTAAGTTATTGCAAACGTAATTGCTTGTGTAGATTTGTATGCGTCAGATTTGTTGTCGAATTTTGCAGCGTCTGGATGGAATTCTTGAATAATGATAGAATGTGGCGCGTTAATACAAAAAGCTTTAGAGATACATTGATTGTCACAAATGTAATTAGTGAAATCATTAATCTTGTGAAGTCATTAGTCGGACAACTGGCCAAGGGCAGAGCTCGGTGCTCTAAGTAACTGTTGACGATCACTGTTAATATAAAGTTATGAGCTGTAATAGCTTATTATTACGGCGGAATTAATACAGATGGTTATTGTTTTAAAGACAGGGCAGTGATTGATGGTATTGATGATGGTATATTACCTTTAGACGAGTATTCTTGATAATAACGAAAATATAATTAATGAATATCATACAATTTACCTTTTTGTCGGTAATGAAAACGAGCAAGTGCGTAAATGAGTAAAGTTTAAAATAATAGATACTGCTTAGGTCAAGGCTGCGGTAGAGAATGGACCTTGACAAGCTGTCGGGTTCACGACGTGTGCGACAGTGGGGCTTTTAACAACCTATTCAAATACTTTAGCTTTGCAACTTCGCTTTTATTGACAGGTGTGATGACACGTCTGTTACCTAACTTATACTCGTATATGTATAAACTGTGCGAAAAAAAATTTAATTGCATCTTTTGTCATGTAAATTTCAAAGTTTCAATTTGATCTAGCCACGGGAAGTAGCCAGGTGACCTAGGAATTACAGGAAATATGTTATAAAAACTATAACATATTTTAGGCACCAGTGCCTCACAAAGATACGTTTTTTTATATTGTGCAACTATCAAAATTTAAAACTTACTTAGGTAGTGTAAGAAATGTTTTGATTTTGTATATAAATACAAAATTAAACATTATACTTCTCAAAAAAATTTTAATAGTAACATTTTTTGAATACGTTATGCCATAGGTTACCCATTAGACAAATCTAATGGGAAGGGTTTACAGCGATATTATAGGTAATTCTGAGCCCAAGGTATTATTAGGGAAATTCATTGCGATTTCCATTCAAATCAGACTCTACTTTTATCTAACCTGTTGCATAGAACCTCAGCAACAATAAGCTTCTAAGGAAACTAATTTTCCTAAGTGATTAATATTCGCGCTAACTCGAATATTTGCTTAATCAGAAACGTCAAAAATACTCAAGTGCCGAGATACATACGATCCCCAGTTACGTACGAGTAACATATTTTGGGTTCCATCTAGCAGCATTTTTTTAAATATTTAAAACGCTCAAATATTCGCTGTCCCATTTATTGTCTCTGTAGAAAGTTCAAAACGTTTAGCGAGGGTTCAAACTTTGTAGAATTCTTTATAAGGTCCCTAAATTTGCATTACAAATTAAACAAAGCACCACACTATACAGGTGTTCAAGATAACAAACGCAAAGATAACGGGGCGACGTAATTTCCTCATGTCATAAAGGAAACGGTCTTGACGTAGGGCACGGAGGTTGAAGAGTTCATAACGAAGCGGACACACGCTGGGTCTGATTATACCCTCGTGTCCTACGAAACAGGTGCCCCGACCTCTTTCATGACCTCCGCTCTTTTCGACTGCTTTGTCCTGTATGATAACAAATTTTACTATACGCGCATTCATAATTTTGCCATCTCTACTTACTGTATACAACTTACAACCTTACGATTATTTATTTATGTGCTTCGATATGTATAGTTTCTGTTCTATTTTCATAATCAGATCCATTATACAAAACAAAAGAAGGTAGAAGTTTTACACATCGCACCTTTGTATCATTAGCCGTCTTTTCACTTCCGAACAGATAATGCAAAGGGCACGGGAGACCGGAAAGGACAGAGTAACCCGTTGCTCTCATTCAACCCTTAAGCACCGCATTAGATCTCCTCGACCCCGAGATATTTTGCGCAACAAACGATTTGTTTGCTGTCAACAAACAAAAGAAAGGTGCGAACTGCAAACTCCAGGCTCATTTTTTTTCATTCGAGATTAACAGTTAATAGAAGAAAAAATGCTTTGTCGTTTTATAATCGTCTTAGATATCAAACCAGATCGAGATAAGGTCTGCTTTTGTGAGCTTTTTTGCTATTGTTTTGTTCATAATAGTTGTTAGGTGTTTTCTAAAACGTTTTAGCGGTTGAAAGGGTCCATTGAGGGGTATTGCTACTACGTAATGGGTTTGATTACGATAACAACACGATCTGTAGCAGATAGCCTTTTGTGTTAGATTCTGGTCATTCTCCTTTAGAGGTGTGGAAGATAATGGTCAACACGGTATGTGACCATTGAGTCTAGTTGTTGATAGGTATGAGAGTAGACGGAACTACGAGTATTATGTAAGAGATTTATTTATGGATAGCTGCGCCCCGCGGTTTTCCCCGCGTGGTCATGAAAGATGGTGATAATGGTGATGATTAAAATAAGCCTATGTGTTAATCCAGGGTATAAGCTATTTCCATACCAAATTTAATCGAAATCGGTGTAGCCGTTTGAGCGTGAAGAAGTAAAAAACATACACACAAACTTTCGTCTTTATAATATTAGTATGATTATTTGGGTCGATATATATTGAAAGTAAATTAGTGATTCCAATACACCGAATTTTCAAAGTCGTAGCAATGCTGCCAGCATATCGGGAACTTTTCCTTCTGGTAGCGGTTAAATAGATTAGTTTATTAATATTACTTTAGTTGTAGTTATAATAATTTAAGAATTTTGTTTTTGAATTGAATATTTTTTCAAACGCGGGATGCAGATAGTTTTTACATATAAATAAACATGTTTACGTGTTATTTTAAAGGTTATTTTGTACTTGCCTCTTAGTTTATGCGGGCTTTCTAGGCTTATACGGCCTATGGCCTATCGTAAATTCTACAAAACCAGCTAGAGGAACTAGAAAAGCTAGAGCTTGCATTCAGTTGTAATCTACTAAAACCCAATATTTGGCCAATGACTGGCCGGTTGGCGCAGTTGGTAGCACTCTGCCTTCTGAGCCGCTGGTCCCGGGTTCGATTCCCGGACAGGTCAAACATTTGTGTGTATGAACATGTCTGTTTGACCTGAGTCTGGGTGTGTATATAAGTATATATATAAGTATGTATTTAAGTATATATATCAGTCACCAGGTTACCATAGTACAGGCTCTGCCTAGTTTGGGACCTGAAGACCTTGTGTGGATGTTGTCCCATATTATTATTATTATTATTATTATTTCATCACTAGTGAAAAGATTAACTTCCAAATCCTAACACGCTAAGCCCTTATTGGGAAAGTTATTAGTGTAGGAAAGCAAACACACATATGCATAGATAATATTTGTAGTATCAAGTTGTAAAAATATATCGTAAAAATATTAAGTACTCAATAACGTATTACAATATTATAAGGGAGTTTTATAATGCTTAATTTTTTCGGTTTCTTTTGTTAATCGTGATGAGTACTATGCGTAAGTGCCACACTATACCCGTATACATAGTATAAAGTGATAATCATCACCATCATCATCATCTTAGCCATAGGACGTCCACTGCTGGACATAGGCACAACCATTGGTTCTTTAAGCTATGTGCCCTGCTCACTGCCACTTCAAGTTGCAAATTAATCCGTTGGGCTATATCGGTGACTTTCATTCTTCTACGGATCTCATAATTCTGTTTCGATCGCGTATACCGAGTATAGCACTCTCCATAGTTCGTTGTGCGACTTTGAGCCCGCTAAAATTGACAATGAGCGCGAGTTTTAATATTATTATTATGTATCGTAGCATCTAAATGAAAATAATATAAACATGCCATCAGCACACCAGGTGCATTCGACCGTCAGTCCAACTCAACTAGACAAACAATTCGCATGATTGCAATATGCAAAACAAAGCTCGCATCCATTGATTAATTAACAACATTAGCCGGACCGGTTTATTTAATAAGTGCATTATGGTACAGAACAAAAACACCACAAAATCAGTTCTGTTAGTTAGAGGGATGGGAAGGTGTAAAATAAACGGTACGAAAACTGAGAAGCCGTTTTACATATATATAATATACCATGACAAAATGATTTGTTATAATTCAGGAAGCTCTTGTTTTTTATTGTTTCGTGTAACAATAAATTATATATATCTAAATATATCTTAAATATACACAAATACTGAATTGACAAAGTAATACATCCAAAATAGACATTTGGTACAATTTATAAGAAATAACTAACTATATACCAAGAGTAACTATCAATAAAAACGGCGTGGAATAAAATATATATGAAAAATTACAATTACCTTAATTACAATTGAGATCATACACTAATCTGATATCAATATACAGCTTTAACATATTTTTTATGTCGTTTGGTGGTCCTTGCTATTAAGCTTTTAACTTGCATAGATCCTAGGCAGAGGCATGAAAAATTATTGATTTGGCCTACAAAAAAATATCGTTATTTATTATGTATGATAGGTACACTTAAATTACTGCGCCTCTTGCTACCAACTATATGACAAACGGTGTGTTAAACATGCAAATGTTCATATAATTAATTTATATTGTACCGATATTATGTATACCTACTGAAGAAATACTTTTTAGGTTATTCAATCCTTATCAAAGTCGATTCTGCCCATTTTGAAGCTGAACAATGAGCTTCAATGGCCCAACCTTTTGTTTAGGGCGCATCAATCATACTCGCTTTGTTTGGAATATCTTAATAAGTTTTTGTGCAGGACCGGTCATTTAGAAAGATTTCTGGTATCGCACCGATACCCTTCGGGACTTCGCGGTGAATTTTAATGGGATTCGGGTGGGGAAAATGAAATTTTGCAATTATTATGGACCGTAAATCTGTTCGCGTTTTAAAAAGATGCTAAAATGAATAAACTAAATTCCATTTAATAAGGGTTTCCTTAGTATTAACTAATTAGGTACCTTTAAGTAAAATATAAAAGATGTTTGAGGGTAAACGCGGCGAATACAAAAGGGTAATAAAATGTATACCATAAGGTGCAGCTTACTAAAGCGACGACAGCTAAAAAAATAAAAAAGATCTGTAGATATGGATACATATCTGACCTTAATTGGTGTAAAAAACATAATATAAGGCGTTAGTTTTTTCTTCTAAATTGAATTATTTTTCATAGTCTCTAAACTACTGTTTTTGAAGCAGGAATGACTTCATCATCGTATCGCAATTTAATAAACCATTTTATAACGCACGCACCGTACCGTCCCTACAAACTATCATGTATATGTGTCGCAGTTGTACTAGATAAATGGCAGTTAGTGCTGAGTGTAATCTTTTATACAGCTGCACCACGACTGCGATAATGGTTCCTGCTTCAGTTACTGATCTTATAAAGCAGCATAAGTGAAGCTTTAAATAAATACAACATATATTATAAAATAACATCAAAATTATGAAAGTGCTTATTTTGATATTCATTGTCAGGATACGGATGTCAGTAACCACTCACACTTATCGTTAGTCTATGCAGTGTAATACATATGATACACAAACTAATATTATAAAGCTAAAGAGTTTGTTTGTTGGTTTGGTTAACCGCGCTAAGCTCAGGAACCACTGGTTGAAATTGAAAAATTCGTTTTTGTGCTGGATAATCCATTTATCGATGAATGCCTTAAGCTATATAACATCACGCTACGACGTATAACTGAAGTAAGGGAAAAACAGTAGTCGACGCGGGTGAAACTTTGGGGCACAGCTAGTATAATACATGTATAGATAAATTCGGCTCAAAATGACTACCAGCATGTGTTTTTAAAAATTATGGTTCCCGTTTGACTTCCGATTCAGAGAACTTATAGCGAGGTTCAAAAAGCCCTAACAAAAATATCATAATAAAAGGATCCCAATCTTAGCTACCTCAATCTGTCATGGTCTGTAAACTGTCCATTCTGTACATTGCACTAATCCATGCGCAAAATCCGACATTTTGTTCAACGGAAACCATACACAATGCGCTTATAGTGTGAGCCCATAAGACCTGTCAAAAATGTCATCGTCTAGAAGATGTTCCCATAGGGCCCACAAATTACTGCAATGTTTGCATCAGTTATTATTTCAAACAGTAAATGCCCCATACACGCCTCTACACTACAAAGGAAACGTCAAAAGAATCGGCGCGCAGTCTTGAGGAGGGTGTCAATTTGCGCTTTCAACCAGGTGCGGTCATTGTTGACCAACTGACCGTAAGGATGGGTCTGTTTGGATTAGGCCAGTCTAGTTCGGCAAACATCGATCCGTGAGAACCGTAACGTTCTTTCCGAAAAAGGATTCGATCCTCGATTGCGGTCAGTGACGATAATGAGTCGATGCGAGCACTCGATAGCCCTTTTCGGGAACACAGAGAGATTAATATAATGACTTAATCGTGTCAACAATCAAAACGGCCAGTTAGAAAGATGAGAATAACTCGAGGCGGTGCTTACCGACTTAGTCTGCTGCGTCACGGAGATATTATCGTTTCCAGTGAGCATAATAACTGTGACATGTTTCGTACGAGGCTCCAGGGCCGTGTTTAATGGTCCACATTCCGGGAAAACCAAGTCTTACTAGCCGCGTCCGACATAAAGATATGATCGACGGTTCACTCGCGGCTGCGTTCCCACGGACCGCGAAAACCCCCAACACTGGAAAGCAAAGTGACCCTCATGGGTCGACCGGACATTGGTCAAGAGTAACGCCCTGGCCAAAACATTAATTAAAACGAAGACAACAAATAGACCGGTTCGGTTTTTGCACGGTCAAGGTGCGCGACCCTGCCGACCTTCCGATAGGGTCCTGGGCGTCGTAAGCTAATTATATTTCCGCACGTTTTGTCAAGCTATTTGCATGTGAATCGGGACCCACTACAATAGAAAATAGCTCTAATCCGCTTGGAAAGGCTACGAGGGGCTGCCGGGGCAGGTACTGCTCAAATACGGTCGACGAGTTGCCTCAATACTTGTTGGAAACCTGATAGGTTTTCACTATAAATATTAGTTTTATGTTCGTGGAATATATAATTTCATAGTATGATGAAAGGTGTCTTTATCTGGTTATTGTAGTTTTAATACATAATTAAACAGCTTTATGATATGGTCTTGTCTTGCCTTTTATCATCTTACATAAAGTACTTACTTCGTACGTAGTTTGGCGTTGAACTGTAAAAAACTAGGCTACCTATCGCTTTAAATTGTAAAATACATATTTGAAATTATATCATGAAATAATAACATCGTTAAACACTTCTTTTAAAATTGCATGCCTAATAAAATACAGTCTAAAAGGCTTTAGAAATATGTATATAATACATCATATTCTCATATTAGAATTATTTTAAATGACATTTAATTGTAAATCATTTATTCAATTTGAAAATCTAGTATACATTTATTAACGGTAGTTAGACTCTAACACTGAATTTCAAAATAAGTAGCGCCAGACTGAGATAAAGTGACAAAAAACTCGGGCCATGCTATTCAAATAGGTTTGACAATGGTAGTGAACTCCTTGTTCAAAAAAATCATTCCTAAACTGAAATTCTTCAAAGTTCTTCTATGGTTACGATAAAATTCAAATTCATTTCCAAATGACACTTATCAAAGCACTAAAATTAGATGTTTTGAGTATCGGATAAACCCGTCTAATATTAGAAATAACGTTGTGTGGATGTATACAATTTTGAATTTTAGCTTAAATAGAATACAAGCTATTTCATTTTTGTGAAGTTTCGATAGTTCAAGTGATTAACAAAATTACGGCCAATGTCTTCGTCGCAGTACATAATTCTTTATTTTAGCAAGTTACACACAAGTATGGTGATTCTGTAAAGTAGAGCATTCCAAACATTTTTGTCTTCTGGTTGGTTAATAACCATGTATACCATTGTAGTCTACTGTAATTAACAGCCTCATTAATGTCATACAATTTATATTTATGCATATAATTTGAATTGCATCCTTCGAATCCATTAAGTGAATATAAAGATGTCTTCACAAAAAAGTATTCCCATTTTGACATTTCATCAAGCGACCTATGAACAGAATCCAATTCGGTCATCTCGTAAACTCCAAAGCGAAATGGCCTCACAAAAAGGAATCAAAGTGTAAAATCATTTGTGTCGGATTAAAAAAGGAGCTAGCGAACGAGCGTGAGATATACACCACTATCAATCACTTGGTGATTTATATTCTCTCACCGGGATGATGTATCACCGTCCGGGACTCCGTCCGTCTGTAAAAGTATTTCGATAATTAACTTTTTAAATTTTGACGGACGCCTTTATTTCTGACACAATGGTTACCAAATTCGTATAGTGCAAAATTCTAAGATTTTTAAGAGGTAAAAATAATTCTTACAGCCGCCAGTAAGAACCAGTTATATTACATAGATTGAAACGATGTAGTTTTTATTTGGCATTTTTAACGAAATTACTGAACAAATAGTAGCAATAGATTTTAAATTTTATTCAATACAAATTCTATATTTTGCTGTACTGGACATTTTTTTATGGGATCAGGTCACGGAACAAACAAAGTATCACAAGATGTTTAGTAGTAGCATCTGCCTATAGACCGACACAATTTGTAAAGAACTGCCCTGCGCCCGTCACCCTGAGACATGAAGCTGGTATGTCTCATGTGCCTGTAATTTTACCGGAAACCATACCCTTCAAACCGGAACACAGTAATGCGAACACTACTGCCTGGAGGTAGAAATAGATATGATGGCAGTAAATTCCTGGGCGAACTCTCACACAGAGTGCTTACTACTCTTAGATATAAATAGCTAGATCAATTCATGCTTAAGTAATGGAAGAATGTAACATTCATCAGAGGCGAGCGCGACACGCCACTTTACAGGACGTCAAAATATTCACCTACAGGGGGTTACCTCAATGGCGTTCCACTTGCCAGGCTGGAATCGAAGGTGGCCCCCTGGTGAGTGGTCGGCGTGTGCCTAACGAACTATACGCGTGATTTATTGGAGCGCTTCGCCCGACCACCGACGCTAATTCGTTCAACAACGTGTGATGTTACCAAAAGAAATATGACCTCGAATATCATAGCTTGCGATACTATTAAAATATGTTTAAATCTCATACTCTATATGCATCTTTTACAAACGTTATTATCTCGATTTAGCTCACGGATAATCCGATTCAAAATTATATGCAATGATAAATCGACAGAACGTACAGGTGAAATTTTCTCACAGTCGCTTCGGCCGCTCTAACGCCGTATAATCTCGAATACTTGAGAGAGTAATGCACGGTTTGTATGTATATTGGTTACTACGTTAGTAGTCTCAGCAAACCTGTTTCATCTGGTCATGCCCTCTGTACCGTACCATATATTTGTTGGCATCCAGGCTTATAGTTTCACTTTATATTTTAAGAAGATCATGATTTTAATGATGTGAAACCAAATCGAGCCTCGCGATAGTAATTCGATTCGAATTGAGCACCATTTGACACGTATGATCACAATCAGTGTCGTGACATCATACCGTCTTATAAATTCACGAGTAGATTTTTATGTTCCATTGACAGCTTAATGGTCGAATGATACTTCAAAATCTTCTAAAAACAAAAACCAATTTAATATTCAAATACCGGTGATAGCTCAATAAAATTAATGATAACAGTTCATAATAATCATGACCGTATTCAAAATTGAAACAACTTTTTCTTGAGACCTGTCGTTCGGAATTCATCTAGCGCCCGCATCTCTGTATGTCAGTTTGTCCGTACGTCCATCATTACACGTGAATCATCGCCGGTATCGTGCTCGGAGAATTTCGTGAGGTCACAGTTTAGTATAGCGGTTTAGGCGCCCTGCGGTCGTTTGCCCGCCATCTCCGGCGCAGTGGCTCACGGCGAGCATCCTCAGCAGAGAATGGGACGAGAGACCAGCTCTCTGTCTAACGCCGACCGTTCCGTGACCCCGCAGCTAATCACATATCTGCAAGCGTATTATGATTATCGCAAGCCTTCGTTTCTCGTACGTTGTTGTGGTCAGTGACTCGTTGCGCGGTGGTTTCATTTTGTTCCCTGCCGACATTATTGTTTCTTAAGCACGATTTTCATTCAGTTTCTCAGAGTACTATTTGAATATCATTTGACTATATTCGAACGTTATTACTGGTTGAGAAGAGTTTATTGCGCATGCATTGCATCAATTTTATAGATAGTTTTCCGATAGTATTGGATTCCTTTCAAATTTTAATAGCCTGATACATCGATACCGCATTTGCATCATTATTTACTGTCAGTGTATCGAAATATTTACCTATTACTAGATCGACATGAATCACGCAGCATTTAATAAGTCGATAATTACAAAACCCAGTTGCAGCTAATGGGGTTGTGGGCTGGAGCTGGAATGCGCTTAATTCTCCGCACGTGTCGTCAACGACTTTATTTATACAATCTTTAGCATATTTTCTTAGAAGGTTTATCTCAGTGATAACTTTAATTGTTTGGTATGTTACTGTTCACAGAAGTCTTCCGTGTCCGGTTTTTTGTCTCTATTAAGATAAAGCAGCATCTTTGGTAGGTTTGTTTATGTTGTCCTACATTGCCGACTTTCTATCTCCGCGCAGTAATAACATTCTACTTCGCATTGACCTTGAATGATTAGATACATCGTCCTAGCTTCGAACAGTATGTTTTTCTCTAGGCAAAATGTTCATTTGTCACCTACGAGGCGTCTATAATCGGTCGCCTAATCGTTCATCTCATTCGTCTCTGCCCGTTCTCGTGTTGAGAAACTTTCTACATTAGTAACGTTGGAATCTCTAATCTGTATATTAGAAACAATATTTCTCACTGTCGTAAACCTCGAGAATTTTCTAATGATATCAAAACACAACCGTTAGGACAACAAAAGGCGTACGCCCGACAATTTGTCGCTGTAGTTTGTCGGACGACACCGTGTCGCGTGCTGGGATCGCGTTGAAAAATGTTGGACATAAATAACGGATTATCAACTTGTATCGAGAGGTAACGAGATAGTGACTAACAAGTCAAATAAATAGGCGAACGGTAAATGAAGTTACGCATTCTATAAAATATTGTACAATGATGTATGCGCCATATCATACATAATCAACTAATGGCTTGATAGCTGGAAACTGTGCAGTCTTCATTAATGGTACAATTTATAGCTTGTTATTTATATGTTTTTGTGAGTCCGTCTGTTTGTCAGTCATTAGAAATGAAATGTTAATGCTAGGTGCATTATCTTGATGAAAATGTTCTGATGAAAAGGATAAGGTGTCTGTTGATTTGTTATTCGTGTTTTAATTGCTTCATCGTCGACTAATCTTTGTCTTTTTTTATATTCACTAGAAGATATTTACGTAATTCGAAAACGAGTGCTTGTGAAGTCTATTATAATATGCTTGGTATGTTTTGATCATTAATACTCGCGACGCGTTTCATAAACATTAATTCTTTGTTCCATTTTAATGATTGACAAAAACGCATTGTGTGTTCAGGCAACAGTCCTTGAGAGCCAGTAAGCATCTAGATTTAACGTGATTACATCTTCGACCACATCGTCACTGTTCATCAAGTGAGACAGTGGTCAAACACTAGACCCATAAAGTATAAAAAATAGTGTCAGTACTAAATTTAACTTTTAGTTTCAACAGCTTTCATATTGGAAGAGGAATCTTTATAGATTAGCACAATTAAGGTACTATGAACCTAATTGATATGGTTTTTATATGTGTTATCTTTAGTTAAATGAAACTCGTTCATTGTTAATGTACATTTAAGTAATGTTTTTTTGTTTTTCCTTAGTCAAAGTGATTTAATGTTTAAACCATCCACAAAACAAAAATAAACATAGTTATTAAGAGAAATTATAGATTAATACGTAATTTTTTTTTCATATTGTTTGATTATTATGGTTCTTAAATTCTTTTTGCATCAGATTAATCTGATGCAAATTACACCTATTTAGGTGTGACTACCTGCAATATTATAAGAAAAACCGCTTGTATTTTAAATAAACATGGTAACAAAAAAAATCAGCAGGATATTCCGTTTATAAAATATTGACCATTTATAAAAAATAATTATTGTAAAACCATAATTCAATAAAGAAATTGGAACGTTTTGGTTTCATCTGTAACTTTACACAGCCAACTATACTTGCATATAGTTATATATATATGTTTACTATAATTTAGTCTTAAAATTTATTTTGATGTTGCAATTAATAGTAATCTAACTATCTATCTATACTAAGACCGTCGATTGTATAACCATAAGCAATAATTAGCAAGATGAAGTTATCACGTACATTTTATTATTTGTAATAAAGAGTTAATCTATCTTAGATTTTATGCACATTATATACATATGTTAATGTAATAATAAGAACATTCTTAATTTAAATTTTGAGACAAAGCTTAAAAATAATTTGTGCAAAGATCAGTATTATAAGATTCCAACAGCTGTCCTAAATACGAGATTATTTACATAATCAACGACATCTAAACGATTATTTAATTAACTGCATAGCAATTATAGACGATAAATACTTGTATTCCAGTTATTAGTTTAGTCATACACGGTATAGCCCCTATAACACATCCATAATAATATGTCTTTTGCATCAAATTCCCATAATTTTACTTCTTATTGCTTCTCGCAAATTAATTAAAATAATTCCAGTTAAATGTGTTTATAAAACTACGCTGCCGCGAACAAAAGGATTCGTGAAAATCTATCATGTTATCTCAACTATGATCAGTGCTGCGAGTCCGCGTATTATTTATATAGTTTTTTTTACTGGATAATAGGTTCATTTATATAGAACATAACAAGGTATATACAAGGTAACAATGTGCATATAAACACGTGGTTAGTTTATCACGGGAATTTATGGAGTAAGAATATGGTTTGTGTTTGTATTTTATAAGCATAATTCCTCGATTTGCATGCGTTTTAATTATTATATTCAGATTATAGTGCTCTCAGAATTATTTTCTTGGCGGAAGCTAACGGTAACTTACGTAAACTCCTATAAACTAGGTGAAAATATTTTATCCTTATTTCTAGTGATAAGACACTGTGACAACTTAAACTTCGGGAGACCGTGTCTACACAGGGAGGCGGTATGATTGGGGGATAACAGCCGTTCCAAATCATCCTCCCCCATTGTTGAAGCAATGAACTATTGAAGTAAATGCAATTGTGGATATACGAAGTGGCAATTAAAGTTGAATCCAGTATCGACCGGTAAAATGCGAGTTCACCGTCGGTGTCCGAAAATATGGAACGCCCAGCGTGACAAATATTGCAAACAGTTCAAGAGATCAAACTTATTCAAGATTTTACTCTGATTGTTACATTCAATTGTACAAGGATAGCTCAGTCAATTTATTCATTTCTTTATATAAATCCTTTAAAGATTCGGTCCCATTTCATATATTTACCGCCTTTTCATACCATCGAATATTAAGCATCATTAGGAATTATGCAACAGACGTACAGGCCGATAAGACTGGAGGTCAAAAAATAACTAGAACACTTGTTTAATGAATGACTGTTAAGGCGAGGCTATCCCGAGTTTTATATTTTTTATGATAACTGAGCATATAATCACTCCGTTTTATATTCACCCACAGAGAAGTTGTGTGCGACGCACTTGACGCTCCTATTTCCCTCGTTAACCACGTTGTCATCCTGAAGAACAACATGATTGTTTTTAATTTTTTCAAAAAATTCTGTTGTTTATCTAAGAGAAAAGTTGATTCATAAAAGCCGTTTCCTGGCCAGGATCGCCTTAATGTCAGATCATTGAAGCCAGCTAAGCAAATTAGAGTGGACATGTTTTCCTTATGACACAACGTCGCTTGTAAATATTTAGCGTGCAAATTGTAAATGACACGTGGTATGTACTGTCGGTAATAAAATACATACTCGTATATATATGTTACATAATAGAATAAAAATAACATTGAAAATACATAACCTATGCTAGACTATATAATTATACAAAATATTAAAAAATAGATAATATTTTATTAGGAAAATAATGTACAATTACACTAGGGACCATCCATAAACTATGTCACACCTTTTAAGGGGGAGGGAGGGGGTCACCCGCCCGACGGTTTCACCCGCGTGGATTAGCCTGATTAGCAACCCGTATTAGCCAGCGTAGTGAATTATAGCCAGCACTCCTCTCAACCTAAAAACATCGTTATCAAACTCCCAACACGGTGGTAGAGTACTTTCGAGTACCCGCCTGGCTAGCTACCAGCTTTGATTGTAAATAAATCAATCGGGGCTTGATCGCAAGAAAAACATTTTAGTAATTTATTTACATCGACGTTTCGACCAAGTTGCATTATTCGTGGTCACGAGAAGACTGGTGAAACACGGGTGGCAACATCGGTGCGCGTAGTTTCTCCAACTACCCACTCTTGATCTTGTTAAACTGTAGGGCTGTCACAGCCCTGCAAAACACAGGGTTGTCAAAAAAAATTACCACCACCCTTAAATTTGAAAGAATATCATAGTGTCCGGGCAACTGTCCAAGTCATTGAGCATTTTAGGTCTAGCGTGCTAACATACAGTATAATAATGACATTTTTATTATTATTGTGACATTATAAAATACGAACCACTTCTGTCATTGAATATAACATCGACAAATCTCAGAAATGATACAACACTCGTTTCCTCTACAATCTGTGTCAAGAGCATAATATTTACTCAGCAATTTATGTTTTTGTGCCATTCTTTTCTTACCTAATACCGTAGCAATAAAGTATATATTTGTTTGATATAGTTGACAACCGCGGTTGTTTCATTTGATTTTCTGCGTACGTGCTTTGAATACAAATTTGCTATGCTTAAAGCTTGTATGTAAATAGCGGAATAAACCTAAAAATTTGGTAGCTTAATCAAAATAAGTTATGGCATCCCTTAGATCATTTTTATTTATTAACATTCACAGAAGGTCTTCGGGTCCCAAACTAGGCAGAGCCTGTACTATGGTAACTTGATGAGTGATATATACTTATATACATATATACACCCAGACACAGGTCAAACAGACATGTTCATACACACAAATGTTTGACCTGTCCGGGACTCGAACCCGGGACCAGCGGCTCAGAAGGCAGAGTGCTACCAACTGCGCCAACCGATCAGTCTATCAGTCTTTGTAGTTATTGCAACTATACTTCAAGTAGAATATAGCAAAACTGGCAAAAACGACACTTCATTAACAATCTACGATCAATGTGTTTACTAGAATTGATACTTAGAGCACATAATCATGCAGGAGTGTGTTCATAAATGACGAATTTCTGAGGAAACAATCATGATGGATTCTAAAAAATACTACGGTATTTTAGAACCTGTTTTATCATATCAGCCATAAGACGTCCACTGCTGGACATGGCTCTTTCCTGCGCTCTTGATCAGGTCGACTGTTCACCTTGGCGGTGAACGTCCAGTACTGCGCTTGCCTGTTTGTGGTCTCTACTCGAGAACATTTAAAACCCAACCGCCTTTTTAACTAACTTTAAAGAAGAAGTGCTTCACCGGTAAAGAAATCGGTTAAAAAAAGTTGAATGAGTGGTCAAATTCGATGCATTGATAGCTCAGGGGTGTGAGCGTCGGCTGTCAAACTGAAGGACGCTGGGTCGATCCCCATCAACGGCTTGAGCTTCCGGTGAAGATAATACCAATATCAAATTCCCAGCGTGGGGGTAGGGTATTTTCGAGTACTCGACCTCCCTGGCTAACTATTTTTGCGATGTTTTACGAGTTTGTAAAACTTTCACCATTATGTAGTACGTTCAGACAGCAAGTCCTTGAAAGCCAGTAAATATTCTAGGTCTGGCGTGATAACATCTTCGACTACACCGTCACTGATCAACAAATGGTAAAAGGCTTCGATCAAGAATACAACTGATCCAAGGTAAAAGGCTTAATCTATAAAGAATGAAAATAAGCTTTACTTTTACTTAAAGGATGACTGCACTGAAGCGTTATTTTGTACCGAATATTTTGGAACTTTGTGCTCTCAGTTGTCAGTCCTCGATTCTAAGCTTTTATACATCATACATATATGTATAATATATGTATATAATACATAATTTAATCGAGTGTGCACGTAAATAGGTTATATACGTGTTCCGGTTTAGAACACGCGTTTCTCCGGTTTGAATCTCTGCCACTACGTCTGTCTTTGTACAACTTATTGTTACTAATATATATATAATCTAACTGCGCCCAGCGATTTCACCCGCGTGGTAATTATTGATGATAATTATGATGATGAAAAGTAGCCTATGTGTTATTCCCAGACCTGAAATATCTACATACCTAATTTCAGCCATATCCATTTTACCCGCCTGGTGATTAAAAACGGTAATGACGATTAAAATAATTATATTATGTGTCAATCCAGGGTATAAACTATCTGTGTTCCAAATTTAATCAAAATCCATTTTGTAATTTTGCGTGAAAGAGTAACAAACTTACATCCATACACACAAATTTTCGCATTTATAATATTAGTATGATATGAAATTTACACAGATTATACAAATGAATACGATAATGTTTTGTTTAATTCTTTATTCGCGGCGGTCGCCGTGGCTCAGTGGTCAAACCTGTGTCTAGGGCCCTGGGTTTGAATCCCGGCAAGGGCAAACATTTGTGCGGCGACTTTAGGTATTAATCTGTGTCTCTAGGGCCCTGGGTTCGAATCCCGGCAAGGGCAAATATTTGTGCGATGAGTTTAGGTGTATGTCTCGGGTATTAGATATTTGTGTGTGTGTCCATGCCTCCCGCGACTCAGGGAATCGTGGTGGTGGGGTTTGAGTGTGATGAATACAAAATAACAAATACTATACATACATGTGTATCTAATTATCCATTTGTATTATTGGGTTTTTTTTTATACCCAATTAATTTAGAAATACTTATATTTATTCATTTAATAATATTTTATAAAAACGCTAAAATTGCAATTACGTTATTATCAAAAATCAAGTAAGTACTACAATAATAAAAATTGTCCAAGCTTTGTGATGTTTTTTTATTTTATACCATATAGATTGACGCTTTTGACGACTATGCCACTTGATGGTCAGTGACGATGTGGTCGAAGATGTTATCACGCTAGACCAAGAAAGCTTACTGGCACTCGAGGACTGCTCCCTGAAAACACTATGTGTTTGGTGACAGTTTTTCAAACTTGAGAGTGGTCGTTAGCCAGGCGGATACTCGAATGTAACCTACCCCCATGCTGGGAATTTGATAACGGTGCTATTTTCACCGGAAGCTCAAGCAGTTGGTGGGGATCGAACCGGCGTCCGTTGGCTTGATAGCCGAATGTCCCACCGCTGAGCTATCATCGCTTCAAAGAATATATAATATCATTATATTCCATAAATCTAAAAAAAGCTTGATTTAGCTGAAGCTACAACTTAGGTACATTAGTCAAGAGGGTATCCCGACTGGTTTTGTAACTTTCTGAGTCACTTTTTCATAGACAGCTTGCGCTCTCGGCCGCGTCCGCGCATGCGCAATGCAAAAAGTATAATTTAGTTAGTTTTATTATTTTACGTACAAATCTTTTCTCTCTTTTCTTCATGTTAAAACCACGTGTTCTATACACGCTATTCACAAATTACCGGAATTTTCAGTACTTAGATAGTGAAATAAAAAAATCTTCTTCTTCTTGATTTTATGCTATACTAGGCGAGGTCAGCACAGTGTGTGTTTCTCTTCCACTCTATTCTATTGCTAGTCATCTCAGTGCTTACATCTATGTTAATTGTAAAGAGGAAAGATTTGATTGTTTGTTTGTTTGCATTGAATAGACTCCGAAACTACTGAACTGATTTTAAAAAATCTTTCACTATTTGGACGCTACACTATCCCTGGGTGATGTAGGCTGTATTATTTTTTTCATTAAAAATAGGGATCCTTATAGTTTTTATTTTTGATTTTTTTTACTCGTGCGATGCCGGGGTTGAAACGCTAGTCTTTAATAAACATGACATAATTCTTCACCCAGCCAGTCTCTCTATTCACCCGCATACATCCGCAGACACACACGCACCCACACTTCTCTTTCACAACTCACACGAATACACTCATACACATAAACCCCTACACGCATATATTTGCTTGCCTATATTTAAATAATAGTCTTTAAGAAGTCTTTTGGTTCACACAACTTCCATACTTTCTTTTTTACTTTTTTAGAATTTAATTACACTTTGGCCCTTAATAGAAAACATTTATGTACCATCCATGTTTCCACAACAACGGAGGGCTTTGGCATCTGAAACACAGTTTAATTACTAGTTCGGATGTCAACGGATTCTGCCGTAAACAAATCACAGTCATACATTAAGGTGCATGCCTATTATACTACCAAATAATTAGTCTGTAACATATGTGTGAATTTGTTAGCTATGTCTAAATATAATATATATATTAAAAAAAACTCTCATCGGCTTTCTTCTACTTTTATATCAATCCACATTCATGTTAAATACTCTTTTCGTTACTTGTTTTGCATCCCTTCTAAGAAATTCTCATACCAAGCCAATCTACTCCCTTTCAACTTAATATTAACTGGTGCTACTTTCAACCTTCCTCTGATATACCCATTCCTTACTTTATCCATTCTAGTCACTACACAGATCTTAACATTCGCATCTCTGCCACGTGCACTTTTCTTTCATATCCTTATTTGTCGCCTAACATTCAGATTTTCGCCCATACGCCATTACGGCAGGTCTCACTATGGTTTTTTTATCTTGCCCCCCCCCCCCCCCCCCCCCCCCCCCCCCCCAATAAAAACAATTTAAGTTAGATAAAACCAATACATTGTATTAAACCACTGATGCAACTGATTTGTTTCCTTTTCGCGAGGAATATGCCTTGACATGAAAATAGGGACGGGTTTTATGCATACACTAGTATCGATATTGCATAGATACGCTTTGACCGCGAAACTGGTGATTTGCTGATGGAATAATAAATTAAATAAATACAAAGCACAGTTTTACAACATTCATAAACAACATGACAAGCTCTACACTTTATTTTAATTCATTGCTTTATAAAATTCTTAGTCTCATTTAGCATACTAAAAAAAGAAATCATCGTAGGTTTTTTAAGGATTAGAAAAATATACTAATTTATGATACATAAAAACGGTCGTATACTATACACTTTATTAATTGTTAACATATCAAAAATATTATTTATTTACAGAAACCCACCGCAATCCGTTACCAAGTAGCCATTTAATTTATATCTAATATAAACATTGATAATTTTCACTTAATCCGTAGAGGTATGCGCTGCCGTCAGACGATTTAATTTTAAGTATACGAGTGAAACCCAAAATGAGACGTAGTCTTATGCAAATGACTGCTAATGGATCTAGTAATAATAACCTTACGGGAAGCCCACTCATATCGACGCCACTTTACATTAATTTCCATTAATTCCATTCATAAAATATGTTAATATCGATATTCGAACTTATTGTCAAAGTGTTAAGATCGAGGCGATTTTGAGGAATTCAAATTGTAATTAGTGGTCGATTAAACAATCGCTTTGTCCGGAGTCGCAGCGAGTGGTCATCGATTATCGAGATAGTGATGGGCGCGTATGGTCGAACACCGATTGCCAAGCTTGACTCGGAGAGCGAGCGAGCGAGCGAGCGCGCGGAGATGTATCGGTAGATAGCGTAATGACGCGCTATTAGGCGAGGTGTCGACGGCGTGGGAGAACTCTCGGCCTACATTTCCTTCTGAAACCGGCTAATCACGCGCGCAATTACTCTAATTCAAACGGAATTATTCCGGCGATGTAACACTTTAATTGAATTGTTGATGTAACCCGTAATTCGTGCGTGCGTGCTGCTCCTATGATTGATACCGTGATATTTGTTGGTAAATGTCGATATTGTTCCCGTGAACCCATCCATCATTACGCTTCAGTTTAAAGCACAGATTAAAAATAAACTATGGGATCGTGCGGTAACAAAATGAACAAGTGGAATTTCAACTTATTGTCGAGATAAAAAAAGTATGATACAACCTGTTTATGCGTTTATTTTCTTGTCTTCAACCTGACAAAAGGTTGGAAAAAGAAAAAAAGTGAAGAGCGCGCGTGCCTGAGCATTCGTTCTTGCCGCCAAAAAAACGTAAATCGTTCGAAAATGTGAAATTCTTCGCGCGCTACGGATTTTTGTTCCGTGTCTGGCTTGAGAAGTAGATACTGCTGTAGTAGGTATATCCGAATTCCAAGCGAGCGTTGCTCGATTAGCCGCGATTCCGCGGTTTCACATCGATTCGTCTCGCGTTGTACCGATGATTTGTAGCGTCACGATCTTTGAAATGGCTCGTTGTTATATGAAACAACAAGCATTTTTTCATTCGTCTCGATTACTACTCGATCAATCAAAGTAAACAAAAATACTTTTATGATATAACGAATCATATGTTAATGTTTATCTTAAATCTTGAAACATTTTCATATATTTTATATTAAGTATATCTTTAATCTTTAATTGATTTTAAATTCGTTTGACCTTTCTGAGTTTTAGAGCATTTATAATATAAATTATTCAATTAATTAACGACTTAACTAAAGAAACTTGTTCACAATAAATAAATTTTAAGAACTGAACACTAATCAAATTACTATAATTTATGCGTCCACAGATAGCACTATCTTTTCACAGACAATAAAAACTTTTGGAAGTTTCGAGTGAAATGCTTTGCAAGTTTAATTGATTAATTATACAATAGTTATCCAATTGGGATAAAATATTTTAAATTACAAAAATAGATACATAATAAGGTAATTTAACTTTGAGTATGTACCTATGTATCTCAAACATTGTTGAAATAACTAGGAGCGAAATATTAAGCACGAATAGCTTTTCTAAAACTAAGAACTGAATGTGCGTACCCGTGTAGTTGCATCTATAATCCAGTTTGAATGTAGGTATTATTTATTATTGGGTCAATTGGTTATTTTTTAATGTTTTTACCAATTCTAAACTGTTTTTTGTGTAACAATGTGTATGTTATTATTAATATTTTTTTAAAGTTATTTAATCGCGGGCTTTAGTACTATCTCGTTGGGGATCTATTACGTCCAAAGACGATATGTTTGAAGGTGGTATCACGCTTTAATGTTGGCTGACCCTCAAGGACTGCTCAAGCAAGTATGTTTGCTGACAATTGAAAGTTCATATAGCAGTCGGCAAGGGGTAATTTACATTATTACATATACACTATACATATATATACATTATAACATATACATAATACACATTACATATATATTACAGTCATATATTAGTCATTTACAATAATACGTATTCCTTTAATGCCTATATAACTTATTTTTTTAAGTCCATTAAAATTTTTGTTACGTGTCTTCGTTTAGTTTAAAATGCAAAGAACGTTAACGGCTAAGTGCATATTTTCATTAATCTTTTGATTAATTTATTCTCTTGACTCTTTTAATCTTTTGTTTCGTGCCATACCCAATCTGTATTCAAATTTATTGTCTATGATAAATATGCTCGCTGTATATCTATGTGGGTTATTTTTTGATACACAGTGTCCATTAGAATTTACATTAACAGAAGTAAGAAAGTACAGAATACAAAACACATGTATAAACTTAATGCACTGCAGCAAATAAGGTACAAAAAATATTTTAGCATCAGTGCAGGACATAGCATTAGCATTAACAAGCAAGCGTTTTGAAATTTATTTACGGATTTGTCTTTTGCTCCTTGCAATATATTTTATATTGTTTTAAAATTATGTCCTCCTCGTCTTTAAATAACAAATTAAACAAGTACACACTTGGAAAAGTATTATCAGAAGTATAAATAAATTACAATATTAAGTAGATTAAACAAGCGTTTTAGACCACGTCCCGCGCTCAACTGAGTGTAGGTGAGATCACAGGACTCACTTGAGTAGGAGCAGGCGATGTTAAAGCGTTACATATCCCCCCTTGTAAGGTTGTGAATAAATCTAATTTTGGCGAGCAATTCTTTTTATAATTGAAATAACATTGAAAAATTCAGCCTCCGATGAGTCCTGAACCCGTATCCTCTGGATTGTCGGTCCAATGCAATGCCATTAAGATATAATATGATGTTCAGTCTGGACATTAAATTTATCTCTCTTAGTTATTTTAATTTAATAATCTTATGACGTACGTATCTTTCTATCTTTTTTATGGGATAAGTTCGCCGAACAAGCAAAATGCCTACAGGATGTTAAGTGGTAACCTATGCCTGTAGACAGATACAATTCGTAAAGAACTGCACTGCGCCCGTCACCCTAAGACAATGAGATGATAAGTCTAATGTGCCTGTAATTTCACCGAAAACTAGACCTTTGAAACTGGAACATAGTAATGACTGGCCGGTTGGCGCAGTTGGTAGCACTCTGCCTTCTGAGCCGCTGGTCCCGGGTTCGATTCCCGGACAGGTCAAACATTTGTGTGCATGAACATGTCTGTTTGACCTGTGTCTGGGTGTATATATGTATATAAGTATATATATCAGTCATCAAGTTACCATAGCACAGGCTCTGCTTAGTTTGGCACCTGAAGACCTTGTGTGAATGTTAATAAATAAATAAATGCGAACACTACTGCTTGGCGTTAAAAATAGATGTCGTGGCAGTGCTTATCTAAATCAAACCAATATCTATATTACACGCGTAATCAAGCATTGTACAGTAAGATATATAAGGCTGTTTGCACACCGCGCCCCCGGCGGTAAAGATCCCCATTAAACGATGAAGGCGCCATATATAATGCAGTTTCGTATGCTAATTACTATGAACGGGTTTCAAGTGATTTTATGGGAATTATATGACCCGAATTATGTTCTAGACTGCCTGTCTTGACTTAGCTGCAAAAGACATTTGTATTTTACAGCTAAGTCCGTATCTGTAGTCTGCTAGTTTGATTGTGATTTGCTAACTTATCGATTGTTTTCAGCCCTGTATTAAAACGTATGGTATGCACATTAAAAAATAAAACTGTTTTATGAATTTGTCAATCGACACAAGTATATATTGATCAATCAAAAAGCACAGCAAAGGTTAACAGGTATACGCACTGTTAGGCGACGATATTTGGTTACGTTTATTCACTGATAATGGTTATTATCATCTGTTGAATGATGACGCTATATTTTTAAATGAAAGTCATGCATTTCCATATCTAGATATTAAATCTGTTGTTGTATTGTTAGAATATACTAATATACCCTTAAATAATACGGTCGCTGTGGCTCACTGGTCAGTGATTTGACTTCTGTGTCTCTGGGATCCTGGGTTCGAATCCCGGCAGGGGCAAACATTTATGCCATGAGTGTAGATGTTTGTTCCGGTTCTTGGATGTTTGTGTGTTGTAATTGGGTGTATCTGTGCCTCCCGCGACATAGGGAATCCTAGTGCGAGGGATTGAGCGTGAAGAAAAAAAACATTGAAATAGATATATATATCATAATTCTTTACGTTTAGTAATTTATCTGTCTCGATCTATCAGTAATTTCATTATCTACCGTACGGTTTATACCCAAATTTAGAAAAACTTCGAACCTATGTATTGGCCCTGACCTACGTGTAAATTTAATTATGGAAATATTACATTAAACACATTAGGAATAATTGCAAAACCATCAATATTAGTTCAATGTGTAATCAAAGTATATCACACATAATTTGAAATGGAAGACCGTACACACCGTACACCGTAATGAGTAATTAATCGTAAATTTACAAATTCCAACTATCGATCACGGCCCGCTCTTAACCATATTGAATGACTTCATTAAGGATCAAGGTGTAGTATTAATTAAGGTGTATCTGTTGTTTCAGCTGTACAAAGAGGGCGGGTGCCTCCCACGCAACCTGCAGGACTCTCTCTTCCTGGACAGTTTGCGTTAACAAACGGCGACCCGACGTCAGGCCTCAACAGCCACCCGTACCTCTCCTCCTACATCTCGCTCCTACTCCGAGCGGAACCCTACCCCACATCGAGATACGGCCAGTGCGTACAACCAACCAACGTTATAGGAATCGACAACATCTGCGAGTTGGCCGCGAGATTACTATTCTCAGCGGTCGAATGGGCGCGGAATATCCCCTTCTTCCCCGATCTCCAAGTGACCGACCAGGTCGCGCTGCTAAGGCTCGTCTGGTCAGAGCTATTCGTCCTCAACGCGTCTCAATGCTCCATGCCACTCAGTGTGGCTCCCTTACTCGCCGCCGCTGGGCTTCACGCGTCGCCCATGGCGGCGGATCGAGTCGTCGCCTTCATGGACCACATCAGGATCTTCCAGGAACAAGTGGAGAAACTAAAAGCTCTCCACGTGGACTCCGCGGAGTACTCCTGCCTGAAGGCGATCGTCCTCTTCACGACAGGTAAAATTTTGGATAGTCTTTTTGGGGAGGCGCGGTTATTGCTTTACAGGGTGGCCGGCGCTTACAGCAGCGTTGGGAATTACGGGGAATTGGTATCCTTAGTGAGGACGCATTTAGATGCGTACGCTGAAGCAACTAGAGTCCAACAGGGACCTTCAGCACCACCAGCTCCACCACCGCCTTCCGCAGCTTCATCCGGATACTATTCAACTTTGGACACGTCGCTTGGAGTCAACTCTTCCCTTTCTTACGGAAGCTTTTTATCCACACCTACTAGACTTCCTCCCAATTACACGAGTAGCCCACGGATAGGAGAAGCGAGCACAATGTCTCCGTTTAAATTCTGGGATAATAAGCTTCTGAAGACAGATCAAGGAGGTTGACGCTAAGTTTGGGGGCACTGGGCACGCAGGGCATGCGTTTGTCACTTGGCAAGTTGGTACATCGGGATCCCGCGTATTTTACCGTTTTATGACGTATATTTTAGATGCTTATTTGTATGTGGGGACAATAACTCTCGCTCTTCGGTGGTGGGACAGAACTGAGGAGCTGCGACTTATTGTTCTCGTGTATTCTCCAAAGTTCTCATTCGAAAACGAGAATCTCATGCGAATTCGATGATACTTAGGTATACATGATTCAAAATTGGTTGTGATAATAAAAGTATGTAAAAATTCCGTAGGATTAAATAGCGTTTACATATTAATTAAGTTTATTTATTTGTATATAAACATAACTAACATTACTAATGAATATACACGCGTAATTTATTAACTTAATCATTTCGTTTCATTCAATTTCACTTAATTTAATTATTTAAGTTTTTATTAGTGTAGTTTAGTTTTTAATTGAAATCATGCTTCGGCTCCCTAATTATCGTGATTAGTAAATCTGTTCGCCTTCAACGCGTTTCAGTGCTCCATACCGTTCAATGTAACACAGATACTTTCTGCAATTGTAATGTGCTATTACACGTTATTTTACTTTTTTTTATTTTACTTAATTTAATAATTTCATTACACAACACACAATGCTCCCAGCACACGCAGTTCGAAATAACAATGATAGTTACACTAAGTTTCAATTTAGTTAGATTACTTTATTTTTATAATATTCTTGGTTATTTTCATTTTTTCTGACCTCGTGAATACTCTAAGGTTCATACCCAAAGAGAAACATAATGAGTAAGTTTTAAGTATGTAGATTTTATAGATTTATAGTATCTGAGATTTTTTCGCAGCAGATTTTTACCTTTGTATATTCAGACAAAGAGATAAATTAACGGTCTTGACGGAGCTCCGTGCTCAGTGACATGACTTCTGGGTTACTAGGAGCCTGGGTTCAAATCACAGCAGGGGCAAACATTTGTGCTATAAGGGGGTATTTGTCCCAGGTCTCGGACGTTTGTGTGCTGTGATTGTGTGAGTCCATGCCTCCCGCAACACTGGGAATCCTAGTGAGGGGGTATGCGAGTAGTGGAAAATAAATAAGGTTTATTTATGAAATTTTACATGTAATGGCTTGTGATGAGAAGGAATGAAGCATAAATGTTAGCATAGATTGCTGAATATGGAAGTTGATGTATGGACGAGAAAAGAGATTGGATGATTTTTTTTTTTTTTTTTTTACATATTATAAGTTTGCGTTTGACAACTGTCTCACCTGATGTTAAGTGATGACGTAGTCTAGGATTTAGCACATTATTATATATAATAATGTTATTATATATAATAACACATATATATATATATATATATGTATTATTATTAATATTATTTTATTTTGATAAAGACGTACTGCGCAGATTTCAAGTATTTTGAAAGTAGAACTAGAAAAAGAAGATTACTAATAGAATAGAAACTCTGCTCTATCTATAGGTCGAACAGGTTTAGTTTCTATGTACTGCAGAGAAGAATACATTGGTAGTGATTCTCTTGTTCAACTAAACTAAACTAAAAATCTGGAAAATAAGATAAGTAGGGTAAGTTTCTATATTCGTTACGATAAATCAGGGTAACAAATAACAACACTAAACATAGATGTCATTATTAAAGTTGCGGGTAGTTTAAGTAAAATAAGTCTACACTTATTTAGTGTCAACTAAAATTACCCGCGATTGTCCAGCAATTGAATAAAACTCGTTTAATATTGGAGATGGCGTTGTGTGGATTTATACGGATTTTTTAACTTTAGCGTAAAGAGGCTACGTGCTATTTAATATTGAAGATTTTTTTTAAATAATAGTATTAGAACCAATGGCAGGATTATTAATAGTTATTAAAAAACGACAACTGAATACTGTTACTATCTGTGTGATCTGGGAGACTATGAAACAGGCCAAATTAGAGAATAGTGCATAACTACATCTATAAACAAATGTAACACAACACATACATGTACCCTATTACAAAATATGCATTCCTGCCATTAAAAAAAAACAATAGATATAATTTATTTTGCTACCAATATTAACAAGAAAGTTGGCAACACCAGGCCTTGTCATTTCAACTTTTACTACATATTAAAAGCAACGACAAATTTTAATACTTCGTATAATTTTACAGCGTCTTAAATTAAGTTAGAAGGCTTGTTCTTTATTGTCATTGTGAAAGGGGTTTGTGATGGGCACATTAAGTTCACTCAAAGTTTATAGTTTTAGTCTTAAAACAAAAATGATAGACTCTTTATTTTGTGACGTTACACCATAACAAAGCTTTCTCGTCGAATTGTACGTCTCTCAGCTTTTCCCATATTATATAAAGGAACTCAGAAATCCCAAACGCACGCACCTATACATAAACCAAGATTTCAGCGAACTATGGCTTTAGCATTTTAACTTCGCGACGTTACATACTCGTATTTTAAGAACCAATTATTCAATATTCATATGGATGTCACATGTGTAGATATCCTTGCGCCGTCTCATCTTCCAGCCACTGAGAATAGGGCTGGAGCAGAGGCCGAAAAACCAGAAAACCTCAAAAGACGCATATACCGGCTTATATTTGATCCTTTTAGGTATGGAACGCTTGGACCGTGGGGACCAGGAACACACTGAATTTCAAATACTAATATAAACCTGTCGGGGCGAATAAATCTAGCTACAAGTAACCAAAAACCGAGTCCGGCTCCGAGTGTCAAAAAAAAAGAAATGCTGCCTTTATTTTGCTTAAATATTACGTTGCTATTCAATGTGGCAATGCTGCCAGCATTATGGGAATTTTCCTTACTGGTAATAGCGGTTTAGTAGATTAGTTTATTAATTTTAATTTAGGTGTAGATATGTTATTTTATTCTTATTCTTATTTATATTATATTATTATTTAATCAATAATTCGTTTTTTTTTATAATGAAGATTTCTTTCTCACCTTTCTTCTTCTTAATTTGCCACTATTTTGCGTTATGAACAGAATCCGATAATCCCAAAACCACGCAAACAATCTTGTCATACTTCACATTAGTTTAGTATAGACATAATCATCATCTCAGCCATAGGACGTCCACTGCTGGACATATGCCTCCCTCAACGACATAATGGTCCCATTTATTTCACGAATTAGTCATTGGTTAATTTTATTTAAAGAGATTCCACGAAATCCATTGCTTACGTCAGGCAATAGGTTAAAATGATCTAGCTTTCTGACAGTTTAGCAGAACTTGTCGAGTCACGATAGTTGGCCGTTACGAGGATTCTGCTTGTGTGTAGGAGTGACACCGACCGCATCCGACATCGGAGACACAATGTTGCCATACATAACTTTGCGGATAATCTCACTAGTGCCGGGTGGACACTGCAGTTTATACCATATATAATGATTGTTACATACAAACATTATATTACAATCTGACATACTTACCTTAGTCACACGTGCTCTACTCCTTAGGGCCCCAAGATACAGGCTCGCGCCTAGTTTAGGGCTCGCTGTTAATCAAATTGTTATTACAGAAATCTATGGAATGTAAATGTGTTATATTTAAGTTACTCTTTTTGTTAATAAATATTATCTTACCATAATATATATAGCTTTAGATAACGACGTATATTTTAGCTAATTTTGCGAGTCGCATAAATGCCTGCGATGATTTTAGGTTATTTTTTCGATAAATCTTTGGTTTTAGAAGGATTAGAGCACATTCACAAAAAAGTTTATTCAAAATGTCAATGCTTTTAACTAAAAGGCGATTTATTGATTTACATTATTTTTGTTTTAATATGTATTTTTCATTTGTGTTTTATTAATATATTTTGAATGCCTTCAATTATTTACATAATATGGGATCTATAAAAAATCTTGAAATATATACCAACATTTGTACGAGACTTAACCTCTTTGCTACATAAATTAAAGTTTTTTCGAAAACCTTTAACTAAAATACACAATGGAGATTAATACGAGTAATCGAATTATTAATGCACATAGGTTTCATAATGACGCTACACACTAAATAATTTTCAATTCCCACTAAACTTCTGGCTGTACAGTTGATGCAATCATTTGTGTCCACAGGTTAGTGTCAATCTAACTGAAAGTACTGAAACAGCTCAAAGCAAAGTTTCTAGACTGGGGTGTGATGTATAGTGCCTTTCAAATGTCTAATCTATGTAGATCCCTTTCAATGTAGATGATAGACTGAACGAAATTTGTGTGGACTTACAACCAGTAACCGCGACGAAGGTATTTTCGGTGTTCCATTGTTTTTGAGTGTATCCACCTTATTTTTTTATTTATTAACATTCACACAAGGTCTTCAGGTCCCAAACTAGGCAGAGCCTGTACTATGGTAAACACACCCAGACACAGGTCACACAGACATGTTCATTCACACAAATTTTTGACCTGTCCGGGAATCAAACCCGGGACCAGCGGCTCAGAAAGCAGAGAGCTAGCCACTGCATCAACCGGCCAGTCAATCATCATCAATATTTAATGTTTGATAGTTGTAAAATCGGCTTAAACTAATCATTAGTTATAATATCGTCTGTCGTATTATTTACTGCTTTGTCATACAGCATTAAGTATAAATAGCAGTTTATGTTAAAACCAAATTAGTTATTGGCCTGAAGGCTGGATTCCATTTTTGCTCTCACATTAAAATTGCTGTCCAGCCTTCAGGCCAATCATTTGGTTTTAACTTAAACTGCTAATTAGAAATTAGAGTAAATTAAGAATGTGTCCAATAACATCTTATCATCTCTGTTAAGGGGAAGACACACTGTTCACGTGTTAAGGGTGGAAAATTTTATGGTTTTTCCTATTGTAAATGTTACAGTAAAAAATTAGTAGGAAGTGGATACATTCTGAGTAAGCTATCACAACGTTAGGCGGTTCCTTATTTAAATAAAATTAGACATGCTTATTTTATTAGTAATTATTATTATATGTTATAATTTAGTATAATTTTTCTAGTAATAAAAAAAAATGTCTATTGTCTAGACTACTACTACTACTACTACTACTAGTTGTCCTAGAAAAATCACTTCCGAGATAGAATAGGCCTTTTTTTTGAAAAGTGTGTAGAGTACATAGTAGGGCTGGTATCTTTAGCAGCTTTCATTCATGCGAGTAGAAACTGTCTCAAGCCGCATGGACCGTTTATGAGTATATTACATTAAATGCTATTTAAAAGCTATCTAGTAGACATAAAAAGTATAATGTATTATGTAAGTTTAAGGTGGAGGCTAATTAATATTATTTACAGTCATGATCGTAAGGGTCAGACTTTGAAATAGCTTTACACTGGAAAAAATTAAAATTAGAATTATACTTTTATTCCAACAATGAATTGGAGCTTTGGGTTTAATTAATGTTACATAAATTCGATATTTGTTTCGTGGAGGTTCGTTACACAAGCAATAAAATGGGGAAAGGATTTTAGTCTTGAAGTACCTACTGGCATAGAATAGCTGAATAATCATTATTTTACCATCATACTTATACATGCAAGAGTCTCGATGGATGGACATTTGTTATACTCAACTAAGTTTGTCAGAAAAATTGACTTTAGTCTGAGATAGTACAGGCTACCTTTTATTCCGGTAAAATATACGGTTCCTAATAACTTAAGTGGCAAATTAACTCGTCTTGAGTTAATCTGCGTTATTTTTTTTTAATATTGTAAAGTAACATGCTACTATTTAAAGTTTATGAAATAAAGTTGTATTTATATACCTTAAAACACAGCTGTACCGTCACACTACCACAGTAATAATTTTAAAGGCGAAAGTTTGTCTGTTTGTCTTTTCTCGTATGTATGTTTGGTACTCCGTACGCTGAAACGGCTGAATGGAATTGGATGAAATTCTGAATGAAGATAGCTTATATCCGGAAATATCACATAGACTACTTTTTATTTCGGAAAAACTATAGTTCCCGTCTGATAATATAGATAGCGGTAAAGGCGTAGTCCACGCAGTTTAACGTTAGTGGTTAAACTTTAGTGGTTCCCAAAATACAGGCGTAGCTTAGTTTGGGGCCCACAGATTACATATTTTACTGTAATATATTATACCATACTAAATTACCTTTTATTTTTTTTAAAAGGTCAGTGTAATAATTACATTATGACTGTACCCTAACTCTGTAGCGTTGTACTCTTCACAGTCACTCCAGAGACTATACAACGACACTGTCACGCTCACCGCTACTAAACAGAATATAAAAGTAGTTACGGACACGTCACATGAGTCCAGTTTACCTAGGCCTGTCCGTTTTTACACTGTTACTCTAGTAGCTGAAGAGGAAGAAGGTCCAGTTAAAATGGTTGTTGGAGTATGCCCGGGGATATGTTGAATATGCAATGCCAATAAATGTAGTTTTATCCGAGCTACGTAACTTTCTCTGCGTTCTCGGCAGTAGTTCTATAATAGTTGGAAGTTGGCTCACGGATTATCATGGGTCGATGACGTAAGCAACTGTAAGGGGTGTGTTTATGCATCGGTTGAACGGTCGTCAATCTGATAATTCACTGAGGTCTCAGTGGTCATCTCAGCCATTGGATGTCCACTGCTGGAAATAATATGCCTCCCGGTACCACTATGGCACCACCGCCAAGTCTCAGTGGTAACTTGTTTCAACCGGTGCTTGTTCCATTCAAATTGATTGTTTCAATGTCAGTTTCAAAGTAATGAAATTGTAATACTAATATTAGTCTTAGTCTGAATATATATATATATATATATATATATATATATATATATATAGGTTGACTCTATCGTTGTACGATGAACTATTATATTCTCTAAGTAATATATCAAGTGGCGCAATATGTCTTAAATTTAATTTCATTGACAAAATTGTTAACACGTATAAACCAGCCAAGTGCGAGTCGGACTCGTGCACGAAGGGTTTCGTACTATTATCTATAAAAACGTCAAAATATGGCAGCCACCTTAGCAGCCCCAACAGAAATATCAGTGAAAATCGCAACTGTCTATCACGATTCATGAGATACAGTCTGGTGATAGACGGACAGACCGACAGACAGCGGAGCCTTAGTAATAAGGTCCCGTTTTTACCCTTTGGGTACGGATCCCTAAAATCTACGTAGCCGAGCAGGAGCTGAAAAGTTTGACCATGCTAATTTGCAAGTCGCGCAAACCCTTTGCTAGCTTAAAAGAAAAGAGAGAATCAACATCATCTACGTATAGTATTAGTTAAAAGGTTCTAACGCGGATTTGAGTATTGTTTTGATTAGATGCAGCTAGAAAAGGCATTTTGCTCAGACTTATGTGAGGATTAATCTTGCTCACTGGCAAACTAATGAATTGATAAACATAAAGATGATAATAGTCGAAACATTTTGCAAATACACTTTGCCAATGATATATTATATCATATACCAAAGGACACGTGGACAACAAAGCAAAAAAAAATAAAGATATGCTTAAAAATATAAATATGATGTTGAATATTTTTGAAAATAAATATATCATTACTTAATAGTACCTTACTTATTAGTTTTACATCTATTTCGTCTGATTCTTAATTACTCAATATTTTTTAATTTAAATACACAAACATTTACTTTTGCTGCTTAGAATTGTAATGCGTCTATAATTATTTATATATTATACGTAATTATTTCGAATGATTAATGTAGATAACAATCTTTGATGTCTAAGAATTTCATTCAAGACCTCAAGTAATTAGTTACATCGCCTGTTGTGTAAAATTAAGCAATTATACTCCTTATACATACCACGAAAGAAAAAAATTGTCTTTAAAATTGCACATAACTACATTGTTGAATATCCTATTAAAGCCTTCGCGGTGTTCCCATAGTTACATTCACAAGCGTCGATTGCATAATACAATATAAGATTTAAGCGCCTATAAAGGGGATACGATGAACATACATTGAATCATAGCTTTGACTAGGACGCAGTAAGGATATACTGGGGTGGGAGTTTATTTATTTATTTTATTTTTTATTTATTAATATTCACACAAGGTCTTCAGATCCCAAACTAGACAGAGCCTTTACTATGGTGACCCGATGACTGATATCCTAACTGGTAACCTATACACATAGTTAGTTCCCCCTTTTCCAAATCGGTAGCATAGCTTTTCACTTGTCTTACTTTTACTACTTTCACTTCACTGATTTGGCAAGTGGATGCTATTATTAGTTAGATTATATGTTTAATAAGAAATGATAAAAGTAGAAACTTTGCATTCCTGCATGAAGGTTTTAGAAACAAAGAATAAAATAGCAAAATTCTTGATTAAGCTTAAACATACATGTTGCTTTTTTTTTCAGATAATGATATATTTATAGATATAATAACACATAGTGAATTAAATCCCAATGCTTCGTTGTCCTTAGCTCTCCATAGTTTTCTATTTGTGCTATTGATTTAATCTCTTTTTATGATATATTTGTGGTTCTAGTGTAAAATATAATAAAAAAAGATATTTCCATAGATAAATAACTTTTTCTTTCCTTTAGTAAAGTCATGTAAACTGTTAAATGCTTTTTAACGGTACACCAACATAATAAATTAACATAATCTGAAAGACAGATGCAATATTAGCAACAGTTTTAACCAATAAAATCTATGCAGTTTTTTTATTTAGCAGTAGTTATTATTTGGCGACTAGCATCAATGCACGTGGTAGTCCATTTTATAAAATGACTGACTACAAAATCATCTGTTTTTCATACAGTGGAGAAGATAAACTGTGTTTGTTTAACTTCTATCATCAAAACACTATCAATATTAATACCCCTCTAGATTCAGTCCTAGGTACGTCCACGGGTTTATAAGATATTCCTTACATTTTCGAATTAAGCTTAGTCACGCTTGACGCATGTTCGTGTGTACGTTAACGTATTATTTATGGAATTTGTTATTAACTTTTAGGTTTTGTTGAAAACTATGATTTGTGTGAGGTTAACTCGGTATCGTGACAGCAATATCTTTTTATTGGTAGAAAATGATTTAGTTCATCAGATGAATTAATTAACCCTACCACCTCTCTTAATGTCTTAAATATTTTTTTGACGTGATAACGTTTTATAAATTGATGAATACCAGCAACACTCATGAAAAATAGTAACGTTCCGCGTAACGTTCCACCTGAGTTTTGTATTACATAAAATAATCAAAGTCAAAGTCAAAGTCAAAGTCGAAGTCATAAATGATTATGACGTTATCACGTAAATCTATCGTCCGTAAACCGACTTTACAGACAACCAATTTTTTTTTTTTATAAGCCAATATTTCATTTATTGTTATAATGTACGTTCGAACATATAACACGTGATATTTTCAGATTTTTCTTTTTCAGCTTATGATAAAATTTAGATAATATTAAGGCGGTTTATATTTAGATAAGTTAATTTGGTTTCTATGTAACTCCTTTCAAACTCATTTATTGTAAATTAAACTTATATGTTGCAAAACTCTGAATACAGTATATAACAATAGACTCCATGTAAGTATATTCAAATTTGATTTATATTTATTATGTATTACCATAGACTAAATACTCTAGATATTACTTTCTTACCTATGTTTTTAAAATTATTATTATTTTTGAGCTATGATTATGACATAATGGCACAATATAACAATATTCCTAGAACTAACTGCGAAAAGGTTAGGTTAACAATAAATTTGCAATAAAAATCTTATTAACGTGTTTTTTACCAAATATCTAACAAAATAATACTTAACCACCAAATATACAAATACCGATCTCCTGACCAAAACTTTATTAAAACATTGTTAACACGTCTAAAACAAAGAATAAGGTTCAATCCTTCAGCTTCAGACGGTGCGTACACACTAACACCCGTCCTTTTCTGACCATGTAAAACGATAGTAGGTGCAAGGAGTACATAGTGCTGTTTATAACGGTACTGAGGTCGTGATGTTGAGAGCAGGGACGAGTCACGATTTTGAAAAAGTGTCGGACGCTCGGGATGGCTTCCCTACGCTTCGAAACTATGGCGTTTAATGCAAGGCTTATAAATACATATAGGTACCGAATGGATTGGAATAGAATTTAAATATTATTCATAGAATTTATTACTAACTAGTCGCGCCCAGCGATTTCACCCGCGTGGATTATGGTTTACCACGCTACTTCAATTATCCCACGGTAACTATACTTTGTCCGGCATAAAAAGAACCTATGTGTTAGTACAGGCTCTAACCTATCGCCATACCTGATTTCATCGAAATCGGTACAGCCGTTTGTAACTGCTGTTACAAAACCGCAACTGCGAAACTTTACCGAAACTGCTATAACTAGTAGTTTCACTAAATCCCGAGTAAATTTTAAAGTATGTTGTTTAAGTAGTAGTTACAAACATGTACAAACATATACTCTGTTATATTGTAAGTGGTATTTCCCTTAATAAATAGTGCATTAAGCAAACTAAGCTACCTAGATACTAATAAGATTCGTTGTAACTATTCTTGGTGAAATCAAATAAATAAATAAATAGTTATATTAGTTAGGTTGTGCATTCTGAAGCATTATACGAAAATAAATTGTATGTATAACTAAAAACTTTTATAAACATGTTTAGTTAGTTTTTGTGGATATCAGAATTACTCCACTGCATTACCTTTAATCGTGATGTAAATTGAGAGATGATGAATTATTTTAGTCATATTTGTTAAAAATTTAAACTCTATACATCTTTACAAGTCTAATTTAGTTCATTGTTAAATGAAAATTGACTGTCGTCATTTGTGTGGCCACCCGACGGACCAATCACGCACCATTGTCGTATTCTTACTTGCAAATTTATTTTATACCTACTTCGATAACCGTGATCTTTCCCGTTTAGATATCCATTGACGGCTGCAAGAGGGACCGGCTTTTACATTTTGTCGAAAGACGACAATGTAGTAGTAGTCTTGGTTATTGATCTATTGTGGTCAAGTTAATGGATAGAGTATGACTATCAAGTTTCGGCAATAAATTGATATGTCAGCCGCACGATTTTGTAGTAAATTTAAGAATATTTTTTTAAACGTGCACGTGCATATGAAGTATGCACGTAATGTATGAAAAAAAAATTATCTTTTATCCAGGATGACAAACAATCTGCTAAGCTAGAGCAAACGCTGTCGCCTTAATAATAGGATAGAATTTATAGAATACTTATAGATTTATAGAATACTTAATAGAATTAATAATTAACTCTCCTTTTAAGACACAGTCAAGCTATATGAATACTGATATTACCATAAGAAATACATAAACCATGTGCATACATTGAACAAACTATTTTCGGAAAAATATTATCTGAAATGTACCAATAGAATTTGATATTAATTATCAAATTGTTTTCTTTTTAAAGTTGTCTCTTTATTCATGTATCAAAATTATATGAAGCATATTATGTCAACTAGGTTAAGTGGCAACTTGTTATGTTTTTTAATATTTAATGTATATATTATATTCTCTGAGGTCCAGTTCTTCCATCCATTATCAATGTTTTATCAATCTTGGTGAAAGTGTTTAACCGATAGTTAGATGAACCTACATTATCAAATATATATTTCTTATCAAAACAAAAAAAAACGTGTTCATCAAAACTTAATTATTTTTTACTTCTTGTAACCGCTTGTCTAAAATTCTGTTACACATTTTCTATTTTTTTTATTTGAACATACATAAGTCGTGAAAACAGAAGACGGGTAAAACATCACCCATCAAAAAAAATATATATATTGTAATCATAATTGGAAAAATCATATTGTAGCTATCAGAAGAGTATCAAAATAAAAGAATTATACCCATGCTACTTAGATACTGTAAAATATCACTCATGTTTAAATACCTCACGTTTCTACTAAACATTCGAATCGTCCGTACTAACCATTCGAATAGAAAAGGAATTATCTTCACGTCTCGTTTCCACAGATAAGCCACGCGTATTGTAACCCGGCAAACCCTAACCTTTTTGCGTCACTTGCCAATCAGATAAGCAAGCAAATGGACGACTACCGAAGTATACGTCACTATGCCAGTAGGACAACTTGGTCAAAATATGCAAACACTACATACGGTTCTAAAAGTGAAATGTTTCCTTTTTATAATATCTGTGTAGTATTACATCTTGTATGACGATGTCAATTTTGATCGGACGAATCTTTTTTTATTTAAATATCCCTAAAGTATATGTAACTCTGAAATAACCACATTTCCTGCTGGTGAAAGAAGTTTTTGAATCGGTCTAGTATTTTTTGTATCGATTGACATTACATGTGTAAGCATCTCTAAAGTTCTGCGTCACAATACATATAAAAAAACGTAGGAGATATGGATAACTTTAAGCTAAACTAAAGCCCAGGATACTGAAACAGCTGTTTCCTACAGTTTTTGATAATAATTATTTCATTAATTGTAACTAATGATTTTTGTAATCCAATAATAAGGCTTATTCAATTTGCACTATAATTTAAATTCGTATATCACTCTACAATGATTTTCCTTATATAAGAACAGTTTTAAAATATTGTGGCTAGTTTGAGACAGCACCAATTCACAACTTAGATTACGTGATAACCCCAATATTAATTTTAAAAAACATAAATTATAGGATTGTCATTCAAGAGTGTTGTATAAATACCTGTATTAGAAAAAAAAATGTTTTATTCGATTTATGTGGTCAGAATATTAATTGTATAAAGTTAATCTACTGCTATCTACGTATATGCGTATTATGCATATATTTCTGATGATACATAACATAAAGGGACATAAAACCATGGATGAATTGATCTATCGTCTTAGGGTAAAAACTTTGGAAAACCTTAAAATGAAAAACTAGTAAATAATACTACGCATGCTTAATTTGAATTATTTTCACAACTTAAAAAAAAACTTTTCTAGATGATAACACTTAAAATATATACTACTAAAAGAAAACAAATTCCAAGACTTAAATCATAACGTAGCATTTTACTTTTAGTAACTAATTGGGAGGCCCTGTAATCAGCAGAAGCAATTTACTGTACCTTAACCCCTCACATGTTAAAAACAATGTCTTTTTCAGAAATAAGAGTCACCGAACTATCTTATCTCCAAGTGTCTCAGTTTCGTAACTTTACCTAAAAATGACATTTCAAAAAATAAAACAAAAAAAATAAAAATATTTTAATGCATTCATAAATAATTAATTAGCTTCCGGTATTATCATTATATTATTAACAATCATAAGTTTGTATTTTAATACAAACATAATGTACAAACATATTGAATATTAATTTTAGTAATGAATAAAATTAGTAATAACTTATTCCAATCGTAACCCTAATAGTATTATACTTTCAAAAGTTTAAATGTATTAATACATTTTTGTATAAAACAGCGGAATGGATGTGCATTAAATATGCCACGACATTTTCAAAACTAAAAATGTATACTTTAGAAACAAGGCAACTAACGTAACAAGATTGACGGTCGCCGTGGCGTAGTGGTTAGCGTGTCAGTGACATGACTACTGTGTCTCCGGGACCCTGGGTTCGAATCCCGGCAGGGGCAAACATTTGTTCGATAAGTGTAGGTGTTTGTCCCGGGTCTTGGATGTTTGTGTGCTGTGAATGTGTGTGTCCAAGCCTCCCGCGATACACGGAATCCTAGTGCGGGGGTTTAAGTGTGATAAAAAAAAGATATAAACCAAAATGAACTTGTACCGACGTTTCAGACGATCTCCAGTATGAGCGAGAATGTTCCTGAACGAATAAAAAAACGCCCCTGTTTATGGTCAATATTATGCAAGATGTGTTGAGCTAATACAAAATTTGGCACGCATGTGTTGCTCCTTTATAGTTGTATTGCATCGTCCCTTCTCATTTTAATGTCGAAATATATACAAATAATAAGATAAAAAAAATAGCCGAATCACAAGTGGTTACTCAAATTGCACATGTTTTGATGCACTCAAATAATGTGCTTTTATCACCATCTACCGTTTTTCAACACCACGCAGGTGAAGCCGCGGCTCGTAAATATGCTATGTTAATTTTGGCTTATATAAGACATTGAAAACTTCAAAAAGTACATTTTGAAACAACAACAGAATTTAAATAAATTTAAATCGATTCGCCGCGCTCCACTGACCGTAAAGTATATTTATATTGAATATTTTATTGACCATTGTTGCCAGGTCACCAATAATAAGGACAATTTGTTTTATACGCGCAAAAAACACGCTCTTGTATCGAAAATAAATTATTTATTATTTCATAATAAAATCACATTCGTATAACATAATTTTTTCGTAGCATGCATTACATCGAACAGAATAATCTGACAAACATTAGATCTGTGATCAAACCGATAAATTACGCAAACGTTCAAGAAGACGATAATGTGGAGTAGAAGTTTATAAAGTAAAGTTACTTTTTTTCTATGTGTACAGAAAAAATAATTTTCGGCTGAATTCCAAAAAAACAGAAATATCTCAAGTATTTTTTTGTGTTTTTTAAGTCAAACATCTTTATTATTTAAACATCTTTATAGTTTATAATAAAAAAACTCAAACCTGTTGAAGGTTTGAGTTTTTTTTATTATTCTATTGCATAAATTCACATTATACATTATAGACATTTCCTTAAAAAAGGATGAGTATTTTTATTATTTAAAAAAAATATGTTTCGCTCCTAGGTAGTAAAAGCCCCTTCTTATACCTTGATAAGCTACATAATTATGATAACATCTTCGACCACATCGTCACTGACCATCAAGTGGGATAATTGTCAAATGCAAAGTATAAAAAAATTGTTGAGACGTAAAACTGGCGAACGTTTCTTTTCACAGTTCAACAGTTAAAAATATCTTTAAAATAAATTATTATTCATGTATATTTTAAAAGATATACAAAGATACCATAGTTAAAACATTAATTTCTTAAAAATTAGAAGAACCGGAGTGCAACCGGGTAAAACCGTGTGGCGCAGTTATTTAATTAATTATCACTTATAGCTGATAGCACGAGTCAATCAAATGACGTGCCAGCTGATATCGATTGGTGAAGCTGTAGAACATTGTCGATGGGTGTCGGTGTAGGGCCAGGGGTGCGGGAGTGGAGACAATGCGCGGCCTGCGGTCCCAGATGTGGTTTATCGTTCGCCGTTCTAATCTTTAACCCTCTGCTATTACAGCGACAGATCAGAAGGCGGTAACTAAAAAAAGAAAATCTTATAATTTACATTTTTTTTTCTTTATCAACATTTACACAAGATCTTCAGGCCCAAAACTAGACAGAGCCTGTACTATGGTAACCTTATGACTGATATACTTACTTATATACATATACATACCCAGACAGTTTACCAGTTTAGAAAAAAGTCCATTGATTTAACTCCCTTATTATTTAATATTGTGTTATATTTATTTACTATATCATACATTTATATTAATATATGTAATATATATTTACTATAAATACATTCCTCGTTCAAATTTACAGTCGTTACTCTCTTTTCTTGTTTAATATTTGCACTATGAAACGAGCAATTACGATATATATAAATAAATCAGAAACTAATTACTACGTATTTAGTCAAAAAACTGTTGGTTTATAAACCGGTTAAACTAATAATTTGTGATACTAGCTCCACGTTTTGTTTTAAAAAAAATGAGAACATGATCAATGTAGGTGAGTTAAAAAGGCATTATTAATGATAAATTAAATCACTACGGTCAGATCTTCCTCAAATTTAGATGAGACCACATGAGAAGCACCAGCTTTGAAATAAAACAAGAATCATCAAAATTGGTGCACCTAAAAAATAAGTTCTTAAGTAAAATATAAAAAATATAGGAGAATTGAGAACCTCCTCATTTTACGAATTCGGTTGAATTTTGTGTAAAAAAGATATTAATAATGTACCTGTTGCGATATTTAGAGAAGTTACGAAAATTAATCATTAGCATTTATCGTTCGTGTTCAATTAGTAATGCGTAAGCTTTTTTCGGATATACATTCATAATCATAAATTATATGAAAACTAATAAGCAATTGTACTTAACGCATGTATAGCATGCAATGATAAACAGAAACCAAAATGTAAATATATGTAAAATGCATATACCACCTTATCCTTTTGAGCAGTTTAGTAGGGCGTCAGATATGCAAATACTCGTTCACCGATATCGGTATAACTTTTTAGACGATGTTTGTTCGACTCGCCGAGGCCGAGGGTGACCGCCATTAATTCAATTACGTGTACATTCGCGTTTAGGGTTACCGCTTGCGTTTTCAGTAGCTTATAACGACTACAGACGAATTAAAATTGTTATGGAAAGTGCGCGATTCTAAAAGCTTTCTAAATTACGTCCTACACAATTATAAATACAAGAAGGCGTGTAGTGTGCGGCGATTCACCGGATTGTAGAATGATATACACAAATGACTGATTGAGTGACTCGGTTTTTTAGTCTGGTGATTGCATTGTGTTCGTCTGAAATTAGACTATAGTCTAAATTGAATCGAAATAACGTTATTGCAATTAATAAACAAGTTACATCATGAATGTATAAGACAAAGAAGAATTTTGTTAACACAATTTAAATAACATTCATTACAATAGTTGAAATGTATCTATTAGTTTTTTTTCTCTAACTAATTGCGTGATAAAATGTGTAATAGCTACTGAAATAGACTCTTTTCCTGCGATTTAGTAATTAGTTTCCTTTACTCAAAATAGCTCTGAGATAGCCTTGGCAATGGCTAAGTCAACGCGTATTTGTTTCCACGCATAAAAGATTACTAGATTATTTATTTCAGTGATATTCCTTTTTACTTTTTTCTTATTACACTCACACCCCCGCACTAGGATTCCCAGTCGCGGGAGGCATAGACATACAATGACACCATAGCAAGCATCCAAACCCGGAACAATAATTATAATATTTTAAAATTAAGTTTTTATCATCCCTCGATACTCCATATATATTTAAGACGTGCGCGATTGGAGATTGGAATATTCCAAAATTCGTTGTTTCCAAGGATAAATCAAACAGAATAACGACACACACCTCAGTAGTTCCTGTACCCTGACTTCTCAAAGTCACGGACAGCCGTCACAGTATCTTACTATTGTCTTGCAGTAGGCAAAGTTCGGGAGCCAGATAAGGAACTACAATGGATAGGTCCCAAGTCTCTAGCGTGTGGATTTGAAAAGCAAAGGGGCCCTACTCTATGACGAATATTAATAAACATCTGAGATTTCGACTCTGGTCATGGAATATCCTAGTTATTCTGCTCTTCAAAATACTATTCTCTCATATATGCGGATAAATTTTATTTAGTATTGATACTGTAGGTAATAAAGATAACCTCTGGAGAAACGTGAATTTAAGTAAATTACCGGTATGTTACTTGTCTTGTAAACTTTCCTTGTAAATGGATTCCTCAAAAGAATAAACTTGTGTATCCAACAAAGTAGAGTTCTATTCGAGCAACTAATTAGTTAGATTAATATCCTTTTCTTTCTTTCAATTAAAATAAGCTTTGATTTTATGTTTTAGCTTTCATTTAATTTGCCATTATTCTTAAAGAAATTAGATTCGTCTGATTGTACCCATCGATTGATGCCATAAAAGTACAGGTTGTTATTTTTATTTTTATTTTAGCCGCTTCGATTCCCGACTATGGCAAGCGGGTTATCGCAAAATTTGAATGCAAATTATTTCTTTTGAAAAATAAAGAATTGATTCCTTTCTCTACGGGTGGCGTTATAAAATGTATACATATTATCTCAAGTAGGTTTATAAATATCGCAGTTATTTATTAATAAAGAAATATGAAAAAAACAACAACCGAACAGAAAACCTTTTTAAATTTTAAGAGTTTTAATAATATATTTTTATTTAAAATTGTTTCCATTTTTTTTACATATTGTATTTGACTTTTCACATTAGAAAATTAACAAAATCGCTTATTGATGATCCGATGAAAGTAAATGGGTGGACATTTATTACAATAATAATTTTATTGGAGGAAAGACTTTCCGTTTTATTTTGTTCGTTTTTGCATAAAATAGCAGTAGTAGACCCCCTGGGTTCGATGAACAGTGCTGCTTTGTTCATGCTCTTTTCTTGTGGCGATTATTTTGAGATGAATTTTGAATATGGAATGTAAACGGTCCAAAACCGGAAGACAAACGTGTGTCTGAAAAGATAGGTAGGTTTAAATTGTTTGGTAGATACAGACTACAAAAGCTACACCTACCCTTGATACCTTGAAAAGCTTCTGTTGAGAAAATATCTTATGTTTTGAAGAAAACGGAAATGCTTTCATGTTGAGACGTTTATAACGTCCATTACTTGAATAAATAGTTAGTTATGCTTTTATTAGATAGATTTGACTAAACGTTTTTTTATTGATAGGTTTGAAGGTTTGGTCGAAGACGGAGTCAGCTTTGACTTTATATATCGACTCCAAAGGACAGGTGCCTGAACAAACTGTCTATTTGGTATTGAAAAGAACTGAATAGTAGGTATCATGTTATGTTCATGATAACGATGTTATCTTTACCGATTGCTCAAGCCCGGTCTGGGAATCGAAGCAGGGCCATATTGACGGCTGACACACCACTTCCATGGCCATAATTGATTCAATTGATAAATATTATTATATTTCACAGTATTGCGAAATGTTGTTAAACTACTAATATTGTGCAATCGCATGTAATCATATGGGATATTCCGAGCATTGTGAGGATAAAGCGGGTAAGCCCTGCTGACGGCGCCCTGTTCTTTACATTAAAACCTTCATAACTATTATCTTCTTGCGTATTTGAACAGATTATATGCCACTATATGCCATGTTAGCATACGCTTACTGTTAGAACACGTGCTTACCCTATCATTATTTTCCTGTTATATATTTACCTGTTAATAAAGAGGTTTTTCTTCTATATTTTAATTGAGTAGGTTACGTATTTCATTGCATAATATGCATGCGTAATCATTTAATCATTTCATTTTTTTTTGTATACATCTTTTATGAGATATATTTTCATAAGCCTCTTTTAAATTATTCCAGGTATTTTTTTATCATTAATGGAGCGCGTTGATGTCTTTTATGTTGACGATTACGAAACAAATTACAAAAAAAATACGACCACAGTAAGAAAGAGTCTCGAAAGAGTAGGTTTTATCCAAATTTTCCCCTTTGATATGCATGCGAATTGACTAATAATTTTCATGGCAAGGTAATGAAACTACAGTCTAAATTATTCAAATTTAGAACGACCTCCCATTGGCTTGTTTATTTTCCACACTCAGCACTGTTTGCACGGGTCGAGGATCGTAAGCTGACCCTTAATTGATTTGTGTTGGTATGGCAACACCTTAACAAACTATTAAACCTTAATGAAACGTTCCAAACGGCTACCAATACACTATAGATATAAAGGGTGTACAATCATTACTTAAAATGACATCACACTAAGTTTGTTACATTAATCATAAAAAATATATAAGTATACCTGAATCTATTAGCTAACTCTTTTTTTTAAAAAAAATATATTTTACCCTTAATTAGCATATTTATAATTATGTAACCAGTGATCACTGATTCGAATTTAATTAAAAAATATTATTTCAATATCGAAATTTGCCAGCTGTTTTTTTAAAGCCAAAGCAAACTGCTAAAATAATTTTATCTAAATATCGCGTGTCAGTTAGCACACTTACCCTATGTAACTATCACTGAAAGTTTACAATACTTGGTCAAAGTATAATTGCTGGAGTAAATTTAATAAATTCACTCCAGCCATGGATGCTACGATTTAAAAAAAAAAAATACGTATATTATTATTGTTTCCGAAGCCGTGTAGGTATAAAACCTATTTCGTAGAACTCCTTTGAATGCGCGATGGGTACTATAACGAGTCGGCGTTCTAATAAGTAGTTTTCGTTTGTCGCTTGTATATCAAACATATGATAAAAAACATTTTTACTAAAAAATGGATCCGACTTCAGTACTCAAAATTTGTGAAATCGCTTGTAGAAGTTGATACCATGAAAGTTAAAAAGTAACTATATTAAAAAATATTGTGCGTATGGTACCGACTTCGACAAGTAATTTGACACTTTTTGGAGTGCTGAAGTAAGATCCGTATTTTTGGAAAAAAATTATTTTCGCCCTTTTCAGTGACTTTTCCTACCCTCAATAAGGAAGTCACCCAGATCGATGTAACATTTTCAGCTATTGGAGTGTAACTAAAAAACAACTTGACCTATTTTGATGAAATTCAAATTAAATGGGACCAGTTTGGAAATATACTCTATCAAACAAAAAATAATCATCAAAATTGGTTTATAAACTACGAAGTTATCCGCAAACACACATGAAAAAAAAAATACGGTCAAATTGTGAAACTTCCTCCTTTTTTTTAAAGTCGGTTCAAAACCACCTTTGTTTCTAAGTATTGGTATAACTATAATATTAAATACTATACAAATTCACGCGGCATCTTGTCGGCCATTAAAATTCATCCCGAAGACACTGAGGGCCGGTTAAACACGGCTAACGTTAGATCGGCCGATAACCATTAGGATCCCTTAATTTGTTCGCTGGGCCCTTCACCTATCCCTTCCGTATCCCTTTTACAGATCGTTAACAGAGGATTTACTCTTACTAGATGTGGTTAGTTAGCGCATACTAGTTGGCTAAGTTTAGGAAGTAAAATAAATTCATGGCGTTGATAGCGAATTTCTTTTTAAGTTGGAAAACATAAACCGACATAAACAAAAAGAGGCTCAGAGTAATAAATCTACATAAACCTTATATGTTTTTATGATAAAACCTTTATGTTAGTGTTATATAGCCTTAAAAAGATTTCTAAGGTTATAAAATAATAAATAATAATGAAAACCTTTTTTCAAATGTATGTTCATATTTAATCTTTTTTCAACATTCGGAGGTTCTGTATCCATATGTATTTATTTTTAATTTATTTCTTTACGAATATTAACATTAAAGGCTGACCAATTAAAAAACTACATTATCTATATAGCAAACGTCACTACATAATAATATGTATGTACTTTTACTCCGTAATAAAACGTAAACGTTAACTTAATAGAATACTCGTTCACCAAACCATTATGTAAAGCTTTAATTACACGGAAGTTGAAGACAACTGTAATACCTACTGCACGTACATATATATTAATATTTTTTATAGGGCTGATGCCATTATTTAAATAAAATACCAACAACCAATTCCAATACTACAGCTATTACAAAAACAAGCATTGCAATGCAACGTGGCAATACTGCTAGCATTTTGGGTACGCTGCCAACTGGTAGCGTGTTAGAGCATTTGAGTTATCTACCTATAGGCTGACAGTAGTTAGTAGATTGCTCAATTGTTTTTAATATAATTGTGTAGTATATTTAACACTGCTACCGTTTCTATTATGTATATAATCAATAAGTACAATATGTAAATTATATTCAACTGCCGCTTAAGCGACAAATGAGCATATAAACGCAGAAAAAAAAAACAAGTTCAACAAACTGACAGTCGGTGCCAAGTCAAATTAAAAAATACATCTAAGTCATTTGTTATACGCATGTTTGCTATCGTTTAAAATAGTAGTAACTACAAAAGCTCACCACTTATCAAAATATACTCGAATATTTTGTATTTTTTAAATTATATCATTTAATGTTAATTACATTTAAGCGTAAACATATTAGTAACTCTCGGAATCAATTAGAAACTTGTCACACATTTTTTTTGTTAGCTTGTTGGGTCAAACTAACAAATATGCAAAAAGTTTCTTATACAATCAATATAGTCGCGTAGCTTAAAAACTTTTTACACAAAAAAAAATGTGTAAGCATAGTTGCGGCCAATCTTTTCTTGCATCTCTATCCAAGCAGCAGAGTGTAATGTCGCTAAATCCCCTTTAGTTTCGTGTTATATCAGCGGCAATATTCTAATGTTATTGTGGCCACAGATTGAATATCTCGCTTGATTTGTGCGCTTTCTTGTTGTTGTGGAACGACCCTTACACCTATGTAATGGTCAGTGCCAGCGCTGATAATAGGGTTAATGCCCTTTATAATGCGCGCTGATGACGGCTAAATTAATATGGAACTTGATATTGCTGTGACAATGTTTGTTGACAGTCATTATATTCAATAGTATATGTAAGATTACGTGTTTATATTATAGAATTACACAAGGAATCTTTAACTAACCTGTAGTTAGAGATTCTTTGTTCTATTTACATACATTTTTACGTACTTTAATCTTGTTTTTTTATACCATATAGATCTAGCGTGTGACCACTATAGCACGTGATAGTCAGTGATGATAGGGTCTAGGATGTTGTCAAGCAAGACCTAGAATGCTTACTGGCTCTCAAGGACTGCTGCCTAAGCACAATATGTGTTTGGTGTCAGTTTTTCAAACTTGAGAGTGGTAGCTAGCCAGTCAGGCACTTGAAAGTACCCTACCACCATGCTGGGGATTGGATAATGGTGTTACCTTCACCGGAAGCTCAAGCCGTTGGTGGAGATCGAACCAGCGTCCCTATTATTTTGACATCCGACGCTCCCACCGCTAAGCTATCATCGCTTCAGTGCATTTGTGCGTTGTATCTTACACTCGCGATTGATGCGGTTTTAGAAACGATTACCATAAATGTTAATAAATTAAATGTCTTTGACTAAATCGTCACTGACCATCAAGTGAGTTAGTGGTCAAACGCTAGATCTATACAGTATACAAAAAAGAAACGTCTGAACTTGGAGAACGTTTTGGTTCGCAAGTTTGTCTGCATTGTCTTGCTTGCGATCTATGCATGTCGAGCAAAGTGCGGTCGCTCAGTTACTTATACTTTCAATTCTAGATATAATAATAACTATATCTTTAGCCAAGCTAGCGCTCGGGTACGGATCTACCATTTTGATGAATATAATCAGATAACTGCTGTTATCAATTATATTTTATATTTAAAAATCTGTTACACGTCTACATAAATAAAGACAGGTGTACTTAAGTTCGGATCATCATCATCATCTCAGCCATAGGACGTCCACTGCTGGACATAGGCCTCCACATTGATTTCCACAATGACCTGTTGGAAGCGGCCTGCATCCAGCCCTTGCCTGCGATCTTAGTCAGGTCGTCTGTCCACTTAGTTGGTGGCCGTCCTATGCTGCGCTTGCCAGTCCATGGTCTCCATTTCACAACTTTTCGGCCCCAACGGCCATCAGTTCGTCGAGCTCGGATAGTTCTTTGTAAACACGATCCCTGTTGAAAACACTGACCACACAAAAAGGGTATCGATCAACAGTTTTCTGAATATATAACGTCATTGTCTTTATTTGACAAAAAAGCACGCGCCATCATTATCTACGCACATTGATAATACTTTCTTTTTTATTTGACAGTTGGTCCAGTTCGACGAATGTTTTAACGACGTTTTTATTACAAAAATACCACTTTTGGCACTGAAACTATAGTTAGAACTTGGAATGAACTAATTTACATGAATGTTCCAGTTTTTCATGTGAAAAATTCAGTCTTGTTCCAAACCACACCTAGTGCGGAATAAGGACAAGAAGAAAAAAGTAGTATTAACATCTGGTAATCACTATAGTTAGAGATATAGTATTTATAGTATTTTTTATAGTTAGATTAGATGCGTAATACTTCGTCCAAGTATTACGCATCTAATCAAGTAATATTAATTACTTAAAGCATTATCACTACAAAATTTTCTTAAGGCGCTCCGTCACATTCATCTTCAAAAGACTTATTTCCGTGTGCTGTAATTATTCAAATTACGCCCTTATCAGTTTAAAGCAGTTTTCGTGCAGCCCCCTTGAATATACAAACAAGCTTACAGCTATTTTCAACCTTATTCTTAGTGTGATAAGAACAACAATATGTTGCGAAAATTGAGTTTCTTCCGCCGACACGTCCCAGTTATCATCCCAGTGATATTTTAATTTATAACGTAATTAGTTTTTGTTTTTCCTTGTCTAATGACTTTTTGAACTTTTTACCGTAAAAACATGTCCGAAATGTGAAGTTGTTTTAATTTCGTCGTGTCCCTGACCGAGGAAGTCGTTTTTTTTTGTTTTATATGAATTACTATTTAACTTTATTAAGTTCAAACAAACGCACATTTAAAGGTTTACCTTACAAACAACAGAAATGAAGAAAAAAATTGTTTTAGCTTTTAGACAGTACAATGTAAAAGTACAATTGAATGAGATGTTACTCTAAAAGCTGTTACTAACAAACAAAATAATTAGAATGTAATGCTGACAAAGCCTTAATATTTAAACCAAATTGTATCGTGATCCTGACAATACAACTGACAAGCTTATCGTGACATATTATGTTTTTTTTTTAATGTAACAACTTAATGACACTTCAGTTTAACTTAACTACAACTCATATCATAAGTAACGATATTTTGTATTTCAATACATAGATACATTTCGATACAAAGATAATACATATTTCAAATAATTGAACAATAATAAAATATTAATATTTTTAATTTAAATCAGTATGTAATACAACTAAATTGGAGTAAATAACAAACTACGTAAGATCACTATTGTTTTTAAAAAACAATATTATTAATACAAAATTTGGCGACTTTACAGTAATTAATTTCTTTTTCGAGATATGCACGGTTTTTACGAGCTGTCCACTGCTGGTACTGCTGTCATGAGTTATTGACAACTGCAACAATCGCAAATTTAGATCCAATGATTATCGTATTTTGAACGCAAATCGGCTGCACACACACAAAATGACTTCAGGTTTTCTTTGTTAATCTGATTCATTTAAATGTAAAATACACATAAAGTTTGTTCATATTGCATTCTATTCGATTCAAAGTGTCACCGAATCGATTAAATTACAAAGCGATTTTGAACTAGCTAGTAGATAAGTATCTACATTTTATTTAAATTTTATTGAGCTAAATAGTCCAATCGCGCAGCTGTAATTTTAGAACAACTTCCATTTATTTATTTAGTGAATCTAATATGTGAGTAAACTCTATCTCTGGCGATACGTTACGCGGGTGGGAGATATCGATCTTATCTCTCGATTCACGTTTATCGAGTACTCCGTTGTATCGATACGCGTTGTCGATATAGCATTTGTCACGAATGTTCTGTAAGAGACAAATATGGTGGAGTCGAGTTGCCTGGTTTCATCTTACATTGAATGTTATTACCCTTATCGACAGATTAAGTAACAGTTAGTATTGTTGGCCCAATAGTGAGTGTCATGACTTTAAGATTTGAGTGTCATGACTTTAAGATTTCGTAACAAGCTTGCATTTTATTTTAGCCATCAACTTGCCGCTTCCAGGAAAACTTCATTCTAAGTGAGTTGATAAACGCAAACTTCAGCGTCGATTTTTAAAACAATTTATCCCTAATGAAGGCCTGCATAATATGGAAATTATTAATTAAAATACTTTTATCACAAAAATATTTTACAAGTATTTTATGTAAATTGCAGCTGCTTTAGCAGATCAGAATATAGAATATAGTTTTTCATTGTCAAGCATTAATTTACAAATACATATATTGAACTTGAGTAACAAATTTCAATTAGTTCCGATTCATAGGTATATCAATTATAGAGATTAACCTCCTCGCTGACATAAACAAGAGCTTTCGTGAAAATTCTGTACCCTTAATAAATGGACCTTACAACTCGTCTAACAACATATCTTAAATTCAAGACGATATAATATTATGTAAGAAGAGGTCATTAAAATATTGATAACAATTCAACACAACATACACCTAATAGTCCAGTCAAATAAACACTTAAATCAAAATTTCAGTCTAAAGCCTGCATTTTTGATATTATGTAGTTGTAATCGTACAAAAAAAATGTGTAAAAGATTATTGGGTGCGCAACCACCGGCAAGGATTGAAAAAATTTTTTTAATATTTTTCTTCGCAATTACTGGTTAACGTTGACCGGAAGAAAAAAAGTCATAGAAATAAATCCTCTTTTGAACTTCTTTCTCTAACTCTTACTCTTCTTTCTTCTTCTTCTCTTACTATTTTCCAGTAATTGCGAAGAGAAATATTCAATTATTTTTTTCCACCCGGTGGTTTTGCCAGTGGTTCGCACCCAATAATGTTTTACACATTTTTTTTGTACGATTAAAACTAAATAAAATCAAAAATGCAGCCTTTAGACTGAAATTTTGATTTAAAAGTTTATTTGACTGGACTATAAAATACTATCGTCAAAGTAAAGCAAGCTTTACTTAATCGGCATGAGTCAACTAATTACCGAGCTGCGTGTGCGCACGTCTCTCGCACGATTTGACACCTGTCAGCGCACGGACAGACGGACGCGGCGTGTGGTGCGGAATTAGATGATATAAAAAATGTAATGTTATCATGGTGGTATATGCAATGGTATGATGAAATTGTGATGCTTTTGTGAGTGCTTTCTAAGGCCAATATGAAAATAATGTGATAAAATAATAACCACGTAATCCAGCGTTTAAGGTACGATGGTGAAGAGGCAGTATGGCTGCCTCTTAAAAAAAAATATGGCCGCTTTTAAATATTTTTGTTCACTAATAAATTAGCAGATTCAAATTCTGCTGAATCAAAATTGACCTACCTACATGATTTTATCAATAGTGGCATTTATTCAAGTTGATGAAACATTTAAATGATTCAAAAATAAAAGCTGAAAATTATACTAGGGAATGCCATGTCCTTCTCGTGCAATCACGGAAATAATAATTATAGAAAATAATCTTCGTCGGAAATCCTTGAAGCACCAGTAATGAAGTTTTTAAATAAAAGATAACTAGTAGTTATAATTAGCTGGTTTTAGCAACGTACAATTTATATATAGTTTCATAAATAGGTGACCAATATTATAGTTTTCGATTGGACATTCTCTTGAGCTTGACACATTATTATATATATGTGGTATCCGGCTTTACTCACGTTTATGGTCGAAGTTTCGATCCAGGTTTCGAGCATGTCCGATGCTCATCCTCAGGTGAGTTTACGCTGCCTGATCGCGGCGGCTACGGTAACATCGATCGCCGCGGCGGTGGTCGCCGCGATCTGGCAGCGTAAGCCGGATACCACATACATATATATAATAATATTATAGTTGCAATTTCATCTGGGCATTTTCGTGTTGCTATGGGCTACAAGCCGTTGTAGATTTCGGATAACAGCCGGCAGAGGGCCAGAGGCTCTTTTACAACTCCAAGATATTCCATAAACCGATAATGACAGACAGGATAAATGGAAATCGCACCAACTATTGCGTGAAATACAGCACATTCCAAATATTCTCACAGCTGCTAGATTGATTTAAGACAGTGTAATAACAGTACTTCAGTTGTATGGTGAAACGGAATGGCGTGCAATTCGAGAAATGATGTTCATTACTGGAATTGCAGCCTCTTGACGTTACGCAAAACTGACCAGAGTTTGGACTAGCAGCACGTTATGTTACGAAATTTTAGGTGTTAATATATTATTCAGGGTAATTTAAAATATACCCAGGCAAGAAATATATTAGGATGTAAATACAGGTAACGCTTACCAACTCCTTATTCGTCCAATTACAAAAAACGCAGTGTCATTACACTTATTTCTGGTTTGTAATAGCACAGTATATATCAATATATATGTATCATCCGGCTTTACGCACGTTTATGGTGGAAGTATTTCTTCGGCTATTTATTATTTTCAAACACGAGTAAAGCCGGATAATATTTGATATAACCATTTGTCAAACTCACGAGAATTTCAAACTAAAAAGCACGTAAACCACCATGGTTAATGGTTTTGGAAAAAAGATTCTCGTCCTAATATTTTTCTTTTGTCGAAAATTCTCGCGGTACTGAGAAATGCGCTTGAACTAATAAAATCAGAAGAAAGAGAATTAAAAAGTGTAAAAATATGATAAATAATAATTTTTGTTGAGGTAGGTCATCTGTAAAGTACATATTTATAATATTGTTATTATAGCTCAACACGCATCGGGATTTGTCCCGCCCTCTCTGCCTGTAAACACCCGCGAGCCTCTGTAATGTCATCGGAACCTGTTAATCCCTTAAAGCATTTTTTTATATCACACTCAGACCCCCGCACTAGGATTCCCTGTATCGCGGGAGGCATGGACCCGGGACAAACACCTATACTTATCGCACAAATGTTTGCCCCTGCCGGGATTCGAACCCAGGGTCCCGGAGACACAGAAGTCATGTCACTGACACTGATCACTGCGCCACGGCGACCGTCATTTGATCTATCTATAGGCTAGCAACAGCTAGTGGATGAAATTTTAATAAACGGATCAGATGTTATAAAAAAACCGTTTCTGTACATAAGAAAAGTTTTCTTATTACAACCATGTTCCCCCGGGATATGCTACCCAGTTGGGTCTAAATAACTAAGACCGATGTTTACAACCACATAAAATCACTTCGCATGCATTTATTACAGTTTTCTTCAGCGCAACTATAAAACCTTTAACTAGCATTCGTACCTTTTATACCATTTTAATGTAAGGGCAATAAATAGATAACTAACCTTTTTCATCTAACGGTGTGCCCGGAGAGGGAATATATCAAATAAGCATAATCTCTTAGAACATCCATTCACACTGGTTTCCTATTAAATCAATGTCCTCCGTATATGTATTACTGTGCTCGTCTGTCTGTCTGTCACAAGATACGAAGAAACATCGACTCTCTCTGAGGACACGATTGTACCGCTATTGTATGTTTTCTGTAATTAAGTTTGATATGCAAGATTTACAAATGGCTCATGTTTTATAAACAACTAGACGCGCCCCGTGTTACTCGCAGTGAAATGATTGAATTGACGATATTCGTGCCATCATACGGGAACAGTTAATATTTTCTGTAAAAAAATTAGCTTATATGTTCAGTCAGTGTGTTCCAGGGAATAAGCTATTTTCTTTCAACATTTCATTCAAATCTCTTACGCCGTTTAAGCGTGAAGAAGTAACGATAGACAAACTTTCGCCTTTATAATATTAGTGTGTTTATCTAATTGAGTATTCAATAGTCATTCTATAAAGAGGTCCACAATAACAATTTTAATTATAGACAAAAACCGCAGAATCAAAGGCGTGACCCAATATGAATAATCATACACATTGTAGAATTAGATGCTGCACGCCCAATCTATCTTTAGCTTTGTATATGCTATCGATTAAAAACGTCATTAAAAACGAAGGCTTTACACACCTGACACGTCTTCTCGATATAGCAGCATAATGCAGATTCACACGTGAACCGAGGTGAGAGCGATCCACCGGCGGCAAGGCCGGGAAAACATATCAATTCAAAATGAAACCTAACTTCTCATTATAAGGTCAACATTCCCACGATCGCTGTTTAAGACCACAATTAAGAAAGTATCCGATAAGGCCCCGAAGGACGTTTTCAATTAGGACTCTATCGTAAGGGGTTATGGTTCGTTTTGTTTTGAGCAGCATTTGCTAACCGGTTCGTTCGGTCGCGAACTTTTACCTATAAATTTGTGTCCGCTAGCCGGCATGCGGTGCGTGCGCTTGTCTAGAAGCTCTTTGTAACAAGTGCTTCAGGTCACGAGTCTGCAGCGGGAAATATCTAATTTATTATTATCATAAAATACGGTTGTAAAACTTCGCATTTACGAATCTTAATTGGATGAGTTTCTCGCAATTATCTAACACGCGATTGATCAGTATTTAAAGCCTAATAATCGATAAACCATCAGACTACATCGCTTCGTATTACATATGAATTATAAAGTATAATAACTAGGTCCTCTTCACTAAACGTAATTGCTGATTAAATTTTTTATAAATAAATCTCAAATAATACGTTTCTAAGAATGAGTTGAAGCAATATAAAGCATTTTGACAGTTCAGTTTCTAAAACTGTTTCATCGTATTCGTCCTACGCCATCTTTCTTGCCTCTCCTTCACTCTCCCTTCCAATACATCTCTACATCACTGTTGCCTTAGTAAGGCAGGGCACGTAAGGTAGCCTTACTGTCCATCAGATAATTTACACGCTATTCATATTTTTAATTCTAATTCAAATAATTAATATTTTAATTTTTGAAGAAGTTTTTAATACAAAAATAATCTGAGCGGGATAATGACAGAAGTAGCGTAGAATAATATAATAATGAAACCAAAGACAAAAACTAGTCAAATCTGATCTAAGTTTTTAATCGTAAGCAAAGTCATTCTTCACTGACATGGTACCGTGTACCGTCAAGGAGTTTATTCCAAATTTTGCATAGATTGCGTACATAGTAATTATATAATATATGACATGCCTATTTTTTTTTTTTAAATCTGTTTTTTATGTTTAATTTTATTCTGACTATAATTATAACTATTGCATCATTTGTTTTAATTACTTTTAGATTTAATTTATACATTATTCAAAAGTAATGTATTTTTATTTATGAATTTCCCATAGACTTGTGTTTGCTTATTAATACAGATAAATATTATCAATATCATTAATATAATAATAAATACATAAGATATACATAAAAGAGTGTAATGTAACAGCCATCATTCCATATTTAGAATAAACTGAAACGTATTTGAAGTTTTTTTGAAAAAAATAGTATTACCGTAATAATCTCACTAATCACACTAATATTGGTAAAAGTTTGTTTGTCGTTTGTATGTTTGTTAATTACTCTTTCACGGTAAAACGGCTGAACGGATTTGCAGGAAACTTGGAATTGGAAGATAGTTTAAAGCCTGGTATAACTCATAAGCTACTTGTTATCCCGGAAAAAGTATAGCCCCCGCGGGATAACTGAGGTATCGCGGAAACAGTAGTCCATACGGGTGAAACTGCTCATGGTACCGACTTCAACAAGTTATTTCACACTTTTGAGTGTTGAAGTCGGTTGCATTTTTTGTTAATTTTTTTTTTATAGTTGTCGTTAGCATGATCATGTTCTAACGCACATTAATACACACTAACACACACATGACGTGATTTTATATTGTCAACCTTATCTTTTCGGCTGTAAATTCTTTTATTTTCTAAAACCCCTTTGTGGCTTTGCTAAATGTTTCGGTGTTCGGTGTTCGCTAAATGTTCGGAATTCGGAAGAATATACAGTTGCAGAAAACGGTTGCTGATTATTTTTTATCCTAATCTGCCAATCATACCGTGTCCGAATATCATAGTTAACCGCTACCTCTCATGACTCGCACTAGCCGAGTTCAAAGCAAGGGACGCGCACAGATGAATTTCACAACGAATCAATTAAAGCAGCCATCATTACTGCAAAATGTTCCACTTGGCTCCAACCAGCTCCATGCCGATTCTGTACCACTTTCTTCCGCCTGTTTTATGTGGGAATCTATGCGGAAAAACCAGTGCAGTTTTTACTTAACTTGTATCAATTCGTATTAAAAATAATATGTATGTTTCCATCTTATGAGATGTTAGAAATACACAATTATGCATCACAGGTATACTAACTGAAAATATCTAATTTTCAGTTAGTATACCAATCGTTAATTCAATTAAATTGATTTAAATTATAATTATATTTATGTAAGTTTGCACTCAGACTGTGTGTTATTTATTTTATACTATGGCAAGAAAGTGGTTTTTTTAAAAAAAATTGATATTTGCAACTAAAGTTCAAAATAAGTTATTTATTGATTGAAAAAGTAGCCTTAGTATAATAGCCTCGCATGGACTACGTTTTACCATAATTATCTCAGTTATCCCATTTGAAGATACATTGGTACAGGATAAGAAGTAGGATATTATGTGCTATTTCCGACTATCATTTATCTCTGTCCCAAATTTCATTACGACCCGATCAGCCGTTCTACCGTGATTGAGTAGGAGACGTGAATATGTGAAAGGGTTTAAAGTAACTAAAGATAGTTTAAATTGATTGAATTGAAAAATTTTTGGCAACAACATTTCTCAAAAATAATAGAATAAAAATGTTCAGTTGTATAGTTGAAATGATAAGATACATATCAGATTCTGATGACGTTTGTGTCCTGTTTCTAGGCCTCCCTAAAATTGAGATATGGACAAATTATTTAATGCGAAATACATAAATTTGACTCAACAAAGGCTAACGTGATGCCCTAAATTCAATAAAATTATTAAGAAAAGCGATCTGAAACTCAGGAGGTATTCAATTTTGTAGGTTTTACGGCCAAACATATCGTGTACCACCTTACGGTTGAAAATCATTTGACATCATAAAGCAAGATTGATTTCGCGGGCAATAAACAAAATAAACAAAACGAAAAACAAATTAAAATAAAAAAAACATTATAACTTAGCACATATAAAACATTCAAAGCATTTCTTGATTTGATGACACAAAATGATATTCCACACAAAAGTTATATAAATTGCGCCTTTGAACATTATTTAAAGGTTTCAGTTTCGCACACACCCAATGTCTTCAGCGCAGTTATTTCCAATTTTTCTCAATCTGTCACAGATACGGCCAGTGTGAAAATGCACTTAACTAAAAGCCTAATTCCTTATGCACCCTCACTTTTTACGAAAGTGAGTGGAAGTGTTTCGTTTGTCGAGTTTTCGTGGTTATTTATAGTCGGAACAGGGCCATACTGAGCAACAACACGTTTGCGGAATAAATTGAATGAATTTCATGTTGAGGTCGTGGACAAATGGGATATTTATTTCATACTGACGGTCGCCATGGCTCAGTGGTCAGTGGACTTCTGTGTTATCGGGACCCTGGGTTCGAATCCCGAAGGCGCAAACAATTGTGCGATGAGTGTAGGTGTTTGTCCCGGGTCTTGGATGTTAGTGTTTGTCCATGCCTCCCGCGATACAGGGAATCCTAGTGCGGGGGTGTGAGTATCATATATTGAAAAAAAAGTTACTTAAAAAACTTGAAACAACCATTCAAATTACTTGACATGGAATTCGAGCATAAAGAGAAAAGTACCTTGACGACACTTTGACGACAACATTAATTCGAAGAACACAGCGTCTTGTATACAAACGACATGATATTAAAGTTTCAAATTACGCCAACACCAAATTGATGGCATCGTCGCGCGTTATAGCTATTTAATACATCATTACAAGAATTAACATAAAACAACGTTTAATTAATTCACATCTCATATGATAATTAATCAGAGACAACGATACAGCTATAAAACAATTTTTCTTAAACAATTAAATTGAGATGTAGACGTGATGAGTCGTAAATGAAATTAATACCGAACGCGACGTGAGATATAACCGTTACAATATTTAATTTATTATCTAGCGACTAGATGGGCAGGTCATGGGTTTGATGGTAGGCGCCACGTCTGCCTATGTTGGTCGCTGTATTAAGTTTTAGTTCGACGATGCTCGCGCGTTGAGATCGAGTGCTTAGAAAATATATGTTTTAGTCGTTTGCGGTAGCTTTTGATTAGTTTAGGCTGTGGTTTAGACTAACGCGAAGTTTTGTGGCGTTGCGCTTGCACTCGATGCAGAAAATTACGTGTTTGCGTCACAATGGATCATAACCACTACTATTTTACTTTAATAATAATAGTATAAAGATTAAATCTATTTATATACCCTAAATAAAACTTTGTATGAAATATAAATTCTACCGGTGCAAAGCCAGCCCGGTTAGCCGGTTAGAACAAGCCGGCCGTTACTTATATACAATTTAAACCTATGTAGGTATCACAAGTGACGTGTCAATTATCTATATGCATAAACTTAACACATTCCAACTTTTTAGCTATAACTTAAATGCCATATCAAGTTCCATTGTCCAAGAATTTCAATAAATTGTAATAAATTAATTAAACTACGGGAAATTTACATACTGAAGGGATATTGTCAAACTAGATTGAACCTTATGGCTCTCTAGGCACATTTGTCTTGGACTAAGAGTTGGCTAATAATATTAACTGAGATAATAATTGAATAGATAATAGATTGCACAGGACACATATAGCCCGGTTTCAATCATGTTCATAATAATAATCGAACACCTTGACTAGATTTTGGGCATGTCCGATATGAATCATCGGACATGCCCAAAGTTCACACTACCAATTCTGCCCGTGGTCACCGTGATCTGGCAGAGTCAGGCGCAGGGTTAGATCAAAGAACTTAATCGAATTGAACTTAACTTTAAGTTTGAGCTGTTTCTATTCTTATTAGAGTATCATGAAATAATTTAATAATAACCGTGATATATACAACGGTCAAGCTTGAATATTTGTATCAGGTGCAGTCACACAGATCAGTACACAATATAGGTATACATAGAGCGGTGATTGTAACTTAAACCATATCATCACTGACAATTACTAGACTTGACTAAATTGTCGTTTCAAAACACTCATTACTTTAAAGATAATTAAATGTATTGACACAGCATTTTTAAACATAACCCAAAAAAATATCTAAACTACCTCTTGGTAAAAATCACGTGATCTACTTAAAAAAAATTAACCCATTACGATAAAATTAAATATTACAAGTCGTAGAAACCCTACCTAGTCTGGTTCTAGGTATAAGTACATTTTCTTTATTTTGCAAGTTATAGTTTTGCACGTCTTTGATTTTCGTCAGATTTGTGTCATAAATTTCTAGGAGACAACTGTAGAAAGCAACAATATAAGCATATTGTTTAATAATGCCATTATTAATATGTAATAAAATAATAATAATAAAATGATTAAAACTCACATTTATAATAAGGTACTTAACTTACTACTTTACGCGTAGTCGATATCACGATTGACAATTGTTTGTGCGTAAGTGCCACGTTATACCCGTAGAAACAGTGTAAAATAATAAAATTGTTTTTTTCATTCTAACAACAACTAATATACATTTCAATTATGAGACTATACTTATTATTTTTGTTGATTAACAATAAAATTGTCGTTTATAAGACTCACTAAGATTAAAACGTGTCGTGGGAGTCTGCTTCCTTGTGGGACACAATATATTAATAAAAAGAAGATTATGAATAAAAAATAAATAAAAAATATATATACCATAGCAATGTTGATACACAATAATGTTGATCTATGTAAAAAAAAAAAAAAATTATTTAATTACAGTAACATGTACTGTGGCATATGATTTAATTTTTTTTGCACTAAGCCGCACTCACAACTATTAAGGTTTGTCAAACTTTTCAGAACTCATCTCAGTGTTGCCAATTAGATAATTTCACCAAAGTTATTATTATGAAATTAAAACACTCATTCAAGAAGTCACTATACAGTAATGAATGGAGTGAATGTTAACTTAATGACTTGACTGTAATAGATTCAAGTTTTTATTACTTTAATAAATAATCAATTAGTAGTACCTATGCCATATACTGCGAGGATGGTACCGGCTAGACTGGCTTTTACTTTTTACTTTTACTTATAATTTGATCTTTACTCGGTTGTTAACTTTCAACTCGATTGGAGTACTACTTGTTATGTATAATTATTTTAGAATAATCATTTTTTAGTTATTAGAACATTTTAGACCAAAACGCTCTTTTTGTTTCCTTTTTCATTCTATAAGTTGCTGGCACTTTACTGGGACATTACGCGGACATAACCTAGATATATAGAGAAGTAAATATTTTCAATATTTTTTTTTTACTTTCCTACAAACATGCATTTTTATTTTTTTTTTGCTTTTAAAATTTTGATAAGGTAAACTAGATTCATATAATTTAAAAAATTTAAAAAAATCTCGCTACAATCATCGCCGAAGTAATCGTTAAAGATGGTAGTTAAATAAATCCAGAAAGTCTTAATAGATTAATTCTCTTTTTAATATGTAATAGACCTAGAGTCTCGCTACCGTCTAACTCGGAAGACGATTGGTATTAAGGTGGTATAAGATTAAAATGCGGACGCAGAGCAGGAAGTTCTTTGTACAATGACCTCTTTGCCTACTAAACTCACAGTGGTCACAAACCTTTTTCTATTAAGTGCCAGTTTATGTAAAATATTTTTGAGAAACAAAAAGTTTGCAGTGCACAAATTTCAGTACATTCCTTTTCCTTGCAATTCCGTTTAATTGGTTTAGCACCAAGTAGTAACAAACGTACAAATTTTCGCATTAAAAGTATTATTGCGCCTAAATGGTTCGCCTACTCGTTTAACATTATTTATGTTAAATTTAAGCTATTATGTCTAAAACTATATATGGTTAATATATTTATAGATCAATAATATAAGTATTTATGTTATTCGTTTTGTAATTCTGTTATAACTGCCCTGTTAATAAACAGTTATATTTAAAGTGCATTATAATATCATTCTTATGACACCTTTTCTATTTTCACAACATGTTTATCTACATTATTTGCATTGCTATTAGCATTCACAAACTGTCACTCAAAGATTATATTATACATATCATTTTGTATATATTCTTAAGAAATATATGGGTGGTCTGACACTAATGTCCTTAAATTTTTATATTTATATGACAGCGGATTGCCGTTGATTCTGCTACTACCACTCTAAAATCAATACGTCTTAGATTTTAGTGGATTGGAATTGTCCAATTTATAGATATCTATATATTTACATATCACAAACTTGAATATTTTATTACCACTTTTTTAATATTAGCCTTTTCTAGCGCAGTCGAATGGAGCTTATTGATTATATAAGATGATATTGTTTTTATTGGGCTTTAAATTTAATCAAGTCAGTTTAACTAATTTGCCTAATTATTAACATACACATTAGTAGGAAACAAAAATACGCCCTCTCTTTTCGGGTCTAAATCGAAAAACATCAATCATAGAAAAAAACGATGAGAACCAAAATTGTAAAAGAAATAATTTCAAACAACTTATTTTTCATATAAAATTGAAAATAAACGAGTTATTCAATAAACCAAATTGACTCTTAAATTCAAAATTCTAGTGACTCGAAGAATTCCAAAGGAAAAGTACTGTTAATTGTTTTTGAAACTCTGGCCCCTTTTTGAGCTAATTGGTCTGGACAGGTACCTACCATTCTCAACCAGCTTTATGCTACCAAAATGACATTCACTTTTATCATATTCTAAGTTTCTATGCGGGCTAGCTACAGTTAATTTAACAAGTTATTGGATAACTGTTAGGTATTAATTTATATGTCTTCGATTTTGCTGCACATGATCTGTGCAAAAACCGGAATCACATAAAGCAATCTTTACTTCTGTATTATATAAAGTAGGTAAATGGATTTAAATTAATCTTTGATTGTCCTTCTACAATAAACAACAGAAGCAAATGTTTCGTTCCTTTTTTAATTACAATTATAAACACTTGAATTATGAGTTCTTTTTTTAAAATTTGGTCTTAAGACAATTTAAGGCGACAACTTAAAGTGCCCTCTGAAGTATACCTAGTATGGTTTTTTTTCTTAAACTTTTACCATGTTTTTATGTTTATATCAATAAGCGTAGTTAAAAATAAAAATATCTACTCTACTGTATGAAGTGTGTATGAAAACTGCAATTTCTCATACTTTTCAATAGATTTCTTATACACCATTGGAATTGACATGAAGGCACTGATTTATCGGCCCCTACCCTTAGCATGAATAAAGTATAGTACCGCTATGGGCTACCCATTTGTCTCTATCCTTTTTGGTAAATGGGAGATTTAAGAGGCTATCCTTGCGGCCGGAAGGATCTTTTATGAACATTTATGAGGATATTTTTACAAGAAAATTACTTATTTACTCCATAAATAAACTATATTTCATGATCTGGAAACAATATGAAGAATTCAAATGTTACAAAGATATTGCAGAAAGGTGTTTTTAAAATTATTTATAATAATAAAAATAAATTTATCGATTAAACATTTCAATTTTATAATCAGAATCAACGCCATCATCATTTTGACTAAGATAGGCGTCATTTTTCTTAGGCGTGCTCCCGCTTTTAGGTTCCGTCGCACGCCTATAAAAAGGACGTTTTACGTATCCGAAACGTCGGCCTTAACCGTATAGGATATAAACGTGAGTGGAGCCGATTTTCTTCTTAAGATACATTCTGCTCTGTTAGATATTACTTTTAAAAAAGTAGTAATTTTCTTAATGTAACTTGGAACTCCCGCCACAAATGACAAATCACCCCATTAGCAATTTCTCAAAAAAACATTAAAATAAAAACAGCAATACCACAACATTAATATCTACCGACAAATATAGCTAGATCGTAATAAATTACGGGAATGATGAAAATCATACGTAAATATTACAGAATAAGTCGCAATATGTATGGTAAGGCGGCGCACGGTCGGTCAAAACAAAATTGCCGCTAAGTGAAAATACCCATAATGTTGCCAGCCCCACAACTATACCCCAAAACAGAGGAAACTATTTTTGTCGAACAAAAAAATATTTCCTGGCTAAGATTTATCGGCCTTCCCGAGCCCTCATCGTATAAAGCGCGTGAAATGAAGTGTTTCCCCCTTACCCTATTTTTTAGACGTTTTCCTGTAATGCAGCTTCAGATTTTTATTGCTCAATTAATCCAATAAATTATCGGTGATTTGCCTTTCGACTCGTGAAACCGCCATTTGAATATTTAATTTAGTTTTTATTCGTTGAAATTTGAATCTTTCGATGAGGTGTTCAAACGCTATAAAAGTAATTTGGTGTAGGTTGGTATGTTGTGTGGTTCTTTATTTTTCTGGAGCTATATACATATGGAATTAATAGTTTGTTTGTATTTTTTACAAATGGGCGATTGTTGTCTATCTAGAAAAATCAAATTAACTTAGTTAAGTTTAAGTTAACTGAAGTTAAATCATCATTATCTCAGCCATAGGATGTCCACTGCTGGACATATGCCTCTCCACTGATCTCTACAAGGACCCGCATCCAGCCCTTGCCTGCCATCTTCGTCAGGTCGTCTGTCCGCTTTGTCCGTGGCCGTCATATAAATAAAAAACTAAACAATTCTTCACACAAGTGAGATCGCAAGGCGCAGCTAGTGAACTGTAAGGAACCCACTGCTACTCTAAATCCATAAGAACTCTCTTGCACCCATCAAGTGGCCCTACGTGGTCAATCAATAACAATAAAAAGGTTCAGTCATAGTCATTCTCGTCACGTTCGCCCCCGGTTGTCGCCGAGCCATTTCTGAAATTGATACACATCACAACATTATCATGCGCACCACAGATGCTTTATCGCTATTCACTAAAGTTTATTTTCGTACAAATAGGCGTCATATTCTCTTGGTTGTGCATAAGATGTCCAGTCGTTTTAGAGCTTCGACTTGTATGTTATTACAATAGCAAAAGAGATCTTATGAAAATGGTCGATACTTTGACCGCAGACTCACTTCGGCCGCATGAACTTCTGGTGCCAATTGCTTGGAGAATATTATTAGTCGAATGGTCAGCGAGGGGCGTCTGGGAAAAAACGGGAATTCAATTTACTGTTTTGCTGTCATCGCGAAAGTGCTGGAACTTGATCCGTTCCCAAAGTTTCTCCACCGTTTGTTTTTACAATATTCTTGAGTGGATTCTGTTATAGAACATATTTTATATTGTTTTCACCTTTTTTTTCTTACAATGGGCCGATGCCTTTATTAAAATAATATAAAAATAATAACTATAAAATATAAAAATAATAACTAATTACAATACTACAGTACCTACTACAAAACATTTTAGCAATCCACTAGCTATTTTCAGCCTCTAGATAACACAAATGCTCTAACCCGCTACCAGTTGGCAGCGTGCCCAGAATGCTGTTGAATTGTAATGCTGATCCGTTGAGCCAAATAGTGCCAGCATTTCGGTCACGCGTCGCACCGATCAAACGCTCTGATAAGTTTTGAAAATCTGACGAGCTCCTGGTCCCCATAGGTCCTTAACTATCGTCACGCATGAGACCATTCGGTTTATGAATGGCTCCAACATTGGCGCTGCTAAAAGCCCGACAAATGATGCCGTTAATGCTAGCGTGGCGGGAAATTCGACCAGCACTCCTGGAACAAGAAAGCCCTTGGTGACCGAGTTGATCAACTGCACTACCACACTGGCAGTGACGGATTTCAGTTGTTTGACAGGATAACGTCCGCCAGCTCAGTTAGTAAATAATTAAAATAACCATTACGAATCTCTATCTAATATAAAGAAATAATACTTTGTATCTGCTTTACCCTTGAATTGTCGATTGCAAAAGCTGTATCCACAATGAAAACTGAAGATGTAGCCAAAGATAAGGCCCCGGACACAACGTAGGCGTTACCAGGGCGTTACCTTCTGATATACGATACGGTACCATACCGGTATTGTGCCGATATTATAATGATACCGTATAATTAATTAACATAACTATGCTCAACGATCTGCAAGTTATATGTAACGTGTTTGTCGCGCTAAATAACTGGTGACGTAACTATTACGAAATGATGAGAAAGCTGTGGAATGTGGAAATTTGTATTATTCTCATAATTAAGAACTCAATCAATTTTTTAATGGTAAAATTATCATTAAAAGCTTAGGCCCGTGGTTTTTAGTCGCGTGGATATTCGCGATACCTGTATTTAAGCCTGTATGTGCTACCCAGCAGATATTCGTACTTTTTATAAATAAATATTTGTTATTATATTCTGTCATGTCTAAAAAGAGCATAGCCTTTATAATTGATCCAAGAGCTATTAATACCCATAAACTACAGCTGAGCTATATTACATAGCGCAATAATTACAATAGAATCATCAGTAGCCCTAGTCAAAGTAACATTCTACAAGCCTTAACGCGAGAGAAAACTTAAAGAATGTATGACATTGACACTTCATAGCGATATATCACGTGATCAACAAGAACAAATATAAAGCGCTCTCTGAGAAAGAGAATAGATACGTCTTGTCTAGGTTCAGAGGTAAATTGGTTCTTAAGTTTTATGATAATTTAAAGCAAGTTATTGAGCCCAAAAAGAGCACCAAGCTTAAGTGTTGCGTTGGGATTGAACGTGCTTCTTTAGGTACACATATTCTTGACAATAACACCAATCAACACTTGTTATTAAAAAATAAACGAAGCAATGAAAAATAATAAATGTCTTCTAGATAAAAATCAATACTTAAAAATATTATTTGAGACATAGAAGAAGAATAATAGAAGATTTAATAACTAAAAATAAAACTATTAACTGGTTGCTGTGGCACATGACTTCTGGGTCTCCTGGGCCCTGAGTTTGAACACCGGCAGGGGGAAACATTTGTAGGATGTGTTTATATCCCGGATCTTGGATTTTTATGTGCTGTGATATTGTGTCCGTGAGAGTCCCGCGAGATTGGGAATCCTTGTAAGGGGTTTGAGTGTTTAAAAATTGTTAAAATAACTAAACTATTTTGTGAAGACAATGCCTTTTGTAACACAATTATTTTACTTAATTTAAACAAAAATGCAGAGATAAATTGAGACTGAATTGGCACGTGAATTATGCGATAACGAAAATTTTATTTTATTAGTTTAGATTTATGTATGCTTAGAAAAGTTAAAAACCGCATAAAAATCTGTATGGTTTTCAGACGAGATTGATTTAGAACTGAAAAAATTACCACGAAGTCCAACTTATTCATAAACAGAGCTTATTTTTTTGTGATGGCAATACTATTTGGAAGTTGATAAGTTCCTCCGGTTACTGACCAGAAATTTCCTTAAGAGATAATCGATTGCACTCCTTACGAATCGATTTTAGCTCTTCACGAATCGGTTTGGACTACTTACAAATGGAATTTAAATAGGAACACCGATCACGTCACAAGAAGCAGTCACGATTTTGTTTGTAACGATTCGGGGATTATCAGAAAATAATGTTATAATAAAAAGCATAAAGTCTACGTAGAATATGCAGTTTTTGTATTTCAATAATAGATAACACCGTATAAAAAGCAAAGCATGGAAAATTTCGTAAATATCGTTTGCATGATTTTTTTGTGTATGTGTTGCTATATTTATATTTATTGAATGATGTTGATGATTTCTGGTCAATGTTGTCTATTGTAAATCAAATCCTAATTAATTTACAATAGACAACCTAGACCAAAAATCTAGATTCAGTGGTTTGCAGTAGTCTCCATTATTCGTTTTAAGGATCAGGATTTTCGTTGATTTGTTTTGCAAACCCTCGTCTTATGCCATTACAATAAGGTTTCATAAAAACCAAATGCGCACAGCATTTAGTCTAATCCAATCGCTTATCAACTGGCTCTCTCAAAGCCAGGCCCAGGGAGTTACATTCCAAATGCACTTCACTTTAGAGACAGACTTTTTTTACACTGTACGTACACCTAGATCTTGCGTTGGACCATGTTATCTCACTTGATGGTCAGTGACCATGTGGTCAAAGATGTTATCCCGCTAAACCTAGAATGGTTACTGGCTCTCAAGGACTGGATATATACCACGCGCAAGTTTGAGAGTTCATCACAGAATAGTTAATGTATTATAATAATATATTTTTATGTATTTACGTTTATATGTATTTTACTGATGATGATGATGATGATGATGTATTTTACTACATTATTTTTGTTCCACACTTTTATTTTCATTTACATTTTATGTCTGGTTTGAAAACATATAAATAAACCATTTTAATTTTTTTATTACATGATACATCACAAACTAGATCATATACCTATCCATACAGTTGTATTATGAAAGCCCTTAAACGGGAAGGCCCTGTACCCTGTAACACGGTTCTCAACTAGTACTGGGACAGGAGCTCGGTATTTAAGAAGTGGTAACTTAATTTAATTTAAGTGAAATTAAATTAGATAAGATCTTTAGATCATAAGAGGTCACAAATATTATTATTAACAATAAGTGTCACTGAGTTTTGTGAATAAATAAAATTTCTTGTCTTGATTCCACTTTCGACCCATCACACTACTCAGTCTTAACTGAACCCGTGTTAATACGCTGATCACAACTAAGTGTAAAAAAATAGTAGTATAAAAAGTAAAAAACAAAATACTATACTATGAATTTCATCACGACGTCACCTTCACCGAAAGCTCAATCAAGAGTGGGATATAACTGGTTCGTCTGACCCGCTGGCTATCACGCTTGATATTAGTAATAGCATTTGCATGTTTTTTCCTCTGCATGTCTGGTTTTCTATTCGGTGGTGGATGGTTACTCTAGGTGTTGGTACTTTTCATCTTAATCATGTACTAACCACTTTTTTCTGTTCTGAGTATAATTCACCCAAAGTAACCAGGTCACTAGCTATGCACCTTTGTCTCTGTCACTAACCACTGGAGATTCGTGAGCCACCAGAAACACCCTCGGACTTACTAACACCACGTAAGTACTTATCATCATATTTAATAACATACTAATAGTAATAATATTGTATTTTATTGTATTTTGCTGTGCCACACTTTAGGCGATATCCAGATGCATATAGTAAAACCAGAATGTAACTGGAGGCCCGTAAAATGTTTTGCTGCCATTGGCACTATGCAAAGAGGTTATTGTACGAAGTTCATCCTGCTCCGAGACCGCACAAGTTCCTAGAGTAATTTGTATGTTTATAATCTATGGCGGTGCCGGCTAGATATTTGTAATAGAGTATGTGTTCTGGTTTTACTATCTAACAAGCGTGTCGCGGGGAAAGAAAGCGTAAAAGCAGCCTTCTATATGTCTATGATAAAATAAAAACTGTTAAGGGAAAGATCATCCCCATGCACCGCGTTTGATGCCCTCAAAGTGTGGTACATCGGTCAACAATACAACTACAATTTATCGCAACTAACATAATTGTAGAAAAAATACATATTCATAGTTTTAATTAATTTTCAAATGCCTATATACGAGTAGGTTCCAAGCACATTTTTACATAATTCACAAAATGTTATAGGAGAAAATAATTAGAATACGGCCTGGCACCTGTATGAGTGGCTTTATATTTTACATTTATTTTTAACCCTACACTACCCCAAACACGATCCAAGAAACATAACCGTGCGGCGGGTCTCCCCGACCCTACAGGAAAGGGGCTAATAAGTGAAACAGAGATTTATGAGCTCGCAGATATGCAAATAGAAATTTGCGGTCCCTCACCGATAAAAAGACGCGGGTCCCTCAAGGGACTGTTTGTCCAACTGTCGGGATATGACGGCTTATAATTATTTCGGACCGCGCGTAGATTCTCGTAGGAAATTTTTGACAAAAAAAATCTACGTATTTTGATTCAATACCCTCACATAAAAAAAAAAACATTTGCCATAGTTACATTAATACTATTTATGCAGTTTAAATCTGCGTGTAACGAATCAAATAATATTTTACGAACACTAAATTCAAAACAAAGTAACACTAAAAACATAAATAGTTGAACACAATTAAGCCTTAAATTAAATTTAACATGATAGAAAGAGACCTCTGTGGATGCACGGTTTGCTTACGCTACATACCATTGCCAAGTTAAAGATTTTTTTTTCAGAACCATTAAACCATACCGCCCTCTCAATACGTATAAAGTTTCTATTACATAATATGTTCGATATAACTTATTTTATAAAACTCTTTGCTTATATCGTAATTTTATGTGCAACTATCATGAAAATATATCATTCCAATTTCAAAACTTCATGAATGGGATCCTCAGAAACTTTCCAAAAAGATGGGTGTGTACGAAATTAATGAATTCCTTGTTGCGGGGTGGTAAAACGCGGGCCTTTGCATATTCATGTGGTCACAGCTCGTTAGGTCGGTGGCGGTCAGTATTAACAATCTGTCGTCGGGATTCGAACCCCGATGAGAGACGGATTTTTAGTAATTTGTCACCCCTTTTTGAATAAATTTAGCAGCTATTTTATGAGACACGTAATATAAAAATTTGCACTGGCCGAGTTCCAAACTGTTCCAAACTCCAAAACTGACGATCGCCGTGGCGCAGTGGTCAGTGACATTGACTTCTGTGTCGTCGGGACCCTGGGTTCGAATCCCGGCAGAGGCAAACATTTGTGCGATGAGTGTAGATGTTTGTCCCGGGTCTTGGATGTTGTGTGTGTGTTTGATTGTGTGTGTCCATGCCTCCCGCGATACAGGGAATCCTAGTGCGGGGGGGGGTCTGAGTGTGATATAAAAAAAAGAAAAAAACTTCTATAGTAAGATAGTGTTTAGTGCTTCTAAAACTATGATCTATATGTGGCACTCGTGTGGTCCGTGGAGTTCAATAGTATTTTCAATCTTTCACACAAACAGAAAGAGGTTCTCAATTCGTTTGTATATTATTTTTATCAATACTTTGTAGACTACCTTACGAATACCTACATAGTTATTGTAATAATTACCTACCTATCTCTGTGATTCAAACTGGCTTGCCTGACATGCGACTTACTAATAATTATCCGACTCGTAATAGCGTCGAGTAATGTGAGTAATTCCCGTGTTTCATATATTCATAATGTATCGTAAACACCATAATCCTTTCTTAGATAGACAAAATAGTAGGTACAAGCTCATGTGTAGATTTGGCCGCAGTTGTTTGAGAAAGGAACACTAAAAACACAGTGTGTCCAGACAGCTGGCCAGTCAGTAACAAATACTGTCATAACAGCACTGTTTACTATCTGAATAAAATTAATACCACTTTAGACAGAGAATCGGCATCAACACAATTTTGTTCTTAAATAGTAGGAAACTCGTAAACAAAACGCACAGTAGCTTTCCAATACGTGACAATAACAAACAGTAGCGTTCCAATACACGAGAATAACAAATAATGTCATAACAGCGCTGATCTATCATCGAGTGCCAACGCTGCCAACACGATACCCCGCTGCTCCCTTCGTGTCTGCTAATGAGCAAACACGATCAGACATGAAGCATGCCACCCGCGCTCGCACGGTCTACTGCCTGCATCGTGCATGTGTGTACAAACTCATTTTCATTTGATGTGACAGTGACGAACTCAACATATTTACCGTAAACGTCAATTATTATATATTACTACCAATGAATATGTTTATATGAGGTAGATGTCGCACAAGCGCGCGGAAACTGAGGCGGCAAAATTAAGTCAATTGTAGTAATTTTGATTACGACGCGTATTTCAAGCGCAGGTCTAAACATATAGCTATCCTTTTCTATATTATTTGTACCGTATTATCTGTTGCAGTAAGCATGTTTATGTCGTAAAGGAACAAAATCTGAGCACCGCGCAGTATGAATATACGTCATCTTTAGTGAAACATCATTGATTACTGCGCTTATATTGGCTACGCTTCGCCGTTGCACCCGCATGGCCTACGGTTTTCCCGTTAATGTACATTTTCCCGAGATTTTCGAATTTGGTGGACAATATTCTTACTTTTTCTTTCTGTACAGAATCTTTCAGAACCTTCTAAAAGTGTAGGAAAACATTTTAAAAAGATGAATACACATCTGTGAAGCATATTCTACATAGGTATTATTAAAACTGAAGAGAAAAACTCGACTGATCTATTGAAGTAATCTGAAAGTGTGTATGTGTATACACATTTTGAACCTTTTGTACCTTTGTACCTTTTAAATATAAGGATTTTTAGTATTTTTTGTAATCTATTCATTGGCGTCCTTTTGAGGTAACAAACTACTAATCCGTATAACATTTTCTTGAAAATTAATAGATATACTAAACATGTTTTAATAAATTTCTATGAAACCAATCTTTAGTAGATTATGCATAGGTAATGAGAAAACGATATGAAACATTTTCGAACATGTACATTAATTAAGAAGTTAGGACGCACACACATAAAAAGACAGCAGAATTGAAAGAAGAGAAGAAGAATTGAAAAAGACTTTATTTTTTTGGAAGTCAATTAAGAACGGGGTGTCTTCTTAATGATATTGAACGCTCTAGAGCAGGGATTCCCAAAGTGGTCGATATCGACTTTGGGAATCACGATCACCACATCTTATCAAGAGTACTCAACAGAGTAGTCTCGATAAGATATCTCTTAATGTAGACTATATTCGACTAAGCTTTGTCAGCGTGTCACAAATCACAACCTAGAATAATAAGCTTATGAAATAACATAACAATTAGATCTAACTGCTGATCATTGTTACATCCGAAAGCTTACATTTTTCAAGCCTAACAGCAAGCCTTAAAAGCTTATCTCCATTGCGTTTATCGCTCGTTCCTAACACGGGGGTTATCTCAGAACTTGTTAAACAGATTCAGTTATCTTCGACGGCTTTACTTTGTAAGGGAATTGCTAATTATTCGCACCGGTGGCAGCGAGGTGACGTCATGGGTAACGAGATTATGTTTTAATTCGTTTTGTCCCGACTTCGAAACGACTTACGGCTTTCGACGACTTATTGCATTTTGCATAAAACTTTGATCAGAAATGTATGTAACTTGTGAAAAAGAGAAACGTGTGTCGACTGTTTTAAATTATACTAACGAAACTATTTGTCAAAGTACAATGCGGAAACACGTTTCATAAGTCAGGATATATAATTTTTAACAATAAAAATGTCAACGAACAAAGTGAAAACCGTGTCAAAATACCTCAAAAGTCATAAGTTTCACAAACTGTTTTTAAATTAAGTCGTTAAGTCAAATATTTATACATTTCTCTGGTGATAAACAGTTTAAAATCATATATTTTATTGACATCACAATGCGGTATCAAAATAACAGTGGAAAGCGTAGGCGGAGTTGATTGAAACCAAATTATAATGATACACGTGCGCCAGCGTTCGGTGGCTGGCGGCGCCGAGAGCGACATCTGTCACCTCCGCCATTACGCTGGATTTATAACATAATCATTCCTTGGCCACATAAAGAAAAAAAAAGTTAATCACGCGTTTGACGTGTGCGATTAAATACTCTGTGAAAATAACACACTCTCTGTCGTCGGGGAAATAATCACGTAGGTATAGTTTTTGTAGTGTAATGAAACAGTGAATGGAGAGTAGCAATTTTCTTTTTAACGTCCGGTCGTATTGACACGCGCAGCGGGTGGAGGGTTTGATAAAAGGTTTCGCGGTTTTTGTTGTGGATATAATTTCCCCTTTTACTCTAAATGTGATATTTATTCGTAATAATAGGATTGTTGGAATCACAGTGACGGGTTAAGAGTTACTTTTGATCATTGATTATTGGTCAGGGGCTAGGGGTGTCAAGCCGTCGTGTCCCTGTGACATGAGTGAGATACGATTATCCGCACCCCTGTGGTATGTTAGATAAAAAGTGCATGTAGCGAGGTCGTGGATATATTCGATTACTTTTTTGACATTTCAAAATTTGTAAGGGGAGAATTAAATTGCTTTAGTAAAGTTCAATGGCAAACTCTCCGTATTTTGAAACGGTTTGCGCCCACTAAATAGTGCTTGTATAAATACTCGTTTAAGTTTCTCGCAATGGCTTGTAACATTGTTAATAAGTATGAAAAACACTACAATTTTAATTTATTCAAATAAAATATTTAATGGCCTCATAATTTAACTGAACTCTAATAAACCAAGTATTGAAAAATGGGGAAGCGCAGATGCCTTTATACAATACACAATATTTTTATTACCAGAAAAATAACATATATACAACAGTATCGCTAATTGGCTTTTGGCAATCACTATTAATTAACAATTGAAGGGGCCCCAAAACTACGAATACAGGTTTAACTAAGCCTTACTTAACTTAGGCATCTGACATTTTAAGTACACTCAGAAAACAATGTTTTTTTGTATCTTTTATAGTTTATAGTTCAACTCAACAAACGTTGAAAATTTGACTGTGATTATATGTGATTCTATTTGACGGTCGCAGTGGCTCAGTAGTCAGTCGCATATCTCCTGCTCCCCGGGACCCTGGGTTTGAATCCTGGCAGAGGCAAACATTTGACATAGACAACATAAACATTTGTCTATGCTCGTCGGGGGGTCTTGAATGTTAATTGTGATATCATTGTGTGTGTGTGTGTGTGTATATGCCTTCCGCGGTACAGGGTATCCTAGTGCGGGAGCTTGAGTGTGATAAAAAAAATGAAAAAAAAATATTGGTGACAGTAAATGATTGTTATTTTAGCTCTACAGATTGATGAAGAATAGAGACCTCTTGCTTAAAGACCTGCTTGCCTATGAGAATGATTTTTGTATTGGTTTGATAAATGGTTAGATATTTGATTTAACCACTACAAATTACTGAGAAATAGAGATCTCTTGCTCGTCCAAAACCAGTTTCTTAGACTTTTAAGATGTGTGATCGGCCAATTGGCATACGTGAAAGCATTACAAACATTTAATTTTCTTACAAAAGTTAACATTTAAGTATTTTTTTATATATATTTACATGCATGGTGAGGATAAGATTTTTTAAAATCCAGTTCGAAACATATCATCCCCTTCCAATCCCACTTACCGAAACACATGATTGTGGGTTGCATAAAGCCAAAAGTCGCGGTTATTAGAGCGGGTCTCTCAGACCGCGTCACCGCACGAGGGTCGCACCCCGCACTTTAGGGTTACAACCACGAGATGACTGTGGTTTGTCGCGAGGATTAGTGTTTGTGTGTTTACGATTTCATTTTGTTTTTTATTTATTGTCAGTTTAAAGGCACTTCTATATAGTGTATCTGTGGCACTTACTCACGTTCAGCTACGGTAGAAAATCTTGGTGTAAAAGTGGAGTAAACGGTACCGTGAACTAGGATTACTCTGTTTTTATATAAATGCCTCTTTGTTAAGGACGCGGTAATTTTAATCGGCCTGTGGTGTCTTGAGACATTAATGGTAAAAAAGTTCTAGCTAGCGCAACGTTTGGACCGTCGACTGTCAAACTGATAGACGCTGGTTTGATCCCCTCCAACAGCTTGAGATTCCGGTGAAGGTAAGACCGGTATCAAATTCCCAGCATGGTGGCATCCACGTGACCATCAAGTGAGATAGTGGTCAAACGCGAGATCTATACAGTATAAAAAAATAGTGGTATCCGGATGGTTCGGAAAAGAAAAGACTTCACGATCCGATTATTTCTGGCCAATGCCAGCACTGGATCTATGTGGTATATCCCATACTTCCCATACTAGATGTTCGCGTCGCGGCGGTTTCCACCCTGAAAAAACTAAAGATACTGTCAGTGTTGTGTGTCGTGACAACCCTGTGCTTTTACAGGGCTGTGACAGCCCTACAGTTTAATAAGATCAAAAGTGGGTAGTTGGCGAAACTACGCGCTCTCGCCGATATTGCTACCCACATTTCTCCAGTCTTCTCGTGATCACGACCAATGCAACTTGGTCGAAACGTCGAGGTAAATAAATTACTAAATGTTTTTCTCGCGATCAAGCCCCGTTTAATTTCATAACAATCCCATACATATTTATCAGAGATTTTTTTGGAAAAATGATAACTTAGCGGTGTGCTCGTCTACTGTCAACCTGACAATAGTATTATAAGTGTAGAAAAAAATAAAACACTTAATACTGGCCACTAAGTGCATATTAGCGAAAAAAGCTCATTAAAAAGTTAGGTTGGACTCGTTAATTTCAGCGAGTCGTGATTTCCTTTTCCCGCGCTCGAAACTTCTTCTTTTGTGCCTGTTTAATTGTGGATCTCTACAGGGACTGAATTAACCAAATGAGGCCGACATACTGCCTTTCCCGCCATACGATTGTTGTACACTAAGGCTGAAAATAACTTTATTAAACGTTAATTTTTAATTTATACTAAATAAGAATAAATTTAAAAATGGAACCGACTTCAACACTCAAGCATGTGAAATAACTTATTGAAGTCGGTAAGATGATAGTTCATTTTTCTTTCACCCTTTGCGACGACGTTGCTACGATGACGTTTGCTACTCACGGGATCAATTGTCATTATGTATGTTCACCGATTTCTCCACCCGCAACTATAATGTTATCCGCGTATGCGTAGCACTTTTCAGTTATTGAAGTGTAACTCAAAAAACGCTTGACCGATGATGAAATGTAAATGGGACACGGGAAATATCAGCTTTGAAATAAAAAAATAACGGTCAAAATTGGTTCACCCAGTGAAAAGTACTGAGGTAACAAACATAAATGTATGTTTGTACTTATGTGTATTGTATGTATGTGTATTGTAAGAGTATGATTTGATGGGACCAGACTGCGTGACTATGGCGACACCTCTTCAGATTAAGAGTTTTCCAAATCGTTCCTTGTATAACCAAATTCTGTGGTCTCAAACAAAAACATACAACCAAATTGATAAAGTCTTTTATTGGATTATGTTTGTACATTCACTGCAAAAAGTGCAAAGAATTTACTACTTGCACCAAAATCACGTAAAATCACCTCTAGATACAATTAGCGTCTCTAATCTTTTAAATTCAGAGAACATCACCAGCTCTCTGCACAATTAAACAAAAGCATCTCGACTCACGCGCACGACCGGCCACAGAATACGCTACAGTAGCGTACCGTGGGCGTAATTAAAAGACTTACAATACACGGCCGGGGAATTAAAAACAATTAACGGTCAAATTGAGCACAATGCTCGTATTCGGCACGACTTGCCAGTAAATGCTTCGATAGGGGCCGTATGGGAAGATCCCGGGATTTTCTTACGTTCGTTAAATTGAACTTAACCTTTAGGCCATCGTAAATAGATATATGTTTTTGTAAGAAAGAAAGAAAGAAAGAAAAATGTTTATTATGCACAAACTTCTATACCTAAGTAAAATAACACATTACAAGTATAAACATACCTGACAAACCTTCGTTTGTTCGTGCATTGTAAAAGGTTGTGTATAAGTTGATATATAATTAAGAATACTGGAGCACATTTTTCATTAAAAACAGGATCTCAATTCTGTCTGTACTAATATTTGTTTTATGAAATGCATTATGGCAAATTATGCACGACGTGCGCCCAGATAGATTTGAGGCGAGTGCCCGAGTGTCGATCTTTGACAAAACATTTTAAGAAAACGAATTCTGAAGGTTAACCTGCATTTAAAAACAAACATTGTGGCAATCAATGCTTCTCTGAAAAGTCCATATTATGAAATCACATACACTTTTACATAACTGTTACACAGATAATTATTCATAATATATGGTTACGTTACGTTATAGCAAAATCTTCAAGGAAATAATGTGAGTAAACAAAAAGTATGCACATAAAATACATCAATATTTTTTTAACCTATACATTTTATTCCCGACTGTACACAGAAGCGCTGATACCGGAAGTTACTCTTTGGCGTCCAATTTGCGAATATTAATTAATGAGCTCAATGCCTTTGACATGTGATAGTGGGCTGAATGCTTTATGTTACCAAATGAACCGCTAAAATCATAATCAAATTATTGAAACTTACAAATTGTTGGAAATCGCCTTTTCTTTTGTTTTTAATATAGTGTACCATTTCCAATGCCGGAACAAATATTGCGTAGAAAACCATTCTGAAAACACTTTCAATTATTTTTAAAAACCAATCGGGGCGATAAACCAAAACAACGCGTGACCATAATGTTAGTCGTTATTTTGCTTAACATTATACAACGTGACAATGTCAGCATTTTGATAACGTTGCCCACTGGTAGAGGCAATCTAATTGTATTTTACTAGCTGCACCCCTCGGTTTTACCCGCGTGTTGATGAGTGATGATGATGATGAAAAGTAGCATAAGTGTTATTCCGGGACCTATCTATATACCAAATTTCATCCAAATCCGCCCAGCCGTTTGAGCGTTAAAGAGTAACAAACAGCCATCCATTTAAACTTTCCCGCGTATAATATTGGTAGAAACTGTAGGTAAAGATGTCATTTTTTGGCAATAATATTTTTAACTTATCTAAATAAATACATTCTATAACGATTAAAGGTCAAAAACAAATTCGACCAAATACCTGTATTTCAATAGCACACATATAATACAGAAAGGCTATATAAAGGGAGCTACTATAAATTTAATTTCCCTACTACAAGTTACAGTCAGTTTTCGTTACACTAAAGTTAAAATCAATCACTGACTCACAAAAAAACCGCCCGTGCTAATCGAGCCGTCAAATTGGGTTTTCAACGTTTAAGCTTATACTGTGAAAGTGCTGAATCGCACCGACACCCCACACCGCAGCCCGAGGGCGTTCGACCGCCATTTTCTTTTTTTCCACGGCACTGCAATTCTATTACTACCAGTTAATATCTGCCCGCATTGACTGACGTCATTACGTTAGCCACGCTCGACATTTTTATTAATTTGAAAATCGAACTTTTATTTTTTAATCGGGCTTTTTGTCACAGTTTTTTTAATAACAGCCAGTAATGAGGGTGGAGAGGTGTCATGTTTCGACACGCGACTCACAAAAGATTTCTCGGTTTAGTGAGGGGCCCTAAGGGCTACGATTGTTATTGTCCGCGAAGCATCGATTTTATCTGTGTTGTATCATTTTACAAGTGGAACAAAGAGGATTATTTTATTAAAACATCGTGGAACGTCAATAGGCAAATAGGACGTTATCCAATTCTCGAAGCCATAATTCTCGCATGAAAACTTACAATTAAATTAGCCTTATAGGTAATATAAAAGGAAATAATATACCAAATTAGGTATTCGAAGGTGTATGTATATTAAATTTAATTTTACTTTTAGTATTCAAATCTTTATTATGGACGTTTTTTAACCTAATTTTTAAAAGTATATCTTTCTAGTTAAATTAACACGTGCATTAATTAGAACATTACTAAAACAGATAGAGCGCGCGCATTGTAAAGTATTGGTTATGTTTGTAATTTATGACTTGGCAGAAACATAGCTTAAATCGCACTATGTCCTATAAATTTATTAAATCGAATACTATTTATATTATTACTAGCAGCAGATAACATTATTTTCAAACTATTGCAATGACATTCTAACAGGATTATTACATTTTTTGGTTTTGGTATAAATGATTGAGCACTGATGATTAAGTATCCCATTACAAGCTCCGTTTAACCACGTACGTACACACATCGGTTCACAAAAGTAACTATCTACACAATATTGTGCGCATGGTACCGACTTCAACAAGTTATTATACACTTTTGAGTGTTGAAGTCGATTCCATTTTTTGAAAAAAAATTCTTGCTCAAGCTGAACTTTCCTGGGCTAATATTCTGGTTGCTCCAACGCGCCAGTACGTCACCTTGCTATGAAAATTCTTGAAGCACACATAATCAACGCAATACTTTTCACTTTAATCAAAAAGGTCATATGAGAACATCGGGCACCTATTGACATAAGACCTTATAACATAGGATACAATCAACTTGTATCAACATCACGGCCATTATCTAGTCTTGAATCCAAATGAAAAGCGACAAAACAAAGGCGCTGTCTGTAAAACCAGTATATCATGACATACAATGGCGCGACTTTTTTGCCATCGCTCGCCGTGGCTTTTTGAACCAGGATTTTTTCACTCCATTCGTCCGAGTGTACGCGGACCTTTATTTTCACCCCGTCAGCGGGCAGGGTTGATAGACGCTGTTGTATTGTTTTTGATAGATTTTGCATTACAGTTGATTTTAGATGAGCTATAGATAGCTATATAGATAGGTAGACTATATTTATGAATAACTAGTACCGCCCCGCGGTTTATGCGCGGGGCGCGGGGATTACGGTATTCCCACTACCTCTTCAAGTCACGAGCGAACAGGTATCTTCTAGGCAGGCGTGAATCATCGTAGATCGCATCATCACTTAACATCAGGTGAGATAGTGGTCAAACGCCTGCCTATTGTGAATTAAAAAAAAATAACCTCAGTTATCCCACGGAAACTATACTTTTTCCTGGGTAAAAGCCTATGTGTTCATCCAGGACTTAAGCTATCTCCATATCAAATTTCATCGAAATCGGTGTAGCCGTTTGAGCGTGAAGAAGTAACAAACATAGTCACACACACAAACTTTCGCATTAATAATATTAGTAGAAAGGAAGGAATAACAACTTTTTACGTTACTTACGTTTTTACGTTGCTCCAGCATAATTAATATGGGGTAGGTATACTTAAAAATATATAAGCCGATGATATTTTTATCAAATCATATTTATTTAAGTTCATCTTTCAGAAGTAACAGCCCTAAACTAAGCATTAGTTTCCAACTCGGACAGTAGCGTCCTCCCGTTCCGTGTACAGTCGCATATAAAATGCTAAGCACCACGCTGTCATACGGATGGTACAGGCAGGATAACTGTACCTAGCAACAGTAGCTGTCAACTTGAGCGGCTGCTGTCTTTTACTCTCTTCTTGCTTTCTCTTTGAAAATCTTACACTACTAACTACTGAATAAAATGATACCTCTAACATACACAACATAGACGAATATATTACAAGAAGACTGACAATTGCCCTATAGAGCAAATCGTACGCCTATAAATAACTACTTATAAGTTCGCTAGATGTCATTAGTTGCATCGTGTAGTATATTTATCTATGGTTTAACGTACGTCACATAGCACGATATTTAGCCCTCCATCAGTTGTCACAGCACACCATTTTAAATCTTTTTTTTTTTAAACATATTATAACTTTGCGTTTGACAACTGTCTCACCTGATGTTATGTGATGACGTTGTCTAGGATTTAGCATGCAAACCTAGAAGGTACCTATTCACTCGCGACTTGAAGTTTCCAGGATTGTACATATCGGGAAACACAGACTCGGGAAACGAGTTCCATTCCTTGGCAGTACGCATTAAGAAAGTGGAAGCATAACGCTTATATTATAACCACATCTCTTACATTAATAATAATAATGATACTTTCTAAAATATATAATCCTAACGTAATCCGAGATATCGGAACAAACTATCATGCTCATTACTCAAATTATTGCTACTGCTGGGATTCGAACCCAGGGCCCCCGGGACCACAAATCATATCGCTGACCACTGAGCCATGGGACCGTCAACAGTTTTTGAAAGATATATATTTAAGTTTACTTTAGTCTAGTAATAATTTAAAAAGTCTTATTGTCGTATATAAATAGTATACTTTTTTTCGGATTCAGTTAACAACTCTTTAACAATATTGAACTTCAAGCCCACCAGTCGATACTGATCAAAAAGCACGCATCAGTACAGACTTAGCGCCTCATAAAGCTCTTATACATCCTCCATGGCTCTTCAAGTGGTATTGTCGATGTCAAGTGAGCACTGATCTGGCGCCCTCTGCCGGGTTTAGTACGTGATTAAACCGCGAAATGTCAAAGTGCAGAGATCGACCCTTTGTAGTATCCAGCTCTCGAGATCCTATCAGTCAATGCTTGGCGAGATGATGTGTTCATTCATCAGAGGAGCGCTTCCGGCGTGTGTGACATTTTAATAAAACTCGCACTTTTATTAAAAACTAGGAGCGCAATAAAATTTGAATATGGGGTAAAATTTTGTAAGAGTAGACTTATTTCTCTTACGTGGAGTTGGAACGTCTGCAAACAAAATGTTTTCTCGAATAACAACACCGTTTTGTGTACCATTTTCAATTTATCGCTGAGTAGCAGTAGTCAAGGAGAAAGAAAAAAAAATGTGTATTCCCACATTTTTTTTATGTCACTTCAAGTGGAATTATTTCAGGCGGAATACAATTTTTTTTTCTTCGTTTTGGCTCCGTAATTTATGTGCATTAAGCCAGTATTGAGTTTAATCAATTTGTTTAATCAAGTTAATTGTCATTTTCCACCACAATCCGATTACCTATAATAAAGAGTATTTGCAAAGATTATTTCTGAATAAATTATCATTAAAATAAATAAGTAACAATAAGTAAACATGAGTGTCAACCACCACCACTTAGGAACTAAACCATGTTTTATAACTTGCCTATAATGCTACCAATAATTCCCCTTAAATAGTGACGCTTTGAGACATTGAGTGAGAGATTTTTGGTCACTATTCTCTAGTTCAATCAAAATAGCTTAAATAATGTTAAATGTGACAAATTTTATATAGTTACGATAAAATCCAAATTAGTTAGACAATTATGAATACCAATACTAAAACAGATTTTGAAAGCGGATAGTTTTATTTTAAATAAGTCATCTCGTATTTTTTGTGGACTAAAAGTCCGCATTTGAATTAAACTCGTCTTATACTAAAGATACCGTTGTGCCTAAGGGGTTACACGAATTTGAATTAAGCGTAATTAGAGAATAAGCTACCTATTTAATCTTAAGAATTTCAGTGAATTTTAGCTAGTTTCAGTGATTAACTAAAATACAGCTATTAAACGTATCCATTTTTATATTTAATAATGATATTAATACAAAAATAATGAAACCACTGCAGTGCCCTACGTTTGAAAATGTAAATCTCGCATTTTTTCGAGCGCGTGCGGTCAGGGCCTTTGTTATTCAAATATGGACAGATAGGCAACGGAATAATTAACTGATGGACTTTCATACATGAAAATGGTATTTTATAGCCGTTTATGGGGTAAACGATTATTTTATGAGTATGTTATTTTAAAGAACAGTTTTAATTTTAACCAGAAGTTTGCCGCATCGAATTCCGCACTAAGCTCGATTAGAAGGTTAATTAGTAACTAGTAATGAAATCGACACCCTAGAGCTACTTGCTAGTACCCACCCATAATTAACTGTTGTTAATAAGAACCGCGTGGGAAAAGCAAGTTTAACGTAATCCTAGAAGGTAAATTTTTCTAAACTTGTTAGTTTAGAAAAAATTACCTTCTAGGATAGCGTGCTCTATCTTAGACCGCGATAAAAACCTTGGACCTTGGAGAAGGCTAAAGGTTACCTTTTTCTTAGATACAGGTATAGCTTTCGTACCGAGATTACTGAGGTATCGGGAAAATGTTAGTCCACTTGGGTGAAATTACGGCGGGAGCAGCTAGTAATACGTATATTAACATAATAATATATTATGTAACGTACATATAATTTAACGTATATAACGTAACGCCATTGAGTCCTCAAATATGTCTGGTTTTCTGTCGTAAAAATCAATGAGTTTAGAAATAAGGCCTGCATTTCTGTGGGTGTTAAGCGCCAAAAAAGTGGTCAAAAATATTAAAAACCTGACTCAAACAATAGAGAAAAATTTGCTGATTCAAAATATGTATATAACTCATTACAGCAAAAAAATGTCGCTTAGACTAGCCTTTCTTCCGTCGATATATATATAATTAACTTATGATACATAATATAATTTACTAGCTTTCTTTTCTCATATGCATCAACTGATTAAACGTATTTTAAAATTAATCTTCAGTACTCTAAAGAGGGTTTAACAGGTGATTTACTCCATCGTTAGCGGTCGGCTAATTCTTCCGCGTTCCGCACTATCCAGTTTTCTATCTCCCTCTCGCGATTTGAAGCTTTACGATGGTATTACTGGCTATCATCGCAATGTACAATCCTCTGAAATATACTTGCAAATTTTAATTCTACACCATGAGGTTAAGGTTTAATATTGAGTTGTATTTGCTAACTGAAATTGTATCCTTATGGTGTATAATGGTTTGTTTAGCCTCCAAAATCTTAAAAGCTGATAAAGTATTGTGTGAAAGAGGTTATTTAAGTGTTTGTAAGAGATTGCTCTAGCGTGGTCTTGGTTTTATTACACTCATACCCCCGCACTAGGTATAGGGTATTCCCTGTGTCGCTAGAGGCATGGATACACACAATGACATCACAACAAATACCGAAAATCCGGGACAAACATCCATGCTCATCACCTAAAATTGTTCGCCCCTGCCGGGATTCAAACCCAGGGCCCCGGGGACAAGATGTTATGCGATTGACGACTGAGACAAGGCGACCTTCAGTCACATGCTTTTTCCTGTTGAACTATAGAAAGCTTTTCGCCTAAATTCTCGGTAGTAATTACATAATTGCAGGCAAATATTGTGATTTGTTCCGAGATCAGGCGAAAATTTCGGATAATTTGATTGTTGCAAGATGGCTTTAGAGACTTTTTTTTTAACAACTATTTCGTTTACCCAACTAACATAGTAAAGGTAAAGACGAAAAGCAGTGTTCCGCGCACTAATTAGTATTAAAATCTAGCGTATACCAACTTTATTATTACTATTTATTTGCCATATTCCAGCCCAATCATCCATTCGGTGGTTTGGCGACGATACGAGTATGTCATCATCATCATCGTCCTACCCACAGGACGTCCACTGCTGGCCATATGCCTCCCTTGCGAGTATATGTGTTGATATTTAAGTTAAATATTATATACAGTTGGTACATATATACGGACTAAAAAGTTCTGAAGCACCAACGCCATTCAATAATCAAATCTTTTCGAAATAAATGAAACGATTTCTAAATATTGTTATTGTCCGTCTATCCTAACAATAACTTAAGATATAATGATACAAAATTGTATGTCACGGCTATATTAAATATTCGAATTGATGATAATTTTCTAAAACACATAAGTAAATTATTACAGCCCACCTAATCAACTGTTGTTTGTTAAGATAATTTTAAACTAATCACGACACAGATACCTGTTAAATTAAACAATTTCCATAGAACTGACCAATCGCCCGCTGCGTAAATCCAAATTCTCAGCAGGTATTCGAAATTCGAAATAAAAAATGCTTATTTTTATGATCGTCTTAATTTACCGCCATTTTATTAATCGAATTATTAGATATTTGAATCGTAAAGTGGAGTGCACACAGCGGGCGGTATGACCGCATTCCAATTGATGTGCGAGACGGCGGTGACACCTGATTGGCCGCCATTATGCGAATGAACTCGGACCCCGCTATCGTTACACTCCGCGACACTCCATGACACTCCGACACTTGAAGCTCTGTTCGTAGTGACACTGTGACCCAGTTCGTAGCGAACCATTGTTTGGTTATGAATCGGATTGTTGTTTGGAGTTGTGTGTTGCGTTTGTTTTCTATTGAAGACCCATTTCAGAGCATGGTTAATGTCACGAAGGGTGCGCCTTGTTAGTTACCTCTGGATTTTCTCTCTGAGACTTGATTGTTTCATCATGTCAAAACTTGATTATCAAATTTAGATGCCTCATGTTAATTTTTAGTTTCATTGTATGCGTGTAAGACTAAAATATGCATTACATATATGCATAGTCTTGATCTTCTTTAATCTTACCTATATATTTTATGAGATCATCAAACGTGCAAAAAGTACTTTCAACATAGCAGTTTCATTAATTAACTTTATCGTAGAATATACTACGGATACTATCTAGTTTGTTTCTTGTAACTCTAAACGATGCAGTAGCTAACAAGTATTTTTGTAAGATCGTTAAGTAACGCCGTGAGTCGCGCGTCGGTAGCGCCACCCGCGGCGTGGTTTATGTCGCGCGATCCTGCGATAGCGCTATATTGTGTGCACGCACCTTTACAAAAGTAACTGCAGTATAGAATTTCGCGCCATACATGACCCGACATGAGTACAAATTTGTTTCTGTTAATCCGTTTTAGGTAGAATCTAATTCAAGATGCTTTCGTATGATTTTCTGCTTATAGAAATAGGAAAAGCATTTTCGTGTATTATGTTTCGTTTATTGTCGTTCCAGTTATGATTTTACTGTGGTAAAACCACCTTAAATAAAAAATATTCTACTCGAATACGCATGTGTTAATACTGCTTCTATGAATTCCTAAAGAAATATTGTTTTGACACTGGGCTATTTTTAATGATATATTTTGTGTAAAATAGTAGTTTCCTTATGTTCTACAAATGATTAAAGATAAAAATCCTTGCGAAGAACAATAGTAACTTTCAGCCTCATTTTTTATTCATATTATTTCTAAAAGTCTTAATATTGTCTTTTTATTTAATATATTCTCATTATGCGCAATAAAAAGTTTTGTTATGTTTGTTTGTGCGTTTCGATTGTTTAATTTTTTCTTTATCTGTTCACATCATAAAGCCAAGTGATACTTATGCCTTCTGATTTACAACAAGACATATATCTTTTCAAAATATCTTTCGTAATTTTCACCTTTTAACGTAACACAAAGTCGGTCCGTTACAAACACCAAAGGCACGTGGCAACTGTACTGCAACACCCCCACAGGGTTCTGCACAAAAAATAATAAATATAATACATCCATTGTCATTTCTACAACAAAAACGTATTTACAAATACTTGCGCGCCCGCCCACTCAAAAGGTGTTTATTTAAAAATTTCGCTACACAATACGAATGTCACATTTTTTCACTTTTCGCGCGATTTAATGGTATTTCGTACCATTAGGAACGCACCTTTATATTCCCGTTGCCAGAACTAGTACTGGCTGAATATTACTCTTATTCCATTGACATAGAGATATGACTTCAGTTTTTGATTTTAGAACTTTTATTCGTGTGTGATGTTGACCGTTTCTTTTTCTTTTTTTATTCGAACACGTGTTTATGGATGTCCAATTTGTATCTATTGATTCTATTATAGTAATTCTTTTGAATTTATTGCATTTTAAATTTTGCCATTGAACTTTGGTATTGAGAACTATTAGAAGAAAAAGAGATTTTGTTTCAATATTTTAGTAAAAAGACTAACTGATATGTACTCACTATATACTATACTATACTTATATGACACAGGTAACAATTTTTAATTTTTTTATTGATATTTATACAGATTTTGCAAGCCTCGATCTCACTTGTTTTAATTCTAAAATTGCTACTGATTTTCTTAGATCTAAAAACTTTACTTACATAACCTAACAAATGTTACTGAGCCCCATTTTCAGTCCCTTTTAGATTTTTTTACTAATGCACAATTTTGCATCTATAAAGAATACTTTCAATAAACCCATTATTAGATAATCATAATTTTACGAAAAATACTGTAACAATAACAAACAAAACATTGTTTTCTGTAATATTTCCTCACAAAGCACGTAATCTACACCATCCATTGCAAAATCCTTAGCTCAAGACATAAATAAACATCTCGCATCCGATAAGAAAGGGTGCTATTCCCGAAGATTTGATCGCGACAACACGGGGACCTATTGTGGAAGCTAAATTTGTTTCGCCATCTCGGATCTACTTCGAAGATTACTTTATTAATGTAAGTTGTGAGATTAAATCGATCGGTATGTGGAGCTTGTTTGATTTGGCAATGCGTGTCTATTGAGATGTTTTACAAATATTCGTACCTATTTGCTTTTTTGCCAGTAGCGATGGCATAAGTTGAATTTAAGGCCCGCTTAGCTTAGGTATTTGAGGCGTATTGGAGCAGAATAGTCTATTTTAGTCTATTTTCGTAGGTTATTTGTTTACCCACAGCGCCTTAAGTTACATTTGCTCTTACCAACTTTTAAAAGGCAAGTTTTAAATCGAAACGTTTGATTTTCGACTTTACATTTACAGACAGTGAATAGGTACCTTCTAAGTTTGTATGCTAAATCCTAGACAACGTCATCACTTAACATCAGGGGAGACAGTTGTCAAACGCAAACTTATAATAATAAAAAAAAGTAAAACTAATACTTAAGCCACAATATAAATAGTTTTTTCGATGTTTATGTAATCTAAATTAAGATCAAATAGTTAATTATATGACTAATTACAATATGCGAAATTTTCAAATATGAAAAATTAACTTCGTCATTCCTTAATCATCATACGGCTAAGTGGTGATCATGGTAATTAACGTGTAAAGGCAAAAGAATATTACACATATATTATGGCCACCCATATTATCCCTCATTATATAACTCTCTCGTTATATATAAATACAATATACAATTTTAATGTACCTATATGTATGTGTGTGTAGTAAAATGAACAGCGTAGCAAAATTTAAATAACATACCATGTTTCTATCAATGTACTAGAGCTTATTTTTAAAATTTGGAAACATGTTTATCTTGCTATACCATATTTTACTTTAAAATTATCAAGCTCCTAAGACAGAAATATATTATTATTATTTTTTTATTTTTTTTTTTACATATTATAAGTTTGCGTTTGACAACTGTCTCACCCGATGTTAAGTGATGACGTTGTCTAGGATTTAGCACGCAAACCTAGAAGGTACCTATTCACTCGCGACTTGAAGACTCCAGGATAAAAAAAGCAGCTACTACGTAACACACCAACCTACCCACGGTATTCAACTTATAACAATTTAAAATAAAAAGTATTATTACTTAACCAATACTTTATTGCAACCACATACTCTTTCTCCACTCTCTGTTATTGCTAGGTCATAGATGGTAGATACTATAGATTGTAATTGGTTAGAACAGACAAAACTACAAATGCTTGCTTAGCATATACAAAAATATTCAAGGCGTTAGGCTTATCTAGCAAGCTTTATAACTTTATCGTAGATAAAAAGAACAATACGGCCTCCTTTATAATCTCGAACATCGCGTATAAAAGGTTCTAAATTTAAAAATCCATTGTCAATACTCATGTAAGCGTCAGTTATAATAAGATTCGGTCGGCATAAAGAGCTATTATGTCCGTTTCCTCATTGTTCGCATAATGCGGTTCATTCTTCGGCGTTCATTCTCTGTTCATTCATCGTTCGTTCATTTGGGATCATCCCGTCACTGGCAAACATCTGCTGCGCTGCACCTACAATGTTTGTAGATCGCTTCTTTGATATACAGGATTTAAAAGCTGACTCTTACTGTAAGAATATTTAGGTTAGACTACTAATACGTTTGACATTAAATAGTAGGTAGTTCACGGTGAAACTTGTTTTATAAGAATTATTTTGTTTGTGGTAGCTTAACAGCTCATTACTAAAATGTACCCGGTCCCACTAAGTAAATGCATAGTTTTAAATTTTATATGTTTGACATTTTTGATAAATTAGTAGTAAATGTTTTTAGCGGTCTCAATATTCAGACGATATTAAAATATTGCACGTTTTTGCCATGATAATAGTTTCCTTATAATTATCACGTCCTTGACACGGTGGCTCATAATAATCATCATTATCATCTCAGTCATAATACATCCACAGCTGGACATATGCCTCCCCAAATTGATCTCCACAAGGACCGGTTGGAAGCGACATTCAGCCTTTTCCTGCGATCTTAGTCAGGAACACCACACGTGTTACACCACACATATTAGAACTTATCAAACTAGGAGATCACACGAAATATATTCTTCTAAACTGTCACGGTCATTAGATAAGAATTTACTTTACAAATTGTTACCGTAGGTACCTATTCTTATTTTTATAATAACATGTTTCTTATCCTACTCCATGGTCAGTGAAAATGTAGTCGAAGTTGCAACTAGACCTAGAATATCATGTTTATGCATACATTTTTTTGCCACCAGTACCTTCTTTCTAATCCTCATCAATGATACTGTCAACAGTGCCGAATTTTTTTTTTAATACTGTATATAGCGTTTGACCACTATCTCACTTGATAGTCAGTGACGATGTGGTCGAAGATGTAATCGCGCTAGACCTAGAATGCTCACTGACTCTCAAGAACTGCTGTCTGAACACACTATGTGTTTGGTGACAGTTTTTCAAACTTGAGGGTGGTAGATTTTACTAAATTTGTTTATGTACCTAATATCGACAAATATACAAAGCGCCCATTTCATAACCTCCGCGGCATTAAATATTCACGGTAGGTAATGTAATCACCTCATCAACAATCACATCATCAATAAACTTCTCAGACTAATATAAAAAAAAAAGTATTTGTCGTTTGTACGTTTATAGTTACTCCTTCACGCTGAAACCGCTGAACGGATTTGCATGAAATAGGGAACGAAAATAGCTTATACTCTGGAATAACATATTGATATATTATATAACTATATTGTGTATTGACTTTTCCTGTGCGATGACGGGTCAAAAATCGTCAATACCACGTACCATTTCACCGCAGGTAAAATCGCGAGGTACAGCTAGTGAATAAAATTAGAAAACGTTTGCTACTAAAGGAGTCGAAAGCTTTTGATTTTATAAGTACAATAAACACCCGCATCGGGCAGACCGTTTAATAAGCGACAATTATTATTATTTTATTTTCATAAAAGATAAATAACGCGAGCGGACGAATGCGGGCCATCGATTTAACTCGCTCGATCATTATCGCACCCTTTACTCTTTAATAAAACTTTATGGGATTCGATACACTTATTAGTCAATTTTTGAACGATATTTATTCTACTTCTGTGCGGAGAATTCAATAATAGTAAAAATTACCTAAAAAAACCATTCATAATGTTTTCTTGACAAAATTAGAACATCATTAGAACTTCTATTGATAAGGGTAAGTGTATATCATCATCATCTCAGCCATTGGATGTCCATAGCTGGACATATGCTTCCCCCATTAATTTCCACAAGGACCGGATGGAAGCGGCCCGCATCCAGCCCTTACCTGCGATCTCTTTCAGGTCGTCTGTGCACCTTTCGGGTCGTCCTATGCTGCGCGGAGACCACGGCCAGTCCGTGGTCGCCATTCGAGAACCTTTCAATCCCAACGGCCATCGGTTCTTCAAACTATGTAATGGAAAGATTTAAGTCTATCCCCTATGGTCTGTCCTCTCATGGGGACAAACAGTTTCCAAATTATGGAACAATAAGCGATTTCGCTATTTACTATTTTTCTATTTACTCTTTCAAACACTGTTCCGTGATCATGGTCTCAAGTAGACTGGACGACATTTCTATGAAAGATAAAAAGAAATACAACGAATACGCAACTTTTCTATTGTCTAAGTATCTCAAAGTTGAATTATTATTTAGTTAAGTTACACTGGACATACAATGATAAAGATTGTTTTCCTACTAAAACCGATGTAACTTTCAATGCCGGCACAGTGGCGCCACCAGTCCTGATGACTGTCCATTAACGCACATGTGCATTGATTCAGGGGTCAATTCTGTTGACTCCAGCATCAATACTATTTAAGCACCGGCCTCCTTCAATCTGGCGAGTTTGATCATCTTGATTAGTTAGCATTTCGTGGATGTCGGGGCGTTAGGTTTGTTGTCAGGACAATTGAATAGGTTTCCGGTAAATATTTTTCTTTGTACATAGCAGTGACGTCATTCAAAGTGTTACTTACGTATAGTACAAAAAATAGATTATGGTAAATATATTCCGTTTCTAGGTAGCCTTAAAAAATCTACGTTAATATTTTTGAGGGAGAAAACTCGGCTAGCTAATAGTATGACATGAGCGATTCCATAATACCGTCCTGTCGGAAAAATCATCCCCTGAGATGTTAACCGTTATGAAGGAACGAATTCGGACTAGAATTAAGAAGACGTAGAAGAACACAAGTCACCGACATAGCCCAGCGAATTAGCAAGTTGAAGTTGCAGTGGGCAGGGCACATAGCTCGAAGAACCGATGGCCATTGGGGTCGAAAGGTTCTCGAGTGGAGACCACGGACTGGCAAGCGCAGCATAGGGCGGCCACCGACCAGGTGGACAGACGACCTGACTAAGATCTCAGGCAAGGGCTGGATGCGGGCCGCTTCCAACCGGTCCTTGTGGAAATCAATGGGGGAGGATTATGTCCAGCAGTGGACGTCATATGGCTGAAATGATGATGAATTCGGACTGCATTTGGAGTGCTATCAAAGCTTATTTGGCAAAGCTACAGGACAGTATTCTGTTGTCGAGGAGTTCATATCCCATTAGAACTTTATTTTATCCCTCCAAAATTATAAAATAGGTCTCTTGTGGTCGTATATAAACGGGATATACTTAGCATAGGGTTTCTTGTTATTATGATCAGTGGTAAATAAAAGGTCTTCGACGATTTCTTCAAAGGTTTAGGTTTACGTGATTCTCCCCGTTAAGTCCCCTTCGTTAAGTGACTCTAATGTGAGTATTTTTCATCACCTACCATGAAAGCTGGTACATAGAACTTAAAAAAAAATGCTGTGAGTGTTCTCGTGACTTATGAACGATGGTTGTACGACCCCTACAAAGTTAAAAAGTACTGACATGTCTAAGAATAAAAATGAAATGTCAACTAAACACTTGTTTGGAAGATCGCTCTGAGCTTTCGCTGTGAAGCTGATGATTTATATTTAAAACCGCCCATAGCTGTCAATAGTATTTAAATTTGGAATTTCGTATTGAGATTTATTATAGTGTTGCATTAAATTTTATCTATATCGACCAAGAAAACTGTGTATTCTTGATTACGATATTTTCAAACCCACAGAAGAAACGGTAAATGTGATCTAAACCTTAACCCCCGTTCAAATCAAAAGGTGTACAACAGTGGTCAATGCGACCAAAGATCAGCCAAGACGGCCAAATAGCAATTAACCCTTTGCCAGCCGGACATCGTAACAATGTAATATTGTTTAATTGAAACGACCCCGATGGTAAACAATTGCTCTGGATCCTATAATTGAATGGAATGAACGTATGAATGAGACACGAGAAAAATACCTTATGATTGAACTAAATTAGTTGTTCACTCGTGTTAGATGACTCGTGTTAATATCTTGGAGAATTTGCATAGTCGAATTCAGAATCATTCATTCAATTAAGACAATTCTAGAACGTTCTCAACAGTTCGTCAATAAAATGTATTCCTACATCATTCATTCCAACAAATCTATTTAAGCTGCATTTCAAAAATATATTTATAATTGACATTATGTAGGATAATAATGCAATTGACGTTATGTTATTTTATAATTTTATTTTAAGGTGGAGTTCACAAAAATTTAAACTTTCGATTATCAATTTAACCGTCGGTGAAACAGTTTAAATGTATGCTAAAAACTGTTTGACCGTCGGTTAAATTGAAAATCGGACGTTTTAAATTTTGGTGAACTCCACACTTAATTGTATATTATAACATTTCAGTTAGTATGATTATAAAGGGATATATTATATTTGAAATTAATGTATCTTTTTCTATGACAGCGTTGAAAAAATTTTACTGATATACGCCACCTTTTTTTGAAATATAACTAGAATAGTTGACGGATGGAGGCATTCCTTTATAAATAGATGTGACAATTTGCATGTATATGTTGTATATGTTATGTGTATATTATTGTATACTAGTACACATTTAATTACACCCAGGTAAATATGGTTAGTTTGCAGAAACGGTGCATTCCAAGCATCATTGCCTTACCAATTACTTTACTATATTATTATATATATAATGTTTACAAGCCACTTGATTTTTCCTTCCGTGAGATCTGTTGTTTTTTTGGGGTTTTACTATTCATCATCATCATCATCTCAGCCATAGGACGTCCACTGCTGGAAATAGGCCTCCCCCATTGATTTCCACAAGGACCTGTTGGAAGCGGCCCGCATCCAGCCCTTGCCTGCGATCTTAGTCAGGTCGTCTGTCCACCTAGTTTTACTATTAAACGAACACAATGTGGAAATGACTTATTTGTCTTTGTTGGGTCTCAATATTAGGAAAAACATTCCATCACTCTGTAATTAAAAAGAAAATACGTATGTATTACATAGAAATAGTATGCCGGTGTTGCCGAGACGGGCTTAGAATTGTACCCGCCCATCTCTACCCGAGGGTGCCGTAACAGTACGGGTAAGAGTCGGCTAAGGGATGACGTACCAGAAGTTAGGCAGCAGCGCCTTCTGAAGATAAAATCAACATACTACGTTTACCAACCCGCTTGCCAAGCGTGGCGTGTACTGGCAACCCCCTATCCGCCTCCTGAAAAAGTCATAAGTTTTAATAACATAAGTTTGCGTGCTCCACCTTAGACCGCGTCGTCGCTAAACATCAGGTGAGACAGTGGTCAAACGCAAGATTATAATCTTAAAAAAAAAAATCATGGGGGAGGCATATGTCCAGCAGTAGATTTTCTCTGGCTGAGATGATGATGATGGTGATTGTATTATTACAAACACGCTCTTTCTTCAAATAATGAAAAATATATATTTAAACTACGGTAGAACCTTTCAAGATAGTCTTTCGCATACAATGACTCGCACATACTTAATTGCATCGTCAGTTTGCGTTGTAACTTATTTCTTGAACATTTTGCTTCTTGAGACAAATCCTGTCTCTTACTTCTATTAATTCTGCGCGGAAATACAAATTAAGCTTGATATGGACCAGCTGACAAAACAAATGAAGAACATCCTTTACTTCGCTCATACATCCTTCATACACATTCACGCAATATTGAACTCTTTCTTTTTGATGCTTAGAATATACAATTGTGTTTCTATAAAAAAGATGTCTCAAGTCATTTGTAACATAGACATCTAAAGCGTATTTTTTCTTACTTTTTAATTTCTTTTAACTTACTTCTGGTGAAAGACACGGTTCAAGCGCATTTTTATATTTGATAAAAGAAAAAAATTGTCTCTCGAAATTATTTTACAACTAATAAATTAGAAAATTAAATCAAATTTTGTTACATCATAAATAACCTACATGAACTGTTCTCATAAATAGTATTTTACAATTTAAATTTCAATTTATTGCACAAACATATACAAACAAGCGTTGACTTATATCTAATTATAGAATACACAGGGATGTAAATTAATTGATGGCTTGCAAATATTAGTTCAAACATTATGTACAGCAAAGTCTACACTAAGATCACTCTTGTGTCGCAGGTTTGCTATCTCTTCCAAGAACATCGATAAATTAAAAGTAAAAAACGTATTTACATTAAAACATTAAGAACAATATTATAACTTTAAGAAACGTTTCATATGCACAATATTATATACCATTGAATGCTTTCTACTAATATTATAAATGCTAAGGTTTGTGTGTATGTTTGTTATTTCTTCACGCTCAAACGGCTTCACCGATTTCGATGAAATTTGGTATGGAGACAGTTTAAGCCCTGAATTAACACATAGGCTACTTATATATAAATAATAATAATAAAGCTTTTTATTTTCCTTATTATAATAATATTATATTTCAGTTGTTTATATGTAAGTACTTAACTAACTTATAACATTAAATATATTACTTATTTTTATTTACATTATAGTATATATATATATATATATATATATATATATATATATATATATATATATATATATATATATATATATATACTATTATCCCGGAAAAAGTATAGCACCCGTGGGATAATTGACGTAGCGGAAAAACCGTAATCCACGCGGGTGAAACCGCGGGGCGCTACTAGTGTATTTATATATACCTAATGAAATAATGATACTTCTGTAGTTCACATCAAAAGATTGGTGACCAGCCTCCGCTTAGATTCAGAACGGGAAAGGAAACCAAAAAAATCCCGTTTCAACTAGCCACTAGTCAAAAACGCTGCAAAGTTAGCACCGAAAAATATCCGGAAAATTATGCGCGGGCAAAGAATCAACTTTTAAACAAAAGTATCGAAATATATTATCTAACCACCAAAGAGTTTTATATGTATTTACCACCATGCGTGTGTTCTTTATCTATACCCGCTACAGTAAAGAAAAACACTCCTAGAAAGGTTTTATCCTAATGCCCATGAAGTATCATCTGAAATGCCGAATTAATTAAATTATTATCTTTTAAAACCCTATGTGTTATAGGGTTTTAAAAGATAATAATTTAATTAAAATATTTGTTTAGTTTTGCATAAAATCTTGTATTTTCGTCAAAATAACTCTCATTATCAAATGTTCGCATCTTTCGTCTTAACATTGTCAGTTCATCGAACGTGTCACAATATTCATTATGTTTACTATAAGATTTTCATCGGGTAACCCATTAATTAGTATGTGCATAAATAAGCCATAGTAAAAATGTGTTAATCTCCTTCATCTACCGAATTCCATGGTGTTCGGTCTCATTCATATAATTGAAAATATCTCAATAAATTCTTATAACACCTAATTAATGCATATAAATATATTAATATTAATTATCTACACTCTTCCATCTCTTCGCACCGCCAAGAACAATATCATGGAAGTCCATCATTTAAAACCATCTTTGGCCATGGCATAGAACCATACAAAATTGCCCAAAGTTCCTCTTACATATCTCTGTACCGATATTCATTTCAATCGGTTCAGCGGTTTCGCCGTGAAGTAAAAAATAAAGTTACTCGGTTTAAACTATCTCCATATCAATTTTCATTGAAATCAGTGTAGCCGTTTGAGCGCGAAGAGGTTACAAGCATACACACAAACTTTCGCATTTATAATATTAGTAGGAAGTAGGATTCTATTCATTTACATTTGTGTTCCTCATTAATGGAACATGAACAATTTCAGTACTATCCTACCCTCATCTGAAGAAGATGAGGGTAAGAGACTATACATACTATTACAAAGTCTTGTATTATTGATCTCCTTTACCATTAAGTTACCAGAATACACCGATCTTCATAGTTCGTGCGACTTTGCGGTTGCTTACAATAACCATACTCAAAGACTTAATGTATTTTCTGGCATCACACACAGTAAATACTATTTAGTAGGAGTCCTCCTAATATACGTAATTTAAAACATCGTAATACGTATCAATTATCCTTTTTATCAAGCAGCTGTCACTGTTAACATCGCAGGCGCAATTAGAACAAGTGACCACAATTGCCATTGCGTCACCGCACCAAGAAGACGAATTAAAATTAATAGATGTAGCTGAATGGTGATGTAGGTTATATCTATTGTTATTCAACAAGAGAAGACGAGACCTGAGTATTTTAAGTATCTCTTATTACTACGCTGTAATTTATCTCGAAATATTGAGATCCTGTCTTATTTTCGAACTCTACGCAAAGCCCATGTTCTGAAGTACACAGGATCTTTCACTTTCCACGCCTATTTTCCGAAAAGAACCAATCACAGTTTCCTATTTTCTGCGATCATGGCATTTCTGGTCTCTATGTTAAGAGTAGTAGCACTCTATTTTAAAGTATGCCCGGGGAAGTGCTTTAATTTCTTCCGCCAGGCAGTAGTGTTCGCATTTTTGTGTTCAGGTTTGGAGAGTATGGTTTCCGCTATGCTGGGCCTATCAACATAATGTCTCAGGGTGACTGGCGCAGTGTAGATACACTGCGCCAGTCACCCTGAGACATTATGTATGTATCCTGTATCTATAGACAGATGTCTATAGATACAGGTTACCACTTAACATCCTTGTAGGCCTTCCGACACCTTATCTCTTAAAAAAATATCTATGCCTCTCACAGCTTTCTTTACTCTCATCAGAGACTTCATCCGTTCGTTAAAAACACTCACGACACGATCTTTCTCAGAACCTTATAACCTTAAATAAACCCGGTTGAGCCCATATATTTGGTATTGCTTTAGTGTACATTTTCATATACTGCAAATTATTTTTAAGCTATATTACACAAAAGTGTAAAATAATAAACTTTTCTCGGGCACTTTAATAAATCGACAATATCGGTGATGAAATCTCTAATGTAATAAATTAAAATTAAATCAATTAAAACCGAACAATAATGCTTAGAACACTTGAAAACATAATTGTGATTCGTGACGAAACCGCCTTCGCCTAAGTAGGTTAATTTTTAATTACACGTGGACTAGACAAACTGTCAGTTTTAATGTAGCTAAAGTGGCCGCGCGCTTTCAATTGGAAGATATTGTGATGACTCTATCTATACTAATAACTAATTACAATACTACTTACACCAGCTAAGTTTACATAACCTACTTAGTTTGGTCAAAATTACAAGCAAAAATCGATAACACAGCTACACATTCCTAAACCAAAAGATATTTCTAAGACATTATGCCTTACTTGTAGGATTTAAATCCTACAAGTAAGGCATAATGTTTTAGAGATAAGTTCAAATATTTGAAGGAAAAAATTCGGCTGCTAGTAGGACTTAAACCCACGACTACAGAATACCGTCCTGTCACTTTGTCCAACTAAGCTATAGCAGCCCATACCACTAGGGCCGAATTACTTCCTTAATAACATCTGCGGGGATGTTATTACTAGCTATCACTAGCAGCCGAATTTTTTCTTAGAAATATTTGAACTTAAGTTGTACATAGAATGTTGTTAATGCGATACACAATAAAAAGTTTTAGAGACAGTACAGAAGCACATGCACGCCTGCAAATCACTTAAACTCGTAATAGTTCCCATAGTACATATATATATGAAAGAATTCACAGTAAATGTTTTGCTTGTGATATCAGACATGTTAATTAACGTTAAAATGACGAAATATATCCATAAAGTAGCCATAGGTGATGATATGAAACGGTAACCTTTGCACAATACGTGCTATTGGGTTAATAACTTGACAAGTAAGTGTTAATTATCACTTAGCAAGACTAAGCAAGTGTTTACGAGTGTATTATGCCTGTTACACAATGTTTTATTGAGCGGTAATCTTTAGCAACGGATTGTGGCAACATTTATGGTTAGCTTCACTTTTCTTTAGTGACAATAAACTTTTTATACATGTTTGAATAGTGTAATAAAAAGGCACAGGTGTCAAGTAAGGCGGCATATAGTATTTTGTATAGTGCGTTTAAGACGAGCGCCTATTTTAGCGAGAACGTTTGGGATTATTGTGATAATTGTTGTTTCTTTTGAGAATAAATCTATATATTCATGTTTTTAATTTTGAACGTCAAAATGTTGCGGTGATGACATTCGATGTTAATACGATCGCAACAGTGCGACTGTTCAGTTTGCTTACTGTAGTTGCGTCAGACACATCGTTCGAAACAACCACTCCATGGAACGACTCGTGGTCCAGGGGCCAGTAGAAGGCAATCGGTCTCGCGGTCTATCACCCACGCGTTGGACAGACCTTATAAAAGCTGCAACACAAACCTCCATAGTCCAAAGCACCCGAGACGCTGAAGACCGCAACAAGTGGAGACGCATCGCAAGGGCTACGTTGTCTAGTTAAAAGGCATAGTCTTCAACCACGACCACTCTGTCAAGAGTGAACGACTGAGGAGTCAATGAAATTTTTGAAAATTATTGCGAATGGAACACACCCGTACAGTGTGACTTACAGAAGGCACGAGCAGCATTTTTTGTTTTAGTTTCGCAGTCTATGAGCATAAAAAATTATGTTTACTATAACTCGTTGAGCCACAATAGTGACAGTTGCCACAGTTACGTCCATTGACTTAGAAGAAATGGCAAAGGATATCCAATGGGACATTTTTGTATTGATGATGATTAACTTTCAAAAAAAGATGCACTAGCTGCCTGACCTACTGTTTCATGACAGATTTTCGAAGGTTGTAACTTAAAATTGTACGTAAGCTCGCTTAATAACAGTTCGGCCATTGTTTGCTGTGGTGTTACTGATATTTATTATTATGAATAACGGTTACCATGGCAATTCCAATAACAAATGAATGAGTCAAAGCTAATATTTGATTATCATAAGAAATTATTTCTTGGGATGCTAAACATCTATAAACACTCTTGGAAAAAAATTTAACGTCTTGTCTAAATGTAATGTTTATCAGCTACTTTTTGAGTTTTGCTACCCCATAAAACAGATGCTACATTTTTAGGTCCATATCTTTATAAATACAATTAGGAAACCTCGCGGTGCGACCCCAAAATAAAAACGCATAAACATAATAAGTCGCGAAGCTGCAGGCCTCCTAAATGCGATTAGGGCCCGCCGGTACATTTGGCATAAGACATCCAGGAAGAACATTATTTTTTTTATTGTTGTGCTCAGTGTAATGAGGCTAAACAATGCCGTCATTAAGGGATGAGGATGTAAGCATAATGCCTTAGTAATGTCTGGGTGTTTTCTTTATTTTCATACTTTTTTTGTAGCTGTTTTGCCATTAACCATTACGATTACGTTAACTTTGCTAACGTAACTTTGGGCTTGATAAACACGACATATTTGGCGCACCACAGTGGAGCACGTGTGTCTATCGACACATGCTATCGTGTGTCTATCGACGGTCGCCGTGGCGCAGTGGTTAGTGTCATTGACATGATTTCTGTGTCCCCGGGACCCTGGGTTCGAATCCCGGTAGGGGCAAACATTTGTGCGATGAGTGTAGATGTTTGTCCCGGGTCTTGGATGTTTGTGTGCTGTGATTGTGTGAGTCCATGCCTCCCGCGATCCAGGGGTTCCTAGTGCGAGGGTCTGAGTGTGAGAAACAAAAAAAAAATGCTTTGTATAACAGCGTATATTGCGTGTTAGTTAAGGGACTTTATAATGTGCCTATGCTTTATTAACTCTCGTCAAATCAAATCAAATGTAATTTATTGTAAACCCAGGTAATATAGATCACAGATAAAAAACGTCTTCTGTGCTTAGCCTTTCGGCATACAATATTGTACACTATACAAAAGAATAAAATGGAACGATATTATTTTTATGCTGAAAATAAGTTCAAATAAATAATAAAAACAATACAAAATAAATATCGAACATAATTTAAAGTTTAGTGACAACTTATGCTAATCCATTATATTAGCCACATCGAGTTTATCTTCAATATACTCTCGGATAGAATAGTACACCTTGCTTACTAGAAACTTGAACAGTTTTTTCTTAAACAGACCAACCATCGTCGCAACCCACGCATAAATAGATATAATGTATGAATGTAATATTGAATTAATATTTATATGTGAGAGAGATTTTATATCTTTCTATTACATTACTAAATTTTATGTTATGGGTAATTAATATTATAGTCGCTACTAGCAGTGACTGCAGTTATGTTGTTCAATCCATCTAACTAAAATTGCACACGATAAGAAAACTAAAATTAGAGGTAGCTTTGAAAAGTGTTATACAAATTCCTATTTTAGCCTAAATAATACCTATAATAGATAGTATTATGCTACTTGATTTGGGAACCACAGCTCCCAATGCAAAAAAATAGTTCCGCTTCCTTATTACTTTAAGTGATAACAAGCTTTACAACCAAGACACGTTTAATCTGTATATTTTGCCTTGAATAAGAGATTTACACTGTACAGATTATTTTTTCTGCGCCATTTACATTTTCATTGCCTTGATTCTGCTATTAAAACATTACGACAGTTAAACAGGCCAAGGGAAACATTAAGACAATTCTTTAAAATACTTTAAATTTAAAAACCCTGTATACACAATATCAGTGGAAAATTTCTATCTATTTTTACATAGACTTATCTGCTCTAAAGCAAATTATATTTTTATGGACCAATCAACACAAACAACCATCCAGCAACCTAAATATCAAAATCCAAGACTCAAAATGTGTGTTGGGAGTCGGTTAGGGGATCACGTACCAGAAGGTGGGCAGCAGCGCCTTCTGAGGATCGGAAATCATACTGCGCTCGCCAACCCGCCAGCCAAGCGTGGCGAGAATTGGCAAATCGCCCCCATGGGAGGCATATGTCCAGCAGTGGATGTCTAATTGCTGAGAAGAAGAAGAAGACTCAAAATGTATTACATATATCCCTTCGACCCTGATAAAAATCGAGTATTATTACTAAAATTATATTTATTTTATTTTATCAAAATTCACACAAGGTCTTCAGGTCTCAAACTAGGCAGAGCCTGTACTATGGTAAACTGATGACTGATATACATACTTATATACATATACACACCCAGACACAGGTCAAACAAACATGTTCATACACACAAATGTTTGACCTGTCCGGGAATCGAACCCGGGACCAGCGGCTCAGAAGGCAGAGTGCTACCAACTGCGCCAACCGGCCAGTCATTTATATATTATTAGATTATCCAAAACCTTTCCATGTTGACTTTAATTGTAAAATTCAAGTTTATAATGTGTGTTTCTCTTCATTGCAGATGCTTGCGGCCTGTCCGACGTACAACATATAGAGAGCTTACAAGAAAAGTCACAATGCGCTCTCGAGGAGTACTGTCGAACTCAGTACCCAAATCAACCCACCAGATTCGGAAAACTCCTTCTCCGACTACCCTCCCTTCGGACAGTCAGCTCGCAAGTCATCGAACAACTGTTCTTTGTGAGACTAGTAGGAAAGACGCCAATAGAGACTCTTATAAGGGACATGCTGCTCTCCGGAAGTTCATTTTCGTGGCCTTACATGGCGACCATGTGACATACGATGTGGCGACACCTGGCAGCGGCCTGATCGACGCCCTACGGCTTCCCGCCGTATCTGCCAAGCCAGCGCTTCGACTTCCAGCGGTATCCACGTGAAATCTCTCAGCCAGAAGACGCAGTGACGTCATCGAGCGAATTCCACGACACTACCGACGGAACCGAGGAGTACTTCGGGGCGAGGAACAGAGACGGCGAGAGAGCCGAACCGACATTCGAGTCGGCGTTCTACCCTCCAAAAACAACAGAGCACGATAACTTCGACGCTGCAACTACTGCGAGAGAAACTCAGAAGACCGTTCAGAAGAACTCTTTGATGATTGATGATTTACTAAACATCCGTAGTCAACAATGTCGAGACTCGTGTTCCGTTCCACAATAGACTTTTCTAGGGTTAAGTGCGGGGTCAGTAGTCTAGTAGTTCAAGTTTTTTGTTCCTCTGTAAAAATAATTAGGCGTAGATATTAATATTTAATGTAAATAAAATGTTTTTCTATTGTGTAAATGGTCGAATAGTGTATGATGCTGTTTTCTACTTTTGAACCATTTTGTTATGTAAGCTATTTACAAGAAACTTTTTGTTGTTGAAACTTGGTCGTTCGCTAACCCTTGCTCAAGAAGGTGCTTTGATTGTTTGCTCAATGAGAACACCTTTTCGAGCGAATTTTCGAGTATCCTGCAGGTATTAAAACACGTGTAAAAACAATATGGATTGGGATGGCAATAAAGAGTATATTAAGCGTGCAATGTCGGTGTGTAGTTGTATAGAAATAGCAATTAAATATTGTTTGGTCCGTACTTTTTGTATAATCTATGTACTTCTTTGAAGTCTAGGTGTAATGTGCACAGCTTCCAACTTAAAATCAACAATTGTATTCAACAAAGTATATTAATTTATATTTTAAACACTGGTGCTGTTTTCTAACTCAAATATTTTATTTATATGCAGATTTTTTTATAAAAATATAAATATTCCTTGTGAGCATTTACTCGTTACCTTGCAAATGTGTTTTTAAAAAATATTTAAAACTGTGTTTACTGTTTATTTTAAACTCGTGTTTTTAAAATATCAAATTTATATGTGTGTAAAAACCACATAAAAATCATATTGAATAAAGCATTAATTATTTACAGAATTGACACTTAGAAATCCAGAAAATTGTAAACCAAAAACTTGATTTTTTTTTACTTTATTTTACATTTTGTATGATTATTTTGAGTGTTTTTCCAAATAAGCAAACAAAGGCATTATGTAATAAAGAAACAATGTATTTATTCGCAATAACTTGTACAGTGTGGAGTGTGGAGGGTTGTATGTAATATAGACTCTGTGTGTGTATGAGATTGTATGAAAATGTATAAATTAATGACGATAATATGACAAAATAAAGATGTCTCTCTGGATTTAATCATTTCGTTTCATTATTATAGCTATTTTCATATTTTGTAAATAATTGATAATTATTGGTAAAAGCCATCGTATAACAACTAGCATGGGCAGGTTACGATTAAATCTTCTAAGCTGCCCAACCTATCAAAATTAAAGAAAAATAACTACATAGATAAGTTATAATTTTGTTAATACGTTTACTCTTTCTTTATGAATCAGCATTCTTGTTGATTATAAAAGAAAAAAGAATGTGTTGTAGGTAATCTAACCAAGATTTCAATGCCTACCCTACGGAAACGTATCCTTTGAGTACTCTGAATAAAGTTGATGAATATAGGTAGCCTGACTAGCTATTTTTTTTCTTTTTTTTTTTACACACAAGGTCTTCAGGTCCCAAACTAGGCAGAGCCTGTACTATGGTAACCTGATGACTGATATATATACTTAAAAGGATACTTATATATATTCTTATATACACACTCAGAGACAGGTCAAACAGACATGTTCATACACACAAATGTTTGACCTGTCCGGGAATCGAACCCGGGACCAGCGGCAGAGTGCTACCAACTGCGCCAACCGGCCAGTCATTACACTAAAGTTTCGAAAATCAGTCACCATAACAGTATAGTAGCTGTAATTAAGCGTCAAACCAAATTCTAGGTTTAGAAGAGATACTTTTTCTATGGTCTAGAATGATTCCAACTGCGATGACATTTTCAATGAGCATCATTTGATTTGAGATATTTATTCTTCTTTCTTCTTTTCTTAACTGAGATATTTATTCGAGCTGACGTAGGAAACGTTGTTCTGCTATTTTTTTTTTACTGGCAGATGCCTTTATTACAATAAAACACTAATAACTAATAACAATTCTGCGGCTACTACATTTGAGCAATCCACTAGCTATTAGTAGCCTATAGATAACTCAAAGCCATATTAATTATCGAAAGTAACACGACACTTGTATTCATTCAAATTAATTCACGTTAATGATATAGGGTCCAATTATATGGATATGTGTTCATTTCAAAATACCATTATTGGGATCAAAACATGGGGGTTATTCTCAGACCTACCAAATAATACACAACAAATTTCAGACCAACTGTTTCGGAGGGGTTCAAAAACAGACACATGTCACAAGATTGTTATATATTCGGCAAGATCTATATCTAATAAAGGCATGGTATTGATATTGTAAGTGAGCACTCTAACAGTGGGGCGTTTCAAGCCGATTTCTTCCTCCGATTCTCGTTATCCTCATAACTGAAGGTCGTGACTACCTTGCAGATTGGCGTGAAGCTAGTGGCCCAATTATAAGAGTTATCGTACTGCATCAGGGCCTCCGTCGCGTCTAACAACTGTTGTTCTTAGACAACATCCAGAACAAATGGCTCAGTGTGCCTCCAGATACGAAATCACCCAGTCAAAAATTCCACTAAAGGTCACCATTCCGAGATGTCGCCGCATATTTTTGACAAACTAAATGTCTAAACCCCGATACAATCTTTTTATGGGAAAGAAAAGCATTACGGCCCTTAGACGTTGTCTATGCCATCACTATTATTCCTAATAGTAGTATTACATGAGAGTAAAAGGTTCACTTGTACTACGCACGCAGCGTGTTTTCTCCAATGTTGAAACTCATGCACTACTAAGAAGTCCTTAACCTCGTTCACTGTTTTTATACATATCACAGTTTTTATAGACTTAGCATTTGACTACTATCTCACTGGATCGTTAGTGACGATATGATCTAACATGTAATCACGCTAGACCTAGATTATTTACTGGCTCTCAAGGACTGCTGTCTGCACACACACAGTGTTTAGTGACAGTTTTTCAAACATGAGGGTGGTAGCTATCCAGGCACGTATATGAAAATACCCTACCACTATGCTGCGAATTCGATAACGATGTTGCCTCCGTGTATCGTGTCTATCCAGCACGATCACAAAAGGTAATTAAGAAGGTTTTTTTTTTTTTTGCGGCACATATTCATAACTATTTGAGCTGAATATCTGACATTTAAAGAAATGTTTTTTTAATAAAACTTTATAATCATATGATATATACAGAAGGGTACAGTTATTTATTCCTAAGTACTATAAAGTGTAAATTACACATTTTTTTATGAATATATACCAAAAAAAAAAGCTTTATAGTCTTTCGTGGTCGTGCTGGTTAGTATAACACGTTGCCTTCACTGGAAGCTCAGCCGTTGTTGGGGATCGAACCAGCGCCCGTCAGTTTGTCAGTCGACGCTCCCACAACTAGGCCATCAACGACAATGCTTCAATGACTGGAGACTGGATACAGGGATGAAGATTTCAAGTTATTAAAGATTAATAATTTCTAAGATTGTGTATTGCTTCTTAGATCGCATCATCGCTTAACATCCTATTAAAATATAAAAACAACAAAAATGGCAAAATAAATAACGAATATGCAGAGCATAATACAGTTACTAATATCACGGCTTTTATAGTGGCGTGCACAGATTTCAACAGGTGTTTCAACTCCTCTGCGATTTGTCCCTCGCCCACGCGTGGGAACCGTGAGTATTCCGTACGTGTGGAAGTGGCTTGTTTGTTATAATTAGTTGGGCCGTTCGAGGGTGTTTGGCTTTTTGGCGTGGGATAGGTCAGTAATGATTAATTTCGTTGTAAGGAAGTTACCTTTTAGTCAAATATATAGCAAACGGGTAAATAGGTGCATATCATTAAAGCTCTATTAATCTATCATTGATTTTTAGTTAGTTACTAGTTATATTAGTTCGTATCAAATAAGTGGAAAGGAATGATTGCAAAACCATTCGATCCATAAATCGTAGAGTACCTACAGGAAGATTATGTGTAATATAAATATAACTACAATTGTAATAATTATATGTAGAATCAACTTATATGTTGTCTAAGTAAAATTTCTTACAGATTAGTATCGTTTATAATATGACTACAATGCACTTTCAATATTATTAAAGTTTCTTTTTAATATAGTGTATTAAAAAATAACCCTGAGCAAAACAAAGATTATGACAAACGGGATTCAGACACCAATAAAACTGGATAATATCATCATAGAGTATGTAAATGAATATGTATATCTAGGTCAACTTATATCGTTCCATGACTCTACAGCCAAAGAAGTAGACCGGAGGATAGCTATGGCATGGAGAAAATACTGGGCTAATAAAGACGTATTTAAGAGTCGGATCCCATTATACCTCAAAAAACGATTAATGGATAACACTGTCTTGCCGACTCTACTCTATGGTTGTCAAACTTGGGCATTAACCAAAAACCTTGTGTCAAAAATAGCCAAATTCCAGAGAGCAGCAGAGCGTTCTATGTTGGGGATCACACTTATGAACAGAGTTAGAAACGTAGACATAAGACGCAAAACTAAGCTCATAGACGCTGTAACGACCCTCTGCAGACTAAAATGGAAGTGGGCAGGACATATCGCCCGGAGCACGGACACCAGATGGAGCGAAAGAATCCTGCACTGGTATCCCAGGGACGGTATACGATCAAGAGGTCGACAAAGAAAAAGATGGCGAGACGATATAGTCGAGATCGCAGGAATAGCATGGCCGAGATCAACTAGAGACCGAAAGACCTGGACCAACATGGAGGAGGCCTATATCCTTTCATGGACGCCCGATTAATTTAAACGAGGTTATAATATTATTTAAAATTTAGTTAAAATATATATATTCCTAGTAAAAAAAAAAAAAAAAAAATGTAAACTGTACATTGTTTTGGGCAATAAAAGGCTATTTTATTTATTTTATTATTAAAAAATAAAGAAATATATCTGCATAATATTCAAATACTAAATTGAAAACACTGTCGATCGATAGAGCTATACAAAAATAATTATTATAACAAGTATGGATTTAAAAAAATATAATTACAGCATTGTTTGTGAAATTAAGTCAAATGATAAGTTTATTTTAGAGTTATACATTTAATAACTAAAAATGATTAAATAGGGTATGGCCATTAAAATCCAATATAATTTTCCCACAAATACACGGAAATAAAAATTAAATCTCCACTATTGGGCCTGGCAACACCTGCGTAGGGTTGACACCACCGGAATCTGGTTCCGGTCAATCACGCCGCGTCACGCTCGAGGAGCCGTGCATGCAGCGTGACCACGCGTGGTTCCGTCTTCTACATACCTGGGTAGGTAGATGTAGCGCAGTTTTGGAGAGAGGATAGACCAACATAACAGAAAAATAGTGTTAGACTGTTATTACCTATTTGTTCAGTTATTGCACATATAGTGTGCAAGTATTGTATATCTCTGTTTTCATTTACATATTTCTTTTTAAATTTTTTTTATCACACTCAGACCCCCGCATTAGGATTTCCTGTATCGCGGGAGGCATGGACAGACACAATAACAGCACACAAGCATCCAAAACCCGGGACAAACATCTAGTCATCGCACAAATGTTTGCCCCTGCCGGGATTCGAACCCAGGGTCCCGACGACATAGAAGTCAATGTCACTAACCACTGCGCCATGGCGACCGTCATTAAATGAACCAAGAAAGTAAATATAAAAATTGAATTATTACATAAATTAAGGATAATTTTGTCATAAGACGGAAAACGTAGCTGGAAGAGCCATCATATAATTCAAGTTTATACAATATCTTGATCGTATCTTGTTTTATATTTTTGAAGTTGAAGGTAAATAAAGATCTTTTAAAACAAACAATAGCTTTCCCATAATATAAAATAGTGTGCGATTTATGCTTTAACTGACAAAAGATCGAATGTCGCTGACAAAGCTTGGAGAACTGATGGCGACTGGGGTCGAAAAGTTCTCGAGTTGAGACCACAGACTAGCAAGTCTGTATCTGTATCATCATTCCAAACAATTTTAACCTTTAAAGTAGTATATTATACCATTTATGGTTTGAGTGTACGTTACAATGATCTGTGTTACAAATACAGAAGCTTTTCCGGCCTTCTTCCACGTGCATTACTCTGACCTTTCCATCTGTTAGAGACACTTTTACTTTCATGCACGTGGGCAGTTGTACAATCAGTGCAGTTACAGGTCAGAGATCGTCAACGGTTGGTCACGGACGGTGCTCCTTTTGTGTGGTCACCACGTGGTTGCTGTCACCGGTTGACGACTGCAATTACTGTGACAGTGGTTTAACGGTCGCTCTGATTTGATTGTCAGCTGTTTCGATAAAAGTTATATTATAAATCGGTTTAAATTGTAACACTTGCATTGACAAAGTGTTCTAGGTATGGCACCTGATATTTATAATAAAATCCCAAAATACATAAAGGACATGAATTTGACTCTTTTTAAAAGGACATTGAATACGTTATTGACTGCTAAATGCTACTACAAAATTAATGACTTTTTAAATGACTCATTTTAATTGTATTCTTGACATTCATTATATTTATTATTTACTTATTATTTTATTGACATTTGCATGATTTTATATCAATATTTATTTAATTGATACAATTTAATTTACATTATTATTATTATATAATTTAGGAAATGAATTTAATGTAATTGTAATTATTTTGCACACCCATGTGGTATGTCACAGCGGGCCATTTTTTATTATAAGACCTATTTTATTTCCTGTGGCAATGCAATAAAGAATTTTGATTTGATTTGATTTGATTTGACCAGCTGAACCCATACGTGAATTCTTTAGTCAATTGGTAATGGTTTTAAAAAGGAGTATAACATATTATGTATTTTTCTCCTTCTTGTCCTTATCCTACACTAGGAGTGGTCGGCACAACATGTTTACCTATTCAATTCTCTTCTATCATTAGTTATCTTGCCTGCGATCTTAGTCAGGTCGTCTGTCCACCTGGTCGGTGGCCGTCTTATGCTGCGCCTGCCAGTCTTGGGCTGGATGCGGGCCGCTTCCATCAGGTCCTTGTGGAAATCAATGGGGGAGGAATCTATGTCCAGCAGTGGACGTCCTATGTCATCATAATAATATTTTCATTATCATTATCATTGTTGCAAATACCTTCGTGCTTTCAGTAGAAGTCAGATTTGATAGACTTGTAACCACTCAGTTGCCAGGTATCGTAATAGATTTCTACTATGTCTTATAAATATATTATGATAATTGTATAAAACAATATATAATGATAATATTATGGTGAAACAAGTAGCTATAGTCTCGTGTGATTTTTGACAAAACATAGGAAGCCGTATTTTTCTTTACTAATTTAGTTTTGTTTGTAATGTGTTACACAAAAAAATATGCATATGGGTACCTAAGGTTTTCGTATAACTACCACCTAATGTCGCCGTCAACAAAAGCAACATCACAAATAACAAAAATAGTGATAAGTCTGTTATATCCTAATTATATATTATTTATTAGATCTTGGTCTGGTCCTGTCTCCATTACATATGAAATTAGCGTTTTGTCGAACTAGCCACTTTAATCTCAGATATCCGGCCTTGGGTTAGGAATTCTAATTTCTAATTTATTTCAAATTTAGGCTTGTGTATTTGTGTTTCCGATTTAGTGATTTATTTGATTTTTCTTTGACATCGCTCAGTTCACAATATGGAAAACTTATAATATCTGGTTATTTATGTACGCACAAACAGCACGAAAAATTAATTCAGTAGATATATAGGCAAGATACCGTAAAAAAAAACGGTACACAGTGCCTGCCACGCAGAGGGTATATTATGCATATCTCGCCATTCCTAAATAAAATATAAAAAACAATAAAATTAATAAAATCTCAATAGATTATGCTAGTTTACGTTCCCTGGTGATTACAGGGCTGACTCATCCCTTGTATAGAGAATTTATTTTATAGCAATTGAATGTGGGTCTGCAGCCAGTTCAAGTAGCACCAGGCGTAATACAAAAAAATACAGTTTTTATAAATATTTTTAATATTACTTGAATATAGATTTTTCCTCAACCTAAAGTAGGTTAAATTCTTTTCTCGTCTTATCTTTTTAGGTGTTTCAGGGCCATTCAGGAGTAGTCAGGAGGATTCAGTTAGGTTTGTGTGGGTGGTGGGCGTGTCCCAGGTCGCCCAATGGGGTCACAGGTCACGACCCCAACGGGTCGTCGGGTGCCTATGGGTAGATGAGGTAAACGCGGCGCAAACTCCTTGGCGCGGCGCGGCGTTCGATTGATTCGCGAACCAATTGTTTGACGCCCCTGACTCAAGTACTGATCTGAAACCAAAGTATATACAGGTACTTTAAATAATATTTAGCTCCCATCCTCAAACTACACAAGAAAAAGTAATGGAAACCTTGTTCAAAAAACATGTCAAACTAAATGATTATTCAAAAGTCAACAAATTTTCGAAACAAAAATCCGGGAAATGCTTTATGCATGCGTTTCAAGTGTCAAGCTTGCTCATCGCGGAAATGTTTATCTGACCTACTGAATACAATAGTTATTTTAATAAAAATTAATGCAAATTAAAGAGTTTCATGGTTTATTGCGTTAACATTATGCTAGGCGGAATTTATGTACAAATTTTTTGAAAGAAAAAATTCGGCTTCTAGTGGGATTTGAAAAGCTTAGATGGCAAAGCGACAGGACGATATTCTTTAGTCGTGAGTTCGAATGCCATTTTTTTTTTATTTTTTTTATGTGGGACAACATTCACACAAGGTCTTCAGGTCCCAAACTAGGCAGATCCTGTACTATGGTAACCTGATGACTGATGTATATACTTAAATACATACTTATAAAAATACATATACACACCCAGACACAGGTCAAACAGACATGTTCATACACATAAATGTTTGATCTGTCCGGGAATCGAACCCGGGACCAGCAGCTCAGAAGGCAGAGTGCTACGAACTGCGCCAACCGGCATGTCTAGACACAGACATGTCTAGACATTAAGCACAATATAAATCGAATCCCATTAAGAGCTGATTTTTTTCCGTTCAAAAATTTGAACATAAGCTCCGTCATGCTAATTATATATGTATACGGCCGTATATAATCCTAAATACTTATGCTAAAATCCGTATGACATTACGACGGGCGCACCGCGCTCAAAATCCAGATCAAATATTGATAAATAAGATAGAAGACGAAAGAAGATAGGGTACGTTCTAAGCTCACGTAGCTAAAAACACACAGTTGTCAGTTTTACACGAGCTCTTTATTTGTGCATTTTGTGAAAGCACAGGCAGGCATTATTTCTGCCTAATATGTAATAATAAACTAAAATAAGTAAAAATATTTAGTGAGAACCATACAGACGACCTGACTAAGATCGCAGGCAAGGGCTGGATGCGGGCCGCTTCCAACCGGTCCTTGTGGAAATCAATGGGGGACGGCCTTTGTCCAGCAGTGGACGTTCTATGGCTGAGATGATGATGATGATACATGCTACTGAACTGCAGGCCCGATTGATACTAAAGCAAATTAGGTGCATGAACCTAATTTATGCGGTCCACACTCGAAAAGTCTGCCCTCTTAATAATATCAATGTCCAGATCAGATCCACTAAATCCGAAATAATTGTCGATCGTTATATCTACCACCCTGTAAGTTTTTACGTTAAACAAGCATAAATGTTGTCAAAACTCGCGATCCCACTGTTGAGCTACATAAAATAAATTGATTCTGTGATCGCGAGTAAATTACAAAACATTTTTTACAATTCTAAGCTTCGACAGTGAGAGTTTTTCAACGACTAAAAAGGCAAATATTTGACGTTCAGTCAGTCGATTATAAAATATTGTTTTCTCGTCACATTGTGAGCTACGTGTAGAGATGGAGCGATAACTCCGACAGATATCTGGTAAACGCAGATAGCTGTACACCTAGATGATTGCTAGGAATATCGCACATCACATCTGTGGAGTCGCACACATTAAACAATTTTATTTCGATTGGCTTATGATCATGAAAACTTCAATACAATTACTTCGATTGTAGCTATACCTAAATAGATTGACGACTTGTTGATGTTGGTGTAAGGGTTACCATACTTTTGTGGCAGCTGTAGTATTGTAATTACACAGTTATTAATATTTTATTTTAATAAAGGTATCGGCCTATAAAAAGAGATTTTTGTTGATATTTAGAGTTACCATTCGCCAAATATAATATCATATTAGCTTGTGTATAAATATTATGTTTTGACCTTAATATCGTCTATCTTATACACGATATCTACATAATAATATATCAAAACAATCTTGGCATACGTTATTTCAGAATCACACGTGCCTCTATTATTTGAAGCTTATTTCATTGCCTTAAAAAGTTTATGTACAGATGGACACTTGGTTTATTCTTTTTTTAAATTTAAAAATTAAAATCCGAAAAAAATGAAAACACATCTTGTGTTTTCATTTTTTTCTGACTGCGCAATCTTCTTAGTACTTAGTTGCGAAAAGTTGCATTAACATTTGTTTTTAAATGTTAAATGAAGAAAAACTAATTATATTATTTTTAGGTTGCATCTATTGGTTGAATAAGTTTTTTAGTATTATGCCACGCCGGCCGGCTGATGCTCTGGACACAAGCCAAAAAATGATATCCAGGCTGTTGTCACGTAATCACATAACTGGGAAGGTGGCAAAACGACACACGGGTAGATATTAACACTCAGAGACAGGATCAATTTCTTCGAATAACCGGAGACTACCCAATATCACAGCTACACAACTAGTGCAGACTCCAGGGGGACCACCAGCTGATAGTGAGCGACCAAACTGTGCGAATAAGGCTGCATGAAGCTGGTCTTTATGCTCGCAGACCGCTACGAGCCCCAGCGACGGCGACGTGGCAATCGCGGTAGGCGACATACACGGGCTCGAGAATATTCGACACGGAGTGACCAACGATGTCAATGCCACTATTCACTGATGAGCTTTGGAATTCATCCAGATTCACGACAAACAGGCAGAGACCGTCTCCGTCATCCACAGGAGAACCACTCTTACCAAAGCGGGACAACCATGGTGTAGGCAGGAATACGAATCGCGTTATCAATAAATTTAGGCGTAATTCCTCTCCATACTTCTCCAATATCTTAACCTGCGCCTACTCGCACGGGTGGTCGTGCCTGATTGTGATTGACAGCATCACGTCACAGCAACGCATTCGTATCCTTACCATGCACCATCTCCAAAAGCACCAACCATTGCTGTTTTTCTATTACCAATGGTGTAACAGACGTAAAGAATAGTAGTAACAGTTTACGAGGGAATAACTACTGCAGTTTTCTTGTTAAGGATTGCCTCGAAAGGAGGCTTTTAAATGTTCCTTTTGAATGTTACAAGAGGGTGATAGTAATGTATGGAGTGACAGGCCAGTGTGATGTCCGGCGGAGTGGTAGACATAGATTGATACGGCGGGCGCGGTGGAAGAAACAATGATGTGCTTAATTGAACGACAGAAACAATATGCCATGACTCAATCTTTATTCTAAATTTAAAATGGAATAGACAACCGTATAATAAACGTGATTAACCAATTATCGTTTTATTATTGTCAAATATTATCGCGATTACGCTAAAACAAATAGATTAATAATATTTAAATTATATTTTAAAGATAATAATAATTTTTTGCTTGTCGTTTGTCGATTATATATTTGTAACTCATTCAAGGTGAAACGGCTGAACGGATTTGTATGAAATTTGGAACGAATATTGGTTATAGCCTGGAATTACACATAGGCTCCTTTTTATTTTAACTGTTCCCGTGGTTTGACGGGAGACACAAAAATCCAATACCAGATACTATTTCACGGCGAGTAACATCGTAGGGCACAGCTAGTGTACTATAGAGGTACATATACAAACTATACAACTATATTATAAACTATACTTAGCATTAATATTTGTATTTATGTATATTCCCTATGACGCAAGGACTACATACCTTATTAGTTCTTAATTCAGACCGGCATTCGCTGCGTCATCATCACGGCATTGCAACGCGCCGCGTCGCTGCCGTCGCCATTTCGTCTACCTATACCGAAAATAAAGATAAAAGAAACAATAAACAACGCTGGGCCCATAAAAAAGGTAATCCGCCCTAGGTGTCGACTATCGCGAGTGAAAGTGACAATATATCGGATCGGCCCTTCGCACATTGTTTTAGTGGGACAACCCTAATGAAATTGACGATCGCAGGGTATACACAGCGCGATGTTGGCAAGACAAGTCTGAAGATAAACTAACTGCAAAAAACGTAACATAGGTACGCAAAAAAGATTTCATTACAGCGCGCGTGGCAAACGACACTTTCAGATTTATTCAGTACTAACTGTGCCCCGCGGTTGTACCCGCGTGGTGATGAAGACCGGTGATGATGATGATGTGGATGTGATGTGGGTATAAGCTATCTCCATACCAAATTTCATCGAAATCGGTGACGGCGTTTGAGCGTGAAGAGGTAACAAACATACACACGTACACACAAAATTTCGCATTTATAATATTAGTAGGATTTTAATATTTTTTTTTGCTATCGGAAACCTAATAGTGACCGCGTCTGCACTGTGCCCTTACAGGTTTCTTTGTATATTTACATTTTATGTACTTTCTTAGCAGATTAGTAAGCAGAAATAGCAATGGACAGGGCAAATAGCACGGATAACTGATGGCGAATGGGGATGAAATGTCCTCGAGTGAAGATCTCGGAAAACGCAGCGTGGGGCATCTACTGACAAGGGGGACAGACGACTTGATTTTAACTGGGACCCAACGGAAGACCAGCGCTGGTTTAAAATCTAGCATATGCTGAGTTGGGGACCAATTTATGACATACGCTATATCTTTCTTTTTGTTATTTTTCTTATTTTTTTTCTTATTGTGTTCTCATTACCTGTGTGTGTTATAAATAAACGTATTTTCAAAAAAAAATATTTTCAAACTACATCCAGCCTTAGTAACGTATGTCGAGGATATGATCATATAGTAAGACTTAGACTTAGAGTCACTCCATTGATGTGATCACTTATTCAAATATGTTACTATGAATATAGTAATGTAGCTTATAAATAAAGCTATTGTACTTCAACATACGGAAGAAATCCAAAATCTCCTTATTTCGGCGATTAGTATGCGTGTCTACTAGCACACTACACATTTCTATATGAGGTGGGGATTTGAGATCCGAGTGTTAAGAGATCATTTGAATCTCGTGTGTATCGTGCGACATCAATGAATTGTCTCGGACGTGAAAAACAAGCGTGTCCCCAGCGGCGACGCTTATCCGCACTTTTTGCGGTCTTGTGACGTCACACACTTAGCGCAATCACTCAGTAAGGATGGACATGAGGGGAAGGGGAACGTGACGATGTAAACGCAATAATAAGATAACAAAAATGTCAATAGCGCCTCAACTCAACTCTACTCATATTTTTTTTATTTGTAATAAATTCAAATTAAAAATTATACAATAAAAAAACATAGCTCTTTATCGTATTATTTTAACAATAACGTGGCTCAGTGATCTGTGACATGACTCCTGTGTCTCCGGCGTCCCTGGGTTCAAATCCCGACAGGGGCAAACATTTATGCGATAAGTGTAGGTGTCCCGAGTCTTGGATGTTTGTGTGCTGACAGTGTGTGTGTCCATGCCTCCCGCGACACAGGAAATCCAAGTGCGGAGGCTCGAGTGTATAAAATGAAATAAAAAGAAATAGTAAGTAGTTTGCCTAAGAAGACATGCTATCAAGATATTTATCTGTAACACTGGTTAGGAAACAAAAGATATGTATAATAATATCTGAGCACTGGGATACGTTACCAATTCTTTTAAGATTCTTAGACCTCTCTTTTTGTCAATCTCTTTTTGTTAATCCCACATCATAGCTATTTATACCGAGGGAATTTATTCCACACTTTTCAGCTTTGTGAAACCGGTTTTTTTTAAAAGTTCAAATATTAGTCTGAAAACTACCGCGAGTTTCGTCCACCTTTAACTCTCTTTAATATTCCATTTTAATATTCACGTAAAGTTGTAAACAAACAAAAGTGTCAATCTCCGTTACACAAAACAATACTGAAACCCGAACAATCAAAGATCCCCACTCAAAAGCATCTGTCGCTGGAAAAAGTAAATTTTCCCAACCTTTTAGCAAATTCCCAATTCCGCCCGAATTGTACCAATTTACATAGTCATAAATACATTTGATTCGCGCCCGACAGTCTAACATTGTCTTTGTGGGGAGGAAAGTCACCCCAGGGATTTTTTTACCCCGAAGATAAGACGTGTCACCGGTTGACAGATGTCGGTGACGTTTGCAGCGCGTAAAACAAGAGATTGTCACTTGTTATGTTGACTGCATTTTGTTTGCCCTTTCTTCGCAGAAAAAGCTTTCGAGCTAGCGCTCGCATTTTATTTTTTGCAGTTGTTTACTTTTTTTTTTTAGAATTGACTTTACAAAAAATAATCCAGGTGAGTTCTACAAAAAAAATCGTAAGCAATGTGTTCGGCACGAATTTTGCTGTCACTTTGATTATTTAGAAAGAAAGAAAAAAATATTATTATTTAAAAAAACAAAAAACCCGACTGCGTCAATATCTGCCATCTTTATTAAATGAATTGAACAACTGAAAATATAGAAACAAGATTTTAATTTCCATATTTTATTTTGGTTTTGAATGATCTTAGTTGACAGTGTTCACAAACGCAGTCGGAGGCATTACACGCTCACTTTTCAGTTGTTCAATTCATTTAATAAAGAGGGCAGATATTGACGCAGTCGGGTTTTTTGTTTTTGTAAATTATATTTTTGTTTTACCTTCTTCTTTCGCAGTCGGTTAAAAAGAAGGACACAATTAACATCGTTACTATATTGCAGTGATGCGCGATGCCAGAAATGAGTCCCTACTCAGCATATGCGAGGGTTTGATCACCTTCGCGCTGTTTTTCAGTAGGAACTCATCGACTGGCATCGAGTACACACAGGTAACATAAGTTAAAAAAAACTAGATTTGGCTATTTATTAAAGTAAGCATAACTTGAAACACTTCTCAAAAGAATAAAGAGTCACAATAGGTTTCTTAACACAGTAACAGATATACAAAACATATTACCATTATCACATATTTTTATAGTACTCACACTTACAGCGTATTAGAATAACTCTGTTAGGTCACTTCCACGGCTTCCTTCCTAATAGTAAAAACACAGGGCAAAAATACATTTCTCACACACAATAATTTATACAGCATGACTCAACCAGAGACATTTTTAAAATTGAAAAAAAAAATTAAGAGAGTGAAAATTATTTTTGTATAATCGTAACATTTAGCTTATTTTGTGTTTTTTTCTAATCATCTTGGTAATTGACTTGACCAACGACGTACCTATGTTCTCTATTTAATAATAACATTACTATTTTTATTTCTTATGATGTCTATTTTAATATTATGTAAAGTTTTTTAATATATACATAAACATTGTCGATGAGCATGACTTTAAATTACTTGTTATTACAAATTAAAGTTGCATCCCTGAAACGACTCGTACTTGGCTTGTTTTTTGAATAGACGTAATGTTATGGCTATAATAATTCATCAATCACTCCACAACACAGCCTACACAATTTGATCTCAGATATCAGAGCTACACCTTTTATCAAATCATACTCCATTTTTCGTTCATAACGAAAAAAAAACGTTACCAAACTCCAATACATTTTCACATCTAAACTACAGTTGTTAAGATCCAAATTGCTCAAATACTTTGTAAATACACATAAATGTCAAACCAAACCAACGCATCCTTCCCATATTTGCTTACCGTTAATCAAAAAACTTTTGTCAAGCCAAGACACGGTCCGAAAATCGTCTCTTTGATTAATGATATCAACCCTGTACTACCGCGCCGCTGGTCTGTGAGACCATAAGAAAACAAACGCCAAATAAAAGGCTAATGATACACCAAATGGTGCGGAATAATTGCAGTTAAAACCATTAGCGTTGCGGAGACACCGTTAAAGCCATCCTTAGAAGGTACTATTTGATTTAAGAATGACCTGTTTGCTCTGGGATGGCCAGTTGGACAAATAAACGAGTGTCGTGACATCATTAATTACAAGCTTTGTTAACGGATATTCGCACGGGTTTGCTAATGATTGTTGTTAAACGTAGCGGTGTTCTACCGTTTAGTGTAGATTTATGCGAATTGCACGGTATAGATGCTTTAGGATATAATTTTGTATCCTTTTGTTTAGTCTTGGATATGGCCTGTGCCATCCCTTGAATGTCGTAGAAGGCTAAGTCAGCTTTGAAAACTACATGCTGACAATGAAATTGCAAACTATTGCTACTGGCAAGGCTTCTAAACTGGCGTTCTTATAGAAAGTTGACGTAAAGCAGCCGGCATATATGAGAACAAAAAAATGCAGTTGGTATTAAGTATGTATCACATACGTACTGTGCCAACCAATCTCATATATATATATATATAATATACATACATATATAATATTATTAAGTACAATTAAGAAACAATTTTAACTAGATAACCCGTTTTGCATCGCGTCGTATCAATTGATATAACCCCTGATTACATTACCCATACGTCTCTTTAGCAACTCAACGTTAAGATATCTTTACGTACAGGTGTTTATGTGATCAATTTGTAACGTGTATGTACAGGAGTGACATGGTCACTATGTGACAAAACTCCTTATAGTTTTATAAGAAAAAAATAAAATAGAGAGACACTTTAATATACATATAAACACTGAATAGAAAAACGGTGGCATCTCCAGGAAAAGACTAAAGGAACACGGGCTCGCATCTCCCTCGTAGAACGCAACGAGAGTTGTCATCAAATACGCATCCTTCTGGGGCGGGAATCAGTTTTAAAAGCCATTAGAGGACGAGGGGTGCAGGGGGTTGTAATTAGACTGCGTTAATATTTAACAAGTGCGACGCCACAGAGATTAGCGTAACACGGCCCCAGCTGCGACCGAACACCTCCTGTGACTCGCCTTTTAAAAAAAACCACTCGTTCAGATCAAAAATTAATTATGTCCTCTTCTAAAAAGGAGATTTGGCGCTAATGGTTTTGCCGACATCAAGTCCTTTGCGATATTTTTCTTTCATGATTGTTGGAAAAAGGTTGCAACTTTTACGAGGTCCCGTACATATGATCAAGGAGGTTGTGGCGGATTCACATAATATTATATGATCTGTAGTTTGGCAAAGTGTCTAATATTCAAAGTAAATCTGTTTTTGTTTTTTTTTTTTTTTAGACCGCATTGTAACTTCAAACTGTGGGGATAAGCTTATTTGGCCCGATAGTCTCGCCAGGTTTCTTTTTTTTTATTGCCCTCCCTCTATCACCTTCCGCACTAGGATTCCCTGTGTCGTGGGAAGCATGGACACACATAATCACAGCACACAAACACCCGCACAAATCGCACAAATGTTTGCCTCTGCCGGGATTTGAACCCAGGGTCCCGGAGACACAGAAGTCATGTTAGTGACCACTGCGTGGCGTGGTCACTAATGGCGGACACACCATGGCGATCGTCTAGTAAAATTACCGATGACCGATTAGTAAAATAGTGGGCACTTTATTGAAAGATATAAATAAGTTTGCATAATTAAATTATAAATAATTATGTCTCTTAAAGTTAAATAAATCTTATATTACTCATCATACATAAATAAAAAATATATGAAGATTTGCCAATTTTAGCTATGTTATTTCACTAACATAATTAATTCCGTTTCCAAAAACAGGCAAAAGACCATATTTCCTTGTATTCTCGTATTCCTGTGACAACCCTACAGTATAACAAGATCAAGAGTGGGTAGTTGGAGAAACTACAATCGCACTCTCACCGATATTGCCACCCGCATTTCTCCAGTCTTCTCGTGACCACGACCAATGCAACTTGGTGAAAAGGCGAGATAAATAAATTACTATTTAATTTTCTCGCGATCAAGCCTCAATTGATTTATTAACAATCCTTTCATTATACTATTATAACACAGGATCATCTGAAGCGAAGAATCCTCAAAAAGTTTGGAAACCTAGTTTAAAGTACACCTTTGTTTGAGTAATTTGAAAGTAAGTGGAAGTGGTTGTAATCCTTTCATCCTTTCAGCGCAATTAGAATTAGACGCGAAGATGGCCGGCATCTGCGGGTTAACTAATGGCCAATGCATTATTAAAGCCCGCGGTCGGGTTGCGGAAGGGTTGGGGACAGATTATGTTATTAGAAATTTAGCTTTCCCTGTGTTATGGTGATGTGGTGATAAGTGCATGCGCCGGGATGTTCGCTGTTCACTAGAACATTCTCTAATAAATAATTTACGAGGGAACTGGAACTAAGGTGTTTTAGACTTAAATACAACTTTATACAAGTTCTATAGCTTTAATGGTCGCGTCTTTGATCCACAACTATGGTAATAAATGGTTGATAAAGATAATTTGTTGTTAAATTTCCAATAAATTAAATTGTTTTTCATATAGGTCGAAACTTCGACTATAAGGCGATCCACCATATTGATGAGTGGATCAAAGAATCAAATGCTTTTGGCTAGTCCATAAAGAGAACGTAGAGTGGTCTTTTGAACTCTTGGTATTTTTCTATCAGTATTACTAGCGTGTGTATGTGATCCACTGTTGAAAAATCTCTTCTAAAGTCCGCCCACTCAATAAGTTGGTATTTCTCTGTGCTTTCTTTTATTTTTTTCTCTATTTTTCGGGAAAACAGTTTATATAGCGAAGGTGAAGGCTTATCGGTCTGTAATTACCTATATCATTAGGGTCTCCTTTTTTGTAGAGCAAGATGATTTATGGCGAGGAGTGTACGAGCTGGTCAGTATCAGACGAAACAGTATAGTTAGAGGTTTTGCTAGATGCGCGCATCCAGTCTTTATGACTTCATTGGTGATACTGTTTGAGCCTGGACTTTTCACCATTTATATTGTTTTAATCATTTCGGATTTATCTATGACTTCTCTCGCCTCTACTCTATTTGTATCCGGTAATTCATATGCATATTGATTCGGTGCGTTGTATAGTCTCTTATACAATTCTGTTGCTATTTTCAGTATTTATTTTTCTATTTTGGGTATTTTCCTTTTTATCTTTGAACTCTTCGATCCATAATTTGTGTTTCCTTAGTTCTTTGTATGCTGTCTCGACACTATTTGTAGTACTATGATGTTTTTCGATTATTCTTGTACGTTGTGCCTCATAGTCCTACGTTTACTTGTGATTTTAAAGAGTTAACAATGTCTTAACAGGATTAACAACGTATCGTAATGCTCCCATCTTTATCATTGGTGGCGGTGGTGGCATTTTCTACCAAACGATTCAACCTCATTGCAAACCATTGCGAATATAATATTTCTTTTTACCTTTAATCGTCTTTATAGACAAGTGGAAATTACCAAATTAATCATTCCTTTTTCTTTTACGCATATTATTTTTATATGTAACTTATAATATAACCCACCGTTTCACAAAACAGCCAGTCACTTCCATACCTTTCCCACAGGGTCGTGATTAGATGACCGTCCTGAGAACTCGTATCTAATCAGTCACAGTCACCTTCCGGCTCTGAGATTAGCATAGGTAGCGCAAAAATGACAATAGCCTCAAGAAGTTAATGGACAGCCCATGAATAATTCCATACTTTCGCACAAAAGGGTTAAACAAAGGAGTTTCAATAAAAAGGTAAATTAATGGTTTAGATGAATCATCGGGGTCCGTTAGACCGGTAGCCAGATAGTCCATTAAAAAGTTGATTTTAATACTGTTTGCGTTTTGGATTGTGTAGGATTTGATAAAATAGATTTACGTCGTCACGGCTTGACGTGTAAAAGGGCGTAAAGAAAATATCTAAAAGCTTTGTTTGATGCGAAGTTTCACAGCGGATCAATTGGGTTGAGCAACATACTCCTCGGTTATACATTGAATGGGTGAGAGCTTTTTGCATTTACAACAAAACACCTGCTTGCTTCGGAGGGCACGTCAAGCCGTCTGTCCCTAGTAGTTGTCTTCAGATAACATCTGTTAAACATTTTTGGAAGTGTTCGATCCGATATCCAGGGTGATCCTTCTGTCCTGGCGACAGCTCAAGCCGAGGTCCGAACCTCAGCGGTGCCCTTGAGCTAGTCACCTTGTCCTCTCCTAGTGGCACAGCACCATCCAAAATAAACAATCGGAGGTGCTTGGGCGGTGTAAACACTCTGACATTAGGCACTAGCCTTTCCGCCAGTCCGCATTGGCCAGCGTGGTGGATTATAAGTTGGAGTGCAACTCTCTGAGAGAAAGACCGGTGTCACAGCTGTAAGATCCAGTAGTAGGCTGATTAGTCATACTTTTTTATTTTTTTATACTGTATAGGTCTAGGGTTTGACCACTATCTCGCTTGATGGTCAGTGACGATGTGGTCGAAGATGTTATCGCGCTAGACCTAGAATGCTCACTGGCTCTCAAGAACTGCTGCCTGAACACACTATGTGTTTGGTGACAGTTTTTCAAACTTGAGGGTGGTAGCTAGTCAGGCGGGTATTCGAAAGTACCCGTTGCATTATTATCATTTTTTTGCATATCTGATACGATATGCAAAAATCATTAAATTAATAACATCAAAATAATCTGAGACATTTCCCCGTAGCCAACCATTCTTGAGTCTAGCCTAATCTACTCAGAGTCGCTTCAAGTATCATTATAATGGGCAATTAGAACTATGAAAAACATTCACAAAGCCATCTCAAGCTGGCCTTTATACACTTCAGCTTATAAATCTTCTGCGTCTCTAGCTATATTGGATGTTCCTAAGATGGGGTTGGTCTTCTATAGAAGGGTTATTTGTTTTCTGCCGTCACCTTTCCTAGCTGTTATACAAACAGTCCATAAATAAAAGACGACTTTTGTTGCGTTCTCATAGACTGTATTGTCAGTATTGTCACCTTTGTGCTCTTTGTCATTGTTTTTTGCTACAGTTGCGGTATTAGGTAACTCAATGGTTCGGTCGCTACTGATTTGCCATGTTGGGTACATTGTTAGTACGGTAGGACTAGAAGGTTTTGAAAAAGTTTCTGCTTTTTTGGCCATAGTTTCCGGACCATGTCTTATTTAATACATAATTTTGTGTCATGCTAGATGCTTACATCAGAAGAAAGAAAAAATGTTTTATGGGTGGAAGAAAAACCAATTGAAGATGTAAATGTTAATAAAATGAAATGAAATGAAACTAAATTAAACGAAATTAAACGAAATGAAACTAAATGAAACGAAATTAAACGAAATGAAACTGAATGAAACTAAATGAAACGAAATGAAACGAAACGAAATGAAACGAAGTGAATCGAAATGAAACGAAACGAAATGAAATGAAATGAAATGAAATGAAATGAAATGAAATGAAACGAAACGAACGGAAACGAAACGAAATGAAATGAAACGAAATGAGATGAAAAGAAATGTTACTTTCTGGATGATAATGTAGTAATAAACGATGTCCATACGCATTTTGTGTTAATCTCCTGTTAATCTCGGGGTTGTCTGTTCATCCAAGTGGGTTCATTATGTGTATAAAGTTTCAGATCATGGGTATCTGTTGTTCAAATCATTTTATGCCAAATTCATCCTTGGTATTGGTTTGGATACAAAGAATCAGTCACTAAAAATTTCTTAAAACACAAATGAAAGGAGAAGGAACGCAGACATTATCAGAATCTACGAATTAAAAATCCAATGAAAAAGAAATAGGTGAAAATATATACATAAAAGACATGCAGTGAAACATAGAAGTATATCCTCCTTTTTGAAGTCGGTTAAAAATGAGTTGTTAAATTTCATACAAATAAATACAAGAATAGAAATACTTAAGAGATAAAAACACATTTCGTCAAAAAAATAGCGCACGTATCATATGGATATTATTAGACGGATGCGTTTGATTATTTTTTTTAATTTTATGAATATCACTCTCCTAATAATGAGTGATCCCAACCTTAATAATATAACGGATAAAATTGTAATCTATCAATATCTATCTATAAAGTTATTTCTATCATCCATCACAACATAGTAGGAAGTGTTGTTCCCAAAACAATTAGAAATCCTTTCGTCTCCGAAATTCTCAAAATTTCTCTCGCTGCGCCCGCGTCATACAAACGTCAATCAAGTAGTACCACACAACTAGATGCCAGAGGTCACCGATCATCATATTCTACCACCAAAACCATTTTGATGTACTCTTTACGAATATTACCATCGTTCTAATTTAAACTTTAATGCTTCGCATTTAAATAAAAATATACTTTATCAACAGCACCAGTATATTTGTTTCGGCACTCCGTTACGTCTCCCGCTTTTTTGCTCCTAAGCATTCATGTCATTCCGTCAAGTAAACAAGTATATACAAAGGCCTAGTCACTATCCCTTTTTTATTAAAATCGGTGGCTGAATGGGAACAAAGGGTAGTTCTCATTATGATCAGCGACTCGCTCAGGTGTTATATTGTCGACAATTGCGGTAATAATAGACTTAGAGATAATAGGCATAAATGAGGGGAGAATTTAAGGTGGTGATTTCGATACAATTTAATGCTTTTCGGTAAAACTTACGGTCACTTTCTTTTCATTATTCCTGACTTCAAATCTGACGGGGTGGCATACAATTTTCATCCGTTATTATAACTTCTAAGTGGCTAAAATAGGGAGCTACATTTATTGAGATCAATATTGGTGGTATCGTGGTCAAACGTTAAACCACATTCATTAGCGTTATTAGTCATTATGGGATACAGTATACTAGCATTATTTTCTGTAAATTCGCGGAATTACGTTCGCTCACCCGGAAAAGTCAAAGTATTCATTCATTCATTCATTCATAACAGCAATAGGTCGTCCACTGCTGGACATATGCCTCCCCATGTAGCGGGATTTGCTAATACTCGCCACGCTTGGCAGGCGGGTTGGCGAGCGCAGTATGATTTCCTATCCTCAGTAGGCGCTGCTGCCCACCTTCTGGTATATGATCCCTTAGCCAACTCTTACGGCACCCACGGGAAGAAATGGGGGAGTACTATTCTAGACCGGTACCACCACGGCAAAGTCAAAGTATAAATTATATTTATTCAATTTAGGAATCCAGGAAGCACTTGTGAATGTCAATAAATATACAAATACTCAAAAAGACTAACGCTGTGTTTGAAAAACGAATATAGGTACTTTTCAAATATGTTTAGTTTTGCAATTTAAATATCCCATTTCTTAAATAGGTAACACATTAACATAATGGTGAGTGAAATATCTCTTGGAATATTCCACTTGAGTATTGCAAGACATATTTTGCTCTGACTTTTCACCAGCGATCTAAGCGCCATCTGAGATCAAGTTTGCATGTGGCTCCCCATCGCGTCTCGTGCCTACTTCCCACTGGACATTATGATAATGTCATATCAATACATTTTATTTTATACATTTTAGTAGTAAAGAAGTGTGACTCGCTCGTGGCTTTTAAAGAGTATATATTTGTAAAAAATGACCTTTTTACCTTAGGGGATGCTGACGGTAATCTCCCAATTTTTTAAAGTTGATTCAGTATTATGATGTTGATTTTATTATACACGTTTTACAGTGACACGTGCTTAGGTTATTTGGTGTGGTGCAGTTTATCATAATATATTATATTTGTATTATACTGATTTTCAAGGAGTACTTCACCATGGGTTAGTAATGACAATCCGTTATGATAAATAAATTGCTAATGACCCTCATTCTATAAATCATACGCACTAGCTAAAAATCAGTAAAATTCTTCAATATATTACATATTCTACGTATTCTATGTATTTGCGCTAAAATTCAAATTCGTATAACTCCATACAACGCTTTTTCTTTATTAGACGAGTTTTATTCAATTGCTGGCCAAATGCGGGTAGTTTTAGTCGGCACCAAATAAGAATTTACAATAAGATTTACTCGTATATTACCTAAAAGAAAGGGAAATTTTGCCCACAAATTTAATTTAAAATGTCTAATTTTAGCGTGTCATTGATAAGTGTCATACAAACTTGGACTTTATAGCAACGATATAAAAACTTAGTTTAGTTTAGTTGATAAAATTGTACCAAAAATGGAACCGACTTTAACACTCAAAAGTGTGAAATAACTTCACATTCCAATGTTGTTAATATTTTTTCATTACACTTTTCAGTGACCTTTTGATACTCACGGGATCAATTGTCATTGTGTATGTTCACCGATGTCTTCACCCGCAACTATAATGTCGTCGAGGTATGAGTAGGACTTTGCAGTAATTAGAGTGTAACTCAAACACTGCTTGTCCAATTTTGATGAAATTATATGGGACCACACGGAAAGCACCAGCTCTTAAATAAAAAAAGAATTATCAAAATTGATACACCCACTCGAAAGGCAACAAACATTAAAAAAATGTACGTGTCCAATTGAGAACCTCCTCCTTTTTTTGAAGTCGGTTTAAAAGAGAATCACTACTAATATCTGTATATACCGATACTCATATGAATCATCGTATATTTTGTTGTTGCCTATGCCCACAATTTTTACATAATAATTATCTAAGTCGACAAACTAAAGCACATTAGGAAAAAACTTGCTCGTTGCTTTTAACACTATTAATATTAAATATTAATTTCAATTAATATCTATAAATATATGTAAACAGTAGCGCCCCGCGGGTTTACCCGCGTGGATTACAGTTTTCCCGCTACCTCAATTATCCCACGGGAACTATACTTTTTCCTGCATAAAACTAGCCTATTAATCCAGGGTTTAAACTATCTCCATCCCAAATTTCATCGAAATCGGTGTAGCCGTTTGAGCGTAAAGAAGTAACAAAAATACACACATACACACAAACTTTCGCATTTATAATATTATTAGGTTGCCATATATTTCTCTCAATTACCTACCTGTATTATTTTTTTATCTATTTCACTTTGTCTTCTTCTTATTGTAAGTGTATGTGTGTATAACTATAGAACTACGTGTACTAATGCAACAATTTAGTTTATATTACTTTAAAGTTGTTGTTAATAGCTAATAACTGCCCATGAGTAATTATGTTACCTATCTAAATTCTTTATAATAAAAACAGCTCATATTGTATTTACGATAAAATTAAAATTCGAATAACTCTTTATACTAATATTACACGAATTGTGGGCCATTTTCGGTTAGCACAAAAGAACTTATTTTACCTAAAACTACCCGCATTTAAAAAGTGTCATTCTAAATTTGTACATTGTCGTAATTGTATTTTAAAATTTTAACTTTATAAAATTTAATTTTAAGATGTCTTTGTCATCAAATTTTAATAGTAGGTTTGCGCAAAATGCCTCTAACCCGCTTATCCCGATACCCCAAAATTTATTCATATCTATATTCAAACTTTCCAACAAAAGCAAGAATTTTACAAAAATAAATCAAAACTATTATCCCCAAAACTGACCCCTGAACTGGCCATAGAACTTCAATAGATTTTATGGGAGCCCTTGAAGCTAATAATTCATAAATTTCGGACATCGGATCCTGCAGGGCACTCCACGAAATAGCTAAGACCAAAACCCGTTGGGGCAAATCCTTCATTAATTCGGACATGCATGCACAAAGGGCGCAGTCTTGGCTCTTTGAAAGAACACGGTTAAGGATAATACTGGATAGTCTACACTCGTTTAAGAATGATAAATTACCTAAATGGAGTCGGTATGTCCATTCCCACAGATATTAAAGTCGAGGACAAAAGACGTACCCCTAAGTTCTGCGGACCCATGCTGGGGTATTGAAAATATTGCAAAATACGGACTCATTGTTTGGACCTATAGCATGCAAATCCAAGAGCTTTTTTGATGGAAATTGGAAAAGTTTTCAATTGGTCCAATGTGTTCTTGCTCATTGTTTTAGCGGTCAAAAGGGACCCATTAGATATAAGAGATGGATAAGATCACTGTAAAAGATAATTTAAAAAATACATTATCATAATCATAATTACGGTTTATTTTTAAGAAACTCAGAGTCAGATTATTGATGGTTTTACTAAACATATTGCTCATAGATTTATAATGAATTGTAGTTTGCACTTTGAAGTTTTACAATTGTAATGGCCACACGAATCTAATTTCTACCGCAATGCAATTACTTACACTGCAATTGAGATAAAATTGTTTTTAGAGGATTATCAAGTTTATTAATGATTACATTTGTATTACTATTGTATTATTTTTAAATTGTTTGTGTTCTATTCTTACCTATAAACTAATAATCTTTAATTATTACTAAAGATATATAGTATTATAATCACACTAATATTATACATGCAATAGTTTGTGTGTTTTTTAACTCTTCACGCCTTAACGGCTTGATAGATTTGAATGAAATTCGGAATGTTATTTATAACCTCGATTGACATAAATAGGCTACTTTTTATCCCAATTAACTTTTTCTCCGGGATAAAACAAAACCTAAAAATTATTATAAATGTGAGTCTGTCTATCTGATACCTTTTCACCTTTATATCGCTGGACTAATTTCGATTAATGTTGTATAGAGATAAATGGGACTTTGGAGAAGGACCATGAGCTACTTTTTATCCTGGAAAAGTGTGGTCCCCGTGGGATAACTGAGGTAGCAGGAACACCAAAGTCCACGGGAGTGAAACCATGGGACGCTGCTAGCCTACTATAATAATTAAAGCCTCTTCCCCAAACCACAGAGTAAGTAATAGGTACATACTATGGGAATTATTACATATGTATAAGTTCCGTATCAGTTTACCATCTAGAGCCGTGTATAATACTTTCATTAGGGCTGTCCCGCGGTGACGTCACTATGTCATTTGTCAACCTCTCCGAATCACAGTCATTTATAAAGTACAATTGCTTTGGAAAAATATTGGGAGCATTGTAGACGATATTAACATAACAACATATAAATGTCCTCGCATTTTCGTAATATATTTAAAAAGAAACAGATTTTACTTCAGAATAGTCGTATTTTTTTTAGAACCATACCTATTATTATTATAATCTTATATGAATAAATGCACAATTCTTATAAATATCTCCAACCTATCGTTGGTTATAAGATGGTCATGATGGCCCAGTGATTAGTGATACTGACTGTAGAACCGCGATCCCGGGTTCGAATGCCAGCTAGGGCAAACATTTCTGTGATGAACATAGATGGTTGTTCTCGGGTCTTGAATATGTGTGTCTCGCGACAAAAAGAATCCTAATGCGAGGGTGTGAGTGTGTACAAAAAAGTGTGTGCTTGTGCTTACAACGGCTTTAACGATTTCGATTTTAAAATACATAGTTAATATGTGCTGGATAATTCCTAAAGTAACAAGCAACAATTATTAATTAGCTATCTAATCAAAACTTAGATGATTCAAAGTTACGCATGCAATGAACCTAAAAGCGTTGAACTTTTTTGAAACAAGAGCATTTAAATTTTCACGGAAATGCGACAACTTGGATAACAAAATCCACTTATTCGGTAACAAAAAAATACTTAGGTACCATATTTTAAAATTCGAAGCAACCATCGATATAACCATGGATTTAATTTGTTTTCATTGCCGCAGAAACGCAAACAAACCATTTATTTACTCTAAGTAAATATATTTAAACTTAAGTAGTTTGCTTGTGAATATGAGGTATACAACTGTGCCGAAGTACCGAGCAACAAAAACAAAAGAATGATGCAAGAAATATCCCGATATAGCTTCGCGGCCGGGTGGCGCGCGGTATGTATGACCGCGCTGATGGGGTTGCTGTGGCGTGCGGGCCACACACAACCCCATCTTAGAAACATTGCGTCACTACATGTACAACTACCTGATATCAGACTGCAACGGTCACACCTTCGTCATATTAATTCAGAGAAAATTCACAACAACATACTAATTATACAAAATAAAACACTAATAACTAATTACAATACTGCAGCTACTACAATAACATTTGAGCAATCCACTAGCTATTGGTAGCCTATAGATAACTCAAATGTTCTAACCCGCTAGGGGCCGGCAGCGTGCCCAGAATGCTAGCAGCATTGCCCCGCTGAATTGCAATTATACACATAGATCGATATTACATTTAAAAAAACAGATGACAAGCGCACCAAATAAGTGCAGCTGAGATGAAGCCGCCTGCTAAGGTGCAACACTCTCGCTCGACTGATTCCCCAGGATTAGTAGTTCCTGGCGCCCCATCATGGCAAACATGTCTAAATCCTGAGACCAATACTCACCACACCTGGAGAAAGGAGGTGGACTCCCGATAGTTTAAAATGTTATAATACTCACTATATGACTTTAAAAATGTATATAACTGAAATCTTGTAGTAATAATTAGTATCTAATGATGCATATATGAAATTTACAGGTATAATTTTACATATATATATATTATTTACCTCGACGTTTCGACCAAGTTGCATTGGTCGTGGTCACGAGAAGACTGAAATAAATTACTAAATGTTTTTCTCGCGATCAAGCCCCGTTTGATTTAATAACAATGTGTTCGAATCGCGAAAGTCTAAAAATTTTGAGGAATCGTTAGTATATTTTTGTTCACAAAGTCAGCGAGGGTTAAATAAGCTGAGTTGTGTTTGTATGTCATTTAAGGCTGATTTTTTATCCTTACAGTACCTAAATGCATTCAATGGTAAAAAATGTGTCTAATCGATTATGTGTTCAAAATGTATTTGAACCGTAATCTGACAACCAGGAGTCAAAATATGCAGACATTGGGCGATATTTTGACGATAACAAATTTAAAATCAAGTGAGACTGCCCAAAGGGTGACACAACAAAAAGCAAGCTTTTTGTATTACAATATTAAAGAAAATTATATAATTAGTTCATTGTACTCAAAACACAAGTCAGCTTATTTTAGCCACGCTGTTTGTATAAACCAAAATACACCATCGTTTCCTAGAAAGACAGCATTGATTCTGTACTCAAAGAGATGTACAATTTTATGCTACCGCATAGTAAGGCAAATCGCACGAGATTTTATCCTAGGATTATCTGAGGTTATCTCACATCTTTGCTTTTACTGCCATTCAATAAATTAACATTCGACAAACGTCTTCATTACTTTCCATCCAATACATTGAAGACTCCGCACTGGGAATAAAGACAGGCAACCAACAAAAGCGGCAATGCTTCGTCTGTAATTTTAAAATGTCGGTTTGTACATAGTCTGTGGTGAGTATTGAGGAGGTTGGGGATAAAGGAGCGTGATCGAGATTACATAAGGTATTTATGTAAAATCTTACGTGGCCATATCTCGGGTACAATCTGAACGGTTTGCCGGGGACAATGTTCAGTAAATATTGGCATTGTGGGTTGTGAAGCCGTCCGATTGTCGTGCCTTTGTTAAGCAGCTGCCGGTTATGATAAACAGTTTGTAGGTCACGAAAGACATATTTTTGTAATATATAGCGGCAACAAATGCATTCTCTGTTTTTCTCTTGTTTTTTTTTGTGAAAATATCCTAAATTATTCACTCCTTTAGAATTCTTTTACACTTTTGAGGTTTAAAATGGTATACTTCTAGCATTACTAAACTCTCCTTCTATTCGTTCCTATTGTCAAGGCAATAATTTTGAAACTTCTATATGCTTGTATATATTATGATCATTGATTTTAAAGCCCCAGCACCAAAACTATGAAAATATAAATCTCTTATTAGGATTTCATGTATTTTTTTTGAATAGGTAACGAAAATGTTAAATATGTCAACACCGTGGGATCCATGAGTACACAAGACTGACTCAATGCCGCTTGAAAAAAAACCTCATTATGCTAATATATTAATTGTAGCAAAAAACAAAAACATTTCTGAATTCAAACAGCGAACAACACTTTTCAATTAAAAGCAACAAAAATGTTTAATTAAAAAACAAAAACTTTTTAAAAATCTTCATCAAGCAATAAACATCCAATCAAGAAAGCACTCAAGAAGTTAAAAACAATAGAAACAATTAGCTCCAGTAACTGGCTGATTAAAGTCACCCTTTAAAAAAACAAAAGCGAGGGGATACTGGGGTAACCTAAAAAATGAAAAACTCTTCTCGAAATTTGTCTGGTGACAGGATCCATCTCAATCAATTGTGGCTTGTCCCTGAGGAGTAACCCTTCACTCCCTTGAGGTGCAGCCCTCCTGGTAACCCAATTAATGTGAGGGTTGAATTACCCCGGTCTCCTCGTGTGACCGCAAAAAATGTAAATTGAATTGTTAATCAGATCAGCAAGGCGATGAGTCTGTCGTGATTATGAGTTTAAAATTAGTTTATTTGTGAGGTGGTGAATGAACTTATTTTTTCGTTTGGTGTTAGCTTGGCGAATCGTGGCCTATGGTATATTTTACAAAAATGCTTGTGATCGCCGTAATGTTAGGTATTTAGTCAAGAGAAAAGATGTCGTACTCAATAGTCTCGTACCACGCGACGCGACGGATGGCAATCGAGAGAGGTTATTCTTCCAGTGTTATGGATGCCTATGCACCGGGTCTAGTTAGGGATGGCCTGGGTCATGTTACTAAAATTTGTTTAATATGCTTTTATCCGTCCCACTAATATATATAGGCGAAAGTTTGTATATGTGTAAGTGTTTATGTTTGTTCACCTTCACGCTCAAACGGCTGCACCGATTTTTAATAATATTTGGTATGTAGATCGTTTGGAACCTAGATTAACACCTATGCTACTTTTCATCCCGAAAAAAGTATAATTCTCGTGAGATAATTGAGGTAGCGGGAAAACCGTAATCCAAAACACTACAAAATCTAGATTCTTCTAGCAAATAAGTCATTACTCTAGCTAAATATAAACAACCAACCAACTAATGAGCTATAATTACAGGCGCATACAAAACATTTTGTGTAAGCCCATATTGGTAGTGATTCGCTTAATTAACTGAACTAAACTAAAATGTTGGAAAACTAAATCAATTTTTATAGGGTTACGATAAAGTCTAAATTAATATGAGACTTATCAATAACATCACTAAAAATTAAATCTATCTGTTAAATTTGCGGGTAGTTATAGCGAAATTAAATCGCCACATATATGGTCCCTACTAAAACTACCCGCAGTTAGCCAGCATTGGAATAAAACTCGTCTAATATTAGTGAGAGCGTTGTATGGAGTTATACGAATTTGAATTTTAATATTAATAGAATACGAGCTATTTCAATTTGAAGAATTTTAGTGAATTTTAGCTAGTTCGTGTGACTAACAGAATTATGGCCAATGTCTAGTTCGGTAACTCCGATTACCTAACAGATATAGATGGGCATGTAATCGTGTAACAGATTAATAGTGCAGTCAACGACGACAATTTCAACTTGTGAAATTTGTTAGTTGTTTTGTATTCATTACTGTGTTCACAACCGAAAGAGAAGCAGAAACTGAGGGAAAAATCACGATCCTCAGAAATGAGGGAACGACGGAGGGGGAGTCATCATTATGATCATGATTGGAAGTTTTTGCAAATGCTAAGCAATTAAATGCAAACCAAGAAATAGGAAAGGCACACATCGCCGGTCTAGAATAGTATAATCCGAACAAGAGCATAAATGAATAACAAGGTGTGACGGCATTTCAACAAGAATATTATATTTATCATACCAGACACTTCTTGTTTCTTCGGTATTTTTAAGCTATTGCATAGCTTCTATCGCGGGCCTTGAGCGTGGAGACCGAATCCAGAAATTCCGTAACGAAAATAACCTAACACCCCCGACTCCGACCAGCACAGCGGTGATACTTTTTAGTTTTGCCATCTATCGATGAATAGTAGAACTTTTAATGGCTTTTTTGAAATATCATGCTTGTTTGTTTAGTTCAGCAACTCGCCTCTAGGTGGCATTGAATGTATCGGCGTTACTGCATAAGTTATTAATATATTAATTGCATAAGTTAATAAAAACTGCTATGCAATAGCTTTATCGAGGCAGTCCCCGAGTGCCACACATGTTTTTTTTGCAAAGATTGCTGCATCTCTATTTCTACAATTTTAAATTCTTGTAGGCACAAGTACCGATGGATAGTAAACAGATGTATTTCTCGTTCAGAAATTGCGTGAGTTAGGTATGAGTTACCGTAGTTGTCAGCATGCTCAAGTGTGGTCTAACGCGAACCGAGATGGATGGCCGCATGTGACGATATTTCAGTAACAGAATACAGGTTAGTATCTATGCTAATATTTCATACAGATATCTACATAAATAATAATGCATTTATGTTAAGCTCAAATAACTTTTTCTGCCTTTATACAATGTGATATAGAATCAGAAAATTAGATAGATAGATAGATAGACAACACTTTATTGTACTAAAATTTTACAAATATAAACTATGGTAATAATAATAATAATAAATGTTTTATTTCGGGTAATAAATTCCCATAGCAGTAGTACACACAAAGTCAAAACGAAACTAAAATATAACTAAAAAATTAAATGAAGCCGGTATGTATATGATACCTACTTCGGTCATCTAAGTCGGTCTAAGTCATCTTAAGTCTAACATTAAAATTATGCCATTTTTTATTACCGTCCAGGTGAACAGAAATCCAGTGCCGAAATAAGGGACTACTAAAATTGTCCGCGACAGCCCTCAGTATGCTATTCTCGGAACGTCTCAATCGATGCCAAAAAGATGCGATTCTTAACCTGATGATTGCAAAAAGTCAGGAACCCCCGCTTCTGCAAACATGCTCGACGCACTACAATATCTGGGTAGCTTCATGAGAGTTCGGTAGGCATCGTTATACTGGACTCTCATGGAGCTGAGAGTCTTCTTTGTGAAGTTGCACCAAAGAAAAAATAATATTATAATCCCACTAATATGTATTATAAATGCGAAAGTTTGGATGCAAGTGTGTATTTTATTTTTATTTATTTTTTCACACAAGGTCTTCAGGTCCCAAACTAGGCAGAGCCTGTACTATGGTAACCTGATGACTGATATATACTTATATACATATACACACCCAGATACAGGTCAAACAGACATGCTCATATACACAAATGCTTGACCTGTCCGGGAATCGAACCCGGGACCAGGGGCTCAAAAGGCAGAGTGCTACCAACTGCGCCATCCGGCCAGTCGTATGTGTGTTTGTTTGTTACCTCTTCAGGCTCAAACGGCTACAACGATTTCGATGACAGCGACAGTGCCGCTAGGATACTCTTGCATCTGACTATACCAGACATATCACAAGAATTTGTAATATATCTAATACCTACGTAAATTCTCCTTAGCATGCGTAGTTACCCATGATCTTCATTGCCGTACGAATCGTCCATTTGTAAAAAGTCCATCGTCAATAGGCGTTGATTGGCGCGATCGGCGCCGCGGGAAGACGGGCGCAGAATGACCCTTCTGTTAAATTAATTATTCAAAGAATGTCGTCATCGGACCGGTGGAGTTTCCGGCACTTGTTACGGTGCATTGTTTGCGGGGATTCTTGAAATTCCCTTACGTTCTGGTACCTATAGAATATTCAATCTTAAATAATTCGGAAATAAAAAATAAGAATCCTAAATTTTAATTTTGTGATTCTACGAGCTGTGCCCCGCGGTTTCTCCTGCATACTGTTTCCATGACAAAAGCAGCATACGTCTTTCTTGAAGGTGCTACCTATATCTATACAAAAATTCTTCAAAATCGTTTCAGCTGCTTAGGCGTGAAAATTTTACAGAGTTACCTTCACATTTATAATATACCAGAACCATCACCGAAAAAGCCGAAAAAGACCTTCACCGAAAAAGAACTCATTGGGTAGACGCCTGCTGCCGAAAACTGGGTCTATGAATAACCTCTTTAAGTTTAAGTGTAAAATTCCAGCAACTCGACATTATGTTGGGGTAATAATATTGTAAGCGTAACACAATAAAATATTCTAAAAAATATTCTATGATACCATCAACTATTTCGGACTAAAATGTAATCCAGGTTATAAGTTTAGTTTCTGTTACTGAACCTCATTTATATCTGTCAAGCCGTTAAGACATGAAGAGTGAATAGCTTTGGTTATATTTATTACAAGTAAAAAAAAAATTGCGAAATTAAATTAATTAAATTGCGTAAATATGCTAACCTAGGTAGTGGTTACATATTTGAACCGTTTGGGGTCAAGACATTGGGCCCGTGGGGACCGGGAGCTCATCGGATTTCCAAAACTTATCAGAGCGTTTGATCGATGCGACGCGTGACCCAAATGCTGGCACATATTTGGCTCAGAGAATCAGCATTGCAATTCAACGTGGCAATGCTGCTAGCATTTTGGGCACGCTGCCAACCGGTAGCGGGTTAGAACATTTGAGTTATCTATAGGCTACCAACAGCTAGTGGATTGCTCAAATGTAATTGTAGTAGCTGCAGTATTGTAATTAGTTATTAGTGTTTTATTTTAATAAAAGTTAAATAAAGGTATTCTACTAAAAGTTCAATAATGTTAAGCCGTAACTGACCGCTAATATTAGATAATTGTATACATTCTTACATATACATGCATAGAGGAGCACAATATATACAATATTATTACATTACATTATATTTATTTAATATATGCTAGACAACGTCATCACTTAACATCAGGTGAGACAGTTGTCAAACGCAAACTTATAATATGAAAAAACAAAAATAGTTTTATGTCTAATATGCATCCAGAGCTATCTGGTTTATTTATCTGAGATCCGTAGATTATATTATAATCATATTTAAAAAATTAATGTTATGTAAATTTGACACATGGTTCACGATTATATTCATTCATCGCAGCTATAGGATGTCCACAGTTGGACATATACCTCCCCATATAGGGGGGGATTTACCAACACTCGCCACGCTTGGCAGGCGGGTTGGCGAGCGCTGTATGGTTTTGCTATCATCAGAACGCGCTGCTGCCCACCTCCTGGTACGTATTCTAGACCGGTACCACCACGGCACGGAACAATTATATAAATGAAATAACATAACATCAGTGAAACACGCTACTATAGTTTCACCCCTTTAAAAAATGTGTACCTACTGAAGTCATTTTTTTCTTTTTAATTGCAAGTACAGCACCGTACAACATCATAAAGAACCAGCTTACCCTAACATGTCGCTAATCCATGCATCAGGGTACCAAACCTCCCAACTTCGTCCCTCCACAACTCAAAGAGAAAGAAGCCTATATTAAAATTTCCTCAAGAATAATCCGTACACAACACAATATCAAAATTTAATATCATTTTAATCTTAATTCTCCTTATTAATGTTGCCCAAGGAGGGATCTTGACATGAAATTGTGCACCTTACCTTATAACCTCCACACTCAAATTTCAACCATATCTTCCGATTTATAGAGTAGAAACTTCAAATGAATTTTCAGAATGTTTTTGTATGAAAATTCGCCGTATTGAAGGAAAGCTGAAAGCAGGTAAGTTCAAAGATAGCGTTGTCATTCGAAATACGGTTTAATTAGGCAGTCATTGTGATTTGCATAGAATTTTACAACAGTTGTTAAAATGTTAGAGAAGCAGAGAGGTAATAACTCGTGGAGGAGGTTGCCTTATGAAATTATACAAACTCTTTGAATTAGTGATAAATTAAGACTCAAAAATTAGGAACATACCCCCTTACTTATAAACGTTGAATAACTTCTGAATAGTTATTCAGTGTTTTGTCTTTGTCGCTTATATGACAGTTTTACGTTGAAAGAACGGAACAAAACACTGAATACTATTCGCAGCTTATTCAACGTTTATAAGTAAGATCTTTGAGATAAGTACAAAACATAATATTTATTTATTTATTTTCTTTTGGATTCGCATATTGTGTGCTCTTTATTGATATTTTTTTATGGGATAATATGATGAATCAAGCAATAGGCCCACAGGATGTTACCTAAGTGGTAGCCTTTGCCTATTGACAGGTACTGCGCTTAAAATTCTTAAATTTGAGTTATTTATAACATTTTCTACGACCGGTCTCTATCTTTTCGTCGTTGGGCTCGTCATCGTGTGGTAATGGCCGACTGGATACGCTTCCTAGTTTACACATGTAAAGGTATTATATATGCATAGAAATCGTTAATTACCACCTATTTAACCGACTTCAAAAAATGAGGTTACTCAATCTGACCTTTTTTTATGTGTGTTAGCGGATAACTTCGTCGATTATTAACCGATTTTGATTATTTTTATTTTTTTTGATAGTGTATATATCCGTGGTGGTCACTTTTATCAAAATCGGAAAAGTGGTGTTTGCCGCTTTGGCGATTTTACACTCCAATAACTAAAATTGCTTCGCATACTTCGACGATATTATAGTTGCGGTTGAAGACATAGGAGAACATACACAATGACAATTAATCCCGCGAGCAGCAAAGGTCATTGAAAAGGGTGAACAATTTTCAGAGGCTCGCGGGTGCTTACAGGCAGAGAGGGCGGGACAAATCAATTATGATAATTTCAAATATTACAAATATGTCAAAGATATACGGTTTCTTTTCCTATAGTGTAAGAAAAAGTTCAAGAGCATTTATAGTTACCACGATTTTTTTTAAAAGGAAAAATATAGGCTCTCGAATTAACCTTCATGGACTGTTCTCATTGAATAACTCAAAATTGGTAGTAATCACTACCAATTTTGAGTCATTTCAGCTTGTTTCTGTTGAAAGTCTTACATGACTATTAAACATATAAAAATACTAGGTACTTATGAGAACAGTCCATGAAGGTCAATTCTGATCTAAAATATATTCGAGTGGCTATATTTTATTTTTTTTGCGATCCGTTAAAAAAACCGCTTATTCAACTGAACTAAACTAAAACTTTGTAAAACTAGATCATTTCTTATACGGTTACGATAAATTCTAAATTATTATGAGAATAACATCACTAAAATTAAATGTATTTATTAAATTTGCGGGTAGTTTTAGCGAAACTAAGTCGCCACTTATTTGATGCCTACTAAAACTACCCGCAATTGGCCAGCAATGGAATGAAATATGTTTAATACTAGTGAGAGCGTTGTATGGAGTTATACTAATATTAATTTTAGAAAAAGTTAAAAGAATACTACTGCAATTTGAAGAATTTTAGTGAATTTTATGCTAGTTCGTGTGATTAACAGAATTAGGGCCATCGTCTATTTTACAAATGGTAAAACGTTTACGTATAGTTCTTCGGCTTCGACCGCATGTGTAAATTTCGCTACAAGCGCTTTCAAAATAAGTTAATTATAATTGAAAAGGCTTACTGCATCAGTCATTATTCCCGTACGTGCGCGATAGGTGTCCAGGGTGCGCTCTTTAATTAAGCCTCGACACCTGATGGATGTGGTCGCGCTTTTCTAATTGATGGGGTAAAACTTGTAACCCGTGCTCGGCTGGATCAGCTAGCAAATGGGTAACAAAAAATACGTCGAGTTGAGAAAATTCTGTGTGTGGAAAGTGTTGCCCAGTTTTTTCTCTAACATTATCGACAATAATTTATAGTCAACGAAATGCGCAGAACAAACACTGTTTATATTTGATCTCTCAGATCTCTGTAGCAGAGATTAAAAATAATTTTATTGTACGATTTTTGTAGAATTACAAATTTTATGAAATGAAGTGAAATATTTATTTATTCAATTTTTGAGTCATTATTGATAAGTCTACTTAGTCCATCAAAATGCCTTAATGGGAGTATACATTTTTGATATTAGTAAACATTATCCCTTCGAGTGGGGCTCGCATAAATACGCGTAAATAATCATATTATAATTTTATTTTTTTATCACACTCAGACCCCCACACTAGGATTCTCTGTATGGCATGGACACACACAATCACACCACACAAACATCCAAGACCCGGGACATACATCTACACTCATCGCACAAATATTTGCCCCTGCCGGGATTCAAACCCAGGGTCTCGGGGACACAGAAGTCATGTCAATGACACTAACCACTGCGCCACAGCGACCGTCGCATTGCATCTATTTTCTACCCCGAGACCGTATATACCTATTTCTTTCTTCTTTTCTCAGCTATGTGCGTCCACTGTTGGACGTATGCCTCCCCTATATATATATATATTTATATATATAGGGGATATATATATATATATATATATATTTATACCTATTTAATGGCTTTGATAATATTATTATATCCAAGTTACAGTACATTAAAATTAAGTTATAAAAATCAATTTGTATACTATCGTTTATAAATTCGTCGATAAATTAATTACCATAATAAAATAAACTACATTTCAGTAATCATGAATAAACAAATAAATCAAAACGAAGCTAAATGTTCTTTTTTTAAATAGATTATAATGAAAATCATTAAACATGTCGGGTCATTTGTTATTATTCGTCTGTTTGGACTAAGAAGTTCAAGTCTCTGAAGGGAAACATATAATTTATTTGATCATACACCTTCTTAGAATGATATGTTTGTATTTTTAAAATAATTCTGGAAAGTAAGTTTAGGAAAGTATTACCTACCCATTTAGTCATGCAAATCGCAGATTAACAAGATATCACAGTAACCTACAGTTATAATTCTTTATAATAAATCGTAAAGTCGAACATGAAAACATGAAAGTCACTCACCCTCAAAGGTTCCCTTGACTATAAGCCAATACACCCCGCCGTGAGCATTGAGAATTAGTTTTGGCCTATTTTTATCCAGCGTTCATGCATCAAGAGGTCCCCACTGGTATGCCTACCCATAAAGTACTTCTTTCAAGCCTAAAACTCACTTAGTTTTAAGCTATTTTTTAAGTACGGCTATTCACCACCGCTACATCTATCTACCGGCTACATAACCGTTACGCAAGAGGCGATTTGCTTCCACTTTTATAATGCGTATAATACTGCCAGGTAGTGGAACTCACTGCCTGAGTCTGTGTTTCCCAAAAGGTACAACCCCGGAGTCTTCAAGTCGCGAGTGAATACGTACTTTCTAAGTTTGTGTGCTACACCTTAGACCGCGTCGTCACTTAACATCAGGTGAGACGGTCAAACATAAGCTTATAATGGTTTTTTTTAAAAAGCTTGAACGATGTAACACACATAATTATTCATCATATCATTATATCATGCCTAAGATGTCCACTGCTGAACATAGGACTCCCATAATAAACTCCAGAAGGACCGGTTGGAATCATCCCTCATCCAGCGTCTCCCTGCGATCTTAGGTCGTCTGTCCACCTTATCAGTGAACGTCCTATATCTTTCGACCCAACGGACACCAGTTCTCCGTTCTATGTGATCTGCCTATTGTCTATATACTGTTATATACTGTTGGGCTATATTGGTGACTTTAAATCTTCTACGGATCTCCTCTTTGATTACGTCTTGTAAAAAAGCCTATTATGATTACAAGACATGAAAATCTTAAGATTGCAATACTAATTTGGTGACTCGTAATAGTATCCATTGTACATGAATCAATCATGATCAATGAACACATAGCTCAAACTACTGAACAGATGTTATTGCTATTGACACACGGATAGTTATTAAGACGTAAACATCCAATAAAAACAGATTTTTGAAAATTCAAATGTCAGCCGCCGTCAAAAGTGTGAGCCGAGGGTTTCAAATATTTAGAACTAAAAATTTTCTGTAAATTTTATTGTAATAATGGGACATTATTTCCGTGTTTTCTGGAATCTTGGTAGTCTTTTATAGGTGTACAATATACATACATACTTTCTCACAAATACATACAACGCAATGATCATTATTTACCTTGGCTTATGTACGTATAAACAAGGGTGATTACGTAATAATTATCTTAGCCTAATTACGTACACAGGTGATTACCTAATTGCCATGTCTAGTAGTGATGAAATCACTATACACAGCAGCGATAAGGTTGAAAACTGTACTGTTACAATATTATTGCACGGAAATGTCAATATTGTTGTTCTATGATGCCAGATGATTTTCAACCGTATAGGGTAGCAAACGATATATTTGGGTGAGTGGACATAGACAAGTGACGATAGACTTAAAGTTAATTACTTACGTTGATTATTAATTATGAAAAAATACATTATATTCAATCATTATCAACTTACGCCCCGTTGGGTTTCAGCCCTCATCGGTATTTTCACAAACACGGTTTAATACTCAAACGCGCGTTATTAGAGAACCCATCACGGCACAATACCTCTATGACAAAACTCCTACTTTGAACTCGTTCCTAATCGCAGGGAAAACTTTATTTTCTGGTCGAGGGTAGTCGCAATAATCACAACGCATTCGACGTTTGAAGTAGACATCAAATTTTAAAAGACTTTAGTGGTGTATTAAAATTATGGCAATGACGTTAAAAAAATAAAAAAAGCCGAAAAACATTCGGTAAAATATATCGTTAAAGCTAGTTTATCAGTGAGGAATTGAGTTTCTAGAACACATTTTTGATCTGGAGAACTCTTTATTAAGAGTCACCCATCAAATCCCCAGTGGACAGGGCAGAAGTTACGTAGTTTAATAATTGTAGCGAAGTCTTATTGCAGTGTAAAATAAAATAAAAAACTCAGAACTGTCATTTTATATCTTAATGAATTCTAAAAAGAAAAAAACATGTGATTTATTCAATAATTTATAGATGATGACTGTATGCACAATTTGACGCATGGTATTGCTTTAGTTAGAGGCGAGACTTTACAAAAAAAAACATCATTTGTTTTCTTTGAAAGTAACAATAGGAGTGTCATTACCGCGAGTGTAACAACTGCACAGTGGTTAGAAGACAATGGATCCTATGGTTTTGTTCGACATCGAAGGGGTGGTTGAGGCGGGGGAAGAGGGTAATGAAAAACACGGTCTCGCCACACGATTACCTCTGACTCCAGTCTGCGCCCCTGGTACTCAAACATCGGGGCTCATTGATTTACACTCGATTGAGTGAGTCGTAATTAAAAAGTTAAATGGGAAAACGTATTGAGAAACAAAATTATGTAGGAACAACCCTTCGGCCTAGGCTGATAACATACTATACCTAGAAAATACGTAGGAAACTATTCTTAGAGGTGTAGGAAATAAATTATGCTTAGGATATAAATATTACTACCTAGAGCTTTATTAGCAATCTTGTACACGTAAATTCTCCCCTGGTATCAAGGGATTAGTTGCTATGAAATTATAGCACACATATTTACAATGATTTATAAATAATGATAATGACTTCAATTACGGGTGGTATTAATATAAGTCTTATTAAGGATATGTTCATATACAATAAGGTCTGGTAAGACATTGCAGATCTTTAGGAAGAAACAACCATATTGGCCATAAAAAAATGTTATATAACGTTTGAGTTTCTGCAATCAAAATTCTATTATCAAAATTGTCATTTGAAGAATCTATTTAAGTAGGGAATCTTGTGGTATATTTTAAAAATGGATTGCCATGAAATAATGGACGAGTCTCCTTTCAATGGTAAAAAAAGCATGTCGAAGCCATTAGAGGTGTTTTGTTTCCACTTTTATAAGCTGATTGTGGCTGGGTTGTCCAGTTATCATAATGATCTACATTGACACCCAAATTTTGTGGGATATGTAGAGAATAAAATACCCCAAAAGATTATAAGACAAAATCACTGTAAGAAATTGAAGTGGTGTTCGGAAGGCCATATAGGGCGATGACATGTAATTGTTGGGCACAAATACTGACCTCTTGGACTGGATCTAGAAAGGTAGACCAACTGTCCGCGCAGCAGATGATATAGTAGAAGTGGCTGGCGAATAATAGATGACTAGTGCATATAGTAAAGATGATTCTAGAAAATTCTTGAGAATCTAGGAAGCCTTCACCTTCGGGCAATGAAGGATTCTTGCTACCATTTTATACATACCATATTAAAAATTTAAAGATCTTATATAATACATAGTTATAAAACACTGTAAATTATAAAGTAAACATGTTTTAAAATTTTTATTATGAAACAAAAGACTAATATTTTTCAATTATTTTAGTACCATTAGTGTCCGTTTATACCCATGTATTACAGGTCTGATATCAATTTCTATAAACATCAAAATACGAGATGTAATATCGGTCAGCATATCTTTAAAATGTTCAAACAATAGCTGCACAATAATGGTGTGTTCGCGGCTGTATATCATTCGAGCCGTGAGGAGAGGAACAATGCTGTATGGCTGCGAGGTACCGCACCCGGCGCTTGCGCAAGTAAGCACACCCAAGTAGTTTTGGTACTTTCGAGAAATGTCGATTATTTTATCATTAATCATAATATTAATATCTATTGACAAAAATGTTCAATTATTTATACAATTTTACTAATGCTTGCTGGATGGGAACTAATTATAGAGTCAGTAGTCTATAATATAGTGGTTATTACATTATTGTAATTTTTATTGTATCTTGAATATTTTAATTGTTTGAAATTTAGAATATTAATAATAAATATACACATAATAATTGTATGGGACAACATTCACACAAGCTCTTCAGGTCCCAAACTAGGCAGAGCCTGAACTATGGTAACCTGATGACTGATATATACATACTGAAATACATACTTATATACATATACACACCCAGACACATACATATATATTTTTTTTTTTTTTTTTTTTTTCATATTATAAGTTTGCGTTTGACAACTGTCTCACCTGATGTTAAGAGATGACGTTGTCTAGGATTTAGCACGCAACCTTAGAAGGTACCTATTCACTCGCGACTTGAAGACTATATATATATATACATACGTGGTGTTTTAACCTCGGCATTGGTACAACAAAAACTCATATTATAAATGCGAAAGTAACTCTCCTGTTTGTTACGTTTTCGCGCCTAAGCTGCTGAACCAATTTTGGTGAATTTTGGTATAGAGAAAGACATAGACTACTATTGTCCTAGAAAATTATGTTTACCGTGGGATGACTGAAGTAGTGGGAAAGTCTTGTACTAAGTTCTTATAGAACAATTTAATTTGAACAAATCAAATTCCTGTGAAAATAAATAATTTAATCGAGAAAATGTACAACACTTCAAGAAATACTTTAAAGTATCAAGCTCATTACCACCCACTCGACGCATGAACCTACTAAATACTATGTTATGAAGTAACCGACATTGTCCACTTCAATAGTACATTGTAAACAACAGAAAACATTTCCTCTTCACCCGCATTCCCACGACATCCTGATCTAAAACCATTGCAACTGCATCAAAGTATCAAAAATATTGTCATGATGACAAACATACTTCGAAACGGAGAAAACTTTAGCACACTCTTAAAACTGTACAGATTAGGATGAAAATCGTGTAGGCGTCTACTTTTCGAGTGTAAGTCGATATCTTTGTAGGTCACAATGAGCTTTTGTTGCAAAAATGTTCGGTAGTCCAAACATGGTTAAAAGGCATTATTTCAAAGACAGGGGTCAGTTTTTGGTTTACCGCAAATATTTATTGGCCATAACGTCGTCTGGGTGAATAAGGATTAGTATTTGATTGATTTTGAGATATTGTTCCCAGTGTACTATGATGTATTCTGTGTAATAAGTATCGTGAGAAAACCCCAAGACAGTTGTAGGACGCATTGTGTACACATTCGAAACGTATTAAACTGTTATTAAATGATCCATTACTGTCCTTCTTTCAAAATAAACAAAGATTTTTCGTATGAGGGTAGAATCTGGACTCCAACTCACAAATCACTTTTAGGCCGAATTGCGGGGTACTGGCGCTACGACACAAATAAAAAAATTAAATACTAATTATACTACTTATTTAAAATGATATTAGCGTTCCTTACTACGTTACAAAAACATGCAATTCAGCACAGAAATGTTGGATACAACCGCACAAGAAATTTCAGAAGACTTTTTTTACCGTGTAGATTCATGTGTAGATTGACCACCATCTCATTTTATGGTCAGTGACGATGTGGTCGAAGATTTAAACACTAGAATGCTTATTGGTTCTAAAGAACTGCTGCCTGAATACATCTTTGGTGACAGTTTTATAAACTTGATGGCGGCACTTCAAAGTACCCTACCACCATGCTAAGAATTTGGTTACAGTACTAACGGCTTCAGCTTTCGGTGATGGTATACCATCATCGAAAGCTGAAGCCGTTAGGGGGGATTGAACCAGCGTCGGTACAGCCGACGCTCCCACCGCTGAGCTGTCATCGCCTGAAAGACAAGGTACGAAAGGTACCTTCTAGGTTTGCGTGCTAAATCCTAGACAACGTCATCACTTAACATCAGGTGAGACAGTTGTCAAACGCAAACTTATAATATGTAAAAAAAAAAAAAAAAAAAAAAAAAAGACTTCTTGCTCCATCGTATTACGTAAGAATACGATGCATCGATGCCACCTCGCTAATTGATTCTAGCGAGTGCTGTTAACGCTACGGAATCGTTACCGACAGAAGCTATCATTCAGCTCAGAATAATGAATAATAAAAAAAAAGAAAGAAAGACATATTTATTTGCGATTATTATAAAATATAAGTACACAAAACATAATATCACTTAACATATACATACACAATTTACTTAACATAAGACAAGAAAGTAGGTACAATGTAATAATCGCAAATCGGCTCCAGCTCAGCATACTACTGGTTGTGAAGCCAGTGCATAATGAAAATGAAAAATATTTTATTTGCAGCGTTAATAAGGAATATACACACACAATAATTATAGTATATACAGTTTTTAACTAACACAAAAGGCAGTGTACGTAAGATAAGTGGACATATTTACAGATTTCAATAAAGATATTTGTTATTTGTTTGTATAGCATGCATAAGGTGTTATTAATAACACACTAAATTTCCTAATAACACAATTATTATCTTTTGCAAGATACCGTATTAATTATATAATAGATGTCGCCGCAACGATAGATCACACTATCTCTACTTAGCACTAGTTTATAGCTGATACCCTTAGTACTTTATACCCTCTTGTACTTCTGTACTGAGTCCTCTTCGACATAATATATATATTTTATGTTACATAAGACTTAGGTTATGTATTGCTGTGAAAATGAATATGAAAAAAATAAAAAACGCAGCACTGCATTTACATTGACGGTCGTCTGGCTCAGTGGTCAATGACATGACTTCTGTAGTCGCCGGGGCCCTGGGTTCAAATCCCGGCAGAGTCAAACATTTATGCCGGTATTTAGGTATTTGCCCCGTGTCTTAGATGTTTGTGTGCTGTGATTGTGTGTGTCCATGCCTCCTGCGACTCAGGAAATCCTAATGCGGGGGTATATATGTTATTTTAAAGAAAAAATACTTTAAAATTAGTTTAGTTTTTAACTGTGTAAACGTCTGTCCTGGGTCTTGGGTGTTTGAGTTGTGTGATTGTGTGTGTCAATACCTCCCGTGGCACAGGGAATCCTAGTGCGGGGGACTAAGTTTGTATAATGCAAAAAAAATCTAAATCTAAACTATCTATGCCTGATTTCAATAAATTTTAACTTAACAAATGATTAACAATACTCAACAACAATTTAATTACATACAATCACTTTATAGAACTCCATCACACTTCTCAGTCTGTGGCGCTGTACGCATCCCACCGATATGTAAATGCAATTGCGTCGATACCGGCTTGCTAATTGATTCCTGTTTGCCCCCTTTAATTGTAGCGTGTGATGTGAAACGCTTCTGAATTATTCATTTTGTGTAAATATACACGCGTTGCATATTCGCACTTGATCTACTGCAACTGCACTATGGTTGAATTAACATGAGATGATTGATTTTAGTATTGGTTACATATACAAACTGCGCCAACACGCTATCAGTTTTTTTGTGGTGCTCCCACACTGCTGTGAAAAATGTTTACAAACATTTTCTAACACTAATACATTCACTAATAAATGTTTTAATTGTTACATTCTAATAGGAATTGTTCAATATTTCCAGTACTGTTACACGGATGTAAAATGTTTACAAACATAACATAATACTTGAAAGCATCATATCGGCACGCAGTGTGCACTTACGTTCTGAGGTGTCTACACAAAAATTGAAGATTTGCCTATTGGGTTAAAAAAAACTGTTCACTAATATATTATGTTTAAACTAACTGTTTTGTTTAGAAATTTTGACAGCATTACCTAACATGAAAACATTTTCATAACATTGTGATCAAATATTTGTTTAGTTCAGAACATGCTTAATATTTTTGGAGAAGTGTGAGAGCACCATTATAAAGATTTTGATAATTTGTGATTTGGTCCGAGATTTTCGCCAAAATGTCGGATAATTTTATTAGCGCAAGTAGCCCTGTCCAAGAAATATTTCAATAGATCGGTTTGCACTCTCAGCTTAATTTTTAATCAATTTTAATGTACTTCCCTCAGTGGGCTTCGTTTGGTTTACGTACACTTTATAGAGACTTCCTACCAAAGTCAGCAAAGTTTGTCCTATACGATATTTCATAGCAGTTCGAGAACTGAAACTATAGCAGTCTCAAAGGGGAGGCTGGTAAAAAATTGATATTTTATTGCGGCCGGGGTCCATTTTCCCGTCATATTTTATTCTCTTTTCGTCGTTTACTGCGGCTTTCCTTTTTACCCATAATAGTTTATTTTCATCACCAATTTCCACTGTTATAGCATTTCAAACTCTATTGTAATCATCTAAGACGTATTCGTGCGTAGTTTTGCAAACAAAGAGGGTACATATAAATTTGTTAAAAGAATACGTTGCGTCACACGCACGAATGGGTAGTATATCATTTTCTTGAATAAATGGCTTTCAGTATCTTTTGTAGCGGCCTAATCTAGTAAGAAAATAAACAACCGAGTGTCTGTCTGTCTGTATGGGTGGATGATGTAGGGGAAACGAGCACCGAATTTGCTTATGTGATTGCGTGAAGAGATTTCGTTGGTGACATGGTTCGTTTGCGGTTGAGAGAGAGAGGTTGAAGATTTTACTTAAATCGGATTCTTGTAGAGATTCTACGGAGTCGAATCGTCTCCTTATTTAGATATGTTGTAAACCATCCTTCCTGTATTCCGGCTGTACCTATAGGATCGCCTTAATAAATTAACCAGTTCACATATTGCGAATCCAACCACTTTCGAAAGCATCTATGGTTTTTTTTACTCTTTACGTCAGGTGGGCAGATTGTTGACTGCCATCTCACCTGATGTTAAGTGTTAATGCCACTGGTCATCTGAGCTACAACACTATTGCACAGTGCAATTTCACTAGCCTATTAAGGACTTACCATTTGCTAAATATTTAATTATTAACAGATTAATAGTCTTGACTTAAGCGTTTAAAAGGTACTTTGTTCTGATGTAAGACAGACTTTTTTTGACGCGAGAATTTTGGGTAAATCAACAATATTTTTTTACTAACAAATTGGCATATGGAATCAAATTTTATTCAATCAGAATTATCCTACATTAACTGTTCTTATATGTGGTATTTTTTAAGTTTATTAGACCTAAAACTTTTAACAAATAAGGTGAAAAGACTCAAAATTATCCATTCAGCAAATGGCTCACACTGAAAGAGACAGACGAAAAGAATGGTTTCTCATGTTTTTTTTTTAAAGGAAATTATATGACTGATTCTCGAAACAAAACTACGGAAGCTACGAAAAATTCAGTAACCCCAGTTAATACGATTGTGTATTTGTGTGTAACAAATAACGTAAACTTTATTTTACTTTTTTTAGTCCAGAATTTATAATTGACGATTAAACTATAGAAGGTGTTATTACCTTGAGCGATAGTGATTAAGCGAGTTACATTAACTTTTTCGTATTAAATTTCATTCTTATATGTTTTAATTTAAGGTTTATTTAACTGTTTTAATCTAATATCCAACGAACACTTCCCACACCTATTGTTCGTGAATTACAATGATTTGAATGGAAATCCTAGATTATTTATATGAAATTATATTTTCTGTTTAACTTGCGTTAGTTTTGCAACAACAGTGCGCGGTAACCTGCGCGGACAGCCACCATTTTGGATTAAATTTTGTGCCTCAGACTTGGACTCAGATACTTGGCGTTGAGGCGTCTTTCTTTTTTTATCCGTCCGAGTTTCAGCTACTCCTCGAAACTAAAAAATAATTGGAACTATCTACCTACCATAGTATTTAATATTTCATGATATAGATCATGATCTATTATTAGCTCAAAATGGACCATGTTATGCATTGAAAATGTATTAATAAGCATTCCAGTAAAATACAACCTCGAAATAATAAAGCTCACAATTCACGGCTCGCCTTTTTGTTTGTAACAAAACACTGGCCGAGAATCGAACTTCACCATAAATCAAACACTCGCTAATGTCATGTAACTAACAACGAATTTCACGGATCGATACACTCGTTAATGTATCCGAAATTACTTCTTGATCCATATACGATGTTGGCTTGTTCGAAGACTTGTTTCTTTTGCCTGTTGGTATGGCAATTCCACTTTTAAAAAAATATAATTATATATTCATACTCCACACTCGGATTCCTTGTGTCGCGGGAGGCATGGACACACACAATCACAGCACACAAATATCCCGGACCCGGGACAATCATCTAACGTATAAATGGTTGCCCCTGCCGGGATTCGAACCCAGAATCCCCGTGGACCAGAAGTCACGCCACTGACGACTGAGCCACGGCGACCGTCATATTTAAATCACATTTCCCGCAACTTTTATTGCATTTAGTGATTTAACCTTCTCGATAAAAAGACAAGGCTATCGGAAACTTTAATTATTGTAACAAAACTTAAAAATAGATTTTTTGACGACAGCTGTCAGATTGACACGTCTTAATATTACTTCTCGGTTCATACTATATTATACATCGACACGATCAAAGCTTTTTTCCTCTACTTATTGCTATGACAATTCTACTATCTAAATGTAACTAAACTTCCTACTTCAATATTTACACATTTAATACGGTTTAATTTGACGCTCGCCGTGGCGCAGTGGTTAGTGTCAGTGACATGACTTCTGTGTCTCCAGGACCCTGGGTCCGAATCCCGGCAGGGGCAAACATTTGTGCGATGAATATAGGTGTTTTTTCCGGGTCTTGGATGTTTGTGTGCTGTGATTGTGTGTGTCCAAGCCTCCCGCGATACAAGGAATCCTAGTGCATAAGTATAAGTGTGAGAAAAAAAAATGTTGCAATTTTGTGATTCTTGGGAATATTTAAGTGTGTAACAAAACTTGCAGATAGATTTTATTGCGACTGCTGTTACACTTACACGTTTTAATATTACTTCTCGATTCATGCATTATATTGGCTCGTTTGAAGCTTTCTTTTTATAGTTTTTTTTTTCTAACGGACTAATGCTATTTTCCTCTACCGGCATAAACAGCTTCACCGGAGGGATTTATAGTTATTATGGCGATTCCACTATTTATATGGAACTACATTTCCTAATACAATATTATTGCATTCAGTTCCTTTTTAACCGACTCGAAAAAATAAGAAGGTTATGAATTGATCGGAATCTTTCATTGTCTAACAAAATTTGCAATTAAAGTTCATTTGGGATATCTAATCTATATTAATATACTTCTTAGTTATATTAATATTACTTCTGGACTTATGTTATACAATGTTGCCACTCTCAATGTATTGTTTCTTTTTTGGTTCTGTTGAAACTGATGAACTGAACTATAGCTTAACAAAAACAAATGATTAGGCAGTCTAAAAAATATGGAAACTAATTTCTGACAGGTCTGACCTAAATGTTCGTGGACAGTTTGCAACATTTTCTTGAAATTACAGAGAGGTACTGAATATAATTTAATTAAATCTCAATGGGACCAATCTACCAAGGAGGTATATGTACACTTTAATTAAAACACTCCATTCTACCGCAAAGTGAACAAACCATGCTTAGACATACGAGTAAGATCCCATTAGCCATTGTCTATTGAATGGGATTCTATGGCCTGAAGCAAAGCGTAGTGGATAGAGAATAATTCTCTACACTGTACTACACTACAATTCATACATACTTTCGCATATCTAATATTAGTCTGTATTAGTCTGATCTGTCTGATAGGAGTCCTCTAGTACGATAGCACGATTTACCTTCTGACCTCCTGGAAATCTTTACGTCTATCGATGTGTATAACACGCGTTCAAAGCGTATTGTACCTGCTTACAGACATACGTACCTATTTCAATACAGTATATATACGTATACTTTTTGTATATGTGTATATACATAATATGTAATTCTATCACTATTTGTAAAAGATTTAGATATGTTTGCATGTTTGACACAATTTGATTAGAATAATTTTCAAAACAACCGCCCGCTAAACGATAACTAAAATCTCAAACTACATAATAAATAAACTACATAAATATATAACAACATAAAAAATAAGTTACAGCGGGTCTCTAACCTACATCCTCTGGAAGCCCTTCCAGACGCTGTAAAACTCCTCAGGCAGTCTTATACCAACCAAAGTTAACCGATATCCAGATCTCCGATCAAATGGTGATTTTTGCATGCAAATTTGTTGTAGTACTGTAGTACAAAGTATCTCCAGTCCAAAAATTATTATTTTTAAATTTATAGCGTTTCAAATATTCCTTTTTTTATGCACACTCAATATTATGTCATAACTTAAATAATATTGAGTGTGCATAAAAAAAGGAAAATTTTATTTGGAAAATGAGTGTCCAAATGGGAAAAAAGAACACAATTGTTTCACATAAAATATATATTATTATGTTATGCCCTATATGAACTCATATAATATCGATAAAGATGCTTCTGAAGGTGCTTTCAATAAAAGTATATATAGGCGCCTATATTTTACCTTGCATAGCTGCCCATAGTGCCCATAGAAAACATTCCAGGGTCATGCAATCTTCATAGGTGTGGTTACCAAAAGTAACCTGTTCAACTTGCACCACAGAATAAGTATCAACAACTATAGCATCTCCCACAGAATACTCAATAGTTATTACACAGCCGGTTACAGTTCACGCAGCAGTTAGTTTAACATCTCACCCAAGAGCGTTCACCCCTGACCCCTAACTGCTGTTGGTCATCTCGAGACGTCTTCCCTCTCGCTCTGACTTGGGAACGGCGATGTATTATTGTCCTTGTCTGGGTGCAATCAAGGCGCGTGGATCCGGGTATCCTCAGAATTGCACTCAGTTACTCGGTTCATTATTCGTAGTTCCGACATATTTGACTTGACTTAAAAATATTACAAATATATAAATTAATTAATACAATGAAATAATTTGGGGCGGTACAGCACGTGACCAAAGTTGTGGTTGTGGTGACGTCATTGTGGCCTTATTTAATACCAGCTTCGGCCCGCGGTTTTACCTACGTGGTGATGATTGATGATGATGAAAAGTAGTCTATGTGTTATTACGTGACCGAAGTATCTACATACCAAATTTCATCCTAATCCGTCCAGCCGTTTTTTTTCATTTTCATTCATCTCAGCCATTGGGTGTCCACTGTTGGACAAATGCCTCCCCCAATTGGAGGGAATTGACAATACTCGCCACGCTTGGCAGGCAGGTTGGCGAGCGCAGTATGATTTCCGATGCTCAGAAGGCGCTGCTGCCCACCTTCTGGTACGTGGTCCCTTAGCCGACTCTTACGGCACCCGCGGGAAGAAATGGGGGAGTACTATTCTAGGCCGGTACCACCACGGCGCCAGCCGTTTAAGCTCGATTTAATAACAAACATCCATACAAACTTTCGAGTAAGTTTATATTTTTTTTTTTTATAATATGGGACAACATTCACACAAGGTCTTCAGGTCCCAAACTAGGCAGAGCCTGTACTATGGTAACCCGATGACTGATATATATACTTAAATACATACTTATATATATACTTTTTTTTTTATACATATACACACCCAGACACAGGTCAAACAGACATGTTCATACACACAAATGTTTGACCTGTCCGGGAATCGAACCCGGGACCAGCGGCTCAGAAGGCAGAGTGCTACCAACTGCGCCAACCGGCCAGTCAAATATATGACTAGGTACAGTTTTATATTAGTAGGATTAAATATTTTTTATTATTATTAATATTCACACAAGGTCTTCAGGTCCCAAACTAGGCAGAGCCTGTACTATGGTAACCTGATGACTGATACATAAACTTATATACATATAGACACCCAGACACAGGTCAAACAGACATGTTCTTACACACAAATGTGTATTCATTTGGTTTTTAGCAAACGGCAAGTCGTACTACATTGAGCTAAAGGTAAAGGCAACACAGTTATGAAATTCCCAGCATGGTGCTAGACTAATACCTGCCTGGCTAGCTACCACTCTTAAGTTAAAAAAAACTGTCACCTAACATAGCACCGTTTGGCAGTTTAGGCAGTATTTCTTAAGAGCCAGTAAACTTCTGTTTGTTTCGGTTTAGAGTGATTACGCCTTCCACCACAACGTCACTGATCATCAAGTAAGATAGCCTTCAAACCCTAAATATATAAAGTTATTAAAAAAACGTTGCACCTTATAGCTACTACACGCTGAGTGGTTTCACTGACTATGTTTTTTCTTATCTTAGAAGAGCTGCATTAAATCACAGCAAAAAGTATTTTGTGTTGTTTGTTGTTAGTATTTAGTTCTAAAGAATGTAAGTGTTTTCTTGTATATAATTTTCATTTTCATTTAATAAACTAGATTTCCCTTATGATTATTAATTTATAGTATCCTCTTTTTGTGTGCCGTGGCAGTCTGAGAAGTGGGATGTCGGGTGCATGGAGCCGTATTTCTATAGCCTTTCTACAGAAAGCGCTTCTATCTAGGTACCTACAATTATGTTTCAATAACTACATACATACGACGTAACCACTAGAGTTATTCAGATATTTCATAACATTCTGTTTGTCAAAATGTCTTTGCTAAACAAAATGCTATTTATCGTAGATAATCACAAAAAGGATATTGCAAATAGTTTCAATATCATTTGTGTGGTTTAAAAAAAAGTTAGTGGATAAACAAACTTACCTACATACCTATAGGCCCGAGAGAGACTTCCTTTGAACTATTTATAGGTACCTAATGCTTTACAATGCAAAATGTATCACTAAGTAAAATAAGAGTTACTTTAGTTAAATTTTAAATATAAGTAGATTTGCTATTTCGTTCCCCTTCTCTATACTGCACTGGTCCACATTCAGGAAAATGTATTACTTATCAGTTATTAAATTAAAATGTATAATTTACAAATGGCTATTAGGTATTTATTAGTTTCAGATAAAAACTCACATGTCTAAACTTTGGTAAAAATAACAAAATAAGAGTTATTATAGTGTATCGCATTAACCATAAGCTAGGAAAAACTTATGTTCAAATATTTGAAGGAAAAAGAAGAAGCTTAGTTGGACAGAGCGACAGGACGGTATTCTTTAGTCGTGGGTTCAAGTCCCACTAGCAGCCGAATTTTTTCCTTTAAATATTTGAACACAAGAACAAAATTATTAACGCAACATTCCATTAAAGAACTTATCCATTCGCAAGAATCCTTTTCCCATAAACAACTGGTATTGTCAAGAGAAACTAAATATTGTCACTAGTTAATTAAAAGGGGCAACTGTAAAAACAATTCGTTGATAAATTTGTTCTGTGAAGCCGCGGCTTAATCATAGAAAATTGTAGTTCCGCGTCATCTAGCGGATTATCACGGAACTAAAATGATTTGATGGCGTTGGATAGAATAATAATACTTGTTACAATTTTATCAAGTTTAATTGTTGAATAATGTAGGTATAAAATCAATAAAGCTATTATTATTTACTAATAATTTATTTTCACATCTACTGCCTAAATGTACCTAAGTATTTCAGTTTGTATCTTCTAATGATTTTATTATTGGTTTGTTTGTGTAGTTTCACATATTGCAGTAAATTGTACTTTGTATATAGGTAAGTAACAATTAGGTTTATTAAAATAAAACTTTTTATATTGTTTTATTAGATCTTTATATTTGAGTCTGAAAACTATCGCGAGTTTCTTCCATAATTGTAATGTAACAAACCGACTAGATCTTTATATATTCGCGTACATTTAGATAATTATCAAGATACAATTTTATCTAACGTCGGAGTTTCGACCCAGTTACGTTGATCTTATCAAGTCAAAATAAAATTATATTTTGACAATTAAATGTGTGCCACTAGACCCAGTACTCCTAATAACATTAATTCGATTCGAAAAAGCTCAAAACATTATTTTATAGTGTTACCAACAGATTGTGTAGTTATATTTCGACAACAGTTTTATCGGGGATGTAACTCAGTGGTAGAGTGTCTGCTTCGCATGCTGAAAGTCCTGGGTTCAAATCCCAGCATCTCCAAAAGTGTTTTTTATTTGTTTTGTAATTTTGTCTTTACATTCATTACAAATTATTAAACATACTTTGCACTATTATGACACTAACTATTAAATATATGCAGTATTTATATTTATGTTTAGCTTTGTGAAACCTAACAGAAATAGATGTACCTAGTAAGGAAAGGCATTGTATAGTTTCGCCAGTGCTTTTACGATCCGAACATATATAAATAAATAAATAAATAATGTATATAACGTAACGGAGTTCTTTTTTTTAATGAAATTGGTGGCAAACGAGCAGGCGAGCCGCCTGATGGTAAGCGATCACCGTCGCCTATGGATATCTGTAACACTGGGGGCATTACGATACGTTGCCAATCCTTCCAAGACTGTTAACTCTCCTTTTGATAAGTCCCATATTGTAGCTCAGAAACACCGAGGTAGGAAGCTCGTTCCACATTTTGCACGTTGCTAAATTTATTGCTAAGGGCGAAACTCGAGAATGGCTCAACAAAAACACAACGCAGGTGAAACCGCGGAGCGCAACTAGTATGCAAAAAAAATTGTAATATTGGCTAATATCAAACAACCTGTCACACCAAATGTATTTTATAACTTTAGCCCTTTGTATATTTTTGACGGAATACGTCACTTTGCGTATTATTTAATCCGGCGACTCGTATTAGACCCCATTGGTCATTTTATGTAATTATTCTCCGAGAAACTCTTCATTTCTGGCAGCAGGTTGCGTAACTCATACAATTTTTCGAATCAATAGAGCGCATAGCCGAACGCCGGCTGCCACGTGCCAGTTTTGAATTAAATATATATTAAATATACAATTGTGTAGTGATTGGTTACCACCTGGTTCTCCTAATAACAATAAGCTTTATATCCTCATCACACAACATAAATTGACATAGTAGGTACTTATACATAATACTTACTGTTTATCTAAATAATTAATTTAACAAACTAAAATAAATTAGTGAACTTAATCTATCTACATAGTTTTTGTTTTTTCTGTGTGAGGACTGTCTTGAGTGGTAAAAGCCTTCTACAATCGCTTTATTTCTGTCTGTCACAAGTTCTTTATTATTATTTCATTTATGATATAGCGGGTTCTAAATCTATTATGCGTATATGTTTTTTTTTTAAGATGGCAAATGCCTTTATTAAAATAAAACTCTAATAACTAATTACAATACTGCAGCTACTACAATAACATTTGAGCAATCCACTAGCTATTGGTAGCCTATAGATAACTCAAATGTTCTAACCCGCTACCGACCGGCAGCGCCCAGAATGCCATGCCACGCTGAATTGCAATGCTGATTCGTTGAGCCAAATATGTGCCAGCATTTTGATCACGCGTCGCATTGATCAAACGCTCAGATAAATTTTGGAAAATCCGATGAGCTCCAGGTCCCCACGGGCCCAATGTCTCGACCCCAAACGGTTCAAATATGTAACCACTACCTAGGTTAGCATATTTTCGCCGTTTCAATTGCTCCGCCGAATAAGCTGCAGCGCCAGCCCTAACATGTGTCTCAGGAAGATGTGACGGCACCAAAGTGTCAACGCATGTGCGTCCCACACTAAAGGCCGCCCTAACTTCCAGGGAATAAGTGTCATGCCGTCAGGTCTTTTACCATCGTCACACATGAGACCATTCGGTTCAAGAATGGCTGCAACATTGGCGCTGGTAAAAGCCCGACGGATGATATCGTTAATGCTAGCGTGGCGGGAAATTCGACCAGCACTTCATAACTTCGTATATGCTTAGTTTTTATTTCATTTCTGATACTATTACTATTTTTGCTTTGAAGGGTTTTGGTTTACTACCCCCGTGCTGACCAAGCATATTGGGAGGGTTGTCCATTTAGTTTCTTTATTCTTAGTTTGGTGGCATGTTTGGCGTGGTTGGTAGCTAAAGAAAAACTGAGCTGGTATTAATTTCTATTCAGAACTGACGATGGCGTTATACGTGGGTGAACACTTTTTAAGCGTTCCGCAATCTTTTTGTTTTTGGACAAAGTTTGTTATGGAGCTCTGATTTCCACTGTATGAAACTTTGTTCTGTTTCGCCGTTTGGTACCTAATAGCACCCCCCTTAGGTACCTATGAATGTCCTGCCTGATGTGGTGGTGTAATTTTTAACTCTCTTTTTTGAGCTGTATAGCTTTCCGATTGTCCTCGTTTTGATAAGGTGACTGACACCTGACTTACAAAGTTTATCATATTTAATGTACTTTACACTGTTTCTAGGGGTATAACGTGGCATTTACGCGTTGTCGATCGATAATTGTTTTGGCTTCTTCCGGAAGTTGACAATCTTGTTCCGAATAATCTTCGACCGTGATATTGACTACGCGTAAGTACCTCGTTATACCCGTAGAAACAGTGTAAAGTAATTATGAACGTGTGTTTAAATAATATTTAATGTATGTAATTTTTCCCTCATTTCTCTATTTTTGCAGCTGTTCATGAAGTGGTTCTCCTAATAGCTGACTTTAAGGATATACAAGACTAGCTACGCCATGTGGCTTCGCACGCGTGAAATACAGTTGTTTAATACATCATAGATGATATGTTTGACTATTACCTCATTTGATTGTCAGTGACAATGTAGTCAAAGGTAGATATACAAAGGTACATAGATGTTAACTCGCTCTTAGGACTGGTGCCTGTATGTATTTGTACATTATTTTACACTTGAGGGTGGTAGCTTGCCAGAGTACCTCTAAAGTACCCTACCACCATCCTGGGAATTTGATAATGGTGTTACCTTCACCGGAAGTTCAACCTGTTGATGGGGATCGAACTAGCGTCCGCCAGTTTGACAGCCGACGCTCCCACCGCTGAGATATCACCGTTGTCAGATCCCAAAACATTATCAAGTCTTACATACGTCAAACCTCAAATGTGACCAGGATCGTTCCAATCACCTCTAAATATTCCATGTATCAGGATTATAAAGCCGTCCTCATAAGTTATTCCATTTTCCCTGACATTTGGGTGCCATCAACTATTCATTTCGTTTGTCTGTACCCAATGGAGCCCATAATGGGCTTTACCTTTTGAAAAGGTACACCTGTGTTGAAGGTCCTGGTCTTTGGCTGGTCCTGTAATTTAGAAGCTACAACATTAATTGGGTATTTAATAGTAGTCTCATAATATCTTGATCATCGCCTTAGTCGTTTTAAAGCAGTTTATTTTTATCATAGCCTCTAAATTGCAAGTGAATTGGTAAAACGGTAAACCTTCTAAGTTACGTGCTATACCGCGTCGTCACTTAACATTGGATGAGACATTGGTCAAACGTAAGCTTTTTTTAAAAAAACGCTTAATATACTTACATAAGCGAGCACAATGTTTAAAAGGTTAATAAAAGATTGCCTGTAAAAAATTCTTTGAAACGATAAGGCCGCCAAATGTTCCACCAACCTTTTTATAATTATATATTCTTTTGTAATTTTGCGTTTATGACTGATTAATTGTATGTTTTAGACATAAGTATCTAACGTTAAAAGTGCAAATGTTATATTTCTTTTTAGCCCCGCTCAGGGATTTTCCCCAAGCCTGTGTATCCCGGTACGTACAATCCTGGAGTCTCCAAGTACGATGGCATTTACGTATACAAAGACAAATTAAACTTTAGTATCCTAATATTTCTTCAAAAAGCCCTTACTTATAATTCGTGTTGAGTAATAATACCAAATTGTAACTGGCAGGCTTAGAGAATTCATAACTGCTCGTAGCTGGGCAGGAGTAGATTAAAAATATAAATGAGAAGGCAAAGATATGACATCCAAAGCCTCGGCAGACAGCCAAGCACCCAAGGCACAGAGTCCAGGAAATTAATTCCCGACTCATTTCCACTTCGTAATCCAGCCAGTATCTGCGCCGTATCGACAGACTCGAGAGTCGGGACACCTTTTGCCTCTTTGTGCATGTGAAATAAATCTGTTTTAAAAAGGTATGACGTTCGGATTTCGAATAGTTTACTTTTTCAGTTTACTCGTTGATAGCCAGTTCGATTATTTAATATTTAGGCAGGAGGTGGAAGTTTAATATATGAGACTCATGGTTTATATTTTTATAAATATATGCACCTGCACATATTTTAAAAAATATAATATAGTGCAGTAATATGGTATAGTGCAGTTATAGTTGATTAAAAATCTTTAAGCGTCTGTAAATGTTTACAAGTATAAGAAATCGCCGTTCTATTTCTGTCTAGCTATTCTATTTCTATCTCTATCTCTATTTCAGTTTAACAATAAAGTTTCAGGAAAGCGTCCAACACATGAAAAACGTACCTACCACTTACAGCTTATTTACAATACCAACTCTAACTGACACTGGGTAAGTACATAGAATAAGTGGGCAAAACAAAACTTTTATAACTACCACCGCAAACACAAGGTAGAAAAATTTCTGCATGAAATTGCAAATGAAACACAACGCCATAGGAACTGTTTGATGGAACGCACTCTAGATCATGAGTTAGATTATTATGATGTGCATACTCTTTGGTCACCAGGCGCATTCGATAAGTAACCAAAGAGGTGCAAACATATAGGTTTGATATAAATATGAGCTACATAAACTAGCGGTTTTTATTGTGTATCGCATTAACCATATGCTAGGTATAACTTATGTTCAAATATTTGAAGGAATAATAACATCCCCCAGATGTTAATAAGGAAGGAAGTAATTCGGCCCTAGTGGTATGGGCTGCTATAGCTTAGTTGAACAAAGCGACAGGACGGTATTCTGTAGTCGTGGGTTCAAGTCCCACTATAGCAGCCGAATTTTTTCCTTCAAATATATGAACATAATAAACTAGCGGGTATGTGAGTTTATATTATGAGATCACAAACTTCAAGAAAATCTCGGCACTTCATTTCGACGTTTCCAATACACAGTCATGAGGGTGAGCGCTCCCATGATTGACAGCTAATAACCGCAGATTTCCCACGGGACGCCACGATTTGTCCCTTACCCCATACCTTAGCGCTGAAGCCATGGAAACGATATAGAAGATAAGAAATTATAAATAGTAAACCACAAATATAATACGTGTAGTAGATACCTTCCACCTTTTACCTTATCATTAGAGGGCCAAGTTTTTTTCTAGGAATATAACCTTTATGATACCCATGCTAAGTACCACCTTCAGTCATCACTCATTAGCAATAGGAAGGTGTTTGATTTGCCTTTGAATCGTTTCATTCACGGACAAAACTCGCCTGTATCCCGACTACGTTTAGCGACTAATAGCGTTGATGGAAAAAATGAAATCTTCGATGCTTTCATTGGTAGCTTCAAAAGACATCTAAAACTATATTCATTGGCCTAAGTTCGTTTTTTCCTATTTATTTCTAAACGTATTATTACATTGGTATTCAATGCTCTTCAAATTTGAATTTCCAGTGTTCAATTCGAGTAGGTTGGTAACTGAAATATTATTTTGATGTTGTTTTCATTATCGTTTTCTTGTAATACAATTACTGGCTAGTGAAACAATCATTAACAATATGTTTAAATCCATATAAGTAACCTGTGTATATATAGATAGACAAACGCATAATAATGACATCACATCACAAACTTTGACTATTTTATAGCACAGCGCGATCTTCCAAGCAACCCGTTCTTAGAGTTGAATCAAAATATTGCTGCTTGGACTTCGTTACATTGGCGACATTGTATAAAATAATTGCGTAAAAATATATTTAACTATTACTGATTCATCGTAATCTTTTTTTTTTATTATATATTATGTATATATTTGATATACAAATATATAGATAACTAAATCATTAATTTAGTTATGTATATGACATGTACTGGTGGACACATCTATACGTCTCATTTGGATCTCCACAAGGACTTTATGGGTTGGAAGCGTATACATCGAGCTTCGCCCTGCAAACTTTATCAGGTCGCTTGTCTACCTGACGGCCTTCGCTCTTTTGCTAGTCCATGGTCTCCACTCGAGAACTAACCGGCCCAGTTGGCTGTCAGTTCTGCATGAAATGTGCCCTGCAAGTATACAGGTCCATATGGAGCACGGCAGTAGCCGTGCCGCAGTCTGGCAGCGTTAACTCACCTGAGGATGAGCATCGGACATGCCCGAAACCTAGGTCGAAACTTCGACTATACGTGAGTAAAGCCGGATACCACATCTGTATAATAACTGATTAGAAAAGCTAAATAAAACTATATTGATGTCTGAACCCGTAACGCGCATAGGAAGAGTGTAAATAAATCATTTAAGGGCATACAGTTGACGGCACATAGTAACAAGCTCCTTTCTTATGCCGAGAACTAAGGCATAAGATGTATATAAATAAATGCAGAGCCGTTATCTGCCGTGTAAAATATTAATGATCATCCCCATTAGCTAGAAAGAGCTTTTTACTCGAATAGACTGCACGCAACGTTGATAGTGAATGTTCTAGATGCGCTTTCAATGCGTTCAGAAGACTATTTCCCATTATTTTTTCTTATTTTTGTTATGTTTCTACTGTCGATTACTTTAAGTTTATGAAATTGAACGTTTTGCCCTTACATTTACTATTCGTTCGGCGATTGGTACACTTTAATTAAATAATTAATCATTTCCAGAAAATGCGCCTTGGCAAAACCATTAACGATAAAATAGGTATTATGAGAATTTTTTATTGATAATAATTTCATATATTCAACAACATCAATTAGTGTACTACAGTAAGTAGATAAGTGAAATGAAGACGAAATGGTATTATATTCTTGGAAATGTTTTATTGGGACGTACGAGGGTGACAAACACACGCTTTCTTTTGGAGAAAGCTGTTCCATGTAAACGACAGTGTACCGAAAATTTATAAATATGACTATTCTACACGTTGCATTAATGCATTTACCATGCAATTTTTATACTACACATTTTTATATCTTTACCCTACCTCTTCCATTTCTAACTATATCTATTACATATCCTCTTCACTAATCATAAGGCGTGCGATTAGGTAAAAGCCGATAAATCTTGGACCCTGGCAATAAGTTATTGCGCACTCAGTGTGCAGGCCCCCTAATTATTGTGGCGTAAAAATAATTAACCTCCATGGGTCAGTGAAGATATGTATTTTGTCTTCTAGGCTTTATGGCGGGAGTTGAAAGAGCGTATAGATTTGTATTATTTTACAAATAAACATTTCTGCAAATGAATCCGCTCAAGAATAAAGACTTTTAGAAAGAGGTTGATCAGCCGTGTCACTCCACGTCACATGTACCTATAGTAAAATTACCTTGAATGAACATTTATGAAACCGTTCATAAAAAATAATATCCTCAAGTTCTTCATAAAAGCAAGCAAAACAAAAATCAAACCTTCATGTCTACTGATAGACTGCAAATTTTAGATAAAAGAATATTTTGGTATGGGTCCAAAATTATATAAAACCACTAGCCAAAATCAACACTAGAATCAGAAATAGTGTCTATTCGCGCACCGAGGGTTCCGTACAAACCTGTTGGTATATAAATAAAAACGTAACAAAAAATGTAAGCTTCACACAATTTCGTATTTTTTTTCTTTGTCTGTACTATACGACGTTGCTTTGTACCAAATTTCAATATTCTGAGTTCACGGGAAGTACCCTGTGGGTTTAGATTTCCTTGCTAGTATCGAACATTTTCAGCACAAACGGCTGTATCTTTTGATTGCGTTGGCTTAGAAAATTTATTTTTTCACAGCTCCAAGGAACAGTAAACCTGAGTATTTGATATGAATTTCAGCTTGATACACACGTACCTGAGAAAAGGGGACTTGACTGACAGACAGACGGACAACGGCCTCTGTAAGACCAGTGTAGGAGAATAGTGAAAAAAAATAAAACTTACGCGTGTATCCACAATTTTTCAGATGAAACGTTACGTCTAGCACTATTCAAATATACGTGCAAATTAACTACGTCATCAGTGACGACACACATAACCGATAACCCTTCCGTACGATAAGCATGTTGTGGCCTTAATGACGTGTTATACAATTCTGCTGTGTTGCAGAGTAAGCTGAGTGATTACCACCCTATACGATTTTTCTCGTTACTAGAAATAATAAAATTTTCCTAGTAATGATGTATGGATGTATGTTTGATACACAAAAACTACTGAACGGATTTGGATGAAATATGACATGTACATACTTCAGGTTCTGGAATAACATAGAAGCTACTTTCCATCATCATCATCACCATCATTATCATCATCATCGTAATCATCGTCATCATCATCATCATCATCATCATCATCAATCATCAATCCTCACCTCGTGGGTAAAACCGCGGAGCGCAGCTACCCAGAAGCTAAACTGGTAAGTTAAGAGAAATCTAAATTTCTCGGCAAATGACTGGTTTATGTCAGTACAAGTATCAATTGTTTGATCGAAAAATATGGTGAATAAGCAACATAATATTTCATCAATGAAAATTTTTTTGGTAATCTGAATCAATTCATATTATCAAGAAAAAAATATAGCTGTGCTCCATAGATCCAACAAACCTTAATTGTCTACAAAACGACGAGAACTTACGTGGTAATTGCTGGAAAATTGCTCTTGGTCAGAGAGTAATTTTCCAGTAAGTACCACGTGAGTCATAGTCGGTTTTTAGATTACAATTATGGAAGGAACTCGCAATACTTTTCAGACTCAAACCACCTCACTATAAGCTGGTGTTTCCACTAGATCAGTTAATCGTCAATTAGTTCCATGTTAACACAAACGCGGTTACATTGACCGTGCTACCACAAGTCGCGTGTATCACCGTTAATCACGAATATACCGGTAATTGTCCGCTGTGTTATTGTGACAAATTGTTAGACGAGGGGGTCGGGATTGTCATGCAGAAATAGTGTTATGAAGTACGTCATAATAATTAAACTACAACTAACAAGAGTTGAGACGGGAAAAAACTAGTCAACTTAACGTTTGAATATTCTATGGGCCTCATACTTGCGATTGTTATAGAATTTGTCTTTTAACCAAACCAGTGAAATGTTTAAAAATTTTATTTTAAATCGTTAATCATATTCTGGTTGTAATGTAACAAACCGACTAGGACTCACGTGGTAAACACTGGAAAATTACATTACATTTGTTACATTACAATTATGGAAGAAACTCGGGATAGTTTTCAGACTCATATTCTGGTTGAATTTTTTTAGACTACCCATTAGCAATATAATTATTGACATATTTCATTGAATGAATGAAGAAATGAAACACGTTTATTTATTGAATATTTGAATATAAAATACTTTTCATCCATTAACCAGTTCAGTGAAGATCGTTTTATAACGGGATCTTATACTATAAAAAAACTAAAAAACTCAAAGTCTCAAAATCGTATAACTCAACAATATATTCAACAATACTAATCCTAATATTAAAACAGTTTCATCAATTATTTTAAAACGATAATAGCCTATCGGTGGGAACGCGTCGGATGTCAAACTGACGGACGCTGGTTCGATGGCCACCAACGGCTTTAGCTTCCGGTGAAGACAACACCGTTATCAATATTCCCACCATGGTGGTTGGTTACTTTCGAGTACCTGATGTCTGGCTCGCTACCACTCTCAAGTTTGGAAAACTGTCACCAAACACATAGTCTGTTCAGGCAAGAGTCCTTGAGAGCCAGTACTTACTGTATTTCCGGTCCTATTCTAGCTTCCTCCCTCGTTATCTCCGAGTAGCTACAATATGTGATTCTTCAAAAGGAGAGTTAATAGAGTCTTAAAAGAACTGGCAACAGGCACAGGCGAAGGTGATCGTTTACCATCAGGCTACCCGTTTGCTTGTTTGCCACCTACATCATAAAAAACGAAAAATATATCTTCTAGGTTTACCGTGATCACAGCTGCACCCTGACCATCAAGTAAGGTACCGAAATCAAGACTTCTAAATGAAATAAACAAATAACTGGCCCATTTAACGAACCTTATCAATCGAGAAAGTTATACGCTATCGTTTTGCCAATAATCCCTTGTTTCAGACGCTGTTGTTCAAATTAAACAACCTACCCCCCAGGGGCTCGTCATGATATACGACCCCACCTGTACGTGACGTATGAAGCAGATCCAGGAACGAATGACATGTATGATTATCATTTGAGAACTCTGTGAGGTGGGCTAGTTTGTGTGGATTCACATTTTGGATACTTCACCCAATTCGTAATTACCAAACAAACAAACATATACAATATTTTAAGACCCAAATAGTAATGAATACACGGATGACACTTATAAGTGAATATTGACATTTTAAGCATGATTTCTAATTTGATCCAAACTAGGCACAGAGCCTGTATTTTGGACCACAGAAACCAGTTATCGATGATAAAATGTCATAATTTATTTTCAGTTTCATTTTTACCTAACACTCAAACCCCTAGAACTAGAAATCCCTGAGTCGCGAGAGGCATGGACACAGACACAATCACAACACACAAACATCCAAGGCCCGGGACAAATACCTATATATATCGCATGTGTGCCCCTGCCGGGATTCGAACCCAAGGTCCCCTGGGACCGGAAGCCACCCCACTGACGACTGAGCCACGGTAATCGTCGTATTTAATAATTATACTTTCAGAAATCACGGATTCATTATAATTGTAGAAACAAGAAACCTCTATAGCTTTCCAATAATGCCCAGATCACTACTCGTAGACGCTTTTGGAAATCTACACAAGCACGAATCACTAGCGAATATATACAAATCGATAGAACCTAGTAATTTGTGTTTGTACGGATCCTGCTAGTTCTGATAGTGTTTACCATTTCACCGCGGCTAACATCGCGAGGTGCAGCTAGTATTATATAAATTAAGGTTATTGTTATAATTATATCAGTAATATAACATACTCAAAAATTTAGCCAATCATCCGTCAATACCACGAAGATAGTTTCACCGTATAATACTGGTAAAGACACCAATATACGATGCTGTACGTCAAAATTCTTAGATCACGAACTTACACTATAAAAATACAAATCCTTGGGTATGATTCACTTCTATAAATTAAGTTTTGATATATTCCAACCTTCACGGTGGTGCTCTGTCAGTGCTGCTAGAAATAGTATTTTATCTATGGCTAGAAATGTCAGTTATACCCACGAGTGCCAAATGTGTCGCGTATTGAAAATATTTATTTTAATAACTTTTTACAAAACATTTAATGAACGCGTGCGCTTCAATTATACTAGCATTAATATGTGATATCGTGGCTGCCATAGATCTGAAGTACTATGACGTCGGAACAGTGTTATTCTCTCCCTCTGATTTAAGTAAGAAACGTTGGAGTACCGCTGAAATAGCACTCCTTAAAGCAAGGAAAAACTTCATAGATCTCTTACCACCGCCAAACATTCTAACGGTTTCAAAAAACGAAGACTTCCCTAAATTTATTCTTGACTATTTTAGAGATGCATACTCAATTGTGAAAAGAAATGCAAGAGATAGCGAAACTGATAGCTTGCTAAAGACAGCGCTCTCCGACACTATTGGAGGTTACATGAAAATGTGGATATTACCCATCACAAAGTTCGCCTACTACGGAGGAACGGCTCCACAAGACGACGCTCTCCAACTTTTTCAGTTCCACGAAGACATTAAAAGATATTTACGTACCGACGGCAAAGGTTGGAACAAGCCTCAGCCCATCTTTTTGAACTCTATTCTTGTAAATGTGGCTCCATTGCGGACAACGTACGCCAGAAATGTCCCCGAAGAACCCGATCCTTGTACAAATCTTGCTTTTTTTGAAAAGACTGCTTCAGGTTTTGCTATACCTGTTCCTAATGTCAACTGGGATAAAAACTCAGAATCAATGTTCATACCACTTAAAAATCAATCTCTTATATCTCTTAACACTCCCAATTCTTCGAGCACTCTATTTAAATATTATGATACCGCCAAGAATTGTATCCAATCAAGCAACATTGAGGAGCATCAGAAGTACGATGAGAGACTGCAAAATTGGTTGGTAAATGATGTTATTCCGCACCTCAGTGATGAGAAACTGTATCCTGGCTTGAGAAGCGTACTATCACTTGTCAATAAAACAAGAAATCTTTGCGATACGGTTATAGATTTGTATAAAGTACCGCTTCCAACAGCTAAACGAACATGCATCGCTGGAATACCAATTGATCTGTCATCTAAGAAGATGATGGTCATAACGGTTATAATATTATTAGAAATAATATGGTGCATTCCTACGCTGTGCTATTTAATGTTTACAAGGATGAAAAAAAGATCTAATAAGAACAATGTATACTTTTTTATAGAACCCAAAAAAAATCAAGCAAAGGGTTGGGCTGAAAGCACCCAATGTACACCGGCCACTAACGTAACACAAGCTGTATCAAAAGAAGTTAGCGCAGTACCTAGCATGAGATCAACTGGTTTCAGTTTAACCCCTCGAACGAGGAGCTTGAATATGGAAGCGCAATTTTCTAAGATGTCTGAACATTCCGTTGGAACAGGTACTAGGTCCAATTTTTACTCTCAGCTTGCTCCTACTGAGGCTGACATGATTAATCATAGCACAAGCCAAAAGTCATCGAAGAAAATAAACTCAATTGATAAGTTGAGTACTGATAAAGAACTAGCTCAGCCTTTGGAGAATTTTAATAATCTCGGTGATTCCAGTTTGATACCCAATAAAGAAATAGGCAGTAAAACTGCCAGCTTCATCACAGTTCAAGAGAACCAACCATCAAAAACTATTACAATCCTACATGAGACTGGGCATACAGTGAAAAAATTAGAATTTATCAGTTATCTCGACGAAACTAAGAAAGTATCTAGACCAAACACAGGAAAGAAAAGAAATAAGGGTTCGAAAAAACATGCAATAACAAATTCAACAGATGAATGTAAAAGGAGGCCTCATTCGGCAATAGTAAATCCACAGACTTTAACAAAAGAGGAATCATCAAACGTGTACAGGAAACATTCAGACAATCGTGATTTACGTAAATTGTTAAAAACTGAACCACACAAGGAGGAAAAGATCAATAAAAGAAAAGCTTCCAGTGATACTTTATTGGAAATTACAATTGACAATCCACAGAGAGAGATTTGTGTCGACATTAACAATCCGATGAAAACCGCGAAACTGAGTAAAATTCCCAAACGGTTTTTTACTAATACTGTGACACAGACGCACAGTTCTGTCTCGAAAAGAGAAAGGACAAATTCATGTCAATTATCTCAAACCAATCGGAAATGTTTAATTCCACAACTAAAAATGAAACGCCAACGCACTGCTGATAGTATTATTACACAGAATGCAAAATCTGCTAAAGACAATATATTAAATACAACTTTATAGAAATTGTAATTTGATAATGATTTAAAATGCTTAGAATTATATTGTTGTTACGTAACGAATCGTTTTATTAGTTTTTAAATGTTGCAAGGATTTATTATTGTTTAATCTGTAGGGACCGTGGATTATACCTACATGCGAAAGTTTGTATGTACATATGTGTGTGTAGTACATATTCACGCCTAATGGCTTGATAGATTGAAATGAAATTTGGAATGTAGCTATTTTATAACCTGTATTGACACATAGGATACTTTTTATGTGAAAAATGTGAAAAAAAAAAAAAATGTGAAAAAACTCGACCTATAGGTCGAGTTTTTTCACATTTATAATAATATTAATTAGGTTTTTATTGTATCATTGAGAAACCATAATTTTTTTTTGGATAAAAAGTATCCTTACTACGATTTCTCGTTTTGTGAAAAAGGCCCCTGCCTGATGTAGTTTGAGTGGCCTTATTATCTTCTTCTTTATCTTATAACCATTACTATTTTAAAATGACGCAGCCATGTTTGTTTTCTTTTAGTGTCTTCCACCATGCGAATCCTAAAATATACAAGTTGTATGTCTGTCCATGTGTTGTTTTGTAGATATCTAGTTTAATGAAGCATTCTCCATATAGTCTATGCCAGAGCTCTACAGCTCTGGCATTCGCTAATCACGGTGACGAATTTATTGGGTGCGATCCGGGTGATTCATACCCGGGCCAGCAACGACCGGGTGAATTATAGCGTATTACACCCGGTTCTCCACGAACGCAGGTGGCCCCGGCGCTCCGCTAATCTGTCATTATGGAGTCCGGCCCACTTAGCTGATTGTGCGGAGTTTGGCCGGTTTTTTAAAGAAGTAAAGGATTGTACTTTAACCCATCTGCTTCTAGAAACAAGAGTTTTCTCTGAAATGTAAAGAAAATGTACAATGAGTACTGATACATTTGAAACAAAAAAATAATTTTCCAAGCCAATCCAGGTGTCTTCGAGTAAACGGGGAAAAAACAATAAAAAGAAAGAACTGAAGGTTCTGGCGAATTAATTCCTCCCTGTTTTTATGTCGGTTTAAAACAAAGTTCAATACTAGGACTACAAATTAGTTCGAAACTGGTCGGAGAGTAATTTTCCAGTACTTAAACCACGCGAGTCCTAGTCAGTATTCAGATTAAAATACTGATGTTTATTCTGAAAGCCAATAAGATACACATTCCTTAGCTAATGTCATAATCATCATTATCATCTCAGCCATAGGACATCCACTGCTGGACATATGCCTCTCCTTGTGTCATAATAAAATAAAATAATTAGTGGTGAGAACTGATCAGTGTTCATCAACATTTCCGAAAATCCAATAGAACATGCAACGGCGACAATAAATTATGTAAGAATAAGGACAATTTGTCTACTAATCCCGTGTCAATGGAGGATTATCCGGGACAATTGGCCGCTGTCCCACAACATTGGCCCAATCTGGACCGCTATTTATTGGGGGTTGGTCACCCTACTAGATATATCTTGGACAGAACGGTTAATAGATTTAGAGCAGTTAATACGTCGGCGGTAGAAAATGTCATTGATACTTGCTGATTGTGGTTCGTCCATTTTCCCATAATTTATACCACAAAATACAATAACTCGATATTGCACAAATACACATAAATATAACAAAATACTCAATTTTGTTACTACAACTCAATGGGCTGTCTTTTATGGAAGGTAACACCGTTTCCGAATTCCCAGCATAATGCTGGGGTAATTTCGAGTCCCCGCCTGGCTAGCAATAACCCTCAAGTTTGATAAACTGTCACCAAGCACATAGTGTGTTGAGAGCTAGTAAGCCTTCTAGCTTCAGCGTGAATACATCTTCGACCACATCGGCACTGATCATCAAGTGAGATAGCGGCCAAACGCTAAATCTATATATACAATATAAATAAAACATTATCATTTCGTTATTAGGTAGATTATTGGAAACAGTAAATAAGGCTATTTGTACATGATTGTATTAAATAAATTCTACTAATATTATAAATGCGAAAGAATATTATAGTGGGAGGAAGACCCCTGTATGTCTGCACAGTTACTACCTACAAGGATCAATTGGAAGCAGCAAACAAATCATAAAGTCCTTTAATCATGGTAAATGAAATAGGCATAAATCCGGAAAGTCCCAGGGTTGAAGTTCATTAGATTTATTGGGGCAGTGCAGTACCCGGATTATCGAGCCAACTGTGTCCCTGGACAACGCCGCATTGTCCGGACTTAGATTAAGAGATGTGTTACAACTGATCAAAATACGAGTGCAAAGTTTTCCTGGTTCATGAATGTAAGTAAGTACATATTAAGTAGATGATTGATCGATGATGATGATGAATAGCCTATGTGTTATTCCGGGACTTGAAGTATACATGCCAAAATTCATTCAAATCCATCCAGCCGTTTACGCGTGAAAATGTAACAAACATACAAGTGATAATAGTTTCGACCACATCGTCACTGACCATCAAGTGAGATAGTGGTCAAACACTAGATCTATACAGTATATAAAAAAAACCACACATCCATACTTACAAAACTTTCGCATTTAGAAATAGAAATATTTATTAGCCTTATAATCTTAAAATTATACTAGGCAAGGCAAAAATAATTATATACATATATTAATATCCAGATTAATTAATGTCATTAGTTTATGTTTAAAGCATGTCACAGTTTACAATGAAAATATACATAATTATGTCAACAATTTAAATGATATTAATATGAAACACAGCGAGGTATAACTAAATATCTATTCATACGAGAATGAGGATTCCACTAAACGCAGCTTCGTTTATTCATTAATGGAATAAAAAGGGTCTAATCGTTTATAATATTAGTAGAATAGAGTAGGTAGGTGCTAAAGTAAAATGGCACAATAATTATTTTTTTTAAGAGTTTTTATTATATATCGCATTAACTACATGCTAGGTAGAACATATGTTCAAATATTTGAAGGAAAAAATTCGGCTTGGGACTTGAACCCACGACTACAGAATACCGTCCTGTCGCTCTGTCCAACTAAGCTACAGCAATAACATCCCCGCAGATGTTAATAAGGAGGGAAGTAATTCGGCCCTAGTGGTATGGGCTGCTATAGCTTAGTTGGACAGAGCGACAGGACGGTATTCTGTAGACGACTGCAGAATACCGTCCTGGTTCAAGTCCCACTAGCAGCCGAAAAATTCCTTCAAATATTTAAACAATTATTTTTTGACTATTGTAAGTATCTTTACTTACGCGAAGTTACTGGAAAACTTGACAAAATGATCGGACAACAAAAGACCAGGCGCCCAGACCTTGGCGTGGTTATGCTAAATGGGAAGGCTTATCTCCAGCAGCTGTGGACATCTTACTGCTGACATTATGATGATGATGACGACTTTTCCGTGTTCTGTAGTATTCATAATAAACAACGTATTTTTTATCGGCTTTTTTGGTCACTAGTATGACAGCCCTTTAATCTTCGGTTCCAAATTGATTCAGAAGAGTATGACATCACTGAGAACTAGACAATAATAATAATAGAATTCACGGCAATTCTTTGTTTTAAATGAACTATGAGCACTTTATAGTTTGTTAAAATGAAAATGTAAAAGAAAAGGATGAGAACATTACGATTAATCCAGTATATGTTCTTGCGTAAGTGAAAAGCATTTATGACGACCCCGAATGGGTGGGGCACAATGATGTTTTACTAAAGATGACGTATATTCATACTGCGCGGTGCTCAGATTTTGTTCCTTTACGACATAAACATGCTTACTGCGACAGATAATACGGTACAAATAATATAGAAAAGGATAGCTATATGTTTAGACTTGCGCTTGAAATACGCGTCGCAATGAAAATTACTACTATTGACTTAATTTTGCCGCCTCAATTTCCGCCCGCTTGTGCGACATCTACCTCATATAAACATATAATATCATTGGTGGGGCAAAGGTAAAAAATGAATACCTACAGTACTTACAAGTACTTCAAGGTCAACTTTTAACAGCGTTGTATTAGATTGATCAGAGTAGCCATATTTGAACAAGTACTATTAGTTTAGAAGTATAATTTATAAGTCGTATTTAGGTCATGAGATTTTAAATATTGTTGTATTTTTGTAGGCATTTGAATAACCATTTCTTTGAATAACCGTCGCTGATGTCAGCGAAATGGCTTCAAAGGAAGATCAGCGCTGATCGTAAGATCAGCACAACGCTGAGTTGAGGCCAATTTGCTAGTTTTATATTTGCTTTGTAACGTGGTACCAAAATGACACGCCTTGTATAGTTTTATTTTATTTTATTTTTACAATTTATTACTATGTTTATCTTTCATATTTATAGCAAATAAACTTATATTCATTCATTCATTCAACAAAGTTAACTATAAAGATATCACCATAAAGTCAACTGTACCGTCTGCAGAAGTACTTTATCTGTTCGTTTTTCACCGTCTGGCGGAAGGGTTTCGTATCTCAAGTTCTAGTCCCCGGGGGAGGTCGTTACACCGCAATAATTACTGACACACCTATCTGGTTCAATTAGGAAGACGAGTTATTTGTTTAGAAACGGCGAACGACGCGACGACGGTGTGAGAGGAGCCCTGATTTGTAAGGTTGTTGTTGGTTGGCTTAGTTTTGAGTAAGACTGGATAAGAGTTTTGAATCGTTCAATAAAAATATATTATATAAATATAAGCAGTCATTAAATTTTGAAGGTATTTTAGAACACTAACCCTTGTTGTTGTGTAGCAATTTTATTTTTTAGCTATCCTATTATTCTTTATTTTAATTTTCGAATACGTATCAAATATTGTTTATAGGTCTATATGTATCTATATGTTTAATATACTATACTATGATTTTATTGTAATAATATTGGTATTTGTTAGCGTGTACAATGATGAGCGCCTTAGTATAACATTTTGCTATAATTTAATAATAAATATATTCAATCGACTACATTATACATTATACCTTTTAGGTTTGTGTGCTACATTTTTGCCACGTCATCACTTAACATCAGATGAGATAGTGGTCAAATTCCAGCTAGTAATACTGAACAAGCTTTTTTATATGCCATATTTTTCACTCGGCGTTTTTACTGCGAGATCTCACACTGCTGTTTATTTGCTTAGCCGTAACCTCTTTTAATTATCTTTCCTACACATTCTCTTTCACATCCAAAACTAACATTCTGTAGTAAATCTGTCTGTCGCGTTTTCAAAACGCTGAACCAATTTGAAAGAATGTTGGTTTAGAGATACACGGAATCCTGGAGAGGGTCATTCATGGAAAAGGCTACTTTTGATGCGAGATGCACTGTGGTGTGTGGGATACTTGAAGCACCGGGAGAACCGTAGTCCACGCGGAGGAAACGGTACGGCGCAGTTATTAATGCTCAAATTTAATAAAAACTATTAGCGCCCCGCGGATTCACCCGCGTGGATAACGCTTTGCCTGCTACTTCAATTATCCCACGGGAACTATACTTTTTACCGGGATAAAAGTAGCCTATGTGTTAGTCAAGTGCTTAAACTATCTCCATACCAAATTTCATCTAAATCCGTTTAGCCGTTTGAGCGTGAAGAAGTAACAAACACACACACGTACACACAAACTTTCGCATTTATAATATTGGTAGGATTAAAACTGCCTTATCCAAAATTGGCAAATCCAAGACACCACTCAAGATAAGGGGTTACAGTGGAATATCAGTGTAAAATCTTGGGTTTCTTGCAAACAGGGGGAGATTGTTTAAATTATAGCTTTAGAGTCCGACGACAGTGGTCCCAGTGGCTTAACCAATTGTCGTCTTGTCAGCGACGCATTCAGGTGCTACTTGGCGTCTTTTTTGAGTTCGTAAATTAATTCAGCAGTACTTTTTATCCATTTTGAGGAAATGGGTGAAAGTGATGGTAGATAAAGGTCTCCTTTTCATGCTTTTGGAAATCACGAAATAAAAGAACTTTCGCTTTTATTGTTAGATATCATTCCATGGGTGACATCGAAGTAACTTTTTAATGATTTTTAATCACACTTCCAAAAAAGGAGGCAGTTTGCCACGGGGTGATTTTTTTAAATGGATGGTAACTATAGGAATGGAACTCGTTGCCCGAGTCTCTGTTTCCTAATATACATACAATCCTGGAGACTTCCAGTCACGAGTGAAGATGTACGCTAGAGCCTACAATCCTAGACCACATCACTTAACATCATGTGTGATAGTTGTCAAACACAAGCTGATAATAATATAATAATATTTTTTAAATTGATTGAAAAAAAAAAAAAACATATATTTGTTTTTCATTCAAAAGTTTAACAGTTCCATATTGGTCCCATGCTATAGCATCAAATGTAAATCATGCATTATTGGTTATTTTCAAGAAAATTGTGAAAATGTACCACGACTACGAAGTGGAAGTTAGTTTGTGTAGTTTTTAAACTAATTTTTGTACTAACTACTTTTCTTAATTAAGTACCTAATTATTTAACTGATAATTCTTTAACTAACAGTTTTATGGTTTATTGCATTAACATCATGGTAAACGGATCTTCGTTCAAATTTTAGAAGAGGGAGAATTCGGTTGGCTAGCGGAATGCTACCTATAGCTTACAGGACCGTATTCTGTTGTTGTGGGTTCAAATCCCGCTAGTAGCCGAAAGTTCGCGTTCGGCCAGAATTGTAAATTTTACTTGTTAGTTATATCTCCTGATTGTACATATCATATAATAATTATATGACATCATAATAAAATCCAAGTATTGGCATTGCATTACGCATTGCTGAAAGGGTGCTATTTGCTATGCATATACAATATATGCATAGCAAATTGCACCCTCGGCAAGAGGTCGTGCACGGGTACGTATTTGCGTATTTATTATATTTAGGTGTTACATTAGAAGAAAATGTAATGATTTTGTATGCTATCCCCATCAAAGTTGTAAACCACAGGGATCGATTCCTGCTGTATTATTGATATAAAAGTGTTTGTATCATTACAGAAGAGGCATCATCAAATGAACAAAAACTTCAGCTGTAAGTATAATGTAAAGCAGCCAACTAAACAATTACATAGAAATATACTTTGTTTGCGATGATCTCGTGGTAAATTTATAGGAACCGTGTAACCAATTAGCAATACATTTAGGTTTATTATTTGCTGTATCTTTTGTTTGTATTTTAAACTAATTTTATTATATTTTGATTTAGGCGGGGTACCAACAACTACGCTTAGTTTAAAAACTGTAACAAAAACATATATAAAAAAGAAAAAAGGCCAAGGAAATAAGAACCTCTCTTTTTGGAAGTCGGTTTGGTAAGTGCCGTACTTTACCACGTCACTTTTACGAAAAGATCCAGCCCTTAGTAGGATTCCATAAGAAGACTATTTATATTTATACTATTACTGTACTATTTACACTATTTATTATATTGACATTCCTTTGGATGTGCATTACAGTTACCCAATGCGCAACATCCAAGGTTCAAAACTATAATTATAATAACTAAACTATATATATTATAGCCGCTGACATTCGCTACCACACGTCTATCATCGTTTGAGAGATAATATTTACATGAAAATTATATAACCAAACCTAAATTCAAGAAGCATTCATAGACCCCTCGAAGACAGTCAAGCAAACACACAAATACGATAATCACTCTCAAGTAAACGTTCTCAAGGTATTCCACTATTTATTGAGCTCGTGATGTCAACTAACCAAATAACCGCTGAATTTTCCACACAAACCCACCAGCTTACGATGATCCCTTAAAATATATGTAACAACTGTTATTTCGCGTAATTTTGAAGGTGTTTAAACGGGGTGGGGAGGTCTACATATAATTGGCAATGACAAATTACAGGGTAGGGGAGTTGAACAAATTAATCACGTGGTCCAATTTGGTGGAAAACAATGCGGGGTATCGTGGGTGGGACGATAGTATTTTGTTATTGTGGAGTGTACACCGGTTGATGAATTTACTGGGTTGTGGGAGGAATTAATTTATTTGGTTTAAATCCTTATCATTATATTTATTGAAGGTTAATATAGCCTTCTTTAATTCTACTGTACGTGTGTAAGATACTGAACTCCTCCTAATCGGCTGGACCGACTTGAATGATTTTTTTTATGTAAACTCTAAGGCTTTCACGGCCGGCGTTGCTTGTTGTATGTATTGCTCCCGGGCTGTTTGGCCGTGGTCTATGTGAAACTTGTGTTCCAGATGTTTCGTCGATCACTGCGGTCGACATCTTCAGTGTTTCAGGTCCGAGCGGCGACAAGAGCGTAGAACTCTCCTTCGCGGCGTCTTCTCTGATACTGATTTTTTTTATGCGTTTGGGTGGCGCCTTTAGTGGTTTAGGTTCACAAATCAGCCCTCAAAATTATATGTGCGTGTAGTAACACGACTTCGACAAGTTATTTCACACTTTTGAGTGTTGATGTTGGTTCCATTTTTTGCTAAAATTTTTGATTTGAGAACTTCTTTAGCGGCGTTGTGCACTTTTGTATGGGAAAAAATGTTAAACTCGCGTCAGATCGTAAGATCGTCAGATCGCCAGAAGTGCCGTTAAAATTTAAACTTAAATGTGTTACAAATAAGGAACATTTTCGTTTGTTGGTAGTTTCATTTGTTAAAGTCGTTTTGTTAAAAGTATTATTGAGTTCGGTTATCAAAACGCTGATATTATATAGAGGAAAGATTTCATTGTTTCAAAATAAATGTCATCATGTTAATTCTATGTGTCCCACTAATATTATAAATCTAAAAGTTTAGATGGATGGCTGGAATGATGTTTGTTACATGAATGGATGAAATTTGGTATATAGATACTTCAGGTCCTGGAATAACAGATCGGCTACTTTTCATCATCATCATCAATCATGTTCAAGTTTTCACTTCTGCCGGCACTCCCGGAGTGCAACCGGTTGTTTTTTTTTCACCCTTTTCAGTGACGTTTGCTACTCACGGGATCAATTGTCATTGTGTATGTTCACCGATGTCTTCACCCGCAACTATTATATTGTCGAGATACGCGTAGCAGTTTTTCAGATATTAGTGTGTAACTCAAAAACCGCTAGTGTGATTTTAATGAAATTTAAATGGGACCACCACGAAAGTATAATCTATCAAACAAAAAAGAATCATCAAAATCGGTTCTTAAACGACGAAGTTATCCGCACAGAAAAAAATAAAATTATCAAAACATATATACCAACGAATTTGGAAACCTCCTTTTTTGTAGTTGGTTAAAAAAATCCCTTGAGTTTCCTTATAAAGAGTTTAATTGTATTGTTGAGCGATGTACAATCTTATAGAATAGAAGAGTAACGAACAACATCCGGCCAGTTGTTCCACGCACAAACATTGCGACTTAATTTGAGTATCCTGTTCAGAAGTGTCTTCAACCATTTGGTGACTATCACGTTACTTGTAATCGTTTCCTTTTTAACCAACTTCAAAAAAGGAGCAGGTTCTCAATACATCTGTGTTTTAAGCTATTGCATAGCTTCTATCACGGGCCTTGAGCGTGGAGACCTAATCCAGAAATTCCGTAACGAAAATAACCTAACACCTCCCACTCCGACCGGCACAGCGGTGATACTTTTTAGTTCTTTTTTTATGTTTGTTATCTCAGAACTTTCGACTGAGTGAACCGATTGTGATCTTATTTTTTTTTACTTAAAAGCTGGTTGGTTGGCTGCTCGTGTGAAATCATTTTCAAATTTCATCAAAATCGGTTAAACGGTTTTTGAGTTACACTTCAATAGCTGAAAAGTGTTACGTCTACATTGATGACTTCATAATTGAGGGTAAAGAAATCGGTGAACATACACAATAAAATTGATCTCATCAAGAAAAGGTCACTAAAAAGGGTGAATAATAAAAATTTCAACAAAAAGGGAACTGACTTCAACCCTCAAATGTGTGAAATAACTTGTTAGTCCATTTTTGGTATTTTTTCATTTATTTAAGTACTAAACGTAGCCATCGTATAAAACTCTACCAGACTGGAAATTGAAAACGAATTTTGGAGTTATTTGGCTTGAGGATTGTAAGTATATGTTTCATTTAACTCTGTTGGATTATGTAAATAAATAAATAAATATGTATAGGTATGCAATTAAATCTATGTATAGTTTATTCCAGACCTATAAACTGTTACTTCCCTTAAACTATCTAAGTCAAGTCAGTCGTAGAGGTGGGAAGAGAGACTCAATGATATTACATGTTTATATGAGGTAGATGTCGCACAAGGGCGCGGAAACTGAGGCGGCAAAATTAAGACAATTGTAGTAATATTCATTGCGACGCGTATTTCAAGCGCAAGTCTATACATATAGCTATCCTTTTCTATATTATTTGTACCGTATTATCTGTCACAGTAAGCATGTTTATGTCGTAAAGGAACAAAATCTGAGCACCGCGCAGTATGAATAAACGTCATCTTTAGTAAAACATCATTCCATACACTTGTGTTTATTAATTGATATATATTCAGACAAATAGGAGATAAGTAAGCGGTGGGGTAATAAGTTATAATTTATTTTTCAATGCAGGCGTGAACCATTCTAGACAGCATCGTCGTTTAACATCAAGTGAGATGGTGGTCAAATATCTGTTTTATGTGAATAAAAAAGTTCTAATGTTCTAGTGTTACAAAGTGTTCATCTATCTATCTATCACACCGTTATAGTGCGATTCTATAATCACCCTTCAACGTCCACCTGGTTACAATCACACGCCTTGACCGCTTCGTTAAATAATTTAAAAAATAACTAACCGGAAGTGCGTTCCGCTCCGTTTGGCGCTTCCGATTTTGCCATTGGTCGGTGTAACCTTTGAACCCACCCCCTGTATACATAGATAGGATTTTAAAACACCCTATTTGTAGTGAGTGGTGACGCATTGGGTTATGTGGGAGCACTGATTGTTGTAGAAACGTACAGCGCTTATAGAATCTATCTTTATATATAATCCATATATATATCTTACTAATATATATGTAATATGTATGTATGGCTAGCTACCACCCACAAGCTTGAAAAACTGTCATCAAAGACATAGTGTGTTCAGGCAGCAGTCCTTGAGAGCCAGTGAGCATTCTAGGTCTAGCGTGACAACATCTTCGACCACATCGTCACTGACCATTAAGTGAGATTAGTGGTCAAGTGCTAGATCTATACCGTATAAAAAAATACTCGAATGAGGCTAATTTTCGTAATGCGTATTTATTTGTACTCTTTGTTACGACTACATATATAAGATACAATATCATACAATATGTATACTATACATATATGGACAATAAGAAAAACTTTATAAATGATTTTTTTCTTTCAGTCCCTGTCGTTCGTCTCAACCTCGATGAGAACTTGTCAAGCGTAATGTGACCATCAAGACATTCTGTAAAAAGGCCAGGCCATGAGTAATCTCTACATAAAGGCGTGTATGTAAAGTCTGATTAGAGTGAAGAAAATAAATATTCCAGGATCGATAATAAGTGTAAACCACTGAATTCTACCCACCCCGCCGGGACACAAACGTGACTTTACTTTTTATTTTTTTAACACACGATGCATTCGCGTCCTCGGCCAAGATCCCGTGATCTCCATGAAAAAGAAATACAGAAATTTTAAAAAAAACGTTTCGGAATTCTCAATCGACTAATAAAGCTTACCGTACAAAACATCTAACTTAAAAAAATGTAACCATGTGGTAAATACAATACAATAACTCTTTATTGCACAATATACACCATATTAAAAAATAAATTTAACAAGATACTAAAATAATTAAGGTAGTACAGCACAATGGGCAGTCTTATCGCATATAGCCATTTCTTCCAGACAACCTTTGGATGGACAGTTTCAGAAAGAATATGCAATATACGATGAATGATGCTATAATATCAATTTAAAACTATAGATAATAATGCTAATTATAATACTTAAAAACATATAATAATAAACGAATACATATATGCAGTAATATATAAATAACTATAATATTGGGCAGTGTCGTGCAATTGATAAGTAGTGTTGGATTTTTGTGCAACAGTAAAACCTTTTATTAAAACTTCCAACTATATTTCAGTCTGTGTTACCATGAAGTTACAAAAACAGAGTGAAGTTAAAGCTGGTTGGAGTGTTAGACGTCGGCTCGCCTCATGGCCCCTTATCTGAAATGAATTATTATGCCTGCTACTTCTGAAGCCTTATCGTTACTAATTTGTTTATCTCGCAGTGGTTGGTAATTTATTGCCACTTACTGGTCACGTACAGATTGGAACAGCTTTGAAGTTTTATCTGATATCTGCTGGATTTCCATGTTATAATTATATAAAAATTTTAGAGTATCGTTTTAGCAAGTTATTGTACAAATCGACGTCTATCAAGGTTTTTGGGTTTCGTACCTCAAAGCGAAAATAACACCCCAGTAGACTCACTTGCCACGAAGAAGGCCAAAGGGCAATGATATTATATGTTTATATGAGGTAGATGTCGCACAAGCGCGCGGAAACTGAGGCGCCAAAATTAAGTCAATTGTAGTCATTTTCATTACGACGCCTATTTCAAGCGCAAGTCTAAACATATAGCTATCCTTTTCTATATTATTTGTACCGTATTATCTGTCGCAGTAAGCATGTTTATGTTGTAAAGGTACAAAATCTGAGCACCGCGCAGTATGAATATACGTCATCTTTAGTAAAACATTGGCCAAAAGGTGTCAAAGCGTCGGTGTCAAACTAAGAGACGCTGGTTCGATCTCCACCTACGGTGTACCTGCCTGCTACCAACCTCAAGTTTAAAAAACTGTCACCAAACAGTGTGTTTAGGCAGCAGTCCTTGAGAGCCAGTAAACATTCTAGGCTTAGCGTAATTACATCTTCGGCCAATTAGTCGTGTATTCACGTCACTAACCATCAAGTGAGGCAGTTGTCAAACGCTAGGTTTGTAATCAGTATTATTATATTGACTCATACATACATGTTGGTACAAGGTACAGAATATTACTGAACCTTTGTAAGTAATATAACAATTTTACAGCGTTTCAATAAATCCAATCAAATGACAGCATAAGCCCGCCAACAATTATATAGCTTCAAGCGAAGGTACATAATGAATATAATTATTCTTATTTGAATGTTAAATACATATGAATGTATAAAAAACGGGAATTAATTACTCTTCGTACGTACCCCCTACTTTTCAAGGGGAATACAACGCGGTCACGGTTCGCCTAATACTTGAAAAAGACCAACGAAAGTGGTTTAAACTATAGTCGGCACCCTCTGACTTATTACGTAAGTAATTCCCGTGTTTTATACATTCATAATGTAAAATCCCTGTTTTGCATACTCGATTAGATAGAGAAAACAATAGCGTCTACAAATCTCGTAAGGCCACAAAGGAACAAGCTCTACTTACGTATGTCCAAGCTAATAACTAAATTGTTCTGCAATTCTGGGTCCAAATAGTGATGACACGACCGCGCCCCGGGCACCGCGTCGCGCCGGGTTTGCTGTGGAATTTCATTAGTGGTCGAGGTATTAGACAGCACTATTGTTCATTGAATTATAGCGGCTGCAGATGAGCTAGAACCACTCTGTAGAGCTGTGGAAACACTGGGCTGCACTCAAAATTGTCCAATAATTTCAAGAAGAAAGACTGAATTCTTGATTACTTTATACTGTTTAGTGAATCCTGACTAAACCGCAATCTAGAAGAAATCGCCGCTTAGCGATATCTGCGGCATTTTTATTTATGTATATGTCTATAGAAGTTCCTAAAAAATACTTACTATAGCTAATTCAAATCATAATAACATAACTCATACATAACGATCATAGAACCAGATGAAGAACTGCAAATCGGTTCGAAACTGGTCGGAAAGTAGATTTCACGTTGACGTGAGTCCTTGCCGTCTTTTAGATAATAATACGTCTAGTTAATTACTTAAAGACTAACGGAGGATCAAAGAGTAAAGTTATTTAAACTAAAATGAAAAATTAAGAATTTATCAAAAATAATGAAAGTACATAAAAGTTTTATTTAAATGCGACGGTCACGTTACATTCATTTAGAAATCAATTACAATAATTATATTTTGGTGTACCTGTGCCCAAAAAAATTGTAATAGATATAATATGACTTGATATTATTGTTATATTTCAATAAATACAATTTGTAAAACTGACGCAAGTTAATTTCAAAACTAAAGAGAGGGCGCTGTATGTATGTACTGTAAACACAAAAAATGTGTATCTCATCATATCGTTCAAATCCTGCAAAATTAAAAATCATAATGTTCAATGTAATTCTATACTAATCGATATTCTTAACAATCCAAAGGGTATCAACATTGATTGGAGTCTTATTGTTTCACTTGACATCACGAATGCAAACCACAAGCGTATACAATCATGCTCTGTTTGAAAATCGATTGTCTTATAACTCTAGGTCTCAACACTAATTATCGCTATCTATCTCTTTCAGATTCATCCCAAAAAACGTAGTTAGAAAGAGATGCCCTTGCAATTTAGACAGCCGAGTCGGAATGTTCGATAGAGTTATGCCTATATTAGAATTAATGCAGGCGCCACCAATTGTGATGGAATCCCATGTTGTCCTATTGACTAGCAAGCAGTCAGGGCTGGCTCGCAATTCTCAATTATTTTGCATAGAGATATATTTTGGAACTTTTTTGTTGATCTGTTAGGTTTTTTATGTTACCACGAGCTAGAATGCTTACTGGCTCTCAAAGACTGCTGCCTAAACACACTATGTGTATGGTGACAGATTTTCAAACTTAAGGGTGATAGCTAGCCATGTGGATACTCGAAAGTACCGTACCACCATTCTGAGAATTTAATAACGGTGTTACCTTCACCGGAAGTTAAAGCCGTTGGTGGGGATCGAACCAGCGTCCGTCAATTTGACAGCCAATGCTCCCACCGCTGAGCTATCATGTCGGCCTGTCAACCTAGTGTAAAAGTTTAGTACCATATTAACTGTACTGTGCTAAAATAAAATATTTAAATATTTTAAAAAAACGTACGAAACATGAACCGAATGACAATTGATCCCGGAGTAGCAAAACTAAAAGTAACAGATCACTGAAAAGGGTGACATTTTTTTTTAATCAAAAATTGAACCGACTTCAACACTCAAAAGTGTGAAATAACTTGTCGAAGTCGGTACCATGTTCACAATATTTAGATAATAATTACTTTGAACTATCATGGTCAGTTCCATTTTTTTAAAATAGTTAATCGTCGTATTTGGGTGTGATTCAAGGTTAAGACAATGTTTATCATCAAGTTTCTGATGAGAAAAGGAGACACGAAGAACTAAAAGTAGTCTGTGTGCCACCCCTATACTGAGGCCAATTACTTAAAGAGTATGCAGTCTACCTGGCATTGTCCATAGACGAATGCATCACTTAATTCGCGCCCTCGCCACAGATCCGTAACTAGTATAGAATAGACAGAGGTTCTAAACTCACCTTCTCGTTAAATCTAATTTTTGTGAGTATATCTAGTAATTTTGTAATAATGATTTTATCAAACGGGGCTTAATCGCGAGAAGACTAGTCTTCTCGTGACCACGACCAATGCAACTTGGTCGAAACGTCGAGGTAAATAAATTACTAAATGTTTTTCTCGCGATTAAGCCCCGTTTGATTTAATAACAATGTGTTCGAATCGCGAAAGTCTAAAAATTACAATGATTTTATTGTTTTATTTGTAGTAATAAATATGTGTACGCCGTAAGGCAATACAAGCTGGCAACCTGTACATAGAAAACTATTTTTACCAACAAATGGAACCGACTTCAACACTCACTACAAGTGTGAAGTAACTTGCTGAAATTTTGGCATATTATGGATTGGAGTTGGATTTTGGCATATAATATGTTTGTATAACAGAGGTTGATTTTTTTCAACATAGAGAACAAAAATATCAAAAGCGCGGAATGCCCTCAGAGAGCCTCAGGTGGCAGAATTTTAAATAGCACTAGCTTCAGGTACACCATAATGGGTACTGAGTACACTGGTACCAGAAAAATACACGGAGACATACTTCGACCCAGACTTTTGGCTGAAAGTTACGAACGTATATTTGCGTTTCTATATTCGTTATATTGTATTCTTCTATATTCTATTCTATATTCGTTCTAAGTTTTATATATCGTTTATTATATATTCTATATTCGCGTATATTCGTTACGCTTACGCTTCAGGGTGGCGAGAACAAACATAAATCCAAAAATGCATTTCATCAAGTTCACAAAAATATGTAAGTTAGTTAGTAAGTAAAGCAATTGTTTTGTAGACCAGTGACAATACAATTTTTCATTTTATTGCCTGAATTAATGATGCTATAATTAATCAGTAAATATGCTTTTAAAAATAAAAAATAAAGATATTTGAATCTAATCCGAGTTCTGCCTATTGTTGCGTTGGCCGGAGGCTTCATTGCGGCGTTGTTGCGTTATTATTGATATGTACGTTATTTCTTTAGTATTCAAATCGAAAATTGTAGATAGCATAGTGAGTCTTGGTCCTGTACATCATCATTGTGTATCTTCAGATGCTTTCAACGTCAAGTTTAGTTGAGTATGTGGGGAATGCACAATTAGCAAGCAATTTAGAGGCAAGTGCGCCTTTGTCGTTTGGTGATAAGAGTTAAGTGAGTGGGTGTTAAAGGCCATTGTTTTTGTGTGACAAAAGTTACCAGCGGTTCTGAATTAAGGGCTTACCAGGTGCTGATGACATTACAGAGGCTCGCGGGTGTTTACAGGCAGCAAGGGTGAGACTGATGCGTGTTCATTTAAAATATTACAAATGTGTAGTTATACGGATAATGGCTTAAACAATATTATCAAATGGAAACACATATTTAGACTTTTTAATGTCCTTTCTTCTGGTGTAAGCCACAGTTCAACCGCAATTGTCATTACCGTGAGAATTCTTGACATAGGAAAAATAATTTGGTCGCTTGAACATATTTTTTCACTAATAAATTAGCAAATGAAATGAAATTTTGTTCAATCAGAATTAATCTTCATGAACTGTTCTCATAAGTGGTATTTTTTAAAGTATTAGACATTATGAATTTATAAAACACGGGAGTCACTCACGTAATAAGTCAGAGTGTTCCAACTATAGTTTTAGACATGTATAGGAAATTCCACAAACTAAGAAATTGTCTATTTAGCAAATTGTCAGTGGCTGACATGGTCAAGCCATAATTGTAATAAATAGATCAAGCGCTTTTCAATACCTACCTCACAGTGTCTGAGTTCTGCTAACACATTGCTCATAGATTCTAAATGAATTGTCGTTTTTCGCTAGTTTTGCTATTCTACTTGGAGTATAATTGAAATGAATGTACAGATCTAATTCGTACCGCAATGCAAACGAGATGCAATTATTATTTTAGCGGAATACCAGTTTATTTCTGATTATGTTTCTTTCATATTGCTTATGAATTGTTTGTGTGAATAAATAGGAGAATTGGCACCCAGGCTAGAGAGCCAGTGAAATTCTAGTTTGACTCCACCTTCGAACACATAGATACTGACTCCAAAGTAACCTAAAACAAGGAACAAACATATTGCAAGTAAAATAGAAGTTCATAAATAGCAACGACACCTAACGCGAAAGAAAGTATAAAAATCGTAACATACCTGTAACCGCAACGTGACAACGTCTTAAGGCGATTACCATCTGGGGGGAGGTGGGGTGCGACACGTAAACCGCATTAGATATGTTAAATCCTTACCCTGGGGGAGGGGGTGATATTTTTATTCGTATCGCTTACTTTTGTGATTATTGTACGGGCGGTATTTGCATTACGACGAGGTAGAAGATGTGACAGGATTTGATCCTTTAGCGGTGTGTGATATTGCAGAATTATGCAAAAAAAAAAGCTATTAAGATTAAGATTTGTTCATTATAATCTACGATTTTTGCTACAATCTGACAAAAGCGATATCAATACTGGTAAGTTATTACAGACATATTATATTGTGTATAATCTTTTTAGACTACTTTAGCTTTTAACTACTTGGTATTTCAATTCAGCAGAGCTATACCATATTAACTCTTGATGACTTTTTCTTGGTATTTTAACACGTCGAGTTTTGTTTTGTCTCAATAAACAAGTATTTTCTCAGATTTTCCGTCAACCACAGTGCGTATAATATTAATTGAAATTGATTATAATGCCATTATAATTCACGACAATACTATAATGTACTACATGTAAGTACTACTTGTTAACGTGTAGCATTTTTTGGTTTCTGATTTTTGTACTTAAGTGGACTGAAAACTCTGACATTGAGCTAGTCGGAGTTTTCAGGCGACCCAAGGCCCTATTCGCTAACGTTGGCCGTATTGGCCAACGTCGCGTATTAGAGCCTACACTTATCTCTGAGAAGTATGCCCATGCCCATGTACCAGCAGTGGGAACGTATTGGGCTGATTATTAATGCAATGAGATTAAAGATATATCATAGATATATAAGATACATAAGCGATAGAAAGATATCACTACTACGAATAACGCATTCTAAAAGGTTTAACGAAAAGCTGTCATTTTAATTGACTGAATAAGTATCAAGATTAGTTACTCGATGTTCCCAGGTGACATTCCCATGCTTTTCCCCAACGAAAGCTTGAAGAAACCGTCCGCAGCTCTCGGTTTGAGTCAAGAATGCCTCCGTGTGTCGGAAGTGACTTTTTTATTCAGTTTATTTTATGTGGAGCTCTCCTTCTGTCACTCTTCATTGTGAAATGGTTCTTTTACTTACAGTTATACATTTTTTCTTTTATTCCATTGTCTTTTATTTACTCGTCTACGTTTTCATCTTTTGTGATTACGTCGAGAACACGCGTACGAATCGCTGGCTTAAAATTGTGTGTCTTATTTGATAACATTCAGGTCAGATCTTTAATGTGTTTTCCTGTGGCTCTAAATGGTTCATACAAACTAACTTAATGTTAAAAAAAAAAAGAAGAGGAGGATATTACAAATGCAATATCCTTGAACTTGATCTGTTAATGCCCATAGCAACATTAGCAACATTAGCAACAAATATGGCGAGATAGACTAACGCACCCGTGAAAATACAGAAATAAAATGGGCCATACATTTACTTAATAGCAATATTTTAAAAAAATCCCAAAAATGGGTTTTCCCCCATTTCAGTGACCAATGCTACTTACGGGATCGATTGTCATTGTGTATGTTCACCGATTTCTTCACCATCGACGTATGCGTAGCACTTTTCAGTTATTGGAGTGTAACTCAAAAACCACTTGACCGATTTTAATGAAATTTAAATGAGACAACCACGAATGTATACTCTATATAACAAAAAGTCATCAAATTCGGTTCATAAACGAAGAAGTTATCCGCGAACACACATAAAAACATATATACCTTTATATACGGTCGAATTGAGTAATCTCCTTTTTTTAAGTCGGTTAAAAAGGGCGTACAGTGCATACATTATACACCCGTCGATAATAGCTATCTTTTCCAAAAGTTAGGTAGAAACAATATGTTTTCGGAAGGGTCAATCCGCGTCAAAACACATGAAAATGACGTAACTAAGCGTCGTAAAATGAAAAACTATCTTACCTTAGTCTCAGTACATGGTGACTTCAACACTCAAAAGTGTGAAATAACTTGTCGCAGTCGAAACCATGCTCACAATATTTTGATAATAGCCACTTTTGAACTATCATGGTACCGACTTCAACAAGTTATTTCACACTTTTGAGTGATGAAGTCGGTTCCATTTTTTGGTAATTTTTTTTTTTCATTCAAGCATTTGCCAACAAAGACTGACAAAAATATGGATGTACCTATTTAACAATTACGTACTTACCTTGTTAAATCAATGCTTGCCTTTACTACGTATCATAAAACGGCCCTTAGAGCGTTCACAAATTTGTAAATATTATCATTTCTAACAAATCATATCCATCCAAATAACAGAGCAGCCACATTTTCCCCACAGTTGTCCCCTCGAAGAAAGCGTTATTTTGTGTTTTTACAAGTCGGCAGCACTCAGATATTCACAGTCGAGTGGTCGATTCGTGCGCACCCCCTTACCCCTTTGTGCACAATCGGATAAGGTGGCAGTGCCTTGAATACGAGTTAATTTTCTTCTTGTGAAATGCATTACTTTCTATTTGTTGGTCTGTGGAGTGAAAAGATTATGATGGAGTTGATGTCTTCGTGAAATGTTATTGGAGTCAATTTATGTTGTTGTCACTTGAGTAAGATGCTACGTCACTTTAGCGGCGTAAGGGGTTTCCATGGTGCAGCCAGCAAGCTAACGGCCACTTGGTCGATTTTCATTTTGGTTTTAGATGACCACAATAAAAGACCCTTTCTAGTGCCCGCCAGGATAGGGAATGGAAAAGAAAGGACCCATAAATTCTTGAAGATTAAAATTCAGGTTGTTACGGTCGGGTGAATAACGTGTCTGTTTCTATTGCCGGTTCAAACAAGCGATCTGGACACCTTTTGGTATGCAAGACGGTGGGTACCCACCGGTACGTCAACAGGTATGTAAAAGATGAGAGCTGAAAAGTTGATTTTCCTTCATAACGTCGTGCGCTAATGAAGATTCATTATGTAATGAGACTAATGAGACGATGGATTTTCGTCTATACGCAAGGTTTTCGTCACGGGATGGTTGGGGACGCATAGTAGTGCCATCTTTGATGTCTTGACGCGAATTGACTCTTCCAGTCACCGAAAATATTTTATATGAAAAATTAACGAAAAACCACATATTACTACCGGGTGTGTTAATTTATGCACATACTTACAGCATGAGCGCCGCCGCCAGGATTACTTTCAGGGAGGTGCATCTGCACCTACATACTAACTGATGATATACATACATCCAGAAGAATTTTATTACGAAGAGATATGCCCAATATTATAACATTTTCATAAAAATAATGTAAAATGAAGCCATTTCTTTTATACAATTGATAACACAGGTGTGTTTAATTATCTCATGGAACGAAGAAGGGGTTATTTCATGAGACTTGTCGCAAAATAGCTTCACATATTTTCAACCTTAAAATGTATTGCATACAATTTATTTTTCGTTGATATTCATACCAAGTTCACCAACAAAGTAAGGTCTATGTTACTGCTTTGAGGAATCTTATTTATAAAGATTGGTAAGTTAAGTGGCGTTCAACCTTTTCTGGTCGAGTTTAACTGTACATTTTCTGAGTTAATGAGTCAAAACGATGGTGATAGCAATAATAACACCGCGGCTTATAGAGATCTCGGTTTGTAACCGCTGTATTAAAATATGTATGATATTTAAGAATGGATTAGCAGTTTTAATGAGGTGCTCTTAGCAACTCTGTTGGTTTTAGAACTCGTAGTCAGTATAAGCTATCTCCATACCAAATTTCATCGAAATCGGTGAAGCCGTTTGAGCGTGAAACGGTAACAAACATACACTTTCATATTTATAATATCAGAATCAAACTTTCGCATTTATAATATTAGTAGGGTTAACGATTTAAACGTATGTAAAATGTTTCGGATTTTGCACAATCTTAGTCACAGTCAGTACGGTACAGGTAGTAATGTGGCCACGACCTTCAGTCATGATGATAACGAGTAACTGAAGGCCTTAACCAGCGTTCAAAAAATATGAGCAAATAGCAATAAAGAAAGGTGAACTGCAATAACTTAATAATTTGGTAAAAATGTCACCCTCGCAAAAACAAATGGACTCATTTTCTATAGTTTATGCCCTTTGCAGAAGCACCGGCATATCGCGAGCAAAGGTCGCGACCTGGTGGCTAATGTCGCGCCCTTTCGACCTGTCCCGTAGGAACCATAATCATGCTGGATCTATGATGTTTTACTAAAGATGATGTATATTTATACTGCGCGGTTCTCAGATTTTGTTCCTTTACGACATAAACATGCTTACTGCGACAGATACAAATACGGTACAAATAATATAGAAAAGGATAGCTATATGTTTAGACTTGCGCTTGAAATATGCGTCGTAATCAAAACTACTACAATTGACTTAATTTTGCCGCCTCAGTTTCCGCGCGCTTGTGCGACATCTACCTCATATAAACATATAATATCATTGTGCTGGATATAGACTGTAAAGATAGGTAGGCTCAAGTACCGTACCGTAAGGCCGCATTGATATTTTTTTCATCCAGGTTACCAAACTGGATGAATCACCAAACTCGTCTAAGACACAAGATTAATAGTCGATGAATCATGATAGTAAGAGAATGGTGGTGATTCTGTTGTTCAATTAAACTAACTAAAATATTGTTGTTTATATCTATATAATATATATTTAAAAATTTAATGATCAAGTCCAAATTAGCATGAAACTTATGAAGACTAAGACTAAAATTAGATCTTTTTATTAAAATGCGGGTAGTTTTAAGGTAAAATAAGATCGTGACAGCTGTCGCGTTAATTGGTGATAGCTAAAACTACCCGCAATCGAATAAAACTCGTCTAATAGTAGATATTAATTGAATTATGACTGTCTTCGAACTTGCCTTTTCTATGGGATCAATTTGGAGGTATTGACAATATCAGCGCATCTGTTTCACCGAAAACGCATCTCTTTCATTGTTGACACCATCGCACCATCGCAATTCCCCTGACCCCTGGTGGTGCGGGCTCAATCCATCATAAGTTGTTATTTAATTATGACCCCCTACACTGGCGTGGCCCCGACACGACCCATCCAATTACCACAGCTCTAATTATAATTATTGCACATTCATTTAGATACCATTTGCGTGCAGATAATGAAAATTTCATTTTTTGTAACTTGTCAAAAATTGCCGTTTGTCAGATTGATACACGACTGTATATCGCTTTGCCAACTAAGCCAGTGCAAAGTTCCGCAAGCAGTTTTTTTTTCACAGGACGGCCGTGCGAGTAAATAAGCCGTGAGCAGCGGGGTGTGTCAAGTCTACTAATTTCATGTTCAGATTTATATGAAATTAAATGAAATGTTTATTGGTAAGAATTTTGGGTCATTAGTTGTGCTAAGATGTTATAGCTTAGTAGATATCCATCAAAATTGTGCCTTAGCAGGCGTATAAATTCATAATATTATGAAACATTTTTTTTTCTTAATTACATTTTTCTATGACAATATACCCATTTATATGGCTAAGATAATATTATTATGTTTAAGTTCCAGTAGGTTAAGCTATATAAATCAATTTGCTCATCATAATTTATGTTAAGTTAATAATTATAATACAGTATTGAAACTACTTTTCATTAAGGTAGTCATTTACAGAACAATAACATTTATCCAAAAGGAAGTTAAATATTCTTATTTAAAATAGATTTAAATTAAACTCTTTAAACCTTAGCTCTTAAACTCTTTAAAGCTAATTTGTGAAATTAAATAATTTCATTTAATTATTAATCGACGCATAAATTGTTTGTATTATTTTGTTCATACAAAAATACCAAATACGCAATAAATAAATGGATGAAAAATACTTTACCTATTCTCAGACCAAACTAAATTTACAAAAGATTCATAAAATCAGGTAAACCGATTCAGAGGAGTTCGATATCAAACACGAGATTTTATATATTCGATCAACATCCTACTGGAATATTTATCTTAGCGCCATCTAACTCATTAAGCATGAACTTTTTACGGCATCTAATATTGCAAACTACTAAAATATCGGACAATTTCTACCACATCCTGACGCAGATTATAGTTTTGCACTTCACACAATTATAGATTCTATGAAATCGTCGTCTTAGTTCTTAAATTGATAAAAACTGCATCCAAATCGATTCACTACGAGGTGCCACAGACAAACACACACATAGTGGTCAAACTCATATCACCTCTTATTGCGTCGGGGGTTAAAAATTCGTTTCTGGTATCACAGCAGTCGCAACGTTTCAACTTCTTAAGAGATTAACATAACTATACCTACTTGCTAAATCTGGATTTATCATTATATAAACACACATAAACAACTAATATTATATCTAGGTCAATAATGTTTTACTAAAGATGACGTATATTCATACTGCGCGGTGCTCAGATTTTGTTCCTTTACGACATAAACATGCTTACTGCGACAGATAATACGGTACAAATAATATAGAAAAGGATAGCTATATGTTTAGACTTGCGCTTGAAATACGCGTCGTAATCAAAATTACGACAATTGTCTTAATTTTGCCGCCTCAGTTTCCACGCGCTTGTGCGACATCTACCTCATATAAACATATAATATCATTGATCTAGGTATAATGTTGATACAGCTACTCAAATCAACAGCAGGAAAACTCACGGTGACATTTTTAAAACGATAAAAACATGATAGTCGCACACGTACACGCACGCCGCATTGTGCTGGCTTCACATGACAATAAAGGGGTTTTCGAGTGTGCTTTTCAATTTGCCTTGGGTGGAGTGAAATAGAGAAAACCAATGAGTTGATTTATTCGTAGGTTAACTAAAATAATAATCTTTGATCAAACTATGCCATGCTTCTTCTATAGATAGACCAATACAAAATATTTATAATAAATTAGCGAATGAAATCGAATTTTGTTCAATCAGACTTAACTTTCTTGAACTGTTATCATAGCTGGTATTTTTTCAAGATTATTATTACAGATGTAGGACTTTCAACAAAATGAGCTAAAAAGACTTAAACATGTCTATTTAGCCTGTCAAATGACAACTTTTCTCTATGTTTATGTAGGTACAGTACGTTCCGCACAGCAATACAAAAATGTAGTCAATATGCAATACAATTTTTCTAATACAAAAAATGACAATATTTATATGATGTAGGTATCAAATCAAATATCATCAAATAGGTAAAAAATCAATTCAATTATTATATCACTGGCGTTAACAAGTAAAATAACTGTTTCAGTGTAAGTGCTTAGATGAGGTTCATTGAATCTTCGCTTCTCTTAAATCAGAAACAAAAGTGGCGAAAAAATAATAAGTTATCTACGGAGTTCGCTGTTCTTGGTCAAATCAAGTTCGTGTAATAGTGAAACTTTTTTATACAATGGATCTGTTCAAAAACCTCGCACCACGAGTGCAGCGGAAATGAAACGGAGCATGTGTCGATGAAATCGTCCACAGAACTATTGTCGCGATCCGCACGAAAACACGTTCCTGAACGTAACGATACTTGTCAAACGTGAAGGGAATTTAGAGAAAAAATATCAACGGATGCGGGATGACGGCGAAATCGACAAAAAGCGCAGGTGCGCGCGTCTAAATTAAATTTGGAATATTGAATTGAGAACGTAGCTTTTCCGATATACATTTTACCGGGCAACACTGAAAACTTTCGTACCCTTCGAGAAAAAGATACATGGATTACGTATATTATATAAGTATATATTTTTTGATTAAATATGTCTTCACAATCTGATATTACTTATCACGATGTATTGTGTTGGAAAGAAAAGCTTTCATAATTTTTCTAATAATAGTTATGGAGTTTCAAAACTACAAAAACCTACTTCAACTAACGTTTATTTTTCCATGTAAAATGTTCTGTAAATCTGTTTATACATCTGTTAATATTTCGCAGGATACACCACCAACTTTGTAAGTGGTATACAGAGAGAAAAATATGCACTAAGTCTCAACTTATCTGATAATTTCGCCGAAATCGGATTATATTATAACAAATATGCTGGAAAAGATGTGATTTCATCCGAAAATCACAGATAATGTGTACGAGTGAGTCTAAGCCGCAAAAACATTTTTCACCTACGCCTACTACAAATGTACATACCTACCTACACCCTTGCACACCCAAAACTAGCTTAACTTTGCGCAGCATGTGTAGATACACGTCGTGCTGTACAAATTTAAGCTATATAGTTTCAAGCAGGCGCTTCAAGCTGTTACCAGAATTATACAATTTATTGTATTAGGAACTAGCCTGTAATGATAGATGTATTGCTTGATAAATAAATAAATAAATGTCTTTACCGTTATCTGCTAAAATATTTTTTATGGTATGCTTTTTTTGCACGATGATGTGATGGTCAGCGATGATGTGGTCGAAGATACAATCACGCTAGATGTAGATTATTTACTGGCTCTAGAGGACTATAATAGCCTGAATACACTGTTTCGTGATATTTTTTAAAACTTGGTAGGGTGGTAGCTATAGTATCAGCTATAGTAGGGCAGGTATTCTATAGTACCCTACCACCGTGCTGCGAATTTGATAACAGTGTTACCTCCACTGGAGGCTGAAGCTGTTGGTGGGCATGGAACCAGCGCCTGTCTGTTTGACAGCTGAAGCCTCCATCGCTAAGCCCTCATCACTTCTCATGTTTATCTATACTCAACATAGCACCGACAACCTTTGATCATTCATAGTAGCAATCATTACTACTCAAATAGTAGTCAGTACCTACTCAGTAGAATATATTACTCTTCAGAAGCTATTCAAAAGAACATCCAATATTGTCAAAACAAAGCCTTTGTCAAATAAATACCCCTTTGCTAGGCTTTTTCGCATTTCATTTGTCGCAGACGCAAGCTACGTGTCTGATTTTCATGAGCACCAATATTCCGTAGGCCGATATTACAGTAAAATTTATTGAACGTTAGGGTTGGTTGCGATATTGATGAATAGGGAAACATTTTCTTAATATTTGAATATAGAATTGAAAAATTTAAAAGGCCACTATTGACGGAGAAAGTCTAGTTTCAAAGGTCAACGCGCTGATAGCCTTTATGCAAAACAATATACCTTCAGAGATTGTGATTTCATATGAGGAATAACGCAATTAAATGGAATATTTACACACAGCAAAATATAATGAGATCTGTGCCTGAAGCACGCAGATCATATTATACTAGTCAATGCAGAAGCAGGAATAACTTGAAAAATCATCAATCATCACCACGGGGCACAGCTAGGAACTAACTAATTCAAAATACAGTTGAAAGTATAGTGCCCATGATAAATATGTTCTACGAAATCTTTTGTACACGCATTAGGGAAATTATGATCATAACAATAACTAGCAAAAAAATTAAGATCGTTAAGTTTCAATAAAACAAACATCGCTGTTTTCCCGTTTCCGCAAGTAAACTTTTTAATTTTTCATCCACGGCCGCCGGTTTCAATTATTTTACTTCTAATTTGTATTTGCGCCCCTTTTTCAGGATTTTTTGTTGGTGGGTGGAATGTGTTTTAACTATTATATTTTATATTTGCACAAGAAATAGATATGTACTTACGTGAAAGAAGGATGGCAGAACCAGCCTTGCTCCCGAAAAATGAAATGACAACTCGTTATCCTTTATATATTTTAAATTTTATTTTCTTTACAGAAATTATATAAATAAATACCTTTTCTACTATTCATATGTGTCATAGATGATAGAGCAGATTTTAGACATAACGTAAGGGATGTTCAAACAGGAGATATCTGAACCTGAGTTATATACTGCCTACCTTAATGTTACGTACTAAATCTGGGTACTTGGTTAAAAGTTACGTAAGTTTCGACATGGTTTAGGTTAAACCGAAGTTTAAGGTAAATAATATAATATTATGTAAACACTAGTAGATAAGATTTATGGAAAAATATCTAAGGAAATTAAAAATCTTCTTAAGAAATATTATTTACTAGAGAAGCATAAAATAGAACGATTGGGGTATAATAATATTATGTAAACACTAGTAGATAAGATTTATGGAAAAATATCTAAGGAAATTAAAAATCTTCTTAAGAAATATTATTTACTAGAGAAGCATAAAATAGAACGATTGGGGGATGCGTGTCCCGGCCCTTCTCAAAACAAACAAATATAAAATCCTAATTTATTATTATTATTTTTTTATGGGACAACATTCACACAAGGTCATTAATTAACGCATATTTCTATAGTCTGATAATTTCCATGCTCCATAATCCTTAATTATAGAATTTTACATGTAAGTAATGTACCTACATAATTATGTACTTAAAAGAAATAAACAGATTTTATTTTTAATTCTTTTTTACGTCGTCGATTTCGGTTATTTACAGACACGAAGCACTGGACACACTGGTGTGTCTAGATGGCGCAGACCAAGTAACTATCACTTTTTATTTTGTCATGTGGACACACTAAGACTTTTGTTTTGAGTTTTTAATGAGAGTACCTAGTCAATTTTGTTGAAATCTGTCAGTAGACGTTTTAGGATTATTTTGATACTGGATTTGTGGAGAGGAAATCCACTTAATTATTCATTTAAAATAGGATATTTGTCTGATAAGTACACATATTTTGTGACGCCTTTTTTCATTATTTTTACCGAAAAGAAAACCCGTAAAATTAGCCTCGAAAAATCTCGAGACCTTGAGATTGATAAGCACGAGAAATCATCAAATCAAAATTGTTTATTGCTTATTGGATCATGGACCTCACATGATGGTCAGTGATAAAGTGGTCGAAGATGTTATCACGACATACCTAAAATTCTTACTGGCTCTCAAGGACTACTGAACACACAATGTGTTTGTTGACAGGTTTTTTAAATTTGAGAGTGGTAGCTCCCCAGTCCGAATATACCCTACCACCATGCTAGGAATTTGATAACGGTGTAACCATCATCAGAAGCTCAAGCAGTCGGTGGGAATCGAACCAGTGTCCGTCAGTTTGAGATCCGATGCTGCCACCGCTGAGCTATCATCGTTTCACGTACAATAAATATATGCCAATTTAACGTTATGACAATTGAGTATATTAACGTAACTTTTGTACCGTTACTTGACTATCAGAGCGTTATTTATAGTGCGGGTAGTTTCCAAATGCACTACAAACGCATTCGCGGGAAATGTCGCGAGTGCGGCCGTGACTTCCGGGGCGAGATGACACCGCCCCCTACACGCAACCCAGTTACCTGAATAGGGTTGCCTTGCCTATAATGTAAATAAGTTATACATTTTTTGTAAAGTGTGTCTTATTTCATTACTTTTAAGGCAAATAACTGAGCTATAACATTACACACAAGTGCGTAATAGATTATCCCTATAATGGTATTACCTTACTGCAATTTTTATGCGAGTAAACAGAGCATTCTCCATTTTATAGTTAAACGATAAAACCAGTACAATTTTGTTTTGCCTCTTAATTGTATTAAAAATGTCTGAAACTCGTAAGCTTTTCTTATTACACGAATTAATATTCAAAGTTATAAAATTTCTACTGCTATTTATTGACGATATTTTATAATGTTTAAAAAACGTATAATACCAACCCTAAAGCAAAGACATCATTATGATAATGGATGTCACGGGCTGCAACTTCACAAGTGCTCTAGAAAGTAGTGGGTGTACCAGCATACTTCTTCAAAACCAAGCCAAAACCACCCCTAACTTGTTCTTTATACATACCACCGTAGAAGCAAGATTTAGTTTGTAGCAGCGACGGCTAGATGGTGCGACAATCGCTGAGAGCAACACATTAGCGGCATCTCACGGCGAGTGCGAAAATTACTGAGGAATTATAATGCTTAAAGTGTCCGGAGCTTTCAGGTTCTTGTGGCGTTGCTGGGTGCTCAAGACACGTTCTAACTACTTTATACACTTTGGGCAAGATGCATTCTGTTGTTGGGTTTGATGGCACGGACTGAGCTAACGTGGCTAAATGTTGGCTGGACGTTTTTTGTATATAAATGTCTCTACATACCATATAAATAACGTGAAAAGGTTTGGAGACTACCTACTTTTTATACCTACATACATGAATATATGTACTGTGTGAAACCTGGATGTATATCGATTAATGAATAATTTGGGATTGTATTTTTATTTGATGAAGCAAGCACATTTGACCAAATATTGTCCTCGGCTGATTAAACTGTTTAATTCAATATTTTAAAGTTTCTTTACCGTAGGGCCAACACATCCGATATTCTACGAGTAACTGAAAATATGTAGAAGGCTAATATTTTGACTGTCTATCGGTGTAATAACTACAGTATTACCTATATTTTACGAAACTCTTTTAATCGATACAGAGACTAGATTAATTAATGCCTGTATTATAAAATAACCCTTCATATTCAACAAGGTACAAATGAACAAATTAAATGTAAATTTGATTAGTTTACAAGTTGTGCATTTGTCGTGCCTTGGGTGCATTCTTTCTATTGATAACTTCATAAGTTTTAGCGACATCTATGACAATCAACTTAAACTACTTTAACTTTAAAATAAAAAAAAGAATAATTAAAATCGGTTCACCCAGTCGAAAATTCTGAGGTAACAAACATTTTAAAAAAACTTGAGAACCTCCTCTTTTTTTAGGTCGGTTAAAAATCATCTCAAAGGGTCACAATGTTTGTCGCTGAATGATGCTCCGTCAGAGCTCCAGCAAGCTGTAAACGAGATCAAAAAGTGTTTCGAAATCTGGTTCAAACGTATGAAACTTTCTATGGAGGCTGATGGAGAGTAACTTGAAAAGATTCAATAAATAGGTATTATTTGTATATACTATAGGTACCTATAGAGTATTTTTTTTAATTTTCGCAAAACTTTCTGGGAGTCCCACGTGCTTAGATTGGAAAATATTTGTATTTTGTATTAACAAGCTTTACCTTACCTGTACTGTATCCTATTAAATAGTTCGCCATATCCAACGTAACTGGATTCCGTAACAAGTTGTCCATCTGACCAGCTCTCCCAGGCTTTGATGAATGTATTTAGGCTAAGTGATATTAAGCAACGCCTACTCATTATTTTATGTTTACCTAGAGTTTACATTTTGCTCTCAGATGCCCCCGTCCCGTCAGCAATTTGAGTTTGCAATCGTTTATACAGTACTTACCTATATATAATATTTAACAATTCATTGAGTTATAGGCTGACAATAGCTAGTGGATTGCTCAAATGTTATTCTAGTCGCTGCTTTATTGTAATTAGTTATTAGTATTTTATTTAAATAAACAAAAATATTGCTCAGACCTCCCTTCAAAACTACCTAAACCTTAACTATTTTATAATATTGTGTGTATATTCATATTTTTATGTAAATAAACGTGTAAATTAATCAATTAAGTTTTATGTTAAAAAGTAACTAATTTTATAATAAAAAATATTTTATAAAACATAATAATATAATATGGAACAACATTCTCACAAGGTATTCAGGTCCCAAACTAGGCAGAGCCTGTACTATGGTAACCTGATGACTGATATATATACTTATATACATATACACACCCAGACACAGGTCAAACAGACATGTTCATACACACAAATGTTTCACCTGTCCGGGAATCGAACCCCTGACCAGCGGCTCAGAAGGCAGAGTGCTACCAACTGCGCCAACCGGCCAGTCAGAGATAATAAATAGTATAATATTACTTTGAATTGAGTGAAAATGCTATATTAGCTCAAATTCAATTATTTATTTTCACATAACACTTATTAATATACTAAACATTGCAAAAATATATGGTTAGGTATATTACTAATTTTAGGATGGAGTTTACCAAAATTTAAATGCGATTATCAATTTTGGTGAACTTCATCCTAAAATTAGTTATTACCATTTTTTTTCAAATCATTAATTTCTGTAATGTTTAGTATATATGTGTTATGTGAAAATAAATATAAGTAATTGAATTTGAGCTAATTATTTTTATTCCATTCAAAGCAACTGTAGGAGTAAAACTACATGTAGATGATAGCGAAGTTAGTTCGTCGCATAAATTGTAGATGGCGCTTACTATTGAGCAATTATCTTTCTGAATCGCGGTGACGAGATTCTCCGTGTCTACCATGTACTTTTTAAACTTAAAATCAATAAATGCCGAGAACCAAGAGTATCTGACTTTGTCATTTTCTTGTTCAAACCCTTACCTACCTCAACGGCTGATGAAGTTCTGCTGCGCTTGCGCCGGTTCGATCATGGTCCTGCGGGTCGGATTCCGACAATACGGCGGCGGAACCGATGGTAAATTTTTGTCTACGGAGCTTTGTGGGACGGTGGATTGCCGTTGCAAGCCGGTCGGAGCCGTGCAGCGCAGTTGCATTATTGCAGCGTCGAACAGTGCTCGAGGAGTGCTGAAGGCATTGTAATACGTGGAAAAGTGCTGTGGGGAGCAACTCAGGCAGCTTTCGACAACGATACATATCGCTGTCAGGAATAGACATCGAACTGAGACCCAGTATCGAAGGTATCAAGAATATCGTCATCAGCCAATCATCTACAGCCGTGCTGAGACCCAGCAAGGCCAACTACTGCAGACGGTGCCGGGAAGTGTCGTCATCCCTGACGTCACATCGGAGCGGATTGGACAAATGACTGTGCGGTCATTCAACGTCAAGTGAGTGAATGAAAAATAAAAACGTGAGTACTTTTGAAATTTGTTGAAAAGTGAATATATTAATTTGTGTGTTTACTGAATCCATTTGGCGAAATTTGGACCTTATTGTTTAGCGAAAAATAACTTAGTTTATTCTTGTGTGTGCATGATAGTTTTAGAACTTAGAATAATTAGAGTAAAAGTGGAACAACGGGGAACCTATGCCCAAATTTGCTCAGAATTCACTACGACAAGGTTCCACACACTTGTAAAACAATATTTATAGATTACGACACTTAGAAAATTTTCGTTGTGATTTGAACTTACTAATTATTCTAGTACAAAATTACTGTGACAAGGTTCCATACACTTGTAAAATTTTAAAATCTATAGAATACGAGACTTGTAAAAATTTACTGTATTCTATGCAAGGTTGTTCTTTGGTCTAGAACTAGTTTTACAAAGTTCCACAGACTTAGAAAAATTAGATTTGTCGTAAAAGACACTTAGTAATTTCGTATCTCAATTATTGTTGTAGGGCTTATTAATAAATATGGAGTCAACACAATTAATAAAATCTTTAATTATTTCGCAAGAAGACTTATTTAGTCGCATATCAAGACATAGGTCTAACTTTAAAAAAAGCCCAAAGGATCGAATCACAAAGGAACATATAGAAGGTAGATTGGAGCTCATAAACCAAATATGGAATGAATTTCATTCAGGGCACAAGGAACTAATGCGAACAATTTCGTCTCTTAAACAAATAGAAGATACTAATTATGTGAAGTCTAGTACATTCGATAGAGGCGAAGAGATCTATTTAGAGTATAAATGTGAACTCAAAACATCGTTAGGTAGCTTAACCAGTAGCGCCCCTAACTTGAATTCATCTGGATCAGTATCAGGCAATCCAGTGAATGTAAAAATGCCAAAGATATTAATTCCTAAATTTTCGGGAAAATATTCTGAGTGGAAGACTTTTCATGATTTATTTTCAAGTCTTGTTCATAATTGTTCTAGCTTAGATGATGTGCAAAAGTTGCTTTACTTAAAAGGTTATTTAACCGGTGAGGCCGAGCAGCTTTTGAGTAACATTCCCGTAACACAAGATAATTATGTTAGGTGCTGGAAATTACTTGAAGAGCGTTATAATAATAAGCCTCACATATGTCAACAAATTCTAAAACGATTACTGTCTCAAACGGCTTTGCGACAGGAATCAGCAAAAGGGTTAAAAGATATCGTCGACACGACTAATGATTGTTTAGACTCACTATCAAATTTAGATATTGATGTAAAAAGCTGGGACATTCTGCTCATTTATATTCTGGCCTCGAAGTTGGACTCTGAAACTCGTCGTCAATGGGAATTCAATGTTACCACGACTAACTCTTTGAATGAGCTACCGACATACCAGCAATTTACTGCATTTCTAACTAAACGATTTCGCGCAATCGAGTCTTTAGACACCAAATCAACGTCGGAACGTGAAGGGCAGAGTAACTTCAATAAGAAAATTAAATCTTTGCACGTCACAAACTTATCATGTCCCTTTTGCAAGGACCAACATAAGTTAAGTAAGTGTAAAATGTTCCACCAGCAAGATGTCGATTCAAGGCGGACGTTTGTCTATGAAAATAAAATTTGTTTTAATTGTATGGGTAGCAATCACTCTGCCAAAGAGTGTCGCACAAATCTTCGCTGTAGCGTATGCAAGCGTAAGCATCATTCGCTCCTTCATCCGAAAGGCCAGCAATATGAGGAGGCTACCAAGGTAGATAGTGTTGCCACATCCTCGAAAGCTGACACAACCGCATCTTCAAATGTAGCATCATCTTCAACAATGGTATCTTGTTTTGCAACAGGAAAGGTCCACAAGCAGGTGCTTCTAGCTACTGCCATAGTAAAGGCCGTTGCCAGAAACGGTAAAGAGTATTGTATCCGTGCGCTCCTAGACCAGGGGTCGCAGGCGTCCTTCGTGACAGAATCTACGGTGCAGTACCTCGGTTTAAATAAAACTAAAACTATCAGCCAAATATCAGGCCTGGGTGGAGACAAAAACGTTGTCTCTAAGGCGATGGTCGTCATTGAAATACAGTCCCGGATCGACCCCAAAGTGAAATTTCCGGTGAAGGCACACGTGATTAACTGCATTACATCAATTCTTCCATCGAGAAGGGTTGAAGCCATAGAATGGCAGGAACTCGCCGATCTGGAGCTAGCTGATCCAGACTACTTTACTCCTAATCGCATTGATTTGCTTTTAGGAGCAGAAGTATACAGTCATATACTTCAGGATGGTGTTAAGAAGAGTCCACATGGTTCACCAGTAGCTCAAGCAACCAGCTTCGGATGGATTTTGTCCGGCGCTGTTAATACAGCTACTATGCCCTCTTCTTACATCAATGTGATGCATTGTTGTTCCGACAACCAAATGCTCAAAAGGTTTTGGGAAATAGAATCGGACATACAAATGCCAAGAGAGATTATGTTCACGAAAGAAGAAAAACGCTGTGAGCAATACTTCGCCGAGACGACTCGGAGGGATGAAAATGGCAGGTACATTGTGCGGCTTCCTTTTAAGAATGGCAAACCAGAAGTGACAGGCTCTCAATGTATCGCTGTAAAAAGATTAAGGTCTTTAGAACAAAGGTTAAGTAAAGATGAATCGTTAAACTTGAAATATCGAGAAGTGATCAATGAATACTTAGCACTTAATCACATGGAAGTTGTACCTGAAAAAGAAGTCTCAAATCCAAAGGCAATTTACTTACCGCATCATGCTGTAGTTCGAAATGATAAGGCAACGAGCAAGGTCAGAGTGGTTTTCGACGCATCCTGCAAAGGACGAAACGACTTGTCACTCAATGATCAATTGCTAGTAGGACCTGCCTTACAATCCGAACTTAGGCACATTATCATGCAATGGAGGTCGCCGCCAATCTGCATATCAGCTGACATCGTCAAGATGTATCGGCAGGTGAAGACCGAAACTGAAGACAGCGATTGTCAAAGAATTCTGTGGAGGGATAATAAAAATTCTGAAATGAAACATTATCGACTTACCCGAGTTACCTTTGGCACCGCATCCGCGCCATATCTGGCAGTAAAGGCTCTTCAACAGGTAGTGCAGGATCACGGGGCAGATTATCCGTTGGCGTCTGAAAGGGTTCTTAAACATTTTTATGTTGATGACCTCATGACAGGAGTACAAACCTGTGAAGAAGGAAAAGTATTATTTAAAGAAATGAATGAACTTTTAAGCAAAGCAGGATTTGTACTGCAAAGGTGGAATAGTAGCTGTGATGAGCTAGTACAGGAAATAAAAGGGGTTGAATTGGAAAAGGAAATAGGTAGTGATGATCTGCAATTAAAAGAAGATGAATTAGTAAAAATAATGGGACTCACCTGGAACAGAACGGACGATACCTTCCGATATGTGGTGACTCTCCCGAAGCTGCAACCACCTGTAACAAAAAGAAAAATAATTTCAGACATATCTCGACTTTACGACCCACTTGGTTGGGTAAGTCCAAGCATAATTATAGCAAAGAGTATGATTCAAAAGCTTTGGCTAGCAGGCATCGATTGGGATGATATTGTACCAGAATATTTGTTAAATGAATGGTTAACTTACCGTGAAGAACAATTAAAATTAAGCGAAATACGGTTACCAAGATGGATTAAAACTAAAAGTAACGATGTGCAAGTAGAGCTGCATGGGTTCAGCGACGCGTCGAAGGTCGCTTACGCTGCCGTGACGTATGTCCGAGTGATTGACTCTGAAAACAATGTAAAGGTTTCATTAGTGTCTGCAAAAACAAAGGTCGCCCCAGTGAAACAAATATCCATACCTCGGCTAGAATTGTGCGGCGCAGTGCTTCTTAGCAAGTTGTTGCGTGAAGTCGCTGAAATCTTGAATATAGAAAAGATAAATATTCATGCGTGGACTGACTCTACAGTCGTTCTTGCTTGGTTGAACAACCACCCCAGCAAATGGAGTGTCTTTGTGGCAAATAGAGTATCAGATATTCTCACTCATTTAGAACCTGAAAATTGGTGTCATGTAACTTCCAAGCAAAATCCCGCTGACGGTGCCTCCAGAGGTTTACATCCATCGGAACTGTTAAACCATAAGTTGTGGTTTCAGGGTCCAGAATTTTTATCTGAAAAGCAGATTCAATACTCTAAGCCAAAGACGATACCAACCGATTTGGAAGCAGTAAAAATCAAGGTACATTGTGTCACCGATGAGGTGTCACCCTGGGATAAGTTCTCAACATTGACGAAAACTACCCGAGTCATAGCATATTGCAGGAGATTTATAAATAATGCTAAGCAAGGAGCTCAAAGAAATAACAGCTTTCTCACATCTCGAGAAATAAGAGAAGCGTTGAACATTTATGTTAAACTTTGCCAGGCTAAACATTTTATTGAAGAAATATCGGTCGTTCACAAAAAAAGGGACTTACCCAAACGCAGCAAACTTAGACCGTTAAATCCATTTGTTGATGATGATGGGATATTGAGAGCAGGTGGCAGACTCAATAATTCTACCTTGAAGTACGACCAAAAGCATCCTATATTGATCCCAAAATCATCTCATTTGACGGGGCTAATTATTGCAGATGCTCACAAGCAGACTCTCCACGGAGGTCCACAGCTAGTTTTAGCACACATATCAACACGATATTGGATTATAGGTGCAAAACAACTTGTAAAGGCTCACTATCGCAAGTGTGTTACTTGCATAAAAAACACAGCAGCTACAAAAACCCCGTTGATGGGACAACTTCCGGCTGCCCGCGTAACACCAGCTCGTCCATTTAGCAGTAGTGGGGTTGATTACACCGGCCCGATACAAATCCGCACTTCAAAAGGTAGAGGCCATCAATCTCATAAGGGGTATATCTGCCTTTTCGTTTGCATGGCAACACGTGCCATACACTTAGAAGTGGTGAGTGATTTGACCTCAGAAGGTTTCCTACAAGCCTTCAAACGTTTTGTAGCTAGAAGAGGTCATTGTTCACATCTGTGGAGTGACAATGGCACTAATTTTATCGGAGCAGCGACGGAGTTGAAAAAACGTTGCAGGGCTGAGCAAAATTCCATAGAACGAGAAATTGCCATGTCTCTGGCAACAAATAATTGTGAATGGCACTTTATAGCACCACATTCGCCAAATTTCGGTGGTCTGTGGGAGGCAGGCGTCAAATCAGTGAAATATCACCTTAAACGCATCATTGGAAACTCGACATTGACGTATGAGGAAATGTCCACTGTGCTGGCCCAAGTAGAGGCTTGTCTTAATTCACGACCGTTGTCAGTCGTCACCGAAGATCCGGATAATTTCACTGTTCTGACTCCAGGCCACTTCATTCTTGGCGAAGCACCTTTGACTGCAGCTGACTACAATGTCGAAGATTTAAACATCAGCACATTAAGGAGATGGCAACACACTCAAAGAATGGCGCAAATATTTTGGCGGCAATGGTCGCGGGACTATCTTTCCAAATTTTTACGTCGTCATAAATGGTCAGCCCAAATCCCTCAGCCCAACATTGGGGATGTGGTTGTAATTAAGGAAGACAATCTTCCACCGTCGCGTTGGCTCTATGGCAGGATAATTGCTACTCATCCCGGAACGGACAATATTATTAGAGTTGTCACGTTAAAAACTAAGAACGGTACTCTAAAGAGACCGGTGTCGAAGTTATGTTTTTTGCCTGTGACATCTTAGTCACTAAAATTGAATTTATAAACATCTAATCTAAGATGGTTTTAATTTAGATTTTATATTATACAGTCCACAATGTTTAAAACGGAAAACTAAAATTTGTAATTTGTTATAAAATTGTAAGTTAAAAATGTTAAAATTTCAACTTTGAATGTTTTTTGAAAGTTTGTAAGAGACTCGTCACAGTGGTCACAGTGGGCGATTTAATTAGAAGGACTAACTCATATAGTCCTTGGTGGGCGATATGTAGGAGTAAAACTACATGTAGATGATAGCGAAGTTAGTTCGTCGCATAAATTGTAGATGGCGCTTACTATTGAGCAATTATCTTTCTGAATCGCGGTGACGAGATTCTCCGTGTCTACCATGTACTTTTTAAACTTAAAATCAATAAATGCCGAGAACCAAGAGTATCTGACTTTGTCATTTTCTTGTTCAAACCCTTACCTACCTCAACGGCTGATGAAGTTCTGCTGCGCTTGCGCCGGTTCGATCAGCAACATAGTGTGAGAACTATTAGTAACGTAACAAGACTATTGTCAGGTGTGCTAGGGTATATTGATATAGCTAACTATTAAATGGATTCTCTCAGTGGGCGCATTGTAATATTTAGACAGATTCTGCTCAAAAGGTCGTGCAAAGTATATATAGAACTATGGAAGAAATCAAGTCAAGACTACAAAAGCGGATACAAACAGTTAGCCGGGATAGATGTTATACCTATAGGTACCTACTATTTAAGATGAAAAGAAGTGGTAGGTAAGTATAATCCATTGGGCGACTGATCATCGCTCTGCGTTTTCCCAGGTAAGACACTTAATTAATTTAAAATAATGTAAATCATCTACAGTTGACAAAGAAAATGGTCTACCAGTTTTGACAAAGTTTCTGTGTAATCACAATAGCAAAGAAATGCACGGGAAAATCAATCTTGCTGTTTTTTAACCGACTTCAATAAAAGGAGATTACTCAATTTGACCGTATATATGTTTTTTTTAATGTGTGTTCGCGGATAACTTCGTCGTTTATGAACCGATTTTGATGATTTTTTTTTGTTAGATAGAGTATACTTCCGTGGTGGTCCCATTCAAATTCGTTCCCATTCATCAAAATCGGACAAGCAGTTTTTTTAAGTTATACTCCAATAACTGAAAAGTGCTACGCGTATCTTGATGATACATATTATTGTCGCGGTTGAAGACATCACAGAACACACAATGACAATTAATTGATCCTGTGAGTAGCAAAGGTCACTGTTTAACAAAAAATGCAACCGACTCAACACTCAAAAGTGTGAAATAACTTGTTGAAGTTGAAGAAGTTAAACAATTTTTTTATGATATCAAATGATTTTCGAACTTAGATCGGTGGTAGACGATTTATATTCGCCGACTGAATATGCTTTCATCCAAATCGTTAGATCCATTTTCAAAGTAGTGTGGAGGCAAAATTACATACAAAAATAGCTCGTCTAAATGTTTAAGATGTAGGTACCTACCTATATTATGTGTAGACTGTAGGTACGTTAGAAATCATTGATTTATCTGTGTTATAAATACAAGTGTCAAACGATCATGACTTCATTTGCGAGTGATATGATAACCGTCGCTATGATAAGTCGTGGGTGGTCATCTGGTCGTAAGTTAATCAACATCATCATGTTCGAGGGACTTATTATAGACAAGCGGCCCGCGCCGGCCTCGCACGGGTAGATATAGGGAGGTATGTAATAAATAATAGATAGTGGTCAAACGCTTGCCTATTAACAATAAAAAAAAATTAAAATAATAATATAATTACACACCAGGCAGACCAGGCTATCAATTCTACTAGCACATTGCTCATAGATTGGTAATGAATTGTCATTTGTGCTAGTTTTGCTATTCTACTTGGAGCATAAATTGGAATGGCTACAGAGATTTTATTCCTACCGCAATACAATTAATTCTATTTCACAATTCAATTAATTACAATTACCTACAATGCAATCTAGATGCAACTGTTATTTTAGCAGAATAACAAGCTTTATTACGATAACATTTGAATCGCTATTGCATTGTTTATGGATTGCTTGTCTTAATAAATAAAATAATTGGCACCTAGAAACATAGTACCTACGCTGACCGCGGCATGTCAACCTACAGGGCATCGCTTGCCACGCCACGGCGGCGTTTTATTTTTCTATTCGATCTAATTTTAAAATTGATGATAGAATTATTATCATTTGAATAAAATGTCCGTTCTGTATAATTTAAAAACAATCTACGGATACTGAATAAGCCGTGATTATGATAACACTTATTAAATTAGGATTAATGTTTAAAAAGTGTTTATAGTGACCTAACTACCATAGCAGTTGGACATATTTTATGGTGTCGTGATTTTTTTGTAGATATTGTCATTTCCTTATCATCGATAGTATTTGCAGCGTATGGATGTAAGGAATTTCGGAAGAAAGAAAGGTTGTTTAAAATCGGTTCAGCAGTTTTTAAGTTTATTCGTTACAAACATACAAAAATACAAAGCTTTCCTCTTTATAATATTCGTGTAATGTAGAAGTGTAGATTTAGCTTATCTACAACGACAGCAGTAAACAAAAAAAAACATATGGGTCGAATTGAGAACCTCCTCCTTTTTTTGAAGTCGGTTAAAATACGAATGAAACATGCTCGTAAAATATGTATCAAATCTAATTACGTTTAAAGGAAAATCACTTTACAATATCCGACGTTAGCGTAACAATACTAATGTATAACAACAATGTGACAAGAATCAATTTAGAATATTATCACGTTGTTGTCAAATTAAGACTGGTTGAAACATGGATTTGTATACTTCGTAATATTATGTTCGTGGGTTGAAGTGATGATAGCTAAGCGGTAGGAGCGTCGGCTGTCAAACTGACGGACACTGGTTCGATCTCCACCAACGATTTAAGCTTTCGGTGAAGGTATCACCGCTATCAAATTCCCAGCATGGTGGTAGGGTAATTTCGAGTAGGTATACAGTCACCTGGCTAGCTACCACCTTCAAGTTTGAAAAACTGTCACCATATTTATAGTGTATTCAGGCAGCAGTCATTGAGTTCCAGTAAGCATTCTAGGTCTCTAGAAGGATCTAGGATCTAGCGCGATAACATCCATCCACATTCGATCACATCAATCACTCACCATCAAGTGAGATAGTGGTCAAATGGTAGATAAATACTAAAAAGTACGAGTGCGATGTGCCTACAAAGATGTAAATGCTGTAGATATGCGAGCCTTATTACTTTATTTTACACAAGTTATGTTTCTTGTATATAGATATATTTACACATTGGTATAGGGATGTCCAAATAAGTATGATGGTTATCAATAAAAAGACAGAATTAGATATTTTATTAAAATTGCAGTTATTTTTTTTTTCTTTTTTTTTTTTAAAATAAGTCGCCACTTATTTGGTGCTGACTAAAACTATATCGACAATTTAAAACTTGTCTAATATTAGGAAAAGCGTTGTATAGAGTTATACGAATTTGAATTTTAGCGTAAATAGAATAGGATCCGTTTCATTTTGAAGAATTTTAGCTAGTTCGAGTGGTTAACAGAATTAGGACCCACATCATTATATTTCTATGCTACTATCATATTAAAACTTGTAGTTAAAACTAATACTTAAAACATAATAGTGCGTAGTTTGCATAGAAAATTGTATATTTTATACATACTACGCATTACATTATTTTTATACATATTCTAAAGGACTACAGTCCTTTAGAGCACAATATACACAAAGTTCAACTAAAATAATCCAAAAACAACTACAAAAACTAAGCATAGTCTATTTTATTCATATTTATGTCTATGTCCATTATATAATAGAAATGATAGAACCGTCATCGTAGGTATATTAGTTTGTGGATAAAACAAATATATTATGTAACTTTAAGGGAGCAAAAATATATAATACATATCCAATCTAGTAAGTATGCAACGTTTGGACAATTCAAATTGAAATACAAATATCAGTTTTAAGTTCGTTTAATTGGTCTGAAAAGCTTAAAAAATAAAAAGCCAGGTATAACGAAATCGAGTTTATAAATAACATTGCAATTTGTTACTATATTAGGTACTAAAAAGCCCTCAATTACGAATCTCAAATTTTAGTCCGTCCAGGCAGACATGCGTGTCCCAAAGTCAGTGTCAGAATATTTACTTGTCATTCTCATGAACTACCTGAGGCTTGAAGTCTAGTTCAAGCACCCTGCTGAGGCTGTTCACATACATATCAAGACGTTGTGTCATGTAGTAGCAGCGACGGTCTTTAATCTGCCTGTTTTGGTTCAGATCCAACACGCCGATTAATAGACCATCCCTTGTGCGCGATAGACCTGGACACCTGACTCCGTCTGGACCGGAGAAATAACTGGATCCATAGAAGAGTCCCAAGTCCTTGTGAGCTGGCTTCCCATCAGCAGAAGTGAACTCATTTGGGAACTCTTCGTACCCGACTCTGTTTATGGCAGCTGTGAAGTAGCAATTGGTGATAGCGGCATTTCGGGCTTCAATGTTCCACATGTACTCGCTGCCAGCCTCAGCTGCGATCGTTGCTGAGGGGTTGAATACAATTTCTGCTCCATTTTGACCGAACATCATCCAGTTGAGAACATGATGACGACCGAAGCAGATATTCACAGCAATCTTACCATATCTGGTAGCGAAGACCGGGTGTCCGGTATTTCCTTCCATGTAGTAATTGGACTCGTTGAAATCACCGACTCTGGGAATGTGGTTCTTCCTGTGCTTACCGATAACATTTCCTGTGTCGCTTATGACGACTGCTGTGTTCCACAGGACCTCTGCGTGCTTTTCATCCCTTTCCAGTATAGAAGAGATGATCACCATCGCATATTTGGCAGCTAGCTCTTTCAAAAACCTTGTAGTTTCACCATCTTCTGCAGACTCTGCGAATTCGCACCATGGCTGCTTCTCTCGAGTGCAAAAGGCGAACGGCATGTTCCACAGCTCTTGGAAACAAATGATGTTGACACCCTCTTGCCCGGCAATATCGATTATCTTCTTAACTTTGTCGAATATAGCTTTCTTCTGCTCGTTTATGGGGCGGCCGGTGGGTGCGGCGATTGAATGCTGGATAATGCCTACCTTCACGATCCTTGGAGGTCTAATCTGTTCCCTCTTTGCGGGGAAGGCATACGCTGCAATTTCAAAATTGGCTTCTTTGGCCGCAGTCAAGGACGATTCTTTTATCGGGACTTCATTGTGATCTTTTCTACCATAGTAGATTCTGTTGAACTCGTCGAGATCTCGTCCGCTGAGGTTGTTGTTGACAATGGACTCAAGGCTCTGTGTTTCGTTGTCCATGTTAGATGCGTGTGCTTAGGTCGGTTAGCCGTGAGCGACTGCGTAGGCTCGTTGGCCGGCAGCTCTTAAATACCCTGGTGCACGGTGTTGATGCATCGGCGTCGGACTCTGTGTTTATCTATGTGGTCCGGTTGTGGCCTTCGACCCGCATTGATAGTGTGTGTCTCCGGGAGAAAAATATTTGGCTTATCAATATTTGCCTACGTGACCGGTTTGGGACGGGTGAAATTGATTTGTTTGGAACGAATTAAAAGATAATGGTGTGGTGTCAATGATCGAAACATTGTGAAAATATTTATTATTTCTCCATTGGTAATGTTTAATGATAAGTTGCTATACAATTGATATATCAAGTATTCTAACTAAATAGATAGCTACGAAACCAAAATTATTTCGAGCATGCTTCGTATAGGTTTCCGTAGTTTCTAAGTTCCCACATTTTTTCTGTTTTTCTCAAAAAGGACATGTTCTCAGGAATTTCATTTTGCGGAAATTATTTATTGTCACTTTTAAAGTGAAATAAATGAATAATTAATCTCTACTTTTGTAACACAACAATGATATCCTGATTTTCTACACGAGAGGCACAACATAAGTAGAATTCACCCCACTTATTACGCATTGAGACTAACAGCTATTAAAACGATTCAATAAAATATGCCTACCATTGTACCTACCTATAGGTATTATGAATATACATACATGACGAAGGTATACAATACCTAGCCCATGGTGCATTTTAGATAATAAAGATTCAAGAAATCTATTGCTGCAAACAACTTAGTTCGTGATTAAATGAGATGTGTGTCTAAGCCATGTACAATTCTTCGAGTGTGTACGTGAAATTTATTAACTCATCGGCCACTGCAAACAAAGAAATCCTAAGAATTGGCCATGGACACTCGGTCAAAAATCTCCATGTAAAGTTCGAAGGTTCCCGTGGCGAAGTGGTTAGTGTCAGTGACATGACTTCTGAGTCTCCGGGACCCTGGGTTCGAATCCCGGCAGGGGCAAACATTTGTGCGATGAGTGTAAATGTTTTTCCCGGGTTTTGGGTGTTTGTGTGCTGTGATTGTGTGTCCATGCCTCCCGCGACACAGGGAATCCTAGTGCGGGGGATTAAAAAGGAAAGACGAAGGAGCGTTTCTTGTACAACGAAACTAACTAGACAAATCTATCAAATGTCATAAAGGCTACTGGATAAGAGATTCAAATTACAGCGGTTTGCGGTTAGTGGTTTGTTGATTATTTTTCAGTTTTATGCAAAGATTTATTATACTTACGTAATTAGCTCGAGTTAATTAGTTTGCAGTGGGGCCTAGAATAGTACTTCGCCATCTCTGCCCGTGAGTGCCCTAAGAACCGGCTAAAGGATCACGTATCAGAAGGTGGGCAGCAGTGCCTTCTGAGGATCGCAAATCATACTGCGCTCGCCAACCCGCCTGCCCGTGGTGAGTATTAGACATCCCTCCCATATGATAGCAGCAAACAGACCTCCAGTCCCGGCAGCCCCGCTAATACTGGCTCCTGAGGCGGCCAGTGTTACGGCGGAGCAGGGAGTGCTAAGAATCTACGGCAGATACCCGACTGACGCTCCCTCAACAAACGACCTCTGGCCCTGGTTGACAAACAATGTTAGATCTTTGTTCTTATCAGATCATTCGATGCGACGCGTGACCAAAATGCTGGCACATATTTGGCTCGACGGATCAAGATTGCAATTCAACGTGGCAACGCTGCTAGCATTCTGTACACGCAGCCAACTGGTAGCGGGTTAGAACATTTGAGCTATCTAAGTAATTATATTCTGACAATAACTAGTGGATTGCTCAAATGTTTTTGTGGTAGCTGTTGTGTTGTAATTAGCTATTAGTATTTAATTTTAATATTAAAACTCACGTTCATAATTACTTTACGCTGTTTTTACGGGTATAACGTGGTACACAGTGCGAGACGGGACGTTACGACTAACGCACCGCACTCAAGATCCTGATGAAGGCTTCCGGAAGCAACCGAAACAATTGTCGATCGTGATATCGACTACGCGTAAGTACCACGGTATACCCGTAAAAAACGGTGTAAAGTATTTAATTTTAATAAAGCCATCGGCCCATGGAAAAAAAACTTACTATGTATATAAATTTCACTTATTGGATACCCACTTCATAAGTCAACTATAAATTAAACTTTATTTATGCTAACAGAAGTACCAGACCTTCATTAGTAAACGATTATGTATTTACCAAGATGTAATGTAATGGCACAGAGTGTCAGTCAACAGATAAAGCCGGCCGGCGGTAAACACAGCGCGTTGTTTACGACGTAAATTGGTTACGTAACTCAAGTCTGACTCTATTTAATCATTGAATTCATTGCTGCCGACCTATAAGTTACATAGCTGATTACTTACTTATAAAACTAAAATGGAAAGATCGGATAATCTCGAGGAAATTATAAAGCGCAGATTGAATAAAGAACAACAGAAACATTTTAACAGAATTTACTACGGGAGAGAAGAACACAGCGTTCTAAAGGTGAAAGACTCAACTATATTTTCAAGCAAAAATAATCATTTTGACGTTGCTGCTTTCGCTATTGCAGCGGCAAAGGAAGCGAGAGAACCGAAGGTTGTGAAAATAGGACTTATTCAACACTCTATTGTTTTACCAACTGATAAGCCTATCAGTGAACAAAGGGAATCAATATTCGATAAGCTCGGAAAGATAATACATACAGCAGCATGCGAAGGCGTACAAATTCTATGCTTGCAAGAAACGTGGGCCATGCCGTTTTTTCTATGCACAAAGGAAAGGGAAAATTGGTCAGAATTTGCAGAATCAGCTGTTCATGGCCCAAGCACAACATTTCTAAGCCCTTTAGCTAAGAAATATAACATGGTAATCATCTCTCCAATCCTAGAGTCAGAAGACAATGGAGCTTGGTGGAATACTGCAGTGGTGATCGATGAAAATGGAAAAATTCTTGGGAAGCATCGAAAAAACCATTTACCCAGTGTCGGCAGCTTTAGCGAAATCTCCTATTATTCTTCTGGCAACACAGGTCATCCAGTGTTCGGGACAAAATATGCAAAATTTGCAGTAAATATATGCTATGGCCGTCACCACGCTTTGAACTGGCTCATGTTTGGATTAAATGGTGCAGAAATAGTATTTAATCCAGCAGCGACTATATCCGAGTTTGGTGAATCATTCTGGGGCATAGAAGCCCGGAATGCGGCAATTGCAAACAGTTACTACACGTGCAGCATCAACCGAGTAGGCACTGAAGAATTTATTAAAAAGGATGGTAATAAAGTTTCGAGAACTTACTATGGATCCAGCTATGTAACTGCTCCTGACGGGTATAAAACTCCTAGTTTATCGAGAAACAAAGATGGTTTACTCATTGTTGAAGTAGATTTAAATTTGTGTCGCCAAGTAAAAGATCAGTGGGGCTTTCAAATGACGTCTCGATTAAATGTATATGCACAAGAACTAAAAACGGAACTGCAACCGAAAAAATAATACCGAAATTTAATTTGTCAATTATTAAAGTAAAAACTAATCAGAAACCATTATTGTTTGTTTGTACCTAAATCACGAAAGTATTTAATATATATAGTCAATCACATTCTCGTTTACTAGTAAGTATCTAAGTTCTCATTTACTAGGTGTACAAACTTTAATTAAATCATTAGGTACCTAATACTAAATAATCTTTCTACTTCTGTGTTTGAAGATGGAACCCCTAGTAATATAGATACCACCACTTCGAAGTTTTCGTAAAAAATTACCACGTTGGTCTTTCAAGCTTAATACCATATTCCAGTAAAGTTCAGTTGGCATAAATTTTTTGTGCTTCATTATCTACTCGAAAATATTTCGGTTCGATTAGAGCCGATTTCTCCATTCGTTTTCAGCTTTTTATATGTTGCATTTTGCGACTAAAAACCCATAACGGTCAAATATGTCCTATAAAGTTTGCTTTTCAGTACTCCGTGCTTTAGACCTTGGATCTACATATTTTTCAAAACAAAAGATATTCGTCTAAATCGAACCGTTTTTGAAGCTGCAAAATAATTTCCATATATTATTTCGGCAATTTTTATAAAACTTCATTATAACTACTAACTCTGGATTGAAAAAATCTAGGTGTTATTCTAGTCCAACATAAATGCGGTCGATTTTAAGGTAAATTTCTGGTTTACCTACATCATGTAGGTAACAAAACCAGAAATTCACCTTCTATAATTTAAACTGATCTAAACTACTTCATGACAATATATGTAGGCTACATCTATTGTTATGAACTCCAGGGTTCAGGTCCTAGACAGAGGTCTGAAGAAAACTTTGGCCTTAAAGAAATATATATTAAAAAAAAATACCACATGCAATTATATTTTTTCCTAAAACTTCCTAAGTCTGGGTTGCAATAAAAAAAAGCCCTACGTACATAAAATACATATGTTTCACCCTAAAAAAGAGCGAAATCCCTAGTTACTAACACGATACTATCCATTACATATAGTTGGTATTATGTTATGTACAGTACAATGTTGCCATGAGTTCGGCGATTGCCCGTTTAGCTGGTGCTGCTTTAAGAAAGCTGATCTCCACATAGTGCATTCAGGCGCAGTTACGGCGCACCCAGACGTAAGATCAGCTATCAGTTGAAGAACCAGAAGTGGGTGCTGCAGCTAGTGATGCGGCATGCCAAAGAAGTGGTGTGGGCTGAGGCCCAGAAGGAACTCAACGAGGACCCGTATCGGCCAAATAATTTCAGAAGATTAATTTCAAACTGCAGGATCTAATACATAGCAGTTACAACGAGATTACAATACTACGCAGTTTTTTTTTGTAATAGCAGCCCTGAGCGTGCTGTCATCAGTACATTCTCTAGGATCAGTAGCATCAGTAGAATGAATTGTCATTTTTCGGCTTTACATTTTTGCAGCCGAGTTATTTACACTGTAAATTTTATCTAAATACGTTGGATATACAAAATGGTAAGAAATTGTCCTATTACGTATACCTATTATAGTATATATAAAATACTGATACCCTCGTATTTCACAGTGCATAACTTTACTTGGTTAAGTTAGCATCATGAACATTACAGTGCAGATTTCCATCAATAACTACACGATTAAAAGTGGAGACATATTCTATGTCCCAAAAGTCCTAAAAGTTTATTGTAAAGTTACTGCCTTCCTACCTATTCTAATCGTTATCCGGTGTTTTTAATGCTCTGTTCCAAATTGATTTTTCCAGTCAATCTTGGCGTACAATGGAGGTGCAGTGGTGGCCATGAAGGGTCAAGATTGCGTGGCGATTGCTACGGACAAGCGGTTCGGTATACAGGCCCAAACTGTGTCCACTAACTTCCCAAAAGTGTACCAAATGGGACCTAGTCTATATGTTGGTTTGCCTGGCCTTGCTACTGACACACAGACTGTTTTCCAGAGGCTAAAATTCAGGTTTGATCTCTCATTCTTCAGTCATGAATCTATGATGATTTAAGTAATGTGTGGTGTGATGCTGGTTTAGAATAGAATTACATTAAAACTTATAATAAAACCTCAGTTGCTTGTCCAAACTATACACAATGTGTTAGGGATCCCTAATGCATTAGGGAAGACTTGTGATTACATTAAACATTCAATTATGCAAAAAATAAATTCAAGATTGTAAATTTTCAGAATGAATCTATACGAATTGAAAGAAAACAGAATAATGCGGCCCAAGACTTTCTCAGCTATGCTCTCCAACTTGTTATATGAAAAGCGCTTTGGACCATACTTCATTGAACCAGTCATTGCTGGCTTGGACCCTTATGACAACAAGCCTTATGTGTGCAACATGGATTTGGTAATGTTTTAAAAATATTTTTTTCTATATAACCTTTACCAAACTGCTGTTGTGTGCCTCAAGTAGCTCTAAAGTGCAATTAGAGATATTTCATCAATTAATGGTAATTGCAACTGGATTTGCCATTCCTCCCATGCACCAAATCATAAAAATAAGAGTTACTGTAAGGGAGAGCGTCATCTGTTATTATTGTTAACCTGCACCATTCTGATTCTTAAAATTTAAATGTTGCATATTAGTAAAATGCTGCTCTAAGGGATATCTACTTAATGTTAATGCAATCCCACTAATATTATAAATGTGAAAGTTTGGAAGATGGATTGGATTTTTGGATTGGATGTTTGTTACTCAATCACACCAGAACACCTGAACGGATCTGGATGAAATTTGGCATAGAGATAGACTATAGTCTGGAATAGCACATAGGCTACTTTTTATCCCAGTAAAATGTATGATTCCCTTGTAATAATTGATGAAGCAGTAAGACTGTATCTCTTGTATCGGAGGCCAAGACTCACTTTGGGTTGTTGCGCCAAAGGAGTAAGTAAGTAAGGAAAACCGTAACCTATGAGGGTGAAACCGCAGGGCACTACTAGTAATTATATAAAAGTAGTTATACAAACTGTACAATTTTATGTTTTTTGATTCATAGATCAAGAATGTTTCCTGATATAACTTAAATTAATTACTTATTGGTTTCATGAATATGTTTCATTTTAAATTAATTAGAGTGAATACATAACTTCAAAAAACATCTTTTATGTCAATAAATGTCATATATGACCCAAGCTGCAAACTGCCAAATTTTAAATTAGGCCACAGATTACAATTTAGGTAGCAGATATTTTTATCTATAGATTTTATGTAATATGTATTTTAAGTATATATATATAATATGTAATATTGTCAACAGATTGGCTGCCCCAATGAGCCTGAAGACTTTGTTGTATCAGGAACTTGCTCAGAACAATTGTATGGTATGTGTGAAGCACTGTGGGAGCCGAATCTCAAACCTGATGAGCTATTTGAAACCATCTCACAGGTAACATAGACATTTAGTAATTACATTAAAATAATAAATTCTTCCTCTGTTATTCTGGTCCCAAGAGGAATGAATGGGTTTGACGGTCTGTGAATGTAATTGTTACTTTTAATGAAGTCAAATTGTATCAATATTGTTTTATTTTTAATAATGAGTGTTTCTTTGGGTGTACTATAAAATGTTAATTGTCCATGACCTGAATATGATTGTGGAACAAAATAGCCTAAATGGCCAATCTTCACTTCTTTATTTCCCTCTGCAATCTGCAAATAAAGTTCCAGTAAAGCCCCAACTACTCCATAATCATAGGGAAACTAAGGGGCTTTCGGTCTTAGCTTTTAGGTTGTGCTCACGATTGAACTAAACTTGACACCAACTGGTACATAAATTGTGACACCAAAACAAAAAAGTAAAGCCAAAAATAAAATTGCTGTTGTAGATGCACCACAAATCAACAAACTTGTTGTGAATGAGTTGAGTATGGCAATGATTGTTGAAACTTTGTTCAAAGAAATAATTTTGTTTTCAGAATTTACACTAGTGGGTATTATACAGAGGAAAGATTTTATTTTATGCATGTTTTTAATGCATAAACTCAACAAATACTCAACCAATTCTAAATCTTATTTCAACAGTATAATGCCAGTTACTTTTGATTAGGAGAATAAATAATATCCAAAACCATGTATGTAGAAGAGAGATTTATTGAAATTAAAGCATTTGCTCTTTTTGTGGGTGAAATTTGGCATGTTAAGTTTTGCCCAGTTTCTAAAAATGAATTTAAGTGAAAATGGAACAAGAATGATAATATTAGTCTTCTTATCTTGTTAATTTTAGAAGTTTAAACCATATTTTCTCGGCTACTAAAGTTTACGCTGTGAGTATTGAACAGGAACCTCGGATTTATAGTTACAATTGCTTTCAAAATACATTTGCATACCCAATCAATTCTCAACAAGTCTGTGGTTTGACTGCCATGGTCTCCATACAACGAAATATACAAAAATATTTTTAAACACGCTGTAATACTTTAGAATCAGACCTTCTTTATTACTTTGAACTGGGGAAGAAATAAAATGCATTCTTTTGGTATGTCAGTCAGATAAGGGTTGGAAAATGCGAACAGTCTGGAATCAGCAAAGTGCATGGAAAGCTTAGCAGCATGATGGGTCACGAAGTTAAATTCTGTTCTATGTGCATATTTGTATGCTAAAGAAGCAACATGCTTGGCCCATGATAATAATTATGCTGCTGAGTCAAATAATTTTAGTATGTAATCTTGTCCTTGAGACTACTGTCAAGCAACAAACAGTCCTGTGGGCCTAAACAAGACACACCGATTCTCTTTCTCTGACCGCTACCCTTTGTATTTGTTCTTGTGTAGAACGTGATATTTCGCTTTGAAGTGTCAATTTCATATATTTTTTTATGTTTTCTCTTGTGTTGAGGCTTATAGAATGTTACTGTGTCTAGGGCTACTGTATTATTATTATCCATCTAATTTTTTTTTATTGCTGGCAGCATCCATAATGGTATATATTGTCTTGTCATCATCACCCCTTATTTGTACTATTATAGATTACTATTAAACATTTGGATCGAATTATTTTCCTAAATTCTTTTGTTTTCTATGTTACTGTTTGTACTAAATTACTATTTTGGCTGTATTTTGCTGGGAAATGATAGGACGTGCTACTTTATTTGATTGCAAGACTATGACAATTGGAAAACATTAATAAAATAATTTAATATTTTTATAGGCTCTTGTAAATGCGGCTGATCGGGACGCCATCTCAGGTTGGGGCGCGGTGGTCTACATCATTGAAAAGGACAAAATCACAGAGAAGCACGTCAAGACTAGGATGGATTAGGTGTAAGGTTGCAGTTTATAATAAAATTATTTCATATAACACGTATTATTTTATTTTAATTACTTCGTGAAAAGTCGTTAAAACCTTTTATTATCCACACCATTTTGGTGTGGTTCAAAAGAATAGCCCGAGTTTCGCGCCGCGTCTTCTTTTCAAATATGTAGGTTTAACCGGATTTGCAATTTCCTTCTGTAAATACTGTGTTTTCTAGGTTTGTCTATGTTAAGAAAACCAAGCTCAGGAACGATGTACAATTTATTTACGAATTTTTTTCTGGTATCTAAATCTGGGCGTATTACAAGTCGACCCTATGTTGACTCACCTTTCTAAAGTATTTTATGTTGCAGCTTCTCGAGTATGGGGGGGGGGGGGGGGGGGGCACTGAAGCGCGCTCAGTTAAAATGACGGTCACGCATCCATAGTATGACCGAGGAGCACGTTGTTTAACGCAGCTGATCGGTTGATCGTCTACGTAGGCTGCTACCAACGCTTCATATCCTTTCCTCATCTCCAATCCTTATATCCCTTGTCCTATATGCAGTGATGATTTACGGAACTGAAACGTGGCCTCTGACTATGGGCCTTGTGAGCAGGCTCAAAGTCGCACGAGCTATGGAGCTCGGAGTTTCTCAACGCGATCTTATCAGAAATGAGGAGATCCGTAGAAGAACGAGTCACCGACATAGCCCAACGGATTGGCACTCAGAAGTGGCAGTGGGCAGGGCACACACACTGAAGAACTGATGGCCGTTGGGGTCGAGAGGTTCTCGAATGGAGACCACGGACTGGCAAGCGAAGCACAGAACTGCCACCAACAAGGTGGACAGACAACCTGACTAAGATCGCAGGTAAGGGCTGGATGCGAGTCGCTTCCATCCGGTCCTTATGGAAATCAATCAGGAAGGCTATGTCCAGCAGTGAATGTCCTATGGTTGAGATAATGATGATATTATATGAACCAATCCAAGGTCAGCCGTGTCTATGTATGCGTGGCTAGAGGGGTGCCTCTGAGGCTAGGGACCTGGTGATCCCAGAACTAGACTAGCTTTGTCCTGGCACGCGGGACTCTGTCAGGATGGATATTTTATTTTCCTAGCTGCTCGTGGGAACGCAATGGATTCGAGTATTTCTGAAGATACTAAATTATGGTGAAGGAACAAAACACAAAGTAAAACACATTTTTGCAGAAACTTTATAAACCGAATTTTATAAAATTAAGTTTTATTAATTTTCATACATATTTTTGTCTTTTCAAGAGTAGTAGACTAGATAATTAACATTTCAACCGTGTTGCTTACATGCCGAATATGAATTAAGTTTTTAGCGAAGCTATTTATAATAAATATTATATGCCGTAAAAATCGGAGGCAACCGCTTGCGCCTTCACCGTTAACAAGAATAAAAACCTATACGAAACAATATAACTATACAATACAATTATCGACCTAAACAATGGCAACATTGACAATATCTTGAATAATTTCATGACTTACAATGGTCAGAAAAATGTAGACACGAGATATTATGATTATGGGTTTGTTAAGATAATACCATGAAAGGAACTAACTTTATAAGAAATCACACCATCGAATATTAATCGAAACATGATTAAGTATGCACAACATTATTGAAGTACTGCATTTTATTAAGCCATCGGACAAGCCATATGCGGCGTTCGAGCACTACAGGACATAAGGCTGTGTCCACTATAGTCGTCACCACGCTTTTGAGAACCTACTTATGATTGACAAGGCCAAAATTTCTCTAGATTTGTTTCGGTCAAATCTTGGTCGGTAAATACTAAGTGATCGCAATAAACCGCAAATAATGCGGATAGATCGATTTATCTGCCCTTAATCTTTACAACAATGTGGACCATCAAAGGTGCTAAAATTCCTCTTGACACAAGACGGCCTAAATCTCGAAAATTAACACAATAAATATAAACCCAATTACAGACAGAAGAATTAAATTGGTTACTTTTAAGAATATTTTCATTAAAACCTTTAACTGTAAGCTCTGGTGACTTTCGGTTTACATAATATGTTGTACGACACTGTTGCAAACGCCATGATGAAAAGCAATGTGCATGAAATACTGCCGAAATATTAAGATAAAGTAAATACACCGTAAATGTCCCAATTCCAAAGTTAACCTTTATGATAGTGATCATTATCACTGGATCCAGAGGGGGAGCTATGAGGTTCAACCCACAAAGAGCATCTCGGTCCATTAAAAAAAACGTACCGCCGTGCGTTAATCATTCAGGCCGACAATAAGAACACAATTAGATACCCCGCTCCTAGACTATGCCCCATTGTCAATTTAACATCAAGAATTCTAACCTCAGCTGGGCCTTCACGTCCCCCATCTCCCAAACCAGACCAGATTCCTGGATCCACCACTGATTACATTACAAAACACAATTCATTAATATTTAAGCATGAACATAGGGAAAATTTTGGTTGAACATCATTTTGACCGATGGCTTAATTGAACATGCAGTACTCATCCACTTCTTAAACAAAATCTCGTCCTATTTCACCACTAAATAACAAAGAATCCAAAACATTCCACTCGATGAATCGGTCATATCTAAAGTAAAGTAAAAGTTAAATCTAAAAAGTAAACAATATCTATCACAAAACCTAAACTTTGATGTAATTATTATAAAAAAAACAAACCGTAAAGCATATGGCCTTACCCAGTGCAACTTTTCAATACCGAGCTCTTTTGTAATTATTCAGTCGAAAAGATGTTTAAAAAGAAATTAAGGTGTACATATTTGTCAACTACTATATAAAAACATCTAGATATAGTATACTCAAAGTACAAAACCTTCGAAATAATCGTAATTTTCATGTATTAGCTAGCATTATTATTTTCACAAAATACATCACAAAGACTTGTAACAATTATTGAGTCTCATTCGAAATAGATTAATAAATAACAAAATCTTATACATAGTTATATTATTAAAGATGCTATCGTAAACAGAGCACTAAGCTGGCTTGGAAAGGGACGACAATGTAAACTTTCCCATCTTGTTAGATCACTGAGCACCTTAACACTTTTGAAAGAAAAAGAAAGAAAGAAAGAAATACATTTATTTACGATTATTACAAACTATTATAACACAAAAGATAGTATATTACTTAACTTTTGACGTTAGATAAAACTGCCCACACAGACAGTATTGCAGAAAATTTCAGATTCAAGCGTTACTTTGCGGAAATCCATATTTAAATTATATTAAACACACAATGGTAGTGATTCGCTTATTCAACTGAACTAAACTAAAATATTTCAAAATTAGATAAGTTCTTATACGGTTACAATAAAGTCTAAATTAGAATGAGACTTATCAACAAACATCACTAAAGTTAAATGTATTTATTATATTTGCGGCTAGTTTTAGGTAAATTAAGTCGCCACTTATTTGGTGCCTACTAAAACGACCCGCAATTTGCTAACAATGGAATAAAACTCGTCTAATATTAGTGAGAGCGTTGTAAGGAGTTATACGAATTTGAATTTAGAGTAAACAGAATACGAGCTATTTCATTTTGAGGAATTTTAGTGAAATTTAGCTAGTTCGTGTGATTAACAGAATTAGGGCCATTATTTAGCGTTAATCTCGCGTGATAAAATTGTTCCAGGCTAGCATGCAGTGTGCACCGCACTCACACCCATATAAATTTCATGCAGGAAGTATATGTATGATGTGCATGTGTAATATCATTCCGTATAATAATAATAAGAGTAGTAGTAGTGCCTGAGTATTTACACAGGCATAACCTAGTAGCCAGAATCATCCATCAGCAACTTGCTATTCAATATGGCCTTGTTCAATCCGAAGTGCCGTACTAATTTGGTTTGATTGTAGATCACTGAGCACCTTAACACTTTTGAAAGAAAAAGAAAGAAAGAAAGAAATACATTTATTTACGATTATTACAAACTATTATAACACAAAAGATAGTATATTACTTAACTTTTGACGTTAGATAAAACTGCCCACACAGACAGTATTGCAGAAAATTTCAGATTCAAGCGTTACTTTGCGGAAATCCATATTTAAATTATATTAAACACACAATGGTAGTGATTCGCTTATTCAACTGAACTAAACTAAAATATTTCAAAATTAGATAAGTTCTTATACGGTTACAATAAAGTCTAAATTAGAATGAGACTTATCAACAAACATCACTAAAGTTAAATGTATTTATTATATTTGCGGCTAGTTTTAGGTAAATTAAGTCGCCACTTATTTGGTGCCTACTAAAACGACCCGCAATTTGCTAACAATGGAATAAAACTCGTCTAATATTAGTGAGAGCGTTGTAAGGAGTTATACGAATTTGAATTTAGAGTAAACAGAATACGAGCTATTTCATTTTGAGGAATTTTAGTGAAATTTAGCTAGTTCGTGTGATTAACAGAATTAGGGCCATTATTTAGCGTTAATCTCGCGTGATAAAATTGTTCCAGGCTAGCATGCAGTGTGCACCGCACTCACACCCATATAAATTTCATGCAGGAAGTATATGTATGATGTGCATGTGTAATATCATTCCGTATAATAATAATAAGAGTAGTAGTAGTGCCTGAGTATTTACACAGGCATAACCTAGTAGCCAGAATCATCCATCAGCAACTTGCTATTCAATATGGCCTTGTTCAATCCGAAGTGCCGTACTACAAGTACACACCAGCGCCAGTTCTTGAGAATGGTCGTGCGTTGCTCTACTGGGACCGCTCTATCATCACGGACAGGACTATTGTTGCCAATAAGCCTGATATCGTTTTGGTCGACCGGTCTCAACGCCGGGCAGTGCTCATCAACATCACCATCCCGCATGACGAGAACCTCGTAAAGGCTGAGAAGGACAAACTCAGCAAGTACCTTGACTTATCTCACGAGGTAACCGCCATGTGGGATGTTGACTCGACGATCATTGTCCCGATAGTCGTTTCGACGAACGGCTTCAAATCAAATCAAAATCAAATCAAATTTATTACAGATCAAATACAAACCAAACACATTTATTACAAATACATTAAACAACCCTATTGTATTGGCAGGAACGTAGTTTCGCTGAGGGCCCCAAACTAGGCTAAGCCTGTATCTTGGGCACCCGTTGATATTTTTAAGTCGCTGTTTCCCATCGTAGCCTGTATCTGTTTATGTACCGCTTCTTAATCATGCAATATTACAATAAACATCTTTAATTAAAAAAATAAATAAAATAATATAAAGAAATTATTATCTGACCAGCCTAACATTACAATATTTGGTTTATCCAGTGAACCAGACAACACCCTTGATATTATATGATAGTTGATAGTGATTGATAGCGAAGAGCCTCGATCAACATCTTAAGAGGCTCTCGCTAGACGGTTGGATCAAGGGTCAGATGCAGAAGGCGGTACTCCTTGAAACGGCGCGTATTGTCCGGAGGTTTCTCACTCTGCGGCCCTAACCACCGGTAGCTTGGGCCCTGCCCCGCTGCTGGCGGAACTCTAGGTTTAGGTTTTTTATAATATCTTTATTAATTTTTGTTTTAGATATTTATACTGTAAAAAAACTAAACCTAAGAAAAAAAGAAAATAAAGAGATAATAATAATATGGGACAACATTCACACAAGGTCTTCAGGTCCCAAACTAGGCAGAGCCTGTACTATAACCTGATGACTTATATGACTTATATATATACTTAAATACATATACACACCGAGACACAGGTCAAACAGACATGTTCATACACACAAATGTTTGACCTGTCCGGGAATCGAACCCGAGACCAGCGGCTCAGAAGGCAGAATGCTACCAACTGTATACTTATTGCATGCAATTTATGCGGGAGTGAGGGCGGTGCACATTGCATGTTGTTCTCATAATGACGTGTTTCCGGCAGGTGAGACGTTAAATCCTAATGAGTCGAGAATGTCTTTAGCACAACGTGTCAACTTGGTGTCGTCTCAGGAGAACAGTTGGATCATGCTGTGTATTTAGTAGCGGTGACACATGAACCTCAAGGACAAGCCTAGACGGGATCGACGCAGCGACCTTTTGCTAAGACTTTATACATTTTTTTTATTTAGTAGTAACACTTCACTCCATAACAGTATTTTTTCCTGAATATTTAAATCTATTATATATATATATATTCACAAGTCGTTATTAAGACCGAATATTATGGGGAGTACAAGGTATGCAATAATTGGACAATTCAATAATCCCTGTTTAGCGTTTCAGCGTTTAGATTTAGGTCGTCTTAACCGTACGCTGCCGCAAACGAAACGGTTGTCGGAACACTGTCAAAATATGCAACTATATAACTCATATTAAGTATCATTAACTTATTTGAGATAAATATTAGAGAACAATTGCATGTAAAGTTTTGTACAGATAATTTTGGTATAGCTACAATTTTTGCACCTCTTGTTGAACGTTTTATTTTCGATTAATGAAAAAGCACGCGTTTCGATCAATTCGAGCGATTTAAAATACATTTCTTGGAATATTTTTCCTAGCGATGCTCCGATGGATTTATAAAATCAGCGCAGTGCAACACTTCAAAGAGTAAAGGAAGTTTTCAGCGTTAGATGTCGCTGTAAATATCGAAAAAATATGTGCCTGGCCAAAGATCAGTGATCGCAAACGACGCAATACAATTTAAGTCTCATTTAATGTCATTTAACATACAACCGAGACGTGTTTTCGATATCATTATACTGTTATTTATAGCGTGTTAAAATTCGCAATCAAAACGAAAAAATACGAGAGACGTTCGAAACGACAAACATGGCCACCCTGGCTAGCGTTGCTAATATTAAACTATTAAACCAATTATTACCGAACTACTTCAACGTATGAACAGGGTTGCATAGCCGCCAAGTATTGACCGGGATAACTATTTTGTACATTTTGAGTCTGAAAACTATCGCGAGTTTCTTCCATAATTGTGATGGTCTATTATAACGGCCTCCTACCATCATCATCACCAAAGTGACAGTGACAATGAGACTTTCAGTGACCATTGTCACTGAAAGTCTCATTGTCACTGTCACTCAAGTGACAGTGCGCACCGGGACTATTTGACTGATGCAGCGCAGCCGTCTCAACGCCAGTTACGTGCTGAGGCTCGCGGTCGCCGCCTGGCACGATCATAACTCCCAGATGAAGAACTGCAAATAAGTTCGAAACTGGTCGGAGAGTAATTTTCCAGTGTTTAACACGTGAGTACTAGTCGGTTTGTTACATTACAATTATTTTGTACATTTTCAAATTAGTTGACTTGCGCTTGACCACGAATTAAGTATGTATTTATGTATGCGTTCTTATGTTATTTACGTTGCGGCCCACGACTATTCGTTGCCATTTTAATTGAACTCGATTGATGAATTTAATTGAAAAACACTACCACTAGTCAGTGTACAATTTATAAAGCAAATGTTTAGTTAACATGACGGAGTTTTAATTTTTTAATTAGTCTTTTTTCTATAATTTTTTTTTTAAATAACTAAAAATATCCCGAATCAATAGATAGTTAATCAGAAATAATATGATCACTCCATTTCCAGCTTTCCGCTGCCACAAATTAATGATTTCGCGGAAATAAACTCGCAATTGTCTTCAAATGTTTTTTATGATTACCTGTATGTTCACGACACGGGAGACCATTCACAACCGAAAATGAAATAGAAAGAATGAGTTCAATATTACGCTAATATTGCGAAAAATAGTAAATGTAAAGTTATTGAAATAAATAGATTAGATTAGGGGTGGCCAACCTAACGATTATCACGTTAATGCAAAGAAAACATTTCTTATTTTATTTCAATAAAAGTATAAATTTCCCCAAAGAAAGCGGTGTTTCTTTGGAGAAATTTAAACTGCAACTGCAACATTCAGATTCATACATCACGGCAGGTCTCACTATGGTCTTATAAATTTTGCCCTTGTGTTTCATGGGCACTCGCGGATCGCATATGGTCCCTGAGACCTGTCTCCATTTCATCCAGCCTGCATTTATCCTGTTCCTTACTTCTCGGTCAATATTGCCGTTATTTTGGATCAATGAACCGAGGTACCTAAAATCGGAGCAGACTGGCAGACAGAAGGGAAAATTTGGATGATTCACCACTAGATATTCGTCACTTAACTATGAATAGAAAAACCGCCCCTAAGTCAATATAGCAATATACTTGACTCATGAAGGCCAGTTTTGACACATAGTAAGTTGTCTTATAGGCAGCATTGACATAAATTTAGGCTGGGCAGTGGGCATCCTAGATCAGACTAGCCAGCAAACAATTGAACTTAAGTTCAATAATGTTGGCCACCCCTGGAATAGAATATAACAGTGAGTACATATAATTACATACTCGTTAGGTTTAGAATATTAGAGAAAACTCCAATTGCAGTAACAGCAGTCGTCTCGAACCATAACCACGCTTGTGCACTTTACGACAAACATCCCGGCCAATGGTGACACAGACCAAAAACGACAGAATAGTGGAAGAGAAGTAATTAGAATATTTAATTACAATATAGTTATAACATTGCTTATTTTTTAATTTACACGTTAGCATTTGACCATCCTCACTGATGGTCAGTGACCGAGGTTGAAGGTAATCACCGAGGACCTAGAACATTAACTTTCTCTAGAAGACGGTTTCGTGTGTCTTTGGACAGATTTTACAAACCGTCGTAGCTAGCTAGCTAGAAACTAGAGAGTACCCTACCGCCATGCTCTGGATTTGATAATGATGTTACATCGAAAGCTCAAGCCGGGGGTGAGGATGCAATTTATTGAATACTCACAACCCTTATGCTATCATTGCTTTACAACAATGATATGAAAACCCTTATTATTTCATACGAAAACACTGCTAGATAGAGATGTCTATTCTGTGGCAACATTGGTGCAATCCAACAAAAAGTTGGGATTTTAGCGTATCCAGCAACCCCAGTCCAGCTTTGGTTCTGGTCTACCCGACCAACAGTTATGGTGTGGTAAGCAGTTCTAGTTGCCCTCTATAGCCTTGGCTACGAACTCGATGAATCTCTTGCCGTACTGCTCAGGGTCGCAGGTAGATATGCCGTCGACGTTACTGCCGTACTTCACTGTTTTGGCTGCTTTTGCGGCCTGTAAAAGAGCAGATTATGTTATGTTAGACGTAATGACCCAAATATTAATTCGGAGTCTCTCTATCCGCCAGTACTATATTATACACTTAAAAAACGAAAAGGATGTTTATTTTTGACAACCTGCTTATTAGCTACTTGGATGCACAATTGACAAATTGCTCAAAGCAACAATGACAATTTCAAGGCAAGCTTCAGTGGTGAAGTCGGCCGTTTAATCAGTTCTAGTAAATAAACTAACACAGCATTAGCCAATTACATAAGATATGTGACAATTGCTCTTTTTGTGTTACCTGTTTCTTAACTCCATAGTGTGTCAGTACATCGATAAGGGCCACGAAGTATATCTCCTTCCTATGCGCGCCGTCTTGGCTCGGTATGGCGTAGATATCCAGCTCGGGTATGATCCCCTCGTACCGCAGGGAGGACTGACGCGCGAACCCGCGCGGACTGTCGGGCGGGGTGTTGTACCCCATCCTGTAACATTACACAACTACAATTACACCATATCAGCGATATCGATAGTGATGCGACTGATTGCAAGTACTAGCATATAGAATATATATACATATATCTAGTATAATCATGTCATGTCATATAGACATCTCACATTAGAATATAAGCTAATGCGAATACAATAAATTAATTAAATAAATTGAAACGATATTAACTAAATACACATTATTTAAGACTTAAGACTAAGAGTAAGGCTGGAGAGATGGAAAATATTATCTAGAGAGAAATAACGATCATTGAAAACTCTTTGTGCAATATAATTACATTATAATTATGAGATTTATTCCACGGCTTTTTCTCGTCCAATACATCGCCTGATATAAAATATAATGCCTAAAAACAAGTCTTCGATCAGTGTGTGTTACAAGCGATGTCATGTGCAACCGAAACGTAGTCCTATGAATCTCCAGTAAGAGCTAAAGACAGCGCTGTGCTCCGGATTTCTTTAAATGATTGAATCATTAAAAAAAATTGACCAAAATAGTGTTGAAACTTGTATTAAACTTGACCATCTTATGTACACAATTATATGCAATAAATATATTCTGTATTCAAAAATTAGGAAATCCATAGAAGAACGAAAGTCACAATATTAAAGCAGCAGTCAGCATAGTTAAAGATGATGGAAAAATAAAGTAACATTACTAAAAAGGCAAGAACATATTTTATTGTATATATAAAATCTTGACAATGTATTAAAAAATAATTAATTGTGAATGCCTCGAAAATATATAAAATCTAATTTTAACCAACGAAAAGTAAACGCAATGGAAATTTGACCAGATGTATTTAATCTTTGGTTATGTGTTTTATAATTAAATAAACCAACATGAGAATAAAATGTGCCTTTGAAATAAATTTTGCATTGATGTATTTGGTATTCAAATTGTAAAATTAAGATTAAGAATCTAATTCAACATATATTATAGGTACGTCGCATATAATATATGTTGACTTGCATTCTTAATTTTATTTAATTTTTTACCTACATAAAATAACCGCTGAGTGCAGTTTTAATACTAAATAATATGAAACTTGTACAATCTCTTACCTGTCACCGTAATGTCGGTTGTCAGTGTCGCTGTCAGTGTCAGTGTCGCCGTTCTCACTGTCGGCTTCCGCTTCTCGAAGTCGGGCCGCTTCCGCCTCCGCTTCGCCACGGCCGCACTCGTGGACCCCGAGTAGAAGGGAATAGTCCATCAAGTGCAGTTTCGTTAGGAACTGTCCGAGTAATATGGCCAGTTATAATGACAGTAATTAATAACTTGCTTTACTGCCTAATATTGTGGTCACAGCATTATATAAGCGAAAACACAACCCACACTAACATTTACTATGCAAGTCTATAGTGATCAATTTTATTTAAAATAGTTAACAGTTAGGCTCTTAACTGTTTTATATGATAAAATTATATTAACTATTGATCACCCATTGGTCGAAATTCGACCATAATTAATAATTCCAATAAACACACGCATATATACTCTTTTGTTTATTGTTAAAGTTTGTGGTCAACTTGAGAATAGATTAATATTATTTGTCTATAGTCTTACTGAATGTCAAACATAACCATAATAAATTTGAGTCTGTGGTCAAATATATGGTAGTGTGTGTAATGTTTTTTTATTGATTTAATGTATTTTTATGCATCATTTTTTTAAATATTAGCATTCTGCACTCCTTCTCGAGAAGTGTGGGAAATTTCTCCGTCAGCGCAATTTTCGTAAAAAGGTTTAAAAAGTTTTTGCTTTTCGTATTAATATTATGATGATGATGATTACTTTATATTTAGCGTTAATCTGCGAGAGTAATGCTGGAGGGCGGTGCAAAGTCCAAGTGAAAATGATTTATTCAATTTAGGCACCAATGACGCACTTATGAACACGACAATTAGTATAACAAAGACTAACGCCGCATTCCAAGAGCCACATCGAGAAGCGGCAAAAACACGGGGTCATGCTTTTCAAATACGTTTTACAATGTTTTCATTACAGTACATATTCGCTTAACATCACAATATTATAAAGGATCAAGTTTGTTTGTCCTTTGTATGTTTGTTACTCCTTTACGCCGAAACGGCTGAACGGATTATTTACATGAAATTTGGAATGAAGATAGCTTTTACCCTGGCACATAAGTATATTTTCATCCGGAAAATATTGACTGTTCTCCTGGGATGATGGGAGGACGCACAAATCGCCAATACCAAGTACCATTTCAGCGCAGGTAGCACCGCGGGGCGCCGCTAGTGGTATATATTAATATGGTGACTTGGCAGGGATATCAGTTTGATGTTGGTATTTATGAATGTTTTATATGGTTTTCCGGAAAGTGACGCCATAAACAGTGTTTGACGAACGAGCATTGCGACGATGGATTGACGACTCGATTAAATTCGACAGCTAGTGTTTGTTCCGACACGGCGATATCCGCACGGTTTGGAGTAATAGACCCACGCGGGTGCCGCACGATTCGCGTATACACCATGTCTGAACAAGCAGTTACTGTCAAATTTTATCGAGTCGACGATCCGTGCTCGCACATCAGTTACATCATATAATAATAATAATAGAGTTATATTATTTCGTCGATCACAGACTTCGCGATACTGACCTCTGACGCAAATTCAACGTTATAAAATTTCATTTCATTTCATTTATTCGATATCAATGGTATTACCAAATTACCAGATGTACTTACATCGACGTCGGCGGTGAGGGTCTCGAGCAGCTTATCCTTGGCTGCGTCTCCGATATCAATCCGAACGCCCTGTTTGATGAAGTCGTTGTCTTTGAGAGTTGGCAACTCCTTTTCTAATTCCTTGTCAGAAGCCTCTCTGTCCACAGTTGACCCTTTTAAATCGTACTTCCTGAAGTAACAAAAAAAGGAACCAATCAGATAATGCTCGACGTTGTGTCTTTTTTTATTAATATAAAACTGGTGCACCAGTTTTTTTTAAATTCTAGTATTTGAACACTATCAGTCATCAGGGGCTTAAGTCTATTCAATATAGCAATGTGATTGGCTCACAATGGGCGATTTTGACAGCTTTGGTAGCCCGCTATTTTTAATTCGTACATAATGAATCAATCTTGGTACAATTCTAGATTCAGTGACGCACCACGTAATTTTTCGTAGTCTGATAGCATCCAACTCGTCAATTTCGTACGAAACCGAGAAAAGCCGAGCATAGGTTCAACATAGATTCAGGTCGCTATAAGACATAGACATAGACACACATTTATTTGTTGCATTGGCACACATACAATTACAATACACTAACAATAAGAAGTTAGTAGTATAAGTTTAGCAGACTACGGATTTTTGACGTTGTCTTATCAAATCAAAATCGAGTCAGCCTTGCACTGCACTGAATATAAACTTGAAATTAGTAGACTTGACACCCAGGTTATGGACAATGAGATCAAATCTAGATGACGCCTGGTTAAAACTGCCGTCAACTCGTTAGATATGATATTTCATTGTAACTCTTAAATATTTATTACTATATATTTTGTACTATTTGGCGACGTCAAACGTGGAAATACTGTGTCACCCGCCGAATAGCCTCGACCTCGCACCTTGCGTTTTTATATATTTCCCAAAAACATCGAGGAAAACGTTTCATAGACGCCGACGATGCTGTAGCTGCGTTTCAAAAGGCCGTCGAATTGACCCCTAAGGACGAGTGAGCAAAGTGCTTTTCTCAGTGGTTCCATCGGATGCAGCGATGTATTGACGTGAATGGGCACTATTTTGGAAAGATATAATAAAACTAATAACTCATATCTACTTTAATCAGTTTTTGATTTTCTAAGAACTTTATGTACTAGCCACACAACTGACATTAACTCAGATTAGAAGCATACTACGCAAAGAAGAAAATATTTACATACCTGTGAATATTTAGATGGTTGGAGAAGACATTCCTGGTGGCGACTAGATAATGCTCGATGCCGTCGACCGTCAGCCGATACATGCCGAGGTATTGAGGCAGCAGCGTCTTGCCGTGACGCTCCACTATGTACTGTGGAAACAGGTACAAACACTACTTTAGAACTTCATAATAAACAACTGATTGAGCCTTTTTCTACATAAGTGCCTATCAACACACAGCAAGATATTGCAATTCGCTGGTGCAAAAGGACCTTACTAATATTATAAATGTGAATGTGAGTTTGTCTATTTGCTATGCTTTTACGTTCCAACTGCTGCAACAATTGTGATGAAACTTGGTATGAAGGTAGCATCATCGCCACCAATAGCAGTTATATTAAGAAGTATAAGTTATACAGAAGATATTTGCAATTCTCTGGAGTTAAGCCTTTTTCTATGTATATATATACAATAAGTGTCACCATATAGCGAGGAAATGCAAAACTCTGGAGACTTTCCTCTTCACCAGAGGTTTGCTTCTAGATTTTTTTATTTTATTTAATATATTCTCTTCATCTATCTTTTGGTATACAAAGGAAGGATGTAAAAAAAAGAATATATATATATATATATATATTGTACACAAGAATAGTTAGTAGTAGTTAGAGATAATCATAGTTAGTAATAGATTAGAAGTTTTAATTAACTACCTACGTTGTTAAAGTTTTTTCTCTTATTCTAAATACGTAGGTTGATATTATTGATAGGTATCGTAGAAAATACAAACACAACAGCTCATGTACAAAAGGAGAAAATCCAGCATAATCCTGTAAACTGTGAGGACTAGCCTCACAGTGCTGATTTTCAACCTTCTCCTTTCATAAACGCATTTTCATTTCTGATAGTCTACTTGTATTTGTTAATTGAAATAGCAATTAACTTCTCCATATAGTTAAGTGTTTGACGTAAATATGTTAATGAGGTATTGAAATAAAATCGTTTATGACATATTACGTGTTATGCGGGTGTTTACAGGTTAAGAGGGCGGGACAAAATGATGATGCGTGTTGATTTAAAATATTACAAAAATGTACTTTACAGATGACCTAAGGGCTCAAATAAAATTTTACTTATCACACTTTTTGACTTTTTATTTCATTTTTTCTGATGTAAGACACAGTTAAAGGGTTTGCGCATTTGATAAGAATTTTTGATAAAGAAAAATTATGATCGCTTGAAAACATTTTTTATAATAATAATATCTAGGCCAGTACTAGGCGAATCGCGACCGCGTCCGCGAGCGCCCCGTATTCTCCTTGAAAAAGACCACCGAATGTGGTTGAAACTATAGTCGGAACCCTCTGACTTATTACGTGAGTAACTCCCGTGTTTTATACATTGATAATAATAATAATAATATAATATAGGACAACATTCACACAAGGTCTTCAGGTCCCAAACTATGCAGAGCCTGTACTATGGTAACCTGATGACTGATATATATATACTTAAATACATACTTATTCATATACTTATAATACAAATACACACCCAGACACAGGTCAAACAGACATGTTCATACACACAAATGTTTGACCTGTCCGGGAATCGAACCCGGGACCAGCGGCTCAGAAGGCAGAGTGCTACCAACTGCGCCAACCGGCCAGTCAAGTCAAGTCAGTTTTACAAATAAATTAGCAAATCAAACCAAATTTCGTTCAATCAGAATTAATCTTCATGGACTGTTCTTATTAGGGGTATTTTTTAAAGTTTATTAGACATGTAGAACTTTCAACAAAATAAGCTGCAAAAGCTCACAATTGTGTAACAAATGGTCAAGCCGTCACCACTAATGTGGTCACCATTAATGCAAGTACTCACATAAGTATACATATTTAAGGTAAAGTAAAGGGAGTTTCGGTTCAATCGTACACATTGACTCCACCTCCTATAATAGGTAGCTATTATATGTTATATGGACTTCCAAGAAATGAAAGGTGGTTCTAAATTTAACTGTTTTTTTTTGTATTGCCTCAAAACCTTTGATAGGTGAAAAGATTTTGACGATTTTATTTTATTTGAAATCTGGTCCTGCTCCTTTGGTTCTAATGAAATTTTATCAAGATCTGACCAGTAACTTTTGAGTTATCTTCAATAATGCTTATTTAATTTTACCTACAGTGATGATGTTCTCATTTTTTCCAAAACGTTGAAAATGTCTACGGCTGATTAGAATTCTGTTTGTATATTTTTTTCAACTAACTTATTATATTAAAAGTATACACCAGTTCCATCGGAACAGTTATCATGAGAAGGTTTTAGACTTGACATAATATTGAGCTCATTCAAATTTTTTAGACTCTCAAGTCACGCTGATACATCATAAAGATATCAAGATCTACATATTTTAGCAAGATTTTAACTTTATTTAACTTTGTTGCGTATTATTTACAATAATGAATCAGTGGCGGTGATTCTGACAGATTTTATGTTAGTCCAAATTAATACATAAAAGGTTACAGTATACACTGTAAATGAAAAATAATTAATTATAAGATACATTGTTACTAATTAGATTAATCGCACCGACCGGCGATCAACTAAAATTATTTAAAAGTAATAGGATCTTATTCTGTGAGCGCTAAAACTCAATTTCGTAAAACTTCTAACAACGCTATCTCTAATATTAGACGAGTTTTATTATGTCGGGCAAATTGCGTGTAGTTTTAGTCAGCACTAAATTAGAAACGATTTATTTTACCTTAAACTAGACGCAATTTTAATGAAAAGATATATTTTTAGTGTTGTAATTGATATAGGTCATGCTAATTTGGACTTTACCATAACCACGTTAGAGCTATCTTATTTACCGAATTTTTAGTTTGGTTGACTAAGAGAATCACTACCATTGACTACCTAAAAACCAATTAATCTCTATTATTTAATAGGACAACACCGAGTATAGACTGTCAAACACAATAAAATTATAAATGTATAAAACACGGGAATTACTCACGCAGTAAGTCAAAGGGTTTTCACTATAGTTTCGACCACATTCAGTGGCCATTTTGAAGGAGAATACGGGGCGCGCTCATGGACGAACGCGTTCCTGAGACGCGCCCTGAAAGACCACCGAATGTGGTCGAAACTATAGTCGGAACCCTCTGAGTTACTCCGTGGGTAATTCCTGTGTTTTATACATTCATAATTTTATTGTGTTTGACAGTCTAATTTTAGTATTTAACTTTTGAAACACTCAGAATCAAACCAGTTGCTGAGTAAGTACGCAAACTATTTAGAACGTTATCGCGCTCTGTACACAAGATTTCGTCGTTAATACCCATGTACATTTAAATATTTACTAGATATTTTTAACAATATACGTATAAATAATATTTATTCTGTGACATCGGACAACTAGTTTCAACCAGTTCATTTCGACAATTCGCACGATAAAACATTTTCTACAGCCGTCTGGTTTGGTTTGTCGACTCGAGGGTTCATTTTATTATCCCACTTCATTCCAAAACCCAACCAAAATATGCATTAGGTAAAGCCTGGTTGATTCTAATTCTATACATAGGAACGTTAGGGGTAGGTTAGGACCTTCGCACACGCACTATTTTTACCGCTTCGACGATGCTTGGCGATCGCGCGCTCACAACGCTGTAGATGACCAAAAAGCAGATTGCTGAAATTGTATCGATTCAAACGCGCGCTGCGAACAAAGCGACAAATCTTATTTCGCTCGTAAATGGATATATCCAATACAGTCGCTTATTTTTCCTTTTTCTTTTTTAACAATAATCCTACTACTATAAATGCGAAAGTTTTTGTGTATGGGTGTAAGTGTGTGTTTGTTATCTCTTCACGCTGAAACGGCTACACCGATGTGGATGAAGTTTGGTATGGAGATAGCTTATACCCTGGATTAACACGTAGGCTTATTTTCATCATCACTGTTTTTCATCACCACGCGGGTCCAACCGCGGGGCGCAGCTAGTCAGTAATAAGCCAGCGTAAGCTGTTGTCTCGACCGGCTCCCTTTTATTATAACTATTGAGAAGTACTGTGATAGATTGGTATCGATAAAAACTTTTACAAAAAAATGGAACCGACTTAAACACTCAAAAGTGTAAAATAACTTGTGTACTTGTGTAACTCGGTACCATGATAGTTCAAAACATTTGAATCAAAAGAAACTATTATCAAAATATTGTATGCGTGGTACCGACTTCGGCAAGTTATTTCACACATTTGAATGTTGATGTTGGTTCCATCTTTTTGGTAAAATTATTTATTCACCCTTTTCAGTGACCTTTGCTACTCCCGCGATCAATTGTCATTGTGTATGTTCACCGATTTCTTCACCAAGAATAAGGAAGTCATCCAAGTAGACGTAACACTTCTCAGTTCATTCATTCATTCATCTCAGCTATTGGGTGTCCAATGCTGGACAAATGCCTCCCCCAATTGGGGGGAATTGCCAATACTCGCCACGCTTGGCAGGCGGGTTGGCGACCACAGTATGATTTCCGATCTTCAGAAGGCGCTGCTGCCCACCTTCTGGTACGTAGTCCCTTAGCCGACTCTTACGGCACCCGCGGGAAGAGATGGGGGAGTACTATTCTAGGCCGGTACCACCACGGCACACTTCAATAACTTCCAATAACTTCTCAGTTATTGGAGTGTAACTCAAAAACCGCTTGCCCGGTGGTAAAATTTGAATGGGACCACACGGTAAACACCAGCATTCAAATAAAAAAACAATCATCAGTTTACGCAATCGAAAGTTCTGAAGTATCAAACATAAAAAAACGAAAAAGTGATATAAATAGGCAATATAAGTTTATACTATTATATACATATAGCTGCGCCCCGCGATTTCACCCACATGAACTACGGTTTTCCGCAATCTCAATCATCCTACGGGGAATATATACCTTTTCCGAGATAAAAAGTAATTTATGTGTTACTCCAGGCCATTCCAGGGTATGAGCTATGTTGGATTCAAATTTCATGCAATTCCATTCAGAGAACTAACTTTGAGTTCGAGTGTGTTCTTTTCACTACATCTTGTTCTAGATTACCAATGACGTTGAATGAGATTGGAACAGATTCGGATCAGAATTGGATTGAGATTTAAGCCGGCTGGTGCTATTGTTTATTCGTATGATACGAATATATGCGTAATCTACATTAGATAAGATACATTTTATAAACATCACATATCAGTTCAATCATAGAAATTGATAAATGTCAATGATAAAGATAATTTTAATATCGTACAAGTTTTTAGAATGTGCTAATAAATATTATAAACAGCCTTTTTTTCGTCTACTGAATTCTTCCACGTACTTCTATGTATTTTCATATAGTTTATTGTGATTATTATCAACCATAAACAAGTTATTTCATATTATTAACTTAACTGCAGACCTCTGACTAAACAAAATGTTATTATAATAGTTTAATAATTTATTGACAAAAACTGGAACCGAATTCATTCACCTGTATTTTAACCGACTTCAAAAAAGGAGGATGCTCTCAAAGCGACCCGTTTCCTCCGAACGTTGACAGGGTGAATTTAATAATTTCATTTGAAAGCTGGTGCTTCTCGCTTGGTCCCATTTAAATTTCATCAAAATCGGTCAAGCTGTTTTTGAATTACACTCTTGAAAAGTGTTGCGTGTACTTGGATGACTTTCTAATTGAGGGAAATCGGTGAACATACACAATGACAATTGACCCCGTGCGTAGCAAGGTCACTGAAAGGCCTGAAAAAAAATTACCAAAAAATAGAACATAAAAACAACCGTGACAGATAGCTCAAAGCAATTTTAGGGTTCAGTTTCAAATTCTTATTTTAAAGACTGTAGGAAACAGTATACTTATCAAAGCAGTGACACGGCCGCAAGGCCTGAATAATGTTTAGTTAAGCATAAGGTCGAATAGGAAAACTCCACTCTAAACGATTTATTATTACATAGTAATTTATTGCTGAGTAAAGAGTATGTAATCCCATTCTATATGTTAGGAACTATGCGGGTTGATTGTTCGATAAAAGCAGTTTAATTATACGTCTTAAAATACGGTACACCTTTTATGAACACACTGCATGCAATATTGTACGCCGCTAATTCGATTTCAGCAATTTACAAGGTCTTTTTTTTAAATATTGTTTTAAAGCTTGTTTTGACCGTTGTCTCGCCGTCTAGGCGACGACGCGGTCTAAGGTGTAGCACGCAAGCTAGGAAGATACCCATTCACTCGAGACTTGAAGGCCCTGCCCTGGGGTTGTACCCATCGGGAAACACAGACTCGGGCAGTGAGCTCCACTCCCCAGCGGTACGCATTATATACTATTGGCGCATTTGAATTACAAATTTCTAAAATCATTTTTTATGGTTTTGATAGTCGTATTGGCGGAAATTGGTCTATGCGAAAATTTATAATTATTATTATTGCTATTTCCAATGATTAATCCACGTTTGTTCTTTTCTTCTAAGATTGTCCTCAAACGTGAAATAAAGCTAAATACACCGTATGACATAATTCTGTATGTTCTTATACATCATGACCCATACCACTATATACATTTCTATTTACATTACTTATACATTTTTCACACGCACACACACACACACAAACGGACGCGCACACACACACACACACAACGCGCGCACACACACACAAACGCGCGCACACACACACGCATATATGCACGCGCCACGCATGGACTCACCGAGTGGTAATGTTTGAGGAACGAGTGCATCCGCTCCACCTCCTCCGAAGTGAGGGTCTTCAGAATGAACAGTCGATCATAGCTCTGATAGAACTTGGCACCTGACTTGCCTGAGGAGTCGTCCGGTATCGGTTGAGATCTGAAGACAAAACATGTCACCTTCATGTTGAACGATTTTAAACGTTACTCAATTGTCAATGAGATTCTTGTTATGATTGTGTCGTTTAAGCATTGTATTTATCTTAGTTAATATTATGTATCAACGGGGCTACATTCACGCGCATTAATGCGCATAGCGATGTTAACTCACTCTTATTACAGTATTAGCTGTTCCGTCCAATTTTTGATCATACCCGTTTACGCCGACGAATCGGATAAAATAATGCTTAGAGAGGCCATATTTTTTTGTACCTGAAAATTCAGCCAAATCTTGGTCAGCTGACAAAAGACATACCAAAGTAACTATTGGGTACCTGATCAATCATGTTTGTGGGTAATTTTTCTTTCTTCTACTCTGCCAAAAACAAAGATTGATATATAAGCCGGTCGAGAGAGCGATCAAATGTGAAACTATTTTTCAGATGATTTATTCAACGACAAATTATTGTGCCCGAAATTACATCAAAAAAACTAAACAAAGAGGAAAGAAATTTTGGCGACAAGTTCTGTCATCTTTGTTTTGATCCCATAGAGCAGTCTATTTCAACGTTGGTGATAATGCCCCGTTGTAGGTCTTCAACCGCAACTATAATATCGTCGAGGTATGCGAAGCACTTTCCAGATAAACAGATAAACAGATAAACATTTTTATTCATAATTATTCAATTACAAGTCAAGCAATATGTCTGTAGAAACATAAAATAAAATTTATTAAAAATATACTAATAAGGATTACATTTATTATCAATCTAGTTACAAAATTCCATTACTATATTGTAACGAGTACCATATTGTAATTAAAAATGTATAAATACCTAATAATATATTAAGATAGCAATACGCAATATAACTTGCTGTTTGGTCAGTCTTTACCCAACAAGAAATCGTCCACAGAATAGTAGGCTTTCTCAACTAGCCACCTCTTGAGAGTGATTTTAAATAATTTTACGTTTGGTTTGCTGGTAACAGATAAAGGCAATAGATTATACACCTGAGGGCCCATAACATAGGGTTGCCCCGCTGATTTCTTCAGTCTCCGAAATACTAAGGATAGTTTGTGCTTGCCGCGAGTGTCGTATGAGTGCTTGTCTTTTCGTTGTAGAAATTCACTCAAATTCTCTCTAACGTACAAAGCGACCTGGTAAATCACAAGAGAGGGTAGAGTTAGTATACCGAGAGATTTGAAATAAGGTTTCACTGACGTAAACCTCGACACCTGTACGATAGCCCTCACAGCCCTTTTTTGCATCCTGAATGCCCGCAACCTGTCTGCGGCGGATCCCCAAAGCTCGGTACCGTATTGAAGGATTGAATGTACAGTTGCGAAATAGCAAGTCCGGACCACGTCAGTGGAAACCACTCGCGAAAGTCGACCTAGAGCATAGCATGCGCTACCCAGTTTGCCACATATCTTATCAATGTGCGAGCTCCACGTGATACCGCGATCGATCTCGAAACCAAGAAATGTTATCGCCTCAACTTGCTGTATGGGTTCGCCATCGATTCGGACACACATTCTCCTGCTCATTCGCCCGGATACAGAAAAGTGTAAGAAGTGAGTCTTTTTTAAATTAAGCACGAGGCCATTCAGTTTGAACCACAAAGACAAATCGTTCGCGCTCTTATTTAAGGACTGCTCGAGGCTATCAATCGATTGTGCACTAACAACCGATGCTATGTCATCAGCATACATAAAAATTTCTCCAGTGCTTGTACAACCTGGAAGGTCATTTAAGAGCAAGGAGAAAAGGATGTTGGACACAGACGACCCCTGGGCTACGCCCATTCCAGTAAACAATGGGTCTGACTTGGTTTCGCCTCCATCACCGACCACAATTTGAGATCTGTTCCGCAATATGTCTGTTAGTAGTGAATGAGCAGGTCCATTCACTCCGTAGTGATGTAACTTGGATGATAGAACGCCATGATCCGCGACGTCGAACGCTTTCGACAGGTCGCAGCACAGTACTGCCACCTGTTGCTTCCTATCGCACGCATCAAGGACGCATCGTACTACACCACGCGTTAGTGAGGTGGTAGATCGACCTGCTCGGTACGCATATTGCCGTTCGGAAAGAGCTTCGGTGGAGGTCAAAAATTCTGTGAGACGTGAACTGATACCATTTTCGAAAATCTTTGAAATTGCTGGAATGATAGATACCGGTCTATATGAGTCTATGTCCTCACGCCTTCCCTTGCCCTTAAATAATGGGGAGATTTTGCTCATCTTCATCGCCACTGGATACTGACCGGTGTAGATGCAACGGTTGAAGAGCGCCGACAACACTGGAGCTAGCTCAGCCGCAGCGCTGTATATTAAATCCATAGATATGCTATATATATCTTTGGTACGTTTGTGTGGAATTCGGGTAGTTATTATTTGATATACCTCAGAGGCCGAAAACGGTCTGAACCTTAGAGAACGGTCAGCTCGAGGGCAGGAACCTGTAAGCAGCGCGGTCACCCGAGGAACGTCAGCGCGCGGCGCTCCACACGCTGCCGCCGCGCCTACAAATCTTACGTTCATGGTGTTCGCAATTACTTTATTTGATTCAAACTTCGTACCGTTCGCATTTTTGACCACGTCCGTGAAACTACTCGATGCCCGTATATTTGCACCTCTCTCTGTGTTCACTACGCACCACAGGGCTTTGTTTGTGCAACAACTGTTTGATATTAGATTTGAGTAGAAACCCGCCTTATGAGTCATAATAGTCTTATCATAAAGTACATTCAATTCTTCAGTCAACCCCATCAGATGGTCGTTATACGGAAAAGTTTCAGACAATTTACCGATGTCAATAACAAGCGTTTTAATTTTAAGGATTTCATCTGTGACCCAAGTATTTTTTTTAATAGTTTTCTGTTTAATTGGAAAGCAAATTTTATATTTATTAGATAGTATGTTTAGCACGCATTCTGCGAGATTTTCAATTGAGTCAATGTGTTTTGTGAAATAACTATTCCAATCGATACTCAAAATCGCTTCTCGATAATTAATACAACTCGCTTTTGAGTAGATTCTACCGAAATGACCAGTTATTGGAGTGTAACTCAAAAACCGCTAGTCCGATTTTGATGAAATTTAAATGGGACCACCACGGAAGTACGAGTATACTCTATCAAACAAAAAAAGAATAATCAAAATCGGTTCATAAACGACGAAGTGATCTGCAAACACATACATAAAAAAATATATATACGTTCGAATGAGGAAACCTCCTTTTTTGAAGTAGGTTAAAAAGTGGCGGGAAGGAGCCCAGACAATATAGCACACTCAATTAATACATTTCTGGTTCAAAATCTGTGGTAAATAAAAGAAAGGAAAAATAATCACACTAAGTCGAAGAGTTTCGTATATGCCTTGCTATAAACTTTCATCTCCAACTAACATCCTAAAAAGTCTTTTTACCGTTTCTGCCTACACGTTTCTGAAACACGTTGATGTTTCAGAAAAGGTGTATATATACATATATAATAACTCATGGCTGTATGACTCACTTCAGCAAATTGCTAACAACAATGCAAAGCGCGCTACATTGCATTAATTTACTATTTTCTTTACGTATTACCAGTCATTTTAATATAATTTACTGTTTTCTTTAGGTATTACCAGTCATTTTAATATAATTTACTATTTTCTTTACGTATTACCAGTCATTTTAATATAATTTACTGTTTTCTTTACGTATTACCAGTCATTTTAATATAATTTACTGTTTTCTTTACGTATTACCAGTCATTTTAATATAATTTACTGCCGCATCATATGTCTCGAGTGTCATAGTTAGTTTACTTTTACAACTCTAGACATGGGATATAATCAGCGGAACTGTGATGTGTAATCAGTGTCAAGGCCACGGAATATCACTCGGTATACCTATATATATATATACCTACATACGGTACATCTTTCATGCAATATTTCATCAACTTGTGACTTTCTGTGTGGCTAATAGGTATATGAATAATATAAATAATACTTTATTTAAGAACCTTTTCATTTACAACGTTTATTCAATTAATTAGAAACTAAACATTGACAACTGTAGTGATTCTCTTATTCAACGAAACTAAACCAAAACTGCAATCAATAGCAGAGCAATATAGCAAGCCTTTCACGGTTTTATTACCCACTAGCGGGTCGCCCCGGCGACGCTCGGGAAAAATATATCAAATATAAAAATTATAAGGATCCCTAATCATTTTGTAATTATAATATAAAATATGATGTGACATAAATTATTTTTTGGAATTGGTTCAGTAGTTTCGGAGCCTATTCAATGCAAACAAACAAACAAACTTACAAACCATAAAATCTTTCCTCTTTATAATATTATTAGTGTAGACAACACGCCTGTCGGCTTCTAGGTTGAGACACAGCGTTTAAGACAAATTGTAGTACAAGAATTCTGGCTAACATTACATTATAAGCTTACTCTAAATAGTAAAAAACTAACCACTAACGACTCAGTTTTCAATCAATCGGCGCTTGATCGCGCATCCCTGTGCTTTTGCAGGGCTGTGACAGCCCTACAGTTTAACAATATAAAGAGTGGGTAGTAAGAGAAAATACGCGCTCACGACGACATTGTCACCCACATTTCTCCAGTCTTCTCGTGACCACGACCAACGCAACTCGGTCGAAACGTCAAGTTAAATATTTTACTAAATGGTTTTCTGAACAATGTGTTCGAATCGAAAGTCTCAAAATTACGACCCAGTTTTCTTTAATACGTGCCTTATATCGTAATTGCTTTGCTACACGTATGTAAAGTAGAGACTAATTTACAACTCACGTTAACTTTAGACGTACCTACAGTAATAAGGTATGTTAAATAGTAATTTACTATCTGCATATTCGAGTACTACAAAAGTTGAAGGTTAAATCCAAATATATAACTAATAAGCTGAGCCCCGCGGTATCACGCGCGTTACGGTTTATCGGTTCGCTCAGTTATTTCACAGAAAATCGTACTTTTCGATAGAAGATGAAGGTTTTTTTTTTTTTACTATTATAAGTTTGCGTTTGACAACTGTCTCACCTGATGTTAAGTGATGACGCTGTCTAGGATTTAGCACGCAAACCTAGAAGGTACCTATTCGCTCGCGACTTGAAGACTCCAGGATTGTACATATCGGGAAATACAAACTCGGGCAACGAGTTCCATTCCTTGGCAGTACGCATTAAGAAAGTGGAAGCAAAACGCTTGATAATAAGGTGATCGAACGAAGATATCCAATGACCTATTCCAGGTTATAATCTACCTTTATGACAAATTTCATTAATATCCGTTCAGCCTTTCCAGCGTGATTCAGTAACAAGCATACATACATTCATCCTCACAAACACTCGCGTTTATTATTAAAGAAACCTATATTTTCACAAAACTAAGAGCATTAATGTGTGCAACTACTGTAGGTATTGATATAATAATATGAAACTTAATGATTAATCAATGCTAAATGATCAGAAATTTCAATTTTGCGAAGGTCGTACGTACGTACGTCAAATACGGTGTTACTTCATTAATTTTTATTCTTTATTATTTTGTATTATCCAAAATTCGTACTGTCGCAGCATACGACACGTATTAAGATACTGCATTACGCAAAGACCTTTCTCCTTGTATTTTTTTGTCAGTGTATTTTAGCTCTTAGTCCATTCAAACCATTATCGCATATTAGAAATTGTAATATTTATTTTTTTATCTAAGATATTAAAAGGTAAGTGACCTTTTAATATTTCAACAATAAATCAAACATCTTCAATACAACACAGGAAGATCAGGTAGGAAAACCAACACAATTCACCATGAATCCAAAACATGTAAAGTTAATTAATACCAATGATGACATCATTGAATTATTTCCATTCAAATGCATTTTTTAGACCATCATTCTTGCCTCGTATGATAGTGCACGGTCATAACAGTGCCTGTACAATGCTGTGCACGTGTTAGTGTTAAATAAAACAATATATACCAATAATTAAGTGGAAGCGTGTGGGATACACTAGTACGGAGTCAAGGAGCATAAATGGGGGTCACGGGCAATCAAGGAGCTGGTACTTGTCAGTTATTAATAGATGACTCAAAATCTGGGGACCAAATTGAACCAATTAACAGATCCAAACACCTCCAGAAGGGCCTCTTTTCAAGCGGTTAAAACTGGGAAATGACTCCGATGTATCGGTGATATGAATGCCGTGTCAGTTTCGAAAGGCACACTACATACTGTTATGACGAAACAAAATATAGAAAAAAATAAATCGTACAGCTGGGAAAAACTCCGCTGACCTCAGGCGTTTTATTGTCAGGCCGCGTTTGACGAACGCGCCCGCATCGTGGAAAATGCTGTCTTGGTGGGTTTCGTTTTTCAGATTGGCGACGCCAGACGGGGCTGTGGCTGACCGGCGGAGCTTACAACTCGGCCTCTTCATTGCCCGCGAGATCAGGTACTTATCTGCCTTTGTAAACCTAAGGACGGGACGGGACATTGGGGATACCAGTCCGTGTGTGGACAAAAATAAACATAAATAAATATCGAAATAGGTATTGAAATATTCATAGTTAGGTTAACACGTGCTGAAATCATTTTAGCGTGTACTTATGCGGCGAGGTTACCTTGTCAGCGATTCTTTGTAATCGAGATCGTCAATCCCGAACCTCTCCCTCAAGTTTCTGAATACCAAAGGACAGTATTCTTTCACCTTAAAGTGAGATGGCATGTTTTCTCTGAAACAAGATTATTCATGTTAACTTAATAGCTGTCAATGTAGGTAAGGGTTTCCGGAACCGGCGCCGATTTTCAGAACCGGGATTTCGCGGTTCTGAACCCTTATGTAGGTAGATAAAGGGACTTAGAGGCATATAACAATTTTATATTGTTCCAAAGTACACTTATGCCGATTCTTACAACATCACTCCCAAGAAGAACTGTAAATCAGTTCAAAGCTGGTCGGAGAATAATTTCCAGCATCACTAATGAAGCTTAGTATCGCAGTTCTAGCCGTTCTAACGCGACTTCTAGCCGGTTCTTAGATAACAATTTAAATTAAATTTAAACTCATTTATTTCAGGCATAAATTAAACCCATACAAAAATCAAATACGCTACTTACAATTAAAAACACGGAAAAAATAACATAATAAAATTCACAAAAATAACAATAATAAATATGATAACAATGATGGACGAAACTTGCCGTAGTTTGCAAACTTAAATCTCACAACACGGTCAGTCACAACAACAAGACTTGAGTTATAAATTCATAAAATGGTGATGAGGAACAATTTATTATCAACTTGCTGCACACCGCGGTTTCACCTGCCTAGACTATGGAATATTTTTCATTGGTACAATATGAATTTCATCAACCAGATCAATTCTTTTCTTAATTTTTAAGAAACTGTTGTGAATCATTAACAACAGTTTCATGAAAATTAAGATTATGCGTTACCAGTAGAAATTGGTTGAGATAGAATTTGAACCTCGTAATAATTACATTATATTAGTTTCAATTATATGATATTCAATATTGATTTTCCTTGCGATGCTAAGTCGAGCGCCCCGTCGCGTTACGTGATGGGTAAAGTAAAATAAACATTTTAAAAAAATACTATAAGTACATTCACACCTATTAACATCCTCCCAGATATAGCAGTAGATATAAAATCGGACTGCTAGTGGAGTGCTACTATAGCCTAGTTGGCGAAGCGACAGGGACTTAGATATTCCTTCAAAAATTTTTAACATCTGTACCACTCTTGAATTAGACCACTTCTGATGTTTTTACATACGTATTTAGTGAATATGAAAACCCTACAAAAAGTCATATGATGGTATGAGGTAAAACCATCATCACCAACCAGAACCAAGCTAACTTCCTCCAATACCTCAGTGTGTTATAAATTAAAAACAAATTTGTAATAAACAGGTCATTGAATACATTCTGGACACATTCCATCAATAGATGTTTGATGAACAAACATCACCTAATCAAGAGTCATATATGGAGTAGGTATGAATAACATGCATATATATGGAATGTGTTCAGGACACAAGTCCTAAAATATTTAAATACACATTTAAACTTCAACATGCAACTCTTTTCAAAGTTAAAAAAAATTGACACACTAATAAGGGTCGGTCATAATTACATAATTCCGAAAATGTAACTCCATTAGATTCACATATGTACATCAATCAATCAATAATACTATTTCAAAGTGAACCAACATAAACCAAGCATTCAAATACACAATTATAAGCAATTCCTTACATGCAACCTTGTATGGATGAGAATTATAGCAACACGGTTAGTTCTGTACAAGATCCAATAAGAAAAATTCATATTGAATTCCTTTTGTTATTAAATCAATCGGGGCTTAATCGCGAGAAAAACATTTAGTAATTTATTTACCTCGATGTTTCGACCAAGTTGCATTGGTCGTGGTCACGAGAAGACTCTCAGTCTCTCGTGACCACAACCAATGCAACTTGATTTGATTTAATAACAATGTGTTCGAATCGCGAAAGTCTAAAAATTACATATTGAATTCCATTGGGAATAACTTCTGCCTAAAAGAAAACAAGAAAATCATGTAATTTTTTTCTTAATTACTATCATAGATATATTATTTAACCATTGCCTCACTTGTTAGTGATGATGCGGTTGAAATTAGGAGCTTTGTTGGCAAAGGAATAGGATGGTATTTTTTACAAGTGGATTCAACATTATTGAAGACTTAAAAGTCTATTGTTATGCAAAATTAATTTTTAAACATTTGATAGCCGCTTACTTTGTTTTCCTTTCTCTTTAAGTGATGGATACCCTCAAAGTGCAAGGCTTGGGATCCCCTAAGAGGTTGCAATGTTGCAAGTAATAAAGAGCATGTGTAAATAACAATAAGGTTAAGGTAATATTATATCATTAGATCAAAGTCCTTAAAATATACAATATGGATACATAAGTAATAAGAGTATGATGAAAAGTGCTCACTTATTAAATAGATGGTTGTCAACTTTGAGCTTTGAGTAAGCTCTGAAGTCATCTGGCAACAGCATAACTGGGATTGTGACATGACTTAGTTCATTTATCTGAAAATAATAAAAATTATTTAAGTTAGCCATTATATTTGTTACCCACTGTGCCCTGGTGTTTCATGGCTTATAACTATTCTAGTACTTTTTTAGTATTATAACTATTTTAATTATTTATTTATTTAATTGACCAATCACCTTTGCTTTTTGGATTTTGAATAGGGATAGCTAATTTTTAGGGTTCTGTAGCTCAAAGGAAAATTGGCAAGAAATTTAATAATTTGGCTCATACTTGTGCGTTTTTTTTTTAATGAACCTTACGAGAAACTACAAATCTTTATTGTATTATATTCTTTATTCTTCTCTTATTCAGACTGGGGGATAAGTCCTGCACTGACATCCAGCCTTGCGTAACAAAGCACAGAATCAATATTCGCGTCTGCAGCTCACTGTATGTCTGCTCTTTGTATTGGCGAGGACGAGTAATGCTTCTCTTTGCATTTCATAAATCAGCAAATAATCTTTACGAACAAACCTCTAATAGAGGACCAACCATTGCTTATTTGCTAATGGGTATGATTTTGTCTGCAATTTTCATGTGGCAAGTTCTTGTCCTTTTAAAATTCATCTATTTTTATTCAATAGCAAGGTTTATATCAACAATATAATTTGACAATAAGCCAAATTTGAAATTACTCGTAAGCATAGGCAGGTGTAATAGAATTTGAGCGTAAACAAACTTTGAGGCAAATTAATGATAACAAACAAACGCGGGCAATGACATAATAGCAATGTAGAAATGCGAACGACCGCTTAGCATGTAAATAGGATTAAACACTTGCAGAGCCACCGCCACCATTACCCACATTCAACTCTTGATAGAAAGAACTCACCGTGTGATTCACACCCCACATGAACACCGACAGTAATGGTTCATTTGCACGAAACAATTTCACCTTTTGATGCTTTACGCGAATGTGTTTCTTTTTAAGTTTACTCAATCCACTTGACGGATCCGACATTTTGGATTTGTTTACAGCTTTTTGAGAACCAGTGTGGATTCACTTTATGAATATTAGTGCCCTAAACGCTATACCATTTTGATTTTAAGACCATTAAAACAAACTGAGTCAAACATGTACAAAATATAATCTTTTAGAGGAAAATTCAGTGCAGGCGTAAACGACCAACAACTTCACGGCTTTTTGACATATGACAAGCGGTGTTGCAAGTTGCAGCAGACCACAGATTATGGGTAGTTCAGACCATAGATTATGGTTCAAACGAACACCAATTTTAGCAAAAACGTTCAGAACGATTATTTTCATCAATGTTGTTTCTTTTGAAAAAAAAAAAGGTTTTAAAGGCTCATTAACTGTATGTCAGAATATTACGATGGTGACGCTTCATGTTCAATTTGTTTGATCATAAAGTTTATTTCCCTCATAGTAGTTTTTAATATTGTCATCCATCTAAACTTTCAGATTTATATTATCTTATAGTGGGACACATAGAATTAACATGATGACGTTTTTTTGAAACAATAAAATCTTTCCTCTAATATCGGCGTTTTGATAGCTGAACTCAATAATACTTTTACCAAAACGACTTTATCAAATAAAACTACAAACAAACGAAAATGTTCTTTGTTTGTAGCAAATTTAAATTTGAACGAAGAGAGAATCATTTTGTGTAATCTGTGATAATTGGTAAGTTAGTCAGTGTTCGGAACCTAACGATAAATATCGTACATAAGTGCCGTGCTGGTACCGGCCTAGAATAGTACTCCCACATCTCTTCCCGTGGGTTCTGCAAGAGTCGGCTAAGGGAACACGTACCAGAAGGTGGGCAGCAGCGCCTTCTGAGGATTGAAAATCATACTGCGCTCGCCAACCCGCCTGCCAAGCGTGGCGAGTATTGGCTCGCCACGCTTGGCAATAATTGGCAAATCCCCTTATATGGGGGAGGCTTATGTCCAGCAGTGGACGCCCCATGGCTGAGAGAAGAAGAATGTGCTAATTCCATAACTACGTACGATGTAAGAAAGTACACTACTATCGTACTATAGTACACTACTATCGTACCATAGTACACTACTATCGTACACAGATTGTACGCTACTTTTCATTATGATGTAAAGTTTGATAAATATACTGATCCCCAATAGCCCAATAACAATTTTAGTCGTTTTTTACTGTCAGAACCATCTATTGGCACATTTATTAAGAAAATGTTTAAACACCATATGCTTCAAAAGTTTTAAAGAGAATGTATAATGCGTATTTTTGTTTCCCTTACGAAAAAATTAAATATTTTATATAAAATGTTTCATCAATAGTCTTATCAATATTTGTGCATTCTGGTCTCGCAAATATAGAATGTAGAGCACCATAGCATATAAAAAGTGTTAATATTTCAAAATAAATTCAAGATTTAATTTGCTCTATCTTTTAGGGTGCTTTGACTTCTATACAAACGTATGTTTCCATTTGTATGAAAGGGGAGTTTTCTTTCTCACTGATTGAAGTCTGTTTGGTTTTCATATTGATTTCTTTTTTCGGCAAATCACATTTACTTCGGCACAAAAAATAACACTGAATTTTCAACGTTTGATAATTTGGTCCATTTTGTTCAATATACGATAATTTTACGGCCCTCGAGAGCTGCCTGATAGGCTTCAAGTTGTGATGTGAACAGTGGGTTTGGTAGACTAGTCTCGTTTCCATAAAGTTACTTAGCTATGCTCGCTCGTTACCCGTCAAATGGGCTGCAGCCTTTAAAAGACCGGGTCTGTTCCAGCCTGCAAAGTATGGAATTTCGAAATAAAAAAAATGTCATTATAAAGATCTTAATTTGCCCTTTCAACCTACGTTCGTTATTTAATTTGCCCCTCTTTCGTTTTCCCAAGAAAAATCGAAATAGAATTTCCCATTTTCCTGAATTTCAAATAGCCATATCTCTTTGAAAAATGATTATTTTTTACTCCACCAAGCGTAAAAAAATTGCCCCTGAGCTACTTTAATTTGCCCTTGTGCAAATTCTCAAAAATATACAATGATTAACTAATAAACAATAAAAAAACGGTTGTGGCATTTCCAAGCGAATTTTTTTCGCATTGCGCATGCGCGACAGTGTTCCGGCCTGCAAAGTATAGAATTTCGAAATAAAAAAAATCTCATTATAAAGATCTTAATTTGCCCTTTCGACCTACGTTAATTATTTTATTTGCCCCTCTTTAGTTTTCCCAAGAAAAATCGAAATAGAATTTCTCATTTTCCTGTATTTCAAATAGCCATATCTCTTTGAAAAATGATTATTTTTTACTCCACTAAGCGTAAAAAAATTGCCCCTGAGCTACTTTAATTTGCCCTTGTGCAAATCCTCAAAAATATTCAATAATTAACTAATAAACAATAAAAAAACGGTTGTGGCATTTCCAAGCGACTTTTTTGCGCATTGCGCATGGCCGACTGAATACGACACATCGTCTCTAATGTATTCTATGATCTATCTGAACTATGATTAACTCCATGTTGTTTGTATTGTAAAGTTTTGAGTATAATTTTTCGTAGCTTGGGAAATACAAATAACTTTATTTTTCAAATAGAAGTAAATTAAACTACTTGGTGACTTTATTGGAATCTGGCGACGAGATTTCTATGTCTCTGGTGTTAGATGACAATAATCTAACGATACTTTTGTTATATTGTTTATTACTTTTCTAACGAACGATAATTTTAAACGAGGAAGGTCATGTTTGCTTGCAAGATAGCTCGGGTGAGTACCTACTATCGAATTCATGTTACTAAAAAACGATAATCGCTGCTTCTTCACTGTTAGGATTTCCACCTTTAGAAGGCACTTACCTACTTATTAACTTAGTGTGCCCCAAATCAATACTATCTGTAGTGTAAAAGTAATAAGGTAACTTAACTCTGTTTATTGGGTAACTCTGCTCACGGTCTGTTGAAAGATATATCACATAGAATTGTTTCTCGATATGCGAAAAAATTGCCTAATGCATTACTGCTCAGTCGTGACTCAAGCGACCAGTTATGGAATGGCCCACATCCACCTGTTCCTGCGATCTTGCTAGGTTGTCTCTCCATCTCGGTGGCCATCCTATGCTGCGTTTGCCAGTCCATGGGCTCCATTCGAGAACTTTTTAATCCTAAAGGCCATCAGTTCTTCGAGCTATGTGCCCTGCCCACTGCCACTTCAAGTTTCTGTTGGCTAATCAGAAACGAGGAGAGAACAAAGCATGTAGATAAACCCTGAGCATAGCCCCCTCCATAGCTTGTTGTGTGACTCTGAGCCTGCTCAGAAAGCCCATAGTCACTCTAACTATGGGCCTTCTGATATTTTAATAATTACAGATAAATTTGTTTTACATCTCAGAATACAGGTTCATCTTAAACAATGTCAACACTTAACATCAGATGAGACAGTGGTCAAACACAAGCTTACAATAATTTTTAAATAAAAATTTATTGTATTATGTATATATTACTAGCACCACCCTGCGGTTTTATAAAGTATTTTATCAACAATTATTATTACTTTTCCAGGTGTGCTGCATTTCACTGCTCTTAATCATTTACCACCAAGCTTATTAATATAATAATAATATACTATGCTAAAGTATGATATGAAGTAGCTGCTGTAAGATTTTTATTATCGAGAATAAAATATGAAATGACTTAAATCATTTATTTACAGATGCTTTCACACTCAACGAGCTACAATCGCACCACAAACAGAATGCAACTCAAGGTTGGTTTCCATCTAAAGTTGTGTGTCACTCACTTGCCATAAAAGCTAATATATTAAGTTTAAATTCAGTATAATAATCCTTTCAATTTCTGACATAATTCATAAGCATAAAATGCATTTTGCTATGTACCAATTTACATAAATTCACAATATTAATATAATTTATTGCCATTAATTTAATACCTGTCAAAGAGTATATTTAAAAAAATATGAAATAATAAATAAATAACATAGATGTTGAGCATATTATTTATATTGATGAGCTCTAGTAATGCCACATCAAAATTTTGACTATCATTTTCCTATTCTCATAATATGACTTATTTTTCTAGACCATGGAGTTGAAGATCCAGTCCGATAAAGAAAACCAAAAGCTGTTCAAATCTACGATTATCAGAAACGCAGATGTCTGGCAGCGCATTGCTGAAGATGTCGAAGATATGACAGCAAAGCAATGTGAAAGTAAATTCAAACATCTAAAACAATTTATACAAAAAAAAGATAATATTGGCAATAAAAGCAGTGGCGCCCATGCCATTAGTTTTGAGTATTTTGATGAGTTTGAGGATATCTTTCGACTTGACCCTAATATCAAACCAGTTTCTACTGCATCTAGTAGTAGACAAACTGTTGAATCCAATACAGTTATTACAGGAGAAAATAGTGGCACAATACTATCACCGGAATCAGTTGGAATACCCCCTGCTCCAACAACTGTTGGACAGGTTGAGGTAGGGTCTACTAGACCACAACGAAGAAAAAGGACACGTCTAGAAATACAGTTGGAAAAATTTGATGTTACTATGGAGCGTCGACAAGAAGCATGTGACAGACACCTTGAAAGATTTATGCTACATCAAGAAGCACAAGGAAGAATTTTTAGTAATTTGGTGCAGAAGTTAATTGATAAATTATAGAAATTTTGATTCAATTTGATTTGCTTAAAGATGATGTCTATAGCTGTAAACTGTCATGAAACTTATGATTATGCAGTTTTTTAGGGATGTTTTGTAGTGACAACTAATTAGAGTAGACTGTAGGACGATAATTGTAAGTTCCTATATTATTAAAAATGGTTTATTATATAACTCTAGCTGCACCCGCGGTTTCACCTACATGGTGATGATAGTGAAAAAAGTGTGCCTAAGCTTCACATATGAATAACTTTTAGAATGCACATATATGCTTAAAACTTGAGTGAGATTAAGTTTTATAAAATCAGAGTTTAAAGGGTAAAATAATTTGAGTCTGAAAACTATTGCGAGTTTCTTCCATAATTGTAATGTAACAAACAAGGTAAAATAATTTTACTTTACCTCTAGAATTTTGTATGGTACTATGTGCCACTTTTTGTATTGTTGTTGTATATACAATTAGAGTTTTACAGAATAGAGAAAATCGTAAGACTACATATTCTTTGATGGCATATTGATCACTGTGATGTTATTATAAATATTATATTATATATTTCTATAGAAATATTTTTTTCTAGTAGCTGCAGTATTATAATTAGTTATCATAATAATGGCAAAAAATATTTAAAAATTACATAGTTTATATTACTCTATATCTATCTACTATATACAAGTAATAGTCCACACATAGTTTTAATATTACTCTCAATAACATGTTCATCAACGTGTTATGTGATATTTAATTTTAAGAATGTTATTCTTTGGAAATATGTTGATACCTGTGACACTTTAGGTTAAATTAATTAGAAGTAGTCACAAAGGAAAAACTCTTAGTGTTTATGCATAAAACTTGAATGGGATCAGGTTTAATAGTCAGAGGGTCATAGTAACTGTATCTTAGTTTAAGTTTAGCAAAGAAGAACTAGTCGTTCTTATGGAACTGTGTTTCTTTTAATATCCCAAAAACTGTAACAGAGCTCAATAAATAAAAACCAAATCAGCAAACGATTAAAATGAACGATTTTAATTTGAAACATGATACAGTGATGTAAGACAATATTGAGAAGACAAAAATGCATTGCATGTTCCACTTCTAACATGTCATCATATTTCGTGTAAGTGTGTGTGACATGTGTACATCTCAGATAAAATAACTAGTACTATTTAATTGGGATGTACACATTGAAATATAACTGCCGCCTAGGTCGCTAGATCTTCCGAAATAAATATAGCGACTATGTCCATTTCATTTTGAACTTGCCTTCATCAATCATTCTATTTAGATTACAGTTAATCATAATTTTATTGACTTTCTTTCTGATTAAATGAGCCTTGATGCCAACTAGTTAGACAGTAAAAATTAAATGTAACTAACCTGTCCATTTTAAAATTATTGTGATATTAAATCTTTAATGAATATAAAGTAAGGAGGGCATTAAGTAGTCAATCCCACCAAGCTTGGGATAAGATCGGGAAGAGACAAGTTTAAAGCTTTAATTAGTACCTATATAGTAAGGAGGGCATTAAGTAGTCAATCCCACCAAGCATGGGATCAAGAAGAGACAAGTTTAATATTTATTTTTATTGTGATTATGACTAAGCCCAGATGGTACTTTGTATCATGTTTTTTCCAAAAACTCACTATGTAAGAAATTTAACATTATATATAATTGGCATTAACACACTAGTTGTGGATAGAACTATGTCCCCAAAAACAATTTTCAAAAAGGACCACCTAGTGAATTTTGTAATGATAGGAATTAACCATGTTGCAATAGTAAAATTAAACAAACAATATTTGATTATACATATCTATAATAAGTGATTTCTTATCATCTTCATTGATCATCATTTACAACAATTTTAACCAACTGTAATTGCTTATATATAGGTTACCTTTAATCTTTTATTATACATTGACAAAAATCACACTGGTCTTTTAATTAAAACAAAACTCAGCAATGACTATTTTGTCTAGAAACATTAAATGTGATATCTATCACACAATGAACAATAAGAGTGTTGTCAGTGACATTAAACATATTTAATGTAGCATACAATTTGAAATAATATTTTGCATTGAATATGTCCTCTATTCGAAAGTATCACCCGGTGAGACATTAATGTTGAAAATGTGAAACTAAATTGTTCAATAGTTTGCATGGTTATGGGATACTTCTAAGTTTTGTAAGCCTATGAGCATTAGGTAATACTCAGGTCTAAATTGTGATGACGTCTATAATCATACCTATACTATTAAAGATCAAGGAAGATAGAGTGGTCAATAGCCCTATAATTTTATTGACATACATTGAGAAAACACATTGAAGTGTGTGTGCTCAACAAATAAGCTAATATTTATTCTGTCGAGCATAGCCTTATCTACTAGTTACAGTATAGAGGCACAATCACATCTTATTTAAACAGCAAATACACATACAAATTTAAAATTAGCATACATATTTACACAAATCTTATACTAACTACATACTAAACTCAAATCAACCAATTCCCCATTTTTCCTCAAATTCTGGCTTTATTCAGGTCTAATGTGATGATGTCTACAATCATACATATTCTAAAGATCAAGGGAGATAGTGGTCAACAGCCACCCATATGATGTTATTTACATACATTGAGAAAACACATTGAAGTGGGTGTGCTCAACACATAAGCTAATATTTATTCTGTCGAGCATAGCCTTATCTACTAGTTACAGTAAACAGGCACAATCACATCTTATTTAAACAGCAAAAACATACAAATTTAAAATTAGCATACATATTTACACAAATCTTATACTAATTACATACTAAACTCAAAACAACCAATTCCCCATTTTTCCTCTAATTCTGGCTTTATTCAGGTCTAATGTGATGTCTACAATCATACATATTCTAAAGATCAAGGGAGATAGTGGTCAACAGCCACCCTTATGATGTTATTTACATACATTGAGAAAACACATTGAAGTGTGTGTGCTCAACACATAAGCTAATTTTTATTCTGTTGAGCATAGCCTTATCTACTAGTTACAGTAAACAGGCACACTTACATCTTATTTAAACAGCAAAAACACATACAAATTTAAAATTAGCTTACACATATCTTATACTAATTACATAAGGCAATTTTTATTGTCGAGCTTAGCCACATCTACTAGTTACAGTAAACAGGCACAATTACACCTTATATACACAGCAAAAACCTACAAATTTAAAATTAGCATACATATTTACATTAATTACACACTAAACTCCAATCGGCCACCAACCAGGTGGACAGACGACCTGACTAAGATCACAGGCAAAGGCTGGATAAGGGCCGCTTCTAACCGGTCCTTGTGGAAATCAATGGGAAGGCATATGTCCAGCAGTGGACGTGTCGTATGGCTGAGATGATAATGATGATGAAACTCCAATCAACCAATTTCCCATTTTTCCTCTAATTCAGGCTTTGAGCCAATCTGTCTCAGGTCAAAAAACCATCAGTATCAGCATCGTGAGACACACTAAGATGATTGGTTGGATTTAGTGTTGATCTACCTTCTTGGGAGAACATGAAATTTTCTCCTTCAATGATGGCTTGGCGGCTGAAGTCAAGGTCATCATGGTCCAAACAAAGGTTGTGTAGGACACATGCTGCTAGAATTGCAACAGGTATCAATTCCGTATTATTCATGTCGAGATATTTTAATCTTCGATACCTACCATAAAGAAGGGCAAAGGCACGTTCAACAACTTGTCTTGTTTTGGCATGTTTGCTATTAAAATTGGTTTCTTGAGCACCTAATGTCCTCCTTCTAATAAATGGTGGTATACACCAAGGTAGTACCGGATATGCTTTGTCACCAATAATGTACTCACCACTATTAACATAGTGGGTTCGGTTTGAACAGATTTTCATATATATATATCACTATTGTTAAAAACTCTTCTATCACTCACAGAACCTGGATATCCGGTAAATATGTCCGTAAACCTGAGGTTTGGCAATGCAATAGCCTGCAATTGTATTGCATAAAAACATTTTCCGCATGTGTAAACATAGGGTTGTTCTTTTGGTGCTTTTATTTCAATAAATGTCCCATCTATAGCTCCAACTACACCCATTAAACCTCCAAATTTGGAAAAATCTTGTTTGATCTGAATTTTTGAAATATTTGAAGGCCACTTAATAATTTCTGAAGATAGTTTTTTCAGACCCTCAATCACTTTAATAAAGCATTTGTGAACACTTGATTTAAGGTAGATTAAAGCGGTCACTAACAGATCTAAAACATAAACAAATAATTTAAATAATTGCATGCATGATTAATTAAAATTAAGTTCAATAGGTAGTATCATGTAATATTTAATCCATTGGTTTTAACCTGAATGAATCCGGAGTGGCAAGTAACTAAAGAACAACAAGCCACTGTTTTCTCACTGATATCACAGCTCTATTATTGGCAGCTATAATATAGGAGAGCTCAGGGGCTAATCTGATCTCCAATGATTCAAAAGCCGCATAACTGAGCCTGAAGTGCGATTGGAATTCCATCTCATTTTGGTTGATTCAATTTTCAACTCTAGATGCTGGCTCATTTAAAGCAGTTGTGAGGTATAGCATTGCAGTATTTTCTTCTTCATCGTCACTATCAAGAATATCCTCTAAGATGGCTGAATTGTTCGTTGTAACAGATCGTACTTGCATACAAACAAGACTAAGAACTTGACGGCCAATCTGTTGAATATCCATTCTTTACTATGAATTTATCAAACAAACTGGGAAATTAACTCACTACTTTTGTTCAACTTCATGTACAACGCGACTAACACGAAATTTAAACTCGTTACTATACAATAGTCAAGAGAAGAATACAATAGAACATTTAAGCGTACAAAATTGTTGAAACAGAGAACTAAGTAAATTGTAACTCTATTTTATAGTTTTAAATTATGAAAAACCTGTGTCATTTCCATCAGTACAGTAGGCCTCTCGTGCCTAGAGAATGTAATACATTACTTATCTATGATGTAATACTACCGTGACTCTCGTGTAGACTATGCTTTTGCTGATCAGCTGATATGACGATGTGTCGTATTCTGTCGCGCATGCGCAATGCGCAAAAAATTCGCTTGGAAATGCCACAACCGTTTTTTTCTTGTTGATTAGTTAATCATTGTATATTTTTGAGAATTTGCACAAGGGCAAATTAAAGTAGCTCAGGGGCAATTTTTTTACGCTTGGTGGAGTAAAAAATAATCATTTTTCAAAGAGATATGGCTATTTGAAATTCAGGAAAATGGGAAATTCTATTTCGATTTTTCTTGGGAAAACGAAAGAGGGGCAAATTAAATAACGAACGTAGGTCGAAAGGGCAAATTAAGATCTTTATAATGACATTTTTTTTATTTCGAAATTCTATACTTTGCAGGCTGGAACAGACCCGGTCTTTAAAAGGCCGCGTGTTATGGCGCTCGAAGTGGGGAGCGGCCTTTAAAAGGTCGCAATAGAGGCCTGCTAAAGGTCTCTTCCCCAACGGGGTTTCTTAAAATATGAAGATGCGATTTTTAATGTTTTGTTGTGTTTTATTATATCTATAATACCCAAGGATAAAGATAAAATCAAAATCTAGACTCACCGCAATACATTTTTCATTTGTTATGTATAAATTTTGAAAAAAGAACGATTTCGGCCGGGGGTCTTGTTATACTGGTTCTGGTTTTTGTTTGTAAACAAACTTGTAGACATAGATTATTACTTGTAACCAAAGAGTATATATATTAATTGCCAGTCTAAATCAACATCATGCTCTTTGAAATAAATCAAGATAAATTTTTGAGAAATTTTTCAAAAAGTAACCTCAATTGCAACACATGCACTTTTTTGACCAATTTTTTTCTACGAAAAAGCTTCGAATTTGACCGTTTTTCTTTGTCTATGATTGAAATTGGTAGACTAAATAAGGAGGTAGCAAACGCAGCCCATTCAAGCCCAATACTTAGTCTGTGAAATATTTTCGATACAAATTTGATCCGCGCGCCCGACCGGGTCTGTTCCAGCCTGCAAAGTATAGAATTTCGAAATAAAAAAAATGTCATTATAAAGATCTTAATTTGCCCTTTCGACCTACGTTCGTTATTTAATTTGCCCCTCTTTCGTTTTCCCAAGAAAAATCGAAATAGAATTTCCCATTTTCCTGAATTTCAAATAGCCATATCTCTTTGAAAAATGATTATTTTTTACTCCACCAAGCGTAAAAAAATTGCCCCTGAGCTACTTTAATTTGCCCTTGTGCAAATTCTCAAAAATATACAATGATTAACTAATAAACAAGAAAAAAACGGTTGTGGCATTTCCAAGCGAATTTTTTGCGCATTGCGCATGCGCGACAGAATACGACACATCGTCATATCAGCTGATCAGCAAAAGCATAGTCTACACGAGAGTCACGGTAGTATTACATCATAGATAAGTAATGTATTACATTCTCTAGGCACGAGAGGCCTACTGATGGAAATGATACAGGTTTTTCATAATTTAAAACTATAAAATCGAGTTACAATTTACTTAGTTCTCTGTTTCAACAATTTTGTACGCTTAAATGTTCTATTGTATTCTTCTCTTGACTATTGTATAGTAACGAGTTTAAATTTCGTGTTAGTCGCGTTGTACATGAAGTTGAACAAAAGTAGTGAGTTAATTTCCCAGTTTGTTTGATAAATTCATAGTAAAGAATGGATATTCAACAGATTGGCCGTCAAGTTCTTAGTCTTGTTTGTATGCAAGTACGATCTGTTACAACGAACAATTCAGCCATCTTAGAGGATATTCTTGATAGTGACGATGAAGAAGAAAATACTGCAATGCTATACCTCACAACCGCTTTAAATGAGCCAGCATCTAGAGTTGAAAATTGAATCAACCAAAATGAGATGGAATTCCAATCGCACTTCAGGCTCAGTTATGCGGCTTTTGAATCATTGGAGATCAGATTAGCCCCTGAGCTCTCCTATATTATAGCTGCCAATAATAGAGCTGTGATATCAGTGAGAAAACAGTGGCTTGTTGTTCTTTAGTTACTTGCCACTCCGGATTCATTCAGGTTAAAACCAATGGATTAAATATTACATGATACTACCTATTGAACTTAATTTTAATTAATCATGCATGCAATTATTTAAATTATTTGTTTATGTTTTAGATCTGTTAGTGACCGCTTTAATCTACCTTAAATCAAGTGTTCACAAATGCTTTATTAAAGTGATTGAGGGTCTGAAAAAACTATCTTCAGAAATTATTAAGTGGCCTTCAAATATTTCGAAAATTCAGATCAAACAAGATTTTTCCAAATTTGGAGGTTTAATGGGTGTAGTTGGAGCTATAGATGGGACATTTATTGAAATAAAAGCACCAAAAGAACAACCCTATGTTTTCACATGCGGAAAATGTTTTTATGCAATACAATTGCAGGCTATTGCATTGCCAAACCTCAGGTTTACGGACATATTTACCGGATATCCAGGTTCTGTGAGTGATAGAAGAGTTTTTAACAATAGTGATATATATATATGAAAATCTGTTCAAACCGAACCCACTATGTTAATAGTGGTGAGTACATTATTGGTGACAAAGCATATCCGGTACTACCTTGATGTATACCACCATTTATTAGAAGGAGGACATTAGGTGCTCAAGAAACCAATTTTAATAGCAAACATGCCAAAACAAGACAAGTTGTTGAACGTGCCTTTGCCCTTCCTTATGGTAGGTATCGAAGATTAAAATATCTCGACATGAATAATACGGAATTGATACCTGTTGCAATTCTAGCAGCATGTGTCCTACACAACCTTTGTTTGGACCATGATGACCTTGACTTCAGCCGCCAAGCCATCATTGAAGGAGAAAATTTCATGTTCTCCCAAGAAGGTAGATCAACACTAAATCCAACCAATCATCTTAGTGTGTCTCACGATGCTGATACTGATGGTTTTTTGACCTGAGACAGATTGGCTCAAAGCCTGAATTAGAGGAAAAATGGGAAATTGGTTGATTGGAGTTTCATCATCATTATCATCTCAGCCATAGGACAGGTCCACTGCTGGACATATGCCTTCCCATTGATTTCCACAAGGACCGGTTAGAAGCGGCCCTTATCCAGCCTTTGCCTGTGATCTTAGTCAGGTCGTCTGTCCACCTGGTTGGTGGCCGATTGGAGTTTAGTGTGTAATTAATGTAAATATGTATGCTAATTTTAAATTTGTAGGTTTTTGCTGTGTATATAAGGTGTAATTGTGCCTGTTTACTGTAACTAGTAGATGTGGCTAAGCTCGACAATAAAAATTGCCTTATGTAATTAGTATAAGATATGTGTAAGCTAATTTTAAATTTGTATGTGTTTTTGCTGTTTAAATAAGATGTAAGTGTGCCTGTTTACTGTAACTAGTAGATAAGGCTATGCTCAACAGAATAAAAATTAGCTTATGTGTTGAGCACACACACTTCAATGTGTTTTCTCAATGTATGTAAATAACATCATAAGGGTGGCTGTTGACCACTATCTCCCTTGATCTTTAGAATATGTATGATTGTAGACATCACATTAGACCTGAATAAAGCCAGAATTAGAGGAAAAATGGGGAATTGGTTGTTTTGAGTTTAGTATGTAATTAGTATAAGATTTGTGTAAATATGTATGCTAATTTTAAATTTGTATGTTTTTGCTGTTTAAATAAGATGTGATTGTGCCTGTTTACTGTAACTAGTAGATAAGGCTATGCTCGACAGAATAAATATTAGCTTATGTGTTGAGCACACCCACTTCAATGTGTTTTCTCAATGTATGTAAATAACATCATATGGGTGGCTGTTGACCACTATCTCCCTTGATCTTTAGAATATGTATGATTGTAGACATCATCACATTAGACCTGAATAAAGCCAGAATTTGAGGAAAAATGGGGAATTGGTTGATTTGAGTTTAGTATGTAGTTAGTATAAGATTTGTGTAAATATGTATGCTAATTTTAAATTTGTATGTGTTTTTGCTGTTTAAATAAGATGTGATTGTGCCTGTATACTGTAACTAGTAGATAAGGCTATGCTCGACAGAATAAATATTAGCTTATTTGTTGAGCACACACACTTCAATGTGTTTTCTCAATGTATGTCAATAAAATTATAGGGCTATTGACCACTCTATCTTCCTTGATCTTTAATAGTATAGGTATGATTATAGACGTCATCACAATTTAGACCTGAGTATTACCTAATGCTCATAGGCTTACAAAACTTAGAAGTATCCCATAACCATGCAAACTATTGAACAATTTAGTTTCACATTTTCAACATTAATGTCTCACCGGGTGATACTTTCGAATAGAGGACATATTCAATGCAAAATATTATTTCAAATTGTATGCTACATTAAATATGTTTAATGTCACTGACAACACTCTTATTGTTCATTGTGTGATAGATATCACATTTAATGTTTCTAGACAAAATAGTCATTGCTGAGTTTTGTTTTAATTAAAAGACCAGTGTGATTTTTGTCAATGTATAATAAAAGATTAAAGGTAACCTATATATAAGCAATTACAGTTGGTTAAAATTGTTGTAAATGATGATCAATGAAGATGATAAGAAATCACTTATTATAGATATGTATAATCAAATATTGTTTGTTTAATTTTACTATTGCAACATGGTTAATTCCTATCATTACAAAATTCACTAGGTGGTCCTTTGCCCTCCTTACTTTATATTCATTAAAGATTTAATATCACAATAATTTTAAAATGGACAGGTTAGTTACATTTAATTTTCACTGTCTAACTAGTTGGCATCAAGGCTCATTTAATCAGAAAGAAAGTCAATAAAATTATGATTAACTGTAATCTAAATAGAATGATTGATGAAGGCAAGTTCAAAATTAAATGGACATAGTCGCTATATTTATTTCGGAAGATCTAGCGACCTAGGCGGCAGTTATATTTCAATGTGTACATCCCAATTAAATAGTACTAGTTATTTTATCTGAGATGTACACATGTCACACACACTTACACGAAATATGATGACATGTTAGAAGTGGAACATGCAATGCATTTTTGTCTTCTCAATATTGTCTTACATCACTGTATCATGTTTCAAATTAAAATCGTTCATTTTAATCGTTTGCTGATTTGGTTTTTATTTATTGAGCTCTGTTACAGTTTTTGGGATATTAAAAGAAACACAGTTCCATAAGAACGACTAGTTCTTCTTTGCTAAACTTAAACTAAGATACAGTTACTATGACCCTCTGACTATTAAACCTGATCCCATTCAAGTTTTATGCATAAACACTAAGAGTTTTTCCTTTGTGACTACTTCTAATTAATTTAACCTAAAGTGTCACAGTTATCAACATATTTCCAAAGAATAACATTCTTAAAATTAAATATCACATAACACGTTGATGAAAATGTTATTGAGAGTAATATTAAAACTATGTGTGGACTATTACTTGTATATAGTAGATAGATATAGAGTAATATAAACTATGTAATCTTTAAATATTGTTTGCCATTATTATAATAAAATAATGATAACTAATTATAATACTGCAGCTACTAGAAAAAAATATTTCTATAGAAATATATAATATAATATTTATAATAACACCACAGTGATCAATATGCCATCAAAGAATATGTAGTCTTACGATTTTCTCTATTCTGTAAAACTCTAATTGTATATACAACAACAATACAAAAAGTGGCACATAGTACCATACAAAATTCTAGAGGTAAAGTAAAATTATTTTACCTTGTTTGTTACATTACAATTATGGAAGAAACTCGCAATAGTTTTCAGACTCAAATTATTTTACCCTTTAAACTCTGATTTTATAAAACTTAATCTCACTCAAGTTTTAAGCATATATGTGCATTCTAAGAGTTATTCATATGTGAAGCTTAGGCACACTTTTTTCACTATCATCACCATGTAGGTGAAACCGCGGGTGCAGCTAGAGTTATATAATAAACCATTTTTAATAATATAGGAACTTACAATTATCGTCCTACAGTCTACTCTAATTAGTTGTCACTACAAAACATCCCTAAAAAACTGCATAATCATAAGTTTCATGACAGCTATAGACATCATCTTTAAGCAAATCAAATTGAATCAAAATTTCTATAATTTATCAATTAACTTCTGCACCAAATTACTAAAAATTCTTCCTTGTGCTTCTTGATGTAGCATAAATCTTTCAAGGTGTCTGTCACATGCTTCTTGTCGACGCTCCATAGTAACATCAAATTTTTCCAACTGTATTTCTAGACGAGTCCTTTTTCTTCGTTGTGGTCTAGTAGACCCTACCTCAACCTGTCCAACAGTTGTTGGAGCAGGGGGTATTCCAACTGATTCCGGTGATAGTATTGTGCCACTATTTTCTCCTGTAATAACTGTATTGGATTCAACAGTTTGTCTACTACTAGATGCAGTAGAAACTGGTTTGATATTAGGGTCAAGTCGAAAGATATCCTCAAACTCATCAAAATACTCAAAACTAATGGCATGGGCGCCACTGCTTTTATTGCCAATATTATCTTTTTTTTGTATAAATTGTTTTAGATGTTTGAATTTACTTTCACATTGCTTTGCTGTCATATCTTCGACATCTTCAGCAATGCGCTGCCAGACATCTGCGTTTCTGATAATCGTAGATTTGAACAGCTTTTGGTTTTCTTTATCGGACTGGATCTTCAACTCCATGGTCTAGAAAAAGTCCTATAAGTCATATTATGAGAATAGGAAAATGATAGTCAAAATTTTGATGTGGCATTACTAGAGCTCATCAATATAAATAATATGCTCAACATCTATGTTATTTATTTATTATTTCATATTTTTTTAAATATACTCTTTGACAGGTATTAAATTAATGGCAATAAATTATATTAATATTGTGAATTTATGTAAATTGGTACATAGCAAAATGCATTTTATGCTTATGAATTATGTCAGAAATTGAAAGGATTATTATACTGAATTTAAACTTAATATATTAGCTTTTATGGCAAGTGAGTGACACACAACTTTAGATGGAAACCAACCTTGAGTTGCATTCTGTTTGTGGTGCGATTGTAGCTCGTTGAGTGTGAAAGCATCTGTAAATAAATGATTTAAGTCATTTCATATTTTATTCTCGATAATAAAAATCTTACAGCAGCTACTTCATATCATACTTTAGCATAGTATATTATTATTATATTAATAAGCTTGGTGGTAAATGATTAAGAGCAGTGAAATGCAGCACACCTGGAAAAGTAATAATAATTGTTGATAAAATACTTTATAAAACCGCAGGGTGGTGCTAGTAATATATACATAATACAATAAATTTTTATTTAAAAATTATTGTAAGCTTGTGTTTGACCACTGTCTCATCTGATGTTAAGTGTTGACATTGTTTAAGATGAACCTGTATTCTGAGATGTAAAACAAATTTATCTGTAATTATTAAAATATCAGAAGGCCCATAGTTAGAGTGACTATGGGCTTTCTGAGCAGGCTCAGAGTCACACAACAAGCTATGGAGGGGGCTATGCTCAGGGTTTATCTACATGCTTTGTTCTCTCCTCGTTTCTGATTAGCCAACAGAAACTTGAAGTGGCAGTGGGCAGGGCACATAGCTCGAAGAACTGATGGCCTTTAGGATCAAAAAGTTCTCGAATGGAGCCCACGGACTGGCAAACGCAGCATAGGATGGCCACCGAGATGGAGAGACAACCTAGCAAGATCGCAGGAACAGGTGGATGTGGGCCATTCCATAACATAACTGGTCGCTTGAGTCACGACTGAGCAGTAATGCATTAGGCAATTTTTTCGCATATCGAGAAACAATTCTATGTGATATATCTTTCAACAGACCGTGAGCAGAGTTACCCAATAAACAGAGTTAAGTTACCTTATTACTTTTACACTACAGATAGTATTGATTTGGGGCACACTAAGTTAATAAGTAGGTAAGTGCCTTCTAAAGGTGGAAATCCTAACATCACTGTTAGGATTTCCACCTTTAGAAGCAGCGATTATCGTTTTTTAGTAACATGAATTCGATAGTAGGTACTCACCCGAGCTATCTTGCAAGCAAACATGACCTTCCTCGTTTAAAATTATCCGATTATTGTCATCTAACACCAGAGACATAGAAATCTCGTCGCCAGATTCCAATAAAGTCACCAAGTAGTTTAATTTACTTCTATTTGAAAAATAAAGTTATTTGTATTTCCCAAGCTACGAAAAATTATACTCAAAACTTTACAATACAAACAACATGGAGTTAATCATAGATCAGATAGATCATAGAATACATTAGAGACGATGTGTCGTATTCTGTCGGCCATGCGCAATGCGCAAAAAATTCGCTTGGAAATGCCACAACCGTTTTTTTATTGTTTATTAGTTAATTATTGAATATTTTTGAGGATTTGCACAAGGGCAAATTAAAGTAGCTCAGGGGCAATTTTTTTACGCTTGGTGGAGTAAAAAATAATCATTTTTCAAAGAGATATGGCTATTTGAAATACAGGAAAATGAGAAATTCTATTTCGATTTTTCTTGGGAAAACTAAAGAGGGGCAAATAAAATAATTAACGTAGGTCGAAAGGGCAAATTAAGATCTTTATAATGAGATTTTTTTTATTTCGAAATTCTATACTTTGCAGGCCGGAACACTGTCGCGCATGCGCAATGCGCAAAAAATTCGCTTGGAAATGCTACAACCGTTTTTTTCTTGTTTATTAGTTAATCATTGTATATTTTTGAGAATTTGCACAAGGGCAAATTAAAGTAGCTCAGGGGCAATTTTTTTACGCTTGGTGGAGTAAAAAATAATCATTTTTCAAAGAGATATGGCTATTTGAAATTCAGGAAAATGGGAAATTCTATTTCGATTTTTCTTGGGAAAACGAAAGAGGGGCAAATTAAATAACGAACGTAGGTCGAAAGGGCAAATTAAGATCTTTATAATGACATTTTTTTTATTTCGAAATTCCATACTTTGCAGGCTGGAACAGACCCGGTGCGCGCCCGCGGCCGGCTGTGCGGTGCGGCCGCCATTTTGGGCTCTCATTCGGAGAAACTTTAGGTATTTTGCGCGCCCCGCTAAAGGGTTAATTATTTATGATTTATAATCTTTCTAGCTTGCTACATACTACATATTCTGTGATTCTTTCTTTCGCTACTTTGAAAACGGAGTCATAATTTCTCTTTATTTACGCTTACAATTCTTTAGTGCTGTAGTAATAATGATTAAGCTGATTCCAAGTCCATTTGTATATTGGGCTCAAACCGAAGATGTTATCACATTACGAGTTGATTTAAAAAATGTAATCAAACCTGAAGTGAATGTTCTGGAAAAGAAAATTATGTTTTGTGCCGAAGGTACCGGTGCTCGGGGAGTTTGTCAGTATGAATTCAACCTGGATTTTTATGACTCTTTAAAGATTGTAAGTCTGTTTTAAAAATTATTTTAAGCTTGCGCTTGACCACTGTCTCACCTGATGTAAGTGTCGACGCTGGGGCAGATGGAGCACGTTTAGTTTTTAGTTTCTCATCACACGAAACGATTATTCTTTAAATTAAATAATTACCGGTAATTACAACTTTGAAAGTTGTATGTGTATTTACTCCTATCAAAAGATAATCATGCTAATCTTCGATATAATACATTTTAGTAAATCCATATAATAATGTTGTTATAGTTTAACTCCGCGTTAATTTAATATTTCATGTATTATATCTTCCCATAACTTAATGTGCAGTGCTGCCATTGCTTCTTCCTTTCAGCATAGGTATACCTTATTAAACATAAAATGTCCATTTACTCTAGTTTATCACACACACACACACACACACACCCTTAAAGTACACATGCACTCAGTCACTTTTATACACAGTATAATTTTTACCTTATCATATATATTTCACTTGTCTTGTAAATTTATGGGAGGTGAATGCTGGTATCCATAACTCAGGGAAACCTATTTTGGATGCCAGTCTCACACTCATGTTTTTGAAAGAGAAATATATAAAACTTAAGAAAATGATTTATAGCTATACCCTACATCTACTCCCATGTTTTACTTTATTGCTGTATGATTGTTATGAAATAAATTATTTATTTATATACCCATACATGATACACCCAAGTTTTCTTCATGCTGTTTATGCAAATTGACACATCAAACTTTTCTTGGATAGATCAAGATATTTTATCTAGGTGAATTTTGGAGAGGTAAGAGAATCCATCCCGCACTTCAATAGCATAAATTTATAGGAAAAATGATCCACATTTCAGCTTTTAAATTTATGCACTTAAACCACCTCCATTTATCCATCCTCCTAATAGAAGATGCTTTAATTTTAAATCCAAAGTCTGCTATATGACATTCTACTCAAAATACATTTTATAGATTTTAGGGAATTGTTTTTGACCATATGCTATAAAACCCATCTAAATATCTTAATATAAATACACCAACTGTTACATTTTTAAATGATTTAAATGCAATACAATATAATAACATAACTATAATACAATATATATATAATGGTTAGGTTACATTATATATATAATACATAACTATAATACAATATTAATACAATGCATTCAATTGTAGACATAAACATTTATATGAATTTATATTTATATTGAATGCTCAATCATTTAAAAATGTAACAGTCGGTGTATGTATATTAAGATGGGTTTTATAGCAATTGAATGCTTATCATAATATTGTATGTTCATAATATATAATACTAAGGAGAAAATACTAGGACGTATTAGAATCAATTTTATGTAAGAATAGTAAGTCGGAGAAATATTTACCGTGATATCTGTCATGTCATTTCCATTTCTTACTAGAAAGGGAGCAGTACCAATACTTTATAATACTACTTATAAAATTAGTAGTGATTTAACAAAACTTTTTTTGAACTATCTACTTGGGCTATGGTAGTACATTCTCAGTCTAACGAGGTAATTAGCACAGCATCATAATAACATGAAAATGCAAATATATTTCTTTTGTTTGCTTAATTTCACCATCTGATAATATTCTGCAGGTTTAGATGCAAAGTCATTTAGAAGAGAAAAAGTGTGTTATGCTTAAAAACGGACACCACTATTGTAAATAAATTGTAGCTACATTTAAAGATGGATTACCACAGGGTCATTCCACACTAATTAAAAGCACAACTGAGAAATATTCATATAAGTGGTAACTTCAATGACTACACTGAAGGTTGCTTATTTTTTTTAAAGATTATAAGCTTATGTTTGACCACTGTCTCATATGCATAGTAAATACCTACATATGTTTATGGAATGTATATGTTTTATGGAAATTTTACTAAAAATTGGTGGATTTCTTCAACATTATGCAATTGGAAGTGGAGTGGGTATGCAGTAATGATTAAAAGAGGACAATTCCACTATACCATATACTTTCCTGTTTTTAGGGTTCCATTGATGGTGAATCAGCCATAAATGTTCGTGTCCATGAAAATAGAGTGGATATAACAATACAGAAAGAGGTTGCGGCTTGGTGGCCAAGACTTACAGCTCAGCCACAGAAGCCTGCTTGGCTTAAGGTATGTCTACTGAGACCTATTGGAGCAATATTTTAGAAATATTAGGCAAGTAGTGTCTAATCCTAACTATCATGACATATATCAGTTTAATGCTCTTTTGATAAATTATGGTAGGTTATGGCGTTAAAATTTTTAGTGATAAACGGATTGGGTTCTTATCTTAATTCTTTGCTGGTAATAAGTCCTCTGCTGTCTGTAATATCTCACTTGCTGTGTAATATGCAATGTCCCAGCTATCCCGACTTGATATATTCGTTTGGCTTTAGGTCACTGGCACAATTGCTCCAGTTGTTTCTGTTGTCTTGTTTTCCCATCTGCTACTGCAAGAAAAAAATACTTGTTAAACATCCATACTTATGTATCCCTTGATTGCTTTTGTTGGTATGCCTAATTAATTAAGTATAATAAATGGTTTTCGAATATAGGTACTGTGTTTTAAACTCAAGCTGTATGTAGAACAAACAAATTGCGAGAAAAAAGTTTCCAATAAAGGCTAAATGGCAACAGTTTCGTATTTATTACATGTTTAGTAATTCTCCATTGATCTTATAAATAAAACAAATACAAAAAAAACAATTCTTTTTTATGTTGTTGGAGTTTTAGAATAAACAAATAGAGAAATAGAAGAACCACAGATTATTTTTATTATTATATATATGTGGTATCCGGCTTTACTCATGTTTATAGTACACATATATATAATAATGTGTCAAACTCACGAGAATTTCCAATCAAAAATTAGATTATTATGTTTATGTGCACATACCTCACATAAAGTCTAGTAGATATCTATGCGTCCAAGCTTCGATTAATTTCCAGTTAGTATTTTCCCAGGAAATACTCATTTTGCAATCAATATCATGTAGTTAACTGCTCATACACACTAGACATTATGACTTTATTCCAAGGCAAAAGTTCAAAAAGTCAGTTCATAAAAGAAGCTTAGTGGCATCCAATACCTTCTTTAAGTCATGGATCATAACCAGGAGGAGCAGTGGGCCTAGAACTGATCCTTGATTAACACCCGATTTATTGTTATATACACTAGAACCATTATGTGCCATGGCTCACATACATATTGGCGCTGGTCCCGCAATAATCGGAGAAGTTAAAAGAGTGAAACTGATAGCTGAAATCTTATGTGATAACATATCATTATCAATTTTATCAAATGCCTTTTGAAAGTCAAAGTTACCAAATTCAGTTTGTTAAAGTAAATTTAGTTATCAAATCTTCCATTCAATGAACTGATTCCCATATTCTGTGAGCGGTTTCATATATATTTTAAAATAATGAGTATGTGAGATCTTCATTATTTTATAATACTTAAAGTACTTTAAACTGTGATTAATTTATCAGCATCCTAAAATTTAAACAAATCTTGGTTTATAGATTAATTTTGACCTCTGGAAGTCTGAAGACGGTCAAGACAGTGACGAAGACAAACGCGACATCATGAGGGACTATCCAGGCATGTACGATAGACTACACAAGGAAGAAATGGGATATAGAAAAGGTAAATAAAACAGTGTTTCTTCTGTTGTCAATGTGTAAGTAAATGTGTAACATTATTGACCGTTAGATGTCCCTGAAAGTACATGGTTGTCGGATAATAGAACAAAATAACCTAAATGGCTAATTTTCATTTCTTTATTTTGCTCTTTAATCTCCAAGTAAAGGTCTAGTAAACTGCCCACCTTACTGAATCACAAGGGACATGGGGGGACAACAACAAAACTTGATGATTAATATACTTAACACTGGATAAATGCATATGAAATGTGGAGCAAGAAAACAGACAAAATATATATAAATTACTTTTTGTCATCTGTGTTATGGGTATGGAGTCATCATCTCAGCCATAGAACATCCACTGCTTAACGTATGCCTTCCCCATGTCTTTTTATGTGCTGTTCTCATTTGTCAAGCGGCTCAAATAAGTACAACTCAAGGCTATTGAAACCCATAGCATGAAGCGTTTTGCTTCCACATTCATAGTGCATACAGCAAACAAGTAGAATTCATTGCCTAAGTCTGTGTTTCCATATAGATACAATCTGGGTGTCCTCAAGTCACTAGATATCTTCTAGACAGGCCTCAGTCACTAGGCGTGATCCATCCTAGACCACCTCATCAATTAATATATGATGAAATAAGAGTCAAATGCCTGCCTATTATGTATAAAAAAATTATGGGTTCTTGAGTATGGTGCGTTCGACAAGACGTCCCAATTCGCACAAATTCACCATAATCCCGGTTTGTAGTTTTATAATTATTTAATGAGCATGCCTTATAATAAAATTCCTTACCTATTCCAGAGGACTTCAAGAAGGTGTACCTTGTGATCTACAACCTCTTCCAATTTGTCGGCTACATGTACATACTGACAGTTATGGCCATACGATATACAAAATTGGAATATGACTCAGTAGCAGATACATATGAGCATGTCGGCTCTGCTATGAAGTTTCTACAATTAATGCAGTATCTGGAAGTTTTGCATCCTCTCTTTGGATATACGAAGGCAAGTGTTGATTCTTGACTGTAAAATAGCTATATTACGCTACCAGTGAAAAAAAATTTAATATGTATTTAGCTATTCAGTAGTGCCTCAATTATTCTATCAAAGAATAGAACACTAAAATGCAAAGTATTTTTACCTGGAACTTATCTTTACCATAAAACTTCATTTACATCTGCCATAAAATCTTAATAACGTGAGTGAAAAGCAGGCATCTTTATTTAACCTTTCACCCATTATCATTGCAATTAGCAGGTGTGGCTTTAGAACAGCTTGTATACACTACTTAGTAACATGAACATACATTGTGTTAAAGCAGAGCAAAGTGCACTGATGTAATGATTTATGGTGTTATGTTTGTACTGTATGTGTCTAAATATAATAGTAAGCGCATAACTTTTTTACATTCAACTTTAACAAAGGATAATCAAGTTAAAATGAAACATTCAACAACTAATTGTATTTGTGAGAAAAAATTAAATAAAAAAGAAAATCTTTATTTTGATTGGAGAGTGGAGCGGTGTCCATGTCATATTCCAGTTTACTTACATACTTAATGTCAGAAACTATGATGCACAATTTAGTGTTCACGCACAAAATTTTGTTGAAGTTAATATAATTCCTCAAATTAAATAAGATACATTTCATTTTCAAAACAATAAATAATCAAATGCTTAACCTTAGATTCGTGGATTCTTTAAAAATTTTGCCTTGCAGTCTGGATTAGCGAACTAAAAATCTTTAAGACGATCAATTTCATACACTCAGAAGGAACTTTACTAAAGCAGAAGATTATAGAGAATCATCATCATCTGAGCTATGAGGCCTCCCCAATGAGGGGATGCCTATGTCCTATAGAGAATAAAAATATGTAAATAGTGGGCGCAATCTATCTTTATGGCTCTGAAGTTAAGCTCTGCGAAAGTTTCCATGTTTGAACTAGTACGGGAGTACACGTGAGTAAGCGAGTTATTACGATGCTACAGACCGACGCAATTGAGCGAAGCTGTGATACAGGCAGTGTGTCTGAACTACTCAAGAAAATTAGTGCTACAGGGTCAGATGACCTGACTAAGATCGCAGGTCAGGGATGCGGGCCGCTTCTATCACGTCCTTATGGAAATAAATGGGGGAGGCCTATGTCCAGCAGTGGGCGTCCTATGACTGAAATGATGATGATGAGATGGTCCAAACCTTAATTTTCGGAACAACCGAGTGTGATAGTTATATTTCCATAACTTTATGTGTGCTATATTCATAACTATTTGGTTCCATCAAATTTGATTAATAATTAAAATAAATGCGCTTTAATGTAGAATCAAATTAGAAATCAAGAGATCCATCGAAGTAGTCACCAATATAGCCCAGTGGATTAGCAAGTTGAAGTGGCAGTGGGCAGGGCACATATCTCAACGAACCGATGTCCGTTGTAGTCGAAAGGTTCTCAAATAGAGGCCATAGACAGCCAAGCGCAGCATAGAACGTCTACCGACAAGGTGGACCGATGACCTAAGATTGCAGGAAAAGGCTGAGTAGGGGGCCGTTTCCAACCTGTCCTTGTGAAGATCAATAGGGGAGGCATATCTTGAATATGTTCAGCAGTGAATATCCTATGGCTGGGATGATGATGATGAAGCATAAGGGCCGCCCGATGGTTAGCAATCACCGTCGCGTACAGATATCTGTTACACTTGGGGCAGTGCAATTTGTTGCCAATCCTGTTACGACAACTCTCCTTTTGAATATCACCACCTTAAATGAGTATTTATGTTTGTATTCCAGGGTTCAGCATTTGTTCCATTCCTGCAAGTGAGCGGACGAGCGTTCATATTGTTCGCAATGATTGAGGCCGAGCCAAGGATGCAGACGAAGCCGGTGGTCTTCTACTTGTTCGTCATGTGGAGCACGATCGAAGTGGTTAGGTGAGGGATACTGAACATTTCAGAAATTTAAAAAAAAGTAATTTTATTGTATTTGTCTACATTTATAAAAGTCTCGTGTCACAATGTTTGCCCAGGCTAATTTCCAAAACTACTGATTTGATTTTGGCGAAATTTCGCGCAGATATGTAACTTTATCCTACAGAAAATATAGGCTATATTATATTTCGATTAATGACTGCGTTATTTTAATCTATATCTACCCGTGCGAAGCTGGGGCCGGCCGCTAGTACAATATAAATTATAATAATCAAACCACTATGTTATATTATATATCTATAACGTACTCTCCGAAGCACAAAAGCGGTGTGCAGACATGCGGTTTTTAACTTTGATTGTAAAACCTTTATTTGCATATAAACATTCCTCTGCACCACATCTGTTTATAGTCGTAAGACTGATCGCATGATAAAACCATACAAAAGGAAAAAAAATTGCATATAAAAACCACAGACATCACACTGACTCAGAGCGGGAAAGCAGCGCGGCGCTTTGCTGTCGCTCAATACATCGCAACGGAATAAAAAACGTTTATTATTTATATTTCCACATAATATGTGGGAGGATAAATAATAAACTTTTTAAAACTCTTTCATAGTCCATAACTAGTATACAAATTATTTTACATTTTAGTTTGCCTGGCTATTCCCACTCCTCCCTCTGGATGAGGCGGCAGTGTGATACCTGCCTTAGATGAAATTGGTCTCCAGCATAGTATAGAAAGAGTTTTGACGATAGTCGGTGCGCGCGCGACGGGAATATATAGAAGCCTTTTTTTATACTGTATAGGTCTAGCGTTTGACCACTATCTCGATGGTCAGTGACGATGTGGTCGAAGATGTTATCAGCTAGACCTAGAATACTCACTGGCTCTCAAGGACTGCTGCCTGAAAACACTATGTGTTTAATGACAGTTTTTCAAACTTGATGGTGGTAGCTAGCCAGGCAGGTACTCGAAAGTAACAGTAGGCAGGCAGGTACATGTTAATTTAGATACTAGTTCCATACAACCTTTTTATTGTGCCAATTTCGCAATGTAGCCAAGTTTTACATCGTTTCAGGTACCCATTCTACATCGCCCAACTTTACAAAAAGGAGTTCTACATTCTCACCTGGCTTCGCTACACCATGTGGATACCCCTATACCCGTTCGGCATCTTATGCGAATCGATTGTCATCCTCCGGAACATACCATACTTCGAAGAAACGCAGCGATTCACCATCTCATTACCCAATGCGTGGAATTTCGCGTTCCATTTACCTTCCTTCTTGAGGGTGTATCTACTTCTGCTAACATTCCCTGGACTGTACTTCGTCATGTCACATATGCACAAACTGAGGACTGTCAAGTTAAAACCTAAGGTTGTTATTAAAAAAGCTAAGTAAGTGCTGTTTTGGTTATGATCACGTGGTGTAGGTTAAAATAATTGAATTGGTGTGTTTTGGTATGTTAGGATATGGTTGGTATAAAACTTGAATGGTGGGATTCAAGAGGCATAAGAGGCTGAAGCGATGATAGCCTAACGGTGGGAGCAATGCATGTCATTCTGACACTGCTGGTTCGGTCCCCACCGATGGCTTAAGCTTGTGGTTAAGGCAACACCGATATCAAAGTCCCAGCATGGTGTTTGGCTACTTTCGAGTTCCGGCCTGGCAAGCTTAAGTTATTTATTACCCTTAAGTTTAAAAAACTGTCCCAAGCGCATAGTGTTCAGGCAACTCAAATGTGATTACACTTTCGACCACATCGTCACCGACCATCGAGTGAGATAGTGATCAAACACTAGACCTATAAGGTATAAAAAAATACAAGTTTAGTATTTTGGCTTGGTAAAAGCTGAGCATTTTACAAGCTGAGCTTTTGCTGCATAGCAGGCAATTATTCATACCACAGCTTAAGGGCTGCCAAGGCTTTGTGCCTGTGCAAGCTTTTTAATTTTAGCTATTTTCGTGATGATTTTATCGAAGGTGGAATCATTTAGACCTAGAATATTGACTGGCTTTCAGGCAACACGCTGACCAATGTGAGCTGGCAGCTAGGCTAGTGACTGTGGCCAGCCTAATGTTGGAGTTTTCAGGTCACCTTTTCTTTTATTTATTTATTATAAGCTTGCGTTTGACAACTGTCTCACCTGATGTTAAGTGATAATATTAGGTTGTTAGGTCATGTTGGAGGTAAAGACCTGAAAGGCTTGCAAAGTACTGAACACTATGCAAACTGTTAAGGTATCGGGTGCAGATATCTGATGATGGCAATAGTTGGATATCTGCTTTTGTTTTATATGAAACTTTTGTGATAGACCAAGAATTTTGCAACACTATTATTTTCTTCAATTGTATTAGTCATTCCCCAGTTTTGAACTATGAAGGATGTATTGTTCTTACCAAAGATAAGATAAGATTGATTTGAACTTATTTGAGAATTTTCAATATTGTAAAATGGACAAAACTAATGACTAAGCTTTTTAATTACATTTTTCATCACTTTATTACTAATTACAGTAATAAAGTATATGCAGCTATGCTTTTGCGACCTATTTTATCAATGTGCATTTCATAATTGCTTTGATTAGAAAGTTTTCGATAATCCTTCATTAATATCCACAATACATCTAGGGTCATAGGCTTCTAATTATATTGACAACTGGTATTTTAGCTTTTCCGCTGCCATAAGAAATTATGAAATTAAAAGCTATTAACTATATGTGCTTCAGGACACAAGTACGAATCGCTGCACAGAATTGTTTTAATTGTCATATGATCCTATGTTTGATTTGCAATACTATGGGGATTTGGACTTGAAAATGTTTGATCTTGGGTCTTGACAAAAACCCTTAAATTGATTATTGTAATTATTATTCTCGTGAAGTTGTGATTCTTATAAAAATTAGTGCATCTTGTTATTGAACATGCTAGTTCTAAATCTTTGTTGATTTACTTCCTTGATGTTATTTACATTTTTATACTTATGGTGAAAGCAATAAAATGTTTTCTTTATTAAAATGTTTGTATTATTTTATGTATACTTTCATACCAGTAGGTTTGTTGCACCACAACGTCACTTATTTCTCATTTTCCACTCTTATAAAAAGTAAAAATATATATGTACATAGTTTTGTAATATACTATAAGGTCTATTATAGGTTATCAAACGCAACTTGCTATTGTCACTTGTTCACGGCTTACATTACTACTAAGAAATTTTAGAACCCATTGTCTTACTCTTATTCTCACTTATTCCTAAATATAACCACCCAACCAAATATAACACTTGACTATCAATGAATGAAAGCATAACTATATGGAATCTGATGTGAATATGAGATGGGCAGAGGAATTACCAGTGGAGACTATAGTTTACCAAATGTATGGTATGTCTGGTTCTTCGAGGATCTAATCCATCCCCCTGGGTTATTTACTCAATAGTGTAGTGTAACTTAAGTGAAAGTAATAAAAGGAAGCTTTTTATCACAAACACTTCTCTTTGCTGAGTCAATTAGTTTTAAAACAATGTGTTGACGGCTTCAAGATCAATCTCAACAATCAACAATTTTGAGCTTGGTGGTTATTCAATAAAACAAAAATATTAACGTAAACTATGTAATTAGATACAACGAAACTGCGTCATAATTTAATCTACTTAAATAAAATCACCAAGTTTTTGATAGACCAAGCAATAAAATGTTGCCCGTTTGTACAATCCTTTTATTTCGTAGAAAAGGTTTTCACAGTTTGTCCCAATTCACAGAGCTATTTCTTCAATGCCAGTTTCTAGCTGTAGTCTCATTATACGTAATTTATGCGTCTCATTGCTAGCGGGGCATTTATTGAGATACTGTATTTTTTTGTAGTAAATATCTGACGAGAATCCATACCCTTTCCCTGATCACTTTCGCTGGCTCCCTCAGTGTAACTTGAACATCTTTACCAGAATTTTTGTGATGTAAATCTGCAATTCCGAGTCCCATAATGACATCACAATTAGAAACAAGCATTCAAGAAGGCCATACACTGTCTCTGGAGATTTAAGAACGGAACTTGATATATGTGCGTTGGTACCACGCCTTGGGGTCAGTGTGGGCGTAGAACTCGTGGAAAATGGGCTCAATGAGCTTATCCTTAGGGACGAGCTTGTACACACGCTCGCCGTAGTAGGTACCGACCTGGAAAGACATGGAAACGACATAAAATTAATGAGTTACCAAATGCATCTCCTCTCGAACATAGGCCAGGCAAATCTAACTTGCACAACCTCAAACTTCTGTAGGTTTTTTTAAAGGAGCTTATACCCACATGGTTCTCTGTCATGCTAGCTTCATTGGAACAATAGTTAAAACTAGGGGCAGTCTTTGGGGACTACAGATAGAAGTGAAAACTACTTGGTTTCTAAGCTAACATGGATAGCATGCGGTGACGATGACGCGTGTTTCACGCTTTTTGTTCACCCAAAAAGTACACATATATACACGGTATACATATAGCTCATGGGATGCGTGACGATGACGCTAGTTCCATGATTTTTGCTCACCCGAAATGTGCTCAACACAGCAAAAGAAGATTTCACTTCAAAAAAAAAGAAAGGAACCGACTTCAACACTCAGAAGTGTGAAATAACTTGTTGAAGTCGGTACCATGATCGTTCAAAAATAACTATTATCAAAATATTGAAAAATATTTTTTTTCACCCATTTCAGTGACCGTTGCTACTCACGGGATCAATTGTCAATGTGTATCATCACAGTGCAGTTGCTTAGGCCATCTCCTCTTTGTTTCTGTTTCGTGAGATAACCAGTAAAGTTTTCACATTTATTTATATTTAATTATAAACTTGCAGTCATAAACGAAAGCATTGATTTATTTGATATATTTGGCTATTTTATTTTACCAAATAATATATTACCAAATTTTAATTAAAAAATGCTTTCTCGGAATCTCGGAGTCAGCGCATGACCAATATAAATATACGATTGATTTAATATATATATATATAATATACTAGCGGTCCGCCCCGGCTTCGCACGGGATACCGACTCCAGCGCCATCTGCCGGGCTGATTTGTGAATCTAAACCATCCAGGGCGCCACCCAAATGCATACAAAAAAATTCATTCATATTGGTCCAGCCGTTTACGAGTTCAGTGATATACACACATACAGTAGAATTTTATATATATAAAGATTGTTAATTCAATTGTTAATAGTACTCTATGGCATTGCTGATATGTGTTATATTTTATAATTAACTAGTGTTAAGATTCAAACAATTATTTACATAAAAAGCAGCGGCATATTATATTACATCTTATTATGTTATATATTTGATAGGATATTATACTATCTATAGCAAAAGCACTCATAAACATATTTATATTTTGTTATTGTAAGTGGTATTTCTCTTTAATCAATAGTGCATTAAGCAAACTTAAGTTATAGCCTAGATTTAAGATACACTAATGTAACTATTCTTGGGAAATCAAATAAAACTTAACTATTAACTTACTGATGTTTGCATACATCTGAGGGAAAACGTTTCTAAAAGTTGGTGTTACCTCAAATATGATCAATTATTCAAAAAGCCATAACCAGGCAATTTTACATCTCACGAAAAGAAAGAAATGTGTGTACATATTGATGTCTACTAGTGCTATACCTGACCTGGATATAAACATATTTCGAGACCTAATTTTTTTTCCTTGTCTGCTTAAGATAAAATGCCCCATAGTCCATATTACCATACCAGTCTCACTAGACAACAATAGTCGATAAATATCACCTATGAGTGGATAGAAGAATTGGAAGGGAAATGTTTAAACAAAGCTTCTGAAATCAGACTGAGGGAGTTCTAAAAAGACCAGATCAAATATAATCTAAGCAGTAGCTCATGTATGAAAGGTTTAATGAGGGTAGATAAAGCAGAAGAAATGGGTCAGGATTGTAGCTAGTGGAAAAATGTGATCTCTGCCGTCCCATATTGGAAAGAAGAGTAGCTTTTAGACTTAGTATTTTAGTGAGCATCGCAGCCTTTCATTTTCAATTTACTAGGAATTGAAAAAGTTTTATAACTACATGAGTAGTTTTTACACTAATTATATTAAATTAGTAATATGTTTTATCACCTCCCATCCTGGCACATCCTTCATCAGCTCAGTCTCAGCATCGCGGTTTCTTCTGAGCTGTTTCAGAAATTCCCTGTCACGCTCAGCCAGCAGCATTGGGTAAATGGCCATCTTGGCCGAGCGCATCTCAATCTCATCTCGCAGGATCCGTTTGTAGTTGATGTTGTAAAGATATATTGCTCCTGCTGTCATGCCCAGGTAACCAGCAAACATAGTATATCCTGGAATTTACATAAATATATATATATATATATATATTACATAAGTAATACAAACAATGTTTCTCTAATTTCAACAACTTTATTATCTCATTTATTTATCACTCTTTTTTATAGTTAATAGGTCAACTGTTGAGTTGGTCAACTCGTCTGTGACAATTTTGTTAAAGGTGAAGAAAGGAATCAAAATATATGTGACATTTGTGTGCTTCTGGAGTTCTGTGAGAAGAAAGTGCAGTATGGATGAATGTGAAGTTGACTTTATCTCTAATTGTTATCATATTCATTAATATTTACTACTGACAAGTCTGTAATTTATTTAAGTGTGACACACTGACATTGCATGGTTAAACTAATGAAATAGGCAATATTGCGATTATTATAGTTTAAAGAAATAAAACAAATAAAATATGAATTTATTTATTAATATATTAATTATATATTATGGCTTTCAACAGGACAGTGGCCTGAACATATTGTGTGTTTAGTGACAGTTTCAAAATTGAAAGTACTCAATGAAATGTATCCTAAAACTATCTAAAAATCTCTACATATATACTTAATAAAGTTTGATAGTGTCTGTATATAGCAGATGGGCAGGACCAAATTGGCCAGCACAATGGTAGTAATAGAAATACATTATAGCCGCTTAGAAAACACCTCATAAAGAAGGAAAAATGTATGTTAAAATTCTATATATTATACATATATTTATATCAAAAAAATAAGTTTGAGCTTCATATGAAGAGTAAGAAGCCAATAAATCATTACCTTTTAATTTCCAGTTTCATATTATATGCTAATTCAGAAGGAACTAAACAGATTTACCAAATTTACGCAAGAACTAAGCTGCTGGAGCACCCCCTAGGTGTTATACATTTTTACAAATAAGCTACCTAATAATTATGTTCATTTTATGACAGTTGTCATACGCAAACTTATATGTAAAAAAAAAAAAAATAAGTTTATGGTACGTTAGTAATTTGTGAGCTCATTATCATGCTTATAAAAATCGCCACCATTGTACTTGTTAACAAAAATGGTTTTCGAGATTTTCCAAATAATTTCACTTCGTACAGTGACCGAACTCACAATAACTATGTGGAGGAATATCCTCCCCTGCAGTTTACTTTACAGAACAGACTTGCATAAATTACACCTTTCAATAGGAGCCCTAAAATCCATCCCAATGGAAAGTTTAAATGGACGTGCATATATTCTTTTTGACATTCACATTAGACATATTTATCTAAAGATCTATATTAAGTTGTAACATATTTTGTGATGCATTACTATGTAAACCTAACCTATAAACAAAAGTTACATAATAAAATAATATCTACTTACCACTGAAAAATTGCTTTGCTGGTACCCTTTTAAAAGGAATAGGCTTATAGCCCCCCGGAGGGGGCAAGTCTTGTGGTCGGGCTATTTGGGCAGCCTCAGCCATAATTGATTTTGCCACTGCAAGCCGCACGAAAATACAAAATATTCGAAAATATTAGATTTGACTCAGTTGACTTGACAGATGACCGATGGTAAAATGACAATAATAGAGACGAGATTGAATAAATTGAAAGAATATATCCAACAATAGACGGAATCGATTTTGAATCGATCTTAAAAACCTGAGAATTGGATTTATGTAATAATAATGTACCTATAAATAATATGAGACCAGAAAAGATCGATCCACTGCATCTATTCAAAAGACTTCTCAATCTGCAACAAATATAATTAAATCAAACCTTAACACACCGAGCAGTGAATATGTACATACTCAAACTTCAAGTCAGTATAACATTAAAGATGCTCTTCTCAGAAAAGCCGATTTCAACATACTTTGGACGACCAAAGACTACTTCTAATTTTCATTAATTCAATCGACATTTAATTCCAGATGCAATGTACCATATTTGTCAGAAATTAAACACTGCATACTTTTATTCAACTTACTACTTTTCGACTATAAACTACAAGTACAAATACATTGTTTCCAAAAGTTTTTTAAGTTAAAATAAATATGACGTCTCCAAGGCCTTGGTATACCTATGGCTATAACCCCGTTGAATGATAAAGAAAACGTCTTCCCATAGATTAACAATTATTCCTGTTTTTTGAATTTTGTCACCTTGACAACCACTTTGACAACATTTTTGTATTCATTGTTTGTTGCTTTGCGTAATTTTAAAGTTTGTAATTATTTACGTATGTGCTTGTACTGTTTCATTTAATTCTCTTGAAAACTCCTGAGTCCGCATAATGCAAGCAAATACTCTTGAAGCGGAAGTCCAAGCCGATATACCGGAACCGGAAAATGAAGAACTTAAGCTTAAACTTAGAGCATACGACCGCATCAAGCTCCATCCAAAAGCCCCGATAGAACCAACAGCATATGGAAAAGGAAAAAATTTCAGCCGTCCTTGGATCTTGCAGGATGGAAGAAAACCCCCTGGTATCGGTAGTGAGATGCGCGATAGCTACAAAATTCCTAAAAAAGCTCCGTACGGGCAAGGTATTTATCAAGCTTTGCTATTACATCCGTTGCTATTTACATCTTACAGGCGTTTTTATAAAACAAAGTTCGTTGTCTTTTATTTTGTGTCAGGTATTCGAAAGAGAATGCTAACCGATTTCTTCTGGGAACAAATGCTGGATGAAGTCATCGAAGAACTGGCGACGTCACAGCCTGTGGTTGAATATTGCACTGAGCACAACGCTAACTATGTAAAAGATAACTTCACACCGCGTGACTTGGCGGTTCCTACCGATAAAAATGTAAGCTGCTAATATTTTACATAAGTACTGTCGTTGAAATAAATAAAAACTATACCATCGCATACGCCATCACTCTGCGGTATTTTAAGCTATTGCATAGCTTCTATCGCGGGCCTTGAGCGTGGAGACCTAATCCAGAAATTCTGTAACGAAAATAACCTAACACCCCCACTCCGACCGGCACAGCGGTGATACTTTTGAGTTTTGCCATCTATCGATGAATAGCAGAACTTTTAATTACTTTTTTGAAATATCACGCTTGTCTGTTTAGTTCAGCAACTCGCCTCTAGGTGGCATTGGTTGTATCGGCGTTACTGCATAATGTTATTAACATATTAATTGCTGATTGTTGATAAAAAAATGCTATGCAAAAGCTTTACCGCGGCAGTCCCCGAGTGCCATACGTCTTTTTTGCAATAGCGCACATCGATACTTTGATTATGTAGGTTTTGTATCCAGGAAAACGAGAATGCCACCTAGAGCCCAAGAGTCTCGAAGTGACGAAAGCTGCGCAGCCGCCAATGATCGACGGAAAGATATCCTGTATTTTAAAGCTGCTCGTGATTACCGAGGGAGGACCGGACGAATCGAATCTCGTTCCACATACAATATATTTAATTCCAATTTCAAGCACACACACAACCATAATTATTAAAATAATAATTTTCAGCTACACCTGAAGTATCCGCTCTACGGGACCGGATCAAGCGCCATCACTTTCTACAGCGAAAGTATCCAGAAAATTGGACCCGTATGTATTATTATACTTTCATGTTGATGTACTTATTCTTGGTAAATATTAGTATATAAAGAACAAGTAGCGCCACGCGGTTTCACCCGCATGGATTACATTTTTCCCGCTACCTCAATTATTGTACGGGAACTATACTTTTTCCTGGATAAAAGTAGCCTAGATATTATTGCAGCAGCCTATCTCCATACCAAATTTCATCGCAAATGGTAGTCATTTGTGCCTGAAGAAGTAAGGTTTTTGAATTATTTCCTTATCCCGCGGGAACAGGAATTATTTTCGGGATGAAAAGTAGCCTAATAGTAAGTTGTAACCTAGGGTCTAAACTATCTCAGTACCAAATTTCATCAAAATCGGTGCAGCCGTTGAGTGGCCGCCGGTGAGCGTAAAAGAGAAACAGTGTTTTTTTATTATTTGCGTATCCTACGGGAACAGGAATTATTTTCTGGATGAAAAATAGCCTATGTGTTAATCCAGCCAGGGTCTAAATACTATCTCCATAGCAAATTTCATCGAAATTCGTGTAGCCGTTTGAGCGTGAAGTAACAAACATACACACACACTTTCACCTTTATAATAAAATAATTGCATCCGCTCGAAAACCTAATCGTGATATGGTCAAATTTCGGCCTAATCCGTTCAGTCAGTGTTTGACCTATGTATTGATAGATAGGTATGTCAGTTTGTTTTTTAGTATAGGTAGGTAAACAGATGATTTATTAATTTCCTATTTGATTTTCAGGGAGAAATATTAGAAAAATTTCGAAGATGTCAATATTTTACCAAGCCAATGGAGGAGCGGTTGGATAACGGTTGGGTCTTGTAATTTATAGTGATGCTTTAAAATTAAATATCAGTCACTAGAGACCAAGTTGTTTTATTCTACAATAGGAGCGGGTATATAGGCAGGTACCTACTTCATTCGTTCTTCATTTTCAATTCGTTTAACACATGCGTGTTAAACGAATTGAAAACATTGCTGAAACTAAGTGTGCCGTTTTTTAATTAAAGTTAGCATAGGTATGAGTCCCATCACTTGTAGTTGAACCATGTCAAACAGACCATGGCCAACAAACCAATAACACTGACTACTTAGACACAGCTTGCAACGTAGGTACGCGTAAAATGTCTGCCGCATTTTATAGTCACCAAAAAGTGAACGTAGTACAGTGAGTTAGTAATTGTGGAGCAGACAGGAACTCCGTCTGTCTACTCTACATGGACGTTCACTCAACCACACTGAACCGGGAGTGCACGCCATTTCTAAGACTGTAAATATAAAGCAAACTATCATGCATGAATGATCTTTATACCTTTACATTAGTTACTAGTAGGTTTTAGATTCGAACTATAAAAGCGAGCAATACGCATAATTTCTGATGTAGAATGGAACCATCCTGCGAAGGAGTTATTCAGGAAATTGAAGATCCTTGCACCTCGACAATAGGTAGATATATATTCCAAGCGGCAGCCATGCCAAAGCCGCCGATCGAGGCTAAAACATATTCTTGAACTCTTTACAAGTACGCGGTAGGTATGTAATCCTCTCAAGTTACATTCTGTTGTATTTCCGCGCAGTTGAACATAGCGCGAGGACAGTCATAACTCATAATAAATTTGTTAAATACCTATACTACCTTTAATAATTAAGAACTAATCACTACCTCTATTATGATTATAATTATGTATACCATGTTTGACGTGTAAATTTATATTACAAATAAATTGATTATGATCAATTTATATTACAAATAAATTGATTATGATCAATTTATATTACAAATAAATTGATTATGATGATGATAAATTTATATTACAAATAAATTGATTATGATGATGATAAATTTATATTACAAATAAATTGATTATGATGATGATAAATTTATATTACAAATAAATTGATTATGATCAATTTATATTACAAATAAATTGATTATGATGATGATCAATTTATATTACAAATAAATTGATTATGATTATGATCATACAACTCCGGGGGCGCTATTGGCAGATAAATCTCGTTACCTCACACGAAAAAATAATTGGAACTTAGCTTGTTTGTACCATGTATTTATTTAGTGTGTACCCATTTGTGGTAGCCCACAAGCTCTACCGAAAAATATTGCTATAAATTATGTGGTTTATACAAACATACATGGTATATACATTTAATTGTATGACATTGAATTGTTTTTAGAACAGTACATCTTCATCATCCTCGTTAGACGAGTAGCACACCGGCTTGCAGTCACCTGTGTTCATTTTCGAAGCCAGTCCTGAACTGTAAGCGTAGAGGATGCTGGTCAGCACTTCGGTGTACCGGATGTGCGCTGGAATCTCATGCATTGTTGTAATGTCTGGAAAAAGGATAGTAAAGAATAGCAATCCTACCTCTACACGCTACATCAATTAAAAAACATCATCATCATCATGTCAGCCAAAGGACGTTCACTGCTGGACATATGCCTCCCTCATATAGGGGGGATCTCGCCACGCTTGCCAATACTCGCCACGCTTGGCAGGCGGGTTGGCAAGCGCAGTATGATTTCCTATCCTCAGCAAGCGCTGCTGTCCACCGTGACCGTTTGGTACGTGATCCCTTACTCTTACGGCACGCACGGGAATAGATGGGGGAGTACTATTCTAGGCCGGTACCACCACGGCACGCATTTTCACGCATTCGAGCAACTATGTTTAAAAAACATGGTTGCTCGAAAATGCTTTCTAGTGTACAAGACTTTTTCAATTTGTCTAACTTACATGCACCAGAAAGTTTATGATACAGTTAAAATAGTGGCTTATACATATAGACATATAGTTTTATCCATTTACCTACTCCTATACTTATCTGTAGGTATATTTGGTATACCTAGGTAAGTAAACCGATTTGAGACATGACATTTAACGCACTATTTAGGTATGTTCCAAATGTTTAATTTTTGTTAAAATTTAAGTGTTTTTGTTACTGTCTCAAATAAATCTATTTTCTTTCTTTCTTAAACAAATACTGTAGGTACATCTCATCTGTAAGGATATTACTGTTCATACTCCTAGATTTTAAGACCATTAAAATGTGCACAGTTATATGCAATAAATTATATTCAACTAACTGCGCCCCGTGGTTTTACCCGCGTGGTGATGATGTTAATGTTTAAAATAAGCCTATGTATTAATCCAGGATATAATCTATCTCCATACCAAATTTCATCCAAATCCATCCAGCCGTCTAGGCGTGAAAGAATAACATACATACATCCATAATCACAAGCTTTCGCAATTATAATATTAGTAAGATTCTGTATGGGTAGGCTATGGTGGAACGTCATGGTTTTTATAACCCTTGGTTTGGTTCTGCCAGTTAAACTAATACTTTTGTGATAGCCGATGGTCAAGGTGGTGCATAAATATAACCTTATGTAATATGTGTCTAATATTCTATATCTTATTTATTTATTAATTAAATGAGATAGTAAGCTAGCAATAACAGCATATAGCCAATGTACCAATGAGTCAAAACATTTCAGGATAAGTTAAAACAGTTCGCATTGAATCGGCAAACAGACCTACATGCTGAAACTGATTTGTACATATTTAATAAATGATTCCGAAGACTTCGACGTGACAATTGACAGTGAAATATGCTGCGTGAGCTAACCATTAGATTCTCCACTGCCACAAATCTCAATCCTTTTTTCCAGACGGAACTGAGTTGCTCCTTGGTTTCTTATCTTCTTTGCCTTTACCATTTTCAAGCGATGAAACTCTTCCCTTTCCTATGTAAAGAATAGGTAGCTTTTAATCAGATAGGAGGTATTGAACCGAAACTTGGTGTCTCATTATGGGCCTCATACAGAGCCCAGGCATACGAACTATGTACAATAATTGTACATCGCTCTGCTAGATTCTCTCCTCCAGATATCAGAATCTTCGTAAAGAAAAGAAAGTTACCGGAATAACATGACTGGATTGTCACCAACAATTACATTATTAATCACAAATACCGTGGCGTTGGACAGGGCTCGTTTTACACAGAACTGGTTTTAGAAGGAGCCAAAGGGTGCTCGAGTCAAAAATACAAGGATCGGAAGCGCATGACCTAGGAAAACACCCACCTCAAGGCGTGAAGCAATAACCTATAGGTCATAGGAGGAAGCTTTTTCTATGTAGAAGGTTTTTTACACAATTCACTAAGTTCAATGTAGACGTGATAAATTGTATGTTATAATTAGAATATTATCTTTGATATGTATATATGTATCTTTGATATGTGTATATGTAAAATTAAGTAGTATAATTAGTAAAATTAAGTAGTAGTAATGTATGTAAAATTTGAAACATTTATAATATAACATTTGTATATAAAAATATAATATTAAAGACCACTATTGAATGCTCAAACTGGGCAGGCTGTTGATACTATTTTAAATTGTAACATCTTTATTTTTATATCACACAGTTATTCAATAAACATTTCGGATTTCTTGGCGCTTAGCAATATATATTTAAAGTACCAACATCATTTTAAAGCGCCATAAGTAGGGACCGTGGGCCGTGGTGGTACCGGCCTAGAATAGTACTCCCCCATCTCTTCTCGTGGGTGCCGTAAGAGTCGGCTAAGGGATCACGTACCAGAAGGTGGGCAGCAGCGCCTTCTGAGGATTGGAAATCATACTGCGCTCGCCAACCCGCATGCCAAGCGTGGCGAGTATCGGCAAATCCCCCCTATATGGGGGAGGCATATGTCCAGCAGTGGACGCACATGGCTGAGAGAAGAAGTAGGGACCTACGTAAAGGAAATCCAAATATATTATTTACCCTCTCATCAATTTCCATCATGATGTAGGATTCCGTGTTTCGCAATTTAGGTATGATCACCTTTTCGATTCCGTTCACCTTTCTGTAAACAAATGTTTTGCGACACTAGCATTATTGGAACATTCCGACGAATCAAAACGTACGCTCCATATTACAAGTACCAAGACTCCGTACCTCAAAGTCGTTTTAATAGCCTCATCTAACAAGATGCAAGTGTTTCTCAAGGAGGCGAATTTTATCAATAGCCGTACCACTTCCCTAAATGCTTTCTTAGCTTCGCTAGTGCGATGGCCCCCCGCACCGAGACCGGCGTATCTCAGCGTATCACTGGCGCCCGTTTCTTCGATAGCTTGGAGCAAAACCGTTGACACGCCGGATATGTTCTCAGGTATACGTTGGACTCGAACTTGGGCCTGCATATAATTCATATAAGAAACAAATAATACAAATCATTTATTAAATCAACTGTGTTAAACAATATGGTGCCGTGGTGGTACCGGCCTAGAATAGTACTCCCCCATCTCTTCCCGCGGGTGCCGTAAGAGTCGGCTAAGGGATAACGTACCAGGAGGTGGGCAGCAGCGCCTTCTGAGGATCGGAAATCATACTGCGCTCGCCAACCCGCCTGCCAAGCGTGGCGAGTATTGGCAAATCCCCCCTATATGGGGGAGGCATACGTCCAGCAGTGGACGCACATGGCTGAGAAAAGAAAAGAATTAAATCAACTTACGTAATCTTATTTACATTCAATTATTTTGGTACCCTCTTTTAATTATAACTTGTGTTAGAGAATCCTGCTCTTCCAAAAAAGTTGAAATGTACAAAATAAATAATAACTTAACTACTTACTTAACTGATGCAAGAGAAAGTATCTCTAGGTAGATATTCTGCCCACTCATGTTGAGAAGTAATCTGCATACTAAATCTATGGAGGTATATCGAGAATAATACCGCCATGCAAAACAGGGAAAGATCATTAGGTTTTTGGTTGTCTTCTTAATATTTTGACATGCCTAGTAGGTAATGAACTAATGAAACAAAATAGAACTAATCATGACATGTAGCTAATAGGTAAATTATTTTGTTCTAAATAGCTGAAGTTACAGAGAGATCTAATGTCTCTGCGGCGTTAGATTCTCAGTGATTTTGGGTGCGCTGTTAAGTCGGATAGCTATTAGTAGACAAGCTTGCAATGCATCCAGATTCGACCTAATCAAAAAGTTCAACACACATTTGAAGATTGTGTAAAAACCGACAGATTCACATTACCTCTCCAATGCACTCTAGAACCATTGCGTTAGACTCTCCATTCGTGAACTTCACCGCTGCAAGGGACATGTAAGCCTCTCTCAGGGTATGCCCGAGTATCCCTTGAGTGGCAGATAGTTCTGCGGCCGCCTGCCTGCCTCTGTACCGAAGTGCTTCCACTTTACGCTTGAGCAACTGATACCCACGGTTGACGCGTTCGTGACGGAGCTTGTATTCTCTTAGCATGAATAAGGAGGCGGTCACTTGGTAGCGGTTTTCGTAATTCATATTTGAAAGTAGGCACGAGAAGAGAGCTCTTCTCCAGAGTAAAAAATATATTTTATTCTAAACTGGGCTAAGAATTAGGTAAACTGAGCACCTAGGCTTTGAAATAGGTAGTAAATATCAATATAACCTTAATGTATCTATATTAATTAAAGATACTGAGCAACGTTTTATTTATATGCAAAAACCTTTTATTTATCAATGATTTTCAGTTGAGGAAGAAAAAGTTCAAGTATCTTATCCAAAGAGATTACAATACTACGTAGGGTGATGATCTTATCTATGAAAAAGTTGTTGTATGGTTGAAGTTTATAACTTTCGATGACATTAAAACAAAATATATAATCAAAAAGGTTTGGGGAAATGAGTATTGAAGGCTTACGCAGTTAGTTCCCTATGTTTTAGGCATTTACCATTTATTAAAAAGACAATTGTTTGTCTTGTCAGATTAATTTATTGAAACATTTCTAATAAACTTTAAAAAATACCATTTATGCGAACAGTCCATGAAGGTTAATTCTGATTGAACAAAATTTAATTTAATTTCCTAATTACAGTAATAATATTATCGAGAAACCATATTTTCCCCTTACTAAGTCTCGCGGTAATAACATAATTATACGCTTGAACTGTCTTACAACACGGAAGAAAGGAAACTAAAAAAGTCTAAACACGTGATTCAAATTCCTAGCATGGTAGGGGCACTTCCGAGTACCTGACTAGCTACCTCTGCAGTGATTGAGTAGGTATACCATATAAAACTATAGATTGTTTGTAGGTTTAACACAATAACTTAATAGATTAAGGAAGTACAAGTTTCCATGACAGAGCATCATAGAGAAACCTTTTATACAATAATAATATATGGCAAACAAGCAGATGGGGGGCCTGATGGTAACCGATTACCGTCGCTATTCATTTTAAGACTACCTAACTCTCCTTTTAAAGAAAATAAGGCACAAACCACAATCACATATAGGTACCAACAGATACTTCCAGGATTAAAGTTTATTATTTCAACACATTCAAACCCCCGCACTAACATTCCAGTGTCGCGGGAGGCATGGACACACACAATCACAGCACACAAACACCCAAGAGCCGGAACAAACACCTACACTCATCGCACAAATATTTGCCCCTGCAGGGATTCAGCATTACATTCTGGTGTTACAACAAGAAATGAAAACTAAACTATACGTTCGTTTTTATCTAAATATTTATTACATTTTATAAATGTATTCTATAAAGTAAAGATAAAACAGTCTCTCTTATATCTAAAAACCTAATCTTTTATCACTGGTCCAATATTGTCCCAATCAAGTTCTCCAGATCTCAGCTATCCTGCCAGTAGTTATAGTTTCCTGAGGGAGGTGGGACGGGCATTGGAGGTCCAGTGGGGGGCGGGCCGGTACCCGAACTGTAGGGCGACCCTTGTGGAGACCCATATCTTGGCCTGAACCACGGCCGGCTATTGTACTGATACTGGTTACTAGCGTAAGCTGCCAAGTTCTGTCCCGTAGCATTCGGATACGGATTTTGGTTCGGTGGATACGCCACGTTAGGCATGTTTGGAAGACTCTGTGTCTGATAATTCTGGTTAGGTGCAGGTGTCGTTGACGGCGAAAACGTCTGCTGTGTCGTTTGACTGCTAGACGGTGGGGTCGAACCATAACTATTCCCCGTCTGATTCGACCCGTTGTTAGCTGGATAATTAGGTGGAGGTTGCGATGTAGTCTGATTACTGAAGGCTGGGTTAGCCGTGCTGCCATTTCCATTGCCGTAGCTAGGAGTAACCGACTGACTCTGCTGTTGCTGCTGAGTGAAGTTAGTTTGCGTGTTAGATCCGTCCGTTGCAAAGGCCGGCGTTTGATTTTGAACGCTTGGTGGTATGGAGTAACCATTGCCATCTTGAGATGAAGATGTAATGTAATTGGTTTGATTAGTACCCCCGTTGGAGCTCTCATTCTCAGAAGCTGCAGTTTGCCCATTTCCGTTATTTGATGTGGCAGTGTTTTGTGTAGCTGTCATGTTATATTGGATGTTCTGATTAGCTGGTGCAGTTATTGGTCCAGCATTATTCGGCAACATATATTGTTGTGGCATGCTCGCATACTGAGAAGTAGGTGTTAAGAAAGAGTTCTGCTGTAAAATCTGATGAACTTGCGCTTGGGATACTGGAATTTGCGCACTGGTTAACGGCGATGAAGCTTGTGGCGCTTGTACGATAGGGATGCTGCCTAAGTTAGGATTAGAAAGTTGGTGTCCTAAAGCTGCGTTTAATTGCTGTGCTGATAGCTGCGTATTTAGGTTGATTCCTGCAGGCATGTATTGGGAATTTGCTGGCATGTTCATTGTATGCATTAAGGGCATGCTATACTGAACACCACCAGGCACTCCTAATTGATTTGGCTGCATTACAGTTACGTTTTGTCCTGGCAACATTTGTTGGCTTATCAATCCAGATGGTAAACCTCCTTGTACGAGGTTCTGGTTTGCAGGTATCATGTAGACTTGACTGTTTGGCTGTCCGAGAACAGTTGGCATTTGGCCGATGTTCAAAGGGTTTTGCAACACTGTCATTCCTTGAGGAACTGTGATCATTTGAACGTTTTGGGTGTTCTGCATTTTGTTGAGCTCTTGCTTTTGATCTTTGCTCTGTATTTGGATTGAGTTGCGGTCTATCTGCCGGATGTACATACCAGTACCATCTGATGTCATCCCGGATGCTGAGACACTATTAAAAACAGTAAATATTAACAGGTTATAATTAAACACAGTTGTAGGTGTTAATTTTGGAAAATTTACATTGTTTAGCTTATGCCAACCGTGCAGTATTTCGGTATTGATCAACAAAATTACTGTATTTAAGATTAGATATAAAAATTGTTCTTACTTAGTCTGCTGGCCAGAAGACACATGAATAATAGTTCCATGTGGATTGATCTTCATTCCCATGCTGCTGACCGTATCTCTACCTATAAAACGGTTCATTTTTAAATTAAACTCTTTACATTTTTACAATCGCTTTGCAACAATTACCCTTGTGATTAGCTACGCAATACTATGTACACATTTCGAAGATAAACGGCACAGCAGCGGTGTAGAACAGATCTATATTAAGCTTTAGAAAAAACGACGGTAAATATGCGCATGCTGTTTTATACATTACATCATCAACACCACCATCATCATCATCATCATATTCGCCACCACATTCACCACTGGAATAGTAAGGACTGAAAAGGACGTAGATAGCTACTGTAAAAAAGATCCGCAAGGGTGATATCACTCGCGGCGTAAAAGTAGGCAAACTACTGGCATGGCCACTCTAACACAAAACTTATTATAGCTTAGTTCTAGGATAGTAGTGAAATCTGCTACATGCATGCCGAAGAATATTACCTCGATTCTCTCTGCAGCTGCGAAAAAACATCTGTTAAAATACTTTATGTAAGAGTACCACGAGGTCGATACTGCCAGCCTGAACTTTGAGCTTACAATGAAAATATATATAAATTAATATCAAATTCGAGAAAGATGATCGGCTTCGACACATACATCATCGTAGACACCTGGCGATTTTTCCCCGTTGTCATTGTTCCGATGAGGGTTATTTATGAAGATAATATAGGTAATTCTCATGCATCCGATGTAACAAAATCACGGTCAAAATAAATAATGAATAAAGATGTGCACAACATGATATCAATTAAGTCAATTAATGACAATAAAAAAACTATAGTACCCCTATTCCGGGCGGCAGTCTCCAAGGTTAAAATTGTCCTAATGATCGCCGACCTCCGTTGGGGGATGGCACAAGAAGAAGAAAAAAATATTCTACGACTATGAACGTCATAAACATTGTGATGTTAGAACTTCGTCGTTAGCCATAATAGTAATACGTTACAGCCTACATTAAGCCTGTCTCTAAGGTTATTTCCACAAACGATGCCTGTAATTAACTCGTAAAGATAAACTTGTCACCATCTTGTCTATATCTGAAAGAATTAAAGCAGAAATCGATCAATCGAATAAAATCATGAGAACATCGTTGCACTGCATACCGGCCGAGCTGCAAGGTACAAAAACACAAAAGCGTTTGTTTTTTTTTATCTAGCATATCATAGAGAGTTGCTATGGTTTTACGCCTGGCACTTTCCCTACGCTACCACTTCTTCGAAATTTCGTTGTACATGATACACAGTAGCTAAAACATCGCCTGAAATATACACGCTTACAAACGTATTATTTTGCATGCCTACTAACAATGATATTATATGTTTATATGAGGTAGATGTTGCACAAGCGCGCGGAAACTGAGGCGGCAAAATGAAGTCAATTGTAGTAATTTTGATTACGACGCGTATTTCAAGCGCAAGTCTAAACATATAGTTATTCTTTTTTATATTATTTGTACCGTATTATCTGTCGCAGTAAGCATGTTTATGTCGTAAAGGAACAAAATCTGAGCACCGCGCAGTATGAATATACGTCATCTTTAGTAAAACATCATTGCCTACAAACATATTCCGGCTGAAACATATCTTTAGAGAGTATTCTAATTGAATTTGGCGAAATTTGAAATGTAAGCTTTTTTTAATTTTACTAAGCGTAGGTACTTCTTCTCATAGACATTTTACAAATTAGGCGCACTCCAGTTATTATGAACGAAATGAAAGCGTTACAAGCAATGATAGTATTATTACGCCATAGCTCACAGGTAACATTATGCACAGGTAGACGCATTTCGAGATAGGAAAAAATTGGAAGTATTTTATTTTGCGAACACTGCACTCACCTCAAATGTGATCGAAAAAAGCCAAACACAAACAAAATATTAAGTAAATGCCATCCTCGTATTATTAATTTATTTTTCAGCACACTAGCTGTCAATCGCTAGTTCACAAACTAAATAGAGTACCGATTACATAGAACTAGTTCTACTCATCGATTTCTCACAGGTAAATTCTATTTGTTAAAAGGTTTTAAAACTCCCGACAATGCCAATGAGAGTGCACCTGACAATGCCAATGTCAAATAGCCAACTAATCAGAGAACTGTGCACTTGAAATGAGTTAAAATGTTTTGTATGGATATGTCAGAATCATGAATATATTGTATATCGTATGTGAAGAACGCACCTGACAAAGATACTGTCAACTCGACGAACAATCAAAAAGGGAGTGCACTTGAAAGAAGCCTGTAAAGAAGACTTCCCGCCGCGATCTTTAATCATAGGAAAAGTTTTTTAGCGTTTCGTGACTAGAACCCTTCGCTTGCTCAGGTTTCAATCTAAGCACCCGCGCCTAAAATCTACTTTAACTACATGTGAATCAAATAACCATTTGACCCCTCACGAAAAAAGTTGACCACCAATGATGTCCTCAAGGACAAGTTACACGTTACAAGGACATTTTTGTGAAAGTAACTGTTTCGGAATAGTAGGTACTTTTTATCTATGAAAGAAACCACACTGCATAATACAACGACTAGCAAAAATTATAGTATAATCTGATAGTAAAAATATCTCTGCCATAAGTTTAGACTCTTTTTAGTAGCAGAGAAGGCACCAACACCAGGTTAAATTGAAATTTGCTCCAACGTCAGGATGTACCTGAAACAGCTAAAAGAAAAAGAAAATGCATAATAATTACACAGTTATTAGAAATGCGAATTAGACGCTATATGCTTAAATATTACGCTATAATCAAACAGATATTACGCATGATTTAATCAAGGAAACTTCGCTTTAATCTTATTCTTGTCTTGATTTAACATGATATAAGTTTATGCATTCAGGAACACAACTACGCTTAGGGAAATATGTATTTACGCCAAATATGCGGTACTTTAAATCTAAACAATAATTACGCAAAACGCGCTCTTAGGTACTCTACGGAATAACGCAATATTCAACAGAATTTGATCCCAATTTATTGTCGGGCCGGACAACTTAATTACGCTTACTCGTCTTGAAATCGCTGCATGATATAGTACAATATTTGGTATTTCAATAAAAACCATAACCCTGATGTCACGTCTCCCTTCTTACATTCATATAGAGCTGCCAATAAAACGCTACAAGAAAAATATAAGAGTTAAGGAACCAAGCGCAATCACCAAGTGGAGGCAAAATGTTCGGCTACTGGCACATTAACAGTATAAGACAATCAGACTCCGCCTCAGTCGCGTGTTCGTAGTCGTTGAGCTCAATAGAGTGCAGACTACATGCAGATGTGTTTCAACTGTGTACCGTCAAAAAACGCACGATCTACAAACTTTGGCTGTTGATAAGATGTTTGTTGTGTATAAGGGCTACATTTACTCTCTACTATCGGCGACAAACACTCACGGTACAGACATTGAACGATAGGTTATCGATATTCATTTGTTTAAAAAATGCATAAGAACTTCACAAGGCTATTTTGTAGTACTGGCGCAATTGATTCCGTTCACTAGATGGCAGTGGAAAACTTGTTCTGGATCTCTGCTGTAAATTCATGCAAAATATACATATTAGTTTACATGAGCGATGCAGCTCGTGTAGAAATCCAACATTTGTGGCGCAGAAGACTTATTAACTGCCGATCCAATACTGGATGGTGTAGATTGAGTAGGCCTCTGACTCATAACGACTTCGAAGTATAGCGAGGATTCGGAACGATGAAACGGCTATAACCATTCATTACGTGCCTTTGTGAGAGAGATTTATGAGAAGAAGCGATGATCAACGGCAAACGGTTTAGAAAACAGGGTGTGATCTCCGTCCTCTCCAACTTCACATTTACAGCCTTAGTTTTTTTTAAAAAAGTACTATACTCTATAAAAATGATTACGCTCGAGTAATATAAATTTACTATGAAGCTATGACTACGAAATATATTTATGTTTAGATTAGGGAACGCTACATCGTGTTTGAAAAATTAGTACTACGCGAAGGCACTATACATTCAAATAAACTAAAAGCGATATAGCTAAAAGCATGAATTCATCATCGTAAGTACCGCAAATGCAGATTTGTCTACGCCCGCTCATGTGCAGGTTTAGGTTAGGTTAGAATTCTTGCAGGGTACATTTCATAGCTGAGATAAAATACTAACATAGCGAATGAGAATAATACTAAAAGGATCAAATACAGTTCTGTTGATCTAGTTCAAATGCAGTGCGTGGACGATAACTAGATTAAAGAAATTTGAGGGTGAAGAACTTGTAATAAAACAGCTAAAAACAATTTCCATCTGTCATAACAATCCGGATTTGACTTAATGACTCAAAATACAAATTTAACAAACTTGGATGCAGTTAGCGGATCAGATTTACTTGGATGCAACCAATGGAAAGTTCCAGACCAGTTAATAACTCAAGTCTGCTATAAAATTCATACAATTACTGAGAAAAGTAATTATAAATAACGTAATTAAAAAAGTAAAGAGGTACCTTCTAGGCTTGCGTGGTAAATCCTCGAACATGTCATCACTTAAGCAAGAGGAAAAACAGGGTCAAATACAAGCTTAGGGACTTTAAAGAATTAAACTTGATAAGAAAACTATCCGTAAGCACGCATACGACCAGTCTCAACGGCCAATTGCATGAATAACTTAGCGTAAGGAAGAATTGGAATAGATAAGAAACTATATGACGTTCTGAAAAGTTTGTAAATTAGCACCTAAATCTGCCAATACAATCAGCGAATAAATAATGGAATAACGAGGATTTAAACAATTCGATTCCGATAACGTTCCATAAAAATTGTTTATGTAGATAATAATTATCTCAGCTAGGAAACCAAGGGTACAAGAACAGACAACAGCTATAATTCGTCAATATACCTGGTGCTGTGGAGGCCCAGGAGCGCGAGTCTCTCGAGCCTTTGTCCTGGGTTACATTCGACCTGCAGCACATCGGTTCAATACACATTCACACAACATAATAATCAATACAAAAGGCCACCAATAAGCATTTCAGAAATTCAAAAACATGTCAAAATACAAGTGAGAGTCTTATTTCGAAGAGTTTGATCTTTATACCATTTTCTATAAATTTTGTTCCTTTACTTTAGCAGTGCCGTGGTGGTACCGGCTTAGAATAGTACTCCCCCATCTCTTCCCGCGGGTGCCGTAAGAGTCGGCTAAGGGATCACGAACCAGAAGGTGGGCAGCAGCGCCTTCTGAGGATGAGCAACCATACTGCGCTCGCCAACCCGCCTGCCAAGCGTGGCGAGTATTGGCAAATCCCCCCTATATGGGGGAGGCATATGTCCATCAGTGGACTTCCTATAGCTGAGAAGTACTTTAGCAGTAGCCATCTACTGTTAAAACTTTATTTCCGAATATGGTTGATTTGTAATCTTTTTTGTAAAGAAGTCTATGATATAAACTCCTTTCATTCTGATATCTGGATTTCAACATGTTGAGATTGCAACTTAAATGTATTTTTGTTTGGATTTTTCGTGTGTTTGTCAATTATTGTAAAGCCGAATAATATAGATTTAATTTATTATTGAAATATTTTTTATACTGTATATATTACATTAATGATTATACAGCTTACAACAGTGTCAAAATATCGAAAGTCGAAAACATTTACAATACACGGTTTTTTACCGCGCCTGATGGTTACGATACGTTGCCAATCCTTTTGAAGACTCTGTTAACTCTCCTTTAGAATTCCATATTCTAGCTACTCGAGAAGCAGGAAGCTCGTTCAACGAGATGTATGGCAAAAACGATCGGTAGGATCGCACACTATGTGACTCCCATAAATCAATCATGTGTGGGTGTGCTTTCGAGCGATGCCGGCTAGTGCAATGGTAAAACCGTGATGCCGGAATAAGGTTGAAGAGTTCTTTAGAACACTCCCCATTGCATATACGGTAGAAAATACAGAGAGCCAATGTTTCTGCGGATACTCAGTGGCTCTATGTCTCTGGTAAATTTGGCGTCGTTGACAATTCTGATAGCTCTACGCTGCAATGCATCCAGAGGCTCAAGGTCACCTTCGGGTGCACCATTCAGAAGATGAAAGCAGTGCTCCACGTGAGGCCGGACTACGCTCCACGTTGCGCTTAAGTCTTTGCCTTGATTGCATTGATGACTTGATGAATACACGTTAAATATCCGGTTTCTAAAGTCAATTCTTATGTTAGTGACTGATAGATTAGGAACATATATTATTGAATTGTGTTTATACAGGATTGTTTGAGTATACCTCCGCGCTTTTGTGGATCCCTAATAAATGTTCTAAAATAAAAGCTTTACATCAAGTATGATGGAAATCAAAGTGTCGTCATAATCGGTTCAGTTTCTGGGAATACCCGGATTTAATCTACTATAATTTTTATAAATAATAATAAAGTAAAAGCCGCTATTTTTATAACACACAGATATTTAGCGTTGCAGCGTTGATAGCTCAACGATGGGAGCGTCGGCTTTCAAAGTGACGGACGCTGGTTCGATCCCGGCATCGACGGTTAAGCGAAAGCTTCCGGTGAAAATAAAAATGTTATCAATTATTTCACACTGTCCAAAAACAAATGTAAGTTTGTCTGAACAGAAGAGCTCTCGACGTTAATTTTTAATAATATCAATGTAGATTGTGATGAAAGTTTAAATTATCCTGCAAGCACGCTAGAGAATCTGCGACCGGGTCTTTACAAGAAATTAAAAAAAGAAAAGGAACAAAATTTATATTGAAACAGCGTCATAAGCATAATATGAATCTATTGTTTCAGCTGTCTGTACCGACTCTTCGAAATCGAGAAAACAGGATCTTTTTATATCTGACTCTTCTTACCGCCGGGCGTCCAAAACATTATCCAAAACACCTAGTAATATTTTGTAACTATCTACAGATAGTAGAATAAAATTTTTCTAGAATAGTGAAGTGTTAGCCACGCGATTATTGGCACCAAATCTGAAAGCAACGCTATTAAACTGATAGCGACCAATATTACTCTTACCCAGCTGGAGCGATAGGTCGCAGCTGAAGTTGACTTGGCGCACCATCTGATAACCTCTTTTGTCCTCTCGACTCTTGGTTCATGTTTTTTGTAGGTGTCGATGAATTCTAAAATATATAATTCTGTTTGATTGAATAACTCGATATATTTAAATAGTTAATAGTAGAAACAAGTTTAATGTTTTGAAGGTGAAGGGAAAGTTCCACTAATGTTAAAGTGAAGTAAATTAGACATAACATTGCACGAAAGTGATACCTCATAAAGGAATGTCTATGTTTTTAAGAAATAAAGATTATTAATGGTATTAAAATGAAACCAGAGAGAGATGTGTGAATGTTACAAACGGACAAAGAAGCAAAAGAACCACTAAACCACCTGTGAAATGTAAATGAACCATGAACATAAAGCCTGAAATTATAAGAAACTGGTGCCAACAGCATAAAAATTAAAAAAGCATTAGTGTGATTAATATTATGACTTTAAAACCTAATGCTCACAGAAAAGATTTGTGGCGATGACGCTTGTCCAGTCGATATAATATTGATCAGAGATCCACTGCTCACTAAAGGCTGTTGAGAAAATTTAAATACATTTATGTGATAGCATTTTTTTTTTTTTTTTTTTCATATTATAAGTTTGCGTTTGACAACTGTCTCACCTGATGTTAAGTGTTTTATTTTTATTACTAATATCACATCTATTTCAGTTGCAGAAAGATGAATAACTTTACTTAGATTGGACAATATGGATTCACCATGCAGGTACAAGGAGGTATATTGTCTTGCAAGGGAACATTCGAAAATAAAAGACATCTGGATTTTCCATCTAAATAATACTATGACAAAATGTATTTGTATAACAAATGTACAATTTATAATAACTATTGACGAACCTTTTATTGTAAGCCCAAAAAGGTCTATTGAGTCTATATGACCAATATGTGATAAATAGCTGTCAATAAAAATGGAGAAGAAGAACATCCTGGCTAAAGAACTTACGCCAGTGGTTCAACAAAAGCACCCGTTCATTGTTCAGAGTTGCTGTGTCCAGGGGACAAATCGCCTTGATGATCGCCGACCTTCGTTAGAAGATGGCACCCAAAGAAGAAGAATAAAAATAAAGTATTTCGAATTTGAACAATTTTTTTATCAGATTTGAATGTAACAATCATGAGTTTCACTCCCTCTCCATTTTAATTCCCTTAGTTTCTGCTAACATTTTAAAATTTAGTATGAGCATAATGTCATTATGGAAATAAATTAACTCCAATATCACAAAACAAGCATACAACCATTTACAAAACTTGGTTGCAAATCCAAGTCAATTTTATGAAAATCAATAATTCTGAAGTACACTTCAAATTCCATAGTATCAACATTTTTGAATACTTCGGAAGTAATAATTATCATAAATTTGACTAGGATTTGCCACTTAGTTTGGTCGAAAGGGTTGTATGATCACCTAAAGACAGTGGTTAACCACACAAGCTTATAATCCTTTAAAAAAAACTTTGTTTCCAATCCCTTTCTGCCAAATGTAGTAAAATCATATATAACCTTAATATTACCAATCGTAAAGCTAAATCAGGCCCTGCCTGGTAAGGGCGTATTTTCAAGGGGCCTAAGATCGGTATTGTAAATTATTTCCAGTAAAGAAGTTTTTAGAAACTTGCCCAGGCCTTGCAACCAACTGTACTTTAACTCAATATATTGTTCATTAATGCCCAGCTCTTTTGAAGTTCTAACACTCTCCTGCCAAAACTGCGAAAATTGTACGTTAAAACCTGCTCATACTCTTTCCAATAAGAATCTAAAGCAATAATTGAGATATTGGCTATGTTCTACAATATTTGTTCACCAATGGCAGGGATGAGGTTGAATACTGCTACTCATTCATATCTTTTGGTGATTTATATCTATTGGTGGAAAATTCGGATAATACTTACTTCAAACAACTGAACATTCTGAACCTTGTTTATGGAACGCATGAAAAATTCAATACCTTCTATTATTTTGATATTAAATGTCAACTGTATCTGTAGATAAAAAATATAACGTAAAATACATAGATTGGTGGTATATCTGTTTTTCATGCAAACTAACTAAAAATCTTTAAATCAGAAAGCCTTTATTCTGTTTTTACTAAAATTTGAATTCCTACAAATATTAACAATGCTCTTCCTAATATTAGAACAGCTTTATTGTAGTTTCAGTGAACACTAAAATACAATTATGTCAATATATTGAAAAAAGTTTAAAAAAATATTAAGCTCGTCATTCTTAAGGGTGATGGCAATTTGGACTTTATCATAACAATCTATATTGTTATGAGCTTTCTTAATAATACTTACCAAGTATCTCATAGCTTTTAATTAGTGAAATTGATTTTATCAAGTGTATTCTAACTTACTTTTTTCAGTTGACAAGTGCAATCCTATTGCTGGAAAACTGCAGATTGGAGGATAGGCTTTAAGGCCCAGTGTCTGCCTAATGGCTTCTGAATTCATGTGATCATTTTGCACATCAGTCAGATAACACGCTCAGATAAAGCATTACCATGAAACCTTTTCCTGCCTGTAAACTCTAAGGCTTTCACGGCCGGCGTTGCATGTTGTATGTATTGCTTCCGGGCTGTTTGACCGTGGTCTAAATGAAACTTGTGTTCCAGACGTTTCGTTGATCACTGCAGTCGACATTTCCTTCGCATCGTCTTCTCAGTAACAGAGAAAACGCCGCGAAGGAGAGTTCTACAGCCCGGAAGCAATACATACAACTTTACCTGACTGTTTTTAAGATAAGACTTGAGACAAATTCTCCAAAAGCATGCCCTGCCTATGCAAGATTTCTAGAAATTGCTTTATCTGTATATATTGGAAAACATGACATGTGTGCAAGTCCTCCATATTGCTGCCACATGCAGTGTCATGATCAATGTTTTGATGTTACTAACAATATTGTACCTTTTGGTTCAAGTGCATAATAGTGCCAGTGGCTTGTAGATGTTGTAGCTGCGCTGCTGTCAGAGGTAGAGTTGTCTGTGGTAGACCACCAGCTGGGGCTATCTGTAATAGTAATCCACCTCATTATATTTATTTATTATTAGGAAGACTTGACATATAACTTAGGTACACATTTATATTATTTTATATTGAATATAAAAAGAGTCATTACTAAGTCTCCACAAATAGAGATTACCTGATTAACAAAAATCACACACAATATTTTAATATACTTAATCTAAAATTTACAGTATAAGAGTTCTAATAAAACTCTTACTAAAGACAGATATAAATTAAATTCAGCACACAATAACACATTTTTTGTAACGAATAAAAAATGTGTTATTGTGTGCTGAATTTACTTTTATATCTGTCTTTAGTATGAGTTTTATTAGAATACTGAGACTAATGATATTACCCATTTTCACCTGCATTGAGCCAAAGAAGGTTTGGCTAAGTTGGCTTTTAATTGACAAAAGGCTACATGTGAAAATATTGATATCTATGTTACTCTGCTTGTTGTAGTCATAAAAAGTTTGCACACTCGGTATAAATATGTAGTTTGTGGTAAAAGACGGGAGATAAAGTAAAGGGAATTATTACGAAAAGATCGGCTGGGTATATGCCTATTATTTCAGTATATATTTTTTTTTATGTAATAGGTGTCAAACAAGCAGATGGGCCTCCTGATGGTAAGCTATCACCGTCGCCTGTGGATCTATTGGTCTCTATGGTGATCTATGGATCCTATCTGTAATACTGGGGGCATCATCCATGCTCATCACACAAATGTTTGCCCCTGCCAGGTTTCGATACTAGAGTTAACTGAGTGTAACACTGCGGGGAGCAGCTAGTATACCATACATATTATAAAATTGAACGTTTTTTAAATGGCTGTATGGATGTTTGTTCCTCTTTTACACCAAATGGTAAAGAGCCAAAAAGGTCAACAATACAGAGTAAATATTCCTTTTCTAAAGTCAATTCTTAAGCCACAACGACACAAACAACAGCTTGCTTGAGAAACAGAAAATGACTAAAATATACACATGCAACATCCCATTAATATTATAAAGATAAATATTTGTATGTTTTTTGCTGCATCAATGGCAGATGGTACGGAAATAGTTGAGACCCCTAGATATAGGATAGTTGAGGTAGCGGGAAAACCATAATCGATGCGAGTGAAACCAGAGAGCGACACTAGTTGCCCATAAAACTCAAAGGTAAAGTTTATAAGACCACAGTGAGACCTGTCGTAATGTATGGATCTAAGTATTGGGCAGCTAAAGAAGTAGATGCAAGAATGTGCTTGTGGCAGAGATTTCGGACACAAAAATCAGAAATCTCTTATTCTTTAAGATGGATGTGTGGTGTGACTAGAATCGTCAAAACAGCAGCAAACATAAATAAACAATATGCTTAGCCATAAACAGTAAATAAAATATTTTTTAAATAGAATACAAACACAACATATGCAAAGAAACTTACAGAAACAAACTGTTGTGGTTGCAAATTTGTCAGACTTTGTTGATTAGCTGCCAAGTCCTGAAGTTGTTGGTAAGGTATGAGCATTGTTTGAGTTCCTGGCATACCCCATTGCACTGTATCTGCTCCTTGAATATGGTATTTCACTTCCTTATCACCCTTATCAGTACTATACAAGATCTTTTGGGAAGCATTTGTGCTTTGAGCTGCACATACAACAGGAGTTGACGTGGCCGAGCTTACTGTAGTTGTGTCATTAGAGGCCAAGCTTCCTTGAGGTAAATTTAGCCCATTAGGCAATATCATTGACATGGACGAAGGCACACCGCTCAGTCTCAGTTGGGTCACATTTACAGGCTGCATGCTAGATAAATCTACTATCTGTGTAGAACCAAAATTTGGCTGCTGTAAGCCCAAATTTTGGGCTATGGGGAGTGATGTAAAGTTAGTATTGGACATTTGCATACCAGGTTGCACTATAGGTATCAGCTGCCCATTTTCCTGGTTGAGGACATATTGTTGCTGCTGTGGCAGTAGCTGCAAAACAGTTGGCTGACGAACAGTCATGAGAGGTGTAGGAGCTTGTGCTACACTGGCTACTGGAGGCATTATCGCCGGCTGCGCTGTCGATGTGTATGTTGGCGCGGTAGAAATCGCTGCTGTAACAACCGGGGGTGGCGCCGGAGGAGGCGCACTTGTTGTCGTCAATGTCGGTGGAGGTACATTCAGTGCGGGAGGCGGCCCCCCCGCCTGCGCTGCGCTCCATTGCGCCAGTTCAGCACGTATAGTCTCTATCAAGTTTTGTGCAAGCGACCTTGCAGCTGCTAATGCTTCGGACCTCGTATGATGCAGAGCTAAATGTAATGGCTCTAATTTATCAGATTTTAATACAGCTACTACCCCTGTTTCTGATCTAATATACTCCAAATTGGTTCCATTCTGAAATCACGTAAACATCGGTTAAAGTCTTGTTAGAAATTTCGAAAAGATCGCAAATTTATAATAAACTTACTGGTCCTAGGATGCGTCCCTTTATATCAAACGCAGCTGGAGCATTATCAAGACCGATATAAACTTTATCTACAAGACCACCAGACATAGTTTATGAAGGTATTTTGCAAAAATGGCTGCACTTTATTTACGTTTTACACACAAAATATTTAATTTTATCGGAAAGCATCTTTTTACAGTTTTTAGTGAGCAGGCACATCCACAGATTACTTAGGTGGAAGTCACATTAGTCAGTCAGCAAAGAAAATAGAATCTCAAAGATGGATGTCACTAATGTCAATGTCACTGGTCAGTCAGAAAGAAAAATAAAGTCTGTGCCGATTGGGAGATAATTTTCAGGCGCAGCTGTACCGAATTTGATGTTGATTTAGTGTTTGTGTTACAAACATCATTACAGATATAAATAATTATACCATGTGACACAGGTTTGTGGGTATAGCTTCGATCAAGTATACATACGAAGGGTTATAGGTTCATGATCAGTTTTTAGGTTTTTTGTTTTGGATCCGCATTGCATGTGTCGAACGTATGGCCTTTATACTTTGACGGTCGTATTAATAAAAATAGTGTAATACACCCCTAAGTTGACGTTACGTTTGGACTAGTTACTTCCAGAGTAACGAAGTTGTTACCATCTTTTAACGACGGTATTAATAAATAGGGTGTAACGTTGGACTAAAAATACTGTCCTTACACCAGGTCATAAGCTGCGCACAGACGGGCATGTCTAGAACATTGCTTTCAACCATAAAAACCACCAAGCAATCTAGAATATGACAGTTTTCGTTTTTATCAATTTTCGTAAAATGTTTAGCCAAAAGGAGTTTGTACGGTCTAAGTCCATAATATTTTTGGATCCCGATATAATATGTCTTTTAGTATTTTATATGGGGTAAATGATATGTGGTGATTTTATGAAATAATACATTTTTGCAGGCGTATGCTACATCTCTTGACTGAATACTTATACTCGATGTCGGGACGTATATTTAAAGTATTTTAAGTACGAATATTTGTTTCGCAAGTTTTGCTTGCACAAGCCATAATTTAAAAAAGAATTGTTTGGTTCTCAAACTAATAAGAGTACTACGGTTTGGTTTGACCAAGACTTTGGATCACTTATTTCTGTTTGAAAATTTTATATTACTGTACATTTGTAGAGACAATGTATTACTTCCAGCATGAGTACGCACAACTCTAGGTATAATCTATCGTTAAACTTGCTTAACTTGCTTCGTTAAACGCACGAAGCGTTATGCTTCCACTTTCTTAATGCGTACTGCCAAGGAATGGAACTCGTTGCCCGAGTCTGTGTATGTAATATGTACAATCCTGGAGTCTTCAAGTCGCGAGTGAATAGGTACCTTCTAGGTTTGCGTGCTAAATCCTAGACAACGTCATCACTAAACATCAGGTGAGACAGTTGTCAAACGCAAACTTATAATATGTAAAAAAAAAAAAAAACTAGGTAGCCGGGAGATTTAACTTTTACGCCGAGACTAAAGTAGGATTAGCTTACTCTAACCTTACTCTTTATTTATTATTACTGAATTTGGTAAATACACCCTCATTACTAGTAAAGTTACTGATTTGTTGTCTGTTCACTAGTCGTTGTTTATTCATAAGGCCGTGAGTTTATAGCCCAACGCTTGGTTCATTTAACTAAGCCTTTTTAAGATAATAATAATATGGGACAACATTCACACAAGGTCTTTAGGTCCGAAACTAGGCAGAGCCGAGCCTGTACTATGGCAACCTGATGAACACACACTCAGACACAGGTCAAACACACATGTTCATACACACAAATGTTTGACCTGTCCGGGAATCGAACCCGGGACCAGCGGCTCAGAAGGCAGAGTGCTACCAACTGAGCCAACCGGCCAGAAGATCATTGCTTGTATTAGATAAATAAGGTTCGATGCAACTTGCATCTTTAAATCATCGGGGAAACCAGGGTGGAGATTGGGTTAGCCCGAATATCCATCCCAGTTTCCAGTTCAGTTCCATCCAGTTACATTTGAGAAACATTTTTAACAGTTAGTTATGTGTGGGTCGATGGCGTCTCCCATTCTACGACTTGAGATCTGATCGGTTTTTACGGCGTTTATCTAAGAGAAACGACGGCTTAACGTGCCCACCCACCGAAGGAAGTGCTGTGTTGAAAATACTATATATTATTGGTCACCAATCCAAAGTATGACTGAACGGTACGCCGTACGTTTCTGCCGGAATGACAGGATAAGAGATTGGTCGCACCGAGTGCACTTTCGTCACTTCTCGAATGCTTCTCGTATCGTGTAAGCATGTAATATAATAAGACGCTGACATCAAATTCCACGAGTAGGCGATTTTTTCCTTCACATCACTAAATTCGATTCAGACACATAGTATGCATGGTACATTGTGTATGGGCCAGCTGGAATGACGTCATTATAATATAATCGGTAAAAGCTGCAATTCTGACTTGGCTGGCACGCATAAAGACCTACCGATGCATTATTGGCCTACCATTATTTTTGATTACACGTACTATAGTTTTTGTGATACGGCTTGTTCCGGCCGATCAATCTCTATAACCGAATAACAATCGGCTCTACCGCTAAAACGATAACTGCACTAATTGTGAGTTTTAAGATTTAATGATTGCAGTAGCGTAATCAAATAATGTAAAAACATTTGCAAGAATCTTCTGGAAGATAGTGCCTGCTGAAAATACACGGTGAAAGCTGCAATTCAATGACTTGCTGCTCCCGCGCATAGTACCACTTTCCCATCAATTCGGCTCACTTGCAATATTATAATAAGCAATACTTCCTTAAATACATTGGACACATTACATACATACATACACATTTGGTTGCCTGGAAGAAATCGCTTTAAGCGATAAGGCCGCCCTTTGTATCACTGTATTTATATTTGTTTGTTTCTTTATGTGTGTGGTTTTAAAATAGTGTCCAAATAAAGAGTTTTCTATCTATCTATCTACAATAGATTACCGCTTGGCAGCCAAATCAATCTCTCTTTATGACAAACAATTGCTCAACCGCTATAACTATAATTGCACGTAAAGTGCGAGATTTGTCGTTGATGCATTAGCATTTCACATAGGCATCCTATTGCCTGTGAATGTACGTGATTCTACCTAAAGTATCCAAAACTTGGTTAAATGCAACAAAGCTTTGACTGTAACATGCATGAGCGGACGCGGCCGAGAGTGCATGCTCTCTATGAAAAGTGACTCAGAGTCACGAAACCAGTCCGGCTACCTACTCGACTAATATACGAAGTTGAACCGTACTTTTTAACCGACTTCACAAAAGGGAGGTTACTCAATACGACCGTACATGTTTTAGCAAAGTAAATTTTAATGACATTCTCGTTGTAATAATCATTAGCATATTTTGGAGGGTAAACAATAAAACTGCCTACCTCAATTTGCATATAATCATCATATATTTCTACAAAACATGATATGCTGTCTCTAAACATGAAAAAATAGAACATCTTTACCTTTTTTCTTTAAGTGTATTAAAAACATTTATAATTGTCATGTATTATCACCTTATACATATTACAGATCTTTAAAAGGCTTCACATTACAAATGTATCATAAAATCTATGCACATGATTGTGTATTAATATTTGGAACAAGAAGAAGGTTATTGCTGCAAATGATCTAAAAAAACATATAATACTTTACTTACATGCTAATATTAAACTCTAACCTACATTTCTATTATTATGGGACTAGAAAGATCAAAAATATTATTTAAATTTTAAATTCAAACGCAAAAAAGGACGGAGACGCAACTCCAAGCTCGAATTTGTGTGAAGGATTTTTTAGTGTGATAAGATATATATTCATTTACCCTGACACCAAATATATGTCTCTAAATTTGAATATACAATTCAAATCTATTAAAACTGTTTTTTCATAGGAGGTAGTCGGGATGATTATGAATATATACATATATACTTGAACATCACGATTTAATAAAATAGTTGCCATATGCAAGGAGTATTTAGATAAATATTTGGGAAAATGCGATTTTTTTAATCGCGCATCCAAGGACTCGTTTACAGTACACCCTGTATAGGTACAACAACACTTGAATATTCTAACCTTAACATTTCAATTACAAAATGTATGTAATAAATTCTATCGAACCAATATAAATCGTTTCATACTGTCCAAAATTACACTCTTCGGCATCGGGTGGATACAATAGTCTCTTATAAATTTTGACCCGATGCAATTGGACTGAGATTCCTTAAAAATGTAACGAAAGGGAACCATCCAACATATTTAATCCTGGCACTTAATTTTGAACACATTTCAGTTATATTTTAACATACATAATATAGAAGCCACATTTGGCACTCGTTAATGCAACAGTCGTTTAGTAAATACAACATATATACAGATAATAAATATCGTGTTTCTCTTGTCCAATCAAGCTAATTAAAATCTAGTAAATAGTGTAGAAGTTCTTATTCAGCTTACGATACAATGTGAATTGAATTACTCCGCTTCTTGACCTTATCCCACGTTAGGTAGAGTCGGCCAATGTTTCCCTCTTGCATTCTGTTTTATCACCAGTCATGTCCGCTTGCACACCTTTTATAAATATATAAATCTTTACGCAGTTCTCTCCTCCAGCCTGCGACTACCTCTATAAACATCCTAATTTATGCTAATTAATACATTTTACATTACAATTTTTTTCATCCCTTTTCATAACATGCCTATACCAAACCAATGCATTGCTGTTAAACGTATCATTCACTGGTGTTACTCTCAAGCTTCCACTGATATACTAAATTCAACTTAAATTGTGATATTGATTGAGGGTACTTTTAATTAAATTATTCGGTGAAGAAGCTACCCGCAATTGTACAAAATAGTTAAAGGATTGGCATTATTATAATGAACAAATTTAAATTTTGACTCAGAGCTTCCTTTTCCAAAAAATCATTTAGTTTGAATGAACAGAAGAATCACACACAAACTGTACAGACTCATTCTGTATATTAACAAAAAAAAACACTTCAAGCAATTTTCACATTGATTGTAGACAAAATAGCTTGGTGCAAAGCTTATTCTAAGATGGTGGGTAAAACCTAAGTGGATCTAACGACTAAATAACAATTAAGGTTATGACCAAAACAAACTTAGAAAACAAATTATAAACAAACTAACAATAATATTATTTAGTTAGTTATATACTTAAGTTAGTACAGTGAGTTTAAGACAATTAAGTGGTTCATTAAAATATGATTCTATGTATATACGTCACGTTTTGTGTTTGACCTTTGATTGACAATGTTAATACTTTCACAAGTTACCAATTTCTAGACACGGCCCGACACAATTGAACTATTACACTTTCTTGGTAAACAGGTATCTAATTAACCACAGAGGGCACTATATTGTGAAATTCTGAACAGGAGTGTGAACACAACATGTGTCCACACCTTTTTATGCATATCTAAATAAGTTTCATTCGGATAATTATTGTTAAAAAACGAATAAATACGCTTTTATAGATATAGTATAACCAATAAATAACTAATTGTGAACATCCTGTTTTAGATAATGCCACAAATATGATATTAATTATTGCATTATCATTATTCCTTGAGAAGTATGCAAAGTTTCAAATTGATCCGACCGAAAATGTTGTTGTTGTAGAAGAAAAAGAAAAAGAAAAGAATATAAAGCGTATTAGAAATACAAAAACATCCATTGAATTTTTGAACTAATGAGAGTATACATAGACTTCATGTCCATCCATTAACATCGACAGATATTTCAATCTCAAATCAAAGTAATTAAACACAATACGGCCCCTACCTATCACAATTGGAAGCACTCACTGCAACCTCGCGCATCGTGAACAATAGTCATTGTTTTCCACACTGCCGAAGTACATACATAAGGGTGCTCGGCAAGGCTTGGGCAATGGAGGACGATCATCGTAGAAGGTGGATTTCGAGAGATACAGTGTTCTGTCCGTGGCTGGTCGAGTAGTGGGGGCCCGCACGGGTTTTGTCTCGATATCTCGAGCGCTGTCGTGCGCTGAGCGGTCCGCTTCGGTGTAGAACTGCGAGCGGCCCGTCCCGTACCGAGGTTGAGAAGGCGCGCCCGCTGACTCTTTACGGTTCTTTTCTGTTGTGTATCTGGAATTTGAAAACAAAATATGATTATACATTTATAACATGATTATACATTTATAACATGATTATACATTTATAACATGATTATACATTTATAACATGATTATACATTTATAACATGATTATACATTTATAACATGATTATACATTTATTACAATACAATAGTGTAGTCAACTTAATTATAGATACGTACATAATCAACCTTACTAATATTAAATTATAAGTCAAGAATTTGCTAAAGATTTTTTTTTATTTTTTTTATTGGGAATAGGCAGGCGTTTAACCACTAGCTCACTTGATGTTAAGTGATGATGCGGTCTACGATGGAGCACGCCTGCCTAGAAGATACCTATTCACTCGTGACTTGAAGATACTTGCCTATTCCCAATAAAAAAAAAAAAAAAAAAGAAGAAGATACCCAGGTCGTATTTTTTCGGAAATACAGATTTAGGCAAGGATTTCCATTCGAAGATGTACTATAACACAGTTATTGAAAGTATAGGGAGTAGTTCTCCCAAAACCGTCTCAGTTCCCCAAGACGTCACGGTTTGGGGAATGAAGACTTGCGAAGTTTTGGGATTTAATTAGGAAGCATACTGTGATATGAGAAAATTATTTAGCAGACAAAGATGCTAGGAATGACTTATATCTGCCAAGTAAACATATTAATGGATATTATGTTAAGTGACCATGTACCCCGCGGTTTCACCCGGGTGGATTACAGTTTTCCTATAATCCAGTTATAGAATGGCAACCGTTTATTTTTAACCGACTTCAAAAGAAGGAGAAGGTACTCCATTCGACCCGTATGTTTTTTTTATGTTTGTTACCACATAACTTCCGGCTGGGTGAACCGATTTTGATAGTTCTTTTTTTTATTTGAAAGCTGGCGCTTCCCGTGTGGAAAGACATCGGTGAACATACCTACACCACAATGACAATTGAACCCATGAGTAACAAAGTTCTCGAAAAGGAGTGAAAAATAAACTTTTTACCAAAATATGAAACCGACTTCAACACTCAAAAGTGTGAAATAACTTGTCGAAGTCGGTACCATGAGCACAATATTTTGATAATAGATACTTTTGTGCTATCATCGTACCGACTTCAACAAGTTATTTCACACTTTTGAGTGTTGAAGTCGGTTCCATTTTTTGGGTTAAAAAGTAGCTTTGTGCTATCACAGATCTTCTATCCATGTTGGTGCCAAATTTTATGCAGATCTGTTCAGCTGCTTTTACAGATTTTATGAAATAGCAAACATAAAAAGCAAATAGCAACTACAATAAATTGCAGTACACGCTCAAGGAAGCTAATGCCCTATCTTCATTCTTTAATAACATCATGGGTATGAACAATAAAAAAGCTAATAACTAAAGGGATGAAAAACTCACCCAATCCAAGCTTCATTCAAGTAATTCTTGACCATTTCTTCCTGCACCGGCGCCCTCGCTGCCAAAACCCGACAACACAACACTTCACAAGTTGACTGCCTCCTCGAAAACTCTTCCTCCGGATTGCTCTGACTTCCACTGCTTTTCCCGGTCAGCTTGGCCATAGACCCGAAGTTCTTCTTAATCTTGCTGCTCATAGACCTTCCAATACTACCAAACTGTTTGGCAACTGAGTTCATCTGTTTTGAGCTCTTGGTTGACAAAGCGTCGAGGGATCTTCTTAACTCTTCCGAGGGTTGTGATGAGGACAGACACTCGACCGTCTCGAGGTCCAGGTAGGCTGAGAGCATGGCGGACCGTTGGTACTCGTCCGGGATCAGGTTGTTGATGGTCTTTTGATCAGGTTCCACGTCCCAGCGGAAATCTTCCCCTGGATCTATGCTGAATCTGGAAAAGAGCAAAATTTGTTTATAAAAAATATATTTTAACACTGATACGTAAGGTCATACCTGTATCCAAAAAAGACAGTGTGAAAGTGATATGGAGAGAAGAGTGAATGCGAGAAATATAGAGAAAGGGGTGTTTTTTTTATTACTTGTTATAGGTTTGCGTTTGAAAACTGTCTCACCTGATGTTAAGTGACGACGTTGTCTAGGATTGTATTCCTTCATGAACAGCCAGCAGGTGTCCAGAAAAGCACGCTTGGCTGTGCATAGAGGAGTGTTGGTCCCAACACTAATGACTAACAATGGTAATGAAAGTTGGGTGTGGCAGAAAAAACATAAAAGTAGAATAAATGCAGTAAAAATGAGAGTTCTAAGAAGTATGATTGGAGTGGAACGTTGTGGTGTCAATGAATATGTAACTAAAATAGAGAAAAGTATGTTATGATGCTCATGTATATAATAAATCAAAGAAGATTGACTAAGCAAATTTAATTAAAATTAGTTTAATTAAAATGGGCAAAGTTAATGGTAGTGTTGGAACAGGAAGTTCTAAGAAAGTGCCAGGTCTTGATCTGGCACTGACCGGCTGTACATACCTGACAGGCATAGGATTGTCAGCGTGGTCCTCCAGCGGGACCCTCGCTCCATCAGTGGGCAGCGGTTCGCACGGCACCAGCGCCGAGAAGTGTCCCGCGTCATACGCGAGAAGGATCGGCGATTTGCTGCATTGTGACGCCTCCAGCTCTAAAGGTAAGTAGATGCCTCCGAACGGGATGGGAGCTATTGGGTCGCCACGGAAGTCCTGGAAGATGTAGATGAGTATTATAATATAGTTATGTGTATTGTCAACTATTTTCATTGCACGCCTCGTATACAAAACAATATGTATTCGGCACACTCAGCCTACCAACTACATCATCAATCAAGTGATATTATGGCATTTAAAAATTATGGGTTCACTCTGAAAGCAAATTTCGTGAAAACTCCATAGTTTTAACGAAATTTGCTTGAATGTATAAATGAATAAAATTTGTATTTAAAACATTTTTTTTTTTTTTACATATTATAAGTTTGCGTTTGACAACTGTCTCACCTGATGTTAAGTGATGACGTTGTCTAGGATTTAGCACGCAAACCTAGAAGGTACCTATTCACTCGCGACTTGAAGACTCCAATTCTAGGTAATTAGATAGGCTAAGACATTATGGCTCAGCAGAGATTCATTCATACGTCTATTAAGGCAGAATTTCTGCCTTAATAGACGTATGAATTATTGATATTATTAAACAGTATCTCTTTACATAATATACGACATTAGTTATAGCTATCTATTTTTGAACTGTATTTTGACATACCTTACGAGGTATGTCAAAATACAGTTCAAAAATAGACAAATAAATAACAATCTTTGTTATAAGGTATATATAGATTTCTGATTGATTGATTTATTAATTATCGCTATAATGAAAAACATATAATATTGTCGTCATTTTCAGGCTCTGTTACCACTGTAGAAATCGATCGAGCTACAGAAGTCGGTGACCAATCTGCAGTTTTTCAAACGTGTCAATTTGTATTTGTAACTGCGTTTTACTATTACGTTGAAGCCCTGGACGTATATTATATATATATCGTTTATGTCCCGTTAATTATCCCGTCAACCGTTATAATTTCTTTCTCCCGATTGCAACGTAGCCAAATATTAGCTAGATATTATGAAAATTAGTTAAGTTGGCAATATTGCCATCAAAAAGAATAGTGTCTATGGTATAAAATAGTCAGTCTCATTGAAGTAGATGGCGCTAAGAAAAATAAAATCTGTAAGATGTTGTTAACGAAGAAATAAATTTGGTTGCAAATGGAATGCTACTAGAGCTTAGATAGCAAACCAACAGAGCGGCTGTTGGTTTGCCTTTGTCGGTTTTTCTGTAGTCGTGGGTTCTATCGTAGACAGCCTGCGTTCAAAAGTACTTTGGAGTTATTTTGCTAGTTAAAGGTATGATTGGACATTAATAATTAACGTTAAACAAACTTCTTTATATTTGTTGTGTTTTACGTGTACAATTGTATATCGAGTGTTTTTTATTTCATTAGATATATATCTCACTCTCAAAGCGACGTCCGCGAAGACGATGACCGGCCGGCGCATGACGTGCGCAAGCGCGAACACGTGCAGTTGCTCGAGGCCGGGGTAGTGCGGCGCGGGCGCGGGGGCGGAGGGCGCGGCGGGGTGGGGGCGGCGGTGCGGCTCGGCGGACGCGGCGCGCACGGTGTCCGCCCACTCGGCGCCCCACTCAGCCTCCGACAGCGTGAGCCCCGCCGCGCGCAGCGACACGCTCTCCGACCAACGCCACCGGCGCTTGATCGCCTCTGGGGATAGCGGCACACGGTGTTACTCCACATTGATGATGGAGATACAGAGTGATTTATATTTTTTGCTAACTAAAATGGTGATTAAGAGACTATGAAAGTGCACGGATAAAGAAAAGCAGAACAAAAAACGAAATAACAAATCTCCACTCATTTATTATTCTCCCCACTCCACAGTAAAGTGCCTAATGCTTCATTGAAACAAAAAAAAAAGTAAATTCAGTAGCAGTGGTTGCTAACACCCTAAAGTTTAAAAAACTATCAGCAAACACAGTGTTCAAGCAGCCGTCCTCGGCAGTGGACATATTAAGTATTATCGTATAACCTAGAACCTTCTCTTAGTTGTTCAGATTGTCTCTCTAACCATCAAATGGGTCAAAAGCTAGATATATAAAAGTAAAGAAGAGATTCCAAACGCTAACTGTACGTGAAAAGACTTACTTGCAATAGGCTCTCCCATCTCTCCGGATAATAAAGCCTGCACCTTCGATCTTAATGCGAGCAGCCTGTCATGAAAACCGTAAGCTGCCAACGAAGCTGCATGTGGTAAACAGTTGCCATCGCCAGAGGTCGCCAGTGGTAGCAGCCTGGGAGCACCCGGGACGCGGCCGTGGCGCCACCAATTTAGAATGTTCGCTGACTCGAGGGTCACTAGTGTAGCGGTCTCGAGCAAATCCTTCTCCAAAAACGTTCTGAAAAGAGACAGTTGGTATCATGTTGGTTAAGATATTGAATATATAGTTAAGTTCTTAACAACATTAATTACACAGTGTAAAACTTTACAAACTGGTTTCCACTGCCTATCCATGGAACAAATTCAATGTATTCTTGATATGATGAGAAATATGTGGCTGATTTGAATGAAATTTGTATGTTAACAATCTAGAAGACCTTTTGGATAAAATAATTGCAAATTGGTTAATTAATGACAGAGTTATGACGACACCCTATTTATTTTATTAATGGATAGACGATCTGAAGAAGATCGCAGGTAGGGGCTACATACGTGTCGCTTCCAAGCGGTCCTTGTCAATGGGGGAGACATATGCCCAGCTGTGGACTTTTCATGGCTGACATGATGATGGCGATGATGATAAAACTACTTATCAGTGGAAATTTCAGTACTAATCTGAAACTATTTCCAATCGAATACTTTTAACCGCCTTCAAAAAAAGGTAAACGTTCTCAATTCGACCCGTTTGTTTTTTTTAAATATTATTATTTTATGTTTGTTACCTCAGAACTTTCGACTGGATGACCAATTTTGATGATTTTTTTTAAATTTGAAAGCTGATGCTTTCGGTGTGGTCCCATTTAAATTTCATCAAAATCGGTCAAGCGGTTTTTTGAGTCCTCCAATAAGTGCTACGTACACGTGGACATTATAATTGTTGATAAAGAAATCGGTAAACATAGAAAATGACCCCGTGAGTAGCAAAGGTCAATAAAAAGGGTGAAAAAAATTTTTTTACCAAAAAATGGAGCCGTCTTCAACACAAAAGTGTGATATAACTTGTCGAAGTCGGTACCATGAGCACAATATTGTGATGATAGTTACTTTTGAACTATCATGGTACATCAACAAGATATATCTTCATCGAGTGTTGAAGAAACGGTTCCATTTTTTGCTATTTTTTTTCACTTTGTTTCATATATGTTGTGCTATGAGGTAAATGCATTAAAGAAATATAACTAAACTGAGAACCTCTTCCCTTATTAGAGAGTCAGATAAGACATCAATCTTTACATAGAATTTTATGGTTCATAGCATTAATGTCATGTTAGGTAATTTTTGGAGGAAAGACTTCGAACACTGGACCCTCGTCTCAGTAGTTTCTCAAATTATGCATTCCACCCCATGTTAGACGTTGTAGAAGGATGTTATGATGAATATTTGTGCCAACTATAAATGTTGTGTTTAAAAAAAAAAAAAAAACATTCACATGAGGTCTTCAGGTCCCAAACTAGGCTAGCCTGTACTATGGTGACCTGTTGACTGATATATATATACTTATATACATATACACACCCAGACACAGGTCAAACGGACATGTTCATACACACAAATGTTTGACCTGTCCGGGAATCGAACCCGGAACCAGCGGCTCAGCAGGCAGAATACTACCAACTGCGCCAACCGGCTAGTCAAAGTATAGACATAGTATTGACCCGCAACCGATTGGAAACTAAGAAAGATATGTAAACTTCATGCTCGTAAAAGAAACACTGTCATATACAGTATTGAAAGGAGGGTAGTTTTAATTAGTTACCTGAAATGCCGTAAACTGATATATCTTTTTTGTTTCGTTACGCAAACTCAAACGTGTCGACACATATAATTTCATTGTGTCGACATATGTCTATTGGTTAGGTACCTGAAATCAGGCGGGTAGACCGATATATCAGGCAGTAAGAGGATGTGATCTGAGCTGAGGGTGTTGGGTTCGGGGTCGGTGTTGCTCCTGAGCGCCCACACCAGGCCTTCATTGTCTGTCGCCCGGGAGATGCCGCGGGACAGCTTCCGACCTGAAAATGAATCAATTTAGTCATATTAATATGATTATCAACCTGAGTAACATATCATTATTTCGTCTGACTGACTGATTCACCAATGCAGACCCTAAACTGACGAGATCAAGAAGCATGAAGCAAGAAGCCGTCCAAATAAAAACATAACATAACGATAAAAGTGATATTTAAAAAAAATGTTTTTAACTTTATCTTGGAATTACTCACGAATGTTTAGGTGAAAAAGATACAAACGCATTACTTTAGGTAAAAATGGTCTCTGGAGAATACCAGAGGTAAGTCAGCGATATAGCAATGGCTATGTTAAAAAACGCTTCTATTAAGAGCTCGTAGCAGAAATATAAATACATGGTTAGAAATAAGTTTACTGTGAGCAAAGGGTAAATCTGATGCGAGTGAAACTGAGGAGCACAGTTAGTCATAGTCACCGGTAATTACCGCGTGTCGTTCTATCTATACCGATCTATACTATATACTAATATCACATAGATCTTATGTTAAACTAGTACACGTACCTATTTTGAATTGTTAGTGCTACAAAAAAAATACTGATATTTTCTGTCATATTTTGACGTGGGGCCTAAGTCTACTATTCATTATGACAACATGCTCAGCTCACAAAAGCCGATTTGACAGCTGTGGTAGGTCGCAAATTTTACTTCAATACCATACCAATACTTATACAATCTTGGTGCAATGACAGCTCGTCACTAGCGTAAAACATGTGCGTAAAAAATGTTCCATTAAACCTGCATAGGCCAAGCATAGATTCAGGCCGCAATGAACTTAGCAGACTACGAATTTTTAACGTTGTCTTTTTGGCATCGAGTCGGCGATGCACCGGACTGAATGTAACATGAATTAGTAGACTTGACACCTTGTACAATCCTAGAGATAACAATGTATCCTACACCTAAGTCTAACCAGCCGCTTGCGCTTACAATTGATAGGTGTATCCGCGCATCACTCTTATTCTATAAACCGTATCATATTATATATTATAAACAAGTTATTTACGTAACAAAAGAATATGCTACACGTTTCACGATTTAACATTATAAAAAGAGCTGTGTGAAATTTGCAAGATGAACATAATGCACTTTCATTTTTCATACAACGGACATTAATTCTTAACATTTTTTTTTTCAAACTCTCACACCCCCGTACTACGATACCCTGTATCGCGGGAGGCATAGACACACACAATGACAATACACAAATATCCAAGACCCGAGAACAAACATCTTTGCTCATCACAGAAATGTTTGCCCCGGCCGGGATTCGAACCCGGGGTCGCGGTTCCAAAGTCAATGTCGCTGATCACTGAGCCACGACGACCGTCATTTAAACATGCATTTCTTTTATCATATATACACTGTACTTATTTTATTCAGATGTTCATACATAACTTTATTTAAGCATTATTAGGCCATATATATGGCATGTAAAGTTTTGGGAAGACAATGTAGAAAGAAGTCTACAATATATGTACTGTTTAAGATTATGTCTCCATCGATTGTTTTCTGTTGTGTATATATGCTCCTTATCTTATGGATAAAGGTAATTCTGTATTGTAACACAAAATATACGATGAAACAATAAAGATAACATGTAAAGTAGTTTACGCAGTTGAATTAGTCACTATTGTGCGCGCGATCTTATCACTAAGTCTGATCACTCTCAGATAAATATGTGACAATGCATTAGCTCTATCATATGTTGATTCTATCAAATAAAACGGTAAAATGTAGAGTTATTAGCAAAATGTGTTTGTGACCATAGGTAATCACAATCATTTTACATTTTCCCATACATATGCTGTAATACCACAGAGCAACACGGGCCACCGGCAGACAGGAGCGTCGTAACGGCCGACAGCCCGTGTTGCTCTCTGTGTAATACTAATAATTTGTGAGGTCCACAGCACGTTTCACCTTTTTAAATTATATATCATTGCACATAAGACTTACATTCGGGTGCCGGTGTGAGAACCAGATTCGAAGGTGCCGTGTAACTGTTAAGGTCCATAGCGCTGACGGAACGCTCTGGCATGACGTCACCACCCGCCCGCGCTTTCAGCGATGCACCGTGCACTCTGTCTGAAAAAATAAACGAAACAACACTTCATTCTACCGTCACAAGAGCTATTTTAGGATGTAGACATAGTATGATTTAACGCGCTACAATGTGACGGAAGATAAATACATATCATACTTTATCCCGCAAACAAAAGATTTATTTTAGATGCAGTGATTCAGTGATTATTTTAAAGAACGCGAGAGGAAATTATTTTTAAATAAAGGACTAAGTTATGGTGAGTGCTGTGATTTGAACTGTTGACCAAAGACAAAAGTGTGTAATGATTAGTGGAAGTGTGGAATAATTATCCAACGGATGTTATCGCTAACGTTTGGGCTGTGGCTGCGTGTCGTGCGATGTGATCGTATTCACATTAAATAGTACAAATTACCCTTTTCTCGCCAAATATCGTCCCTTTTGCCAGGTACGATGTAATGGTACTGAAATGAAATTGCCCCGAATAGCACAGAAAATATCGTGAAATTAATACACATCTGTGAGAATCTTGCACTTAACTTTATCTAAAGTTGCTGCTCGAAGGGAGAGAAGCACGGGAGAGGTTGTATGAGTCTTACAACAAATCGATATAGCGCAAGTCGCCAAAAGATTCTACATATAGTATCAGATTACCAAAATTCTGTAATTCCGAAATGTGTCCTTCGAGGTTACAACACCATATTTCTTCAACCAAACATATTTCATGATGACAAGTCTAACTCTTCTTATTTATTAACCGACTTCAAAAATAGAAGGTTACCCAATTCGCCGTATATGTTTTTATATGTGTGTTCGCGGATAACTTCGTCGTTTATGAACCGATTTTGATGATTTTTTTGTTTGATAGAGTATATATACTTCCAAGGTGGTCCCATTACAATTTCATCAAAATCGGACAAGCGATTTTTGCCAATAACTGAAAAGTGCTACCTATACCTCGACGATATTATAGTTGCGGTTGAAGACATCGGAGAACATACACAATGACAATTGATCTCGTAAGTAGCAAAGGTCACTGAAATGGGTAAAAAAAAATGTTTAACAAAAAATGGAACCGCCTTCAACATTCAAAAGTGTGAAATAACTTGTCGAAGTCGGTACCATTAGTACAATATTATGATAATAGTTACTTTTGTGAACTATCATGGTACCGACTTAAACAAGTTATTTCACACTTTTGAGTGTTGAAGGTGGTTCCATTTTTTGTTTAAAAAAGATTTCTTGTATTTATCCCACGCTAGTCGGGGTCGACAAAATATGTTTTATTTTTCCACCTTGTTCTATCGCTAGTCATCTCAGTAACTAGCAACTCTCATACACACATCTATTACAATATACTCCAAGGGCTGAGCGTACCCCTATTACCAAAGAAACCAATGTTACTATTTATTCGTTAATTTTTTTTCTGTATATGTTTAGGAATTGTTTGGCAATAAATACGTTTTTATCTTATCTTATCAGAATAGCAAAGTAGCAAAAATGACAATTCATTAACAATCTTTGAGCATTCATCATCATCATGTCAGGCATAAGACGTCCACTGCTGAACATAATGCCTCCCCCATGAGGGGGGGGGGGGGCATTGCCAATACTCGCCACGCTTGGCGAGGGTAGTATATTTTGTGACCCTCAGAAGACGCTGCTACCCATCCTCATGGTACGTGATCCCATAGCCGACTCTTACAGCACCGACTGGAAGTGATGGGGGAGTACTATTCTAGGCCGGTACCACTACGGCTATGAGCATTATGAATGTTTAAAACACGGGAATTACTCACGTAATAAGTCAGCTGGTTCGGATTATAGTTTCAACCACATTCGGCGGGCGGTCGCCTACCTGTACATACTAGGCCGACCTCGAGTACTAGGAGAACCGCGACCGCATCCACGAGCGCCAGTATTCTCCTTGAAAAAGACCACCGAATGTGGTTGAAACTATAGTCGGAACCCACTGACTTATTACCGTGTTTTGTACATTCATAATGTGTCAAAACCACGCCAGTTTTAATAACAAAATCTATGAGCATTGTGTTATTAGAATTGATACCCTGCTTTAAAAATATTTTGACATACATACAAGTAACATTCACAACGTCCAGAACATCACGCGTCTACGTGATAGCACAGTATATCCTTTTACCAGATGCTAACAAGTAGACCATAATTACAGCGTTGCATCACGAACCAACAATAGATAGATCACGAAGGGCGTATAAAATGTGCAATCCACCTACACAAGTTTCCTCGCTCAAGTATGTCACAGAACTCGCACACATTTGGCGTTAGTGGGCGTCGAATATAACCTCGATTGCTTTGTTTTCGTCTGGCCCTTATATGGCATTATTTAATTGGGATTATGTAAGGTGAAGTTGTAAAACTGTTTTTACCTCGGTAAACATACATAATGATAATGGATGCAATGAGTAGCAAAGGTCACTGAAAAGGGTGAAAAAAATGTTTACCATAAAATGGAACCGACTTCAACACTCAAAAGTGTGAAGTAACTTGTCGAAGTCGGTAGGTACATATAGTTTGTGGTAAGTACCATGGGCACAATATTTTGATAATAGTTACTTTTGAACTATCATGGTACCGACAAACATTTATAACAAGTACGCTATATGCTCGGGGTTTCTCTACGCAAATCGAATCAGAAATGAGGAGATCCGTAGAAGAACGCAAGTCACCGATATAGCCCAGAGGATTAGCAAGTTGAAGTGGCAGTGGGCAGGACACATATCTCGAAGAACTGATGGCCGTTGGGGTCGAAAAGTCCTCAAATGGAGACCACGGACTGGCAAGCGCAGCATGGGACGGCCACCCACCAGGCGGACAGACGACCTGACTAAGATCGCAGGCAAGGGCTGGATGCGGGCCGCTTCCTTGGTGGGGTCCTTGTGGAAATCAATGGCGGAGGCCTATATCCAGCAGAAGATGTCCTATGGCTGAGATCATGATGATGACTAAGATAATGGTGCATGCAGTACATATTTGTTTCCTAAGTCAGACTGTATGAATGAAGAATTTAGTTGAATACGCATCTATGTGTAGTAGCCATACAGAAAGAGGTTGACATGATATGGATTAACGAAGACGTAATTGAATTAAAACTTGAGTACTAACACTAAAGTCAATTTAATTTATGCAATTGAGTCATGAAGGACGCATTAATGTAAGTCAATCAAAGACTCTAACGCTGCGTTATATGAGTAGACCCACTACCAAGAAGAAGCTGTAAGCAACTCGGGCTATTATTTTGTAATAAGTATGTATAAACATACTGTAGTAAAACAAGCAAGTTGGTCGAACACTGATTTATTTCCATCTCGAGGGTACCGGGTAATCGTACATGTTCATTTAACAATACCTACCCACATTCACAATATAAACTTGTGTCTACTTACATAAGTATAGCTATCTTACTACACATACTAGGTGCGCCCCGCGGTTTCACCCGCGTGCTCTACGTTTTTCCCGCTAACTCAGTTATCCCACGGGAATCATACTTTTTCCAGGACAAAAAGTAGCCTATGCCCTTCTCCAAGGATTCTCCATTGGTCAAGCTGTTCACGCGTGATGCCGTGACCAAGGGAAATAGCGGGTTATAGGGTCCCACCTAGTGTGGGATAAGGACAAGAAGAAGAAAAAGATATAGATATGTATATATCTAGACGTAAGAGGCCTGGATCCCATGCCACAGGTTACGAGCCTAGTTTGGCACCCAGGTGAACAAACTTTTTTTTGTATCCTTATTTACTTAGGTAAATAAACCGATTTTGATTGCTTGAATTACGGTACATTTTCCCTTAAACTAATTATACTATGACATTGTGACTTAGCAGATGTTGATCGTTAACTATATATGTGACCATATTGCTAATTGAGACGATTTATATTTTGTATACGAGCAAATGAAGATATTAGGAAAATAGCTGGACCACAATGGCAACAAATAGCACAAGATCACGAGAAATGGCAATCCTTGGAAGAGGCCTTCACCTGAGAGGGGTTCCTAACTTAATTATGTTTAAATATTTAAAAAAAAAATGTATCTATTATTTATAAGGAAATAAAAGGCTTATTTTTTATTTTTTTATTTATACGAGCAAATGAACTCTGCGAATAAAGAAAGAACAACTTTTATATATATATACACAAAATATGTTTGTCATTAACTTAAGGTTACCGTCCGCCCGTCCTGATAAGTCCGGACTTAATTTTCTATATTATTTTAACTTTATTTCATTCAGATATTCTCAACTGAACGGAAAGTTTTACGAATACGATGCTTCCGAAATCGCTATCCTTGCTATTCGTTTTATCGGGATAAAAACATAATACGGGCTATTTCATTGAACCTCTTTATACCATACTATTTATAAAAAATATTTTACTTTTCGTAAAAGAATTTATATCAGCTTGTTTTTAAAATATATCAAGTTAGGTAATGCATATATATATATATATATATATATATATATATATATATATATATATATATATATATATTTTAATGATATTACGGCCTTGGATACAAGTCCTTTAACCAAAACTTAATTTATCAGTCAGTGTGTAATGCATATAAATAACTAAGCCGTGCCACATGTCAGGACTTAAAACTGATCTGAATAGATTAAATTACAATGAATTTATAATAAAAAGTCTGTTATGTGCATGGCATACTGTTCCACGCATTTATAACCACTAGAAAAAGAAGCGCATGCTCTACACCTTGACTTCATTACTATAAAACTCACTTACTTCGGCAAGCTATGTACAGTCGACAAAGAAAATGGTCTACCAATTCAGAAAAAAAAATATGTTTGAAATCATAACAGCGATAAGGTTCAATCTATCTAACTGGAAGAATAGAAAATCAACCTTGTTGTTTTATGATCTTTATTCATATCAAATGATCTTCAACCGTATATTACACGATATATTTGGAAGCCGAGCGACTACATAAAAGTCAGGCACTCAGAACACAAGTTCTAAGTACTTATACAGACATAACAACCATAGAGCATTCGTTATCAAAACATCTATAGAATGATACCAATCGAACCGAAACGCTATGCCATTGACAATAACAATGAGCCCAATGGTAGACTACAGGAAACTAAACCTACATTTAGCTTCCGGGATACAGACATTAATGACTTGAGACATTCGAATACGTAAACAAGATCAAGGGATAAGTAGAAATTGATTTAATGAGTCAAGGTTGACATTATTGGAAAGTACTCACTACTCACGGCAAGACAACGTGGACAGAGGACCTGACCATAATCGCAAGAAAAAGCTGATGATAATGATGATGACGATGATGATGATGATGACGATGCTGATGATGACGATAATTATGATGATGACGATGAGGATTATGATGATGATGAAAATAAGCTTATGTGTTAATCCAGGTTATAAACTACGTGTCCCAAATTTCATCAAAATCCAGTCATTAGTTTTTGCGTGAGAGTAACAAACATACATCCATACACACCAACTTTCGCATTTATAATATTAGTAGGATTAGTAAAAAAATGTATTTGAGCGACTGCGTCTGCGAAGCGAATGCGTTTGAACATATTTGCAATATTTTAATCAAAACGCATCATGATTTGTCCCGCCCTCTCTGTCTAACGCCCCCATAATATTATCGGCATCTGTTAAGAGTTTATTAATATCATTGTTACAAACAACCAATAAATCCGCCAAATTTCGCAGTCGTAGCGTGATAATCATACGTGGTCTAATCGGTTGATTTTAGTTTCAGTGTCAATGATGTTTTACTAAAGATGACGTATATTCATACAGCGCGGTGCTCAGATTTTGTTCCCTTACGACATAAACATGCTTAAATAATATAGAAAGGGATAGCCATATGTTTAGACTTGCGCTTGAAATACGCGTTGTAATCAAAATTACTACAATTGACTTAATTTTGCCGCCTCAGTTTCCGCGCGCTTGTACGACATCTACCTCATATAAACATACAATATCATTGTTCAGTGTTCTATATTTGAACCTCTTATCGGTCGGGTCTAGCATTTGCTTATACAAAATCACAATGCAGTTACGGAATCAGACGGACCAGCATTTCTCTTGTATTATAATTGCTCAAAAGTAGCAATTAATTATGAAACCAAGACAGCGCTAACACCAACAGTGGAAATAGGCTAACGTAAAGATCATCTGGCATTATTTCCAGTACGCAGTCCATTATAAACTAGAACATAAACATAAAACTTATAAAGAAACGTGACTCAGTGTTATCCCAATTCTATAAATAGTAAGGCCAACCAGAATATCAAATAGAGAATATAATGAGCGAAGCATATAGGCAGTCTGTTTGGTTTCACCTTCTATATAAAGGTATATATAGGGTGATATCTGTGACCGATCTCTTTGATATTTTACAATGTAGCCTCGAATGGAGCTGGTTAAGGATGGAACATCAAAGGAAGCATTTTGTCACTTTCCAGACAATCTGTCTTCCCCGATACTAAAAACGCTTCTTGTATTTGTGGTTTAAGCCAGTGACTTTTGTTGAATTGTATTCGTAATTCAATTAAACTAATCAAAATTCACATTTAAATTATTTGCAGGAAAAAAGATGGAAAAGTCGACGTCCCACTAAAAGCCGATATTTTTCCTTCAAATAATTTGAACGTAAGCCCCGCCTAGCATATTGTTAATGCAATAAACCATAAAACTCTTTAAAAAATTTCTCTGAAATACAATACGTCTTATTCTGATTACGGTACAATTCAAAATAGTATAACTTATATAAGAATGCCATTCCTAATATTAGACCAGTTGTATTAATTCGCGGTAGTACCAAAGTACATGTCGCGCGACGACTTATTTTAATGTAAATATACCCGCAATGTCATAAAAATGACGAATTTTAGATCATACTTCTTACCTAATTTATTTTTGTAACTAACGCAAGCATAAAACCGGTCGAGAATCGTTGTGTTACTCGACTCTGAATCAAAGTTATATCGTTTAAAAGTATTTTTAAAAAAAATTTTATGCCAATCTGGACTTTGTGGTAACTATATAATAACTTTTTTTTTTGTAATCACACTCAGACCCCCGCACTAGGATTCCCTGTATCGCGGGAGGCATGGACACACACAATCACAGCACACAAACATCCAAGACCCGGGACAAACATCTGCACTCATCGCACAAATGTTTGCTCCTGCCGGGATTCGAACCCAGGGTCGCGGTGACACAGAAGTGATGTCGATGACACAAACCATTGCGCCACGGGACCGTCAAATTCTTATTGTATTCACTTTTAGCTAGTTAGAATGATCCGTTATCAAATGTCTTTATCATTTATTATTGTTGATGTTATCGGAAACTTTAATATAGTATCCATTAAAATAGCACTCAAATAAGTACTATACGGCCTCCGCCGTTTGTGACGACAGCAATTTAGTACCTATGTAATTTGATTTACCCATCGCTTTGCGTCATAAAGAACTGTCACAGTGGTAAACGCCGGGAACAACCCGGAGCGTCATGAATATGGGATTTGTAGTAGTCATGACGGTAAATAATATTGCCAAGGCATCGCTTAACCACATCCATATCAAAACCCCGAACCAGATCAACCATAGGTAGATTACGTCGCTTATGGCAGAGAAAAATACATATCTCATACAATTTTAATTTAATTCTCTATCACCAACTATGACTGCACAGACTTATGATTTGGTATTTCGTTAGAAATCCCGAACGTATATATGGGACACAAAAGTTAATTCATACAACATTTAGTTTTGCCATGGTAACCAAATAATTAATGTAAAGGATGTATCAAAGGATAATTCGATAATTAATATTAAGGTTTCACCATATCCTGAATAAACAATGCTAAATCTTTTCAGCTTATTTTGTTAAAGGTCCTACTTATCTAAAAAATACCACTTAAGCGAACAATTCATGAAGGTCAACTCTGCTTGAATAATATTTGATATGTAATTCATTACTAAGTGAAAAAAAATAATTCAAGCGACCATATTTTTCCTCTATCAAAAATTCTCGCGGTACCACAAATGCACTTGAACTATGTCATGTATCAGAAGAAAGAAAATTAAAAGGTTCAAAAAAGTAATCAGTATCTATTTTTATAATATTTTAAATCAACACTCATCGGGCTTTGTCTCGCTCCTTCTGCCTGTAAAAATGTAGACAAAATTTAAAAAGACTAAAACAAGTCTTTTTAAACTTGGAATGACTATGTCGCCTTTTGTTTTAGCTGAAGAAGAAAAAAACGTTTCATTTTATAAAACGCTACGTGTTATGTTCTGTAAGCCTTAAATTAATTGCCATATTAAAATATAGCCAAGGAGCCCGCCTTGCCACTTGGGCCAAACATCCGACTGTAACTGACGGGTAATATTTTTAGCCTAGCGTCAGCGTCAGATGTCGGATTTGGGGCAACGACTCCGTGGCGTGGGCGAAACTGGGATTACGCCTTAAACCAAGCAAGCATCAATAAAATAGGGTTTTGTTATATTTAGGCTAAGTTTTTTATCCGACAGTATTCATTTATCATAGTTTGTATAATAAAACACTTCGAAGTTTTTGAGCAAATTTGGAGACGTAGTCAAACGTTAGACCTACATTTTCTAAAAAGTCTTTAATGAACGAACGAATTTGTTTGGTACAAAGGGAATTGGTTAAGGTCTACTCACCAGCTGAGTGCTTGCCGGATATGGGATCGGCTTCCATTACCATCACGGCTCACCCTCCCTGTAACAAAAGACAGATTTCATCAACATCAAACCACAAAAACATTTAGAACGATACGAAAAACAATGTCATCATGACGTAAATTTTCCCAAACAAAAACATACGCTGTTTACATCGGTCCTGCCAAAGACTAAAATGACGAATTGTGACCAAAAATATATATTTAAGGAATGACACATCTCACACCCACGTACCTACGGTTTGAAATAGATTTTCTCGAACAACCACTTTAATGTAGACGATACTTCTGCTTCAAGTGAAGATTATGATTGCAAAGATCACGACAAAATGGTGAACTGATTTCTAAAAATTGACGCGTAATTAAACAGCAGTGCTAATTAGAATTCTAATCGTGTGGGACAAGATGGCGCAGTAATTGCCTTACAACCGATCTGATTCCAATGTTTTTAAAATGTACGCTCCACTTTGACGCCTCGTTTACAAATGGTTACACATTCATTATCATTTGATATGTTTCATACCCGCATTTGGATTTGCGATAAAACCGACAAGCATGCAAATATTAGATAATTCAATTCGCCGATAGTCATGTCGTCACCGATTGTGTCGACATTGTCATAAAAGGATTTGCAACTGTTTATTGACAGTAAAATATTGGTTTAGTGGTTAGCGTGAATAGTATTTACATCTTATTACTTATACGAAATTAGGTAAGTATCTTAATATTACGATAAACAAAACTTTAATAAAGTAAGTAAAAAGCTCTCCGCTGTTACGAACAATTCGTGGAAATGCTTTACTTACGATGTACCATTGGCGCTATTTCAAGTCACCGCATCAAAGCACATATTTTTAACCGACTTCAAAAGAAGGAGGAGGTTCTCAATTTGTCCCGTATGTTTTCTTTATTTTTATTTATGTTTGTTACCGCATAACTTCCGACTGGGTGAACTGATTTTGATCGTTCTTTTTTTTATTTGAAAGCTGGTGCTTCCCGTGTGGTTCCATTTAAATTTCATCTAAATCGGACAAGCACTTTTCTAGTTACACTCCAAAAACTAAAAATGCGTGCTTATAGACTACCTACACGATATTATAGGAGCGGGTGAAGACATCGGTGAATATACCTACACTACAATGACAATTGATCCCATGACTACAAAGGTCAGTAAAAAGCGTGAAAAAAAATTTTTTTTACTTAAAAATAGAACCGACTTCAACACTCAATAGTACGAAATAACTTGTCGAAGTCGGTATACCATGAGCACAATATTTTGATAGGAGTTACTTTTGAACTATCATGGTACCGACTTCAACAAGTTATTTCATACTTTTGAGTGTTGAAGTCGGTTCCATTTTTTTGTAAATTTTTTATTTATTTATCAGAAGCAAGGAAGTGAGACAGGAAATTAATATAATTACACTTTGATAGATAGATTGCACGCGATCAAACAACTTATGAGTCACTGCATGTAAATAAAAACTATTTCAGATTAACTATAAGTATAACTAAATACATATATAGATGTGAATAAACATCTCGTGTGTGTTATCTCTATATTGACTAATAGTCCTCTATATCTGTAATCTCACATTCATAATTTACTGATAAGATGCCCACAGCCGATCTTTTTGTGCCAGTCTGTCTATAAGGAATTCTGAGTCACACATAATATTTTGTTTACGACAGATTAGCAAATAGTACGCGACAGTCAATGGTTAAGCATAAAACACGGAAACGAATCTAGATTACGTACCTACTAGGTAAGAAATATTCTTTTCCGTATAAAAAAAACGGAAAGGTCAAGAAACCAGACGCGCATAAAGCGGTAGAATTCGCGCTGTGGGAACGATCAATTTACTGAAAAGGTCTTGGGTATTTCGTAAAAAGAAAAGCACTATTTGAAATGTTTTCAGATGTCAGTGGTAGATAAACTTATTAATTTATTATCAATTGTGCTGAACAGCTAGGCATGGAAAAGAATGTATGTGTCTGGAAATAAAGTTGTCACGTCAGTGAAAATTTTAGATATGTATTTCCTGTTTTTAATCAGTGACAAGTAAAAAATACACAAACTGAAAGAATTACATAATACATTGAACATTGTAAACATTCCTTGATACTAATATTGACATCCTATCAATGTTTATGTAATTGAAATCAGCTGATTAGCAACATTGAAGGTTAGGTATACTTTTCCGGTCTTTGTAGAAATAAGAAGTCTTTTTTATAGTAGGTTCTGCTTCTGTTTTCAGCACATCTTCATAAGTTATTAGACAAACAGTTTACTTGTCTAGTTTTCTGAATCGTATACAAGCTATGGATCATAGATACGCTTGGGGTTTCTATACGAGATCGAGTCAAAGGGGCGAAGATCCGACAGGAGACTGGCAATTGCAGCATAAGACGACCAAAAAGGTGGATAGATGACTTGATAAGATAGGTAGAAGCTCCGATACGTAGGCCATCTCCAACCGATATTTGCAGGTCAACTACGCCGGCCATTTCGGTTTGGCAGATAGGCTAGTGGCTAGCCTAATGTCTGAGTTTTCAGACCACAACCAACATGGCCTGACGTCTGTTTATCTTAAGACAGCAACAAGGTCCGACGGCGGCTTAATGTGTCCTCAGAAGCACGGAAGCGCATTTGAAAATGCCACTTGCGGTCACCCACTCAGGGTGTGACTGAGGAGTATGTTGCTTAATCCATTTGGTCGGTTAAGATCTTGTAAGAGGACTCCGCTACGAGCGCTTTTTAATATTGTATAATTTATACTATTTTTATTTCAACAGCATAATAAAATAAACCTGTAAATCTACTGGTAAAATAATTCATCAACAACTGGAAACCTTTTCTACAGCAAATTACATTCTACAACAAATTACAGCTCGTTTTCTTTATAGCGAACTAAAGTATGTATTAAAAATGCATTTATTTGACGTAAGTATTTAAATACAAAGTTATTTCGTTGAGACACAAAACAGATAGGGTTGAGGTCAGACGATTGTCGTAAAAGCGCTATGACGTAATTAGCAACACGTCACTGTGTCTCGACGGGTCGCCCTTCCATTGATGGAGATGACCTTCATCGTTCAATAATATGCACGATACCACATCTGATACCACAGCTCACCATTTATGGCAATCCTGAACGGTAAACGACTCGGATATCTCGGAATAGCTCCTGCTGCGGAAAACAAGATTTCTTAGATAAATTTAATAAAAATTGGTCGGACCGGGGACGGCGTACCGAGCGGTTCCTTTTCTAGTTTATCTAACCTCAACGAAAAGGCTCATCCGTTTTGAGAGTTTGTTAATTCAAATAAATATCTAAATATAGCTAATAAAAATTAACTATATATACTAAAATTAAATAGGTAAGATTTGATTCATTGTTTGTTTGTTTGCATTGAAAAGGCTCCGAAACTACTGAACGGATTCGAAACATTCTTTCACTGATAAGTGTTGGGAAACTACACTATCCCCGGCGATCGTTTAATTTTAAATTTAGGAATTTTTACCCATGGTAAGCCGGGGCGGACCGCTAGTAATTATTAAAATAAATACAAACTTGCAAAAAGCGGAATTTCACAGAGCGCACATTTCAGCGTAACATTTATTACATGAACTAGCTGCACCGCGCGGTTTCGACCGTGTGGACTACAAATTTAGAAGTAACAGTCTCCCGCGAAAATTTAGTTATCATTATCACACATGAACTGATGAGTTTTTTGAAAATGAATTGAAAACATAATAAATAGTTTTTATTTTTATTCAAAACACAGTGACAAAACCCAAGAATTCATTTGTTACAAGTGAGTTACGACTGTTGCCCGACATGTCATGAACATAATATTAAGTATTTTTCCTTTATAATGTATAGATCTAGCGTTTGACCACTATCTTACTTGATGGTCAGTGACGATGTAGTCAAAGATGTTATCACGCTAGACCTAGAATGCTTACTGGCTCTGAAGGACTCGTACTCAGAATAGGGTGTGTATATGTATATAAGTATATATATCAGTCATCAGGTTACCATAGTACAGGCTCTGCTTAGTTTGGGACCTGAAGACCTTGTGTGAATGTTAATAAAAAAAAATAAAAAATAAAATAGGTATATATGTATCGCTTTACTTGCTACATGCGGGTATATGATCAACAAGACTTGTTATACAGCTTGTGTTAGGGTTTAATTAAATTTTAAGCATGCCAAGTAACGACAGACCTTCATGCTTTAAAAACTTGCGTGTATACTCTCGAATACTTGTATATCATGCACCAAAAGCGAGTTCGTTGAGCTTGCATACTTGAACGAAACATCGCCAAGGCCAAACAGTTAGAATTCAATACGAACCAAATGTACCGTCGCAACTTATCGATTCGAGCAGAAAAAGTACATACGAAGTCTGCGGAACTTCGATTTCACTTAGCAAAACGAGTAGAGCTACGGATATCGATTTCGAATAATCGTTGTTTACTTGTACATCGGCGTGAAGACGCGAGTATGACGTTTAAAAATGGGGGTTTATGGCTTGTAGATAAGAAATTCTCCACTACACAGAAACTCCACGGTATACAAATATATACCCACTTTAGTTTATACGAGTAAGTGCGATAAATGACTTCTTTTTAATTGCATGTTCGAATGCTTTGGAACTTCTGTTGGTTCTGTTAGTGTTTAATGATTGTTTATTAATGGACAGTAAACAGAATGAAAGAGAGGAGATTGACTTAATTCACTAATGTAACCTGTATACCTGTGTGTGTATAACACACACTAATGTAACCTGTATAGCTGTGTGTGTATGACACACACAGGTATACAGGGTACATTAGTGAATTGGATGGCAGTGTTGGAAAAGTGAGGCTTAGGTCAATATTCCATAATTACATTGAGGAATTTCAAAAGTACTCCTGTATTAAAGGTCTGATGAAGTATGTAGCAAGTGGGAAGCTATGGTCTCTGCCGAGCCCTAAGGGAAAGAGGCGTAACTATGTGTATGTATTGACGGGTGTACTCTCATACACCGCCGCATCCAATGTCATTAGTTCTGGTCTTATACATAAGATGGACAATCAACAAAAGCAGAGGGCGCCGTAAAGTATATGCATACAATGGCGTAACGACCTTTACACGTTCTTGATGAAAAATGACCTAAAAGTGCAAAACCTTAGATCTAAGTTAATGAAATGATGCGAGTGAGGCTTTTGGTTAGCAGTTGACACCAGCCCCCAGATTTAAAACACAGCTAAACCGACTCGATTCGGTAATGAATAAATCCCGTAGAATTTAAACAAGTATTTCAAAAATTTGTTAGACAATTTCGTTCATTTCGTAAATAATAATAATAATAAATCATTTATTCAGGCAAAGGCATTTATAAAGCATGTTAACGGAATCACCTGGTTCCCAAACTAGGCTCGTGGAAGCCCGTGATATGAGTTCCAGTACTCTTCCATCGATGACAGGTAGTTAATAAATGGGATGCCCTAGTGCGTTATAATTTACAATCTACTGTTTACAATTTATTACATTTTATCATTTAGAATGTGTAGTGTGTGTGTGTACATGAATGAGGGTGTATTTAATAATATGGGATATTCTAACCTACACGCTAGATTATAATATCCCATTGCATTTACGAAATATGTGCATATTACAATACTTCAAAATTTAAAATAATGAACAATAAAGAATCGAATCGATTCCCTTAGAACTCGATTGGTATGAATCAGGTGGTGGAGGCTTATAAAACTTGACTGGTCGGTTGGCGCAGTTGGTAGCACTCTGCCTTCTGAGCCGCTGGTCCCGGGTTCGATTCCCGGACAGGGCAAAGATTTGTGTGTATGAACATGTCTGTTTGACCTGTGTCTGGGTGTGTATATGTATATAAGAAAGTATATAAGTATATATATCAGTCATCAGGTTACCATAGTACAGGGTCTGCCTAGTTTGGGACCTGAAGACCTTGTGTGGAGTTGTAAAAAAAAAAAAAAAATTTTTAAGCCACTGGTGTTGCACTGCAATGGTCATTAAGGCCATATTATAATCTACATGATGAAATATTTATATTCGTATGAATTGATGTGAGCTGAGCAGATTATTCTAAGACGTTACACGTTTTACGTTTAAAAACTTCACATATTCGCCCACAGTTCTGTTATGCCGCTTACAGTTTGATAACAAAACTATTGTGTACAAAAGAATCAGGCCTGAATTTCCTTTGTGTATCAAAACAAGAGATACCTCATGCACGCTTCGTTAACACAATGTGACGTACGCAAGTGTTGGCAGCCTGTGAGTACCTCAGGCAAGGCGACACAGAGCGACTGCCAAGTGAGAGAAAGTCATATATGTTTCAATATTGGCATGCGGCTATTATTGTTACATTGAACTGCTTTTTTGCTTCAGAATTAGCGTTAGTTTCTATACTATTGAACGAGTGAGTATTGTAACTATAGCCTATTTGCTTAAATAATGTGGTATCGTTGAAAATATTCTTTTTTTTTTCCCCCATCACACTCAGACCCCCAGACCGGCACTAGGATCACACAAACATCCAAGACCCGGGACAAACATCTACACTCATCGCACAAATGTTTGCCCCTGCCGGGATTCGAACCCAGGGTCCCAGAGACACAGAATTCATGTCGATGACACAAACCACTGCGCCACGGGACCGTCATTTTTTATAATGATAATATAATAATAACACTTTACTATTCCATTGAGATGTCTAGACTATCATGAAAACGGCTCGACTGGGATGAAAGTTCGTGAATAGATAAATTATTATTATTACAGTAGAACCTCGTTAAGTCGAACCTCGATAAGTCAAAAACCTCCAAATCTCGAAAAAATGTTTTGTTCCCTTCCCTTAAAACACCAAAACCTCCATTACTTGAAATCTTGACCCTCTGTTAATCGAAATAATCACCGAGTCCCTCCAAGCCATTTTGGTACATATTTTCACTCTATAACTCAAAAAATTAAATTTGACCTCTGTATCTCGAACATAGGAACATTTTATTTTACAACCTTTACTATAAACTATAAACTTTTATTTCCCAAATAGTACAGTATTACAAACATTTTAAGCGTTGAGACCCAAACTAGGCGAAAGCCTGTGTCTTGGGGCTCGGAGTACAATTAACTAATAGTAATCTACCGTAATTTGTATATAACAATTTACATTTACATTTCTTTGACTGCGGGAGGAAGTGTGGTATGTGTTTGTGGGTTAGTGTGTGCAGGAAAAGTGAGTGAGTGTGTATATCTGCGTGGGGATGAATAAGGTTACCTACTTCAGTACATAGAAAAATTAAGATTATGTACTTTTACGTTTGTGAGCATTGTAATTGTGTGTGAAAGTGAAAATAGGTATATGTGAGCTAGATTTATGTGGCTACCCTGAAGGGAATCATATTAACTTTTCTGTTTCATTATATGATAAGGTCATAAGCCAGTTATGGATTATCTTTTTACAAGCCTGAACATTACATCCTTTAATAGAGCAATTTTTGCAAACTTGATTGTACGTGTTAGCGTGAGCGAAGGCTGGGCTTCTACGGGCCAGTTGAGACGTGACAGTAGGAAGTGGCAGCCTGTAGACTCGTCTAGACAGTAGTTGCTCATAATCGGAATGATTTAGCATAAGCTTATGGGCTTTCAAAGTAGCATTAAATACAAACAATTGCCGCATACGCAGAACCTTAAAGTCTTTATAGAGATTGTCCGTTGAGTATCTGAAAGGTTTTTTTAATGTGACTTTAATAAGAGCTCGCTGAGCTCTTTCTACCACCATGAAAACGGTTTTTCCAGCACTACCCCAGATGGAGACGCAATATTGCATGATCGATTGACAGAGCGCTAAGTAAACCTGTTGTAACAACTCGAGCGTCAAAGAGTCTCTCAGTTTTTTCATTATGAAAATCAGTTTTCTTATTCGTGAAGCCAAGTCTACTATATGAGCCTTATAAGAAAGATTTTCATCGATAAAAACCCCCAAGTACTTAACTTTATTAGCACGATCAATCAAGTCACATGTGCACCTCGGTTCATGAGTAGTTAGATTTGGTGAACAAGAATGTAATTTCAGAGATTTTTGAATGGGTGGACTTGAGACACACGTTTTAGAGAAAGCCAAGTACTTAGTTTTCTTGACATTTAGGGTTAAAAGATTCTTGTTCAGTAAACATGAAATGTAACTTAGGCCCCTCTCAGCACTAGAATATACCTGCTCCCAACGTTTCTCATGAAAGAGTATCGCTGTGTCATCGGCGTAGGTAATGATGTCCGCATGTTCAAGGGAGCAACTTACTATGTCATTAATGTATAAAGTAAATAATGTAGGACCCAATACACTGCCCTGTGGAATGCCGAATTCAACAGGAAGCTCACCACTGCGATGTGAACCGATCTTAAGAAACTGCGAACGATTGAATAAATAACTCTGAAACCAGTCATAGGCGACTCCGCGGATTCCCATGCTTTCTATTTTCTTGAGTAGCAGGCCAACCGAGACCGTATCGAACGCTTTGGCCAGGTCTAGAAACACCGCGATACAGCTGTCACCATTTTCCACGTAGCTTGAGACCTGACCGACGAGTAGTGATATAGCGTCCTCGGTTGACCTATCCTTTCGAAAACCAAACTGTCTATCTGATATTAAGTGATGCTTTTGGATAAATGACACAAGACGAGTATTGACTATCTTTTCTAAAATTTTCGATGTGATACTGAGCAGCGCTATTGGTCTGTAGTTATCAGGTTGACTTTTAATTCCGTTTTTAAAGATAGGGGAAACCGCGGCAATTTTCCAGCAGTCTGGAAATACACCCGTTTGTAGACTTAAGTTAATGATGTATGTAAGGGGAACAAGTAAAGACTCAAGAGATTTCTTAAGTACAGTTACAGTAATCTTGTCGGGGCCTGGAGAACTGTCACTTTTGAATTTGGAAATTATTTTTGAAATTTCGAATAGGTCTGTGGGGTATAGAAAGAATGAATCCGTAGTTGAAGTGTTAGGCTTATACGTAGCTATCAGAGCATCTTGAGTCATATTATTTTTTTGTAATATGGTGCCCGCTAAGATTTTCCCTACAGAAACAAAATAATGATTGCTGGCTTGTAATGACATTTCTGCGCATGACTTATAATTTAAGAGTTGGGAAGAATCAGATTGGTTCACCGAAGTTTGACACATATTTTTGACTGTTTTCCAGAGCTTTCTCGTATCGTGTCTACTTTCTAGAAGCTGGCGACTATTATACTCATGTTTTGCTTTTTTAATAAGTTTGTTGCAAAAATTGCGGTAACGTGCGTACACTTTTCGACGGATGGGGTCGTCTGGGTGCTGCCTACAGTCAAGATGTAACTTGTCACGGTGTCGCATACATCTGAGTAAACCTGGTGTGATCCATGACTTCATAGTAACCCATTTACGACCAATTTTAATATTTCGGGTGTGCTTGTTGATTATACCAGTTAAGATATTGTTAAATTCCTGCACAGCTGCGTTAACACACGTATTTTTCGTGACAATAGTCCAGTCAAGGTGTTTAACTTCAGCTGCCACGGCGTCTACATCGGTTTTCAATTTAATACATGGTGTAGTCAGAGTTTGTCTAGCAACAAGTAAACCAGCAATTGTAAAGTCATGATCTGTAATAGACGTTTTACAGATTAATCCAATTGACTTAGTGTTAGATTTTATAAAGATATGGTCAAGACAAGTCTTGCCGTGAGTGGGTTTATGTATGGCAGGGAGCAAGCCATGGGATGCCATAAGACACATATAGTCTGTGTCACTAACGACGTCATTGCATATATCTATATTAATGTCCCCTGAGATCACAATGAATGGATATTCACTCAGTGTATCAAGTTTTAAATCCAGGGAATGAAGAAACGGACCTAGATCAGACGAAGAAGGCGATCGATACATACCCATAATAGCAATTTTGTCATTTAGGACTATTAACACGGAGTCCGCGTCTGCAATGCCTGGTTCCAAAGTAACAGAAGTAAATATTTTTTTAACATACACTATTACGCCTCCATTTTTATTCTTTTGGGTACTAGAACGAAACGTATTGTATCCTGGAAGAGGGTCAATTCTCAGACCATCGGTAAGCCAGCATTCTGATAAGACAATTACATCTATATCGCAGTCCACGCGTTCTAACGATAGTACAAAGTTTTCGAAGTTTCTTTGAAAGCTTCTTATATTAAAAGATAGAATTTTAAAATTGTAAATTGGGGTGACCAATTTACTTTTACAAGAATCTACGGAATCAAGGGTATGACAATCAATATTTACGATTTCATCAATATCATTCATTACACTAAGTAAAGCCATCCTGATAATAATGAAATAATGTAATGATGTAAGACTGGAGCAAGTTTGTCATATCAAGCAAAAGGTAAGTATCAATGTTGGTAAGAGAGTGCCACATGCAGGTAGGGGTGTGTCTATTTGAATGGATGTGTGAGGTAGTGTTGGGTAAATAGTGCTTAGGTGCATTAGTGAAATGTAAATTGAGTGGTTGGAGTGTCATAGATAAGTGTTCGATTTCTATTCTTCCAATACTAAAAAAATCATAAAAGAAATAAAAGAGCGGGCAAATTAAGATTACGAGTATTACAAAAATTGAAGTTGGATTGTTACTGATTATGAGGAGGGCTAAAATGCTGCTGCATCTCGTCCATGTTTCTGACAGCAATTGCAGGGTTTCCTTCCTGCTTCCGGACGTAAACTGTGCCGTTTTTGACCCAGCAGAACTTGTATCCTGCCGATTTAGCACGCTGTCTAGTTGATCGAAATAACAGCCTATTTTCCATAGTCAGCCGCTCGTTTATGAAGATACGTCTGGAGGCGCCTTTTATTTCGATATCGGAACAGGTAAGGTTCCGTCTGCTTTTGCCTGATTTCAAAAAGGTGTCTCGGTTATGTCGACGCAAGAAACGGACTATTAGTGGTCGTGGGGGCCTTTCACCCTGGCTAACGTTTTCAGATCCCGCCGTTTCTAGGGCCCGAGGTCCAACTCTGAATACATAGTCCAAGTCATTAGTATCCAGCGTCACTCCGATTTTCTTTGCAATTACTTGTACCAAGTGCAACGGGTTTTCATTAGGGAGCTCATTTACTCCTGCAATTTCGACCTCATTCCTAAGGCTAGCCTGGGCGCGAGTCGCGATTTCATGACTTAGGTCATATATTTTGTTTCGATTCATAGAGATCTCACTCTCCCTCTTTTCCAGCTGCCGCAGTCTTTCCTCCGTACAATTACCGTTTACAATTTGATCATTTGGAATTTATTATCTCTATTGTTCGAACAAAAATAAGTTACCGACTTTAAGAACTTGCCGACAATGTGAGTACACTATTGTTTCTTAGAAAACATTTTAGGAGTATACAATAATAAATTTATGACTCATGGAAACACGTGTTTGCTTGCTTTGTCAGGTGTTCAATTTTGATTCCCTTTGAAATTTAGCTAAGCCAGTCATTTTTTTTCGACTTAAATACCGTCAGAAGTAGTTTGGTTCTACTGCAATACACATCAATTAGTACAACAGTTAACATGAGTGCTGTGAAACGTAAACTAAAAACTTTGAGTCTTGCTGAAAAATTAGAAGTGCTCGAAGCTGTGAAGAGCTGTCAAAAAAAGAAAGATGTTGCTGAACAATTTGGCCTGCCAATGAGTACTCTTTCAACAATAATAAAAAATGAATCAGACATCATGAGAAAAATACAAAACGGTCAAAGTTTGTCCTGCAAAAGACGATGAATTGCAGAATATCCGGGCTTGGAGGAGTGCTTACTTAAATGGTTTGAGCAGTGTCGCAGCCAAAATATTAGAGTTAGTGGACCACTGTTACAAGAAAAAGCCCAAATATTCTCTAAATCATTGGGACTCGTTAATTTCAGAGCCAGTAATGGATGGTTAGAAAAATTCAAAAGAAGACAGGAACTTGTTTTTAAAAAAGTTTGTGGGGAAAGTGCAAGTGTCAACATTGAAACCTGTAACAAATGGAAAAGTGAATTGCAAGATTTGTTACATGGTTACGAACCTGACAATATCTTCAATGCTGACGAAACAGGCCTGTTTTTTAAATGTCTTACGTAATTTTATAGAGCAAACCAGTAACTCTGAAGAAGAAGAATTTTCTGCCCTTTATAGATTAGACAATGCTATAGATAGAGAACAACCAAATTATCTAAAGCAAAAAAAAATTACTGACTTTTATTAATGCCATATTTTTTATTTTAAAATGATTTGAAATAATGTTGATTTATAATATGTAAATAAAAATATGTTTGTCACCTCTGCAAGTTGAATTTTTAGTTAGTGGTAGTTGAGTTTTTTTTTCTCTCTAACTCAAAATTTATAAGAATAAACCTCAAACTCTTTATGTCGAATCAAAATCCGCCTAAGTCGAAATCCTCCATAAGTTGAAAACTCTATAACTCGAAGTTTTTGGCGTCTCCCTTGATGTTCGACTTATAGAGGTTCTACTGTATTATTATAACAACTAAAAGGATTTACAAAAAACCAATTACAATAGCTGTGTAAGTTAAATTTTATAACAAAATGTCAAATAAATTAATTGATAAAATTATACAATAATGTCAATGCACTTATATAATAATTTATATTTGTAAAAAATAAAAGGTAAAAATCATAAAAAAAAAAAGTAAAAAAAAAAAAAAAAAAAGTTATAGGGCACCTATAACTTTATCCATTCACTAATTACAACATTAACATTTAAAAATAAAAGAGTGCTATGCGAACTGGCAACATCGCAATTTTGTGCTGTACACGATAAATAATTACACTCACATACATAGCATACAATTTCATATATTATTATCCTGTTGGTACATGTTATTTTTTTCGATTTTGAGAAAATATAAACCTGAAAGATATAGTTCATTATATATCTACATTTGGATGTTTTTACTATTTAAGTGATCTGTTCATTGCTTTTTGTATTTTTTTATTTTTTTTGGGAATAGGCAAGCGTTTGACCACTATCTCACCTGATGCTAAGTGATGATGCGGTCTACGGTGGAGCACGCCTGCCTAGAAGATACCTATTCACTCGTGACTTGAAGATACCCAGGTTGTATGTTTGCGGAAACACAGATTTAGGCAATAAATTCCATTCGTTAGCTGTACGCACTAGGAATGTGGTAGCAAAACGCTTCGTGCGACAAGTTGGAACTTCCACCATGTATGGATGTCGCATTGCCGTCCGTCTAAAGGGTCGTCCCTTTAGAAAAAAAAGGTCGTCCTAAGATGGAATGGGGATGGTGGAATCAAATTATGCAACTCCAGAGCACACTCCCCGAAATGTATTTCCATAAAAGACCTACTTTAACTTACTCGCAATCTAATAAAAATCTAATATTAGAAATGGCGTGTGAAAGGTACGGCAGTGATACAGTAGAGGCGGGACGTGACGATGAACGCAGTTAACTCGAAATCCTGGTGAAGGCTTCTGGAAGAAGCTGGAACAATTGCCGATCGGGATATCGACTACGTAATCAATCGACTGCCTAAGTATCACACTATACGTATTCATAGTAAGAAAGTGTTATACGAATTAAATTTTAGTTCAATAGAAAACTAGTCTAGTTTAAAAGTCGCGTAACTACTAGCGACTTTACGTCGGTGCTGCAGGCTTTGGAGTCTCCTCTCGACCAGAGAGTCATTGTTGATGAAGATAAGTCGTCGCTTAATATCAGGTGAGACAGTGGTCAAACGCAAGCTTATAATCATTAAAAAGAACCATGAGAATATTGTTAACATACCTACTCAATATTTGAGTTTGTACATAGTGCAAAACATAGTATTATAATATGGCCAAACACCTTATTTCAAAATGAATAACTGTAATTGACATGAACAGTGGCTAAACCAGTCTTGAAATATAAACACGTATAGCAGCAAAATGCAAGCATGCAAATGTAATGAAAGCACCTGCTCTATGGTGCACTATAATTAGCTGAGTAAGGTGCAAAATACTTCTGCATCACCTGGCCTGGCAATAATTACCTGCTGGGGAGCTACATATTTTGTTTAATTCTTCCTCATTCAATGTAACCAGCCTCCGATTCAAAACTTCAATAATAAACCAAGTCGATTCAGTTATGTATATATTCTGTATAGCAGGCTCTCTATAGATCTATTTATGATATATGTATATATAACATTAGAATATTCCGTCTCATTTGCGAAATATGAGCGATTTAAAAAGTTCTAAGTATATGTAAAAGGTATGAACAATATCGTTTGAATTGATTCGGTTAATTATTGATCGTTTTTAATCTGGGGGCAGATTGGATGGCAAAGCAACACCTACTACGTTGATATTAAATTGACATTCTACATTCTTCAATTTTTCTTCAACATTTAGGAATTAATTGCTTGAGTGAGTTCTATATTATTTTTTATATTTCATAGATATTGTGACTAACTGAAAATAAGACACCGGAATTGTTAAGGACACAAAATATATACTACAAGGATCTCAACCATTCTACATAAGTCAAATGCTTTATTATCTAAGGAAGGCTATACAAGCGTGGCTGGCAGGAGTATACGCAAAGCAATAATAAAATTAAAATCATACTTTAAAAGTATAATTTATAATAGAATAATTTTAGTAATTAAAATCTATATGATAATAACTCTATTTCTAATTATATATTATAGTGAATTATGAAGGCAAATTATTTTATTTTATTAACATACAATTTTGTATATAAATTAATGGTGACCCCACACTAAGCTCTAGGCCTGTGTTAACTTAAATATAGGTAGTTACCACTACAGTAGTTTCTCAATAAAGCAGCACTATATAAGGACAGCATGGCCAATCAAGCATATAAAAATAATGGCCTGACAAAATTGTGAACATAGTAGGGTCTTTAATGAATAAGAGTTGATGAGAGGAAGCGTCATAAACATGTATAATAAGTGAGGTCTAATAGCTAGGCAAATATGTTACATGTATTCTAAACTTTACTATGTTGTAGTCGGTACGAGAATAATGCACAACATGAAACTGCAACATTTAAATTACAAGTGAAACTGTGTACACTATGTTTAGTTATCAAATTTTCTTTGCTTAACCAATTATGATGAAATATGTCACTATAATTATCAGTCCCAACTGGGAGATGTATAAGACACTTTTCATTAGGCTATAGCTTACTAGTAGCGAAGTAACATTATTAACATTAACAAATAAAATTGTTAATATATTACCATTTCAACCAAAGAATTACTGCCAAGAAATGGAACTCATTGCCTAAGTCTGTATTTCCCGATAGGTACAATCCTGGATTCTTCAAGTTATGAGTATAATGGAGTAGTACCAAGGGATTCTTCCCCTTCTCTCCCCTTCCCTCTTAATTCCTGCGCTTCATTTGTTAATTTTTCACAAACTAACCGTAAATTAAAAAATTGGTACCAATGGATACCCCTTTCCGTCCCTCCTAAAGTCCTGCACCCCACTCTAAAGTTTTCCCATTTATATTCCCATCTTAGCCGATTTACTATGTTAAGTAGCATAAAGTCACACGTTGAATGAGTGACCACTAGTGGTATTTAAACAAGTGCTCCTGTGCTTAAGGTTTTGCTCAGGATAACAGATAATTACAACCCAATCTGCTAAGCCAAATTGGCTTGCATGATGGTCGTCTTTGAATGTAAGGCCTTTGTTGCAGTAGTGAGATTGTAATGGCTGTTAGGGCATATACTATGTTTTAGCATTGTTTTAAATCACTAAGGGTAGAAACTACTAAGTAATGAAATACAAATAGGAAAAAGTTACAATATTAAATACTTATCATCAGATAAAGTCTTTTATCTTATCACAACAAATGCGTAAACACTATTATTTGTAATGTATATGGTACCTACATGATGAGTAATGCTAATGGATCAACATAGGTGTTAAATGCCACAGTGACAAACAATGCCTGATAACTGTACAAGTATGTTATCAGTAATAATAGATACATACAGACATACAGGTGTCCCAGTCGTTTGTTCAATTTATGCATTTAGGATGCACTAAAGCAGCATCCTAAAATAAATAGAGCTACTATTAAGAAAAAGAAGGAAGAAACTTGAAGCCATTCTTTTAAAATAGACACACTGTATTTGTTTACAGTACATATTCAATTAAATAGTTATGGCCAATTGGAATTGCATAACTTAATTTTAGCAGATCCAACTGACATTATTGCAACTTTAAAAAGAAATGTATTGCATTATTTTGGTAACTTAACAGAAGTGGAGCATTTCAAGAATCTTTATCTTCTTAAGCAATGTGTAGTACAGTTAAAAAATATTAAATCCACAAACAATCACCTTCATATGAACCTTTCCATGACAATAAAAAACAACAACCCATGGCGCCGCGACCAAGGAAAATAGGGATTTTCATTTCTATCTCATAGGTATATGAAAATTTCATGTCACAGTGTTTGTTACCAAATTTTCCAAAAAATAAACTTTTTAAAAAACAAAGTAACAGAGGAAAACATGTTCAGCCACCCCACTTAGTGCAGGATAGGGACAAGAAGATGAATATTACAATAAGTCCATTTGACAATGAAAAACAAATAAAAATAAGAAAAAAAAACGGTCAAATTGAGAACCTCCTCCTTTTTTTAAGTCGGTTAAAAACATACTATCCATGTTGTTAAAATTTGACTCAAAACCATACATTTTTACAGCAATCATTTGCTGGATGCTGCATGTAAATGCAATATGCAATAACATTCTTAGATATCTATAGATAGAAGAAGACACAGCTACTTCATCAGATATGTTGCAGGTGATGATTTATCATGTAGTAGATGATGTTCATAGCCAACCCTCTTTTCTCAGAGAGTTAGGCCTATATATCAGCTCTATATATGATAGTCTATGTACAAACAAAAGTAGTCAATAGGAAAAACAATTGACTGCTGTAAATATTAAAGTTTAATCTGATGAGCCTATCGGCCTAACAAACTTTTACAATCATCATCCTTTATGCAGGGTCTTGGCAAAAATTAAAAGTACTACTGTTAATGTAAATGCTATTTCTTGACCATGATCATGAAATAATTAAAAAACGGTTTATATATACTAAAAGACTCCATACAAGAGTGGAAGTAGTTAACTTAGCATCTGTTTTCCTGGCATTGTTTCATAACTAATGCAGAATGAAATAAAGTTATTATAATAATGTGTCCTCCAATGGGTTGAACTTCTGGATTTGTTGGTAAATAACCTGTAGGTATATATGACCTATGATGCACAGTTGAGAAGATAGGATGAAGATATTTGCTTATAATATCTTCATCTTAGTCAGGTCATCTGTCCAAATGGTCATTGGCTGTGAGATGGATGAGGATGGACAGACAATTAGACTAAGATCACAGGCAAGGGCTGGATGCGGGCCGCTTCCAACCGGTCCTTGTGGAAATCAATGGGGGAGGTATATGTCCAGCAGTGGACATCATATAGATGAGATGATGATGATAATGATCTTCATCTTAATAACTTATTAATTTATATAAGTAGTTAGGTAAGTCATTTTAGTGGTTCAAAAACAATACCTTACTTAAAGTTTATAGTTGTTTATTGCAATATGAATGTTACATATCACAGTTTTTGTAAACAAAGAATTCGCAGCTGCCATATAAGCACTGTTGGGGCTCGGACGTAAGGCCAAATTAAACGATGACACTCTGAGGTTTGTCCAAGGTTACGTGAAATAGCGCAGCACGCCAAAACCATCGCACCAATATGTTCAAGCATTACGAATTACAAAACATTAACGCACTTACGTCTCAGTATGAACTTCACGAAATGCAATCATGTTAATGTTAGCAATTGATATTTACGACCGAATGGACAGGTGTTTTTCATCAAAAACGTAAATAAATAAAAACTCACCACCAGTCAACCAATTTTATCAAATTGGTGATATTAGTAAAACAAAATCACAAAACCACCAAATAAACCAAGCAAATGCAGGCTAAAGAAACTTTAACATGTAATATTTACAAAATGAATAATCACTTTCGTTGAAACACCGTCAACTATACTCTCAACTCAGCTCAGCTGAAAAACTGAAATGAAAACACTAAACAGACAGACAGGGTTGCCAACTCAAAAGACATAGGTCAGATTAAAAAATACGTAGTATTGTAATATTTGCAAGACTGTGAGCATTACGGAGATCTACGTACATTGTTTTAAGTGAAATTATGTTATTTTTTATTTCGTCATTAAAATATTTTGCGTATCCTGTTCAATTTGTTTGATTTCACAAATAATAACATCTATAAGATTTTAAATATTGAAAATTAGAAGGCAATGGTATAAAACATAAAATTCTTGTAATACAATTTCTAAGTCGAAGAATCTGTATAGGTCATGCATTACACACAATTATAACTGCTAACTACCTTCCTCTTTTGCCTAAACTTGGAACCGACTGACTTATATACAGAGTACATTCTTCACTTTGTTATATGACTTCAAATATATTATTGAAGACAAATTATTTGAGCAGAAAGCTCAAAAATATTATGACAAATTTAGCTATGCAAATTAAACATAGCCATCATTCAGTCGAAAAAAGTTCAAAATATTTTAGGTTACTTTTCGTTTGCTTACTTTTTTGTTAATTGTTTTGGCTCCACTTTTTATGTGCATCAAGTTTAATGCAAGGTTCATTCAAGGTTAAAGTTGCGCACATAAGCTAGCTAACCAAAAGTAGCTCACCGCGTTCCCTACGCTTCCATGGATTAGTAGGAATAGGAACTTTACCGCAACTGGATAATTTTCTTCACTATTCTGAGATTGCAAAAAGCAATAAAAGAGTGCAGATTTGCCATTTAGGCCCTTTTGTTCCACTTTTCTAACTTGTGCGCTTTGACGGTCACTCAACGGTTTATATTCTAAAGTATGAATACCCGAAGAAACACTCATTTTGGAAATTAAACAAAACCCAGATTTCTTTGTCAAATCCTACTTATTAATTTATGCCATTGTGACACGTTTCGTTTACACATTCACATGAGTCACAGTTCTATGGTGGTATTGGTAAATGTAATGATGGCAAATATAAATATATACTGATATTTTCCACTTTGTCTTGTAGTGTGGCCAGATAAGACTGTGTTAGGTTAGGATGAAACGATTCGTTCTTATGCCAATTCCAGTCATTTTAATTATATTTTTCAAAAATACGTAGATTCTAGGAATGAAGTATGTAGATTTGCAGGGAAGGTCTAAAATAAGTAGATCTACGTAAAAAGACGTAGAGTTGGCAATACTGCAGACTGAGGAACAGAGCACGGCACTAGCACAGAGATCAGTAAACCATAGATAAGTAAGCGAGAACTTACAATACAAACGTCCAGTATTGCCTAGTCAGTAAAGAGAAAGAACCTACTTATCTAACATTAGTCTAAAATGGCCACTTCATCTTCAACCCTAATTATTAGTAATTTAACCATGATGACAACTTAATAAAAACTTTATTCAGTTTGTTTTGAGTTGTATTATAAAAACAATAATTTTAATGATTTTTCCTAAGAAAATGGAGGTTTCTCCACACAACTTCATCACACCTATAAGGGGAGAGTAGTCAAAAACGCTTAGATATGTATTGATTATTTTTTAATCGTCAGCCTAACAGTACATAACTTCAAGTCTTTTTCATTAACTTGAAAACTGACGGACTTTCCTACAAACAAAGGTGGTTAAATATGTGAGAGATCCCATATTTTACCCTTTTAAGTGTTGAATTTCCTTCAACGCATATCAAGGGCCACATTGAAAAGCATATTTTTTGTTTAAGAACGAAGGGGTATTTTACAACACAAATAAACAAATAAATGAATAAATAATATATTACAAAATCTCCAAAAAATTCGTAATTTGATTTCAGAGTCGACAACTCACATTTCCACACTATAACCAAAGATTTTATGACGAAAAATGATTTTTTGAATTATAATTTGATTGGATTTTTTATTTTATGACGGGATTACGTCATATAAATCGATAAAAGCCGGCTGCATGAAAAAGCGTTACTCATTGTCACGTTCCGCCTGAGCCGAACGTGCAAGCGAAAGCACGGAACAACCGATAGAGAGGCACTATCGCACAGAAAAGTAAAGTACCCAAAATAAAGTATTTTATTATACATAAAACACTATCAGTTGTCTGTTTTCTTATGTGACGTTATCACGTAAAATTATCGTCCGTAAACAGACTTTACCAAAGATATTGATAGTAATGTACCAATGTTATTGTACATAAGCCGTCTGGGACCAACAAAATCATCTGATAATCTCGGTTTAAATTACATTTTTGGCTTGCAAATTTGCGATTTAATTCAAGATTTCGGCGGTAACTCCGCTTAATTTGATTGGCGCAAGTGGGTCTCAGAGAAATAAAAAAACGTGTGGCACTCGGGGACTGCCACGGTAAAGCTATTACATAGCATTTTTTATCAACATATGCAATTGATACATTAATAACTTATGCAGTAACGCCGATACAACCAATGCCACCTAGAGGCGAGTTGCTGAACTAAACAGACAAGCGTGATATTTCAAAAAAGTCATAAAAAGTTCTACTATTCATCGATACATAGCAAAACTAAAAAGTATCACCGCTGTGCCGGTCGGAATGGGGGGTGTTAGGTTATTTTCGTTACGGAATTTCTGTATTCGGTCTCCACGCTCAAGGCCCGCGATAAAAGCTATGCAATAGCTTAAAAATGAATATTTGACAATTGGGCTAGTTTGTTCCGCTTTCTTACGCTCGGGCAGTGTATCAAACATTTATTATGTAAATTAAAACAAAATGTATCTATCAAAACTACTTGCCACATTTACGGCCTCAATCCACACAAAACTTCGCAAAACTTTCACCAACGCTCATTAAATAAACTCAAAGCACCAACGTGATATCTCCATAATAAGTGGGAAAAGAGGCGTTTTTTTTTAAAAAAAGTAGAAGTAATAAAAGTACCAGAAAGATGGCTAAGGGTTTAAAATCGTTCTTTGACAGAACTTTTGTCATTGTCAGGAGACGACATTTTTTTTTCTCCTACTAGTTTGTGAATTATGTGTTTATTTTTCATTATTGATTGCGTTTTTGATCCTGGAATATTCTCGTGCTGTTACTTGCTTCTCTCAATTATCTTCTTTTTCTTAAACTCTTCTCTCAATTGACATTGCAGGTTGTACATTTTTATGACTATAACGCCATCTAGGTAGTATTTACGAACTAGTTCTTTTGACGTGACAACGTCTTATAAATTGGTTTGCCGGGTGACACTTCAAGAAACTGCGTTACGCTCCGCTCACGTTATGCGCTCACAATGAGAGCGAGTGAGAGGCACGCGTCCCTTCCACTCGGGCATGGTTAGCCCGCCTAAGAGCGAGAGAGACAGACATAAAAAGTGAAAGGCACTCAAAGTCGTTGTCACGTAAAACTTTCGCCCGTATACCGACTTTACAGGCAACCAATTTTTTAAAAAGAAAATGCCTCATTATATTTTTAGGATCTTTTTGAATAATTTACCTCCAAAGGAGGCAAATAAAGATGTAATAGTTTTATTTATTTTAGATATATATCCTTACGTTTGCATGTATTCTTATAATTCAATTCTACAGAATGAAAAAAAAACGGTGAATATATTGCGACTAAATGTTTTTGAGTATAAGTAAAATTATTAGCAACTGGAACTGGATGAAATTCAGTTGGGCAGTTCTATTCCATCATACCTTGTTCTAGTTTTGACACTTGTGGTTGTTTTAGATCAATAAATTTATTGTACCTACTGTAATCACATATTTGAACAACATATATAAACGTAAAGTGTGGCGCTTAAACATTATGCGTTACTGGAACAACTTAACGGCAGCTTATCTCCCATCTGTACAGTGAAACTTTTGAAACCGGGAAAATTTAGTCTTTGGTCTAAAATTTAATGTTAATACATAAAGTGGCAACACTGGAATCAACTTCCGGAGTTTGGTCGGGCGGGCCAATACAGCTCGTTCTAAAGCCCAATCAAATCATTGAGCTCTGAAACCGTGGGCGAGCACGTCAAAACAACGTTCCACCTTTGAAAAATTGCGCGAATTATTATTGTTACATTTGAATTTCGATATTATTACTGTACGGACTCTAAATTTATAGCTGCCAGTGTTAGCGAATTATATTAGAACGAGATTTACAGACGCAGTGAAGATTTAAGTGATCAAATATTAAAATTTAAGACTACATTTATTGACTTGTGTGAATTTGTACGTTTTTTGTGAATATGACGGCATCTACAATGATTGAATTGGAATCCTGGATCATCTACCAATGTGTCTTGAATGAATGTCATGTCTCTAGCAGCTGTAAGTAATATACTTTTGTATTATATAAATATTAAAATATAGCAGCACCCGAAAGCTCTCTAACGGACTGTAGTATTTTATTTAATTATTTGCAACAAAATTAGGGCTTTATGATAATTATAGTCTAAATAAGGTCATACAGTGTTTATTTTTTAATGAGAATATTATCTCATATATATGTATATAAATATATAATAATATGATTTAAAGTTAGGTTTGGTTGCACTAAACTAATAAAGTACTTAGGTAAGTAAACTCTTAGTACGTAGACCAACTTATATATACATGTACCTATTTTATATAAATGTATATATAGGTAGGTGGTAAGTAATTAATATACTGATTCTTACAGGAAAACGACATGTTAACCCATATTTTACATTTGTTTGTTTAAATTATTCCGTTAAAATTTTGCACTTAATAATAATAATAATAGCTCATCGTTATTAATCCGTTCTCCACTGCCGCGAATAATTGATTACATCGAAACCTCTTATCTATAATTTATGTCGCCCAGGCTCCAGATATTACCTACCTGGCATTTACCAAAACACAAAGGCCACCGTACAAAAAGTTCTTACCTATACCTATACCTCGTACCTATAATAATTAAAGCAATCGTTTGATTAGTCACAATTAGATTATTTATTGATCAGAATGAACTTCCTGATTCATCTATGTGACATGTTTTTGATTTATGAATGATTGTAGGTACTACGTGATAACTAGTCTGAGAAGGTAATAGGTAAGTTTTTTTTTTAAACTTTGATGTCAAACACTGCACACATAAAACGGTTACGACGTCAGAACCGCATGACATTTTATTTCTCGTAAAGTATTTTACGCCATGACGCGTTCTTCGTAATAATGCCGTTTACGCACACCTGCGACGAAATGTTGTGAAGCGATGATGGCCCAGCGGTGGGAGCGCCGGTTGTCAAACAGCCGGACGCTGCCCCAACCACGCCTTGAACTTCCTCAAGGTAACACCGTTATCAAATTCCCAGCATCGTGGTTGGGTATTTTCCTGAACCCGCCTGGCTGGCTACCACCCTAAAGTTCAAAAAACTGTCACAAAACACATAGTGTGTTCAGCAGCAGTCGTTAAGACCCAGTAAACATTCCAGATCTAGCAAGATTATATCTTTGACCACATCGTCACTGACCATCAAGTGAGATAGTGGTCAAACTCTAGATCTACTGAATAGGTATATCTTTACAGAATGAAAATTACCTTACCAATACTAATAATTTATTAGGTGTTCCAATTGAACATTAAGAAACTTTCCAAACCCTAAATATTACCTAGTATTCATTGAAAATTATATAGAGAACCGAGAATATTTATTTTTCCTACAACCATTGTTCTTGACAAAGTAGCATGTTCGCTACGGCCTCGATTTCTAAATTATTGCTTGAGTTTTAGGACTAAACATATGTTACATATAATTATTTCATATATTCATATAAATCGTTAGAATAACGCAAATAGCTAGGTTCCGAAAAAAGATTTATCTAAGCGTGTAAATTCTATAATTCAGCCCAATCCGATTAGGTATTTGAGTTGTGTGGGTGGGTAGAGATCTCGACACGGTTTCCCTTTTTAAACACCTACCTTACCACTCACCTACCCTCCTTTTACACCTACGGATAATATCGTGGTGTATTATTACTTTGACTTTTACCAAATCTTAAGGCTTTTACTTTTGGTAATTTGGAGTCTTTACAACTTACTACGTTAAAAGTCCTACGTGTGACGTGTCTTTAAAAAAATACCACTTATATTTGAACAGTTCACGAAGGTTAATTCTCATTAAGCAAAATTTGATTTAATTTGCTTATTATTTTTCCTATATTAAAAATTTTTGCGGTAACGACAAAATGCACTTGAGCTGTTTTGAAAGGAAGAAACGAATTTAAAAAGTGTAAAATCTGATAATCTTGGTTTGTCCCGCGTAGTGAAAATACTTCCTTATCAAAATTTCTCGCGGTAGCGACAAATGTGCTCTAACTCTGTGCAAAGGAAGAAAGGAAAATAAAAAAAATTGGTTGTCTGTAAAGTCGGTTTACGGACGATAGATTTACGTGTTAACGTCATAATCATTTATGACTTTGAATTTGAATTTGACTTTGACTTTGACTTCGATTATTTTATGTAATACAAAACTCAGGTGGAACGTTACGCGGAACGTTACTATTTTTCATGAGTGTTGCTGGTATTCATCAATTTATAAAACGTTATCACGTCAAAAAAATGTGATTAGTAATTATTTTGAGCCCGTAGGTCACTTGTGAACTACATTTTTGTAATATTTTAAATCAAACCATATCAGGATTTGTTCGGTGGGCATATCCTGATGTGTTTTGATTTAAAATATTACAAAAATGTAGTAAAAAAATATAGAGATATATTTAAACACTAGAGAGTACCGATAAGAAACTTGTTAAGCATAACGTTATCCATGTACACATTTTTGTCCAAATCTTTAGAGCCATTTCAAGAAGTGCTCGTTTAATAGTGTTCATTATGATGAATTGGCTCATAGAAGTTACTTACTAGAGTCTTGAAATTCATCTGAAGGTATCAAGAAAACATAAAATTCTCTAAAACAGTTTGTAAAATACTTCAAACTTCGATCGTTTAGTAGCGAGTATCTCCAGACATTCTGTCTTTAACACCAATTCAATTAAGCTACTATTGACAACATATAAGCATTTATCAGACCATTATGGACTCTATTACCTGGTCTTAAGATTCATATAGGTTGTTGAAAGGAGCCCCCTGAATCGATAGAGTCGTCACTAGGCGTACAGGAGTTCCCAAGGCCGCGACCTCGGCGTCAACAACCCGGGCTATGTAAGTTATTTTGCTTCATTAGATTTTGGCAGATGGTTTCATTAAAATAAAATTTTGAGCGTTCTTTCCAAGTTTACACCCACCTACCTACCTAGCTAGCTAACACTTTCAAGTTTGATAAACTGTCATCAAAAACACAGGCAGCTGTTCTTGAGAACCATTCACATTCTAGATCTAGGGAATTATTAGAATTAGCTAATCAGCATAACCTGATTTTACCTTCGTCCACATCGTCAATGACTATCAAATGAGATGGTATTCAAACGCCGGAACTATAAAGTATAAAAATAATAAAGCTACTTTAATCAACTAATTACAATACTACAACTACTTCAATAAACTAATTACAATACTTCAGCTACTTTTGCATCATTTGAGCAATCTACTAGCTATCGCCAGCTTATAGATAGCTTAAATGTTCATTCTCCTATAAATCTCCTCATTTCTTATTCGATGAAGATTCTTAAAAAAAAACTCCGAGCATAGCTCTTTTCATAGCTCGTTGTGCGAGAAGCATTGCCCTTTTGAAGTTCAATGTTGATTCATTGAGCGAAATATGTCCCCAAATTTTAGTCACTCCCGTCATTTAGTGCTCCCAGTCCTCACGGACTCAATGTCTCGACACAAAGCTATTCATCGTAATAAATTGGCCTATAAAAAGGAAATATCCTTAGCTTCGAGAAGACAGTTTAACTGCAATAAAACTGCAATCTGATCGAAGTGGATATGACATTTCTGTAATCGATTTGGGACAATCTCGATGTCCGTAAGTGGAACGCTAAATCGATATCTCATCATAGACTTGGAAGATGGGTAAAACGAACGTTCGACATTTCTATTGTATTTTGTTGTAATTATTTCAGAAGGTTTCCACTGCTGGACATTTGCTCCAAATATCCAAATTGCTCTGAATGGCTGGGCTTGCTAGAGGCTGGATTGGCGGGTTCATTATTTTTTGGAAGTGGGTGGACGGTAGGCCGGATTAAAACCCTCCCCAGGTCTGAGTTGACCTGTAGGTCGTACTTTATAAACCTCTGAATTCTAGTTAATCAGTCCCTATCCATTATTAACTTATTATATAAATTGTATGAAATAACAGTAAGAAATCACGTGAAGGATTAATGTACACCTACTTCCCAAATAAACAGCCAAGTCCAGGTAATACAGGCCTTCCTCAGCTTAGATCAGAGCAGATACTACTAAACAAAAACTCCTCGTAATCTGGAATGATTTGTATAAACCGACGCATTAATGTAGGTACTCGTATTTACAAGGCTTTGGTCACACACAATCCTGGAATTATATTATTTAATGTCGCACCATCTAGACTGTATCTCTAGCTGCCTTATAATGGCTGGCAGTGGCTGGATGCGGGAGACCGAAGATCGGGTTCGATGGCGTGCAACAGAAGAGGCTATTTCCAGCAGTAGTCTGCAATAGGCTGATACTAATGATGATGAGATTAAGAATACACTTCACAGACTCCAGGGAACATGGCATTTCATAAAAAAAAACTCCGAGCATAGCTCTTTTCATAGCTCGTTGTGCGAGCAGCATTGCCCTTTTGAAGTTCAATGTTGATTCATTGAGCGAAATATGTCCCCAAATTTTAGTCACTCTAGTGCATCGATAAAACGGCATAAAACTGAATTTATTAACTTTTACATTTATATAAAGCAGGAGACTATTGTACATAGATACATAAAGGAACACACAATATATAACATACAATATAATACAATAATATTATTACACAACAGCGTAGGTATGCATCCAGGGCAGACCGGTGTTCGCAAACAGCACCCGTTCACGAGTTGACACGCGTGCCAGCCATCGCCTTCCTCAACCGTATTTGTGGGAAGATGGCGACCCGACACACGATGCCACCGTTTGCCAAAACCTTTTCGTGAGCATCACTGCTCCGTTTTCAGACACAAATCTGACGATCTTAAAATAAAGAACATTTATAATAGAATATTGTGCGTCGTAAGTTCTATAAAAGTGTCCTAAAAAGTGAAAGTGTCGGTATCCACACGCAGCTTTACTTCAATATGCGAATAAGGACGACCCTCGACCTTGCGCTTTCATGACCACATTCTTTGGAATCCAGGCCGAGGGCGCATTGAGAGCACTTCCGTAAATTGGACTGGCTTTGTTTTCGTCTGCGAATGTCGTTAATTTCCTATCGAATGAGACAATGATCATAATTGAATATTTAAATATTGGTGGCATTTTTTCGAATGATATTGTCTGCATCACCGGTAGTGATCGGTGCTTACACCTATACCGGATGCGGGGCGAGTACTGAAGACTCTCAATTGTGTAGAGGTGTGAAGAAGGGGGAGGAATTATGTATACGGATGGGGAGGGGAGGAGGGTTCATTAAACGTTGTAACTATTTTTTTGCGATTGAGATTGCGATTTTTGTGATTGAGAACTTATGTTGTTCAGCACACAGATGAAATGGAATATTCGGACTTCAGTAAGTCGACGATTCAACCGCCATGGGGAACTTTTCCAATAATTTCTTAAATTGTGTCGATTAATTGGATGGGTAAAACAAGGTTAAAATGAAACTACCATAACTTTGACTTTTGAACCCCGCAATCGAAAGGAATCATGCATAACTATTATCTAAATGCATCGAGCAACACGTATACGATTATACATATGAAAATACATCGACTTAAACTACTTTAAAATAAATTGTTTCTAATCAGAAAAATTTGTAACAGGCCTACTAAAATAACACGTGTTTGCTATACGTTCATATAGTATTTTTTCTCAGTGCATGTAACACGCATCGAACACTCCATTTCCTACTTTCTTAGGCTCTTCACACATTGCAAAATGTTCTCTAAAATTCCATATATGTACAACCTTTTTATTTAAGAAGGCATTTAGACGATATTGTAAGATCGCATTACCATAAATGCTTCTACAAGTGTTAAACCCTCCTCTGAAACAGAAACCTACGTTTAATATATCTACTGAAAGCGCTTGAATCAGCAATATAACTGAATAGGCACTCACGATTTGATTAGTATTGAATCTCAATTTCAAAGACAATCGTGGGTGGTGATTCGGTTTACTCCTTGTGTATATAGTTAGCGGTATTATGTGGTTGATTATGCCATCCAACTAATATTATAAATGTCAAAGTTTGGATGGATTGTTTTGTTTCGTTCTTTCAACGTCAAACTGACATATAAGCGATAAGGACAAAACACTGAATAACTGTTCAGAGGTTATGCAACGTTTATTAGTAAGGGAGTTAGTTGGTGACGCTAGACCTCGTGGCCGCCCAAAACGGCGATTGATTGACGTATAGAACGATATGGAATCAAATGACTATTTGACCACCGAGGATGCTACGAAGTAAAGAAGTAGAGTCACATCTTTACTTCGTGGAGAATGCCAAAGACCGTGCCAAGTGGCAGAGACTTCGCAGGAAAGAAGACTCTGGTAGCTGAAATATACGCTGAGATGAAGAAGATGGTCACAATATTATAAATATACTGCGGTTTTAATATACGTATCGGTACTGCCGCCATCACGTTATAATGGGAATATTAAACCGCCAATCATACTTATGGTAATTAAAGTACACGACCTATTTAATTAAGTTGGAATATTTACTGAAATATTAAATTTTAAAGCGACGAACCTCACGAGAGCTTTTGACATTTCAATATGTTTGACCGGGGAGTTAATTGTATCGGAATGTAACAGAGGGACCTTCGCAGTGAATAATGGTATTTGAAATTTAAAGTACCTATGTTAGCAAACACTTATGCCACGAGATTGAAATTTAGTCTCGATTAAAATAACTTTAATTTTTTTGTGGCATTTTGACTGTTGTACGTTCTTCTTTTGTTTATGAAAACTTGAGCTTTGACCTAGTGGGATTGAGAAATTGAACTCTTGTGTTTTATTGATACACGAAATCTCTGTTCACTGTTTTTTTTCCGATGAGATTACGTATGGTCATTAATAATCATCATCATCATCTCAGACAAGGGACGTCCACAGCTGGACATAAGCGGCCCGCATTCATTATACTATGTCCATTCGCATTAATAATACATTAACACAATCAACAAAAATAATATATTATGCTCAATTACCGAGACACCGGCCTCGAATAGTACTCCCCCATCTCTTCCCGCTAGTGCCGTAAGAGTCGGCTAAAGGATCACGTACCAGGAGGTGGGCAGCAGCGCATTCTGAAGATACGAAACCATACTGCGCTCGCCAACCCGCCTGCCAAGCGTGGCGAGTATTAGTAAATCCCCCCTTTATGGGGAGGCATATGTCCAGCCGTGGACATCCTATGGCTGCGATGAATGAATGAATGAACATAATAATTATGAAATATATACAGTCGTGGTCAACTAATTAGGGACAATCTCTAGTTAAGCCAAATTGTGAATTATTTTTTTATTTTCCAACGAGTCTTAACAATATTCCATATCTTTTACATGTAAGTGTAATTAGTCATTTATGTGCGCGATTATACAAACAATAACAACTTCTTAAATATTAAACCTCTTTACAGTATAGCTGATAAATTATCATAGTGCTATTTGTTCAAAGAATGCTGGCTGGCCATTTAATTAGGGACACTGAGGTATTGCGTTCTAATTTCAAAATTGGAATTTTAATATTTTTTTGTTTCTTTTCTTATTGTTTCGTGGACGTTTTGGCGGCAATCCAGATTTTTTATTTTAAATTTTGATAATTATTTTGAAGAAAAATGGGCAAAAATAAAAGTTGCGATCCAACACTACGAAAAATTATCATGAAGTTTGTCGAGCGTGGTTGGTCATACCGAAGGATAGCACAACATTTAAATTGTTCAAAAACTATGGTATGCAATGCAGTGCAACATTTCAAGCGCTATAACACAGCTTTAAATGTGTCCAGAACAAAAAGATCGAGAAAAACGACTCCGCAAGAAGATAGAATGATAACCAGGTTAGCTAAGAAAGATCCGTTTCTAGGCTCTATTTTAATGAAACACGAAGTGTTTGGGGCAAACGAAAGAGCCGCTGTATCTGCGAGGACCGTTCGACGACGTTTGGTAGAAGCAGGGTTGTTCGGAAGAGTGGCTCGCAAAGTACCGTTGTTGAAGAAAGAACATAGAAATGCTCGTTTGGCGTTTGCACGTAAATATGGACATTGGACCTACGCCCAATGGCAACATGTACTTTTCTCTGATGAGACCAAGGTTAATTTGATTTCTTCAGATGGAAGGCAATATGTACGGCGTCCTGTAAAAGCGGAAATGAATCCAAGATTCACAAAAAAACAGGTGAAACATGGCGGTGGAAACATTAACATGTGGGGTTCATATTCTGGACGTGTAGTGGGACCTGTGAGGAAAGTTCAGGGTAACTTAGACCAACATCAATACAAGGCAATATTGGAAAAAACTATGCTTCCCTATGCTGAGGAGCATCTCCCTATTTTATGGACGTTTCAGCAGGATAACGACCCGAAACATACCGCCCATTCAGTCAAGTCGTTTCTTACCAGTCAGTCTGTATCGGTGCTAGATTGGCCAGCAAATAGCCCGGACCTCAACCCAATTGAGCACCTTTGGCACGAAATCAAGAAAAAAGTTGCCACTTATCGTAATACAAATTTGGATGAACTTCATGAAGCTTTTTGTGAGGCATGGGTAAACATTCCTGTCAAAACATGTCAGAAACTGATAATGTCTATGCCACATCGGTGTCAAGCGGTAATTACTAACAAAGGTTTTGCTACTGGGTACTGATTTTACACGTAATAAAATAGAGCTGTTAAAGATATTATAACACTGCAGATTATAAGTTTTGTTTAACTGTATTTTTCATTATACTTTACTGTCCTTAATTAAATGTCCACTACAGAATTGTACCTTAATATTTAATACATGTTTAATCTTTGATATCAAATACTTTTTCTATTTATTTAATCTTTTATTTACAGCCATTTATAGCATAATAATCGGACCACATTATGCAAATAATAGGTGCTGAGAAATCAATAGGGTTTTATATTTATATGTACATAACCGGTTATAGCCCTTCACTATCTTGAATGTCCCTAATTAGTTGACCACGACTGTATATAAATGTCATGTTTAATCTGGAACTTACATAAACATCGAAACAGTCTAACTTTTGATACAGCTTCGTAATAGAGCCCATGGAACATTTAAGATAATGTATCTCCGAGAAATGGACTGCTTCCATCATAAGAGAGGTTTATATTAACGTCTCTAGGGTTTCTTTGTCTCGTTACCCCCGTGCTATATAATCCCTCAAACTTCCACCTTATTAAAGATGTTTAAAGTCTTATTTGAGTAGTTTTCTTACGGGTAGTTATATTGTTATGTTTCTTGGCATTCCCAAAGGCAGGTGTGAGTGCAGCTGTCCCTGCCACATGTTCAACGGTCGTCTTGTACCTACTTGCAGCGCGTGCGCACTCGACGTTCCTTTTTATTTATTACGTGACCTTAAAGGGCAATAATATTGATAATTATTATGCTGCTACAAACAAATGATTTCATGGAAATCCACAAACTAACGAAAAACAAATGCATCATAGGCACTGATTCCAGTTGCAGCGATTATTCATCTATATTTTCGTTCTAAATAAATCCATTAAGGCGAGGCTTTCGCGTTAGTTAAGGCAAATAGCGCTCGAACTTAATATAATCGAACTTAGGCTATTATTGACGTATGTTTGACATACTGTGAAAAGCAGTAATTCACTCTGACATTATATGTATGATAAATTGATAATTTTCACTTAGTGTATTTTTTTTTGTTTTTTTGCGTTATGTAACTTTATGTACTAAACGTAATAATGTAATTGATGTGGTAATTGTACTAATAATTTTATTTATTTATTGTATAAAAATTTTATACAGATAATTTTATTTATTTATTGTGATAAAAACGCCAGATAGCAATTACAATTACCACATCAATTACATTATTACGTTGAGTACATAAAGTTACATAACGCAAAAAAACAAAAAAAAATACACTTTCCTATACATTCCTAGCTTATTTAATAAGCTAGGAATGGCATACATTCCTAGCTTATTTAATAAGCTAGGAATGTATGGGAAAGTGCTGAGCGATCAAGCATAGGTCCGACGTTGACAGTGACAGTGACACACACACGTCACACTAGGGTAAACATTTTACAAAATATATTCCAATGAAACAACAATTATGAATAATGGATTTAAAATTCTGACAATTACTTGGCTATGCTATTACTTGGTGCATCGGTATGCCATAAGACAGGTTTCCTAGTTTGGGTACAAATGTTTTTCCAAACCAATGTATTTCTGATAAGTGAAACTGTATTAATACAGTTTAATTAAAATGTTTATAACATGTCTGTGGATACAGAATAAATAAATAACCTACCCTAGGCAATTCGTGCCGGTGTTTTTATTTGTATTTTTGAGAATATGCACGCGTGTGACCACTATCTCACGGAATGTTAAAAAAAAATATGTACGACGTGTTGTATTACGTCTACCATGTATGGATGTCGCATTGCCGTCCGTTGTCAGATGTTAGAGTCATGTGACCACTCTCTAAATTTTAAAACGGAATTATGTAAAACATCCTAAGCGGGACGTCAATGCACCCCCAATTAGAATAAGAAGAATAGAGTTATTATGGAATATTCATTGTCACAACCACAGATCTGACAAAAAAGGGAGATATGGTAAGGCCTGTCGCGTGCGAACACATCTGGCCTAAAACAGGCCTGATGCGAGTTTCTGCTCTCCCTCCGGTAAAGCTGTAAACTCCCTCCGGTGAAGCTGTAAATGCCGGTAGAGGCAAACAGCATTAGTCCGTTACAAAAAAAAAAGAGTTTCTGCCCTTAGTCAAACTTTCCCTGCGGACGGCTTCATTTCTCTAGATTTTTACATAATGTTGCATTGTTCAGTGCTTTTTTTTTTAAATTACCAGCTGTAATATGACTTTGATCTCTGATCACAAGCTTCTCCATTTCCTCAACGTGTACCTAAAATATGTAATGAACTGTGGATGTAGTTTATTGATTACGAAATAGGCCGCGTGCCGGCGCGTGACTATGAATGAATTATATCTAACAGAGTTGTTAATTAATATTGATAGCTTATACGCCTGTTGCTTAAGAATTTATTATAAGACTTTATTTGCCAGCTAAATTGTACTGCTATTTATAATACACTCAATGATATGCTGGACAAAAACCAACAAAATCACAATTTCAATTTAAAAAGGTACTACAAATATTGGCGTTTATAATATTAGCGTTTAGCTAAGACGCATCCACACTCATACCTCCGCACTAGGATACCCTGTGTCGCGGGAAATATGGACACACACATTTACATTACACAAACATCCAAGACTAGAAAACACATCTATGCTCATTACAAAATTGTTTGCAGCCGGGTTTCAAACCCGGGATGGAGGTTCCAAACCCGGGATGGAGGTTCCAAAGTCAGTGTTACATCACTGAGCCACGACAACCATCAAATGTATGTAGGTACCTATACTAAAATATGATTATGCTATGACCAATAGCTTGATGTTATGTTGGTTTGTATGTTTTTACGATATATAATATAACGGGTAAAACATTTTAAAATTTCACAATTCTTTATTATATACAATTTTCATGAAAATAATATAATATAGCCTACGTCACCCGGGGATAGTGAAGCTTCCCAACAGTGAAAGAATTTTTCAAATCGCTTCAGTAGTTTCGGAGCCTATTCAATGCAAACAAACATTCAAACCTTTCCACTTTATAATATAAGTAAGTATAGCGTATAGATTATACATATTTAGAGAGAATATTAAAAGAATCCAAGGATATTAAAAGGATCCAAGGTTATTAAAAGGATGCAAGGATATTAAAAAGTACCTATATTTGTACTTACATCCCCGCATTAAGGGCTCAGGTCTAGTGCGGAGATCGTAGATTTACGATAATACTAGCTGCTCACTAGAACTATCGTTTCTCTGGGACAAAAGTAGTCTATGTAACATTCCAGGGTATAAGCTATATTCCCTCAGAATTCCATGCAAATCCGTTCAGCTGTTTCAGTGCGAAAGATTAACTAATATACTACTTGTACAACATGTATTTTCTTTGTTTTCCTTTCTTGATTATTATTTACACGTAAAAATGGCGAATCTATCTGTGCCTAAATATCGAGTAACAAAAACAAATAAAAAATGTCATTCTGGTAATTAGTACACCTTGACAGTTATATGTTTTACATGTGGGTGAAGATGTTTTTGGCGCGAGTGCTTGGATCGAAACCTAAGGAATCGACGGTTGTTCTCTCGGGTGACATGGGACGCTAAAAAACTTTACCCACGAGTTAAACACAACAATTTTCACCGCCCTAACTAGCGAGGAACTTGCAAGCCGCGCGGCGGGAAGGGTTCTGTGGTCTCGGATTGGTACATTCTCAGGGCGATCTTGAATTTTAAGAACTGTTAATACGTGCTTGTGAAAAAAACAGCATTTTCCTGTCAGATATCGATAAGTAAAACTAGCAATGCAACAGGTAGTGTGGTGAAAACACTTTAGTCGTCACTACACTTTTAATGAGCTTCGCCTGTATCTGAAGGAATCTATGAACGTGATTTTCACCCCTTTACAACGTCGTATTGATTTGAAACTTTGTACACTTATGAAGGACCGATGACAATGCCATAATTTTTATCGTTTACCGCATTATCTTTGCCAGGAGCTTCGTGATCACCTATTTTTTAATCGACTTCATAAACGGAGGAGGTTATGTTATTATGATCGTCTGTATGTATATTTTTTTTTAATTAATGGTCACCGATTTCTTTCCTCCTTTAGTTTTGGACCGATTCTCAAAATTATTTTTATTATAATCTTTCATAATTTTAGTCCGGACATGTCGACCAAAATAAAAAAAAAATCACGAGATATGGTCTTGTGATATTTTTCTATAACACTCGCTCGCCTTGTTAACCAAGTCAAAGTGAAGTCAAATCGAGACATGATATCCAACAGTGAATGGGTGAGGCCTTCTCCAGCCGTTTGCGGTTGTATTTGTGACTCACCTCCGTGTCTGCCACCAGCTGTTATGGCATCCGATCCGACTGGTTTCCAATAACCGTTACCTTCTTAACATTTTTATATTTCATTGAGTACACATATTTTCGCAGAATATTGCCTATGTTTTAACATTTTAATTTGCTTTGCGAATATTGGGTTTCAGTTTTCACCGATTGTTTCACTGATTATCTATAAGTATGTATATTGCTCTTAAATCTATATTGCTATTAAATTTCATTAGCTCAATTTCTTTTACTTCCTGTCCTTGACTATGCTGATGCCTGCTATCTTGACCTCACGGAGGAACAGCTTGAGCGAATTCAAAATTTTTGTATTAGATTCATATTTGGCTTGCGCAAATATGATCAAGTTTCTCATTTTCGTGCTAAGCTCAAGTGGCTTCCTATACGTCTTCGCCGGAATGCTCATATCCTCTCCCTTCTTTACAACATTCTGTTTGATCCTTCATCTCCGCGCTATCTCAAGGAACGGTTCAACTTCGCGCACAATTCTTCATATACGTTAAAGTCATCAGAAAATAATACTCTTGTTGTTCCTCCTCACACTACCTATTTTTACGCAAAGTCATTTACTGTGCAAGCCATCCGCCTGTGGAATTCTATACCTGTTTCCTTAAGACGTGCACCATCGTTATTAATATTTAAAAATCAACTTAAACTGTTATATCTGTCTAAGTAACACCTCACTGCGTTAATCTCTATTTTACACACATTAATCTAAATATATACCTGTGTATCTATTATATACATTATATATATATTTATATATGAGAATGTTTATTTATGTATGATTTCATAAAATTTTTTGATAATTAGCTAAGTAATTCTTTTTAATTCTTACTTTGTTGAACACATCCTGTAATTATTAGTTCTACAATAGATTTCATTCACGGTTGCCTGGTAGAAATCGCTTTCAGCGATAAGGCCGCCTATTGTCTCACTATATTAATTGTTAAGTACTGTAATAATATGTACAAATGTGTTTGTGATACAATAAAGCATTATCTATCTATCTATTGCTGACCTGAACTTTAACCTTATCTGGTAAGCGGTACTTTTTAATCAATCCTGCTGACAGTGTAAATAAATTAAAACACCAACTACCAAAAATTGTATTTTTAATCCATTTACGTCCCCCTATCATCGCAATTCCTGAAGTAGCTATCAACACGATGTAGCACCGAAGTTAAATATTTTCAAACTTACAAACGCACATACATACAATCGCCGAATTGCATAAGCTGCTGTCCTATACTCCCGCTTCATCCGGCTAGTTTTTTTTCTAACGGACTAGTGCTCTTTGCCTCTAGCGGCATTTAAGGCGACTACCTCAACACATATTGGTACAACTCCAAACCTTCTCGGCTTGAGCTGTCGCCAGGACAAGGAGAAAACGGATCGAATTGCCCCGGTACCGAAGTGGTCCGTAAATGAACCTTAAAGGATGTTTGCTCTTTGACTATTTGGATCATTCGGTCAGTAAGGACAAAGCACTCTATATTTGATATTTGAACAAAATTTCAATATTCGAACTGTTGACTTCCGATTCACTTTAACTACGTGTAGTACCTACGAGTTACGTGGTTAGGCAAAACCCAAAAGTAAATAATGACTGTACCGACTGTGAGTACCGACATAGGTAGGTATAACAAATACCTGCTAAGTTAATCAACCAATGAATCAAAATACTTAATTAAATTACTAATTAAATTATTATTTATTATTAAGTAAAGTGCTCGCGTGACAGTTGTTTTATTCAATGGATCTTATTTTTTACGTCATTCACAGCGAAACGCTACCTCAAGTATCCCACGGGAACTCTATACTTTTTATTTGTTATTCAAGGGTGTAACTTATCTCCATACCAAATTTAATCTAAATCCGTTTGGTAGTTTTTGCGTGAAAGAGTAACAAACATTCATCCATCCATCCCTCCATCCAAACTTTCACATTTATAATATTAAAAAAAAAATATACATAATTGTGTTGTAATTTTTTTAGCGTTCATAAGCACGAAAAAGAATGTGCATTTGAATTCAGGGCATTGTACAAAATTCTAACTAAGCTATTGAGTACGTAACAATTGAATAACTGTGGTGATTTGTTCTACCTAGATACATAATATAATTTTAGATACTTATGAGTAGATCCAATGTTATCCTCAACGTACTAATTATAGGAATACATTTATGACGTTAATTTGAATTAAATACAAACAAACATATGCAAGTTTCCATTTTGTTTTCAACAATAACTGTGTTCAACACATCCTTGTGATGTTGATTATTACAATTAAAATCATAAGAATAATTTTAGCACTAAAGTCTAAACAGACTAATTTAGAATACTAGTGACCTGGCCAGAGATTTTTATTGGAATATACTATCTTTAGGCACAAAATATCTTATGTTGGTCTAACCACTTCAAAATCTGTGGAGTAGGATTTAGCGGATAAACGTAAGCTTATTTTTAAAAAAATGCAGCGTTATTGGATTCGGCAAATTAGAAGGCCGTCTTTTAGACTGGCTGACTGACCAAACTGTTAAATTAAGTTTTATTATTTATAGGTTTTAGTTTTAATATTTATGTAAGTCTAGTCCTGTACTATGTTTGGTAATTACAATAAAATTTCAATTTTTCCCTTTTTAAAAACTTTTATCCGTGTCCGAGTTAATCAGTGAATCCTATCCTACTAATATTATAAATGCAAATGTTTGTGTAATGTGTGTATGTGTGTATGTTTGTTACTGTCTGTTACTTATTCCATACCAAGAATTTCCCCATTGATTGGGCTACAGGTAGTGAAGGCGTTTGAGAGTAGGTAGTTAGGTACGTTGTTTTTTCCACTTCTATGTTAACGAGACAGTTTAAATACATAGTTTAAGCAGGTAAGTATATCATCAATATAGTAATTTTAACCATATGTATGAGGCCCGCTAAAAGAAACAAGTAATTTACAAGTACCATCAGAAAAGCGGGTCCATTCAGATTCCTCTCGTGATCTCTATTAAGTCCGCGCTTGCCAGTCTTTGGTATACTCGAAAACCGTTCTACCACATTGGCGAAACGCATTCTCTCAGCGGCCGGATAATTCGTTAACTTATTGGTCAATAAATAACAGAAAATGAGTTTCAGTGTCCTCATTACAAGTTGCCAACATAAAAACAGTCCGACACCATATTAGTTACAAACAGTAACAGTAATCATAACGGGTGTATTTCGGCCCGCGATGCGCCTGCGCAGCTTTAATTGGTTATTCAGCTTCGACATGAACAAGCCAAGAACTAATATACATTCTATGCCAAGACCTTACAGGAAGTACCACTATACTGAACCCTAAGTTCTGAGCACTAAAGTTTATTAGGCCTGCATACGAAAGACGTAGAGGTGACTGGTCCGTGACGTCATACGTCGCCGTTTTAACTTCAAGCTTCATTTAAAATTAGTTAAATTGGGTTAAATGTACCAATTGGGTCTAATTACAGTTCGTTGGTTGTTGTTTTGGAGCTACCTACATTAGACTTCATGTTTGTTGTTTGAGCATTACATTATTTGAATATTCGAAACGTTTGACAATTTTACTTAGAGAGATAAGTCATGACATTACTTATGAATTCTCTAAGCAATTTTATAATGAGGGTAACAACAAAACTCATGGTCACTGAATCGATCCCCGCCCCCGGCTTGAGCTTTTAGAGTAGGTAACAGCGTCATCAAATCACGACATGATATGAGGGTAATTTCCGTACCTGCCTTGCTAGCTACCACCCACCAACCATCAAGTTTGAAAAATTGACACCAAACATACAGTGGGTACAGGCAGCTTCCTTGGGAGCCAGTCAACAGTCTAGGTCTAGCGAGAGCGAGGGTTTTTTTAAAATAAAGATACCTGTTTGCTTTTGTGGGCCGATGACTTTATTTGACTTTATTAAAATAAAATACTAATAACTAATTACAATTCCGCAGCTACTACAATAACATTTGAGCAATCCACTGGCAATTGGCAGCCTATAGATAGCTCAGATGCTCTAACCCCTTACCGGCTGGCAGCGAACCCAGAAAGCTAGCAGCATTACCACGTTGAATTGCAATGCTGATTCGTTGAGCCAAATATGTGCCAGCATTTTGGTCACGCGTCGCATCGATCAAACGCTCTGATAAGTTCAGGTTAGGTTGTCGTATCAGTACCTTAATGCTAATGTATTTATATTGGATCACGTGACCATGCATTTCCTCTGATTCATGCATGAATCTTAAGTCACGGGTGAGCGGTGGTGCGTTGCAAAGCTTTGCACACGACTTGCTCAAGCAGATCGTAAATGCAAGGTCAGACAGAAGCACATCGCTTACTGCCCGAAATAAGTTTGATTTACAGATCCAGCTGGTTTGTATTTATTACTTAAGGCTTTAAATAAAAATGTATTTATGTTAACGTATAGGAATACATTTTTTTCTATGAATTGTCTAAAATAAAGAATATTAATATTGAGTACACGATTTTTGCTGATATTTTTGTGCGAAAATTTCCTTCTGGTTAGATCTCTCAGACTGCTGTTGTGACAGCAGTCTGAGGGATCTAACCAGAACAATATAGTCAATATATCAATAAGATCTAACAAGACAGAGTCGAAAGACGTGTCGAAAAGGTCAAGGTATAAGGTTATTTAGGTTCGGTTGGTTCGTAATTGTTAACTGTTGGTGTTCGTACAGTAGCATACAGTACACTACTTACTTGCATTTTTGCAGGAGGAGAGCGGTTCATACTGCGGATTTTTTCGTACGGAATTATCACAAAAACATGTACCAATACCAAAGTAAACTGAAAAAAAAAATATTTTTAAAACCCGCAAAGCATCAAAAAAACATTTTCTACATGTTAGGATTATACATACGCTTGTGCGATTCCGTGACGCTAGCACGGATCAACACGAGAGTCAGGGTTGTAGTAATGAAATCCAACCGAGCAAAAGACACCGATTTTGCGGTGACAATGCCCGCTATCAAATTCCACAATGCATCACATAAGACAATGGATTGTTTACAAAACTACGTCATGGTCATTGGAAGTTATAGAATTAATGTAAAACTGATAATTTTAATGGCTTTTTGACGTAAACAAATGGTTCCGCGAGCATCTTTACCCTAAATGTGCCATGTCCGAGATTATGTCAGAAACTAGGTGATCCATGTACTATAAAAATAATTTACAATCTCTAATACCAGTGAAACACATATCCGATCAATAACATAAATGTGAAAATAAGAGTAGTCAATGCCTCGGTCAACGCCTCAAACGTTTGGTTGCCTGGAAGAAATCGCTTTAAGCGATAAGGCCGCCCTTTGTATCACTGTATCTATATTTGTTTGTTTGTTTTCTTTATGTACTAAACACATGAAATAGTGTGCAAATAAAGAGTTTTCTATCTATCTATCTATCAATGATGAACAAATGGTGTGCTCGCGGCATTACGAACAAAATACGAGGTAAATAGGTGCCAAGTTCTGTAGATAAACCTCGAATTCATTTCTAAAGATGACGCTTAGTAAACTATTAAATTCAACAGAGTACAATACCCAATATGAAAACACTTTGTTAAAACAAAAAGAGGAATAACAAACAAATACTGAACAATAGCAATAATGGCAATAGGCGGCCTTATCGCTTAAAATGATCTCTTCCAGACAACAATTGGATGGGAAGCACATAATAGATGAAGTCGAGAGTGTGTTAGCACGCAACCTTATTGACGGCACGATCGAACTAACGCCGAAAAATGGCGCGTCCTTTTCGCGTATAACTTCATACGTAAAGTTATAGTTTTTATTGTTTTACAATATCAATGAGCGTGCTGAAATTACCTGCTAAATTAATATAATAAAAAGAAGAACAAGACGTTAAACGTACCTGTCAATATTATAATGGAACAATGACATGCATTCATTAAACATAACGCAGCCTGTGATAAGAATCCAAATGAGCCATGTGCATTATGTCACGTGTCTAAATTAACTCAATATTATGACTGCATTGCATTATTTTTTCGAGAAACATCACACTAATATTTTAAAGGCGAGAGTTCGTCGTTTGTATGTTTGTTACTTATTCACGCTGAAACTGATTGCATTGATTTGCATGAAATTTGGAATATAAGCGTATACCCTGCAATATAACACATAGGTTACTTTTCATCATCATCATCCCCACGCGGGTGAAACCACGGGGCGTAGCCAGTATAAAATTAATGAAGCATTTTTATGCATGGGAATTAAATCTGCATCGCATAAAGCTTTCTGCTAAATGGTTCTTTGACATTGAGTTGATAAGAACACAATTTCCATTAGGTCAGAAGCTCTTTCAAGATAATGTCTCTTTCATAAGGGGCAACCACTTATTTCACGATTGATTATCGATGATATTATATCTGAGTATGTACTTGTGTGGAGACCCCATAAGCATCTTCATTATACGTTTGAATTTTCCTGATATTTCATTACGGTATATGCATAACCATTTTACTTTTTTATTCTATGTTATGGTATGGTTATAGTTGTTAGCCAGACAAACTTTCGCTTTATAATATTAGTGTGATTTAAACGTCGAGTTCCTACTGTGTTATTTTTTGTGACTAGCTTTGTATAGCTCAGCGCTTATTGTATGTTAACCTTCAGATCACTGCTTATTGCATGAAATGTATTATATGAGTATGTTTATCGGTGTTCGTATGAATTCCCGAATCTGAAAATCATCATGTCAGCCATAAGACGTCCCCTGCTGCATAGGCCTTCCTCATAAGCTGAGCTGGTAAGAAGCTCCACGCATCCAGGCCCATCCTCTTAAGAATTTAGTTATGATATAAAAAAGAACAATTGAAAAGCAATACTACGGTAAATTTAAGTAGACGTAGCCACTTGCAGTGACATTATTTCTGAAATGTCAGAATAATATTTGAAGAAGAGAAATCACCTTTAATTTAGTGTACAAAGCTGGACAGGTAAATACTTTATACCTTACATCAAGCTTGTAACACAATGCGGAATCTAGAAGAGACTTCCTTGTGCAAATTGTTGACATAAAACATTAATGTAAATGTATACGCACGTACTGTCGTTTCTTAGCTTTGAGGAAACTTGTACAATACAATACACAGTAATAGAAAATGAACAAGATCAGTGAACGTGGCTTGGATAATTTGAGTCGTATCGTTCACATTATAGTCCAATAAACAATAGAATGTATATTAATGGTATATTAATTCTGTTTGATAGGATTGTATAGAACTGTATTGCGCTGCAATACGACTACGCTACAATTTTCACAATAATTAGTCGAAATTGCAGCTTCGTCATAACTCATAACATAATCCAAGCCACTGTGATCTTCTGTATACATAAATATAGAATAGAAATAGCAAACCGTTACTTACTAACTAATAAACCAACACATAACTATAGCAACCAACAGTTGAAAGGATTGAGCTGCAATTTCGAATCCATATATTTATTATGATGTAGGCGTTCACTGAGGACAGAACTTTAAAAATTCAACCCCTAAACCCCTCTAGGGGTAGAACTTTTGAGACGAAGTTCAGAGTTTTTTAAAATGAAAGTTTACTGTAGCGATCGGGAAAACCATAATCCGCGCAGGAGTCATCAGCGGCTGCAGCTTGTGTGGGTACAGGAAATAAAATGACATTGAAATCAATTTACATTATTAACATCAGGTAATCAGTGGAGCGTTAATTGATAATTTGTGACGCAGCGGTTCGGCAAATAGTCAAGGTCGCCCTCCTAAGCTGACACTTAATATACAGGTCTTCTCTAAATTAAGCGCAAGGCCATTCCCCTTAAACCAGTTAGCGAGTTATGTTGTGCCTTCCCGGGATTTAACTTCATTTCCGCACCTGAATTTGCCGTGACGTCAGGGGCTACATTGTCCGCTTACATATTATATATACCTGCGCCCTCGATGGCAGCAGGAAGATTGTTTAAGCTTAGTGGATTGTAAATAACGTGTTTGGAAGACACGATTTTTGAGGAACTCCGATGAAATTATACCCCTCTCCCTGTGTAGAAGACAGCAATGACAACATAGTGTGATCTTGCCCATGTGAATTTACATAAATTTCTCCATTCTTAACAACATAACAGCACGTTGTATTAATATCAAACAATTTCCATATATCAGGGAATTCGCAACCGAGAATGAGTTATCGCTATCATATATCAAGATTCCCGGTTCTACTCCAGAATACGTATCGATATTCCTCATTGTTGCAGTGGATTTATCTTCTTTCCTTTGTTTCCCAATTTAATTCGATCTTCCTTTGTTTATCGGTTTTGTTTGTTTTTCACGTGATTTCCAATTGCTTTTGTATTCATTGTCAATTTGTGCTGTTCACAATGAACACTAGCGGATCTAGATATCGATTCTTATTGAATAGACTGACTGAACGTAGTTTACTTATTGTGTCGGGGTGTCATTATTGTATACTAGTATTGATGTTATCTGTCTTAACCGAAGTAATAACGTATTTAAAAACTATACAAACTCGCTTCCTCTACTCATCCGTGGAACACTTTCACAATCGAATGTAGTCGAAGTCAATTAAATACGCATATTAAGCAATATTAAGGATAACTCAAATACTACTACTCAAATCTTGATCAAATTTAAATGCAACTGCATGAGAAGCATTAGCTTTCAAATAAAAAAAGGATCATCAATATCGGTTTACCCATAGAACAAAGTTATAAAGAAACATGTAAAAAATACAGTCAAATTGAGAAACTCTTCATTTTTATGTCGGTTAAAAAAGAAGAGAAACAAGGAGATAAAATTCATCTACTTTTGGTTAGACGATATAGTAAAAAGTAAATAAGAATCCAATAGCCACACTGTTTATTTTATTGATGTTTTATTGGTGACGTGGTAAAATCGCATAGTTTAACTTCCTGAGTATTTTATCCACTTAAAAAATTCCAAATACAACATAGGGAAGTATTAAATTGCCGTTTTCTATAGAACCTAATAGATACTTTGAATTCCCAAACCTTCCTAGTTTAAAAACAACCTTTTTTTAACATTTTCGAATGAATCCTTTTTCACATGATACTTTCTCCACCAAGAAGAACCTCATAGGTTCTTCTTTCTCTTAAAGGTTCTTAAAAAATGTGCAACATTCGATTTTCGAGATGGGATAGATTCTTCGAAAATCTTAGTCATTTTTGAGTCCGAGTTCCGACGCGGAATACACGCGGCAGTAAAGGCTCGCAATAAAAACGCTGCGTTTGGAGAAGAGACTGCTAATTAACACACTGTGCGTATTTGGTTTAAACGCTTTCGCTTTACGATAACCGTAAAGGGAACATGCAATGGCTAACCCCAGATCAAATGCCGCAACACTGAGCTAAATAAAAAGCCAACAAAAAGATTATGATATTATTACGTTTTTAGTTAAACAGTTACCATACTGTTTGGTGGTCTCTTCAGGATGTTATTCACTGTACATTTCATTTCACTTCAGGTCTGGTGGAGCAATAACAGTAGATGTTTACTGTGCAGAACTTCGAACAAATGATGGCGAAACTGGCACTGAAACAGCCCAGACTTGTGAATCGACCTTCACTTTTGTTGCTCCATGATAACGTCTTGAAGACCTCACGCTGTACGAGAAACCATACGTCATCCTCCGTGGTCGCCAAATCTTGCTCCAACGGACTACGGTTTTTTTCGTGATTAGGACAATTTTCTGCGTGATAAAAAATGTTCTTCTCAGGAGGCAGTACAAAATGTTTTTACATAGTTTGTCGAAAGTAGATCCTCAGAGTTCTATTGTAAAGGCATACTCGTAAATGAACTTCCGATTAGATGGCAGCAATGTGTAAATAATGAGGGTAAATATTTAGATTAAATAAAAATGGTACATCTTAGAAAAAACGAGTTTAATTTTTCGGTACCAGCCGGCAATTTCATAGTTTTTTACCCTAATACATATTTGGCGGCAAGTGTAAGTCGACATAATATCTTCGGTAATATCACACCGACGCGTTCGCGCCGCGCTGTCTTGGTTATTGTTTCGCCGTCTCTCACGGTTTTACTCGCTTGAAAGTGGAAACGATTCAATTTATTAGAGTTCTCTAGAAAAACGGAACACTTTCAACGTATGATGTGATTTACGTATCATTCAAAGTGACATAACTTATTGGCCGCGGCTAAGATGTTTCATACAAAGTTTCCAAACCTCCACTTCCATAAGAAAGCTGTTAAACCTATCGCTACGTTTAAATTAGTATGGTTCATAAAAATATGTCTTGAATTTGTTGTCTGTTTGTATTGAAATCTTGATTAAAAATTACTATGCGTTAAAGCTAGTGCAAATGTTAGGTACCTTACGTTATTTTTAGTAATTTTTACGACAGCTTTTAATTAGGTTGGGCTCTCCATTTGCATTATACATTAAAGGTCTTCATAATATTACTGCATATGTGTGTTTGATGATGACGTTTACTTGTGAATAAAAAACTTTATGCTTTTTATTTAAGATGTTAGATTCAGCTAAGACCTAAAATCAGGTAAATTTTTCAAAGTCGCAGCCATTGTGTATAGACAATGATAAATAAAGTAACCTGGGAAGAACCCTGCCAAATACGTGTCCTAGACGCTCTTACCCGGTTTCATATTTATTATTATGTCGAGAGGAGACAAGTGCTTCCGTCGCTGTTAATTGAATACGTCTTTGACAATTGGATTTGGACATTTTGAGCGCAACCTTTGTCTCATTTCGTCCAATTTGTTTTATTGTTTGTGGCGGGATTGCTTTTCTTGCGTAACATTGACTTTGTTGAGATTAGAATGAATTTAATGAAATGTTTGTTTTCTGTTATTGATAAAAACATTTTAACCTATTAGGTATATTTGGCTCAACCAATCAGCATTGCAACATCGTGGCAATGCTGATTAATGATGAATAACTAATTACAATACTGCAGCTACTACAATAACATTTGAGCAATCCACTAGCTATTGGTAGCCTATAGATAACTCAAATGTTCTAACCCGCTACCGGCTGGCAGCGTGCCCAGATCAAACGCTCTGATAAATTTTGGAAAATACGATGACCTCCAGGTCCCCACAGGCCCATTGAATTGCTTGTCTTAATAAATAACAAAATTGGCATCCAGTTGTTGAATTTGGAATATATACAATGTAATCAATAAGTAACCTCCAGCCTAACAAAGAGGTGTCTAACTTATCCATATTCTCTATGTAAGGTGCTAAAAGTTACCTACTTATTTCGAGTTCCTGCTTCCTACTGCACAAAATCCTAATCAGCTAACCTAGGTAGACGGTAAGTCCTAATTGGCAATGCAAAAAAGATAAGCGCAAGGTCTAACAACTATGAGCCAACATGTGTCTATGTAGCCATAATACGTATGTAGATACGTATTATGGCTACATAGACACATGTCTATGTAGCCTATATTTCTAATCAGCAATTAGCAGCAAATTTAATTTCAAACAAGCAGACGAGCAGCCTGATGGTAACCGATGTCAGCGCCTGTATGTATTTCCTATCCCATCTTATCTATAACACAGGGGGGCTACAAATATCCATATGGAAATGGGCATTAAGATTATGTTGCCAATCCTTTTTAAGATTCTGATAACTGTCCTTTGGAAGAATCTCATATTGTAGCTACTCGGGAATACCGAGAGAGGAAGCTCGTTCCACATCTTGCAGGTGTATGACAAAATCGATCGGTTAAATCGCTGAGTGTGTGAATCCTATGTGTCAATTATGTGTGGATGAGCTAGTTTGGCTAGAACGGTGGTAAAACCTTTATGCTGGAATAAGTTTGACGCGTTCTTCAAAACACTTCCCGTTGTATATACGGTGGTAAAACCTTGATAGTGGAATAAGGTTGAAGAGTTCTTCAAAACACTCCCCGTTGTATATACGGTGGTAAAACCTTGGTAGTGGAATAAGATAGAAGAGTTCTTCAAAACACTCCCCGTTGTATATACGGTGGTAAAACCTTGGTAGTGGAATAAGGTTGAAGAGTTCTTCAAAACACTCCCCGTTGTATATACGGTGGTAAAACCTTGGTAGTGGAATAAGGTTGAAGAGTTCTTCAAAACACTCCCCGTTGTATATACGGTGGTAAAACCTTGGTAGTGGAATAAGGTTGAAGAGTTCTTCAAAACACTCCCCGTTGTATATACGGTGGTAAAACCTTGGTAGTGGAATAAGGTTGAAGAGTTCTTCAAAACACTCCCCGTTGTATATACGGTGGTAAAACCTTGGTAGTGGAATAAGGTTGAAGAGTTCTTCAAAACACTCCCCGTTGTATATACGGTGGCAAAACCTTGATAGTGGAATAAGGTTGAAGAGTTCTTCAAAACACTCCCCGTTGTATATACGGTGGTAAAACCTTGGTAGTGGAATAAGGTTGAAGAGTTCTTCAAAACACTCCCCGTTGTATATACGGTGGTAAAACCTTGGTAGTGGAATAAGGTTGAAGAGTTCTTCAAAACACTCCCCGTTGTATATACGGTGGTAAAACCTTGATGGTGGAATAAGGTTGAAGAGTTCTTCAAAACACTTCCCGTTGTATATACGGTGGTAAAACCTTGATAGTGGAATAAGGTTGAAGAGTTCTTCAAAACACTCCCCGTTGTATATACGGTGGTAAAACCTTTTTAGTGGAATTAGGTTGAAGAGTTCTTAAGAACGCTTCCCAGTGTATATAGAGTAGAAATTACACAGAGGCCCAGAGTTTGGGGTTATTTACAATTCTGATAGCTCTACGCTGCAACTACTCAACAATGTTGTTCATAACGAACATTTGTAAGGTCCCCATGTTATCACCCCCTCAAAACGAGAGTTCTATTTGTTAGTATTATGACTAAAGCTATTTTTTAAATTTAGATGTCAGGTTTGTAATTAAGTAAACTCAAGCACGACCGCTCGATAAGTCTTAATTATTTGTAAAGTAAGTGCGCAGATATAATTCCGCGTGGGCTTAATGTCTACATCTGACGTCATTCAAATGGGGCTCAGAAACCGGAACGGCAATGACGGTAAGCAACCGGTCCGATGATATGGAATATTCTCACGCACATAGTCGCCCTCATTGGTCTCATTATTCTGTGTGTCATATTGTAGCGAGCAAGGTATCAGAATGTGTAGCAATTTTGAACTCTGAAGCGGATGCACATTAATTAATATTGCGATTCGCCTTTCGGTCATTCACACGCATTTAATTGTATTGTGTATTTTTTTTTAAAACGAGACTGTCGACAAATTATTGTTTCTACAAATATACGTTTTCAAAATGATTTTGCTCGCGATGGCGGTAAGGAGGTATGCGTATATGTAATATAGTTTTCCTTACATAGTTTCCCTTTTAGAACAACGCTTTTTTCCACTAATGCATAGTCTGATAATGGAATTTCAGAGTAATGGAGATAAATTGGCTATGACATGGCACTATGAATATATTATAGTAGTTTTTATGAGAAAATGCATTCTCGTTTTGCATTAACAAATGAAAAAAAGATCTGTACCACAAAAATAAATAATCAGATAAGTACTTGTACCTCCTGCATGTTTTTAGGATTGTATGTTCGCTTGTATTTTAATACTCTCTCATCTATTTTTTCACACTCAAATCCCCTACTACTGCACTAAGATTTCCTGTATCGCGAAAGGCACGGACACAAACAATTACAGCACACAAACATCCAATATCTGAGACAAACATGGCATATTAATGCTACTGCCGCGATTCGAACCCATGGATCCCGGAGACCCAAAAGTCATGTCACTGACCACGGACACCGTAAAATTATATTGCGATGACTTTAGACTTAGTTCAAGGTATAACACACTAGCTAAGAAGTCAATTTACTAGTGACTTGTCATCCCTAGGATTACAATTGGACTCTTATTATGTTTGCGCGTCATGGCATGCCGTGTTGTCATAAACAGCGGCAGTATAATATCGTTTTTTACTTTATGTGTCAATCATCACGCGTCTGCACCGGAGACTTTGACATCTCTAAACTCATAAATAAATACTAACCAAAGTCAACGTATCAGACACTAAAATCAGTCGATGAGTTCTTACTGAAACACAGCTCGAAGTTTGTCAAACCCTCGCATATGCTGAGTAGGGACTCATTTCTGGCATCGCGCATCACTGCAATACAGTAACGATGTTTTTATTATGTCCTTATTTTTAATATCTGTTTGTCATATCATATTCTTCTGTAACTTTCGACTGGGTTAATCGATTTTGATGATTCTTTTTCTTTTTTTTCTTTTACTTTCTTTTTGCTTTCCGTGTGGGCCTATTAATTTCATCAAAATCTACTACTACTATAGTACTATTCATACCTCCACGACATTATAGTTGCGGGTGAAGAAATTGTTGAACATACAGGATGAAAAAAAAATTTAGCAAAAAATGGAACCGACTTAAATACTCAAAAATGTGAAATAACTTATCGAAGTCGGAACCATGATAGTTCTAATTGAACTATTATCAAAATATTGTGTCATTAAAAAAGTTTTTGTCCTAAAATGTAGCTGACTTAATCATATACCCCTTGAGGTACGCTTCGGTGTGAACGTCGTTCGTAATTCACGAAGTGTCACACGAGGGTCTCATCAAAGGAATCAGGAAACCTGTATAATGTGACCCCATCCAGCCGTGAGCTCCGTCGAGATGTGATATAATGTATCCTTTGAGGGCTTATCCTGTTCAATATCAGGTTTCTCTTTGTCATGAAAGGGGTGTTGCTATCCGCAACCTGCTTCTGTGGGCCTAATATAATGATGGTTCGGTTCTCGTGAATTATAAATTAATATTTATTCACCAAAGTTTTGGGTTCATAATTGCGGAGTTATTAGAGCGCATTAAAATAAGGTTCCAACAAAAGTCAACTTAAATGGCATGCAAATATTATCATAATCCGGCCTTATCTCTCTTATCCTTAATAACTTTTCATGAACGTTTTACACACAGTACCTAAGTAAACAATAACACATAATATTATAATAATATATTGTTTTTGCCCGATGCCGTGTTCGATAGAAAAAAAAAATATGTTACTCTACTAGAGATAGTACTAGAATAGCGCTTGACCACTATCTCACTTAATGGTCAGTGGCGTTGATAGCTCAGCGGTGGGACTGCCGACTGTCAAACTGACGCACGCTGGTTTGACCCCCACCAACGGTGAAGGTAACACCGTTTTCAAATTCCCGGCATGGTGGTAGGGTACTTTCGAGTACCCTCCTGGCTAGCCTCCCCCTCTCAAGTTTGAAAAACTGTCACATAACACATGGAGTGTTCAGGCAGCACCAGTCCTTGAGAGCCAGCAGGCAATCTAGTTCTAGCATCATACCATCTTCGACCACATCGTCACTGACCATCAAGCGAGTGTTTAAACGCTAGATTATAGAGTATATAAAAAACAGCGTCCATCAGGTAGACAGGCATCGCCGTCACCGTTACGCTTTCATCGCTTCAAAATACAAATAATCCCACTAATATTATAAATGTGAAAGTTTTGATGGATGGATGGATGGATGGATGTTTGTTACTCAATCACGCTCAAACAGCTGGACGGATTTGGATGAAATTTGGTATGTTGATACTTCAGGTCACACATAGGCTACTTTTCATCATCATCATTATCAATCATCACCACGAGGGCAAAACCGCGGGGCGCTGCTAGTAATTAATAATTAATGACCTGACTTGTACAGACTTGCGTTGCTCGATATACCTTCTGGCCAATGACTTTATCGGGTAAGGAATGCCAAAGCAAGTGTATATACAAAACCTGTTTGATTATTTGCGAAATGCTCATTTGGAGGTTATTGACGCTGACGGTGCACTAAAACTTGAGGATTAAAATCTGTGTTGTATTTTTGGAACGGAAACGAACGAAACGATGGTTAATCTTCTCAGCAATTAAAGCTCAATGCGCTGATCATATTTACTATCATCATTATCTCATAGGACGTCCACTGCTGGACATATTATGCCTTCCCCATAGGAAGGCGTAATATGTCATAACATAATTATTAATATTTGCCTGATATACGATACTTATGATATTATCCAGATGTCAGAAACGACTGGACAAATACAGGCAAGGACATGGATAAGTGGAAAATGTTGGAGGAGGCCTTTACCCAAAAAGGGGTCCATATTTCAATAAAATAGGAATAATTTAATAATAACATTTGAAATGTAACAGGAATATGGAATTAAATGGCTTTTTTATTATTATTTATTATACGATACTTAGTAAGCATGGATGAGGTTACTCTGTCTAGCAGACAGTTGTCAAACTCAAACTTATAATAGTAAAAAAAAAAAAAAAAAAAAAAAGACTTACTAATTTCTCATCAATTAATGTAGGTTGTGCTATGGAGTATGATACACAAACCTAATCCTTATTATTAATATATTAAGCATTGGCATTAACTCACGAAATATGAATGTCGATGTGCTTCGTTTATAAAAGTAAAACCAGCGACCCACAACATCCGATGTTATATTTTTAGTCATGAAAACAAACAGGGCCGAGTAATGACTGTCCGAGTGACTCAGACAGTACGCGCATTAAGTTGATGTACCTACTTACTTATCAATGTTTACACAGTAATCCTTATTTGAAACATATACGATTCATATGCATGTATATTTTTGTCCATTTTGATAACATATTTACTGAGGTAATATTTTTTCTTCTGTTATAATAAATACTTATTTAAAAACTATACAAACCGACTTCAACTAGAAATTAGTACCTATAATACCTACTCATTTTACAGGCACATGAGAGTTACCAACTTCATGTCTCAAAGTGATAGGCGCAGTGCAGTACTTTACGAATTATTCTTGTCTATAAGCAGTGGTTACCACTTATCATCTGTCACTGTGGGCCTTTTGCATGTTTCGTCACCTTATATTATTATCCCATAAAAACGTCATAAATACCATTTTTGATGCCACATTAACATCATCCGTTCATTGTTTTGAGATTTGCCTTCATAGATCCGTCAATAAGTAAGTGAATTATGTTTTACTTTTGAACCGACTTAAGGAAAAGGAGGTGGTTATATATACACGGCTTTAATGCTTTTTACAAAACGAAATATCAATACTAACACCACCTCTCATTTCCATATTGTTTAACATCATACATATTCTTTTTGTAACGTGGCTTGAATTATCCGAAGCCAAGCAAAAAAAAAAACACTTAGCGAGGAAGGTTTACTACAAAGAATATGCCCCAAGGACGCATTTATAAAACAGGCCCGATAAAGCACCGATTCTCATCAAATATGTATTATACCTACCTTATACGGGTTATGTAACATGGAAAGGGGTAATAATATAGACTCGCGATTCAAACGAATACATTGTAAGTACTAACTCGTATATAATAATATAATATAATATAGGACAACATTCACACAAGGTCTTCAGGTCCCAAACTAGGCAGAGCCTGTACTGTGGTAACCTGATGACTGATATATATACTTAAAAAATACAAAAATAAGAAGAATATATTTATAGATAATTATAAACCTAGGGTTAAAACATACTTATTTGCTAAATGAACCTTTTTTTTTTTTTTTTTAACGAGGTTAATCCCTTTACGGACTTCCGCCTGTCATATGGGACACAGACGGCTTCTGTCGGAGTCTGTTTAATGGTCTCACACCAACCCGACTATAGAATATAGCCGGGCCCCTACCGACTAAACCACCCCGGCGAGCAGACGCAGCCTGTCGGGGAGAGATGGGGAAGTACTTTCCATCCCGCCCCGGCTTAAGGTCCGGTGCCATCAACCGGACCAACGGCAGACGGAGCGGCTTAGTTCAGACCTTCAGCCGCTCCCCGGCACGTAGGGCCATTGAGTCGGTTGGGGCCCATAAACCCAACCGATGACCCTACTACACGGGTGGGGCGAGGAGGCGATCTGCAAATCGCCTTCTCCTCCCTCCCGTGCGCCGACGTCGGAGAGGATCAGCGAGGGCGTCGACCTCTCTGCTCCTCTCCGCGGCCTCCTTCTGCGAAATCACGATTTCGCAGAAAGAGGCCACCGCCTGCCAGGATCTGTCGCTCTCGAGCATGGCCCGTACCACGCTCGGCAACGAGAGATCCTGGCCCACTACCGCTGAAAGCGTGCACCGCTGTGGGACCCACGCGGTGCACGCTTCCAGCGTGTGAAGCGCCGTATCCTCCGGCGCTCCACACTCGTGGCAAGCCGGGGTCGCTTCCCTCCTTGCGATTCGATGCAGGTACCTTCCGAAGCATCCGTGTCCGGAAAGCACCTGCACCAATCTGAAGGAAAGCGACCCGTGTCGCCGCCCTACCCACCTCCCGAGGACCGGGCGGATGGCGTCCACCGTCCCCTGGCCGGGGACGGGTGGTGCCAGGTCCTCCGACCACCGCCTCAACAGGGCGGCCTGCGCCTGCCGTCGCATGCGCGCCACCTCCTCCCACCCTGGGGGCTCCCCGCGCGACTTCCTCGCCGCTACAAAATTGTAGATCTCGGCGAGGATTTCGGCTTGGAGCTCCCAGGGCGGGTCTCCGGCCAGCACGCATGCGGCTGTCCAGGACACCGTCCGGTAACCGCGTATCGCCCTCGTCGCGATGACCCGCTGCGGACGTCGCAGCAGGGCCTTTTGCTAAATGAACCTAGACTAACTTAAAATAAAAACCTTAAACATTTAATAAAAACTAAAATAAATCTAAAACGGGCCCCTGCGGCATTGTACCCAAGATGCCGGGTATATATATATATATATATATATATATATATATATATACTTAAATACATACTTATATATATACTTATATACACACCCAGACACAGGTCAAACAGACATGTTCATACACACAAATGTTTGACCTGTCCGGGAATCGAACCCGGGACCAGCGGCTCAGAAGGCAGAGTGCTACCAACTGCGCCAACCGGCCAGTCAACAAGTATATAACATATAATGGGACTTAATCCCGTGAAAAATACTTAGCTTACTCATAAAGAATGCCTGCTTAGGACCCAAGACGACTGTCCAGTCAATATCAAGTTTCATACTCACAGCCCTGCTCTATAGGATTCTTAGCGTCGCGGGAGGCATGGACACACATAATAACTTTACACAAACATTCCATCCCCGGTACAAGCATCCATGCTCATAAATGTAGGAATGTATATAAGATTTGAGTCTGAAAATTATCGCGAGTTTCTTCCATAATTGTAATGTAACAAACCGACTAGGACTCACGTGGTAAATAAGAGTAGAGTAGTAAGAGTAGATAAGGTGTTATTATTATTATTATTTATATAAGATGTTATTATAAGCTAAATTTACATGAAAAGAAAAAAAATAGTTTAAAAAATGTATTGAAAAAACCTTTAATACAATAAATTACACAATGATGTCAATTTAATTATTATGTAATATAGTATGTAACTTATGTAGCTTTAAAATCAGTCGTAAAAAAATTAACATAAATAGCTGTCTTGTTATATTTCCGCGTTGCAAGCTGCGAGCTATTGATAAAATGATGATTATTGAGAATATAATGTCTATTTTTAGAAAAGATAAAGTTGTATTATTCTAAGTCTAACTACACCTCTCCCGAAGTAATTTCCTGGCTATTAAGGCCTTGCAAAACAGTGGCAACATTGTCGCTCTATCACTCAGGATCTAAACTTACTCCATTACAGAGTAATGTTCTAAACGTGTTATCATCATCATCATAGTCTCAGCTATAGGACGTCCACTGCTGGATTTATTATTTTATTCTAAACGTATAAATCCACTTAATTCTATCAAGCGCCTTGTCAGGACGTGTGACATTAGCAAAGTTTGCTTCTCACTTAGGCATTTACTTCGCTAAGCCGCGGGAGACGGTACCTATACTTATACTTTTCAGATTCCTATATCTAAAGCAGGAATAACTTGCGTTACTGTTATCGTATTGCAGTCGCATAAACAATTGAATAACACATGTACCTTTCGTACTATCATATATCTATCATATAATATCATACTATTTTTTGTATTTTGTAGGTAGGTCATAAGCAGTAACGTTTACTACAAATCGGCCCAAACTGGGCGTTTCAATTGAAGCGTCCTTTCCAGCAGTAGGTTATTTCGAGAAGCGTTCAGTATTTTATTTATTAATTCGAAGTTCTGCGCATAATGGACTTTGTAGAATCCCTTTGCACCATGGACAATAAAAGGGTCTCCGGATTAATAAGAAAATTTAACCATATTATGTTAAATAGTAGAAATCTATTAAACCACAAGTGCCGTACTTGTATTACCTGTGTTGTGGAAACTCCTGAAAACATTTGTGTGTGTTCACACAATAATTCTACTATTGTAGAATTGGGTATAATATTCCAAGAGCTGTAAATATACACTGTAATTAATTAATCTTGGGACTTTAGAAGGAGGATCAGCTCAAATACCAGCAAAAATTTAAACCATCACACAGCCAGCAAAGATTTTAACAATCTAGTAAGTGTAACTAGTTCAAAGAAGTTTCTACTTCAAGTCAGAGAGACGCTAAACCACAGAAAGCTTTTTTACTCTTTTACTGTGACCAATGCATCCGGACACATTCAGCCCGCACTGGCCACCGAGAGATAAAAGTTAAAACGGTTTTAAATTTAGAACAAGGAAAACGCACAACCACAAACCGACTGATGAGGTTTGTTGTGTGCACAGTTTGTAAAGTCAAACTCATTAAATCAAACTTTGATGCCACATCTTAAACATATCAGATTATTTATGTTTCATTTTGGTTTATTTTTTTTATTTCTATGTTGAAAAGTTATCATTTATTATTGTTTAATTTTTGTTTTCTTTTTTTTCTTTTCAGGAGCTGACTTGTCTGCTTTTCTTTGCACCGCGTTACTTTTAATTTTCTTCATGGTATCCACATGTAAGTTTATTTTATGTTATTTTTGTTTTAAATTATTTTTTATTTATGTGTATTCTTTTGGTTTTCACAATTTTACGTGACTAGAGAAACACTAATGGACAATAGAAAATTACTACTGTACAGCACACGTCTATTAATAATTTATTTATTAGGGATTAATATTAGCTTCTTAGAAATATACCCCGAAAGTCTAGGAACCAAGTTTAAGAAAAAAGTGAGGATGTCGGCAAGTGACTCACATTTTAGGGTTCCGTACCAGAAAAGGAAAAAACGAAACCCGTATAGGGTAACTTTGTTGTCCGTCTGTCTGTCTGTCCAGACCCTTTTTCTCAGGAACGCGTGGAGGTTGAAATTAATATCAAATACTCAGGTCTACTGTCCCTTAAATTAGGGCTGTGAAAAAAGCAAACTTCTAAGCCAACGCAATCAAAAGATACAACCGTTTATGCTGCAAATTTTCTATACTTGCAAGGGAGTTAAAACCTACAGGGTACTTACTGTGAACTCAGGAATTAACAAAAATTCGGTACGAAGCAAGGTCTTATATATGGCACAGAAAAAGGGAAAATTGCAAAAAGCATAAATTTTTAGTTACTTCATATAATAAAAATTGTTTTGATAATTTTAAACGTACTACCCCTTTCCTCATGAATGCGTCGATGTATTAAATTGAAATTCATATCTACAGGTTTGTACGGAACCCTCGGTGCGCGAGTCCGACTCGCACTTGGCCGCTTTTTTCTAATAAATTTTCTGAGACAAATATTGTTTTCTGCTGAGAATGGATAATATGTATAAAGATGTCAGGCTATACAATCTTCTGGTCTAGCTCTACGGATCTGCTCGGAAAGGAGGGACGATTCTAATCCAAGATACTCACTCAGTGTTATAGCGAATTCACTAATACCCCAGACTCAAAGCCGTCACGGTCAAAGCTTTGCTCGAATCCAATATTAGTTGTGAGTTGTTTGCGGATGGATTGAAGAATTTACTAAGGATATGTAAGGAGTTCAGTGAAAGTTGTGTGTGATTAACTATTATAAAATAAATAATTTCTTTTTTATTTATTATATAAATCATCATCATCTCAGCGGCGTTTAACAGTATATAATATGTATTTTATTATATATACTGTTAAATAAAAGATAATTTTGAACATTTTGATAATCGTAAGTTGTATGAATCTTGCCATTTTATTTTTGGCAATGGCTTAATGGCCTGACTATCGGAGTTTTTGAACCGCCCGAAGCTTTTGACTAGGTCTAACTGTTTAAATATGTGTAATACCGATAGTTTAAGATTGAATAGGTTTCAGAACTTTGCTACTTCAATATTTTTCATCAAGTTGACCGGTAAATCTTTTTTTTCCGGTTCCCATTCAGGCAAGGATTCAATTTGGCGTTATTTTCCGGTTATGTTCCAACCCGCCATATATAAACGTAAACCCATAAGCCCTCAGTGATCCGATCGAGAGGGATTTCGGTGAATACGGGGCACCCTTTGATGGATACGTCAAGGTTCGCGAAAAATATCAAAAAGAATTTGTAAAAACGTTACCGGGCTCTTCAAAGAGACTTGGATTTAGCAGACTACCTTTATTTGGTGTGACCAAAGAGATATTATTTACCTATAGCATCATGGTCAAATGAAGAAAGAAGAATATACATATATATTAATTGCAAAATACAATACTACATTAAACCTATATATAACTTAACCTATCATGAAACTGAACAATTACTAAAGGTAACTGTGTAGGTAATATCTCTTTCCACAATTTATCACACACACACACACACGCACACACACACGCGCGCACACACACACACACACACACACACACACACACACACGCGCACACACACATACATACATACACGCACACGCGCGTAGCCGTTCTTAATATTTATGTATAATATATTTCTTTTATGGCACACTTGAAGGAAGCTACAACACAAGAAACTGATTTCTTAGTGTAGCTTCTGTGAAGACAAACTAACAGATAAGTCAACGAATATGAATATATTTAGTTATGTTATTTTAGTTTGTATATATATATTGTACACTTTCTTGTAATAAATAAATATTATAATATAATATATAATAATATATATATAAATATTATATATAAAATATATTTGTCCTGGTCACGCTAACTTGAGCATAGATCAGATATAATACATAACTTGAGGGTTCCAATACTCGCCATACTTGCCAGACGGGTTGGTGGGCGCAGTGTGATGTGTGAATCTCAGAAGGCGCTGCTGCCCACCTTCTGGTACGTGTTCCCTTAGTCGATTCTTACGGCACCCACGAGAGGAGGTGGGGAAGTACTATTCTATAGCCGGTACGCCACGGCAATCTTGTTGATAATGAAGGTGAATGTTATGCAAATGATACTTTGTACCTAAAATTAAACCCTTTTTTTACGCTCTGAATAGAAGCTGGTACCGTAAAATCTAATTTCATTTTATATTATTTCGAAGCTTTGCCACCGGGTAACAAATAACTCTGTGAATTTCAGCGCATACTGCAGGTACAAAGTGGTATAATGCAATATCACGAAGCAAAATGAAAGCAAAAGGAAAATCGTGCTCGCTTGCGGAAGGCGGTTGCTATGACAACGCTTCCTTTGTAATGGAATACCTATTTTACTGTGAACGCTTGCCTGCATTATATCCTGGTACAAAATATGATATTAAAATGTTATTTATATTACCTACTGGCATCTCAATAAAAGGCGTGGTTGTTAGAAACTGTTACTTATCACGTTTTAATGGCAATGTATTAATCCAGCTTGCCGTGGCTGTTATTTTTTAAAAAACATTTAAAAAACAATTATTGATCACGTGAGCGTAACTCCTTGTGCAAAAATGCTGTAGCGATGGTAGCTTCTGGGTTTGTGAGTCAGAGAGTGTCGGACGTCAACTAGATGGTAGTTGGGTCGAGTCAGTTGATGGTCAATGACGATGTGGTTGAAGATGTACTTAATCACGCTAGACCTAGATTGTTTATTGGTTCTCAAGGACTTGAGGGTGGTAGCTCGCCAGGCGGGTACACGTAAGTACTCTACCACCATGCTGGGAGTTTGATAACAGTTTTACCTTCACTGGAAGCTCAAGTCGTTGGTTGGGATCGACCCATCCTTCTGTTGTTTGACAGCCGACGCATACACAAATACAAATACAAAATATTTTATTGACATAAATATTACATTCCATTTCTTGAGTCCATAGGCTCTTGAACTAGAATTACTGTGTTTCAAGAGCCACTGAGTTATCATCATCAAAATTGTGTGAAACAATTCTATTCAATTTAATTGTATACAAATTTATCTATATTGTATTGTATTATATTATAATATTGTAGTTAGTAGTCTATAGTATTTAGTCTATTTTATTACATTTTCTTACAATAAAGTAAATTTTATTCTAACAAGTGGACATTCATACATTTTATGTTATGTGTCTACGTGGTTAGAGGTTAAGACAAATAAATTTGATGAGCTTAGATTAAAAAAATATTTTTATTTTTCATTTATTTACCATTTCAAAAATATGATTAAAAATCAAGGTGACATAGCATTTATAAACTATAAAGGTTTATATAATTAGGGATCAATAGAAACGTCCTATAATAGGTTTAGGTTTATGTCTGAAGCCGGCCTTAGCTTCAGCTATCAGTAATAAAAATCTTCCAGAATATAGAGCACAATATTACCTCCAAAAATTCATATTAATCCCGCTCGGTTTTTTATATTCGACGTCAATTTATGGGCTCGTGCTCTGCGCATACTAACATCTTTTTGTAACGCGTAAGTAAGGATAAACTCGAATATCCCTTTCTTATTAAATAGGAACTTGAGATTAATAAAATGAAATGTGCCTCGAACGTTGGAGTCATTTTTAGTATCGTTTGTTAAAAATGAGAAATATTATCATTTTTGCTACGCTTGTTTATAAACTTTCGTAAATAAGTCCCGAAATGTGTTTTTTTTTTATCCAAGAGATTCTTCCGCAACAGTCCGATTTGCCGAATACAATCATCTCACTTGATGTAGGTGATAATGTGGCCGAAGTTGGGATTACGCTGGAACTAGAATGTTGCTCGCAACCGCACCGAGCCTTTACATAAAATTATTAATTAATAAATTACAGTCAACTATGATCTTTCATTGTCGTCAACATGGATCCTAAATAAGAACTAATGAAATTAAAATGGTACGCAATAAATATTCTATTTCAAAAATATATTGGATTTTTTACTTTATGTTGTATTTTTTTTTTGTATTGGTTTTACCCGCGTGCTACAAATTTTCTGTTCGGTTATCCCTCGACAGCCATATTTTTTCCAGAACACATAGTAGCCACGTCCTTTTCCAATGTCTCATCTATCTTTACATCAAAATTCATCGAAATTGGCTTAGCGGTTTCGGTGTGATTACTTAACAGCCAGAGTTACTTTCACATATTTTATAATATTTATATTAGTTTTTTGTCGTATCTTATATAGAGGAACCATACATTTTTTCGGGATTAAAAGTAGCGTATATATTAATCCAGGTTATATAGTAGACACTATATAACCTGGATTAACACAAATGCATAAGCCTGCAGCACCTAGCAGCGTCGCTAGTTTATCGATGTTTTATCGGATACTTTTTAGGGAGTGCGCTCTGGAGGTATATAATTAAATTCCTTCGTTCCCATTCCATCTGAAAACGATCAGACGGATGGCAGTGCGGCATCAATACATGGTAAACGTTCCAATTTGTCGCACCAAGCGTTTTGCTTGGTGCGACAAATACGTATACACTATTCTCAATTTAAAAAATGCTGCTTTTTACATTCCAAATTTCATTCAAATCTATGAAGCCGTTTAGGCTTCGAGCGTTTACTAAGGCGACACAATATACCCAAACTTTCGCATTTATAATATTGGTGTGATTAAAAACGTAATAACGTACAAACAGCAACTTTACAAATGTAAGCCTCAAAGGTAGCGAAATAAGGCCGGTGTTTGTGTGTACAAGAGTTTTATTAAGGTGATCTGAACGGCCAACATTTAATTTTGTGCTTTGCGATTACCCAAGCGCCCATATTAGATACGAGTACATACTTCTGGATCAACTGTGTACATATTGCTTCTTGTTATTAAGTATCGTGTGTACTTTCAAGTTCTTAGGGTTCTGTCCGTTAAGTAATAACAACGTATTAAAAACTATACAAACCTATTTCCACCACTGATCCGTGGAACATCTTCAACGGTGTCTTGAAGAAATGATAACATCATCGATATTGGTAAAGTCAAATAAGCATGTTCATAAGCTACTTCTGGTCAGATCTTGATCTAATTTAAATGGGACCAAATAGAAAGTGCTAGCTTTTAACTAAAAAATATATATACATGTAATCTATATCGGTGTACAAGAAAAAGTTCCAAGGTAACCCAATAAGAAGTACAGACGAATTGAGAACCTTCTCCTTTTTGGAGTCGGTTCAAAAGTGACCATCGGATAAGAAGTCAAATAAGCAGTATATAAAGCATAACTCAAAAGTACTGGTGAGATCTTGATCGAAGTTAAGTGGGACCACACGAGAATATTTCAAGAAATAAAAATAATCATCTGAATTGTTTCTCGTAGAAGAGACAGCGTCTGAGACAATCTATAAAAAATCAATAACCAGAAATACTGGACATTCAATCTATAAAGCCGTTTATTATAAAGATTTCAACGGCACTTTTATACATTACATTAGGCCTAATGTAATGTATAAAACCGTGCCGTTGAAATCTTTACAGCCGTTATTATCATCGCAGCTTTTCCCATGGTATTAGGTTTAAACCTACGTTGTCAATGTTATGTAATAGAAAAAATGGGTTAAATCAATTGTATTTGATTAAATAAACAAAATATTAAGCGTATAAAAATATAATTAAGCGTCTTAACCTGCCGCTTAATTTAGATTCCTTTTTATACATTTATTTTGAAAACAGTACCTATTAGTATGAAGGATCTGGTTAACTAAAATTCAAATAACATATTAAAAATCGCTACATTTATATTAACCACAGATAAGCTAGTCTATGTGTGATATCGACCCACATCCAGTAATTTAAATGTCGAATTACCACCGTCATATAAAAGTAATTATAATCCCCAAATATGCATTAATAGTTTTAATTCGTCCGTTTCTTCAATAACGAATTTCCTTGGCACATATAACACATATGTCAGCCGTGTCAAGGGTGGCATAACACAGGTCATGTCAAAGATTAGTTATTCAAGTTATTTACGGTCAGCATCAGCCTTGGCGAGCTTTGCCTTCATGGACTCTGCATTACTCGATATCTGCAGTAGCAGACTATAGGTGAAGTTTTTTATTGCGTATTAAGGCTACCATTTACTACATAGACAATTTTGTGTCTTTTCAGCTTATTTTGTTGAAAAAAATAAAATGGAATTCATGAGATCAGTTCATGAAGGTTAATACTGTTTGAAAAAAATTGTTTTCTTTTGATAATTTATAATTGAAAAATAATTTCGAGGACCATATTTTTCCTTTATCAAAAATTGTCGAGATAACGACAAAATGCGCTTGAACTGTGTTTTATACCAGGAGACAAGAAATGAAGTCTAAAAATGTTTTGAGCCATTTCAGTTCATTTTTATTAAAGTACATTTTTTTTAAACGCCCGCGAGCCTCTGTAATGTCAGCGGCACGTCATAAACTGCACATGCTATGAAAATAAATGTAAACAGGGTTTATCTGCGAGACCGAATCAGAGACGAGAAGATCTATCATGTAAGACCGAAAGTTGCCGAATGGATTTGGAATTTGAAATAGCAGTGAGCGGGGTACATATCAGGTAGAACTGATGATAGGTGGTGTCGGAAGTTCATCTAATGGCCGGTCCATTAGATGAACTCTCTCCATAGCTCGTTGTGCTACTTTGAGCTTGTTCATAGTCAGAGATACGAATTATTTCCTCATAATTTCGAAGTCCTTGACTTTGCATCTTAGTGATACACAATAAAATTATTAAAAACGTAAACTAGGGTAGGTACGCTCTAAGATCCCGTAACTAAAAACTGGACTAGGTAGGTACAACTACTGGTAAATGCACACACAGTTATTAGTTTTAGAAGAGCTATTTGTGCATTTTTGGAACGTATATGAAAAAAACAATCCATTTCAAGGCCGAAATCTGCCTAATGACGTATATCAGCATATACAGTTAATTTATATATTTCTATAAAAAATAGAAAAACAAATAATACATATTCTGCAGTTTTGTATCGGATTTTAAGGTTATACACTTTCTAACACATACAATAAAACATAAAGGATGAGGTGTTGTTATACTGAGATGTTCAATCAGAATCAGAAGTAATTTGTTACATAAACTGTACAGATTGCTCTTATAAGCATGATTTCATTTAGGCTCAACAGTTTTACCCCTTATCGAGTTATAAATATTTAATTAACCTAATGTAATAATGACATTAGACATCTATAATGACATTACAGTTAAATATAACTCTTTACATTTTAACATTATTTCAATGCGTCATTGTGAAAAATCCGATAAAAAGAGATGGAAAATGTCATTATGCTTACAATGACAATGACTCAGTATAACAACACCATTGAGAACTCCATGAACCATTTACTCTAACCCCTCCCACAGCAGTAACGTACTTAAAAGTGCAAACAGTATTAAAAGGAACAAACACCTGGGTGTTCCATTTACAGGGCTGGGGGGCAATTCTCGCTTCTACTTTTCCCGTAGCTATAGTATCGAGATTTTCCTAGAAATATTCGTATTTTCTCACACTCAACTCATGAACTATATCGCCGAGCAGGGTAGATATTATATCGTCCAAACAACAGTTTGTGTGACATGGCATCGTTTGGTCAGTTTCAATGATGTTTGGACAGGTGCACTGATTGTTTTAGAGATCGCGCGATGTTATGAAGTACCTATACCCGAACATACAACAAACAGTATCCCACGTTGGATTTGTTCTTCTCTTCTAAGCTTGGCCCTCAAACATGAAATAAAGAAAATACACTGTATGACATAATTCTGTATGCTCATAATTGGTTCCGTCATAAACATCATGACCTGTATTACTATACATTTCTGTTTATTTACACACACACACACAACACGCACACTCACCCTCTCTCACATCCCCACACACACAACCTTCCACTCTACTACCAGCCTCACCTGACATAAAAATATACACGGTTATTTGTTTTTACACTTACTAGCACTGTAAACACAACGTTTGTCATATAATTTTAGTAATATGTGTAATCCTATTTTGGCCATAGTTAAGCTTAGATTTACTACATACATGTTTAATGTGACGCTGTTGGGTTATGTAAATAAATAAAATAAAAATACCTTACTGTAACACCAGCATTATTGACATACAATTTTGGCATTACTCCTTTGAATGTGACGATATCATCATTTTTTATCATTCCATTTACTGGCTTATAGCTTATATAGATTTACAACTATTTTTAAACTAAATTTAGAACTATTTTTAAAAAAAACCGCCTTCTTATACTTAGGGGTGGCATATTATCAACGTTTTCATGAAAATAAAGAGAAATACTGAATTGATTTCGATGAATATTGTATGGGTCTAACCTGAATAATATTAATTCAAATCGAATTTCTATCTATCTCTTCTATCTCTTTCTTTATTACAAATTTGTCCATAGTTCTATGGAAAAAAACATGAAAACAAAAGCAACCAAAGTTAGCACTTCTTTTCGTCTCGTAATGCTGTGATTACAAAACAAAATGCAGTGTAGTTTTTATCTACATGTACATATATCTAAATAAAGTACCTAATCGACCAATTTTGACAGACGTCTGTCGATAACAGTTGACAATCACGCGAGCTTTTTAAATGTCTGGGCACGTGAAGTATACGCGGGACAACTCTCAAATAATCATAAAAAATTGATAAAATAATAAAACCTTGGGTATGCCAAGGTTTAATTATTTTATTAACTTATTGCGCCATAGTTGACTTTACAAGAACAAAAATATTCCCTTACGCTAAGAGAAATAATTGGCCACCAGAATGTATATAGACAAAATTATAGCCGTTCGAAATCTCTACTGATACATGTAAAATGGCTAGAATTGGCCCTCCGCCCGTCTTTGCTTCACTGTTCTCATTTACGATTACTAAACTACTGTGGGTATAGTGGACCATGCAGCTGCTTTATTAGGTTTCCTGTAGCTATTTCAGAACTATATCGTGGTTAAATGTTTGGTTTCAAGAAGACGCAGAATTAAAATTCTCATAATTATATCTTGGCTTAAACCTTTTCAAAATTGTAGTCGATGCAGATGCTTCAATATACAAGAGATAATAAGCTTTCTATGTGCGGCGCATGAAATATTTAACGATTTAAACGTATATATTATAATAAGAAAAAAAAAACATTAAGTACTCTGTTTCACAAATGGTAAATATTTTGGTTGATCTTTGACGCTCACGTCGGGGCTTACAGATCGTTAGTTCCGGACACGGCTCATATACCCTGGTTCCAGAGTCAATGGTTCCGGAGCTCGGCCGGATGCTCCGCCCCTAACTCGATAGGGTGTCTGTCGCCGAGCAGTCTACATTACCGTGCGATCAGCCGATAGATGAGATATTCTGCCGACGACGACGCGACGACGTGTTTTCTCTAGGGTTGCGACGAATATTCGACCTTTCGGCCACTTATTACTAATTCGGAACATTATGTTATATTTACTCCATTCCAAGGTCCCAATCCCCGAGCTGGATGAGAACCTAATAGTGCACTAGTATACTTATAATATATGGCCTTGTGTTTCTACTTACACGTAATATATCTTTAGGTTGTAGAATAGCTACGTATAGATTTAGATTTATAATAACTTGCTTAATCAGAGAAATGAATTAATGTTTAGATATAATATTCACATTTAATTAAAAGTACTTAGGTAACCGAGCATTGCTCGGCGTTTTCTCAGGCAAGTCTCACTTCTATTTGTATTATCTGTCTCGACTCTATCAAATCGTAATAGCTATTAAAAAGTGCTCGTTTTTATAGCAATATATATTCTCTGGGCGACCAAATCGTTTCCGATACTCCTTGGAGGTATATACAAGAATTGCTCGTTTAGGAGTATAAAATAAGTATAAAGCTAACAATTGAATTGAATTGAACGATGCAATGAAATGAAAAAAATATTTGCTAAGGTTTTGTGTATATAAATATGAGAGGTTAAGTATAAAATATGGTTCCGACAAAACTCAGCCTATGCAACCGAAAAATATAATGAAATTATTATATGTATTTATATTATAAAAAAGTACTTCAATAGATTATATTGTCTTTAAACTGAACATATTAATAATATAGAAAATTAAAGGCATCTGAATATTATAACGACAGTGAAGGAACGTCTTAACATTATGCATGTTCCGGCCGATTATTAAAGTAAAAAGTATCAGGCCGAATATTCCGGCCAAAAGCCGACTGTACATTGGTTTGTTCAGTTTTAATAATGTTTGATGCTCTCGCTCTCAGTATTTAATATGAGGACGCACCAGACTGTTGAAGTGCCGGATTAGTGGGACTATATTATAGAGGTACTGTATTAGTGTTCGTAGGACAGACATGGTATTCATTAATGTGTTAGTGACAAATGACGATCAACTATATCGATACTACGTTTCCGTTTTTCGCTTGGAATGTATAATATATCTCATTTTATCAATTACACCCGCGCTTAGATAAAAAATACAAAATGTATACAGACATCTTAAATAACATCAGAAAAATTTCAGTGCGGGCACGAATACGTCCACTGCTGGACATTAATTTCCTCAATCTCAATAGGCCTCTTCCATAAATTTCCTAAGAGACCGGCTGTTATAAAAAATCCTTAAATAGTAGACGTAGACGAAGTTAGTCTCAGTCATTGATATTATATATGTTTATATGAGGTAGATGTCGCACAAGCGCGCGGGAACTGAGGCGGCAAAATTAAGATAATTGTCGTAATTTTGATTACTTTTTTCAAGCGCAAGTCTAAACATATAGCCATCCTTTTCTATATTATTTGTACCGTATTATCTGTCGCAGTAAGCATGTTTATGTAGTAAAGGAATAAAATCTGAGCACCGTACAGTATGAATATACGTCATCTTTAGTAAAACATCATTGTTGTCTGTAGGTAATAATGTGCCCAAAAAGCAGGCAACATCACCTCGTTGAATAACTGTAGTAATTGATAAGTACAGAACGACAAATAGAGGCAGAACTGAACTAGAAAAAACTCAGATCTGACCCTCTCCGAAAAATAACAAAAGAGTTACGTGATGAGTCCTCATTAGAAGCGCCCTCTGCATGAAAAGGGCAGAGTAACGAGCAACTTGACATTTGACATCGCATGTGTTCGTATTACAAGGTTGCGTTCTCAGGTAATGGGAAATCTTATACCCAACTTACTTTTTTTCTGGGGACATATTTTGAAATGAACAATAAAGAATAACAAAATAAAATAAAATAAGAAAAAAGCATGCGTGACTTTTACAATGTGCAGTTTATCTCACTAATATTATAAAGGCGGAAATTTGTTTGTCGTTTGTATGTTTGTTACTCCTTCACGCCGTAACGGCTGAACGGATTTACATGAAATTTGGAATGAAGATAGCTAAAACCCTGAAATAACACATACAACAACACACATACTTTTATTCCGAAAATATTGATTGTTCCTGTGTGATGATGGAAAGACACAAAAATTATCAATACCACGTACATTTCACCGCGGGTAACACCGCAGGCAGCAGCTAGTAGTATATATTTATATAATTTGGACATTGTATAAAAGTGCGCAAATATGCTTTCGAGAAAATCTACAATAATATGTACTACATCTACTATTATTGTAAAATGTCATCGTAAATATACATATATGTCACATATTATAAATATTGCTATTCTCTGTTAACATTTTAGTTTTCGTCATTGTTGATAAGTCAAGTTTTGATAAGTGATTAACAATTGATTGCATTTCTGAAGTCGACATTGTTTGAGCATTATTTCTTATAGTCAGAGAACGCACCCTGGTAGGTGTTATATCATCTGACCATCGACTCAATAGACGCAGTAGGCCATCGACTCTTCGCCTAAAAGATCAATATGAATAAAATTATTTGAATGTCTCAATCATGTAGAAGAGTATAATAAATCCAAGCAAGTCTTCGGTAGGTAATTCAAATTACCAGGTAATTCAGGTAATAAATGCCTTTCATTTTCAATTCGGCGCTCTAAAATAGAGCTAAATCTAAACTTACATTATAAAGTGGAAAGATTTGTATATTTGTAACGAATAAACTCAAAAACTACAGGACCGGCTTAAAAAATCTTCCACCATTAGAATGCTACATTACCTTACCAGTAGGATGAAATAGGCAGGAAAAAATAAGGATTCTTACTGAACCATCAATAACCAAAGGTGGGTAAAAATTAGCCATAAAATGTCCATCGCTCGCGCTGCGGAAACTGTTGATGATAAAACAAAAAAAAATTTTTAACAACCTAACTTACCTACATCAGTAGCAACCTACTTCAACACTCAAAAGTGTAAAATAACTTGTCTGTCTGTGTGTTCCATTTTTTGGCAAAACGTTTTTCACCTTTAGAATTGTTATGACAAATTTAAAAAATTTACAAACTTGGAAGGATAAGAATAAAAAAAAGATAATCCCATTAAAGTAAAAACATATTGACGTCGCATTTTATTATACAGTCACTCAATAGCCCGAATCGCAATTTATATCACATATTAGAAATTACAAGGGTTAATGTATCATATTAACGTCATGCGTTTACAATACATAAATGTTTTGACGTGATAACGTTTTATAAATTGATGGATGCCAAAATGAAAAATAGTAACGGTAACATTCCTGTAACGTTCCACCTAAGTTTTATCTAGATCTAGATAATATAATCAAAGTCAAAGTCAAGGTCAAGGTCAAAGTAAAAGTCAAAGTCAGTCAAAGTCAAATTCAAAGTCAAACTTCAAAGTCAAAGTCAAAGTCAAAGTCAAAGTCAAAGTCAAAGTAAAAGTCAGTCAAAGTCAAAGTCAAAGTCAAAGTCAAAGTCAAAGTCAAAGTCAAAGTCAAAGTCAAAGTCAAAGTCAAAGTCAAAGTCAAAGTCAAAGTCAAATGTCAAATGTCAAATATCAAATGTCAAATTTCAAATGTCAAATGTCAAATGTCATATGTCATGACATATGTCAAATGTCAAATGTCAAATGTCAAATGTCAAATGTCAAATGTCAAATGTCAAATGTCAAATGTCAAATGTCAAATGTCTCTCGATCTATCCATAGTTTATTTGAATAAACAAATAAAAATTACTTCACTTATCTTTTAATTACTCAAAACGAAATAAAAAGAAGTGACAAAAACTGTAATATGTATAGTAAAAGTGAAATATAGACATGCAAAAAGTAGCAATTCAAGCATTGTTGTTACCTATGACCCAAAAATGGTCTAGCAACTTTGAGTATACAGCCTCCGCTCCTTATTTTATCTGAGTCTAGCAATACCGGTATATACCACCATAGACAAAGTCTATGATACCACAGAGTTTTTTTTTTTTTTGTATTATCATTCACACAAGGTCTTCAGGTCCCAAACTAGGCAGAGCCTGTACTATGATAACCTGATGACTGATTATATACTTATATACACCCACACTGAGACACAGGTCAAACAGACATGTTCATACACACAAATGTTTGACCTGTCCGGGAATCGAACCCGGGACCAGCAGTTCAGAAGGCGGAGTGCTACCAACTGCGCCAACCGGCCAGTCAAAAAATTCTTTGTGGTATGTACTATATACCGTCTGGAGGTGTATAGAGCGCGGTGAAGTGCAGAGACACTCGCGTGGATGAGTGGGTCGATAAGTTTGCGTGTCGCACGCCACGGCCCGTACCGCTGCGACTCTGTGTCTACTGGTTTCTCGGTCGTAGTAGAATTTCTATTACAAGTGATACTCGGGATATTTTAATATCATTAAAACTCACGTTCATAATTTATTAAGACTGTTTCTACGGGTATATTCAATTCATGATCCTGATGAAGGCTTCCGGAAGAAGTCGCAATAACTGTCGATCGTGATATCGACTACGCGTAAGTGCCACGTTATTCCCGTAGAAACAGTGTATAGGGATATTTTAAATTAAAAAATATTGTAAGGAACTGCGAATGATTTGTGATTCAAGAGTTTCTTAGTAAATAGTTTTGCCTTTATCTTGAGAAAAAAAAATAACAACTACAATGAGTTTGGTACGCAATGTGCGAATCCTGAATGCCACCCTAGATACATGTATATTTACTGACTATTTAAGTATCTAACCATTTTTTTCCTCATTTAAGGCGCTATATACAAAGAGCAACCGACTCTTGACTGTACATATACACGAATTGCAACTTTTGAAAATGAATTAAAATAATAATATAATAATAATATGGGACAACATTCACACAAGGTCTTCAGGTCCCAAACTAGGCAGAGCCTGTACTATGGTAACCTGATGACTGATATATACTTATATACATATACACACCCAGACACTGAAATCATTCTGTTTTAATATTAATTGTATAAAAAAAATTAGAAGTCAAAATACGATTACATATAAGTCTCTAGATAGATTTATTTCTATAACCTACTAGCTGCGCCCTGCGGTTTTACCCGCGTGGTGATGATTGTTGATGATGATGATGATGATGAAAAGTAGACTATGTGTTATTCCGGGACCTGAAGTATGTACATACCAAATTTCATCCAAATCCGTTCAGACGTTCTGGCGTGATTGAGTAACAAACATTCATCCATCCATCCATCTATCCAAACTTTCACATTTATAATATTAGTGGGATAAACCTATAAAATCTACAGCCTTAAATTTTCTCTTATATTCTTATAACTTTGTTTTACGAGGTGGGTATAAATTTAAGCAGGCGAGAAACGAAACCTCTGAATAAATTGAGTTTAAGAAGTATCGCACGGTCAGTTTTTCACTTAGTAATCGATTTGTTTGAAGTGTAAATTATGTAGGTATTTTAAGGGGTGCTCGATAGAGGTATTGATAATTCAGCGGGAACGTACAAAACGTCAATAACTATCAAGTCTTGGGAAGGTGGTTCTTAAACTGTCGAATCGATGACACTTGCCTCCGAGGCCTCTCTTTGTTCAAACAATTTAGAAATTATAAACTTAGAGAAGAAATACTTGTGTCTGTATATTTCATGTAAGCAAGTGTACAGTCATGAAACCTCTTTGGAAAATGTGATATATATCACTAACTTGAATATATTAAGATTGTCATAATTAAAATGAAACAGTAATAACTAATTACAATACTGCAGCTACTACAACAACATTTGAGCAATCCACTTGCTTTTTTTATATATTGTATAGATCTAGCGTTTGACCACTATCTCTCCTGATAGTCAGTGACGATGTGGTCGAAGATGCTATCACGCTAGACCTAGAATGCTCACTGGCTCTCAAGGACTGCTCTGCCAAAACACATGTGTTTTGGTGACACTTTTTCAAACTGGAGGGTGGTAGCTAGCCAGGCGGGTATTCGAAAGTACCCTACCACCATGCTGGGAATTTGATAACGGTGTTACCTTTGTCAAAACTGGTAGACTGTTTTCTTTGTCCACTTGTCCTGTACATATAAAAATATAATTCAAGTATTTTATGCATTTAAGTATGTTAGGGCTGGCGCCGCGGCTTATTCGGCGGAGCAATGGAAACGGCGAAAATATGCTAACCTAGGTAGTGGTTACATATTTGAACCGCTTGGGGTCGAGACATTGGGCCCGTGGGGACCTGGAGCTCATCGGATTTTCCAAAATTTGTCAGAGCGTTTGATCGATGCGACGCGTGACCCAAATGCTGGCACATATTTGGCTCAACGAATCAGCATTGCAATTCAACATGGCAATGCTGCTAGCATTCTGAGCACAATGCCAGCCGGTAGCTGGTGTTGCCGGTAGAGAGCATTTGAGTTACCTATAGGCTACCAATAGCGATGATATATATTGAAACGATGATAGCTCAGCGGGGGAACGTCACCTGCCAAACTGACGGACACAGGTTCGATCCCCAACAACAGCTTGAGCTTCCGGTGAAGGTATGACCCTTATCAAATTCCCAGCATAGTGGTAGGGTACTTTTGAATACCCGCCTGGCTAGCTTGGTAGCTAGCCTAGGTATAAGTATTTACGAGAGAACAAGTAAAAATGTCACCAAACACATAGTGTGGCCCCGGTTCAGGCAGAGCAGTCCTTGAGAGCCAGTGAGCATTTCTAGGTCTAGCGTGATAACATCTTCGACCACATCGTCACTGACCATCAAGTGAGATAGTGGTCAAACGCTAGATCTATACAGTATATATAAAAAAAAGATCCATCCCAGCATGATGCCACGTACCCGAGTCACTCGACGCTGATTTTCAGATGGATTTTTTGCGTGGTTAGCGTTGAAAATTAATTTGTCTTTGCTTTTTATTTACTCAGCAAATTATAATTTTGTAGTTAATAATTTGTTCACATTTTCTGTGAGTATACACTTCATTGGCAAGCAGCGCAGACATAAAACATAGACTAATTTTAAGCCGGGCTAATTATTAATTTTGGTATAAGATTATTTAACTAAATTGATTAAGAAAATATTTAACTCTTATTTGTATCATATTATATTTGTGTATTTTTTTTATAAAATAGCAAGTAAGTAACAAGAGACAAATATTAGAATGTCCAATTAAAAAAAAAGAAGCCAGTTCCCCGGATCACTTCACTGTGTTACAAATAGTATTAATAAAATGACGTGATCGCTCATACTAGTCTGACACTTCCTACTAGCTTCAATTATAGTAGTCTAGAGACTGGGCTAGAGATCCATCTTAATTGTAGGAAACGCAACGGTCGTTGATACCAACCCTGCGATCTTCTAGGGTTGTCTCTTGATGACGCGAGACGATATTCATAAAAAATTGAAAAAAAAGCATTGAGAGAAAAGATATCATTTTTGGCATGTTTCCTGTGATGTGACAATGAAATTATGTAACTCATTGTAAAAATAATAAACGGTAAAACCCGTTCCTTAATGTTTCTTTCATAAAAGTCTTCATAAGTGATTGTCGTTTTCAATAACAAATAAATTTCAGGTTTCAATTTATCTAGTTTTAGGCTAGTATACCTACTAGCCTAAAACCTTTGAGGTACCTCTCAAAAGATGTTCCTTGAGCTCATTCGTTCGTTCGTTCTGAACCAGAAACAACGTTTAATACAAAAGTTATACACACGACATTAAAAAACTGTTATGTCAACAATTTTTCCTATATATTATCCATTAAAAGATGTATTGAATACAGGCATTTTCATTCGATTTATGTGTAGGATTATATCTGATGCCAATCCATTAGTGCTTAATCTCTTCTCAGCTTTCAATTAAATGGAATCGAATACAAACATGCCGAATCGATGGATCCTCCTGTATCAGCTGAGTGCAGCAGCTCTGGAATGTTAATTGAATTCCATGTGCAATTTCGTGCTTGCACAAATACCTATTGTAAGTGTTGAAAGGTTTGGAATTTAAGATATTTCAAGCCCGATAAAGAGAGGGGGTAGTTCGTAATATACCTACATTTAACTAAAATAAAACGGAGTTAACCAACGCCTGTTTGTCTTTAAGTCGTTTAAGTTTATCAGACATTTACGTTTTGACCTCAGCCTATGTGCTATTCCAAGGTATAAGCTATCTTCATTCCAAATTTCATGCAAATCTGTTTAGCCGTTTCAGCGTGAAGAGGTAACAAACATGCATAATGTCAAACAAATTTTCGTCTGTAAAATATTTGTGTGATTGCTATTCTATTATATAGTGGGTAGGTACAAATTTTTAATCCATTCTATTGCATTATGTTTATGCATTGTTATAAGTAGTTCCATAAATAACTCAATTATTAGTACTTACCTATCTTATTTTTTCCTGAATATTGCTTAAGAATGTATAGTTAAATATTTATATATGTGATGTATGAATTGAACAATTATGAATAAAAATGTTTACGTGTTCATCTATAAGTTTATTAAAAACGGTCTGTTGTGTATTAAGTACTTATATTTTAAAACATTGCATAAAATACGTTAAGTAAACGACAGAATTTCACAATCATAAAAAACGAAATGCTGACGATTCATAGGTAAAATCAAAAAGCTGCACGTTGTTATTAGTGTGTCTGGCAGCCGGAAGATAGTGAAGTTATTAAGGGCTAACGATGGCCCACGGGGGCAATTTCCGATGCCCGCATAGTAGGCCGGTTGGCATGGCTCAGTGGTCGTACTCAGGGTACCAAAGTGTTTATATAACCGGCTTTACACGGCACGAGATTTCAGAAGATTTATTAGGAGATGAATTATCCTCACGTTAAGCCTGTAGTACGTGCAATTAAATTACCTATATATGCTTACATGTGATTAGTATAGCCATATATACTAGCTGTCTATTCGTCATATAATTTATTATTAAATGTAAAATTTGACGTCAGTCCTATAAACTCCTTCGCGGCTCAATTGGTAATGCTCATTTGGTTCACACGAAACAACTATCCGCCTCGTCGGGACATTCTTTCGCTGTAGACATTATCTCATATATATAATTTCAATAATGTCCTGCCATTTAATGAAACTAAGATACTGTTGCTAGTTACGCAATCTTCAATACAATACTAAAATTGTCAGTACTTTCACGCCTATACTATTCAACCGATTATCATTAATTTATGCACATGTTTTCATGAGAACAAAAGAGGACATAAAGAGGAGTGTATAGTGTATAGAATAGAAGATACCTTTTATCCGGAAAAGTATTTACACATATCTTTTTTAGGGGAAATAAATGTCATATTCCGCAAATTTTAAAACGTGTCTGTTTCAATAGCCAGGACAGATTTGCCGTCGGCGTTTCTGTACGTAGTATATTGTGCCTTTCGAAATGTTTATTTCAATAGTTTACAACTTATACGATATGTTTTAACTTGGCTACGAATATAATATGGCACATAGGGCTTAACTTTAAAAAATACATTTAAAAGCATATGTTGTCCCTGTTTAATAGAATTAAACAAACTGTTATCTTTACTAACATATAGTTGTAAATTATTACTCCCGTTTAATTTTAAGAACGTATCTATTGTGCAAAATATGGAGCAGGAGTTTTAAACTTTGCATGTGATTAGTTAGTATTCAGAATCAATTTTTTCAAAATATGACACTTTTTATAATTATGGAAAATATTTGAAATATTTTCGTTCATAAAAACACTGCCTCTTAGCTAAACTTTTGGTATACCCCCATTTGAACAACACTAAATCCGCTTCTGCCGCTTGCCATAATGGACCTTTATTTGACGTGTAAAGAAGAGTAATCGTTGAATGGTTGAATAACAAATTTCAGATACAAATTATAGTATACATGTGAAAAACAAGGTATCCCATAATGGGTGCGTTAAAGGGTGGGTGTTGTTAAGGTGACGAACAAAGCGAACACGGTATCTTTAAAAGGATTAACAGCTCTTAAGAGATTTTTATTGTGTATCGCATTAATGCTATGCTAGGCAGAACTTCAGTTCAAATTTTTGAAGGAAAAAATTCGGCTTCTAGTGGGACTTGAACCCACGACTACAGAATACCGTCCTGTCGCTTTGTCCAACTAAGCTATAGCAGCCCGTACCACTAGGGCCGAATTACTTCCTTCCTTTATTAACATCTTGCGGGGATGTTTTAGCGCCATCTACCTTTAATTGTATGAACAATTAATTAATAGGACTGATAGACCAACGTTCCAGTTGATATCGTATCAAACGAAGGCACCCTACCCTTATTTTAAGAGATTTTTATTGTGTATCGCATTAAAGCTATGCTAGGCAGAACTTCAGTTCAAATTTTTGAAGGAAAAAATTCGGCTGCTAGTGGGACTTGAACCCACGACTACAGAATACCGTCCTGTCGCTTTGTCCAACTAAGCTATAGCAGCCCGTACCACTAGGGCCGAATTACTAACAGGACGGTATTCTGTAGTCGTGGGTTCAAGTCCCACTAGCAGCCGAATTTTTTCCTTCAAAAATTTGAACTGATTAACAGCTCTGTTTGAGAAATGGTCTGTTTGGGAAAAGATGTAAAAAATTAACATAAACATTTAAAAAAATAATACCTTTAATATATTCAACATTTAAAATAATGCTAATATAAAATGTATCTAAAACAATGTGACAAAAATCTTAAAATTTTGTCCTCATGAGACACAAAATTTGATTCAGCTCTATAATGATTACTAATTTGAAACTTTAAACAAATATTCGCAAGAATGTAACTCACTACTGTACCTACAATGTATCTGTAATGCAATGTTACTGTACCTACACGTAATTTTTATATAAGCTATTTTCTGGTGACAGTTTATGTATCTATTGCTCTTTATACTCAGGATCACTGAGCGGTTTTGCTCTTCCATGGTTATCAAGCGCCTTAAAGTTTAATAAAATGTTAATGACAGGTTGACGTATGGATTTCTTTACTAATTTAAACAGTGCCGCCTTTTTTTATCACTCTAAGACCCCTGCACTGGGATTCCCTGTATCGCGGGAGGCATGGACACACACAATCACAGCACACAAACAACTTTGACAAGTTAATTCACACTTTTGAGTGTTGAAGTCGGTTTCTCTTTTTGGTATTCTTTTTATATATTAAAATTGACAACTCGAAGTTTTGACGTATACACTTTGGTCTTTTAATAATTATATTTGATAGTGTAGGTATCCTAACTTGATTATGCAGTATACAAAGTATACAAAAAGCTTGCTAAAGTTCCATGTCTACAATGTTCGCATGCGGGGATGGTCGGCAAAATATTGATTTACTCTTTAACGGTTACGAGCGCATAACACGCAGCTAGTATTCCCACAAAACCAAGATTGTGTCATTATGGACTAAGCTTTGTATACAACTCCAAAACGTCAATTTATCAGTGAAATAGCACATATTTCTTCGCTACTACGAATATGATGAGTGCCATCGAAAACATAGTATGTCTGACGAGATTAAACGCGTACGCAAGGTATTTTTGAAATTGGAATGTATATAGGAACGTAAGTCTTTTTTCTCCCTTTCAAAAAAGGAAATAAGAAATGATCACAGTATTAACTGTTGGAAGATAGTCATTTAGACAACAATTTACAAAAATACGCTTGACGTCTTATGTAAAAGTCACCTAAAATCTTGTTCAATCAATATTACAATTGATATTTGCACGCTGGTTTTCAGAAAAATGTTATAGGCTCTCTATTACAGAAAATTATTCCACGTGTAATGTTTAATAATAATAAAGCCTTTTATTCAGACCAACTTAGTATCTAGGTATTTAAATGTATTAGGAACTAAAAACTATGGGTATATATGTTTATTTTTTGTAGGTCTGTTTGCCAATCGGCAAAGGCCTCCTCCAACCTTTTCCATTCCTGTCTATCTTGGGCTACTCTATTCCACGTTACTCCTGCTACTTGCCTAATGTCATCATCCCACCTTCTTCTGTGGTCTGCAGACGTGTAATGTACCAACATTTTATGACAATAAAACGTTATATTCTATTCTTGCTTTCCTGTCAATGACGGCAAACCTGCCGGAGATGTAACCATATACTTTGAAGATAATCCTCAAATGAGTGAAGTGAGTGACTTATTTTCTAAGTATCCATACTTCACCTCCGATCCGATTATTATGACATTGTGGAAAATGGCAGGTATATACGGAATAGAACATCTTCTAAGCTTGTCTTTAACTCACTTAACATTTATTGAAAGAAATCCGATGCATTTAATCAATCCACGTAGTTAAACCGTAGGAACCGTAGTGTGGGAAAAATGTTCGTAAATTAACAGATTGGCTGTCATTTTACGAACATTTTTCTGCTTCTCTTTTTAGGATGTCTCTCCTACTTCAGTGAAGTTGGCAGCCAGTTCTGTATAGAAATGAGTACCTTCACCATCTGTACAATTCAAATACACTCGTCATTTTTTAAACTGTGGTCTCATAGCTATGGCACCGGACGTTTATCCCTTTACGAAATCTCGTATTATTTGACACAAATTTCTCCTCTATCAGCTGCGTTTGCTATTTATACACGGTGACGACCGCGTGGTAGCGACGGTGAACCAATAAACCTCCTGTTTTGTTGATTCTCCCTGTTTGCATGTGTAGTATTATAGGTGTGTGTGTAGGTAGATCCAAAATATTTGCTTGGACACAAAACGTTTTTAATTGCCCCGTGCGTGTCTACACGCGGTATGACTTGGATATTTTGTTTGGGACAATAAAAGTGTGTGACTTATTTTAGTAAGTAGAAATTCGGCATGTCGTATTTAAAATATGATTTAATCAGTTGTTTTAACATTCAGTTTTAAAAGTTTATTTCGTTTAATTACACAGTTTCCATCGAAAATACAAATCATGAAAGAAATATTCGATATTTTATTTTTAAATGAGGCCTGTTAATTTGTGTGCGTTAAACACATTGTTTCATTTAGACGTCAAACTAAATAGTGTCTTTGAGTTTGAGCCTTTCGTAATATTTGGCAGGCCAGACTATTAACTGGTAATATTGACTGGCCGGTTGGCGCAGTTGGTAGCACTCTGCCTTCTGAGCCGCTAATCCCGGGTTCGATTCCCGGACAGGTCAAACATTTGTGTGTATGAAAATGTCTGTTTGACCTGTGTCTGGTGTGTATATGTATATAAGTATATATATCAGTCATCAGGTTACCATAGCACATGCTCTGCCTAGTTTGGGACCTGAAGGCCTTGTGTGAATGATAATAAATATGAAAAAAATAAAAAAATATGGTTTCAATGTATATATGTAAACAAAAGGGCCATATAAATGAAATTAACACCTGTCACACAAAAGGTCGATTCGCAATGACCGTACGTGCGTACCTAACAGAAATCTTATTAGAACCTATCTCTGATTTAATGATAAGGAACACTGAGAATGGCAAGCAATAATAACAAAAATAGGTAAGTATATAAAAGAAGGTGATTCCCATGTAATCCAATTTCTAGTGAAAATCACAAAGGTCCTATTAAATATATGTATATGTCGTCGCTTGACATTGGCATACTATCTGGATCGGATTGTCTTGGGCGGAGGCCCTACCTTTAGTAATCAGAAACCTATTGAAAACCGTTTAGGCTCCTATCAAGATATTCGCAGCCTTGTAGGGTTCGAGGGGTTGAGAACATTGGCATTGTCGAAACTTGACATTGCGGCCCTGACAGGCCCCAGGGGTAGCTAGTTAGCTACGCAGCAGTTCTGCGTGCCAAGGTTGCTCCGACACGCGATACGGTAATATACCGCTATCTGGTTCCGCCGGAATGTGCTAGGTGTAGGTACTGATATATACTTATATATACTTGTACTTAAATATGCCACGGAAATTGCCTGACTCATGGACTTTGCCGTAGTTCCTACAGGTAAAGTGGAAAATGTGATTACCATGTGCTGTACGTACGCATTACATCGCTGCGTGTTGCTGCTTATTCGCAAGTTATATTTCCCTATATGGTCATTGCACAAATGTTTCCATTTTGGAAGAGCTCAGTCTTGTTACATTTCAAAGGCTCTCCATGACATGTCCGGATACATTTTACCGGATACTCCAGTATTTTGGCTACATCGATATTTGACCCAATCGTTATTAGACGATAGCTAAAATTACTGCTATAACACATATTTTTGTATTAAATTACAATTTTAAGAAAACTTACGAAAAGGAATACAGTAATGTTATATAAATAAAATACATGCAAAGTACGTATATGTATGCTGAAGACCAATTAAAAGCTTCCATTAATAGTTTAGATAATTAAATAATAAAAGTAATACTGTTCGTCAAACGACGAACAATGAGAAAAGATAATTTATTTTAAAAAAAAATTGGTTGTCTGTAAAGTCGGTTTACGGACGATAGATTTACGTGATAACGTCATAATCATTTATGACTTTGACTTTGACTTTGACTGACTTTGACTGACTTTGACTTTGACTTTGACTTTGACTGACTGACTTTGACTTTGACTTTGACTTTGATTATTTTATGTAATACAAAACTCAGGTGGAACGTTACGCGGAACGTTACGCGGAACGTTACTATTTTTCATGAGTGTTGCTGGTATTCATCAATTTATAAAACTTTATCACGTCAATAATAATAATAATGTATTGTATGCATATAATAACAGATTCATTAATTAATCAAGAGGAAGTCGTTTGCAAGGAAGCGTTGTTAGGTGTAAGTGTTTGTTAGCTGGCTTGTCGACGTGTTTGTTATAGTGTAAGTGTTTGTTAGCTGGCTTGTCGACGTGTTTGTTAGAGTGTAAGTGTTTGTTAGCTGGCTTGTCGACGTGTTTGTTATAGGCTAAGTGTTTGTTAGTAGCTTGTCGACGTGTTTGTTATAGGGTATGTGTTTCTTAGCTTGCTTGTCGACGCATAGATCAAATCAATATCTGCGTTAGATACATGAGGCAAATGAGGCGCTTGCTAGAATAATGAATGCGTTCTTCCTGTAATTAGTCCTCACTAGAAGAACTTGTAAATTATTAGATCTTCTTAATGTAGCTCTACTTGTGCGTCCTACCAGTTCCAGGAGCTTGGAGCAGTCAACTGTACCATTTGCTGTTTTGAGAAGGAACGATAGTTCAGCTATTTTGCAACGTTCATAAACAGAATAAAGATGAAATTTACGACATCTAATAATGTGGTCTGGCAAATAAAGTTTAGTACAAAAATTTAGATAATGCATTTTTTAACGCGTTCTAACCGTGTGGTATATACATAGTAGCGTGGGTTCCAGAATTGAGATACATATGCCGTGTGACTGCGTACGTACCTACGCGCTATAAAGAATTTTAAGTGTTTTTTATAGAGAACTCGGATAATCGATAAGGATCCCTGTGGAATTCCTGATGGGATGTACAATGGTGTAATGTACATAAATGATGGTCTAACATTTCGCTTATCATCGATAAGTCTGATGTGAATTTAACTTCCAATATAAACATTTTTTTTTTATCACACTCAGATCCCCGCACTAGGATTCCCTGTGTCGCGGGAGGCATGGACACGCACAATCACAACAACCAAACAACCAAGACCCGGGACAAACATCTGCACTCATCGCACAAATGTTTGACCCTGCTGGGATTCGAACCCAGGGTCCCCGAGACACAGAAGTCATGTCACTGACACTGACCACTACGCCACGGCGACCGTCTAATTAAGACGGGTCCTCAGGTCCTCCTAAGGTCCTCTTTTAAACTGTTTTATTTCGAATCGACAATAAAATAAAGTAAAAATAATGTTAATAAGTCGACTTTCTCAAAGTCTCAAATGTTATTTAAAATAAACAATAGAATTTCCACCGATATTAAAACAACAATGATAAATAAGTCGGCTTACTCAAAGTTTCAAATGAAAACAAATATGTTGGTCAATTAAACTGTTTGTAACACAAAAGGAATGATTCGTTGACATTGAACTATACAATCTTTACAAAGCCAAAAGCCAACCCTATAAGTGACCCTGAAAAACACCAAAGAACGACCTCCATCGACCGTGAAACGATGACCAGGCGTTTACTGTCGACACGATGACTTGCTTCAGTATAAAATATTAGCCTCCACTGTATTTTGTTCAAACTTCAAGCCAGAAACCTTGGTTTAATTTATCGTGTTACTTTACGAGCTCTTGTACCAATTGAATGATAAGTTGAGATGAAAAATGACGGTCGCCGTGGCGCAGTGGTCAGTGTCAGTGACATGACTTCTGTGTCTGCGGGGACCCTGGGTTCGAATCCCGGCCGGGGCAAACATTTGTGCGATGAGTGTGGATGTTTGTCCCGAGTCTTGGGTATTTGTGTATGTCCATGCCTCCCGCGACACAGAGAATCCTAGTGCGGGGGGTTATAAGTGTAATAAAAAAAAATGACTTGGTATTATATGGGCATGTCATGAGAAGCGGTAACGTGAACATGCTAACGTGACCCCATCATAGTGGCAGGACTTGGTGGTTTTAGTCGGTAGTGCACTCTGGCTGCTGTGGGTGCTGTTAGGGTTAGGGCCACGAGGCCGACCATACCCTGCCTACGTTTCCGGGTAGGCGGAAGTGAGTAAATGCATTTCCTATGGAAAAAAAGATGGCATGTCATGAGGAGGGATATAAGAACGCGAGTCATAAGCTTGAGCCCCATTTTACGAAGATGTCGTCTAAAATTCGTCCACCAGAATACAACATCTACAGCGGGGTCGCGGCGGCCATTTGGCTAAATTACTTTCTATACATAATGCCATCGAGTATCCTTTTAAACGTTATAAAAATTGTGGTAATAATCGCTTAAACAAAAACAAACAATTTTTGTTACGTATTTCATTTCAGAGTTCGAGCGCTCTTTATGAAAAACCCTCTAAATAGAGAATAGAGCCAGAGTTAGAGCACACCATATTTTCATGTACTATATTATAATTGCGATAGTTTTAATGGATGCTGGTTACTCAATACGCCTGAACGGTTGAATGGATATAGACAAAATTGGGCGCAGAGATAGTGATAGCATATAAGCTATTTTCTACCCAGGGGTTCCCGACGGGTAAGGGGTAACTGGGTAAGGGGAAGATCTTTATATCTAAAATATTTCAGTACCTGGGTACCTTGTGGTGTGGCTTTACCATTTAGAGTTACATATTAGCAGCACTGCCTCGTTTTATTTCAATGCATCTTGTAGCCAAATATGATTGAGCAGCCGGGCTATGATGCGACACCCGAGATAATTTATGTCGTGGTTTTTCAAAGGCAAAAACACGACATAAATTATCTCGGGTGTCGCATCATAGGCCCGCAGTTAGTCGTTTTTGTCGTATCGTTAGATTACAATATGCATGGATTTATGGCGGCATGGCTTTTACATAATAGGTCTAGGGGCATTCCTGTTGATTCGAATTGCGGTAGCATCTTTTGTTCAACATGAACAAGTTTGTACTCTGTTTGTTTATCCGTAAGATATTGTTAAGCAGCCCGTATTCCTGTTTTATTTTGTTTATTTGTTTTTGTTATTGTTATAAATAGGCTAGGAATTATGAAACTTTAAGAAGCAATGAATAATATTGTTGCTTTTATAAAGCAATTCTATTGTTTTGAGAAGAGATTAAACAACTTTGGGGGTTGAACCTATTTGGATCTTTATACAAATTATTTCGTCCGTGTATTCACTTGATATAAAAAGTTCCGTTATTTTTAATAAAGGTTATGATCTTTGTTAATCAAATTACAATTAAATTTTAATTTACTAATAAAGTGCACGTTCGCGCATATTTTATTTTATGGATCCGGAGGCTAACATAAATAGTTTTTTTGGTTATCTGTCGCTGTTTCTGAAAACACCGGATTGCTAGTTTACATTTATCAACGAAACGAAAGAAAATCAGTACAGGCATCTTATTTCCTCTGAATGTCCAACGAAGACACGCCTATTCTTGTCACAGGTTAAGCTTACTGAAAGACAGTCGGTACATTTTTTTCAATTTCCTTGCAAACCTGTCGGACGCGTCTGATTACGATTCACGTGGCGCTCTGCACGTGACGAGGTAGCTTTTCTCTTCATATGAATAAAATATAACTCTTTTACAAAACTGTGGGCGTACAGTTGGATAGGGAAAAACCTATACGAAAAGGGAATAAACACGATTGATTCACGTCCCCGTGCCGGTCGGGTCACGTGGTAAACCTTTCAGAATAACTAACATTTCATTTATAATTAAATGTTATTTTTCAATCCAGTAAATAAAGGAATTTTATGCATTAGATGGCTCAACTGTCTTCTTCTTCTTCTCGTCCTTATCCAATACTAAGTCAGCACAAAATGTTTTTCTCTTCCACTCTATTCTATTATCAGTCATTTCGGTGCTTACATCAACCATAAATGTTGCATTAAAATGTTGTGTTAAAAGTATGTACTCTTTTCGTTATATGTTTTTCATCCCTCCTCAAAATATGCCCATACCAAGCCAATCTATTAACTATTCCCTTTCTACTTTCAAGCTTCCTCTCATATACTAATTCCTTATCTTTCTTGTTCATTCTATTCTCGCAGGTAAATACAAACTAACGTTAGGACTATTCATCATCATCAGCCATAGGACGTCCACTGCTGGACATAGGCCTCCCCCATTGATTTCCAGAAGGACCGGTTGGAAGCGGCCCGCATCCAGCCCTTGCCTGCGATCTTAGTCAGGTCGTCTGTCCACCTGGTCGGTGACTATTGTGACTATTGTTTGTACTATAAATATAAAACTCATTTTATAGCGACAAAACGCAAGTAATCTCATACCCCGAAGCAACACTATTAGAAGTGAAGCCGCAGCAAATCGCATAGTTACTATAAGTAACTATGTTACTTAAAAATTACTTACATAAATTATCATCAACTGCAGAGTACGAAACATAACTCGCGTTGAGTCAGACCACTCGTCGTGTCCCAGTTTACAGAGATTCAATTGAAAGTGCAATTGTTTCATTGTGAACGGTGAAATTGAAACAAATGGTCAATTGAAACAAATAATAAACATTATAATGTTTGTAGTCATAGCTATGACCGTGGCTTGCCTTATACGGAATCGCTCGTAGCTATGTTCACTCATTCGATCTTAAAATGGATACGTAGATACTTCTCCGTTCCAGTTTTGAATGACCGCTTATGGCTTTTCCAACTGAGTGCTTATTTACTTTGGATGGCATTTCTTCTTGGGATAAAATGAACAAACCACATAATGATTTCGACGTCCGTTCACATTCAACAAGAGGTTTCACAAGGTGGACAGATGATCTGACTAAGATCGCAGATAAGGTCTGTATATTGCGGGCCGCTTCGATCCTGTTCTTGTAGAAATCAATGGAGGAGGCATATATCCAGTAGTGGATGTCCTATGACTGAGATGATGATGATGATGATGTGATCTAACTCAAATGCCGTACATTCCCCGTCTGAAGTACTTATATCTTCTTCTTTATTAAAAAATAAAAATTCGCTATTAAAATCCACTAGTAATTATTATCAAAATATTGTCCCGTGAGTAGCAAAGGTCACTGAAAAGGGTGAAAAAATATTTTTTTTAACTATAAATGGAACCGACTTCAACACTGAAAAGTGTGAAATAACTTGTCGAAGTCGGTACCATGAGCACAATATTGTGATAAGTTACTTTTGTGAACTATCATGGTACCGTTATTTCACACTATTGAGTGTTGAAGTCGGTTCCATTTTTTGTTAAACATTTTTTGTTAAATTTTATAATTTTTATTTTTTCTCTTTTCAGCGATGGAGGGTGGCACTTGGTGCGCCCGCGACATTTCGCTTCGCGCACAAAAGAAATTCCTCTCTCGGGTAGGCGGCGCCGCTAGCGCCAGGGCCTTGGTGTTGGACGAACACGCTGCCAAGCTCTTCGATCAGGTGCTATACTTGTTTTGGACTGAGACTAAACAAATAAAAAAACAGACAAACGCATTCGCACTCGCACCCCGAACTAGAATACCTGTGTCGTGGGAGGCATGTGCACACACAACCATCCAAGCTCATCACAGAAATGTCTGCCCCGGGATCCGAACCTTGGGCCTCTGTTGTAAAGTCAATGTCACTGATCGATCACAGAGCCACGACGAACGACTATAGTTCACGAATTCTAATTTTAGCGTAATTAGATAAGAGCTATTTAGTTTTGAAGAATTTTAGTGAATTTAAGCTAGTTCGAGTAATTAACAGCATTAGGGCTTATGGATTTAATTGTCTCACTCGAACGAAAAATTCTTCATAGTGAAATAGCTCGTATTCTATTTACGTTAAAACTCAAAATCGTATAACTCCATACAACGCTATTCTTAATATTAGACGAGTTTTATCCAATTGCTGGCCAATTGAGAGTAGTTTGAGTTGGCTCCAAATAAGCGGCAAGTTATTTTACGTAAAACTACCCGCAATTATAATAAAACGATCAAATTTTAGTGTTTTCATTTATAAGTGTCACACTAGTTTTGACTTTATCATAACCGCATAAGAATTTATCTTCATAACATAATTATAAGCAAAGCATAAATAACAAAAATACGTTTGCCCAGAGCCGAAGGACTCTCACAAAATATATGAAGATATTTTTTTTTTGTGAATAATGTACTAGCCCGTGGGAGGTAATATATAAAATATAAAATAATATACACGTTTCAAAATTGCAGTAAAATTTTGACTTAAATACTCATGTTGGTGTGTTTTATACATGTCAGGTATAATGGCTTTTTAATAATACGAGAATATTAACTTATTTTCGGTTTGCGACGCCTCGTTCTCATATTTAACGACTTCCGAACACAATTTGAAGCGCTGTTTAGTTACAAAACACTATTTTAGGAGCGGATATTGACTGACCGTAACTGAAAGCGTGGCACACAATGTTTATAATGTGTACAGTGTACAGTGATTTTTCAAACCTCTTGAAAAGGGTAAAAGGTCGATACGTTTTTATATTAACCTATACTAGCTGCGCCCCTCAGATGCACCCGCGTGGCCTACGGTTTTTCGCTACACCTCAGTTGCCCCCCGGGAAACATACATTCTCCTGGACAAAAAGTAGCCTATAGGTATCCTTCTCCAAGGTCACATCATATCTAAGTCCAGGGGTGAAGAGGGCACAAACTTTTGCATGGAGATATAATATTAGTGCCATTATTGTTACCTGGACAGTCTTTCATAAACTGGTTCGGGAAGTTCCTTTTTTAAATTGTCTACTTACATAGTAGTCCCATAGAAATCTCATCAACATCGGTTCATTTGTTTTTTGTAGAGTCAATATTTTGGTTCAATGTGTCAACACCCATTTATCGATGACCATTGTCATTAGGCTCTATGGTATTCTGAGGTAAGATGTTTACTTAAAAAGTCCTTTAATTGTTTTCAGTTCTTAACAGTGCTGCGAGAGCGGGTTGAGAAGCGAGAAGCTGAGAAGCTGGTGAAGCACGTAATCAAATCCGCCGTGAAGCTCGGAGTGCTGCGGCGCCACAACCAGCTATCAGCCGCTGACGAAAGGCAGTTAGCTGCTTTTCGAGCTAAATTCCATGTAAGCAGAAACTGTATTCCTTATATAAGTGCAGAGTCGATATATAACAATAATGTGTACTAAAGCACGCATCACAACCTAAATTGTAAGTACTAGAAATAATCATGCAGATTGTTTCTGAGATTGAAAACACATAATTTAAAGCCATTCATTCAATTTAGACAAATCAGAACGCACCTTTTACGCACCCAGTCATAGACTAAGAAATCACCGCGTTTTAGAGCCAGCGAGCAGAAAAAGCGCGAAGTACCCAGATCTATTCTTTTCAGTTAGGTTTTACAATGTCTTCACATCAAATAAAATAGATGCCACGTGTGTTGTTTTACTGCAAAGTCATCCTATGTTGTTTACCTATTGCTTCCTGTGGTGTTCATTATTCCAAAAACGTTTTCCTTCTAAATAATGTTCACCCAGTAGAAGTTTCAGTAAGTATTTTCATGCAGGACATTCTCCAACCTTTGGTAACATGGTCAGCTCTGGACGAATAAATTTAGATATGGCCTCATTTTTAGTGCTCAAAATGGTGATGAGTTGTGGCAGTAAAACCTTATGAGAATGATGCGCTTAGTTATGATTATAACTTACAGATAGACTCGTTGCTACCTAGAAAACTAGCCAGAGAGTGAGTCTTGATTATTTGTACTTTCTACAGTATAATCTGTGGTAAATTTTTAAAAATACTGTTTTGTTCCGGCGATTTAAAAGCAATACCTACTTACAACATGAAATAATTTTGGTATGTGTAATATTTCAACTATTTGGATTTTTAGACGAACTCCTTTTTTGTTTTTATACTTCAAATATTGTTGGGTACTTTAGAGTACCCACCTGGTTAGCTACCACCTTCAAGTTTAAAAAACTGTTACCAATCACATAGTGTGATATGATAGCTCTTTGAGAGCCAGTAAACATCTAAGTTTTGCGTGATTACACCTTCAACTACATCGTCACTGGCCTTCAAGTGAGATAGTGGTCAAACGCTAAATCTTTAAAATACTTATATAAAAAAAGTAAATACTACATTCAGTGAGGTAGGTGCACCCATTTGTAGTAACTTTCGGTTATAGATTTTACAAAATCAATACTTAGAAATTTTAAATAATAACAACCAAATTCCAGCTACTTCAGACCGACCTTTGTAAATTAGACTTCAATAACGGCAGAAAAGCAATATTATAAAAAATATTTATGTTGCAATTTCGTAAACCTCAGAAATGGCTCTTAAATGTTTTACTGAGCCTCGCATGGTCATGCTTACAATAAACCGCGATAGATGAATGCATCACACTGATGGGTATTTACACAGAGTTCAACAACCTGACCGACCAGGCAAACACCTACTGCCGTCATTTGCTAACTAACAAATATATAATATCTGAATGTTCTCCATGTTATGATTTCTTAATAACATTTCAGACTGTTTTGATGGCGGTGGTGTCTTTCTGTGAGGTGGATTTCTCATACGACCGCGGCTTTTTGCAGGATGCCTTGCGTGAATCACACCAATCTCTCAAGTGAGTCACGAGAATCATTATAAAATGTTGAATTTGAATAATTTTCATCATTATATCAGCCATAAGACGTCCACTGCTGGACATATGCCACCCCCCTTGGCCAGCTCGTCAGTGGATGTCCAATACTGCGCATGCCTGTCCGTTCTCTACATTCAAGAAACTTTAGAACTCTTCGGCGATCAGCTCTGCCTGCTATGTTCCCCGAGTATAGCTCTCTCTCCATAGCTCGTTACGCGACCTAGAGTTTATTTACTGTTACCAAAAAAAAATATTGTAGAGCTAATTCCTTATTTAGTATTTTACAATAGCAATAAATCAAAGAGTTTTCAAGAATCGTCAATGTCCAGACTTACATAATTATAGGTACTAATGAGAATATTTTTTTCTTAAACATTTTCTTTTTTCAGGTCAGTGGTCGAGCGTCACCTCTCTGACAAATCAGTATCCCGTCTTGCTGGAGTTTTCGCTCTCGCTTCCAGAGGTGAGCTCCTGGATGCTCTGTTCGCTGGACAAGTGGACGAGGATGTCCAGAAGCTGTCCAGGATGCTCCGCAAGGAGTTAGACCGAGGCTTGCTATAATTCCCTCGGGTTTGCGCAGTGAACCGTCCTTGGGCCCGTCGATAGGAATGATTCCACTTCTGATGTCGAAAATACGCTCTCTAATTTGTGAGACTTTTTGTACTAGAATGTTTTTACTATTTCGACACAATGCACATTATAACTATTCTATTTTCGTATACCAATCACGATGAAAAATGTATATTTCGCTTAGAATGGAGTGGAATCCAAGATTAGTCTTGAAATGAGACGGGCCAGTAATTGTCCCAAACAAAACGTAATGCATCCAAAGAGATGTAACAAAGTAGTCGATGGAACTTGTATGGGAAACCGACTATGGGGTCACTTACTATATCATTATCTTCACAAATGAAGATTTGAATTTATATTCGTAGGAAATCAAAGATAAAGTTATAAGGTGTACATACTGCACAGCGTATTGAAGGCATAAGTGATGAAGGGTTTTTTTAAGACTCACATAAAATGCAAAAAAATAAAAAATTCAAAATTCGTTTATTTGAGTAAATAAGGCTTATGCTACATTAACAATTTGTCTACCTGGGTCCCAAACTAGGCTCGTAACCTGTGGCATGGGATCCAGGCCTCTTACGTCGAAATTAATTATTGATTTGATTAATTTATTAATTGCTTTAAATAGATACATATTTTAATGATGAATAAGTAGCAATTGCTCGTTGCCCTTTCATGACAATTGAATAAGTTACTCATAAAACCTTTTCCTTAGTCACAGTCAAGTCTTCTGTCGTTTCATACGAATTACTAATGACGCGATTTATAATGTTCATAAATATTGGGTTATACTTTAGGTTTTATACAGGCAGTGTTGGCCATAATACTTAGGAAAGATTTCATAGTTATTGTAAATGAACCTAATATTACATGAATGTAATATCTGAAGTGAAGATTTTACTTGTGTCTTTTCTGCCTGTGAATAGATTTATTTCGACTTAAAAAAGTGTATGTGTGCCTCCTTTGGGGGTATTGTATTTTATTCAATATTCATATACTTACCCAAAACTAATATTCAGAAAAGCATTCATTGTCAAGTATTGGAGTAAATATTGGGTTAATTTATTGGATTTTGAAATGTATGACACTGAAATCGTGCTTACTGACCGACATAATTATGCGTTGTTAAACGTGGCTATAGAAAGAAAGAAAGAAACCACATTTATTCAAGACACTCACAACACACATTACACAAGAGATACATACAAAAACAATAAAGAACAGAGTAATAATGATGTTGTGAGTGTCATGAATAGGACATGGTATTAGTGAAACGAGTAATTGAAACAACAGTATTTAGTCAAAACCTCTTTTTAACACATCTTTTTAACGATAAATTTATATATTAATTACTTAGGTAAGCTGAAGTTTGCTTCATTTTGAATCGTTGCTAACTTAATCCCTTTGGTCTGCACTAGCTGCTCACTTTTCACTATGTGATTCCACTGCAAGTAGAATATTGTCGTTCTTATCCATATTTTATTGTCTCACTTAATTCACTCACCTGTGTATCCACAGCTTTATCGCGCACCCACCTTGTGCCAGTCGAAAAGTATTACATTATTTTATTAAACTGTAATTTTCGAGACAAGGTTCAGTTTTCGGAGTTTTCTCGAACAGCGTCGATGTCTCCCGAATAAAAGGGAATAAATTTAATTTTGGTCAACTCGTAATCAACACTCAGATAAAGCAACAAATAAAAGACTAAATTAAATAATACTCGACATTAAATTAAGTTAGATTATTTATGTTTTGCATAATTTTATCCTCAATGACTACGAGACATAAGTAGTATCTACTTATACATATGCATTTAAATTATTAAACCAGTGTTATCGGCGTATTTGTAATTTGTTAATTAATTAATTTTATGCATTGCCGTTTTGCCAATAATGTACTGTATGTGTTAGAAAAGTTATCAATTGAACATAATATAACATGTCGAAACAATAATCTTGCCTAGTGGCCAAATTTAGCATTCTATGTTTTTCAGAAATATGTCGAATGACATGTGCTGTAGCCTTACATAGGCTTGATATTAATTAGACAATTTTAACCATCGACTTTTGAAAGGAAAAAGTAGAATGTCTAGAATTGGCCCAGAAATGTCATTATGACTTTCTTATAAAAACAAATATAACACATAGCATTTAATAGTTTGTAAATATAATTATTTCATATGATTTTTTACTGAAATAAAATATTAGTAAGTTAAATAAATATATAAAAAAGGTTATCTCATTATGCTGCACGTATATAATGTTATATACTCTCTCTCTCTAAATTATCGGATCTGAATTCATTTACAAACATAATTATACCAATCATTTAGATATTGTAATAATATGTTAACTTTTCGTACAGTATTTGTAATAATTTTACTATTTACACTAATTAAAATGCAGAATGTATTAAACTGTACAAAAAAGGACTTGTGTAGTCATGTCCTATGTAACTTAAACCTTTAAATCATTATATTACACTAACATACACTCAATAAAAAAATATACCTATGAACTTAAAACCTACATACTATACTATCATACTTAATGTAAAGTATTTTAACCCCGTAATGTATATTAAAATTTCAAAGATTTTACAACTTCGGACCAAAATATAAACTATCTTCTTACAGCTGTTAAAACATATCTAAACGTTGACTCATATCTTATTTAATAGCAATAAACTTGGATAGTCATAAAGTGCTCATTGTTTTGTATATGTAAACTCTAAGGCTTTCACGGCCGGCGTTGCATGTTGTATGTATTGCTTCCAGGCTGTCCGAGCGGCGACAAGAGCGTAGAACTCTCCTTCGCGGCGTCTTCTCTGTTACTGAGTATCAGAGAAGACGCCGCGAAGGAGAGTTCTACGCTCTTGTCGCCGCTCGGACCTGAACCACTGAAGATGTCGACCGCAGTGATCGACGAAACGTCTGGAACACAAGTTTCACTTAGACCACGGCCAAACAGCCCGAAAGTAATACATACAACATGTTTTGTATATGTCTGTTACAGTCTTGTTACTGTTAATGCAAGGCAAGATGCTAATTTTCTGATGTTGCGATTCTTAAATAATGTTAGTGCTTATACTCCTGTAGGACGGATCGCGGTTTTGCACAATTCTGTAAAAGTTAAATCTAGCCATTACGTGACAAATATTGAGCGGCCGTAGCGTGAAAACATCCACCAGTCAGACAACTTGGACATCGCAGGCGAAAGAAATAAATAAAATGAAATTAGGGCGCAGATTTCTGTCGCATCGTACCTGAGTGCAGTCTGAATAATAATCTAATATTATAAATCTAATATTACATAAAACCCCATAAATCTTATATAATTATATTTCATATTACTATTATTCCAGTAACGTATATATACATAAGTATATAAGCAAGCAATCCAGGCGTTCTGGTAAACGGCTTTATTTGAATGAAATTTTATACATAAAAAACCTTATGCTTAACAATTAATTAATTAACACAAAATAAAAGTAATCATATTTTACTTTTTACACATTGCTATCTTGCCTGATAAAAGTCGGTACTAATATTCAATAGATTATCATTTGAAATTTGAATTCTGTACTATCTGTCCTCTATAATGAAAATGTTAGGAATGAATTGAATGGACCGCTTCCTACTGGTCTTTGAAGATATAAATGGGGAAATATTGCTCTCATGGTAAACATCTTAAACAAAATGATGTGTATATCATTATATCCGGTTAGTTAGTATCAACAAACTTACTTGAAATCATTAAAGTCAGTTTGTTGATATAAATTAACCTTAAATTTATTGTTTACATTATAAATTATATCAGTTAAATGAGTGATGTTTTGGCCGACCTTGCCTTGCATTGATATCAGAAACAGTGGTTTATATTTTTAGTGTTAGTCAATGTTGGACGGACACTTTTTGATCTTGCCGTATCTTGTCGTGTGCTGTTTAATGTCTACATGTGTTCGGTGTTTCGTTTTGCGTTTGATGTCTTGAGGTAACTCAAGTACTTGAGGTAATCCAAATCAGTTTAGTAGTTTTTTCGTGATTGAGTAACAATCATCCATCCATCCAAACTGTCACATTTATAATATTAGTGGGATTATAACTTCAAACTGATTCCAATTTTTATTAATTCTATCAACACAACATAAAATAATAATAAAAACATTCAACAATATTCCAATGCGCATCTTTAGAGTACAGTGCAAGCCGCCACAGAATACATTGTGTTCAACAAGTCGTTGAACTCGTAGTTCGGCGTTTGAGCGCTACTTCATTGTGGCGTTGCGTATCGGAGTTTTTGTGGGCGTGGCTAAAGTTCTGAAATCGTTAATCTCATCAGGTGTTGTCCGCGTCTTAACTATATCACTCTAGCATATCTAGTCGCAATATTATTTGTTTACTGGTCTTATTATATAATTTGGATCTCCGTTTTGATGCATGCGTTCGTTTGACCTTATATCTCGCTCCTGGGTTGGAGTATCTTATATTGTTATAAAATCTACAATTCTGCCTTGTTGATTTCTTTCTGCCGTTTTTCAGTTTCAACAGAAAAAATTAGGTACTTTATCATTATCATCTCAGCCCTAAAACATCCACTGCTGAACATAAGCTTTCCTCGTGTTTTTTCGGGGAGGGGGTTTACTAGTACTCGTTGGCGTACAGGTTGTCGTACGTTTACAGGTGAGCGAGCGCAGTATATTAATTTAATCCGCAAAAGGAGCTGCTGCCCTGGTACGTGAACCCTTAGCCGACTCTTACTGCACCCGCGGGTAGAGACGGGGGGTACAATTATAGGCCGGTACGCCACGGCAAAAAGTTACTTATGGACACTAACATCGATTGCTTTAGCCACTTTTAAATCAGACTCCGTGGTGGTGCCCTCCTAGAATACTACTCCCCCATCTCTTCCCGTGGGTGCCTTAAGAGTCGGCTAAGGGATCACGTACCAGAAGGTGGGCAGCAGTACTTTCTGAGGATAGAAAACCATACTGCGCTCGCCAACCCGCCTGCCAAGCGTGGCGAGTATCGGTAATGAATGAATGAATGAATCAATGTTCCTGAAACCGCGGTTTCTCTCTTAACATAAGATTTAAACTAAAATATATTGATGGAAACCAACCCTTATAATTCTTGGTGTATCAGGAATTACACAAGTTTGTGCACTAGAAATGGTTTAGTTGAGTAATGCAAATATACAGATGGTATTTTGCTCAAATATCGGTTATAAAATTTTCTGGTATAGTTGGATAAGAATCTAAATAGCAACTAAAGCAATAGCAAAAAAAAACAACTTTAAATCTCCTTCGGCATAATATGACCCAGCCAGACTCACAAAAAAAAAAAAAAAGTGGATATCGAAACGCGAATAACAGCGTAGTTTCGTTCTTGATACTATATATATTGATACTTATGTCTAAAATCATACACTGCGTTCGCTTGATTATCTCTACTACGATTTTTCCACAACACGGGAGCCTACCAATCTACCTACACATATCATTGTTATAGTCGTCAAGACATCAAACACATTTTATAGCTAGATTAAATCAAAGAAACGTCCAAGTAGGGATTGTATTAACAAGACAATATCAATGTGTATGTAAATTATATGTAACTAAATGTTTTACACGATTCTCTGCAAGGTGTTTCTGGATTGATGTTAAATGATTTTTCGAATGTTAATGATTGTATGTTTAATGTTTTTGCATATTTGTTTAGTGTTAGAATAAGACAATTACGCAGATACGAAATCGTGAATATATTTTAAATATCGATCTGAGAGAAGACATACTTGAATTAATAAGTACATATTTAACACATACATATCTAACCATACCGATTGGAGGGAAATCGAAGAATGTGTTTATCAAAATTAATAAGCACCGCAAGGCACAGCAACTTGACATTTGCGTAGATTTAATAATTTGTTTGTATATGAACTTCTCTCTAGCGGTTAATTTCATCTCAATATGTGACCAAAGCAGGAATCGCTGTCGCAGTAGTAGCGTAGACGTATCGCAGCGTCAAACAATTGAACTCGGTAGTCACTGTCTTTGATTTAGTAAAACTGCGACATAGAAAATGCAAAGTTTGTACGGACCACGATAGAGAGATCTTCAATTGTTTAAAACTTTTTGGTGCGACGTCTGTGACGCAAGTTATTCCTGCTTCAAGCACTGTATTGCGCAATTTGTCTATTGTTATCAAAACGGGAAAATCTGCGGTAAGTCTGTACATTCTTAAGTTTCGCCCGGCTTGATACAATTTGAAATCTAATTTTTATTATACCTGAGGTGGTAAGTGTCTATGGAATGCATCAACTCTGTATCAAGCGAGTGAAACAATAAAACATAAGTGGCAAAAAATTTGCATCGTTCTGATGAAGTTAACCGACTTATCCGACTTATATCTTTTGTACATTTTGTTTAGCTGTGTATAAGTATATGTATAAGATTTGATATCAAAATATACAATTGAATTAATTCCATGTTGTTTTAATGATAAAATGTAACAGCGTAGGGCCTTATCCATGTCAGTCTTGGTATACAGTGGTATATCTCTTTATCTCATAGTCATATGTCAGTGCTAGAAACAGTCAACAATAGGAAGGTATACAGTTTTCGGGAAAAAAAACCTCCCTAATTTAAACTTCTAATAAAAAAACAGATGGATAAAAATAAAGAAACTGCTATAACTGAATGAAATCTACATAGTGGGAATTTAGGTTTTACATGCGTTGCCATAGTGATATCGAAACAACAAAAAATGCTTACCAACATATGGAACCGACTTCAACACTCAAAAGCATGAAATAACTTATTGAAGTCGATACCATGATAGTACAAAAGTAACTATTATCAAAATATTGTGCTCATGGTACCGACTTCGACAAGTTCCTTCACACTTTTGAGTTGTTCCATGTTCGCTCTAACGACGATGGTTTATATGTAAAATGTCTCCAGACCAAAATAAGAAACATACCTGCCTAGTTACTTTTTAGTAGCAAAACACACCCATTTTATTGAGTTAAAATAAAAAAGTCCATGATGAACTTACCAAATGATCAAGGAACCATGGATGTTTGAAAGTGGAAATGGAAAATGGAAGTTTTTTTTTATTTAACTCATTAAAATGGGTGTCTTTTGCTACTAAGAACTACAGCTACATAAGTCTTCAAAATTAGCCCACCTACTTAGAAAAGTAGTTACATACGAATTTAAGTTAAGAACCATTGAATGAGTGACATTGGTGTTTACACTTACTCGTTTTTTCACAGAAAATGTATGGGAATGTTTTTTTAAAATTATTGGCAAAACTTACAATTTGATTTGGTATGTTACTTTGGTATGTTACACTTAAAAGTGTTCCTGGTTGGAAATAGAGTCAATTAAGACCAACTTGTTTTTTTTGACAAATGTCATTTTTTGAGCGAACCTTGCTTATTTTCAAAAAACCATAAATGGCAATATATTTTTCTTCAAAATAAAATAGAAGGTTCCTAAGAACAAAACCTTCTAACTACTAAAGAAAAGGTAGCTACCCTGAAGTGGCCAAAAAATTGCCCCTCCCAAAATGCTGGCACATATTTGGCTCAAAGAATCAGCATTGCAATTCAACGTGGCAATGCTACTGCATTCTGGGCACGCTGCCAGCCGGTAGCGGGTTAGAACATTTGAGTTATCTATAGGCTACCAATAGCTAGTGGATTGCTCAAATGTTATTGTAGTAGCTGCAGTATTGTAATTAGTTATTAGTGTTTTATTTTAATAAAGGCATTTGCCCCACCCCTCTTACTCTCTCTCTCTCTTATATTTATATATATATATAGAGAGAGAGAGAGAGAGAGAGAGAGAGAGAGAGAGAGAGAGAAAGAGAGTAATATTATACTTCCACCGTAGTCCTATTTAAATTTATCCAAAATCGGTCTAGCGGTTTTTGAGTTACACTCCAAGGTACTCCTACAAGGTATAATATAATTATGGTAAAGTTATTAGATCTAGGAAAGGATACTATACGTATTTTGTTACTAAACAACGTGTGGCGCGTACCAACTTGATAGTGTTTTGTTTAACACCATCACTAACATACCAAACATTTTGTTCGGCTTTACCCCTTTTTCTTTGTGCAAGTGTAGTGTAGGTGAAATCAAACAACCGATGTATTGTGAAAGCACCAGTCAATCTTTATTCACTAAAATTCCGTTTGTATACAAATCTGGCTAAAGTAGATGTGTCCTCATACAGTGATACATATTTTGAAATACACAGAGTGTATCGCATCCAAAACAACATGACTTTTGTTACAAACATTTTCAAGAAGATAGACATGTTTCATTTCAACGAATAAACATGGTTGAATACACATAAATACATCATCTCTATTGCTAACTGTTAAATATTCCAAATACATAATAATACGGGTATAAATGTATAAAACACGTGAGTTACTCACGTGATAAGTCAGAGGGTTCCGACTATAGTTAGTAAGTAAGTCAGTCAGTCAAAATAAGTCAGTACTAGGCGAAGCGCGCTTCGCCAAACGCGTCCGCGAGCGCCCCGTATTCTCCTTGAAAATGACCACCGAATGTGGTTGAAACTATAGTCGGAACCCTCTGACTTATTACGTGAGTAACTCCCGTGTTTTATACATTTATAATACGGGTATATTTGTACAGATTTCTCTTTAGATAAGAAATATTATATCACCACTGACAAAAGTTTGGCGCAATACCACTGAAAACTTACATCAATGGACTGAAAAATTCAACAAAGAGATTTTTAGTTTAGAACTCATTTGACAATTTGCATCTAAATTGTCAAGTAACACTAGATCATAAGTATCGTATTTTAATAACGTATTTAAGAAAAAATGAAGCATAGTACACCGCCAGTGTAGTACACACATTAGCTTTAAGGAATTCTTAGGTTTTCTTTTTATTCTTCTTAGTAAGCGTGGATTAGGTAGGTAGTTTCTTCTTCTTCTCTCAGCGATGTGCATCCACTGCTGGACATATGCCTCCCCCATATAGGGGGGATTTGCCAATACTCGCCACGCTTGGCAGGCGGGTTGGCGAGCGCAGTATGATTTCCGATCCTCAGAAGGCGCTGCTGCCCACCTCCTGGTACGTTATCCCTTAGCCGACTCTTACGGCACCCGCGGGAAGAGATGGGGGAGTACTATTCTAGACCGGTACCACCACGGCTTAGGTAGGTAGTTTAATTAACCAGAAATCATGTTGTTTTATTTGACGGTACACTTTAATATAATATATTTATATTGTATACTACGTATGTATAAGACTCGTACATAAGTAGTAATACTATGAGCTTATATGGATTGTTTACTATACGGTATTATGCAGAACTAGTGTGCTTTTGTTTTATATTAAAATACATTAGTATGCCCTTTTTTACCACACAACTTGGTAAGTAATGGTCTAGTAAAGCCGTCTTGCACCAACCAAATCATCCGAGATTCTCGGATCAATCAGAATGTATGCCTGCAAAATTGTGATTCATTCCGAGATTATCGCTAAAATCTCGGATAATTTGGTTGGCGCAAGTGGGCCTTAGTATTTTCATTGAAATCATAATATTATATATAGACTTCGATCTTTCAAGGTGTTAAGTTTGCCGTGTGCTTTGCATCTACAACATGGAACATTCACCATTAAGATACATACAATAAGAGATAAGTTAAACGAAAATATAGGTAAGTATTTATTCTAATTACTTCAACGCCTTACATTTAACATTGAGAATGAAAAGCCATGTCGATGTCGTAGCATGGACTAGGTATTTACAAATCGTCTACAAAGTGGAATGTACTAAGTATGGAGTTTCCTAATGAATACACATAGAATCGTGCTTATATAGGTATGTTAGCGAGAAAGAAGTTGTATACAATTACCTACGTTATTTCTGTTTATTTTCGTTTATAGTTTTCTCAATTAGGAAGGAAACTGCCTTGTGAGTCAACAAACATCGCTGATATCGCTTGACCCAAAAGAAAACAGTTATTTTTATTTGAAAAGATATTTTTCGTTGTACTTTGAATACTGTAATTGAAACCCCTTCATTGTTTCACAACTGACATTAATGAAAACGGAAATATTTTTTCCATGCTTTCCAGAAAGATTCAAATATGAGAGCTTTGAATATTACAATAACACTTTTAATGAACCGTTAAATAAGCTTGAGGTTGTGTTGTCAAATCTGAACAACAAAATATTATATAAATAACATACAATAATAAATTATAGTTACAATATTAAGTACTTGTTGAGTCAAGTGAACGCAGCGCCTTTGCGTTTGAAGAAATGATAATTGATTGATTTTAATTCAGTTATTCAATCAAAATAGCTAAAAAGCATTGAATTCCAAAAGCTCTTATTCTGTTCTAAATCCAAATCCGTGTAACTTTTAACAACAAACAATTATTACAAGAGTTACTTTTCTGTTGTCAGTTTACGTAAAAAAAGATTTTATAAAAACTGCAGTTAATGCTTGTCATTCAAGAGTGTTATACTAATTTGTAACATATAGAGCATAAATGCATAAGAGTTTTCATAATACACATTTTTAATTAGGTAAGTATAGTTAATTTTGTAACAAATTAAAATGATTATGACATTTTCATCATTAAGACTGTTAATGGAAGCGTCATCTATGAGACACAAGTGACACTAAGAAGAAAAAAGCTTAGCTTAGTAGCTATATCATTATAATCTAATGTAACATCTAATAAGTATAAAATAGATTTATTCGTCACCCTATATATAAACTATACATATATCTATAAATACGAGTATTACACTTATTTCAATGTTGTTTATGCTGTAATACTAAAATTCTCCCTTTTAAAAAACTTTTTTTATCCAATCCCAAACATGCCTTTAAAGCATAAACAATATTGAATATGAACAGGGGTGCGTTCGGGAGCTTATTGCTCCAAATATTGATTTTTTTTTAAAGTAAAAGATGATATAAACCATATGAATTCCTAGAAAAGTAAGTGCTTACTTAAAATTGTATAGCAGAATAAGAAACATGAATCCACGTGTTTTGTTAATATATTTGTACGGTACATCGATTATCTTTATAGATTGATGATAAACCGACAAACAGTCATGTTTTGATGTCGTTACTTCTCTCGCGGTGTTCGCAGATATCCATCTTAACAGAAAGCGAGGTCTATCAGTTCGGACCGCCGCCGATTGTCAATTTCCCAAGTTTTTTTTTTTATGAAGATGTTGTAACGCAGAACCAAACAACATTAACATAATATTAGATATGTACATAACTAAGTATTTTGTAGTGAGAGTATAAACGTCCCTCTATCGCATTTACTTTCATTCCAAAAAAATGTGTGTTCTACCTCTTAGTAATAACTAATATCATCTACATAGGTTAAGCACGAAATGCCAAATATGTTAATATTATAGGATTGTTTGCTACGGAAAATGCAAGGGTACAATCAAAGTGTGCGTTATTCTAAAATAAATATTATTGGAACAGTACATAGTTGTATGAAATTACATCTTTGTATTTTTTTTATTTTCCCCCGGTTTTACCTGCTTCGACTACGGTTTCACCACTACCTCAATCATCACACGGGAATTGTACCTTTCGGGGATAAAAAAGCTATCTTCATTCCAAACTTCACGCAAATCCGTTCAGTCGTTTCAGCGTGAAGAAGTAACAAATGTATAAACGACAGACAAACTTTTACCTTTATAATATTACTGTGATAGGCATATACCTATGTATATGGATAGATACTATATTCATGTAATGATATATTTGTTACAAAAATATGTATTAAAAGAGGGCGGTTGTAAAGGTTGATATTCTTATGAAGTTAAAGTATGCATATCTTTGGATGTCGTTAAATTGTATCGCTAAATTCGTTCTATCTACTAATAAAAAATTCAATCGCACTTAAACGCTAGATACATTCATAAATATACTACTATATTATTACAACTCGTGCAAATATAGTAAAACAATACACTAGTTTTAAAATAATTTAAATGGAGGTAAACGTATATTTTTTATTTTACAATTCTACCGTGACTTATATTTTATTCATACAATATCAAACAATGATGAAACATACTACATCGAACGTAACTTTTCTAAAAAATCAAACCTAACAAAGATGTCTGGTTATGTCATAGATAAAAAACACACAATAATTCGTAGTTAACCTACATCCCGCCACACACTTGTATTCCAATCCACTGTAGTCTGAGCCGTTATTGTGAGAAGTTGAGAAATGGAGCTGTTATAAAATCACACTGAAATCCAAATAATTTTGTTGCGGATGGAGGCCGCGTGAAATCAGACCCGCTACCGATTACACGCATTTTTGGGCTAAGAGGTGGATAATAGCGCTGACTTGGCACGCTCATATTGACAAGATTTGTGGGAAACTTGGCAGTGTTAGTTGTGTTTGTTGACAGTGTTGCTAGTTTGTTTTGCGCTGCAAAGGTTACGGCGCTTTCTCTCCGAGGTGGCAACGCGATCGTGCTATTTTGCAACGATCCATTCGGTGATTCAATATGGAGCAGAAATTTGGGGCACAGGTGTAGACTGGCTACGAGCGTTTCGCATGCAGAAAAGGGCCATTCGCGCAATAGCACAAATCCCACGCGACTCTTCGGCTAAGCCATTATTTAAATCTTTAAAGATTCTAATGTTGCCATCCATCATTATTTATCAGGTGGCGGTATATGTGAGAGGGAACTTGAGCATGTTCAAGAAAATTGGAGACGCGCATTCGTAGGTATAATACACGGGATTGTTGGCGAAAATGGGCATACACCAACTAAACAAGATCAAAAAATCCTAGACCACTGTTACTCTTTTAGATCCTCTACATGCAAAGGTTGCCTGGTAGAGATCACTTTTAGTGATAAGCCGCCCGTTGCCACACTCGCCCATTGTAAATATTGTTTTATATTAAGGTTTAACAATAAAGAATTCTCTAATGTAATCTAATGTAAGTCATGAAGACTTCAAAAGATTTATATAAGGTCGTGACATTTGTTGTAAGGAACAGTGGCTGCAAAGACAGCACCAAAAAGAGCACATTCCAATTCAACCCACACAACTGATGAGGTTCCACCCTGGTCTGCAATATTCAATTTCAATACATATTATTTATCTAGAACGCTGATAAGTTGTTGCGGTTGCCAAACACTGTTCCTTAAACCGTCTCCATTCCTTCTGTACCCTATACCTATACTAATGTATACACCAATAATTAAGCTTTCAAATGCCAAAATGGAAAGATCATCGGCGTGACGGTGATCTTTTCATTTCCACATTTGAAAACTTCTCGTTTATGAATATCTGTAAAGTTGATGTTTCTATGATACGTTTTGTTAATCCTTTTGACAATTAACTCTATTTTTGAAGATTTTGAAGATATTGCAGTTACTCGGAAACATCGAGGGTGGAAGCTCGTTCCACATTTTGCAAGTGTATGGCAGAAATGATCGGTAGAATCACTCAGTATGTGACACCCATAAGTCCATTATAATAAAATGTGGATGAGTTTTCAATGAGTATCCCTAAGCACAAGATAGGTCAAATAAATATTATTGTATAAAAAGTTAATGTCACATTTATACCTAGCATTATCGTTGAATCATCTAGTCGCTTCTTCCATTGTGGCTTCCAACAAGTTGATTGTTGAAATATTAATCATTGACTACGTCATACAAAGGGTACTTATTACAATGTGGGTCTTTATTTTATTTATCTATTTTAGTTAAAAATAAAAGTATTTCATTTATGTATACTATCGATTTCAGCACGTGATGGCACAGATATAGATTGTACAATACTAGCATAATACGCTAGTTAGCACTGGATATTATCCAGTACTAACTAGTTCAACCGTGAACCAAGTTAAGGCCAGTCTTTATTACAATATAAATGATCACGAAATAAGATGTTACTGAATGTTTGTAAAAGCTGTATTTATTACTTAGATCTGACTGTAAAAGTATCGTCATCACTAATATAAACACGTAAAATCGTGTCGATAAGAACGGATAAGTTTTCGGAACGCCCCACTCACATAGTGAATTGAAGAACGAAATAATTTTGAGTTCATTCATGACAATTAAATAAGTGTAGACATGTAATGTGATTATGTTAAATAATTCGACTATTAGTACGATTTGAACTCACGACTACAGAATGCAGTCCTGTCGCTTTGTCAAATAAGCTAAAGTGGAACAACACTAGTAGCGAATTATACCTTCTTAATTTGAACGTAAGTTCCGACTAGCATGATGCTAATGCAATGCACAGTAAAACTATGCAATCAATAGTGGTAGTTCTGTTTATTCATTAAAACTGGCCAATATTCTGTAAAATACGAAAGCTTATCCAACATTCATGTAAATTTATTTGTCTAAGCAATATTCCATTCCTACTATGAGTACAGTTTTATTCAATCCGGGAAGTTTGAGCTATCAGAAAACTACAGCACGAGTTATTCCACGTACAAGACACGCAAAGTATTTTTTTTTAAACTTCTTCAAGATTATAATTCACAAATGTTACACCAAATTGAATATTATCATAGACTCTTAAGATCGATAATTTTATTTTTACTTAAATATTAATTACAGTACAAAACACTTTACTGGACAGGTCACAAAAATATAAGCAATAATTAGGAGATTGTTAACCAAGGGTTGAAAAAGTCCCATTTCACCCAAGATTTTCAGGCGCAAATACTTCGAGGGTAAAATTGGTAAATTCATCCGAGTTAAACACTCTACATTACATTGAGACTGTAAAGAAAGTTAAACAACTACACGCACATTTTAACAAACAGATATACCTATTACTTTACACTGTTTCTACGGGTGTAGCGTGGTACTTACGGGTAGTCGATATCACGATCGAGAATTGTTTCGGCTCCCAGTGCGAGACGGGATGTTGCGACCAACGCACCGCACTCAAGATCCTGCGGGCCTATGATGCGACACCCGAGATAATTTATGTCGTGGTTTTTGCCTTTGAAAAACCACGACATAAATTATCTCGGGTGTCGCATCATAGCCCGCTGATGAAGGCTTCCGGATGAAGCCGAAACAATTGTCGATCGTGATATCGACTACCCGTAAGTACCACGTTATACCCGTAAAAAACAGTGTAAAGTAGGTACTTATGAACGTAAGTTTTAATTAGATATACCTATTAATAATGATTATTTAAAATTTAATGTATGTTTGCTGCCAGGCATATTTATGTTTGACATTTTCTGGGAAACCTGCGTTTATCGTGTGGTATGAGATCCAGATTAAACATTTTCTTCGATAAACCGGCGACATTGTGGCGACACTTGTGGAACTTCTGGACTTGTCGAAATCTTCGCCATTGTAACATTTTTTTTTAAAAACTTTCTAACCTAGGGATGAAAAAGCAATTTTCCACTCGGCTCATCGACCCATGAAAATTAAACTTTCTGAGCAGTAGAGATGAAAATAATATATACCTAACCAATGTATAATAATTGGTGACCTTATCGCTTAAAGAGATCTCTCTGACAACAGCTAGTTGAATCGAATAACATAATGAGTACCAGTATATGAGTATAACCAGACATCCTTGGCCGTGCGCCGTGTCTCCCCGAGCAGCGTGTAGGGTCGCGCGGTTACTCCTTCAGCTTGTGCCAGTCGGCGATCTGCCGGCGCGGCGCCGCCTGCACCTCGCGCCAGTGGTGCCGCGCGCTGCCCGCACCGCCCGCGCCCAGCTCCAGCCGCCCTATCACCTGCCGACAACACCGCTCTCTGTGCTGTACCACGGATCACTGTCTAGGCACCTTCTAACTAACGTATCAGTATATAATTATATATATATTATATACTGAAATTGTCACTGTTACAAGGCATATATTTTAGGTCAATGGTGCGTGGAAGGTCTTTTTCGACCCACCAGTACTAGGTTTAGATTAAAGTGCTCTAATTTGCTGCGAAAACATACAATTGCGTGCTGTGATTGTGTGTGTGCCTCCCGCGATACAGGGAATGCGGGGGAGTGCGGGGGTCTGAGTGTGTGATATGTGTGTCGCTTAACATCAGGTGAGACAGTGGTCAAACGCAATCTTATAATCTTTTAGAAAAAAAAGTGATATCAAAATAAAAATTTCCTCGTTCTTAGTGAGTCGGTCCCAGTCGAGCACGAGCGAGACGTGGTCGAGCATATAAGTTTTACATAGTTTTCAAGTTTTAGGTACATGAGTTTTTAATTTTTTTATTTTATTTTATTAATTAACATTCACACAAGGTCTTCAGGTCCCAAACTAGGCAGAGCCTGTACTATGGTAACTTGATGACTGATATATATATATATTTATATACATATACACACCCAGACAGAGGTCAAACAGACATGTTCATGCACACAAATGTTTGACCTGTCCGGGAATCGAACCCGGGACCAGCGGCTCAGAAGGCAGAGTGCTACCAACTACGCCAACTGGCCAGCCAAATAGGTAAGTGTTACCTCGTTCTTAGTGAGTCGGTCCCAGTCGAGCACGAGCAGCTCGAGCGAGACATGGTCGAGCGCGGCGTTGGGCGCCGCCGGCACCTCGAACACGAACGACTCGTTGAACACGGGGTTCAGGGTTCGCTTCTTCACGTGCGTCTTCTTCTTGGCGATGCGCTGTCCGTTGTACAGCAGGTACATCTTCACGTACCTGCCAAAAAGAAATGTCATAAATAACGAATCATACTTTATTATACAATATATGTAATCAGAGGATCAATTTGATTGTTTTTTTTATGTTTAATACTTAAGAATTTATAACTAATACTTTATGTAACAATTTGTACTTGATAAAAAATAGATATGTACCACCATTTATCCCTGAATATTTAAAATCAAGTCAATCGAACCCAGTCCCCGGGAGCCAGAAGTCACGCCACTGACAACTGAGCCACGGCGATCATCATAATTATGTATTTTACAATGATATTACTATAAAAAAAGATACCTATGTTAAGTTCAAAAACCACGTAACGAAAAACTGGATGACAAAACGTTTTCCCGCTAGATTTTCGGTACATGCGCAAACATTTGCATAGCCCAACTTCAGAGCTACAAAGATAACTTGTATGTATAAAAGTCTAGGTAAGAATGCATGAGTATATATACCTAAATACTGGACATAGTACACAGTAAAATAATGACGATGATGAACATGTCTTCAACCAAACATAATCATCGCCAAGCACAGTCATTCGGCCACTGGTAACAATATACCGTACGATTTACATTACATAAATCATCACATAATCCAAAAATGAATATTCAGAAACGTTAAATAAGTAATGTGAGCAATCGTTTCGAAAACAAAACATTAAAGTGACAAATAGTGTAAGTAAGAAAGGAACCGTCCCCAATCACATAACATCAAAGTTACAAGTAATCTAAGTAAGAAAGGAACCGTCCATAATCACATAATATCAAAGTAACAAGTAGTCTAAGTAAGAAAGGAACCGTCCCCGATCACATAACATCAAAGTAACAAGTAATCTAAGTAAGAAAGGAACCGTCCTCAAGCACATTACATCAATGTAACAAGTAGTCTAAGTAAGAAAGGAACCATCCCCAATCACATAACATCAAAGTAACAAGTAGTCTAAGTGAGAAAGGAACCGTCCCCAATCACATAACATAAAAGTAACAAGTAGTCTAAGTAAGAAAGGAACCGTCCCCAATCAAATAATATCAAAGTTACAAAAAGTCTAAGTAAGAAAGGAACCGTCCCCAATCACATAACATCAAAGTAACAAGTAATCTAAGTAAGAAAGGAACCGTCCTCAAGCACATTACATCAAAGTAACAAGTAGTCTAAGTAAGAAAGGAACCATCCCCAATCACATAACATCAAAGTAACAAGTAGTCTAAGTAAGAAAGGAACCGTCCCCAATCACATAACATCAAAGTAACAAGTAGTCTAAGTAAGAAAGGAACCGTCCCCAATCACATAACATCAAAGTAACAAGTAGTCTAAGTAAGAAAGGAACCGTCCCCAATCAAATAATATCAAAGTTACAAGTAGTCTAAGTAAGAAAGGAACCGTCCTCAAGCACATAACATCAAAGTTACAAGTAGTCTAAGTAAGAAAGGAACCATCCCCAATCACATAACATCAAAGTAACAAGTAGTCTAAGTAAGAAAGGAACCGTCCCCAATCACATAACATCAAAGTAACAAGTAGTCTAAGTAAGAAAGGAACCGTCCCCAATCACATAACATCAAAGTAACAAGTAGTCTAAGTAAGAAAGGAACCGTCCCCAATCACTAAAATAGGAAATGGTCCTCTGTGCGCATGCGTAATGTAAGAATGGAGTCCCGTCGGTAATTACAAAAATATACACTACTAAATAGTAATTACGCTATTAATTTTGTATGTTGACTGCTATATAAGGAACAGAATGTAATCTCCGTAAAACTATATGGCCGCGAGGGGTTTTTGCATTGCTTGCAGATTTACAATAGTAATGATGTCGATAACAGTAAGTGGAGAAGTGTATGTGGGATACAGACGGGTCGGCGAGGCCGGTGACGTCCATCTTGGGCAGGTTGCGCGCCTTGAGCAGCACCACCGTGAGCCGCGCCGCCGCCGGCTGCCAGCACAGCGACACCAGCACCTCGCCGCGACCCACGCTGCGCATCTGGACACGACACGGCTGTTTTGTAACTCTAGCGTTTCTCTGGATGTTTAGTCAGTTGTAGTACGCGCACCTGATCGTTGTGGCTCTGAAATTAGGCTCTGTAAACGTTTGCGTATGTACCAAAACTGTTGCGAGAAAGTGAGATAGACCGATGTGGCAAACGTAAGGGAGTGAGCAAATCAGTTATACATAATCATTATCATCATCATCTCAGCCAAAGGACGTCCACGGCCGGACACATGCCTTCCCCATTTATTTTCACAAAGAGCGGTTGGAAGTGGCCCGCATCCAGCTCTTGTCTGCGTTCTTAGTCAGGTCATCTGACCACCTGGTCGGTGGCTGTCCTATGCTGCGCTTGCCAGTCTGTGGTCTCCATTCGAGAACCTTTCGATCCCATCGGCCATCATTTCTTCGAGCTAAATGCCCAGCCCACTGCCACTTCAACTTGCTAATCCGCTGGGCTAAATCGGTAACTTTCGTTATTCTACAGATCTCCTCATTTCTGATTTCTGAACTTTGTGAATCCAGTTCCCAATTGATACAGGGGCGGGCGCAACATGGGCATTTGACATAATTTCGTCTTGTCCAAGTTCATTTTAAGGCCCATCCTTTGGGAAACTCTGTTGAGGCGGTCGAGCATCGTGCTGAGGTTTTCCGTAGATTCTCCACAATATCGTTGGCAAACCGCAGGTGAGTTATGTACCTACTCACCGTTGATTTTGATGCAAAATCCTTGCCATTCCAAGAGCTTGAGAGCTTCTTCCAATGCGGCAGTGAACAGTTTCGGAGAAATAACGTCATCTCCCTGTCTCACGCCTCTTTGCAATGGAAGCTCCTTCGAAAGATGCTCTTGTACTCGGACCGACATGGTGGCGTTATTATACAAACACTTCAACACTTCGAGATACCGATGGTCAATACGGCATCCCTGGAGAGACTCTAGCACCGCCCACTTCTCGATCGAATCAAAGGCTTTCTCATAGTCCATAAACGCTAAAACAGAAGGACAAGTTATACTCTTCGGTCTTCTATAATATAACTTGCTGTAGCCTTTTCGGAAACCGGCGGAAGTCATCAAACCTACGTTCGAGACGATTCGCGATGACTCTTGAAAACAGCTCGTAAACATGGCTCAGAAGCGATATGCTTCTGTAGTTCTTTACACCTTCGCCTGCGGCTCCAACTGGAACCCACAGCCCCGTGTGTGATGAACAACTTAGCTCACTTGTATCATAAATAATATACTATTACGTAATGTAGAGTGTAGAAACAAAGCGGGATCAGAAAATTATACTCTAATCTCAGGTTATCTCTCCACTTGACAACAGACCGCAATCCAACTTCATTGTACATTACAATCAAATACCGTAGCACGAGTGCTGTTTTCAAGCTCTGCCGTACTCCAGAAGGTAAGACCCGGTTACTATTTATAAATATCGATCGTCAGACCACGGAGGCTTTCTAGTGCTCCAGTAGAGATGGCTATTATGGTGAATTATGGTTGGTCCAAGCTGTTGGAATATAATGGTTGATTATAATGCTAATGTTTACCTTGAGGCTGCGCGGTTGGATCTCTCGGCAAAGCGCCATCGCCTCTCCGCTCTGCAGTTGCAAGGTGGACAGTGGGGATACAACCTCGCCTATTATCTCATCGCGGGAGTATCTGAAAAACGTTATATGTTTATTGTTTATGGTATATCTTATATAACGGCTTATGGTAACGGTGACATTATTCATTAGAGCATTATCATTTATCGTAATCTTCGAAATGAAACTTCGTGTATAACTGTAGTCGAATTAGGATTAGGTAGGAATTGTGTTTGGTAAGTAGTAAGTAATGTGTTGCAACCATGTGTGTACGACAGATTGCCTTTTTAACCAACTTCAAAAAAAGGAGGAGGTTCTCAATTTGACTGTATTTTTTAATGTGAATAGTGTTACTTCTATCTGGGTGACTTCCTTAATGAGGGGAATGACAATTGATCCAGTGATTAGCAAAGTTCACTGAAAAGGGTGAAAACAAAACAAAATATGGAACCATTTTCAACGCTCAAAACGCTCGAAGTCTGTACCATGCGCACAATATTTGATAATAGTTACTTTTGAACTATCATGGTACCTACCGACTTCTACAAGTTATTTTACTCTTTTGAGTGTTGAAGTCGGTTTCATATTTCGTTTTTTTTCTCACCCTTTTCAGTGAACTACTCACTGGATCAATAGTCATTCACTCTCAATAAGGAAGTCACCCACTTTAAGCATAGAAATTAAATCGAATCAGTTTATGATTTTAGTAGTAGAAGTGGGTTTTATGGTTTTAAATGTAGGTACAATATTTAAATGTTTAACCAAATATTCGCTTCATGTTGGTATTTACGCCCAGCGCAGCTCTTGGGTTTCCCTCTATAGTTACCTGTCAAAGCTGAGCACGACGAAGTGAAGCGTGATGGCGGAGATCTGGTGGGGGGCGATACCGTAGAAGGTGAAGTCCTCATCATAAACTGGGCAGCGAGTCTTGCGGACCACCCTGAAAACATAGATATTTGCTGAGTTTAGTCTGATAAACAATTGCAAGCTTCGAACATATTCGAAGATTGCAAGTTATTTTCAAACAGTCCACTCAGGGGATGGCTTTTTAGTCTGTGCATGATGCTCTTTCTCTTTACAGTACTAAGTTTCATCAAATAGTTCACGTCATGTTGGCTCCCCTGTCTGTCAACATCATAGATACGCGAAGAAGTACCTACCTGCTGGTTGGATGATAACACCTATATAAGCACTGCTGCCAACAGAACGGCATAGAAACTAATTGATGGAATGCACTTTAACTGCTGCGAGCAATGTCTAGAACAACCTCTTAAAAAGAGATAAACGTCTGTGACTTTATATTACATTATACTACATAGCTGCTCCCCGCAGGTTCACCCGCGTGGTCTACGGTTTTCTTTATTTTTTCTGTATAAGTGGCTCAAATGTTCTAGCCCAATGTCAATTGGCAGGGTTTCAAGAATGCTACGACTTTGCATCGGTAATTGTAACGATTGGATATTTATTTATTTTAATAATGCGGAGATCGTAGATTTAAAGCAATACCTATAGGTATAATACCAATTTATGAAAGAAAATCATATTTATTTGCGGTTATTATAAAATATTAATACCCAAAACATAGCCTATATTTATTTTAAGTTCAAACACATTTTACCTTACACAAGAAAAGAAAACCCATTTTGATAATCGCAAACAATATGTTTTTCTTGTGCACACCTTTTCTCGCCATAAACTATTTTAATAAAAACTACACCATCTATAACGTTGAATAGGTACTAGATAATTTTGACTACCATACGATATTAAATTACTTTAATGTACGTAAGCGTATATGTTTATGACGGTATAATATCATTTTTCATTCGTTGAGCCAAATATGTTCCACGACTTTGGTCACACGTCGCATTCATCATTATTATACTGGCATGGGCATTCTTCGGCATTGATGATACATGCTCTCCGGGTTATTTTACTCATTAAGTCTCAATGCCTGTCCTGTGTCACCTAAAGTTAAATATAATTTAATATAATTAATTAATAAGGAAGGAAGTAATTCGGCCCTAGTGGTATGGGCTGCTATAGCTCAGTTGGACAGAGCGACAGGACGGTATTCTGTAGTCGTGGGTTCAAGTCCCACTAATAGTCGAATTTTTTCCACCAAATATTTGAACATAAGTTCTTCCTAGCATATGGTTAATGCGATACACAATAAAAACTCTTTAAATATAATTATTTTAGACAAGCAATACTTTTAATTTACTTTTCTTTTTCTTTACAATGATTTCATATTACTTTGCTATCCTAATTATATTCTAGACCCGGTGAAGGCACACCGAAATAATGGTAGAATTGACATGATTAAAACAAAGAATAAAAAGTAAAAGCTTGGTTAACCTCGCTTGCGAAAATTCTTCTTTGAATAAAGTATAATAGAAGTAAGTATAATAAAAGCTTACTACGAATTAGCTACTTACAAAGTTTCAAAGCGGGAAAAGTTGTTCATTATTCTCAAAGCCAGTGGACCCGGCTTTAAGAAGTTTGTGACACATATGATATTCATTTCTTCAAATTCAACAGACTTACGAAGAATTACATCCCATTTTATGTATAACTAGCGGTCGCACGGGTATAACAGAAGTTCTCCACTATTTAATGGATGTTATTATACATATATAAACCTTCCTCTTCAATCACTCTATCTATTTAAAAAAACTGCATCAAAATCCGTTGCGTAGTTTTAAAGATTTAAGCACACATAGGGATATAGGGACAGAGAAAGCGACTTTGTTTTATACTATGTAGTGATGATGTCAAGAATTGACAGCTTATGACTAATATGTACTCTTTTAATAAAGGATTAACTCTGATTATTCAGTGTACGTACTGGTTATAATGTTTTCACGGCTTATATAAGTATAGGGCAAAAGTAAGATGATGCGGAGGCTGTCCTGAGATGACACGACTTTGCTGTCATTTTTTATGATATGAATGTGCCGGTATAATATCTAATCCTAATAAAGTTTAGCATAGCATTCAGTTATTGCCTTCTCCGAAAGCCAAAGTATCGCTTTGCACCTACACTTACACTTTAGATCGGGCCTGTTATAGCTTATGTAATCATGTGTATAACGCTCATTATAATGTTATATCATTTGTGTAGGTTTCGTACAGGAGACGTCATCGGGATCTTGAGTGCTGTGCGCAAATCGTATTGATTTCGAGTAAATTCCACGCTTAATACCACGGTTTTCCCGCATGAATATTCAAATGTCAATCTATGTTTTGAGTACCTAGTGCGCCTGTAAACGTTAAAAGGACGTAAGCGTATCACAGAGAACAGATAGATAACAGTTTCTATGACAATTTACAAACGCAAGTTTTTTTTAATACGTTATCTAAACGAACATATTCATACAAACTATTATAATTTCCGTGGTATTATGTAAACAAGCTTGTAACGTTTAAAATACTGTAATAATGATAAATAAATATAATGTAATAATAATATATAATACACTTATAATAGGTTCTTAAAAAAATATTTCACTATTATTATTATATTAGATACTTTGCTATACATATTGCTGTGACTCATAGATTATTTCCTTTTATAATATGTATGTATACTTTTTAATTATGATGGTCTAAGGGAGCCCAAAATACAGGCTTTGCCTAGTGAATTTACCATACTTAATTTAATAGTAACTGCCTAAATATATGTTTATTTATTATATATAATATTTATTATATAATATATTTTATTATATAACGAACACAGTTATTGTCAAAACTTTGAGTATTTAATGAACAAATTACGGTAGATTACTATTAGTTCATTGTACTCCGAGCCCCAAGACACAGGCTTTCGCCTAGTTTGGGTCTCAACGCTTAAAATGTCTTGAAATACTCTTTGGGAAATAAAAGTTTATTATTATTATTATTATTTAGTGATACTTTTTCTTATTGTCTTGTTGTCAATATAATTTATAAATAATATTTTTTTTGGGGCAAATGCCTTTATTAAAATAAAACACTAATAACTAATTACAATACTGCAGCTACTACAATAACATTTGAGCAATCCACTAGCTATTGGTAGCCTATAGATAACTCAAATGTTCTAACCCGCTACCGGCTGGCAGCGTGCCCAGAATGCTAGCAGCATTGCCACGTTGAATTGCAATGCTGATAATATAATAAATAATATATAATTATTGTGTGTAACATATTAAGTTATACTCATAGTATATAATCTATCAATGAGCATTCTAGGTCTCCTTCTAGGACGAGAACAAGGGGTGTTTTATCTAAATTCAGAATTGATAATAAATCCAATACATTATGGTTCAAACTGTTAGGCCAAGCTAACGGCTCGTTAACACCACACTTGTATTGTTGATTTTGCAAAAAATAGCCTTCTACTAATAATGATAAGGTTGGTTACTTACCTAGTTTTAACTTTATGCTGTTTGTCGGGCAGCAGTTGCAGCTTGACGTAGGGGTCGGGTCCAGCTGGCTCACGGCCAGGCAGCCCCTGGCAGGATACCACCGACACCACCAGGGCACTCTTCTCATTTTCGTAGCTACGGGAAGTTCAGATATAGTAAGTAATTGTCTTATTATGTCTAACACAAATCTTCAAATTAATTCTCGGTTTTGTTATACTACCCTAGTGGACTACGCTTTTACCCCTACCTCAATATCCCACGGGAACTATACTTTTTTCGGTAATTATAACACATACATGTGTTACTCTAGGGAATAGGTACGCTATCTGCATGCCGAATTTTATACAAATCCATTTAGCCGATTCATCAAGGTTTAACAGACTTACAAATGACAAACAAACTTTCGGATTTATATTATTAGTGTGGAGTGTGATAAGTGTGTTGTCGCGCAAGAAAAAGTTACTAGTCGATCAGTGTTGGTGTCACTGCAGCTTCCTCTGACCACAAGATTACGGCAGACCTGTATTGACGACAAGTGCAAAATAAAATGCTGAAAATATTTTTTTTTTTAAAAAGTGCAAATATGATGGAGAAGCTAGCCCCAGTAAAAAGGCGAGATTGGTCTGAGTGTGGTTCGACGTTGACCTGAAGCAGAACTGGTCTACCTGTATTCGCTAGACCGCACACTGCAAAATATACTGTCGCTTAATCAGAGGATCTGTGATTATATATAATGTCTCGGACACACAAATTCCCCGGAACTTCCAACAGAAAATCAGTAATTCCTAATTTAGACAATTTAAAAAAAAAAATACTGTGCAAGTTCAGTACAATGCAAATAATGGTACTTTAAACATCAAAATCAACAATGATAGTGTTGATTTATGTGATTTTCGTTTACATAAAGTACCATTTCAAAAACAAAATGGCGATGTTAACTTCCGGTTAGCGACGCGATCTTATGACCTACGTATTTTTCTTCTTTTTATACCTTAGACCAAAGTTAAAGTTATTGATATTGCGGTATTGCTGCTATAAAAACCTAAATTAGACCCTTAATACACGTACGGTTCAAAGCTCAGAATAATGAAACAGTTAAGTATGAAAAACTCTACACCATAAATAAATCGATGTGTAGGTATGTACGTTATATACAAACAACGATACAAACGTTAAATGGCGCCGAAATCTAGGTAAGGACAATTCCCATTTATACAATAAATAATTTCATAAACAATGTATTTTGATTGGTTTCCAGTGGCGGACAGCTACATAATAAAATAATAATACAAAGCATAAAATAACCTATACCTATGATTGTAGTCAATCTAAAATAACTACACTGCAATATTTGCACTTTACTTGAGGGTGGTATTGAAAAGTACCACCCTCAAGTACACCCTCAGGCTGCAGCAGCCAGTCACAATCCTTAGTCTATCGTGATACCACATCGTCACTGACGAACATCAAATGAGATAGTGGTCAAACTGTAGACCAACAAAAGTAGGAATATATAAGTATATCCAAAAATCAACAACAACCTAATAAATAAAATGATCGTAAGTAAAAGTATTATACTTTCGTGAATATAACGTCTATTTTAATGTACTTTAGGTTCGCACTCGTAGCCAAGGAAGATAATGTACTTATAACTTTATTGCGAAAGGTAATAACATCGTACGAGTCATAACTGAAGCTATCTATGCCTTTGGAAATAACGCCACAAAATGTTCTCAGAGGCCGTTATATTATAACACAATATCCCCATCTCCTGAAACTTTTCTCATTTTATATAGGTTACAAACTCTCCCGGCCCCCGCTGTTCCGTAATGTACAGTAAACATGTACAAAGTTACAGGCACACATAAAATAGGATACCTATATAGATTCTCGTGACCTCAATCTAGACTTAAATAAACTCGAGAAGGGTTAGAATAGAGGTCAGCCCAAATCTCCAATGCTAGACTGCCGATTTATACAACTATACTCTAAACAGAACACAGACTAAATAAACCAAGCTGTTTATCAGTATATAAACTTCAGTTTACTTTTTCACAGCTAATCCTTAGGTAATATACAATTTTGTAAGCTGTAATAGAAGGCATAGTGAAAGCTCACATGTGATTGCTCACATGAACGAATGGCATAAAGGTGATCGCGCTTTGTGCGGTGCTTTATTTTTATCTTGAAATTCTATATGAAATTATTGTAGTAGTCGATATTTTATAGCAACGTATACCTACCTACATGTCACGTTTATATTCTTATCCCTGAAAAGACACCAGTTTATCCATTAACTAAAAGTTTACAAAGCACATTATGTTCAGCTTAATCGTCAGAGTCTATTTTAAGTTGTATAAATGATTCAATTCGATTGCAGTCCATTCAGATGTGCAGGTGGCAAGTGCACACCAACGCGTTTCAGCAGACAACTAAAAATTATAGAACAAAAGAGTATGACGGAATAGGTATGTTAAACCCCACTAAGCATTTCCTGGTTAGACATCAACTATTTCGCACGTTCGGAAATCTTTTAATCGGCACCACCATAAAGCACTATACCATTTTAAGCCTTTCTAAAAATCGATTGCACCTGGCAGCTGAAACGTTAACCTGCAAAATTTGTATTGTAACACACACCTGCTATTCACACTGTGACGCAGGTTAGCTCTGAGCCCTAAAATAAAGTCCCAAAGCCTTACCTACTCCAGAGGTAGTACACAATTTATGATATTAAGCTTGAAACGGCCGTGTTTCGCGTCAAATATGCAAATATGTACATAAATCTTGCTCACTTGGCCCTCAGGGGGTTAGCTTTTTTCGAACATTTTATACAGCCCGACATGTCACAAATTCGTTTGTACTTTACTGTCATAACAAAACGACGAATTGGGTTCATGACCGATGTCCCCGAGTATTTATTTTGGCGTTGGGGAAATTACGTTATGATTAATTAAGCTAATTGCTATCCGGATATACAATCGGCGAAACATAGAGCCCTACCAGAGTAGACATACGATGCCGGGTATATTATTACAAACACGTTCATTTGTTTTTTGCATCACATTGATTTTTTTCAATCAGAGCTTGTTCTCGCATGATTTGTAATCAAGTATGCTTAATGTGAACAAACAACGTTTTTTTTTATAAATTCGATAGCGAAAAGTTAGTAGTTATCCTATACGATTAAGGTCGGTTGGACAACCCACTACGAGTTCAATATTCTGAGCATTTAATTTTTCAAATAACACACAGTATATTAAAACTTGAAAACTTTAAATTTTACTATACTTTGGTAATATTTCTCATTCAGGCTTATTCAGTGATTTCCAAAGAGTTGTTTCACTAAGTAAGTTTTTGTATTATCCTATGCGAGAACTGAGCCAGAACTCTTCGCTAACCGAATTGATTCGTTTATGGATAAATCCCGTATCACCGACTTTCTATAATTCTTTAACTATTGAAATCATTCGTTACACAATGACATTAGCACAGATTACAATACATTTTTTTATCACACTCAGACCCTCGCACTAGGATTCCCTGTATCGCGGGAGGCATGGACACACACAATCCAAGACCCGGGACAAACATCTACACTCATCGCACAAATGTTTGCCCCTGCCGGGATTCGAACCCGGGGTCCCGGAGACACAGAAGTCATGTCGATGACACTTACCACTGCGCCACGGCGACCGTCGAGAATAGTTTATTACATTTACGCAATGTAAGCGAATTCAAAAGTGCTATATATAAAATGTATTATCAATATATATATATACTGGTTGACGTCTCAGGAGACCGAAGAGCTGGCAGCTTCCTCGCTCAACGTATTAGCCTAGCAATACAAAGAGGAAACGCTGCCAGCATCTTGGGTACAATGCCGCAGGGGCCCGCTTTAGATTTAATTTAGTTTTTATTAAATGTTTAAGGTTTTTATTTTAAGTTAGATTATTTTATTGTTATTCTAAATTATTTTTATATTATGTTTGTATCAATTAGAAATAAATTACATATTTATCAATATCGAATCGAATGCATTCGGTTAGTTATCGATCGTTCTGAGTCGGAGGGCTTCATTATTGTTGACGATAAGACCAGTCAAAAGCGGTCAGCGTACAATCTTTGACCTAATTAGGGTCATGAGATTGTAAACCTAATTTAGTCATTAAATTTCACTACCTGTTTCACATGCACAGTTATTGTACTGAGCAACATTTTTTTAAACTTTATAGATCTAGATTTTGCGCACTCTCTCACTTGATGGTCAGTAACGACGTGGTCGAAAGCGTAATAACGCTAGACTTAGAATGTTTACTGATCCTATACAAAGCCAACAAAAAAGACTTCTAGCCTAAACATAGTTTGCTATCAACTTCTCTTGTTCTTTTCCCAAGCAAGAAATATCCAGATGCAAAGTATTATTCAAAAACAAACAAACAATCACATCTTTCCACTTTATAATATTAGTATAGAAGTACCTATAGATTTAAAGATTTTGTTTTTTATTTCTTTTTAAATATTGTTTTGAATAGTAATATTTCAACCACCAATCATACCAGAGTATTTTATCAATTCCTATTATTTTTCACATGTTTTTCACCTAAAATCTACGTCATCTACGAGTATATCGATGGCAGTGAGAACATTTTGTCGCAAATTATTCGTGTCCGTATCACAAAATATATGAAAGTACGATTCTCGTATCCTGTGTTACCTGCGGCTATAATACAAAGGTTAAATACAAAAAATACCGAAGCCAGCAAAATACGAAGCTACCTCGTATACGTGGAATTCCTATCCAAAGAAAGGGCTCCAGCTCCCACTTATTTATAAGAGGATGACACGCGACCCTCGGCATTCTTGAGATGTAACATACATACCCTTATATATGTAGTAGGGATAATATGTAATACGGAGACATGAAGAAGACTGGGATTTTGTGAGGATGTCATACCCGAGACGATCCGAAAACAAATAGAAGCAAAGTTTTGAGGATGAAATACATGTTTAATCGATGATCATGCATATTGAAACAGTACATATAGATATACTGACATACGGTTGTGTGTACATGCACTTGACTGAGGTCTCCTTCTTTTTTGTTGTTGTAATATAGTTTGTTTTTGTTCCTTTTTTTTATTGTTAACTAAGCCAACCTTGGTAAGACACTGACTGCTGCAACACAGCTAACGCTAAAGCAGCAGGCAGGGCCACCTATGCTATTATGTACGAAGTTTAATAACAATAAAGAATTTTGTATTGTATTTTGTATTTGTATATAGGAAATATTACTTCCGAGAATTGTTTTCTTTACTGTGCACAAAAAATGCAGCTTTTAATTTTAACAGTAAGGCAAAGTTTACGCCAATCTCAATCAAGCAAGCCATTTCGTGACAAAATGATATGGTAAAAGAAAATTCTACACGTACCACCTGAAGGTTGCATAATCCATGTATTTTAGGATAGGACCGAAGTAGATACCCGAAGGATAACCAACAGAGTCCAAGACTCCCTATTCGTCCGCTTGTAATCGGGTTCTATCGCATAATTCACAATCGTTGGCAGTTCAAATTTTGCCAGACTGTGTGTATTGTGTATACTGCCGCTATGTAAACAAATATTAAAATGATGATGATGTAATAAATCCTTCCTACAAATATTATAAATGCAAATGTTTGTGTGTATGTTTGTTACTTCTTTACGCTCAAACGGCTACATAGGCCTTTTATCCCGGAAAAAGTATAGTTCCCGTGGGCTAATTGAGGTAGCGAGAAAACCGTAATCCACGCGGGTTAAACCGCAGGGCGCTACTAATTAAAAATAAATGTAAAAAAGTTAAGTAATATCCGGCAGAAAATCCAAAGAGTAAGATTAATGTACATAAGAACCATTTCGACCACGTTAGCTTTCAAACAAACAAAAACCGTATCAATCGGTCCATTCGTTTAGGAGCTACGATACCACACAAAGACACAAACTTAAACACTCCCTTTTTGCGTCGGGGGTTAAAGAGCAGTCCTCGTAAAATTCGAACATTTTGCCTTTTTTGCTCGTTTTAAAAGTATAAAGTGTATAAATATGTTGCATAATATATAATTTTCGGCACGGAACCCTTCGTGCACGAGTGTGATTCGCGTATTCTCAAATTTATTCATAATGTTACCTTAAGATGCTTAAAGCTTCATAAGACGATAAATTGTAAGATTCGTTACAAGAAAACTAAGCTCAGGCTGTTAAGTTATTCATAAAGCAATGTCAACTCTAGCTTAGATGGTATATTTTATTTATATGTACAACAGAAACGACGTAAACTTTCGCCTTTATATTATTAGTTTATAACAGTCTCGTTATTCGATCTCGCATCTACTGTGCATTACAAAGTGTGATAATTACAATTTGATTAGAGATTTTCTATTATGTTCTTACTAGCTGCGCCTCGCGGTTGTACCGGTGTGGTGATGAAAAACGGTAATGATGGTGATGATTAAAATAAGCCTATGTGTTAATCCAGAGTATAAGCTATCGCTATACCAAATTTCATCGAAATCAGTGTAGCCGTTTGAACGTGATAGAGTAACAAACATACACACTAACTTTCGCATTTATAATATTAGTAGGATTACTATATCTACTCTGTATGAGAGCCGTTAGTCTTACAATAATATAACTAAACTTATAATATTTACCGTTTTTTATAAAAAGCGAGAGCACATTGTAGTGTTCGTGTGAAGAATCACACGAACTAGAGACCGCCTACGAACTACACGACAATAAGTAGAAACTTCTGCTGATAAATTTAACTTTTTATAAAAACCCTACAACTCGTCCCTGAAGGCATGACCGAGCACTTATGAATTTCGTTAGTTCTGCTCAATGTCAAAGTAATAAAACTACTGTAACAAGTAGAGGTATACGGTTTTACTGCTTGCACCAGACGCCCATAACGACTTATTAAATAGCACTAAAAGGCTTCGAGGGTTGGTTTATATTGAGTCTATAGAAGCGAAACATCACCACTTTCATTATTCATAAATAGAGACCTCTAAATGGTCTTCGCGACATAACTTGTTGACTGATTATATGTTTTCTCTATATAAAGGTGTAGAATGTGATAAGTATATATATATATATATATATATATATATATATGTTAAACTGTCGACTTTACATGTGCGGATCATTAATTGGATTTAATGGTCACACACTTAGGCCGCTCTAAAAACATGCCTGAGGTAGGCTAATTTCAAATAATATATTAATCGTATTACTAATAATATTACTAACATTACTTATACACTATTACCCGTTTTACTAATAAAATGTTAGGCATACGGATTTTTGAAGAAGAACTTTGTTTTGTACACCAAAATAAAACTCCATAAAACGTCGTCGGACCACATAGCGCACCATAGTGACACGTTCTGCATGTAATGACTTCTCAACAATAGGTTTTGGATTTTTAAGAGCCCAAATGCTTTTCCCCCATTATGCTTGTTGACGTATCCATAATCTAAATACCGAAATCTACCACTAAAAGTTGTCTTTAGTGCAAGGCTCTAAGCTACATGGCTGCGTGGGGAAGCTCCAGCGGCCAAGCGATATTTTGCTCCAATGGAACCACGAATGTCAATGAAGATGAATTTCATTTCGTGCAAACAATGATATTTTACGTTTTTAGGAGGTAGATGTCGCACAAGCACGCGGAAACTGAGGCGGCAAAATTAAGTCAATTGTAGTAATTTTCATTATGACGCGTATTTCAAGCGCAAGTCTAAACATATAGTATCCTGTTCTATATTATTTGTACCGTATTATCTGTCGCAGTAAGCATGTCGTAAAGGATCAAAATCTGAGCACCGCGCAGTATGAATGTACGTCATCTTATGTAAAACATCATTGGGTGCAAATATGACTTAATAAATGCTATAGGGTCCAACATGCCAGCATTTGTCCACTGCTGTAAGCACGAACACGTGAACATCCTTTATCTCTAATGTATCAGTGGCACTGTTATACAAGTCGCCAAATTCGATCAATTCGATCAAGAAATGTTTGCCTTTAACATTATCCGAGTTTAAAACACACACTTTAGGTGGCTCCCAAGTTCCGTACACAGCTTGTACTCGTCGAGTTTCTTTGCTATGTGCACATAGTGCTTTATCCTCGGCTGCGGGCAAAGGACGACAGACGTAAAAGGTTATCGATTTATGCGGCTTCCTACACCACAGAATTGGGTGACGTCATCACGTAGCTGCAATTACAATGCGGTATTGATAGCTTGCACCTTAACACGTGACAGAAACACGTCAATATATTTTGAAATAAGGAACCAAGGAAATGTTACAAAAATAATTATTTATCATTTCAACCTATCACCTATATTTAGATAGTGTTTTGGTTATTAGTGCACTTACACTTACTTATGAAAAGCGAACGCCGAGCATCCTTAATTCCAGCTAATACAAAAATAATACAATGAAGCTTGTACAAAATTGAACTCAAAAGTAATTCTTTGTCTATTAATAGTAGTTTTTGAAACTGCATCATAATAAGGGTTCTTAAAAGACAAGTGCTTTATGACCAAATTATGTGATGTGTGTCATACACTACTTTATCTAATATCATAAAATAGATAATGAAATTTACGTAAATTCACAGCATATGTTTACATTTATTTGTAAACGTTTAGCGCCAAAATCCATTTGCTGGTCGCGCATGCGTGTTGCGCTGCGTCCACAGACTATATGTAGAAAAACTGCATTGCAACCTCTTTGGTCCAGCTGAAGTTTAACATTTCGATACAGTTGTCATAGAAGAGCTGTATTGAAATGTTAACTTTTTAAATTTATTTCTATATATTGCCTATAAAGACTGTCTTGTCTTTTATAAATGTGTTTGTGTTACAATATAATAATAATCATCTAAGTATCTAGTTGTCTATGTGAAATTAAAATATATAAATGAAATTAAATACATTCAGTAGCGTTTTAATATTTTTTAATTACTTTCTAATATAAATACTATTAAGCTAATTACATAATTTATTAAGCTAATTATATACTTATCAACTCTCTCATAGCTGTTAGCCTTTCACAACATAGATGTGTTATCCTCCACCGACAAAAAGTATGACGTCATTTAGTAATCCGATTTAGAAATTACGTGCAATGAATATGTCACTATAAAGTAAATATATAAACATCAAATACATATAGGTATAGGAAAGTACATGTATGTATAGTATGCTACTCATCGTCTATCTTTAGTTCTTATTATGTTACTTTCCTTGGTTGAATAAAAAACATTCTTCGATCGGAAATTTGAACTAATTGATCGGAAATAGTGAACAAGTTCAACTACACCTCGTGGAAAAGGAGAAAAAGGCACATAGGCGTATATAGGCTGGTCCGCATTTCGGAAATTACGTTGAGTGTTCTTGTTATGAAAGTCTTAAATCAATGCGACGCACTTATCTTGTTATAGCATACGGTGCTGAGACGTGCACACTTACGGTATTCTGGGCAACAGTGAGCTCAGCATTTCTAAGATAGAGTCTGAAATGACGTGAGACGATAGAGAACGGAAGTTGTCGTCATCGCACGCAGGACTGCTGCGCCCACTGAAGCAGCAATGAGCTGCACTGAAGCCACAGTGCATGCATAGGTGGAGAAGGCAAATTTTTGAGTGAACTATACATATCTGTCCCTCAAGAGAAACCTCAATAGATCTGCCTTATCCAGAAATCAAATTCGAAACGTGTGATAAATAAAACTCACCGTAGTTTGAAATGCAGGTCCCCGAGTTTCCCATCGATGGTAGGTTCAGGTTCCAAGGGCTTGGACTTTTCGGTAGCGTTGGCATCAGCGAGTTCCTTGCTCAGTGGGGCCGGCTCTGGAGCGGTCGGCGTGTTCGGGCTGGTTTGGACTGACGGCTGCGTTACATAAATTATGTTGATGTGAGAAAATTATTGTTTTACAATATTCACACAATCAAACTAATATAAACATTTACCATTCCCAATTAGGCGTTTACGTCTCATAGTCAGACACTGACATTCCTATCAGATATGTAGAGGAGTAGGCCTTCTGGCCTGATTTATAATGAATAATGGGCTTTAGTAGATTAGCTGGTGGCTAGCCTGGTACAGTTTTCAAGCCACCCGAGACCACCGACGCGCCCAACTGACTGGAAGATTTACATATTTTATTGACGTTTTACACATTGGTTTTTGTGTTTATGATTTGGATTTCTATTCATAGATAATGCCAGTCTGAAACGCCATAGTGACTCTTCCTGGTATGAATAGCATCAGGGCAATAGCATGCAGACAACAGCAGATTGGAAAGATAGTGGCAAAACCTAGTACCTTGTTGATATAATCTATACTTCACGGGCTCTGTTAATGATGGTAGAGCCGGCATTGTAATGCAACAGTGGCTTTTCTATCTGTGTTTTACTATCTATATATTCTATATGGATATATTAGGTTCAGTCCTGCAGCTCAAGACAATGTCGAGCCTGTTAGTGATAGAGTATTTAGTTGTGACACTACGGTGACATCTTGATAATATACTCTTGTGGCCCGTCATAACCTGCCTGACAGCTTTGATAGGCTCCGGTACTTAGCAAATGCAGTATATGCAGTATCAGTGTGTTGGAAGATTTTGACTTTCTCAGCTATGAGTAGTGAAACTAAGGGTTATATTATTCACTACCTAACGACGTGCAGAAGTAGAAGCCTTCTACTGAACGTTAGGTAGTGAGTAATATTTTAATAAAGGAGAGCTGTCAAGGGTGGTCTGGCGAAGATGTTGTCAAAAAATTGTGACTTAGTTACCGGATTCTGTGGTGGCTGTGGCTGCGGCGGTGTAGTGGCGGTAGGTGGAACCGGAGCGGTAGGTGATGGTGACTTTTTCAGGTAGTGAGTAGCAGAGCCAGGGGAGCGGACGGCAGTGGCGCGGCGTGGTGGTTGAAACACCAGTGCTTTGTCAGGCCCTCGCTTGTTCCCTGCTCAGACGAGTTGGCTATTAGGCACTAACTGCACTATTAAGCATTTGTTACTCGAAATTAAAAAGCTGTACTTATTTATTATTATTACGATTAACTCACTGAAAGGCGACTGCGTTCGAACATTTAATAAAACATTCATTTCTAGAATAAAACTACTGCGCTAACGAAACCACATTAATCGTTTGAAGCGATGATAGCCCAGTGGTAGGAGCGTCGGCTTTCAAACAGACTGATGGTGATCCCCACCAATGGCTGGAGCTTCCAGTGAAGGTAACACCGTTATCAAATTCCTAGCACGGTGATAGAGGAATTTTCGAGTACCCGCCTACCCGCCTACCACCCTCAGGCTTGAAAAACTGCCACCCAACACATATAGTGCGTTCAGGCAGCGGTCCTTGAGAGCCAGTAAACAATGTAGGTCTAGCGTGATTACAGCTTCAACCACATTTTAGTTAACCATCAAGCGAGATAGTGGTCAAACGTGAAATATATCATGTGTAAAAAATAGTACGTAACCAGTTTCTGCAAGTAATGGTTCTAGGGCCAGATGTTGAAGAGATCCTAAAAGTACTGACCAAGTTTGTGCGCAAGCGAGTTCCTGCGCCGTCCAAGCCAGCAGGCGACGGCTGCCAAGCCTAGAAACACTAGGCCCACGGCGCCGCATACGAACACCCAAAATGTAGCGCTGTGCCATTCACCAGCTGCAACAATCCAATATAAATAGTCAACATAGGAACTGAGAATTTAACATATAGAGCGGTATAATTATGAGCTGATATATAAAAATACACCTACTTATAAGTAGGAGCTATTGAAATAAATAAAAAAAACCGAACAATTGCGAGTCAGATTTGCCCATCGAGGATTCCGCACTAATTTACCCTATAAATTTAATGTTGTTAATGGTATCAGTGACATTCTCAGCTGTCTATATATACGGCGTTATAAATATTGCATACTTTGAATTATGAGGCATTTCTAAAGTCGCACGCCGTAAGTATTATACTATTATAGTATAATACTTACGGCGTGCGACTTTAGAAAGGTAGCAAAAACTAGCAAACAGATAATTATTATGTATCCGCATTGAAGTAATAATTTGGAAATTGTACAGACCAATACTTGTTTCTAAACATCTAAGTACTAAAATGAGCAAACAAATAAACTTGGGACAAGGTGACACGATTTGTGGTATGATCCAAGCGACCCCTAGTCATAAACAAGGCATACAACAAAAAGTTCAACTATTTTGAACCTTGACGCGGTGGAATAGAGTGTAAATAACTTAGACAAATATTTGGGTAGTACATACGGCTAGGTGAAGCTTACCTGCCGCGACGGACAGGAAATCTCATTGGCTGGTCTCATCTCATCCCACGATTGGAAACGGGAAAATCGAAAGGCTCTGAGAGGCTCTCTGTGCTTTGCTCGTGCATATATAACGCGAGAGTGCTATTTTCTTTTTTGTTTTGGCTCCGCATTACGTGTGCATTTAACCAGTGTTAACAATCACGTTTTGTTGCATGAAGTGGTGTATGTAAGCTCAAAGCTTCGCCTCACTGCGCCTTCCCATCTACCTTTTGATTCAGTAAAGTAGTTATCGTATACTGAAAACGTACTTGGAGATTGGGGAATAAAGGAGTAAAGAATTGCCTGTTGGGTTTTTTTTTTTTTTTTATTATACTCAAACTAGCTGCGCCCTGCGGTGTTAACTGCGATGAGATGGTACGTGGTATTGACGATTTTTGTATCTCCACGGGAAAAGCCAATAATGTCGGGATAAAAAACAGCCTATGTATTATTTCAGGATAAATCTTCACACCAAATTTCACACGAATCCGTTCAATCATTTCAGCGTGATGGAGTAACAATTATGCAAACGACAGACACAATTAGGCTTTATAATATTATAGTGTGATAAGATGCGTGTATTTATTTCAATCGGTACTTACTAAAATAAAGCCATAATTCAAAGTCGATAGATATGTTTATCATAGTGTAATATTATGGCGTACACAAACGCGGTATGATGCATCAAATATACAGGAGCATATACAGAATCTATTTCGTTCTGCGAAGTACGTCGTTTGCACGTACTCTACGTGTTTCCATTCTGTTAACCTTCACGTCGGGGTCTTTTCTGCATTATAGAGGTATAAGTTCCTTTTGTGGTGGGATATGAAGAAATAAGAATGTTGTATGTATTGCTTCCGGGCTGTTTTGCCGTGGTCTAAGTGAAACTTGTGTTTCAGACGTTTCGTCGGTCCTCGGAAGGTCCGAGCGGCGACAAGAGCGTAGAACTCTCCTTCGCGGCGTCTTCTCTGATACTGATGACTCTCAGTATCAGCGAAGACGCCGCGCAACGCCGGCCGTGAAAGCCTTAGAGTTTACAAATAATAAAGTGTATTTTACTGGCAATTAATTTCATATTGGTAAAAGTAATGCCGTCCATACTTTATACATGATGCTTTCGTTGAAGTAATTTGTATTGTACAGATTATTTACCGTTCAACAGGGTTTATTCGTTTTTTGTTTTTTGTAGTCTTACAAACTTACGTCTAATAAATTACCTGGTATTGAAGTAAAATGACATCCACATTTACAAAATATTGAAATAAATAATTATTGTAATGTTTAGATTTATAAAAGTTGCCATTATTAAAATAAAATACTAGAGAAGCGGCACTTTTTATTATTATAACGATTAAATCATTAGAGGGTGACTGTGTGCACATTTAACGTCTAGAATAAAACTACAGCACATACACTATAAGCGATGATAGCCTAGTGGTGGGAGCGTCGGCTTTCAAACAGACGAATCCTGGTTCGATCTCCACCAACAACGGCTTGAGCTTCCGGTGAAGGTAACAATGTTATCGAATTGCCGGCATGATGGTAGGGTACTGTCGAGTACCCGCCTGGCTAGCTACCACCCTCAAGTTTGAAAGACTGTCACCAAACACATATTGTGTTCAGGCAGCAGTCCTTGAGATCCAGTAAGCATTCTAGTTCAAGCGTGATATCAATCTTCGAGCACATCGTCACTGACCATCAAGTGCGATAGTGGTCAAACGCTATATCTATACAGTATAAAAAAATACAATAAAGTGTATTGTGTAATTGTGTATTAGTTTTGTATTGTAAGTAGGTACATATATATATATATATATATATATATATATATATATATATATATATATATATATATATATATATATATATATATATATATATATATTGTTATCCATGTTTCCCTTCCCACGTCATTATTCTTCCCAGAGGACTATATGCCTAACATTTTTTTCATTAACTACATAAAGTAAATAGGTAGACGGGAATTCATCAAAACGTTATTTATTTTGCGAAGCGAAACTCATTTGGAAACTTTATTTAGTTCTGGCGTCGGAAATTTCCTCGAGACGAAATACAATTAGTTAGTATTGAAAGGTTTCTGTTTGAGATTTCATTTTGAATCATTTTATTAGATTTTGTACCGATATTGAAGTATGTATACAATAAAATATTTATTAAAAGAAAACACTCATAACTAATTACAATACTGCAGCTACTACAATAACATTTGTGCGATCCACTAGCTATTGGTAGCCTATAGATAACTCAAATGCTCCAACCCGCTACCGGCTGGCAGCGTGCCCAGAATGCTAGCAGCAATTCCACGTTTAATTGCAATGCTGATTCGTTGAGCCAAATATGTGCCAGCATTTTGGTCACGCGTCGCATCGATCAAACGCTCTGATAAATTTTGGAAAATCCGTTGAGCTCCCGGTCCCCACGGGCCCAATGTCTCAATTGTAATTAGTTGTCAGTGCATTTTACTTAGAAAAATATTTTTCACTCTCCAACCCCACATTTTGTATGTTTTATTTATAACATATATTTTATAACAAAGACGTAAATAATTTAACCATCGCTCATATACGTTAAGATATTTAAATGAACCTCTCCACGCTACTCTCTATATAAGGCGAGGCGTAATAAATGGATAATAGAGTCATTGCTATGATGCAGTGATCCATTCATTAATAAAAAATGGACACATTATGTATATATTATGCTCTGACTTACTACGTGAGTAACTACCGTGTTTTATATATTCATAATGTGATCCATTTAGCTACTAATATTTTAGGTAATACACAATGATGTTTTACTAAAGATGACGTACATTCATACTGCGCGGTGCTCAGATTTTGTTCCTGTACATAAACATGCTTACCGTGACAGATAATACGGTACAAATAATATAGAAAAGGATAGCTATATGTTTAGACTTGCGCTTGAAATACGCGTCATAATGAAAATTACTACAATTGACTTAATTTTGCCGCCTCAGTTTCCGCGCGCTTGTGCGACATCTACCTCATATAAACATATAATATCATTGGTAATACATGATATCACATCGTTCATTTATTTCCTACGCATCTCCTTACGTCAAGCTATCCGCGCTCTTCATGCTCCACATGTCGGTGGTATGACGCCGCCCGCCGCTGTTGCCACAAATAGACACATACATTGGTAGCCCACGCTGTCTGCGACGTAATCCCCCAGCGAGGGGACGCAGGTCTAAGGTGAAAGTAATAACTTGATCAAACACTGAGAGGATATTGTCTGCTTCAACATTTTTTCGTACTTATGTTTGAAATTAAATAATGAAAAAAATCTGATGGTTGGGTGATTTTGGGTATGGGAAAACCCAACGAAGTAGCTTCACTGATTGTTTTAGTGATTCGGTCATGGATAGCCATGGTATATTATAGATGAAGAAATTTCACGAAATGTATTGTTTACGGCAGATGAGAGGTTAAAGGTATATCTGTGTCATGTCATGAGTTAAACAGATTTCACTACAGGCAGGACCGTTTACTGCCTATGATTCTTTTTTAACACATTTGCGATGTAGAGTGATCAGATGCTGTAATTATACAAGTCTTAGAAGTGTTTCTTATAAAAATCTCATAAAAAGGTAATTATACATAGTTGAAACTAACCAGTACATAAGTTTTTTGAATAATAATTTCTATTCTCTTAAACTACAAGTATGGATTTATGGTGGAATAGTGATAACCGACCGTCATTCAGGCTGTTATTGAGTCGAATCCCACTTCGTCTTGAAATTACGGTCACAGTAAAACCGTTTTCAAAACCATTGCCTAATAAATTGGTAGGTACTTTCTATCCGCCGGCATATCTTGTTACCACAGATCACAGGCCCTAGCTAGGTCAATGCTTGTATACCCTGATTCTTTAATATCTATTAACACAGTGTGTTCTAGCAACTTTCTAGTCTAGTCTTAGCACTCAACAGTCTAACCCTAGTCCCATTCCACTTTCCCCAAATTAATGTATTAATGACGAAGCTTTGGTAACAAACATAAATAATACAACAAAACTCAGAAGCTTCTCTTTATTGTGAAGTCGGTTAAATAAATAGGTTTAAATCAAATCAAAATAACTATTTATTGTCCTTATTTCCATTTTTAACTTATGTCTGTGCTGCGCTATAAACGATATATGATACAAAATAACAAAAATAATTATTGCAGAGTTCACTTGTCACACACAATGTCAGATGCCTAAGCTAGGCTTAGTAATACCTGTAATACCTATGAGCAAGCATATCTGCGCTGCCCCTTGTATCCACATATTTTATGAATTATTGACATCACATAACTCGTAACTACTTACATATTTTGGGAACATTTAATTGACAGACGCCGTGGCTCAGTGGTAGCGCCTGAACAGATTATGTGTTTGGTGACAGTTTTTCGGCCGCCTGGCCGAAAAAGGCTTAAGGGTGATAGCTACAGCCAGGTGTGTACTCGAAGGCACCTTATCACCAACCTGGGTATTTGATAACAGTCTTACCTTCACCGGAAGCTCAAGCCATTGGTGGGGCTGAAACCAGCGTACGACAGTTTGACACCCGACACTCCCACCCCTTAGCTATCATCGCTTCACATATACCTAACATTATGGCCAATATTCTTACAAGTAAATAAACGGACTAGGTAGCTAATTAATCGCTTTAGTTTTATTGATAGTTACTGAATTATTATACAATGGGATAAGTTTCTACGAAATTAAAGTACCTAAGTCACGTCTCAACTGAGCCCGTCATCTGAGCCGGGGGGAATTTGGAACTCAAAACAAATCGTGTTTGTGGAAACACGGCTTAATTTAAGTTTGAATAGAACTACAGAGCCTATATAATGTAATCAGTGTTTTAATTTAATACGATGTTATATATTTTTCCACTTCCAAATAATAGAAAGTTCTCATTTTGACTGTATTTTTATAATGTGACAACTTTTTACTAGGTGGAACGATTTTGATGCTGTTTTTTTTTTATTTTTACGCTTGTGTTTCTCATGGTGTCTCAAAAAAATGAGCACTTTGTTAATGTCAGTAAATACAAATAAGCATTACTGAGGATAACTCAAAAAGTACTGGTTAAATCTTAATCAAATTCAAATGGGACTCAATCCAACCACTCACGCCAATAATCAACTTTAACCACGTGTAAAACAAATAACTATTTTGCATCGGGCCGGTCTTTGATTCATATTGGAGCTGTCTTTTTTAATCATCGTTTAGCCATGATTAAAAAGGAACGCTAACTGTTAAATGTCTGATGAATACATTTTTTTAAACTCTCATTAACATAAGAGTTAACTTTATAAAAGGGAAATTACAATGTCGATATATCGATATCTACAAACATCAAAAATACACCGTAAATATATTTTACGAATACACAAAATAAAGCCCTCTCAGTCCATACCTAAATCTATACCTACTTATTAGTTTCTATTATATAATTTAAAAACATAGCTTCAAGCTAGGTATGTAGGTACTAGGTACATTATATTTGAAAACCACTCAGTGGATTCGAGCCGGTGAGATGAATCTGCTTAGGCGTCTTTACAAATTATGTAAGCTGCCAGCGGCTTGTAGCTATATGTAACGCGTACAAATACAATAAAGACTAATGTAATTTCTGGAATAATGCTTTGTGAAAAGGCCTTCCCTTACATATTGAATTATGAAAACGTATTCAAAGTCTGAAGTGACTCTTACGAATTATGTTAGCTACATTTAAATCATATTATCGTTATCATGAAATGTCATATGGAATTCCAATGTGGGAAATATAACTATAGGCTTTATTTGAAAATAGATTAAGATTAAAGTCACATAACGACAAATGAACGTCTACTCCATTGTCGTTTAATTTTATTGAACCGCTTGGCCGAGGTTGTGTGCTTCCTGTGGCTTTTTTGTTTTTTTTTGCTACAGCAGTTCATTTGCATTCAGGGCTGCGTTCAGGAGCTTCGTCGGCCAAATATTGATCGACAAATATTTGATCGATGTCTCACGAACGGCTACTTCATAGCATGTTACAGAAGAAGGAGAAGAAGTCATTTACATTGTTCATGGATCACATGATAGTTACTACTGCATATGCCACTTTTGACAGCCGACCAAGATTTGATCAATTCTAGAGGTAGAAAGATTATGGTCTCGTCGAGCATAATTTGCTCTGACAGGTTGACGTGAACGGTCATGATCAAATGTTGGGGGGAGCAAATAATGCTCTAGTTGAGTTCGTGAACGCCGCACATCTTCTGTCAGAGCAAGATATGGCTTGGCCGATGGAGCTGCTGAACGCACGCCAGGCAGTGTTAAGTGTATTCATATTTACGTATTATTGCATTAAGTTGTAGACATAATTAAAATCGAGAGAGCAGCCTCTTTTAAAGAAAGAATTTCCACGAAATTTTAAGGTGGTTGAAGCGAAAAACTAAGCCGTTTTATCATAAAAGAAACTTACTCAATTTCTATTGCATTCTTCTGTAAATAACGAAGCTTATTTCCAGGATACTTCGTATTATTTATGAAGATCCAAAAAGATTATTCAAAAAAGAAAGTATCCTATATATTATTTTACCAATTTATGGATAAATGCCGTTCAATTTCATAAAGGTCGCGTAAAAATAAGAGTACGATATAGTCCTATAAGGGCGACTCGTGTTCTTCTACATCGCCTTGTCATAGTCAATAACGGATAAACCGAATTCATGAATTTTGATCTAATCGAACTTGGATTGGTAATGTCATTTAATGCTGTGTCATGACATCATAAACCCTACCTATAGAGGAGCTGCCTACCACTTGTTTTTCATTCGGTATTGGTATATGAAAACAAGCTATATTCTGTTTTTAAATGTAAACATATAATTTTAATAAAAATATACACATTATTTTTGCAATAAAGCAATCAGGCTATTATTTTAGGCACGTTGGCGAATATACATAATTATACAATTACATATGCACCTAGAGAGTATACCTATGGTATACTCCTCCTATGGAAACGCTCGAAAGAACTTACTACGATATTAGTACGTAGAGGATCTTGCTTAGAAGTCCGTAGGCTTGTGAATTGCACTCTGTCAATGTTTAATAAAATACTTATTGCATTGGAGTATATATGGCGTTACAGGGAAGACCATCATGCTCCTCGTCATAACACATTGAAATAGCACTACATATACTTATATACACTTAAGTTCTGGTGGTTCTGGTCATTTTGAAATCGATTATTTTTAAAGTGATATTAATCTGACAAGTATGTTACGCAAACAAAGATAATCCTAGCACACGCCCATAATAGAAACAATCTCGACCTCGTCGAACATGAACAATACAATCGTTGAGTAGTTCGCACAAATTCAAGGATCACCTATATAATAATCTGAGCCTAGTTTAGAATCTACTGCTCATAAGTTATATTCACATTTTAATATCATTTATTGAAATATTTCCTATAAATAAGTAAATATCCGAAACTCGTGTTTTTGTACGTATCTTACTGTATGTATCTATTTATCAATAATATTATAGAATGTGAATTTAGAATCGTACTTCTATTATATATGCGAAATTTCTTATGGAGGAATGTTTGTCACTGAAACACGGCAAAACGGCGTATTTGATCTGGATACAATTTGGCGCGAAGATGAAAAAAGAAGAACTATGAACTTTACGCCTTAGGACATAAGCTACTTTTTATTTTAGAAATGTGGAGGATAACAGAGGTAACGGGAAAACTTTATTCCATACGGGTGACAGACGGGAAGTAGCTATTTATCTCTTTATATTTCGCTTGTAGAAATAATTAATATAAAAAGATAACTACTTAAAATATATTCACGTTTATTCGATGGACCGACCGAAGTGTGAGTAGGGTCAGATGTTGGAGTTGTTCTCCGTCCCGAAAGGCTCCTTCCCACGCCATGACGAAAAGTTTCGCACATACATGTGGCTTTAGTAGTTTTATTCATAATAAGTATTGATTCGAGATTCGATTTTGACTGCTTGTCAAAAGCATTTGACAAATGACGATTATGTTGATCCGTTTAACATAGGATATTATGGAATAGTGTTCACCTCGCTATCCAATGATATTATATGTTTATATGAGGTAGATGTCGCACAAGCGCGCGGAAACTGAGGCGGCAAAATTAAGTCAATTGTAGTAATTTTGATTACGACGCGTATTTCGAACGCAAGTCTAAACATATAGCTATCCTTTTCTATATTATTTGTACCGTATTATCTGTCGCAGGAAGCATGTTTATGTCTTAAAGGAACAAAATCTGAGCACCGCGCAGTATGAATATACGTCATCTTTAGTAAAACATCATTGTTCGCTATCTATAATTACCGACAAAGATATAATAAAATTATGTAATCAAATTGTATCGATTGACTTACATCCTTAACAGCACACCTCTCTCTCGAACTAAATTTGGAAAAAAGAGTATAGAAATTTTATAGATTCAGGCCTTTGATCAAGAATACAACCGAAGATGCAGGCGTTATTTTGCGAAAATCTATATCAAAATGATATTAAATAAACGATCTGCCGAGAGATGACTCTCGCCCCGACGTTCGCCGAGTCAACATCTGCTGAAGATGCCTCGTGCAGAGGCGAAACACGTTTCGAAAAGGGTTTCCGGTTGAGTAAGATTGGAATAATTTATCTATAGGAATTTACACTAAATGGTGTACTAAGAGCATAACATATAATATTTTTATCCCCTCCTCCACATAGTTCTTTGTGCGACTCTGAGCCTGCTCAGAAGGTCATATAATTAAAGATACTAATGAAAAAATCATAAGAATAACAGATAATTATATAAAGATTTTTCGAACAAACCACACACTGAAAGTAATTATTCTACGAAAAATTACCATCCCCGTTAGTGTGGTGAAAATCGTTGCTTCACTCATGGGCATAGTTTTGTAGCATTTCGGGGTTAACCTCAGGGTTCCTCTTCGATCCTAGGTCCCTTCGCTTGCGCAGGTTTCAATCAAGATACTCACGCTTAAAATCAACCTTACCCATATGTAAAACAAATAGTTATTGTTCATATAATTACTCAAGTTGTGAGCTCCGTATGTACTATTCTGTGATCGTTACGCCCCCGATCAATTATAGGGACTACATACTACCAATTCACAAGAAATGGTCGCTCTACATATTGCCAGCCTACAAGATGCGAACATGTCCAAACAAATGGGAAAGTTGTGTAAAACTTCCAGATAAAGTAAACCCTCGTCTTCGGCTGAAATACGGCCTGGAAACTTGTGAAACGATCCGTGACGGTCACGTACTGGATTCATGCCCACTCACTGTCCTCAGTAATAACAAAAGTTTAAGGAAAAAATATTTAAAAACTTCTCGTTCGATTCTTTTACTTTTTTACAATGTTCTTGTACGTCTTTTGTGTTAAAGAAAGAATATTAATTTAACCAACCTCACTTGAATGGGATAGGGTAGAGGAACAATAAGTGAAATTAAACAAAACTGTGTAAAATTAGTTAAGTAACCTATCTCCATACCAAAATTTATCGAAATCGGTATAACCCTTTGAGCGTGAAGCAGTAACAGAGTTTATGAATTATTTGCTTATCCCACAGCTACTATTTTCGGGATGAAAAGTAGCCTAAGTGCTATTCCAGGCTATCTATGTGCCTGTGTATATTGTAAAGAAGAAAATATATGTATACAAGACACAACTCAAAATAAAGACGAAAGTTATAACACCTTAGTGAGACCTGTCGTTATATATGGATCTGAGTGATGGGCACCAAAAGAGGTAGATGAAAGAAAAGTGCATGTAGCAGAGATGCGAATGTACTGTAATATAGTACATTGTAATATTGTAGTATTATAGTATACTGTAATATAGCAGAGGCAGGGTAAATAATAATTATTGTACCTACCAAAATCAGAGTAATTCGTCTTTGCGGGCTTCTCTGTAAGACACGAGACTTATATACCTTAGATTACAAATATTGTTGTAGTGGGACTGTGTTTAGGAGCCGTTCTTAAAAAACGGCTCCTAAACTCAGTCCCACTACAATTCAAATGCTTAAACAACACCTCATGAGATTTCACACCTCATGAGATTTTCAGACCGGATGAATTTCACCCGTCGATTAACTAACTTCTCCGTTGTAAATTAATTTTATAGAAAACTTTATCAATGTATAAAACACGGTAATTACTCACGTAATAAGTCAGAGGGTTCCGACTATAGTTTCAACCACATTCGGTGGTCTTTTTCAAGGAGAATACGGGGCGCTCGCGGACGCGGTCGCGATTCGCCTAGTACTGAGCGAATATACAGTACTAGGCGAATCGCGACCGCGTCCGCGAGCGCCCCGTATTCTCCTTGAAAAAGACCACCGAATGTGGTTGAAACTATAGTCGGAACCCTCTGACTTATTACGTGAGTAACTCCCGTGTTTTATACATTGATAATGTCTCAAAACCACGTCAGTTTTAATAACAAAATTTATAGAAAACTTTTATCTGAAATGTTCGGGGTTCAGCAATGGCATGAGCATTGCGTATCGCCCAATTTACGGTTATTTATAACTAATAAATTATTCGTTCTTATATATAGTTATGAGAATATATATACTTACCTAGTCTTATTTTTCTTAAATAAACGAACTTTTTTAGAAAAGCAATATCGCCAGTCAAGAAATTAAACTTCAATAAAGCTTGTTATCCAAACGCTGCGTAGGCTTTTCTATTACAGCTAAAAGTTTCAATCATCAAACAGACAATGGTATAGCGACGCAATTCCCGGTTTTAATTAAACAAAATTATATATGGACTCGTGATTTGAAAACTCCAGATTTGTACCTATTGGGTAACACAGCCCGTGCGCATTTTGAAAATGGAGATAAAACGCTTTGTGTATATTTTACGCTTTGCGTATTGTCTGGTCCAGCTGTGGGAACGTGGGGGATCGCGGTTGGGCTGATGGTGCTTTCTGAGATAGATAAGGTCAGAAGGTCACGATGGTGTTATTACAAGTACAATCAATCGTAGGCACTTGTAAAAACAATGTTGTAACGTGCAAGATTTTTGAACCCGACTACTACCATACTAAGTGCTAGTATAACGAGTGGACAGACGACGTGACTAATGCGGGCCGCTTCCAAACGGTCCTTGTGTAAATCAATGGGGGAGGCATATGTCCAGCAGTGGACGTCCTATGGCTGAGATGATGATAATGATGATGATAACTAGTGCATGCAGTGCTTTAGTTCGCAGCTACAAGCAGTATATGGCACTACCAACTGTATCAAATGACTGATGATGATGATGATGATGACTGTATCAAACCCCATACGCTTTTCATTAGGTGAACGACTTGCTCGTCTTGTCAACCTTAGACTACCGCGAAAAGATTTCCAGAAAAAGCATTACTTACCTATGAGTGATAGAGAACGACTAGAATAAAAAATACCATCGTGATTTATCAAAAACATTTTTCGTTACAAAGTATCAAGATATTTGCTACAAACCTACCAACCTATGAATAAGGAATCTTTAGAAATAAAGAATCTATTTACGGGCTTCCTTAACAGGTTTCCTCGTACCACCCAACTCAATTTCAATTAGTACAACATCGCTTATTCCATGCCAATATTTATTTAGTAAGTTAACCAAAAGTACTCCTTCCATTTTCCCTGAATTCTTGATATAATTGCTTCGTAGAAAGCTTCTAGAATGTTTGCGTTCTAAAAGGTCGACCGACCAATCGGATCGCAGAATTAATCTGTGAGAGCCGTTTTTTAAGAACGGAAGACCAGCTGTCTTACTCTTGTACTGTCTTACTGTCTTATTCAATGTCAATCCATTTCTAATCTGAATCAGTTCCAATCTCACGTCATTTTGTGTTTATATCAAACTCGATTCCAATCGTGCGCTAGTGTTGCGTTCAAGAGTATCAATCGATCGAAATCGAGTGCCAAGAGTAACACCGTAGCGCTGGAGTATATAATATAACTGTTAATTAAATATATTTATCCAATCTTTGTTTTTAAAAAAGTCAACATAAAAGCATAAATAAATGATTTCACTCTTATGCTTGGCGATGTCGTGTAAAATGATTGCTAATGGTCATCGACATAAAGAAAGTAAATCCGTCGATCTTTTGTTCTCGAACATGGTACACACTTTATGTGGGGAATTATTACACATTTTCATCTTACGAAATAAAAGGACTGTTAGTCCAATTATGTTGACGTTTTTGTTGATGTTAAATCGGCTTCTAAGTAGTTGGCTTCCTGTGAACTGGAACCCTCTGATTTATTACGTGAGTAATTCCCGTGTTTTATACATTCGTATTTTATATATTATTTTTATTTCATTATAATTTTTTTTTAATCGATTGCTAAAGACGTTTCAGATTTCAAATCACAATAAAGTTCCATTTATGGTACAATGACAACACACGTTTTCTAAATATGTAAACTGAAATAAAAAAATACACGCAAATCGTCGAATCAATTGCGTTATTATAAAATACTGTTACTGCATAGATGTAACATCACTTACAACAAAGCATTACCACGTAGTATAATAAAATCGCTATATTTTGACGATTATCTCGAGTGGTTCCACTTTTTTATCAACTAAAGATAAGCCTGGACTGTTAGTTTGTTTTTCGCATGTATAACAATGAGGAGCTTTAATAAAAACCGCATAGATTACTCTATATACCGGCAACAGACTCGGACGTACCAGCTCGATATTCGGCTGACCTAATAAGATGTTGAAAAATTAATTCATACCAATTAGTCTACAATGTTAGACTAAGTACAAAGGATGTCTTTATTCAAATAAAATACTAACAACTAACGACAATTGACAACTACTACAACAACATTTAACTGTTTCACGTGACGCGTGATCTACAGACGGGCACATATTATTTGGCTCAAAGAATTGCAAATCAACGGCAGGCTTAAACCAGGCTAAACCTAGGTAGTGGTTACATATTTGAACCGTTTGGGGTCGAGACATTGGGCCCGTGGGGACTTAGAGCTCATCGGATTTTCCAAAATTTATCAGAGCGTTTGATCGATGCGACGCGTGACCAAAATGCTGGCACATATTTGGCTCAACGAATCAGCATTTTGCAATTCAACGTGGCAATGCTGCTAGCATTCTGGGCACGCTGCCAGCCGGTAGCGGGTTAGAGCATTTGAGTTATCTATATGCTACCAACAGCTAGTGGATTGCTCAAATGTTATTGTAGTAGCTGCAGTATTGTAAATAGTTATTAGTGTTTTATTTTAATGAAGGCATTTGCCCCATGAATAAATATGTCTTTGAAAAATTGGTGATGCATCTTTAGGTAATAACAGGCTCAACGTCGCACAATGAGCTATGGAAATGACTATGCTTGGGGTTTTTCTACGCAATCGAATCAAAAATGAGGAGATCCGTAGCAGAACAAATTGAAAGTCACCGAGAATGCCTAGCGGATTAGCAAGTTGCAGTAGCAGTGGGCAGGGCACATAGCTCAAAGAACCGATGGCCGTTGGGGTCGAAGGGTTATCGAATGGAGACCATGGACTGGTAAGCGCAGCATAGCACGGCCACCTGGACAGATGACCTGACTAGGATCGCAGGTAAGGGATAATGATAATGATAAATTTGAAATGAATATCAATGGGGTATGTCGAGCAGTTTTGCGATATAGCCCAGCGGGGGACCGTCGGTTGTCAAGCTGACAGACACTGGTTCGATCACCAACAACAGCTTAAGCTGCCGCTGAAGGTAACACCGTTATCAAATTTACAGCATAGTGGTAAGGTACTTTCGAAAGTACTTTACTGTGCTAGCTACCACTCTCATGTTTTAAAAACTGTCACCAAACACATAGAGTATTCAGGTACCAGTCCTTGAGAGCTAGTGAACATTCTAGGTCTAGTTTGATAACTTCTTCGACCACATTGTCACTGACGATCAAGTGAGATAGTGGTTAAAAGCTAGATCCATTACAGTATAATTTTTTTTTAAAAAACAATTTTTACTCGGCCCTTAAATGCAGATAGTCACTAAGTATGTCTGATACTGGAAGCTGAAGAGAAACGGCGTAGACCTGTCTTAGATACGTTGAATCCGGTATTATGTTTCGCTTATAAGCTGTTCCTGCCTATTAAAAAATGAATGTACAAATTCCAATTTTCTGGTACTTCCCGCTAAAGACGCAATATTCGCTTGGCCCACGATCGGATCCTGATCTTACATATATGTGTATATCAGTGTCACTGATGAAATGCCTTGCATTAATAACTAGGTACGAGCAAACTTATATTTTTAAAAAAAACGAATTGATTTCTGAGTAATGTGATCTAGAGCTTAATATACTGCTCCATGAAAGAGACCATAATACAGAATAAACGGCTGCAAAATAAAAAAAAATCTTTGGGAATTTCCAAATCCGTTGGAGTTAAGTTTCCGCTTTACTATGAGCATATTATGTACATATTTTTGTGGATTGGTCGCTAAAGGGAAGTTTTAAAATTAGCTTTCTATTTTACAATCAAAAATTGTAAAGGTTACATATACTTTAGATCGATTCTGTTTCTTAGGAGAAAGAACACTATATTGCAAAATAATTTACTAACTCACTAGAAAATATTGAATAGTTTAATTCTTCTAATACGAAAATGATCTACTTGTCCACTAACGAGACTCTGCCAAAATTAAATGAGTATTTAATTGCCTGCCAAATTGTGCGTAATTAGGTTCCATCTCGGACAAATTGTTGTTTTACTTACAGGACTCAACTGGAGATATGTCGGGACCTTCTTGGGAGGTCAACATCTTCACCTTGATGGCACCAGGCAGTACGCTGCTTGACACCGACACTTTGACGGATTACTTCACAATATCACGCGAAATATCTCTCAAATTATACGAAATCGTGAGAAAATATCGCGGAACCCAACAGGCTGTTTCTACATTGCACTATTGATTGTTGGGCGAGGGTGGCCGCGCATGCGTTCGCCCTTATTTTCCCGCGCATGCCCTTTATGCCGCAGCCGCCATTTTGTGGCGGAAGAACGTCATTTGACAAACTGTTTAACATCTTCCGGTGCTTTGAAAATTGATGTCGAGCGTCAACTCAATTTTCATATGACTAATTTAATGGCGATATTCCATAATGGACTTTGCGGAACCATTAAGTTAATGGTTTTGCGTCGTGTTTTATTTGTTTTAATTTTATTACCTATGACTTCGCTAACTGGATTATTATTTCTCAATAATATGCGTGATCAGAATGCTTTTGACTCAGACAACCAATATCTACGACCTATAAGCACTACAATTTAGGTAGTGCTGCTGTGATTCTTGAGTACCTTGATAAAAAATAGTGGGTTGGACTATTGCAGTTTTCTGTAGGCCGACAGCTAGTGGCTTGCTTACTATTATTATTTTATAGTTGGTACGACTTGCTATGGGGTACGTTTCTTTTTAACCAACTTAAAAGGAGGTTTCTCTATTCGACTATAAGTACTTATACATATATTTATATGTGTGTTCGCGGATAACTTCGTCGTTTAAGAACCGAATTTGTTGATTCTTTTTTGTTTGAGGTGGTCCTATTTAAATTTCATCAAAATCGATCAAGCGGTTTTTGAGTTAGGTACACTCCAATAACTGAAAAGTGTTAAGTCTATCTGGATGACTTCCTTATGGAGGGCGAATGACAATGATTGTATGAAACACGTGTAGAAATTTTATTGGTATTTAAACTCTTAAATTTCATATTGGTATTTTTTGTTAAAAAGAGATACAAAGTTTTTGTTCCACGTATTAATTTACAACAAAAACAACAAAGCTGTAGAATGTCTGCTCCATACACAACACAATGATCTGAGTATTTAAGATTTCAGAAATAATATAGATCTTATGAACTTATGTTCACGAGGGGTTAATATTTACGGCGTCTACTGAGACGCCCTATGACTGGTATTGGTATGATAATAAACTTCATAATATTAATTACATAGCATAGGTGCATTACCTATATTGAGTTCTTGATGTTGAAATTTAAATAAAATAAATGAAATAAGTTGTTATAAATTAAAAATTTTATTGAAAATCGTAAATAAATTTACATAAAATATTAATAAATATTACATCACGTGTACAAACGTATTTGCGTAGTCTATAGTGTTGTTGGGTTGGTAGCAGCAGCTGGGAGCTGCGTGTGTGTGCGTGTCTGTAGAGTGTGTGTGAATGTTGCGTGTGGGAGTGCGGGTCTAGTAACCAGCCAGCTCAGCGAAGGTGGAGTCCATCTCGTCGGCCAAGCTCTTGTATCTGTCCTTGTTGATGCCGAGCTCATCTGGGGACACGCCACACACCACACGTTATTTTGAGGCTCATCTCAAAATAAAATAAGGCTATTTAAAATTATATTTAAAAATTACCAGTATTATATACCTAGATTACCCATTTTCACAAACTCAAATCCAGCTTATCACGAATTTTACAATATATACGCACTTAGAGATGAGCGCTTACTGTTGGCCTTTCGTTTGATAAGACCGACAAATTTTAGAATGTAACTAAACAGTACTAGGCGAATCGCGACCGCGTCCGCGAGCGCCCCGTATTCTCCTTGAAAAAGACCACCGAATGTGGTTGAAACTATAGTCGGAACCCTCTGACTTATTACGTGAGTAACTCCCGTGTTTTATACATTTATAATTTTAGAATGGTTTTTATATAATCATGGTGCAGTATTTAGACCAAACAACTTGTCTTCGGTAAGTTTGTAGGCGAGCTGTACGGCACAATCTAGTCATTCTATTTCATGAGCCTTACATCTATTTTATCATTCTTTTGGGATTGCTTGCCGAATGATTGCGGCATCTAGGCATATAATAATCTGCGTAAAAACTATGATTCCTCTGTACCATTCGGGGTTCGTAAAAGTTGATGACGATTTGGGACATCAGTAGGTATGGGTGGAAAAGTTATTGAAGAATATGAAATCTGTAGTAAATTTTGCTTTAAACACTTTTTAGGAAGGGATTGCTCTAACTACATAATTTTGATAAACTGTAAGAAATAGGATGAATAGTTATTTTTTGTCAGTTAAACCAACTTTATTGCATAAGCAAATGCTTTAGAAAATACACTTTTAGCAATAATGGCTAGTATAGGATTAAAAAATCATAAATAGTACCTTGAAAGCATTGGTCCGCCACGGTAGCAGCAAAGCATAAGACATGTTAAACACAACACAAAAAGCAGGACTTTTAATACTATGAAATCTAAAGGATCATCAGCAAGTTAATCTACGTTTAGTGACAATCCTCCAATCATCGGTTAAGGGTTAGAATGCGTTAACAAAGTACAAGGTAGAAGTCATGTTTATCGTGATTTGAAGGGCATGTAGGAATCGACGAACACAATGACTATATAACAATTGTATACTAATAACATATATAATTGTAATTTGATATGATATACATATATGTATATTTAAAATCGGCCATGAGCATAAGAGGTCCGTGTGTAGTGACGTATGTCGCCATAGATTTATAAATACAAAATGGACTTTATGGAGAGTAGAAAACGGACGGTTTTTTCTTAAACTAAGTGCTGCTAGGGTCGGTTAGTATCCTGTCAGCTCGGCGAAAGTGCCGTCCAAGTCATCGCATATCGCCTTGTATTTCTCCTTCTCGTTGAATAATGCGTCTGTAAAATTTAGTGATCAGATAATAACTTACGAAGCATCATCTTTGGCATGTTGATGAATTGTTTAATATTTAATAAGCTGCTTGCAGAGAGAAGCAATAGTATTCTCTTTATGTTAAACTTAAGATGTTATTGTTGATTAAGATTCACTTTAAGATTTGTTTAGCTAACCAACAAACTTATTGAATATTCTGAAGTTAATTATATCTCTTCCATATTTAGATATGAATTGTCACCAAGTATCAAGTGTATACAACATTGCAAAAGAGAATCAACATGTCACCAAAGACATTTCTTGGGTATCACGTTGGTTTTTATTTGCTTTGTGGACTGCATTAGTACAATTATTCGTATTGTACAGTGTGTGTACAACTGTCAAAGTATCTAAGGTATCGTTGCATACCTTTACACTACTTTAAAAAAATATATTACAGGGCCTCATCTCACTGTGTCTCGGGAGACTTCATGTTTCGGCTGTCATCTGATTTCCATCAGCCGCTCTTTGCATTTGGTGTAATTAAATCCAATTAATAATAATTTAACATACTTATAGGTATATTGATAATATATTGATAATAGATATTGAATTGCGATTTAAAATATATCGCTTCAATAAGTTTGTTTGTCGAAATAAGAGATTTTAATGTTTCATTTTAAATAAAAATCAGTAATATTCATTTTTATGATTAAAGTTGAATTATTTTTGTTTGGTTTAATTTCAGGGTCCAACAAGATCGTACCTTCGAGCCTGTCGACTTCCTTCTGGAGTTTCTTAACAGTCTTCTCTGCGAATTCAGCACGGGCTTCGGCCTCCTTCAATTTACTGGTGAGGGTCTTCAGCTGCTTCTTGAATTCCTCAACGCGTTGGTTCGCCTTCTCTTCTGATACTTCCAGAGATTTGAGGGAGTTACCTACGACCTGACCAAGAACAGTCACATCTTAATGTCCATTTATTACATTATCGTTGTCAGTATTTCTTTTTTTTGCTTTTGTGATGAATTATGAATCAATAGAAGATCGGGAAACTATGTTAGGAACCATTTCAAATTCAAATTCATTTATTAGCACCATTTGCTTTTTTATTCATGGTATTATGGGACATATGTATTGAGAGCTAATCATAAGGATGAAAGTAGCAGTTTCTGATTTAGTAATTTTTTATTCTTAGTTTCGAGCTTTATTTCTGGATCGTCTCAATGAGTCAAGAAAAAATATACAAATGGATAAAATTAATTAATTTCACCCACTTTAGGTGGAAAACCAAGTATTTCCAGTTTCTCTTAATTTTTTTTTGTATTTGTAGCGTTACAATAATGATATTGTGTTAGAATTGGTAAATTGAAACTAAACAACAATAAATAATATTTACGGTAGTTCAATTTCAATAAAATATTTTCAAATAGACGTACCTTTAATTCTTCTTCAAGTTCTGAAATCTTGGCGTCACCAGACTTGACACGGTCCTCAGCAACTTCAAGTTCGTCTTCAACGAAGGCCAGTTTGCGTGAAACCTTCACAACCACAATAACAAATTATAATAAGAAATTTATATAAACTTTCAGTGCACATAATACGTTTCAAGATCACGCTATAAAGTGGATCTCATGGACAGCTGCCTGAACACCCTTTGTGTTGATAACTGTTTATCAAACTTAGGGGTAAGCGGCTTAGGTAAAATGTGTACTGGAAAATACGAAAGGTGCCACATAACATCATTGCTTCTAAAAATATTACGAAATACCCTGCTTTTGTACGGTAGTCTACAGTTTTCATACTCTTTCCAAGTAAAAAGTAGGCTATGTCGTTTTCCGTAGTCCATACTAAAATTCATCAAAATTGGGTCAGAGGCTCAGAGCCTTAGGCGTGATAACATTACATGCAGACAGATAAACTTTCACATTTAAAATATTATTAAATTTTTGTTGTATTCCAGAGGAACTATCTATTATTTCGGGATACAAAGAAGTCTTTTCTTACAAACTTTTGCGTTTATAATATTAGTGTGATGTTTTTTTCTAAATTGCGCTGCAAACTTTCGTCTACGCAGGAACAATTCGGTCCGAACTTTCACAATATATCACATTCACTCCAATAGAATTCTAATCTAATGCTTCTAATTATGTATTTATACAGGCTAAAGAAAGATAGTAGAAAAGGTTTTTTTTGTATGTGTTTATTATGTGTATAGGTTTGCGCACTTATGTTAAATACCTGTCTCCAAATCTAATTAGGTATCTATGATTATCACGGCCCTTTAAGCTAAGAGAAGATATTGAGACTAAATATTATTCTTCAAAGCATTCATTTGAGAAATGGCTAGAGAATAAACGGTAGATGCAGTTGAATCGTAGTTTAGTTGAAGTGTGAGGCGACTGGTAATAAAGTTGTCTCGTTGAATCAAATCTTACATGGGGCTGGAGATTTCAATGAAAGCTATATAAGTTAGCTTTGCCTAAATTCGAGGTAACTTAGATTTAAGTCTTTCTGTGCCCAAATACATGATTTTTATTAGAAGAAAATACAGTAAAGTTAAGGAGCATTTTTTGTGCCTGACAGACTATAGCAGCCAATTCACTGTCACAAAATTTTAATTAGAAATTTAATTTAGTGTTTTTCAGCAGTAGTCCTTGAATGCCAAATTATCTAAATCTAACCGTTCCATCAAATCAAAAAGCATTTTTATAATACGCTATCTTGTTTTCTTCTTCTTCTTCTTATCCTTATCCCAAAATACGTGGGTCCTTAGGGGAACTTTCATAAACATACCATTATTCATACAGGCCATCTATACCTCTCTCTCTCTTCTTCGGCCTTCCTCTACCTGTGTATCTATACTTTTATATGTTTTTCATTCCTCCTCATATTATAATATGCCCATATCAAGCCTATGTATTCCCTTTAAACTTTGTCACTGATGCCACTTTCAAGCTTCCTCTTATATGCTCATTACGGATACGGTTTCAGAATATTTATTATCTCAAAAAATTACATTCACTTATTGAGATATATAATAACTTAAAAAATTGTTGAACTGCAATCAGCATTGCAATTCAACGTGGCAATGCTGCTAGCATTCTGGGCACGCTGCCAGCCGGTAGCGGGTTAGAACATTTGAGTTATCTATAGGCTACCAATAGCTAGTGGATTGCTCAAATGTTATTGTAGTAGCTGCAGTATTGTAATTAGTTATTAGTGTTTTATTTTAATAAAGGCATTTGCCCCAAGTAAAACTTAAAAATAAACACTTATTTATTATAATATATATTATATAATAAACACGCATCTCTGTTACATGCACTCAATCTTATCAAAATTAAAAATTGCTAACGTAATGCAAGTAGTGTAAGTAGTAAGTGTAATAGTGTAAGTAGCTTTCATTGAAATCTCCAGCCCCATGTAAGATTACATACCTCATCGGATTTGCCATCGGCGTCCTCAGCCAGGAGACGGGCTTCCTTCAGCTGGTTGGTGAGCTGGTCCATACGCTCCTCGTCTTGCTGTGCTCTGTTCTCCAATACTTTGCACATACTGAAACAACAAAGTAGTAGTTAGTTGTTATATTGAAATTCTAATTCCATGTTGATTAATTACAAAATATTTAAAATAAACTAGCAATAAATTGCTAACAAAAAAATTACTGCCCCAGTCTCGATTCGAAAGTCTCGATTTCGAAAAGAGAAAATAGAATCTCTTTACTCCTGAAATCTCCGTGGTGAAAATCATTGGCCACTTATGGGTTTTTTGTTTGAATAATTTTTAACATTATCTGGCATTCATTTTTAACCAACTTCAAAAAAAGGAGGAGGTTCTCAATTCGACCCGTATGTTTTTTTTATGTTTGTTACCGCATAACTTTCGACTGGGTGAACCGATTTTAATCGTTCTTTTTTTATTTGAAAGCTGGTGCTTCTCGTGTACCCATTTAAATTTCATTAAAATCGGTCAAGCGGTTTTTGAATTACACACACTGAAAAGTGCTACGCATACGTCGATAATAATATAGTTGCGAGTGGAGAAATCGGTGAACATACACAATGACAATTGATCCCGTGAGTAGCAAAGGTCACTGAAAAGGGTGAAAAATAAAAATTTGGCAAAAAATGGAACCGACTTCAACACTCAAAAGTATGAAATAACTTGTCAAAGTCGGTACCATGCTCACAATATTTTGATAATCGTTACTTTTGAACTATCATGGTACCGACTTCAACAAGTTATTTCATACTTTTAATTGTTTTTATGTATGTCTATACTTTAATAGCAATAAAATAATCTAACTTAAAATAAAAACCTTAAACATTTAATAAAAACTAAATTAAATCTAAAACGGGCCCCTGCGGCATTGTACCCAAGATGCTGGCAGCGTTTCCTCTTTGTATTGCTAGGCTAATACGTTGAGCGAGGAAGCTGCCAGCTCTTCGGTCTCCTGAGACGTCAACCAGTCTCTTGGAGATTTCCTTGAAGAAGTTGAGCGCGCTAGGACCCCACCGGCCAAGGGTCTCGACACCGAAAGGAACAAAATTGTATTCCGCGCCGAGACCGCTGTATTTAGCTACTTTTGCCTTTAATTGTTGAAGTCGGTTCCTTTTTTTTTGGTATTTTTTTTTATTCGCAGCAATGGACGTCTGGCGGCACACAGCTGCTAGAACCATGGACTATTTGACAACTTCAGGATTACCTACAAATCTTACTCCATCTCCCGTACCGCCTAGATTCAGCTCCATGTTTTTTTTCTATAACCCACAGTAAAAAAATCTTCGTGGGCGAAAATTCAACACTGTAGACAAGGCCGTCGAAGAATTTCGGCAATTTTTAGCACGTTGTGAGGCCATGAGCTTGCTTACAAGGTAAAAGTTAGAAGTTTCAGTTCGTGATGTCAATATGGTCATTATAGTAACACAAATTGATCGATGACCTAATTTTACATATCTCAAGTTGTTACACTTATCACACTAATGTTATAAAGGCGTATTGTCGTTTGTACGTTTGTTACTCCGTTATGCCGAAACGGATGTACGATTTGACATGAAATTTGGAACAAAGGTAGCTTAAATCTTGGAATAACATATGAGCTACTTTTAATCACAGAAAAAGTATAGCTCCTGTGGGATAATTGAAGTAGTGGGAAAACCGTAGTCTACGCGGGTGAAACCGCGGCGCGCAACTAGTTAGTTACATAAAAAACGAATAACTATTTAATTACAATAATAATCCACTAGCGGTTGTCAAATAAATAATTAAAACATCTTTTACATACTTTTACTACTACCAATCTCACCTAAATTATTTTCAGCTGTTTTAGAAATGATTTTCAGGAACCTGGATTGGATGGAAAAAGGGTTAAACATAAACGGTGAAATATTAAGCCACTTACGTTTTGCAGACGACTTAATTATATTTTCCGAAAGCCCACAAACATTACAAACAATGCTCCAACAACTAGCAGACGAAAGTGATAAGGCAGGGTTATCCATGAATTTGTCCAAAACAAAAATTATGTCAAACTCTCCAGAACAAGATATTATTAAGGTTAATAATAAGCAAGTAGAGTACGTGCACGAATACATATATTTGGGCCAACTAATATCTACTAAAGACTGCATGAAAAAAGAAATAGACAGGAGAATAACCAACACATGGAAACGCTATTGGTCACTTAGTGAAATAATGAAAAACGAAGAAATTCCGATGAAAGATAAAAGGAAGGTTTATAATATGTGTATCCTACCATGTTTATTATATGGATGTGAAACTTGGGCATTGACAGACGAACTGTCAAACAAAATACAGATTTGTCAAAATGGAGTAGAAAGAAGTACACTAGGAATTAAAAGAAAAGACCGACAAAAACTTACACATATAAAAAGGAATACAAAATTTAAAAATGTATACACAACTTATAAACTACTGAAGTGGAGATGGACGGGGCATATGATTAGGGAGAAGAGAGAGAAATGGACAAGGATCGTAACGGAATGGTGCCCACTAGACAATAAAAGAAGCAGAGGTAGACAGATCAAGAGATGGGAAGATGACATTAAAAGAGTAGCGGGTCCAACATGGACCCGTACAGCTAGGAACAGAAATGAATGGAGATCTTTAGAGGAGGCCTTTGTCGGAAGACAAGTTGTACCGGAATAACCGTTTGCCGACTTACAATAAAATAACAAAATATTTAAAAAAAAATATAAAAAAAAAAAAAACTATGTACTTTAGACCGTAAGAAACAACAATAAAGGCTTTATTATTATTATTATTATTACATACTAGGAAAAAGTAATTCGGCGATAGAAATTTATTAATGGAATCCCGGATAAGACATGGTACAAAATAACTAACCGGTTGTTCTCATCAGCGGACTGCTGGGCCTCGAGCAACTTCTGCTGGGCAGTGCCGGACCTTTCCTCGGACTTCTCGAGGTCCTCCTCAATCTGCTGGACCTTCCTGTTCATGGCGGCGACATCGGCTTCGGTGGCGGTGAGCAGCTTCTCCTTCTCTTCTAGGTCCTTGTTGGCCTGCTCCAGCTTGTTCTTGTTGAGGATCAGATCTTCCTCAACTTGCGCAAGCTTCTTCTGGAGCTCACGGACTTCCTCATTTACCTGGAATGAGAGGTGTTATAAGAAATACTTTTTAAGGCTGGTATTGCGAATGAAAAGTAACCTTAGCGAGAGTGATGAGTGCATGCGTTCAACAGTTTATAGAATCAATATTTTGTTACAGTTAAAAGTATGATTACACAATATTGACACTATCAAATTACACAATATTGTGTGTGTTTTAAATGTCTAAAAATATTTAATTTTTTTCCTTTATTTTTTCGGCACAATGAGTGTGAACACTCATACTCCGCACGATTCCCTGTGTCGCAGGAGGCATCCAAGGCTCGGGACAAACATCCATGCTCATCACACAAATATTTGCTCCTGCTAGGATTCGAACTCAGGTCCCGGGGACCAAAAGTCATGCGACTGATGACCGAGCCACGGCGACTGTCAATGTGTATATTATTTCAAAAAAATGTTATTTTTACTCCACTTTATATCAACAATCATAATACAAACACGAAATTTTCTTAGCAGTTGAATCGAAAATCTGAACTGCATCGAATTGTAAGGTCCGAAAGTTATTATAACTATCAGAGCACATCTTTTAACAGGATGAAATGCCCATAATACAAATAATCGTAATCGGCATCCCTTGCCCATGACAGTCGTAGTGTCACCCAGAGCCGTAAAGTAAAAAGACTACCCTGATACTCTGATTTTTGGTTACTAACCAAGCACTCGTTGATTTCAATTGATTCAGTAAGAAACTGAAGCTACGTACTGCTTCAGTCTCTTACTGTTTGAACTTGGTTGAACTTGGTTTGAACTTGGATTCACAAGACTTATTTATAAGTGAAATATACGTTTTCAAACTGTCACACAAAAATTGGACATACTGTGTTCTGTGAAACGTAGAAACACTCATTTGAAAATCTCTCAACCAGGCAGGCTAGGGTCATGCCCTAGCTGGCCCCAGAAAACTTAAAATAGTTCTAGCTTCTTCGTCTCTTCTTTAGATTGAAATATTATAATTAAAATATTTACCTTCTCGGCGCGGAGGTTGGCGTCCCTGGCCTGCTGTTCGCAGGTGTCAGCTTTGTCCATGGCATTGTCCTTCTCCAGCTTCATCGCCTGCATCTTCTTCTTAATCGCGTCCATGGTGGCGGAGTTCTGTTTTTACGGTCCGGTCGAATAAATACGCCAGTTACGGCCTGTAATAGAGAAACAAAATCGGAATATAATTTTTGTTATAGTTTCGTTTATATATAGAGTCCAGTTATTATATCACTTGATGGTCAGTGACAATTTGGTTGAATGTGGAATCACGTTAGACCTGGAATGTTTACTGGCTCTCAATGATAGATGCCTGAAAACACTGTGTTTTTCAAACTTGATAGTGGTAGCCAGGTTATAGATAGGCGGGTACTGCAAAGTACCTACACTTCAAGACACTTCAAGCCGGGGGTGGAGACCGGACCAGTGACAACTTCCACAGACGCTGGAGCCAGGGATCGTCGGAGATCAAGCTAGCTTTATTGCTCTTAAAACATGTAGTTGCAAAGATCTTAACACTAGTAGCACCCTGGTGTTTCACCCGCATGGATTACGGTTTTCCCGCTACATCAATTATTCCACGGAAATCATATATTTTACTGGGATAAAAAGTAGCCTTACTATAATCTGTCTCTGTGCCAAATTTCATCCAGATCCATTCAGCTATTCTGGCGCGATTGAGTAACAAACATCCATCCGTCTATCCATCAATCGATCCATCCATCCAAACTTTGACATTTGTAATATTGGAGGGATCTATCTCTACAAACATTCCGCATTCATCTCAAACGAAACAAGACAAGCTATCCATTCGCTACAATTACTTTGCTCTATCTTCCGTGAAATAAATGAAGAATAAACATTAAGCTCTGTTCACACAAAAAAAAGAAATGGTATAAAACTTCGTTGCTCTGGGCGAAAACTTACTTCTTTTGATGCATTTTTGTTGCCGACAACTTTTACTGTTGGAAGTCACGTTCTGAATTTAAGCATAAATGACGCAGATAACATTTTTTATTGTTTAGAAATAAACGAAGAACAGAATATTATTAATTAACCTTAATAACGTGCGTATATTTTATCACGTATACTTTTAGAATTTGGTACTTTGAAATTAATTACCACAGCGCCCTGCAGACAGCATTGAAGAATTTATATAATATTTACAACCTTCTGTTAATAAATAACTAGGTCTATGTATTATTGCAATTGTGAAGTTCACCCAATTTAAATGTCTTATCAACTTCAATTATATGTCTGTTGGGGCCGAAAAGTTCTAGAATGGAGACCACGGACTGGCAAGCGCAGCATAGGACGGCCACCGACAAGGTGGACAGACGACCTGACTAAGATCGCAGGCAAGGGCTGGATGCGGGCCGCTTCCAACAGGTCCTTGTGGAAATCAATGGGGGAGGCATATGTCCAGCAGTGGACGTCCTATGGCTGAGATGATGATGATGATGATGATCAAGTTCAACTTCCTTCACAAATGTGTATGCAATACACAACATTATCTATAATTATGCGTGAATGTTTGTTACTTGTTCACGCTCAAACGGCTACAAGGATTTCGATGAAATTTGGTACGGAGATAGTAAAGACCCTAGATTAACAAGGCTACTTTTCATCACGAAAATAATTGCTGTTCCCGTAGGATACAAATAATAATAAAAGTGTATATTTTACTGAAAAACTTACAGCTAGCTTTTGTATGTATGGATGAATGTATGTTTGTTACTCTTTCACGCCCAAACAAGTGGACGGATTTGGTATGTACTTAGATACTTTTTTGAATCAAAATCAATCATTTACTTTAAGTACTTTTTGTTTTAACATATAACTTTTGCGACCCACAATTGTAAAACCTTGTACATTTTAGATGAAGGATTTCTGTCTATCTATGCGACATTAATTTTATTGTTCGCCCCAGTGGCAAAGTAATGATGATAGTTTATAGATAAAAATACCAAAGCAGCTTTTGAAAACTATTATCATCGACTTTCCATTCACATCTCATTCGTTTACATTACATTTTTGACAGCCCGTGATGATATGGACTATGTACCTATTGGCAGCTTTCATAACTTGCCGGTGGTTGCTCGCCAGGGGGTCATCCCGCTAAAAATATTGCTATACTTTTCGAATTTCTTTCCGTCTTTTCAAGCCTAAGAAAGCCTCCACAATTGATAGATTCTTAATAAATCAGTTACATATTTAGTTTATTAATAATTAATTGTTGAAGCTTTCTTAGGTTTGAAGAGACGGGAAAAAATTCGAAAACTATAGCAATAGTCAAAGCAATCTTTTTAGGCGCATGACCCCCTGGTGTGTTATAAAAAGCACCCATAACCATTCTGTATATTTGTTACTTAAAACAGAAAAAAAGTTTAAGAAGTTGCTAAAACACAGCTTCTGATGTTTTGTATAATACGACACATCTATGTTTCTAGAAACATTGTGAATATCTTTCTGGCCGTGTGTGTGAACAAACCATTCGAGCTCATACGTTAGTTATCCGCTTCAGACTTGGCCCCTTGCCAGCTGCCAGATGGAGCTGCAGGTCTGGGGTCATGAAGCCGAATAATATTTCAACCCAATTAAATTTAGGAGCACATTAATACACGACTGTTTGGGACGCGCATGATACATCTCTGTGGTATGCGGTGTATTTATGTCAATCGGTATTATGACAGTTTGTGTGTTTGTTTCATAGTTTCATATCGTAGATTGTTTTATCATTTAGGTTTTATAATCGTGTATGTTATATGTTTGACCGTGAGGCCGTGGTGGTACCGGCCTGGAATAGTACTCCCCCATCTCTTCTCGTGGGTGCCGTAAGAGTCGGCTAAGGGATAACGTACCAGGAGGTGGGCAGCAGCGCCTTCTGAGGATCGGAAATCATACTGCGCTCGCCAACCCGCCTGCCAAGCGTGGCGAGTATTGGCAAATCCCCCTATATGGGGAGGCATACGTCCAGCAGTGGACGCACATGGCTGAGAAACGATATGTTTGACTCCGTGATCCGCAAATATGTCAATGGATATATTTTGGTAATTGTGTTCTACTCTTATTCAATAAATTCTTGATCATATCTAAAACTTCAAGGTAGGTTAGGAACTTCGCGAGACTCTCCCGCGAGCTTACATACGAGTACTACATACAGTGTGGACACTCACAATTACACAATCATCACAGCAGTATTTTTCCCAGTCGAGATTAGAACCTGGGGTTGCAGTTCCAAAGTCAGTGTCACTGATCACTGAGCCACGACGACAGGTACCTACGTCCAAGTTTTAAATCTATCGTCACGTACACAACCTGGCGCATATTTTTGTTAAATTTACGCATTACTTTATAAGAAATCACAATAAACAATACAAGTATTGTTTTACACCTTTCATGACTTTTCATCATAATATATATATTGTTTAACACGGGATTCACACCATGATTTTTATTTTTATTGCGTTCCCGATATTTCGACGCGGTTCACACGCACGCACCAAGATCGCGGAGAGACTGAAGAAAGCGATGTAAAAATACATTGAAATGTAAGGACAGACATATCTGTCTACCCTCTTTTTTAAACTTTTGCTTAGCGTGCAAAGTGCGTACCCTGTGTTAAACAATATATATATTACAATATACAGTAGTTCAATATTTTTCTATAGGTGCCTCCGTTAGGTATATGTTGTTCCCAGGGCCCTGGCTCTAAGGCAGCTATATTGAGTGATTGGTGACAGTTTTAAAAATTGTCATAATTTTTATTTATATACTGTATTATACGAACCTACGTGAACGTTTCCCAATAGATATCTACAGGTAAAGATCAACACGGGGTGAGGAAACGAACTACGACCGTCGGATTTGCGGCCGATACTCACAACCCAGACGCGACCATAATCGAATTGAATACTAAAACATTAATTAATTTCGATTTGATTAATCTTGCTGGTATGGCTTAGCGTCCTCATAGTGATTAACGTACCTAATTGAATAACAACTTTCGGAGTTAGTTCAATATTGGTTCGCTACAGGAATAGACCCTTGTTTATGGTGTATCGTCAGAAGTTAAGCCGGCGGAGTTATAATTGAATCACCCGGGTAAATGAAATTATTTTACTACTAATAGAGAACTAGATACGTACCTACTACAATAGTCAATAACGGCCTGCGAGCCGAGTGTTAAACCTAAATATTTGATCTCTTTGGTCAGTTTCAATTTTTGACGTTTTATTTAAAATCCTTTTTTAATGGTCAAGAAGAATAACGATGATAATTTATAGTCACGGGAAATTTTGACAAAGAAAATAAACTTTTTGGCTTTTTTTTTTTTTAAATTAACATTCACACAAGGTCTTCAGTTCCCAAACTAGGCAGAGCCTGTACTACGGTAACCTGATGACTGATATACATACTTATATACATATACACCCAGATACAGGTCAAACAGACATGTTCATACACACAAATGTTTGACCTGTCCGGGAATCGAACCCGGGACCAGTGGCTCAGAAGGCAGAGTGCTACCAACTGCGCCAACCGGCCAGCCATCTTATATTAGTTATTAGTGGATATCGGGATTCGGACTCTTGTAACCTTCTTTTCCTTTTGAAGAATCCTATATTGTAGCTACTCGGGCATACCGAGGGAGGAAGTTATATGCATAACAACATATCTACAAAGTAAAAGTCGCTAACATTTTTGTAGTTAACCTTTCAAACTGACCTTAAACTAATTGAATGCAACATCTCATAACCACTGATTTCCTATTTAAATCGCGATTTATTCATAAATATTTGCCTGTTCATAACGATGAAAACATCCAGATTACAGTTCTGGTTTATGTTTACAAGAATCTGGCAAATGACGTAGCCTATGTAACAAAACGGAAATAGCCGTTCTAGTTTTAAATCTGATGCCAGAGGCTAACATTCCAGTCGGTTTATACCTATGGATCTTTCATAGTCTTTCAAATATTTCTAGATCTGGCGTGCTATCACCACGTCCATATGGCCCCCGATCATACGTGAGAAAGTGGTCATTAAACCTATCAAGAAAGATCATTAATAAATATTATGATATTAATATATACGAGTATACTTCAACAGATTTATATATAGGTAGAAATCGCCGAAGCATATCTTATCTAGCAAGAAAAGCCTTTTCAAACTATCAATTTCCGTTTTGATGCATTCTAATTTTAAAGGAAAATAGCGTCAGACCGGACTTGGACCTGCATCTTCTGGATTACTGGTTCAAAAGCTTTTAATCTAGAGGAAGCGAACTTGTGGAACTTCTTTATTATAGAAAGTACTATGATGGCATCAACTTCTAAAATACGACGAGTCCAACTGCTTTCCCCGAGAGACAGCTTACTATTTTGCTATGTCTAATGTAACATTTGTCTGTATAACATCCTTGAACACATCGTCACTGACCAATAAGATGAAAACACGTCCAACGCTATCAATAAAACAACCGTTGAATTTCTATACCGCCACAAACAACTCCTTTGGCGTGACGAACTTTAAATAATAAATTATTTTCACTGTGGTATACACATAGAATTAATATGTACTACGTATATTAATTCTATGGGTATACATAAGCTTATGAAAAAAAGTTTATGAAGCGATTATAGTCTATAGATCTGTGTATAGTCATCTGTCAGACTGCCTATAGACAAATCGTGTATCGTCAATCTGACAGATTGTGGTTCAATCCCTACCATAGAGTAGATCCCTACGCAGATAGGGATCCCTACAAATGGCTTGAGCTTATGGTAATCACAGCAACCAAAATCATCACTGCATGGTGGTAGGGTACTTTCGAGTACTTGCCTGGCTAGCTACCACCGTAAAGTTTGAACAATTGTCACCAATCAGTAAGTGTGTTCAAGCAGCTTTCCTTAAGACCCAGTAAATATTCTAGGTCTAGCGTGATTACACCGACTATATCGTCACTGACTGTCAAGTGAGATGGTGGTCAAACGAGAGATCTAATAAAGTATAAGAAAGACCAATCTGAAAGTATATTCTATTGAATGCAAAGAAGGTTAAAAATTGATTCACAAATAACATGGGTCTGAAAACAAACGCATTCTCTACTTACCAATAAATTTATTGGAATAGTTAAAAAAATATTTTACCAGAAAATGGAACCGACTTTGATAGTTAGTCCAAAAGTAATTATTATCAAAATATTGTGCCCATGGTAGCGACTTCGACAAATTATTTCACACTTTTGAGTGTCGAAGCCGGTTCAATTTTTGTTTTTAAACCTTTTCAGTGACTTTTACTACCCACGGGACTAATTGTCATTGTGTATGTTAAACCGATTTCTTCAGCCGCAATTAGGAAGTCGTCCAAGTAGACTTTTCAGTTATTCGAGTGTAATTAAAAAACGCTTCTCCGATTTTAAAGAAATTTAAATGGGACCACTTCGGAGGTACACAATCTCTATCAATTAAAAAAATAATCTTGAGAATTGGTCCAAAAATGAAGAAGAAATCGGTGAACATAAATAAAAAAAATACATACTCGAACATAATTTAACCTCCTCCTTTTTTTAGTCGGTTAAAAATGTAAAATTAGTCGTTACTTGAGCATGTGCAGGCAGTAAATTGGCCGAATGCCTTAATGACCTGCTAACGTGCACCAGGTTTGTTCGTAGCACTACTTATTATATATCAATGAAATCAGTCTGTCATCTGTTTGTTTATCATCATACATTATTGGATATTTGCCCAACCGTTGCACGGCTACAAGCTACAACATGCCGGTGGTAAATCTATTTTTTATTTGTTGATTGTCATTTTTTGGAAATTATGATTTACGTTGATAACGTATTTATTCATCCAAAAAATGTGAAAAAACTCATATCAGTCCTATGTATATTGTACCGGTTACAGTATTTTTGATTGGAGATTCTCGTGAGTTTGACACATTATTATATACATGTAGTATCCGGCTTTACTCACGTTTATAGTCGAAGTTTCAAGGCCCGTTTATAGTTACAGTATGATTATATTTATTATTTTAGCCCAAAATTCTTTTTCGAACGTAGTGCAAATGCAGATTAATTCATTAAAATAAAACACTTATTACTAGTTACAGTACTACTCCATCCAGTAGCCGTTTTCAGCCTATAGATTACTCAAATGCTCTAACCAGTTGGCAGCGTTCCCAAAAAGATGCATTAGTTATCAATGATAATTAAAGATTACGCATTCTTATATCCAGTTATGTACTTACAAAAGATTTTTATAAGTTTATACCAAATGAAAAATAGTAATCCTTTATCAACAACAATATAACAAGAGTCTAGTGGAATCTGCCTTACTTTAAGATCCTATACGACTATTAATCGTGTCGTCTGTTTACATTATTGCTGTGATGTTAACTCTATACCTACTTGTTGGAGTTAATTGAGAAAAATTTAACACTACTTTTCTCTACGCGATCGTATCAGAAATGAGAAGATCCGTAGCAGTACAAAAGTCATTGACATAGCCCAGCGGAATAGCAACTTGAAATGACAGTGGGCAGGGCACATAGCTCAAAGAACCGATGGCCGTTGGCCGACTGGCAAGCGCAGCATAGGACGGCCACCGACCCGGTGGACAGACGACCTAAGATCGCAGGCAAGGGCTGGATGCGGGCTGCTTCCAACCAGTCCTTGTGGAAATCAATGGGGGAGGCCTATGTCCAGCAGTGGACGCCCTATGGCTGAGATGATGATGACGAGGGTCAGGAAATGGTTTAGCAATGATGACGTCACGCTTGGGGTGTATTGTGCTCGACGTCCTGATCGTAATATGATGTATTTTTTTTTTTAAATAATGAGGTTCATAAGTATCGTACCGATTACTAATTAAAGCTATCTCGCCTAGAAACTTAAAAAAACCGAGAGATAGAGTACGAGTTAGAGAAATTAGTAATTTAGCTCTACATAACGTGATAACGCAAACTGATCGAAAACTTCCTTCATCGAGTTATTTTTAATGTGATAGCATCGTCAAGTTTCCTGTACCCGCCGAACTCTGCAGTATTCGATTACTATATAGCTTCTTTCTTCAAGAGACAGTCAACATTCTATGTGATAGAATGTTGACAAATAAAAATAATAAAAATACAGTTATCAAACGCAAACTTATAATAGTAAAAAAAAAAAAAAAAAAAAAGATTCCACGTTCAACCACATTGACCTGTGACCATCAAGTGAGATAGTGGTGAAACGTAAGGTACAAAAAAGGTTCCTATCCAGAAACGTATATACCTATAACCTATAATATGTACCTATAACGTGACTTCTATGGCTGTCATAAATTATAGCGATATAGCAAATACGCGGTTGGTTAGATGATCTGCGACATCAAGCGAATGTGATACCATTAACAATTTGTACCAGCCATAAAAGGTAAGTTTTATGTGTTATAAAAACATCGCTGTTTTGCTGGAACTATAAAAGTGCAGTAAACGTAACTAACCCGGTGTTATTCCGCGAGCTACGCGAAAATAACGAGTCTGCGATGACGTGGTGGTGGTGGGCGAGTATTTCTGGCTGCTCGTCAACTCTCGCCGTATATTGTTCCGAAATAAACCGCTTTTCACAATTTTTAACAGTTGTTGCTGAGAAAATTTGCTAAATATAATAATAACTTTAATGAATCTATGGAAAGAGACACAAAGTGATTGTTTTGTAATTTGACTAGGAGCCCTTTATCACAAATTACGAGAACACTTACGCCAACTTTATAAGTCGCCGAATTATTATTAACAAAACGATTTGATTATAATTGAAATAGTTTTAATCCTTATTCCGGGGATATTTGACGAAATAACTGTAGCTTACAATAAGTGTGTTATTTATGAGTGGACAAATGAGTTGTGACTCGACGAGTTATATTCCAAAATGCGGGTTTCTAGCCAGAACCCAAAACAATTCATGCCTCTCGAATTTTGTTAAGTGCCGCCGAGTCCTTTCCGCCGACAGTTACAATAAAACCAATTAAAATTGAAAAAATAATGTTAAATTTCTAAACGCTGGCATATTCCTTTAACTCAGAGGTTTCAGCCCTAAAAATTATAATATTACCACCACAATCATCGGCTGGGAGAAGTACTCGTAGGTATAGAACTAGTATTTTACTTAAAAAACCTGTCCAATTCTAGTTAAATGCTGTTACAAATTAAGTATCTATACTTACTTTAAAATGTACATTCGTAGCTATTAAAAAAACTAGTCATTTAGGCTTAAGACTGCCAAATACTAAAGGCCAAAATATTGCGATTTTTTGTAATTATAACCAGGTTGCGTTCGGTAACTAACAGATTTGACGCAACTCACCGTGAGTTGCGTCAAATACTTGCAGGCAACAATGTTCCTGTACTATATTGTTATTTATGAGAACCAAGCCAAAGATACATGATAGCAGACCATAAGGCTAACCCAACAGCAAGTTGTAGTAACACTAAGTGTAATATAAATAAAAATGAGTACCTACTTATTACCCCAACTTAGACTAACACGACATGTAGGTAATATCAGAGTTTAAGTTGTAAGTACTGCCATTATAACTGAGAACCAGGGTGCTCCTCCTCCACTGGTCTAGCCTAAACAGTGAAAACCAAAAATTTACAAAAAACAGCTTCAATAATATTTAAACAAAATAATAATTAAATTTTTATTTTTAATGATTATTAGAACTATAATTCGAAATATATACCGTTTATAAGTTTATCGATATTAACAGTATCTACATGGAGTTGACCTTGAACTAGACCTAGATTGATAATCTTATCTCAATGCTTAGGTACGTTAATTGTTCAATGGATCAATCATTCGATCATTGTTCCTCTCCAAAGCGGACGCGCTGAGGTCTCTTGTATTAATAAACTTAATTGCACATGAATGCATACAAAAAGGGATGTTTATTTTTAAGAGGATAACATTGCTACGTTACTACGTTAATTTTTTTTTTGTTATATGACAGATGGAAACTATATTACCTCCTCATTCACAATTTCATCACTCTACTTAACCATTGTTCAGCGTGGTCGATGATATTTAAGGTAAGTAAGTAAGCAAGCAGTTATTCGTTTTCATTATGAATAAGTAGGTTTCTCGGCCTGTTCCATTACTATCCTCGTCACTTTTCTAAAAATTTAAGCAGGTGAATGTTTAAGTACTTATTAGGTCATTTCCTTAAGTAGATACTTACGCAAGCAGGTTCATTAACCATTATAGTAAGTATATATTATATATTTTAGTAATAAGTAGTATGTATATATATTTTCTATATTTATTTTAATAATTGTGTATATGCATCATCATGGAGGTACCATGTGTTATGGACATAAAATTGAAATGTCAAATATACACGTTTAAAAAAATAACCAAATTTTATAAAATATTCTTCCTCAATTAACGGCCGATACTTCAGAAACTAATGATACAAATTATTATTCCCATACCTAATTAGTTATTAAAAAGGTTCGTACTATTCCTAAGGTTGTTATGCGCCACATTTTTAAAGTCATTTCTCTTCTCTACATATCTTCTCTAAATATTTCAATGACATTCTGACTTCGTCTGTTGTAGGGCTTTGGTGAAGTGCCAAAATTCCTAGATTGCGGGCTTACTCCACATTAGTACGTTCCATGTACAATTTCTTGTGAAAATATGCTCTGCAATGCCGCTTGGGCTTTTAAAAAAAAAAAAATTTAATCATCAATATTTTGAATTAAAATGTTTTAATGTATGGTTAAAATATTAATTTTTATAACAGAATTACTATGACAAAATATTTGGTCTTGATTGTGACATTCGTGTAGTTTTACATAGACTCTAATAATAAAATATATATCAATTGAATTGTCCAAATTACCTCTTACTTACTTAAATACCATTAAAAATATGATACCGGTATAATAAATTTAGAAACGGACAAATATCTAGAACATATATCTACAATAGGCACACAATTGTGTTTCAGTATAGGTAGGTTCATTAAACTGAAATTGGAAACCAATCTTTCAACGGTCATCCCACGTAGCAACGTCCTAATTACGTGAGATATGGGCCACGTCCCAGTCTAAATAAAAATGAGACGAGTTTCCTCATCTCGCTAAATAAATACTGATGTTCGAACATGCCGCAAATAGGTTAGAAGCGAGCGCAGGCGACGGCGGGGAGGGGCGGGCGGCGCGCGGGCCGTGGGCGGCGCGGGCGACCACTATTTTCAGCGAGGACAAGCGATTACTGAAACCCGAGTCATATCCATAGAAAACCTCAATCGCGCTACGCTTTCACACCGTATCACTTCTGAAATTAACACTTCATTAAAAACTATATTAGTTCACCGAGTGAGCTCTTTTTACGCATGCGTCACGAAGAACACACATTGGCAAAATTAGCGCAGCACAAAACGTTATCACCAAATAAGCCGCTGGAGCTTACAGCAGCTTGGATACTCCACATCACGTGTCACTTATATTCACAGAGCACTGTGCAGGCTGACGCTGGTCCAGGGTCCGGGGTCCGTGGAGTATCCAAGCTGGCGGCGAGGGCGGTGCGCGGGCGCATCACTCACCTCACGAGCGGGCTGTTCACACGGCGGAGCGACACGCACTGCGCGCCGCCCGCCCTAGGGGCCAAACCGCGCGCCCGCCCGACTATTTTCGGTGCCAAAAATCCAGGATTCCGATCCCGCAGTGATCGCAATCGCAACACAGCGATCGCAACCCGTCACGCTCGCACGCCCCGGTTATGATTACATTTCGCGAAATCAGCGGCGGCAGAGCGGCGCGGGCGCAACCACCAGCGCTGGCGCTGCAGATATCATCTCTTAAATCGACGGGTGGATATCAAAACACTCTGCTGTCAATACTGCTTAAATCATATTCAGAAACGTACACGCATTTCAACGTCACCTTAGGCTAGTGGCTTCTTTTTCAATACTCCTATTATTTTCAAAGATTGGATCAAAATTCTCAAATTTCTAAGCAAAACAGGTGGCAAGTTATTAGTGATCTTGACTATATTTAGTTAGAGCAATGTCTGAGTTCATTGATGAATTTGAGCTTTCATCTTATAAACAACATTGTGTTTGTGTTTAGTATTTTTTATTGTCTATGTAATTTATTAATGAAGCTACTTGTACCAAAAGATGTAGCTACTCCATACTGACCGATGCACTCACTATTTCTGGATTGCTAGTAACCTACATATAATTTCATACAAGCTTATTATAAAAAGGACGGTGTAATTTTGACCAATATAGGCACTTTGACTAATATCTATCAATTTAACAAATATCAGAGATGCCAAACACATTCTTTTCTCTTCTGCGTGGATCTGGATTGTCCTTGCCCTAATTTTAATCTTAAAATTAGGCACACTGTAAAACTCAGCTTCTAGATAATTTAATTCAAAGAAAGCTTTCTGTTTTTAACCGACTTTAAAAAAAGGAGGTTACTCAATTCGACCGTATATATGTTGTTTTTTTTTTTATGTGTGTTCGCGGATAACTTCGTCGTTTATGAACTAATTTTGATGATTCTTTTTTGTTACATAGAGTATACTTCCGTGATGGTCCCATTCAAATTACATCGGACAAGCGGTTTTTGAGTTATACTCCAATAAGTGAAAAGTGCTACGCGTATCTTGATGATATTATTGTCACGGTTGAAGACATCGCAGAACACACAATGACAATTAATTGATCCCGTGAGTAACAAAGGTCACTGAAAAGGGTGAAAAAAATTTTTTTAACAAGAAAGCCGTATCTCGTCTGTCGAAGTTGAACAAGTTATTTCACACTTTTGAGTGTTGAAGTCGGTTGCATTTTTTGTTATCTTAAAATTAGGTACATAAATTTCAACTAAAAAAACTAACGAGTTTTTATTAGCAATACCTTACTGTACGTACCTACCTTTACATTACTCGGCTCCCTACGTCTTATTGACATGAACTATACCCTACCTATACCTAGTTTCCTATTTTCATAAGTTCTTGACGTAGGACGGACAGAAAAACGTTCTTCTCAAAGAAGTCTTGTTCTGTTGGTAAATATTAGCGATAGGGTTTTGTGATTTTTTTTCTTTGTACTAATTTTTTTGGCCACAGTTTTAGGTGTCATGCCTGCATGTCATGAACTGTATAGTAAGTATGTACCTATGTACCAAATAATTTGCGTATCTTGCCACACTTACCAAACTATATAAATAAGTATGGGAGGAGGGTCGGGCCATGTATTTACCTTAATCACTAAATAGTTTTCAATACCGTACGCCAATACAGCTAAAATCAGCCAAATACATAGGAATAACACTCGACGCAAAGCTTCGCTAGAAAGCACATGTTAAAAAGAAACGTGAACAGCTAGAACTTATCTATAAGAAGATGTACTGGCTACTTGGGAGGCATTCTTCGCTGTCAGTCCACAACAAATTACTCTTGTATAAGCAAGTCCTTATGCCGATATGGACTTATGGTGCCCAGTTATGATCATTTATCTCTAGATAAATTACAGTTTGTGCTGAATTCAATTGTTTCACGTTGCGATACAGTTGCGCTACGACTGAGATAGCGATTCCTGCGTCGGCAACAGTACAGTTTTAGAAATACCTACGTAAAGAAATGTCGGGTTACACATCAGGGTGCCAATTCTCTTAAGACAAGTAATTCTTATACTTATTCAAATGTAATCTTAAATAACCTTCGTATTCGGTTAAAATAACAATTGCATCTCGGTAGGTAGACATTGCGGTAGACATTAGATATGTATGGCCATTAGAATTATACTCCAGTCTCGCAAGTAGAATAGCAAAACTTCATTAACAATTTAAGTTTAATAGAATTGATACCCTGAACTTAGGCACAGTAATTGTACAAATAAAATGTTACATTGGATTGATTCAAGAATAATTTTGGATGCAATCACCTTGGGAAGAAGCATGGTAGCCAGGAGGAAGTATGGATAACTCACGGAGTCTTGGATGGTGACAATATGTGACGTCGATACTACAATGGATCTTTAGCAGGCTTAACGTCTCTACCGATAATCATAATGAAATGTCACCTCACTATCATTAGTGAATCTATCCTATAAATAGAATTTCACTACAAATCATTTTACTATTGGTATAGAGGTCAAGTTTAATATACCAAAACCAATCCGGTGCTATTTATTCTGAAATAAAAATAGTTGCGTTCATATTTAAAAAATAAAAGGACTGTATTTTATTTTCCAATGTACTTTAATATATTGAAATTGTTTGCAATTGAATATAAATACTTACTATAAATTGAAAATTTGTCGTAGTACCGATTCATAAACTATTTTTAAAAAGATTGCTACTGAGTACAATTCTAAAATTGTACTCAGTAGCAATGTGTGTTTGCAAAACCGCCATTTTATGTCAGGCACTGTAAATCTAGACAATTGTAAAATTCAATAATCAAAACGTAAGTACAAAATCTATGGCAAAACGGGTACAATAGTCTGTACAAAATTTGTCGTAATTTATTGCGTCTAGCTTATGGAAAGCACAAGAAAAGTCGTTAACTTCATAAGATTACTTTTTGATTGGGTACTTATACCTATATAGTTTCGAGTAAATAGGACAAATAAACAATAATTGCATTAAATAATATTCACCTGTTCAGCTGCTACTTCTTAAAATTCCATTAGTGTGGTCAACTCACAATGCAAACACAATCGGGGAAACTACGAATTTCTCAAAACTGAGTTACTCATTAGCCTTAAGTATTATATCGTAATTGAATGATGTACCTACATGCACAAAAATGTACATCATTTAGAACAAAAAACAACTATATAGTTTGCCAAAAACACTAGCAGATAATATTTATAGAAAAAAATCTAAGCAGGATTAAATAATATATTTAAAGATTTTTAATCTTTAAAAATATTATCTATTATCTTTAGAAATGCTATCACCCCGATGGGAGTGATAGATGATGCATAGTTACTCCTTCAAGTTGTACCTACGTAGTATAGGTAAGAACGTACGCAGCACGGTTTAGTTTTTTAAACTTAACTATTAGGTACATCGACTGCTTTTTATTGTAACAAGACCTAATCCGACAAAATCAGAATAAAGCCAATACTGATTGTTTATGGACTTTTCCGGCTATAATACATTTTTTGTGTATGGAAGTCTTTTTTGTTTTTCGGCTATAATACATACTATTCTTTATGGCAGAATTGTGGCAAGTAGGCAATAATTTAAGAAAAGAAAAAAGAAGAATGAATTTTATTCTTCGATTCTAATTACTTTTATTTGGTCGAGTTCAATCTTTACTTACTTTCACTTACTTCATTTTAATACGCACAGGGGCATCCCTTTTTTTGCTGGATAGTGTTAAAAAAAATCCCTTTGCTATTTTTTTGAAAAATAGGTAGTTGATTGTATATAGTTGACCTCTCGAATACAGTGCCAGACTTGGGCCTGGCGAGACCAATAAATAAACAAATACATAGACAGCCTATTTTCAGGATGTTATTGAATGTGTAATTGACGGAAAACATGATACAGCGCGACAAACGACATTTACAGGATTAATTTGGACAAGAAAGACTTAAGCGAACCGGAGATTTTCAATTTTTAACAAATTTTTAATTCGTACAATTTCGGTTATAGCTTTCCTGACCATCCTCTCAGTGGGTCAGTAGGTGAGTAGGGTCAGTAGGTGTATGATCCGTCCCACCAAGCCAGTCAATTACATTTCAATGAAAATCGATCAACCAGAAGTACGGCAACGCGCTATCGCTTTAAGGTAGACATAGAACCTATACGTACTAAAAAATTTTCAACGTCCTTAGTGCGTACTGCCAAGGAATGGAACTCGTTGCCCGAGTCTGTGTTTCCCGATAGGTACAATCCTGGAGGCTTCAAGTCACGATTGAATAGATACCTTTTAGGCTTGCGTGCTACATCTAAGACCACGTCTTCTCTTAACATCAGGTTAGACAGTGGCCAAACGCAAGCTAATATTTAAAACAAAAACTAAAAAGTTTATTTCATAGTGAGTTAGGTACACAATTATCTACAAAAGTAATTATGTAGATTGACATCCATTTTCATTTAAACATTGACAACTGAAAATCCAGGTAGTTATAATTTAATGCATAGAATCGTTTACCTGCAAATGATAAACAATAAGCATATGTATATACGCTTTCTTAACTCTGACAATCAGTAACCTATACTTTCAAACTAGCCAGTCAATCGTTACTTTTTACAAAGGGATGTTCATTCTCGACTAAAAATTCAAAGCTTAGTGTCCATTGATCATATTCAGGCGTGCAGAAGTTTTCAAGCATAGAACACTTTCCTGCCATTTTCTCAAGATGGTAACTGCGGCTGCCATTCTCAGAAAATGATGGAAAAGTGTAGTTATCAAGCATAAAACACCCATCAATCGATAGCAGCTGTAAACACTCTTCCGCCATTTTTGAAGATGGCGGCCGCAACAAAAACGCGGCATCAAGATGGCTGCTTTCAGTGCTAGTATCCGGAGAGATCAGCAAACGTCTGGTCCACTTCTTCAGCAATAGCCTTGTATTTACTGCGCTCTTCAGCCACCTCATCTGTCAGTAACATTAGTTGGTTAGTAGGTTAATATATTGTAATATTATTTCTGATTCTATTATAGCTATTTGAGAAGTTTTACCGACATCGATAGCCTATCATGATAAGCCTCTCTCCACTTCTTGAAGACATAGAACTGCTGCGTTAGAATTATCAAGAACGTTTCTACAATTTAAACCAACGAATATTATTTATTACAATTATTCTTTATGTTATTTATCAATGTTTACATTTATTACATAGGTACCTACTGCTCATGTTGTGTATGTACACATGTTTAGCAATATAGTGTGACTCTTAACTGTTAAATATCTCTAACCATACCTATTTATATTAAGACTGTATTCGGTTTAGTGTATCTAGTATAAATAAATAAATACTATTACTGGATACGCTCGTAGATAAATTATAATTGATTTTACATTTCACTTGTCAAGAAATCACATTGCTTCACCCTGGATCTCCACCAAAAATGCCTGACTAAAACAAACGAGCAAAGCCGTACGGTGTGTGTACGGTTACGTTGATCAGTATTTTTTCTCGTCCTTACTATTAAAATTATTATACTTGAATAGAATGTAACTCTTCTTCTGGCGCATCGCCGCCGACCGCTATGCCGCGGCACGCTCGCTCGGCTCGCACCTTGTACTCAATAGAAACCTAACACTCCTCGCTTCGCTCGCCTAATCATTTGTTAACGGAACTATACCAAAATGTATGTCGAATCATCATTATATCCAAAAAATATATATTACTTGGACAGTAGGTACCTGCTTACCTACGTAATTTCAGTAGATACTTATATATAAAATAAAACTCCTTCTTTCGCAGTCGGGTAATTATAGTATTACATTTGATCGATATATCAATAATTCCTCGTATAGATTCTAAATTATATAACAACTATAGAGTATATTATGTAACTGTAACTGTCAGCTACGGCAAGCCATATTCAGTGAACGGTATTAAAATAAAAATCTGCAAAAAGAAATTTCACACAAAACAGTGACGCGACGAATTTAACCACTCTACTGCAACTCTGAATCTTGGTATTCTGGTGGTTATTTAAACACGACAACTTAAAATTCAAATACTCTAAAACAAATAAAATCCAGGATTTGAAATATACGGATTCTGAAGGTATTTATAGTTCAGGCTCCACATTGGTATTACCACAAATTTTAATAATCATATAAGTACGCAAGTTATATTATACTCACATAAGCTCGGTTTTGATACAATCCGCGGTAGGCTTTAGATGAGGCCAACTTAGTAACTAATCATCAAGTGAGATAGTGGTCAAACACTAGGTCTCTTTGGTATAAAAATAATGTGGCCCCATATATAGAAAGGTTTTAGGGTACCCCTATGGATGCATTAAAAAAACGACCAATACTTTGATCTAGTATAAAATAAAAGTACAAAGACATAGAAGAAGAGAGAATAGTTTTATATTTATGTAGGTACCTATGTATATATACCTACATATACTAGCTGACCCGACAGACGTTGTCCTGCATGATATTCCGATATGTCCAACTGCAGAGCCATCTGCCGGGCTGATTTAGAATCTAAACCATCCATGGCGCTACCCAAATGCATACAAAAAAATTCATTCAAAACCAGTCCAGCCGTTTAGGAGTTCAGTGACATACACACGTACAATCCTGGAGTCTTCAAGTCGCGAGTGAATAGGTACCTTCTAGGTTTACGTGCTAAATCCTAGACAACGTCACCACTTAACATCAGTTGAGACAGTTGTCAAATGCAAACTTAAAACGTAAAAAAAAGTACAATAGAAATAAATAAGATACCTAGTTCATGTTTAAACGGGTGCAGTGTCTATTAGGGAATTTATATATATATGATCTCGCTGCATCAATTTAAGAACCCGTCATGAGCTGAAATTCAAAGGCTCTTATAGTCCCCATGATCGTAGAGTTTAGTTGTGTCATTAGGAACTCTTTTGTTATGACAATGGAGGCAACGGAGTTACCAACGCATCCGAACGGTGGTTTCAATTTAAGTTGTCATGTCCCAAAGTCACCAACATGTCATGTCCACCTTATTATACCAATAGCGCAACTCTACATAAAATTGTACGATATATAAGACACACTTTGCTACAATCAAGCATCTAAAACATCTACAGGAAGCTCTACTGTAAAATGAATTAGCTAAAGCATATCTACGTAGAAAATTGTGGTTGTATGTGCGGTGCTTACCTACAGTGGCGGATTAGCCATATAGCAAGAGTAGCAAATGCTACGGGCCTCGCGAATTTGAGGGCCCCGCGCATCAATGCTTTCCGACCGTAATTCAAATAATTTATAATGTGGCCTGTATAGCAGCAAGAAGTAAGAGGCTCCGAAACTCCAGTTTTACAATCATTATTAAATAATATATGTATTTACAAATTGTTTCCTAAATCTTAAAATTGCCTTGCGCAATAATTTGTCTCCTAGGACCACCAAGTGGAGTGGTTAACAATCTTTCTAAACATTCATCATCATCAGATATTAACGATATTGGTAATAAATTCACTAAAAACAAATTCAGAAAAAAACATGGTCCTATTGAGAAAATTTGCTACAGGCCCCGCGCTGACTTAATCCGGCACTGCGTACCTACCATAGGAAGACTACAGCGATTCACTCGTTATTTATACCTCCCGATTCAAAACGTTTGTATAACTAACCGAATGGATTCGATTCCTTATGGAATCGATGTATATAGGTACAATTATTTTCTCGACAATAAATTAAACGTTAAGCTTTCATAATTCTTCTTATAGATAAAACTATCGTAAACGAAATCGAATATCCAGTTCCTAATAGTTCTATTGGAAATATACTTATACGGGAATTACGTCCAATCGAACCGATTCAACTAGTTATATGGAAAAGTTCTGAATCGGGGGGCTTATGGTCATATCGTACTCAGGCACCCAATTAACCGTCCTATAAAAATACCTATCTGCGTATGAGGTCGGACTCCCTACGTTTTGTTTATAACCATTTCATTACAAAGATGTTTCTTGGTTCATTGAATTGACATTATGCTAGACCGAACTTACGTATTCAAATTTTTGAAGGACAATATTCGGCCTGGGATTCGAACCCACAGCATTTGCGATAGGGACGGACAATAGTCAGAATTGTCTAAGTGTTCACAGACTTATAATTCTAAGCTCTTTACTTTCCAAGAAAATGTACATAGAATCAAAATTATACTCTGATCGAATGAAGTCAGTATTAATGGCATCAGATTATTAATCAAATGGTGCTTGTAATTGTTCGCGTGTATCAGTATCACGTAATCAGCCAATAGATTTCGAAATATTTAATATGTTTTCATCGTGACAAAATCTTATTAGCTGTTTACAAAAAATTTATTTATATATTTAGAGCGCACCTTCCTTATGATGGTTCTACGGCAGAAAAAGTGCAAGAATACAACTTTTATGAATAGTTTTTAATGTTCATTAATCGACTTAGGGGGGGAAAGGAAAAAAGAAACAAAAATAAGACATAAATTAATATAATATATTACTCGAAAATAAATACGACCATAAAGCTATGGATAATAATACTTTGAACCGAAAGTATAAAATTATAAAGAATACATTTGTTCGGATAGCTTGTGGTGAATCGCATGGCTGATGTCGACGCCGTATGGAATGAGCCACGTATCTTTTGGAGGAAGTTATTCCTTGAGGATGAGCTCGACGAAGGCGGTGTCGAGGTCGTCTCCGATGTCCTTGTACTTCTCCTTCTCGGCGACCAGCTCGTCTGCACACGGGATTTGAGATATGACATGGGGTCAACAATATCAAAGTGAAAAGCTTGTTTTTAAATAATCTCAACCAGAGCGCGCCACTATCGAGAGTATGTTTATCTTAAATAGCAAAGTTGGGAATATCGTTCATGACTAACTCGGAAAAGGATTCGTGACATACATTACTAGTTCAAGTTGCAATTACTGCATATGTGGCGACTTGATATAAGCCTCCTTTGCTTTTGATAGCTGCCAAAATAATAATATAATAATTCAATAATAATGGAGATTTTGTATGGCAGACATGACATAATTAATAACATAATAATATACTATAAAAGCACCCATAAGTTGAATCAGAAACATGTGCTCACAATAATATGATTTGTTTTGTAGAAACAATTAACTTTTTGGTCAATTTTAATGGAGTAAGGCATTAGTTGAAGTGCCAATTAGTATTGTATGCTTGAAAAGATACGGTGGCGCGTCCTGGTGGCATGTTCGAAATATTTGGTCTGTACTGATTTGGAATTTCTCTTTCAAGTCAAGTAAATTAGTGTTTCAGCGTAGTGACGGCTACAGACGGTGCCAATAATTGCAATGAGCACGACATCCAAGCAAGCTTGCAGCTAATCGATACAGCCTGTAGCCGCGTAATGTGTAAAAAATAATTAATTTATGCTTACATGTTGCGATCCTGGTTATTGTGAAGCCATGCCTCGTCTCGGTGTTACCTTTAAGCTTGTTTTGTCACAGAACAAATGATAAGTTTTGTAAGGTTGTGCCCGATTTAATTTAGTTCAGCATGCGATTTAAGTTAAAAAAGCTAAATATTAGTCGTCGCTCCTACACGTCTAGTGGGAGTATTTATAACTATTCCAAGACTAGTTTTTGAGTGGTTTAAATGCAAGTGAAACGCATCGCGGGTCAGGTCACGAGGCGAAGCTCAGTGGCAGCAGGTACAGCGGTCGCAAGGACGCCCAATAGGCCCCGACGGCAGGCCCAAATCTTCAAACGCGCTGTTCACCTCTCCGCCGATCTCGTGGAACAACTCCTTGCCGGCGATCAGATCGTCTGCGGAAACCGGCCCGTCAGTTCACGTCACCACCCCTCTCCCGTTATTCTCCACACTCACGAGCATGCTGCTAACTCTATCACTCCCGTTAGACACGAATATGTTCATCGCATTTTTCATTGAAAAACTATTCCATCAGCTATGTTTTAAATTATTTATTTGTAAATTAAAAAATAAACACATAACATATTGTTCCTTTCTATCAGTCCGATCCTTTTAGTGACAGTTCAGAATACGAGCCGCTTTGTAGGGTAGCGTTTTAGGATGGAGGAGCTGCCTCGGGAGCGGGAGCGGGTTCGGCAGCGGGAGCGGGGGCAGGGTCAGCAGGGGGCGCAGCTTCCGGTGCCGGAGCAGGCGCCGGAGTTGGGGCAACTTCTGCGGGAGCGGCAGGGGGCGCGTCGGTTGGAACTGCAGGAGCAGCAGCCGCGTCAGCGGCTGGCGCAGCCGCGGGAGCTCCTTCTGTCGGAGCAACGGCCGGAGCTCCTTCCGCAGGAGCAGCAGGAGCCGCTCCTTCAGCTGGTGGTGCCACCGGAGCCACAGCGTCAGCAGCAGGTGCCGCACCCTCAAGAGGAACGGGTGGAGCGGCCCCGTCCATTGGCGCCGTGGCTGGCGCCGCTCCTTCGGCTGGCGGAACCGCTCCTTCAGCTGGTGGAGCAGCCCCGTCGACGGGCGGCACCGCACCGTCCGCAGCGGGTGCGGGCGGAGCAGCGCCGTCCGCCGGTGGAGTGGCGCCTTCAGCTGGAGGGACGGCACCGTCCGCCGGAGGAGCGGCACCGTCAGCCGGAGGAGCTGCACCGTCAGCCGGAGCGGCGGCATCTGACGGGGGAGCGGGGGCGTCGACGGGTGCGGCGGGAGGTGGAGGCGTCGGTTCCTTGGGCGGCGGTGTAGGCTCCTTGGGCGGCGGGGTGGGCACTTTGGGTGGGTGCTTGCGCTCCCACTCCTTGCGTGCGGCCTCTATCTGGCGCGCCGTGGGGTCGGCGCCGGGGATGAGCTCCACGAACGAGTCGTCGATGTCGTCGCCGATGTCGTTGTACTTCTCGATCTCGCCGATCAGGTCATCTGCGGCAGGCGGCGGCGTGAGCTCGGCGAAACTCGCACCGCTCGGGGGTCATGCCGCATGCGTTATCACGGGGCGCCACTGTCGCTACTCTACGGGAGGGCTGTGCAGGGTTCTTCTCATGCCCCGTGCTTCGAAGATGATTATGTACAGAGCGCGCGATATATTCTCGATTGGCCTTTGTTCGTTCCCGTTTACATTTAGTTTTTACATTGACGAATGATTTTCTCAACGAAAGATCGGTTTTAGGTACATGATGGTAATGGTTTATGTATAATTTTGCGTGATAGCTGATAGAATCGACTGATGATGTTAGCGAATCGGGACGAAAAGGATCACACGGATTAGTAAATGAAGAACACACGAATTAAAAATAATATTATATTTTATAAACACTTGTTAGAATAATCTTAAAAATCATTAATTTATTCCTCACGAACATACTTATCTACCATTTTAATCGACAACATAAAACAGACGGAAATCTAGAACTTGTATTGTACAGTTTAGTGTTAGTTTGTATTTTGCAAGCACACTACATTCGTCACAGGCATGGAACATGCCGCGTCACGCCACACACGACGCGTCACGTCGCGTCGTCGTGTGTGACGCTGTATGTAGCGCCATGTGTGACGCGCCAAGTCACACAGTGTGCCCCGCCGCGCGGCGCTTGCGACGTAACACGTCGACATATAATTGCCAGCAATAAAAATTCTATCGTAAACTTAAAACAACGTACGTTTCACGTTGTGCAGCGGCGTATATAGGGCGTTGATTTTTTCATCGATTAATTAAAATAAATAACAATAAAATCAAGTTATGACACGAAAATATTATAGGTAGGTACTCGAAATAAAATAGAATATGGAATACTTCATACTTCATAGTCAGTATATTCTAAATAAATATCATTATTTGTTGCCATCACTCATTAAATAAAAAATATCTAATCTCTCATCTAATATTAAGTAAATATAGGGTTCAATATTGCATACAGTGCAAAACCAAATCTCAAATTGAATAGTTCATGAATTTGGAAACAAGAAAAACATTTCTTGACTTATTACAGTGAATCGGAATATACGCGAAAGTATGTGCAAATATTTAAATACTAGTGGTAAATGTCTTTTTACTGATTGTTCAATGCATAAAAAGCATTTTTGGTCCCAAACCATGGAATGTCGACATTTTATCCTTAACTAAAAGTGCTAAAAAGCTGCACACATCGCATCCATCGAAATCGATATAAACAGACACGATCGTTAAATAATGACTTACATAACTGAGGACAAAACATTTCTCGACAATTATACGGATAATCATTCGTAGACTGTGTATGAAAATAGAAAAAATTGCACATGGCAGTGTTGTATAACGAACACTCGATTTTCACATTACATTATAAAAAGCGGCTGGCAATTATTCTAAGACTAATAACAACTAATCGCCCGCTCGCCTCAGTTTCATCGCTCAACACGATTTAAATGACAATGAATAAATAGTTTTTGCTCTGTTTCTGGGGATGGCCACACCGACATTAGAGTTGCGAAAGCTTGATAGGCGATATATCGATATGAGGCGACAGGTGAGCCGAGCGGGCGAGCGTGTGGGATAGGATTGGGCGAGGTGTTCACATATTCTGGATGTCGTGGAGAGTGGCCTCCATTTCTTCCTGCAGAAGTTTGCTCTTTTCGCGCTCGGACACCAGATCGTCTGCAAGGTTGGACGTGGCCGCGGTCAGTCTCACACACATCGGCATACTTATCGATACAAACATTTTTTTTTATAGAAACGCAAAAAAGAACCGATTCCACATCGATACTAAACAACAGCTATTTCAATAATTGTTTATTTTATTGGAAATTTAATGGATTCTCATATAATATTTGTATCGACCAGTACAGGCAAAATGAAAACATTTATAAAACCATGCTAATACAACGTCAAAACATTTAAGGATCGAGCAGTCTAGTTGGGACACATTAAAAAAAAATACATGCCAACAAAAATACAGGAAGCTCACAGAATTGATATTACACATTTATGTTCCAAAACAGATATTTTTTTCTCTTTTACACTAATGTAATGTTGGTCAATGCACTAGCCAAAGATACATATTTAATTTTGCTCAATTCTGTTAACTTCTGTTACATTTAAGTCTAGGCATATAAGACTGTTACAATGAAATAAAGAAAACTAAAATTGTAGCGAAAAATTTGTAGCGAAAAATTAAAGAAAAAGAAAGCTTTCAAATCTATAGTACAGCGTCAAACTCAATAAGCCAGATCTGATGACGGCTGAGATGAATTGTGCAACTGAGTGTCAAAGCTTTGGTTATTTCTCAAACATTGTTATTGTATACTTGACTTCAGAGATATTTGGACATGACTGTAATGTGACCAATCTTGCTGTACGGTGTAAATATATCAGGACCTTGGAATCTAGCATCAGAGAATTGCATTATTACCAGTGTACAAAATATTTGTATATTTCAGGTAATTAAATGTAGAATTTTCATTTTCTTTCATTTCTATATGTATTTTCATACACATAGATTATGATATGAAATGTATATTACCTTCAAGCCTGTCGACCTCCTTCTGGAGTTTCTGCACGGAGCGCTCAGCAAACTCAGCGCGTGCCTCAGCCTGTAATTATCATTGAAAGAACTTTAGTTTTTGCACATGAGGAAACAGCCTATTTTCTGTAATTACAATCCTTCAAAAACAAATCCTCGACATATTTTCAGTAAATCATCTAATCACATTTAACATAATATACTTTATTATTGTTTCTCTTCAGAAAATAGACTGTTTTAAGTGAGACACATGCACGTTGATTTTAGTGATATACTTTGTAATTTTGAACTTTACGTTAATCAATTATGTTCGAATCAATAAACAGTGAACAAAAAAGAATATTATTAATCAAAACAAAAACCTTTATAAAAAAATCAAGTTATCAAAATAATAACACCAATGAACACCAAACTAGATAACACATCGAAAGCGGCACAAGCATGCATTTTACCTTCACCGATATCTGCTAAGTGCTGTGTGGCGACACTACAACACTAACATGATAAATAAACCTTTACCCAAGCTAATTACTAAAGAATGAGAGTGAACAAAGATGTCGTGGGGTGCTCTGATCGATGAGGCAAATTATTTTATGTAATTACATCTGTAATTCTTGCACAAGTTGTAAAACGTGATTAATGAAAACGATTTAAGTGTAATAATTAGAGTTGAAACTTGAAACACATACCTAAGTGTAACATATAAAATAACATAATATTGCACATCTTATGTTATATAGCAACTTTGGGTTTATATGTCACGACAAAATAAGCGTGGCGCTTTAAATAACTAAATGAACGGTGTAGAAAACATATTATACGTCATTTCAAACCTAACAATTGCTGACGCAACTAGATGGCGCTTCTACAATCAATAGCGGAACATTTGGGAAATCAACTGATTAGAGTAAAGTAGTTTATTTGATTTCCAGAGATATTTCCTTGCGTAGTGTTCGATAAAAGCACCCCATTGTGTGAGCACAACTTACTTGCGTCAATTTCTGCGAGAGACTGTGGATCTTATCCTCGACGTGTTCGCGGGACGCCATCGCCTAGCCACACACGAGCCATTACTTACGGCAAGCAACATGCCGCTCTGTCGCAGTGTTGTGAATGTACGCCTCATACATAATACTCATACAAATTCACTCACGTTTCTACACCGAAGCGGCAAATAAACACATAGGTTAATAACTATCATCTCATCGACGAAAAGAAAGGACAGGTCAAGAGTACATTTGATCTGACGTTTCTGCAAAACTATAAAAATTGAACAGGACACGTTTGCCAAGATCTCTCCTCATTTCTCTGCTTGCATACTTGCTTTCTATGCCTAATTTCATTTAATCTTTCTAGTTATTATTCGTCTTACTATCACAACATTCATTACCTTTTGTACATATATACTACTTTGATGATACGATTACTTTCAAATCCAAAATTCCATATTCTGTTCTATCATATACCGACGAGGTAACAAATCGAAAAGCATAGCCAGTGGCTACGCTTTTCGATTTCTTACTAAAAACTAAAGGTGATCGCATATTATCGGAACTGTATGTAGGCAAGATACTTGAGACATTTACTCGGACTTGATCTGTTTGTATACTTTGTATATGACTGAATGATGAAGTAAAGGGGAGAGGTGTATGTGCCCATCTTGCATAAATTAATCGGCCGAGGGAAACGACGTTCTCAATGAGAACTTGAGTAAACCGGCATTTCGATGAGTTTTTCTTTCAAATATTTGTATGTATGTTCAACGGATAAATTCCTACAGTTTCTTTTTCTATATGTTCCCCATTGGTTGGGTGATTGCAATTGCATTCAAATTAAAAGGGCTCAAATGTAAGTAACAAATAATAATGCTGTCAAAAAAGAGGTTTACTTGCAAAGCCGATTTTCGAATTTTGTATTGGGCTTCAAAGCGTTTCAAAAGAGCTGAAACGTAACAATGTTACATTGAGAATCAATGGCAACAAATCGTATATACTATCAAAAGTCATTGCAAAACATGATGAAATGTGATGACGATAGTATGAAAGAGCATTATCATTTTCAAGATATCAATCGCAGTATATATGACACAATGTAAATTAATGACCAAAAAAGGTAACTCGAGACACAAATGAATGCATTTACATCATTCAGTCACCATTAGATAATGAGTGGGTATGTTGCACATACCTTATCTTTACTTTCTAAAAAATAGTATAAAAGCGTCGAATAACCAGATACATATTATTTATATACTCGAAATAGAGGACAAACTCGCATTGATAAGTAAAACCGTAAATACAAGGTGAGGACAATAACGTTCATTATATATGAAACGAGGCCGGAATAGATAAACCGTTAATTATAAACAAACTATCGAACACATTAAGGAAACTAATGGAAATTAAACTTAAAGAGATAAATTTGACAGGCTTCTAATAGCGTACATTCACAACACAAACGGCAAAATACAAATAATACATGAGAGAAACAATAATTACACATAGGAGACAGTACAGGTACAGATAGGATAGACGTCATAGATACATAGATGAAGCACCAACCGCCTCCAGCTCTAGGGGCCTACACCAACGGACGCAGCTTATTTGTGAAAAGCCATACCCTTCCCTCGATATCGACTTAAACATTCTTAAATCGATACGGTCGGGCACAACACTATCCCCAAACACAAATAGCGATGAACATGAGTCTACAACCGTAACCGAGCGCTATCTACTGGTTGTATCCGCTTCGCTGTCCATTTTACCTCTTTCAGTTGGGCGTCCAGCACTTTAACTTGGCCCTCATACGTTTCTTCTCTTTGTGTCGCCTGCGATTATGTTGTTAACGAAAAATATAAATAAACACAACAGCGAAAACGGAAAATACATGCGGAACAGCGCTGTCTCGAGTTGTACACTCGTCCACAGCTCTGTTAGGAAGTCTATGTTACTTTTTGTAAACAGTTAAAACAACACAACATACGAATATAATTCATATTGAGGAACGAACGGTTACGAATGTTAACGTGCCGTTTTTACCACTCATTTGTTTATGGTAAATCGGACATAGATTAGGTAAAGTATCTGTGCGGAAGATGCAGTTAGGGCAAGCGAACGAAAACACTCGCAAGTAAAACCGATCTCGTCCGTTCACACCTCCTTTAGGCGGGTGGTGAGGGTTTTGATTTGGTTTTTGTACTCCTCTTCGCGTTGGTTGGCCTGTGTCAAACGGTACACACATATTTACTACTATATGAGAGAGAAAATACAAGTCTTACAGTCGAGCAGTCTTATTATTGGCAAAAATGTAGAAATGTTCGTACATGGTTGGTGCGTCATTCATTTAAAATAATGCATATTTCTTTAGGGGTCTTAAGAGTTACCAAAGATGTCCCACCTTACTTAGCCTTTACTATAACAAAACTTCTATCACGTTTACTCGCTAAACTAACTTGCAAAAACTTTGCATCTGTTGTATGATCACTATCATCCAAATGAATCAGGATGCTTTTTTATTTCTATTTGCAAGTAAGGATCTGATTCAAATAAGTCTATAAAAATTAAAGTTATCAAAAGTAAGTATATATAGTATTTCGACACATACCTTCTCCTCAGAGACTTCCAGGGACTTCAGGTTGTTACCGACGACGCGGAGCTCTTCTTCAAGCTCAACGATTTTGCTGGAAAATGTTTAGAGACAAATCAATTTCTACTGTAATAGCAATCGTAAGAATTGGACTGTTAATTTTCCTAATACAAGATTACCTAAGAGGTTCGACTATAATAGTTTGTTTATAAACACGGAAAAATTTCATTTTGTGTACATATTTTTAAACTTTATTCCAGTAATTGAGGCAAGGGCTGGATGCGGGCCGCTTCCAACCGGTCCTTGTGGAAATCAATGGGGGAGGCCTATGTCCAGCAGTGGACGTCCTATGGCTGAGATGATGATTCCAGTAATTACTTTCATGACCTCTTTTGCTTTATTTAAGATCTATTAACGTGTCTTTAACCTCTTTGCTCAAGTCCTTGATCATTTCACAAGATATATTCGTAACATTGTTATTGTTTCAAATCAATAAAACATCACGATCTATTCTTAATGGAATGTAGTTATTGAGGACATGTCTTTAAAAATAAAGGGCTTTGAATCAGTATTAATTATCTGTACATATCAACTATTGATCAATGTCGTACATATTTGGCCTTTGGAACAATTGAACTAAGATCTATTGTGCTCTGAATGTCATAATTATTTGTGCAAATGCTAGTAATGTTAAACTTTTGATAATTGCTTATTCTCAGTATTATTATTTACAACATTGCTGACTAAATACGAATAATAAAAAAATAAGCAACCATCCATATTGAATGAGTAGGTACGTAATTTGTTGCGTTGACGAATGTTTATACATAACACCGAATAATAAAATAAAACACACAAATAGCTCCGAGCAAAGTACAAGTTAACGAGTGAGAATTATTTTTCTGTTACAACTTCTGATTATCGTTTATATCCATCGGCTATCTCAACATCGTCAAGGCAACTCGGTAACGTAATTATCAGCTTGCATCAGCGAAACTGCACCTAAATATTAGCCATGGATACATTTACAATCAAAGAGCTACAAGACTTTCACAGTTTCACTAACACGCGTGATGTCATGCTTGGTAAATTATCTATCTGAAAAGCGTATACGGCGTTGTCTCTTAGTGTTATGAAAATGATCGTATCATGAACTTTTAATAACATGGAAATTGTCGATATCATCAATAATAAGTCAGGTATTAGGTTTATTTCAGGTGCAAAACTTTTTATGGGTTTCTACTATGAAAAAAGGTATTAAAACAGAGTAACAGCATATATGTTTTTTACATAATATAAAATAAAATAGAAAATAAATATACCATGTATTTGAATGATCCAGAGATGCAGCTTGCATCATGTGTATTGGCAGTATGAGTCGATTAAATAGTGAGATTTCTTTTTTCTTAACCTAGCCGATACTATTCGTGCAATAAATAATTGTACATAACACGATAACAGCATAGAGTTAAATTAAAAGTAAAACAAACATAATGTTGTTTTTGTATTGTACAAATACAAGCATCTTAATTAAAAACTGTATATATAATGTATATTTGATCTTAGATATAATGCCCTTTTTGTTAGTAGGTCAAAACTGTGGTACGGTAAAGGCTCGTACTTGTTGTTTTAAATAATATGAAGAGGTAGTTTTAAATAAGAGTATTTAATACAATGCTGCCAAAGGTTTTACTATTTTTACTCTCTCGGTATTTCTCAAAACCATTTTAAGACTATTCTACCTCCTCAGGATTAGACAATTATCTCTATTGCGAAAGGCTAGCATTGACCCTGCGATACAAGTTTAATTAGACTAGTTTTTTAGACCTTCCGTCAAATGTACCCTGTCAATTATTAGATCTTGATAATTTATTAATGTTACAGAAAAATTAAAAGTTCATGATACAGATAATTTCATAATATTCTTATTAATAAATACAGCAACTGGAGAATATCTCAGCGTAAAGGAATGCTTTTGTAAATATCATAGAGGTCAGTGGTATATGCTATGCATCTGCTTGGAAACCAACAGTGTTTTTTTAGAAATTTTATCGCCGCGTATTGCGACGTCGCCGCTTGAAACAAATCAAAGTTGGAATATTATTAATCCTCAATTTATTAAATTTACTATAAAAGAAAAGACTACAAATACACACACTTTATCTTTAAGTATACAACACAATTGTTGATTCATTACATCTTCCATGTCTTTTTTTCTTAATTTTAGCCTTTTAAAACTTATCGAAGGTTTTCATAGAAGTAACTCGGTCAGATCTCCAGTTGCCATATGAGTAAGCACTTACCAATCGCTCTGCTCAGCCCGCTCCTCAGCTCGCTCGAGGTCTTGCTCCATGAGCACCAGTTTCCGCGCCACCTACCGCCGGCCGAGCGTTAGTACACGCCCACACGCACACACACACAACACACACTAACACTACTGCTCACACGCCGCGCTCGACCGCTCGCTTCGCTCGTACCGTGCCGGGACCAACTACAATGTGCAATTCTCAACGGGAAGGAATGGGATATTGTGGAGGGACATATTCAATCCAGCGTAAATTGTGAAGGACGGGAGAACGAGGCAAAATATTCAGTGGAAACTTGTTGCATGTTTGATGATTTTTTGTGCAACATCACTGTAACGCTGCAGTTCCAGTGCAGACATTATTTTGCTATAGTGACAGGGAATAATTAACAGGCAAGTCAAAAGCAGTAAAACACAAACAACACCGTGTCAGGATCGCGAAGCGATGAGGTCGAGAGCGGCGTCAGAACTCATAATAAGTAATTAAAAATATAAACAAGGGTTGTCCCAAAACATTTAAGTTCTAAAAGTTACTTTTGTTGCAAAATAAAATGTATTATTATCTAAGTGCTATCTAGTGCATTACAATTCTGGTTATGTGATGTGTGCGGTTGCATATGTGCGGCACGCATACGGCCAGTAATTCTGGTGTAATGCGGTGCATATCTGAAAACGAAAATTGCCCTATACCACACATATTTCATGACCCTATCTAACGGCCACGTCATATCACATACACTTAGGACAGAAGTTTAGTCGAGACATGGACATGATAGTTAACATTTACATAAGAAATATCCATGAGATGGGGCAACCCTTGTTTTAGTCTGTCGGTAGGATAGCGGCACTTACTCGGTTGTAAGTGACGCTGTCCTTACCACTCGCTACTTAACGTATTCTCGATCCAATACTGATTGAACCGACAACACTATATTAATAAAATGGAAAATGCAAATAAAAATATTAAAACTAAGACTCCTGCTGCTCCTCTTCCCGGCGACCTAGGATAGGACATGCAAAATAAAGTAACAGCGAGAACCAATGTTACAAATACCTATGTAGGTAAATTGAGTTACTGTGCGGCAATGTTAAGAATGCAAATGAACAACCATGCAGAACGGTGGCGAAAACCAGCAAAACGAAGCCTATGGACCGTCGCTCTAAGGATCAATTTGAACCGACACCTTAATCCGAGTCGCTTTCACGATCGAAGTTAATGTAATTCTTGTTGAGTAGAGGCGAGGGTCAATAGCGAGTCGAGCGACGGTCTTTCGGCAAATGTGGGACACCTACGATTCGCCGGTCTCGGCGCGCTCCTCCGCGCGCTCCAGATCAGCCTCGACCATGGCCAGCTTACGAGCGACCTGGACATACCACACCAGCATTACTCAACTCATCAACGAACGGTTAAACGTCCGACGAGTACACCCCGCGCTCCTATAAGGCAGCTCGCTTATGTAACGCAGTACGAAAGGCACCGCGCGCCGTAAAAGGCGATCGACCAAGATCGGGCCCGGCGCGACTCCTTCTTGGGACGCTGACTTTTACGGCTGCCTTCACTGCGCAGGGTCATATGTCACGGGAAATAGGACATACTGTAGCAATTAACCATATGGTGTCGAACGTTCGTAATTTACACAATTCTTATTACAAATGTCAATAAGATGTATAAAGTGATATCTAATCTTGATGCGATAATGCTGCGTCAACATTCTAGAATCATCGCTGCGTCGGAGTGTACGTAACACACTAACACAGTTCATACTTCACATGTACTTAGAGACTCACATTCGTTATTCAACACGGGAATTGTTAGATGTCGAAATCAAAATTATAGATGTCAATATATTAGTAGGATTCTGGATAACTCGAATCAGACATTCAGTTATTCGAAAGTAGTTAAGGAGTCAGTTGGAAAGGGCAAACAGTTTCACAACCGCAAATATTGTTATGACTGTAATTCGGATTCCGGATCGACGATGGTTAAGAAACGAAAGTAAACACGGCTTCCGTGAATAACGGAACGGGCATACGCAGGTAAATACATGAGGAAAAATGCACGTACATTAAAAGTAGGTACAAAGCGACAAACCAAACGACATCGACACTCGTTATAAAGACCTCATCGTATTTCTTGTCAGCTTCTTCGGCGAGGAACCTGGCCTCCTTGAGCTGGTTCTCGAGGGCGTCCATGCGCTCCTCGTCGGCCAGGGACCTGTTCTCGAGCACCTTGCGGGCACTGCGCGCCACAACATCTCACTTTAGTATTTATACGACAAACTAGTTTCGTCAAGGGTGACCCACGGTTAGAAGACATGCAAAGAACGGACACGCAAGAATTGCAAGGAACACACAAAGCGACAAACTCGTTCGGCTGGATCCCGTATCTGTGGAGAGAGCCGCATTTGATACCGCCAAAGTACAAATTGCTTCGTAACGAGCTACTGATAACAATTGGTGGTTTCAAATGCGTGGTTTAAAAAACACAAAAGCCAACTAAATGACTTTCGCCTTTTAATTTGCTTCTTAATGACTATGGTCGTTTTGATACATTCTCAAGATTGCACAACTTGAACGAATAAACACGTTCTCATCTTGTGAAATTATGGAATACCATTGTAATATCTTAATATCGTTTGTACAATCTTTAACGTGGACCAAAAACTGACCAGTCCAGTCTCTAACATAAATGACATAAGTTAGACATAATTTTGGATGATAGCGAAACTGGACTTTCAGGTTTTTGGATGTTTAAACTAATGCAGTCTGTGTTGTTACGAGAATTTATTGCTTGTGTGTTAATGTTGAAATGAATAACATGCTCTCGTTTATTTGATTAACTAACCCGGCCATAAATATTGGCATATGTATGTCCAAAATATATATAATTATATATTTCATAATAATTTAGCGCAGAGGAGAACTGTTTGCAACATGTCTTTTAATCTCGAGTCTGTGATTTGTCCATATCGCGTCGCGTCGCCTTTACAAAAAAATAATATAAGAAATAAGTTTCGTTTCACTTCATGGAAATTCGATTTTATTGTTTTCTAATGAAAATCATCAGTTTACAAAACTTTTTTTATTACAAAACCTTGCAATAATGTTCTTAGTCTGTGTTTTCTTAGTGACTCAGAACTTGTTATAAAATGCATGTATCGATAAATTATGAATAAGCTTCTATACTGAATACATTGGCACGCAATCAAATTGTTCGAACAATAGATCGGTTACATGCTCAAACGTTGTTCACCGACAGCGCTATGTACAGTATCTAAGTCCTCGTAACAACACGGACAGTAGCTGGTGGTATGACATATCGAGTGGGGGAATTAATTTTGGTTCGCACGTATCAGATAAGAATAATACTAAATATCTTGACTAAATAAAAATAAAGTACAGTATCAAAGTTTGTAATGTACTACATAGCATAGAAGAGTAATCTTTGACATCGCGATATGTACTCGTAATCTCGCATGAGTTTAATTTTATTCTCTTAAATCAGCCAAATTTCAGGATGACAACAAGTTCTGTTTATCCGTTCGTTTTATCTCCTCGATATGCTATATCAGCCGAGCTTTGGAACCTAGTTAATGACGTCATAATCAAGCTGTCACCTCTTCGTATTTCTTGTCGGATTCTTCGGCGATGAGTTTGGCCTGCGACAGCTGAGCCTCCAAGATGGCGACGCGGTCATCCTCCATATTGGTTCGGTTCTCCAACGCCTTGCGTATTCTGGTTAGTGCGGGGCCAAACACATGCGTGTTACAAACATCGACAAAACGAGAAACACTATCGATACTGCGACTCATATCTTTCCCAGACCTTTATGTGCCAGTTACCGTAGCAAACTTTTTAATCAGTGTGTAGAATAATATTAATTTAAGAAATACTTATTAAGAATGTATTATAATTTATGAAAGTCTAATTTATTGATCCGAATCGAAAAAATACTCAATTCATTAATGCTGCTTTCTCGTTAGATTAATTGACAGAGGTAAACAGGGCTTTAAGCCATTCTAAAGAGCTGGGAACAGCCATGACTTGCGTTATCTTTGATAAATCGTTGACTGTATTCAAATGGCATATCTTTCACCTGTCCGAATATAATTAATCGCACTTTCTTTAATTGCTGAATTGTCTTGAACAGGTGAAGGTATCGACTATTTAATAAGGTAAATAAAAAAATATTATACGCGAATTAGGTCTAAAATATGGTGGTTAAGGGCAAAAATATAAACAGAAAAACATTCATGCACACTGTTAATATATAAAGTAAATAATTAAATAAGATAGTACATAGTCAAAAAAGTATTCAATATTTATAAAATATTCTATACAGAAATATGCGATTTGGCATTGTATTTGAAGAAGCCATATTGTCTCACTGTTAAGTCAAAGTGGAACAATATCAGTTTTTGATGGACTTAATTAACGACACGCAATTTGATGAGTGTACGTGAGACAAGTTACTCAAACCAATATTACGTACCCTTTAAAACTTTATATCTTCAGTTTTATGATATCAGATTGATTGGATTTCTTCAAAATCATGCCAAATAAGTTCTACATAAAAACTCAGCTTGACCACATTATAATTGACGTTAGGATTCAATTCAAAGTCACGGACGTATTGAGATTTGTCATTCATAAAGCGTACAGAAGAGAATTCCTGAATAGTATTTGCATTACTCGAGTATGACATATATCTAAAAACATTGAATTACTGACCATCTTTAGAGCATTACTCGATAAAGAAGCGAAACGTAAAAATGTGGCATCTATTCTATAGTAAGAACTCTTTAAAAATATCTTCACTTTAGCTTTATATTGTTTATTCTAATTATTAAAAGTAACAAATCTAGCAACACCATACATTTTCTGGGCTCTCCACACCCTACTAAACTATAGACGCGAAATTGTTCAAAGTACGTTTATTGTTAACTATTGCAAGGAGGATAATATTCTTTAGGTTACGTAAAAAAGTCACTCTCAGTGTTGCAAGACTTCAGTTTAATAATTAGACGATTTTTTTTATTTCAAATACGGAAATACTACAAATTTATCAACACCATAAATATGCCAGAACGGCTCCAAATTGTACTATCATAATCCCCCAAGATATATTAATAAAATACTAATTACCAATCTAATAAGTTCTGGTTGTTACTTCCCCCGTTCGTTACCAGTTTACCAATCCCATTCTAATAAGCCCTACTTTAAGTTTAGCTTATATAATTATCTGAGTGATCCTAGAGTATTGTAAAGTGGGTAATAATGGATGCCCATGTAAACCGGCGTAGACTCACCGTTCGGACTCATCGGCGGCCTGGCTGGCTTCGGATAACTTAGCGGTGGCGGTAGCAAGACGCTCTTCGGACCTTTCAAGGTCTTCCTCCAAAAGTTGGATGCGTCGGTTGAGGGCAGCTACTTCAGATTCGGCCTGGAGAACGAAAGATGGAGTCAGGAGGTTCATATGAGGGTACGTGCAAAAATCGGAAAACATTTATGCGTAGTATAATTGTGGAGAACGCTGCTGTTGATAATGTAAGTAGGAGTTACAAGTACAAGTGATGAGTAAGAAAGATGAGAACAAATCAGGTTTATTAATCTCAAAGAATCCGGCTACTAGTGGGATTTGAACCCGAACTACAGAAACCAACTTGTATTTGTCCTTCAAAAATTTGAACGTACCTATATTTCGCTTTGCAATGTACAGTAAAACTCTATATCTACTAATGTTTTACTGGCAACAACTTGAAAAGATACCTTATCCTTCATAGCTATTCTAATGTATCAAGAAATGCTAATTTAGTCCTTTTAGAAGTTGGAAAAAAATTATAAATTAAGAATCAGACGTTAAAAAATATAAATCTAAAAAATGTTATGTTACTTATGATAGAATGTTATAGTCAGAAACTAATCAAAAAAAATAACAAATTAAGTAACAAGTTAAAGTAGGCACACGTAAAACTAATTTCGATTAGTCTTGAATACTTTATTACAAAATCTTCCATAATAAGTTATTGTTCGATGGAATTTTGGCACCAGATTGTGTTACGAACGTTTGGGTTGTTAATAGGTAAGCCTGCGCTAAAAAAACTTAAGCCTATTGATACGATAAATACTAGAAAAAAACAAGGCTACGAGGCATCGAAATTTACGCCACCGTAGCTGAAATAAATCCCGATATTGTGTAAGCTTGTGAAGATACAAGGCAATGACACAGAATATAAAATACGTACATATGATTGTAAGAACCTAACGGAGTAGAACGAAGATAGAAACCATTACGATACCTATGAAATAAACGACAAAATCGACAAAGATTTATTACTTATTTGATTTCAACGTCGATTCACAGTTATTGGATAAGAATAAAGCTCAGCAGGACACGGATATACCAGACTGGTAACTTAACAACCGCGCCTCGCCTCGGGGCTCTTGACCGAATATTAGTGATGTGCGCAATGCATTACCATCCCGTTACTTTTATCGATATTTACTTTATATATGTTCATCGACTACTAAGGATAGTTACATGAACAGCTACCGTGATTGTAAGGAATGTTAAACAAACGTGTGAAGAATCAACCGCAAAAGGTTTCGCGTTAGTTTATTTGTATTCGCTCTACACATGTCGATGACATCACACGTCCTTGCGCCGAGGAAGCACTCGCTAGTCTCGGTCTGATCCTGTGTCGTCATCGACACCGAGCGTGGATGCTAATAATAGCCATGATAGGTCTAGCAATTGTAATCACAACGGCCATAGTAAATTATTTTAAAACACACTCGTCGCAATTAGCTTCACCTGTTAAGTGTAACACCCTCGCGGTGAAAACTACAAGCATTTCTACAAAGAGCGCTAGTAACTAAACAATCAATATAATAAAGGCTTTTTGTCACCGAACTCGTTAGACAGATGCATGATTTATAGCGTCTGAGCGTAATCACCTTGAACTCTTTGAACATGATTAGAATAAGGTTTAAGGCTATTCTTAAGTTTGGTTAAGCTTCTTATGGCAGGTCAAAAACCTTTATACCTGAGGACCTCGGCGTACATACCGTGGTTGTGTTTTAGTTACTTTGCAGGGTTTTAACATTGGACGGTACTCATTATACTGCTTTTGTTGCACCTGTACTATCGCCGAGGAAACGCACATTGTTTAATTTTTGTGGGATCGGCTAGGGCGGGAGCATTGTGTCCGATTCAATGTACCGTACAAAAGCGAGCCCTAACTAACCAATAAATTGTAACACAATATTGGTCACGCGAAGGCACACTAAATTTTGATAGCATGCACCGCTTTTTCGTAGAAATTTTTAACAGTTTTAACGACAAACACGGATGTTTTACTAGATACGTTATTTTTCGAATCCTACTTTTCTTGACAAAAACGACTTAACAAATTAATAAGTTTGGTATATATGTGTGAGTGAATTGATTCCGTTTATTTTACAATTTGATACACACGATTTGAAAACTATTTAAAAATAAATATGTGGTATTACTAATGAAATAGACCGGTCTATTTCATTAGTAATTGGACGCCTACCTTCACTATGCCTTTTTCCCAGGTCTTGTAAAGCATATCTACTCATATACAACCTAACATTCCTAGGCTATCTTGGTAGATGATACTGTCAAATGTAATGTATATTACCTACTTGCTTAAATTATTAAAATTAAATTCGTCATTTAATAATAGTAGGTATATAATTCTACATTAATATAGTATTTTTGTATAAGAAAATATAACTAAATAGGTATGCCGAAGATGTAAGAAAGAGTATATTTTTTTTACTTTATGCAACTTTCTCATGCTAGGTACCTATGCAGTAATGAATTTGTCACTGGCACACTGGCTTTGCCACATACGTTCAATTGTGGAAATGGCGAAGCATATGACTGTACCATTTACCGTTTTTTTGTTTAGGTATCTTCAAGTAGATAACTGTTTTCTTTCGACTATAAATGTCATGTTTAAAGTTGACCTCAACAATCGCTGTTTAAACATAATGTTGATACACGCCCACAATCTAAGCCATTCTCATTCTCATTTATTCTTGTAATTTTAGACCGGCGTTTTGACTATCGTTTTAACTCCAAATAGCGTTTTATGGCAAGTCATCTCCAACCTTAAAAAATGGATAAATAATAATTAATTTTTGCTGTGCTATTATAATCTACCTTTCAATAAGTAGGTAGTAGGACTTCTTATCGTGACTCTGATACAAGTAAAAAGATAAAGCATGCGATGCTTTTTTAAAGATATCACTAATAGGTATGGAATAGATTATGCTCTGCTCATGTAGAAAGAGTATGAGTCAACTGTTTATGCCCAGTACAATTTACGAAGAAATCATATTTGTAATTATATTTTTCCAGGTGTTTATGATCTGTGAGCATGCATACAATGGTGAATTACGTCATGTGATAACGGGTGTAGTGGTGTGGGACACGCCTTACGGCGCGATCCTCCGAGGACGTCCGCGCCAGGAATGTATTGGAGGAAGCCAGCTCCTTTCCAGCCACTCTACACCACGCTCTACATGTGCCACTAAAGACCGGTACTCGACCTCCAACGCAACCAAACCTGTTACGTGTAACACGAACCGGGGCGCATAAATTTCTATCCTAGTTACAACCTTCTCAAGCACTCGTATACAATCCCAGATTACGGAATACCGATCGGTATTGAGGTACGTTTTTTTCTCTTTGGGGAACGACACTATTTCGATGAAAGGAACGAGGTAGCTACATCATGAAATAATTATTATTCGCTGTCTCTTTCTAAGAGATGAAGGCGAGATGAATCAGAAAGAGATGAGAATATGCGTACGTTGCCTGCACACCTAAGTAAGGGCCGGACATTACTCACTATAGGTAGATAGCACGAGACTGATAACTCCCATACTTTGACCCGCTACTTCCGAGCACAGATACACATCAAAATCAAAACTAATATTTCACATAGCACAATACACAATTACGAAACACGTTTCCTTACTTCTTCTCTCCGCATAATTTCCACTTGTAATCGTTTGTGATACTCCTCACATTCGTCCTTATATTTCTCCATTTCCTCTTTTGTCTGACGCATTTTTTTCTTCAGAACGTCGAGAATCGTTCCTTGCTGCATATTTGTCGTCATTTTGATGCACTTTTATGTATAAATTGATTTCCTAAACTACAAAAACTAGAGACACCTTCGCACTACTCGCGAAAATGCCAACTGAGTGCCCGGCCCCGCTCGTTATTGCTTCGTATCGCTGAGATGGGCTCGGCACGAATGAACACAGCCGGCGAATAAAATGGCCGCCACGAACTTAAGTGCTTCCACTTCACTTAGATTGCCACCGAATGAACGGTGTTCCCTAATGCGAGAACTTAAGAACGATCAACGATATTAATAACTGTTTGAGTTATAAAAATATAATTACACACAATTATTTATCAATTTGGAATGACTGACAGCGACACACGACACAAACGTCACACGTTCGGTACGCGATAAGCACCGAGCACGTTCGACGACAAACTGCAGGACTGTGGCTCCACCTGCCAGAGCTCGTTGAAAATTACATCCTGTAGGCCGTAGGGTCAAAGCATTGCTTTGAAGAAACCCAAAATATGGGATGGGCGAAACGGTACAGTAGGTTTAAATAAAAACTACGGAAGTAGAGGACGAACTCGATGAAGGGCTATTATTGTGAATTGTGTTACGTAATGTTATCATGGGAATATTATGCTAAAATATAGTACTTATTAAGAATTTTTAGATAAAATCGCTCAATAATTAATTTCAACGTTTTAAACAAGTAAATTGAGAAAATAGAAAATCAATTGTGCTCATCAAAATATTAAGAATTAAATTCTTAATTATTAATCAGCTAACGCCATCTATCGGATTTCCTCAAAACTACGTAACATGCAGGCCACCTCTGAAATGACAAGTCATTGAGTCGAAGCACCCAACCGAACGAGTACGAATAACAAGAACCACCGAATTTATTATGACGTCATTTGGAAAGTATGCAACGTGCCTGTTTTAAATTCCGCTGTTACTACACGAACAGCAAAACTGCCTTGTCTCATGCTGTCGGTAAAACCAAAGACATTAACTGCACAAAAACCGAGACAACGAAAACAAAAAAATGCAGTTATATGAAACTTGAATTTAAGTTATTAATAACAAGCTTATTGATACACTTTATTAGATTATCTAGTAAAGTGTACCATTCCCAAAAATATTATTTTATTTTTTTCTCCTAGTTTCATCTCCATATAACGCGAAACTATTGTAAATGTAACAGTACGGTTCTTTTTTTGTTGTTTTTTTTATCTTTTTTGCCTCAGCAGACGCCATTATCTGATCGCTCACCTCTCAATGGTTGACTCACTTCATTCCACATCAAATGAGACAGAATATGTACACTAATTTGGTTGACCTTGCCATTTCAGTGGCACATGTGGAATAAAAAAATGGTTAATTGACGAGAGTTTTTATTCTGTCAAGGATTTCCTGGAGAAAACATCTTGCAGATATTATGTTTGCCATCACAAATAGCTACTAATTTTAATATAGTTTTATTTTAACATTTGCATACCTCGTATGAGGTTGTTATGGCGGACTACAAATATTGTAACTAATTTTATATCATAATGTACCCATATTCATGCAAATAAAGTGATTGATTTGATTTAAATAAACATCAGCGTTTTGTAATTATTATACAGATCGTTTTTCTCTCATCTCCTGAGTCTTTATTTTAGCTCCGTGTTTTAGGAGGAAGACACGCAGCAATTTCGTAGCAAAAAGTAAAAGTAATTTTACTAGACTTTTAAAATTTGTAACATATTTGTAACATAGGTTTATATTATATGTTCTTAGAGACCTTATCATTTGAGATATCGCAGAGAATGTTATTTATTGACAACAGGTTAAATATTTCGTTGAGATTAAAGTGAAGATGACAATTAAGATCTCATAGATATCCTAAAATTATGGAAGACATAATATTATCTGTTAAAGATTCACTTAATACACATATGCAGAGAAAATACCCAAACAATTAATAAAAACAGACATTGCACAAAGTTGGATATTTTTTTATTGTGCATAAAATGTGTATTTATTTCATTTTACTGCACATCATATTTATAAATATAATGTATTAATCTCTCAGGAGAATATTTAAAAGCTTGACTGGTATAAAGATCATAATAAATTGTTTTAATTATTAAGGAGTTCTTAGCGTTAGATGATATCTTTTGAAGTGAAAACTTCTTTAGCGTCGTTGTAGATCGTCAGGACGTCAGTACGTGACGTTATCCAATTCGTAAGACGGAGAGATAGTAGACCGCCGTTGAAATTTAAACTTAAATATGTTACGAATAAGGAACATTTTCGAAGTTAGTTTTATTTAGTAAGTAGGTAGTTTTATTTGATAAAGTCGCTTTGTTAAAAGTATTATTGAGTTCGGTTATCAAAACGCCGATATTATAAAGAGGAAACATTTCATTTCTTTGAAAAAAAAACGTCATCATCTGAAAGTTTGGTTGGATGGATGGGTGGATGTTTGTTACTATCACGCCAGAAAAGCTGAACGGATTTCGATTATATTTGGTATGTAGATACTTCAAGTCCCGAAATAACACATAGGCTACTTTTCAACATCATCATCATCAATCATGTTCAAGTTTTCACTTCTGCCGGCACTCCCGGAACGCAACCGGTTGTTTTTTAACATGCAATACAGATACAGCTAGTATTTTGTGTATTTTATTATCTCGGTGTCATTGATTTAATATTTTTTTTAATTATGTGCTTGATGTCGCACGTAAAGTTACCCTTTCCGTGACTGTCTGAAACCAGATCATCGAAAACAGATGTATACAAATCCAGCCAGAACATGGTGAGTAATGAGTAAAAGCGCGTAAAAAGTTCCATAATATATTTGAAATGTGCTCATTTGTTTTGCATGTGTAGATAAATGATGCTCTGCGTATCTCTGTATGTGTCTATTATAAGTACAATTTTATTTACGAGTGTATTGCTACCATATGGTTAGTTCCAAGCTTTTCTATAAATGGTAAGGTCAAATGCTTCAACGCAATCAGTTCTATACATATAATAGTTCTATAATTATAATATGTAGTGCTATATATAATTGGTCAAGCGTGTGACTCGCGTGTCACCTTTACAAATATGTACACGGCCTATACATATATACATTACTATATATAGGTACGATAATATAATGATTACTTTGTTCTAGGATGACCATCTGGCTACAGGAAACGTTACGACTAAACCATGTCCCGTGGTGGTACCGGCCTAGAATAGTACTCCCCCATCACTTCCCGCGGGTGCCGTAAGAGTCGGCTAAGGGATCACGTACCAGAAGGTGGGGAGCAGCGCCTTCTGCGGATCGGAAATCATACTGCGCTCGCCAACCCGCCTGCCAAGCGTGGCGAGTATTGGCAAATCCCCCCTATATGGGGGAGGCTTATGTCCAGCAGTGGACGTTCGATGGCTGATGAGATATGACTAAAACTGATTTAAATAAAAAATACGTGTGATCGCCTAGGTTTGCAAACAGCACCAAGTTGATCCCAGGTAATCAGTATCAGTAAATAGGTATGTAACGGAGGAAAAACAGAACCCATATATTCACCACTTAGCCAGGAAGCAATAAGATCAGGCACTGTATCTTTCATTGTATTGACTACGAAATACGAATGTATTAAAATGTTCTGTGGTATTTGGGTAAATTTAACTGTAGAGATATTGACTAAAAGTATAATTATATAGGTTTAAGTTAAAATAGTGAAATGTAGACAACATGTATGTAACAAGAAAAATAAGCTAAATATACTTATTCGTAATTAATTTTCAAACGGAAACCATACAATAATAGCGTCGACCTCAATCAGAACTGCATTGACCTACTGAGAAAGATATAGGCAGTCATGCAGAGTACATATACTTCTATATACATTATCTACTATGTAGTACATATACATATACTACTAACCGAAAAAATTATAAATATAAGTTGTAAATCACTCTTGACCAATATGTAAAGGAACAACAGAATTTGCAAATCGATTTGGAACGGTAGCAACCAATTATTATTATATATTATTAGTATTACAGGAGCTAATGTTTTAAATAATGGAGGTCTTCAATGATATTATGGAGGTCTTATATTTCATGGACCAAAACATAATAAATATCTATTTCATATAACTATTGACTAATATATTTTTTTATACAAAAAAGGCACATTGGCACTGTCACAAATCTCCGAATCAAGCTTTTAACCTTAACTGATTTCGTTAAATTATGTTAGGTACCTATACAAAGTAATTTTAAGTTTTAATTGATCTGGTAGGTATATAAAAAGAATAAAGAATATAAATATAAAAAAATAAGTAAGTATCGAGAAAATTAATAATAAAATTGGCAGTTTGTCTCACGACCTCATATTAAAGTTCTATAGTCTATCATATTAGAAAAATAAAACGTCTATGGACATCGTGAACTTTTAATTGACCTTTGCTTACCATAAGTACATATATAATAGCTATATTATATTAAATGCTATATCAAATAGTTCAAAATGCACACAAATTATGGTTTAATGAATTTTTATATTATTTTATTTTTAATTTAATTTAAACGGTTTTATTAATTTGTTGGCCTGGGATCCCTATATATCCCGGGGGCAATATTTGCCTAGTTGACACATTTCATTAATTGCCCGTTGGAGCTAATTGACGCCCGCAACAAGTGCATTCAGGGACTGGCAGCATTTATTTCGTGTTGTGCGCAGTCTATTTAGTTTGTGGTGTTGTGCAATCAAGCCGCCCGCGTTTACTTTTCCAAATATAGGTACTCGTATTTCAGCGAGTTCTCGGCGTAACGCTACGCATGAAGTTTGAAGTTTCTATTCTGACACGATTTAACCTATTTGGTTGTTACGTAAATGTTTTAATTGGTGTTGATAATGTAAAGAGATCAGAATGCTACGAATATAGTACAAAGTACATATTGTACTTATGTAACTGTGTATCCTCAATTGAATAATTGCACTTCACCTAGTGCTTAGCCTTTTGGAAGTTGTTTTTAGAAAGTCTACATAATATACACATTACAATCTCGGCCAATAAGAATAATAACACGTACAAATTGGTCAATTTATCAACTTCCGTGCTTAGTAGAACGGATAGCATAATGGATTTTCTTAACAATGGTCTTCACCCATTTGTTATCAGAAGACATGCAGTTAGTAAATATGTAAACGCATGACGTAAAGATAGTTGCCATTGGCCACGGAGATAAAATTATCTACATTACCAATTTGAAAGTATAAATAAGGTAAGGAAAATATTTATATATAAAGTAATGAAAATGTAAGTAGAAGAATATGAGAAAATAACTATTTTCGAATATCTAAAATACATTTTTGATTATATAGCGAAGGGCTTCAATCTTTAACAAGGTCAGGTGCGATACCAGCCGCTAACGACATCTATCGGTCCAGAGAATGATCGTGAGAGTAAACATGTCAAACGCGCTGCCTGTCAGTGGCTCAGCTGATCGCCTCGCGCGATGTATCCCAGAACGCGCGCTCACATCAAAACTTTTCCGTCTCAACGTGATTAAAAATAGTTTGTGCGCATTTGGCCCACGCTTCCTACACACACAATCAAACGCTAGCTCAAATAACTAAGGACATTACCCTTCTTAGTGCCGTGTTCTTTATGTTCTGCAACTCATTTTTGATCAACGCAAATTTCATCATTGTGTCCGAGGAGAATATGGAACTGCCAAACGCCAAGCCAGGGTAATCGGCGCATCTCCTTCTCCGTCGGCTTTCTCGTTCCGCCAGCACCTCGGTGCATTCGCTCGTGCACCTGAGTTTCGCCAGTTCTGCGGTCTCAGGGTCATCGTCGGATATAGTTTCCGAAGGAATGGGAGAAAACTCGGCCCCGTCTCCAGCCGATCTTTCTTCTCTAAAATAAAAATCGTCATCTGACGTATCTAACACGTCCGCATCCTTAATACTAATATCTGTTTCGGTTTCTTCATAAATATTCGCATCGTCCTCCATCACGTTTCGATTCGAAAGTGCATCGTCACTATTTGTCCTTGTCACTTCTTGAGATTCACTAACACTATTGACACAAGGCACAACATCGTCAGTTCCAGTATCTAAGGTCATTTGTTTGGACGGATCTGTGTTTTGTAGGGCACTGGGGGCGGGTTGCCGGGTTCCCCGCAGACGCGGGTGGTGTTGGTGCCCCCTTCGCCGCACGGGGGTGCGCCCGTGGGCGTGGGGCGCGGACGCGGACATTACTACACTACGCGCGGTCCGTCCGGCCGCGCAGCGCCGGCGGCCATATTGACTGTTGTCATGTTACGGAGGCAAAACATCACGGCCGCGGCGCTGCAGTCGCGCCTTACGCGTCGCCACCTTTGTTGTTTGAGTCTGCTTTACCGACTGAGTCATTGCATGAGGATAGCGGGAAGTTTGAAATTCCATTTAAGTTTAGTCATAGTAAAAACGACGTAATTAACATTTATGCACGTTTCTATAATATTTTTCTCTTGTGTTTAAATTGTAATTTGTATCTTAAAGTAACTTCTTACCAATTTGTACTTTATACCATAAAAGAGATCAATCAAATAAGCTCCAGTTAACTAAGGAAAATCTACAACACAAGCTCGATGACGCAGGCGTTCCCGGATCTATTTTCGCCGGAACACCAGGCACTGGGGCCATATTAGGTGTCGGGACGAGAATAGACGTTCCCGAGTAACGATGCCCCCTACAGCGCAACATTCCGACATACGCGGAGCGGCTACGTGAGGTTTACAGCGCCGGCTTTTTTCAAACTGACGCGGCGTCAGCCGGCATGTAGGTGACGTCACATATAAACAAACGAATAGGCGAAGGTTGCATTTGCAGAAAAACAAAACAAGAAAATTAAACGTTTTCAATAGAACCAGCTTATAATATAATAAAATTTGCGTAACTAGCAATTTCTTAATAAAGATTAATTAGAAAATAAATATCTGGAATATTAATCAGATAAAAACATAAAATAGTAACTATTGTAACTACCTATCTAAACATGAGGCCAAACATGCTCACAACTTCAACATCAATGTACATCACCTATCGAGACAATAATTACACCATTGTGTGTATAGTTGGGATTTCTAACGCCTAAATTTTCCGACTAAAGAAATAATTTCACGTAGAATAGCGTAGCTAAACTAAAGTCATAATAATATAATCGCATATTTGTTCACCAACGAATATGTTTTTTTTTATGGCTTTGCACTAACTGGTGCATTCAGCCAGCATTGATGATGTGCAGAAGTATTTGGTAAAATTTGTAAACAATAAAGTTATATTACTATACATTTGGAAGATGCGTAACGATATAACTACCTAACAAACCGTAAGATTTATATGAACAGCATAAAGGAGTTTTTAATTTCACTGACAAAGTAATTAGTTCAATAACTGCATTAAGTTGGCGCTGCGGTGGTCGATGTCGTCAAGCCAAGACCTTGAGTCTATCTAGCATTGTATGATTCTGACACACATTCTATATTAACCCATAGATAACGCTAATAATAGATTTCCAACGCATTAATGATATAAATGTTTTGATAGAGACAAGTATGAATCTCCAACTTAATTTATTATACTTATACGTCATTATATTAATGACCTCATCAGTATAGCTTATACGGTACTAGCTGATACCCGCGACTTCTTTGTAGAGGAGTGAAGGTTAGGTCGTCAAATCCTCAGATTTCTGGCAACAATATATTTCAAGGAAATGCATTATTTAAGTTTGTCGATAGACTCGCCTACCTACGGATCGCCAAATTTAAGATGTCGTTGGTGAACTAAGTATGATAAAAAAATAATAACTTGAATGGCCACGAAATGCATTTCATTTGTAAATAAAGTAATTAGATAACCACATGAACTTCCAAATGAGAAGCAAATACAAACACAAAATAAAAGCCATAATATAACAGATTTTCTAAACGAGTTTTTTAAACTGATGAGCATAAAAGTATTTTTAATTTAATGTGAGAAAAATTACTAATAATCCAAAATTAAATAATATCCCAGAGATATGGCATATCATGGTCTGGAATTTACTTCAGATGTTTACGCATATATCTCGTATTTGTACTAAAATACATATTTAATTAAATATTTGCGCAACTGTACGCGCGTTCTGCTTGCCGCTGAGGTACGCAACATATTTTATATTTAAATAATAATTGTAAGGAGAGCTATTTGATATAATATCACCAAAACCTATCTACCAAGAATATCCTACTAATATTATAAATGCGAAAGTTTGTGTGTAGATATGTGTGTTACTTCTTCACGCTCAAACGGCTACATCGATTTCGATGAAATTGGTATGGAGATAATTTAAACCCTGGATTAACACATATACAGGCTACTTTAATCCTGGAAAAGTATAGTTCCCGTGGGATAATTGAGGTAGCGCGAAAACTGTAATCCACACGGGTGAAAGCGCGGGGTGCTACTAGTGAAGAAATATATTTGGACTGATAATGGAGTGCTAGTGCTTAGTTGGCAAAGCTGCAGGATGGTATTTTGTAGTCGCGTGTTCAAAAACTGCATAGACGTTATTTCTATAATTTGAAGATATACATATTTGAAACGATTATTAAATCTGTCGTTTTACTCATACACTGTAACAATAATAATCCTTTGCAGAGTTATGATTTTGGTTGGTACTACCTTAAGGCGATATACGATAACATTTAAATTGACCGATGCAAGGGGAACCTTTACCTTCCAGTAATTTCATTTTAGAGACCAGACAGACATAGAAATGGAAAGCAGAGTGGCCTGTGCTTGGAAAAGATACTGGTCCCTTAAAGAGGTATTTAAAAGCAAACACTTTCCTATTACAGCCAAGAAAAAAGTGTTTAATTCTTGCATCTTGCCATGTCTTACGTATGGGTGCCAAACATGGGCGTTGACTCAAAAACATCTTTTAAAACTAAGATCGTGTCAAAGGGGAAATGAAAGGAGTATGTTGGGGGTGACGCTAAAAGACCGCAAAAGAGCAGCAGACATTAGATCTACAACAAAGGTGGAAGACGTACTAAAGAAAATAAGACGATTAAAATGGCGATGGACAGGACATATGACAAGGGAAAGCAGATGTTAATGGACTAAAATTATAACAGAATGGCAGCCACGTGATGGCAAAAGAAAAAGAGGCAGACAAGCTAAAAGATGGACAGATGATATCAAGATGATTGGAGGGACGATCTGGTCTAGAAAAGCTACCATTAGAGAAGATTGGAAGCAGCTGGAAGAGGCCTATGTGTCACTGGACACGCTGACCACTGAACCGGGAAACCCAATGTACCTATTAGATTTAAGTTAAAACAATTTACTATTGTGTGTAAAATCATTGTTTAGTATCAGCAATAAAGGCTAATAATATATATAATTTCATTTACTTCACAGTGCCATTCAAACTGATCATCACCAGTAAAATAATATCAATAATATTACCTATGTAGTAGTACCCGCTAAAACTGCCATTGAAATAGGAGGAACTGAAATAATTCTACGAACAATGAAAATAAGACGCCTATAGCTTGTTTATGCAATCTTGAAGGATTTTTCACGATATTAAGTCTAAAGTACTCACGTTTTGCAGAGCCTTTTCTTTCTCTTCCAGCTTAGCGTTGACTTGCATCAGGCCTTCTTGTGTCTGGTCGAGATCGTTCTCAATGGTCTGAATCTTCTTCTGAAGCTGTCTCGCCTCCTCTTCGGCCTGTCCAAAGAGAAACTTTCTTTAATCGAAATTCAAATCCAGAACCATGCATATCGGCGCAATTCTTTGTCTAAAATTCATAATGTGCATTTAAATTTGTCTATTTTTTTTCCTTTTTTCTAGAGGCTTTTTAAAGTCTAATTAAATATCCGTGATAATTGGTAAGCTTTTGCATGATTGTGCGCTATTCTGTATCTCTATATACATCACGTCACGACACCTATGCTCTAGTAATTTGCGTAGTGGGTGAATTTACTCGCCTAAAGAAAATGGTGTCATTTTTAGACTACGAACAAATATTTGAGTTTATTATTAGACATATATAATGTAAATAGGTAACATTCCGTAAAATAAATGCCACACTGGTGGACTGATTGGATGTGTAGTGATTTTATCAAAACATAATTACATATAAAATAAGCCCTACATAATATTTTGAATTTTCATGTAGCTCATTCACCTGTGGTACTTTTATAGTATATTTAAGAAAAAATATATAACTATGCCTAAAATTATGCAAATGCTAATGACTCAACAAACAGTAAAAGCGAAGCACCGCTGCTTTGTGTGTTTTATTTTTCCGGTTGCAGAATTTCCAGTTAGCAATAAAATTCTTAAAGCCTAGTATGTTCTATAACTGGTAGTAAATTTCTTCTTTAAGCCTAGTAAATTCTATAATATACAATTTACTCGTTCGTACGAGGTTTGGGGCCTTAGGTTAGCCTTGACGTATAGCAGCGGTCAAGGTTTTGACACGTTTTGCTCTCTCAAGCGTTGCAGGGAGCATATCTCGCGTTGCTTTAAGTTTTAGAATCCATTGTACATGAATTATAACGTGCTTAATTCATATTTTTAACACATAAGACACTTTATAAAAATATCGTTTCATGGCAATAAATAATATAAGTAAATAAAGTAATAGTCACAATAAAAACGTTTAGGATTATATAAAAAAGGCTGCTTTATATAACTTATGTATGTTAGCAAATATGTTTGGCATTAAAAACATTTAATATTGCACAATACAAACCCAATATGAGTGTATAAACCTATAGAAGACACGGTATATGATTTTTTGTAGGCACATAATGTTTATATGTACTAAAGAAATATTTGTATTTTGAATTGCATATTTTTTTAGTATTCATTATCTACAAGTGGGCTTATTATCAAATTTATATACTCAACTTAAATTATTATATTTAGAATTTTTTACAAATCACGGTATGATTTTATGATTTCATAAACATTAAACAAATAAATTATTGAGAAAATCAACTCAAAAAAAACATTCTTAATAATTTTTATCAAAAATGTACTTACATCAAATAAGTTAAGTAAGTACATTAATTTAGCAACAATGTCAGCAGCTTTATCTTTTAAGCCTCGAATCCAGTAGGTCATCAATAATTTTCTGCTTTCAGCTGTACAGAGCCAGCGCCGCCACTAGAAAAATAAATGAAGGGTGATGTGGCCAGTACCTTCTCGGCGCGGAGGTTGGCGTCCTTGGCCTGCTGCTCGCACATGGCGGCGCGGTCAAGCGCGTTGTCCTTCTCCAGCTTCATCGCTTGCATCTTCTTCTTGATCGCGTCCATTTTGGCTGTTTGTCTCTTTTACTCCCCTTGATGAATATCTGCCAGGAAATTGCGTTTTTAGACAATTATAGGTAAAAAAACATAGCGCCACAAAACTAGACAAGGCTTGGACGAGTTTTTGATTAACTACTCTATATTCCAATAATATCTCGTTATTATTTTATGTAACAGTTATAATAATGATATAATTTAGATATGTTAAGCCCGCTTTATTTTTTAACATTTTAATAGGAAATTACGATATGTCTGCCTGCGCTAATGATTTTACAAAATAATAATAAAATAAAAATGCGCGTTGAAGTCTTTTATATGGTCAAATAAGTAAAACCTTAACATATCCTGTTGTTTTTAAAATCTATCAACTTAAAACTCAGTACGTAGTAACAACGCAGAATGCTCCAACATACGAAAACCATTTATGGAGGCAAGGATGCATTGATCTCAAAATTCAAGGGTTCAAGCTCTGATACAGATACAGAACATCCACTGCTAGACATATACCTCCCTCTTGTCTTTTTAGGGAGGATTTGCCAGTACTCGCCGCGCTTGGCAGGCTGTTTATGCATAACTACATAATTATATAGTTCAAACGGTAAATTAACCAATAACTGTAAGTACAACAACACTATACTTAAACTTGGTTGTATTCGGTTGTAATCTTTTTGAAATTACAACCAAGCCAGAATGTATGCCTTCCATGCTTGGCAGACGGGTTGGATATCGCAGTTTTGGTTGTGCTATACGAAGACGTAATTTGCTGTTTATCTATGTGTTATCTTTAAGTTGTATTTTACGGTACCTATATGGAAAGAGACGGCGAAAGTAACTCAGAGCCGACTTCCACGGCATATTTACGGAGGCAACAGTGCATTGATCTAAAAAGCCAAGTTTTCAAGTTGTTTAAAGTTCATACTTAAAATGTACTGTATATTGTTACGAGAATTGATATTTTCGGAGATGAGTATTATGTGTGCCTGAACCTAATTGTTTTCCGATAGATATTTTTACTTTTATTCCTCTTACTGTTCTCTTCGGGTTTAATGTTAGTTTCTCATAAGAAAAATTATTAATTTCAGCTATAATTTCGTTCGCGATCAATCGATATGCTCAGGTAAACTTTAATTAGAATTAAGTTGTTTGCGATGTTAAGTTTAAAATAATCAAAAAAAATTATAACTCTTTTATAGACAGGTCGATCTTGTTTTTTATTATCGTGCCTTATCATTCAATCTACACTATAAAACGGTTACGACAAATTAACAGATAATAATAATTACCTATAATAACTACTGTTTCTCTCAGTGTAATGGGAACGAACTAAAGTACAATTATTGTTTTTGTGATCATTACAGCAGCTCAGCTCACAAAGGTTAATAACCTCCTAGTCGTAACTACGGCAATTATCTATGGTTTATTAATAAACACAAGTCAAGTGTTCTGTCTCTAATATAACAACTTTTAAAAATCTATGCACCTTAATTGCAATAAGAGAGATTGTAGCAAGCCTTTTCAATGTGACGATTATAATATTATTTCATTTCATAAGAGTATTTCTGTAGATGTTCATATATTATAATTATGGTGGATTTATTTACCGCAAAGGAGTGGCTTTAAGCTTAAATCTTATCTTTATATACATACATATATAATTCTACTGTACGTTTGGGTGGCGCCCTGGACGGCTCAGTTTTTCAAAAATTGATTTACTGAACGCTATGCAAATCAATAATGTAAAAAAATAATTATAACAAATCTCCTACTTGTCCTTACTTAAAAGTACATAGTTTAGAATGGAATATTTTATATTTTAAACTTAGAAATTAATTTATACCTCCTTATATGTATAATACCTCGTTATAGGAACCTAATGTAAAATTATTTACAGGTCTCGCATAAACCGGGAAAAACATTCGGTTCAAAAGAAAACTCTCTAGATTTGAACTTTTTTAGACGCATAGATATTCGTTTCACCAGTATCTCACTTATTGGTCAGTGCCGATGTGATCAAAGGTGTAATAACTCTATTTTTATATTTTTTTAACAAATGGCTCTCAAACATAGTTGAAAATGACAGTTTCTTGAACACACTATGTTTTGTGACCTTCGATATGTCGTAAAAAAATTGGCATTACGACATGATTAGGTACTCTTAAAAAGTAAGTTTCAAATAGCTTTGTCTTCGTCTTGTTAAGTTCACGTGGCTTGTGTCTTTAGCTTGTGACAGTCTAGTAAAATAAACCCTGAAGTTTTGCTGCACGAACTAAATGGACATAAATCAGGAGCTTAGCCCAAAACGTCACCCCGCTTCCCTTTTTTATTTAGTGAAGGTACATTCTCACTCTACTGTAGTACCCGTACCTATAATCTAATCTGTACTTTTACTGCACATGCTATATATACGATGCTTACGCATCTTTACTGAAGAAAATTCTTCTTTGAAATAATACTTCTCCTTAGAAACTCAAAATCTCGCCACAATACCAAACACTATTAAAGTTTATGGGTTTGTACAAAGTACGTTTACCATTGTCTATGCTTCGCTGTCCAAATATGTCCATTAAGAAGGTCGTTGTACGATGTACATCGAAAAGGTCTGCTTTAAATTCTGTAAGTCGATCCTGTTGTGGTCTAGTAACCGTCATTGTCAACGTTACGGATGGTTACCGTTCATCTGTGACTACATAATTATCTGTGATATTGTGGTTAATTATAATTAATTATCTACTTCACTATGAGATTTATTTGACCAATGCCACTAAAAAGATTTCGATATTAACACTATCTCTCAATAGTGTCATGACGGTCGATGTGGTCGAAGGTGGTGCTAGGTCTAGACTGTAAATCTGCAAATTGCTTGCTGTTTCTGCAAAATTTTCTTGTTTTCTTTCCGTAAGCATAGATGATGCTTTAAAAGAGTTAAGTAGAGAGTAAGAGTTAAAAGTTTCCACTATTAAAAAATAGATGAATAAAATCGGTTAAGTCCTTCTCAAGCTATGGCGTGACCAAGCAAAATGGGGTTATATTTTTATATATGTAATAAGATAAGCAAATCTTTGTCTAGGGAAAGGTTTACGTAAAGCCTGCTCCATACTACATACCTTGCAGAATCGTAAAATTATTCTAGAGCTTGCGAATCAAAAGAAACATTCCACACCGTGAGTCATAGCCCACGGTTATTACAAAGGGCCTGAGGTCCGAGCGGTCAATAACACAACACACGGACATGTATCGAATATTTGAGTTAGGATGAATTGTGCGCCGCGAGTGAGTATCGATTACCTACTGTCACAGGATGATAAACCCTTCTTGGAATATCGCCCTCTCCGTCACGGTTGCGTATACTGTACCAAAAAACGATTTAACGAGATAGACGAGAAAGTGTTAAGAGGAAATAAAGTAATAAACTCATTACCGCATTCATGCATAATGTTATCACTCCATCGTAAAGGACGACCAAGAATACAATGGCAAATGTATTCTGTATGTGAGGAAGGAATCTTTGTATAAATACAATATACCTACCATTCGCATTCTTGTCTGTCCGATGACATAAAACTAGTATTATTGGACCGGTTGTACGTGCCTAGATACGCACAGATCAGAGAATAGATAGGTACTACGTGTAAGTGTAGGCATGTATTGTGATGAATGACTAAGTAGGTAGGTACCTATAACTTGCTACATTGGAAGTCCTTTCAGAGAAAGAGAGACCATTGGCTCCTGAAACACAGTTTTAATAGTTTGGGAGCTGTTGGGGTCACTAATTTTTGTATCACATATCTATATATTTTTAAATCTTTACACTCAAAGAAATATTAACCACTAACATAATCAATCTAAATTGTAAATATTTTATCGCAGTCGCAACGGTTGTCACATGCAAACTTACTGTTTTAATGTAATAGTCTAGCATATTCATCCAATATATCATCCAACCCGCCTGCCAAGCGTGGCGAGTATTGGCAAATCCCCCCCCTCCCTATATGGGGGAGGCATATGTCCAGCAGTGGACGCACATAGCTGAGAAGAAGTCTAGCATACTTTTTTGGCTATTATTGTCATACATTCTAACATTCCGTCTGACACTGTTATCTAGGCGGTAACTGTAATATGACCACTAAGAGAATGACTTGATCGCACGTGTCATCAATAATGTTTCCCGTACAAAATAGCATATCTATGCGAGTTTATTTTGAACTGTCTATGCTATGCTGTAGACTAGACAGTCTGATCATACTTTTGTGTCGTTGTATGCATATTATTGTTAAAAGTTTACTCCATTGCCTCTAGCGAAACAAGGAAACCTATTGCCGGGGTTTGAGTGTAATAAATAAATTTAAAATAGACTCATACGAACTATCAAAAGCATACTCTGAGTTGCCAGATCTTGGTGTCAAAGTGGTCGTGGTGGTGCTACTCTTGAACTGAATACCTCAGCCATGACTGAATGTGCATCATGTTTCTTGGCACCACGTACTTATTTCATTTGTATTTTAATTTCAACACCGACTGTTCTACGAGCCAAATGTTTTTATTATTGTCATGTCATGCTAAGTAGGCGTGACTTAAATTAACAGGGAAATTTGAATTATTTCAAATTTCAGGGATTAGAAGGAAAAAAATGGGTGTATTTTCCGATGTGATTGATTAAGTACCTACTTGAATAACATTTAAGTGTTTTGTACAAACATCTATGATAATATCATATTATTATATTACAACTACCCGTGAAAACCTGGAATTGGCTTTCTATTAGTTAACATAAGTATTTAATATATTGTACATAAGCTGTTGGTTTTCCAATAAATAAATAAATAAAATAAATAAATATTGCTATAATCTTCAGGCTTTGTGTGAAAATCAGCGTCGCATGTAGCGGCATCCGCCATGAATGACCCTTTTCCCTTAAAATGAACAAAACAACTTTAATTATTGTAATTATTTTAGTTTGTAATTAAATTGTGGTTCTTCTTTTTTTTTCGTTCATAAATAATTTCATTTCTGCTACAGGTGGTAAGTAAATAGACAGGGCCATATGCTGTATAGACGTGGGTTCACAGCCGGATCGGGTATATGATGGTCTATCGTAGTCGAAATATTTCCTTCAATAATTTGAACTTTAGAAAGTTGTTTTCGAGTTCGAGTACATCTAGACACAACAACTATTTACTATATTTAGGCATTTTTATAGATTTTAATTTAGTCAACGCTTAAGTAATTTTTCCTCGAAATAAAGTGCTGACGGTTTAAGTTGATGCAAAGCACACTATGGCTGGCTGAACAACCTGACCCTTGGTCTAAAAGCTTGCTTATATCGATGATACGCCCGTCTGTCAATCGATTGGTTTATGTTAAAGTTTAGCAAGTAATTCTTTGTTAGTAATGGCTTAAGACCTGCTCAACTTATTGGTCATATTCACATATTGGTCGCACTTATTGAATATGAACAAATAACGAATGTCATGCTTAAATTAACGTCGTAAAAGTATGATAGAGACTTTGATAGTTTAAGATGGTACAAAAGTGTTCCATTGCTAATGAGTTTTGTGATATGAAAATACCTTTTCTATAATTTTGAAATTAATTTTGCTCAGGTTGTAAAATTAATCCGCCATCAATTTGTATGATAACGGTATTTCGAAACTCATTGATCGCAACGATGGTTAAATTAGCTGCGTCAAAGTTATTATAAAAGCATCGAAAATCACGTGGCAATCCAATTACTAACTTGTCATAAGTTATCGCGAAGATAACCTCTTTGGTTTTTCTATTATGAAAGCAGAGGAACGTTCTCTAGCCAGTATTCAAACAATTTTTAATTTGGCATTGTTCCAATTTCGGACTTGACCACTATTCATTCTAAAATCACAATTCATTTTAGAACGAATAGTGGTCATTTGTAACTTCTTATAATTTCATTGGGTACCTATGTACCTAATGAAGTAAGCTCCAATTATAAAATATTTTGCATTGTATTCAAAATAATTAGATATTCAGTGTTCTATTGTTTCGATACAGCTGTGACGTCAGACGCCTGTGAATGGTCAGCTATTGGCATCAATCCTTTGCTATACATACCTTCACTTAAGTTGATAAAAACGATACTAATACAAAGCTAACATCTATATAAGTACCTTGAAATAAAAATAAAACTTATAAACAGAACAACAGCTTTTTTTATGATAGGCTCATTTTCGCATTACCATAAATTTGTGGCGTTAAATTCAGCGATACACACATTTAGAGGTTTACCTCACATAATGTTGTTTGTGGTGGTTTGAAGGTAACGCAAGTAGTTATAAAGACACATATATGGTATGAATCATTCATTTCAATTAATTAGTTAACCCAATTATGTCAACAAATTAATTTACAATTAACTTTCAGGCATATTTTATCAGTTAAATTTGTCTCAACCTTGGCTTTCTTTACAATTGGTACGGTCTCAAGGTGGGTTGTAATTTTCTGGTATTTTGAGACACGTGTTGTTAAAATATTAACATATACATACATATATATCAATAAAGTAAGTATAATTTATTTCTGTTTTGTGGAAGATGACAATTTGAAAGTAACTAGCTATGGCTCTACCATATTTAGCATTCTTGCATAATTCCTGATATTCAGTTAATAGGCCACCAGCCGGCTGAAATTCCTAATCTATATTTATCGCCTCTGTAAAAGAAAATAACTAACACTGAATATCTACGCATGCGTTGGCCGCCCACATATCCTATACTATCTCGGTATTGGTCAAACTCTGGCAACTTGCCAAAAGCGCGGGAAATCTTTAGAATAGACTGTTTCCATTGGCCGCCGAAAATGTAACCGAGCACCGCGATTTTCAAAAATAGAACCACCATATTCGTTTGCTGTAACTAGCACCGTTTCTGATTGTGTAAATATAATAATAAACAATACATCAATCGTTCCATGTACATTGCACTATTACAACTAAATTAGTCGTTCAAATTACACTGAAACTAAATTTTATCTTAAATCAAAATTATTGCCGTAGTAGCGACTACGGAAATAATTTCAAATAAGTAGAATTCTCGATTAAAAAGTCTAGAAAAAGACCGGATCGACCTAGAGTGCGTTCTATTCACCTTGATCCTCACTGCACTTTTAACCGCATCCTACTTACCGACTGGCAATCAAGATCAATACACCTCCCGATTTAAAAAAAAACACTTATTATTTCACTAACACTATGGACACTGGTGGAGAGCAGGTTACTTACATGTCGAGTCGACGCGGGCTGTGGTGCGACTGGCGAGGAGCGCGGGAGTTCGCGAGGTGTCGCCTTACGACCGCGAAAGGAGATGAGGCCGCCGAGCGATGTCCGCCCCGCTGCTGCTTGTCAGACGAAACCCATGGGGAAAATCCTTCACTTTACGGACATTAAAGGATATTAAGTACAAAGGTGTATTGGAATACTGCGGAATGATTACACGCCACAATAAGAACAATCTTAAATTATATGTACGTTCGTAGTAATTTAGCACGCGACATACATTGCATATTATATAAAATAATACAGCATTCGTATGTTTGTGGTTGATAACCTCGACAAGTGGTGGATAGATTAACCTTAAATTATGGTCGATAAATTTTTACTCAAAAGAGAAAAAATATATTTATTTCCTATCCCGTTATTATATTTTTTTTTTACATTTATAAAAATATAAAATAGCATCCGATTCATGCGTCAAACGAATTAGTTTTGTTTTATATCGTCTCTTATTACTTCTGGTCTCAGATTCCACATTCCTTCATCGATGGAAGACCTCAGCATCTGTCGAGCACCGCTCGAAGGCCTCAACAGAGTTTCCCAAAGGGTGGGCCTTAAAATGAACATTGACAAGACGAAAATAATGTCAAATGCCCATGTTGCGCCTGCCCCAGTATCAATCGGGAACTCTATTCTCAAAGTTGTTGACCATTACGTTTACTTAGAACATACAGTCCAATCAGGTAAGTCTAACTTTGAGAAAGAGGCCAATCGTCGAATCGAGCTTGGCTGGGCAGCGTTCGGGAACCTCCGCGAAGTCTTCTCCTCCAAAATCCTGCAATACCTGAAAACGAAGGTCTTCGAACAGAGTGCGTTACCAGTGATGCCTTACGAACTGAAACGTGGTCTCTGACTATGGGCCTTCTGAGCAGGCTCAGAGTCGCACAACAAGCTATTGAGAGGGCTCTATGGTTAATCAGCAAATCAGCAATAAGGAGATCCGTAGAAGAACTAAAGTCGATATAGCCCAGCGGATTAGCAAGTTGAAGTGGCAGTGGGCAGGGAACATAGCTCGAAGAACTGATGGCCGATGGGGTCGAAAAGTTCTCGAATAGACGGACTTCAAGCGCAGCATAGGACGGCTACCGACCAGCTGGACAGACGACCTGACCAAGATCGCAGGCAAGGACTGGATGCTGGCCGCTTCCAACCGTTTCTTGTGGAAATCCAGCAGTGGACGTCCTATGGCTGAGATGATGATGATTCGTGGTAACATTGCTCAAATAAGATTGACAAATAATGAAAAATTCACATTTTTTGGTAAACAAATATATAAAACACTAGCTGCGCCTTGCGGTTTCACCCGCGTGGTGATGAAAAACGGTGGTGGTGATAATATCGAAGAGCCTATGACACTTACAAATAACGTGGCTGTCTTTTGGTTAAAAAATTTTCAAAATTAGTTCAGTAGATCCAGAGAATACCCCTTACAACCTCACAAACTTTACCTCTTTATAATATTATATACCATTATGCTAGCCGTTCGTCCTGTCTTCGCGGTTACATGATTGAAGTTTTAGTAAGGTAAGGATCTCTATTTTTATTGCCTAAAAAATAAAAATAAAGCCTATGTTACGCAGAAATAATGTAGAATATTGTAGAACTCTAATGGCGAAAGAACTCTTTTAAATCTGTCCAGATGTTTTTGAGTGTATCCATTACCAACGTACAAATCTTTCCTGTTTATAATATTAGTGTATCATGAAATATTCTATGTATACAATATAGATTGTATCAGTTGCGTGTCCTACAAAAGCAAGTGTATGGTCAGAAGTGAAGTTAACTATAAAATAAACAAATAAACTAACTGCTGTCATATCCTTAAATGACCGAATCCATTTTCAACTCAACACAGCTATTTTGACAACAATGAGTGAGAGACAATTATAAGTACAAGTGTAGTGTAAGTACACAGATAAATAGGTGCTATGACCATACTCAGTGGTGTATAATTGTCGGCACTTGAACTAAGGCAAAGCATGTCGAGCATCTTAAACGAAAGAAACCATCTGGGTCAGCTGTTTACTTAAATGACACGGCACTGTTGAGTCATCGAAGCGATGTAGCGTTTATTACGAAATTACAATCGCTAGTGTGTTTGCGTCAGTAGAATACCTCTTCTCACTTATTAAGATATTCTTTGGAATTCACTTGACGCCGTTTTAAATAGAACTGTGTTTGAATTTAGCTGTAGCTATGACAATTCCTAAGAGTTGCACGTGACAGATTCAAGAATTGTTTGAATTCAGATGACGAGCATTGATTTCCTCTTAATAACCTTAATTAGGTCGATTTATAATTTGGTTTGGTAACCTCATTTATTTATTTTTAATTTATGTATGTATTTAATAAATATATATAGATATATATTTATTTATGATAGCTGTTTTTTATTTACGTACATTGCACTCCACAAACTCCAGGGTCTATGCCATTTTGAAACTTAAAACTTAATATATTAACACATTTACATAAAAAACAGAAGACAGTTTTACATATCTTTAGGAGCATACTTATGCATACTTATGTAGCAACACCTACCCAAGCCATGCGTCGCATCAACCAAGCTCTCTGAAAATTATGTTTTTGAAAATCCGATAATACAAACACAAATTGCTTTAATTAAAATACACAATGAAAGCCCTGCCTACTGCTTTAGTATACACTTTATTGCAGCAGTCTGATCAAGTTGAAAAAATACAGTAAGTACTTATGTATACATTAAAACAATTTAACAAAATATTAATCTACAATATATGTAGTTAATAACGTAGAGATTAATTAATATCATGTCTATTTATTTGTGGTCGAGTCGTTAGAACAAGCCCTCAGAACGCAGCGTTTTATAACAATACATTATGACAACATTCAATGTAGTACATAGTTTCAACTCTAAATTGGGTCAACTTTGCTTTTTGTGTTTCACTGCTCATTCTCACGATCGTATCTTATCTGCAAAACCAACTTATGATACGTTCAAACGTAACAACCACGTAACGTTTGTTAGTTTCTTCGTGAGCAGTCTTGTCATTAATGTAGTACCTAGCATTAAATTATTAAATCCACAATATTTAGGCAATTTAGATGTAGCTTATTTGAACTAAGCCAAGAATGTAAACTCTAAGGCTTTCACGGCCGGCGTTGCATGTTGTATGTATTGCTTCCGGGCTGTTTGGCCGTGGTCTATGTGAAACTTTTGTTCCAGACGTTTCGTCGATCACTGCGGTCGACATCTTCAGTGGTTCAGGTCCGATCGGCGACAAGAGCGTAGACTGATACTGATGAGTCAGTATCAGAGAAGACGCCGCGAGTTCTACGCTCTTGTCGCCGCTCGGACCTGAACCACTGAAGATGTCAACCGCAGTGATCGACGAAACGTCTGGAACAAAAGTTTCACATAGACCACGGCCAAACAGCCCGGAAGCAATACATACAACAATAAGTCAAGAATGCTTGAGAAATGGCTTGCCCAAACACTGAGATTCCTAAAACGTTGGCATCGCAGAGACAGTGGGATCGGCCGCTTTGCGAACTAGCACGGAATAATCTTTTAAATACGTGTCCTAGCATCGCAGATCGTGCTCGTATTCTTGCTGTTTCTGTGTGGGAATCTGGTCTTTGGTTACAGACAATTCCCTCTTTTAGTACAGGTAATCTTGTAGATCCATCTGCTTTTCGTTTAGCTGCTAGCTTACGTATGGGTGCAAAATACTATGAAACCCATCACTGCCAGTGTGGTACTGCAGTTAATATAACTACCATATCAAAAAACGACTTAAAGGTAAGAGAAATCATGTTGAAAAAGTCCAGGCATCCAGGGTTTATATTACTGATTCCTATGTGAGATTATAATCAATGCTAAAACGTACCATGGGCACTACTACGAGTCACCGAATCATATCATAATTTCTAATCGAAAGCTACAAAAATACAATGTTAATATAAAATATATATACATCAATGTAGCAGATAGATAAATGTATATAAATTTATAACCTTTCCATCATTCCCATGATACAAACTCAAGGCAATCCAGGCCATTTAGTCAATATAACGAAGAGCTACGTTGCGTAGATAGCTGCAGCTATCTACGCAACCTTCATTACATTCTTTATTTTATACTGTGGTAATAGTTAAACCTAGCCTCATTAGGATATCAAGACCCTAATTACTTCTGGCACATTACAAAAACCAGTGAGAGTATTTTTTTACAATTGTTTTTTTATTCCATATATACAAACAAGTAACATTTTTGATTGGTAAGTAAAGAATGTGAAACCTTTCACATTCTTACGACAATCTTAAACTACATACTTGAATACATATTTCCTTAAATATACTTATGACAATAAAGACATAAATAGGATAAATAAGATTACAATCGATGTAATATTTTATTTCGTCCAATACCTAGTAACAGTTCCATAACATACTTCAAAACATTTATTTAAACTTTAAAGATTGTAGCGTTTGACCACTAACTCACTCGATGGTCAGTGAGGATATGGTCTACGGTAATCACGCTAAATTCTGAAAGTTTACTGGCTCTTGAGGATTGCTGTCTAAAATAAAATAAAAGTTGTCTTAACTTTTTATTATTCTACTTGACAGACTAAAAATGTGAGTTTGATTTACTGCACACTGCCTAAATGGACAGATCAGAGCCAAAATTAAAAAAGATAGCCTTTAGAATAATGTAATCGTAGATAATTAAATCTACTATAACCCCAAGCTCATCTCACGTCAATGCAACAGAATGCTGAACATGTAAGCAGGTAAATATTTGCGAGATGAATCAGAAGGATGCGGAATTGAGTGTGCATATGTCGGACATCGCGGAAAAGACAATGAACCTTCGAAAGTGGGCATTATTCACCGTTTGCAAGAAAAATGAATCGGATTCAAGGAATTATATATAGATATTGCAAGAACGTTATGTACATAACTTAATAATAAATGTTTCTTTTTCTCATATTCACGGTTGCCATACTGTTTTTTTGCAATTCGATGTACTTAACTAGACTAAGATTTTGTCAAGGGGACAACAGTTCATTCGGACTTGTTTGAGAGCCTGTGAGTAGATATTAGGTGAAAAGTAGTTATAAACTTTTTATGCGGTAGGTACAGCATGCAAAGTTTTTAAATCTGCAGCTATCTAGCAGAGCCGTCAAATATAATACTTTTAATTATTTCATATTATTACTTTACTTTTGTTCATGATAATAATTCTTGGAGTAAATAATACATTCGAATATTAACAGTAATCTATGGCGAATTCGAATCATCATCGACATGCATCGCAACTTTGGAATCATGTATTTTAATAATTGGAAACGAGAAATTAATTATAAGGAATGCCAGCTCAAGCTTTAGGCCACTGCATTACTTGCGACGCTAAAACAATAGATACTAATTACGTACGTTAGAAACTAAGCAGATCAGTTGGAACTACTTAGGGATGTTAATTTTGTTTGTTGGATAAATATTCTATCGGACCAAAAAAAACACAATTTACCTAAAAACATGGAGCATGTTTTTAAGTAGTGTTTTTTTTGGTCCTGATTTTGAATATCAGTTAAAATCACTCTGACATATACACATACATTGAACTATGAATCTGCATGTCAAGAGTATTGTTTTGTTTGTATTGTTATACAAACTATTGCGCGTAGAAACGATGACGACTGTAGATTTAAAATATTTTTCATTATATGCTACAGTCAGCATTGACTGAGTGCTTAAAAACAGGTTCTTTATATCATTCTTTTCTATTTTAATTGTTCTCGACGTTACCGTATAGATTTCATTCATCTTGATACAGAACAAAACATAAAATGAGCTTTGTGTTTTATGTTCCATAAGATCCGGCGCACGCCCCGTCAGCTATTTTTGTACGCGCGATGTGCGCTCGCGCATCTGAAATAGCTCGGTGTCGTCATACCCGCCCCGCCGCTTCTTTGCATTTTATTTTCATTCTTTACTACTGACTAGCGGTCCACTTCGGCATCGCACGGGTAAAAAAATTGAAAGTTAAACATTATAAGGATCCCTAATTTTAAAAAAATATATAAGCCTATGTTTTTTTTTTTTTTTATTTTTTTTTATTTTTTTTTTTTTTGTAAATGTATAATGTATATGCTAATAATAATATCATAATATAATATAATGTGTATGCTAACCTAGATAGTGGTTACATATTTGAACCGTTTGGGGTCGAGACATTGGGCCCGTGATTTTCCAAAATTTATCAGAGCGTTTGATTGATGCGACGCGTGACTAAAATGCTGGCACATATTTGGCTCAACGAATCAGCATTGCAATTCAGCGTGGCAATGCTGCTAGCATTCTGGACACGCTGCCGGCCGGTAGCGGGTAACATTTGAGTTATCTATAGGCTACCAATAGCTAGTGGATTGCTCAAATGTTATTGTAGTAGCTGCAGTATTGTAATTAGTTATTAGTGTTTTATTTTAATACAGGCCTTTAGCCTATGTTACTCAGGGTGAATGTAGCTTTCTAATGGTGAAAGAATTTATGGAGTCGGTCAGTAGTTTTTGAGTTTGCTCATTACAAACATACTTGCACACAAACCTTTCTTCTTTATAATATTAATATTAAGTACAGATACACCAGTACTCGAATGAAACATATTGAAATACACCTTAGTAGTTACAACATCGGCTTGCATCAGTCTGCGATGTCTTTAGGTCATCGGAATTTTATCAACGTCTCCCTGATTCACATTCTGAGTCAAAAGCCCGGTACCAGGTACCTAGATGATCGAGAGAATAACTCCCAAGCCTGGCCGGCGGTCGCCCATAAGAGCCAAAACAAAACTTTTAATTCTAAGGCTCAGCTGTTCCATAGACAAACAATCTAATTATTATACAAGTACCTATGTAAATCATAGATTATTTCCATTGTAGTCTTTGGATTAATCCATCCATAATCCTAATCCTGTGTCGATCTATACGTGTGCGAATCTAAATTTTAATATCTATGTATACATAAGTATACATGTGCTAGAGTACCCCAACAAATAAGACATGTACCTAAATCAGCCGAGAAAACTTGGCTTAGTTCATTTATAACATCGCTCTCAATAGATAACAGCTTCTACTTTATGAAGTCGGTAGAAATTATTATATAGCGTATAGCTAGCTTCGCCTCACTGTTTCACCCGCGTGGACTACTGTTTTTCCATTACCGTACATTAGGCACTCTAGAATTTCCCAATTACCTGCGAAGTTTCCATAATTTTTCTTTCCATAAGAACCTTTTGCAAAGCATAAAATATCTGAAAAAAAGATTAATGAAATCATTTATGTCGTTCTGAAGTTAAACCGTGACCTGGGGTAACAGGGATACATAGCTATATACAAATAGCCAAATTTCATACACACCATTTTTTTATCGCGATTATAATATTTTTATATGATTTTTTTAAAGATTATAAGCTTGCGTTTGACCACTGTCTTATCTGATTTTAAGCGACGACGCGTTCTAAGGTGGATATATAAGTATATATATTTTCAAATAATGTAACCGTCGATCATTGATGGGAAATAATAATAAAGTGTCGTATCACTTTGACTTTTCGATAATTTATATGGTAGAACAACCTGGAACAGCCTGGTATGCTAGTATTTCTATAACATGCTAGGTGCGCCACGCGGTTTCACCTGTGTGGTTATGAAAAACGTTAGTGATGATGATGATGAGCCTATGGCACTCATAAGAGGTTACCTACCCCTACAACCTCACTAACTTTATGTAATATTGTAAGTACACATAAAATAAAGTATGCATATATCGCTTACGGCGTAAGTTCTGTTAGAATTCGACGGAGATAAACAATGTAGAAAGTCGCGTACTACGGTGATGAGTTTCTTGGTATTTACAACATTTAAGTATTTGATTATCAAAGGTCGAAATAAAACCGGTTGCGAGACAGCCTTGAAGAAGTCATTGGGAAGCCTAAAAATAATCCTTCCTTGGACGAGTGAATAATATTACCCACATTATGCTAACAATTTCGAAGTAATGAACAGTTCGTTTATTACTAAATAATGTATGTAAATTGAACAAAGGTGGGCCTTGTGAGTAGGCTCAAAGTCTAGCAAAGAGGTATGGAGAGGCATATGCTCGGGGTTTCTCTACGCGATCGAATCAGAAATGAAGAGATCAGTAGAAGAACGAAAGTCACCGACATAGCCCAGTCAATTAGCAAGTTGAGCTTCAAGTACCAAGTGACTCCTTCTAAGGTTGCGGGCTACATCATAGACTACACTATTGAGACAGTGGTCAAACGCAAGCTTATAATAATTATATATAATAGTAATATATAATAACTAGCAGAATATTCTACTCTCAATAATATAGAGGAGAGATATATTTTTTGTATATTTCTTCGTAATTATTATAAGACTCAACTACACTGTCTTTAAAATATTACTTCCACCTTCTGGTGGAAGCAATTTTAGATCGTTTTAGATAATTTAGATTTTCTATTAGATTCTGTTTAGATTTAGAGAATTTCATTTTAGATAATTTTAGAATCATGACACGCGGGATCGTGTCAAGCTCAAGCCAAGAAAATTGATTTGCTGTGCAGCACCCGTCGTGGTATTTATCTGAAAAGCAAATATTTAGAAAAACGAAAAAATAACCTTACAATATAATAACGATATTACAATATATTTGCCTATAATTTGATTGGCTAAATAGAGAGACTGGTGTGAGAAGATATCTAGTATGTGAAATTCATTTTTAACGATATGCGCCCCGCGGTTTTACCTGCTTGGACTACGGTTTTGCTGTTTCCGTACATTTTTCTAGATTTTTCAAACGTAACGTTATCGGTAAAGTAGTTCTCAAGGGATTAGTCCCTTGAGAACTAATGGGTAATATGGATTCATTTCGTACCTTCTTGTATAGAAAATATTATGACTATAGGTAAAACTAGAAGTAGTTGGTGCACTCCGGCTTTCAGCAGCTGTTCTTTATAATCAGTCGTCCTTCTGAGTAGCATCCGACCGATCAACTCATCACTTCCATCACAACTATGAAATTATTGACATAATTAGGTATTTAGATCACGCTGGATGCCGCTAGAAATGTTCACTAGATCGCATCGTTATGTACTGTCTCAATTTATAATGATTCTGGTCACCTGTGATCAACCTTAGATCAATAATTATTGGCAGGTGTCCACCAGACAATAACTCACCAATGTTGCAATTGCTTGCGTGCATTACCGACGCCGTCGCAGTCGTGTCGCCGCGCCGACCTTACGGCGCCCTACCGTGTCGGCGACATATTTACTTACCATACAAGGCACTCGGAGACCCTGATAACCATTGCAAGCGCTTACTTGCACACTACCCGCAAGATATACGACATGATCTGTAATGATTGAAATCTTCAAGAAATTCTTTGGCAAGGTAAGGCGAAACATTAATTTTACATCCAACAAATGCAATGTTTACATAATGGGAAGTAACCTTATCCCTTTCAGTAGATAAGCTTTAGCAAAGCCAATTGAAGAGCATTTTCTTAGACAGTTTGTCCTCCCCGTCTTGTCAATCCATCAACCAATTGAACTATCCGAAATTTTCTCATTTTATCCGAGAATCAGGTTAAGGTATTCTTCTATCAGTATTCTACTATCTATTCATCACATGATACGCGGGTCACGCCATAAGATTACAATAGAAACAATTCGAATTGTAGTATGGAAATACCTACATTAGTGCATTTCATTCACAAGCCTCTCCGTTCCATAAGGAACAAGTTATAAAAAAACTTTATCACTACTGTGCATATTTCTCAGCAAAGAACTGAATTATTATAATATGAATCCATGTTTCAATGTCGCTACGCAATGATACCTACCTATTATTCATAATTTTTAATAATAACAATTCAGTACCCTGTTGGTTTACCTAAATAGGCATGATAATAGCTGGCAAAGTCGTAGTCATGCTTATTCAAAGTGTCGTATGAACACAGACTGACCATATGTTCGAGAGCCTTGCGAGCCTTTATATAGCTAATTTGGTATTGTATTTTTACACTTGTCCTGGTTATGAGGACATGTCAGCAATATAGATTTTTCATCGACGTAAATGTGTGACTGTAACAGATGGCTACGAGTAGGTAATAATATGAAACCCGGCGACTGAAAGTAGATCTTACTCAATTGTGGGATGGTTAGGGATATTAATAAAATGTCTTCTTTTACAATAAGCTCAAATTTCCTGTGTGGAGAACGCGCCCTCTGCGACCTGATCACACGATTTTAATTAAGACAGCGACCGCGATCAACGGCTTCACGTGCCCTCCGAGGCACAGAAGCGCATAGTTGAAGATGCCACTAGTGATCACCCGTACAAGATATGACTGAGCAGTACGTTCAGTACGCTCCACACGGTTGATCGGTTAAGATCGTATCAGAAAACTCCGCTACGAACGCTTCAGTATATTACAGGACGCTTTCATCATCATCTCAGCCATAAAACGTCCACTGCTGGACATATGCCTCCCCCATGATTTCCACAAGGATCGGTTAGAAGCGGCCCGCATCCAGCCCTTGCCTGCGATCTTAGTGAGGTCGTTTGTCCACCTGGTCGATGGCCGTCCTATGCTGCGCATAGGCAGCCGTGCCAGTCCGTGGTCTCCATTCAAGAACCTTTCCACCCCAACGGCCATCAGTTCTTCGAACTATGTGCCCTGCCCACTGCCACTTGCTAATCAGCTAGGCTATATCGGTGACTTTCGTTCTTCTACGGATCTCCTCATTACTGATTCGATCACGTAGATACCCCGAGCATAGGCCTCTCTATAGCTCGTTGTGCGACTCTGGAGCCTGCTCAGAAGGCTCATAGTCAGGACTCTTTAAACCAATCAAATTGCATGAGACTTAGATACATAGAATATCTAATACTGTAAATCGAGAATCAAATCGTTGCCTACAGTGAAAACCTTTGACACTGAGAAACTCGGAGGCTTATCCACATTATTACACACAGTAAAGCTGACGTTCCAACTTGTTCGTTGGTTCCAACACTCAAATTTAAGTGTTTCATGCAACCTGTCTACACGGCTTTTGCAACATATTTCTAAGTACCATGGAATTGGACTGAAAATTAAATAAAAGATAGATCTATGTGTAGCACGTTGATTTATTTATCCAAGATTATACATGTAAGAATACAACATTTAGCATAGATAGGAACCTATAAACGCTTATGCACGAGTAGCTACGAGTTAAAATTTTGACGGTCGCCGTGGCTCAGTGGACGTGACATGACTCTGTGTCTCCGGGGCCCTGGGTTTAAATCCCGGCATGGGCAAACATTAAAATCTTTACGATCAGTGCAGGTGTTTGTCCCGGGTCTTGGTTGTTTGTGTGCATCCATGCCTCCCGCGACACGGGGAATCCTAGTACGGCTGCATAATTCAGCATTTAAATGTCTAATTTGTATATTTGAGTGTAATAAAAAATATATATATAGCGCCTAGTGCGACGCAGTCATTATTATGCTTATTCTAAAATATTATGGAAACAATGGGTCTGAAGTCTCATAAGATTCTAGTTAATATCGAATAAATTGGGAAAGAACAATTAAAATCATAGGAATCGTATGGACGTATAAGATAAATAATAAAATCCTGCTGCAAATGTAAAACCTTCATCAGTCCACCTCACAACGATCGCACACAAGTTCTAACATCACCTATGTACGATTGTACGCGCCCTAAGCGAGGTCTTCAGTCGGCGAGTTATGGCGCGGTCAAGTTTTTCCTGCATGCATCATAGTGAGTCATAGCACAACAGTTAACTGTGTCAGCGTGTCAAGCGACATTGCCGGCTGTCGGCCAGATTTGTATTTACCAGGACCGCTTCAAGGGACAGTCAAGGTAGCTAATAACAGATTGTACGTGGTTTATCACATTGTCTTTATAATATAAAATACAAAAACAATTATGACGGAATATGTGGGTATTAGAAATTTAAATCAAAATATATGGAAGAATTATTCGTTACTTGCGCGTTACTCGTACATAAAGGATCCTAAAAGAAACCTCATTGCAACTTTGCTTCTGTTAAAGCTTCTGTGGAATTTGGTCAACCAACAATGTTTGTACAATGTACGGTGGACAAAGAATATAGTCGACCAAATGTTTGACAAACTTTTCTGTGTAATCACAATAGCGATAAAGTTCAACCTAAAAACTGTCAGAATATTATTGCACGGGGAAATCAACCTTGTTGTTTTATGTATCAAATGATATTCAACCGTGAGGTGGTATACGATATATTTGTCCTACCGTACAGCTAGATTGGTTCGAAGATTTTATTTACCATTCGGAGCAAAAAAGATTATTAGTGTGTTGTATTTTGTCTTCCAAATTCAAACACAAGCGTTACAACGTGTTCTTTTGATAAAGTTATGGAATTTAACCTAGAGAATGTACACCATTAACACACACATACATATATGCATATAACAACTGTTTGAGAACGTAACACAAATATATCTATACCATAACTGCTGATGTAAGTCACATATAACATCGATTAAAAAGCGTATTACATTAGAAAACGAATTCTACAAAATTCAGGCAAATAAATGTGTAACTTGTATACTCAAGCATCTCTCCTGACTACGCCAATAAAAATGACAGAAATAAAACCACGTTTGCTACAAATGAGGTCAAAGTATCTAAACGTTTAATAACTTATATAACATATGCCTAGCCTAAAACCAAAATTACTGCACTTTTCTGTGATATTCGGGCGTCGCGTTTCCATAGTCTTGCAGATTGAACAGAGTGGCTCTATTGGTCACCATATATTTTAGTAAGTCTTGTATGTGCGTCAGCACATGTTGCAGGGACTTCTCGTCGAGCGCGGTGTACGCTAGCATGGGGCCCATTTTAGAAAACAATCTTAAAAGATGTATCGCGCCGTATATTTGCGCCATGGGCGTTTCGGGGTACTCTTCCAAAATTTCACTGTACTGTGGCCGTTCGAACTTGTACAATAGCTGTGATCCTAATGTTGCATTGAAATACTCTTTAATGCCTTCTGTAATGTCCACTAGAACGGATTCTTTCGCTTGATTGTGTGACTTGCTAGATTTCTTGAACGCTAAATAGTTGTCCACAATTTGGTTGACAGTTAGTTTGGCGGGTAGAAGCGCAAGCTTTTGCTGTCGCGTGATCACGTCCCAGTCGTCGACGAGCCATACTTTCAGTTCCTCGGGTATTTTGATTTTGACTTCTACTTTTGCTAAGTACTGCTCCTCTGATTCTATGGATAGGTCTAAGCGGCCGCGTTTCTTCCTATAACAATAAATACACACAGTTGTTAAATAAACTAATATTGATAAAACTAGATAAGCATAACGCAGGAAGTTAACCATGAGGTAATTTGATGCGGCGACTTGCAATAATGCCTATGGTACATTTAAAACAGTTCTACGAACTGGGGGACTGGGCTCGAATCCTGGTAGGGGCAAACATTTGTGCAATGAGTGTAGATGTTTGTCCCGGGGCTTGGTGTTTGTGTGCTGTGCATGTTTGTGTCCATGCCTCCCGCGACACAGGGAATCCTAGTGCGGGGTCTAAGTGTGAAGAAGAAGAAGAAGAAAAAAAGAAAGTTAAGACATCTATAATATATGGAATGTTTTTTTATTCCACCCGTTAATTTTTCGATTTATACTTCTATTATAAATTTTATTGGTGATATCTTTTTTGCTTTGCCTGCGTATTCCCGCTGTTCGCTTCAGCTGTTTTTGATTTATTTATTTAGCTAAATACGCATGAAATAAATATGGAATGCGTCGCTGTTACTAGCCACCGGCGGAAGTGTGCAAATTGTAAACAAAACATACCGGATAGACGATAGAACAATCACATGTTGTGTATGCAAATCAGATTATGATTTATCATGCCAAACAGTCTCGTGAAAGAGATTTTATGGCACTATGGGTGCAGAGAGAAAACAGAATTGGGTATGGGCAGCATGTAAAAAAAATACCCATGACACTCCAAGTGCAAGACTACAACTTGTTCAACCTACCGGGGGTGCGGCGACTACAAACGAAATAATTTTAACGGAGCTCCGAGCGTTTCGATCCCATACATACAAACAGTTCGAAAAGCAAGAAGCTCGCAACCTAGAAATAGTGAAGTCTTTGGATTTTTATTTTCTCAGCCATGTGCGTGCACTGCTGGACGTATGCCTCCCCCATATAGGGGGGATTTGCCAATACTCGCCACGCTTGGCAGGCGGGTTGGCGAGCGCAGTATGATTTCCGATCCTCAGAAGGCGCTGCTGCCCACCTCCTGGTACGTTATCCCTTAGCCAACTCTTACGGCACCCACGGGAAGAGATGGGGGAGTACTATTCTAGGCCGGTACCACCACGGCCTTTGGATTATATAAAGGGTATTATTAAAGATATAGACAAGTATAGCGCTCTTAGGACGAATATAGACGAGCTGGCTAGATCAAACCAGAATATCTCAGATGAGCAGGGGGCGCTCATGTGTATGCTCGAACACACAACTAAGCGACTTACAGAACTAGAAGCAAGTGAACTCCATCCCAAACAAACCTTGATCGTGACAAAATCGTCAGCCGAAGACATTCAATATAAAGTCCACCATATAGGGTATAGCAGTACAACCCTAAAGGACAATAGTTCTTCTAACCATGTGGTAATGGAACCCGTTGAGAGCTATTTTTCAATATGTATATTGTATGATTGTGTATGTATGATTCCATTAATCAGTCTCGCGACCAAATATATCATGGAGTGCAACCCAACCCAGACAGTATTTATGAGCAGACTCGGTAGATGGTCACAGTTTATTGAAGGTATTTTGAAGATGAATAACGGGCGTTTGAGGCAAAATTGGTGTAGGACCGACTAACGGCAAATATTTGGGTGTGTCTAGTTCTGAACCTTGGACAGCAAAGTCTTAATATTTTAGCTGACAGTTCAGGTGAGTCAATTTGACCTTTGCATATGCCATACAGAAATGACATATCGTTTAGTCTCTCAATAATAAGGGTAATTAATAGTTAGCCAGTTACTATGGTGTAATTTTGTTTATTACATAATTAAATACAAGTGTAATAAATAATTCCTTCACCAAGTGCTGGGTATTGAATCAACACTATTGATCCAAGAACTGCTTGCATCTCAACCCTCGTAAGCTATAACTTCCTTTTCTTTCCAATCTTCCCACTTCACCAATCTTTCGGGAAATGGTGTGACCAGTGTCACATTAAATGTTACTAACATTCGACACATACTATCAGTCGGAATTTCTTTCGTTTTGTATTTAAGTAGTTCCTCAAAGGATATAAGATCTTTAAAATCGTCAACATTAAAATGGATATGGAATTGACATGGGACTTGAATGAATACTTTGAAAAAAGTTGATCCAATGTGTCTTTTAGTGTGTATAATATTATGGCAGTTAAAATATGGCTGTAAACAATAAATATATAAATAGGAAAGACAAATTGAGTGCTCCTTAACACTGTGAAATTGTCAGAAAGGCCAGTGTCTCAGTATTTGACTGGAATAGTATTTGGTCCAAACACATGCCAATTGAAAAATGAAAAATAGTATAACTTACTTCGGTTGATCAGAGCCAGAGTCAGTTGGTGCATCTTTGCTCTGAGTCTTGGTAGCCTTGGCAGGGGCTGGAGATGGATCCGGATCTTTACCTGGAATCGAATGGAGGAGAATTTTTTGTATATCCACAAGTTTACAAAATTATTTATACATGAAATAAAAAACAATAGTCGTTTATAAATACAAATACAGAAAGAGCGCGATGATGGACAGCCTTACACTAAAAGTGATTTCTACCAGGCAACCTTTATATGGAGAGTATCTGAAGAAACATAGACATAAAAAAAATGGTTACAGAATAAAATGAATGAATAACACTTCGTCTATGGCATGTTATTGTATTGTACTTCGTGTGTATATTATCTTTAAAAAAGAATAAATTGGAGTACCACAGACAGGCTTGAACAGTAAATGACCCACCACCAAAAAAGTTAATCAAAAATTTGAACTTGATGTGGATTGTATGAAGTTAAAACACTCTTTTAAGTAGTAAGGGGAAGGTTTAAATATTAATTAAGGAATAGATAGAAATAATTTAAGGATTAAAATTTTGTAGAGTAGAGAGATAATATGTAAGGCAAAGAGTATCTCGTTCTGGTAACACAATAACATTTGTTTTGTTTTATATATAATACTTGTGGCAAACGAGCAGACAGGCCACCTGATGGTGAGAGATCATTGTCGCCTATGATGTGCTGCTTCCAGTATCTGTAATACTGGGGGCATTACAGCATGTTGCTAATTTTTTTGACTATATTCACTCTCCTTTTAAAGAATCCCATATTGTAGCCATTCTGAAACACCGCAGGAGGAAGCTCCTTCCTCATTTTGAAGATATATGCCACAAAAACCATCAGTTGAATTACACTGTATGTGACTCCCATGACTCAATTATGTGTAGATGAGCGATGTTGGTTAGTGTGGTGGTAGAACGTTGTAATGGTGTTAAAGTTATGAAGGCCGCAGTAGGAAAGTACTTTTGCTATTTATAAGTCATTTGATATTTTCTTTTTTTCAGCAGCATGAAGTTTATAAATCAGTAATATGAGTCCTTTGTTTTGATTTTGTTCATGCAAAGTTAGATGATTTTAAGACCTTAGGTAATTCACACACTTATGAGACAAGCTGCAAGCATTGGTTAAAAACTTCATAAATCTAACAGATTAGTACATGTGAGAGGACCTGCGTTATATAAACATTTGCCAGATGTAATCAGAAATGCAGCTTCTTTGAATATTTTTAAGAGTACATTAAAAACATTACAGTGTAATCTCACTAATCCGGCACTATTAAAAACCAGAGGGTGCCGGATTATTGGAATGTTCGGATTACTGGATTATAAAGAAAAAAATCATAATAAAAAAAATCAACCATTTCATAAAGAGAATATAATGTGCGTATGTATATACAGTGTATGCGGACGGAGGGTGCCAGATTATTGGACGTATCGGTCTATTGAAGTGCCGGAATAGTGAGATTATACTGTACTTATTAGTAAAGCCTACTAGTCAACGACAAAGATTCTTTAAAGATAAATTGAACTAAAAAAAATACCTATTGAATGTTATTTTATCAAGAATAAGAGACTTGTAAATTATTATTTTTACCAATAAATATCTGTATCTGATACTAATGAACCTGTTCTATGAGGATCACATGGCTAGTCAAAAGCAGATTCTTCTGTAACACATAACTCTGATTAATGAAGTCATATAGTTAAGGTTAAATAAAACGCACCAGCAGGAGTAGAGGCCCGAGACTCTTCCCTAGCGGGAGTAGTTGGAGTTCCTGCACCTGCAGCTGCTTCAGACTTTCTCCCCTTTGCTGGTGCTGAAAAATATAATTTATCAAAGTTATCTCTCTGTAATGATATAAAAGCAAAATAACACTGATTAAGGGTTTAAGTGATGCCAATGACATTACACAGGCTTGTGGGTGATTACAGGCTGAAGGGGCAGAACAAATCGTTATGCAAGTTGATTTAAAATATTACAAAAAGTAATTTATTTACAGGTTCAATAAAATTATTATCATATTATTTACATTTTATTTCTGCTGGTGTAAGATACAGTTCAAACTCATTTGTCGTTACATCAAGAATGTTCAAGAAAAGAAAAATATGGTTTCTCAAAAATATTCTTCACTAATAAATTAGCAAATGAAGTCAATTTTTTTCAATCAGAATTAACATTCTTGAACTGTTCTTGTAAGTAGTATTTTTTTTAAGTTTAAAAGAGATGCAAGACTGTCGGTTTCATTGACCATATGGAGGATGTGTGAAGAATATGGTCAGTATGAACTTTTTTTTAGATATATTTCAAACTAGTAGCGCACCGCGGTTTCACCCGCGTGGATTACGGTTTACCTGCTACCTCAATTATCCCACGGGAACTATGCTTTGTCCAGGAAAAAAGTAGCCTATGTGTTAATCCAGGGTTTAAACTATCTCTGTACCAAATTTCGTCGAAATCGGTGTAGCCGTTGGATCGAGAAGAAGTAACTTTAGTATTATTTTAGGAATATAACAACAATTTTAGTTCATTAAACATGCAGTAATCATTGTCTAGAAATCTGATTTTTTAGGCACAAACATCAAAGATCCAGGACAACAGCTACACTCATCGCCCCATTGTTAGCCCCTGGCGGGATTCGAGCCAGAGCCCTAAAACCAGAAGTCATGTCACTAACCACTGAGCCACCGCAACCATCATTATATATGGTGGCAATAACACCAGACATCTGCAGTTAGAGCAAAATATAGCTTGCCTAAAGGCCTTAGCAGTCATTCCAAGGATAGGGCAGAACACTCCTTCCCACTGTTCCTGTCACATTCTGTACACTAAGATGTCATATGGGTTGCATCTTTGTGACTTAAATGAATGTTAAAATTTAGCATAATAAACAGAAATTCACATTAATTATGCAGTGCAGCAATCTGATAACAAAATGAAAGATTATCAGTTTCTTTTCACGTTTCAAATGCTTGTTAAAGTTTTTAACAAGCATTTGATTTGGGAATGTGGCCTTGGTGGAAAAAACTATATTTCCCAACTCGAAAGAAGTATACCTACAAGTCATTTACAGAGAGCTGTCAAGTAAGACGATTCATTTAAATATTCATGACTTAAAAATGTTGCAATACCTTTATTTTTAACGAATCATAACGAGAATTACATTTTCTTAATGTAAATAGAAAGAAAACATTACACTGGTGCATTATTTCAAGTTTGTTTATCTACTAAAATCAGCTGTTGCTGTCAAATCTCTCAGCTGTCAAAAAATTCTCACAAAAGACCCAGCCTCGGAGGTGGGTCAAAAGTGGCAGTTCATGGTAGCATTTTTAACACTTTTCATGCATCTCAAACGGTAAACAAAAACAGTTTAAAACGCTACCTGTCCCAAAACAAACGCGGAACGAGAGCGTTTTAGGCGTTTTTAACTGTTCCCTAGCCCATCAACTATGCTGCTGGTCTAAGATATGACTTACTTTTCTTAGTTGTCTTCGCAGCCGCCGGTTGTGCGGTATGAGCTCTCAGTACTTCTTTCTGCCGCTGAACATTAGCCTCATTGTACTTCAGCACCCGGCTTTCAGGCACCCATTCATCCCAACTGAAATCAGCAAATTTGTTGATGGTATTATTGTACATACACAACGTCTAAACCTATATACCTACATGTCTGTATCCGACTTACTTCTTGTTCCAGCCAGCATAATGAATCAAGTAGCGAAAGTGTTTTTCCTTGGTAACGGAGCTTTTAAGGCACTTTGCTTCGTAAATGAGAGGACCGTGGAAGCACAACACTTTTTCTCCTGGAAAGAAGACATTATTGTTCATTAATTTATATACATAATCAAAGGATCGAACAATCTACATCATGGAATGGATAAGAACAGTGAAGTGTTTGATTTTAATAGAAAAATAAATAATACCATCTCCAAACCTGTACCTCGGTGTCATGTTTTGTTTTTTTTTACTTATTACTTTGTTTAGCACCATCGTTGCAAGACAGTCAAAAGTCAAACAAAGCTGTAAGAATAGAAAAGGCTGGCACAATCCACCAATACTACAAGGTAATGTACAAAATGGCGGTATCCACCGACCAATCATCAAACAATCGATGAATTCTGTGTACAGCAGAATAAGGATTGAACGAACCACCTTACGATGGTTCGTGTACCGAACATTTTTTAGTCGATCATTTAAATCAAATCAAAATACTTTATTACTTTGTGAAAGGTTACAAATAAATATGGTTACTTATGTTAAAAAAAAGGTCCGCTATGACATACCACCTAGCTGTGTGAAACACAATTAATTAACTATAATAATTATAGTATTTGAAATGTTATTTTTACACATAAATTGCAAATCTCAAAATATGCAATCTTTACATATAGTAATATATTGAAATAATTAACTTTTAAATTATAGGAGATTGATATAAAATGTAAAGGGGCAAATGCCTTTATGAAATAAAACACTCATAACTAATTACAATACTGCAGCTACTACAATAACATTATGAGCAATCCACTAGCTATTGGTAGCGTCAACTCAAATGTTCTAACCTGCTACCGGCTGGCAGCGTGCCCAGAATACTAGCAGCATTGCCACGTTGAATTGCAATGCTGATTCGTTAAACCAAATATGTGCAAGCATTTTGGTCAAATAATTATGTTAATATCCATAAAATAATAAATATGAAGTATGTCAGGAGTTTTAAGCTATTACATAGCTTCTATCGCGGGCCTTGAGCGTGGAGACCGAATCCAGAAATTCCGTAACGAAAATAACCTAACACCTCCCACTCCGACCGGCACAGCGGTGATACTTTTTAGTATTGCCATCTATCGATGAATAGCAGAACTTTTAATGACTTTTTGAAATATCATGCTTGTCAGTTTCGTTTAGCAACTCGCCTCTAGGTGGCATTGGTTGTATCGGTGTTACTGCATAAGTTATTAATATATTAATTGCATAAGTTGATAAAAAAATGCTATGCAATAGCTTTACCGCGGCAGTCCCCGAGTCCCACACGTCTTTTTTATTTCATGGGACAAATGCCTTTATTAAAATAAAACATTAATAACTTGTTACAATACTGCAAATACTTCAATAACATTGAGCAATCAACTAGCTATTGGTAGCCTATAGATAACTCAAATGTTCTAACCCGTTACCGACTGGCAGCGTGACAGGAATGCTAGCAGCATTGCCACGTTGAGTTGCTATGCTGATTCGTTGAGCTAAATATGTGCCAGCATTTTGGTCACGCGTCGCATCGATCAAAAGCTCTGATACATTTTGAAAAATCCGATCAGCTCCAGGTCCCCACGGGCCCAATATCTCGACCCCAAATGGCTCAAATATGTAACCACTACATAGGTTAGCATACTTTCGCCGTTTCAATCGCTCCGTCGAATAAGCCGCGGCGCCAGCCCTAATATGTGTGTCCCTATACTTTCAATATAATACCTTGTTTACATAATATCACGCCATCTAGTAAATAACTATGTGAGTATTTACTCCCTGTGTATAGTGTGTTCAAGCCATAACCTACATGACCGTCGGCGACCACTCTAGTATTGAGGAGTCTGTACATTTAGTTCAGCATGATGCTAAAAGAGGGCGCACTTTTATTTGCCGCGTTTTCTGAATCACGATGACGGGATTCTCCAGGGGATCTTGAGCCGATTCGTGCGTGGTTGAAAATTCATACTTACCTGGCGTAGGGGACACCGTGATCAAGAAGGCGGTTCCCCCAGAGCGAGGCCTTTCCATTGCACTGCGGATGGGTTGACCTCTGCGATTATCCCTAATGTGGATAACTCGGACGCGTTATTTTTGGTAGTGGGGACTGCGTACGCGCCGTCCCCCCTTATCAATAGTTACTAGAAAAAAAAAAATGGGGCTCATTCTCATCTCGAGTCATTCTCAAACTTCTGCTTGGACGTTAAATATGACTAACATACTCGTACATTTATATTGACTTGTTTCTCAAACCTATTTAATTTTAATTTGCGTTACGTCCGTATCGTTTAAAAATAAAGAAGTGAATAAAATCAGTTGTTGTAGCATAAACTTGTTTATCACTTGGAATAATGAAGTAGTCATAATAGTATAATGTGAAATAGAAGTGATACGTAATATGGTATAATGTATAACTTTTTTTTTTAAAAACTAACATCTGCTATTAGAATACATCTTTTATCAATTATTATATACACATTTGTAAGTGAATATCGCCAACGTTCATACCACGTTGAAAACACCGGTTCTCGTCCGATCACCGAAAATAAGCAACATCGGGCGCGGTCAGTACTTGGATGGGTGACCGCCTGGGAACACCGCGTAATGTTGGCTTTTTGCTGCTCTTATCCGAAATATTATTTTTAATTTGAATCCATCATGGTTGTAAGTTATTTAAATCCACAATAATGTGACATGATGGTTTTTTTTATTGTTCAGAGTCAAAATGAAGATTAGGAGGTTAGGAATAACTGCATAATTATACTAAAGCATAATTTATTATTTTGCAATAGCGTATGGTTGCATTTGATATTGAAAGCAACTTAATTATATGCAAAGAAAACTTTATAGACAAACATGCATTAGAACAATGTTAATAATTAAGTTGAATTTTCATATTATGTGCTAATTTTTACTGAAATATGTTTATAATTTTTTGTCTGTTGTTAATTTATAACAAACTTTCAATATTATACTTTGTCTTCATAATATCACCCCATCTGGTAAATAACTATGTGAGTATTTACTCCCTGTGTATAGTGTGTTCAAGCCATAAACTACATGACCGTCGGCGACCACTCTAGTATTGAGTAGTCTGTACATTTAGTTCGGCATGACGCTACAAGGGGGCGCACGTAGGCGAACCGCGTTTTCTGAATCACGATGACGAGATTCTCGAGGGGATCTTGAGCCGATTCGCGCGTGTTTGAGAACTCATACTTACCTGGCGTAGGGGACACCGTGATCAAGAAGGCGGTTCCCCCAGAGCGAGGCCCTTCCATTGCACTGCGGATGGGTTGACCTCTGCGATTATCCCTAATGTGGATAACTCGGACGCGTTATTTTTGGTAGTGGGGACTGCGTACGCGCCGTCCCCCACATCAATAGTTACTTGAGGGAAAAAAGGGGATAATTTTCATCTCGAGTCATTCTCAAACTTCTGCTTGGACTTTGGATCATTGCTGACTTTAGTTAGGCTAAAATATGACTAACATATTATAGTATATTTGTATTGACATGTTCTTAAATCTATTAAATTTGTAATTTGCGGTACGTCCTTATTGTTTAAAAATAAAGAAGTATATTTTATGAGTTGTTGTAGCATAAAATGATGTAGCACTTGCAATATTGGCTGGCTATTTACCGACTCTTAAACTCAAAGCTAGAAACTCTTTCTTCTTTTATCCTGAAATAAGATAAATTTCTTATTAATATTATATATTAATTAATTTGCACAGATAACAAATTAAACTTAAAGTCAACCTAAATATGATACAAAGTTTTGTTTCAGCATTATTATTACATTATTAACTCAATCAGTGGCGGATGCCAAATTCCGATGCTTAGTTAAGTAAAATCCAATGAAGTAGACCTAATAGTATAATGTGAAACATAGAAGTGATAGATAATATGGTTATAATGTATAACAGTTATTTTTAAACTAACATCTGCTTTTAGAATACATCTGTATTCAATTATTGTATCATCATCATCATCATCATCATCATCATCTCATCAGCCATAGGATGTCCACTGCTGGACATAACCCTCCCCCATTGATTTCCACAAGGACCGGTTGGAATCGGCCCTCATCCAGCCCTTGCCTGCCATCTTAGTCAGGTCGTCTGTCTTCCTGGTCGGTGGCCGTCCTATGCTGCGCTTGCCAGTCCGTGGTCTCCACTCGAGAACCTTTCGACCCCAACGAACATCGGTTCTTCGAGCTATGTGCCCTGCCCACTGCCACTTCAACTTGCTAATCCGCTGGGCTATGTCGGTGACTTTTGTTCTTCTACTCTCCATCGCTCGTTGTGCGACTCAGAGCCTGCTCGGAAGGCTCATAGTCACACCCATCAATTATTGTGTTAAGATCGCCAACGTTCATACCACGTTGAAAACACCGGTTCTCGTCCGATCACCGAAGTTAAGCAACGTCGGGCGCGGTCAGTACTTGGATGGGTGACCGCCTGGGAACACCGCGTAATGTTGGCTTTTTGCTGTTAATGTTTTTATCTCATATTTTTAGTCTACATACTTGTATTTATATACAGGGTGGGGCAAATTTTTGACCCCTTCAGGGTAGCTACCTTTTATTTTGTAGTTAGAAGGTTTTGTTCTTAGGAACCTTCTGTTTTATTTTGTAATATATTTTGTTCTTTTGTGTTCGGACGAAATGATAATAACGTTTCCAAAAGCTGTCAGTGAAAGCAGTATGTTCTGCCTGATGATATTATTTTATAACAAGCTGCCACAATGTATTCTAAACGTAAATATATCAAAATTAGCCTACCTACTTAGAAAAGTAGTCACATACGAATTTAAATTAAGAACCATTGAATGAGTGACATTGTTGTTTTCACTTACTGGTTTTTTCATAGAAAATGTATGGGAATGTATTTTTTTAATTATTGCCAAAACTTACGATTTGATTTGGTATGTTACTTTGGGAAAAGTGTTCCTGGTTGGAAATAGAGTCGATTAAGACCAACTTGTTTTTTTTGACAAATGACATTTTTTGGGCGAAACTTACTTATTTTCAAAAAACTAAAAATGGCAATATATTTTTCTTCAAAATAAAACAGAAGGTTCCTAAGAACAAAACCTTCTAACTACAAAATAAAAGGTAGCTACCCTGAAAGGGCCAAAAATTTGCCCCACCCTGTATAGCAGCTTGTAGAAAGAAGCTGTTAGAATTATTTCAATTATCAATAGTAGGTAATAAATATTCAATAAATTCTTACTAATCTTATACCTAAGTAGTGTTTTAACTTTGATTTTTATCTATTCATTCCTGCTTTCCTGGAGCTGCCGAACTTTAGCTGGAAGATAGGAATTTATTTTTTTCTATGGAAATCAGAAATCTATTCATATATTATGAAAATAGATCCCTAATTACTCTTGGTCACGCTATAACTTGAGAAGGAATTTTACAATTTCATACTTTTTTTTAAATGTCTGACTTTGTATAAGATTTTTATAGATAGAAAAATTAAGCAAAATGCGCAGTAAATTCCGGTATAATATACGATTTGGGTAAAACCGTCGTCCAGTCGGGTAAAACCACGGGACCCAGCTAGTGATACATAATTTTTGATTACCATCAGTACCTATTTACAGTTAGAAATTTTACGTCCTAAAATAAAATAATACATTGAAGTATGTTTATACGCCTTCCAATATGTTACTCGCCAACGTTCATACCACGTTGAAAACACCGGTTCTCGTCCGATCACCGAAGTTAAGCAACGTCGGGCGCGGTCAGTACTTGGATGGGTGACCGCCTGGGAACACCGCGTAATGTTGGCTTTTTGCTGCTTCTCATTGCTGCCTACTAATCTAAGATTATATTGATTAATATTATTATACTTTTAATCTGAATCCATCATATTATTAACTTATAATATATGTATATTATACCTACATGCATACGTGAGATTGTATATATATTTTTGTTTCTGCAGAGCAAAATTTAATATTTCATTATGTGTGTCTAACAACATAATATTATTACAAAATAATAAGGCATAAATTATTAACACAGGCATTATTTATTAAAACAGTTGGTTGAATTTCATCGCGAGAGTAACTTATTTATTATATCAATAAAACTTTATAGAGACATACGTTCATTAAAACAAAAAATACGAAAATATTCTTAAAAATGTATTATACATATATAAACATTTTCTGCTAAGTTCAGCAGAATCACGCCATCTGCTGTATAACTATGTAAATATTTTCTCTCTCGATATTGTGTTCAAGCTGTAACCTCCATGACCTTTGGCGATCACTCAAGTAGTGATCAGTCTGTACATTTAGTTCTGCATGATGCTACAAGGGGGCGAGTATCTGCGAACCGCGTTTTCTGAAATGATAATACTCTCTATTTATTACTTGCTTTTTCTTGTCCTTATTTGGTGCTCACATTCAGTGAGCACCATGGTGCACACATGGTGTTTCACATCGTGTCTTATTCAGTGCTCACACCTCTCATAAACATATTATTCCTCACACAGTCCATCCCTACCTTATTCGGCCTTCCTTTACCTCTAAATCCATCTACATTCATGTTAAGTACTCCTTTTATATCGATTTAAAAAGAAGGAGTTTCTGAATTCAATACGTATGTTTTTTTTATTTTTTGACGTGATACCGTTTTATAAATTGATGAATACCAGCAACACTCATGAAAAATAGTAACGTTCCGCGTAACGTTCCACCTGAGTTTTGTATTACATAAAATAATCAAAGTCAAAGTCAAAGTCAAAGTCAGTCAAAGTCAAAGTCAAAGTCAAAGTCAGTCAGTCAGTCAAAGTCAGTCAGTCAGTCAAAGTCATAAATGATTATGACGTTATCACGTAAATCTATCGTCCGTAAACCGACTTTACAGACAACCAATTATTTTTTATGTTTGTTAGCTCAGTACTTTCGACTGGCTGAACCGATTTTGATGATTATTTTTTTATTTGAAAGCTGGTGCTTCCCATTTAAATTTCATCACAATCGGTCAAGCGGTTTTTAAGCTACACTCCAATAACTGAAAAGTGCTACGCATACGTCGATGTCATGATAGTTGCGGGTGGAGAAATCGGTATAATGTGTAGACGCAGATGCACCTCTCTGAAAGTAATCCTGGCGGCGCCCATGGGACCCAGGTACCTAAAATAGGAGCAGACTGGTAAGGATACACCATTTAAGGCTATATGGGAAAAATTGGATGATCCACCGAAGTCGCAAAACAGGTTTTCGGTTTTGCTTCTACAGATCTTCATTCCGGCACTCTCCAATTTTTACCGTTAGTTTCCTAGTTTGTTCTGTACCTCGCTTGCATGTTGGATCTTCTCCAACAAGGTTAATGTCATCGGCGAACAGCATACATCAGGGTGCCTCGTACTGTATGTCTGATGTTTGTGCATCCATAACGATGAGGAAAAGGGGGATTAAAGCCGATACCTGGTGTAAGCCTACAGCCACATTGAACTTGTCAGTGGCACCAGCTTCAGACTGCTCGTGCGTACTAGCATTGCTGTACATGGAACGGGTAAGTTGCAGGAACTGTCATGGCACTCTTTTCTCTTTTAAAGCCCACCACAGAACCTCTTGGAGCACGGAATCGTAAGCCTTTTCAAGGTCGACGAACACCATGTGCAGGTTTTGCGCGTCTTTTTTTTTCGCACAATTGGCGAATAGCACATATAGCGTTACGGACGCTATATGTGCTATTCGCCAATTGTGCGAAAAATACAGTCCCTCGTCCTGGCATTAATCCTAAACTCCTAAATCGTAACTGGTTTTGGGTGATCTCACTCTCTTCTCTCATTAGTCTCACTAGCATTTCTTCCAAATCTTCATTGTATGTGACACGAGCTTTATCCCTCACTCTCTATTACTAGACTACCACGCTAAAGACACCGGTTCTTGTCCGATCGGTGCGGCATATGATTAGGTACTTTATATTATATCAATGAGGTGCTGTCATACTTGGATGGGTCAGATGGGTGGCCGCCAGTAATCACCGCGTAATGTTAAACATATACTGTGTTTAGAAATTATGCTTTTTTACTTATATTTAGTAAATACCTCCATTAAAAAGAAATCTAATTTCTTAGGCGGCTTCATAGAGAAGTATCGCGTATTTTGTGAAACAATTTTTGACAGGAGATTCTTGCTAGCCTAATAAATATTGTCTCAGGAAGTCATTGCTTTCAGTTTGAAAAAGTTATCGTTTTTGATGGTCTAAAATCAACCGTCGGACACTTCGATTAGGAATACCGATAGAAGATCGGACATAAAAGTGAACACTACTCCAAAAACGAACTTTTTCTTTGTCTTTCAATTTCTAGAGTTTCAATTGAAAGTAAAGCTTCACCCTTGCAATGAAGTTCGTTTATTTTAGTTTCTTAAAGGAGATAATTTTTGAATATTTTATTTTTAGGTACCTACTTACCTACACCTTTTTTCAAATCCTCATACTAACGCTGTTCGCTTAGTTTATGTAGGTACGATCAATGATGTTTTACTAAACATATACCTAATATCATTGAGGTACGATACTGTTTTGTAACATCTACATTTCTACACTACTCTACTTGTCTTTTGTTTTATTCTATTTGTCTATTGTATTCTGCAATAGACAAATAGAATAAAACAAAAGACAAGTGGTACCTACACTTCTGGCTACACAACTCTACTTCTTCTTTTCTTAAATTATGGCCTCTGCAGCTAAAACACATTTCTACTTTCCGTGTCCTCGAACACAGATAGAGTTTATCACCAAGCATGTTGTTGGAGTATATTGTTACATCACCACCCACCTACCACGACTGAACCAATAAACAATCAAGATAAAGTGCCGTCAGCGTGAATGACCTTTGGTCGTAGCCGAGCCCCCAAGAACTTTAACCACAGATTAAATAATAGTGAATAAGGTGAGGTGGGGTTAGACTAACATAGTTTACTGCTAGACACCAAAAATATGTTTTTGTGACGTACCTAATTGATTGATGTACAGCTAAGATCATAATGCAACTCACAAATAAAAACTTTAATGTCTTATTTATCAGCAAAGACGATACAAATACAGCATCAAGCACGGACTTTTTCAATATTGTGTAAAACAAATAAGGCTGTAGAGTATTTCCCCACAACAAAGGAAAGAGTCACAGTAACGTATTTTAGGAGAAGTTTTTCAATAAATTGAATATTAAGTAATGCAATTCAAATTGAACTCTATCACAACGCTATAACATTTATTTTAGCAGCTATTTGTGTAAGTAGCGATACGGGGTAAGATGAACATACCTTCAATTAAAATCGAACCTTTAATTTTCATTTTGCATGTGAAAAGAAAACATACATTACGCTGAATATACGTAAAAAGTTAATCCCAATGAAAATGTTGCACACCGTTAACTTAAAGTCGATAAAAGAAAATAGGTATATAGGTACTTAATCGATAAAAATATCAAAATACTACTGATATTTCTTATTAGTGGCCCTAATATATAAATATGATTTATCTGATAATATTGAGAAAACTTAGTACACAATATCAGTATAATTGTATTTACATTGAAGATATCTCGACTGCACGGTTAATACAAATAAAACAAATAATAGCAGGTAACAAGTTTTTGACGTGACAACGTCTTATAAATTGGTTTGCCGGGTGACACTTCAAGAAACTGCGTTACGCTCCGCTCACGTTATGCGCTCACAATGAGAGCGAGTGAGAGGCACGCGTCCCTTCCACTCGGGCATGGTTAGCCCGCCTAAGAGCGAGAGAGACAGACATAAAAAGTGAAAGGCACTCAAAGTCGTTGTCACGTAAAACTTTCGCCCGTATACCGACTTTACAGGCAACCAATTTTTTTTCTCGACCGAATCTTTAAGTTTGTGATATTCGCTACATCGTACAATACTAATAAAGCAATAGAATAGTATATCTGTTTTGAGCAGGGTATAATTTCATCAAAACTGTTTTCCGACATGTCGGATTTGAAAAGATAGCGGCAATTTTCATATTTGGAAGCAATGATGTTTAAAGATGACGTATATTCATACTGCGCGGTGCTTAAATTTTGTTCCTTTACGACATAAACATGCTTACTGCGATAGATAATACAGTACAAATAATATAGAAAAGGATAGCTATATGTTTAGACTTGCGCTTGAAATGCGCGTCGCAATGAAAATTACTACAATTGACTTAATTTTGCCGCCTCAGTTTCCGCGCGCTTGTGCGACATCTACCTCATATAAACATATAATGTCATTGTTTGGAAGCGATAGTCTTGCCCCAGTGATAGTCTTACCCCACCTCACCTTACCTAGTAAGCAGTTGTTTGCCTTTGCATGCCTGCCACAGTGCAGTATCTACTTTCTAGTCTTGTTTACTAGTAGCTCGCCGACAACTGTCGCAGAAAGACGTACTTCACGTAATTATCAAATAAATATAAAAATGTCGCAGCAAGGGCCGGCGTTCGATGTGAACGCGATGACCCTGACGCGATGGGTGCTCGCGCAGCAGAGGACGGCGCCTTCCGCGACCGGCGACCTGACGCAGCTGCTGAACTCCATCCAGACCGCAGTCAAGGCTATTCAGTCCGCCGTGAGGAAAGCCGGTATCGCTAAACTGTAAGTACAATTCTTTATATCTAGTGCGATAAGTTACGAATAAGGGCCAAACCTAAAAATAATTGGATACATAAATAAAAATCTACCAATATGATATTTATTTCGGTAACATACCTACATCGCTACGACTCTCCGATAAGTGAAACGCTTATCCCTATTTACCTACACAGCAATCCAAACAAAAGTCCATAAATAAACTGTAGTTGTGTACCTACCTACCTACTTATATGATTTTAGAAACAGGATATTTACCGTATAGCTATTATGTTTCGACTTTTGATCATTGCGCTTGCAACAGTGCCGAAAATTGCGGACATATTAATTTTAACTTAAGAATTTATGAACAAAAACTGACTTGTAGCATAAGAGCTACCATTTAATTACTTGTATTAGTATCAAGAGACAAAAACATACAAAATACACATTACCTGTTCCGTTTTCCTAAAGTCAAGGTGACCTTGACAAATTTAAAAACATATGCTCGTAGTTGTCTATTTGAAACTGGTGGCTGCCACCAATACTGATTAGGTGAATGTTAATTCACATAATGATTAATGATTAAACCATTATTCAAAGGTGCACAATTACCTCAGCTTGTAATGATAACAGTTCAATACCTCGGTAGTTTCTTGTCTCTATTTATGTTGCATTTATAATTGTTTTGTTGACATGAAATGAGATCAAAAGCCGCGGAACTTGGCGCTTAGTAAATAACTAATAATAATTTATGTAGGTACCTTAAAAGGGAATCAAAGGAAACCAGTTTTTGACACAAACACGATTATAAATTTTGTGCGCAGGATTCCCTTTTGTAAAGTATTTATTTTTTGTCCCCCTAAGGAAAATGTATTATTCAAATAATTACTCACTAGTAGAGTAGTGAGTACCTAGCGTTGATGACGTTTTAACTGAGTACCAACAATTAATAAACAATGCAATAGTAATTCAAATGTAATCATGAATAAACTTGACATTCCGCTCAAATAACTATTGCATCTCGATTGTATTGCGGTAGAAATGATCTGTGTAGCCATTACAATTATACTTCACGTAGAATAGCAAAAATAGTAAAACGACAATTCATCTATGAGCAAGCATCTTAGATTCTTACCAAGAGCTTTTTTGTCGTACGTCGAGTTTTCTAGTGATAGGGTACTTTCGAGTACCTACCTGCCTGGCTTGACAACACTCAAGTTTTTTCTGTGTCACAAGTGTGTTCAGGCAAAGTTCACGCAACGCGGTTAAATATTCGACCCTTTCGCATTGACCATCATTTGAAATAGTGGTCGATAGCTAGATATATGAAGTGTAAAAGTTAAGTAACTAGTTCATCATATCATAGCTATAATTAAATCATCGTCTAACAATTACGCATGGCATATAGTGCAGACCGACACGCGTGCCTCGGCGAACCGTTAGATTAAAATCCTTTTATCTTCAGGCACGGAATTTCCGGCGACACGAACGTGCAGGGCGAGCAGGTGAAGAAACTGGACGTATTGTCTAATGATCTCTTCATCAACATGCTCAAGTCATCCTTCACCACATGCTTGCTGGTTTCCGAAGAGAACCCTACCGCTATTCAGGTAAACAAATTGCAGTTAGGTCAGATATATGAAAGTGATAGACGGCACCAGTTTTTTTTTTTAACGGACTAACTAATTCTGTTGCTTTTAGCGGTATTTACAGCTTACTGGGCGGGTCAGGCACCAGCTTGATGTTTCCTAAGTTATATCCTTATACGATATTTTACTGATCAATTCAAGCGAGCTAAATATCATGATGGTTTCATTCTGACATTGTGTCGAAAACGGGTTTATGAGTTTCGCGGTTCGCCTAGTACTAGGCGTAGTAGTCCAGTACTAGGCCAACCGAAACCGCGTCCACGAGCGCCCCGTATTCTCCTTGAAAAAGACCACCGAATGTGGTTGAAACTATAGTCGGAACCCTCTGACTTATTACGTGAGTAACTCCCGTGTTTTATACATTCATAATGATTAGGATATGTTATAGGTAATAATTAAAACTTGCTTAGTATAATATATTCTCTATTTTGTGTATAGGTGGAAACAGAAAGACACGGGAAGTACATCGTCTGCTTCGACCCGCTCGACGGCTCCTCTAACATAGACTGTCTCGTCTCTGTCGGCTCCATATTCGCTATTTTCAAGTATGTATGAACTGGAAATAGTTCCATTGTGTCATAGATATATGTACTACACGCATATATTATATGTAGGTATAACCTTATAGCTGGAACCGACTTGTGAGTGGTGGAAATAGGAGTTTCGACCACTCTTCCAACAGGTCTGAGACGGACGGTGGCGTAAGTGGCATACATCACCGTATTAATACCGAAGTTCTGGGGTGTTCAGCTCCCGGGAACCGAAACAAATGCGAATAGGGCACCGGCGCGTTCCATGAGAGATCCCGGAGCCCTCAGAAATAGCACTGAGGCAGACCACCGAGGGCTTTTTAGTGAGTGGAAATCATCACATAACCCGGCGACACCCCCATTGTAGTCGGGTATCTTTTAAAGCTTTTTCCCCTCGAAAAAAAAAAGGGTATAACATTATAGCTAGGTTCATAAGCTGATTCCAATTGGCAAAAAAAATTGATAAAAATTAGGTAACTTTCTTTCATGAGTAAGAAGTAAATAGTCGTATGAAAAGTTTGTCTTCAGATTGCAGTGTAGAGTCGTGTTATTACAGAAAGAAGACCGAGGGCGAGCCGGTGGAATCAGACGCTCTCCAGCCTGGTCGCGAGCTGGTCGCCGCTGGGTACGCGTTGTACGGCTCGGCCACCATGATGGTGTTGTCTCTCGGGAAGGGCAAGGGCGTCGACGGGTTCATGTACGACCCTTCCATAGGGGAATTCATACTCACTGACCCGAACATGAAAATTCCAGAAAAAGGAAACATCTATTCTATCAATGAGGGTAAGCTAAGTTTTATTTTCGAATATACAAACATTTAACCAACATTTAGAATATACCTTTACAAGCAGTTGTAAATATCCCATCACAGTAATATAAAACCGAAATGTTGTCTACAGTCTGTATGTTTGTTACTCCATCATGCTGAAACGGCTGAACGGTTTTGCATGGAATTTGAAATGAAGATAGCTTATAACCTGAAATAACACATCGGCTACTTTTTATCCCGGACAAAGAATGGTGTCCGTGGGATAATTGAGGTAGCGGGAAAATGAAACACACCAATATTTAAAGAAGTATAAATCTCTTTCAGGATATGCAGCTGAATGGGAGAACGGTCTTAAAACGTATATAGAAGATAGAAAGAGGCCAAAGAGCGGGAAAGCGTACGGGGCGAGATATGTGGGATCTATGGTAGCTGACGTGCATAGAACTATCAAGTACGGCGGCATCTTCATCTACCCCGCCACTAAGTCTGCTCCGAATGGAAAAGTTAGTACAAGCCATTTCATTCGTCCGTTCGTTTCAGCCCTAGGACTTCCACTGGTGCCGGACGTAGGCCTTCCCATTGATCTCCACAAGAACCGGTCAGAAGCAGAACGCATCTCTTTATGCGACTCTTATCGGGTCGTTTGTCCACCGTGTCGGTGAACGTCCTACCTTGCCCTTGCGAGCCCATGGTCTACCTTTCCACTCCATCGCTCATCTGCGTGCGATCTCTCCTGCCCATTCCATTTCAACTTACCATTGGGCTATTGGCTGGTGGTTTTTGTTCTCTTATGGATCTCCACGCATCTGAGTCGATCTCTTAGATAAAGCCTGAGGATAAACCTATTTGCTTTTGTAAACTCTAAGTTTATTTATTTGCTTTTTTTATGATATATGTTTTTTTATTACTGTATAGACGATGTGGTCGAAGATGTTATCACTAGACCTAGAATACTCACTGGCTCTCAAGGACTAGGACAAGGACACTATGTGTTTGGAGAAGTAGTTTTTGTCAAGCTCCAGCGGTTGTTGGGGCTCGACCCAGTGTCCGTCAGTTTGACAGCCGACGCTGCGCCCGCTGAGCTATCATTGCATCCCTTCAAAACATATTAGATTATCAATTATTAGAAATATCTAGGTATCTACACCCATCAATAATTCCTTTGCCTAATGAGGAAACAAAGGTTAAGCTTGGATGGCGCTTGCACCACTGCCTGAATACACTGACTACTTATTGATGATATATAAATAACTACCAAATAATCGATGCCTTCTATTGATAGTGTCAGTAGTATACCCAGAGTGACTACAGTTGTCACCCTCATTAAGTTTGAAGCTCGGCCTGCGGCCTCGGTGTTGTGATATCGTCACCAAAAATCCATGTCCAGTAAAAAAAATGACGTCATCCAAAAACTTTTCTCATATATAGAATCAGGGACCCCAAATCTTCCGACTTGGTGAATGCAACAATAACGAAAATCGAGTTATAACAAATTGAATATTCCTGTTAAAAATTAAAAATACTACTTTAGTAGTATTTTTTATGTTATGTTCTATTCTATACCAAGTATAGTTTATTACTTGGTATATAATATATATTAGGCCGTTTAGCATTATCTAATCGGAACGAGTGATTTTGATAAGGTTAATAAGTACCTTTCACACTTAATCTCTCAAATATAATGCTGATACAAACGTAGGTATTTCAATCTCAGAATCAACACGGTGATTGATACTGCGCTAAAGTGAGATTGCTAAAAATATAGTTAACAGATAAAAATAAATCATAAAACTTAACTTAGGTATAAACAATGTGTCACGAAATGTTTTCGTGTAGGTACGAGTATTTGCAAAACCATGACGTCATTTGTTTTACCTACCTCATAACATGGACCAAATAGGTAATAGATATTGGTCCATGCTAATATTGAGAATCGTGCAAGTACCTATGGAAACATTGTTAAGGTTAACGTAACTAACATGACCTTACAAAACAAACAGTGATTTGTGTAAAGACCAAAATATGTTGTGATTGAGAAATGTTAATCTACCAAGTAGGTAAATATACCGCTGGGCTGTACGAGTTGATATTTCGACCGCCTCAGGTCCGCGGACTTGGGACTGACGGCTGACTGAAGATGACAACGAATCTCTAGTTGACTACAACCTTTTTTACAGCTTCGTCTTCTATACGAATGCAACCCCATGGCTTTCATTGTGACCGAGGCAGGTGGTTTGGCGACCAACGGGAAGATACCCATTCTGGACATCGAACCCACTGCTATCCACCAACGTGCCCCTTGCTATCTCGGCTCGAAGAATGATGTCGAAGAACTCCTATCCTATCTCAAGTGATTTTTTTTTAATATTACGGCTTTGGATACAAATCTCAAGTGAAGTTTAACTTTGTTACCAGTTAATAAGGTTGAAATTACTATGGACTGTTAGGTATACGTTTGTTATGAATAAAGTCTGATATCGTGATCTATTAACCTCTTATCTTTTGTTCCTATCCTATGTTGTGTAAATAATAAGAGAATAATATCTCACATAAATAAAGCTTACCTACCTAAAATATAAACTATAATAGGCACTTGGCAATGATGGGGCATATGTCCTGTGAGGACACATAGGATGTCCACTGTTGGACACAGGCATCTCCAGCAGTGGACATCCTATAGCAGAGATGATGATGATTATAGGAACAACGTAATTTTGTGTCTTTAAAGTTGTCTGCACATAGCTTATTGTAACAGCTATTTGTCAGTAGGTACCGAGGGAATTGCCTTTATCAATAGGTATATAACTGGCTCGCTCACACGGTTACATTTTTAACATCATTCTATCTCGCTTACTAGCAGTTTTACCGGTAGAGTTACTGAGAATTAAGAGGTTCTGCGTACATAGGTGTGATTAATTGAATTACTCACACTACGTAAACTCCTTTTATTATTCACCTTTTCACTGTCAAGAACACAAAAAAAACTCTACGGTGCGTTCAACTCATCTACCTACAATTCGCGAAACACAACGCTTGCGCGTTTTAAGAGTGCCCCAGCGCCATCTAGTGACAGTTTAAATAACTAACGTGAGTTCAGCTTTACCGGTGGTTTGAAAAGGTGCGTTTACCACCTATGTACGCAGAACCTATTTTCAGAGCCACAAAGATAGATAGATAGCCATAATAATAATAATAATATAATATGGGACAACATTCACACAAGGTCTTCTGATCCCAAACTAGGCAGAGCCTGTATACATATACACACCCAGACACAGGTCAAACAGACATGTTCATACGCACAAATGTTTGACCTGTCCGGGAATCGAACTCGGGACCAGCGGCTTAGAAGTCAGAGTGCTACCAACTGCGCCAACCGGCCAGTCAAAAAAAGATCGGTTTAGTATACCTACAAGAGCCTAATTCCACTTTACTGATCATATCGTACGTGCACATACGCATCCACTCTCATATAACAACTACCTAACCTACGTCGATCTTTTTAGAAACATCGCCACGTATTAGGGTGGTTAGGTACATACTAAACGAATCCTGAGTTTGTGTTGATCATTATCTTGTTTAAGGCATATGCAGTTAAATGGCATTTGTTCTAACTATAAATCCTTACCTAGGACTTAGCTTGAAGCCAATCGCTTTTAGCAATTGAGCAGTATAATCCTCACCTTTTTTTTAGGCTTATATAAGTATTATATATAGCACGTAAAGCAATTGAACTCAGCATTAACTGTAATTTATCTACTAACGTGACGCAGAGAAATCACAGTTGTACGGACGGTAAATTTTTTTTAGATCTAGCGTTTGACCACTATCTCAAATGATGGTCAGAGACGATGTAGTCGGAAATGTTTTTCACCCTTTTCAGTGACCTTTGCTACTCACGGGATCAATTGTTATGTTACGTTGTATAAGTTCACCGATTTCTTCACCCGCGACTATAATGTCATCCACCACTTTTCAGTTATTGCAGTGCAACTCAAAAACAACATGACCGATTATGATGAAATTTAAATAGGACCACTTCGAAAGTATACACTATCAAACAAAATAAGAATCATCACAATGGGTTCATAAACGACGAAGTTATCCGCAAACACACATAAAAAAAAAATGGTCGAATTGAGTAACCTCCTTTTTTGAAATCGGTTTAAAAGTGATGAACAAGCTTCATCAAAAGAGTCACAATCCTCAGAAATGAGAGAACGACGGAGGAGGAAAATAATTAATTCTATAATAAAACAGAAATGGGCAAAATGACCTTTTATATATTTAAAATAATAATCTTATACATATAATACGCTCCCTACTTCTATTATTATATTCAAACTGAAGCGCAGAGTCCAGTCTTAAAGAAACATTTAATTCATTGTAGACGTTACAATTGTAGATACATTTTAACTGTCTCAGATGAAATAACTCAAAGATTATAATAATTGTCCCCTGTATTGTAATTATTTTCAATATCCTGTTTCTTTTCACACAATTCTTTAATAAAATAAAACAAAGATGAAAATACCATTGATGAATAATAATATCTGGATAACTATAAAAGATGACATTTGAAATGTGACTTGTACAGTCGGCCAAATATATCGTCTACCACCTTACGATTGAAGATCATTTATATCATAACACAACAAGGTTGATTTTGTCGTGCAATAGTATCGACATTTTCTAGGTTGAACCTTATCACTATTGTGATTTGTTGATTACACAGAAACCTTTGTCAAAAGTGGCAGACAATTTTCTTTGCTGACTGTGTGTTTCTTTTTGGGTGTAAATGTAAGACCATTATCATTTCAGTGGTAGAACATCCGAGGCTGTACACAAACCTCCTCAACTGATCATCACAAGTCACCAGTAAAGTTGCGTCCTGCATCCAACTTACATTAGACACCAAGGAATTAGGAAACGATTTATAAAAGAGGAATGATTACTAAAACGAAGCTGTATTATTTAAATAACATAATCATATTAAGCCGTCCTACTTCCCACTCTTTACATTATACACTGTGTATAATGTCACTACTAGCGCACACCTAAGGACATTAGGGACCTTAACACGTTTGGATTACTTTCAAATTTCGCTAGCAAACTGCACATTGGCCAATTCTGAGTGTGAGAAGTACCAAGAATTGTATCATCCCCGATAGGTCAAGGAGTCAATGTTATGCTGTCAACGCGACGAACTGATGGAAAACGTCGAGAATGTGAGGATCCAAGTCTTGCGTGAAGAGAAGAGTCTCGAGTGTGCTGCTATACTTTTGGACTTGCTCGTGATGCTGTAACAACAAACATAATTTCATGTACACTACAGCAGCCGAAATGTCACTTCGTCGGTTCTCATGGGTAGTTCATGTTTGAACCGATGAACTTCATTCAATGAGATTCGTTGAATGATAGCGCCAATAACAATGCACTCGAAAAGATATTTCATAATTAATGACAAAAGATTTTAATTACATATTTTTAAAAACAATACAAATGGAATCCACTATGTGGTGGTACCGAATGTGTATACAATTTGAAGAGTTTCCCGATTTCCCTAGAAGCCCATCTTCAGGTTCTGACCTTAGGAACACCTGGGAAGTACATATACCCTTTCAAACAAAAATAGAATTTTCCAAATCAACACATTACATCAGCTGTTTCGCGTTTTCAACTTCTGTTGGAACATCGGTTAAGTGATTTTCGGAAGTTTGTTGTGACCTTTCCGCTCAGCAAAGGTCAAAGTTAAAAGCGAGTTTAGAAAGTACAGATGTATTGGCCTACTCAGCATATTGTATGCAATAGTACTGATAGAAAGAGTTGTGAAAGACAACACCTATTAAAATATAAGGTGTACAAACGGGATGTCGAAAGAGTAAAGGATATTCAGGTTTTGCTTTACAATGCATAGATAAAACATTTTTCTAAAGGTTAAATGGTTAAACTTTCATGGATATAGAAAAGTAGTATAGACAAACTTTGGTGGGTACTACTCTATCTTTCTACTCAAAAAATATATGAGAAAGCCTTGAAATGAAGCTTATTCAGAAGAATTAAGCTCTTTGGGCTTCTAATTTTGTTAAAAACCATAATAGTCATTATAGTTCACAGGTTTTTTGGCGAATAGCATAGTTCTCTACGAGCAGTTTTGAAATAGCCTTTGTTATCACGAAGCACGGTGGCACAAGATTTTCTATGACGAGTAAACCAATCTGTATCATTACACAGATTGGTTTATGAATATATCACAATGTATGTTACAGGTACAGCCTGGCAAATATTAAGTTTGAGTTTCTGGATGGTTACAGATTGTACATTGGAACAACCGACAAAAATGTACAGTGGAAGGTAGAACCTCTTCCTTTTTTGAAGTGGGTAATTAAAATAAAAAGAGTAGTGTACTGACGAGAAGGAAGACCTCCCGGAGGCGCTGCAGCGTGGCGGTGTACCAGGGCGTGGCGGGGTCGCGCGCGTCGGTGTCGGCGCGCACCAGGTGCTCCGACAGGATCATGATGAAGCGCTGGAACACGATCAGGAACAGCCGCTTCTGGTCCATGTGCGCCGCCTCCAGCCGCTCCTCCATGCGCTCCACCGCCTGTCCACATCCACAACCATTACCGACATCCCGCTCTACACCACACTCCTCGATCAAAACTGACCTAACTAAATATTATACACGCGATAGTTTGTGTGAATGTATGGATGTTTGTTACTCTTTCACACTCAAACGGCTGGACGGATATGGATGAAATTTGGTACGAAGATACTTCGGGTCCCGGAATAGCGCGTAGGCTACTTTTCATCATAATCATCACCACGCGTGTAAAACCGCGCAGCTATTACGTTCATACAGTATATGTCGAGCCTCAACATTAATTGATCTGGCCGGTAGCACTCTGCCTTCTGAGTCGCTGGTCCCGGGTTGGGTTCCCGGACAGGTCAAACATTTGTGTGTATGATCATGTCTGTTTGACCTGTGTCTGGGTGTGTATATGTATATAAGTAAATATATAAGTATATATCAGTCATCAGGTTGCCATAGTACAGGCTCAGCCTAGTTTGGGACCTGAAGAACTTGTGTGAATGTTGTCCAAAAAAAATATCACTGTGTTTCATCGCTGTGTTTTGCTTATACTATGGTCATATTGGAAGTGTTTCTCTTGTTCAACTATACTAAAATTTTTCATAGTCAAAAGGCGCTTATTCTATTTGACTAAAATTCAAGTTCGTGTAACTCCTTACAAACGCTAATATAAGACGAGTTTTATTCAATTGCTTGTAGTTTTAGTCGGCACTAAATAAATAACGTCTAATTTTAGTTAAAACTACCCGTAATTTTAGTAAAGATATCTTATTTTAGTATTGTTATTGATAAGTGTCGTACTAACTTGGACTTTATCATAGCCATTTAAAAACTGTCTTTCATACCACGATATTAGTTTAGCTGAACAAAAGAATCCCTACCATTCTCATACTCTCATTTTTATAATAATGAGTATTCTCTGACATTGTTCAGCAAATGTTTAGCCTATGAAGATAATCTCACATTTATAAATTTATATTTTCTCAAAGTCGAACTTAATGCATAAGCTAAGTAATCAGATTTCGCCCTGAGTGCGTTAACTGATTACATGTAAACTGTCAGTATTGTTTGATTACCTCTTCTGTAGGCTTGTCTTGATCTTTCTTCTTCTTACTGTTAGAGTCATCTTCTGAATCTGAACTGCTCGAGTCAGCTCTCGCTAACGCTTCCCTCGCTTCTTGTAGTTCCCCACCTTGTCACATGAGTTATAGTTTAAAACAATGATATTATGTATTGTATGAAATGTCTGATGAGCGTGGATGAAGAGAAGGAAGTGTGTCGTGATCGTAGGAATTGGAAGACTGTGGTCTCTGACTACCCCTATAGGAAAGAGGGGTGAATTTATGTTATTAACAATGATGTTAGTGGACAAAAGTAGTATTATAGCATAGGCAGTCATTACGTTCCCACGGCTGGGACAAAGGCCTTCCCAGAGAGAGAAGAAATGACCAAAATCCACTACAGATTCATTATCAATATATTAAATATACTCGATGTGGGATTCGAAGCAAGAACCCTCTAATGGGTAGGCGACGTACCGTAAGGCTGTCATCAATACTAGTACTATAATATTTCTCCTCGTATACAATAGGATACATATTGTACTCACTCAGTTTGGATACGTGTTTGTTCATTTTGTCTATGGTCAAGTGCAGCAGCTCCCATAGATATCCGGAGGTGAAGAAGGGCGCCATCTCCTTGGAGAAGAGCCAGGTGGCGACCGCGCTGCACTCCACGATCTGCGTCTTGAGCATCTTGTCGACGAGCACGCACACCATCTGCGGATGCCGCTGCCACAGCTCCCACACGTTGCGGAGGATGCAGATCTGCGCCTCCTCAGACTCCGCTAGGATCTGGAAGCATGACGAAAAAAATATTTCAGGTGAGTGACAGAACTGGCGATGCACTTAACATATAAGAGCAAAATTTCCCTCATGCAGTAGTCGAAGAAATTTGGCATAAAGTTGTATCTATTTTCTTGGTACTTGGTGGGCGGTCTCTTTTCCGCAACCAGGCCGAAAGTTGTCTTTAAAATTAAAACTATTCCCGAGGAGGGTTTCAATTGGGAGAAGCTGAACTTGGTTCAGTTTTACCGCCTACTACAGAATTTTCCATATTCACCGCAAAAATACCCTTTTGTTCCTACGAGTTTCAGCACCCCTAAAGATATCTAGGAAAGCATTAGTATTAAAATAGAATAGATACATCAGTAACAGAGAAGACGCCGCGCAGGAGAGTTCTACGCTCTTGTCGCCGCTCGGACCTGAACCACTGAAGATGTCGATCGCAGTGATCGACGAAACGTCTGGAACACAAGTTTCACTTAGACCACGGCCAAACAGCCCGGAAGCAATACATACAACATGCAACGCCGGCCGTGAAAGCCTTAGAGTTTACATTATTAAAAAAGTCGACATAGATATTTTAAGTAATTATGCAGTTACAATAACCATAAATATGTGGAAACACCAAACTTCCATCTTACTTGCAGTGGCTAAAAGCTTGCTATGGTATTTTCCTCTACAGATTGCAACAACCTTACATGTAGAACTGATATCACCTTTAGAAAGGAGCAACTAATTATCAGCTTGCCAGCAAAGTTCTACTAGGTAGGTTGAACTACGGAGCTACGGACAGATGACCTACGGACTAAAAAAAATTCTAGTCAACTTTTTAAAATTTTTAATTTCGTTTCTTCTGGTGCAAGACACAGTTCAAGGGGATTTGTCGTTACCGGATGAATTTTGAAAAAAGGAAATTATGGTCGCCAAAAATATTTTTTTCATAGACAATGATTTCAAGTTTTTTCAAATTAAAATAAACTTCATAAACTGTCTTAAGTGGTATTTCTTTAAGTTTATTAAAAATGTAGGACTTCCAACAAAATAAGCTGGAAAATTTTGATAGTTGTCTAAATTTCATGATTAATGCGTGATATTTCTTTAATAAACATATATATACTCGTATATATTATATTATATATTTCTGCTCTCCACTTTGCTCACATGTACAAACAACAGTTAAAGGAGTAGTGTTATGCATCTAATACTGTTAAAATACTTATGAAACTCAGAAATTAACTGCGTTCTAAATTTTTAGCATAAATCTGGAAATGTAACTTTGTCAAGCATGCATTTACAGAAATATAAACAACCAAATTCCGTATTTTTTTATAAATATTCAGTTGCCTATTGTTTAGTTCGAAAACGTTTTAAGCATCTGCAAAAGGAGACAATAAAACGAGACCAACTTTCTGATCAATTGAAGTGGAATTAAAAACCTCAAGTACAATAAGTTAGAGGTCAAATTCCAGTTACTAAGCCAAACTTCAAAAAGTAGTTAAACTTAGCAATAGGCACTATTCGCATAACTCTTGCTGTCATCGTTCCCAAACGTTTGCAAAGACGATCTGTCTTAGGAAAATTGTGGTAATTCTCAAGTTTTACCCCAAGCTTATCGCATAACTGACTTTGCCAAAAAATAAAATAATATAAGGACATGTTACACAAACTAAACGTACCTTAAAAACGTAGTGAAACTTGGAGATGGCCGCAAAGCTGTGCGATATGCTCTTGCTGCCGAGGTTAAGCAAGGTTTGCACAAACACGTCGATCTTGAGCGGGTTGTGCGGCGCGGCCTGCGCCGGCGCCTGCTCGCCCTCTCGCAGCGGGTTGGGCAGATCGCGGAGCACGTTCAGAGCTTCTTCGGGGGTGCACTTGTTGCGGACGCAGATCACCAGCTGATGGGCCGCTTCGGTACCGGGAAGAGACGCTGGAAATCACACAGTTGATAAGTTAGAAACTGCCCAATGAAATGAAAGATTATATACACATTTTCAGCCACCGTTTTTAGGTAAGATAGAAATGTATCTTTTACGTTAAGGGAATATATAACATCAAAATTTTGGATAAATAACCGGACTCCTAAAAGATGAACTTTATATAACGTAAATTAAATGTTAAGGAAAATGGATTCGGTTACCATCAAACCATTTCTGAATATATTCAGCTAAAGAAAATATTCAAATGTATTCTGTGCGTTCTATTCTTCCAAGGTTACCGGGTCTTATAAGCGCCTTAAACATGTTACAATTTTCTTATCTTCTTGTATCATGTCGTATGTTTAAGTAGTGCAATGTAGATTTAAGAACAAATGTTAAATAAAAAGATTAGGAAATAATTGATGCAATTATTGTAACCGAGTGTAATTATTGTAGATTCCGACTGAGATAGCTTTATTCTACGGCTGCTGTGAACAATTCCGGAGCGGTTGCACTTAGTTGCCGCACTCATTTCACTCTCTGAACTTATAAAAACCGGAGTTGATATATGGTGCTATTATTTAGTATATATATTGTACTAGAAACAACGAAGCTGTTGGAAATATATACATACTAGGTGCTCCCAGCGGTTTCTCCAGCGTGGAATTCGGTTCCCCGTTACGTAAACTATCCCACGGAACATTTTGAAACGTAAAAAGTGAAAAAAAGTCTATGTAGTATAGTAGTCTATGTTGATATAATCTATTTATTTTCATTTTATCTAGATCTGCACGGCCATACTACCGTGATTGACTAACATACACCCATCAAACTACGCATTTATAAAAGCAGCCTTTTTGGTTAATCCAGGGTATAAGCTATCTCCACAGAAAGTTTCACGCAAATATCAGGCGTGAAACAGTAACAAACATACATCCATACATATATAGTTACAAACATTCGCATTTATAATATTAGTACGATTAGCAATATATTAGGTCCTTGCATATGAAATCGGCGTTATGTCAAACTGGCCAGTTTGATCTCAAATATCTGGCGTTCGATTAGCAATTCCAAATTTAAATGTATTCCAAATTTACGATTGTGTTTCAATTTAGTGATTCAATTGTATTCGCACGATTGGATTTTATTTTGACGTGTTCTGTTCACAATATAAAAATCTCCGACACCCACTGTACTCCCCGAGCCTTGCTCCAACAGATTATAACTTTACAGGAATTGAAAGAAATATTGGCTTTCAAAACCGCCTTCAAAGATTTCATTGATTCTCGCTCTCAAATTTTTTTCAGAAAAGATATGTATCAATGAACGTCCAACGTCCACAACCCTGAAGCCACATCGCTATAGTAACTCTTTACACTGTTTTAACTGGTATAGCGTGGCACTTACGCGTAGTCGATATCACGATCGACAGTTATTTCGACTTCTTCCGGAAGCCTTCATCAGGATCTTGAGTGCGGTGCGTTCGTCGTAACGCCCCGTCTCGCACATCGACGGCAGTGTAAAGTAATTATGTATAACGTGTATGTAAGGAAAGCGAATCAATCGAACAAATTCCCTACCCGGCGATGCGTGAAGCATACTCCAAATAAGTAAATGAGCCGCGCGACAAATGAATGTATAAATAAACATTTGCTAATACATGGGAATCAATCAATAACGATATACGGTTTCAATGTTAATATTAATATTATTGGCAACGTTGAATCTTATGCAGTTAATGATAGAGTGTAATGTCTAATATATGAGCAAAATACCTTAATTATAGACCAAGAGCTGTCTTATTTTTACGGTATTCACATGACATTGCTAGTTCTAAGTCAAAATAGCTGTCAATACTGGGTGATATTTAGACTTTTAATGAACATTATAGAATTGGTCATGCCCTTAACGAATTAGGAGCTTTCATTTCGAAGGACTATAAAGAAGTTGCTCTTGACTGATAGATCCTGAAGGAAAGAAGCCCATGCACGGGCAAAGCTTGAGGAATTGTGTAAATTATTTACTCACCTGACTCCCAAAATAAACACAAATAAAAGACCTAGTCTATGGTCAAAACTATACTAGAAACTTTAAACACACCATTAATAAATATTCGAAAGATGCCAAGAGAGAGTGTGAAACAATTAAACCTAGGCAGAATATACCTGTGCAGGCCAAGGACCAAAATTAATTCATCATCATCATCAAAATTAATTAATAACAATAAATTATATATTCCCAGCGAGAACTCTACTTTTTTCCACGTTTTCATTTCCACGTGAATGCACTCGCGGCTAGTCAGTTAAGATATTGATATCATTGATATACCAGGGCCGTAAGATGGCAATATGCTGGACTCAAAAAAGCCAATTTTGAGTTATTGGTACTTTTAAGAGGTTTTTTTTTTTAATACAACATTCACACAAGGTCTTCAGGTCCCAAACTGTATGAGTGTAATAAAAAAAAAAAAAAAAACTAGGCTGAGCCTGTACTATGGTTACCTGATGACTGATATATACTTATATACATGTACACACCCAGACACAGGTCAAACAGACATGTTCATACACACAAATGTTTGACCTGTCCGGGAATCGAACCTGGGACCAGCGGCTCAGAAGGCAGAGTGCTACCAACTGCGCCAACCGGCCAGGTGCGGATGACATTTGAGAGACGTGCGTCGTTTACGGGCAGAAAGGGTTCCAGATGCTCATTTAGAGATATGTGACTATGACTTAAGCTAGTACGAAAGTAATCGCGAATCGTCTCGGGCGCTCGGATCAGTCCACTTACTTATTAGTATTTATAGTGAATAATTAATAGAGTTAAGTCTTTAAAAGGATTGAAAACGTATCATAATGCCTCCAGGGGGTCATCCGCCTAAAAATATTGCTTTGACTATTGTTATAGCCTTCGACTTTTTTTCCTTCTTTTGGAACCTAAAAAAGCTTCATCAATTAGTTATTTATTAATTAACTAATTATAAAATTGATTTATTAACAATGAATCAATTTTTGAAGCTTTCTTAGGTTCGAAAAGAAGGAAAAAAAGTCGAACGCTGTAACAATAGTCAAAGCAATATTTTTAGGCTGATGATTACAGATCCATAGGCGACGGTGATCGCGTATCATCAGGCGGTCCGCTTGCTTGATTGCCACCTATTACATAAAAAATTAAAACATACTGTAAGAAAGCTGTAGTTCCTAAACTAATATTAAATCATTCAGCGCGACAATCGCGTACCGCGTGCGACAGGGTTGCTACAAAAACTGCCCCTCCCCACGAGATGGAAAGTAGGCACGCGATCTTGAAATTTCACTCGGGCGGACAGCGTGCAAGAAAACAGTTTTTTTTTCGCTGCGGACATGATTGTCTAGCTAATGAAAGACTGCTGCAAGACCCCAGTACGTATTAGAATTCCATAATTATGAAGTAATTGTCGATTTTCATCTTAACGCTATATATATATATACATAAGGGTTCTTAAAACACGAGTGTAAGTTAAATAACGACACGTAGGCGAGTTTTTTTATAGTATTACACGAGTGTTTTATGACCAAATTATGTGCAGTTTCAAACACTACTTTATCTAATCTCATAAAATAGATAATTAAATTTACGTAAAATCACAGCATATGTTTGCATTTATTTGTAAATGTTTAGCGCCAAAATCCATTTACTGGTCGCACATGCGTGTTGCGCCGCATCCACAGACTATATGTAGAAAAACTGCATTGCAACCTCCTTGGTCCATCTGAAGTTGTATCTTAATGGTAAAAGTTAACATATCTATACAGTTGTCATAGAAGAGCTGTATCGAAATGTTATGTTTTTTAATTTATTTCGATATATTTTCTATAAAGACTGTCTTTCAAGTTCTGTTTTTGATTTTTTAACTTTATATTTCAGTATGAGATTAGATAAAAAAGACTGGTGCATTATCCTTATCAAAATCTCCATGGTTAGCTATTTTTAAATCGGATAACTACTAAAGCGTATTTTTTGAAACTATTATTCATTTCACGCATTTTACTTTCATATTTATTCCCATAGAAATGTCACCAAAATTGGTTCAATACTTTGTAGTTTTTAAGAAAATGTTCAACTCAGCTTGTCGGTTTAAACATTGTTTAAACTACGTGATTATCGTATAATCATAATTAAATATTATTACGTAATATCACGTGCATGTTAAAACTAATTTATACTAGCGTGCTGTAATACAAACATGACATTAATCAATTTCAGTAGAAACCACAACAAGTAACATTGTTTTCCACTACTTTATTCATAATGACTACCGGGATTGTTTGTTGTTGGTATTACAAAACCGAGGAGCTAACATAAAATGAAGACGAATTAAAACATAACATATTAATAATTGAAAAAAAAACAACAACACTACAATACAAATTAAAATATTTAATAACAATAAAACTAATAACAAACAACAAACAAAATTGTGTTTCTGTACAATATTGAATTGTCTTGTAAGTGAATTTTTTTTGTAATTTCTTAAGACAATAAAGTTCAATACTTGTAATCTACTTTAAATTGTTAAGGAATAAAAGGCTTAAATAATATGTGTTTTTGCGTTTCTATGAAAAACGTGAGCTCCACTGTTTTAATCCCTGAGCTAAAATATATTTTTTTGTACTTATATGATAATAATTATACTAATATGTTTGACACACTCATTATATAACAAGCACATTTACAATTTCTGACTAATAAAGTTTCTGATAACATAATTATAGGTACCGACGGCAATTATTACTACTGATTTGTTCTTAAACATCACAAGGTAATTAGGAAATAAATATAATAACAACAGTGCCTTGGTACTTTTATAAAAAGTACCAAAGTATTCCACGAAATCAATTGTTCGCAGCTGCGCGTTGTTATGGTAAGGAAATATATTTTAAAACTGTGAGACTACCACTAAAGATTTCAGATTAACACCTAAAACTAAATTTCACCTTTATATGATAATAATAAGTATTAACTGTAGTTACCAATCCTGTAAAGTTTTATATAAGCGTTTAGTGCTTGCAAAACATAATACTTTAAGAATTGTATACTCTAGGACTTATTTACACTGGAAATGTACTATTAGAATAATTTAATGTTAAATAAAGTATTTTTGAATTGAACTGTTTGCAGCAGGCAAGATATTTAGCTTATGTTATGCTAAGAGTTTTATGGTTCATTGCATTATGGTTAGGTGGAACTTCACGTTAAATTTTTTGAAGTAAAAATGTCGGGTTCTAGTAGGACTTGAACCCACGACCACAGTATTCCGTCTAGTCACCTTTTATGTAATACTGTCTATATGGCACTATCAACCAACCAAAAGTAGTCAGGTTACAGTTATAATAAATTTGATTTTTTAAAATTTATAATACTTTATTGTTAAATATTGATATGGCATTATAATTAAGATGCATTTTTAAATTACATTTATATCATTACCTTTTTACTACATAATTCATATGTATGTTTATATATTATATGATGACTTGGCGTATATATATTGGCGTATATATTATATATAATAGTATGACCTAATAAGGTTCGATTGTGTTTCATATTTTATCTTTTTAAATTTATTTATAATTATATTTTTTTAAATGTTTGTTCAATATTTTAATTGAAATTGTAGTGTAATATTTAAATGTGAATTATTTAATTCAAACACAATTTAGTTTCAACTATTGATATTTTTATCCGTACATGTTTCCTTTTGGCGTTTCTATTTTCCCCTCCATAAACAATCTTCTGAAATATGAAACTACTAGCTGCGCCCCGCGGTTGTACCCGCGTGGTGATTAAAAACGGTGAAAATAAGCCTATTTGTTAATCCATGGTATAAGCTATCTCCATACCAAATTTCATCGATATCGGTGTAGTGGTTTGAGCGTGAAGAGGTATCAAACATACACACAAACTTACGCATTTATAATATTTGTAGGATACGCATTTATAGCATAAGCAAGTATTGTTATTCGCCCAATATCGACCGGCGCGGCGGCGGCAGTATGCCCGACGAAGAATTTCCGCAGCCGAGGGGGTGGTAAAGCAGTTTCCACGTTTCCACACCAGTCTGTTCGACACAATGCGATAGGAGCGCACGCGTCACAAAAAAAGAAGATCTTGAAATAGTACAGTGGCGCAGAAAAACTGATCGTGCAGTGCCGTGTTTGTGATAAAGATGAGATCCGCATTGCTATGCGTTTTCTTCGCGTTAATTGTGAGTTTATTTGTCTGAAAAACATTTAATCTATTCATTGGTTACTGAGTTTCACGAAAACAATTACTATTGAAACACTTGATTTTTTAAAATTTCGCATAATTGAAAGTATTGCCTTGAATGCAATACTACTACTTTTACTTTTTTTGTTCTTGTCCTTATTCCACGCAAGAGGGGGTTGTAATTAATACATAATTACAAATAAAAATAATGAATGGGAGAAATATAGTGTTCGATAATTTAGTATTTCAAACTACTTCTGTGCCAATTCAATATTTTTGCAGATTGATAATTTGAAACATTTACTTTTTAACTATTAAAATACCTGTTATAAACATTACAAAACTGCAAAACACAGATATATGTTATGCTATAATATCGTCGACATGAAGGTGTATTTACAATGTTAATTTCAAATCATATTTGAACATACAAAAGATACCCCCGGATGAAACAATGAGCTTTCCTTATTAACTGTTTGTACCAACGAAATATTCAGTTCAAATGAAAGAACAGTATTTTTATTTCATTGGTCCGATACCTTTATTAAAATAAAATACTAATTACCACTAAATTAATACTACTATAGCTACTACATTAAAATTTGAGCAATCCACTAGCCGTTTCCAGCTTATATATACATAGCTCAAATGCTAGGCACGCTGCCAACTGGTAGCGGATCCAATCCGCTACACTTATTCTAGCAGCATTGCCCCATGGAATTGCAATGCTAATTCGTGGAGCGAAATATGTGTCAGCATTCACGCGTCGCATCGATCAAACGAAAGGTCGATCAAAAAAACAAAAGAGAGATAAGTTTTGGTAAACCCGATAAGCTTCTTGTCCACATGAGCCTAATGTCTCAACCCTCGACCCAAACTGCTCAGATATGTAACCACTACCCAGGTTAGCGTATTTTCGCCGCTCCGCTTGCTATGCCGTTAACAAAACTAAATTTCACAAATTACATCTTTCGACATAAACAAATATTATATTTTAGCTTTTTATACATAAAGTCACGCCTAGATCCCGTAAGGATAGGAGACCAAATTACTACGACCCTGACACACCTCTTTGATTTTATTCATTCTCATCAAACCTAAAGAGGTTGTAAAGACATGATCGTGTGTTTAGAGTACTCTTTTTTTAAATTTATAATTAAATTATAATTATAATATTACATTATAATACGTGACATAGATAGTTCGTTAATTCACACATGCATAAGAGTTCAAGGTTCGCTTCTAAATGCACAAAAGTAAATTATTTCCAACCATAATATTATATTCGTAATAATCAACAGCTACAACGACCTTCTTTCATTCATAACTATTGTTGGGCGATGAGATTTTCCCATCTCTGCTGGTGAGAAGTAAATGGAGCGATGGTGAACTAATGTCAATAGGGTTGGTATCTAGCTGTGGCGGGATTATTAAGATATTGGTTTTAGCAAACAGTTAAAGGTTTCAACCAACTTTAACTATAATTACGTCCAAGTTTAAAGCTAAAATAGGGTACCGTAGTCACGTGAAGGGACACGATCGAACCCAATCCAATAAATAGCAGTATAATTGCAGTCGCCATTGCCGAAACCGGGAAGAAGCGATGATGATTGGTTTTAGTTTTCAAGCATCTGACAGTAAGATCCGGCAGTTATTTTAAATAGCCAGATAGCTGACATTTTTAATTCGTGTATCTTTAATACATAGACTTATACGCAAGTAGTAAAAAAGTAACAAGTATTGTCATCGGCTAACACATTTACAATAAATGCCGCTTTATAAGCTATACATATATGCGCAAAATTATATTGAAGCTGACTACGAAAAGAACAAAGCTGATTTTCAGCTGTGCCCTTTTCCCACCTGACTAGCTGCTTGTCGTGTCGTTTAGAAAAAATAATATGCTCGGCCTAGACTTGGAACAACATAAATTTAGAAAAAAGGGTGGTACTTATAAAAAAATATTTAAACTAGGTAAAACTGTGCGATATGCAAATGTTCTTATTCTATTTATGTTGAAACAGGAATTAGCAATTAGACATTCCCGCTATACTGTCTTAGCAGCAATTGCTTACGATAACATAATATAAATAATAGAAGCAAGAGAGAAACGTCAGGACGCAACAATTGGAAATCTTTAACATCTGCTTCACCTTGCGGGAAACAAGCGTGACGTCATATAATATCCTAAAACATGAACTCTTAATGCGGATGTTGGTCAGCACCAATTTACATGACGGTTAATCAAAAGATGAACCGCAATTTAATAAAACATTCTTTAATTAATATATATTAAAGATGTTACTCTTTAGAATCATTTAACAAAAACGTATTTGGTATTATACACAAATTAGACATACATACTTCTAAAATGTAGCAACCCTATCGAAGACCAATGTTCCGTGGAAAACCAAATGAAATAATGTAACATTAAAAATTCACAGATTGAATATCTCGCGGCTGTAAAGCGTGGGACATTCCGAATTAGAATATAATTATACGGGTTCCGTTTGTTTAGCCGAAGTTGCATGTATTAACTTCTTGGTGCATTGCTGACGATAATTCTACAACTGTTATGAATTTATGCGAGAATGCACAAGTAATTATTGTACACTTTTAGAAATAACTGCCTAGTCAATAGTTTTGTAGTTCTGAAAGCATTATTGGACATGCATGAAATCAGTTTTTTGATAGTTTTTGATAGCTCAAAAGATAGCATTATTTTGTGCATTAATTTATATAGAAAATAATACATACATTTTATTATTTTATTGGGATTTGATCATGTCTACCTTATATGGTCAATGAAATCAATTACATTATAGTCTGAAGTCGAAACACCCTAGAACATACACTATCAGAGGTGTCTTACACAGACACAAAAAGAAGTGCGTTTGCCGCTTGACCACTGTCTCACTCTGAACACCGACTTCGACAAGTTATTTCACACTTTTGAGTGTTGAAGTCGGTTCCATTTTTTGGTAAAAATTGTACATAATGTCTCAAAACCACGTCAAGTATATATCCCGTTTCCAAATTAAAAAATAATCATTTCACGGATTCTTATGAAAAACAAATGGATTTAAAGTGTTTCAAAACATTTTAGTAAGTAAGAGCGTAGTGGGTATTCTAGAACCATTCTTCCGCTTATCTCATATATCTCCATAAATCTTTATAAATGTGTACATATTGCATCTTTTTGGATCCGTAGCTAATGTCGATGACCACAATATGAAAAAGAAACTATCTTACAAGATATTACATACTTTGTGCTCCACGGTACATGCACAATCAGGTCTAGATCACTCATGCTGGCAATCTATCTACACCATATATTATAGTTAACAGCACAAAGAAATTGGACATTATGAAATGTTAGTAATCTATAGATTTGATCTCGATAGTTCGTCGACCTTCAATTGTTACCTATGCAGTCGAAAACGTACAAACAATTAGAATAGATCGGCAGATGTAAGTGTAGATTAAGTTCCCTCAGATTTTCGGACTATTGTATACATGTTTTAAACATTCGATAGAAACACGAAATGTCTATTTAAAAATGGCGAGTCGCTAGTCTCTCATTTGTAGATAGTCTTAACTCCCTGAACTGCTAATGTTAAATGAAAGATTATAGTACCGATGTAAAAGATTATCACAGACCTACATAAACTTATATTTATTTATTTTATTTACTTATATCCAATGTTTGTTTCAGTTTATCTAATGAAACATTACAATATACTTTTTTGAAATAATATATTTTAAACAAATTACAATAAAACACTGAGATAACAGTAAAGCAACCCACTAGCTGCTACCAGCCTATAGATAGCTCAAATATTCCAACCAATTATCAGTTGAAAGCATCTCCAGAACGCTAGCAGCATCGCCCTGTCGAATTGCAATGCGATTCGTGGTATATATACGTGATAACATTTTGGTGTCGCGTCGCATCGACCAGGTGCTCTGATAAAGGGCTTGATATATTTATTAGGGCGTGAAACATTGAAAGCTTAACAACCACGTTGCAGTTTGTGTAAATAAGAGCTATATTTCAACAGCACTTACAAATGTATTCTCTCTTTCTAATAGTTCTAGATAAGTAATACTTAGATAATAATTCTACAGTTGTTAAAGTATCAACTAGGATTTTCATGTCTACGAATAAAAACCTTATTTGGCATATTGTGAATCTTATCACAAAATACGTTGACTTACGGTTTCATTATAGTAAACCGTTTAGAAAAGGTTACACATAACTAAACAAAAGAGAAACCCTTTATCAAGTTAGAACAAAGTTGGATTATTACGAATGAATTTTGAAGCACTATCACGTCTGTTAATGTGTGTTGGTTTACACACCAAAAATTCTTAGAAACAAAAAAGACTTTTAAATAGACTTGGTAAAGTAGTTTTTCCTAACAACACAAATTATAAACTAATGCTTCAATCCCGAAATGATACGTAATATAATAATTTAAAAAATCGACAATATGATTCGATTGGAAACTCGGCTTGGCTCGCTGCGGCCAGTGCACGGTGGCGACAAGCACGCGAGGCGCGCACGCCACTGCGCCGCACTTTCCCGCACATCGCCATTTTACTTTCAAACGCATACTAATACATCCACATTTTTCAACGGCGATAAATGTCGTTTAATTAACTATTCATGAGAATATGTATTTGTCTGATCATGCCATTATTTGATACTACCAAAGTAAAAATTACTCCTTTTCCAAATTAATACATTTCTCTGGACCACAATTTAAAAAAATATAATTTTAATTTTTTCAGGGACACAAAGAAGGATGTATGGCTGCGGAAGAAGATTTTAGGCCAACACCGATCCCAATCAACGATTGGAATGGCGGCAATCGGGAAGGTACAGAAGCCGTGATGGGAATGCCCACTGGCGCTGGCACGTTACACGAGGTCATCGCGACTGATGCTCCCCCCGTCGTCGCAGTGGTCCCTGCACATTACTGGGAGGACGCTCTCAGACACAGCGTGTACCTCACTCTCGTCAGAGACAAAATAGATCAACTCATAGCCAAAGGCTCTGTCATATCCCCCGACACCAAGCCCGATCATCCCGCGTCAAAAGAAGTCGACGATCACGATCTATGGGAGAAGATCAAGTCTGCACCCTTCGATAGATTAGACACAGAGGAACCGGCCTATTTAGGTGATATAACGATAATTTCGAAGGGCCGTCTCTTGGAAGAAAAGAGTGGCCTGAGGTTCACAGAGGACGAATTATCAAAGGAAAAGTGCATCGGACAAAATTGCACTGAGGATGTTAAAGCATACTGGTCGGTTAAGCGTATGAGGCAAAGAGATGCGGAGACCACTCCCGGGACATATCATTACGAACTTACGTTTTCTGTTAGCTCTCAAACTCAAAAGAAACAAACTAAGCCTTACGAAAACCCCGTAAGGACATTCACTGTACGGGAAGGAACGCCAGTGGAGAGACCGCAATATCGCGCCCACGAGCCGCCACCGTATGGGCCCAGGCCTCAAAGAGCGGTGTGGTTTCACAAGAATATCGTTCCGACAGCACCACATCAAAATCGTGACGAAGAAGATAGTTTAGATAGACTGTTTTCTTCGTTATTTTCCTTAGACGACGAACCGCCGGTCAAACGATACAAACAAGTATCTTATGTACCCCAAATGTATCCACAGCGCTCTAAAGTGGGGCATGTCGGAACTCCAGCAGACCAACACAACCACAATCAGAAGCCATCTTTATCATACCCCAGTAAGTCTCATCATCAAACTTCACATAAATACGGCCGTCCACCAATCGGACCACAACCTGTCTCTCACCAACACTCTCAGCATCATTACATAGACTTGGAATCGATACGAAATCAAAACCAATACACAGCTCCACAGTCAGACTATAAATATTTCCCGACCAATATAGTCAAGACAACAAAACACGCCGTACTGCCAACGCCTCCAATCTCTTACGCACCATTGAATATGACAATGGAGGTGGCTCAACATTTTAACGCGACAGAGAGCACTCCAAAAGATCCCGAAATAATAACAGCATTTACAACGTATTCAAAGCCTAGACCACAACCAACAAAGATCAGTTATTTCCCGGAACACGTGCGACCACCAATATTCAATGCACCACCGGGAGTATTCGTCACTATGGATAAGAAACCCTTCAAGCCAATGCCACCACTCAAATATTTGCATTCACAGAATCCAAATAAGCATAAACCCGTAGATTTCCGACCGAGCCCTCAAGTCCTTGATGCCCAATTCTCAGATCCTCTGTCCGTTCCATCGACGGACGCATTCCGGCCAATAATGAGCTATGGGGCAGGGAAAACTAGTACAGATTCGAGTGAAGTAGCTGAAAGCGATATTAGAGCTAAACCTCTTCGAAAAACCAAACCACCAAAAAAACACGACAATATCAAATCACACCGAACAACTACGAGTGTACCAGAAATAATTACCGCGCATAATGAAATTTTAGAAGAAATGCACTGGGCGAATATTTTGGGAGCTTTTGCTAAAACCACACCTATGGTGTCTCACAAAATGAATGTCAATGATACCACTACGCCTCTACCGTCGACTACTGTTTCATCTACGACAACTGTATTGACACCGAACACCACCGAGGTCGAAATGACCAGGACAACGACAAAGTCGTCTAAACTCAGACGCACACGGCCACCACCGAAGTTCGCAAAGCCGGTGAAGGTAAAGAAGCACAAACGTGTTACTTCTACAACGACCACTTCGACAACGAGCACGACTACAGGAAAACCGTACCACAGAAGACCAACACAAGACTTAACACCGCAGGCCAGCTCGGCCCCATCAGGTGCCACGAAATCTACTTGGGAACCTATCAACAAGATTCAGAACGCATCTGTGTCGACCACAATGAGCCCCAATGTTATGAATATAACTGTTACATCTACGACACCTGTACCTTCCACTACATCAGCTAAAATTGACTCAACAACCTACAGAACTTCAACGACTACGCGACAAAAGGCAACCATAATTGAAGCCCCTAGCACAAGCATTGAAATGACAACAACCATTTCAAACACGCACCCAAAAATTAAAGAAAATCGCTACAGACAGTCAACATTAATGTACAAAGGTACTTCGGTCAAGCACGATAAATGGAGTTCACCTAATGTGATGGAAAAGAACAAGGCAGCCATAGACAGGGCAAAGTTAGCACACCCACAATCGGGAAACAATCCACGGAGAAAAGGGTCTAATTTCCAGGGATACGCGTCATCGAATCGCAAAGTTGTTGATGAGGAACGTAACAGAGAAGACCACGTAGACCACGTTTTTAATCCTAATTTAAATGTTATAAGCCTTACTACTACGTCTAAGCCCACAACAGATGAAGTTGTATTAACATCAAAAACAATGCAGGCAACATATGAGGATTCTGCCGAGCAAAATGAAAAAATTGAGCTAGATGATGCAGTTGGTACTGAAGATCCGGACAACGAGAGTGACGATTCTGAAGATGTTGAAGATGACACTGAAGATACTGACGATCAAGGGGAAAAGGATAAAAGTGAATACATATTCAATGCTTCTTCTAAGCAAGAGAATTCAAGCGAAACAAATCTGAATCTGGTAGCAACAACAGAAGACACCGTTGTGACAACAGAATATGCTATCGCCAAAAACAAAACAAAATGTAAGAAGAAGCAAAATCAGAGTCAAGAAAATAATCTAACATCCAAATCTACTAGTGACGAAAGCAAGATATCAGTAGCTTCTATAGAAATAACAACAGAAAAATTATCAACAGCGGACTTTTTCAATCAAATATTTGGAATGACAGTGGATCAAAATGAGGCAGACGGCAAGCATACCGAATCAAAATATGTTGATAATGATGAAGATTTGGAAGAGTTTCTGGAATCGATTAATAGAAAAAAAGACAATAATGATACAAACGAAGATGAGTATGAGGCAGAAGACAAAGACGACGATGAAGAAAACTCTCCATTCAACAATGACGAAGAGAACCGATTCGCGAGAAATGCCGATGGGTCGTACGAGGACTACCAAGAGCGACCCTACAGTCTTATAGAACTAATGGCCATGGAATAGACTGACCTTTATCTAGTTATACATACATTGCTGTTACAGCTTTAAATCATCATTTCTCAGATCTCGTCCAATAGACAACATATCTATTAACGTGAAGTCCAAATACAAAGATAAAGTAGCATTTAGTGTGCGCCGTAGGATCATATCCAAAGCGCACGTCCCATTTCCAATCACGTTATACATGTGTAAATATTTCTCTGTTTAATAAGTTTAGATTAAGACAGATATTTGTAACGAATAAACTATTTTTTATTACTTTAATTTTTATCTTACCTGCGCCTTCCATGGAGTATTTGTAGATTGGTTCAGGTTTGAGAGGAACAAATGAAGCAAAAGATTCTGGTGTGATGTCTTTGATCCTCTGATGGTAGGACAACCTGCAAAAAACAAAGATATTTTACATTTTTGAAAAATTTTGAGTGAAGCCCTGAACTTTACTTCAATCAAGTAAATATAATCAAGATTATGTTTCATCAACTGTGATTGTACTTAACATACAATTCAGTGAAGGTAACAGCGTTATCAAACTCCCAGCATAGTTATAGGGTACTTTCAAATACCTCCAATTTGACCCTCAAATTTGAAAAACTGTCACCAAACAAATATTTGCTGGCTCTCAAGGACTGCTGCCTGAACAAGGCAGCCGTCCTTGAGAGCCAGCAAACATTCTAGGTCCAGTATGATTACATTGTGACAGACTATAGACATACATTTATATAGACCATCAAGTGAATTAGTGGTCAAACGCTAGACCTATAAAGTAGAGATCCGCGCCACGCCGGCGTGCCGCCGCCGCCGACTCAAAAAAAAAGTCGCGCCGACTTCAAAAATTAATTCAAATTTACCGCAAGAGACCAGAGACAGATAGATATAATTATATGCATGTCAACAGTTAATATAGTTCCTCCATACCAGTTAGGCTTTAGGTAAGGCCATGGTTGTTAATATAAAATATTCCATTCTGTCTAAAGGTTGACTAATATGTCCAGGTTAAGTTGTCAAAAAAATTATCATTGGCGTCGCATCCAGTTATCGTGTCTTGACATATGGCAACTCGTCGCGGACAGTCTGCAGATTCTGCAAATCTTACAGCTTTTTTTACATATATGTATACGCACTGTATATGTGCTTACCCACCGCGCCGGTCGTAAAGTCCTGTGGACAGACATGTGAGATAGGCCCGTACAACTTCCAATAGCTTTCACACTTTGTACTTCTTCTAAGAAATTTTATTATAACATGTTGGGTTTGTACCATCGCTAATGGCATTTTGAACATTTCATCTAAATTAACCATATCAAAAGTAAAAGATAAAATTTTTAACAATGCATTTTAGTGTTGTTATTTGACACATTCCTGTCTTTTCGTGTAGTAAAAAATAGTAAATGTTATTCTCCTTATTAGCATAGCATATGCTACTCAAAATTAAAGCACAGCACCAGTACGATAGAGGTGTAGAAGATATTTAACAGCAGGCTGACGACAACTGACCATTATCACAGATGATAGCTTTTATAGTTCACTTAATGACACCATTATTCCAAGCAACTAAATGTGTGGATGAAACTTCAGAATGATATGAACCTACAGTAAACTAAAATCTGGATGTTTTACAATTTCAATAAGTTTCTGCAAAGTGAGCAGATGGAAAGGCATTATTTATTCACCTTAGACATTTACCCAACACCTCCTTGATGAACCTTGGCTTGGGGTGATCAGGATCCAACTGTGTGCATCCTTCCCAATCTTCCCATGACCACCGGTATTGGAAGTTGCCCAAGTGGTATGAGAACCAATTCACAAATCTGGAAACAACACATGCAATAAATGTTATGAATGACATATTAAAATTGAAATCGAATTATATTTCTAGTCTTGCAAGTTGTGAAATCTGCTTCCTGGCGAAACTAAATAACCATTGAAATATTTATAGTAAACAACTCAAAGTAAACTGTACCAGGGCTGTGCCCTACCTTGAGGGATTTGAAGATGACAGAACCTCTATAAAATTTCAAAAACTAAATTATTCCATGATTTTTTGGTTCTTTAAATCAATCAATCATTACTTAGGTTAATTTCTTACACAAGAGAATAATTGAAAATGAAATGAAAGAAAATGAAATGAAATTTAAGTAATTTATAATATATTAATTAATTTTTATAATTATATTAATAATTTATTGACTATATAATATATTTATGGCCAACTTCTTGGCTGTAGACAGTGCTGTGGCGCAGTGGTCAGTCTCAGTGACATGACTTCTGTGTCTCCAGGACCCTGGGTTCGAATCCCAGCAAGGGCAAACATTTGTGCGATAAGTGTAGATGTTTCTCACGGGTCTTGTTTGTTTGTGTGTTGTGATTGTGTGTCCATGCCTCCCGCGACACAGGGAATCCTAGTGCGGGGGTTTGAGTGTGATAAAAAAAAACCAATTGTTAAAAAACAATTTAATTTTTTTTCAAATAATAATTTACTCCATACTCATGGTTATGTTTTCAAACTTTTAGTTGCCTGAACACAATGGATAACAAACTGGATTTTATAAGATCAAGAAATAACGCATTGTCATCATCATCATCATCTCCGCCATAGGACGTCCACAGACATAGGACATAGCCTCCCACGAAGCTGTTCGAAGATCTTAATTTTTAAGCATTGCGGTATTTTGGAGAAGACGTCGCGGAGTATCCCCAATTTTACTAAAAATAAAATACTCAGTAAAGTGGCTACTATCGACATGTGACGTGGCATGATCATGTGAGCTGTGAGCTGAGGCATATTTTAAAACAATGTATTTTATATTATTGTCTTACCTATCGAAGCATGCCACATTCATAGTATCTATCCTCATAAACAATATCTCTGTAGCCTGAGCCAGCACTTGTGGCATAGTCGAAGGTTGCAGTTTACACAACTCAATCAGAATTGATCCATAACAGATCTCAAGAAATCTCGGAGTTGGCAGATTAAACAGCTCAGCAAATATCACTTCTACAATACAGTACTCCAAAGGTATTTTTGCTTTGTATGGGAAGCATAGCAGTTGTGCAGCACATTCCTTTCTCTCCAAATGGTACGCCTCCAGTATGTTGTGCAGGTGTTCTTCAATAAGAAATCTTTCAATGGAATGAGCTCCCGGTAAAACTGGGCCATCTGGACAGTCAGTGTAGTCAAACATGCGAAATATGACACGAGGCATTGGATACGAATCATTGTCATTGTGTGGTGGAGGCTGGAATTTAAAGGAAAAGTAATTATAACTTATGTCAATAAAGAATCAGATAGCAAGGTGAGACATATAGCCTGTGTTATGAGGTACCAGCACTTCCCCTTGAATATTGCACTCTACATAGTGTTAGTTCATCAATGCATTATGATTTAAGTGGTATCCTTAAGTAGGTAGTGTACATAATAATCCATTAATCTTTAAAAAAATAATACATCTAAAATGAACGCTTATCTAATTAGCGTTATGTAGTGTGTCAATCAGTATGCACACATAGGTATTATGGTGATGGTTTAACTTGATATAAATCATCTAACTACTTCTTCATTCTTTAACAATACACATTGTTAAATATAGTAGAATAGAGAGTATTCACACTGTCGACAATGTATGTTAAAAGCAAGATGTTGTCCAGAACACAACTTTAGAATACATAACCAGTTTTACAAGTAGTAGATAAGAGGTGTTGCTACTACACACCACATAATATGTATGTGTTTGTACATTATAATATTATTTCAAATAGGTGGTTATCATTGACATGGACTGAGAACTGATGAAATTCATGAGAAATAGAAAATCGCACACAAATATAGAAAAATAACTAACATTTACTGCACACACTCAACTATATTAAATTAAATTCCTAGTTCCCTATGTGACATCATTTATTATAAGTTTTCTAATACTTTGTAGAAAGTTCTATAGACAAGAAAAATGAAGAAAATTTTGCACTCTCTTTATTCTCTCTCGTTTTGAGGACTCCAAATGAGTGAAACCGTGCAGTGCAGATAGTATATCAAAGTTATTAAAAAACCTGTAATAAACATAAATTAAGAACCTATGTAACAGTTTGTATTTATGTTGTATTTTATGAGGAAGAATTAATCGTATGTTAATAGAAGATCAGTGATGATGTAGATTGATGGATGAAAGGGGAAAAAATGATGTATGGTTTGTATTGAGGACTAAAAAAGCAATAATATAAATGTGAGTAAAACTGGATAATCCCAACTACACTAATATTATAAAGGCAAAAGTTTGTATATATGTGTGTGTATGTTTGTTTCTTCTTCACACTCAAATGACTGAACTGATTTCAAATAAATTTGGTATGGAAATAGTTTGGTCCCTAGGCACATAGGCTACTTTTCATCCTGAAAATAATTGCTGTTCCTGTAGGATAAGCTAATAATTCAACAAGCTCTGTTACTCCACTCATGCTCAAGCAACTTTAACTGATGTAATTTGGTATGGATATAGGTTAGACCCTGGAATTACACATAGGCTACTTTTATCCCGAAAAAGTATACTTCCTGTGGGATAATTGAAGTAGCTGGAAATCTATGTGGGTGTAACCGCAGGGCGCTACTAGTAATATTATTTGTCAAAAGTTTGTTTGTTGTTTCTCTGTTTATTGTTTGTTACTTGTGTGCATGCTAAAACTACTTAATGGTTTCTTAATGGATACTTGGAAGATTGGATTGGATTTAGAATGAAGATAGCTTATACTCTGAATTAACACGGAGACTACTTTTAACCCAAAAATAATATAAAAAATATTGACTCTTCCCATAGGAAGATGGAAGTACACAAAAATCATCAATATCACATTCCATTTCACTGCGGTCTTGATTTCTAACCTGACTGAATTTATTACTTTTTTAAAATTTTATAATGCTATGAATATAATGATTTTATAATGTTTGAGTAATGTATATGAGGTTGGTTAACTTTTCATATATACTCACTCTCCCCACACACACCCTTCACACACACATATGCAAGGCAATGAGTAAATTAAATGGTAACATAATTTTGTAAACTTAAAGTCTTTTATTAGGTAATAGCTACTTTTCTTAAATTTGTTAAGTACAATCTAGTCTAACCTTTATTTACTAGACTTAATCAACAGTTAACCTACTTCGGAAGAGCGGGATCCTCAAACACAGGTATTTCCATACTTAAAAAAAGGGCCCAAACCAATTAAATGTAAATAAAGATTAAGTTGATTGAATAAATTATTTATATATTGTATATATGGTTAAATGTTATTATTTTAGTAGCTATAGTCATACAGTACTCTAAATTTTTGTCTAAGACTAAAAATACATGAATTACTGTACCTGAATATTAGGAAGAGTATGTTGCAGTGCCTCACAAAGAATTGAATCAAATGCCAAATATGGCCTTGGAATATGCTTTTCTGACCAGTTGTCAGTTTTCAACTTTTTAATTTGAGCCCAAAGGCAATCCAGATACTCTTCTTGCAAATGTGGGGTATCGGCAGACCACACTTTAAGAGCAGGCCAGTGTTTCTTACTGCGCTTGTTTAGAAAAACTTCAATAGTTACTAATAAGTGGTCCAGTTGAGATTCTTTTTTTTCATATAATTCACGACCAACCCATGGCAGCGTTGAGAGAACAGCAAAGACAAACCAATCTCTCCTAACTTGAGGCACATTATCTTCATTTGCACAGTCAACCAAAGTTTCTAGCAATGTCAGTAGAGAAGATGCTGCCAGCACATGGCAATTTACCAAGTCAGCAATGAATCTCAGGCAGTAACGCGCAGCATTCCATTTTCCAATTTTTAAATTATCTTTGAATGTTTTCACAATATACTCAACAAATTCACCACCAAAGTTATAGTTCTTAGCGTTGAGTAAACCAACTAATGTTGCGTAAATAGTGCACTTCTCAGGCATTCGTATCGCGCAGTCGGTGAGAATTCGCAGGATCTTGACGCGAAAGGTGCTCAAGTCCGCTTCCAAAACACTGGCCAATCCTTCGAGGTTACTCTCTAAGCTCGAACTGCTTTTCTCACCGACTCTCAAGATGAGAGACTCCAACCTATCTTCGATCTCTTGGTTTTCTGACACACGACGCCTCTTACGGTGTAAACGTTCTGAAATTATTTATTGAATACTTACGGTTGAAATATCCTTACATAACCTAAAACTAAAATATATTGACATACCGTAGCCATCATCATCATCATGACCCCTTCTGCGGTTCATGGCAACAGGTTCCAGTTTGATGATTTAGATATTTATCTTGAGATCCAAGGGCTTTCTATCAAAGAACCAGTTACAAGATTTATGAAGAATGCCAACCATAGATATGTAACTACATATGCCAACAAACAATACGACCGTCTTGAGTCTTGACCTTTTGCCTCTTGTGCATAGATTAGATAGAATCCTCTATTCAGTATTTACTGTACGTTTCTTTTTGAGCTTTATGCGCTTACAAGCTTGCTTGTCCAGAGATAGCGTTAAAAGTCATTCTGAAATGCACTGACAGCTGCACACAAAATGTATATGACGTCATCCATGACGTCATATAAAGCGAGTGAGTTTGACGCTCTCAAGGCATAGTCCGTCCACAAAAAAATATATACGCAATATTAACTTTCAGAAAAAAAATGACCCATTTACAATTTTTTGTGGACGGACTACCAATTTTTCGACAGATTCTCCTAATGAGTCAGATGTTTGACTCTCAGTATAAAGTTACTTATCTTTTTTAAATACGTATAGATCTAGCGTTTGAACACTATCTCACTTGATGGTCAGTGACGATGTGGTCGAAGATGTTATCACGCTAGACCTAGAATGCTCACTGGCTCTCAAGGACTGCTGCCTGAACACACTGTGTTTGATGACAGTTTTTCAAACTTGCGTGCCTTACTTTCAGTTTGCTCATCGCGTTTCTTCATATAGAAAGCGATTAACCACACTCATCATTTGGAACTTTCGCCGAGGGTGTACGGGACGATAAACTTCATGTGATGGGGTGCGCTCACAGGGCATACGTTCGTACGTAAGCATTTAGCTGTTCCGAGATGAATTTAGTACTGACAGTCGCCAACACTGTCAGTACTAAATTCATCTCGGAATACCAGGGGGGAGGCCGTCTCGCAAATGTGACATTTTACTTACTCTGACATGACCTGTGACTAGGAGGGTTAAAAGCTATGAAATTCTGCGACGTAATTTATGGATGGCCCTTTTTTGCACTTTGAGCACAGATAGTGTGCTAAAAGCATGGATTTATATACTTCGTCTATACGTTCGTGGCTTAAAGTCCGTCAATCATCCTTAAGTATGAAATGAGTAAGTGAGAGTATGCACTGTAAGCGCTTAAAGAGACGCACCCATAAAAGTAAAAACCACAGAGTAGAGACACTATATTCTCTGTGGTAAATAAAAATAAACAGTAATACCAATTTAGCATATTTTAAGCTCAATTTAGCATATTTTCATTTTGATTAGCATATATATAAAATATAAGTTTAACCATGAAAATTACAAGAAAATTAATCTCTTTGTTTTTTATTGTTGACGCTCTCGGTGCCAACATAATAGAAAGGGTGATATCTTAACGTCAACTGCTCACTACCGTATTGCGGGATTCCGTACCAAATTTCAATCAATATACCATTGATTAGCAGCATTTTTCACTCCCTCTTTCTTGTATGAAATAGGTAAGATATCAATAGGATATACTTTACCGCGTATTTATTGTCATTCTAATTTAAAATAATTAAAGTTCTTATAGTTTTAACACAAATTACAGGAAATTAATGTTACTCTTACACATTTCCGGATAACGTACTGCGCTCTATAGTACATACCAAGGAGAGTTACAGTCTAGGCAATAAGGCTTCCTCGACTTCAAGCACATTAGTTGTCAATGAAGACTAAGATAAAATAATCAATTAAAATATATGTTTTATATTTATTAAACATTTTAAAATTATTTTACGAACGTTTCACTTGACATTGAAAAATGTTAGCATTTCTATAGAGCAGTTAATATACACATTATAAACACCATTTTAGCAGATTCTTTATTCGTTTTCTTGGCAACACTGATTACAAACAAAAGTTGTAGCTATTGTGTTTTTTTCTAACTTTGAGGTATGTAAGATGCACACTTGTCAGTCTCAAAATCGTACGCGCGTAAAATGAGCGCAACATTCTAAATGGTGCGCTCATTTCTAATAGTCTCGCGTCGCTCGCGTCTAGGTGCACTCATTAAAAATGCCGAAGTGTTCTCTGACAAATTGTAAGAATATTACGTCAATAAGGTTAAAAAAGGATGGGATATCATATTTTCGGTAAGAAAGAGTTTATTGATTCGTTTTTATTGTTTTTATGACTGAATATAGGAAGAAATATGTGACTGATTTCATTTCTCTAAAAATTTCACTCAAAGTCTAAGATAATACGACAAATTTCAATACCTGCCTTTTCACTGTAAGAACGACCCATTGTGTCCTCCTTTTTATTTTAAACGCATAACAAAAATGTTATGTTCTGTTCTTGTTCAATGGAGTCGATTTCTTTTGTTGTGTTTATTTTTTAAATTTATATATATATATGTACTTTTGAACTTTTTGTATTTCGTTTTTGACAAATATGGCTACGTTATATAATTTAATATAGGAAGAGAGGTAGTCAATTTGACGATTTGTTTAATGTTCGTAAATATTGTAATGTTTAAGGATTAATTATGGGACAACTTATGGGTTTGCGACATGCTGCATGCTAATGTCAGAAGTGTCGCGTAGTCTGTGAGTGTCATTAAAAACTTCTTGAAAACTTAGTAGCGTATTTTTTATATTTTAGTTTTCCACGTGATCCTATACGATGTGAAGAATGGAGATCAATTGTTAGTCGACAAAGGCGTGAAGAATTTTTTAAGCCGAATAATTCAAGCGTCGTTTGTTCAGAACATTTTTTGGACGAAGATGTGTATGTCACTGCAAAAGGCATAAAACGTCTTCGTAAAGCGGCTGTTCCTCGCGTAGTGGTAAGTAAATCGTTAGCCAGAAAAAGAAATTCGTCAAATACTAGTAGTATCGTACCTTAATTCAATTATTTTTTACAGGATATGTCACCACAGGACCTCAAGACTAAGATAAAAGTAAGTAACTGCGATGAAGAACGAACGAAACCTTAGTGCCGCTGTATTTTTAAATATTATTTTGTGTGTTAAAAGATACTTATCATTTTGATTTTGCTTACAGATTGAAATACCGGATGACGGCGGTGATACTGAAGTCTGTCGTACGAGTTCAATGTTTGATTTAGAAAATGAAAAGAAATTCATATCTCCTTCTACTTCTCTAAGCATAGGGTCAATTTTGGATACACCTCGAAAAGTTCACATAAAAAGCGAACTTCATAAATGCCGCAAAAGGTTAATTAGCAAGGAAAAAGTCATTAACCACTTAAGGCTAAAAAATTCAAGACTTGTTAAAAAGACCATATTACTAAAGAATGCGTTAAAAATGTTAACGAATAGATTTAAATTAGACTCGAATTTATGTCAAGGCCTTATATCTATATAGAAATCTTATTTCAAGGAAATTAATGTGTTTCGTGTCGTTGATTTTGAGTTATTTTGCGTTTAAACTTATAAATGTATAATACATGTCTGTTTTACGAATTCATACCTTTATTACAAATAAACGATTATAACATTTTTTTATTTTTATTTATATACTCATGTCTTACCCAAAAACATATTTACGCTCAGATAAATGTATAATTATGTGTTTAGAACACAATTTTACAAACTCTTAAAATACTATACGAATGTGTTATGAAAAAAATAATATAAATGTTCGTCTCCACTCAATGCCTTGTCCAACCGACTACCGTCAGTCGTAAAATTTTATTGCTTTTGGAGCACTGCGTTGTAAAAACAACTTTATAAACATTACATAAGGTTCAATTTGCAAAAATATATACTTACAGCATAACTATAACTACGTAGGTATTGGAGTGTGTTTGGCTTTGGCTACAGTTTCGAGCGTTACTTTTATTCGAGACTGTGCATCTTGAGTTTTTTATGAATCAATGTTAGTATGAGTATGAAACCGTTTCCCTGAGTAATCTGTGGTATGAAATGAACTACGAGAATTGTTATTGATATTTGTAGATGGATGTTTTGAAATTGTCAGTTGGGCTGCAAATGTTTGATTCTGAAGCGAATTACACTTAAAATCAATAAAATGTCATGCAGCTATGCTGAAGGCTTATCGCCATACACACACAAAGGAATTCTTGGTATTCCAGAGGTGAGGAATATTTTAAACATGAATTACTTAATGTCAGTCAAGATAGTTACTAAACTGTCCAATTTATCCCTTTGCAGAAGTTTGAGGCAATTGATAAGTTTAATGAGAAATGCGAGATTCTGGCTCAGTTAATCACTCAAAGTAAACACACAGTGGTTCATACAGGAGCTGGGATCAGCACTTCTGCTGGAATTCCAGATTTCAGGTAACGTAAAAGTGATTGGTTCCAACAGATTTTATCGGTCAGACTTCCTTACCTTCATATGAACATCAAAATTACAGAGGGCGGCAGAAGGAGAAGGGGATCCTAGCCTTCCCTCACCCTTTTGATGCCTTTTAATATGCCAATACTAATCAAGACTCAAATACCTACATACATAGCAATAATAGTACAATAAAACAACAGAATCATTACAAGGATTATGTAGTGTCTATTCATAAATTTAGGAAAAGACTACATGGCAGCTATATTACATATGTAACGGTGATCACTTACAGGGACTACTGTAATTTTATTGTTGTATCTGGAAGTTTTTACAGGCAAAGGTGAAGAGAATTAGTAAATAGTTTTCTTAATCCATTTACAGAGGGCCGAATGGAGTATGGACATTAGAAAAGCAGGGAAAGAAGCCAACAACTAATATTTCATTTGCTGAAGCCTTGCCAACTAAGACTCATATGATATTGAAAAAGCTTGTGGAGTGTAACAAAGTCCAGTATATTGCCAGCCAGAATATTGATGGACTGCATCTCAAGTCTGGCTTGTCCAGAAATCATTTAGCAGAGTTGCATGGAAACATGTTTGTGGATGAATGTAATTTGTGCAAAAGGTAAGCAAACTAGAATCGCATTGGACATACTTGTGTTAGGCATGGCCAACAGTCCTCAAGACTCCTAAGAGTTGAAGGCTAGTGTCCACCAGTGGAATCATAATGACCATTATGTTGGTTAAAAACTTTAATGTTACACATTATTTAATTGAAATTCTGGTTTAATTTGCATTTATTAGTAGAGTTGTTTCATGACTTTCGATACGGCTTTTTAATAGAGAGCATACACTCTCAGATGGTTGCGCACCCACATAACATGAGTATTAAAGTAAGATCCCAGGGCCCCCAGATGTTACTTATATTCTCACAAATAAAATATATGGGATAAAGTAGTTATACATTTTTTTTATAAATTTTGAACGTGTGCTTTGATGAATTTGAGCTTGCCTAATGGCTTTTTACAGGTATCAAGCGATAAAGGTAGGTAAAAACAGTACTCATATTTCATAGCGTCAGGGTAGACTTTTATGTATGTTGTAAGAGAAAGCCGAAACAATTGTCGATTGTGATATCGACTACACGTAAGTGTCACATCATACTGGTAAAAACAGTTAAAGTAATTATGAAAGTGAGTTATGAATGTAGTATGTATATTTAAATTCATATTGAAAATTATGAACAAACTATTGTTGAGGGGTATAACGTGGTACTTACGCGTAGTCGATATCACGATCGACAATTGTTTCGGCTTCTTCCGGAAGCCTTCATCAGGATCTTGAGTGCGGTCCCGTCTCGCACTGATCCTGATGAAGGCTTCCGGAAGAAGCCGAATCAATTGTCGATCGTGATATCGACTACGCGTAAGTACCACGTTATACCCGTTAAAAACAGTGTAAAGTAATCATGAACGTGAGTTTTAATATTATTATAAACTATTGTTGACTTATGAAGAATGTGGATTAGATTGAAGTGCTGAAATGACATTCAACTAACCCGAACTTTCTGGATTATTCATGTGACATTCAAGCCCAAACTTCAAGAAAAGACCCTATAGCTATGGTTACTGGATTGCACTAACATTTTCTCCATTAAAATATTCTAACAATTCTCTTTTCAGACAGTTTGTGCGCAGCCGGCCTGTTGAGACAGTTGGCAAGAAATGCAGTGGTATACCATGTGCCTCAGAGCATGTGACAGGAAGGCCCTGCCGAGGTCGCTTGTATGATGGAGTACTGGACTGGGAGCATAGCTTGCCTGAAAATGATCTCTTAATGTCTGAGTGGCATTCAAGGTAAACATGCATTATAAATTGCATAAAGTGGTGTCGATGTCACACAGACATTAAAAATGCAGGAATCACTTTTCACAGCTGAGTAAACAAACAATCCGAGAGATTCCTTAACAGGCAAATATATATAAAAAGGTGGTATGCAACACATACCAAAACGTATATTTACTTCATTTAAAAAAAGTAACTACATATATATATATATATAATATATGTAGACGTTTGAACTGAAGTTCTGCCTAGCATAGCGTTAATGCGATACACAATAAAATCTCTTAAAATATATGTAGAGTTACTTTTTTTACATGACTGCCCATAAAAGGAGTGTAATGTTTACAAGATTTATGTGTATATGTATGTATATGAGTTTATTTATTTCACCATAACTTTTAAATGCCTGAACAGATGTATCGGGTATATATACTTAGAATCCTCAGAACATCCCTAGTGACAATAACACTAACTATAAAAAATCGATGGCAGTTGTGTTTTTTTTAACTTGCTTGTATTAAACCTACTTGCTTACAATATTTTTTGGAAATAAAAACCACACAAGCTCTAAAATTGTAAAGAGTTAATTCGCTGTAAGTAAAGAGGTATTTTGTTTTTAGTCAGTACAAGTTTTCATATATTATTTCCCATAGATGTACTAGTATAAAATGATTCTCTTGATTCCTCCTCCTCAGTCGTTCCCTCATTGATGAGGATCGTGACTTTTCCCGAGATTACGTGTTTAGTAGTGAATGTATACATTAGACTTTAGTCAGACTCAGAGCCAGTGAGCATTCTAGGTCTAGCGTGATTAAATCAACAACCACATCTTCACTGACCATCAAGTGAGATAGTGGTTAAACCCTAGATCTATACCGTATAAAAAAAAAAGATTATTCTTTTTAGATGTATGAGACGAGAATCACCTAATTTATAAATCTGTTAAGGCAATGAGCAGTGTTTTTATTCTTTTCATAACATAACGTTTCTTATTATTTTTAGTATAGCAGATCTAAGCATATGCCTAGGCACAACCTTACAAATCATTCCAAGTGGTAACTTACCCCTAGAGACTGCCAAATATGGAGGAAAACTTGTCATATGCAATCTACAACCAACAAAACATGTAAGTATTTACAACATTACAATGCTTGTTGAGTAGAGGTAGAGAAATCTAAAGATTGTGACTTGTGAAGCCGAAAAAAGCTTACCTTTACTCCTACGTAAAGGTAAAAAATAATATTAGGAACCATGTTACAACCATATATTTTAATTCTAAACTATTCACGAGTAAAATTGACAAATAAGTACATTCTCTTGTTCAACTAACATTCTGGAAAATAAGTTCTTTTAATTGTTTACAAAATCCAAATCAGTATGGCACTTACACAACACTAAAGTTACATGCTTTTATTAAAATTTCGGGTAGTTTTAAGTAAAACAAGTCTCCATTTATTTGGTGCTTACTGAAACTAACCGCGATTAGCCAGCAATTGAATAAAACTTGTCTAATATTAAAGATAGCGTTGTGTAGATTTATAGGAATTTGAATTTAAGCGTAAATAGACTACGAGCCATATTTCCTTTTGCAGACTTTTAAATTGTTCAAGTGACTAACAGAGTGAGCGCTATTATCATATGTATACATGTCCACACACAATAACTGGCGTACAAACAATAACACCTTCGCGCGCGGCGGGTTAGCAAGCGGCTGCCGCGCTCTGTTTAGACACACCTTTAGTGCAATCATAAATAATATAACTCATTATTAATGTAATTAATTATAGTCTTAGCAGTAGAGCTAGAGCTGCTACAAATAACTCTAAAAGAGCTATTTCTGCATTTGGTGTTTAGCACATGAAAGCATTAATTTCTGCTTAATGAATTAAAATAATTATCGAGAAACATACGTGCTATTCAACTGCCGTGATTACGGCCCAATCGTGTCCAAAGCGAAAAAAGTGCATGTACCTAATTTATGTGATTCACGGCCGAGGAGCCAGTGCCCCATCTCCGCTTTTTAATACCTACATTTTATTTACCGTACTCGAGCTAAAACACGACAATTGTGGGCCAGCTAGAAAAACTTTTCTAGCAGACACAGCTGTAACAGAAATACCACATGATCAAGGTTCAAAATAAGTATACTCAAATATACTTCCAGAGTTTTGAAATCGATACTTGCCAAGATATAAGCAGTGGGCCACCAAGACAAGTAAGACGTGTTTCTATGCGACCCACACGGTATGTCCGAAATATTGTATGTATTATAACTATATTCCGATTAAGTCCTTAAAAAATATTTGAATTCAGAAGTTGCATGTCCTTAACCTGTCAAGCTAATTTGAAAGATGATCTATGACACGATTAAGAGAGATCTGTTTGAGTAAAGGCCAACTGCATTTTCGTACAGCACTCTATTTTATGGACAGTAATTTGCTGGCCGTGGTGGTACCGGTCTAGAATAGTACTCCCCCATCTCTTCCCGCGGGTGCCGTAAGAGTCGGCTAAGGGACCACGTACCAGAAGGTGGGCAGCAGCGCCTTCTGAGGATTGGAAATCATACTGCGCTCGCCAACCCGCATGCCAAGCGTGGCGAGTATTGGCAAATCCCCCCTATATGGGGGAGGCATATGTCCAGCAGTGGACGCACATGGCTGAGAGAAGAAGAAGATTTATCTCCCAGCGTGCTAGTGAAATGAAATGAAAATTTGCAAAACCATGATTACGCCGGCTCTATACTTACATTATAGAATGATGAACCAAGTGGAACGCCTAATGGTCATTATGGTAGCAATGGTAACAATTCTATAAACATAACCCACCTCTCTTAACTAAGGTATTGTAATCTTATCCATTTATTTGCAGGACAATAAAGCAGATTTAGTAATAAACTACTATGTAGATGACATACTAGAGAAAGTAATGAATATTCTAAAGATAGAGGTGCCATCATACAACGTCGATGAGAACCCCACAAAGTGTGCAGATTCAACAATCATCGACTGGACGATAAGTAGAAAAGATGTCATGTCTTTAGAGAAAATATTCAAAGCTAAATGCAAAGGGGTGAAGAAAAAACGGAGTTTGATCAAAAGTAAACGGGATTTAAATGTTATAGGTAAGAGAAATAGCACAGAAATATGTTTAGATGGCAACACAGATGATAAATCTAAAACTATCAAGTTGGAAATAAAAGAGGAAAATGACATGGAAACAGTGAATTCAGAAACCAATGGTATTATAAAGACTGAAAGTGTGCATAATACGAGTAATGGAGAGAATGGACCAGTATGACGTATGAACAAAGATAGCATGCTTAGGCATATTGTACGATGCGAGATTGTTTTGTTCGTCGCTTATAAAACAAAACATAAACGCTTTAATGGAACGTGTTTGATATAATAATGTAAATTATTCAATGGCGAAAGCCCGACAGAGTGTAGACACACTTTTAGTTTCATAAGGAATTGTTTTAAGAAGTCTGTATTATGTTTCTGATATAACTGAATTGTACAAATGCTTCATTCTTAGTTAACATGATCAAAATATCTCACTGATATAATATTTTTAAAAGTTAATGGATAGGTTTTGAATTAAATTTAATTTTAAGTAATATTAGAGCAAATATTGATAATTTATTTAAGATAAATACCATGTTTTACTGTATAAAAAGGTCGAGCAAATAAATAATTATTTTGTTCAAAAAGTTTTGTATAATAGATAATGAATAGCTCTAAAATCGCATTTACCTGCATACTTACCCTGTGTACCCTGACGGTACACGCACATGCATTGTAATAAAAATAATGCAATTTAATATGTACTGAAAATAAAATGAAGGTTTTTTCTTGTGAAGTTTATTTAAGACTTCGTTTCTTTAGATGGTGCAAGCTCTGTTATAAAATGAAGAACGTTTCATATTTAAAGTAGACGAAGACAATCCATTATTTATTCCATATATTTTTCATTACAACAAATATTAGATAAAAGATATCGTTCCATGACAGCGTCATGTCTAGTTAGTCAGACAGCTGTCATAGACAAAGGCTTCCAGCCTTCACATCCTCCGAACTTTTTAGGAACGAAAGATCTTCTCAAGTCCAATCTTCTTACTGAGTTGTTGGAGTCTTGGACTATGCAAAGGCTTTGTAAATATATCCGCCAACTGGAGTTCCGTTGGCACTTGCTTGATCAGCAGCTCCTTGTTAGTAACACATTCCCGTATGAAGAAATGTTTAAGTTTTATATGCTTGGTCCGTCTATGGTATTCATAAGGAGGGTTCTCTGCCAGCTTAATGGCTGATTCGTTATCGACGTATATGACTGGGGTTCCCTTGAGTCTGCCTATGTCATTAAGCATTCCTTTTAACCATATCACTTCTTTGGCCGTTTCTGTTAGAGCCATCAGCTCTGCTTCTGTCGAGGAGATAGCCACATTGTTTTGTTTCTGGCTTTTCCACATGATCGGTCCATGGTATATGAAGACCATTCCTGTAGTGGAATGTCCAGTAGTGTTGTCTCCACCATAGTCCGCATCACTATAGCCATGTAGCATATCTTCTCCCGACTTTTTGAAAATCAAACCCAATTTAATTGTTCCTTGTAAATATCTAAAAATTCGTTTGACATTTTTCACATCAAGTTTGGTTGGATTTTCTAAGTGCCTGGATACAACACTGACTGCAAAACATATGTCAGGTCTCGTAGCTACCATTAAGTAGGCCAGAGCACCTACAGCTTGTCTGTAAGGGAAATCACTATCATCAGGCTCATTTTGATCTTCCTGTTCATTCCTTGTAATTTTAATAGCAGGAGTTGGAACCGCTTTACAGTTTGACATCCCATATTTTTCTAATATCTTTTTGGTGTAAGCTTTTTGGTCCATTGTTATAGCTCCATCACTGCATATATTGATTTCCATACCAAGAAAATATGAAGCTGGTTTTGTTGTAATCTTGTAGCGCTTCTTTAAATGTTCAATGAAATGTTTACCAGCTTTCTCATTTGTTGAGGCAACCAGCCCATCATCAACATATAATGCAACCAAGACATGTTTTTTGATGAATAAGCATGGATCATGAATACTTCGCTCAAAACCAGTTTCCAAAAGGTAATTAGATATGCAAGTGTTCCAGCATAGTGGTGCTTGTTTTAACCCGTATAGACTACGTTTTAGTTTACATACTCTATTCGTGCCATCTTGATAGCCATCAGGTTGTGCCATAAAAATTTCTTCTTTGACAGTCCCATTTAGGAATGCCGTTGAGACGTCGAACTGTTGAAGCATGTAGTTTTCATGAGCAGCTAGTCCTAGAATAGCTCGCACAGTGCTAAGTCGTACCACAGGACTAAAAGTTTTGTCATAGTCTGTTCCTTGTTTTTGAGAGAAACCTTTTACAACCAATCTGGCCTTGTAACGTTCGATGGATCCATCTGGGTTCGTTTTTAGTTTATAGACCCACTTACAGGGTAGTGGTTTTCTACCCTTTGGGAGTTCAGTCAATTCCCAAGTTTGATTTTTGTTTAGTGACGTGAATTCATTGTGCATAGCTTCAAGCCATTTAGTTTTGTCTGTGCTTATCATGGCCTCTTTGAAAGACTGAGGTTCCATAGGTTTTTCAGACTGTATGGCCGACAGGACATAATCTTCAAATTTCTTCGGTGGTCGAATTTGAGACCTGTCACGAAGGTTCATTCGCGTCGAAGTTTCATTTGACTGGACTTCTTCATGTCCAGTGTGCAATTCATTTTCATTTAAATCACCTTCACTGACCATTTCATCTACATCAGTTTCATTTGCACTGTGCATTTCATTTTTAGTATCGTTAACTTGGTCATCACTCTCATGTTCATTGTTTTGTTCTGACACAGCATTATCGACTTCATCATCATCATCATCTCTATCTATGCCCTCAGATGGCATTTCGTAGTCATTGTTTTGATTCGATGTGTCAAGTTCATGCCCTGATTCATTTGATACGAAATCATTGATGTTATTTTCAGTATAATGGTCATTATTTCCATTTTTATTTATTATGTCCTCATTTGCATTGATTATCTCAATTTCGAGAGGTAGACTCTCTTGAGTTGAGTCACAGTACAACATTTTCTTAATGACTCTAACATCTTTTTCACTTATGACACGTCTTTTATTTGGAACATAAACCCTGAATGCTTTTCTTATTTCGGAATAGCCGGCAAACATACCAATCATGGCTTTAGAAGAGAATTTCTGTCCGGATCTGTCCTTTTTTAGAACAAATGTTTTTGCTCCGAAGACATAAAGGTGATTGACGCATGGTTTTTTACCGACCCACTTCTCAAATGGTGTCATTCCTCCAAGGCTTTGGTTGATGCTTCTGTTGCACAAGTAATTAGCAGTAAAAACTGCTTCAGACCAGAGGAATAAAGGAGCTTTTGATTCCAACATCATACATCTCGCTTTTTCTATCAGGGTTCTGTTTTTTCTCTCAGCGACTCCATTTTGATTGGGAGTGTATGGAACTGTGAGCCGCCGTGTTATGCCATTTTCTTTGAGAAATGATGAAAATTTTTCATTGCAGTACTCCGTGCCATTATCACTTTGTATACACTTTATTTTACTTTCAGTGAAATTTTCCACTTCTAGTTTATATTCTTTAAATTTATCGAGAACTTCATTTTTGTGTTTCATAAAGTACACTTTGCAATAGCGACTGTAGTCGTCGATGAATGTCACTATATATTTCTTTCCTTCAAGGGAAGCGGTACTGATTGGTCCACAAACGTCACTATGGATAATCTCGAGACGTTTTGTATTGCGACTACTTGTCTTTTCCTTCGCGTTTGCAGGTTTTCTGCATAGCTTCGATTGTATGCATATCTCACAATCTCCAAGTGAGCAGTTCTTATCAAAGCTCAGGCCAATGAGACTTTCATTTTTCATCGCGTATTTCATGTCTCTCTCATTCATGTGACCTAGTTTTTTGTGCCACTCTAAGATGTTTTCCTGAGTTTGAACTCTATCAAAATTTTTACTAGATTTCTGACTTCTAACAGTCTTATTATTTATGACTAGAGTTTCATTTTTATCATTGACAACATTTGCTTTTGAGTCTCGTCGATCTATATTATTTTTTATTGTCTTAAAGTAGTAGAGACCATCTTGTCCTCTAACTGCTTGTGTTTCGACTCCTCTTTTTGTGTCTTTGATGACAGCTTTTGCTTTTGTAAATAAAACAGTTTGTCCAGCATCTGTCATTTGTCCAACTGATAATAGATTTGTAACCAGGGTGGGTACGTAAAGGGCTTTGGAGAGTCCAATTGTCCCTTCTTCGATTTCTATTTCCGCTGGTCCTATTCCTTCTATCTTTGTTGTTTGATCGTTGGATGCTAGTCGAAGAGTTTTGGACATTTTGTCAAGCTTTTTGAAAGGCTTAGTCGAGTTTGTCATATGAGTGTTACACCCACTGTCTAAGATCCACGCGTTTTTTATTGAATCGTTGCTCAGAAAACAGCTGAAGTTGTTTTTGGGCTGAAATTCACGTTTGTTTTTCGTCTTATTAGAATTCTTACCCTTAGACCAACATTTCTTTGTAGCGTGACCTTTTTTCTTGCAGATTTTGCAGAAAGCATATAGTGCTTCTTCATCTTTATCTTCGTCGTAGACAGAACTTGTACCTTGTTGAGTATTTCGACGTCGTGCGTCGCTTTCCTCAATAATTTTTATTTTTAATTTATCTGCATCCGGTAAATTATCCTGGGTTTCAATAGCTATACGAAATGTTTCAAACTCGTCATTCAGGCTGTATAGCATCATGACTGTAAGGAGCTCATTGTTTATTTCTATGTCTAGGTCTTTCAGTTTATCTACTATGTCCATGAACTTATTCAGGTGATCACGAATATCATTGTTTCCTAGCTTTAACAGGATTAATTCCTTAAGTAGACTTGCCTTTCGAGCTGGACCCTTACTTGCATACGTTTTCTTTAATGTTTCCCAGACTTCTTTTGTATTTTTACAGTTTTTTACTTGTTTCAGTTCGGATGCTGAGATCATGAGAAGAAGTTCAGCTTTTGCTATCTCGTCTTCTTCAATTTCCTCATCTTTATCTGTCGGAGTTGTCTTTACATATTTCCATTGTTTGTTTTTTACTAACAACGATTGAGCATGTATGGCCCATGTATCGTAGTTATCTTTTCCAAGCGGTGGAATTTTTGTTGCAGACATATTTTTACGAATGTCTACACTCTACACTTTGATATACCACTTGCCTAGAAAGACGTTTTATCGCTCTGCTACCATGTGAAGTTTATTTAAGACTTCGTTTCTTTAGATGGTGCAAGCTCTGTTATAAAATGAAGAACGTTTCATATTTAAAGTAGACGAAGACAATCCATTATTTATTCCATATATTTTTCATTACAACAAATATTAGATAAAAGATATCGTTCCATGACAGCGTCATGTCTAGTTAGTCAGACAGCTGTCATAGACAAAGGCTTCCAGCCTTCACATTTCTAAATTTTATTATTATATCATCAAAATATGAATAAAGGATTAGTTTATCGAAGGTGAAAACTGGCAATGAATAATTAGTTGAAAGGACCTGAGCATGAACTTGGATCAATACAGAAGTAGAGAAAGGCTGAAGGTGTACGGACTGAGATGAATAATGAAAGATGTTATATCGACCTTCCCCCCCCCCCCCCCCCCCCCCCCTTGACATGTGAACATGCAGAAGAGGGTACTTATCAAAACTTCAGATGTATTAAAATAAATTTATTGAATCCATCAAATGAAATCATTTCTTATTTATTAATCCTTTGGTAAACATCACATTGGAATGTAGATAAAATAAAAAAGTATAAAAATACAATGTAAAGGAACTTTATAGGCATTATTTTTGTTTTACAATAGTTTGAAGACCCTGATAATCAAAAAAAGACTTACTCATCGTAAGCACGCATTATTATCAATTGTATCTAGGCCAGGGGTGGGCAAACTTTATTTATAAAGGTCCAAAAATTATAAACAACATTAAGAAGAGACCAATGAAAAGAAAAATTTGATGTTTTCAGTTCTTGTGCCCATTTAAATGCTATAAACAGATAAATATTTCTGATCCTTCCGTGATAGGTGTATGTAACAAATGGAACTGTTTTTGATCGGTCTAAGGGTGCCAAACATGAACGTTGGAAGGGATGTATCACATAACCAGGCCGAATTAAAAACATTTGGCGGGTAGTACTTTGCCCACCTCTGATAATTATAATGATGATGATCAGTGATTGGTTATATGTTGCTGTAGTGATGTAACCAGAGCGCGCTACACACATTCACAACATACGTATAACATCACCAGCGGACTCTGTTCAGATTGACTGTAAATTATACCGGTCTCAGTTTCACTAAAAGGTAAGAGATTTTTTTTAACATTTTGAATTGGTGCTCCATATAATGCCTCTTCATACTCTAGTTGTAGTTAGTTGTTTCTCTAGCTGATAGGCCAAGTGATCTGATATGCCAAGAGTGTGATGATAGGCAAAATTAAATTGTCTACTTGTTCGGTCATCGCTTCCGCCACTGCTGATATCGTGGACGCCACAGTCGCGCGCACCAATAGCATATTATCTGGATCTAATAAATCTGTAAAGAATTGAAAGCAATTAGAAGAGATCAAACGTTGAGAGAGCGAACCCTTGCTATATCAACAAGTTAAAGAGGTCAATTCTTTGAGTCGCATTTGTTGTCAGTATAATTTACACACAGTTTATAGATTGTTAATGAATTGTTGTTTTGCAGTTTTACTATTCTAGTTAGAGTATAATTGCAATACAAATAGTAACAAATATATTTTCTACTGCAAAGCAATTACCTAAAATGCAACCGATGTGAAATTGTTATTAGTGTAGAATTTGGAGTTTATTTATGACTACGTAATTATGAATTATGTCCAAATTTTTGATGCAAACAAATTCGGCTTACAACAACAGAATACCGTACTGTCGTTGGTACAAGAGCTGTTCCCCAATGGATATGTTTTGTATAACTTGATTTTTTATATTTTTGTTATTTGTTTCTGATATACCAAAACGCCAAAAAAGGTCGATAGTCGATATACAAAGCCAGTATCCGATAAAGGTAAAGTCATCATCATCATCATCTCAGCCATAGGACGTCCACTGCTGAACATAGGCCTCCCCCATTGATTTCCATAAGGACCTTTTGGAAGCGGCCCGCATCCAGCTCTTGCCTGCGATCTTAGTCAGCGGAGCTGCCGGGGACGGGGGGCCTGGTCATATTTTGTACTATCATAGGGGGGGTTTTTGCCGTTACTCGCCACGCTTGGCAGGCGGGTTGGCGAGCGCAGTACAAAATGTGAGTCTCAGAAGGCGCTGCTGCCCATCCTTCTGGTACGTGATCCCTTAGTCGACTCTTACGACACCCACGGGAAGACATGGGGGGGTACTATTCTAAGCCGGTACCCCACGGCACAAGGTAAAGTAAATCTTTGCAATTTTGTTATTACTGATTGGGTGATTAAACCACAATCTTCACCTATGACCAGTTACATAGTTGTGTGTCGTGTTCAATGGAATTTGCCTGGCTCTCGATGACAGTTGTCTGAACACATCATGTGTTTGATCACAGAACTAACTTAATAAAAGATGGGCGCTAGAAAGTAACACCATTTAAACGAAAATGATGAGTCTATAAGGTTATCATTTGGACTTACAAATCAAACATTCATGGAGGAGCATTACAAACTATACCATAGGTAACCTGTATATTCATATTTATTGTGCGTATACATATTGCTTACGTCTACTGCTGGACATACGCCTCCCCCATTGATTTCTACAAGAAGTTGTAAGAAGTATGCATCCCTCTTCCTATTCTTAGGTCGTCGGTCTATATTATCAGTGGATGTCTTGCATTGCGCTTGCCAGTCCGTGGTCTCCACTCGAGATCCTTTCACCCCCATGGTCCATCAGTTCCACGTGAGATGTGCTAATGCCATTACAACCTACTAATACGGTACGATATGTCATGTCTCCTTGTTTCAGATTATTGTAGAGAAATGTCGTGCTTTCTCCATAGCTCGTTGTTATGGATATACATGTGTACATTAGTTATATGCTTACCGAACAGTTGCAGCGCGTACACGGCGGATATCTGAGAAATAATGTTGAATGCTGTGCCTTCCACAGATTTGCTGCCACCTGGAAGCATAATGTTAACTTGTGAAATATCATACGACTAATCGAGCAACTCATGCATTTATATTTGCTTTTGAAGCGATGATAGCTGCAAACTGACGGTCGCTGGTTCGATTCCCACCAACGGCTTGAGCTTCCGGTGACCGTAACAGCGTTACCTAGTTCCCAGCATGGTGGTATGGTACTTTCGAATACCCGCCTAGCTAGCTACCACTTTCAAATTTGAAAAACTCATCAATCACATAGTGTGTGAACACACAGCAGGCACACAGGCAGCAGTCCTTGAGAGCCAGTAAACATTCTATATCTAGCGTGATATCATATTCGACCACATAAATATAAATAACCTTCCCTCTCTCAGCCATGTGCGTCCACTGCTCGAATTTGGGCTCGTTCTTCTTCTAACCTTCCCTATATACTAGAAACTCTCGCGCACGGGGGCGATCGAGTCTAACGACTCTCGCCCCTCGCAACAGTTCGACCGTGACTCCGTCCAGACGCGAGTAACACGGTCGTCTGATAAACCCGGCTGTAGTCACAGCCGGAGGTTCCGCAGGGGGCCATGGGCGAAAAAGCTCAAACCCCCACCCAAAACCCAGTGGTTGACAAAACTAGTAACTTCCCCTCAGAAACTCTTGAGAGAATTAACCCATATTGTATTGGCCATAATTCACAATTTTGGATAATGTCACATATAACACTACTAATAATACATACCAGACCACCTGTTGAAGCCGTATTTTGATCCGAACCAGCTGGCAGCGGTGTCCCCCACGCCAATAGACAACACTCCACTGAGCAATTCCAAACGACTGGCCGACTTCGGAACCACTAGCAGCGGACACGCCAGACCGCAGTATAGGTAGAACGGAGTCATGGCGAATACACCGCAGTCCTGAAATTAATCAAATTCAAATTAATGTACTCCAAACAACATAGCTCCATGGGTTAGTAACAAATAGACCTAAGTATAGCTTAAGTCTACATCATCTCGGAATTAGCCGTATAAAATGATTGACTAAAGGAGTTGCTAAGTCGTCCGCTATAATTTTCATGAGACCAATAGTTGCACTCAATCTGCTCCTTAAAGAAAATCTAATATGTCTTATTACTCGCCATTTAATGTTAATGTTACCACAGCCTTTGATGAGCCTATTGATTGAGGTGCAAGACATACAAATTAAACTATTTCAATTATTAAGCTTTCTAATAATTTTAAGTTTTTTCAGGTTTCATCATCATCTCAGCCATAGGACGTCCACTGCTGGACATACGCCTCCCCCCATTGATTTCCATAAGGACCTGTTGGAAGCGGCCCGCATCCAGCCCTTGCCTGCGATCTTAGTCAGGTCGTCTGTCCACCTGTACGGTGGCCGTCCTATATGCTGCGCTTGCCAGCCCGTGGTCTCCATTCTAGAACTTTTCGGCCCCAACGTCCATCAGTTCTTCGAGCTATGTGCCCTGCCCACTGCCACTTCAACTTGCTAATCCGCTGGGCTATATTGGTGACTTGCGTTCTTCTTCGTTTTTTAGGTTTATATAACTGTAAATCAATAATGTAATGGTTGGGGTCGTAGGTGGAATCATTTTAGACCTAGACGGTTTACTGTTGGCTCTCAAGGACAACTGAAAATTATGTGCTTGATGACAGATATCCAACTTGAGGGCAGGGGCGGTTCGCCAATAACGTTATCAACACATTGATAAACAATTTTAGAATGTGTAATCTATATAGAGATAATATTAGAAGATTCTGTGCTAATAAAAATTTATTTGTTAATTATAAAGTAACTAGCTTTTTAATATTTAGTAATATGCTATGGCTCCTATATTATCATATTGTGTTATCTATAAGGGTCACTCGTAGATTTTTGTTCTAAAAGAGAAAACTATTTAAGGCTATCGTAATTTTATTATTTTGAACCTAAGATTACTTGAGAAATAAAGCTGTTTCTTTTCCATGTAAAGTAAAAAAAATATGTCTAATTCTTACAGTTCACCTGTAAATATGTACTAGTAAAAAGAGATGCAGTTACCTTCTCATCGCTATAAACCAGAAAAGCAGATTCAAGCGCCGACGAGATTGGTTCTATCCGGGATTTCCTTAATGCCTGAAATATGCATAAATCAGTGTTAACATTTTTCACAATAATAAAATGAACAAGGTCCAGCAATAAGTCCTTACGAGTACCTAATTAAAAAACAGACAAGTGCGAACTTTTTTTTTATATGAGTCGTAAGGACTGGCTGAGATATGCTGACAAGCCCATAAGCACTTATGTTTTTTTTTTTCTCTCTTTTTGTTAGAAGCTGCACTGTAATCTTCTGTTACATTTATTTTATGTGTTATAACAACTTGCATTTGTTTTTTTTTTTTTTTAAACTGCTCCTTACCTATTTTTTCGACTCGCTGAAAATCTATGCGAGTAGGGATATACTGAAAACCAGCGCAGTGTTCACAAATCACACCGTGAACACTGCATTATGCTGAGCATATTCCAATTGCCCAAAGTACACATCTAACATGGGACAATAAATATATAATAAATATACATAAGTAGGTAGGTGTAGATGCAAGATTATTTTTAAAGTAAAGCCTTATGCATTATTTGAAATCTGTCACTTTGAGGCAATAAATGAATATTTTATTTATTTATTTATTTATTAGATAAATATATAATGCTAGTAGCGCCCCGCGGTTTGGTACCCGCGTGGATTACGGTTTTCCTGCTACCTCAACTATCGCACAAAAACTATACTTTTCCGGGATAAAAGTAGCCTGTGTTAATCCAGGGTATAAGCTATCTGCATACCAAATTTCATCGAAATCGGTGTAGTTGTTTGAGCGTGAAGAAGTAACAAACATACACACAAACATTCGCATTTATAATATTAGTAGGATAGGATTAATAACTGTGTACAACTTACCTCAATCAAAATCAGCAGGCCTAGTCCAATACCAGCAGCCAAAGTCATCAGTTCTTCGTCATAGAGTATGCCAGACAGGAACACAGCTGAGGCCAGGATGTGGAAGGACTTACGCGTGACTGTGGTCGCTTTCACGGCTAACTTCGTACGTAGCAGCAATACTGCTATTGTTAACGCTAATATGCCTATCCAGAAAGTTATAATCTGAACCTGTAATTTAATCATATAATATATATATGTTTTTTCCGGCTTTACTCACGTTTATAGTGGAAGTTTCGAGGCAAGGTTTCGGGCATGTCCCAAGCCCATCATCAGGTGTGAATACTGTATGTAGCTCAATTAATTGGTTAAGGTGCTTATAAGACCCTTGCATACCTTGGAAGAGCAAAACCGCGCACAGACCCGCTAATTCTTAGTATTGTATATGGAGCCATAGAAATACATTAACGGTTGCCTCGTAAATAGTTTCTTTAAAAAATTACATGTTCAGTTCGTGGGGCACATCTTTAAGATTTTTTTGTTTAAAGTTAAATATGTATGTAGTTTAAGAGTTGAATGAAATTGTATGTCTCAAAATGACATCATTTTATTATATTTATTCACATTGTTTTAAAATAAATGGCATTATTTTAAATGTTTAATATCAAATATTAATAAATAACATGGCATTTTTTTGTTAATGTGTAGCTGTTAATGTGGTTGAGTAGAATCTTTTTAAAGTTGCCCAATTGGCTCCATTCTTCACCCTAATATTGCACAGTTGAACTCTGATGTAAGTGATTCATACTAACTACACATAGGCTTGTAAAAACATTGTTTACTTACTCTTTTCAGATCCAAGAAAACAAATGATATTAATCTCATTATGCAATCGGTTCCTGCTAAACAATGGATTGCTATGATTCCAAATATGACTGCACCGATCATGACAAGTCCAAAGTTCTGTAAGTTCCTGTGTTTATCCTTTATCACACACAAGGCTGTAACAATTATACCCACTGTTGACAACACTGCCTGAAAATAGGCAATCATGATTTGCTTATAATATACATGTTTGACATGATTTAATTTTTTATTGTAGATTGTGATGGTTGAGGGCTATAAAAATAATCAGCATATGTTTGAGTGAAGTGTAACCCTGCCACTGTCAACCGAACTTGCTCATCAACAATTCTGTTGATAAAGTTGGCATTACACCATACCTAGAATGTTGGCTAGTTTTAATTTAATAGCTCCCCAGGTATTTTATATTTTTTTTTTAAATACAATTTGTACTAAACTAACAAATGTGAGTCATACACAGTGGAATTTACATTTCTTAACCAAAATATTGTTTCTACATGTTGCCTACTACCTACTGTTACTATGTATGAATAATTTTTTTATGAAATGTACCTCTAGTTATGCAAGTGAGAACATATTTTTATGGAAACTATACAACTATCAATATTGACCTTGAGGGCCGTAATCTGTAAAATAACAGCATGTCAGATGTGTTACAGGTGACTGAAATTGCATACCTGTGTTTCTCGCCATTATATTCGACCTAACCCTACAATTATTGCAAAGTAAACTCTCATGAAATATTACAAATTGCTTTGAACATACATCTAAATCATAACTGTCAACAATGACTTAATTCATGATATTAATAATATATAGGCTATTATTAGAATATTGTATCCTGATTTCATACAATACAAATTATTAGTATGATAAACGATTATTATGATTATACCTATATGACTTATTATTCTTATTGAATAGTCACGAAATAGGTGGGTATAATTGCAGTGGTGTTTTGTTAATTATTCCTATTTAATTTAATTTTATCATTACTACTAAAAAAAAAAGTTGGGTATGTGAGGAGGTATGAACATCAAAGGTAGCTGTTTTACTGTTTGAAAATTGTGATACACATTGGGTAAATAGGGTTATAACATTTTAAATTTGTTTGGTAAAAGTATGTCCCCTAATAGTGATGAATCAATTTCACTCGATGAAATTAAACTACAACACTAATGAACATTAAAAGCATCTAAGTAGTAAGTTTTACACCCATCATAATCCACCTATTCCTGTTATAATTTAATCAGTTATAACCTAGCATTTAACTTACCTACTTATAGTGTTGCACTTTCCACACTTCTTGCATTTATAGGGCTCATACAGAAAGAGACAATCACACTGATAAACAAAACAAATACTCACATTAATAACAGAAGTAATGAAATCATATTCATCATTATATTTATCATCAAAAAAATTTGCCACTGTCATAAGAACGTACAAGACAACACTTTGTGTAACAATCATAGCTTCTCCAATTGTGAATGTTTTTGGAAACTTTGTTAATGAGATCCTTAATAAAGTGCTGAATCCATAAATAGTCATTAGGGAATAACCAAGGCAAGTAGTCAAATCTGAAATAAAATGAAAAATAAATAACTGGCTATAGACGTTTTTTTTAACCGACTTAAAAAAAATGAGGAGGTTCTCAATTCGACCCGTATGTTATTTTTATTTGTGTTTGTTACCGCATAAGTTCCGACTGGGTGAACCGATTTTGATCGTTTTTTTTTATTTAAAAGCTGGTGCTTCCCGTGTGGTCCCATTTAAATTTCATCAAAATCGGACGAGCACTTTTTGAGTTACAAGTCAAAAACTTAAAAATGCGTGCTTATGCCTTGACGATATTATAGTAGCGGGTGAACATACCTACACCACAATGACAATTGATCCCATGTGCAACAAAATGTTTACCAAAAAATGAAACCAACTTCAACACTCAAAAGTATGAAATAACTTGTCGAAGTGGGTACCATGAGCACAATTTTGATATCAGTTACTTTTGACTATCATGGTATCGACTTCAACAAGTTATTTGATACTTTTGAGTGTTGAAGTCGGTTCCATTTTTTAGTAAAAATTTTTTTTACATAATTGGAGAAGTTAAACAATATCAATGTAATAAATTATCGCTCTGACAAAATTATTGTACTAATGAACAGGGGTGTTAACAGGGGTGTTAACCGAGGTCCAGAACAGACTGTGAAAATGGAGGGAAGAATTGGAGATTGCCGGATTGAAGATCAGTAGTGAAGATCTGTTTTGCGACTTCGGGGGATCATCCAATTTTTCCCATATAGCCTTAAATAGTGTACCCCTACCAGTCTTTAATTTAAGTTACCTAAGTTTGTTGATCCAAAATGACTGCAACATTGATCGAGACATGAGGAACAGGATAAATGCAGGTTGGATGAAATGGAGTCAGGTCTCAGGGACCATATGCAATCTGCAAATGCCCTTGAAACTCATGGGCAAAATTTATAAGACCATAGACCTATCGTAATGTATGGATCTGAATGTTGGGCAGCCAAAGAGAGATGCAATTGTTGAGATGGATGTGTGGTGTGACTAGAATGGATAAAATAAGGAAGGAGTATATCAGAGGAGACTTGAAAGTAGCACCAGTGAATGATAAGTTGAAAGGGAATAGTTTGGCTTGGTATGGGCATGTAATGAGGAGGGATGAAAAACATATAACAGAAAGAGTACTTAACATGAATATATATGGTTGTAGATGTAGAGGAAGGCCGAAGAAGGTATGGATTGACTGTGTGAGGAATGATATGTTTATGAAAGGTGAGAGCACTGAGACAACTAATGATAGAAGAGGAAAACATGGTGCACTGGGCGCGCTTAGTATGGGATAAGGACGAGAAGAAGAGAACAGGAGGGTTAATTTAGAGTAACTTTTACAATAATTTAGTTAAATGTACCTTTTTCTGAAAATGTATACAGGAGCAAGGCTGATACTAGACTTGAAGCTATACAGCCACCATATACTGGCTCCTTTAGTACCAAACATGATACTGTCAAAAATATAATGAAAAGTAAACAATAAAACAACAGTCCTAAGGATATGTATGCCACTAGACTGTAGACTGGAGATACTGGGTACATGAAGTTGTAGATAAATAGAACTGCTGGCAAAATGACACAGCACCATAGCCCATTGCTGTTCACTGGCCTGAAAAAATAAACATTTATTCATTAGCATTATTCAATGCATCTACGAAGTCAATGACTTGAATCACTATATAAAAATCACGAGTACAGAATGATATGATGATAAATAATAATTTTCGTAGGTTTTGGGAACCATTATAAAATAAAATAAAAATTAATAGTAGACCGATATTTCCCAACGGTAAAAGCTAGGAAACGTAGACCGTTTAAATGTGGCCAAAGCATACAAATACCTTGTTTCAATAAACGATTCACGTAAATTTCTAGTTATTTGTCTATCAAAAGTATTCAAGAACTGCAGATATTCTTCATAAATATGGCAACTCAAGTTTTTGAATAACTTTGAATTATTTTTGTCCGAATGTGTCATTTTAATTTAATCAGATCCACGAAACTTACAAATCTGATTCAAATTATCTGAAATTGAAATTGCGATAACAAATAATACGTTATCATTATTTTCTCAGTGATTATTTTTGAAAAGCCCATAAAAAATAGAGAATGGTATACTATCGTGCCAAAGAGCACAGCACAAACATAGAGAATATACTATAGAAGAGACGAGATTCGTAGACTAAAAATGAATTCTTAAACGTCAAAACGGGGCTTCCAGTTAGGAAGCAACACAAAATAAATAGAAGAGAAGCAACATAACAACTTTATAACAATAAATTATCGGCTCAAATATGCTAACCTAGGTCACAGCCAGCTTACTCCACAGTCGCGGCTGCCTTATAATCGCGTTCCGCAAAACATAGATTTCTATAGTTAAACCTCCAAAATTAAGGCGATCTCCGCGATGCGTCAGTGTGACCGCGGCTTTCCCAATATAATATTGTAGTCTTTGTCCGCGGCGCGGCCTTGAGATAGGGTGTGTTTCTTATTGAGCTTTGAGCACAGAGAGCGTGCATAAAGTAATTCCAAAATGCACTGACCAGTGGTCTCGAACGTCAAATTGCGAAATCGGTAGAGCTGTCCACGAAAATCGGTATATTTGTTCCCAAAATCGGTATATGACACAAAAAAAATACAAAATTCAGTTAACTTACAAACTAATTACAAACACACTTAAGACATTAATTATTCGTAACTTATTTTAAAAAAAGAAACTACAACAAAACAGCTAAATAGGCTGTCAACATATAAATACTTACATAATTATTTTTTAATACCATACCAGTGTTCTTTGGCCATATTCTCAGTCATTTTTGAATTTATTTCAAAGTCATAACAAATTGCGTCATTGAAGAGTCGTTTAGCATGTAATAGACCAGTGATTGACTCAGTAGATAGCCTATTTCGTTGTTTTGTTTTCATAAGATTAATGTGCGAAAATATGCGTACAACGTTGGCGAATGAATGCGGCAAAGATAAAATATTAAAAATAATAGTAGGTAACAAAGGAAACATTTGAGTTCGCCACGCTTTAATAAACTGACTTCATCCCAAAATAGTTCTACATCATCGGAAAATGTTTTGATTTGTTCACATTTTCTTAAAATGCGCCACTCTGTATCCTGTTTCCTGGAAATCTTTGCACTGAACAATATTGGGAAATAGAATAGCTGTGTGCTTACTATTGCTATTGAGAGATTCCCCTTAACGTAAAACATAAATGAAGAGGGCTGCCATGTTAGAAGTGTGAAATCGGTAAAAAAATCGGGAGAATTTCCACATATTCTCTGAAATTGTGGAAAAATCGTTGCATTTCGGTAGGACAGAGCCCATATCGGTAGAAATACCGAAAAATCGGTAGGTTCGAGACCACTGGCACTGACAGCTGCATGCAAAATGTATAACACGTCATCCATGACGTCATCGTCCTGTATTAGGCTGCGTTTCAATTTGGGCTCACAGTGCACACGTTCGTACGTAAGGATTTAGCTGTTCCGAAATGAATTTAGTACTGACAGTGCTGACGCTCATAAGCAAATCGGAACGGCTTTTTGAGTTTGAATGCGCGCGAATTCTTTAAATGTCAGTTCCCATTAAATTTATGTTAAATCATTCACTTCCGTACTTCATGGGCACTAAATAGGTCATTTTTTTCTGATATATAAAATTACGTTTTTAATTTTTTGTGGACGAAATACCAATTTTTCGACAAATTCTGTCAGATGTTAGACTTTCAGTGCATAGTTATTTATCTATGTGTTTGACAGCGCTCACACTGCTCCACTGATTAGAAAGAGAAATAGATAATAATCACACGAAGAACGGACCGGTCCTTATGGACTTTGCCGTAGCGATCACTGACACGATATTTGACAGATTTTAGTGTTGTTCTCTAGTGTATTATGCAGGAGTATCGATATCGATATTTATAGGGATGGGAAAATCTTTATTCAGGCTTTTTGCTCTAGCATAAGAAATCCTCATAGCTATAATATATACACCTACTCAATGCCACATTGCATGGCAATAAAAAGTCAAGTATTTCTAAAATAACTTTTAATGTTTAAAAAAATATGTAAATGTAGAGGTACAATTTGCTTAATATGTGTATATCTATAAGTGAGTATACATAATGCATAAACATACTAAAGTTAATGTTTTTTAAACAAATAGAAATTCATTTTTTTAAATTTGACTGCATCGAACTGGAATCTGTGTGTTACAAAACCGCAAATATTTTACCTGAAATAGAAAAATACTATAGAGGTACATCTCATTAAATACAAATATATTTGCTGAAAATAGGTAATATATACAGTGTATTGCATTTATGATACTTGTGAGGCAATTATACAATTTATCTAAGTCTTCAGATAACTGTGCTATTTCCTAATTTTTATGCCAATTCAACTCATATGCTCATTTTTTGGCACTTAAAATAATGACTGAAGATTATTGTCAATCTTACAATCCGAGATGCCGTAAAATGCGACACTAGCCATTTTTAAACACGTAGTATTAACGATAACCTTATGCCTTATATTAAACTATTATAATTTATTAAAGGAGCATTAGGTTATCGAGTGTAGATCTCATAAATAAGTTACATGCTCCCTTTTTGTTTTTCTCAATCGGGCCAGCAGTTGTGCAGCACATGCAAGGATCAAATATTCATATAATCAGGCAAATATAATGGGACATTCAGACACGTAGAGAGATATTTGCTTTCAAAACATGGAGCTCTAGCTCTCCTTAAAACAATTGGTTGTGACATTGCCTGTGATTGTATGTAGTCCAGTTTTTAGTTACTTCCTTAGTTTTTTAATATCATTATGTATCTATTGATACTAATATTATAAGTAGGTAATGTTTATGAGGTTGTAGCAATGATGTTTTACTAAAGATGACCTATTTATACTGCGTGGTGCTCAGATTTTGTTCCTTTACGACATAAACATGCTTACTGCGACAGATAATACGGTACAAATAATATAGAAAAGGATAGCTATATGTTTAGACTTGCGGTTGAAATACGCATCGCAATGAAAATTACTACAACTGACTTCATTATGCCGCCTCAGTTTCCGCGCGCGTGTGCGACATCTACCTCATTTATACATATAATATCATTGGGTTGTAGGTGTTAAACTATGTATCTACCGATATCTGAACCGATACTTTAACCAATAGAAAGCAACGTAGGATCATCATCATCATCATCACCACGCGGGTGTAACCGCGGGACGCAGCTAACTTAATATATAATTAATAAATGTATTTAATTTTTGGACGTATAAATCCTGTATTACAAATTTAGGCATAGGTTAGGACTTAGATTAGTAATAGTACATTAGCTACTTACGATGAAATTAAGGTTTCAGCTGTTCAATAATATAAAATAGTATCACGAAGACGAAACAAATTTCGCTTTCTGATTAATGAAAAAAATTATTAAAATTTCTATTTTACGTGAAAGCCAAATGTCAAAGATTCCCGAGTATTTATTGGAATGAGTTTTTAATATCTGTCGTTCGTTGAATGCTTGGAGTATATAAATGTAAGATGTATGTAATGATCTGTGAAAAAACGAGTAGTAAAAAAAAAAAGATAAATATTTTCAAAAGCTGCACTAAGTCTTCGAACAAGAATCAGCCTTATCCCTTTAGTATACGATTTAATGATTTCGTCATTCCGTGGCGGTTAGATTCTTATCGTCCTAGGTTAAACTATAAGGACCATAGCATTTGGATGGCAGATTACCCACCCTGCACTGCTCTACGTCAGCCTAAGTAATCTGTGGTACCGCTACCGGTGTCCGATCACTGCTTGGATTTTAACACATAAAAATCTGGTTAGCGAAAGTCTATTTTGCTAATTGTATATCGAGTTTTTGATACATTGTATGACACCTAACAGAAAGACACGATTGCCTTGTAGATATACTTTTGCAAGTAGGTACTTAATTAGGCAATATATTTTTGTATTATTGTACAAGATATCATAATTAAAATGTTCAGAAACTTGAATAAAGTGATAAAGCTTCAAAAGGCGAGATTTGCTACCGCTCCAGCTCCACAAACTACACCAGAAATATTATACTCTGGGGTAAGTACATATTCTTACAAATAATAAAAATGCCAAAGTTTGTGAGTATGGATGTGTGGTATGTTTGTTACTCTTTCAATTCTAAACGGCTGGATGGATTTGGATGAAATTTGGTATGGAGATAGCTTATACCCTGGATTAACACGTAGGCTTATTTTCATTAGCTCCCTTTTTCATTACTACCCGGGTAAAACGGATTTGGATGAAATTTGGTATGTACATACTTTAGGTCCCGGAATAATACATAGGCTACTTTTCATCGTCATCAGCAATCATCACCACACTGGTAAAACTGCGCGGTTTTACCAGCATCGCTGCTATCAGGGTCAGCTAATATGGTAAGGTAATCATGTAACAGAAGGGGAGCAGTAGCACTTTCTGTGGATAAAATCAACATAATGCCCTCCACAACCTGCCAATGATTGTGAATCTTCAAACATGTTTATATTAAATTGTATTTAAATATAAATCTTTGTGTCAATTGATACTAAACATGTTGAGGGAATAGGAAATTGTCCTTTATTGACTTGCATGGTGATTAACAGACTAAGATAAATCAGTGGAATATTAAGACATTCCTCGCTACTCCTGCCTGATGACTATATATATATTGATGATGCAAATACTTTACTACAAAATTATTCATGCTTTACTATTCTGGAATAACTATTGTGATTTTAACTCCTTCAGTGGAAGTAACAATAACAATAAAAAAAAAGTGTTGTAACTATGACTCATCATTGTCACCCAAAAAATACATTGAGATACAGAAAAACCATAATATTTACAATAGTAAAGAAACTATTTCAATTTTTACAGTTATTTATCAACAATGAATGGGTGAAATCCTCAGATGGCAAGACCTTTCAGACAGAGAACCCTGCCACGGGAAAAGTAATTGCGGACGTACAGCAGGCAGGGAAAGCTGATGTGGACAGGGCTGTACAAGCTGCAAAAGATGCTTTTAAGTGAGTAGTCGTACTATTATTTACCATTGAAAATACTTGAAAAGTGTTCAAAGTCTAATATTGTGACTTTATGCATATTAATGTTATAAATGTATAATTTACGCTAAATTCATTCTAATTTCTACTTTCGTAAAGATTCCTAAGCATACTAGTGGGAATTGCAATTATTTCAACAAGGTTAATTCAAATGGATAGTATAGGAAATAGAGTTTGATGAGTATATCAACTATATGGTCAGAAGTTTCTGATATATGTACACAAGTAGGGTTACCATCGATCCAGATTTGTCTGGTCATCTCCAGAGCTTACGACATTATTTTTGTGTACTTATTAATTTGCACATGTGTGCGTTTGAGACGACAGTCTTTGAGTTCCTTTTGAAAATTAGTGTGAAGGTTGTCAAACTCTCATATACTGCTGTGTAGGAACTCATTTCTGGCATAGTACAACATTACATTTCAATTATATTGTTTTTATTTGTATGTATAAGTTTAAGTAGTGTATTATTACATTATTCTTTTTATGTATTTATATTTTATGGTTAATCTTGGTAACTCCTTGTTTCTTAAATGCTCAGTCTTTTATAGTGTTGTGTGCTTGTTGCAACACTTGTCCTTATCCCTTATGTCAGAAATAAATATTTTCTTTCTTTCTTATTTAATTTCATGTTCATTGTTGGCAGATTGGGTTCACCATGGAGATCCATGGATGCATCAGAAAGAGGTGTATTGATCAACAGGCTCGCTGATCTCATTGAACGAGACAGAGTCTACTTAGCGGTATGGCATTCTGTTTTATTTATCCTTGGATAATATCTAAAGCTTGAAATTAAATATAGTTGCATAAGTAGTTATATGAGTCTGCACTACTTTGCTTTTATTACGTTTTATGCTGAGATTTGGAGAGTGATTTGTGGATCAGGCCACGAGTGTGGTCAATAACTGTTAAAAGTTTCATAAGTATTAGACATTTTTAGTAGAAACTATGGTTGTAACTTACGTATATTAGTCGAGTAGATATCGCCATCGGTTCCGTGACTTTCTGAGGCACTTTTTCATGGAAAGTATGCGGTTTCTGCTGAGTCTGCGTACTCCCATTCATATGCATCGGTCGGAATTTTTTTATTCAATATTATAAAGCTTTATCAATAAACACGATTATGTCCCTCTAATTAGGTCTACAAAACCTAACAAATGACATGAACATTCTGCAACAAATCAACAAGTATTTAATTTGACTGATTGTAGTCGATAATTTTATCGGTAATTTTGTGTCGTCTGAATGGGGGTTCGAAAATATGATATTGCACTCTGAATTTTTATTTATAATATGATTGAAATTCCTTTTTCCCTGTAAAAAACAGTGTAAAGTAATTATGAACGTGAGTTTTAATAGTATTTTCTTTCCTGAGAGGGGGGTGCATGTGCACCGCCTTGCACTCTGCTGCCGGTGCCCATTTGAGCTCATAAATGCTATTAAAGCAATAGCTTCTTGATATATAAAAATAACAAACAATACCTAGATGCAAGTTTAACCATAGTTTCTACGAAATAATGGTCAATACCTGCTAGCTATGTTACAAGTGTATGTGGTGTGATATGATATAACAATAAAGATAGAAACATCCACTAGCATGCTAATTTTATTGGACCTTGGATGAATTTGCATTTTCACAAGGTTGACATAAGTTTTTAATGATTTGGATGTTTACCTTATTCAGTCATTCTACCTAACCAATCATTAAATATCGTAGGCCATACATCAACGATTCTAGAGCTCCCGGCAGACGTTATGCAACCTGATCCTTATGTAAATCTAAACGAAGTGGGCAAAGGGCCAGAGCTGGCCGGAGAAAGGTCCAGCCGCCGTTGCCCCTTCTATAGTAAAAGAGTACATCCTTTGGAAGCAAGGCCTAGAAATAAAAACCTTTCTCCTTGTTAGATGTAACGCCATCTCGGTTTGAACCTGTATACTAGGAAATCATACTTGTTATTCATAATAATAAATAAATTAGTTTTCGCTCCTGCCTGAACAATACTGATTATCTATGCATTTAAATTGTATTATGTATTAACATTCATATGATATAACTGTTTAAAGTTACATAACCAATGATAAACTACTTACCTATCTATTTACATAAACAATAAGATAAATATACCCACACTTGTGCATGTTTATTTAACATAAATGTGATAATAGTTGCCTTTTATACGCCACATTGAAATAATTTTGCACTCGTCATTCTGTTTTGAAATTTCTTATCATATCACATGGAATATATAATGATTTGTGAGTTTTTAAATCTATTGAGCAGAGTCGTGACGATAGAGCGGCATTTATGATACAATGTTGTCACTCGTCGTTCCATTTTGTACTTTCTCATCGGGACAAGGAAAGTTTCGAGAATGGTCCATAACCCGCGGTGGACTACTTGCATACCGTCTTTTAATTTCACATATAATTTGTACTTAGCGATGTCACCCAGACATGACGATGGATAGACATAATATGTATAGCTATGCTTCTATGTTAAGTATTGCATTAGTAGAGCCTCTCTCCGTTTACCGTTTTTCTTCCGATAAGCGAGTTATAGTGCCGTGGGGTACCGTCCTAGAATTGTGCCGCCATCTTTACCCATGGGTGCCGTAAGAGTCGGCTAAGGGATCACGTATCAGGAGGTGGGCAGCAACGATAATACCATTAAACTGCGCTCGCCAATCCGCCTATCAAACGTGGCGAGTACCTACTGCCAATTCCCCCTTAAAAGGACATGGGGGAGGCGTATGTCCAAAGTGGATATTCAATGCTGACCTGATTTTAAGCGAGTTATGCAGAGGGCATTGCAGTGTTCGAGGGTTTCTCTGAGTTTAAATTAGATGTATATACTTACCATAGACAATTAAACGTTTATTCATATTACAGTGTACGCCAAAAAAGCTTAAAACTCAATACCTACACTGTGTAGGGAAAAATAATGTAATATATAAAATTCTCGTGTCACAGTGTTTGTGACCGAACTCCTACGAAATGGCTTGACCGATTATTATTAATTTTTTTGTGTACATTTTGTCTGGGAATAGGTTGTAAAGTATTTTTTACCCTCTTACCCCCACATTAGTATATTTGTATATACAAATATTCATTGATGTGGAGTACGCATTGAAGTGTCACTTTGACATTTCAACAATTTATATGGCATGACATTTGCCAGGTCAGCTAGTATGCTGATGATGTTTAGCTGAACACATCGAGTCAACAAGTAGTATAGCTATAAAAGTACAACAAAGTCAGTATATATTCTTCACGTTACACTTGAACTACTTGCATATTCATTAACACCATATAAAATGAGCTGGTGATGTCTAACTTTATTTTTAATTAATTTATGTTTACTGCTTCTGTCCCACTTGTTAGCAAACCGGTTGTAGACAATCGGTCATGACATTCATATAATTCTAATTACCTGTTAATTTTTTATTTTTGTACAATGAATTATTTATTAATGTACAAAGTTTTAAAGAAAAGATTCGAATACTACTAGGATTCGAACACACAACTACAGAATACCGTCTTGTCACTTTGCTATCAGTAGAGGTGCTATTAGAGCATAGATAGCAAAGCGACAGGGTGGAATTTTGTAGTCGTGTTATACGTATATATATAAAATACTGTATACTTTATATATACATATATTATGTACTAAATTTTGTAATGTACCTGATTACTTAGTAAAAATTGAGAAGTAAACATTTTATATTACCGTAATACTTCAGAATTCAGATATAAGTCGCTTATTTTCGTAATTATTTTCTTTCGGTTCTGTCGGTCGAAATTTGCTAAATACAGCGCCATAGATTAGTTTTAAAAACACTTTCTAAAGCTCCAATATAAAACGATCCTTATACTCCTCACACAGAGTCTGGAAACGCTCGACAACGGCAAACCTTACACGGCGGCGTACCACGGAGACTTGAACGCGGTGATCAAGAACCTGCGTTACTACGCGGGATGGGCCGACAAAAACCACGGCAGTGTCGTGCCCGCCGACGGGAAATACTTCGCTTACACTCGCCACGAACCCGTTGGTCAGTAATTATACTCAAATTAAATCAATATTGTAGAAAAAAACAAAACAGGTGGTAGTACAATAATACAGATGGATGATTAATCCGAACTTTACATGCTAATGGTGCATCTTTTTTTTTATTTGTATTTATTTACATATTGGATGAGAAATTTATTATGAATCTTTTAAACTAAAATATACTTGAATAATTGGAGTAATTATTTTATTTTTATTAATAGCAACAGCTTTTATAGGATACGTATTACCTTGAGGTCAAATATTATTTTGAGGGGCTACGGTAATTACTAATCTTTTATCTGCAATTCCTTACTTAGGAACAATAAATAATAGTTAATTGAATTTGAGGAGGATTTGCCGTAGATAACGCTACATTAACTCGATTTTACACATTTAATTTTTTATTACCTTTTATTATTTTAATAATAACTATAAATCATTTATTATTTTTACACCAAACAGGATCTAATAACCCAATAGGAATTAATAGAAATTTAGATAAAATTCCTTTTCATCCATTTTTTTACATTCAAAGATTTAATTGGATTTATTATATTAATAATAATACAAAGTTAATTCAGGTTGGTTTCCCAAGCAATCAGAGCATTAAGCAAATTTGTGCCGTGGCTCCTAGGAGCAAATTGTGATGTTTGTGTGCGCACTACATTTGGTTCGTTAAATAAGCGCCTCGGGACGCCTTCTACGCGCGACCTACATAGTCGATCTGATTTTGTGACATTACTGCAACAGAATACAAATATAGTAGCAAAAATAATAAAAAAGAAATCTGCTACCAATTGGCCCCAAGTCAGTATGATGTTAGCTGCTTGCCAATGCTGTTGCAAATGCGCGCCATCTGGTGAAGTCATGTACAGGCTTACATACATGGACAGAATAGTTTATTGACGTACATCATTAACTACCTGTGGGACCTTGAGGGAAGACCTTTCGAGGGCCATGAGAGGACTAAGCCCATGCACGGGTTGCTCAAAGATTCTACTGAATATCCTTTACTGTTCATTATCGCTGAGGATCGTAGCCTGTTCACTGCTTACCTTAAACTTACCACATTATGCCCTGATGGAAAGTTACGAATAGAATGAATGTCTGGCCGGTTGGCGCAGTTGGTAGCACTCTGCTTTCTGAGCCGCTCCCGGGTTCGATTCCCGGACAGGTCAAACATTTGTGTGTATGAACACGTCTGTTTGACCTGTGTTTGGATGTGTATAAGTATATATATATACCAGACATCAGGTTACCATAGTACAGGCTCTGCCTGGTTTGGGACCTGAAGACCTTGTGTGAATTAATAGAAAATGATGAAATATGTGTGTGTGTTGTCAGGTGTGTGCGGGCAGATAATCCCATGGAATTTCCCCCTGTTGATGGCGGCATGGAAGCTGGGCCCCGCGCTGGCCGCCGGCTGCACGCTCGTCATGAAGCCCGCGGAACAGACTCCGCTCACTGCCCTCTACCTCGCACAACTCGTCAAGGTATGAATAAAATATAATGGTTTATTTACATAAAATATTGGTACATATAAAAGGATTCATTGTTAATTGCTTGCGCAAGTACCGAAAGTCTACTAGTAAAAAAGTCATCTGGTAAAGTAAAATGCGACAAACCGTGTGAGCTAGTCATTGAGACAGTTGCATTATAATTCAGGGAATCGCTAGCGACTCAAAAATTTCTAGTGCGCATTCAGCCAAGTCCAGACACAAGCTGGCGTTGCGCACACTATAGCGTGTGTTGTTTGTGTGCAGGAGGCCGGGTTCCCCGCGGGGGTGGTGAACATGCTGCCAGGGTTCGGAGACGCGGGCGCCGCTCTGGTCGACCATCGCGATGTCGACAAGATTGCCTTCACTGGTAAGTTTTCCTTCTACTTTGGCACGATTCTTGAACTGCATAAAAGCTATTTCCTTAAAAGATAGATTCTTGCTTGTAATATGAAGAAGCTCCCCCAACATAATGTGTATTCACAAAAACAATCTAACGGAGTTCTAAAAAATAGCTGGGCATAAACATTTTGATTTTGTGACTCGTCATAGTGTTAATGGTATATTTTATAAAGAAATTCCACGAAACCAATTGCTTGCGACCGGTATGTGGCTCATTTCTCAAAAAATATTTTATAATTCGTATAGTAATATTCTGTTTTGGGTACGTGAAATGTCTATCCGAATTTCATATCTACACCTGTGATGAATAACGGAATAATATCTCATTATCGCCCATCGGGTACAAAACTGATAAAAGTGCGTAATTTTTTAGGGCTCTTAAGGCGTAGATTTCTAGGGGATCATGAAAAAGGGATACCTAAAGCCATACACTACGAAAAAAAAACGATATACTTATTTATAGCTGGTAAACTGACCGCGACTTATGTCGATATATATACACACACACACAACTGTTTCAATGGCTCAGTTTGTCCCTATTTGTGCGGCATCTGCCATGTTTGATTGTTATTTCATTATTATTGATTAGAGAGCTATGTGAAAAATTGGCGTATTAGTTAACTTATAAATGTTATATAACAATTTTTAATTTATCAGGTTCGACTGAAGTCGGCAAGTTGATCCAACGCGGCGCTGCCGGGACTTTGAAACGTATTACCTTGGAATTGGGTGGGAAATCCCCCAACATCATCCTTGGGGACGTCGACTTGGAAACTGCAGTGGAAGCGGCGCACAATGCGCTCTTTTACAATATGGGACAGTGCTGCACGGCTGGTAACTACATCGTTTTAAGTTTGTTTTCTTCCAAATCAAATCAATAACTTACGGGCGTTTATAAAGAACCCGATGAGAGAGAAGGAAGCAAATGTCAATCCATAGCGAACTATACGAGAACATGGTAAGTGAGAGTCTGTTATCTCTGTCTACCCCTTTAGTAAGTTATGCCATGACGTTTGAAGCAATGCATGAATGCTTAGCGGTGGCAGCGTCGGTCGTCAACCTGCCGGGCGACAGTTCGATCCCCAACAACGGCTTGAGCTTCCATTGAAGGCCACACCGTTATCAAAGTCCCAGCATGGTAGTAGAGTACTTTCGAGCCTGCCTAGCTACCACCGTTAAGTTTGCCAAATTGTTACCAAACACATAGTGTAACTGTTCTTGAGAGCCAGTAAACATCTCGGTTTAGCGGGATTACATCTTCAACCATATTGTAACTGACCATCAAGTGGGATAATGCTCAAACGCTAGAACATAGAATACAGTATAAAAAAAATTTTTCTTATATAGATATCAAGCTCAAAGTCGCACAACAAGCTATGGAGAGAGAGAAGCCAGCATAAGGTCGACAAGGATAGGAAGGTCCAATAGATCATTGAAATTATAGTGTACAGGGCATGCAACTGGTGACCGATGAGGCTGGACGGTTCTCGAATGAAGGCCTTGTGTGTAGACCAACGGAAGAGGCTTATATAAGTCTCTTTTATTGATCTCCATACTAGGCATAGAGCTGTAGATTTCAGTCATAGAGGTCGAATGGTGACGGTGAGAATGTTCGTACTTGCAGGCTCACGTACGTTCGTGGAGGACAAGATCTACGATAAGTTCGTGGAGCTGTCGGCGGAGCGCGCCAAGCGGCGAGTCGTCGGGGATCCCTTCAGGGCTGACGTCGAGTCTGGGCCGCAGGTCAGTAATATTGAAGGGACTGATTTTGATCCGTTTTTGTGAAAGCTGACGTGGCCAGATCGTTGTGATCGAATACGTGAGTACACAGTACAAAGCCACATAATAATATAACAATATAAATATATAATATAATAGGTTTAATAGGTGAATACAACTATCCCTAAGCTAAGTATATATAATTCGCATCACTTCAATAGTTAAAATCAGTGTTACTATTCGTGAGGACCTGTAATTGGCCTCCTGTTTTATATCAGTATATCTATTATGTATAACGGCTGTTGGTCTTCCTTTAAATTAAATAAATAATATACGTAACTAATAAAGTGTCAAAGTCACGATAACTCCCACTCATATATCTAAGACGGAAGAGGTTCCCATACTTTGGTGTATATAATTTAGAATTGTTGGGCCTGGTAGAGAATGTCCTAAGTAATTATATAGTAAATAAGGTGTTAAATATATATGTATACAGATCGACGCGGAGCAGCACGGCAAGATCCTGGGGCTGATAGAGCGCGGACGGCAGCAGGGCGCCGCGTGCGTGGCGGGCGGGGCGCGCGCCGGGACCGACGGGTACTTCGTGCAGCCCACGGTCTTCGCTAACGTTACCGACGACATGGACATCGCCAGGACAGAGGTCACTATATTACATACATACATACATATTCACGTCTCTTTCCTAGTAGTAGGGTCCTAGTAGTCCTTTTAGTAGGGGTAGAGATAGAATAGTAGAGGAAGATAGACCTTCCAAATGCTACGATCCCTACGCACTTCTTTCGCTTCATCCATGCTCATCAAACCTTTCATACGAGAGCGTCGGTTTAGACTATACCGAAACTAAAAAAAGGGTAGAAAGGGGCTACTCTAAACTTTAGAGTACTCTTGACCTAGAACCCTTTCTTAGAACTTCCTCAATCTGATTTCGATACCGTGCTCTAGGCCTTATTCTTCACTTTTTTACACAGAGAATTTGAAACCGCACATCTAACCTAAGACATTTAACATATTGAATATTTCGATACAATAAAATAAAACTTTTTTTTTTTTTTTTAATTTATTTAAGGATTTTTACTTTGTTTAGATACGAGCGTTTTAACTCTTGATGGTCAGTGATTATGTGACCGAGGTTCTCACACTGAACCTAGACTAACGAGTGGTGAGTGCTGTGCGGTTGGACAGATTACATTACAGATTTTAAATCTAGACCGGCTAGTGGTAGAAGCTACCACATCCCTGTGGACTTCATAACAGTTTTTAATTTGTTATTGTTTATACAAAATGCGCCTATGGTACTCGTGGCTCTGTGGTCAGAGATAATGCATTTAGAACCCCGACCCGGGGTTTGAATCCCGCTGGGGCAAACATTTCTATGTTATTCCTCTCGCGACACAGGGTATTCTAGTGCGGTGATGTGAGCATGCATTGATTTATTTGTTATAAGCTTAGTTGACTGCTATCTTATTCTATGTTGCATAACGATATACATAAGGTATCCTAACTCTTTTCTAACTCTCCAACAAATATGGATGCTATCTCCCAACCCTTCTCTAACATTAAAAATATTGTATCTGGTTCCAGATCTTCGGGCCGGTGCAGCAGATCCTGAAGTTCTCCCAGCTGGACGAGGTGGTGGAGCGCGCCAACGACACCGACTACGGGCTCGCCGCCGCCGTCTTCACTAAGGACCTGGACAAGGCCAACTATCTCATACAGGTTTATATTACTTACTTACCGCGCCTTCTTAACAGTATTATTATTCGCTGTAATATCCTGCCATTATCTATATATATAAAAATGAGACCCGTTTTCCGTTGTCACGACATAACATGAAAACCGATTGACCGATTTAGATAAAATTTGGTATAAAGATACATGGGACTTTGGAGTAGGACATAGGTTACTTTTTGTCCTGGAAGAAGTATGGTTCCCGTGGGATAACTGAGTCAGCGGGAAAAACGTAGTGCACGCGGGTGAAACCGCGGGGCGCAGCTAGTAGTAAATAAACAAGAATTATAAACTGACGTGGTTTTGACACATTATGTATGTATAAAACACAGGAATTACTCAAGTAATAAGCCAGAGGGTTCCAACTATAGTTTCAACCACATTCGGTGGTCTTTTTCAAGGAGTAAAAGTACTAGGCGAACCGCGACCGCGTCCGCGAGCGCCCCGAATTTCCTTGAAAATATTGCGTGAGTAATTCCCGTGTTTTATACATTCATAAAGGAATTATAAACAAGTAAATTATATTGTATGTATTGCTTACGGGCTGTTTGGCCGTGGTCCAAGTGACTCAGTATCAGAGAAGACGCCGCGAAGGAGAGTTCTACGCTCTTGTCACCGCTCGGACCTGAACCACTGAAGATGTCGACCGCAGTGATCGACGAAACGTCTGGAACACAAGTTTCACATAGACCACGACCAAACAGCCTGGAAGCAATACATACAACATGCAACGCCGGCCGTGAAAGCCTTAGAGTTTACAAGTAAATTATAACAAAACACAGTTGTCAAACGCAAACTTATAGTATGTAAAAAAAAAAACTATGTGAGTGTTATTTTTGTGTACTACTCCACAGTTTGTTGTTTGTTACAGAAAATCCGCGCGGGCACAGTGTGGGTGAACGACTACAACGTGTTCGGTAACCAAGTGCCGTTCGGCGGGTTCAAGCAGTCGGGCATCGGGCGCGAGAACGGCCCTTACGGGATCAACAACTACACCGAGGTGAAGGCGGTCGTCGTCAAGCTCACCGACAAGAACTCGTAGACTACCTCTACCTAACGTAATCCTCGCTCCACTCATCGACTATACGACGCACATTGATGAGTAGTTATAATCATATAAGTAAAGAAGCACGGTTCATTTGAGAGAATTTCAGCAATGCATATTACACGTCGCAGTGAGGAAGAAAACTGTCAAGACCTCACTACAGATATATAGTAGCAAGCCTATCGGTTTTCTATCGGATGCATTTCGGAGAATGTGCACTGGAATTACACAATCTCATTCCACCATCCCCTTTCTATCATCGGTCGACTCGACGTACGAAGCGTTTTGCTTCCACTTTCTTAATGCGTATTGCCAAGGAATGGAACTCGTTGCCCGAGTCTGTGTTTCCCGATATGTACAATCCTGGAGTCTTCAAGTCGCGAGTGAATAGGTACCTTCTAGGTTTGCGTGCTAAATCCTAGACAACGTCATCACTTAACATCAGGTGAGACAGTTGTCAAACGCAAACTTATAATATGTAAAAAAAAAACTAAAAAAAAACATTGCTCATTATAGCTTGACCCCAAAAAAACTTTCAATGTCAATGATTCTGCTTTTCAATTTAACTAACCTATTGTTCAAGATAGCTTTTACGCGGTTACGATAAAGTTCCAATTTGTATAATATTCATGAATGAGAATGTTGAAATTAGATATTTTTTATAAAATGCCAATTGTATGTTGAGACGAAGCCGCGCCATCTATAAAGAGGTTTGCGTTTCCTTCCCAATTTAGGCGAGTAATATGAATCGCGGGTAATTCCATGAGGTTTATATCAATCTTCATCGTTATTTTTTTCGTAACGGATAATTTTGTTCAATCAAGTGTCTTAAGACGCCTATATATGTGTTAGACACTAGAAAACTATAAGCTAGAAGCATAAGTGAAAGAGTGTTTGTAACCATTATTTTTATGGCAAAATACAGTACAGGTATATTTTGTACTTATCACATAAGTTCACGCTATTGCATTTCTTCATGGGATATTTCATTTGACAACGTGAAATGGACTGTCGATGATTAATTTAGAATTAGGTATTAATTAGTTTTAACAGAATTATACGAAGGAGGTTGAATCAGTCCAAGTCACACCTGCATATTATACAACATAGTTCCGAGATAATCAATATTACTGTGTTATGTGGGCAGGGTGGCCTTTAATGAAACGTGTGTGCACATTTATATATGCAACCATAGATGATTATACAAGAACAGCCGCGTATATAGGAGCAGCAATGTGTCAAAAGAACATCCAACCTAAAATTTTCAGTCAGGCGGCACCATCGCTATATCATTTAGGTTTTTATAACCGCTAAGTCAATAGTGTCATTGGTGTGAGTTTTCGAATGCGATTCGAACACAATGTTATTAAATCGATTGGGACTTGATCGCGCGAAAATCATCTAGTAATTTACAAGCTCTGGTCACGACGAATTCGTGACCACGACCAATGCAACTAGGTCGAAACGTCGAGGTAAATCAATTACTAAATGGTTTCCACGCAATATATATTTATTAAGAATTAAGTTAAATGGTTTTCAAAACTGAAATTAGGACTATGTTAATTTAATGTCCATTTCAAAAACTTAGTAGAAAGCTCAGATAATATATATAACACATATATCTTAAAATAACATTTTATGCCGGCCATGTAGCTCGTAGAGACATTAACAACCTGGAAAAGTTAATTATAACAGGCCAAGTTGAAGGCAAAAGGCCTAGAGGGCGAAGCCCAAAACGTTGGTCTGACCAGGTGAAGCAACAGCTAGAGATGCCAGTCCACGTAGCACTCCACGAAGCAAAAGATAGGAACAAGTGGAGGGCCGCAGTGAAATCCATCGCACTTCGTGGGAAAAGTCACGATCCTCATCAATGAATGAACGACTGAGGAGGAGGAATTTACAAGCTCTGGTCACGACGATTTCGTGACCACGACCAATGCAACTAGGTCGAAACGTCGAGGTAAATCAATTACTAAATAGTTTCCACGCAATATATATTTATTAACAGTTAAGTTAAATGGTTTTCAAAACTGAAATTAGGACTATGTTAATTTAATGTTCATATCAAAAAATGAAACGGTTTAGTATGAGATTAATATTGAATAATATAATTGTATGTAAACTCTAAGGCTTTCACGGCCGGCGTTGCATGTTGTATGTATTGCTTCCGGGCTGTTTGAGAAGACACCGCGAAGGAGAGTTCTACGCTCTTGTCGGCGCTCGGACCTGAACCACTGAAGATGTCGACCGCAGTGATCGACGAAACGTCTGAAACACAAGTTTCACATAGACCACGGCCAAACAGCCCGGAAGCAATACATACAACAATATAATTGTATCTTGAACTAACCGCCCCAACGATGCATTTGCATGCTTAGTCTTCCATAGCCATTACTCATTATCTAAGAAAAGGTTTTACGAAAGAAGCTAATTCAAAGGGCCGGACAGTAAACAGCAGCTGCGGAAGCTTCTGGTCTTAGTAGTTGTTGACTGAAGTTAGTAGTTCATGAATTTTGGTCTATCAGACTCTTCTAATGAGAACCCATGTTCTCGTATCTTGGCGATATTGACATCTTCAGCATTATATGTAATACCTGGGGCCATATGCCTTATATTTAAAATAAGGATGTTATACACAGGGTGCGGCTTTCCCTGTTGGATTATGAACCAAGTTACATTCTGTCAATGTTGGCATTGCAGGCGCTTATCAACATTCAAACGAATGGAGTAATCTTTTTGGTTCTGGACAGCTTACACTATGGATTCAGATGATTTTGATGTTTATAAAACGAGATAGTCAATTTGAAAATAGCTCTTATTTTACATGTATTCAGCCAATGATATTATATGTTTATATGAGGTAGATGTCGCACAAGCGCGCGGAAACTGAGGCGGCAAAATTAAGTCAATTGTAGTAATTTTGATTACGACGCGTATTTCAAGCGCATGTTTAAACATATAGCTATCCTTTTCTATATTATTTGTACCGTATTATCTGTCGCAGTAGGCATGTTTATGTCGTAAAGGAACAAAATCTGAGCACCGCGCTGTATGAATATACGTCATCTTTAGTAAAACATCATTGTATTCAGCGCAAATATAAGACTAAACATAATTTTATAAAGTAATTATTTTCTTAAATGTCTTCCATTCCAACGCGCTATGGTTGAAACCATTTGGTAGGTGATAAAATATAGATTTGAGTGTAAACGCCATACTTGATATTTTTATTTTTGCTCAGTTGGTGCCATTTCTTTTTAATTTTTTGTTACAGTTGTCAAAGACAAACGCTTTTGAATAAATATATTTTTATGACATGGGTTTTTTATTTTGTCCTTCGTACAATTTATGTGATATAGATAATTCGAGCATTTACCGCTTCTCTAAGGATGTAGATATTATTTTCAATTGTATTCAGGCTAATCGTGTATCTCTACTTGCAATGAAATGTCACTTCATTTGCGTTCTAATCTGTGGTTGCATCCAATTTAATGTATATCTGTTCCAATTGGTGGTTCGTGATTTTATTAATACTTTTTAAATCTAGCGTTTGACCACTATTTCACTTGATAGACAGTGGTAATGTGGTCGAAGGTTAGCCACATTAGACCTACAATGCATACTGGCTCTCAAGGACCGCTGCCTAAACACTGAGTACCCTAGCACCATGCAGTGAATTCATAACTGTGTTACCTTCACCAGAAGCTCAAACCGTTGGTGGTTATTGAACCAACGTCCGTCAAGGTGAGAGCTAACGCTCCCACCGTTAGGCCATCATCGCTTTATGTATGTAGAATAGAGACTTATGCATATTTGTAAAAACTCATCCTAACTTCTTCGAAAACGAAATGAAATTATGCCAAGACAGAGACGAACAAAGTTTACAAGCAAGTTTACCTCCTTGGTAGCCCACCCAATGAAGGAAAAATAGGGGAAATAATCCGTGTGAAAGCGAATTTTGGTACAGTTGTACTTATGGGTGGGGGTGGTGCTAACAGGAGGTGGGGGGTGTAAGTGTCCACTTTTTTATTTTTCATAAATGTAGAGTAGTTAAAAGAAAATGTTCTTGTACTGAAATAATCTCCATAAAATTCTCTGTAATAAAGATTCTACACTTTTTTACTGGGATCAATATATATTTCGGCGCGTACAGGCTAAAAGCCAAAGCGCGGTCAGTATGGTATCCCGGTATTATGTCAGGACGGTATTTAATAACGGTAATATTATCATAGTATAGCTATAATCACGCATCATTATTTTCTATTCTAATAACGTTCTTATCCCAAAGGAGTGAACTCGGAAGTCTTGGGACTTGTGACCCACGGTGATGGATTAAAGGGCCCTTTTACATCATGATAACATTATCTCTCACCTCTGTACCGAATTCGGCTTAAACATCTAAAATGCCTTGACAGCGCCATCTATCATATTTTTCCGACACATGCGACCTTTTCATCATAGTCAACGCCATCTATCGCACTCCAATTACTAAGTTCCGACATAATGTTTCATTTTTTTAATATGTGCATTGTGACATAAACTATGATATAAAAAAAACAACTTGAAAGGTAATCTTTTTGAGGCTAACTAGCGAGCTACAATAAGTACTTACGTAAGTACTTATTAATTCGATGGATTTAATTGACGAATGACATTCCAATATAGTCAAAGACGGTTAGCTAAAAAAAAAATGGGTTCACGTTAGTCGAAGATTGTAAAAATGGCTGCTTAAAAAGTCGGAATGTCAATCAATAACAAAAATTTTTTCACCCTTTATAGTGCCCTGTTCTACTCACAAGATCAATTTTATTGTCATTGTGTATATTCACCGATTTCTTCATCCGCGATTATAGGTAATGTCGTCCACGTATACGTAGCACTTTTCACTTATTGGAGTGTAACTCAAAAACAGCTGGACCGATTTGATTAAATTTAAATGGGACCACACGGGAAGTACAGCTATCAAATAAAAAAAGGATCATCAATATCGGTTCTCCCAGTCGAAAGTTCTGTAACAAACATAAAAAAACAGGTAAGTACGGGTCGAATCCAGAACCTCCTTCTTTGGTTAAAGTCGGTTAAAAACACAGAGTTCACGTGATCTGCGGCTCATAGTCAGCTTATCCACCTCCAAACTTATCCCGCAAAAAGAAAAATATTATATTATATATAAAGAATTATTTTTGTTTTGTCAACTGATCCCACTTTAAAAAAAAGTTAATAATTTAATGTATTATTTGAAATATATGTACACTCGTGAACAAAAATGTTTGGCAGAAAAATAACACACCATGGCATGGTAATACTGATATAAGTATTAAAAATCACAGTCGTTCGATTTATAATCCTAAAAAACGAATGAATACTAAATAATAATAAAATCACCCGTGATTGATATGAACGTATAGTACGAGATACGGCTTAAGAAATATATACCCTCATCTGTTATTTACTTATAACACCGATTAAATGTTCATTAATATGTAGAATGATACATTGCACATCGGTTGCCAAGCGAAACTAAACAAAACAGTGTTATTTTTTTATATGCTTATTTTATTGCCTTCCAACAGTATCAGGTTGCCTACTTTGAACTGTGTCATGTACATGGTTGCTTAGATTTTTTAAAAGTTCATCCTAAGTATGTATAATTAGTAGGTACTCATATAAAGTTGCAATTATAAACCTTTATCCTGATTTTCGTTCAAATTATTTGAAGATCTACAGGTAGAGAAGAGCAAAAATGACAAACATAAATTTTACGTAAATCTTTCCTTTACATTTGTAGGCATGTGTCACAGAATGTATGTAGGCTTAGAATAATAACGCTGTAGGTATTTTTGTAATACTACTTAATATAAGTACCCATATAGAAAGTAGTAGATAAGTAAGTATAAGCAGATCTAGTCAGACTGGAAATGGCTGACCAGCCATCAAGAATTTATGGAATGTCATATTGACATCGGTACGGCTCAAAAACTCAATGCATCAGTGAAACCACACTAAAAAGCTGCGCACGCCGCCCACGCTACGTTAGTACCGACCTGTCTGGTGGGTGGACATCACGTGAAACGGAGTCCATTATTGCTTTTAGGACATGTCTACTTGCTCGATTAAATGGTGTGGCAAAAATAGTAAAACCTCACATTATAATACAGATGGGATCACTTTTCATCGGTAAGTTCAATGTTTTTTCGATAAAAACGAAAGGATTACTTAACAACTAAAAATACGGGCTCCATGTCGCATAGGGCTGAGAGCGTTCACGTACGACACGGGTTATCGACCTTTGCCAGCCGTCCGATTCTCTAAACTGTTATATCTACCAAAGTGATTTGTACGTGAGGCGTAAGCGCGACCGCAGTAAGATCTTTTCGTTAGGTTAAAGATATACTTATGTTAATTAAGTCAATGTTTAAACGTATGCGGCTATAATTAATCAAATAAATAAATAAAAACAGTAGTTTGACTAGTCTAGTCTATCTGCGAATCAGGGTTAATGTTTATATTTCTGCAGCAGATTATACAACTTTTTACACAATGGCGTTACAAGCATATCGACAAAAGTAATTATTCAGTTTGAGCATATCGCTCTTAATTTGAGGACTCTTAGCGAATAATGTATCTACTCTCTTTATAAGATGGGTAGTATTGGAATACTGTGGACCGGTTAGGGCCAGTCTTTTAATCCATATCCACATCCAATTCTAAGCATCGGTTAAAAACGCAAAAATAAATCCGAGTACTTACCGATATATTTTCGTCTATGTTGGATAAAAATTTAGACCAATGGTTACATGTTATATTGTCCACTGGTTGCCTGATTACAGATTCACAATTAATCGTAAAAGGGAGAGGGTACTGTTATGAAACTCGATAAAATTCATAGTTCCTTCATATGCCGCGTTTGGATGGAGTTTCGCTTATATTACTTTTACACAAATATTGGGTAGGTACTTTACTACAGAAAGGTTTCGAGAGGAATGGTCTATTATTGGTATTCCTATACCACATATGAGCCCTCCACTGGTTGAGTGGTCGGCGGGTCAGCAACGCAATGATGCGACGCGGTCACCGACAACGTCCTGTGTACTAACAAGTGTTGACGTCGGTTCCATTTTTTGGTAATTTTTTTTTTCCATTTTTGTTACTCACGGGATCGATTGTCATTGTGTATGTTCACCCATGTCTTCATCCGCAATTAGAATTATGTCGTCGAAGTAGACATAGCATTTTCCACGTATTAACCCAAAAGCCGTTTGTCCGATTTTAATGAAATTAAATGGGACCACACGGGAAGCACCAGCTTTCAAATAAAAAAAAGTCGAGTCGAAAGTTCTGAGGTAACAAATATTTAAAAAAACCATACGGGTCGAATTGAGAACCTTCTTTTTCATCTTTTCTTCTTTCTTCTTCAAGTCTTCTTCTTTCTTTTTTCAAGTCTGTTAAATAAAGAAGTAATTACATAATCACCAACTTTCCATAGATGTATTACAAAATTTTCAATAAAAAAAATTCAATGACTACGTGTCATTAGCTTCCTCTGGAGAACCTTCCGACCCCAACGGCCATCAGTTCTTCGAGCTATCTCCCCTGCCCACTGCCACTTAAACTTGCTAACCCGCTGAGCTAGGTCGGTGACTTTCGTTCTTCTACGGATCTCCTCATTCCTATTCTGATTTGAACTCGGAGAGAAACCCCGAGCTCTCAATCTCCATAGCTCGTTGTGCGACCTTGAGCTTCACTATAAAACCCATAGTTGGAGACCATGTTTCGTTTCGTAGGCGAGAATTGCAAAGTATCCAACTAAAACCTATACCACTAAAAGATATGCGAAATAATTTCTCATTTAAAACTGCCATGGTCACTAATACTTTTTACAAAAATACTTTATTGACATAGTTCACTAATAGGAAAATTAATATTATTATCGGGATATTTACCATGCAATTTATTTGTTTTATTTGCTCGATATTTCGGCACAGTTTTATGCGCCATGTTCACGAGTAAACTGATGTTTTTGTGGGTAGGTGTTCTTTAAGAACAAAAAAAACAAAACAAAAAAAAGAAAGAGGGTAGACAGATTTGTCTGCTGTTGAAGAGCATCTGCCCGCAGAACTTCTCATAACTTCTCTTTGTTGTACGATATCATAAATGTCCATTCATCAATACTTCAGTCAACAATTCCTTCAGTATTTTTGTATATATGTTGCAGTTTTCCAAAAGACCCAGACAGGAGGGAAGCCTGGATAGCGGCAACTAAAAGAGAGAACTGGTTTTGTAGACCTTTCAGCGTAATTTGTTCGAGACACTTCACAAGCGACTGCTTTGAGCAGATGAAAGGCAGGCGGAAGCTGTTCGCGTCAGCGGTACCTACGCTGCTGCTACCGCAGTTGGTAAATACATAAATACTTTTAATGGTAATTTTGTGTACGTCTTTCCAGCAGGCAAATTAGCTGTGGCGCAGTGGTTAGTGTCAGTGACATGACGTCTGTGTCGCCGGGACCCTGGGTTCGAATCCCGGCAGGGGCAAACATTTGTGCGATGAGTGTAGATGTTTGTCCCGGGTCTTGGATGTTTGTGTGTGTCCATGCCTCCCGCGACACAGGGAATCCTAGTGCGGGGGTATGAGTGTGATAATATAAAGAAAAAAAAGGTCTGACGAGTATGTAAAAAAAAATTGGTTGTCTGTAAAGTCGGTTTACGGACGATAGATCTACGTGATAACGTCATAATCATTTATGACTTTGACTTTGACTTCGACTGACTTTGACTTTGACGTTGATTATTTTATGTAATACAAAACTCAGGTGGAACTTTACTATTTTTCATGAGTGTTGCTGGTATTCATCAATTTATAAAACGTTATCACGTCAAAATTTTTCGTTTTTTAAAATAATTTAGAGCAGTTTTGTAGGCCATTGGGCGGTCTCATAACTCCTATGTCGAGCTGGAGAGTATGAAGTTCATTATGCTATAAGTACTACATGACCATGTGTTGAGAGAAGTTATAAGTACTATATTTAAAAACAATATACCTATATACGAAACAATGGCATTAATGAATATATCTGGATCTGATTTTGTAGGGTTCTGTTCAAGAAAGTACGCCGAGTGATGACGAACACCCATCAACTTCGGCGTTAACACAAACGCATACAGAAGAAAACACTCCTGCAGAAATTGAACAAAATAATTCGCAAGTTTCATCCACAATCCCAAAAAAGATATTATGTAGAAAAATAACTGACCTTACAGTGAAACTAACAAAAACAAAACTTATCGTTAAGAGATTAAAAGATTCAAATAGATTTCTGAAAATGAAAGTAAATACAATGAAAAGTTTAGTTGAAAAGCTTAAGAATAAAGAGCTGATAACACAGGATAGTATAGACATAGATCGCTTGCAGAACTCGAATCGGCAACTGAGGAAGAAAGTGGTCTGGTTGAAACAATTATTAAATGAGCAGAAAAAGAAGAATTTGATGAATACGCAGAACGTGGTGTGGTGTCCAGCCCCAGAGCTATCAGAAGAAATGCTTGAAATAGAAAAGAAAGAGTAGAGATAGACGGTGGAGTCAAAATAATGAATAAGTAAGTACCTTCTAGGTTAGCGTGCTAAATCCTAGACAACGTCATCACTTAACATCAGGTGAGACAGTTGTCAAACGCAAACTTATAATATGTAAACAAAAAAAAAAGTGTGGTACTAGTTTATTTATTTTGGCTGTTTATTTATTTCTGAACGACAAATAAAATTTTCGGGTAAATTCACCACCCCCAAAAACTGCCGCCCTAGGCTCCAGCCTACTCAGCCTGCTGGATCCGCCACTAAGTTTGTCTGTAAGTAAATGTTTATAATAACGGTTTCTGCGAGTGTATGTTTGTTTAATGCACTAACATAATATGTCTCATTAATGTTATCTTTGATTTACATTAATTTACCCTGACGATCAGATTCAACCAACTTGTGGTTTGCACATGAATTATGCTTCATATTTATAAATATAGTAGTACCTAATCAGTCAAGTTTGACTGCACAATAATCAAAATATCAACTAAAACATAATATTGTAAGACGTGGAGATGAATAGCTTACAACATTGTGTATTCATACAAAAAAAAATACATATTTGGAATGGAAGCAACAATAAAAAGCCAACATTACGCGGTGTTCCCAGGCGGTCACCCATCCAAGTACTGACCGCGCCCGACGTTGCTTAACTTCGGTGATCGGACGAGAACCGGTGTTTTCAACGTGGTATGAACGTTGGCGACTAAAGAGTTGGAAGGGATATATACCTACTTCAAGGTAGGAATGCGTTTTTAATAGCGATACTAAATTGTACAACTGAGGGTATTCAAAATGTATGTACCTACACTACCTACTTCCCTTGATTTTACCCAAACCGTATATTATTCCGGAATTTCCAAATTCTGCTTAATTTTTCTTTCCGCAAAAACCTACCAAATATTAGATTTTTTTAAGAGATGAGTAAAATCGTTTAATTCCTTCTCGAGTTTATATGGCGTGACCAAGATAATAGTGATACATTTTTATAGAGTACGTTTATCACAAGCCGCTGGATAAACAAAGTAGCCAAATTTCTTTCGTTTCTTTGGTCTGAGCCTTTTTATACAAGAGCAATTGAAATGTGTCGTGGACGGAAAAAATACAGAAACAATTTTACTTGCAATTACCCTTTTAATGAATTAATTATATTCTATATCCTACACCCGGCATCAATTTACTGTGTGGTGTGTCAGGTTAGCGAATATGCTATACTTATATTAACTTGTTAGTGACAAATTTCATAATTATAATTGACCATCTTAGCGTCCATGCCTTTTCAAGAATGTATATTTATTAATAATAAAGTTATAAGTCCTGCAGAAGCAGGACGCTAAAAACTGAATAGACTCATTTGAGTGTTCCCCTCCACGGAAATCTTTAGTAAAAGGCGAAAGATTTGTACGTGTTGAAGGGAAACCAGAGTGTTCATCAACACCAAAGGTATCTTGATCGTTCGGCCGGCGGAGAATCTCGACACCGCGATTCAACATTAATTTCTTTAATTACAGGCGCCATCTAGAGGTCTACTTTTGTACCAACATGCTAACCAGGTCATTCGACTTCCTCCTAGACTCGGCATGCTAAAGCACTCTCTGGAAAACAAGAATAGTGTTTTTCCTATACAATTTCTTCCTAAATATCCAGAATTTTAGGTCCTTACATATGACATTGGCGTTTTATAACAAACAGAAAACAACAATATAGTACGGTGCGAACGCAATCCCTACTAGCAAATTTAACGCCTTTGTGTTACCTACATATAGGGATAATCGCAGGGGTCAAACCGTTCGCAGAGCAATGGGATTGGAAGTGCCTCGATCTGGGGGAACCGCTTTCTTGTTCACAATATCCCCTAAAACAGCCTAGTATGAATTAAAAATCACATACCAATCCTCTTGCGATCATAATATGGAGAATTCACAGACGAGCGCCCCCTTGTAGTATCATGCAGAAATAAATGGACAGATTATTAATAATGGACTGCTTGCCGACCGATAAGTAGGGTACAGTTGGAGGCGCTGTGGAGCGCATCGATTGAAAGCATGATAAGTCGATTACTCAGAAGATGGCATGCATTTATACAAATACAGTTGTTGGATAAAATTAATTTACCCTATCGATCAGATTAAACCAACATGTGGTTTGAAAATTAATTATGCTTTATATTATGTATTACTTAATCAGTAAATTTTGACTCTGCTCAATAAAAAAAAATATACTAATACATATTAAATATGTGAGACGTGGACATGAATAGCATACAATATTATGCATTTATATAAAAATCATACATATTTGGGATGGGAGCAACAATGAAAAGCAGCAAAAAGCCAACATTACGCGGTGTTCCCAGGCGGTCACCCATCCAAGTACTGACCGCGCCCGACGTTGCTTAACTTCGGTGATCGGACGAGAACCGGTGTTTTCAACGTGGTATGAACGTTGGCGACTTAAGTGTTGGAAGGCATATATAGGTACTTCAAGGTAAATTCTTCTGTTAGGAATGCGTTTTTAATAGCGATACTAAATTGTACAACTGAGGGTATTCAAAATGTATGTATACTACCTACTTCCCGTGGTTTTATCCAAAACGTATATTATTCCGGAATTTCCAATATTCTGCTTAGTTTTTCTTTCCGCAAAAACCTACCAAATATTAGATTTTTTTTAAAAAGATAAGTAAATTGTTTAATTCCTTCTCGAGTTTATATGGCGTGACTAAGATAATAGTGATACATTTTTATAGAGTACGTTTATCACAAGCCGCCGGACAAACAAAGTAGCCAAATTTCTTTCGTTTGGTCTGAGCCTTTTTTATACAAGAGCAATTGAAATGTGTCGTGGACGAAAAAAATACAGAAACAATTTTACTTGCAATTACCCTTTTAATGAATTAATTATATTCTATATCCTACACACGGCATCAATTTACTGTGTGGTGTGTCAGGTTAGCGAATATGGTATACTTATATTAACTTGTTAGTGACAAATTACATAATTATAATTGACCATCTTAGCGTCCATGCCTTCACAAGAATGTATATGTATTAAATAATAATAAAGTTATAAGTCCTGCGGAAGCAGGACGCTAAAAACTGAATAGACTCATTTGAGTGTTCCCCTCCACGGAAATCTTTAGTAAAAGGCGAAAGATTTGTACGTGTTGAAGGGAAACCAGAGTGTCCATTAACACCAAAACTATCTTTATAGTTCGGCCGGCGGAGAATCTCGACACCGCGATTCAACATTAATTTCTTTATTTACAGGCGCCATCTAGAGGTCTACTTTTGTACCAACATGCTAACCAGGTCATTCGACTTCCTCCTAGACTCGGCATGCTAAAGCACTCTCTGGAAAACAAGAATAGTGTTTTTCCTATACAATTTCTTCCTAAATATCCAGAATTTTAGGTCCTTACATATGACATTGGCGTTTTATAACAAACAGAAAACAAGAATATAATACAGTGCGAACGCAATCCCTACTAGCAAATTTAACGCCTTTGAGTTTATTTATTTATTTATTTACAAAATCCACAGCCCTTTATAAACAAATTATTGTACAAATAGCTTACACCTAAGGCCAATAACGGATTTACATTTTACTGATGTAACTTATGTATTTTTAGACTGTCATAGTATGTGAACTAGTAGGTTTTAGGTGCATTAGTGTGTATGTTGTGTCTGGGTTTTTGTGTATGTTAACGTGTTTGTGTGTCCGTGTGTGAATGGGAAGCAGCCGGTATAGTGCTATATTACTTGAATGACTGAGATTCCAAATCAAAGTCGAAACTTTGATTTAGAATCTTAATCATTTCGCTCTTGAAATTTAATTTATTATTGCAAAATAAGTCAACAATCTTATAAAATTTGTTATTGTAGGTCCTCTGTAATCTACTGACGATAGAGTTTTGGGCATAGTAAGTGCTACTTAACGGGACAGAAAACAAGTTTGTGTGCCGAGTACGCTTCTTAGGGCAGCAAAAACATATTATTTTTGAGTTCTGGGCAATCAATATGTCCGTTACATATACCATGTAGAAATAACATATCTGTGAGAACTCTTCTATTGTTCTTCTATCGTTACCCACATTTAGGGATAATCGCAGAGGTCAAACCGTTCGCAGAGCAATGGGATTGGAAGTGCCTCGTTCTGGGGGAACCGCCTTCTTGTTCACGATATCCCCTAAGCCAGCCTAGTATGTTTTAAAAATCACATACCAATCCTCTTGCGATCATAATATGGAGAATTCACAGACGAGCGCCCCCTTGTATTATCATGCAGAACTAAATGGACAGATTATTAATAATGGACTGCTTGCCGACCGATAAGTAGGGTACAGTTGGAGGCGTTGTGGAGCGCATCGATTGAAAGCATGATAAGTCGATTACTCAGCAGATGGCATGCATTTATACAAATACAGTTGTTGGATAAAATTAATTTACCCTATCGATCAGATTGAACCAACATGTGGTTTGAAAATTGATTATGCTTTATATTATGTATTACTTAATCAGTAAATTTTGACTCTGCTCAATAAAAAAATATATACTAATACATATTAAACATGTGAGACGTGGACATGAATAGCATACAATATTATGCATTTATATAAAAATTATACATATTTGGGATGGGAGCAACAATGAAAACCAGCAAAAAGCCAACATTACGCGGTGTTCCCAGGCGGTCACCCATCCAAGTACTGACCGCGCCCGACGTTGCTTAACTTCGGTGATCGGACGAGAACCGGTGTTTTCAACGTGGTATGAACGTTGGCAATACAACTTTTACAATATTCGTACAGGTTCGAACTAAAAGAAAAATGAATAACATAATAATAGCGTATAAACTTATACTTCTTGGCGTTTACGTGACTCCTAGTTTCTATAAGACACAAATCAAGATTATTTATCGTTACCGCGAGAATTTTTAATAAAGGCAAAATATGGTCATTGAAAAATATTTTTGACGTGACCCAAAATGAAAAATAGTAACGGTAACATTCCTGTAACGTTCCACCTAAGTTTTATCTAGATCTAGATAATATAATCAAAGTCAAAGTCAAGGTCAAGGTCAAAGTAAAAGTCAAATTCAAAGTCATATGTCAAATGTCAATGTCAATGGTCAAATGTCAAAAGTCAATGTCAATGTCAATGTCATACATGATTATGTCGTTATCACGTAAATCTATCGTCCGTAAACCGACTTTACAGACAAACAATAAAGAACTACCGTATTGTATTGTTAGGCGTGAATAAAACTGTCACATATTCCCAAAGAGATATTTAATATTCAACAGCTATCAAATCAACTACAAGTCTCTATAACATTAAGTACTTTAAAATGATGACTTCTAAACAAGCGCTGGTACACTAATAAAAATAAATAACCTGACACGTATTCTATGATATAATTAAGGGCCAAGTTAGAGAAATAATTAACTTTGGCTTCCAATAACTTACTTATAAAACGAGTGATATATTTAAGTGCGAGTATGCGAGGTTATGACAAATAAAACCTTCCGAAGGTGCTTCTCTAATCTAAAAAATCACAACAGTGGAATGTATCGGTGCCACTTAATCTAAAAATCACATAGCCTTCTTCAACAACAACTAAACTCTTAAAAAATTAAAAAATCTAATCTTAAACACGTGTAAGAAAACCTATGAAAGTATCTTTGGGGTTTCTTTACATAAATACAGAGACAATTGGACGGAAATGTCGTTAAATTATGGCAAGTACAACATAATTATTAGTAAGTAAAAAAATCTTTAAAAATGATTACATTGATCAGTTAGCATCATATGCTTTATTAGCATCAACTACTTATAATTAATCATAGAGATTATGCTTGTTGCGTCAGCGACAAAATCTGTTTGTACTTTGAGTTCCAATAAAACAAATATAAGTATGTGTAAGTCACCACAGTGAAGTCGCTGGAGTGAGCGAAGCGAGCAATAATTTAATATTAAATACGTCTCGGTAGTGATTCTAAGGCTGTGTTCACACCTGAAGAATTCGCAGCTCACGCGCCGCACGCGCGCATTAATTGTTGTTCGGGCGCCTGACATGACATGCGCGCGCGAGCTGCGCGTTCGTCAGGTCTGGACACTCCCTTACACGACTGAACCAAAAATCAGGCTATATTACGATAACTGTTAATCTGGAATACAGTTTAACCTAATCTTTCAAATTGTAGCTGACATATAGTTTACCATACCATTATATACGACAAAAATAATAAGCCAATAATGGCCCTAATTCTGTTAATCACATAAACTAACTAAAATTCACTAAAATTCTTCAAATTGAAATAGCTCGTATTCTATTTACGCTAAAATTCAAATTCGTATAACTCCATACAACGCTCTCACTAATATTAGACGAGTTTTATTCAACTGTTGGCCAATTGCGGGTAGTTTTAGTAGGCACCAAATAAATGGCATCTTAATTTCGCTAAAACTACCCGCAAATTTAATAAATACATTATAATTTTAGTGATGTTATTGATAAGTCTCATACTAATTTAGACTTTATCGTAACCGTATAAGAACTGATTTAGTTTTCCAAAATTTTAGTTTAGTTCAGTTGAATAAGCGAATCACTACCAATAGCGGTGTTAACAAATTCTTATCAGTATAGATCCGTTGATGAACATGAGTCACATTTTGTTGAGCTGTTCATAATTTTATAACCGACCAGGAGCTGGACGTAGGCACAACATAATGTATGACATGACAATGCTAGAAAATTAAATTGGGATAAAACTTAGTCATATTAGAATTACCACGACGCGAAATCAGCGCAATTAAAACAAATTCTACAAATTGTGAATATATTCGCCCCAAATCAATCAAAATTTTGGGCTCACTCCAGATCTAGCGCAATTTGTGTTCGATTGCAAACGTATCAGATCAAGACTCTAGCGCTCACTCCAGATCTCACTAATCACAGCGGTCTACACGGTCAACAAAAAACCTTATCTAAAATAAAAACCTAATCAACACGAATAAAAACCTAATCAACACGAATAAAAACGTAATCAACACAAATAAAAAACCTAGCCTTCTACATCCTAGTCATTGGGCTCATCGTTCATCGCAGACAGATTTTCCTCTGAAATCTTTCCCAAGCAGCCACACCCCAGCGTGATAGTATTGCAATTGGTCGCAATATCTTCCTCAATCTTTCGCTCGAGAAGCTCAAAGTCGTCACTATCCGTCTGACACTTGATACATTCGTCAGACGAAGAGTCCTGATAGCACATCACGCTTTCTATATTTACTTCAACTTCGTCTTTATCGTTCGTCATCGCTAGGGATGGGCTGCTGTTGCTCAGCATTCTAGTTTCCCTCTTGATCGGAGCGAATATTTCCGATTTGGGTCTGATTTTGACGTCCCTTTTGCGTTGTAGAGTGGGAGCTGGCGGTTGCGTCCGTTTGTCTTTGGGAATGACGCGCTGGATCCTCTCTTCTATCAACGATATGCTCCGTTTGAAGACTACAGTGTCTTGTGACAGCTCACAGCCGTCTATCGCGTCCTTGGATTCGGTATCGGAGTTGTCACATCTGAAGTAGATCGTGTCGCAGCCGTTCTCTTGCTTCACCTTTATGAGGCAGCATTCGTCTTCCTTCTCGCACAGTATCTCGTGAAGGGACCCGTGTAATGGAATCAGTTTCACTTTCCCTCCGAAGTTCTCTTGCATGTGCGTCGAGAGGTCGTCGTCTATGTAAAGGTCTTCGGTGCTCCTAGCTTCCTGCAATTGTATTATATCAGATTCATTACAGTTACATTAGCAACACAGGAGAGGAATAAGGTGGGAGTCTGCATTTTTTCCACACGTCAAGAAAGAATCAACATCGATAGTCAAAACTATCTTTACTCTATCCATAATAATAATAATAGTAATAGTCTAATATTTGTGTTCCCTTATAGATAAACAGGATAATATATTTAGACAATTCGGAAGCAGCCGTCGGAGGAGTTCTCATCTCAGACATACGTAACTAAACCGGGCTTAGTGTTGCAAATCGAGTAAAATAACATATAATAGTAGTGAAAAAACAAAACACTACTGCCCAAAAATGATACCATTGGCGGAACCACCCCAGCTGCAGACCTGCAGGCTTATGATGCAAGAGCATTATAGCATGGTATCCCCAGCATCATAAGCCTGCAGGTCAGATTTTAACCACTACGTAACTGCACATATCTTAGTTGGAAATAGTCACAAACTGAATCCAAATGATGGGACTCCTCAACTAGAGATGTGCGATTATTACTAAAACTAATCGAATAAATCGATGTTAGTGGATATTGCGGCGCGCGATAAGAACTGACACGAACAACAATACTACTTTGTAGCGCAGTGTAATTCTCAGTAAGACTACCCAAAAACTAAAAAACAAACTAAATTATATTAAAAATTTTGGTGTTGAGTAAGAAAATTTGGATTTCAGACAATTTTTGTCCATTGAAAATACCATTAAGTACCACCAGTGTCGTCCTCCGCGACACGAACACGGTTTATAGTTTAAATAGTAGCAACTACAACAAATACCTGAATAGCATTGAAAGCCTGACACCTCTTCAACCCCGGAGGAAGCACGTCCTCGGTGAGGGTGTCTTCCATGGAAACACTGAGCTTGTCCTTCTCGAGTCCGGGAGAGTCGCAGATCGTCACATTGACGCAGTTATCCAACACTTGCAGACTGTTCTCTCCCGTACGGCTGAACGTGATTTGCAACAACGGCTTGTTATTCCCATTGATTTTCACTCGAGAGAATGATTTCACGCAATCTTTTCTCGCATTCCTCGCATCCGCCTCCTCGTTGTTCAACGAGTCCACAATATTGGACACTCCCTTGTTGACCAAGTCGTCGCTTCTGTGTGTATTTGTGGAGTTGTCGTCGGAAATATCGTGTAACAAGTGCTGGAACTCCTTGCGGATCAGATCGCGTATGAAATCTTCTATGCCTTTAGTGTCCGTGCATTGGTCTATCTTTGGCTGGATACGGTTTTCGGTCACAAAACTGTAACATAGAAAATAGGTCAAATGAACAAATAGATATGGGCAAAAGCGAAAGGGACAGGTATTTCTTACTCAAAATGTTATTTCATCCATTAAATTGTATTTATTTTAGGCATAGCTCAAAAATAATTTTAATTTATTTTTTTCCAGAAAATATTGACAGTTTTCCTGGGATGTGGGAAGACACCAAAATCGTTATTTCACCACGAGTAACACCGCGGCTTGCAGCTAGATTATGATAATTGTTTGTGCTGTATGTGCACTTATGTGGTGTAATAATACAGAGCGTGTTTCTTTCCCTAATTCAATGGGTTTGATTCTTGCATAGGAATATGTACTGATTATTGTAATATGACTCTTACTTATCGCCGCAACTACATTAATACCATTTGACCACCGCAAACAAACAGATGGTAGAAAAAACTTAAGTCTAGAGTACTGATTAGCACACATGTAATGACTGATTTAATTAGTGGATTATTGTCAAAAATATGTATAGGAGAAAAATAATTCTAGCAAAAAGCCAACATTACGCGGTGTTCCCAGGCGGTCACCCATCCAAGTACTGACCGCGCCCGACGTTGCTTAACTTCGGTGATCGGACGAGAACCGGTGTTTTCAACGTGGTATGAACGTTGGCGATGTACATTTCCAAATGTGTTTACAATAATTTAAAACAGATGTATAAAAGCAGATGTTAGTTTAGAAATAACGGTTATACATTATACCATATTATATATCACTTCTATGTTTCACATTATACTATTAGGTCTACTTCATTGGATTTTACTTAACTAAGCATCGGAATTTGGAATCCCCCACTGATTGAGTTAATATGTAATAATAATGCTGAGACAAAACTTGGTTTGTTTTCTGTGCAAATTAAATAATTAATACTCCCGACTACTTACGAGAAATAAGAAAAAGTTTCTAGCTTCGAGTTTAAGAGTCGGTAAATAACCAGCCAATATTGCAAGTGACATACAATTTTATGCTACAACTCATAAAATATACTTCTTTATTTTTAAACAATAAGGACGTACCGCAAATTAAAATTGAATAGATTTTAGAAATAGCCAATACAAGTATTCATGTATGTTGGTCATATTTTAGCCTAACTAAAGTCAGCAATGATCCAATGTCCAAGGAGAATTTTGAGAATGATACCCATATGTTTTCTCTAGTAACTATTGATATGGGGGGACGGCGCGTACGCAGTCCCCACTACCAAAAATAACGCGTCCGAGTTATCCACATTAGGGATAATCGCAGAGGTCAACCCATCCGCAGTGCAATGGAAGGGCCTCGCTCTGGGGGAACCGCCTTCTTGATCACGGTGTCCCCTACGCCAGGTAAGTATGATTTCAAAACCACGCGCGAATCGGCTCAAGATCCCCTGGAGAATCTCGTCATCGCGATTCAGAGAACGCGGTTCGCATACTGGCGCCCCCTTGTAGCGTCATGCCGAACTAAATGTACAGACTACTCAACATCAGAGTGGTTGCCGACGCGGCGACGGTCTTGTATGTTATGGCTTGACGATTACTTACACGGTTATTTAGCAGATGGCGTGATTTTATGAAAACCTGGTATAATACGAAGGTTTGTCAAATCTAAATCAAAACAGACAATAAAATAATATATACGTCATATAAAAAAAAATCGACATTATATAAAAAATCAATTAGAATATTTATATATTATGTTCTAATGCATGTATGTCTCTATACAATGTTCTTTGGATATAATTAAGTTGCTTTAGTAATATGTAGTTATCCCTAAATAGTACACTTTGACTTTGTACAATTAAAAAATCATCTTAAACACAATAATTATGCCACATGTGGATATGAATAACTTACAACATGATGAATTAAAATTAAAATTAATTCCGGATGAGAGCAGCAAAAAGCCAACATTACGCGGTGTTCCCAGGCGGTCACCCATCCAAGTACTGACCGCGCCCGACGTTGCTTAACTTCGGTGATCGGACGAGAACCGGTGTTTTCAACGTGGTATGAACGTTGGCGACTAAATTGCTCAATCATTGGATACTGTATTGCTTTTATGACGTCATGACAAAAATCAATGTTAATTCACTCACCATTTATCAGATGTTTTCCTTGACGGTTGATAACGTTCTGGGCTTCGATCCGCGAAGTTAACGCCTTTGGCGACGGCGTCCCTCGCTTGGCAGAACTGATCCCAATGCACGCCTGAAATATTAACGTACTATGTCATAGATATCTACTCGTAGATACTCTAGCTCATCTCTAATGAATGTATCATTTTCAACGTCACAATAATTCAATCTTTGATCTAACTATGGACCTTATAACCATACTAAGTCATCGTGCTGCCGAGAGCTATGCGCACGGATGTCTCTAAGAATACGAAGCAGATATGAGGAGATCCATAGAATAATGTCCCGGACATAGCCCAGGAACTATTACTTACAATGTTCGATGGGAAAAGTCGGTGCTAGAGTGGAGAGGAGGTACTGGCAAGCGCAGCGTTGGTCGTCTGCACCTTTTAGAAGAATGCGGGAGAGATCAATATAATTTTTTTTGACTTCCACACAAGGTCTCCAGGTCCCAAATTAGGCAGAGCCTGTACTATGGTAACCTGAGGACTGATGTATATACTTATATACATATACACACCCCAATCAGACACATGATGAGATATGCCTTATAGTACTTGTATATATGCCTTATAGTATACTGTATTCTCATCGATAGATGAGGCATAAGAACTTTTCGTTTCTGATCCGCTCTGAATAATCCTGCAGGATTAATATAGTAATGTACAATATAACATCGTGTAATACAAGTTAATTACAGCAACAGTTATCGTCGTGTTATAAGTATATACAATTTAAATCATTAAAAAGGAAACGATTAACGATACAGTATTACACTTACCTTATTTTTGGCAGTTAGTTGTGAGAATGAGAAGGTCTATAGACAATAAAAAGCGACATGCGTGTTAATCATCAATAGGATAATATGTTTATTGCAAATAGGTTTAACGTTAGTTGGCAACATTGAGGAAATCCCATCTTTCATTTCAATCATAACGCATTTCCCAGCATATTACGAGACAAAGATGAACTAACTAAAAGCAATTATACTCCTTAACTGATTTAAATGAAAGAATATTACGTCTAACAGATTTAATCTTGAACTAACTGAAACAAATTCTTATTACAATACTTTTCAGAATTAAAATAATCATATTATACTAGCCTCGCCCCGCGGTTTCACCCGGACTACGGACTGGACTATTTTCCTCTTAGGTACCGTTAATTTTCCAGATAAAAAAGTAAAATAAATGCTAATACAGACCAAAATCTGTTAGTGTGCCAATTATAATACAGATCCGTTTAGCCGTTCTAGCACGATTGAGCAACATCAATCACACACAATCTCTCACATTGGTAAAATTAATATTAGTGTTATTACCTTATATATAGAAGCATAGACGAATATACTACAAGCTTGTAGTATATTCTTCTATGTATAGAAGCCATCCATAACTTGTATTAACTTAAATTATGTATAATCTTACACCAAATTCCATTTGAGAATAGGAAATAGGACGCGGGTTTCAAGAAAGTTTTGGTGAACCACCTCCGGCTCGATCCTGGTGCAAAGGTTGGCTATTGCCATGCAGATGGGTAACGCGGCGAGGGTTATGGGCACCTTTGCACTAGGAACGGTTAGGAGGGGTTCTAGAAGTAAGTTTGTTTTATTCTATTATTCGATCTTGACTGTCAACTATTTTATATAATAACATGGAATTCGAAAATATATTAATATATCTATTACAGGTATATTCTTGAATTATTATCCATCACCGATTTATTATTATAAAAAATCAATTGCAGCACTCTAGCTAGTGTAATAGTAGTTAGGTCGGTACAGATTTATGGTGTGCTTTACCATTGTTGATTGGCGAACACGGCATTCGAAATGTTTTCGTAGACTTTTTCTGATTCAGTTGTGGCAGAGAACTTTGCAAAGTGTCCACACAGTGAGAAGCTGGCTTCACGGCTGATATCTGGGATCTAATGCTGAAACCAATAACAGATGCTAGGACTAGCGAAAATATTTTATAAGAGATTAAATAAAACCCACTTTAGAGATCTAAAATTTGGAGGTATAAAGAAAGGAGAGAGGGAGTCGTTGGACATTATTCTGGCATCACGGTTTTACCACCGCACTGGCCAACACAGCCGACTTCGACAATTTGAAATTCGAACTAAGTTGGTTTAAAATATTACTGGTTCAGCCCAGGAATCACTTAAACTGTGTACATCGCCATATTCTATATTTAAATTCTTCTATACTGGGGGACGGCGCGTACGCAGTCCCCACTACCAAAAATAACGCGTCCGAGTTATCCACATTAGGGATAATCGCAGAGGTCAACCCATCCGCAGTGCAATGGAAGGGCCTCGCTCTGGGGGAACCGCCTTCTTGATCACGGTGTCCCCTACGCCAGGTAAGTATGAATTCAAAACCACGCGCGAATCGGCTCAAGATCCCCAGGAGAATCTCGTCATCGCGATTCAGAGAACGCGGTTCGCATACTGGCGCCCCCTTGTAGCGTTTTGCAGCACTAAATGTATAGACTACTAGGCTGATCGCCAACCGTTATGTAGATTACGGCTAACAATATGAGAAAGGAAATATGGTTATGCAGTAGATGGCGCTAAAGAATAAAAACATACGTAAATTCATATCAAAACTAATAGCATAGACGACTAACTGTGAGAAATAGTAAACGTAGTGCCATGTAATGTATCATTATTTTAATTTGATTTATTTTGCTAACTTTCATTATGTTAACTAGGACTTTACAAATGAGAAAGTACGTAGTATATTTTAATTTTACATTTTAAAAACAGATATATTGTCCATTTTATTAATGTTTTTTTGACAGCTCATGAAGTTTAGTATTTTTTAAGTTAAAATTTCATACAGATAATATTGTACTTTATGGACAGGTACCGCCCCCTAGTGATGTGCCACACAACGATTACAACGATTGAACCACAGATTACAAATAATCGGTGGGCATAAATTCTAATATGTAAATAAAGTGTAATAAATGATTTAAACAGAAAGACAACAACACAAGTTTAACGTTGAAACCAAACCGATGTGAAGGAGCGCTTGTATTGTTTAGTGCAGCATGCCCTTTGTCTTGTGCTCATATGAGTTCTATGGCGTTGTATTGGCAGTGATATGGAGGAATCCTAAGGACGATATGAGCATAATTTTCTGCCATTTCATCGATCACATAACATTTTGGTTTCTTGTTGGTTTTAATATTTTTCTTCGCTTCTGCCGCAGGCTTCGGTAGTGATTTTAGTCACAATTGTAGGACTTGATATCCAACGCTTGATTTTCTTGTTCAAAATAATCATGAAGTTGTAGAACTGATTGTCTCGATTGTACTTATAGTTGTACTTACCTGACCTATTGAATAACCTAATTCAAATTCAACTAATATAACTTACACAGGCATATGATAAAAAAATCAATATCAATAAGATTCAACCAGAAGCAGCAAAAAGCCAACATTACGCGGTGTTCCCAGGCGGTCACCCATCCAAGTACTGACCGCGCCCGACGTTGCTTAACTTCGGTGATCGGACGAGAACCGGTGTTTTCAACGTGGTATGAACGTTGCCGACTAATTCTTCCAAAGGTATACTTGGTAGATGTTTATTTAAAGACATCATAGTTTTATCTAATTTCTACATGTATGCCTCGGAATTATGAGGAAATGCTATATATAGAATTATGTTTTGTACTAAAACATAATCTCTAGGCCTAGCGCACCCTATGTGAAAAATATTTGATGGCAATTGGCACCTGAATGATAAATTAAATGGAATGACACCTGCCTCGAACCCTGCTACAGTATTTATAAAATGTATTATGACAAAAAACTGAAGTAGAAAAACATTAACAGCAAAAAGCCAACATTACGCGGTGTTCCCAGGCGGTCACCCATCCAAGTACTGACCGCGCCCGACGTTGCTTAACTTCGGTGATCGGACGAGAACCGGTGTTTTCAACGTGGTATGAACGTTGGCGAATAACTGAACTTACGCAGTAGTCGATTTCCGCCTTATTATGACGTAATTTGCCGTGAAACGATTGTATTGAGAAATGTATTTTACTTAATATTAATTTTTTATATTGATATTATTTCTTATTCGCTTAATAGTAATATTATAATACGTTCACCGGAATTAATCTGTGATCTCATAAAAACAAAAAAATGGAACTATGTTCAGCAGTTTCATTTTTCAGCAGTTCTAATAATTATTTCTTCTAATAGCAGGCATTTGCATTATACCCGACAAGTATTTTCTTTCTAGAAGGTCACAAACAAATACTTACCAAACCTATACACTAACCATTTTGATTTTGATGAAATTTATATGGGACCACCACGGAACTTATCACACAAAAAAGAATCATCAAAATCGGTTCGTAAACGACGAAGTTATCCGCCAACACACATAAAAAGAACACATATACGTTCGAATTCAGTACCCTTTTTTTTAAGTCGGTTAAAAATTCCACTGTATTGCACTTAATATTTGACTAACAAAATACATCTATAGAATATGTTATATGTTGAAGTGATTTACCTGTTTTCTTCCGGTAGCGACATGGAGCGTCCGCTTTTCCTATTGGCTTCGTAGATCCATTTCTCGTGAATGGCGACTAAAGGCTTCACACTCATTCTGGCGAGCAGCTCCTCGTCTATCTTACTCTTGGCATGATTCCTCTCTACGGAGTTCTTGTACGACCACCAGTTTCGATCTTGGGTGTCGTCTGTTTCTGGAGTCGACGTTTGGAGCGAGATGGATCTGATATAATGGTAATTTGAAACTTATGCCAACGTGATTAAGTCTTGACATTGCAACGCATAAACACAAAACTTCGTAGCAAAAGTGCATTACATAAAACAAACACATTTTTTTCCAAATTGTTGCCAGTTCTTCAAATGCTATTTCGTGAAATTTTAATTTCATATTTTTCGACATTATTGACCACCATAATGTCGAAAAATATGATCAGAAAATTTCATTTGCACATAACAGCATATAGTCGCCTTTACTTTTAAGGCCGTATAACAAGTCAATAATCCCATTATGCTCAGTCCCATAGGCACAATACAAGGAAACTTAAGTTGCAATAATTATAGGAGAAGCCATTGTATCCCGAAACACAGTGCAAACTAGTCCGTGGTCAATGGGTTCACAAATGTATCATCATCATTTCAGCCATAGGACGTCCACTGCTAGACATATGCCTCCCCCATATAGGGGGGATTTGGGAACTCGCCACGCTTGGCAGGCGGGTTGGCGAGCGCAGTATGGTTTCCTATCCTCAGAAGTTGCTGCTGCCCACCTTCTGATACGTGATCTGGCCGACTCTTACGGCACCCACGGGATGAGATGGGGAAGTACTATTCTAGGCCGGTACCACTAACTACTAACTCACTGCCTGAGTCTATGTTTCCCGATAGGTACAACCTCAGAGTCTTCAAGTCGCGAGTGAATAGGTTCCTTCTAAGTTTGCGTGCCCCGCTTTAGACCGCGTCGTCGCTTAACATCAGGTGAGACAGTGGTTAAACGCAAGCTAATGTTTAAAAAAAATATATGTATGTCGGATAGTTATTTGTATTGTATAAACATGGCAGCTCACCTGCTCCGTTTAGTCCCGCTATCCCTGACGGTATCGACGCTAGCCGGAGATGGTTCGACACTCAGATCTTTTGCCACACAATTATTCTCGAAACTTATATATATTTCAGGCGAACAGCTCGTCGATTTCGGCATAGTTTCTGAGCTTTCTGGAGACCTCGTGTCAGGTTGCGCGTTTACAGAATCTGTCAAAAGCAAAAAGCCAACATTACGCGGTGTTCCCAGGCGGTCACCCATCCAAGTACTGACCGCGCCCGACGTTGCTTAACTTCGGTGATCGGACGAGAACCGGTGTTTTCAACGTGGTATGGACATTTGCGTTTGATCAAAATATTCGTACTTCAAACTATATTACATATCAAAACAATAATAGTGTATGTGGCTATAGATCACCTGGCCACAGACACACCTCCTGACTAAAAAAATTGGTTGTCTGTAAAGTCGGTTTACGGATGATAGATTTACGTGATAACGTCATAATCATTTATGACTTTGACTGTGACTTTGACCTTGACCTTGACTTTGACTGACTTTGACTTTGATTATTTGATGTAATACAAAACTCAGGTGGAACGTTACGCGGAACGTTACTATTTTTCATGAGTGTTGCTGGTATTCATCAATTTATAAAACGTTATCACGTCAAAAATCTTAGAGGCTGGTTTGGGTTGAGTACTAGATCCCTATTTCAAGCGGCAGTCTCTAAAGATGAAATTGCCCTTATAATCACCAACCCCCGTTTGGGTTTTTTTTTCATTCTTTCCTAGCTGTCATTGGATAGCACAAGAAGAAGAAGACGTACTCACCTTCCTTACTTGTCGTTGTCGTTAAACTGTTAGTTTCTAAATGTTTTTTAGCTTCATTGCATCTCTCAGTCGCGGTTATGTCCCCAGAGAGCCAAGCATTCTTCCTCAGTTTATTGCTACGAGCAATCGGCGTGCTTGGCAAGCTGTAGTTCTTTATATCAAAGCTGTAAGACGACTTCTCCGTGCTATTTTGATCCTTAAGCAAAGGTCTCAAAGAGTCTAAATTATATTCAGGCACTTTTATATGCAACGGTTTGTAAGATTTAGGAGTGAAGCTTCTGCTAAGTTTAGCCGTCGATCTTTCCACGCTAGTTCGATCTTTATTACTATCATCGTTGGAAGCAAGATTGTTTGTTCTGTTAGGGCTTAGAATGCTGCAGTATTCAGTGGAATCGCTGCGATGCAAGGCGCCGGGGGTGTCGATATCTTTGATTCTTGCTTTGATTTTTGCTATTGGAGTAGAGCAGGCACTGGAATAGTTAATTTCAGTTAGCGGTTCGTATTTAGACGCAGGCACGTTATCAGTATCGTCATCGATGAAGCATTTCTGTGCGACGGAATACGTAGTGGTGGAGTATTTCTTGATACTTCCGTAAACTGCAGCTTCGCTTTTACTGTTGTCTTTGTCGCTGGTGTCCGTGGAACTATCTGGTTCATTTGTGTGAACTACGGCCTTATGTTGGATGTTCTGCGGGCTTTGCGACTCGGAATCCGTGGGAGAGGTAGTGTCCCAACCGACCGAGCTGAAGTTGGACTTCTTAGTCGGGAGCCTGGCCGGTATTATGATGTATCCGAGATTATCGATATCACTCTGGAAATAGAATGTTACCTTCAACATACTGACAAATATGTTTAAAGGATTAATAGGTGCCGATGAGTATCATCGGCACCTATTAATCCTTTACAGAAGCTTGCGGGTGTTTACAGGCAGGAGGGGCGGGCCAAATCCTGATGCGTGTTGATTAAAATATTACAAACTGTATTTTAGAGATGGCCTACGAACAAAAAAATTAGACACATTTTTAGACTTATTAATTATTTTTTTTGCGGGAGTACGCGGAGTTTTACGATGAAGGCTTCCGGAAGAAGCCGAAACAATTGTCGATCGTGATATCGACTACGCGTAAGTACCGCGTTATACCCATAGAAACAGTATAAAGTAATTATAAACGTGAGTTTTAATAAGAATAGATACGGTTGTGGGTTACCTTGACAGTTTGAAGCGTGTGCTGCAGCGTGTCCAAGCCGATCCTCTGGTTCCTGTCGAGCTTGAGGCCCGACTGCAGCAGCGCCAGCAGCCCGCCGGGGTACGTGCCGTCCTGCGGCAGCGGCAGGCCACTGCGCCACAGGGTGTAGTGCTCCTTCAGTTTCTCATACGATACCAGTTTCCAGGGTATGGATGCTGAGAAATCAAGCTCATTGTGTATAAATGGGTCGCTAATACTGTTATAGTCTACAATGTTTATTATTAACCCGGCCTGGATGCGATCGGGCAAAGTTGAGATATAACTTAAACTTAGGTTACTTGCTACAGAACTCCTTCATTTATAAAACAAATTAAAGTCTACTTATGTATGCGTATAAAAATTGTTTATTTGCTTTTCTTTGTTCTCAAGATAATGTTGGAAAATGTTCCAAGCCCAAGTACCTATAAGAAGGCGTTTCTAATAGTTTCTATATAAACTATGCATTTGTTGCAATAGAAAGTATCTATATAAACATTGTCAATTAGACAAGTTTATAATTCCCAATAAGTGACTCTGTGACTTAGGAAAGTCGCATTGCCTACATAACGATGACTTCAAAAACTCCAAATTACTACAAAATCAAAAAAACATAGTTATAAGCTTTTTTCGGCGTGCGTGTAGAACAGTAGTGACAGATTGCTGGTGCTTTTTATTTTATTTTTGCGTGATAAAATTGCATTCTTATGTTATATTGTGTACCGCTTTAAGGACTAAAATTTGTACACCAATATGCTGTATTATGAAGCCATATTGATCAATTCTGTGAGTAAAATTCAATAAATACAATATTTCTCATTGTGATTGTAAACTTTGTCTACCCTCCAAGTACTATTTAATAAGTTCAAGGAAAGTGCCTGATACAATAATTGGAGCAAAACAATTTTTTACGTTAAAAAGCCAGCTACTATTTCCATATCAGGCATAATTAATAAATCAGATTACCAAGTATTGCTATCATTGTGTTAAATTATTGCCATTCGATTTTACTAAGGAGTCTCAAATATGCCTAAGCGTAATCTATCATGGGGTTGTTGTGACGTGGGTATTGCTGATGACAAGTACCTAACATGTAATATATGCTTTAAGGCGTATCATTTAAAATGCACTAGTTATGACGGCAAAGAAGGAAATAGCTGGAAATGTCCTCTGTGTAATAATTCGAAAGGGGGAAAGAATGACAACACGCCAGTGCGTTCCAATACGAGCGACGTTAATAAGAGATCTTTTAAAAGACCAGCCGTTTCTTCTCCTTCACAAGATTCGATTAAGCCATTAACACAAGATGATGTCCGAGAAATATTAAAAACTGAATTAGACACCCTGCTGTCAAAAATAAATATCTCAATAACTAGTACTATCACAAAAGAATTGAACTCCATTAAATCTGATATATCGGAACTCAAGGATTCATGTACCTTTCTTGGCAACCAGTGGGAAGATTTGAAAAAAAATACTGTAGATTTTGACAAACATGTCAAGAAACTACAAGAAGAAAATGATAGCTTGCGAAGCACGATTGCAGTATTGAGTAACAAATTCAACCAAATGGAACAATCGAATCGGGCAAATAATATTGAAATACAATGTGTACCTGAGACTAAGTCGGAAAATTTGATACAAATCACCTCACAGTTGTGTAATTTTGTGGGTTGTAATGTATCTGAGAATAATATCATGAATTGTACGCGTGTAGCAAAAATGAATCCTGCAAATTCCAGGCCTAGATCGATCGTAGTGCAGCTAAGTTCGCCGAGGTTGCGAGATACTGTGCTAGCTGCTGCTATAAAATATAATAAAAACCATCCTGGCGAGAAGTTAAACACGTCGCACATAGGTTTGAAGGGTGACAAGAAACCCATATATGTCTGTGAGCACTTATCCTCTCACAATAAAGCAGTCCACGCAGCAGCCAGACTTGCGGCTAAGGAGAAAGGATACAGATATGTTTGGGTGAGAAATGGAAGAGTGTTCATGCGTAAAGCAGACGATTCAGACTTTAAGTTCATCAAGGACATAAATTGTATTGATAGGTTGGACTAGGCTATTATTAGAATAAATTTATCATGCGCTATTAGTTAAGTAACATTAAAATTTGGTATGTTAAGGTTATTTTATCAAAATGTTAGAGGTTTAAGAACCAAAACTCATATATTTGCAAAAAATATAGCTTGTTCCAATTATGATGTTATTATACTAACAGAGACCTGGCTTAATTGTAATATATATACTCAAGAACTATTTGATAGTAGTTATAATGTGTACAGAAGAGATAGAGATACTTCGAAATGTGGTAATAAGGGAGACGGTGGCGGGGTTCTTGTTGCTGTGAAGAAATATATAACTTCAAAACGAATGAGTAGGTGGGAATCCGATTGTGAAGACTTGTGGTTGATCTTGGATTTAGATATTACAAAACCAGATAAAAAAATAGCTTTTTGTGCAACTTACATACCTTGCCCCGTTAAAAAATCGTACCTAGAAATTTTTTTAGATAACTGTAATCGAGTTTCTGAAGAACACAATTATAAGTCTTGCATCATTGGTGATTTTAACCTCAGCATAATAGAATGGTCATTGGTAGATGCTGATAAAACTGAATACGTGGCTACTCCGTTAGCACAAGTACTTATTGATTTTGTCAACGTAAATGGTTACAACCAATTAAATAGAGTACAAAATTGTCAAAATAAAATATTGGATTTAGTCTTATCGAACATAAGTAATTGCGAAGTAGTTAAGTCTGATTTCCAATTATGCAAAATAGACGTTTTTCACCCTCCCTTAGATGTATATATAAAAACAATGAAGATAAATAAGCTTAAAGAAATGTTTGATAAACGGTACAACTTTCACAAATGTGACTATGAATTATTAAATAAGAATTTGAACTCTCTCGATTGGCGGGTAATATTTGCAAACTGTAATAGTGTTGATGACAGGCTACACAGTTTTTACTGTGTTTTAACAGAAGTTGTTGATAATTGCGTCCCGACATACAATCCAAAGAAATCTAAATTTCCAATATGGTTTAATAAAAATATAAAAAAGGCTTTGCAAGAAAAAAAGAATGTCTTGAGAAGGTACAAAATCTATAAAAATCCTATGGACGCAATAATATTAAGCAAATTGAATAATCGATACGACAAATTAGTAACGAAATGTTATAAAGAATATCACGATTTCATGGAAGAGAAAATTAACACTCAACCTAATCTGTTCTGGACATTTATAAAAGCCAAGAGAAGAGGATTATCTACTATTCCGATATCTGTTTCTGATGGAGTCACAACTGTTTCAGGAGGAACAGAAATATGCGATTTATTTGCCAATTACTTTGCCTCTGTATATAACGAAGATAATACTTTAAATACAGACTCTGACTCTTGGTCTCCTACCTTAAGAAACATAAAATTAGGTAACTCCCTTTTCAGTAATTTGTATATACCCCAATCGACTATCAAAAAATCTTTTGAAAATCTGAATGCAAAAAAAGGAGCTGGACCAGATGGGATTCCCCCAAAAATGATTAAAAATTGCTCTTTAAGCCTTTCTATTCCTATGCACATCATTTATAATGAATCACTAAGGTCTGGAAAATTCCCAAAAGTGTGGAAGTCTGCTAAAGTAGTACCTATATTTAAAAGTGGTGATGATTCTATTACCAGCAATTACCGTCCAATTTCTATTCTATCAACGTTCGCAAAAGTTTTAGAATCTCTGATATTTCCACATATGTATGAACATTTTAAGCAGTTCATAACCAAACACCAGCACGGGTTCATAAAGAAAAGGTCTACGTGTACCAATTTAACTTCATTCACAGAGACCCTAATTGAAGCTATGGACACTAACAATCAAATTGACGTAATATATACAGATTTAAGCAAAGCATTCGATAGGGTTCCCCACACGGTTCTTATTAAAAAACTTGCTGCCTACGGATTTGCAGGATCTCTGTTAGATTGGATATGTTCATACTTAAGTGACCGAGATTTTTTTGTTGTGGCTTCTGGTTACTCTTCGACCACCCATCCTACAGTAGTATCAGGTGTTCCTCAGGGATCACATCTGGGCCCACTCCTGTTCAATATATTCATTAACGATCTTCCTGACTGCTTGAAAAATTGCACACCGTTTTTGTTTGCCGACGATCTTAAGGTTTTGAAGGTTATCAAAACTTTTACTGATGTTATAATGTTGCAAAATGATCTTGATAGTATAGCAAAATGGTGTGAGATAAACGGGATGGCCTTAAACATCTCAAAATGTTCCCAAATTACTTTCAGTCGAAGGTTAAACAATATTGAATCTAATTACATAATAAATGACACTGTCTTACAAAAAGTAAACATAGTGAGAGACTTGGGGGTGATTTTTGATCATAAACTTACGTTTGTACCACATATTGAAAGCATTACGAAAAAATCATCTAAAATGTTGGGTTTTGTTATTCGAAATAGCAAAGAGTTCCATAAACCTAAAACCAAAGTAACACTGTACAATTCTCTTGTACGCAGCATTTTGGAATACTGTTCCCCAGTTTGGAGACCTCACTACGCGGTACATACGTTACGTTTGGAACGCATACAAAAAAGATTTTTATGGCATATGGCATTTTCTGTAGGTCAAGCCAAAAAAATCACATCGTATAAAGACCGTCTATCCTTTTTTAAAATAGAATCATTATATAATCGGAGAATAAAATTAGATATTATATTATTACACAAACTGTTACACAATAATATAGATTCCTCAGACTTATTGGCTAAATTCAAACTCAAAATACCCTTTAAATACCCACGCAAGCCGCTAACCCCCTTCGCCCCTCCATTTCGTAGAACAGTTTTAGGAGCCAACTCTCCAGTTCCTCGAATATGCAGACTCATAAATGAAAACAGTGATTTAATTGATATATTTGGCGATTCTATAACTAAATTAAAAAAAACGCTTTCTCGGGATCCCCGAGTCACCACAATATGACCGATTTCATTATATTATAAATATATGATTGTTTTAAGATATATATATGGTATAATATATTATAAAGTATAATTAACTAGAGTTAAAATTTGAAAAATTATCCACATAAAAAGTAGCGGTGCATTGTATTGCCAACATCATATTATGGTAAATATTTCATAGATTTATATTATCTTTAAGGCAAAATTCTAACAAACATATACTCTGTTATATTGTAAGTGGTATTTCCCTTAATAAATAGTGCATTAAGCAAACTAAGCTACCTAGATACTTATAAGATTCGTTGTAATGTAACTATTCTTGGCGAAATCAAATAAATAAATAAAGCTAATTTCAGATAAGAGCAACAATGAAAAGCAGCAAAAAGCCAACATTACGCGGTGTTCCCAGGCGGTCACCCATCCAAGTACTGACCGCGCCCGACGTTGCTTAACTTCGGTGATCGGACGAGAACCGGTGTTTTCAACGTGGTATGAACGTTGGCGACTTTAATATCGAAATGTGTACACAGTACACTAATCTTTTTTTTTACATTTTGTTTTTTTTTGTTTTACATTTTGCTACTGACTAACTGCGGGGCTAGCGTTTTCAGCATCAGGTCGGCACGAAGACACGACAGCCCTTTTAATATTTCTTGAGCAACATAGCTATGACGAATTAGATATTATAAAATGATTTTAGCCATTTCCATTTCTATAACGAATGAAACCCTTTGCTCCCACAAACAGACAAATTCTACGAGAATAATTAACGAACTGTAAGCATTGGTATGCAACCGAATCCACGAAATTATTTGTCTTATTATTATCTGTAAAACTTTATTGCAACAACAAGATAACCACGGAAGAGAGAGAAAGATAACCTATCTTGTTTAGGATGACATTAGATAAACCGTGCGTCCAAAAAGTAGTATCGTCGACTCGTCGAAAATTAAACAAAGTAACATCACCAACGCCATATTTCTCATCCACTTGTATACTGGAAATAGAGAATTATACCGTCGCATAAGGAGAGAAATATGGGCAGAGTAAAAATGTTGCAATATCTGAGTATGGTAGACATTACTATATGTACAGTATTACTCTTGTGTGTCATTGGATAGTTTGATGGATATAAAAAATCAGCTGATGCGTCGACTTTTGAATACGAAGGATGCTTCCCAATGTAATTATCGGATATATGACTATATAAACTATACTCTTCAGTTAGTAACCAAATAATGGAATGGAGGGACGGCGCGTACGCAGTCCCCACTACCAAAAATAACGCGTCCGAGTTATCCACATTAGGGATAATCGCAGAGGTCAACCCATCCGCAGTGCAATGGAAGGGCCTCGCTCTGGGGGAACCGCCTTCTTGATCACGGTGTCCCCTACGCCAGGTAAGTATGAATTGACAACCACGCACGAATTATCTCGCGATTCCCTGGAGAATCCTATTATTGTGATTCAGAAAACGCGGCAAACAAAAGTGCGCCCTCTTTTAGCATCGTGCTGAACTAAATTTCGAGAGAAGAAATATGTGCTTACATGATTATTCAGCAGATGGCTTGAGATTATGAAAACAACGAAAACAACGTTAGTTCGTAAGTTCGTTATTAAAACAAAACAGACAAAACATAAAATTACACTAAAAATCCACATAATATGTATAAATATAAATAAAGTTGGATTATTTGTTTTAATGCACGTATGTTTCTACAAAAGTAAGTTGTGCTCATGATCAAATTAAAATATTGTTTTTTTTATCACACTCAGACCCCCGCACTACGATTCCCTGTATCGCGGGAGGCATGGACACACACAAATATCCAAGACCCGGAACAAACATCTACACTCATCGCACAAATGTTCACCGTGCCGGGATTCGAAGTCAGGGTCCCGGAGACACAGAAGTTATGTCAATGACACTAACAAGTGCGCCACGGCGACTGTTTGTGCAAATAAATTCTGCTTTATATTATTGTAGATAGTAATGTAACTTGTGTTGTAATTTGTTAAATAAAACTTACCTAATTCAACAGATACTTTTGACTCAAAAAACTATAAAATATCACATGACAATTTATATTTCATGAAGATATGAATAGCTTGCAACATGATGGATACCTAAAAATTAAAAAAATATTTTCAGATAAGAAGACGAATCGAAAAGCAGCAAAAAGCCAACATTACGCGGTGTTCCCAGGCGGTCACCCATCCAAGTACTGACCGCGCCCGACGTTGCTTAACTTCGGTGATCGGACGAGAACCGGTGTTTTCAACGTGGTATGAACGTTAGCAACAAATAATGCCAAAGGTATACTTGGTAGATGTTTATTTAAAGACATCATAGTGTTATCTAACTTCTACATGTATGCCTCGGAATTATGAGGAAATGCTATATATAGAATTATGTTTTGTACTAAAACATAATCTCTAGGCCTAGCGCACCCTATGTGAAAAATATTTGATGGCAATTGGCACCTGAATGATAAATTAAATGGAATGATACCTGTCTCGAACCCTGCTACAGTATTTATAAAATGTACTATGACAAAAAACTGGAGCAGAAAAACATTAAAAGCAAAAAGCCAACATTACGCGGTGTTCCCAGGCGGTCACCCATCCAAGTACTGAAAAAATATTTGATGGCAATTGGCACCTGAATGATAAATTAAATGGAATGATACCTGTCTCGAACCCTGCTACAGTATTTATAAAATGTACTATGACAAAAAACTGGAGCAGAAAAACATTAAAAGCAAAAAGCCAACATTACGCGGTGTTCCCAGGCGGTCACCCATCCAAGTACTGACCGCGCCCGACGTTGCTTAACTTCGGTGATCGGACGAGAACCGGTGTTTTCAACGTGGTATGAACGTTGGCCTCATACAGATCGAAATTTTTACACACCAAACAGCACATTTTTAAGATAATTAAGATAAGATAATTTATTTATTTCAATAATAGCATTACATTACAATTTAAATAACGTTACAGTAATTCCAGATAGTAATACATGATAAAATTCCCTACGGGCCCAAACTAGGCCCTAGGGGACTATATTTGCCCCGACGTCTGCAGCATCAAGTTACCATTGCTACAATTTTTGTTGGGATTACAAGAAGCAAAAGCTACTTTTTTTTAGACTGAATCAAGTGATAATTAATTTTAACTACTTACGCCCTGACTAAATTCACTGATGTAGGTGGCTAAGTTCAGGAAAGGACCCAGTACTGCGGGGTATATAGCATCCCCACGCCTCCAGGAACATGAGCGAAGACCTCGACGGTGAAGGCGGAGGTTATAATAATCAGCAAGGCCATCAGTGCCGGAAGAGGCAAACGGAAGTCAGTATTACAGCTTTAATAAAATTGTAACTTGGTGTTAGGGAGCAGTAACATCAGTATGTAATTGAGGCTGAAGCTAAATATTAATATCGGCAAGGCTCAAGTACAAGTTACTTGCGCAGACGTAGAACGGTAATTAAGTTCGAAACTGGTCGGAGAGTAATTTTCCAGTATTTACTACGTGAGTCCTAGTCGGTTCGTAGATTACAATCATGGAAGAAACTCGCGATAGTTTGCAGACCCAAGCTCTTATCTCCAAAAACTATTCTGCTCCTTAGTTGAACGCATAATGAATAAAGAAGCTAAATTCATCATGCAACAAGGTAGAATATGGACCAAGTATGGGTGTTTCATTCCGTCTCGGCGTTCGTAGATGGAGTTGTGAAAGCGGGATGAAATTACGTAGCTACGGATGCCGGTACATTTTGAGGAATATTATGGGGGAGGGCTTCGATTCATTCCTCAAAATGTACCGGATTGACAGATTGATTGTTGTGTGGTCATAGCGTGTTTAGCTATAATGTACTTTATATGTATACATGTAATGAATAGTATGCTGCTAAAGCAGTATGTATCAAAGATCTTAAATAAAAAATTGGTTGTCTGTAAAGTCGGTTTACGGACGATAGATTTACGTGATAACGTCATAATCATTTATAACTTTGACTTTGACTTTGATTATATGATGTAATAATACAAAACACAGGCGGAACGTTACTATTTTTCATGAGTGTTGCTGGTATTCATCAATTTATAAAACGTTATCACGTCAAAAGAAGCAGGGTTACCTTACGGTTGCCTGCGGCTATTTAGCTACATGTCTTTTTGTAACAGTTACAAGTTAATTAATTACTTAATTGAGTAATAGAACGACTTACCATTACAGCCCTCCCATAATATCAAGCACATCGAATACACGTCGCTCTTTGAACAGGGATGTACGAAACCCTCTTCATCGGGTGTGAATAGTTCAGGTGCTTGCCATCGGTACAGTTCGCTGTTCTGGAAGCTTTCGTACGGTTTCGTCACTGCATTCGATTTTATATACGTCTCGGACGGATTGGCCGAGAGCAGGGGTTCGTTGTCGGATGATTTTGACTCGCGAGTATCTGAAACGTTTAAAATGTAGACGTAGCAAGCAAGAAGCTTTAATCACATGGTGCTCCACGGTAGATCCGGATATATCCGGATTTGAAATGAAATAACTTTATTCATAGATTTCGGGTAATACATGATGTTATAAAATAGTTCTGTCCTGCCAAAATCTGCCTTTACAGACGTATGAATTGGTATAAACCACATATACGAGTACAATAGTTTTAATAATGAGTACAGACTTTTATCAGCTAAACAGTTTCGTCATATTTTATGGTCCAAAAATTCGTTTAAACTAAAGAAACATTTCTCAGTTAACCCCCGCGTCAGGTTTATCTTATATCTATTAAATGTCAAGTCTTTGAATTCATTTGGAATTTTGTTATAAATTGTAATACACATTAGGTATATAACTAGTATTACAAGTCTTTTTTTTTTATTATTATAAGTTTGCGTTTGACAACTGTCTCACCTGATGTTAAGTGATGACGTTGTCTAGGATTTAGCACGCAAACCTAGAAGGTACCTATTCACTCGCGACTTGAAGACTCCAGGATTGTACATATCGGGAAACACAGACTCAGGCAACGAGTTCCATTCCTTGGCAGTACGCATTAAGAAAGTGGAAGCAAAACGCTTCGTGCGTATAGGTGGTATATCTACCATATAGCGATGGCGAATTGCCGTACGTCGAGTCGACCGATGATAGAAAGGTGATGGTGGAATCAGATTATGCAATTCCAGTGCACATTCTCCGAAATGCACCCGATAGAAAACCGATAGGCTTGCTACTCTACGCCCGAGTCAATCTTGTTGTACGTCTATATAAATTATACATATATTGAGATCTCATTTTCCGAGTTTTCAGCGAACTAGCTAGTTGGAAAAGGTCATTATTCTTAAACACAAAAACGCACACATCTAGAACATATATAGAGGTCAAGGTCAATATTTTGTAATTTTTAAAATAATTTTTAATATGATTCTTTTTGCCGTAAGCCGAAAATAGCTCTAATACATTTCTTTTGGGTGATGAAACATTGTTCAATGTCGGTACATCTACCCCAAATTACGATCCCATATCTTAGGACGGAATTGACGTACCCATAGTAAGCCGTGATGGCTGCTTCTTTAGAGACCGTCTGTGCGATCCGTCTTAAGGGAAAAATAAAACTATTTAAACGAGAACAGACTTGAGCAACGTGCGGTTTCCACGAACATTTATTGTCTAGGTTTAGTCCAAGAAATTTAATCGAGGCAACCTCTTTGACGGCGTTTCCGTTATATTCAATTTCACGAGGAGGTTTTATACTATTGATAGTGTGAGGTTGTAATACTTTAGTTTTATCTATATTTCTTATTTTACCTTGACCAGACGTATCCAGACTTTGTCTGCTTACACAAGTTAGAGTTTACTCATTGCGTATGACACTTTTGATGGCCAACCAAGGTTTGGCCTAATGTAGAGGTAGAAAAATTATTATCTCGTCGAGCATAATTATAAGCAAAAATTGGGCGAAGAAAATAATTCTCGAATCCGTAAATGCAGAATATCTGCCAGTAATATATTGGTGAGCTGCTCGTAGCTGCCAAACTCAGCCTAGGACCGCTTATGAGACCCATGATGGTCAATTCTGATTGAAGACAATTTGATTTCATTTGCTAAATTTATAAATAAATGATATTTTCAAGGGACTCAAATTTTTCCTTAACAAAACTTATTTTTTATACTATTTAAAATCAACCTGCATCAGCATTTCCCGTTATAATCGCTTCAACATTTGAAAAGAAGAATAATAAAATCGATAGTTACCTTCAATGTTTACATACTGCGGTTCAGGCGAGTACACTTGGTAATCCTTCTTAACTCCTTTAAAACCCTTATCTTTTTTATTGAGTTGAACACAAGGTCCTAAATCGGCCAGCTTAGCCGTGTCATGACTCGTGACCATGATAGCCATGCTGCTGAGCTCTGTGTGAATGTAGCCCTGCATGCGCAGGAAAACAAGGGCGTTTGCGATGTCTAGCGCATATTGTACGGACGTCTGAGCGCTTAGTATACGTCCCTGGAATTACATATTAAAAAAGTTATCCCGAATATACACAGATAATAATAAGAGTATCTGGGTCTTCAAGTCACTAGTAAATAAGTATCTTTTAGGAAGGCGTGATCGATTGTAGACAGCATCATGTGAGTTAAAAGCCAAACGCCTGTATATTCAATGAAAAGGCTTTCATTTTAAAAGCCAAAATAAATTATATGTATTGTTTCTCAAGTTGATGCACACATAGGTGTTTATACTGTGTATCAATTCTACTAACACATTGCTCAATATCAGATATTATTATTATTATCATTTCAATATCAGTAAATATTACCTGAACATGTAGTATACCGAACAGGGAATCCACGCATCGTTCGCAAATTATATGCACATTGTTGTTGACATCAGGATATATTCCCATTAAAAGAATTATATTTGGATGACGGCATTTTCTGAAATGAGAAAACAAAGTATTATTATTATTGGTTGGGAGTAAAACATGTGCAAATAGGAAGCTTCGGAGAATTGTAAAAGTTATAGGGTATTTTACAAATAGCCGGAACAAGCGATCCGTTAGATCAGATACCATTAAGGGATGGTTCTTAATAACATACCTACAGTTATACCATTTAGACCCTTGCCAATTCCTACGCACCCGCTTGCGGTCACAGTGTACATATAATAGTCAGCACCGTTAGGCGACCAATAAAATCTCACACTCTTATTACTTCGAACCGATATCTCCCTGTCATTGCGACAGCTCAAGCCGAGGTCCGAACTTCAGTGGTGCCCTTGAGCTAGTCGCCTTGTCCTATCCTAATGGCACAGCGCCTTCAGCGCTAGCTTCACTGAGTGATGCGCCTACTGCACCCGCACAATTACCTTCTGTACTCCCCCGCCCCCCGGTGAAACTGTAAATGCCGGTAGAAGCAAACAGCATTAGTCCGTTTAAAAATAAACTCTAGGTAACGTCAACATTAGATCGCATGTATCGAGAACACTTTTGGATACTCGATATAATTCAACCCCAAACATACAACATACACAGTGCCTGTAGCTAGCATAACTTGCGCTAGAGATTGCATCGCCATCGTTGAATTTAAATAACTAGCATATTGCACGTACAAATTGTATAATACTATTAGTATTTTTTTTTAGGATTCAATAAAACTGCCTTTCGTAAGTTCAAGATATATTAAGAGAAGATAAAAAGAACTGCCTAATTATAAGGTTTAATTATTTTTATCTACATTATAATCGTTCATTCAAGGGAAATACCCGTTTGTTAATGTAAGAGCCTTTTATTCGTATAACTAAATAACTTGTTGTTTTCATGGTTTGTGTTGTTAAGCGCATTGTTATATTGTTTATGTTATAGATATTGTACCTATCTCTTAGATAATAAGAATTGTTTAATGGAACTGTAATGGCAACAACTGTAAATAAATAAATAATAAAATATTAAGAATTTCCACTAAAGGTTACGTTTCCGGCAGGGGCGAAACTTATTGTCATTAAATAAAAAAATAAATAGAGAAATCATTATCAACAGCAAAAAGCCAACATTACGCGGTGTTCCCAGGCGGTCACCCATCCAAGTACTGACCGCGCCCGACGTTGCTTAACTTCGGTGATCGGACGAGAACCGGTGTTTTCAACGTGGTATGAACGTTGGCGACATATGAATTGAAATTCGTTCACACTTGACGGCAACTTGTTTAATATTAAGGGTGAGGTCCACCATCCAACGTTAAAGTAACCGTCAAATCAATAGTTACGCAAAAATTGAGTTGCACCATCAAACTATGGCTAAAATGACGTCACGATTTAACGATAACCATAACCGCTCACTTTTGGCTGGTTATTGTTAATGTTAGTGTCATGTCATTGTGTTGGCGATTAGCACATATATTCTGGGCACAGAGTACCTGTCTACATACATTCTTTCATTCTCTGTCTTCTCAGTCGCTCACTAACTTGAAAGTTCAGTACATGACACACACATAAACGTGAACCATAAACATTTTTTTTTTTCCAAAAACTGGAACCGACTTAAACACTCAAAAGTATGAAATAATTTGTTGAAGTCGGTACCATGATAGTTCAAAAGTAACTGATATCAAAATATTGTGCTCATGGTACCGACTTCGACAAGTTATTTCATACTTTTGAGTGTTGAAGTCGGTTCCAGTTTTTGGTAAAAACAATTTTTTCACTCTTTTTAGTGACTTTTGTTACTCAGGGGATCTATTGTCATTGAGGTGTAGGTATGTTCACCGATGTCTTCACCCGCTACTATAATATCGTGTAGTATAAGCACGCATTTTTCAGTTTTTGACTTGTAACTCAAAAAGTGCTCGTTCGATTTTCATGAAATTTAAATGGGACAACACGGGAAGCACCAGCTTTTAAATAAAAAATCAAAACGATCAATATCGGTTCACCCAGGCGGAAGTTATGCGGTAACAAACACAAATAAATAAAAAAAAATTAAAAAACATACGGGTCGAATTGAGAACCTTCTCCTTTTTTGAAGTCGGTTAAAAAGTGAAATTGTGGTTTGATTTGTATTTGCAAACAGTTTTTACATTTAAAACTAAACAAATTAGGTGACTATTCCGTAACCCTGAACAATATTGTCACTATATTACAAGATAATATCTCGTGGGAAACTAGTATTTCTTCTGACGACGAAGAAGCTAACACTGTGGATAATACTGGTCGCTGGAAAAAGAAAGTATAAATATCATTAATAGATCGGTTCGATTAAAGTTTATCCCAAAAATACCACAGACAACAATTACAAAACAAACGAGTTAAACTAGCACGTCAATGAATATTTAGGGAGAAAATATTTCCTTCAGGTTTCAGGATATTCAACGAAGTTGAAAAGTCATGCATTTATGCCGCTGTCACTTTGAACAACTTCCAAAAATGACATTTATCCACGCGGAACCAGACATAATCCAGTGTGATATACAAGAAATAAATCGATGTTAAAGTTAAGACCAGAAGAAAATAAACTTATTGTATTGTAATAAACGTACATGAAACATTTTCCTAAAATTAAAATATTATACGTAACATAATATATCCTAAAATTGTCTCGGGTCCCTTAAAAATAATCAACATCACATAAAAAAATAAATAACTATACTTACGATATAGTGTAAAAGCTGAATTTTATACGTGATACTTGGGGACCTACAACAAATTATTTATTTTATATTAAATAAGCAAATTAATCATACTATAGCCGGACAGTTCTAATAGTTTTTACATCTTGCCAGACCCATTAAGTCTTCTGTAGGTTCGAATGCGAGGCAATATCAATCGGGTGCGAGAGATATAGGGAGTTCAAAATAATATTTTTTACTTTATATATTTTTCATTTACTTAAATAAAAAGGTATGTTTTCATTCTTCGTCATATATCGAAAACTATACACCATAAAAATAATTTAAAATCTGTCTCAGCTTGTGCCAATGAAGTACTTTGCGATACCCCACATGACAAGGACTCAATTTAAAATTTGGACCGCCATCGTTCTTTGCATAAAGACTAAAGAATATATTTACTACATTATAAGATTAGGGATCTCTACTAAAACTTAAATCCAGCAACCGTGCAAAGCCGGGACGAACCGCTAGTACTCGTATTTTATAAAAACAGCAAAAAGCCAACATTACGCGGTGTTCCCAGGCGGTCACCCATCCAAGTACTGACCGCGCCCGACGTTGCTTAACTTCGGTGATCGGACGAGAACCGGTGTTTTCAACGTGGTATGAACGTTGGCGATGTACATTTCCAAATGTATATACAATAATTTAAAACAGATGTATTTTAAAAGCAGATGTAAGTTTAAAAATGACTGTTATATTGGTTGGTTATATTGGTATTATACCATATTATGTATCACTTCTATGTTTCACATTATACTATTTGGTCTACTTCATTGGATTTTACTTAATTAAGCATCGGAATTTGGCATCCCCCCACTGATTGTGCTAATGTGTTATAATAATGCTGAGACAAAACTTGGTTTGTTTTCTGTGCAAATTAAATAATTAATACTCCCGACTACTTACGAGAAATAAAAAAAGTTTTTAGCTTCGAGTTTAAGAGTCGGTAAATAACCAGCCAATATTGCAAATGACATACAATTTTATGCTACAACAACTCATAAAATATACTTCTTTATTTTTAAACAATAAGGATGTACCGCAATTTAAAATTTAATAGATTTGAGAAAGTCAATACAAGTATTCATGTATGTTAGTCATATTTTAGCCTAACTAAAGTCAGCAATGATCCAATGTCCAAGCAGAATTTTGAGAATAATCGCCATTTGTTTTCTGTAGTAACTATCGATATGGGGGGACGGCGCGTACGCAGTCCCCACTACCAAAAATAACGCGTCCGAGTTATCCACATTAGGGATAATCGCAGAGGTCAACCCATCCGCAGTGCAATGGAAGGGCCTCGCTCTGGGGGAACCGCCTTCTTGATCACGGTGTCCCCTACGCCAGGTAAGTATGAATTCTCAACCACGCGCGAGCCGGCTCAAGATCCCCTGGAGAATCTCGTCATCGTGATTCAGAAAACGCGGTTCGCCTACGTGCGCCCCCTTGTAGCGTCATGCCGAACTAAATGTACAGACTACTTAACACTAGAGTGGTCGCCGACGGTCATGTAGGTTATGGCTTGAACACACTATACACAGGCAGTAAATACTCACATAGTTATTTACCAGATGGCGTGATATTATGAGGACAAGGTATAATATTGAAAGTTTGTTATAAAATAACAACAGACAAAAAATTATAAACATATTTCAGTAAAAATTAGCACATAATATGAAAATTCAACTTAATTATTAATATTGTTCTAATGCATGTATATCTATAAAGTTTTCTTTGGATATAATTAAGTTGCTTTCAATATCAAAGTCGACCATACGTTATTGCAAAATAATAAATTATGCTTTAGTATAATTATGCAGTTATTCCTAATCTCCAAATCTTCATTTTGACTCTGAACAATAAAAAAAAAACATCATGTCACATTATTGTGGATATAACTAACTTACAACATGATGGATTCAAGTTAAAAATAACATTTCGGATGAGAAGCAGCAAAAAGCCAACATTACGCGGTGTTCCCAGGCGGTCACCCATCCAAGTACTGACCGCGCCCGACGTTGCTTAACTTCGGTGATCGGACGAGAACCGGTGTTTTCAACGTGGTATGAACGTTGGCGATCGTAACACACTGGAAGGCGTATACCTACATACTTTAAAGAATTTTTTTATTTTAGGTCGTACGTATAAATTTCTAACTAATTGAAATAGGTACTGATGGTAGTAAAAAAAATTATGTATCACTAGCTGCGTCCCGTGGTTTTACCCGGCTGGACGACGGTTTTACCCAAAACGTATATTATACCGGAATTTACTGCGCATTTTGCTTCATTTTTTCATCTTTAAAAACGTTACACAAAGTCAGACATTTAAAAAAAAGTATGAAACTGTTAAATTCCTTCTCAAGTTGTAGCGTGACCAAGGGTAATGAGGGATTCATTTTCATAATATATAGATTTCCATAGAAAAAAATAGATTCCTATGTTCCAGCTAAAGTTTGGCAGCTCCAGGAAGGCAGGAATGAATAGAAAAAAAATCAAAGTTAAAACACTTCTTAGCTATAAGATTAGTAAGAATTTATGGAATATTTATTACTATTTATAATTGAAGTAATTCTAACAGCTTCTTTCTACAAGCTGCTATGTATAAATGTAAGTAGACTAAAAAATATGAGATAAACACATAAACAGCAAAATGCCAACATTACGCGGTGTTCCCAGGCGGTCACCCATCCAAGTACTGACCGCGCCCGACGTTGCTTAACTTCGGTGATCGGACGAGAACCGGTGTTTTCAACGTGGTATGAACGTTGGCGAAATACACTTACAAATGTGTATATAATAATTGATAAAAGATGTATTCTAATAGCAGATGTGTTTTTTAAAAAAAGTTATACATTATACCATATTACGTATCACTTCTATTTCACATTATACTATTGACTATGACTACTTCATTATTGCAATTAGTGATAAACAAGTTTATGCTACAACAACTGATTTTATTCACTTCTTTATTTTTAAACGATAAGGACGTAGCGCAAATTAAAATTTAATAGATTTGAGAAACAAGTCAATACAAATATGTTAGTCATATTTTAGCCTGACTAAAGTCAGCAATGATCCAACGTCCAAGCACAAGTTTGTTAATGACTCGAGATGATTCTCATCTCGAGTCCCATTTGTTTTCTCTTGAAACTATCGATATGGGGGGACGGCGCGTACGCAGTCCCCACTACCAAAAATAACGCGTCCGAGTTATCCACATTAGGGATAATCGCAGAGGTCAACCCATCCGCAGTGCAATGGAAGGGCCTCGCTCTGGGGGAACCGCCTTCTTGATCACGGTGTCCCCTACGCCAGGTAAGTATGAGTTCTCAAACACGCGCGAATCGGCACAAGATCTCCTGGAGAATCTCGTCATCGTGATTCAGAAAACGCGGTTCGCCTACGTGCGCCCCCTTGTAGCGTCATGCCGAACTAAATGTACAGACTTCTCAATACTAGAGTGGTCGCCGACGGTCATGTAGGTTATGGCTTGAACACACTATACACAGGGAGTAAATACTCACATAGTTATTTACCAGGTGGCGTTATATTATGAAAACAAGGTTTAATATGAAAGTTTGTTATAAAATAACAATAGACAAAAATTATAAACATATTTCAGTAAAAATTAGCATATAATATGAAAATTCAACTTAATTATATATATTGTTCTATTGCATGTATGTCTCTGTAATGTTTTCTTTGAACATAATAAGTTGCTTTCAATATCAAATTCCACCATATATTATTGCAAAATAATAAATTATGACTTAGTATAATTATGCAGTTATTCCTAAAACATTTTGACTTTGTACAATGAAAAATCATCATGCCACATGACTGTGGATAGGAATTACTTACAATATGATGGATTCAAATCACACTTATATCATAAAGGCGAAAGTTAGTATGTGTATGTTTGTTATTTCTTCACGCTTTAATGGCTACACTGATTCTGATGTAATTTGGTATGGAGGTAAATTAGACCCTGGATTAATACATAGGCTACTTTTTATCCCGGTAAAAGTAAAGCTGCTGTGGGATAATCGTAGTCCATGCGGGTGAAACCGTGGGGCGTAGCTAGTTAAAAATAATTTCGGCTGAGAGCAGCAATGAAAAGCAGCAAAAAGCCAACATTACGCGGTGTTCCCAGGCGGTCACCCATCCAAGTACTGACCGCGCCCGACGTTGCTTAACTTCGGTGATCGGACGAGAACCGGTGTTTTCAACGTGGTATGAACGTTGGCGATAAATAATTCCAAAGGTATACTTGGTAGATGTTTAAAGGACATCATAGTTTTATAATAGTACATATTAACCTTATTTCTACATGTATGCCTCGGAATTATAAGAAAATTATACATATATATAGAATTGTATTCTGTACTAAAACATAATTTGCCTAGCGCACCACGTCATGTGAAAAATATTTGATGTGAATTGGCACCTGAATGATGAATTAAATGGAATGGTACTCTGCCTCGAACCCTGCTACAGTATTTATAAAATGTATTATGACAAAATAGTGGAGTAGAAAAACATTAACAGCAAAAAGCCAACATTACGCGGTGTTCCCAGGCGGTCACCCATCCAAGTACTGACCGCGCCCGACGTTGCTTAACTTCGGTGATCGGACGAGAACCGGTGTTTTCAACGTGGTATGAACGTTGGCGACATATTAATTGAAGTGTTTGCTCACTTGATGACAGGTACATGCACTACGAGAACAACATTGCAAAATAGAGAAACAACAATAATTCTATTCGATCACTGCGGAATCTGCTTTAAGGAAAATAGTTTCTATTCATTACCTTAAAATATTGATTTCACTGATCCGTTTCTTGTTGACATGGTCAATGTTGACTCCAGCAAGTTTCTTTATCTGCACGGGCACCACGCCCCAGCGGCCGTGTGTCCATATCTGCTGCCGATCTTCGTTTAAGTCGAGGTTCCGTGCGCTTGCTATCGGTAATCCGTAGGCGCTTGTGTCGCTCTGGAAAAACACATACATATTTCCTTGAAATTAAAAGATTTCCGACCGACACAAGTACACAGACGTCCTTACAACAGATGAGGGGAAAAGGTTGTTGGCGGACTGCTTCCAACCTCCTTGTGGAGATCAATGGGAGTGCTGTATGTCCAACAGTGCTCCCAAGCTACGGCTGAAACGAGTACGACAATCAGTTAGATTATATATCGTATGTTTTTTTTAGTTTAGACCCCGACACTTCTATTATATTTTTTTATATAAAAATAGCAAATACGCCCGAGAACCATATAAGTAGCACACACCATCGAAGCAATAGTACTTCGAAGATGGAGGTACTTCAATGATTTCAGACATTTTTACAGAGGTTGTGAGTTTGTTAAAAATTAGCACAAGTCTGAAACTCACTTTGCTATCATCAGATCGGCTTGCATTAAGTGACTTCGGCAACAACTGTTCATCAGCCCACTGATCGAAATGTTTGAGCTCATCCATCACCTCCCAGAGCTTGTCATTGCCACTCTCATCTCTATTTGAGTAACCGGGCTCCTTCAAATCTCCATAAGTTTTACCGTCAACCTCTTCAATGTCGCTTCTCGAAGTTTCTAGAAATGTCTTCACATCAAATTGAAGTGAATTGTTCTTGAAGAATTCTGGTGGAGATTCAGTTGGTTCGTCATCTTCAAATTCTATGTGCCGTTCGACAAAATCGGGCGATCGACAGACGACGCTTCTTTTCGGGTGCCGTTTCTGTGGTTCTGAGTGGGAGGTTGTCGTGAACATATTCCCTCCTGGCATAAATACCTGGTTTTGAAATAGAAACTGTATGGCGGGAACTCCTTCGTATATTTTTTCTGGAGTTGTGGTGCGGGCGCGCTTGTGCTTCTTGTACTTAGCAGCGGATTTTTTTTCATAATTGAATGTGTTTTCGTGATCGACCGCGCAGTCCGTACAACTGATTGGGAGGGAGTGTCTGCCGCATGTTTTCTTTTTCTCCGGCGTTACGGCTAGTTCTTTGGCGCCGGAGGACCGTCTCGCTTGAAATTCGGCTAAGTCACGTTTGTACTCTTCCGTGCGAATTGTGCCGATTTGCGTTGCGCTCTTTGTTTGGAGCTCCTCTGGCGGCGTGGAGACGCCGGGGCTGACGCTGTGATGGGTGGTTACCGTCACACGCTCCCTGAGGACAATCAAAAACTTGCTTATATTATAGTTGGCATAAATTTAGATGTGCAGAAGTGGAATGATAAGAAGTACACGAGTAGAAGTTTACGGTTCAACATTACCTAAGACACGACAATTGCTCATTTTTTCCAAACATATGTTCCAGATCGTAACTTTCCCAAAACGACATGAATTGCATGTAGAAGCAACTGAGCAATAAACACAATTATATTCCGTAACACGCACATACATTGTTAAAAAAACATATGCATGAATACACATTATTTCATTCAACAATGGCTTGAGAAACATTTCCAACGATACAAAACTGAGTGACAGTTAACAAAATGGTGAGCAAAGCAAACGACTTCGCATATATTTAGCGAGCGCTTTGAAACTTTGTCGCCTTTAAGATAGTAATATTTAGTATAAGAAACCAACGATTCTAGCTGTGACAGAGGACCAAAATGTAAGATTATTGTGGGTAGCTCGCACCGCAGCAGTGCCGGCAGACAAAACCGTGGGACAATCGGTCGCGGGTCAGCGACGTGATCCACTTGACGGCTTTTATCGGCTAATGCTTTTCAATTGCACTACGAAGATAGAAACGTAGACGTTAGTTATGAAAGCTTTAATATTCGTACATTTTGCTGTTATGAATACATATGTGGCAAATTAAAAAACTCCTAAATTTGGTTCAAACGAGGCTACGAATTTGATCGAATTCGTTACTAATGACAACGCATGTAATTTCTAAACTATTTGGGTTAATTAGTTGCCTCGTTTTCTATATTCATAACAATGAATATTACAAGTTAACAAGACTTATGCACATCACTCTAATATTTTAAAGGCGAAAGTTTGTTTGCCGTTTGTTACTCCTTGACGCTGAAACGGCTAAACGGATTTGCATGAAAATTCAGATTCAGACTTTTTTATTGTTAGCTGTGTTACATTCAGTTCTTAAATATGTTTAATAGGGGTTTCAACAGCTATGTCCATTCGAACATACAATATTTATTGGCTTATATCTAGTACCTACATTAAACATATTGCTAGTAAACATTAAACATGAATAATTTAAAACATAACGACATAATAACTTCACCTTTAAAATTTGGAACAAATATAGCTTACAACCTGGAATAACACATAGGCTATTTATATTACTATTTATCCCGAAAATATTGACTGTTTCCGTGGGATGATGGGAAAACAAAATGGTCGATACCACGCGTAACCTAGTTATCTATATTCATAAATAACAATGGAGATTTTAAAGCTAACATTGTCAAAAAAAAACGGGTGATTTCTTTTTAACGACAATAATATTGGACCAATCCACTAGCTTTTGTCAAACTATGTATAGATAGCTCAAATGCTCTAACCCGCTACCAGTGGGCAGCGAGCCCAGAATGCTAGAAAAATATACAATGTTTTTGGTTTCACACGTTGTCAGTCAGCACAAATTTCTTCCTTAATTATGGATTATATTCGAAGAGTTGAGTTGGCGTAATATGGGATGAGACAAAAAGCATACGTGAATCAAGGAGTGTAGCCGCATGTAGGTACTAGTCAAAGTGTATTGATCGGCACGTAAAAATAACGCTGAGCGATATTGGAGGGGATTTCGTTGGGGAGGATGTGTGTGGTGGTGTGTGCCGTGGTGGTACCGGCCTAGAATAGTACTCCCCCATCTCTTCTCGTGGGTGCCGTAAGAGTCGGCTAAGGGATCACGTACCAGAAGGTGGGCAGCAGCGCCTTCTGAGGATCGGAAATCATACTGCGCTCGCCAACCCAAATCCCCGCTATATGGGGGAGGCATATGTCCAGCAGTGGACGCACATGGCTGAGAGAAGAAGAAGAAGATGTGCGCATTGGTACTGTAGCTAGTAGGTGATAGCTAACCACATCCACACTGACCAAAAAGGTGACATAGTGGTCAAAACGCTAGATCTAAACAGTATAAAAAAAACACTTCACCTTTTTACTTATCAACCCATTATGCATAACACAATTTATTTCTGTGGTTTCAGGTATCAGTAACAGTGGAAATAAATTACAATTGAAATTAGAATATCAAATACTCATTCAAATTTTAATTGTAATTATTAAAACTATTAATATTTCTAGAAAATGTATTTATCACTTGGACAATGCTAATCGATTCTGGCAGTAATTAATACCTCCCACAAAATAAGAAAGACAAGTTGCCATAAAAAAAGCGAGTAAAAAATCCCGTGCGCACACACGTTCCCTTCAACTATCCCTCAACGTTATTTTTAGGTGAGGAAAACTATTAAAATAAGTCTGTGGCCCAACTAATCTACCAAACTAAACCTCCAGTATCCGCACAAACTTTCAAACACGACTAATCACCATTATACCGCACAAAGGTGGAAGCTGGCATACGGACTCTTGACAAGAAAAGAAACAATAAACAGATACAAATCTCTTTTACTACTAAAATAAGCCGGTGAAATCGGACAGGGCAATTAAAACTTAAGAAAGCGACACAAGCACTAACCTAAGTATATTACGGGTGACACATAGAAAATGCACTTAGACCTTATTGCAATGACATACAGAACATAATTATAAGTCTCCGAGTACAGCAAGTACATACAGATAACAATGATAAAAGAACAGCATTTTAGACAGGAAATAAACGATTACAATCATGACAAACGAGTCTGAACTTCGATACACTTTTACCGATTATCAATTTGATAGGCTTCTGTTTGGTTAGAAAAAAAATGTTCCCAGAATGCACGCAATCTCATAAATACTCTTAGTAAATCTGTGGTGAGTTAAAAACACCGTCCGTGCCTTATTGCTGTACGAGAAATCTCATAGGAACAAAAGCAAACGGTTAGCTAAGAGCATCTGAGAGATAAGACAGTTGCGATTGAAGATAAGCCGCGAGTTAAATGAGATTGCCACAGATTGATGGTACGATTATAAGACGGCTCGCTCATAATCATAAGTCATATCCGGAAGTAATGTTATTACAGAATCCATACAAACAATAACTTATGCAATTTACTAATTAAACTAGAAAGCATCTTGAATAGATAAGCTCCACTGTTTAATGTGTCACGATAATTCTTACATAAATAAATTATCTGTCCATCCGTCAATTTTGATAGCAATAATGCAGCAATAGGTGAAAGTGAAAATACCGAATACTGTTTTAGAATCGATAGTCCAAGTTTCATATTGCGTTGGTAGGTAGGTAATTAATGAAGAATCACGATTCTTCGTCGGTTTTGGTAGTCATTCTTTTGTGATGGATGCGATTGCGAAACTAGCAAGCGAAATTGTTCGTCCGAGGAGTCAATGGCTTCTGAAAGTTTAAAGACGTGCCCATTCAGTTAGTAAATGCGATTGCAAATTCGACCGTTCCAAATGGTAAATGAGCTTTTGTGCATAATATGTTTCACTTTCGTATTACGCGAAAGTAATGTAATCTAACGCAATATCTATTTTAAGACTATCGTCGTTCCAGTCATAAGACGTCCACATGTCAAGCGATATATGCCTCCCCCATATAGGCCCCCCTATATGGGGGGGGGGAGATGGGGGGATTTGCCAATACTCGCCACGCTTGGCATGCGGGTTGGCGAGCGCAGTATGATTTCAGATCCTCAGAAGGCGCTGCCTTCTGGTACGTGGTCCGTTAGCCGACTCCTACGGCACCCGCGGGAAGAGATGGGGGAGTACTATACTAAGCCGGTACCACAACGGCACTACTTACTTTTAAGACCATAGCATAATTCAAAAGAAAATATAAAAAAATTTAAACGGTTTTAATCGCACAAAACCTTTTTTCTCCCATATGAGAGGGAAAAGTTCTTGAAACGTGGGGTACAAAAATAGGTAACTAATACGCAATTAAAGCTGTTTAGTTTTAATGTTAAAATGTAAAAGCCATCCGGAAAAAAAATATCTAAAATTTAAATGATGGTGAATGCTGTTTTAATATCACTTGCGTGGTTTAGGACAGACACGCAGGGCGAATTACTTATAATAGACATGTCAACGTTTTGTGCAAATAAATATATTTGAATTTGAATCAACAGTGTATTTTGCTTTGTTGTTCCGATGTTCATCATCTCAGCCATGGGACATCCACTGCTGAACATAGCCTCCCCCATTAATTTCCACAAGGACCGGTTGGAATCGGCCCGCATTCAGCCCTTGCTTGCGATCTTACAGGTCGTCTGTCCACCTGGTCGGTGGTTCCGATGTTAAGGGACACCAAAACCAACGTCCATCTATCCGCACAAAGTAACGGACGAAAATATATATATGAATGGCATAAAATTTTCTAATACGAGTAGATAAAATATCTACCAATACATATGTATTATAGTATATAAGTATATGTGTGTAGTGCACACATAAGCAAAACCTACGTAGTTAGGTACTTGAGGTACGTACAATTACTCTAGCTACGTATTAACTAGTTAGTAATTAGAAAATAAATACCTTCTTTTTATACTGTATAGATGTAGAACAGTGCAGAACTGGTTAAGACGAATCTAATGAGCCCAAACTTGATGGGTTTACTAGCAATCCAGGATTTTGTCTCTTATGTTGTAGAATGGAGCATCCGAGTAGCTCAGTTAGTAGCTACATGGGTGTATCAGTACCAATGTTAGGTCACAGATATATTTAAAAGTAAAGTTAAAAGTTTGTTTAAGTTTAATTGTATTATTCTAGCTTACTTTATATTGTTTATAAATTGTGTTCCTCACTGTACATAAATAGTCTATAAAATTGTCAATCTATCAATTAAGTTTTATGTTAAAAAATGGCCACGGACCCTGGAGTCTGTGGAGAGTAATGTTTCAAATTTTTAAAAAAAGTAAAGTAAATACCCAATATGCATTTAAGATTCCTATTGAAGCTAACAAACAGAATGGTTTAATTTGAAATGTCTATAAAGATTTACATTTCAAAACTACATAATAAAAAAAAAAAATAGCTAGAAACCACCTTTACACTTCAGCTTACAAAAAAAATCGCATTAAAATCGGTCCATTCGTTTAGGAGCTGTGATGCCACAGACAAGCAGACAGACACCACTCCTCTTTTTGCATTGGGGGTAAGAACTCAAACAAATACAAGACGTAGAATATTGTTGACTTATAATAGCCTATTACCTATAAATACATATGACTATGACTACAGGTAGGTATGTACATGAATTCAATTCAATTAGAAAAATGCATAAAGTCCCGGTCAGGAACTATCTAATTTTTTTTATAAATCTTTAGATTTTATTTTAATATTGTATAGATCTAGCATTTGACCACTATCTCACTTGATGGTTAGTGACGATGTGGTTGAAGATGTTGTCATGCCAGACCTAAATTGCTTACTGGCTCTCAAGGCCTGCTGCCTGAACACACTAAGTGTTTATTGACAGTTTTTAAAACTTGAGGGTGGTAGCTAGACTGGGGAGTTACTCGCCAGTACCCTACCTTTTTTACCTTCACTGGAAGCTCAAGCCATTAGATGGGAGGGGGGAGGGGATAGAACCATGGTCCGTCAGTTTGACACCCAAAGATCGCACCGCTGAGCTATTATCTCTTCAAATCAATCTTCTTAATCCCATGCTTTAGTTATTAAAGAGTTGGATAATACTACTCATATACAGACATTGCTTTCCTGTAAGCCCGAGGGAGTACTAGATCATTTATCCTAGATAATATTTTGGTCTACCTTATTTAACCTTCTGACCACCATTAACACAGAAATTCTTGGGAATCTATTATTCTAATGTGTTGAAGTGACATTGGCTGTAGTTGTTATTCACTCTCCATGTGCACACTCTTATCATGTGTAAAATAAGTTCAAACTTGTATAACCCCAATGCTAATCCTAATATAAAAACAGTTTTATGTCATTGCAGCTGTGGTTTTAGTGGGCACCAATTTACATAGCTGACTTTTTCTATTTACATATATAGATTACACATAAGTGTAATACTTATTAAGACTTAAACATACCTAACTGTATAAGTACTTATTTACTTCATAATTTTTGTCTGAACAAGAGAATCAAACGTCATTCTACCTTATTAATTAATTAGTTACATTATACATTCACTTTTTTTATCTTGTAACTGGAAATATGGTAAATTGTACAAAGGTATAAACTTAAATTAATTTATTTTAAAAGGAATCCCAGTAAATGAATATAATAACCAGATTTCCTTATAAGCTTAATAGTTCAATTTAATAAAGCTAATTATAGGGAATTTCATGCGGCTCAAGGCAAAAGGTTTCATATTAGTCTAAACATGAAAAAAAAATTAAGCTAATTCACCTCATCCCATAATATAACAGAACCAGAAAAGAGCTGAAACCAGAATCTTGAATTTACCAGATCCTGTACTACTAGATAACTTCCCCAAATCAACTCAACCCTGAGAAGACTAGGAAGGTAATATAAGAGATTTAAATACATAGAATATGTTGACTGGGTATACCTGCTTCAATAATCAAAAGGCATAATAAGATTCTAATTAGATAATTTAACAATGCGTGGGGTTCTTAATAGAACTTGGGATGCTAGTCTTACTCTAGTACTCCAGAATCTCAGTAAAAACTTGACACAACAAAATTAAGCTCTTATTACCATAGATAGAAAGTTTCTTACCGATTCAAGATTATACTTTCCTTATATCAAAATCAAATGGCAAACACATTGAATTAGTTCTGGGCTCACATCAAATATTATTTGAGGGTAGCCAGATAATGATAATTTTCCAGTGGAATACTGATTGGTTTTTACAAATAAGGTGCAATCATGTGCACTGTAAAAGTTGGAATGTTCAACAATCATTCAATATGTAGAATTAACAATGATGTAGCAATGGCCTGTTGACAATAATAGACTCTGATAGTGTATTGAGTCCAAATCAAAAGAGTACCTACAGCTGATGATTCAGCTAGGTGGAAGCATTACATCACTCTAGCACAGGCTGCTGGCAGCCTCCATTGTTAGCTGGGCATGTAGGTAATTTTACAAAGCAATTTCAATTTTAGCTCTCACTTTTGGAAGTAATGCTCTGATATCTATGCAAGTTAGTTTCATTTTAGAAACTAGTTTGCCAGTGGTACCTATTAGTTTGTCTATGTACCTACTGCTTTAATAGAATTGCACACACTTTGGTATTTTATTTAAATATTTGATACATGTAAGAAATACAAGAATACATGTAAAATATGCAGCGGTAAAGTACGCTCGTAAATATGTAGGTAGGTAGGTAATAAGTACTCACCGGCGCAACCACTTGAATACTCCCATGTCCTGGGAATCCACTTTATTTTGTTAAAAGCACTCGTTAGAAACAGTCTTCACTTAGATACTTAGCAAATACGTTTACTTAACACAAGTAGGTAACCTTTTGTATGAAAGAAACTGAAAGTCCGGCGTCGACGCACAGGTACCACGCGGAACATTACCGGCTTATTGCGAGTCCATGTTTAACCATAAAAAACTACCATCAACAATGATTAATCCACCTATATATTGTGCGGTCGGACAAAACATCACGAACAACGCGCCGTTCGCTCGCAATGAGTTGAATTTGGTTTTTTGTACAAATTACTTTTCGTCTCGGTTCGATGATCCACTAGCTGTGCTGTGGAACGGTCGTCGCGCGTCAAGGCTCGTTTGTGTCTAGTTTCCCGCGGTCACAGGCAACTCGTCAAGCGTATAGTGCGCCGACCACTTCCATTATTTTATGATATTATTTACCAAGTTTCTGTGATAGTATAAAAATATTGAAGAATAGATACTGTTAACGACAGGATGTAGTAGGTACTCACCCATGTTCAATATCTGATTTGCATTTCGTTAATAATTTATACTCATATAAAAATTTCTTCATGATGAACTAAGCCAGAATCAAGCATTAATTATTTTAATCATATTAGTGTGTACATACAATAATAAAATACATTGATCTATACCTATTATAATGCACGTATTTGTTTTGATTCATGACATAAATCACTGATCATGAATCCTGATAGATCAAAGCAAAAGTCAAGGAATAAAAATATAAAAGTCAATCGATAATTCATTCGAATTTTACTGATAACTACATCAATCAATGCAGTATTATATAGTAGGTATTCTTATTTTAAGTACCTAAAAATGATTACTAACTTTAAAGTATTGAAACTTTGACTTTGAGTTGAAATAAGTAAAGAATATTAGTAATATGTATTATTAATATTAGATTCTTTCGCCAGACTAATTTCTAGGATTATTAGAATAGAAAAAACGGCCATGACCGCAACATCGGTCACTTTGCTTATGGTTAAGGGTAGGTACCTACCTGTACCTATAGCCACCGATGTTGCGATTATTTAATAGTTAATATTATTATTTACTGTTATAAATATATTCATCATCATCATCATCATCTCAGCCATAGGACGTCCACTGCTGGACATATGCCTCCCCCATTGATTTCGTATTTCGCGACTACGTATTAAATTATTTATTACTGTACCAGCTGTACTCGCTGTTTCATCGGCGTGAACTATTCGTTTTTAGTTACCTACCTCGGTTAACCCGATAAAAATAATTATATCAGCTACTTATATTTTTTGCGGGATGAAGTAGGTAGGTAACCTATCAAATATCCAAAACTATATTCTATCACTGCGCCCCATTTTTCATCTAAATTGGTTCTGACGGAATTTAGTTAGAAGCATGCGAAAGTTAGGATAGATAGCCAACCTAAGATTCACACGTACAAATAGTAATATTACCTTTAAAAACAAACTGCAATTCTGCCTACAAAAGAGTCTTACTTACTTCACGTCCTTATTAACCCTGTAAGGTGTTTTCTAGCAGATGATCTAATTATCAAGGCAAGCTATTACCTACTAAAACAGACCGCAACTGGCCAGCAATTGAATAAAACTCGTTATTAGTAACAGCGTTGTATGGAGTTATAAGAATTTGAATTTAAGCGTAAATAGAATACGAGCTATAACGCTATATGGTTTATTGCATTAAAAACATGCTAGGTGGAACTTACGTTCAAATTTTTGAAGATTTTGGTTGTTGTTACACAATGACTTGCTAGTTCTTAAATTTCCTACAGATGGCATTAAGTTAAATTACACGGATATGTTTAATCAAGTCATCGAAATAATAGTTACTGACATAATATTTTGATGATTTAAGTAAAGTAACTGTCTACATGTTATGCCAATATTGCCAATAGATGAAACTTTTAAAAACATATAAAATTAATCAAGTGAAATCTTAAGTCTAGCGGTCTTATATTGCTTTCTTAATGTAAAACTTTAAAAAAATACGTTTTTGTATAGCAGAAAGGTCGTTTCGGTACGCAGAAAGATTTATGACAATAAGTTAAGTGCTTGTTCATGTATCCAGCTAGCTACCGATACGATAAGTAGCTCGGTGAGCTACTTATAGTTTAATGTAAAGAAAATGAAAAAAATTTTTTGGGAAAAAATGGAACCGAGTTCAACACTAAAAACTATGAAATAACTTGTTGGAGTCGGTTCCATTTTTTGCTGATAAAGAATTTTTACACCCTTTTCAGTAACCTTTGCTACTTACGGGATCAATTGTCATTGCGTATGTTCACGGATTTCTCCACCCGTAACCATAATAACATCGATATATGCCTAGCCATTTTCAGTTATTGGAGTGTCACTCAAAAACCGCTTGAAGCACCAGCTTTGAAATAAAAAAAGAACGATCATCATCGGTTCACTCAGTCGTAAGTTATGCGGTAACAAACATACGGGTCGAATTGAGAACCTCCTCCTTTTTTTTAAAGTCAGTTAAAAATATAGCGTATATTTTACGTTAGACAAAGGTACATATCTGTGCGAAATTTAATGAACCAGTCGTTTCCGATTTATTTAAACAATAAAGTATTATAATAGACATGCACCTTAATGTAAGAATGTGATTTGTTTACGTTGGATCCGTTGACATCCGTACTAGTAATTAAACTATATTTCAGATGCCAAAGCAAGCCCTCCGTTGTTGTGGAAACTGGGATGGTACATAAATGTTTTCTATTTAAGATCTAAAGTGTAATTAAATTCTAAAAAAAGTATGTTTTGACAGAGTACGTAGTTGTGTGATTCAAAAGACTTTATTTTATTTAAATATACGTGGAATTCACCCGGACAAAGATTGACACACGAGATTTTTATATTATATGTATTACAATACTGCAGCTACTACAATAACATTTGAGCAATCCACTAGCTATTGGTAGCCCATAGATAACTCAAATGTTCTAACCCGCTACCGGCGTGCCCAGAATGCTAGCAGCATTGCCACGTTGAATTGCAATGCTGATTCGTTGAGCCAAATATGTGCCAGCATTTTGGTCACGCGTCGCATCGATCAAACGCTCTGATAAATAAAATATGTATTATATTATGTATTATTTAAAAGACACGTCAGTTATTATCAGTCATACAGAGGGTGCAATGATTCATGTCAAGTTTCCAACTTTTATTGTTCTAATGAAATATATAGCTCGCAGTATTTTGCTAAGTTTCACTTCGCGATTTAAACATAAATCACGATTTCAAACTTCATCAGTATACTCATATTTAGCAAGAATTTACAATCAGCTGATATCTCTGACATTAGCACACAAAGCGTACAATTTGCGGTTTATATTTGGTAGCGTGTTTAAAACGTTCTGTCGGTGAATACAATTTTAAGCCGGGCGTATTCATTGTGAATTCGATTCGTGAATTTCATTCACTGTATTCGAATACTCCAAAAAATAAACCACAGTGTTAAATATAGGGTTGTGGTATTACATATCGCTGTCGCCTATTATATTTTTATTTGATATCGATAATTGACTAAATTATTATTGAAAGTTCGAATGTTTCTATATTTTTTTGAATAGCAACATTGTGAAACTATAAAGATGCGGAATGTCCGCCCCGAATGTCAATCTGTGTTAAAAGGGTGAATCATTCGACCAAACCATCGGCAGACAAAGCAATAGATTAATGGATTGTGTGAATGTTAATAAATAAAAAAAAATATCATCCTTTTTATTCCCTCAAGAAGCTTAACGCATTAGCAGAAAAGAGACAGAGCATAACTATTTCAGTCTCTCAGTGAGTGCGAGTTATTTCAAGGCCAGCGCAAACATTTAGCTAAACAAGTTTGGCGTATACGACATTTTCCCTCAGAAATTATCTGCTCTGTGCCTAGTCTCGTATAGAAAATATTCCCTGATTTCCCTGTCATTGTTTGGTAAAACTAATTGTCACTATGTACTTTTTATCTTGATGCATACAAATTTTATAGTTAATTATGACATTATTTTTATTGTATGTACCTATTTGAATAAATACATAGTTTCAATTACATAATTCAACTTATTCCATTTTATATCTGTTACGTGGGGTGACAAAATAAGCCAAAGGCCTACTTGTGTGGTTTCCCTTGCTTCTAAGTACAATAAACTTTATTTACTTGCCTGTATCTATTATTGACAAAGCCATCTACTTTGAATATCTATCACGCTTCGACAGCGCCATCTATCCTGTTTGTCTGACACTAGCAACACCTAGTCAAGTCCATACATTACATCTAATGCCATCTATCATTTTTTATTATTATTATAATGTTTTTATTACACTTAGGCATGGACAAACACAATCACAGCCCACAATTATTATTCTAATATTTTACACGCTTCGACATATTAATTACATCGCGAAGAACAGGGGACACTCAACTCCGACTTAGACATCCCTATGATAGCCTCCACGATGTAGTGGAGGTCATATTCTATTTTAGATTCCTTTCATGACGTGGTAGATAAACTCGTGTGTATAGTGTGTGAGTTACCTATACCCCATATGTATACCCCCTGTGTCTTTTGCGATATCACATGCATCCCATGGTTTCACTGGTGTGAATATAATGCCATTGAGATTATACCTTTAGAATAGGTAAACAATCTGAAGTGAATTATAGATGATCAAGCATAATAATTTACGTAAAAGCATGTTATATCGTGTGATCGTCAATAGTCTGTTTGAGCTCCTTTGTCCCGCTGTTTGGTATGGCTGCACTTAGTATATTTATAACGTAGGTAACATTCTATAATTAATGTGGCCACGCCAAGCCTGAGTTTATTCTTTTTTTGTTTGCGGACCAAGGGTTGTTTCTATTTGAGCTTTGAGCACAGATAGCGAGTCATTCCGAAATGCACTGACAGCTGCACACAATTTATATGACGTCATCCATGACGTCATCATCTTGTGCTTAGAACGCTTACGAGTACGACGTAGAGCACACAGATACACTGAGAGTCAAACATCTGACTCATTTAGAGAATCTGTCGAAAAATTGGTGGTCCGTCCACAAAAAATTAAAAACGAAATTTTATATATAAAAAAAATAACCCGTTTAGTGCCCATGACGTACGGAAGTGAATTGAATATATTTAATATGAATTTAATGGGAACTGACTATTTAAGAATTCGTGCGCTTTCAGACACACAATCCATTCTGATTTGCTTACGAGCGTCAGCACTGTCTGTCAGTACTAAATTAGTCTCGGAACAGCTAAATACTTACGTACGAACGTATGCACTGTGAGCTCAATATGAAACGCAACCCAAATTGTAAGTAGTGTGATGTAGTGTCAGACTGTCAGTGTCAGACTGTCGGTTTGTTTTTTTTTGTTATGGTTTGTTTTGATTTTAGAAATAGTTTTTGTTTACCAACATTTGTGTGTGTTTGATAACAACATTTTATACGGTTATAATTTTTATACTTTTCAATTAAAGTATTCATGGACGAGCTCAGAGGGCATAACATTCAGATAGTTCTACACGTTAAAGAGGGTAAAACTTTGTGCTGTTATATTAAGTTTGTGAAACCTTGTCAAGCTAACTTTACCTGTGCTTATTTACTTTTTAGGCCTTGGATTTGGTTTCCTCAGGACTCCATTCGTCGTTAGTGGCTCTCTAAATGGTTATATGCTAGAGACTGACCCTGTAGTTCCTTCTCATGCGCCGGTGTTTGATGCGGAGTTAGTGTGGGAGGCTGACAAACGAAGGTTTCGAAGGTAATTATCAGTAAGAATTAAAAAAAAACATTTTCAATTTTCGTTAAAATGTATGTTGCGAAAAATATTCGGTTACTACTGACTTAACTTGAACCTACTAAAATTATTTTAATTATCCAGTTATAATTTTTTTATAAGTTAATGCAAGGATTCTCATCTGTAATGATAAGTTATTAAAACTGACGTGGTTTTGACACATTATGAATGTATAAAACATGGGATGTACTCACGTAATAAGTCAGAGCACTCGGCGAACCGCGTTTGCGACCGCCCCATATTCTCCTTGAAATAGACCACCAAATGTGGTTGAAACTATAGTCGGAACCCTCTGACTTATTACCTACGTGACTAATTCCCGTGTTTTATACATTCATAATGTAATGATAAGGTTAATTAATTGGTGACCTTTTGCTGGGGTACATGCTTACTGAAAATATATATGTCTATTGGCTTTATTGTAAGAGGTCTGATGAGGGAATAATAATTATCTCATTTAAGGCAATGATAGCCTAGCAGTGTAAACCAGCTGTCATACTGACAATCACTACTTTGATTCCCACCACCAGCTTGAGGTTTCAGTGAAAGTATTATCCTTATAAAATTCCCAGTATGGTGATAAGGTGCTTTTCTACACCTGCCTAGCTTTCTACAATACCATCAACTTTAAAACTGTCACCAATCACTTAGTATGTACAGGCAGCTATTCTTGAAAGCTATTCTTCCATTTAATGAAAAACCTAAATTCTTTATAAATTTATTCCATCCACTCTCTGAACCTTTTCTCTGCTGCATACAAAAGATTTTGTGATAAATTGTTACCTTAATGTTTCTATTTAATTACCACACAATTTTTTACTCATTGTGCTACTGAGTATTTCCTCTGGTACTAATAAATTATTTCTAATGCTTGACTATATAATACCCTTCCTTTCGCTTTTTCAACTAAGCTATTATAGTACTCTACTAGTAGTCTGGACTTGATCCTTCATTACAGATAGATCTGAGGACATCATTGTCTTATGAACTTTGTTTACATCCGTATGAACTTTGTATACATCAGTATGAACTTTGTTTACATCAGTATGAACTTTGTTTACTTCAGTATGAACTTTGTTTATATCAGTATGAACTTTGTTTACATCAGTATGAACTTTGTTTACATCTGTATGAACTTTTTTACATCAGTATGAACTTTGTTTACATCTGTATGAACATGTTAGACAAATAATATATGAATATCAAACTGAAAAATGGCCTCAACTTCACGACACAATGTATTGAGGACTACGCTAACTATTTATTCATAATATAGATACAGACATAATACTTGTGGAAGAACAAAAAAATCACAGGAATAGTGTTCGATGGATTGGCAAATCATAGAAAGAATGAGTATTAAATATCACAAGGGCTAATAAAGTTGAAAGATTGAATAGAGACTATTGATAGGCAAGAGTAATATAGGATATCTATTGGCTAAGATGACATGATCTGTCATCATCTTAGTATTATCATCTATATCTATACTAATATTATAAAGAGGAAAGATTTGTATGTAAGTATGTTTGTAATGAATTGGCTCAAAAAGTACTGGACGCATATTAAAATTCTTTCACCATTGGAAAGCTACATTCACCTTGAGTAACATAGGCTATGTTATATATTTTCCAAAACATTAGGGTACCTTATAATATTTAATTTTCAAATTTTTCACCCGTGCGAATCCGGAGCAGACCGCTAGTAAAAGGCAAGCTATTTCGAAAGACAACAAATACTGTGACACGAGAGATAATATAATTCAATTTAATACAAATTCAATTTAATATAATTCAATAATAGTTGACCAGCTCGCATCTTAGCATCCATTTCCTACAGCAGCACTATCATCTCTGGCTGAGAATACATGGAAAAATATTGTCATGCTGAGTGGTCTTCCATTTTCACTTTTATGAATTTCTATTAAAAGCTTGCACTTGGCCTAAAACTAAACATGGAAAGAATACCACAACACACAAAATATTGCAAATGTTACCCTATATGCCCTTATTATCTGTCCTTTTATTTCTATTTTAGCCTTTTGTCGTAGCTTTATTGGCTTTACATGACAGGAGGGTATTCTGTAGTCGTACTATACTTTGCTTATGTTTGACGGACGGGAAACACAGAATGCAGACAAAGAGTTTGCATTAAGAAAGTGGAAGCAAAACGCTCCGTACGTATAGATAGTATATCAACCATATAGCAAAGGCGCATTGTCGTGTGTCGAGTCGACGGAGGACAGAAAGGGGACGGTGGAATTAAATGTATTACTCAGCTGTTTCGAATAGTTTATTAAAATATAACTTATAACTTCTGTTCCAGTCTTCGGGTCCAGAATGTTCCCGTCAAAGTTGAGGTATTTACTATGGGCACACAAGGCAGGAAGGATAAAATTGGGTATCTACTCCTGAGTCTACTGGGTGCTCAGCCTTGTCCCTCCAATAAGATTATTGATGTAAGTAAATTATTTTAAAAAAAATATATTAGGTGCTGACTTTTGACTACCCCAACTTTATCTACTTAGGGGAAATATAACCATGTGTTTTTTTGTATACTGTATAGATCTAGCATTTGACCACTGTTTCACTTGATGGTCAGTGACAATGTGGTCGAAGATGTTATTACGCTAGACCCAAAATTCTTATAGGCTCTCAAGGACTGCTGCCTCATCATCATCATCATCTCAGCCATAGGACGTCCACTGCTGGACATAGGCCTCCCCCATTGATTTCCACAAGGACCTGTTGGAAGCGGCCCGCATCCAGCCCTTGCCTGCGATCTTAGTCAGGTCGTCTGTCCACCTGGTCGGTGGCCGTCCTATGCTGCGCTTGCCAGTCCGTGGTCTGCTGCCTGAACACACTCAAACTTGTGGGTGGTAGCTAGCCAGGCGGGTGCTCGAAAGTATCCTACCACCATACTGGAAATTTGATAACGGTGTTACCTTCACCAGAAGCTCGAGCCGTCGGTGGGAATCGTCAATTTGACAGTCGACACTCCCACTACTGAGCTATCATCGCTTCTAAAACGTTTGCCAATCAACTGATGTGTGAGACTTAGATCTGCACTTTCGAGTACCCGCCTGGCTAGCCACCACTCTCACCCAAATTTGAAACTGTCAACAAACACCACATCGTTACTGATCATTAAGTAAAATAGTGGTCAAACGTTAAACCTATGCAGTATAAAAAAATTACGCATGTGTATTAATTGCTGAATTTATTGCCCCTTTTTTTCAATTTACATTAAATTTTTAAGTTAAACTCATTCTGTGCCCTGGTAAAAGGCATTGTTATCCAAATATTCCGATTCTAATTGACCGACAAGCGACTCAAAGCCCGTGTCCTGTATGCCGCCGCGCCGCGTACACATGTGAACTCGACTTTGTGTACAGACCTTACCAAAATATACAATGTACTTATAATCTTACAATCTCCTATACATTGCTCTAAAAGTATCCTGAAATCCTACTATAGTACTACGACTACTATGATACAAGATGTCTTTATTGCCAATAAAACGTTAAGTACTTTTAAACATTATTCAAAATATACAAAACAATATTAAAATGCAAAGTTATGAAGCATATTTTTATATCCAGGTAAAATATACATGGCACAGACTGCTGGGCGTGAAGTCAGAGGGAAAGTGCTGCCATCCGCAGCTGATGATGTGTCTCACGGTAGAAGACAGGGTTAATACTCCTACACCTGTAAGTTGTAATTGAGGGGTCAGTTTTGTCTTACATAGGCCACCTTTCTGGAACGGCATATTTACCGTGTATTTTTGATGTTCACTCGTGATCATGGCGCTTGCGACAGTGACGAAATAAATATCCCGTTTCTAGAGTCAACTATTACACCTTTCTGAAGTAGTTACAAGTTACAATTGAAACTGACAAATCATATTTCATTTTACATCACCACGACCTTTCTGTTTGTTTGCCACCCATTACAAAAAAGTACTATTCCCCTATTCCTATTCCATTGTCAGACGACCAGGTGCAAAATATACCACATTCACGTACGAAGCGTTTTGCCTATACTCTTGTAATGAGCACTGCCATCAGCGTGGAACTGTTTGTCTGAATTTGTATTTCGCTATTAGGTAAAAATGGCAAGCATTTTAAGATGAGCGTATGGGTAACTTTTAAGGTTGTGGTCAAAATTGGTTCAACGGTTTCGTCGTGAAACATAAAAGTCAGAGTTACTTTCACATACATAATACTGGTCTGCTCCCCGCGGTGTTACGTGGTATTGACTATTATTGTGTCATTCCACGAGTGATCCCGTGATCCCGTCAAAATTTACGGGATAAAAGTAGCCAAGGTGTTATTCCAGGGTATAAGCAATCTTCATTCCAAATTTCATGTGAATCCGTTTAGCCGTTTCAGCGGAAAGGAGTAACAAATATACAAACAAACTTACGCCTTTATAGTATTAGTGTGATTTTTAGGTTATTGTTGTATATCAGAGGAATCATAAATTTTTTTGTACCATTAAAAATACCATCATCATCATCATCATCTCAGTCATAGGACGTCCATTGCTGGACATAGGCCTACCCCATTGATTTCCACAAGGACCTGTTGGAAGCGGCCCGCATCCAGCCCTTGCCTGCGATCTTAGTCAGGTCGCAGTCCACCTAGACGGTGGCCGTCCTATACTGCGCTTGTCAGTCAGTGCTCTCCATTCGAGAACTTTGCGGCCTCAACGGCCATCAGTTCGTCGAGCTATGTGCCCTGGCCACTGCCACTTCAACTTGCTAATCCGCTGGGCTATATCGGTGACTTGCGTTCTTCTACGGATCTCCTTATTTCTGATTCGAAATTCGAATAAAAATACGATCCAACAAAAATAATCCAAGTTCTTATAACTTAGATTAACCTACATTTGCATGTCATTCAAATCTATTAGGCCGTTGAAGCGTGAAAAGTTGACAAACACACGTACACACAACTTTCGCATTTATAATATTAGCGTGATGACCTATTTCAGAGAAACGAGCTCCGTATGTTTCACAGCAATGAAATCGCATATCCATCAGGTGATGCCACGAACGACTCGCCGCCCGTCAGAAGCACGTTGATGACTTACAGTGAGTATTTAAACTTAGAACTTTAAGAAGTGGCGAATCTCTCCGATGAAGCTGTAAATTCTGGTAGAGGCAAACAGTCCGTTAAAAAGAAAATATGGCTATTCAATACCGCGCATATGAAGTGGATAAACGTGTAGCTGTAGGTATAAACAAAGTAGCGGCCCGTCCCGACCTCGCACGGTTACGTTATTGAAGTTTTGGGTTACGTTCCGAAACACTACTCTTTGTTGAGCAATGAGTGTCGAGTAAATTTGAGTTTTGGAACGGCCACTGTCAATGTCACGTAGGGTAATAATTAACCCTGATTCACCCAGGTTATTAGAATTAGCGCCGTGGTGGTACCGGCCTAGAATAGTACTCCCCCATTTCTTCTCGCGGGTGCCGTAAGAGTCGGCTAAGGGACCACGTACCAGAAGGTGGGCAGCAGCGCCTTCTGAGCATCGGAAATCATACTGCGCTCGCCAACCCGCCTGCCAAGCGTGGCGAGTATTGGCAATTCCCCCCAATTGGGGGAGGCATTTGTCCAACAGTGGACACCCAATGGCTGAGATGAATGAAAAAAAAAAAAAGAATGAATTAGAATTCAACTGTTAGATGAAATTGTGCCGGTTCGAAAACCTGACAACGGTCAACTTTAATTTTCAACGTTGGGTTTTGAAACAAGACAGAGTAAAGATTACCCTTTGCCGGGTGATAATTTCCCGTTTTGGAACGTAGCCTTAGTAGGCATCTCTAATTGTTTCAGATAATAAATATAACCTATGCTAATCACGGATAATGTAGCATTCTAATGGTTAAAAAATCTGTGATCTGTGAAATGCTTAATGAAATCCGCTGAAAGTTTATTCGTTACAAATATACAACAATACAAATATTTTTATAAAATAATATTATAGTGTTGATTGTTATCAAATTCCCAGTATGGTGGTAGGATACTATTGAGACTAGCTAGCTACCACCCTCAAGTTTGAAAAACTGTCCCCAAACACATAGTGTGTTCAGGCAGCAGTCCTTAAGGGCCAGTAAACATCTAGGTATAGCGTGATTAACGCTCCGACCACATCGTCACTGACCATGAAGTGAGATAGTGGTCAAATGCTAGATCTATAAAGTATTAAAACAATAATCTCTGGTTTACAGATGAATACATAGCAGAAAGTAAGAAGACCGTGTCATCGTCAGATCTTCAACCGAAGCTGCTGTGCGATGAAGGTCTTATACAAGTCGGGAGCGGCAAGCATCATTTCATCCTCAGTTTCGTTATAGGATCCGTTGAGAATTTGGATATGGTCAGTGTCCATTGTCTTTATGCTGAGGTTATTAAGGGTAGGTTATGTTTAAGAGTAGTAGTAATCTATGTGAGAGTCCGCCCGGGAAAGTACTGTCACATCTATTTCTATCGCCAGGCAGTAGTGTTCGCATTACTGTGTTCCGGTTTGAAGGGTATGGTTTTCGAGGAAACCACAGGCACACGAGACTTACCAAATGTATGTTTCAGGGTTACTGGCACAGTGCAGTTCTTTACGGATTGTATCTGTCTATATGCAGGGGTTACCACTTAACAACCTGTGGGCCTTTTGTTTGTTAAACAATACGCTATCTATTCAACCAGTTGTTTTGGATTGCTAAGCAATATTCTACGTTCATGCCAGGCTCGATGAAATCATGATTCATGATTTTCTCGGCGTATTACAGTTTAAGTTCAACACACAATATTCCCTAATTTTTTTTCTGTGATTAATTATTATATCTCTGCCTGTTTAACTTAAACAATGCACGCTACCTCAGTTTAATTTTAGTATATTTTTCTAGCAAACGGTTGCCTGGAAGAAATCGCTGCTCAGCGATAAGGCTGCCGATTGTACTTTAAGTTTAATATTATTTATTTACATACAGTTTCACAGCTTAGGAATAATTCTTAAATGGCTAGTTAATTGATAGACCAGATTATGACATAGTTGATTTTTGTAAAATTGGAGTGCAATAAAGTATTGTCTATCTTTCTATCTATCTCATTAAACATTTTTCACTTTACAGATACTTCCAGACACGAGTACGACAAAAGAAATAGATTGCTATGTTACATATTCAGTTTTCACACATAACATTATGACAGACAGGTGTGTAAATTGCAGTATTTATTGTATTCTTCTACCATTATTATTTTTGTATACATGGGGGAGGCGTATGTCCAGCAGTAGAATTTCTACAGGTGAGATGATTGTGATGTTGCTGCGCGACGCAAAAGAAGGTAATACATATGTTTAACAGTACATCATTATGTTGCTATGTAGCATTCTAGAGCTTGGCCGTTCTATTTTTATTAGAAGTTATTATTTGTTATGTGTGTGATTATAAAACTCTTTGAATAGTGTAGCTATTCAGTATTACTTAACTGAATTGTGAACTACTTGGCGAGTTTCTTTCTTTTTAGCTTTTATTTAAAAAAAAAACATGTTTTGATTTAGTTTTATTTAGATCGCTGGTTGATCGCGGTCGACCACCCACAGCTTAAACATAATAGAATCAAATGTTTCGTTTATTAAGGAGCTTACACAATTCTACCGTATTTTTTTTATATGTGTTCGCAGATAACTTCGTCGTTTATGAACCGATTTTGAGGATCATTTTTTGTTTGATAGAGGACCATCGGTGTTGGTCCCATTTTAATTTCATCCAAATCGGTCAAGCGGTTTTTGAGTTACACTCCAATAACTGAAAAGTGCCTCGCATACCTTGAAGATATTAAAGTTGCGGGTGAAGACACAGAGAGAGGTCACTGAAAAAGGTGTAAAAATTTTTTTACGAAAAAATGGAACTGACATTTTTATGGAGCAAATGTTTTGGTTTACAGGGTGGGTGTGACATCGACCGGTAGCGGCGCGTCGGCCCAATTTAACCAGCGCACGTCGCTGCGCGTCGCGTCGCAGCTCTCATCACTCGGTCGGTACTTCTCCGAGTGCCCGCTCGTCGTCGCCAGGGTGTGCGCCAACGATACGGATATTGGTACCACAATAACCTCAAGCATTACTCATAGTGTAAACTCTAAGGCTTTCACGGCTGACGTTGCATGTTGTATGTATTGCTTCCGGGCTGTTTGGCCGTGGTCTAAGTGAAACTTGTGTTCCATGATCCTTGATCGAGGAAACGTCTGGAACACAAGTTTCACTTAGACCACGGCCAAACAGCCCGGAAGCAATACATACAACATTACTCATAGTTTTTTTTTTATTCACAATAAACAGGCGATTGACCACTATCTCACCTGATGTTAAGTGATGATGCGGTATACGATGATTCACGCCTGCCTAAAAGATACCAGTTCACTCGTGACTTGAAGATGCCCAGATTTTATCCGTGTGGAAACACAGACTTAGGCAATGAATTCCACTCGTTAGCTGTGCACATATAGTACGAGAGCCCACGCCTATATGATACCTGCAGCCATACAAAAGTTAAAAAAAATATTACCGTGTTTCTATAATACAGAACTGCTCTACATTTACAGCGAACATTTTCAAAAATAAGCCTTCGTCATTATGCTACGCAGAAAATTCCTGAAAACTAACTTTTTCGTAATATCTTTTTTATGCATAGCAGAGCACGGCATGCAGGGCTCGCGCGCAACTTCTATGTTTATCTAATCTAATGTTTTATCTCTGTTTTGTATACGTATAAAAAAAATATTAAAACTGCTTTCTAAAGTCCTAATAAAATATAATAAATCTGATTATTTTGAAGCGATGATAGCTGAGCGGTGGAATCGTCGTCTGTCAAACTGACGGACGTTGGGCCGATCCCCAGCAACGGCTTGAGATTCTGGTTAGGGTAATATGGTCATTAAATTCCCAGCATGGTGGTAAGGTATTTTCGAATACCAGTCTGGCTAGCTTTTGAAAAACTGTCACGAAAGACATTCAGGCAGCACCTTGAGAGCCAATAAGGATTGTAGGTCTAGCGTGATAAAATCTTCGACCACATCTACACTGACCATCAAGTGAGATAGTGGTCAAACGCTAGATCTATACAGTACTTGATTATTGTTCTTTTGGGTATGCCAAGTACCCCTGTTAGGCGTTAGCAGTATTTTTTTTTATATTCCGACCTTTTGGCATTTACAGTTTTATTAGGTATAGTATAAAGATCAAAATTTTTTTTTTTTTTTTTTACATAATATTATAAGTTTGCGTTTGACAACTGTCTCACCTGATGTTAAGTGATGACGTTGTCTAGGATTTAGCACGCAAACCTAGAAGGTACGTATGTATTTTCTTAACAATATTTCAGGTATATGCAGTATGGATCTCCGTAAGATGGTCCCGACCGAGGACCCCAAACACTTCGTTGAGAAATTCTGCAACGTGGAGCGGGCGCTTACCATCCATGAGAGGTGCTTCATTCTACCGTGTGACGTCACAGGGAGTAAAATGGGGGATCACTATCGAAAGCCACATGTCGACATTGAAATGAGTCTTAAATATATAGGGATCAAAGAACCTCAGGTAATTAATACATTTTATTATACGTTTTATTATAATATAATTAATTTGACAAAGTACTATTATGTTAATTAAACCAACTATAAATGATTAATTAAACCAACTGTAAATTATTAATTAAAAATTGGTTGTCTGTAAAGTCGGTTTACGGACGATAGATTTACGTGATAACGACATAATCATGTATGACTTTGACTTTGACATTGACATTGACCATTGACCATTGACCATTGACCGTTACGCGGAACGTTACTATTTTTCATTTTGGCATTCATTAATTTATAAAACGTTATCACGTCAAAAAGATTAACTTAACTCACTTCTAATATTGTAAAGGCGAAATTTGTTTGTCGTTTTTATGTTTGTTACTCCTTGACGCTGAAACGGCTAAACGGATTTATATGAAATTGGGAATAAAGATAGCATAGCTGAAATAATTCATAGGCTACTTTTTATCCCGAAAATATTTCTAAGTTAAGAATTCCACAAGCATCAGAACACGCGAATTATTTTGTAAAAGCATTCGTCGAAAAATATCTTTACGCTGTTAATTTCTTCAATTTGAGTATTCGCACAATGCCTTTGGTATATTTTAGTTAAAAGATTTCTATAAACTCTTTTAAATGCGGCAGTGGAGAAATTGATGAGAATGAACGGTATGTGGAAATGCAATTTGTGAACGATCTTCTGGACGAGTAATTTGATTTGAAAACATAACTGGCGAATTAAAAAAAAAAAGTCACTTGATAATTAGCGCACAAAAACTACAGCATCGTAAAAACTTATAACACTATATAACACATGTTCAAGCAAACAAACATTTGGCCTTTAATTGTGGTAGATGTTTCTCGGGTTTGAGAGATGTTTCCCGGGTTTGATAGATGTTTCCCGGGCTTAATAGATGATTCCCGGGTTTAATAGATGTTTCTCGGGTTTGATAGATGTTTCCCGGGTTTGATAGATGTTTCCCGGGCTTAATAGATCTTTCTCGGGTTTGATAGATGTTTCCCGAGTTTGATAGATGTTTCCCGGGCTTAATAGATGTTTCTCGGGCTTAATAGATGTGTCCCGGGCTTAATAGATGTTTCTCGGGTTCGATAGATGTTTCCCGGGCTTAATAGATGTTTCTCGGGCTTAATAGATGTGTCCCGGGCTTAATAGATGTTTCTCGGGTTCGATAGATGTTTCCCGGGCTTAATAGATGTGTCTCGAGCTTAATAGATGTGTTTTGAGCTTAATAGATGTGTCTCGAGCTTAATAGATATGTCCCGGGTTTTGGATGTTTGTGTGTGTCCATTCTTCCGGCGATACGATACTACTAGCGCGGTGGTGTGAATGTGCAAGCGTTTGGTTATTTTTACAGAAGCCGGGTATCCTGACGGCCCGCAGTGCCACTCACCTAGAAAGCGATCGTAAACGCGATCCGATCCCGAAAGACGACATTCGGGATTACAAGAGCGGCAGTTGTACGCATCTCGATCAGGATATGGGCGGTGTTGCCTACACGAACATGGCCGCTACCAATACCGCTAGGTGAGAACTGTCCAACTACTGAGAGAATGTACTACGTGACCCATTCTTTAGATTTACAACCAGCATTATGCTGAGTTGGGAACTATTTGAGACGTGACAATTATCACACTAATTAGGTATGTTTAAAAATATTTAATTTTGTTAAATATTTCAGTTTTTTTGTTACTGTCTCAAATAAATATACTTTTTTCTCTTTCTTTCTCATTTTTATGTTTTTTCTCCCCTTGGTGACCACTGACCACCCCTAGTGTATACCTAGACCCCCTCCCACTATAGTTTTCACGTAGTAACTCATAAAAAGGTAAGTTTACATATTTTTATGCAAATCGCAAACAGGAAATAAATATAAAAAAAATTAAAAAAATGTATCCATATGTGTTTCACCTGACGCTGCATCTCATGATGCAACACAGATGGTGATAGTTTATCAAACTTGAGGGTAGCTAGCCAGGCGGTTTCTGGGAATTCCCCTACCGTCGTGCTGTGAATTTGATAACAGTGTTGCATTTACCGGAAGCTAGCGATGCTCACACGGCTTGCCTATTATTTGCAAACACCGCTATGTTATAAAGGCGATCGTATGGACATTGAGGTTATTTTAATATAGTTTTGCAATACGAAAACATACGGATGCCGTATTTGTGCACTTATAGATTATCGAATTCAATTTATCAAAAAATATCAGGGAACAGGGCACATTAAACGATACTTAATTGATCTATCTTTTTGACTTTTCCAGATACAAAAATGCATCAGGCGACGCGATCCTACAAACCAATGAAATAGCGCAACTTATAAAGAAAATGTGCGATTCGTTCGCCCAAAGTCAAGAAAAGTTGTTGGCGAGCCGAACGCGACCCGTCACCAGCGATATGCAGATACAGTGCGAGCCGGAGAGAGATAACGATATAACGAGCGAGAAGGGAGATAGAACCTCGCCTAGGTTTGATGTTTCGCCTAAGAAAAGCTTGGAGAATTTAGAGAGGTAAGTTTGTATACTTTGTACACAAAATTTTGTATACCGTCATGTGCTGAAATAAATAAATAAATAGTATACTGTATGTATATATGACGGTCGCCGTGGCTCAGTGGTCAGTGACATGACTTCTGTGTCTCCGGAACCCTGGGTTCGAATCCCGGCAGAGGTAAACATTTGTGCGATGAGTGTAGGTGTTTGTCCCGGGTCTTGGGTGTTTGTACAGGGAATCCTAGTGCGAGGGTTTAAGTGTAATATAAAAAAAAAAAGAAACCGCGATGATCAATCAAAAACGAGTGAACCAACTAGGGTTTAAATTTGGACTGAGTTTCAAATATAGGCGTTTCTGATTGATACTCTTATTGATTTTCATTTAAAAACATAGTAATTACTAGACTAACACTTAAATAAATATTTAAACTAAAACCTTAAATTCATTAATACTAAAACTTTATTTAAACGTCCAAGTGAGATTCCCAATTAGCTTGTAGTTTTTATGTTTGTGTCTTACTTCAGACTCGGATATTTTAAAAATCCTTTTTTATTTTATTAAATGGTCCCAAAAAATTTTTATCATAATCTTTTCAGTATTCCTTTTTTACTACCCGCAGTTTATGAAAATGTTCAACGTATAGGTAGTTTGCTTCTTCAGCGTAATTTACAGATCCATTTTGACAATTCTAATTGATTCGAAAATCCAGAAAATGTTTATAGAAATCGTTTAAGGTGTTGCCATTTCTGAAATAGAGAATTTTGAGCCTTTGCAGCTTATTTTGTTGAATGTTCTTCATGTCTAATAAACTTTGAAAAATAAACTACTTAAGGGAACAGTTCATGAAGGATAATTCTGATTGAACTAAATTTTATTTCATTTGCTCATTTATTAGTGAAAACAAATTTTCAAGAGACGATTATATTTACCTTTATCGAATCCAATAATCAACTGATTGAATATTCGCCGCGAATCGCGATCAGCGTAGAAAATCTTTTCTCTACATTCTCGGTTGGAGAAAAATTCGCTTCTGCTGATTAAACCCATTGATTTCCAACAGACCAGGAGCCTTTCTCGTACAGTATGTATTGCAGTAATTTATTTAATAATCATGAAAATCATAAATCTAATAATAATTATCACGTTCACCGCTGAGAGCGGCGATTTACCAAGATATTCGAAGGAAAGTCTTGAAAAAAATGCTAGTTCTAGAAAAGTATCAATTCTGATCTTCGCACAAGTGTGAGTACTCGTGAGCTTCTTGGTAAACATAAAACCAGTGTCCAGTAACTCCCTCGCTTTATGAACATTTTACTATGGGATAATCTTTATAATACCGTAGGTATTGGGTGTCGGCTCGTGCGCCGATTTAGGGGTCTGAATTACGGGCGGGTCTATGGCCGGATCTTTTGTATAAATATGGAAGACTTACTGGTTATTTATGACTTTCTTGCATATTTACAGAGAGCCCGTAAAATTGGAAACTAGCAAAAGCGACACCTGTATTGCTCATGAGAAAGGTAAATTTTAATATGTTTGTTCAATATCGTGTTCAGAGACAATTTGTCTCAGATAAACAACTTTTCAATATCATGGAGACGTATTGCCATACGTCTCCTTTGAAATACCATGATAGCTCAGTATTAAAAATTACCAGCCAATCAAGCGGCCCATTTCCTAAAGTTTGTCGCTTCAGTGCCCCATAGTACAAAGTGCATAGTGTTTCGTTGGCAAATGACACGAAGCCCTATGCTGATTCCAGGGATGAGTATTCGTCATATTTCCTTATCGCACAAGCAGGCTCTTCGTAAGTGGCACGGAGATGGGCACGAGACAAATAATGATTTATTGAAAATTAAATTAATAGTAAATCATTTTAATGCTTATATATTTTTTGGGATAATCTTGTAACACTATGAAACATTTACCTTTTATAAATTATTTGAAATGAATAATAATATATGGCTTTAAGCAAACATTTTTTTAATGTAATATTTTGCAAATAAGCAGACGGGCTGCCTGATGGCCGTTCGTTTACTTTTAATACCCGTCTTTTTGCATGATAATATTATCTTAATTGAAAATCTTTTACGACTTAAGTGTTCTCATTTGTTTTATATAAATTTCAGAAAGAGTGAAACTCATCCTACCGTATAAAGACCGTGACGAAATAATGCAGAAGTTTGTCGACGAGCTGGAGGATTGGAAGGAGAAACAACAGGAGCTGTTTAAATATCAAGTAAGCCTATGTTACTCATAAAAACGGAGAACGGCAAGGTGTAAATATATAAAAAAACATACAAGGGACTGCTTAATTATTGTATAACTGTCTCGCTCACTCGCTTACATTTAGCATCTTCCTATCTCGCTTACGCTGCTCGTTTTACCGGTACTTGCGTAAAAGATCACAGAGTCTAACTTCAGAACCGCGCAGCCTACCTTACTTAGTAAGGTGGGCTGCGCGTAACTACTTTTATAATTTTTCTTATGTTTTTTCAGTTGAAACGCAAAGAAGAGTATCACCTAGACCTACTGTCTAAGGAATGGACGAAGAAGCGTATAGAATTGGAGTCCAAACTAAGTAAAGGCATAGAGCAATGTCGTAACCTGGCCGCGGATCTCAGTCGGGCGACCGAAGACTTCCGACTCCGAGGGTATCGGAACACAGAACGAGAGAAGAAGGTAAGAAACGTGCGACGCAACTAGTTACCTCAAACCCGCGGTGACTACGTATAATAATATTTGACGGTCGCCGTGGCGCAGTGGTTAGTGTCAGTGACATGACTACTGTGTCTCCGGGACCCTGGGTTCGAATCCCGGCAGGGGCAAACATTTGTGCGATGAGTTGTTGTCCCGGGTCTTGGAAGTTTGTGCTGTGATTGTGTGTGTCCATGCCTCCCGCGATACAGGGAATCCTAGTGCGGGGGTCAGAGTGTGAAGAAAAAAAAATCATGAATAATACGTATAGTAATAAAAAATGTATCTTATCTCATAATATAATAATACGTATAGTAATAAAAAATGTATCTTATCTCATAATATAATAATACGTATAGTAATAAAAAAAAAATCTAATCTCGTGCTGAAATATAAAGATTAAAAAATCAAAAACAGAACTTGAATGACAGTCTTTATAGACAATATATCGAAATAAATTTAAAGAGTTAACATTTCGATACAGCTCTTCTATGACAATTGTATCGAAATTTTAACTTTTTTACCATTAAGATATAACTTCAGATGGACCAAGGAGATTGCAATGCAGTTTTTTACATGTAGTCTGTGGACGCGGCGCAACACGCATGCGCGACCAGCAAATGGATTTTGGGGCGAAACGTTTACAAATAAATGTAAACATAATATGTTTAATAATATAACAGCATATTGTGCTGTTATTTTACGTAAATTTCATTATCTATTTTATGAGATTAGATAAAGTAGTGTATAAAACTGAATATAATATGGTCTTAAAACACTCGTGTGTTGCTATAAAAAAACTCATATACGGCTCATATTTTTCACTTACTCTCGTGTCTTAAGAACTTATTATGATACAGTTTCATAAACTACTCTTACTCTACTCTACTACTTTACTCACCAAAATCTAAGAATAAAACTGCCGAATGACACCTAGTGTGGTGAACAAGAATTTTCCAAACAGTGCGCAGAAACCTCCTCCCGTTTCAAAGTTCGATTAATAAAATTATTATAATTTTTTTTAAATTTTTTTTTTACATATTATACGTTTGCGTTTGACAACTGTCTCACCTGATGTTAAGTGATGACGTTGTCTAGGATTTAGCACGCAAACCTAGAAGGTACCTATTCACTCGCGACTTGAAGACTCCAGGATTGTACATATCGGGAAACACAGACTCGGGCAACGAGTTCCATTCCTTGGCAGTACGCATTAAGAAAGTGGAAGCATAACGCTTCGTGCGTATAGGTGGTATATCTACCATATAGCGATGGCGAATTGCCGTACGTCGAGTCGACCGATGATAGAAAGGGGATGGTGGAATCAGATTGTGTAATTCCAGTTTTGTTTATTTAATCCATATATCGTATCAGTAAATATATTTAAACAATACTAATTTTTCCCCAATCTTATGCCCCATATGGATACACATTACTCATATAAAAAAATTAACCCACAGGTAAGTAACGTAAGAGAAACTACAAAGTACTATGTAGTTTCTTTGTGGTTAGTTCGATATGTTTTATTTATTGACACATAATAAATGTACAAAGGTATGCTTGAACTCATAGGCTCCCGAGCTCCCGGCTTCTCCCACAGCTGTTGTGTTAATATGATTTATGTATTATATGTCTACCAATTTACATAATCTTAACGTTGACGTGATAGTGAAGTGAGATAGTGTAAGTACTTTTTTTTAAAGATTTTTTTTCTGAATATCTAAATAAATAAAAATAAAATTCATTTATTTCAGGTTACTATGACGCATACACATAAGTTAATCAATTGAATAAAATAAAATAAGTATTAATTAAATTAAAACAGAGTTAAATTAAATAGAATTCAAATTAATTAGTCACGAAAAATTCAATTCAATACAATTCAATTAATCTAAGACTTAGACTCTAAGCCTATGATGATCAGAAAAAAAATCTTCTAAGCCTTAGAGGTATGTATCTTAAGGAATGTATCCCCTAAGACCAAAGGATTGCAGACTTGAGTATTTCGAATAATTTAAACTCAAATAACTCCACGTGTTCTTGCTAAAAATATTTTTGACAGACAGACGAACAAGATAGTGATTTTGTAGGGACTCATCTTTTCCACATACACAACCCTCAAATCAATTGTACTCTCTATTTTCAGTCTAGTCCCTCGTGTTGGAAGAGGAAGGCCTACGCAAACGTTCCGAAATCAGATTGAGGAAGTTCTAAGAAAGGGCCAGGAGTACTCTAAACTGATGCTATTGTATGAAAGGTGTGATGAGTGTGAGGAAGTGAGATAAGTGTGTTTGAATTTGTGGTCTCTGTCTACCCCTTCGGGAAAGGGGCGTGAATGTATGTATCTATGTATTTTCAGCTACTAGAAGCTAAGAAAGGCTTAGAAGCGCACTACACAGCTAAGTACCAGGAGCTACGAGAAGCTTCGCAAAAGATGGAAGACGATATGAACCACCGGCTGAAGATGAAGGATATGGCTATCGAGGAGCAGGATCTTAAGATAATGCAGTTGGAGAAACAAGTCGATGTCCTGAAGGTAAGACACCATATACTTGAGGTTTGTAAGAAATTATATTATTAATCAGTTTGCATATAATTTATTACTAGATGTACCTAAATAAAATTTAATGGCTCAAAATTGAAATAGCACTACCTCATTGAATCAGAACTCTTCGATTACTAACGGAATCGATTCGGTCATGGATAATTTTGTTGATTTTCTCTCGCTTTCCCGTTACCACGATGTTTTGCAGCCTTGTGGATGTATTGGTTCCATGCCAATTAAATAGCCCCTAATTAGTCCATGACTTATCATTAAATAAATAACTATCAAGTATCCAAACATTTTGTAAAGTTAATCGCCAACGTTCATACCACGTTGAAAACACCGGTTCTCGTCCGATCACCGAAGTTAAGCAACGTCGGGCGCGGTCAGTACTTGGATGGGTGACCGCCTGGGAACACCGCGTAATGTTGGCTTTTTGCCGTTTACGTGATTCTAGCTTTGTTTCTTTGTAATATTACATTTTATTTTATAAATACTGGATGGAGCAGGAGTGTGGTGTCGCTCCATCGGATTTCTCTTTAGGTGCCAATTGCCATCAAATATTTTCCCCCATATCGATTGTTACTAGAGGAACAAAAATGGGGATCATACTCAAACTTCTGCTTCGACGGTGGCTCTTTGCTGACGTTAGTTAGGCTATAATATGACTAACATATTTGTATTGACTTGTTTCTCAAATCTATAAAATTTATTTTGCGTTACGTCTTTATTGTTTAAAAATAAAGAATATTTAATCAGTTGTTGTAGCATAAATTTGTATATCACTTGCAATAATGAAGTAGTCCTAATAGTATAATGTGAAACATAGAAGTGATACGTAATATGGTAATATAATGTATAACAGTTTTTATTTAAACTAACATCTGCTTTTAGAATACATCTGTTATCAATTATTGTATACACATTTGTAAATGTACATCGTCAACGTTCATACCACGTTGAAAACACCGGTTCTCGTCCGATCACCGAAGTTAAGCAACGTCGGGCGCGGTCAGTACTTGGATGGGTGACCGCCTGGGAACTCCGCGTAATGTTGGCTTTTTGCCGTTTACGTGATTCTAGCTTTGTTTCTTTGTAATATTACATTTTATAAATACTGGATGTACCAGGGATGTGGTGTCGCTCCATCGATTTTTTCTTAAGTTGCCAATTCCCATCAAATATTTTTCACATGACTTGGGTGCATCATAAATGTATTGCATTACGTCATCAATCAGAATGCCGAAAAATACAAGTAGAAATTACTTTAGTTTATACGATAATAAAACCATAATGTCGTTTTATAAACATATGGTGCATATTATTCATTTATTACATATTATTATTATTATTATTATTATTATTATTATTATCATGTATGCATACTTTTAGGAACTGTTAAAATAATACCAAGTAAAAGAAACATAGACATAAAAAATAAGATATTTAATCAATCGATGTTTACATAATACTCATGAATACGTTATAAATTAACTGACATACCTACCATTATTATAATTATAGTGTTATCAATTTTCTTTATGTGTCTCTTCCCGCTCCATTTTCTTATTGACATGCCAATGGTTAGTAAGCTGTTGCAATGAGGTGCTTTAATCTTCTAATATATATAAAATCTTGTGTCACGGTGTTTGTGATCGCACTCATCTGAAACGGCCCGACGAATTTTAGTGAAATGTATTTTGTATATTTCGTAGATATATGAGAATGGGCCGTAAAGTGTTTTCCCTACTCTCCCCTCCGCTCAATAAATGTCGAAACAACGTGTCAACGCTGAGTCAACTAGTAAATAATAAAAATGTAAAATGGATAATAACGAAAATGACAGGTTGATTATTGTTATAGTGAGGACTGCATTAGCTTAGTAATTCATTATTTAGTTTTCATTGATTTTTCTCTGCATAAAAGTCTATATTACCTACCTAACAATAACATTGACAGTGTTATTATAAATATGTAATTAAAGTAAGTATCGTCAGTGATTGATAAAACGTGTTTTGATCACACAAGCTGTTATTAACTAATGCCATCTGCAAAATAACCATCTAAACAATGTAATATTTTCTGTCTCGCTGAGTCATGTCGTAACTTAATGACTGTTGGTGAGCAGTCTTGTACTCTGTAGTCTGTACATTTAGTTCCTCACGTTGCTACAAGATGGCGCACGTTGGCGAGCCGCGTTTTCTGAATCGCGATGACGAGATTCTCCAGGGGATCTTGAGCCGGCTCGTGCGTGGTTGAGAATTCATACTTACCTGGCGTAGGGGACACCGTGATCAAGAAGGCGGTTCCCCCAGAGCGAGGCCTTTCCATTGCACTGCGGATGGGTTGACCTCTGCGATTATCCCTAATGTGGATAACTCGGACGCGTTATTTTTGGTAGTGGGGACTGCGTACGCGCCGTCCCCCCGTATCGATATAATTGATAACAAATGAAGATGGTGATGTGGGATGATATTTGGATTTGTATTTGAACCTTCTATAGCAATGGACATAATCATTTTTTCTATAGTTATAAATAAAATATAAACTTATGCATCTCGTATCACGCGGAAGAGTGTTGGGTGGCTTACTTGTTGTATAATTGTGATGTAAACCTTCTCAAATGTAATGTAATGAAATGTGCCGTTTGCGGTATTTTGCTGGTCGTTGTTATGAAGAAGCATATCTTATTAACCGTTGTAGAATCGAAATGTGTTTCACTTATATTATATGTAATTTACTTATATTATTATAAATAACCTATTATGTATAAATACCTTATTTATATACAATAGGAAATTTGAAAAATGTCAGGCTGCTGTTCACCAAAATTTAAAAGGCCCGATTATCAATTTAACCCTCGGTCAAACAGTTTTTACCATACAATTAACCGACAGTAAATTGATATTGTTGTTATATTTTTGAGAGACTAAAATGATAATCTTGTGAAGAGTGGCTTACCTTCCTGTCTCTGTGCCTCCTTTAGCATATCTGCTACTATATTATTGTATATACACGCAATAAGTGTTTTATTTACACATTTGTTTGTTTTCGAGCTTTTTTAATTCGCTAATAATAACATTTACAATAAACTTTTACTATCAAACAATAACGTCATTACACAATGTATATGATATACACAGCTTGTCAACTTGTAAAAGGTACTCGTATTTATTAGAACCGAATTTCATGCAAATCCGTTCAGCCGTTTCACCATGAGTAACAAAGGTATATTACAAATTACAAACTACAGAGAAACTTTCGCCTTTATAATATTAGTGTGATCATAATTTCAGTCAATATGTAGGTACTGTTGAACATAGCTCTCATACATTGCCGCGAATGTATTAATGATTAAATACAATTTATTTCAGAATCAATATGTAGGTACTGTTGAACATAGCTCTCATATATGTCCGCGAATGTATTAATGATTAAATACAATTTATTTCAGAATCAATATGTAGGTACTGTTGAACATAGCTCTCATATATGTCCGCGAATGTATTAATGATTAAATACAATTTATTTCAGAATCAATATGTAGGTACTGTTGAACATAGCTCTCATACATTGCCGCGAATGTATTAATGATTAAATACAATTTATTTCAGAATCAATATGTAGGTACTGTTGAACATAGCTCTCATACATTGCCGCGAATGTATTAATGATTAAATACAATTTATTTCAGAATCAATATGTAGGTACTGTTGAACATAGCTCTCATACATTGCCGCGAATGTATTAATGATTAAATACAATTTATTTCAGAATCAATATGTAGGTACTGTTGAACATAGCTCTCATACATTGCCGCGAATGTATTAATGATTAAATACAATTTATTTCAGAATCAATATGTAGGTACTGTTGAACATAGCTCTCATATATGTCCGCGAATGTATTAATGATTAAATACAATTTATTTCAGAATCAATATGTAGGTACTGTTGAACATAGCTCTCATATATGTCCGCGAATGTATTAATGATTAAATACAATTTATTTCAGAATCAATATGTAGGTACTGTTGAACATAGCTCTCATACATGTCCGCGAATGTATTAATGATTAAATACAATTTATTTCAGAATCAATATGTAGGTACTGTTGAACATAGCTCTCATATATGTCCGCGAATGTATTAATGATTAAATACAATTTATTTCAGAATCAATATGTAGGTACTGTTGAACATAGCTCTCATACATGTCCGCGAATGTATTAATGATTAAATGCAATTTATTTCAGAATCAATATGTAGGTACTGTTGAACATAGCTCTCATACATGTCCGCGAATGTATTAATGATTAAATGCAATTTATTTCAGAATCAATATGTAGGTACTGTTGAACATAGCTCTCATACATGTCCGCGAATGTATTAATGATTAAATGCAATTTATTTCAGAATCAATATGTAGGTACTGTTGAACATAGCTCTCATACATGTCCGCGAATGTATTAATGATTAAATACAATTTATTTCAGAATCAATATGTAGGTACTGTTGAACATAGCTCTCATACATGTCCGCGAATGTATTAATGATTAAATACAATTTATTTCAGAATCAATATGTAGGTACTGTTGAACATAGCTCTCATACATGTCCGCGAATGTATTAATGATTAAATACAATTTATTTCAGAATCAATATGTAGGTACTGTTGAACATAGCTCTCATACATGTCCGCGAATGTATTAATGATTAAATGCAATTTATTTCAGAATAATTTGAAGAATTCTGAAAAGGAAGCCGAAAACAAGTATTCGGGACTGACAAAGGATCAAACTGCTAGCCTTATTCAAGAACTAGTAAGTTTATTTTTACCTTATTGACCTAAACCAAAACCACAGTATAAAATATAAATATGTATACAGTACGGAAACTAAGCCTAGTTGATGAAATAGTTACTTATACGCTCTATTAAAGCAATAGGGTTGTAACTTTTAATGTTTTTGGTATTGTTTTTATTATTGTTAAAACATTTTTGTTTTGTAGCTATAAATTAATCGAATTGACACTACTAGCTCACAAATATAATTTAAATAATAAAAATAAATATTAATAAGTAATCTCACGGCGGTATTGTTATTTATTATAAATTATTTACAGAAAAACGGTCGCCGTGGCGCAGTGGTTAGTGTCAGTGACATGACTTCTGTGTCTCCGGGACCCTGGGTTCGAATCCCGGCAGGGGCAAACATTTGTGCTGTGATTGTGTGTGTCCATGCCGTGGTGGTACCGTCCTAGAATAGTACTCCGCCATGTCTTCCCGCGGATGCCGTAAGAATCAGCTAAGGGATCACGTACCAGGAGGTGGGCAGCAGCGCCTTCTTAGGATAAGAAACCATACTGCGCCCGCCAACCCGCCTGCCAAGCGGTGCGAGTATTGGCAGATCCCCACTATATGGGGAGGCATATATCCAGTTGTGGACGTCCTATGACTGCGATGATGATGACTGTTGTCTCAACATATTATGTTTGTGTCTGAATTTGTCATGTAGGACGTTACTTTTACTGTTTATTCGTAGATTTCTATTCATTAACAACTAGGTAAAGGTACCTAGTTGTTAATGAGTAGAATTCTTTTTAAGGATTGGTTCTATACATCACATTATATAAATAATGAACTAATTCCAGCGATGCTTAGAAGAGAAACTGGACAGCGCGGTCCAATCGAAGTCGTTCTTCAAGGAGCAGTGGGGCCGCGCCGTGCGGGAGCTGCATCTCATCAAGCTGTCTAACAGGAAGCAGATGCTGACGCAGCTGCAGCAGGATCGGCGGCAGCTCGGGGAAATGGGGTAACTGGTGTTTATCTCCTGTTTCCGGTTTTCAGAATCAAAAGCGACATTATGCTGTACGGGCGATTGAAGTCGAAATTAATTTCTTTATGTAATCTCATACTGAAATATAAAGATTAAAAAATCAAAAACAGAACTTGAATGACAGTCTTTATATATCTATATATCGAAATAAATTTAAAAAGTTAAAATTTCGATACAGCTCTTCTATGACAACTGTATCGAAATGTTAACTTTTACCATTAAGATACAACTTCGGCTGGACCAAGGAGGTTGCAATGTAGTGTTTCTACATATAGTCTGTGGACGCGGCGCAACACGCATTCGCGACCAGCGCGATTTTGACGCTAAATGTTTACAAATACATGCAAACATATGCTGTGATTTTCGTTAAATTTAATTATCTATTTTATGAGATTAGATAAAGTAGTGTATGAAACTGCACATAATTTGGTCTGAAACAGTCGTGTAAAGCTATAAACAAACTCGCCTACGGCTCGTTTTTTTAATTTACACTCGTGTTTTAAGAACCCTTATTATGATACAGTTTCATAAACTACTATTATACTGAGAATAACAATGATTTCTTATTCTCAGTATAATAATTGCCGTTAACTTACGGAACTGAAACGTTGTCTCTGACTTTAGGCCCTGTGAGCCTGTTCACAGGCTATGTGAGAGAGCTATGCTCGGGGTTTCTTTACGCGATCGCATAAGAACTAACCGACGATAAAGTCACCGACATAACCCCGCGGATGAGCTAGTTGAAGTGGCAGTGGACAGAGCACATAGCTCAAAGAACTTATGGCCGCGGGGATCAAAAGGTCCTCGAATAGAGACCACGGACTGGCCAGCGGCCACCGAGAAGGTGGACAGACGACCTGACCAAGATCGCAGGTAAGGGCTGGATGCGGGCCGCTTAGAACCGGTCGTGACTCGTGATCTTTTAATATTATCGATTTCCAATACGAATATCAAATGGTTCAGCAGTATCGGACCGGTTTTAGATAATTGAAAAAAGAAAGAGGCCAAAACATCCATTCTCTGAATCTCCGCTACTGCACATAGCCTACTTATGGTCTTATAATAATACTAGCTGCGCCCCGCGGTTTTACCCGCGTGGTGATGGTTGATGATGATGAAAAGTAGCCTATGTGTTATATATGTGTATTCCCGGACCTGAAGTATGTATATACCAAATTTTATCCAAATCCGTTAAGCCGTTCTGGCGTGATTGAGTAACAAATATCCATCCATCCATCCAAACTTTCACATTTATAATATTAGTGGGATTATTTTGTATTACCCAACATTCGTACAGCTTTATGTATGTGTGCTATGTAGAAACTGAACTCAAAGATATTGCGTCATGATATTTTTTCTTGTTGTAGGCTGGCAACACTTTTATATATAACCTTACCTTATCTTTTTTCAGATTGGATACCATTGATGACAGAGACGACAGCGCCTCGAACAACCCGATAAATATAAAGAAATTGAAGGATGATTTCTACGTGGATCTACTCGCGAATACGCCCGCTTTGGAATCTCATTCGATCGGTGATTCAAATCTAAATATTTCAGTCTAACATTCAATACTAACTGCATCCCCCGTTTTACACGCATACACTACAGTTTTCCCGCTTAATCCAGGGTTTAATCTATCTCCATACTCAATTTCACTAAATTCATCGAAATCTGTGTAGGTGTTTGAGCGTGAAGAGGTAACAAACATACACACAAACTTTTGCATTTATAATATTAGTAGGATTTTTTGTGATAATTAGTAGCTACTTCACGATTCAATTCAATAACAAAATAGAACAGGAAACAAAATAGAAATACCATAATAATACTGAACGTGTAACTAAGTTAAAATATTAAATATTTAAATACGATTCTAACCGCGTTTTGCGACGTACTCCGCATGTGATTGCAAATATAAGTCACACTCAAGGTATGACTGCTTTATGAATGTATAAAACACGGGAATTACTCACTTAGTAAGTCCAAGGGTTTCGACTATAGATTCGACCACACTCGGTGTTTTTTTTTCAAAAAGAATACGGGGCGCTCTCGGACGTGATCGCGGTTCGCCTAGTATATGACCTACTCTGACGGAACCCTCTAACTTACTTCTTCTTCTTCTTCTTGTGCCATCCCCTAACGGAGGTCGGCGAGCATTACGGCAATTTTAACCTTGGAGACTGCCGCCCGGAATAGGGATCTAGTAATCTAATCTAACTTACTACGTGAGTAAATCCAGTGTTTTATACATCCATAATACATACATTATGTGTCAAAACGACGTCTTGGGTGGGTGACTGCTAGTGACATTCTCAAAAGTGCCTCAATGCTCCGGAATGCACGTTATGCCGTCGGTTGTTATTTTGGAGTAATACTAATAGTATACCGTTGGGCCATAACAAAGGCTCTAGGTGGTTTGAAAACTCCGACTGGCCTTGGATCAAAGCCAACGGCACGCTTCTCTCTGAGGAAGGCCCGTCTCATCACTGGGAACTGGGAACGTATTGGGCTCATTATCAGTTTATGAATAAAACAGCGCAATATGGCGTCTCCAAAGAGATTTTATTACAAAAATCAATATACAATGCAATAAAAAAAGAATAATTTTACATTTTTCTACAGTTCTAAGTTTGAAATTTTTTGCAGTTTCGTCTATCATTATTATACGCGAGTGAAAAGAACATTCTCAATTTAATAATTAAAAGACATAAGCAATACTCGTTTGATTTTTCCTCGCAAATGTGTTGTTGACGTCGTATGAAACTCGTGAGCCCTGCGCATTTGTATCATATACTTATAATATTCAAAATGACTACACTTGAGCATAGACGTAAAATAGGGGACGTGATCGTTCTTTTTAAAATTATTAACGGTAAAATGGATAGCCCTGATTTACTTGAAAAACTAACATTTACTGTCCCGCGGGAAAATAGCCGCCTACACAACCGTAAAACGATTGCTCTTCCTATATGTCGTACCAATTACGGTCAACACTCACCATCGTACCGTATGTGTTCATACTACAATGATGTCTGTCATGACACCGATATCTTCAATGCGTCGGTCAACACCATAAAAACATTTTTTAATTCCATAAACTGTTAACTCATATTCCTTACTGTTCAGATGTTATCACTTTCAAAAAACAGTGTGAAATATTTAAGTGCATGTTGTGTTCGCATCTAGATTCTGTTTTCTGTGTTATTTTGTTGTAACATCCAGTTTGTGAACCTAATAAAAAATACTTTTTATTTTATTTTTTATTTTATTTTTACACTATTATCACCTAAACTTATTTTATGTTTTCCAGGTAATTCGGGCCCAGAAGGATTGGACATGTTCGACTTCAAGTAAGATTATATAAGTACTCACTACTATTTGATCGATGATAAATTGATGATAGGTAGGCTTTGACAACGGATCTATCAAAAATTTGCGCTTAAATTAGGCGAAATACACGAGAAAATTTTTATTATTAAAAAAATTTTGCTACTTATGGTGCATGTACCCATGACTACAGAATACCGTTCTGTCGCTTTGCCATCTAAGCTGTAATAGCACTCCACGAGCAATCCGATTTTTTTTCTTTATTAACAACTACTTATCATGCATGAACAATGAAATAAGAACAAAACAATATTCAATCCTTATTTAATATATTATTTATATATATTTTAGTCGAGAAATGTTTAACCAATTTTTTTGATAATTTTATAATATTTCTTGCGGAAAAAAATACTTTATATTTGTTGAGACCGTTCTCTCCCCGCGAGAGATTGTTGTGATTGTGGTTGTGACCTACCTTACCTAGGTAGGTAGATCCTAGGTCATAATATATTAGTGTCCATCCTAGACAGGCACAAAACTCCCGACCGTCCTTTGACGATTGCTTATATACCTAACCCAGGCAACAATAAATTGTTGACTACACTAGTACAGTTTATGAAGATGACATACACTTGGGTTACAATTTCCATTATGGGCCGTGGATTTGGAAATTCATACGTTTTTTTGTAGATATAGTACTCATAAATGTAAGCTTTTTACAAATTTTCAAGTTGCGTAAATTCACGGATTATGAGATATAATTTTTTAAAGTTTCCATACAAATTGGCATAATTTTCGGTTTGGAGCGGGAAAGCGCTACTGCGCCCCCTGTACCATGCCCACCCCGCGAATTTTACAGTTATGGAGATATCACTGTTTAAGCCACGAGCGATGGGAGTGGTTCAATCGTAGAACCCTTCGCTTGCTCGCTATGTTTCAATCCAAGCACTCCCGCCAAAAATCCATTTTCGTTACATGTAAAATAAATAACTATTGTATATTTTTTCACGTAAGAATAAAAATTTCCATAAATATCCATCTCATCGTCACTGATCATCAAGTGAGATAGTGGTTAAACGCTAGATCTACACAGTATATATATATGTAGTGAGAAGTATAGTCATTCTATGAACCTTTTATTGTTAGATTTAAGAATTTGTATATGTGAATGATTGTACACTGTATTTAGTTCAAATAAATTATTATTATATATATATATATATATAGGTACATATATTTTGCGTTTGTTATGTAAAACCTGGGTCCCTATTGTTAATGTTATTGTTAAATAAGTCCATATATAAGCCCTTAGTATTATATTAAGTAAATAAAATTTATATATACAGAAACGCGCCGAGAAATCCAATGAATGAAAGAGTGAACGAACTGATAATGCAACGTGACAAGCTGATCCATCAAGAGAATCCTGATGAAGATCTGCTGAAGCAACTCAACCACGAGATTAGAAACTTGCTTCTCAACTGCGGACATTGACCTGTCGAGATCATTCAAAAATCTGCGGTCCGAATCACGCTCAAAGTGCGAAGCCAACGTAGCAAATTAGAACCGACATGAGACGAAATATTTGTATAAACGGCTTAAATGCATGTTATCATTTTTTAAATAGTTTTACAGCGTTCAAACATAGACTGATTACATAATAACGTGTTGGCTATTTAAATGTCTAATAATGTTTTTCTTGCACTAGATATCGGTAATAATTCTCTATTTCCACATGCCAATAAGGCGAATCATGGCTGTACATAAATTTAATCTTTGCTACCACAGTAAACCCATGTTTATAAAAGAAATGACAATAAATATGAATCTTTTATGATCACAACTACTGTGGATTAGAAACGGGACTATTGCCATAATTTTTTTCTTCTTCTTATTCTTCTTTTGACGTATAGCATTTATCGTTGAATTGACGTTAATCTGCCAGTGCTAGTTGCTTTCTCTGTCTAGGTAGTGTGACTTGTGAGATCGGTGTATTGTGTAAAGAAAATAGTCAGTGGAAAAAAGTTACACAGTTTTGATTGTTATACTATTAATTCGTTATGTGTTGTTTATAATCACCTCAATACAGCCACGGTCCCGTTTTTAATTTTAAGTTAATGTTTCTTACATTGAAAAACCACGACGAATACGAACTGTCGAACACATTATTGGTTAGTTACCGCAAATCTACTGAAGAGCATTGTTATTGAGTAGTCATTGGTGATATTAAAAATTGTAGATATGTAACGTTCTAACATCGCGTGCTCTTACTCAAGTGAGTCCTGTGATCTCGCCCACACGCAAGACTCTCGCGGCGCGTGCTCTTGAACGCTTGTTTAACTAATTTACCGCCTGATTATTTACATTTTAGCTAACGATTCCTACGCATCATAATTCCCCCTAATTTTTATACTCAGAAGACATACCAGTAAGACGGGATTACTTTTCACTCGTAAGTACAGCCAATAATAACAGTTAACAATAATGATAGTTGTAAATTACAATAATATTTTCGATTCGCCATTTTTGTGAGAGCGAGATAGATAATATGTAAAGATTCGGCTGGAACCGATGTTCCCTACTGTCTCACTCGCGCAAATGGTTCGGCACGTCTCTTCAACCTTGTCTAATTGATACTGATTACAGATGTATGAGTTTCTGTGCATGTAATTGCCCGCCGAGATCATCTGTAGCGTTTGGGATGTTAGCATTACTTATTTTCCGCTTTTATCAAAGTGTGTAGTTATGTTGTTAGACCGATAGGTGCATGCATGCGTTGTTCAATTGTTCAAGGACGTTTTCTCCTAAATTATTAGGCGTAATTCTTGTATTTTATAACTGATGGTGTTATTAGTAATAGTTTTGTTATGCAACTCAAATGTTATCTTATACATTTAGCTATAATTTTACTTTATTAAATAATGTATACTTTTTTTCATTTTGTTTTATTTGGAGAGCGTTACCCATACGTCGCGTCCTATCCGGTCCGTTTGTGCGTTTAGTTGCAGTGGGAGCCGCAGGCGAAGGCGTTATTCAGCCGAGTGTGTTCGGCATTCAGCAGAGCTGACGAGCTTCATAAGACGTTTTTCAACACATTTGCGAGAAAAAAAACAAACGTTTCTTTATTGTATTGCTTATATTGATTAATTTATTAATTATGAAATGTAATGTGAGAATAAATGAAAATTAGAATAAATTAGGAATGCTCAGTTGGCTCCGATATAACTTGCAGTAAGGTAGCTTAACTTTGCAGGGATGATTCTAATTCGCACTTGTATTGTATGTAATGTACATTACAAGTAGAAATAACACACACACGTGCGTTATTACGCACGTATATTGCCGGGTTCGATACTAAAATTCCAAGAAAGACGGATTTGAAACTTATCAAGAGCAGATAGCCGTGTTTAATGCCAAACCCTAAGCTTGTGTGTTCAGGGTTGTCAAAATTTTTTTTTTTGTAATACGTATTTTTATCCTACTAATATAAATGTGAATGTGTGTATGTTTGTTACCTATTCACGCTCAAACAGCTGTACCGATTTCTATGAAATTTGATATAGAGATAGGTTAGATCCTGGAATAACACATAGGCTACCTTAGTCCCGGAAAAACTATGGTTCCCGTGTGATAATTGAGGTAGCGGGAAAACCGTCATCCACACGGGTGAAACCGCGGGGCGCTACTAGTTTAGAAGAAATTAGTGTGATAAAAAAAACTTCATTAAAAGGGAAAAAAAGGTTATGAAGTTCTCTACTATATACATAATAACATTCAAAGCCCAGTAATAAAATATACGTTTAATTTTTTTATGTCCTGCTTAAAACATAAGATTTTAAGTTTTTCTTATACATGGAGGTCATTGCCATCTTCTATAGCCTTTTGGCAGTAATTCTCTAAATTGGCAAACTTCTCCACTCTAGGTCAAAATGGGTTTGCAGCAATTTGTTCACATCATTTTGCTATCACTGACTCTTTCTGGTAAAGATCTTGGTAAATATCTAAAATGAAATCAGTTACAATTAGGAACAATATTTAAGTACATCTTAAATTTTCAACATTCTGACCTTCACAAGCCAAAACAAAAGGGTTGTCAGTTTAGCTTGTCACAATGAGTCTTCATTGCTACTGCAAGCAGCTAAACTGACAACCCTACCATCATAATTACTTCAAACGCTTGGCCTGGTTTCTTTTTCAATTATTGGGATTTTTCTTATGTTTCCTGCTAAAATTATTGGTGACAACGCTTGGGTGTATATCCATAATCAGAATGTCACGTTCGTTTCATTTGTTTAGTCACGAAAACTCTATCAAAACATTAAAATACACCATGAATATACGATACGCTCTGTTCGGTCGGCCCTTATACCATGCGTCTGAATGCTCGCTTGTGATTGGTCGGAGACAAAAGTTTGCCGGGTTCGATTCTAACATTTCGCAGATTCCCGGATTTGTTGCCAACTCCAGATTTTAGTTAGCATTTTCCTAGTAATATTTCCGGATTTGATAAGTACAGTCAACGGAATTCGTTTCTATTTTAATTTATCTGTGTGGCTATATCGATAACTCATTTTCGACAAAAAGTACAGATTTCCGACTTTGAAACTAATCGACTCAAGCTTAAAAAACTGTCACTAAAATACGTAGTGTGTTCAGGTAGCAGTCTTTGCAAGGTCTAGCGTGTTAAAATCTTCGACCACATCGTCACTGACCATCAGGTGAGATAGGGGTCAAACAGTGTCTCTGTGGGCAAACCTTTACGCAACTAGTGGTAGCTGTTGTGTGCTGTGTTTGTGTATGTCCATCACTCGCGCGACACACGGAATCCTAGTGCGGGGGAATCCTAGTGAGTGTGATAAATAAATGAATTATAAATCCCATTTCACTGAACTACGATTACTACACAATAACACTATTACTTGCACTTAGTACCCATCAGATAATGTGACGAAACATTTGAGTAAATGTCTAATTACTTAGTACTTTTTTAATTTTGATGGTTGATTTTAAATTTGTCTGAATACACAGACTATGCGGAGCCAAAAACCTTTTAAAAAATATTAACCAATGACGCTGAATCGTATCTTTGATGGATTTAAACGTTGAAAACTGACACACAATGATCAGAACTTTAGTGTTGTTTTATTATCGATAGCTGTGTTATCTGAATGTCGATAACTCGCACGAGGGGTTGGTGATCTGTCCTAACCAGTCTTGTCGTTTGAGAATTCATTTGAAAATCATGGAGATAACTGTTAGAGGTAAATTAGTCTAATTTTACATTTGTAATGTTACAATTGTATTGAAAAATCAATACAATTAGATAAAGTGACTTTCCTAGACTACCTTCCTTTCTTCCATGTTCCAGACCTCGTGCTTATTTGAAAAACACTTCGGTTTTTGGAGACACTCATAATATTTGTATGAAATCAACTAAAGCGGACACAATATTCTTAATATTAATTATATATTTATCCACATCAGTAAAATGGTGTTTGGTACTCACGGCAACTTTTCTTGAGGTTTGTGAGGAGAAACTTTTGACTAAGCTACGGGAATAAATAGGTGCAAATAAAAGACGTGGTGTCTTGTACATGCATCTAATTACTCCTCGTGACTGCTACTTCAGACGTTATAAAGATCCATGCGTATAGCACTAACGGCGTACTGTTCTTGGCTTTCAAATTAAATTTGCTTGTGAAGACTTAGGTTCGTAGCAACCGGCAATTTCACATATAAGCAGTTTCACAATACGAAATAATTAGGGTCTGAGAGCGCACTGAAGTGTGAAGCGCGCATTGGCACACTGTGTAGCAAACTGAGCTCTCGTGCTTGACACTCCAGCGACTCGTAAGCACTTCAGCCGACTTAATCATGGGAAGCCTTAGCCTGTGACCTACGATGTCGAGGCCAGTGTGACCTGCGAGGATTTTGCTCAAGTAATGGAGTGGCACTGACGAGGCCATAGACCAAGTTTTGAATGGGCAGTATCACATTTAGCCTTACCTTAATTACTAACGAACTCTAGAAAGTTGCTAAGCTAAGGAAGCCAAACGCCGAGATACGAGTGGGATGCTTTTTATTCTCATCGAGCTGATTTTCAATATAACTTATTCCACCGTAAGTGTGTGTTTTAACTAAACAAAAGTCCTTTAATTAAGTCATTAAAGTTTCGTCAAAACAAATAAAACATATTTGAATGAAACATCTTATCCGTAATTAATATTTTTAAATAGTATCATATAATTATATTTAATCAAAAAAAGGTACGGACTATTGAGTCTGTAGTGTAAATATAATTTAACCAATAAAAAAAATCTTATTCGAACTTATTGATTCCTTTATTTATATAACATTTATAAGAATGTAAAAAGTATATTGTATTGTTTAGATAAATAATTTGCTGTGTCTTTTTTCGGTTCGAGGATGATATATATAAAATTACTTATCACAAATACAGATACAAATCATGGACTACATTTCCCCCGGCCATCGTAAGTTTTGATTCAATCGAATGAAAATTATTCGATAAATATCGGTGTAGAAGCAACACTATAAAAGAAAAGAAGAATTTGTTTGTTGTAGTGTAGAACATTTTTGATTTGACGTAATTTTTATTAATTTTGGTGTGTAGCACTAGAACAGTTACTTAACGTGTTGAACTGTTGATTTAAACACTGTCTCAGTATTTAAGAACACAAAGTTCAGTTTCCCAGAAACGATAACTTGTTCTTATCGAGCATGGCGAAAACAAAAGTAACTGGAGCCACGAGTAGATTGAAACAAGATTACCTCCGGCTAAAAAACGACCCTGTTCCATATGTAACAGCAGAGCCAGTGCCTTCCAATATTTTAGAATGGCATTATGTTGTGAAAGGCCCAGAAAAAAGCCCGTACGAAGGGGGATACTACCACGGGAAGATCATATTTCCAAGAGAGTTTCCTTTCAAACCGCCGTCTATTTACATGATCACACCGAATGGAAGGTTCAAGACCAACACTCGCCTGTGCCTCAGCATTACGGACTTCCACCCTGACACTTGGAACCCAGCGTGGTCTATCTCAACTATCCTCACTGGATTGCTCAGCTTCATGCTTGAAAAGACGCCCACACTGGGCTCAATGGAGACTTCTGATTACCAGAAACGATGTTTCGCTGCTGAATCCTTAGAGATTAATATTAAAAATAAGATGTTCTGTGAGTTATTTCCAGATTATGTTGTAGAGATTGAACAACAGTTGAAGCAACGGCAGGAAGCGATGCTTCAAGCTGATCCTCCAGCTGAAGAAATTGAGGTTACGTCTGACCAACAATCAAACATGCAATCTATTTTGACAAACCTATTTGTGTTGTTGGGTTTTGTATTTCTTTCATACATGGTCAAATATGTTGTAGTGTCTATATCTGATTAAACAATATACTAAATTTGTATATTAAAATGTAAATATTGTAATTTATTTTGTAAATAGTGTTTGTGTCAGTAGAAACAATTTAGAATTAATTGTTGCCACTTATATACAAGCTAAGTTTCACAAGCCAAATAAGGATACACAAGCATTGCTTGGAGATTTTGATGTGAGAAATGGGAAAAATATTGCAACGATATGCACTTTTTACACATCATAGAATGTTAAATTTCACTGGACATTTTGCAATAATGTTGATACTATACGGAGAGTATGATGCTGTAATTTAATTAAGATCTTTACTCTTGACATAGTGCAGTCTATGAGAATATTACTCTTGCAAAGCTATTGTATCAAAGTGTGGCCGCTGAGATAATGCATTTACAGTTCATATCATCAGTACCTACTTTTTCCACAGTTTAAATTTCAAAATATTGTCAGTAGGGCATATAAATGTAACAAAAATTTAGATTTCTGCAGTTTTTTTAATTATGCATTTAAATTAAGTAATTTGAGTCATACAAATATCCTAACTCAATTGCATATCTCTGATCCATCTGTATGTGGTCTGATAGAAAACAAATTCTGTTTATCGGTTTTTAGGAGTCCAATTATGTAAAATCAGCACCATTATGAGTCACCAAATTAGGATAATATGCATTACATCAGCAGCTATAGTTTTATTATATATTATTTTAGGTTTAAGATGTTTCACAGTACCTACACTGTTTTGTATTTAATAGCTTGAATTTTTGTATTAGAGTTAAGATATTGAAATTTAACTACTATGCTATCAGTCTTATATCAACTGTAATACTTATTTATTGTATCAAAATATACCTCATGTATGATTTATTTATCATTTGATACAGTGTACTCTGAAAGTTGAGTTTGTAAACTAAACTATACTTGAAAATTGATATTATTTTGCTTATCAGTTTACTTTTCTAATTGTAATTTAAAAAGTTAACCAGTATATATACCAGAGATTAATTAGTAGTATGAAACTGCAGAGCTCAAGTTGTTAGTAATTCTAAAATGCTAATACTTACCTCATCTACTATACCTACTGCTTTATGATCTTGAGATAAGTAAAAAATGCCGTTAGAATATGCTGTTTTGGTTTCAAAAGGTGAAGTCTATTGTTTTCAGATAGAGATGAGTCACACATTAAAATATAATGAGTCTTTATAGTTTGAATAACATTTAAAATAAAAAAAGCTATTAGGCTTGTCTGCCTACTTAGGCACAATTTTTTATTACTCTATTAGGGCTGACAGCATGATGATCAGTTCAAGTCAGCATCATTCAGTTTTCCATGACATAGCACCCTTAAGAAATTCATATAAGTGGCTGTTTTTCTATTAGCATGTTTATCCATTTTATTTAATGTTTTATTGCAATTATGTTTCCTTTTTTAAACGACATGGGTGCATGATAAAAATAAAACCATATATTCTTTCAAGCCTTTTGTTTGCAATGGTTTAGTTAATTACTGATTTAATTTTTTCTTCTCTTAAGTTTCTTACTGTCAGTTATTTTGTTGTCTTTCTTTATACGAAATAATTCGTCTAACAATTTCTATTTCTTTATTCTTGCATTTACATCTGTAAAAAAATATATTTAGCCAACAGGTATAATTCGTCTAACAATTTCTATTTTGTAAACTCTAAGGCTTTCACGGCCGGCGTTGCATGTTGTATGTATTGCTTCCGGGCTGTTTGGCCTTGGTCTATGTGAAACTTTTGTTCTAGACGTTTCGTCGATCACTGCGGTCGACATCTTCAGTGGTTCAGGTCCGAGCGGCGACAAGAACGTAGAACTCTCCTTCGCGGTGTCTTCTCTGATACTGATCTCTCTCTGATACTCATCAGTATCGGAAGCAATACATTCAACAATTTCTATTTTTTTATTCTTGCATTTACATCTGTAAGAAAATATATTTAGCCAACAGGTGTACTGGTTTAGAATCACATGAAGCTGCACTTTATTGTAAAGTAGTTGTTTGACACATCAGCCCAATAGGTGCACTAACTTAAATATTTATTTATGACATCAATGTCATATGTAATGTATAAAATATTATGTTATGCAAGTGATATATTTTTGTAGTATTCAATTTAATGTTTCATCTGATTGCTTTTAATCTAAAATTGTTCGAAGCTATGTTTATTCCAATAAAAATAATTCCATTTATTGTGTACTGTGATTTCTTGTGCCCATTCAAAATCACATCAAATACTAAAGTCATTACCTATGTACCTACTTAGACTAAGTATGGGGGAGGGGTGTCATAATGCTAATAAATCACACTGACACTCATATAAAGGCAATTGTTTGCTTTTGAAGGGAAACTCTTGAAACAGCTGCTTGGATTTGTTGCATGAAATATGGAATGAAGTTAACAGCTTATATTCTGGAATGACACATAGGCTACCATTTATCCTGGTAATAGTGCAGTTCCTGTGGGATAATTGAGGTAATAGATAACAAGAAACTCGTAATCCACAAGGGTGAAACTGCAGGACCCAGCTATTCTTTTATAATAGGAAACATTGATAAAAAATCTCAATATAAACCTGTTCATTTATTTACAAGATGTTACAATCCATGCAATGTAAAAATAAAACTTATGTATAATAAAATATATAACTTAAGTATACTGCTCACAATAATTTTATGGGAAAAGCATCACTAATAGATATGGTACTTTTATTTCAGTAGCATACCTTAGGGGTACTGATGTTGAATCGATAATACAAAAAAGGGCCACTCATTTACATTTAGTTTGCATATTCATATACACATAGCACACAAATTAATGTGTGATAACTGCTTTGATGATTGAAAGATGAATAACTCATCAGTCATCATTCTTCTCTATTTCTTTAAATTAAGTTTATTCTATAATACGCATAATATAAAATATGTATTGTATGTAGGCAATCTTTATATTCTGTGAAATATGACACATTTAAGTTTGCCTAAGGGTTACAATTGGTGTCTGGTGTACATAAGAGACATGTGTCTAGCAGAGGACTACAGTGGGCCAATGAAATAGTATATAAGATTAATACATATAATTAAAACATAAAAGACTGTAAACATTTACATTATGATATAATAAGTAATTTAAGTTAATAAGAATATGATTGTGCATATACAACAATACCTTGAAACATATGGAACTAGGGCGAAATTTGGTTGTCTTCCAATTTTAATGCATCTATTTTTATTTTTATTCCAACATAAATTAGCAATAATAGTTTGCTAGTACATAACATGCTGATTGCTCTAAATCTGCATTGGCAGAGCACTCACAAATTCATCTTAGAGGACTACGAAATTTTGACAATGACTTGACATTGGCTTGGCCTCATACAGTTCTAATTGCAAATCTAACTTGACACCCTGACCTTTAACGATTATAACGCATATTACAACTGTGGAGACTTGTAAATGGCTCTTCCTCATTTATTTTAGCCTTATAGCTATAAGACACCTGAATAAAATCAAATATATTTTATTGCAACCTACATAATCAGCCTAATTTTCTGAATTCTTAACTCCATACCTATAATTTTACTGGAGCAACAATAACTGTTTTCCACCCTTATTTCGGACACAGAAATATTACACTTACTTTGGATATGAAACAACTCTGTTCATGTTCAGAGTAAGTATTACATCAAATATTGTTCTACATAGAGGTCTTAAAGAACAAGAACAGTTTATGTTGCTTCTGTAAAAAGAGTGGAGTTACAAATTCTGATAATTAGGTTGATGATAATTGTAATGATTGACTACAAAAATGCATCAAATTATGTAGTACCTAATTACATCGTGTATGAAGTTAAAAAAGATAGCTAGGTTGTGATAATTCCTAAGTTAAAAAATATTAATATTAAATATAAAAATGCTACCCAGTTTCCTTATTACTAGCTGTTTCTATAAAATTGATTCATACAGAAATACACAATTCATAACTTGATATTATTTACATACACATACTTGTATGTGAGTAGATACATATTTATTAAAACTATCAGATTACATCCATGACAGACATTAAACAAATTTACATTTAAAAATATATTTTAAAAGATTACACACTTACTCTATTCACTAAGTAGGTTCGTCTAAACATACTCTACTCATTGTAGGTTTACTTTCACTGTTCATAATTATTTTTTCTTTATTCTTCATCCCAATCACTGACTAGGCTTTTGATTTTATCTTGCGGGTCAACATTTTCTGCATCCACAGACTTTTCGGGTATCTCAGTTGGACTGGTTTCAACTACTACAGCAACTACAGCAGGTGTATCCTCTTTGATAGAATCATCTTGAGAATCATTGTCTTCCCAATCATTTAATAAGGAAGAAATATTTTCTTTTGCAACAACAGGATCAATAGCGACCATAGAAGTAGACAAAGACTTTTCTTGTCCTAGTCCAGACTCATCTAACGATGAATTGACATCATCGTTTGCATGAATAATAGTTTCTTGTTCATGTGATAATGTTGAATCTGCCATTTGCTTTTCTACTTCATTTTGAATATTTTCAATTGATTCTTCTACTTCAGGTGTTTGTTTGCCATTTTGTTGATCATTATTGAGCACATCACTATCATCGTGAGGCGTTTCTACTAAAATATTTGGGTCTTCTTGTTCAATTGTTTTATTTTCTGCATGTATTTCCTGTTTATGTTCAACCTGTATGGTCTCTGTGTTCTCTTCTAGTATACTTGTATCATCTTCATGTCTTTCCTGTGTTTCTTCTTCTGACCATTCAGAGGTAAGAGTTTGAACTTTTTCCGAAACATCTTCAGTTATTCTCTGTTCAGAAGTGATCAAAACATCTGAAACTAAATTGGTGTCAGGTTCTTCTTCATGTACAATTTCACCAGTTTGACTATCTATGCTCATCTCTTCAGACTGATGCTCAATCTCATCGATACAATCTGTAGTAAGCACAATATCTGACTCTGGTTGTGTATATGTCTGGGACTCTATGAATTCAGTCTCTTCCATGACTGTTTCATTATTTGGAACAATCTCTTCTCTTGTTTCGATTTCATTTTCAACTAAAGTGTCAAGTGGGTTAGTAGAGTCTATAGTCACTACAGTTTCTTCTACTGTATGTTCTAGAGGACCTTCATTAGGTTCTGTATGTTCTTCATTAACCTCCATATTGTAAGTATTTTGCACGTCTTCAGTATTTTCCACTAAGCTTTCAGAAGTGGTCATATCTTCCACCACCATATTTCGACATTCTTCAACTGGAATCATTATGCTATTGGTAGTTTGAATAGCATTAGACGTTAGCTCGACCTGAGGAAGGTCTTCAGTGTTAGTTTCTGCAACATTTGTTAAAGATTGAGTTTGCATTTCATTGGTCTGTTCTATAATAGAGTGAAGGGTTGTCATTGGCGTAATTTCTATTTGATTGGTATCTACAATTTGGTGCAGATTATTATGCCAGGCTTCAGCTACTTCTTTTTCCAAAACATGTGTATTCATAATGGGAGCTGTAGTTGTAACTGTTTGATAGTTTTGTGTCAAAATTGCAGATGATTGGACAAATTGTGGGCCTAGGCCTTGTGTAGTTAGAAGTTGGTACTGTTTATTTTCATCTCCTACCTGGTGACTGTACACAACTACTATATTGGGATTATCAGGAGTCACTGCCTCTGAAACATTTAGGGGATATTCATCCTGGATTATCATCATGTCATTAGACTGGGCTGTATTTATATCTATAGTATTAGTCTCTAATGTAGATGCATGAGGAGCGGTCAGGACAGTCAATGTTTTGTTTGAATCTCCACTATCAAATAATATAGGTTGGTTGGAAGCCATTAAAGCTTTGTATTCTTCTTCATTTGAAACATAAATGGGTATGGGATGAGTCACATTTTCTGTATTTTTTAGTAACATGTTGGCATGCTGTATATTTCCTTGTGTGTATTCCACTGAAGCAGTTTGTGTCACAGGTTGGAGACCATGGTCAGACAAAATATATTCTTCAGAACCTTGCTTTGACCTTCGAGGAATAAGTTGGTTATCCTTCATTATATACTCATTGTTGCCAATCAAAATAATATCTTCCTGAGTATCATTAGAAGATGTATCTGTTTCTTGAACATATTCACTTTCAGTCTCAAGTGAGCTCTTTCCCATAATATTTTTACTTGCTTGGGTTTGTGCAGAAAAGTTTGTATTTAAAATCTTTTGCTTTTTTGTTGGAGATTGCTCATTAGTATTTTTGGTGACAATGGTAATATTTCCATCAGGCCTTTGTTGAATTTGATATTGAATATCCAACTCTTCAAACTCGTTTGTTAATGGTTCAGATTTAACAATAGCTTTCTTATCATCACAAATGTCATCTTCAGAGTCGTCAATAATACCATCTCTTATAGCCTCTTTCTTATGATGAGTTTTCAAATGAGCGTATAGATTGCTTTCCCTCATGAAAGTCTTAAGACAATAAATACATTGTAGGTTCGCTTTCTTATCTGATATTTTGTGACCAGTATTTTGTATATGCATCTTGAGCTGATTAGATGTGTAGAATGCAGAAGGACAAATATTACAACGAAAGTTTTTAACGTCGCTATGTGAAGATGTTTTATGTTTGGCCAGTAATATTTCACTTAAAGCAATATAACTGCATTGATTACATTTTGGAAAGTTATATTGAGATGGAGGATCCACACCATGTTTAGTATACAAATGATGAAGCATTAAATTTCGTTTTGCTAATCTATGCCCGCAATATTCACACATGTTTAATACTGGCTTCTCATCATGCTTTTCAACTAGATGACGTCTAAATTTATAGTAGCTAGTGAAGTTCATGGCTTTACCTGGTGCCCCACAAATAAGGCATATCCATGGACCTTCAACGTTTTCTGCTCCCAATGCAATTAGTTTGGCAGCCTGTTTAGAGTCTAGAACATCAGTTTCAAATGTGTAATCTAACTCCTTTTCAATTTTTACAGGCTTGTTCACAGTAGGTGCAGGTGAAAGTTTTCGTTTCCTTTCTTTTTTAGATGACTGTGGGTTCAGTATTTTCAGTTTAATGTTTTTATTACTCTTTACAAGGTGTGGATATTTTTTGAGCACCTCACTGATTATTTTTGCATGGTCTAAATTAGCAGATTTAGTACTTTTAGTTTCTATAGTGACTTTAGGGGCTTCGTCACTTCTATCCAGAATTTGATCAAACAGCTGGTTAGAGTCTCTTGAACATTCCGCTTTTACAAATTGCTCAGAATACATTTCAGACTCATCAGGGATTGAATCTTCAAACAGAGCATCCTCAAGTACCTTAATTGGCTTTCTCCTCTCTATTATGTCTACAGTACTTAGGCACAGCTTCTTAGAAGTTGACGCTTCATTTGTCATCCGTGGGCGTTTTCCATACTGTTTACGAGTCTCAGGATGAACCATTAATGGTTGGGAGGTATATGATATACTACAGAAGGAGTTTTCGAATATGTTGTCTGTGTCTAGTTCTTCAGGCAGCTCATATCTAGTTGGGCGAGGATCTCCCTGTAACACTTTTTTGTTAAATCTTTGATCAAAAGGTATTGGTGATGGTTCACGGTATGGACGGCCACCATTACTAACTAAGGATGGCTTATTAACAGGCAGATAAACCTTTTTGTCCCTGTATACTGTTGTCTTTTCAAAAATTTTTGATCGTTTGTAGGTTACAGGACTTGTAGTAACAATTTCTGTAGGTGTGATTTTTCTTATTATTTCTTTTGAACATTCCACCCGTTTCGGTATATGTTTGTAGCTGTGGGGTGCTCTGTGCTTAGGCCTATGTGAATCTAGAAGTTTTGTTAGCACTGGCATGTTCATTATTTCTGAACATTGATGTAATTTTTCTAGAAGTTCCATTCTAAATTCTAGTTGGCCAGTGTACATAAAATTCACTATAGGGACCACAATATCAGCCTGTAGGTCATCTGGCATGACTAAACAGTCTTCATACATCTCACATGTTCTTTCCAGTAGTTCAAAATACTCGGTGCATGCACTGAGTACTAAGCGGTGCACTTTCAGCTGGGCATTATCTTGGAATTGAAGAGTCAAGTCACAGTAGTCAGTGCGGTTAAAAAAATGCTTTAACCTCTGGAGAAAATATATTCCCCAGTTGTCAACTTTCACTTGCTTCACGTCGTTGGACATTGTGACTGTACTACCGTAACATAATATTGATTATACTTCTGATTGATGCAGGTTTCCAGTCGGAATAGAGATAGTTCCTGTTGAAAAATAACATTTATAAACTACAGTCTGTAACTGATTCAAGTATATAAAATGACTTATTACATTGAGCGGGAAGTTAAAGCTCTTTGTGAATGGGACGGGGTGACGCCAAAGGGATCAGACATAATTGCATCTTTTCTCAAAGATTCCACTTGAATTTTCCGCCACATTAGAATTGTATAAGTACTTACGATAGAGTATTCAAACAGTTACAAACACTTTGTATAGTTCGTATTTCAGAAACTTGGACTAGTCGCAATCAAAATCTTCACCAAACATATAACACAAAATTACTGCACTGGTTCACCGTCGAGTTGACATCACGCACGCAAGATGGCGGTGTTCATCGACCTTCTTTTCTCCAGTTGCCATTCTAACAACGCACATCGCGTGGAGTCATAATCTCTACATTCGATTTAAAAATTATTTACAAATGCTTAAAAATTTACGGAAACATTCCACATGATATTAATTTGTGTTTTTATAAAGATTTCTATTGGGTAGAATTATTTATAAATTTTAATTAAATAATTAATTATAAAAAGTCAAACAACCGTAAGCATGTTGTGACTACTCTAGCGCCCTCTACACAAATCAATGAAGGCGAGAACTATTGATCAGACGCGTTCTAATTTTACAACGCAGCGCAGCAGATAGCGAATAAATGACGCACTCCCAAAGGGGTGGCAGTCATGCAATAGTTCACACAGGTAGATAAGAAATAATAGATGGCTCTTCTGTCAGTTTAGTATAGCTGCATTAATGTAACCTATTTTTATTAACGTTTATACTTACTTGCGCTGTCACGATTCTTGTGATCGTAAGGTAGGAAAGATAAACGGGTCTTGTAACTAATATGACAAAAATTAGTGACTGTGTATGTTTATTACATCTTCACGCTCAGACGGTTGGTCCAATTTTGATAAATTTTTGTATAGAGGTACATGTAATACTGGATTACCACAGGCTACTTTTTATTCCTTAAAATGATTTGGGATGAGCAAGAAATCTAATATATTAATTTGTTACACTTTCAAACTCGAACGGATTAACTGATTCCGCGGTGGATCTTGATTTTTATTATATATTTATTCTTGGGTATTATAAATACAATAAAATACAACAAAACATTAAGAATTGCAATTTTTATATGTCTGATGAAATTTGGTACGGCTAACTCCCTGGATTAACAAAAAGTTTACCTACTTTTCTCCCAAAAAAATACTGTGTTCCCGTGGGATAAGCAAGAAATTTTAATACCATTATTTGTTACTAATTTACGCTTTTTAGGGGAAAGTAATTTTATATTGGTATTTTATAGTTTGTTTTGTCACAATAAATATGCGTTTTTCCCCGCATGGAACACGCAAGTATTATTACTATTTTAGTTTTATAAAATTTCATATAGTCACGTGCTGCTCAGTCTCAAAACACATACATCAACTAATTCATGAACTCATTACTCACTTGTAGGATTTAAAATTGTATATTCGAGTGTACATCAAATAATGTGGATAAGGTGGAATTGTAATAAATTCTGCAATAAAAGTTTATGAAAGTACAAGATGCGCACCGCAGTTTCACCCGCGTATATCATGGTTTTCCCGCTACCACAGTTATCCCCTGGGATAATAGTACCCTAATTCCCTTTTTCAAGATCCCATTCTATCCCTATACCAAAATCAAAATTAGTTCAGAAACGTAATAGAGAAAGTTTTTTTTTATTTTTTATTTATTGAGAAAACTACCTACTACAGACTTAACGGTCCGTACCTTTTTTTAATTACATTTGATTTTGTACTATTAAGCGTACTACACAACAGGTGTGAAATTAATCTAGATGAACTAAATAACAACTAAGTGAAGTTACAAACTAAGTGAGTTTACACTATGATACCATAACAATATTTTCATATTTAATTCTACTACACTATAACATTGTGTTATAACTATATTATATTTACTTATTATAAAACTACTTGACAAATTATTATTTCATTATTCGTTATTTTCATATTAAGTATCATGAGATTTTTGTTATATCCCAGAGGAATCATCATTTTTTTCGGGAAAAAAGTAGGCAGCAACAAAACAAATTACAATTAAACGAATCGCAAAGCGCGTCCGTACAAATTGAAAAAAGGAGGGATATGATACAGTTGTATCTGTGTAGGTAATTGTATAACTTTCAATATATTGTTTTATTTCAGTAGTTTATGAGCAGTTGCACTCTATGTGAGTTTTCGGCCGGGGAAGTACTGTCACCATAATATATATTTCTATGGCCAAGCAGTAGTATTCGCATTACCAACTTTATGTCTCAGGGTGACGGGCGCAGTGTAGCTCTTTACGAATTATATCTGTCTATAGGCAGAGGTTAACATCCTTACTCCATACCACTTAACATCCTGTGGGCCTTTTGGTTGTTCCGTCACTTAGTTCATAAAAAAAAGAAAAGTAGGTGGCATAGACCACGGCTTTGGCCCCTTGTAGTACCTATTACATGTATGCACTAATACAAGTTGTGTATGCAATAAATATTGAATACTATTTTAATAACAGTATATTAATGCAAGTTAATAATTACCTAGGTACTTAGATATAAAACTCAATATAGGTACTATACTTACATACATATTTGGGATTTGTACGTCCGTTTCGCACAGCGTGGGCGCGGTCCTGAATGCGAATTTCCGAACATAATATGCGCAGGCACAAACAAAATGTATGCAAGGACTGCGTTCCGTATGACCACAGTAATTTCTGTGGTTTGACGTCATTATTTTTTTGTCGAACGGTTTCTCCGAACATGCGGGGGCGTTCGAAATGAACCTTCGGAATTTAGTCCGTTCGGAACTCAAGCGAACGTGTGCGTCAGATAATGTACTTTACATTGATTACATGCATTCGGATGTCTGAATACTTAAAACGAGTACGGAAATCGAATACGGAAAACGTGTATATGCTGCCAGCCTTACCTAATGCGTGCGATGTTTCATTAGTCGAGTTTTAATTTTAAACTGACTTAACTTTTAAATTAGGATACTTATATTTTTAAGCTATTGCATAGCTTCTATCGCGGGCCTGGAGCGTGGAGACAGAATCCGAAAATAACCTAACACCCCTCACTCCGACTGGCACAGCGGTGATACTTTTTAGTTTTGCCATCTATCGATGAATAGCAGAACTTTTAATGACTTTTTTGAAATATCACGCTTGTCTGTTTAGTTCAGCAACTCGCCTCTAGGTGGCATTGGTTGTATCGGCGTTATTGCATAAGTTATTAATATATTCATTGCATAAGTTGATAAAAAATGCTATGCAATGGCTTTACCGCGGCAGTCCCCGAGTGCCACACGTCTTTTTTATGTTTATTATTTGTCAGATAATATATAAAAAATATTCCATTCGATAGAATAAATTTTAGATTAGTTAAAATGTTATCAAAAATGTGTCAGAATGTTCATCATTTTTCAAAATGTAAGTAGGTAGATTCATTTTCCTTTGATAAATAGTTACTCACCTGAGAACACCGTCATTTATACACCGATTCCGATTAATGTTTTTGTATTTTAAACCGTATCTTATCACACTGATCAGATTAGTCCCATCCCATTAAGTATAAATTTAATTGAAATCCGTTGAATTCAATTGAAATCCGTTGAATTCAATTGAAATTGAATGGTGGTCGACGCCTGGGTATCAATTCACTAACGCAGAGCTCATAGACATAATGTATCGTCGTTTTTCTAGTTTTGCTATTCAACTTGGAGTATAATTGCAAAACACAGATTTTTGAAGAGATGATAGCTCAGCGGTAGGAGCGCTTGCTATCAAACGGATGGATGCTGGTTCGATCTCCACTTTTGGCTTAATTAATTCAGGTGAAGGTAACACCGTTATCAAATTCCCAGCATGGTGGTAAGATACAGATACAGATATTTATTGGTAAAAATAATATTTTACAACTCACTTATTCTAGATAAAATAACATTCCATAGGTAAAATAATAATAAGTTTTCATATAATGCAAACGTTTTCAAACGATTCGTTTTTTTAGTTCAATTTATCTTTAAGAAACTCTGTCGTTGAGTAGTAGGCTTTACTAATAAGTAAGTCATGTTTTTAATTTACTCTTAAATTGCATTTCTGATTACATCTGGAAAATGGTTATATAACGCACACCTCTCACATGTACTAATCTGTTACATTTAAAAAGATTGTGAATAGGGGTTTTTAACCAATGTTTGTGCCTTGTCTCATAAGTGTGTAAATTACCTAAGGTCTCAAAATCATCCAAGTTTGCATGAACAAACGTGCAACGATGTATATGGATGGTACAGTCATTATTCTGAGTTCCATAAATAGTGGTTTCGCTGTTCACTCGACCCCCATATCACCGCGGACCGCACGCTTTTGGAGAATCAAAACTAGTTTGGACTCTGCTGCTTCTGCCCACAGCTCGATTCTATATGTTATTAGAGAGTGAACTATGGCGTAGTAGCAGCTAATTATCACCTCTCTGAGAGTTCATATCGCCAGACGACTCAAGGCGAAACAGCTTGACCGAGACGGTTGCAAGCGTAATCGATGTCGGTGTCCCACTTCAATATACAATCTATCTGAAAGCCTACAAGTTTTGAGGACGGATCTTGTTGTATCACCGTATCCATATGTACTTTCTAGTCCCCCTCTGGTTAACTACCGACCAGTCCTTGAGAGCCAGTAAACATTCTAGGTCTAGCTTAATTACACATTCGACCACATTTTCACTGACCATCTAGTGAAATAGTGGTCAAACGATAGATCTATACAGTATAAAAGAAAATAGATCTAATTTCTACCGCAAAGCAATTACCTACAATGCAATCGAGATGCAATTGTTATTTTAAGAAATACCAACTTAATTTATTTACTTGAATTATCATTGCATTGTTTATGAATTGCTAGTCTCAATAAATAGGAGAATTGGCACGCTGTCCATAAGTAGTGGAAGTCGGTATATAAGTCTTTAAAATTCGTAATTACTTGTTATATTATATCAGAACCATTACAACTCCACCAAACTCGTTTATTTCGAAGCTACTATCGTGACAATGCTTTAAAAGTATTTTTATATAGTAAATAGCGTACTGGAATAGCGCTTATCTTTTCATAGCGAGATAAGTGATAAAAGCAGCGACTGTTACTATGCGACGGCTAAGCCCACTTTCTCATCGGCCAGTCTTCTCGTCGAGCCAAGAAAAAGAAGTGCTGGGCGTCAGTCGATTTGCCGGAATCCGACACGCCCAGGCAAGTCTCCGCCCAACGCGGCTGGGCGGCTTTGTATCTTGGATTCGGAGTCAGTGTGCGCTAGACCATAGAGCAGGGTGTACAGCGGCATAGACAGAGTGATTTTTAGTTTTGTGCGTCTTTTTGGAGATTTGAAAGAAACAAGGTGAGCTTTTTGTATTTGTATTTATTACAATAGGAACTTATCTTGAGTGTCGAGATTTGCTGTATAGTTTTTTAAAAAGATTAGGAATAATTCGTATTAATCACAAAAAACATTTTGTTTAACATTATGAACAGTTTAATATGTGAGTCGGCGTAGTATCTACGTAATAGTTTTCACAGAATCGTTTACTTTTTATGTCGCCGAAGGATTAAGAGTTGGCACATGATTGTAGTTTTAGTTTTTGTCATATTACTTTGGTAAGAATATTAAGGAGAATTAGGCAAAAGTCTGATTTTTATTGGGGATATCTTAAACTAAAATTCAAAAGTTTACGCAATTTGTAAAATAATATTTACGGTTGCCTTGACTCAGTCGTCAGTGACAACAGGACTTGTGGTTCCCAAAACCCTGGGTTCGAATCTCGGCAGAGGCAACATTTGTGTGATGAGCATAACTATTTTTATTTTTATTCCCGGGTCTCGAATGCTTGTGGTGTGATTGTGTGTCTCCATGCTTTCCATGACACAGGGAATCCTAGTGCGGGATGCGTTAAAATAGTTACCTACATCGTTTAAAACTAGACCGTATGATCATAGTTTGCCTGCCAACTAAAGTTTTTACAAATTAAAGAAAAAACACTGGATTGTAATTTCTTTATGCAGTGTACCTACCTAAAATAAAAAAAACATACCATTGAATTGAGAACTTTATGGAACTGGGTTAAAAACGTAATTTAGTTATTGCCTTGCTGTGTAAACTATAGGATTATTTTCTCGAAGAAACTGACGAATATCAAAGTTAAATATAATTATATAGTATCTGCGTCCATGATCGAGTTATGGTTGCTTCTGTCTCTAGAATTTGGAATAACCTCTCTGTAGGCCTAGCTAGGATAACCATTGAGATATGAGAAATCTTAGTAGTGGTTTTGTCATAAATAATTTTTCAGTGTGTTAATTTTTCATTTTACATACGCATTAATCGGTAAAACCAAAATGAGGTGTGACGCCATGTTTTCAAATGTGGTATTATTTTGTCTTTTTGGTTCGTAAAAGTCAGTAGACTTTTTTAGCAATTACTTAAAAACAATTGCTTGCTGCTATATATGACGTCACGAAAAACTCAATAGTTTATTGCATTCATATGAATTGATTAGGTAGGTGTTAATTACATTTTATTTTAGTGTAGGTACTTAGATCATTATGACCCTGGTAGGGTATATAGCACCGTGGAGCAACCTATTTTTTTATTTTTTTTATTATTTATTTCCGAAAAAGTAAATTATCGGTACAGTAACACTACTTAACTACGATATACAACATTGGTATAGAAACGTTAGGTTACGTTACCAACAAGTCTCAAACTAGGCGACAGCCTGTATCTTGAGACTCTGAGTGCGAGTTTCTAAAAAAATTACATAGTTTATTAAATAGTTTATATTAATAATTGAAAAACTAACTTAAGTTGTACCTAATATCATTTCGTTACAAGCAATGGTTTATTTGTGTGATAAATTTTGACTCATTAATTTTGTTATGTAATTTGTTGAATATTTTTGTGGCCATTAAGTTTGGACCAGAATTGTGAATTTTGAGCTTAGAGCTTGGTAAGACAAGTTTTAGTTCAAATCTAGTCGCGTAGCGTCGTGGTTCGTCTGTGACTTTTTTGAAAAACTTTGGATACTTTTGAACAAATTTACATAGTTTTCTAGTTTATATAAACATACTGATGTTACTTAATAAATGGCAATGAAATACTAAACAAATAATAATCTGTCCTATTATTTTTTTTACTGATATATGAGTATGACGTTTGCTTACGGTCGTGATATGTATGTACCTTTTTTAAGCACAATTCTATTGATACAATAAAACATGTAAAGTAAAATACCATCTTGGTCTGATCGTCAGCTGTTTGAGCTTGAACTGAGATTCATGTATGTTATCTATATTATGTAATTGTATAGATATGTTGTGTATCTATATGAATTTTACTACAGTTTATATTAAGATATTCATAGAAATAGACTCGAGTATCAATTTTTTTTATTACATTTACTTATCAGATTAAGGTTGTAGAATTGAAGATACCACGTATGTCGTTCAGATTTCATAGAAATCGATTGTCAGGGCGAAATTGAAGGTTTGTTGCGACACGACAAATGTACAGAAAAGTATTAAATAAAGAACTGCCTTTTACTGACTATAAAATGGCATTTCGAGAGCGAAGCGAAAAGTGGCGCGGCAAGGGAGGGAAATGCACAATTAAATTATTAAGTGACAGCTGCGGAGAGCTGCGGCGGATGGGTGAATGGAATTCAAAAAACGGTGGCGGTTCGATTACTTAATAAGTACATGGAGCATTTTTATATTTTATTTTTTATTGACTATCGAATACAAGATTTGTGACGTTTTTGTAATTTACAAATACAGAAAATACAGTGTGTAAAGAATTGAATAAAAGCCATATTCGTGTGGCTTCGCGGCTCTTCGCCCCGCGGTTTTACCCGCGTCGACTACGGTGTTCCCGCTATTTCACTGATTCCACATGAACCACACCTTCTTCCGGATAAAAAGTAGCCTGGTACCATTTCATGGTACAAGTTACCTTACATTCTAAATATCATGCAAATCTGTCCAGCTGTTTCAGCGTGAAGGAGTACATCATACAATTACAAACGGCAGACAACTTTCTCTAATACTACTACTACTACTACTACTACTAATTGTTGAAAGTAGTCAAAAGAAATATATACTTTTATTTGTAGGTGTGAAATGAATACGTTAATAAATTAAACAATTATAATTAATTAACAGTTGTCAAACGCAAACTTATAATAAGTAACAAAAATAAAGCATCCTGTTACGTCAGTAAAATAATACTCTGGTGGCAAATTTTACTTTTTGATTTTTTAAATTTAAAGTGAAGCTACTTTTCTGAATAAAACCTGATTCTTTTTCGCTTTTCCAAAGACGAGAACTTTTCATTTTTCCGCCGCAACAATGGACGTCGCCTCTCATTTTACAATTAGGCTTCTCTGCATATTTCAAGTTTTTTATGGAGTATTGTGATGTATAGGTAGATATTTATGGAAAGCTTTTATCACAAAGAAAATAAGACCCTATCTACCAGTGTACAGGTAGGGAACTAGCCAAGCAGAGTAACAGATTTGTTAGCTGCGTAGCAGTAGTTAATTGGCTCGGCGCGCAATAGTCCTCACGCTACACAATAAATAGAGTATTTTGTTACCGGCAAATGATGTGTTTGCTAACTAATGTTACCAACAGGGAAAGGCACATATCTTGGAGAACCGATGGCGGTTGGGGTTCAATGATACTCGAGTGGAGACCACGGACTGGCAAGCGCAGCATAGGACATCTACCGAGAAGGTGGACAGACGACCTGACCAATATCGCAGGTTAAGGCTGGATGCTGGCCGTTTCCATCCAGTCCTTGCCGAGATCAATGATATGTTAGCTGATATGTTAGGATATGTCCAGCGGTGGACATCTTATGGCTGATATGATAATGATGATGATGATGTCATCAACAGGAACGATGCTTACCATCCGAGGAATGAGTTGCCTCTCTCGTGTTGATAACATCAAAAATATTATTTGAGCATTTTTACCGACTAATAAGTAGGAGCTCAATTCGACTGTTTTTTTTGTGCTCATAACTTTTTTATAGTTAAACCAAATTTTGATGAATCGTTTTTCTTTTTTTTTTTTTTTAATTTATTTTTATTTATCAACATTCACACAAGGTCTTCAGGTCCCAAACTAGGCAGAGCCTGTACTATGGTAACCTGATGACTGATATACATACTTATATACATATACACACCCAGACACAGGTCAAACAGACATGTTCACACAAATGTTTGACCTGTCCGGGAATCGAACCCGGGACCAGCGGCTCAGAAGACAGAGTGCTACCAATTGCGCCAACCGGCCAGCCAATATTTGAAAATAATAAAATATTTGAAAGTTTATCATGTAGTAATCCTATATAAATTTGATCCATCTGACTATATATAGTCAGATTGCTACATTGATCGATAAATAATAATAAAAGTCAAAAAGTAATATAGTAGTTTTTGAGTTATGCGTATTTAATTTACGTTGACTAGGTATTATTTTAAAATAATATAACATTTTGAAGTGTTGTACAGATAAGCTGTAGTACATAGTCGGTTTGTATAGTTTTTTACTAGCTGCACTCAGCGGTTTTATCCGCGTGGTGATGGAAAACGGTGACGATGGTGATAATTAAAATAAGCCTTTACGTTTATCCAGGGTATAAGATATTTCCATACAGAATTTCATCAAAATCGGTGTAGCCGTTTGAGCGTGAAGAGGTAACAAACATACACACAAACTGTCGCATTTATAACATTGTTAAGATTAGGATTCGATCGAATACTTAACTAGCAGATATTTCTTATCAGTTTTTTCGTTCCAACTTGGTTCTTGTATAAAATTCACCACCATTGATCAATATCTGTATTTGGCATAATGCTGAGCCAAGACATTAACTAAGTGCGCGGTTTCGCTTACGTGAACTACGGTTTTCCTCTTACCTCTGTTATACGTCGTAGCGTGATGTTATAAAGCCTATTTTACATTTATTTATTTCAATGAACACACGCAACTTACAGACTAAGCCAAAACATTACATGGTACAATTAAAATTACATTAAATTACATTTTACAATTTATTTTTAATTTTTTTCATAGGGCAAATGCCTTTATTAAAATTAAACACTAATAACTAATTACAATACTGCAGCTACTACAATAACATTTCAGTAATCCACTAGCTATAGATAACTTAAATGTTCTAACCCGCTACCGGCCGGCAGCGTGCCCAGAATGCTAGCATTAAATTAATTTAATTTAATTTAATTTCTGAATATATCAAGATCTGGATATTGAGTGATTATGTCATTGATGAGCTTGATAGCCCCCGCGGTAGGAGCATAAGTAGCGCGAGCGGTGTGGAGACGCGCCGGCGGCTCCAACAGCCGGTGAGCACGGCGGGGGCGTGGACCGAGCTCGTGTTCAGCACCGCGCATATACCGACGTGGAACGTGCAGCCGTATCTCTTTAACTTTATTATGTAATCTGTGCACGATGAGGTGCAACCTTCGCCTTAATTCTAGGGTGTAGAAGCCTACCATGCCGGAAACATGTATGGATAGTAGTATACAATATATTGTTTTTTATACATGTAACGTGCAAATTAAAAACGTGCAATCCGTTGGATTTTTTCAATTAAAACAGATTATTTCGTTTCGTAAGGATCCCAGGATCCCAGATTATTGCATTACCTATATTCTAGTTTGCTTCTAACGTACGCTGTGAATAGACATTTCAAAGCATATACATATGATGGGTATGTTTAATACTATAATAAGAAATGATTATGACTATGATTCGGACTATGATTCGAACGACAGGTGTTTGAATCCCAAGAATTAGTATATCATAAATTCCAGATTAAAAAAAACAAATTGCAAAATTAGCTGTCCAATATGCAAATGCGGCCAGGGAGCAGAATGCTAATTTCCGTGGGAGAGCCGTCAAAGTTTTTAATCTCATGTGACATCACCACCCTCTCCCCCCACCCCCTCACCTCTCAGGACGGCGCTGTTGTCAGAGGGATGATTGAAAGCCGCTCCTCATTTGTATGTTTATTACTTTTTAATTCTTTTTTATCATCTTCTCAAGTGGTCTTGTTGTATATTTTTTGTTAGGTACTAAAAAAATATCTAACGTAAAATATAACCTGTTTCCTGTAGAGGTAGGTAGGTACAGATCACGGTCTTTACAAAGTCAGAATAAGAGCCTTGAACACGAGCGTAGAGCTGCTTGCATAAGATCCGTTTTCCATCGGAGACATTTTGGAAAATTTGCATTTGGAATTGCATAATTTAATTCCATTTATATCCGTTTCCAGCGTAAGCCAAGCATGGCGAGTCCCTTGCCAGAAGGAAGTAGGTACTTGGCGGCGCTGGCGTCGGCGCGGTAATCTCAGGTCATTCTCGGATTTTCCGCAACCAAGAATTTCGTCTAAAACCAGGTGTTCGCTTTTCAAATAATAATGAGTTGTAGGAGTTTGTATGTGTGGTGCCTAAGCACGTGGCGTAAGTATGCGACTTTGAGGTGTTTGATAGCCTATAAATAACTGAAATATTATTCTAATAGCTTTAGTAAAATTAAGACATTTCAAGTACTTATTGCAATAAACCCAAACTAAAGTGTTGCAGATATCTGCAGCAATATTGACAATCGAAACAAGTTACCGTTCGCATTTCATCAAATGCTGACAAGCTGCGTAAAATTATTATTATTTGTTTTTTTTACCGATGACGTCATGCTATTTTTTCCGTGCTCGGTATTGAAACTATGTCATAAAATAGTGTGTAATATAGATATTCAAACAATCATACTGTAATCTATAGCTAAAGCGCCGTAATCCTTTTATCAGAGAAATGAATAGAATGCAATGGACCGAGTGCACAGCACAAAGCCCAACCTCCCCTCGTTATACCGCAAGCGACCCTGATACGTCAATCATTTTGGAATTTACATTTGTGAATGCTTTTATACATACTAAATCTATTCAAAATATATATTTAAGGCAACGGGACAGTGAGTGTCTTCCATCAGTCAGGTCGCTGGATTATGCTGGACTCAGCACAGAGGTACGGTATTTTCCAGCATTGACCCGCATGTCCAACAACCAAGCCCAAATTTGGCACCAAGCACAGAAGTTCACAGTCTGTTTAGGCAGTTGTCCTTAAGAGCCTGTCAACATTTTAGCTTTGACCTTTGACTAATCGTCGCTGAACTTCAAGTGAGATTGTAGCTCGTTTACCTAAAAAGTTTAAAAAACCGACTGGCTACCGCAAGCACAGACGATGGCGTTCACATCGCCAAATTAAGTTGGTAGACGTTCACACTATAAAAATTTAAAAAAAAAAAATTGGTTGTCTGTAAAGTCGGTTTACGGACGATAGATTTACGTGATAATGACATAATCATGTATGACTTTGACTTTGACATTGACATTGACATTGAAATTGACATTGACCATTGACCATTGACCATTGACCATCGACCATTGACCATTGACCATTGACCATTGACCATTGACCATTGACCATTGACCATTGACCATTGACCATTGACCATTGACCATTGACCATTGACCATTGACCGTTACGCGGAACGTTACTATTTTTCATTTTGGCATTCATCAATTTATAAAACGTTATCACGTCAAAAACTTGGAACAGAACTTTAATATGACATTTGCCTCTGTTACCCAATAATGCCGTGACAATTCCCGCTCGTTATTAAAATTACCACCTCTTGTGACATTTGTCGGTAAGCTTTTCCCCTCTCCTTAACCGAGGGGGCATGAAATGTAAACTGAAAATATAAAATACAAAGAAGAAAAAGAAACTATATTTTGAACTGATTCCAAAAAAGGAACCTTATTGCTTATCTCCGTTCCCCGATTACTTGAAGACGGCTCGACTAATTTGGAATTATTTTTGTTTGAAAGTGTGTACTACTCAGGTGGTCCCATGATCGTCAAGTTAGGGTCCGATAATAAGGTATTGGATAAATCGAGGGAACTGTACAAGTTTTATAGATAGAAGAGAAAGATATAGAATGAAGCGATTTGGTTTTTTTTTTCGAGAAAATGTTCTGCGTATAACAGTGGAAGTTAGATAGATTGTGATGGATTGTAGAAGATTTATCTCAAGTTACATAATTTAATTTAGATTGAACAACACGATCTGATACACAAAAAATTTCACAATCGGTGAATATATTTTAATTAAAGTTTAAAATAACTTCACGTTTGGCTGTGCCCCTCACCCTCACTGGAAGACACACGTTTCACGACCATAATTTAAACAATCTTCTGAAAGATTATTTCATATTTCACGATGTCAATAACTGTATAAGTGTAGAAACAAAAAAGAAACAAATATGTCCAAAAATAAGTATCGTACATTACCATAGTATTAAATCGGCGTGTCTGCGTGACAAATTCCGCTCGTTACCGAAAATTATCACCTACTGTGACATTTAGCGAACATTTTTCGCCCCTTCTGTGGTCTACAGTCTTCAGAATATGTGCCAATTACAAACGTCTATGCAATCATTTTTGTCCGGTAGCCAGAGAGGTAGCGTTGTATCATCGTAAGGTCTATATTAAAAAAATCTAACCTTCTTTCTATGCGACAGTGCTGACACCGACGGTTACATTACATTTATTACATTTTACTTTATTTTCAATTATTTGCCAGAACACTGTACATGTTAATTAATCTAGTGTTTAGTTTTCATAAATGACTTATGACATATATTATATATGTCTTTATTTCTTTCATTATATATTTTTCAGTAATTATATATTATGTAGTATATGTAAGTATATTATAATAATGTTTATACATGTATATTATGTAGGTCTATTTAAGCAGAAATTGCGGTGATTTACTGCCCCTTAAAATTCATTAAAAATTCTGTCTGGTTAAGACTAAGCTTAAGGCATAAGGCTAAGAACCGAAACCGATTTTTCAAAGTAAGTACTGTCTCTTGACTTAAGTATCGTTTAATATAAGGCACTATAGGTCAATCGTATTGCTGTCTCACATTGCTGTCCTCCCTCGACCGTGCGATAGAGAGAGAGAGCTATAAGCTGCGACTGAATTTATCTTTATTTCTGATGAAATTAGCGTATTCATCATCATTATCATCTCAGCCATGGGACGTCCACAAGATCCGGTTGGGAGCGGCCCGCATCCAGCCCTTGCCTGCGATCTTAGTCAGGTCGTCTGTCCACCTAGTCGGTGGCCGTCCTATGCTGCGTTTAGGAGTTTGGAGAATTAGCGTATTAGGAGAAAAACATTTTCACCTCTAAATCTACGCTCACCTCTATATATGTACTAATATTATAAAGCAGAAGAATTTGTTTGTTTGTCTGGTTGAACGCGCTAATCTCAAGAGCTGGTAGGAATTGAATTATTTTTATGTTGGATAGTCCGTTTGTTGAGGAAGGCTAAGGCTATAATAGCATCACGCAACGTGTAACTGAGGTAAAGAGAAAACCGTATTCCACGCGGGTGAAACCGCAGGGCGCAGCTAGTGAACAATCCTACTAATATTATAAATGCGAAAGTTTGTGTGTATGTTTGGTACTTCTTCACGCTCAAACGGCTACACCGATTTCGATGAAATTTGGTATGAAGATAGTTTGAACCCTGGATAAGCACATAGACTACTTTTATCCCGGAAAAGTATAGTTCCCGTGGGATAATTGTGGTAGCGGGCAAACCATAATCCACGCGGGTGAAACCGCGGGGTGCTACTAGTAAAGTGATATACTTGGTCTATACGATTGGTAGCCTCTTGCGCTATAACAATGCAAGGGTCGCCCCACACTTAATATGAGGTTACGGACTAATATAATTATTCGAGGGCTACATTCGCTCACCCCTGCTTTTTAGCAGCTTTTGTTCTACATAACCAATAATTTTATTCAATAAAACGTGTCAGATTCCTGCTAACAATGTATCCACTTGGAGAGAATGGAATTGCAGTATTTTAGTCATTGTATTGATTTGTATGGAACACTATAGCGTCATGTTTAAAAGGTAGTGTGTGACAGATGTGGTGGTTTCAAATTTTGACAGTGACATTCTTTATTTCAGAGTTCAAAGGGTTGCTAGTGCAAGGCTAACTAGTTGAATTAATGGAATCATGCAAGTTAATGAGTCATTTTTTAATGATTATATTAATTTATTATATTATTTTTATAATATATTAATATATGTATTTTCTTTCATATTATATTCTGTTAATGATTGTTTGTTAGGAACCAAACAAAAATTAATCAATAAAATCTATTCATAATTGGCGGAGTTATCCGTGAACATACATAAAAAAAGATTCCGACGAATTGAGAACCTGCTCTTTTTTGTAGTTGGTTAAAATGGGTTATATTTTTACATTTTTTTAAAGTTCTGTTTCAGATTTATACCACCACGCCTGTCGCGTATCGCCAACCTATTACCTGTAGCCTTGCATATTATATTATTTATATTTTTAATTTCAATGACACGCATAGCACACTGAGGCTCTTGCATTAGTTTTATGTTGAGTCGGGGTCCATATTCATGACACTCACATCATTATTATTCTGTTCTGTATTGTTTTTGTATGTATCTCTTGTGTAATGTGTGTTGTGAGTGTCTTGAATAAATGTCGTTTCTTTCTTTCTTTTCTTTCTTTCTTTCATAGATAATTTAGATTTTTCAGGAAGGTGTGATCAAGAGCTTGTTTAAAACAATCAAACAATAATTAAAGGTATCCGAGGGAAGACGGCATTAATTAGTTCGGCAATATCGTATTCATCGCGAATATCATTACTTTTCTCCCTACTGGCGATGAAATGTCGCGTCTCTTCAATTTAAAACTTTGATTTCTAGCGGATTGCCGCTGCCATTATCGTGAAATGACTTTAATAACAATAAAATATTTATTTCAGCTTGAAATAACATAAAGAGTTTTTATTGTGTATCGCATTAACCATATGCTAGGAAGAACTTATGTTCAAATATTTGAAGGAAAAAATTCGGCTGCTAGTGGGACTTGAACCCATCCCCCGCAGATGTTAATAAGGAAGGAAGTAATTCGGCCCTAGTGGTATGGGCTGCTATAGCTTAGTTGGACAGAGCGACAGGACGGTATTCTGTAGTCGTGGGTTCAAGTCCCACTAGCAGCCGAATTTTCTCCTTCAAATATTTGAACATAAATGAAATAATATATTAATTAAAAATCGTTTATTTGCGAGTTACTATGTCCCATAAATCGAATTACAAACACAGAACAATTAGAATCGGACTGAAATTAAAAATGGAATTTTATTTAGTTAATTTTCAAGTCAATTATTAAAATACATAAGTGAACATAATCAAATAATAAAAATAAATTACACCGTCACAGAATATAAACATTATCAATCACACAATACAAAATAAATGAAATAAATTAAAAATTAAGTTACACGCAGAATTTAATTGGTTCGATCCCCACCAACGGTTTGAACTTCCAGTGATGGTAAAACCGTTATTAAATTCCCCGCATGGTGGTACTTCGCGTAGCTTGTTTCTAGTAGCGGGTTTCAGGTACCCGCCTGGCTAGCTGCCAACCTCAAGTTTGAAAAACTGTCATCAAACACTTCATATAAATTAACCAGCCTCAAAGTCAAACACATAGTGTGTTCAGGCAGCAGTCCTTGAGAGCCAGTAAGCATTAGAGATCTTAGACCACATCGTCACTGACCATCAATTGAGATAGTGGTCAAACGCTAAATTTGAACAATACAAAAAACCAGTTATAGTATCTATGACAAAAATAACTTCCGATTCATACAAATAATAATAATAACATCCCCGCAAGATGTTAATAAGGAAGGAAGTAATTCGGCCCTAGTGGTATGGGCTGCTGATAGCTTAGTTGGACAAAGCGACAGGACGTTATTCTGTAGTCGTGGGTTCAAGTCCCACTAGCAGCCGAATTTTTTCCTTCAAATATTTGAACTCATACAAATAAGTTTTATATACATATGAAAATACGTTTCATGCTTTAACATGCATTAACATGAAACGTATTTTATTACGTACGCATTGATATCAAGCAGAGTAAAGCTTAAAAAGACGAACATTCTAAAAAGTTTTGTCCATATTCGCAAATTTTAATCACAGAGGGATTACAAGACCAACACTCCAACAGCGGGGAGTCTCATAATAAAAACGAAACGAGAGACTGCAAACAAGAATTCAATCCCTAAATCGTCAGCTGACAAAAGAAGCCATTAGTAGGCAAACTCGCGGGTGGTCAAAAAGTGGATTCTCTATGGAAATCAGACGAAAAGGCGACTTTTGATTAATTAGCCCCCCATTCTTTCCAAGACGACGCGACGCGACTCGGCGCCCGCCATCTTTAAAACAATATGGCTGACGAAGCCGTTATATTGGGACATATCCGGTGGCAGGGAAGGATTAATTTACGTTTATTAATTTGCTTGTTACAAGTTTTACAACTTGGGTAACTGAAATGGAGAGCGAGGAATTCTCTTTAGAAAATCTCGAGTATTTTTTTATTTGGAACATTACTCTCCACAGACTCCAGGGTCCGTCCCATTTTTAAACATAAAATTTAATTGATAGATTGACAATTTTATAGACATTTTACGTACAGTGAGGCACACAATTTATAAACAATATGAACTAAGCTAAAATAATACAATTAAACTTAAACAAAATTAATATTAAACAAAAGTAGTTGTTATTTAGGTCCGATTTACGTATGCAATCTCGAGTTTGATTAGATTTTTCCAAAACAAAAGCGTGGTTTGAAATATGTAGACTACGAAAATTAATCTGATAGTTATCGTGTCAGTACCTATAAAAGTTTCATTTTGTTTGGTATGCCTACACTATATAAATAATTTTAACAAATAAATTATTTATTATGTAGGTTAATAGTATGTATCTTATAAAATTATTTTGACGAAGATGTGACGTTCGATTTGTGCGTAGTCGGGCACAATTTCGAAATTCGAAAATTCCCGCGTTATTTCATTCCCGTTTCGATAACATTTGCGAGAAGTGGCAGATATTATTGCAATTTCTTTGTAAGTACACCCAGTATACAAAGCTCAGATAAATGAATCCACTAGATGCTCAAAGATACAAAGCGACATTTCAAGTATAATGTATTACATTTGAGTGTAGAAAGTTCGTGAGTTATTTACATGAGAAGCGGAATCTTTGTAGGCTGAGTAGGTCCATCGATTATTATCCCAATAAAATAATGCAAAAATCAGATAGAGCTAAATAAAATAAGTCACCATCAAACTTTTATCAGACTAACTGTTCTATTTACAATAGTAATTTCAGTATTCAACTCTATATCTACTCGTATATTATGTATATATCTATACATATAGAAAAAGTGATTCACGTGTGATAATTGAAGCACCTACGCCTGAGTACTCTGCGCCGGTGATACCGTGGGGCACAGCTATCTATGACATAAATGCTTATAACCTCTTTGCAAATATATTGACAGGCTACTATATTTATATAGAACTTATATCTCTTAGCAAAGTGATATATGTCTTTCACCATTATCTCACTTTGAGTCTGAAAACTATCGCGAGTTTCTTCCATAATTGTAATGTAACAAACCGACTAGGACTCACGTGGTAAACACTGGAAAATTACGTGCGTGTATCAGTTACGTGCTGAGGCTCGCGCTCGCCGCCTGGCACGATCATAACTCCCAAATGAAGAACTGCAAATAAGTTCGAAACTGGTCGGAGAGTAATTTTCCAGTGTTTACCACGTGAGTCCTAGTCGGTTTGTTACATTACAATTATCTCACTTGATGGTCAGTGACGATGTGGTCGAAGATACAACACGCTATATTATCACGCTAGATTTAAAATGCTTACTGGCACTCAAGGACTGCTGTCTGAACTCACTATGTGTTTGGTGATAGTTTTTTTAAACTTGAGTGTGCTAGACAGGCGGGTACTCGAAAGTACCCTACCATGCTATTTGATGACAGTGCTACCTTCACCGGAAGCTCAAGCCGTTTAGGTGGGATTGAACCAGCGTCAGTCAGTTTGACAGCCGACGCTCCCACCGCTGAGCTATCATCGTTTCAAAACACCTGTACCATCTAAACCCTTCTGTTGTCGACTATCAAAGAACCTGTCACAAGAATATTGCCTTGGCATGTGCCACAACTTCCGCATTTATTAATATTGCACAGATTTATGAGAACAACTTTTTAATATTTATGGTTGAGCAATAAATTCTTGGCGACGAGTTTTTGGGGGGATAGGGTAGATTGTTTTCTCGTCGCGATGGGGTTTAGATCAACAAGTAAAAGGGGATATTGTTTTGTGATTATTACGTACATTTGAATAAGGATATTTGCGAATTCTGTGCAAAATACTCGCTTGGGATGTAATTAACGATTTCTATGAAATAAAGAGCACAAGGAGAGAGGATGTAATACTCAAGACAAACCTATTCTAGGTTTTTGAGTATTTTTAGCTTAAGTTAAATAATGTACAAACTGAATAAATTTTTTTTTTTTTTTTTACTATTATAAGTTTGCGTTTGACAACTGTCTCACCTGATGTTAAGTGATGACGTTATCTAGGATTTAGCACGCAAACCTAGAAGGTACCTATTCACTCGCGACTTGAAGACTCCAGGATTGTACATATCGGGAAACACAGACTCGGGCAACGAGTTCCATTCCTTGGCAGTACGCATTAAGAAAGTGGAAACAATTTCTTTTTTATATAAACAAAAAGAAATTGTATATTATCCAAACGGTTAGTATAGAGTAGGCTTTTGTACAAAATGTATGACGGTCGTTGTGGCTCAGTGATCAGTGATGCTGACTTTAGTCCGGCGACCCCGGGTTTGAATCCCAGCTGGGGCAAACAATGCTGTGATGAGGCATAGATTCTTATAGTTTATTCTAGGTTCTTGGATGTTTAGTGTAGTGTAATTGTTAAATTAGGAAAATTACTTCTATAACAGGTATTTCTTAAAAGGAGATTTCATTCATGTACTTTCTGAAAGCGCAATAAAACAGTTATTATTATTCTTATTCGAGTTGGGGGTACTAAGTCCTGCACTGACGTCCCGCTTGGGGTATTTTGTGCAGTAAAACAGTTTATTTATGATTTATTTATCCTACTAATATTATACATGCGAAAGTTTCTGTGTATGTGTGTATGTTTGTTACTTCTTCACGTTGAAACTATCGGGTAAAAACGCGTGGCGCAGCTAGTATATTATAAATGCGAAAGTTTCTGTGTATGTGTGTATGTTTGTTACTTTTTCACCCTTAAAAGGCTACACCGATTTCGATGAAATTTAGTATAGAGATAGTTTAAACCCTGGATTAACACATAGGCTACTTTTTTCCCGGAAAAAGTTTAGTTCCCGTGGGGTAATTGAGGTTGCGGGAAAACCGTAATCCACGCGGGTAAACCGCGGGGCGCTACTGGTTTAAAATAATGCTAGTAATACATTAAGTATTTGAAGATTATCATAAGGACAACGACAGCCCGCAGTTGTATTATACTATCTCCAATCAACCTAATTTAATTATAGAGTAGGTCTGACTGTCACAGAACATAAATCTTACACAGTATGTCAACGTCCTACCCTCGGGCACAGTTGGAGTAATAGTAACTACGTCCCAGGGCACTTACTCTACTTCTTTGATAATGGTATATATATCTGCATATCTGGTGGAGACCGGTGTCTTGACTTTCACATTGCGGTGGATTTGACGTGGTGGCTTATCTATTTTATTTCAATAATACAGCCAAGTAAGGTTGTTATTTTATTAGCCAGGTGAGGTGATTATATAATATTAGACTAGTAATGGCAATAAAATGTAAATGTCATCAATAAAATAGCTTTGAGTCCGTACATATGCAGACTGGCTGGTTGGCGCAGTTGGTAGAACTCTGCCTTCTGAGCCGCTGGTCCCGGGTTCGATTCCCGGACATGTCAAACATTTGTGTGAACATGTCTGTTTGACCTGTGTCTGGGTGTTTATATGTATATAAGTATGTATTTAAGTATATATATCAGTCATCAGGTTACCATAGTACAGGCTTTGCCTAGTTTGGGACCTGAAGACCTTGTGTGGAGGTTGTCTAAAAAAAATTTTATATAAATATTTTTGAATCGCTTTCTAATATTTATACTCAGTATATAATTTAAAAAAAATATACTTATTTTACTTGTACTTAAAGAGACTATATTATATAGGTGGTGTACTTAAAAGGACACAAACCTGTATATTGCTGTAGTCGCGGGGAATTATGTTGGGACATACTTAGAAGGTCAAAGAACATGAAAACGCTGCCAGATTTCCTTACTGTGAAAGGCCTTCACCATTACATTATAAGTTATGAACAATAGGGAAGAGAAGAAAGGATTTAGGGTCAAAACTTACAAGAAGGTGCACCCAACAAAACCTAACTAAGTCATTCATCAGCAGAAAATAAATGAAATATTCTAAAAATGTGATTAATATTTGTATATATATTTTATTTTATTATTATAATCATTATTCTCCACAGTCTCCGGCGGGGTCCGTGCCATTTATAACATAAAACTTAATTGATACACTTACAAATGTATATATAAAACAAGAGACATTTTGCTTACAATGAGAAACATATACACAATCTTTGTATAATCATGTAATTTAACTGTACGTGTGTATGTCAATGAACTCCTCCTAAACGGCGGGACCGATTTGAATGTTTTTTTTTTGTATGCGTTTGGGTGGCGCCCCGGAATGTTTTAGACTCACAAAAAAAATATATAATTAAATACATTCCACCTGGCGCTGCCTGCAGGACAACGTCTGTCGGGTTCGCTAATATTATTATATAATTAACTTTTAACAATATGAAACAGTATAAACTAAGCTAAAAGAAGAATACAATAGTATTTATAAAATATTGATGGCCGGTTGGATACAGGCCGCTTCCAACCGGTCCTTGTGGAAATCAATGGGGGAGGGTTATGTCCAGCAGTGGAAATCCTGTGGCTGAAATGATGATGAATAAAATACACAGCCTTTTAGCACAGTTATTAATGTACCTACCGTGTCTTTTAAAACTTAAATTTATGGAAGCCGCTATCCGTTAGCGTTTACCTCTCTCTATTGAGTAACACTACAATAAATGAAAAGTGTTACGTCTATCTGAATGACATCCTTATTGAGGGTGAACGACAATTGATCTCGGAGTAGCGAAGCAAATGGTGAAAAAAGTATGAGTCGTTCACCAAAAATAATTACCAAAAAATTGAACCGACTTTAACAAGTTATTCACACAATAAGTTCACACTTGAGTGTTGAAGTCGGTTTCATTTTTTGGTTATTTTTTTTAGAACAACTCAAGCGTTTCCAGAACGATGAAACCTTTACTAGTACTAACATAGGTCTAAGAAAATAGTTACTAACAGAATCTAAGGATCCTATATTCCGAAATAAACGTTCATTTATTTCTTATTTATTTATCTTTATGAGTGCTATACAGTATATCGGAGTTTACTTTTGTTCAGATTCACTGCTCATGATTCGCATCAGTGGGCTTAGACCACAAGATTGCTCTACAGATTAAGATTTCTGGGAGATATTTGACGATGAGATTTGAAGGTATGGACCATTCCGTCCATTGTTTGAACGGTGGCTAATCCCGTTAAAAGGCGGACTTCTGTCGCAGCGATTATATTTCAGAGGGTTGATTGTGAAGCAGTAATTGAAGCTATCCTGTTTGTATCATTCGTAGCTCCAATTTTTTTGGATCTATAGCGTTATCTGTGGTAAGAAAATGTTTGATGAAGAAATGATCTCTTATATACATTATGCTAATTTTTAAGCATAACTAATATCAATTAAGACTCATGTATGCAATTCCTTGATCCAGTGAATAAATTATTCTTCTAACTCGATGAAAAAAAAAGAATACCAAGGCCAAAATATACGAATGCTTATACGACATTATTTTGACACCCGTAAGTGAGGCAAGCTCGCCGTGGTGGTGCCAGCTTAGAATTGCCCTCCCCTGTTTTCCCGTGGATACCGTAAGAGTCGGCTAAAGAATCTCGTATCAGAAAGTGGGCAGCAGCGCCTTCTGAGGGTCACAAAAAATACTGCGCTCGCCAACACGCCTGCCAAGCGTGGCGAGTATTGGCAAACAGTATGTACAGCATATGTTTACCGTGGAATTTAAAACATGGCAACTTTATTGTAAAAACAAATATACATATAAACACACCAAACTCATACAAAAACTCGTCTAATATAGGAAATATTATAGATAGGTACCTGCCGTAGCTCATACTGCTACGTAGCACCACCCAACATAGCTATGCCGTAGCACTCAAATATTCAAAATATCTGAATTCTTCTTCACTTAGAATTCCCAAAGATAATATCATTCCATTCACTCGCACTCACCGCCGGCGGCGTAAAGGAGACTTCCCACTGTCACTCATTATGTGGTGCGCGATCATTATACACGGAAACACTAAAAGGATGCTAGATGTGACCATTTCGGTGGTTCAACAGACACAAGAATTATTATTAAAAACCTACGTGCTTGATAGAATTTACACGCTTTTCGAAGAATCCTTTTGTTTGCGGTTGTCAAAAGGGTAACTTGATTTTATTTAGGTATTTACACACTTCAAGTATATAAATATATTGAAAGATATGCAATATAAACATATAAGATAATATAGCTGTTGAATTGCAGTTCTGCAGTAGTCATTTCGAATCAAATATATAAATAGTTCATGTAAAAAATTTGAATGAAAAATTTCACTTTATCAACATGGATTTTTTTTATCAATTATAGACTTTTTTAAGGTAAGTGTTAATTTTCATCGCTTTTGGATATTTTCTGTCATAATGGGTACGTTAAAAATTAGAGTAAAATTATGGAATATGACCCACCTTCGTGGTAGCAACGCGGCACGTTTTATTCGGAACCCAGAATAAGAGAGAGTGTTTGTAAATATTTGATTACATACAATTGTCTGGGTGTGTATATGTATATAAGTATATATATCAGTCATCAGGTTACCATAGTACAGGCTCTGCCTAGTTTGGGACCTGAAGACCTTGTGTGAATGTTAACAAAGAAAAAAAAAAGTAACACAAAAAATATTACACAAATGCAAACTCGATCTGACTGATCTATAGACAACGCACAGCCCAATCGGCTGGTCCTATGGATATGAAATGTCGTTTATGAACCTATTTTGATGATTCTTTTGTTGTTTGATATAGTATACTTTCGAGGTGGTCCCATTTAAATTTCATCAAAGTCGGTCAAGCGGTTTTTGAGTTGCACTCCAATAATTGAAAAGTGCTACGCATACGTCGATGACATCATAGTTGCAGGTGGAGAAATCGGTGAACATACACAATGACAATTGATGCCGTGAGTAGCAAAGGTTACTTAATGGGCGAAAAAAATGTTTACATGTTATTTTGTGAAAAAACTTGTCGAAGTCGGTACCATGCGCACAATATTGTGATGATAGTTACTTTTGTGAACTGTCATGGTACCGACGTCTACAAGTTATTTCACACTTTTGAGAATTGGAGTCGGTTCCATTTTTTGGTAAATTTTTTTTTAGTCTTGGATAGTCCATTTATTGAGAAAGGTTAAGGTAAAGGTTATATATTATCAAGCCACAACCAATAAGAGCGGAGCATAAATGACAAATTTTACAAAAAATGGGTAAAAATGCTTCCTCAAAGTAACTATTCCACGCGAACGAAGTCGCGGCCAAAAGATAGTTTTGAATATGACAGGATAGGAGGTGGCACTTATATTGGTAACCCGGTGCTACAGAACTCCAGACACTTCCAGTATATCTATTTAAGTGGCGCATCCCGACAAGCCACGAGCTCGGTGTAAAACCGCGTCCACACGCGCGTCATCCGTAAACAATAAACCTTTCAGCTAGCTTCCCGCTCTTCGCCATTGTCATGCGTCCCGCCAGCCCCATTGTATACGCGGCTTTATTCAGCTCTGTTTAAAAATGTTTCTAATCGTACGGGTTTTGCCTGTCTGTACAGTTGCAATGAACGTGTTCCTGTAATGGAACTTATAATCGGCGACTCGTAGTACTACCAATAATGACACGTATATTTGTGATAGTATTTAAAAAAAAGCGTTGAGCTGCGTTAAGCAAAGTATTTCATGGTGATGGTTTGGATGGGTGACCGTAGTGGCATTTAAAAAGGAGCGTATCCGTGAATAAAAGTTAAAAAGAAGGCACGTTCTTTTTAACTTCGGTCCTCCTAGCTATCATAACAGTTTTTAGGCCTTGTCGGAGGCTCTCAGTCAGTTTGAAAATTCATCAGCATTGGTCTAGCCTACCTGCCAATGCTAAGTGTTCCAGCAGTGGAAACACCCAACAAAAAAAGACAGTGGTCAAACGCAAGCGTATAATAATTAAAAACAAGATATGATTCTGTAAATTTAATATTAAAAAAATCTAATTTGTATGGTGCTTTACCATAGATTTGTATCCACGGTCCTTTGTATAGTGTACTAGATTTCGTTGACTAAGTAGATTCGATTAGATTCGATTCGATTAGAAAATACTTTATTGTTACACCTTAAATATAAAACAAAATTTACAATAAACATAAATTTACAAAGAGTGTGTCAATGGGCGGCCTTATCACTAAAAGTGATCTGTACCAGGCAACCTTTGCATGGAGAGGATCGAAATAAATTTAAATAACGGGGGTGTTAGATAGCTTAAAAATAAATAAAATCGCATGAGACTTTTTTTGTACTCTTAATTTTTTATACAGGGATTTTTTTCAGAATTTTGAAGAACATGTTTTTAAAATCCACAAATGAGTAGGTTGTTACCTAGAAGATGCTATTTAAGTCGTTCATTAGAAATAAATCAAAAACTTCCTTCCGAGATTGTTCCCATGGAAGTTATATAAAAACGTGGTCAATCAGCGCTTTTCAACGTGGCGATACCGCCAGCATTTTGGGGACTTTTCCTTCCATGCTTGGTCTTTTAGATAAGTGTTAGTATAATACATTTTGATTTATTTTATTCTGGTGTACACAGTTCAAGTGCATTTCTCGTACACGCGAGATATATGCTACATCATACGCGCACTAATACGACCAAATGAAATCAAATTTTGTTTTTATATAAACAGAATTATCCTCCTGAACGCTTTCCATAAATGGTAAAGCCTTAACTATGATTACTTAATACACGTTGTGTATTATATTACAATCATAACGAATATCATGTATAAGACTTATGACACTTATGTTCTCTTTGTTTTTCTTATTTTTATATACTTACTTTATATAAAAATAAGAAAAACAAAGAGAACATAAGTGTCATAAGTCTTATACATGATATTCGTTATGATTGTAATATAATACACAACGTGTATTAAGTAATCATTCATTCATTCATTCATCGCAGCCATAGGACGTCCACTGCTGGACATTAGCCTCCCCATGTAGGGGGGATTTGCCAATACTCGCCACGCTTGGCAGGCGGGTTGGCAAGCGCAGTATGGTTTCATATCCTCAGAAGGCGCTGCTGCCCACCTTCTGGTACGTGATCCCTTAGCCGACTCTTACGGCACCCACGGGAAGAGATGGGGGAGTACTATTCTAGGCCGGTACCACCACGTTATGTAATCATAGTTAAGGCTTTACCATTTATGGAAAGCGTTCAGGAGGATAATCTGTTTATATAAAAACAAAATTTGATTTCATTTGGTCGTATTAGTGCGCGTATGATGTAGCATATATCTCGCGTGTACGAGAAATGCACTTGAACTGTGTACACCAGAATAAAATAAATCAAAATGTATTATACTAACACTTATCTAAAAGACCAAGCATGGAAGGAAAAGTCCCCAAAATGCTGGCGGTATCGCCACGTTGAAAAGCGCTGATTGACCACGTTTTTATGTAACTTCCATGGGAACAATCTCGGAAGGAAGTTTTTGATTTATTTCTAATGAACGACTTAAATAGCATCTTCTAGGTAACAACCTACTCATTTGTGGATATTAAAAACATGTTCTTCAAAATTCTGAAAAAAATCCCTGTATAAAAAATTAAGAGTACAAAAAAAGTCTCATGCGATTTTGATGTCATTTTTATGAAATCAATCTGAATGAACATCCTTTCGAATAAAAAACATTCAAACTGGTTTACAAAATAAATAACAGTGTCATGCCCAAACATACATAAAATATATTCGAATAAAAAAACGCGTCCTTCTTTTGGAAGTTGGTGAAAAAGTCAAAAACATAATCCCTGTCCCATATGTGTACGACACGTCGCACACAATGTCACTGACGCGACGAGGGAAACTCCGCGCCAATGTAAACTAAGTCTCAATTTCGTTCGCTCAATGTTTGCTCATTAGATTTGGATCCAGACTCGTTAAGTATTCAGTCTCGAGTTGACGGTTTCCGAGGAAAGTTTGGTCTGTCTATTCCGTCAACTATGTGAATTATATGAGACTAGCTGCGCCTCGTGGTTTTACCCGCGTGGTGATGCAAAACGGTGATGATGGTGATGATTAAAATAAGCCTATGTTCTAATCCAGGGAACGAGCTATCTCCATACCAAATTTCATCTTAATTCATTCAGCCGTTTAGGCGTGAAAAAGTAACAAACATAGATCCATACTCACAAACCTAACAACTTAATATACCGTAAAATATCGGTAGGATGAAATGTAGGTTACTTTAACTCTGAGTTACCCTCAGAATCATTTATTCAATATAGATTCTTAGGGCATATAGGTCTTAGCACTCATAAACATTAATTAAAGAATTAGCATTCCAATAATATTTTAACACCAGACTCCATAGATCCACAACGATAAGAAGGGCAAGAAACTCGGGGCCATTCTTTTCGAATAAGTTTTACAATGTGGTCATTATCATCATCATTTAAAACAAATGGGGTCTACTCCTGGACCTAGACCTCCCCGACGTGCTATGTGACTTTCAGTAGCGACGAAAGATTTAAAAAATACCGAAACAAGTTTAATCTTAAATACATTTTTAATCACAAACACAATAGAAGGACTTAGATGTTACAGGTGTTATGAAGCGATGATAGCTCAGTGGTAGGACCGTTGGCTGTCAAACTGACAGACGCTGGTTCGATACTCACCAATAGCTTGTGATACTGGTAGAGTAATTTCAACATAAACTTGTCTTACCGAGCTCTAAGCTTAAAATGAACAGTTCTGGTCCATACTTAATGGCCATAAAAATATTCAACAAATTATCTGACAAAATTAAAGAAGAAAAAGAGTCGAAATTCATCACACATTTAAAACAATTGCTTTTAACGAAATGCTATTACAGCTTGAATTATTTTTGCTATGATAAATTTGAAAACTAATAAATAAATCGGTCGCTCCACATTGCTATACCCTACCAGGGTCATAGTACGCTTGAAAAAATGTATTTAAGACCTGCATGTAACGCCATATGAATGAAATAAACTATTGAGTATTGAGTATTGAGGTAATACCGCTATCAAATTCCCAGCATGCTGGTAGGATACTTTCAGAGCACCCGCCTGGCTAGCTTCCACCCTCAAGTTTGAAAAACTGTCACCTAACACAAAGGGTGTTCAGGCAGCAGTCCTTGAGAACAAGTAAACATTTCTAGGTTTAGCGTGATATAACATCTTTTTGACCACATCGTAACTGGCCATCAAGTGCGATACTGCTCAACCATAAAATTTATAAAGTATAAAAAAGGAAAACGATCACGGTTTCGTACTATTTATTCTTAATACGGTTATACGTAAAGTTTTCCGATTTTTTTTTGTGACAGGGAAGAGGTTCCTTTTTACATACAATACGATATAAATATTTTACACCCGATCCCGAGTCCCTATCGATTTATTGACTATGTGATCGAATTGCGAAAATCTTTAATTATAAATACGATATAAATACAGCAAAACATTCGATAGCTCAGACAACTTATCGTATACAAAATAATATAAGAAACGCGATGGGAATCGTGAATCGAATCGGAAAATAAATACATGAGTGGGTTTGCGTGTCGACGTCGGTGTGATTCGTGACGTACGTTGAAACAAGATACCCTCTTTGCGTGACAAGTGGGAAAACAGCAAAATGTAAATAGATACTTTTGAGGTTCCACAGAGTTTTATGGAGCCTTTATAAATTCATTCTGTCCTTTTTTAAAATTTTCACACTCACACCCATGCACTAAATATCCAGTGACGCGGCGCGGGACGCAGGGACACACACAAACACCACACACCATACAAAAACTCGAGAATAAACACCTATGTTCATTACAGAACTTTGTCCCCTGAGATTTTAAATCTTGTTCTAAAGTCAGGGTCCCTGATTGCTTAGCCACGGTGACCTTCAAATTTGCCCATCCGTCCGTCCTAATTCTATAGTAGCTATAGTTTTTAACCGACTTCAAAAACAGGAGGTTACTCAATTCGACCGTATATACGATTTTTTTTTGTGTGTTCGCGGATAACTTCATTGCTTGTGAACCGATTTTGATGATTTTTGTTTTTTTGATAGTGTATACTTCCGTAGTAGTCCCATTTAATTTCATCACAATCGAACAAGCATTTTTTGAGTTACACTCCAAGAACTGAAAAGTGCTTCACATACCTCGACGATATTATAGTTGCGACTGAAGACATCGATGCACATACGCAATAACAATTGATCCTGTGAGTAGCACTGTGGTGGCAATAGTCACTGAAAAGCCTGAAAAAAAAATTTTACCAGAAAATGAAACCAACTTCAACACTTAAAAGTGTGAAATAACTTGTAGAAGTCGAGAGGTTGACGGTTCCATTTTATGGTAAAAAAAAATTACTACCTAGTTTTACCACATTTATATTTTCCTGATACCTCAGTTATCCCGTAGGAACTGTTTAGGTTTTTAAAAGTAAAAGTAAGTAAAAACAGACTTATGTATTATTAGAAACCCGCCCCTGGTTCACAGGGGTGTCATTTACAAAAAAAGATCAAATTTGTAAAGTTGCTTCTCTAAAGTCAAAAGCGTTTTGTACAGAGTCGCGCTGGAGGGCTACATAAAAACTATGCTTGTTTATTTTTCTTGACCATGGTAATATGACAAAGGAGTCACGTTAGCTACGGTCTATGTCCATTTTCCGGTGACTTGGTAGAAAAAAGTTTTCCCACCTACATAAGTTTTTAACTGTCCTCAAATATTAGAGATAGAATCTTTCGTGATGTAACGATGAAAACTACATTCAATTCCATTGCGTGGTTTAAAATAAGTTAGCGAAGAGAAAGAACCAAAAAAACCGATTTACAGCAATATTTATTATTCATAATATAAATACATACTATGAAGTATACAGACTACGCCGTAGAGCTACAGTTGCGATATAATACCTTCGTAGCACACCTTTATTGCTTGCTACGACACAAAACCTGCTACGAGATTGCGAACAACATAATACAGAATACGTTCCAATGGATGTGGCATATAAAATACGTAGTATTAGTAGTATTAGTAGCGCACGTAGTATTGCTTGTAGGCTGCGGATACGAAATGGTGTTTAGGTGTTTATTGTACCTATCTAATATCGGTTGTATACTTGGCAATTATAAATATACGAATAATATAATACTCATCACATTTCCATGTAAAATATGAATATAGCTTGGTGGCAATATTTTATTTTTTGTTTTTTTAAGGACCAACAAGTTAGACATATTCATAATAGGACATTTTAAGTCGTTGTAAATATACAAATACAAAAATACTTTATTGACATAGTTCGTCTACAAAAATGGATGTTTTATTTATTTTTATTTTAAGGTTTTTCGACTAAAGGTAACAATAATTGTAGGTACACCAAGCACTATTGAAACGAATGTAATAATAATAAATTATTCATAATTCATAACATATTAGCTTTGGGGACAATAATGTGCAGTTCTCGATGTCACGATCGTCAATTGTTTCGGATTCTACGGAAAGCGTTTTTCAACGTCGCGATCTCAAAGCACGCTTGCTTGTACGTCATCATTTATAATGTACTAACTGCGCGGTGTTGCCTGCAATGAAATGGTATTGACGACTTTTGTGTCTTTCCGTCATCCCACGGGAGCAATACTTTCGGGGAAAAAGTAAATGGTGCTATCTTCATTTCTAAATTTCATGCAAATCCGTTCAGCCGTTTTAGCGTGAAAGAGTAACAAACATACAACAAACAAAGAAGTTTGTGACTTTATAATTTTAGTGTGATTAATAGTGTAACTTTGGTGACTGAAATTCAGTCGAACCCTTTATTAAGATACATAAGATACATCGGTGGCTGAATATATCTCGATCGATTTTATTAACGAATTGATTAGTAGTTAGTAGTTAGGAGCATTTGCCCTGCAGATATAGTTTTATATTAATAAGTACCTATGCTTGTAGGTACCTATAATTTATATGTCACGTGTTTTTTAATACCAATAAACTACTATGACTATGACAAAAATATGTATGGTTTATGCACTTCTATCTCTGATATAATAATTATATCTTCGTCGAATAGGATTAAAACTATTTACCAATCTAGAATTGTTCCCCCCATTTCTACCCGTGGATACTGAACAGTACAACAGCACCCACGAATAGAAGTCGGCTAAGAGATCACGTATCAGAAGGTAGGCAGCATCGTCTACTATGGATAAAATCAACATACAGTGTTTGCCAACCCGCCTGCCAAGCGTGGCGAGCACTGGCAAACCCCAACCTAAAATTAGGCATAGTGGAGGCATATACAGCTGAGAATATTATATATAGATATTGTTTTCTTTTATTTATTTTTGTTTTGTATTTAGCGTGATTACACCTGCGACTACATCGTCACTGATCATCAACTGATATAGAGGTCAAACGCTAGATTAATGTCAAGTAATAAAAGAACAAAAGAATACGTAAGTAATAAAAGTCAAACGTTAGAGCATTTGGGTTGTCTGTAGGCTGGCAACTACTAGTGCGTTGGTCAAATATTATTGTAGTAGCTTTATATAACTACTAGTGAGTTGGTCAAATATTATTGTAGTAGCTTTATATAACTACTAGTGAGTTGGTCAAATATTATTGTAGTAGCTTTATATAACTACTAGTGAGTTGGTCAAATATTATTGTAGTAGCTTTATATAACTACTAGTGAGTTGGTCAATTATTATTGTAGTAGCTTTATATAACTACTAGTGAGTTGGTCAAATATTATTGTTGTAGCTTTATATAACTACTAGTGAGTTGGTCAATTATTATTGTAGTAGCTTTATTTAACTACTAGTGAGTTGGTCAATTATTATTGTAGTAGCTTTATATAACTACTAGTGAGTTGGTCAAATATTATTGTTGTAGCTTTATTTAACTACTAGTGAGTTGGTCAATTATTATTGTAGTAGCTTTATATAACTACTAGTGAGTTGGTCAATTATTATTGTAGTAGCTTTATATAACTACTAGTGAGTTGGTCAATTATTATTGTAGTAGCTTTATTTAACTACTAGTGAGTTGGTCAATTATAATTGTAGTATCTTTATATAACTACTAGTGAGTTGGTCAATTATTATTGTAGTAGCTTTATTTAACTACTAGTGAGTTGGTCAATTATTATTGTAGTAGCTTTATATAACTACTAGTGAGTTGGTCAAATATTATTGTTGTAGCTTTATATAACTACTGGTGAGTTGGTCAAATATTATTGTTGTAGTTTTATATAACTACTAGTGAGTTGGTCAAATATTATTGTTGTAGCTTTATATAACTACTAGTGAGTTGATCAAATATTATTGTTGTAGCTTTATATAACTACTGGTGAGTTGGTCAAATATTATTGTTGTAGTTTTATATAACTACTAGTGAGTTGGTCAATTATTATTGTAGTAGCTTTATATAACTACTAGTGAGTTGGTCAAATATTATTGTTGTAGTTTTATATAACTACTAGTGAGTTGGTCAATTATTATTGTAGTAGCTTTATATAACTACTAGTGAGTTGGTCAAATATTATTGTAGTAGCTTTATATAACTACTAGTGAGTTGGTTAAATATTATTGTTGGCTTTATATAATTAGTTATTAGTATATTATTTTAATCAAGGCTGGTCCGTTGAAACAACAATTTAGCAAAACAAACAAAGTACCTTTAATATTTAAGAAATTCTACATCTTTGTCATACGCTTTGACAGAACGTAAACGACAATATGCCATTGTGTAACTTGCGATACGAACGCTTTTATTATTATTACACTAAAAGGGAGAAATAGGCATCATATTTTCCATCGTGAACATAAAGTAGCTACTTTGGCGCGATGTTTGCGAAAAATATGAGAACTTTCTAAAATGTTGATTGAAAGCTTTCGCGGGTGAGAGAGTGACGATGTGATCTTGGGAGGCCTTTGCCTCGCAGTGGGCGTCCTACCACTGCAATATTGTTGATGATGTGTTCAGAATCACGCAAGATATAGAATGTTAGGTAATGTAGGCTCTGAAAGATAGTTGCCTTTTTTTTCACATTCACACAAGGTCTTCAAGTCCCAAACAAGGCAGAGCCTGTGCTATGGTAACCTGATGACTGATATATATACTTATATACATTTGCTTTAACACTGTAGCAGCTAGTCAGGCGGGTAATGAAATGTCTATGTACCACATTTGAATACCTGCTAAAGATTTGGCAATGATGACCTACATCAAAAGCTAGGGGTGTATACACCAAAACAATGTAAATCATAAAGTCTACAAATGTGAAGTTTTTTTATTTTATTCAGCCCATAGATCATCTATAAAGTACATTTTTGTAATGTTTTAAATCAACGCGCATTAGAATTTGTGCCTCACTTTCTGCCTGTAAAAACCCGCGAGTCTGTTAAATCGTTAAACAGTTTTGCAATATATAAAAAATGCTCGTTTTCTAGAAAAATATATCTAATACCTAAAGTTACAGAGATACTTGGACATAATTTTCCGATTTTACAGGTAAACGAAACAGTGTAAGCATTTTATTAACTACATTCGATTAAAAATTAACCAACACTAAAACAGCCCTAACCTTTTCTGCTGTCGTAATCATAAGATTTTGTGGAAAACTATCATCTTAATCTATTCAATCAAATCAGATTTTCACATTGATTTACATTGTACGGGTTACAAAAAGCTTAATTATTAATATATAAAACACGGAAATTACTCACGTGGTAAATCAGAGGTTTCGAACACATTCGGTGGTCTTTGTCAAGGAGAGTACGGAGTGTCGCGGACGCGGTCGCGGATCCCCTTGGATAATATGTATTATAAAACACCGAAATTGCCTACTAAGTGAGTAATTCCCGTATTTTATATATTAACAATGTGTCAAAATCACGTCAGTTTTAATAACAAATAATAGTTCGAGATTTAGCAAACAAAATAAAACTCTGTCTGAATGGAATGGAGAGAAGTACCATACGAGTGAAAAGAAAAGACCGAGTAAAACTAAAGGATCTAAAAATTAAAACAAATTTTAAGAATGCATATACCACATACAAACAACTAAAATGGCGTTGGGCAGGACATATGATAAGGGATGAGAAGGAAAAATGGAATAAAATACTAACAGAATGGTATCCACGAGGCAGTACAAGGAACAGAGGTAGACAGACTAAGAGATGGGAGGACGACATTATGAAAATAGCTGGTCGAATATGGACTCGTACAGCAAAGCATAGGACTAAGTGGAAATCTCTAGAGGAGGCCTTTGTCGGGAGACAAGCTGTAGACGACTAACAACCGTTTGCCGATATGTTTAAAATTATATATATTAAAGAAATCACCTTACGTACTACTAAACCTTATGCATACTTTTTATTGTAACTATGTAAATGGAAGATAGCAGCAATAAAGGCTTTATTATTATTATTTATATAATAGTACGAGATACGGCTTAAGAAATATATCCCCTCATCTGTTACTTACTTGTCACTTTGATTATATGTTAATTAATATGTAGATTGATACATTGCACATAGGTTGCCTAACGAAATCCCTTACCTACACTGTTTAATAATATTAACTTTAATATTAAACAGTGTTATTTGACTGGATTTATTTTTACATTAAAGCTTATTTTATTGCCTATCCAACACTATGAGATTAAAACTGTGTCATGTTCATGTTTGCTCAGATTTTTTCAAAGTTCTGATCGAAGCGCGAGTATGGAGAGTGACAGAGATGCTACTTCATGTGAGAGACAAGGAAGCAGAGAGATTATTAATAATTATTGGGATATTTGACAGTATAGGCCTGGGCTTAGCTCGGCAACCCATGTGCACTTTATCCCGCTACACTAACATTAAAGCCTTCACATAATTAAATAACAGGTGAGGGGATATATTTCTTAGATCTTAGACCAAAAGCTTAAAACTATCGAGATAAATATCCTTACTGAAAATCGAAGATATGATGGTTAAACTTCCTTGTGTTCTCGTGTGGTGAAGTAATTAATGTTATATGAGCATGATCGTAAACAGTCTTTGATTAAACAACATTAAGATTCGTCTTCATATCTCTCCCCCTCGTGAAAAGGGTGTAATTAAATTAAACAAGACAATTAATTAAGCATGTAAGTAATTACATTAGTGCGTTTGATGTTTTGTGGTTGCGCTGTAGTGATGTCGCAGGATTGCGGCAATTACATTTTTTGATTGGAAATTCTCGTGAGTTTCACACATAATTAAATATGTATTATCTCGGCTTTACTCACGTTTATAGTCGATGTTTTCGACCTAGGTTTCGGGCACGTCCGATTGCCTTCCTCAGGTGAGCTGCTAGATCGCGGCGACTACTGACTAGTGGACGTCTGGTTTCGCTCATATGTGATAGCTTAGAAAAGATTCTATATCTAGATAAATGATGGGGGCACGACCATAAACACAAAAATATCCCAGGAAAAGCTACATCTATATTTATCGATTGACATGCATGCAAATGGCTGAATCATTTTTTTTGTTACACTCTCACTCACGCACACTCACAATGACATCACAACAAACATTCAAGGTTCGGGACAAACATCAATGTACATCACATAAATATTTGTCCTTGCCGGCATTCGAACCCAGGGGCCCGGGGACAAGAAGTCATGGCACTGACTTCTTGTCCCCGGCACCTACGGCGACTGTCAATTAGATAATAAGTAATTTTATTAGAATTTTGACTAAACAATTCGCTAAGTAAAAGTCCAGATTTTATAAGTAATAGGTCGTGGTAATTAGAGCTTACTAAGCTTTTGTCGAGCGTTAAGAGATCATTGTTAACAATACTGAGTATCAATACTCAATGGTAACAATACCTACACAGGAGTAGATAGGGCAGCAAAATGCAAGGACCAGTAACAAAAAGTAACAAACGTATCAGTAACTTTCAAGTTAATTTATCTTCCATTCTTCACTTACAATTCATTTCCCTATGTCAGCGAATACTGGAAATGAGCCGATCGTTCATTCAAGCATCATTACATTCGGTCGTTCGTTCTTTTCGTACACTCGGTCTCGGTTATCGGGTAATGGATCTCGTTAGAAAATTGGCAACATTCAGGCGAATGGGCTGGTTGATTAGTGTGCCGTGATTCCGGTGTTATTATCGCACTGTTTACTATTTATCAACGGTTCAAAAATGTATCAAAGACAGAAATTACGTGTAATATGTATATTGTAACAGTTTCTACATCGGCAGCTGCCTCCACAACAAACACATATACCACATCATGCTGTGAAAATATGCAAAGTAATCTAGCCGACCCCTAGATGAATTGATATGCTCACTGGTATCCATATATATATGGATCTATAGGACTTTTCAACAAGTGTCTGACTTAATATCCTATCGGCGATGTGTCGTTCACATTTTACACTTAGTGTAAGCTTTCTATATACTACTAGGTAGCTGCAAAGCACATATTCGCTGTTTTTTAATTATAATAATATACCTGCGCCCCGCGGTTGTACCCGCGTGGTGGAATAACGGTGATGATGGTGATGATGAAAATAATCATATGTGTTAATCCAGGGAATAAGCTATCCCCATACTAAATTTAATCGAAATCGGTGTAGCCGTTTGAGCGTGAAGAGGTAACAAACATACTGACACACACTTACACACTTGTACACAAAATTTCGCATTTATAATAGTAGTAGGAAGGATAGGATTAGAAATGGGTCTTTGTGATGTTTATTAGTCTTCATCGCCTCTTATTGTCAAGGGCGTAAAAGAAACCTGCCATCAAGCAACCGACACGTCATTCTCTCCACTCCCTTACCAGTTAAAAACAAACTAAACATACTGCTTTGTATATTTTATTTTGTCCAATACATTTCGGATGACGGTAAGAGGTCTGACGAAATGACACTTGTTCCGTGGAAGGTGTGACAGTTACTGGTGTGGGATGCGTTTATATTGGCTCCGGCTCACCTTTCAGTAACTACTGACAAAACTGGCGCTGCGCTACCGCTGCTAAAGCTGAAAACATCACACGACATAAATACGTTAGGGCCTTTTATGCCTTTTGTAGTAGAGAATTATTCAAAGTGGCAGTGTTCCCAGCATGCCTTCCACGGAATGATGCCTTTTCCCTCCACCGTTGGACTTTTAGATTAAGTTTTTAGTAGTCATTATTTATCATCATCTTCATCATCATTTCAGCCATAGGACGTCCACTGCTGCACATATGCCTCCCCCATTGATTTCCTCAAGGACCTGTTGGAAGCGGCCCGCATCCAGCCCTTGCCTGCGATCTTAGTCAGGTCGTCTGTCCACCTGGTCGGTGGCCGTCCTATGCTGCGCTTGCCAGTCCGTGGTCACCATTCTAGGACTTTTCGGCCCCAACGGCCATTATATTATTAAATACCCATTATTTATACGCTAGACTAAAAACTTAAATTAAAACTAAACAGTTAGCTAACACTAGACTAACTGTCAACGATCGCACTGTGGCACGCTGCGGCATAATCTGCCAACCGGTTATATTGTCTTCCTCGCTGCCACCGACACTCGGTCGCCCGCAATTTTTGAATACAAAACCGATGTAATTGATTACTAATATTATTTTACATATAACTATAACACATTTTTAAATACCATAGGTTTAATTTTAATTGTTATTTTCCTTATATGAGAATATACATACCGAGTTTGTAAAGGTACTTAATACTCTAAGTGTGTAATGTACGTATGTCGAAGCAGAAATACCTACTTAGCATAAGTTCCTCATACAAGTGCAATGTAAAATTTCTTGTTGAGAAATAAATATCTTTAAACCGAACTAAACAGTTTTAATTTTTATATAAGTTTTTAGTCTAGCGTTACATACTATAATTTCTATCTTTCCTTATTTAACTCTAAAAACAGGACTTGATGTGTTTATATATCAATTCAGATTATCCCATGTATATGGGATCACAAATAGCTATAATTCACAATTTACAATGTGTACCATAATCAATAATACCATTTTGAAACCGGCTTTAGGCACACTTTATTTTAAAATTATTGGTCACATGTGTATTCATACTTTTTTTTTACGCTATGGATGCTTAAACTTTGGCAAAATGAAAATTTTTCAAAAAAAAATATAATTCAAGTAGCTTAATAACAAAAACATGTCCATGTAGTCATATTATTTATTGCTTATCTATCAGGTACATTAACCTAAATTACAATAATAATAAGAAAACCGATTGAATTCAGTCATTTGGGATCCTGGGACACAAGAATGTAACATAAGGTATAAAAAAAATAGTTTTTTATTAAAAAGACCATAACTTTGGTACTACTTGATTTTTTTTTGTTCTGTTTTTTTTCAGAATGGCCATTAGGTATACAAATACCTAATTTAAGGTTATCTATTCATTACCGGACACCCTGTAAGTACTAGCTGCGCCCCGTGGTTTACCTCGCGTGATGATATAAAACGGTGGTGATGATAATGATGATGAGTCTATGACAGTCACATTTAGGAGTTGTAACTCGCCGTTAAGGAGGAGTTCTGTGACATATACACGTACAGTAGAATTATATATATAAAGATTATAGTTACACCCAACTTTAACGACCAAAAAGAATGCAAACCAAAACGAACACCCTTTTTAACCAACTTTTCAAAAGCATGGCAGCATAGTCTATTATATTTCGAGCTAAAAGCCTGTGTCAGTCATTAAACAGATAGATGCGCGTCGCTTCTGGTACTCCTTTTATGTTGTATCTTGTACACGACTAACAAGGATGTTCAGTAAACTGAAGCTTGGGTTCCGTTATTATATCGTATAGTTTGTGTAACACAATATGTGGATACTCATGTACACTCGAAATCAACAGAACACACGAAGTAAGAGAAATTAATCATAATTATATATATTCAAATTGATTTTAAAAAACATTGTAAAGCCCTAGACTAAAAGCTTATGAAAGAAGTAAGAAAACTAAAACATTACAATAGTTAACTATACGCAGTGTCATTAATTATTGTTGAAATGTATATGTCTGAGGTATATGGAACTGTATACCTTTTTAATTTATAAAATAGAAAAAATAATATTAAATATTTTTCGTGCCTAGCACAACAACACATCATTTTGATGAATATATTATGTAAAAATGTTCGTATATCCTACGTATAAACCATCATATGATGCGTATAGTGCATGTACTTTCTATCAATATGTGTCTCAGTGTACTAAATATCATGACAGTTTGTACTGAATTCAATTGTTTTAGGTTGCGAGACAGCTGCACTATTATTGTGATAGATATGCGTTCTCCGGCAGTGATCAACGGATCGCTGGAAAATATTCATGCATGCTCGTCATTTTTTCTTTTTTTTTTTACATATTTATGTGTGTTTATATTTTTTTTAATAAAATGAACACGATACGTTATCCATTGAAAAAAATAGCCGGTTGCACTCCTGGAGTGCCGGCAGAAGTGAAAACTTGAACATGATTGATGATGAAAAGTAGCTTATGTGTTATTATGGGACCTGAAGTATCTACATACCAAATTTCATCCAAACTCGTTCAGCCGTTCTGGCGTGATTGAGTAACAATCATCCATCCATCCATAGATCCAAACTTTCAGATTTGTAATATTAGTGGGACACATAGAATTAACATGATGGCCTTTTTTTTTGAAACAATGAAATCTTTCCGCTTTATAATATCGGCGTTTTGATAACCGAACTCAATAATACTTTTCACAAAACGACTTTATCAGATAAAACTACCAACTAGCGAAAATTTTACTTACTCGTAACAGATTTAAGTTTAAATTTCAACGAAGGTCCTGACGATCTGACGCGAGTTTAATATTTTTTTCCTATTCAAAAGTGCACTACACCGCCAAAGAAGTTTTCACTTCAAAAATTGGTCTTTTTAACCGACTTCAAAAAAAGGAGGTTACTCAATTCGACCGTAAATATGTTTTTTTTTAATGTGTGTTCGCGGATAACTTCGTCGTTTATGAACTGATTTTTTTTGTTAGATAGAGTATACCTCCGTGGTGGTCCCATTCAAATTTCCTCAAAATCGAACAAGCGGTTTTTGAGTTATACTCCAATAACTGAAAAGTGCTACGCGTATCTTGATGATATTATTGTCGCGGTTGAAGACATCGCAGAACACACAATGACAATTAATTGATCCCGTGAGTAGCAACGGTCACTGAAAAGGGTGAAAAAATTTTTTATACCGTGTAGGTCTAGCGTCTGACCACTATTATTATTAACCACTTGATGGTCAGTGACGATGTGATCGAAGATGTTAACATGCTAGACCTATGCACTGTTGCACTTGCACTGTGCATGTTTACTGTCACTCAAGGACTGCGGCCTTAATACACTATGTGTTTGGTGATGGTTTTACAAACTTGAGGGTGGTAGTTAGCGAGGTGGGTACTCTAAAGTACCCTCTCACCATACTGGCAATTTGATAACGGTGTTACATTCACCGGGAGCTCATGAGGATCGCAACAGTATTCTTCAGTTTGACAGCCGACGCTCCCACCGCTGAGTCTTCATCGCTTCGTCTCACTTTTGATCATAGTTAATCTCTTATATTGGAAGAGTTTTATTCTACTAATTTGGACTTTCTTATTACCTACAAGCATCATTTTAAGCTAAGGCTAAATTTTTGGCAAACAAACTTTTTGTATTTGTATTTGTAGAATTGTGCCCAACTGATAACTGTTTATCACACCGCATAGGCTTTTTCATACTTAACAAAATAAAAAAAAACATAAAATACATATATTAACCCGTAATAAATATCCTAAGCTGTAATCAAACCTATCAAATTAAAGCCCAGATCAGTAGACCGCGATAAATCATACCTCGAAAGTATACTCGCTCGGATAATCGGGTACGTTTTAAAGCCGTCATCGGCTTTGCTCCCCCCTTCTCTTTCTATACCTCCCATCTCTCTCCCTAGCTCCCATCTCCCCTTCCCCTCGCGGTGGTACTTCACGTGCGTTTTGACGCGATTATCATACCCAGGCCGGTATCTGAGCGCAATATTGTTTGAGTAAGGATCTAGTAAGGCCAGAGCTTTGGATGTGGTACTTACTTAACCTCACAACTTATTTTTTAGTACCTACTCTAATTTATTTCAGGCAGCGGAATAATAAGAAAATTTGGTACTACATTTGAACTTGGACTATATTTGTTCATATAAAACATAATATACAATAAGATTTTTTTACATATCCAAACAAGTTACAAATGATTTGTTCTAACGGGACATCTGTAATATATGCTTTCGACTATATATAATGATAAAGATCAAGATAATTATTTCCAGAAAGGTAATGAAGGGTTATATACAATTTACTAAATACATACTTGTTGCACTATACATATATAAGTGAATAGTCGGTGTCTGGTAAACAGTAGACGATGTTTTGTTATTCGTGTATTGTTTCCTCTTAGCCGCTGGATCCAAACTTGGCAATGCCTGTATCTATGGCGCCCACACTGTTACCTAGTATAGTCACTGATGGACCTACTACAGGTGAGCTTGCCAGCGGTTACTGTTTACAACTAATATTTATGCTTATGTGCCAAACCGTCGAACATTGACGTGAAGTACTTATTTTAAAATTAAGTGATGTCAATTTCACATTTCGATAATTTATATGGCAGAACTTAGCGGTATACTCACTACGATAAAATAATTTGTATATTTGTTCATAAAAAAATACAAAATGACCTATTCTCAGACTTATAAGTATACACAATAAAAATCATAAAAATCAGACCAGCATTTTGGAGAAGTTCGATAACAAACACTGTTACACGAGATTTTTATATATTAGATAGTAAAACACGTGAGTAGGCAATAAATAATTCACATTCAAATTATTTGAGAGAAAAATTTGTAGTCGTGGGTTCAAGTCCCACTAGCACCTAAACCCACGACTACATAATACCATCGTGTCGCTTTGTTTAACTAAGCTATAGCAGCCAATACCACTAGCGCCGAATTTATTCCTTCCTTTAACATCTGAGGGGATGTTGTTATTAGCGCCATCTACCTATAATTGTATGATTTTATTTCCTTCAAATAATTTGAATGTAAGTTCCGCTTAGCATGTTGTTAATGCAATAAACCATAAAACCAATGAATAATTCATCATTACGAATGACGAAGTACCATATCCAAATATTGCAAAGATAGCATCTCTTTCCTACCCCAACGACGCGGCGACGATGTGGTTTTTGAATCTGCTTCCTTTGTGACGGTTTTAATATGGAAATTAACGTTCTCTGCCGTGTGACGTCAAACTTCGACAAAGGCATTTGCAATAATATTTCCACTCCCCTCAAAAATGCACGGAATACGGTTCAAAGTGGTATAAATTTATATTTTCCAGGTGCTAAATCCTGCTTGGAACGAATTTGTCGCTAAAACCCGCCGTCGGTTTTGAGCCGCCTAATTGAATTTTTTATGTACTTTAACAGTGGTTTAACGTTTTTATTTGTTGAACGTTTGTAGGGTTTTTACAGCTTGTGAGATTTGATACGTTAACTAACTTGAAAAGTGCATTTAATCCCACTAATATTATAAATGTGAAAGTTTGGATGAATGGATGGATGGATGTTTGTTACTCAATCATGCCAGAACGGCTGAACGGATTTGGATGAAATTTGGTATGTAGACTAAATACTTCAGGTCCCGGAATAACACAGGCTACTTTTCATCATCATCAATGATCATCACACGGGCCACCTAACCGCGGGGCGCAGCTAGTCTATTATATTTGAAGAAACGTGCTTAAATAAGTTAAAAGCGAAGCTTATATTTTAAAATGCTGTAAACATAAGCGGTGAAAACTATTAACTAATGAGTTCCAATTATTCAAAAACAAGCCATTATAAAACACAGTGCAAACTAGTTCGAGGTCAATGGGTTCACAAATTTAATATGAACCATACATTTATGTTCAAACTGTAGTGGGTTGGAGCATTTGAGTTACCTTTAAGCTGCCAATAGCTAGTGGATTGCTCAAATGTTATGGTAGTAGCTGCAGTATTGTAATTGGTTATTATTATTTTAATTTTAATAAAGGCTTGTTTATGTCGAATAAAGTTATTTGTGCTTATATGTATTATACGCAAGGATATGATTTTATTTAAAGCACGCATATGGTTCCGCTAGCTGATATATAAATATAAAATGTTACAGTAACGTGGATAGAATTTCCAATAATTTAAAAGTAGCGTTGGCTCGGCTGCCTCACAATTGAGAATTTATTTTTAGAGTTCAGTAACAAAATTGTTTTTTGAAGTGAAAACTTCTTTAGCGGTGTTGTAAACTTTTGTATGGTGAAAACTGTTAAACTCGCGTCATGACAAGAGACACTGATCGAAAATTCGTAAGACGCGTGACGTCATCCATTTCGTCGATGAAGTCGAAGGGATAGAAGACGTAATGTAATATATATTGTCGTGTTTGTGTATATTTTCGAACATTGTATTTTACTACTTAAATGAAAGTACTTTTATACTGATAAATAAAAAAAATCGTGCGAAATTCTTCCATAATCATTCCAAAATATTAAAAAATGCACAACGTTGATGTTTAAGTTTTCACTTCTGCCGGCACTCCCGGAGTGCAGCCCGTTGTTTTCTTTTGTGGCGGGTCTTTTTGCATGTTTTGCGCTGAAAATCACATTTTTGGAGCTAAGAAGCATAATTCTAAAATTTAAAATATTTAATTTATTGTTGTGCTGATATTATTCATGAATACGATTTTTATATGTAATATTACAAGTGAAACTAATATTTTCATCAAAATGACCACCAAGTTACAGTCTGTTTAATATTGAATCAATGATGTTGGGGTGCTTTCTAGCCTTTTTCTGACTCCACCACTCTTAAATTAGAAAGACTATCACCAAACACATATTGTCTTCAGGAAGCTGTCCTTGAGAGACAGTAAACATAGTAGGTACTTTCTATATATCTGGATACATATTTGTCTAAGGACGTAAACTGTGAAGGAAATAATCGGTATATACCATTTACTATAATATATTGGAAAAAGATTATAAAGAGAGAACAAAAATATAGAAAGAGCGTGATTTTACTTTCTACCACATTGTCGCTGGCCATCAAGGGAGATATAGTGGTCAAACTAGACAGTAATTAAACAATAAATGGTGAAAAATTAGTCTTAGTGACAGTTTACTTTTAGTTCATATCTTCTTAGTATCTTTTTATCAATATTTTTTTTTACTATATAAAGTATTTCCAAACTTTCAAATATAAATATTACTTGTATAGTCTCAATGCTACATCTGACAAAATACCCACCAAAATGCACATTTGCATTTTTTTCCTTTTAATATCCTACGAAGTTTAGGCAGAACAGGGTCAAAACCAATACGTTAATTTTAATAGTACAGAACACTCACTTTGCGGAAGCATTCTCGTAGCCATTTTATTTTGGTTCCATCAATTTTTAGTTTCCAATGGGAAAATGTATCAAAGGACGCGTCAGATAAAATCTCTTTTTACATGCCCTTTTTTGGATTCGTCGTAGAGTTTGTAGCGTTCGTAGCGCCAAAAATATTCGTAGCGCTCTCGTAGCACTCGTAACCAGATAACGAGAGAGTCAGAGAACGAGAGTTATGGTTCGTGAATTTATAGTAAAATAAAATTTTCATCCCTTCTATTCGAAAAACAATGATTGATCATGCGATGAACCACATCTATAAGAGCGAGCAAAGTAGGTATTTTCTCTTAGAGAGTTTTAAAACGGGCGTAAAAACTTTAAACTCTCGTTCTAATACAACAGGTTATGGTTTTGGTTTTCAATCATTTTTTAAATCAACATATGTATAAGGTTAAAGATCTTAAAAGTTTTTTTTTTTTTTTATAACATTCACACCAGGTCTTCAGGTCCCAAACTAGGCAGAGCCTGTGCTATGGTAACCTGATGACTGATATATATACTTATATACATATACACACCCAGACACAGGTCAAACAGACATGTTCATGCACACAAATGCTTGACCTGTCCGGGAATCGAACCCGGGACCAGCGGCTCAGAAGTCAGAGTGCTACCAACTGCGCCAACCGGCCAGCTGGGTTCCTAATCCTCCGACAATTAAACAACGTTACACTGTAAAACAGGGCGTGTTTATAATTTTTTGAAGCGATGACAGCTCAGCGGGCTGAGTGTCGCCTGTCAAACTGACGGACACTGGTTCGATCCCCAACAGCAGCTTGAGATTCCGTTGAAGGTAATACCATTATCAAGTTCCCAGCATGGTAGTAGGGTACTTTCGAATACCCGCCTGGCTAGCTACCACCCGCAAGTTTGAAAAACTGTCACCAACCACATAGTGTGTTCAGGCAGCAGTTCTTGAGAGCCAGTAAGCATTTTAGGTCTAGCTTGATAACATCTTCGACCACATCGTGGTTTTACCATCAAGTGAGATAGTGGTCCAACGCTAGATCTATACAGTATTAAAAAAAATGCTTGTTAAAACAATTTCCCTGTAAGTTTGATATCGATTCATTCATCTACATCTCTATGCGAATAGCTTTAAAAGTAGGTCGTCAAATCTCCCGACGACGACGATTATAAAGTATCTATGCACACGTAGGATGTCACCCAACTATCGTTTCCAGACGTAGGGTTGTCGCGGGAGTTCGTCATGTTTGCACGCAGCAAGATTCCGCTTCACGGTCCGTATCAACTGTTTGAATACAGATACGCCACTCTGAGTTTATTGTGAACAGCGATGGTGGATAGGGTTGTCAAGAGATGGTATTTATTTTGTAAAAATGGAAATGACAAAGTATTCTGTAGAGAGATTGGAATTTCGGTGTCGACTCTGAAATTAATTTGTGCAAAATTAAAAAATGTTTGTTCGACTATTTTAAATACTTTCTCTAAAATATCTTTAAAGTTACTAAGTTTGACATTATTGCTTATAAATTGTGTTCCACACTGTACGTAAAATGTGTATAAAATTGATAATCTATCAATTAAGTTATATGTTAAAAAATGGCACAGACTCTGGAGTCTGTGGAGTGTAATGTTTGAAAAAAAAAGGTTTTACTTTTATTGTAATAAAAAGTTTCACTTATTTTTTCCTGGCTGAGTTGAGCGTTGTCTCCATGTTATTTCAGTGTTGTATTATATTTTATTTTTAGCAAACTCAAAAATTAAGCGTATTAGAGGCCATATTTTTTTTTATATCCTACAGGTTACCGTCTATCTTTACCCTTAATTAAATGTCACTTCATTTGTGTCCTCATTGGTGGTTTCAACTAATAAATTTCATTGAATGAACGAACCACCAACGTGAGTTACGATAAATTTAATAATGAAGCGGTTACTCATTCCCTGTATAATATAGCGGTGATGCTGTGCTATAAAATTGTGATTTATTTTTCAAGATTATTAAATATCTACTAACTGGGTATGTCAATGATTAATATCCATAGATAAATATTTCAAAGTTTATGAGAAGCCTTAGAGTGATTGTCTCAGAGTAATGTACTTAATACTTGACCCAGCGTACATCTTGTTAAGGAATACAACGAAGTCCATTGTTTGAGGTAGGCAAGAGGTGAGTATAGGTTAGAAAGTGTTCTATCTGCCAGATACCTTTAGATACAAGCTGTAATATTTCAATGTTGCAGCATGTAACTGTATATCTGATAGATATAGTTTGGATATTTAAAAAAATAATAATAAGTGAGTACCGTGTTAAAAATTAGATTTTAATTGGTATTTTTATAGTGCTCTAAATTGCAGAATTACCTTTTTAAATGCTTGTGATATATTTTTTACCAAGCGATACAATAAATCCCACTAATATAATAAATGTGAAAGTTTGGATGGATGGATGGATGGATGGGTGTTTGTTTCTCAATTACACTCAAACGGCTGGACGGATTTGGATGAGACTTCGTATGTAGATACTTTAGGTCCCGTAACTAGGCTACTTTTCATCATTATCATCATCATCACGACGCGGGAAAAACCGCGGGGTGCAGCTAGTTGTATATAAATGAGTCTACCCTAAAACTGTTTGAATTTAAAACTGTTGCTGAAGTGTTTCTACCATAAGTCGCGTTCAACCCTATGCTCCCTCCCTTTCTTTCCCTCCCTCACCCACTCTTTATTGTCCCACAAATCCGATGTATCGCTTTCACTTCAAACTCGACGATATGTTAATGTGACATTTAATTCGTATCATTCAGGGATCCCATATTAATACAATATACGACGATCTTTGTGTGGGTGGTAACACTGAATAACAAGTGTATGAGTTTTGTATCGGTGTGTGTGTGATGCTTTGTTGATTGAATGGTGATGTTGGGGACTTGGATACAGATTAAATAATAGTTATTGTTTTGGTAAATTCTGCATTATGTCTCCGGATTATGGTTTAGATATCACAATAACGATTCTCTCCAATTTGCGCACCGATTTGTTCCATATTTATTTATTTATTATGGCACTCAAAACCAAATACTGTCGATAATAATCTCTCTAATTAATCCCATCCCATCCCACTAATATTATAAATGTGAAAGTTTGGATGGATGAATTTGTTACTCAATCACGCCAGAACGGCTGAACGGCTTTGGATGAAATTTGGTACGTAGATACTTTAGGTCCCGAAATAACACATAGGCTACTTTTCATCATCATCATCACCACGCGGGTAAAACCACGGGGTGCAGCTAGTAATAAATATAAAGCATATATAAGGTTATGTCTCGAAACACGTGTAGGTATACTTATCTACACATCGTGAGGTGGTGATTACAAATATGAGCTGTGTGTATAGAACTAATGTATAATACACAAATGAAATTTAAGATAAATAGTGCTATTTTAAGCTAATTTTTGTTTTTGATCTTACAAGTAACAGTGAAGTAACACATCAAATTCTCAGCATGGTTGTAGGGTACCTTCGAGTACCCGCCTGGTTTGCTATCGCCCTCAAGTTTGAAAAGCTGTCACCAAACACACAGTGAGTCCATGTAGTAGCCCTTGAGAGCCATTAAGCATCCTAGGTCTAGCGTCATAACATCTTCGACCACATCGTCACTGCCAATCAAGTGTGATAAGGGTCAAACGCGATATAATTTATTTTTATGTCTAGACAATATAAAAAACACAATTAAGAATGTCAAAGAATGGACAAAGTAGAATGATTACATTTTGCAATTTTGGATCGAGAGTATAGTTCGAGTAGTGATTAAACTGATAACTTTTCAGAAAATCATTGTATTGACGACACATCTTGATAAATAAAATCTTGATAATAGGTACCTACTATTAGGTTATGCATGGAGAAGAAAAATTTTAAATGGTGATTCAGCATAAATAATTATAATAAATACCGGTTGCGGCAAACATTTCTGTCACCCGCGGATTTGAAGTCAGTATCAACGAAAGGTTTATCGGCACCAATTATTTCATTCCCTCCATATGTGCAATATTTTTATTTATTATATATAATTTGTACCAATATTTTATTTTGTAAAATATTATTATTCTTTAATTCTAATTATGACCCCCGTCCTTTAAGTATCTTTAGATCATCTCTATACAAAGGTTGCCTGGTAGATCACATTCAATGATAAGGCCGCCCATTCTGTAAATAAATATTGTACTTTGTTTAAGATATAACAATAAAGAATTAAATTATCTAATTTAATGTTCCAATAGTCAAATTTTACGAGTATAAAATACTAACACGACGCAACATTTCAAAAGTGTATGCATAAAAAAAGTCTGCCAAATCCACAAATATCCGGATATATGCACCGTCATTCGAATATTGCCAATAAAACAGCGGTGAGCTGAAAAATCGATGTCGACAGACGAACTGCACTTCGCGTATCTCTAGCTACAGCCCGGGTGGCAATTCTGCAGTGATCCAACCACAAATGACATATTATACCAAGAATACTAGACAACAGTATTGTACATATAAGCATTGCCAGTAATGACTTATGGAACCGAAATGTGGTCTCTAACTATGGTTTCGTTAGATTTATGGTACTCTAACCTTGTACGCAAGCTCAAAGTCGCACGAGCTATGGAACGGGCTCGGGGCTCAGAAATGAGAAGATCGGCAGAAGAACGAAAGTAACTGTCATGGTGTAGCGGATTAGCAATTTGAAGGGGCAGTAGGTAGGGCACATGTCTCGAAGACCTGATGGCCGACGGGGTCGATAGGTTTTCGAGTGGAAGCCACAGACGGAAGCGCAGAACACGACGTCCATATACTAAGTGGACACACGATTTGACATCCAATCGGAGATTATTGGAAGGTGATGACGAGAATTTAGAACTGACCACAAACTGACCAATTTCGCGCTGCTAAAAAAACGTCTATATCTCTGCAGAGATGCGTCGGCTTCTTTAAAATATTATCAGCTTGCGTTTGATTCAACCTGAAATAAAGTGATGAAAAGGTCTAAAAAAAATAAAAAAACATACTTATCCTTTCCGTGTTATGCTTCTTTATTGTGTACTCTTTCCTGTTTTCTATTTGTTGGGGATTATAATTATAGCTTTTGTCATTACAAATACTTCTGTAAATTATAATATTAGTTAAATATAATTCAACTACATGGTCAATAAATTGATCGCTATTGGTATTTTATAGTGCCCAAAATTGCAGAATCAGCGCTCTAACGTTATACAGTGTCGAAGTGTGATGAATACCTACGTGGCATGTATAATATGTACCTGTAGGGTAGTCAGAACTTTTTTTTACGCATAGCAGGCGCGGTGTGAATTTAAAGTTGAGCAAGATTGAGTATTTTTCAGTTGTGGACAACCGTAATACTTGAGAGTGATGGCAGCGGAAGTTGATGGTAATATCCTTATCCACTTAATAAAGCACAAAGCACACAAAACACGTGTTGCCATCGCAACATAAAGAAAATTAATAAAAATTAGCCAAATATTGTGGATTTTGATGCGATTTGTTAACCGACTTCAAAAAGGAGGTTCCGAATTCGACCGTATATATGTTTTTTTTTTTATGTGTGTTCACGGAAAACTTCGTCGTTTATGAACCGATGATTTAATGATTCTTTTTTGTTAGATAGAGTATACTTCCGTGGTGATCCCATTTAAATTTCATCAAAATCGGACAAGCGGTTTTTGAGTTATACTTCAATAACTGAAAAGTGCTACGCGTATCTTGATATTATTGTCGCGGTTGAAGACATCCCAGAAAACACAATGACAATTAATTGATCCCGTGAGTAGCAAAGTTCACTGAAAAGAATGAAAACAAATTTTTTTAACGACAAGTTATTTCACACTTTTGAGTTGAAGTCAGTTGCATTTTTTGTTAAAATTTTAAAAAAAAAATAGATAGAGTGATTGAAGAGGAAGGTTTATATGTATAATAACATCCATTAAATAGTGGAGAAATATTATTATACCCGTGCGAAGCCGGAGCGGGCCGTTAGTTATATTTATATAAGATACTTCCTGTGCCCCGCGGTTTTACCCGCGTGGTGATGATTGGTCATGATGATTAAAAAGTACGTACCCTATGCGTTATTCCGGGACCTGAAGTATCTACACTTCATATACCATCTAAATCAATCCAGCCGTTTGAACGTGATTAATTACAAACATCCATGACTGACCGTTTGGCGCAATTGTTAGCACTCTGCCTTTTGGTCTCTGCCGCTGGTCCCGGGTTCGATTCCCGGACAGGTCAAACATTTGTGTGTGTGGTCAAACATGTCTGTTTGACCTGTGACTGGGTGTGTATATGTATATAAGTATATATATCAGTCATCAGGTTACCATAGTACAGGATCTGCCCAGTTTAGGACCTGAAGACCCTGTGTGAATGATAATAAATAAAATAAATACATCCATACGAACTTTCGCGTTTATAACATTACTAGTAGCGCCCCGCGGTTTCACCCGCGTGGATTACGATATTCCCACTACCTCAATTATCCCACGGGATCTATACTTTTTCCGGGATAAGAGTAGCTTATGTGTTTTTCCAGGGTCTACCTATCGCCATACCAAATTTCTTTGAACATACTTTCGCCTTTAAATTGGATTACACAAAGATTCCTAATTTAAAACCAAAGTAGACATCGTCAAGTAATCGTATGAGCTTAGTTGAGCTAGTTAATTTTATTAAAACAATCTATGAATTAAAAAAAATACAGCCGGAAAAGTCGTTGCTTAACCCATAGTTGATCGGCTTGGATCACACGAGTACGCTCTGTTCCGAACGCTTCCTTCCTTACCATATGTAGGTACTGATATAGAAGACATATATAATTAATGATATTATGCTTGTGATATTCATTGAATGTAACATAATGATTATTTGATGGCCACAGACAAGGTGGATAGACGACCTTACAAAGGTCGCAGGAAAAGGCTGGATGCGGGCCGCTTACAACCTGTCCTTGTAGACATCAATATGGGAGGCGTATGGCCACTCGTGGAGGTCCTATGGCTGAGATGATAATGATGACGAATAATACTTAAACATAGGTACATTTACTACAGTATATAATATGAAGGATAAACTTTAGTGTAGTAATTTTTATGACAATAGTAGGTACCTATACTATAAGAGACTATGACGTATAAATTGGCTTTACGAATATATTGAATGATTATGTGTTCGACTACAGAGAGAGAGCAACTGCAATAAAATGTGTGTCCATTGAGCATCAGGACTAAGCCATATAATAGCTCACGCCATCTTAAATGACATAAATCTCTCTCAAGTTCAGTGTTCAAGTACTTCGCTTCACACAATGGCGCGTATTGTTCGCGGAGAGATAGTCACTGAGGACTCCACCCAATGCCTTTTACACTGTTGGTTTAGCTAGACAGTTTAATTATTAGATCATAGTATACACCATGTTTCCAAGAAAATCTTTCTAAGGGTGTCAACAGTTTCATAGTATCAGAGCAAATAATTGGTCCTAATGATGCTATCTAAATTATACCCTATTTTTACGAAAGTAGCTAAACCCGGCCACGCTTTGCTGTGGCTTTATCTGATACTAGCGATCCGCCCCGGCTTCGCACGAGTAAAAAACTTGAAAAATAAAAATTATGAGGATCCTTAATTTTATTGAAAATATAGCCAATAATACATAAAAAAAACCTATGTTACCCAGGGTGAATGTAGCTTTCCAATGGTGAAAGAATTTTTAAAATCGGTCCCGCACTTTTTGAGCCAATTCGTTACAAACATAATATACAAATCTTTCCTCTTTATAATATATAGTAAGATTTAATTACTATTGCGCGCATCTATCTCTATGCCAAATTTCATTCAGCAACGAATTGACGTTCTGGCTTGATTTAGCGATCATTTAGTAGGCCAAGCTTTATCCAGCGTACCCATTGGATTACGATTTTCTCGTAATTCTTTTATTCCACGGGAATCTTATATTTTCCGATCACGTTTAGGATTTGTAGAATAAATAAAAATAATCTACTACTACTATACGTAGGCTGTTCCAAAAATAATTAGTAAAATTAAAAATAGTTTGAGTATGAAAAAGTTTACTTACAGCTTGTTACAATCAGCAACGCGGAAATACTGCTGAAGCGATAAGAGTCGGATCATATAAACGTCTCAACCACCTTTGTCTACGTCGTCTCATTTAAATAAAGAATCCGATTCCTAAAACCTGCTGCGGGCGCTTTAGTTGATTGATTTAATCAACATGTATCCTCACATTACTAACTCTTTGTTTCAGATGAGCTCAGTGCAGGAAGAAAAACCTCCTTTAGAACCACCGAAGACAAGCGTGCGAGACATTAGAAACACCGAACTTGTTTCTCGACTTCTTGCAGCCACTCCACCGTATTTATACAGCGCACTGCCTCTACAGCCTCATGCATTCTTCTTCAGCGAAATGCTACGTTCCTTCGTTAATGCGCGTCACGGTTGCCGCCCGCCTCACTATCATCGCAGATTCAAGAGGCGAACACATAAATACTTTGCGGAAAATGAAAACGAATGGCGACGCGACTGGCCGAAACAGGAAGAAGAAAAAAAAGAAGAGTTAAGACCAGAGGTTCCTTTAGAATTGACTGTCGATAAGCATCCGCGTGTACGTGATCCTTCTCCAAGGAGAATGTCACCGAAAACTGAGCGAAGCGTATCAAACAGTCCTGGTCCTCCAGGCCGACATTCTTCCTATGTGGATGTTGGTACAGAAGAACTGCCTAAGCCATCTCCTTGTGTCGGAGGGACTCCTCAATCTCAAGACAATTCCGGGATACCACAACCTAACTTGATTTTACCTCCACCGCCACCCATGTGGTACCCTCCACTCTACAATCCTCAATTTGGTGTGGACCCGTTAAACTTTTTCATCGATTTGCGTGTGTCCGGTCATATTTACGATAGAAAACGTATGGAAGAGGGATCTAACACGAATATAAGTCAAGAAGCACCTCCAGCTGACATGGGACTGGACAAGCGTTTGGGCAGAGATTTCGGTCAGAGACCTCGTCATGTGTCGGCATTTTCTGTGCCCGTTCGGAGCTCCAATCCTACAGATGGTGGTGAAAAGTACTTCGACTCGAACACTGGTATGGTGAATGGAACCTCATATATTATGAGGAATTTAAAGCGCGTTTATGATGACCTGGGAACATCCCACAGAGAAAAAGATGTGACCAAAGATGAGGACACGAAGTTGGAATCTTCGGACGTAGATGAAGAAGACATCATAGATTAATTTGCTAATTGTCACTGTCAATTCATTAATGTTCATTATAGGATGTTTGCGTTTCCTCTTCTAGTCCACTTCTAGTCTTTTATAAGATTAGATGTACCTAACCATAATTATGTATATACGTTATTTCTATATGTAATGTTTACTATGCAAAATCAAAATATATGTAAATTAAATTAACCTTCAATCTGTAAGCTAATCTAAATTATGTGTAAGTAACTAGGTATTTAATAAAAAATTTGAAGCTCTTGTTCATTGTAAATATAAAAAATACGACAAATTTAATATTATAAAGTACTCAAAAATCATCATAATACCATATTGTAGAAAAGTATTTCAGGTATTGTATCCATACTATCTATCTAATATAAATGTTAATAAAATTATTACTTACACTTTCTATCATTATTTGTGTTCCTAAAATATTACAAAACAATAGATGATACTTAGATCATGTAATGTACCTACCTACTGTTTGCGGGGTTCTGAGGTTTTAATTCAGACCTTCATTGTTATCAGCGAGTTGCTGGCTTTGCTTGGAGACTACCGAAAGTTAGGTCTGAATATGTCAGAAATGATAATGATGAGATAATTATAACTAGAAAATATACCTTAAAGGTCATCTTAAATTTTATTAGAAAATTGGTAATCCCTCCACAAAACGTTAAAAACGCAATATAGAATTTCAGTAAAATGACTCATATAGTGCCCGTGGAGTGCAGAAGTTTCGCTTTCTGATCAGTGGCAGAAGTGAATAATTTAATATGAATTCAATGGGAACTGATATTTTATATCATTCGCTCGCTTTCGCATACACAATACGTTCCGATTTGCTTACTAGCGTGAGCACTCTCAGTACCTAATATGTTCATCTCGGAACAGCTAAATCCTTACGTACGAACGTATGCACTGTGAGCGCAAAACGAAACGTAGGTACCCAATATTTCTTAAATTTATTGTTTTATTTTGATTATCAAAACAAAGTTCTTCTTGGAAAACCCTGTATACTTGTATAAGTAGTTCAGATAAGTGGTAATTTTTCGCACAAAGCCTTATGCTTCCACATTCTCTATGGATACGTCTGTCTGACAAGTGGATTGTAGGTATATCTTACCTTTATCAAAAAATCTAACTTAAACGAGACATTATGAATAGACAAGCTGGAAACAAAAACCTATATAATTAATTTATAGGAATAATATTTACAACTCTAAGTCCCACTTGCATCAACCAATTTTTTTGAGATTTTTGCCGAAATCTCGGATAGTTTCGTCGATGCAAGTGAGCCTTAGTACCTATAATAGGTACGTAGACAACTTATAGGTAACCTGTAAGTTTTCTTTAGAAGAGAAACGGAAATCGCTGTCTTTCTGTTATGATGAAATCCAAAGGATTATTAGGTAATAGCATGTCGACAGGTGTAGTATCTCACATTATGTGTAATGATGGATTATGCGGATCTGAATGTAGGGCAGCAAAAGAGCTGGATGAAAGGTAGGTAAGTGCATTGCATGTGGCAAAGATGCGAATTTTGCGATGGATGTGCGGTGTGACTAGAATCGATAAAATAAGGAATGGGTAGGTAAGTACCTACATCAGAGGAAGCTTGAAAGTAGCACCAGTGAATGATAAGTTGAAGGGGAATAGATTGGCTTGGTGGGAATAGATAGGCATGTCATGAGGAGGGATGACAAACATGTAACAAAAAACAGTAGGTACCTACTTATCATGAATGTGGTCAAATATAGATGTAGGAGAATGCCGAAGAAGGCATGGATGGACTGTGTGAAGAATTATATGTTTATGTAAGGTGTGAGCACTGAGACGACTAATGATAGAAGAGAACGGAAAATGAAAACATTTTGTTCCGACCCCGCCTAGTGGGGGATAAGGACAAGAAGAAGAAGGTATAGTATCTCACATTATTTATCTCGTCACTTTAGTTCCAGATGGCGGAAGATTAAATCAGAAATAGACTGCCTCATATAGAGTACTCTTTGCCTCGTACTCATAGATAATACTTATACGGAAATATACGAAAAACTGCCACTATGAAAAATATAGTAGCATTCGTACTTCTTGAAAAGTTGCACTAAGAATTAGATCTTTGGTTTATCATACATTTCTGTTGAACTAATATGATTGTTTCAATGACACTTTGTTTCAATGACATTAATTATTTTGCAATTGTAGAAATACAATAAATAATAAAAATAATTGAAAACAATAGTGGAAAATTACATTTCTTTCTGGCAGCACCAGTCACCACGCGATTTGTACTTTTTCTTCGTACTTGATACTGGGACGGATCTTCTCGAAGTTTAAAGTAATTATATTATATATTCAAATAAAATGTTTGGTCAACAACCTATTTTAGTTTTGAGTAAGTATTGCGGTAACATTTAAATTATATGGGTTTTAAGTTATTAGTATCTACGACAAATGTGATATCATTTCAGGCCAAAACACAAAACGTGAGTCCGGCCGGAAAGTTCAACTGGAAAATATAAGTGCTGGAAAGGTAGTTCTCCTTCACAAATATATTCAAGGTATAATTTGCTACTCAAATGTCACAATGCAGTGATATATTAATATGTGTTGTGTTTATTTTAGACAATCGCGGACGTTATACGAACATGCCTTGGGCCACAGGCTATGTTGAAAATGTTGATGGACCCCATGGGAGGGATTGTGATGACCAACGATGGTAACGCCATTCTTCGCGAGATCACAGTGCAGCACCCTGCTGCTAAAACTATGATTGAAATAGCCAGAACTCAAGATGAAGAGGTTAGAAAATGTATCTTTTGTTTAGAAATTGTTGGGTATAATTCTCAGTCCTTGATAATTTGTATAGAAAGAATCTCAAACATACATTTTTGTCGAGATCTGAGTGAATGTGGCATATTCTGCCAAACTCCCACTCATATACCACCTATGCTACTATCAGAATATCTATTTTCTCTTGTACATTTTGTTAATAAGGTTGCATAAGTTTCATGAAAAAGAAATACACGCTTTATTTGAGTTATAGACCTATGAGCTCTATGTCTTGTCTGTCACTTCTTGTAGGATAGTGAAAATGTTATGTTTTATGTGCTGACGATATAGGAACAGAATATACTTACGTTAATTTAAGACATTTAAACAACCAACTAATACCAGCTCAGATTACCTTCTTACTTAAGAAACAAAAAAGTTATTACCCCCTCCACTGCTAGGAAACAATTTTTAGAACACATAAATCATCTAAAATGTAGCACTATTAGCAAATTTTAACGATGATTCACCTTATTTGTGAGACTATTGAAATTAGCATTTCCTGTGTAGTAACCGAGTCCATTGAGGATTCAAAATTCCTAATGTATAATTATTCATTTCATTGTACATTAAATGTAAAAATGTGTGTGTGTTACTATATTTGTTTCCAATCATGCTAAAGGGGCTGAACTGATGAGCATGAAATTTTGTATGACGATTTTTAGATTTTTGAAATAAAATTATTGACAGAACCTAATTTTTACTCAGTCTATGCAGGTGACGCTGTCATCAAACGCAGCTAGTAATATTATAAAGTTTAAGTTAATGCAGGTTAGCCTACATATAGGAATATTTAAGGTAAAATCATGGATATGATTTCACTTCACCGCTGCTCATTGCTTTTCTGTGCAGTGATCGTTCCTACAAGTCATTCTGAATATATGGCTCATATTCAGAATGATTTGTAGGAACAATCACTAACTAGTTTTAAAAAATAGTTCTGATTTGCATAACATATTTTTCATTCATTCAAATTACACTATCAATGCTTCTAATATAAATTCCAGGTTGGAGATGGCACAACTTCAGTCATTGTCCTGGCTGGTGAGATGCTCGCCGTAGCAGAACCCTTCCTCTCACAGAACATCCACCCAACTGTTATCATAAGAGAGTACCGTCAGGCATTGGAGGATGCGGTAAAAATTCTGCAGGACAAGATCTCAGTGCCAATTGATATGAATGATAGGGACAAGCTTAAGGAAGTTGTGAGTATAATTCCATGTTAAGATGCTTGTTGCAGTATATGACTTAAAATGGATGTTTCATGTGACGTGAGTATATTAGATAACGCTTTTACTTAGCACCCATGTATGGAAGGTTTAATAGCAACAATTTAGCTTGGTATGGTCATATGAGCATAGATGAAAAACATATAACAAAAACAGTGTGGGGACAGAAGTAGAGGAAGGCTGAAAAAGGTGTGTATGGATTGTCTGAAGAATATTTTTATGTGCTAGTGATCGGTGATATAATGGTGTGGAAGAGGAGAACATGTTGTACTGACCCACCTAGGTGGGATAGGACAACAAGAAGATGATTACTAGCAAATACACACTTGACGTAGTCCTTATGTATATAGAACCATAACATAAAAATTATAAAGGCAATAAGTATCAACATAGGGAGTTAATGACACTAGTATAAAAGAGAAAGTTTTTTGTCATTTCTTGTGAGTATGTTTGTTACTCCTTATCACTAAAACATCTGAAAGGATTCGCATGAAATTTGGAATGAACTTCTTGGAATAGCTTATACCCTGGAATAACACATAGGCTACTCTTTATTCTGAAAATATTTACTGTTCCAATGGGTAAGACACAAAAATCATTGGTGGGTAACGCCGTGAGGCGCAGCTAGTTTACCAAAGGCTCTGGTTAAGTATTGGCTACATGGATAAAAAAACTTCTCCTTTTAAGTATAGCTTCTGTGACTTATTAAACATATTTTTTGAATAATAATAAAACTTATTGTTAGAAACTATTTTTATTGAGTCACACAAGCTATGGTTGAAGTGGGTACATATCCACTCTAATCTGATGGGTATCGGGATCGAAAAGTTCTTGACTGGACTCATGATTATTTTTCAATCAAGAGAACCTGAATATCATGGCATATATCCAGAAATTAATGGCCTATATCTAGTAGTCCACCTACATCTATGTATGTCCAGGACCATATTATGTCCACTATGTCCACATCTATTTCCTCAAAGCAATCTCATTAAAAGAGTTTACATATGGGTGCCATTAGAGAAAACATGATACCTTACTGAGAATCAGTGTGATTTAGACCTTTAACACTGAAATACCTCTCCAGTAAAAATCACACAAATTCTTAGATTGACAGTTGAGTTGCTCCTAATTATGTTGAAGTTAATTCTTTTTATTTTTTGATAGAATATTTGGCAGTTCACATATCTTACAATTATTTGCTGTTAAACAGGAGATGTAAGTTATGTGTTCGTAATGTATGTTATTTGTTCATTTTTCAGATCCGTTCATGTGTTGGTACCAAATACATTGGTCGTTGGGCAGACCTTGCAGTAGACATCGCTCTGGATGCAGTGAACACGGTCACAATCAATGATAATGGCAGAGTTGAGGTTGATATCAAAAAGTAAGTATCTATGTTTTTAGTTGATATGTCTTATATTTAATTGAGTAATCTGTTTTACATTAAGGTCTAAATTAACTGACATAAACAGATCTTAAAATAAACCAATTTCACCACCTTAAAATGTCTAATACATTGTTATAAGTTGGCATTTAACCAATGTGTTACTTGATGTTAATGGATACCCTGGTTTTAAGATGTATGGTGGCTTCCTGTTTAATTATATTTTCTGTGACTTTACATTATGAATGCACTTGTTGAATTTTATTTGCTATAATATAACCTATTCACCAAGAGCTGTCTGTACTGTATCAACAAGTGCAGTAGCAGTATTACTCAACCTTCAGAAGCTCTTTATGGCATAGAAAGAAGGAAAAATGTACATATTTGTTGCCTCCGCCTTAATTCGCTCTCCTCAGACATGAGGAGAGTGAATTAAGTCTCTCCTCATGTCTGAGGAGAGCCCTCTATGACCCTTGTCCGAATGAAGTCACACCATCTTCCCCGTTCGCTGCGATGTGAATTGCATTGTAGACAGGTGTTTCCAAAGTGGTGTGGATTTGATCACACCAACGCATGGGGCTGCGGCCTCAAGCTCTGTATTTATTCCCAACAAATACACAAATTGAAACCATACACGCAAAGGTGAATTAATATAACAGTAAACTGTATTTTTTTATGGCTAATATTTGTACTCAGTACTAATCTGTGTAACAATACACAAGGCTGTTTTACGGGGTACTCTTGCTCAAATAAAAAGATAAACTCCATTGTACTTGCTATCCTCTACTTTATTATATTATGTAGTCTGCTCAAGTAATAATTCCATTTTGCCTTTCATACCTTATCAATGGACCTCTGCTTGTAGGGAGAATATCTGAATTTGTGATGGCTTTTGACAGCCTCTTTCACAAGTGGTGGCTATTGTGCACACATAGTGGCAATATAACTTAGTGTCTGGTCTCCTCGATTACAATTCACATTGGACCAGCGAAGAGGATACCCATTCTCTGTCTTTGAAATTGGGTAGGTTGTATTGTTTATCTAGAATTTTGGTATTCATGATATCCGCCTAAATACAATTCGATGTTTGGTACATGAAAGACTAGCTGCGCCCCTCGGTTGTACCTGCGTGGTGATGAAAAACGCTGATGATGAAAGTAAGCCTGTGTGTTAATCCAGTGAATTCCAGTGTATAAGCTATCTCCATACCAAATCAGTGTAGTGGTTTGAGCCTGAAGATGTAACAAACATACACACAAACTTTCGCATTTATAATATTAGGACAGTATGGTGGTTCCTTTCCAGGCGGGCAATAATACATCACCTCTAGGGTAAGGTCAAGCCGAGGTAGAAATGAATCCGGCAATTCCCTGTTTGTGTCCATCTCGTGTTATCATCTCTTCAAAGTTGTATGATTGTATCCAAATATTGTTACTCATGACGCTGACACTTTCCCCAGCTATGCCAAAATTGAGAAGATCCCTGGAGGCACTATTGAAGAATCAAGTGTGCTGAATGGAGTGATGGTTAACAAAGATGTGACACATCCCAAGATGCGTCGGTATATTGAAAACCCACGTATTGTTCTTCTGGATTGCCCGTTGGAGTACAAGAAGGGAGAAAGCCAGACAAATATCGAAATTGTTGGAGAACAGGTGAGCCTTTGTTATTCATTCATTCATTCATAACAGCAATAGGTCGTCCACTGCTGGACATATGCCTCCCCACGTAGGGGGATTTGCCAATACTCGCCACGCTTGGCAGGCGGGTTGGCGAGCGCAGTATGATTTCCTATCCTCAGAAGGCGCCGCTACCCACCTTCTGGTACATGATCCCTTAGCCGACTCTTACGGCACCCATGGGAAGAAATGGGGGAGTACTATTCTAGACCGGTACCACCACGGCCTTTGTTATATTTGTTTATAAATTAAATTAGTATAGCAATATATCCTTCTTTCAAAGAATTTATTGTTTGTATTTATGTGACACCACTACTTCAATAAGATAAGATAATTTTATTCATGTTTCACTAGGATGAGTTGGTACAGAAGCCTTACACTAAAAATTACTTCTTCTTCTCAGCACTTGGGCATCCACTGCTGGACATATGCCTCCCCCTTATAAGGGGATTTGCCATTTCACGCCACGCTTGGCAGGCGGGTTGGCGAGCGCAGTATGTTTTCCGATCCTCAGAAGGCGCTGCTGCCCACCTTCTGGTACGTGATCCCTTAGCCGACTCTTACGGCACCCGCGGGTTGAGATAGAGGAGTACTATTCTAGACCGGTACCGCCACGGCACATGGTACTACTATTTACTATTAACTTAGATGTCAAAATCTTAATGTGTTTCCAATGTCAATAACCGTCAATTGTTTCACTATATATAATACAGTCATAGTTTAAGACAAATACATATGAGTATTTTCTATACAAATCAAATATCCTTTGAACACCAAATATTCTTTGTCTGTAGTACAAATAATATGGAGTGTTGGTATAGCACATTTGCACAAACTAATTCTCTGTCACAGTTGTACAATACAATGCAAAAATCTTTATTATCTCTACCAGAAAAAGAAATAAAATATGATACTTAAAACTAAACTTAAACTTTACTCGTAATACTTGGTACGATAATGGGCGGCCTTATCGCTTGTAGCGATTTCTTCCAGGCAACCTTTGGATGCACAGAAACTGAGAAAGGAGCAGATAGTAGGTGTGCACTACACCTATCTATTTCACTAATTAGATCTAGTGCAAATTGTTATATATATTCTTATTCATCAATATGTTTAATATGTACTATTAATGAATAAATATTTTTTTATAATGAATCTGGAAAACATTACTAAAACAAGAGAAAATTATGATAAAAAAACAACATAGTCACATATGAATCGGATCTATAGAATTAATGATAAATAATGTTTTTTGACCATATTTTCGAAAATTGGCAGAGATTTAGCATGTATGTCCACAGGCAAGGAATTCATGTACTGCTTGAACAGTAAAAGACTGCATAATGTTGAGAAGTATGCATAGGCGAACTAAGTAGAATATTATAAAGAATGTAAAGATACCCACAAACCGACACCACCCAACTTATATGACTTGCCATAAATTCACAAGCCCGGCTGGCCTTTACGCCCTATAGTTAGCCAAATTGATTCACCCACTTACAAACTATCTAAACACATGGCCCGTATTCTACACCATGATATGGGTAAAATGCATAGTTTTGTAAAGGACTCAAATCATTTCGTTCAGTTGTTGGAAGACGTTCAAATCTGGCTATATGAAGTATTAGTAAGTTTCGACGTCACTTCCCTGTTCAAAATTGAACACCTTGTGAACAGGATATAGTTACATCTACATGTAACTATAAAGATTATTAACACCATAGTACAGGATACCAGTTTACTTGCTAAATACGTCGAGTGGACAGAACTCTGCTTAAAAAGTGGATATGGAAAGAAGAATACTATCTGCAAGTGGACGGGGTGTCTATGGGCTCTCCTATTGCTCCCGTGGTGGCTGACATATTTATAGAGTGGTTTGAAAACCTGACACTTAATAAATACAGCATCGCTTAAACCTCGACACTGGTGGCGATATTTCGACGATATTTTTGCAGTCCTTGCTAAGGGCTGCACACTTGTCCTCAGTACCAAGATCACTAATTAACCGAGCTCTGAGATTGTGTGATCCCCTATATGTAGAAACAGAGCTTGAGAACGTGAGGGTAGTACTAGAGGATAATGGTTACATGTGGAGACAGTGCTGTCGGTGGCTTGATAAAATGAAAGAGCATACGGCCAACGACGGTTGAACGATCCCCAATTTATTTACCTTTCGTAAAAGGAGTAACAGACAAAATCGGATACCTCTTACGTAAGAAGTACAACATCAGGCCGTTCTTTCGTGCTTCAAGTCAACTTCGACAGATGCTGTGTTCCCCGAAAGACAAAGACCTTCTCAGTGTGCCGGGTGTCTACAAAATACCTTGTGACTGCGGAAAGAGCTACGTGGGAGAGACTCGACGTAATGTCGCAACCAGACTTGCCGAACACATAAGGAGCATTAAGAATATGGATACAACTAGATCTGCCATCGCAGAACACGCACATCTCTCGGATACCAGGCACTTCATTTGGTTCGACAAAGCCTTTATACTGTCTAAAGAGAAATTTTATATACCTCGGAAAGTACGCGAGGCAATAGAGATCAACCGTCATCCGAATTTTAACATAGATCGTGGATGGAGCCTGCCACCTGCCTGGACACCAATTCTTTATGCTACCTCAAGTCGAAAAGTGATAGGTAGTCTAGAGTATGACACTGTCAGCGTCGTCTGTTCCCATGTATTCGGCGGTGATGAAGAACACAGTGAAGAAGAAAATGTGTGGTACATTTTCTTCGTCACTATGCTCTCCATCACCTCGGACGATGACGCAGCGCGCTACCAGTCCCGGGCGCACCCCTTCAACACATACTGCGCCCCGCCGGCTTACGGTAAACGATTACTTTACTATTGTGAATGTGATACATGCCCTAACTAATGAACCTGTTCATCTGTTTGTGTGAAACAAAATTGTTTGAAGGTTATTTTGCAATAATTTCTTATCTTATATGTCTTAGAAACTGTAAAATGTAATTATGTTTTGTTTTTTAATACTTGTATGATGAATTTATATGCCTCTGCATTATGTCCATTTAGTGTAGTCTACTTTAGTATATTCTGTAACTATATAGGATCATTTTGTTACCTGTCTGTCAAGACCTTTTTGTCTCATGGACGCGTGGAGGTATCGAGGTTCAACGCGGAGAGACTGGGCGGTTGGCACAGTTGGTAGCACTCTGCCTTCTAAACCGCTGGTCCCGGGTTCGATTCCCGGACAGGTCAAACATTTGTGTGTATGAACATGTCTGTTTGACCTGTGTCTCAGTGTGTATATGTATATAAGTATTTATATCAGTCATCAGGTTACCATAGTACAGGCTCTGCCTAGTTTGGGACCTGAATACCTTGTGTGAATGTTAAAAATAATAATAATATCAAATGCTCGACTGTATTCCTATGGAGGTTTAAAATCATTTTTTTGACGTGATAACGTTTTATAAATTGATGAATGCCAAAATGAAAAATAGTAACGGTAACATTCCTGTAACGTTCCACCTAAGTTTTATCTAGATCTAGATAATATAATCAAAGTCAAAGTCAAGGTCAAAGTCAAGGTCAAGGTCAAAGTAAAAGTAAAAGTCAAATTCAAAGTCAAAGTCAGTCAAAGTCAAAGTCAAAGGTCAAAGGTCAAATGTCAAATGTCAAATGCCAAATGTCAAATGCCAAATGCCAAATGCCAAATGTCAAATGTCAATGTCAAATGGAATCAATGTCCTAGCAATACAAAGAGGAAACGCTGCCAGCATCTTGGGTACAATGCCGCAGGGGCCCGTTTTAGATTTAATTTAGTTTTTATTAAATGTTTAAGGTTTTTATTTTAAGTTAGATTATTTTATTGTTATTCTAAATTATGTCAAATGTCAAATGTCAATGTCATACATGATTATGTCGTTATCACGTAAATCTATCGTCCGTAAACCGACTTTACAGACAACCAATTTTTTAATTATCACACTTAAACCCCCGCACTAGGATTCCCTGTATCGCGGGAGGCTTGGACACACACATTCACAGCACACAAACATCCAAGACCCGAGACAAACACCTACACTCATCGCACAAATGTTTGCCCCTGCCGGGATTCGAACCTAGGGTCCCGGAGACACAGTAGTCATGTCACTGACACTAACCACTGCACCACGGCCACCGTCAATTTTCTATGTAAAGTCAATCAAAAGATGTTTATGTCTGTTTATGCCGCATATTTTGACACTCAAAAAAGAAGCGAAATTATAGGCACTATGTGTATAGGATTTGATTGACGTTGACCTTGTATCATGAAATTTGGTATGGTGCAATATCATGTAGCACAAGAAGGGAAAAATGCGTAAGTCGTAAATGTTTGGTAACGTCACAAAATAATCTGACTTCTACCATAAATAAAATGTTTTTGCCAACTTACAAAATAACTGGTTGACAATTAAATTGAAGTTTAATTTTTTCGAATTTTAATTCTCCAGGACTTCACAAAATTGCTGCAACTCGAAGAGGAGCATGTCCAGAGACAGTGTGAAGATATCATCGCCCTCAAGCCCGATGTGGTGTTCACTGAAAAGGGAGTCTCAGACTTGGCACAACACTATCTGGTCAAGGCTGGAATCACGGCAATTCGCAGGTTAGAAAATTACTCAGGATTACTCAGGAGTATTTGAATTTTTGCTTTGGATATGACTGATACCTGTCTCTATCCTTCCTTACTAGTTTGCTTTTGTCTGAATACATTGAGCTTCATCCTCACACCATATGCTTGTTGACAGATTTTCAACCTGACGCTAAACAGGCAGGTACTATAAATGTACCAAATGAATAAATGTGCTTGCTTTCTTTCTTTCTTACCATATGACCATAATGATAATCTGATAATGTTACCTACGCCGCAAGTACAAGCTAGAGATGTGATTAATCTAAAGACCGTCAGATTCGTGGCAGACACTACCTCGACCGAGGCTATGAGCATTTTTTATTATTGAAAGGTTTGCAAAACTGTACGCATCACGAAACTTGCGTAAGACAAAAACGTAATAATCTGTCAGGTGAATAATGTTCTAGATGTAAATATGTTCCTATGCCACCTCCCATCTGGTATTGATAGGCATTATACGGAGTTGATGATTATTTTGTTGTCATAATTAAAAATAATAAAATATAATTTTTTTAATCATAATTAATATTTTTTTTTCCCAAGTGATATTATTTTACTAAAGCTCTCAATGTTGTCTTAACATGTATTTTCTGTACTCACATTTGAAGCAAATAAATAATATTCTATTCGGAAATTATGTATAGATTGGTATTATAGAATAGATTCTAGATTCGGTTGATGCCATATAGATTTAGCCTGAAATGATGAGGTTTTTGCCGGCGTACGCCTTTCTTAGGTGATTGTCAGTCTTCTTGTAGTGTATTGATTTATGGTATACACTAATATTATATTATATATTTTAAGGCTCTATAGGGCTGACATGAACACAATGTTTAAAAATCCTTTTAAATAAATAGGAAAATAGATTATACAAAGTGTAATGCTACTAAACATAATCATCAGGGATCTGGTGATATACTTTTCCACACATATCTCGTGTCCGTTTGTAAGAATAATTAAGCATATAAAAAAACGATATGATCAACTTCCACTGTTTAACGGTTGTCAACCTTTTCATGAAAATCAAGAGAATTACTGAACTGATTCCAAAGAAAAATATTATTAGACAAATTTGAAAGTGCACCCTGTCATGTAAAAAAGAATCATTCAAAGCAGTTCATAGACGACGGAGTTACACAAACGTAACAACGTGACGTAACAAAAATAAAAATAACCCCTCCTCCGCTATTGGAGGCTGGTTAAAAATCTAAAAAAGTATCGTGTTTGACTGATATTGCATTTGTTATAATATCTAATAGATGAATCAATTGTTTGAGGCATGAGGTGTTTCCTTTTTGTGATATTAAAATTGATATGCATGGTTTTAAATTATAGTACATAAAGGAGAGCTTTTTTTGACATGACGCTTGATCACGCGCCCGGGCTTTATCAATTAACTAGCTGCGCCCTGCGGTTTTACCCGTGTGGTGATGATGAGAGAAAAGTAGCCTATGTGTTATTCCGGGACCTGAACTATCTACATACCAAATTTAATCCAAATCCGTCCATCCGTTTGCGCGTGATTGAGTAAAAAACATCCAAACAAACTTTCGTTTTTATAATATTAGTAGGTTTACTAGGATAAGCACCACTGGTGGACATTTGCTGAACTAAATATAGGTGTTAGACAATACAATGCAAATTTTTTGCCGAGAAAGCCTTGGTATTTAAAAAGAATTTGGTTGTGATCTTCAAACTAGGCAAGCCTGTATCGTGACTAAATTTTATATGACAAGTAAGAAACTTACAGAAAAGTATATTTTACATAAGCCTCAGGTATACTATAGCAGATAAAAGTATTGTATTTGTGATGGGCACATGAACTCTGATTTCCTCGTATAAGTCAAAAGTGGTGTTTCTTAAGTTATTGAGATTGCCCCGACGCAATGGTAAAGGTGTGATTGAAGTACGTTTACCTCGTATCGCGTGTGACAAGATCTATGCATCAAACCGCGTAATATTGTATTTGTCATGATTTAATATAAACCATGTATACACAGGCTACAGGTTGCTATGGATGCATAACAAATACTCAAACAAATTGTATACAAAATATTAACAACCCATAAAATCATTTCCAGACTGCGTAAAACCGACAACAATCGTCTCGCACGCGCTTGCGGCGGCACCATCGTCAATCGTACAGAGGAGCTGAAAGAATCCGACGTCGGAACGCAGGCTGGCAAGTTCGAAATCAAGAAAATTGGCGATGAATACTTCACGTTCGTCACTGAGTGCAAGAACCCCAAGGCTTGCACCATTCTCCTGAGAGGCGCTTCAAAGGATGTCCTCAACGAGATCGAGAGGAATTTGCAAGATGCTCTACATGTTGCTAAGAACTTGGTAAGTTTGTATCTAGAAAGTTCGATAGAATTCAATTTTAATTTCTAAAGTTTAACATACACTGTAAATACTCAGGGCTTGCACTATTCTGCTAAAAGATTTAGCAAAAGTTGTCTTCAACTAAGTAAAAAATAATTCAAGTTACAAAAGAAAGGTTAAACCATAAATTGTAGAACATTTTCTCTAGTCAAACTAGTTAGTACTAGTTTGACTAGAGAAAATGTTACTATGCTAGTTACATAGTAAATCTGGTAGCAAAAGAGATAATATTGTCAAAATCTGTTTAGAGCCGCTATTTCCTCAATAAGGCCGCGCGAGCGCCAAAACGACGAGATGGCAAAATTGAAATTTACAATGAGCACATCGAAATCTATTAAAATAAGGTGCAATAGCTAGTATATTTGTATCTAACGATATATGTGTAAATTATTATTGTTTTCAATGGCAGCACATGCATAGAGTGTAAAAGAGCGAGGTGCATAAAGTTATTGTGTAGATAAGGACAAACAAAAACTAATTTATAATCCAAATCTCAAAAAGAGCTGTTTTTGTGATAACCAAAATGTAATTATAACTTTTGTTTGTCGTTTTAACAAATCGGAATAAAATAAAAGATATGCATTTAATAAATTCTATCCACGTGATACTGAATTGGCTATCTTGATGGACAAGAAGATCCGCTACATATATGGATGCATGGCTCGAGCCCCATACTATCCTCCAAAACACTTTTGTTATTGTAATCACATTATCATCATCTCATCATTTTGGGGACGAGACATTGGGCCCGTGGGGACCGGGAGCTCATCAGATTTTCCAAAACTTACAGCCGGTAGCGGGTTGGAGCATTTGAGTTATCTATAGGCTACCAATAGCTAGTGGATTGCTCAAATGTTATTGTAGTAGTTGCAGTATTGTAATTAGTTATTAGTATTTTATTTTAATAAAGGCATCTCATCAATAGAATATCCACTTCTGGACATATGGCTCCCCTAACTATGTCCACAAGGAGTCGGAAGAGGACTGCAATCAGACTCTTCTTTTAATCTTTGTCAGGTTCGTCTTGTGTGTGATGTCTTGCCTACTGTCATTTCAACTTTTTCTGCTGATAGGCTAATTTGGTGACATACGTTTATTTTACAGAGCTCATCATTTATAATTCGGGTAGAGAAACCCATAAAGTCCCCTAGCTATCTCCATACATTGTTATCAGAGAATTATTAATTATGTTGTTTGTCAGGTATTGAACCCGCGGCTGGTGGCGGGTGGCGGCGCGGTGGAGATGGCGGTGTCGCAGGCGCTGGGGGCCAATTCGGCTCACAACACGCCGTACCGTGCAGTTGCTCAAGCTTTAGGTAATATATAGTTACTGTGTTTACTTTAATCCTATTTAGTCGGAAAAGTGCCCTATTCGATTGATAGAGCATATACGGCTATCACATACTATATTATATAGGCATATAATATTATAATACATGACATTGATATGATTCCTAATGCAAGAAGTAAAATTAATTATTATAATTTTGCGGTACTGTTGCATGTGCCATGTTTACGAGAAATAAAAACAAATAAAATACACTAGTTGCGCCCCGTGCTTTTACCGGCGTCGTAATGATTGATGATGATGAAAAGTGTTGTGTTATTCCAGGGTCTAACCTATCTCCATACCAAATTTCATCCAAATTTGGATGAATGTTATGTTTTTCATGGTTCTGGTTGCGCACGACCCTTTCTCGCTACACGTTTCTTAAACGGTACTTTATTGTAACTGTTCCTTAAGAAGCTCTTTGTCGTTCAACTCTGACAAAGCAATAAAGCGGTTTAGAGTTACAATCTCACACATTATGTTAATGGTGAAAAAATGCCAGTGTTATTTGTCGTGTTTTTTTGTACTTTTTCATCATGCGGTCTCTTTTACGTTTGTACGCCTGACAGCCACAACATGATTAATTGGCATCAGATTCTTTTATCATATTTATATGTACAATCCTGGAGTCTTCAAGTCGCGAGTGAATAGGTACCTTCTAGGTTTGCGTGCTAAATCCTAGACAACGGCATCACTTATAATCAGGTGAGACAGTTGTCAAACGCAAACTTATAATATGTAAAAAAATAAAAAAATTGTACATGAGTTATTGCTTATGTATTTATCATCATCATCATTATCATCATCATTATCATCATCATGATCTCAGCTATAGGACGTCCTCTGCTGGATAATTCATACATCTCCCCCATTGATTTCGACAAGGACCGGTTGGAAGCGGCCCGCATCCAGCCCCTTGCCTGCGATCTTAGTCAGATCTTCTGTCCACCGTGTTTTACACTGTATTTCTTATGTTGTACTTTAGTTTCGTATCATGATAAAGTGTTAAATGAAGTGATTGTGTGGTTCGCCAGAGATCATCCCGCGCACGCTGGCGCAGAACTGCGGCGCGAACACGATCCGCACGCTGACGGCGCTGCGCGCGCGCCACGCCGCGGGCGCCTCGGCCGCCGGGATCGACGGGGAGACCGGGGAGATCGTGGACATGGCCGTCAAGGGGATCTGGGAGCCGCTCGCTGTCAAACTGCAGGTAAACATCAACATCATTTATTCTTATTCACTGTATAAGGAGATAGAATACGTACATACGATTGGCCGGTTGGCGCAGTTGGTAGCACTCTGCCTTCTGAGCCGCTGGTCCCAGGTTCGATTCCCGGACAGGTCAAACATTTGTGTGTATGAACATGTCTGTTTGACATGTGTCTGGGTGTGTATATGTATATAAGTATATATCAGTCATCAGGTTACCATAGTACAGGTTCTGTCTAGTTTGGGACCTGAAGACCTTGTGTGAATGTTGTCCCATATTATTATTATAAAAATAAAACATGCAATGTGTAACAAAAATGTGTACTAATACTGAAATATGGAACCAAGATTAACATTTTTTTTTGTATATACCTCGTGTGTCTCGTTCCAAAATACAACATTGAAAATTCACATTGACAGTTATGAGGTTTTGGTATGGGCACAATTTCATCCGAGAGTTGAACTCTATTAATCTGTAGAAATCAGGGTTCATTGTTACCCTATCTGACATTGTCAAGTAGCTGTTCCTAAACTAAAATTTACTCAACACTCATTGCTCGACAAAGAGTTAAGCATTTTGGAAAGCAACACAAGTATGCTCATTACAGTATTACTAAAATTTTTGTCTGAAATTGTACAGAAAATAGTCACGCGTTTTAGAACATCCTGGACGCCTAAGTTAAATAAATAAATTAGAGTTTAACACCCTATAATTATAACATTACAAAGTTTTGAAATCAGCTTGGCATAATACTGCAGACTAATCCACAGCGCTGATTTTCATCTAATTCTCTGTGCATTGTGGCACTTTAATTTTTTTACTGCTGGAGATAGCCTCCCCCATCGATTTAAAAAAGGACCGGATGGAAGCGGTCCGCCTCCAGCCCTTACCTGCGATCTTCGTCAGGTCGTCTGTGCACCTTGTAGTTATTAATTGTTAATATTATTTTTTATTTTATTTTTCCAGGTGTACAAAACCGCGCTGGAAACAGCTATCCTGCTCCTCCGGATTGACGACATCGTTTCCGGCTCCAAGAGGAGGGACGGAAAAGAGCCGGCAGCGCCCGCGGCCATGCCGCAAGAATAACGTAGAATGTCCTAGAAACATACAGAAGAATCTAGAACATGCTAGAATTACTAATTCACTTAATTTTTATGCTTGAGGAGAAAATTCAGTAATTCGTTTAATGAAATACATTTGATAGCTGCCTAATGTCATGTTATAAATATAGTTGCATTTATGTTAAGCTTTATGTATAATTATACACTCATAACAGCGGTAATAATGAAACACAGTCCCACTAGTTCAGGAGTCTTTGGGTTCACTATTTGTTTTTTGTTTGTACACGAACTAATGTTATCTACCTTCATACTAAAGGTCAGAACTCGAGTCACACCTGCGCGCCTCGGGCTTGGTACACACTCGGTAGGTACGCAACCAGTCGCGAATGCGCCGCACGCGCTGTAGGCGAACGAATGACTGATTTTGTAAGTAGAATGCGTACGCGATTTGTGACTATTTGATATTGAAATAAGTGCAAGTACTTATTTAATATGGCGAAAACTAAAAGGACTATATTGTGTTGTTTCTGGTTCCTTGAAATATATAATAACGACACAGAGAACAATAATTGTCAATTTACCTGTGAACAGTGAAGTAATTGCAAGATTATACAATTTATTTTTTGAATACAGTACTAATAAGAAAAACACAACCTTTTCCGATTTTGTATTGAATTCTTCCTATTTTCATTCATAAAATAATTAATTAAAAAAATATATATATATATTGACAGTGACAAAACTATAAAGAAACTCAAGTAGGTAGATGAAATTAAAATACTTATGCGGGCAGCCTTATCACGTGTTTACATACCGCGCGCCTGTAGGTAATTATTTCAAGGCCCGAATCATATACAGTAGACAAAATACCGTTTCAAAAAGTATAATTAGCCAAGAAAGGAAACGCTAGTTGACCAAACGAATGTAGAAGCTCTTCCGACCCAACTCGACATCAACTGTCTCTGACAACGCTTAAATTGCAACATGTCATCTGAAATTTTATGAAACGCATACTCCTTATGCATATCCATAGATTGTACTGAGGTTACTACACGGAAGTGCTCAGTCATAAATGCCACAAACTCGCCCGCCGCAGTGAAATCTTAGAGTTGCTTAACCCAGTGGAACGCTCAACATCGCATAAGCAAGCATCGCTACGAGCGATTACAATGTACTCGGCTAAATTTTCTTCTCAAACGTGTAACACGATGTATTAAAAATATAGCTTTTATGTATTGAGTGATAATGACGAACTTGAAGTACAAACTTTACTTGAAGTTGGTTTTTTACCAGGTTATGTTGGTATTACTCAAGTACATACTCATCAAGCTTTTGTGTAACTTAATGCTAATAATGATGTCTTATTTATATGATTCCAAACTGAATTATGTTATTTCAGTTATTCACAGATAATGTTAATTGTTTTAAAGCATTTGTCTATTGTCACATTTTAACATATTGTTTCACAGGAGTGCATTTAGTTTTGAAATTGATATTGTAAAAGAGAACAATTATAGTATTAAAATTTTATAATATCCGACTATAATTTTGTTTAATTAATTATCATCATCATCACAGCCGTAGAGCATCCAATGCTGGATATTGGCCAGCCCAATGTCGGAGTTTTCAGGTCGACTAAGGACCCCCGATATGGCCTTACGACTTATCTTAAGGACAACTGGGACCGACGGCTCGAAATGTCCTGTGAACCACGGAAGCGCTCAGATCCAAATCCCACTAGCGGGGATCCATCCGAAGGGTACGCAGTTGATCATGTTTGCCGCCAGGTTTGACCGTCAGTAACACAGGGGTGGAGGTAGGAGTTACGACCAACTTTTACAGGCAGTCTTCAAGTCAAGTCAAGAGTGGTACCTTTAAGTTTTCGTGCTACACCTTAGACCGCGTTGTCACTTAAAAATTTTTGTTAACAGTTTGACAGCATTTTCACGTGATTTGAACATTCTTAAAAATGTATGTCTATTCACTTATCACATAGCTTTCACAATATGAAGGCGAAAGTTTATTTGCCGTTTGTATATATGAGGGTGAAGGACTATCTTAAGAGTATATAAAAACGGATTTTAAATGAAATTTGGACTGGATATAGATTATACCCTAGAATAACACGTAGGAATACTTTTATCCTGAAAATATTGATCGTTCCTGTGAAATGACCGGAAGAAACAATCGTCAATACCACGCACCATTTCATCGCGGGTAACGTAACACCGCAGCTAGTTAAGAAAATTAAAAAATACAAATAGACTATTGGGTTTACGCGCGATCATTTAGTTATTAAAATACATTTTTTACCTGCCCCGACGTTTCGAGCAAATTAGTCATTATTATATAGGTATTGATAGATATCTAATGTTCGCGAACAGATCGTATAGATGAACATATGACTACGTTTTATTGCAGTAAAGTTAAGCAGATTATAGCACACGTAACAATGATTAAACAAGAGTTTATTAAACTGTAATGAATTCATTAGATATTCAGATAAGTGAATCATATATGTATAATCGCGATCCTGCTACAGGAGACACGCATACAAACCGCATTGTTGGAAAATCTACACCAAAAATTGGACAGTACAGTTACTTGGGCGCGTTTCCATTTACTATAATATTTTATGTACTTAGTAGATATCTATACATACATTTTCAGAGTAGTTGCAGAAGGTATGTTAGTTTGTATAAGAAGTATATCATAGTTTATATTTACTACTAGCTACGTCCCGCGATGTTACCCGCGGGGATTTGGCACATGGTATTGACGATTGTATTGTGTTCCCATCATCCCACGGGAACAGTCTATATTTTCGGGTTAAAAAGTAGCCTATATGTCCAGGTAGAAGCTATCTTCATTTCAAATTTCATGCAGATCCGTTCAGCCGTTTCAGCGTGAAAGAGTAACAAACTATATACATCCCCATACAGGTAGGTACAAACTTTTCTTTTACACACTTTATTGTAATACGTATTTCAAATTTATTGTAATACGTTAATTGGATTTGATAATATATTTTCGAGAGTTATTTTTATGATAAATTAATCTTGGGCTATATCAAAAACGGCTCTTACGATGTGGTTAGAAGTTCTTACATGGTTATAGCGTTAAGCTGTACGACTTAAAGCTATTTATGTACTAACTCATACAAACATATATATTGATAAGTTTGTCTATACATTGGTGTATTTCATGGGAAAACGCCGAGCGACGCTTGGTCGCCTAGATATTATGGGTAGGTATCTTTAATGTCGAGACATTGATTTTGGTATGGTGAATATTTTTTGACGCAGAGGTTGTTTCTCTTTTAATTTAAATACTATTGATCAATCACAGAGCATTTGTTATTGCTACATTAGGTTAATCGTAGGTTGGCTTTTAAATAAGGTAGGTCAAATAATTTAAATTACGCTAGATCTAGAATGCTTACTGGTTCTCAAGGACTGCTGCCTGATCACACCATGTTGTTGGGAGTGACAGCTTGGAACTGACAAGACCCCGCCTGACCAGCTAGCCAGGCGGGGACTTGAAAGTATTCTACTACTACACTGTGAATTTGATTACGTCGTTACCTTCACAGGAAGCTCAAGCCGTTAATGGGGATCGAACCAGCGTCCGTCTGTTTGACAGCCAACGCTCTCACTGCCAAGCTATCACTGCTTCAAAAACTACAAGGAAACAGCTGGAATAAGAGAATATAATAATAAAACTGTATTTTTGAAACATTTTGGATCAATACTCATATACAGGGTATACACAATGTAGGAGTTACTGTAGATACTGATGAGCGTATCCATAGATGATACCTAATATACGGAAAAAGCGTATCCAGAGAGTGAAGGTATACGAACGACTATCGGGAAATTCTTAGCTACCTAGGCTACGGAACATCTTCCATATGTTTATAGTCATTTGTGTTCGTGGAGCACTCAAAGTAATTTTTTTGCGATTTATGTTTTTTCATTATATTTGTGAATTTTACAGATAACGTTTTAACCAATTTCCCTCCCCTTCATTCTTTTTCTCTTTTATTCCTTTGTCTCTCGCACTGTTTTGTCATTAATAGATAGTTATTTAGTGCGTAGTGCCGTGGTGGTACCGGCCTAGAATAGTACTCCCCCATCTCTGCCCGCGGGTGCCGTAAGAGTCGGCTAAGGGATCACATACCAGAAGGTGGGCAGCAGCGCCTTCTGAGGATAGGAATCCATACTGCGCTCGCCAACCCGCCTGCCAAGCGTAGCGAGTATTGGCAAATCCCCTATATGGGGGAGGCATATGTCCAGCAGTGGATGGTCAATTGCTGATAAGAAGAAGAAGATAGTTATTTCGGCTATAGGCTATAGTGCTGGATGCAGGCCGCTTTCAACAGGTCCTTGTGGAAACCAATGTGGGAGGTTTATGGCCAGCAGTGGACGTCCTATGGCTGAGATGATGCTGATGATGATATAGTTACTTATTTGATGTTGTATTCATTATTCGACACCCAATTTCAGTCTAGGAATAGATTTAGTGATTTGGATAGAATCATCAAGTTTTATGCCAAGTACCTGAGTGTGACATAATCTTGTACTATTAAGTCTTTCTTGGGGTCTCTATGCCTAGTTCGGGGGCCCGTTGAGAATTTGCAGTACTAAGTAGTTGCAATTTTTGTTAAAAATAATGTTTTGTGTTTTTATGTATACATACCATAATAGGATTTATATTATATAATTAATACCTATTGCTCCGCAGTCATTACATAGGTATTGGTATTTATCAGAGCTTGTGCACTTTTTCTCTATTTTATTTGTATAAATGGGTTCAGTAGATTATACAGGTGACAATTCAATAGTTTGTCAATAACAAAACAATAATTAGCCATATTCTTATAAAATACTATTGTAATCTTGCACAATATGTGCTGAGACAATAGATTTTAAGATTTTTTGTTTGTTTTTGGATTCGAACACAGACTGGGAGCTGACCATATTAGAAAAGACTTTTGGTAAGTTTTATCGAAAATATATGCTCTGTAATTGAGACGGGTCGTGCTTTTTACAAACAGGCAATGGACACAGTGATCAATTGTGTCGACAAACAATAAGCGCGGGCGCCGTGACGACTGTTCGATGGGAGCCCTCGTATCGCCATTGTGGTGGGAAACCTCGCATCGGCTGCACCAGACGATTATGACAAGGTAATTTTTCAAATTAATTAATTGATCTGTAACACGATCCACTCCCGGTCTTTTCTAGCTGACCAATTTTAAGATCATTTTTATATATGTACCTACCTATCTTTGGGAATATCTTTGCGTCTGATATGACGCAATAGAAATTGTCTGATCTTTAAATCTTTTTTAATAATTTCATTTTAGAGTATAGTTTAGTTTCTTAGATATTATTTTAGAGCTGTGGACGCACAAAACTCATGTATTTCTTGACGTTTTCTTTGTCCATATAGATTGCCTGGTAATTTATCACATCTACACATCTACGATTTTTGTGATGTCTACATAATTAGTTTTCCAATTGGGTATAGAGGTGTAACAACATTTAATTTTATAAAATAACCTAATCGGGTATGTGTTATACATTATTTTATATAATAATTTTTTTTAATTTTCGAATTAATACACTTCGGGAATCTAATGGAATTAAAATACATAGTTGTATATTATCTGCAAACAAGCCATGTCATATCACGAAACATAAAAACGTAATATTGACGGTATAGCATTAGTCCGTGAGTCGAACCTATATTTCCGCCGGAAGTCTGAGAAAATCCTTCCGGCCAGCTATGGCCTGGCAGACATATTTTTTCTTAAAGGCAATATTATATGAAAACGTTATAATCATTTTCATCAAGATCTCACCATCTGTCTATCTAGTACTTCCGGCCATTTCAGAACTGACAGACTTATGTTTACTCTCTCTACGATTACAGGGCTAAATGATGCCACGTATGTCTTATTGATTTCACATGATGAAAATGTAACCTAAACATTTTGGCCGGAAGTGAAGGATTTTCTCAGTCTTCTGGTCAATTTTAGGTGCTATAATTTTCTGACCCTCACTCAGCATAACTTTTCCGACCGAGATCCATGCATTTTATCGTGATGTCATATGACATAGGCAATTTTGGAGCGGCCTCACGGACTACATGTACGAACCTTTTTTTTGGGTTTTATATCTTTGACATGCAGCCATTTTACTTTACGTTTGGAGTCTCGCAAATACTGTCTGCGAGATGACTATGTGTGGCAGTGTTAGGATACCCAAGTCCGGTCTCACTAATGTGTCGTATGAGACTCTAAAGATCGCTCTCACGTGCGTTTCTGGAATCGAAAAGCTCTCTAAGTCTGCTTCCCGAGCTCGGAACTGCGCACCGTAATGCAATAGAGTTGGTAGAGGTGAAGTGGCAGGACCACCTTAAGGCACCTCCTAGAAGCTTGATATTCCTATATCACAGTTGTCATGGGGCTAAATTTTTATGCTTCTAGACGTATCAGCTTCAACCGGTTTGTTTCTTTTCAGTCAGCTGGAGCTAAAATCTAATTTCGACGTTATAAATTGGCAATTGGCAAAAAATGTATTGATCTAGCCATGTTACTTTACCCGCCTGGCTAGCTACCACCCTCAAGTTTGAAAAAACTGTCACCAAATAGTGTGTTCAGGCAGCAGTCCTTGAGAGCCAGTGAGTATTCTAGGTCTAGCGTGATAACATCTTCGACCACATCGTCACTGATGATCAAGCGAGATAGTGGTCAAACGCTAGAGCTATATAGTATAAAAAAAACAGATGCAAAGATGAAAACTGTTATCCCAAATTTTGTTTAAGGACAAAAAAGTAAGTACAATATTTGGAAAAAAATACGTCAGACACTATAGTCTCCACTCCATCGCTGCTGATACATTTCCAGCGAAAACAATTTTTTTTTCTTTTTTATTGATTTAGATAATGATTTCCAGCCATTTTTGTATCATGGTGGTGTAAAGATCAAATTCGCTCCACATTTGTTCTTTAACTCAAATCAAAATCAAATCAAATATTGTTTATTTTCACCTCACAAAAGGTTTCTTAAGCTAAAATATACACTTTAGTGGATACAATTATAAAACCTAACTTTGTGAGGGACTGGTGCCTGAAATAGGTTATAAAAACCTGTGACACAGGTCGCCAGGCTACCTCCCGCGGATAAGTAATAAATGTAGTGAAACCTTACAAATATCATAAAAGTTAAATGTGCATTATTACAGGTTGACGTTAATTGTGTGAGTGGGTAAGTGAACATTTACGTGTGTGTAGCTAGGCGGTGAGCGGTGGACGCGATGAAAACAGTGTGATGAGTATGTGTGTGTGTGTTTGTTGTGCTGCGAGTTATAGAATCAGAGTCAGTAGTCTAGCACCACGGTTTTGATCAATTATGCAAAATCACCACATAACATAACATGTGCAGGTATATGACAAGGCTCGTAGATTATGTTAATTGGTAATTTGATAATATGGTTGAGTTGTACACAAAAATAATGAGATCAATAAGAATCACGTGACTCATAAGGAATTGTCATTTATGTAACTCAAACCAGAAATATTTTAGGAAATATATATTGAATGTGTGAGTAAAATTCTCTCTATTAATCCCACAGTAATACTCTGTATTTCCGAAAAAATATGACCTGGGTATCTTCAAGTCACGAGTGAATAGGTATCTTCTAGGCAGGCGTGCTCCATCGTAGACCGCATCATCATTTAACATCAGGTGAGATAGTGGTCAAACGCCTGCCTATTCCCAATAAAAAAATAAAAATAAAAAAAAACTGTTTTTTGATGGAGTTCGTAAAGATTTGTTGACAGTTCTGAGGCTGAATTTTTTTATCGCGGTGATTTATGGCTGCGCTCGGACCATTTCAATATTTCATATTTGTTCTTTGCGAGCCCAAGGGTTGTCTGTTTGTCTTGATTTCATCCACCTTTGGAGCTCCATGTCCGTAGCATCTACCTTTAACTGGGTCATTCGCCTTCAATAGGGCCTCGCATAACGGTGATTGATAGACAGTAAATAGACAATTGTCAATAGGTGCTCAATAGGAGTTATATGGAGCGGAACAACTAGTCACAGATAGCTTTGCTTACTATCGCCGAACCCGTGAGAATTATTGGGCTTTGTTGCATTTCATCAGCTGATGGTAGGTCATTCAAGTGAAGGTTGGATCCTTGGTTCTCTAACGTTAAGGTAACGTTAAGTTTTTATTTACATGGTACTCGTCTAATAACGTTACGCTTTCTAGTGTTTACGTAATGTCGAATACTGGTGACCGTAGTTCAGTAGTCAGTGAGATTACTTCTTGAATCAGGAGTCTGTAGTCTCGGGGATTAGAAATCCCGGCAGGGGCAAACATTTACGGGATGATCATGGATGTTAATCCCGGATCTTGAATGGTTGTGTGATGTGATTGGCCCATGCCGGCCGTGACACATGGAATCCTAGTGCACGGGTGTGAGTGTAATAAAAAAAATAATTACATGAAATAGCGAACATTATAAACTATTGCATGCCGTTTTTTTTTACCCCGATAATCGATACCAATGAAAATCTAATACCAGGCCTAGAAGTTGTTATAGAAACTCTTATCTATTCTTTGTAAACGCTTACGTGTTTGTGTAACGTTTACAGATATTAAATAACTTTGACAGTCTTTATTGCACGTAACATGGTATCAAACCCACAGCATGGTGATGGAGCACATTACAATACCTTCAGATTAAAAATCTATCTAAAATCCCAGTGTCTTCAACCAGCTCTCCTTGAAAGAAAGTCACCGTTTTATGTCTAATATGACACCACTATCGACCATTTAGGTGATGACGTAATCGTTCAATGAAAAAGTTATACATTACACGTTATACTCGTATACATACATATACATTATAATACGAGTAATACGACTTAAGAACCGCGAACCCGGGGTCATTCTGTGATGAGCATAATAAAGAAATTGGTCTCGGGTCTTGGGATGTTTGTGTATTGTGCTTAACTGTGTCCATGCCTCCCGCGGTACAGGGTATAGGGTATACAGGGTAGTGCAGGCAATGATATTATATGTTTATATGAGGTAGATGTCGTACAAGAGCGCGGAAACAGTGGCGGCAAAATTAAGTCAACTGTAGTAATTTTCATTACGACGCGTATTTTAAGCGCAAGTCTAAACATGTAGCTATCCTTTTCTATATTATTTGTACCGTATTATCTGTCGCAGTAAGCATGTTTATGTCGTAAAGGAACAAAATCTGAGCACCGCGCTTTATGAATATACGTCATCTTTAGTAAAACATCATTGAGTGCAGGAGTGTGAGTGTCATGTGTGCAAAATATATGCCAAATGAAAAGGATTCATAAATTATAAAGATTAAATTTCGTCTCAATATAAAAGTAACTTTTGCTGTAAAATTGCAATATCAGTTTTCATGGCCACTCTGCTCACGTCACCGCGCCGTAATGACAGTTATTACTCCGAATATTAGGTAAAAGCGAGGCCGACTCATTTGCTACAATATAAACAGATAACGTTCATGGTCCGCCGACCTGAGCTTCCGTTTGATTTCATCACGTTTCCGTGATCAGACTCCGTAGTTAGCACCACCGTAGTATTGACGTCGATGGTGCTCACCGTTGATGAGGATTGTTTTTCTTTAATTATTGTCCAACTATATAAAGCAAAAACTTATACAAGAAAGGCCTAAAGTTTGATGTTTGATTATTAACCGAATTTAAAAAAGGAGGAGGTTATATGTTCGACTGTATGTATTTTAAGAGTTTTTATTGTGTATTGCATTAATAACATGCTAGGTAGAACTTATGTTCAAATATTCAAGTCCCACTAGCAGCAGAATTTTTTTCCTTCAAATATTTGAACATAAATGATGTGTTTTTTTTGGTTTTTTATGTATGTTCACCTATTTCTTCCACATGATTGGACCGATTCTCAAAATTCTTTTTTGTTTAATAGAGGGTACCTGCGAGGTGGTCCCATTTAAATTTCATCAAAATTGGACAAGCGGTTTTTGAGTTACACTCCAATAACTGGAAAGTGTTAAGCCTACTTGGACGACTTCCTAATTGCGGGTAAATAAATTTGTAAACATACACATGATTTATTTTTTTCACTTTTTTCACCTTTTTCAGTGACCTTTGCTCTGCACTCGCCGTGAAAAGGTAAATAAAAAAAATTACAAAATATGGAATCGACTTCAACTCTCAAAAGTGTGAAATAACTTGTCGAAGTCGGTACCATGCTCACAATATTTTGATAATAGTTGGTTGATAATGGTTCCATTATTCGGTAATTTTTTATTTCACCCGTTTCAGTGACCTTTGCAAATCAATTGTCATTGTGTATTTTAACCGATTTCTCCACCCGTAACCATAATATCATCGACGTAAGCGTATCAGTTTTCAGTTATTGGAGTTTAATCCAAAAACCGCTTGGCCGGTTGTAATGAAATAAGAATGGAAGCACTAGCTTTCAACTAAAAAAAAAGCAATTAAAATCGGTTCACCCAGTCGAACAAACATAACAAAAAAAAAACATACGGGTAGAATTGAGAACCTCTTCCTTTTTTTGAAGTCAGTTAAAAATGAAGCGGAATTGCATAACACATGAAAGAAGATATTTATCCTATATATTCCAGTCTGTCATTTTATACTATTAATACGAAAGCAGCGTGACTCTTACACGTAGTCAAAATCATGATAGGTTATGTCGGCTTTTTTCTAGAAGCATTTTGGGTCAGCAGTCTAAGCTTCAGGACCATGTGTGCGGTGCGTAGGAGCGTCCCGTCTCGCAGTACTCAGGTTGTCAGGCCTTGAGCAAAATAGCATTATCTGCTAAGGTTTGATATTTATGAAAGTACTAGTAGCGCCCCGCGATTTCACCCGCATGGATTACAATTTTCCCGCTACCTCAACTATCCCACGGGAACTACACTTTTTCCGGGATTTTAGCATTCATGATATCTGCCTAAATACAATTCGATGTTTGGTATATGAAAGACTAGCTGCGCCCCGCGGTTGTACCCGCGTGGTGATGAAAAACGGTGATGATAGTGAAGATGAAAGTAAGCCTATGTGTTAATAAAATTTCATCGAAATCGGTATAGCCGTTTGAGCGTGAAGAGGTAACAAACATTTATAATATTAGTAGGAAAGTTGGCTAGCATATATATTTCCTAAAGTAAAGCCCTATCGTAAATGAGCTGATTATGTCATTTATATTTTCAGGATCTAACGACATCACCGAGATGAAGACTCTTGGAGCCGTTGTATTGTGGTGCGGCTTCTTCATACATACTGCATCTGCTATAGACTTGAACGATGGATTCGCAAAGCATACTGAGGTAATAAAGACCTACCTATATAAGTCTTAGTTAAGTTTTCCTCTGTCGCGAACAAAGTATTCCATGGAAATCCTTTATCTTAAATGTACTATGGAGAATATTATGAGTCGCTGAATTATAAAAAATAAAACATGATTTAGAAGAATGCAATACATTTTTCAGCGGATTTACAGGCAAAACAAAATAATTATCCGCATCATCACTTAAAATATCGGGTGTAGCCATAGCGCCTTTTTTGATGTTTTCTTTATAAATATAAAAGTTAACTTTGATCAGTATTTAAAATCGCATATAAATCTTCAAAATATCCTTTAATCACTGATCATCCCATTTTAAAATACTTCAAACTCTTATTTTTGTGAAGATGGATGTTTATTACTTAATCACTCTAGTGATTAAATTGACACGCTCCGATCGAAGCTTCCTAACTAAATCTGAACTAAGAACATACGTGTACTGTGCGAAAACCTTTGCACCCAAAATTCTAACCACTTTTCATATCAGCATCAAATAAAAAGCGTGTAATGTTATTTAACAAAGTATTATCAGAATCTTTTAATTACTTTCAGGTTCAGATAGATGCTGACTCAGTGAGAGATCGTCGCGGTGTGATCGAAGAGGAAAAATTCTACAACGTTCATACCGACCACCGGCAGCAGATAAACCAACCTGCGCCTTGGATTCCCGGCCCTTTACCTCCAGAAGACCCTACAACCAAAATATCCCTCACCAACGATGTGAATGAGGCCTTACCATTTTTTCATACTACCGAAAGAGTAACAGATAAGCCAACAGGACGAGGAGCAAGAGCCTCTAATGAAAATTGGATTAAACTTCCATACCCCGGTCATGATGATGTTCAAACAGGCGACATTCTCACTCCACCACAACCTTCCGGAGAACTGATCAACTCACGCATGCCCAGAATTAATTTCGTCACACAAAACAAAGGGCTTGAAACTTCTGAGTCTCGCAACGACAAAGAGTCAATCACAAGAGCGACAAGGACGGATGAACTGAGAACTGAATTCGTCAGGCCCGAAGAAGAAGACAGAGCTAAATACAAACCAGTTTATCCCAGACAGGCAGTTTTCTATCCTGACGAACCGCGACGTCCGATCTATGACGACCGCTTTTACCCTATGGACGATATTTACAGACGCGCCGATCCATATTACCCGGTCTACGATCAAAGACGATTCTACCCTGCATACGGAGGGGTACCAAGAGTTGACAGATATGATGAACCTTACAACGATGTTATACCGAGAAAACCGAAAAGAATAATTTATTATGCTCACTTACCTGAGGTAGTGCGAACTCCACCAAGCGTAGATTTAAGATACCGTTATTCCGTTGATCCATATAGACGATTCGATGATGACGTGTACGCAAGGAATGGTCGGTATGACTATAGATTCAGAAACAGTAGATATCCGTATGCCGCATTACGGAAAGAAGAGAGAAATTACCGTGATCTTGCTCCAGCTGGTACAGTGGTAAAAGATAAAAAAATTGAAGACAAAGTAACCCCTACACCCGTCTTGCCCCTAAAAGAGGATAAAACAAGGAACATTGCCAGCAATAGAAATATTAATGTTAACAGAAATTTAATTAACAGCCACCAGTATCATGACAGCAGTGACACCTATAGTGATGCTGCGAAAATTTATCATAACTCCGTTAGGACTGATGATGGATATCTCAGATTTGAAGAACCTCTATTCCAGACGCCTATCGATGATCCTTATCAAAGAAAATACTGATTGAAGACATTTAATAACTATTCTTGCCGTATTTTCCTCACTTTGAATAATAACGAGCAATTTGTTTTCTAATTTCTCGTAGTATTTAGTTATGCATTTGTAAACATTTCACGAGGTGTCCGCGGATCTTGTCGCTAATAAACGTAATAACGAATGGGCTCTGTTTTAATTATTCGTGCGGGGTACGAGCGACAAATTGTACAAGCAATAAATCGGCCGTTTAATTTAAAACATGCCGAGGGTGAAGATGAATTTCATTAAGAATTAATTAATGTCATTCTTAAGCCGTTTTTGTTTTTCCACGCGAATAAAAAACATCTGTCGGCGCATCGCCGGCCGCGACGAGTTTTCTTGAGGTAATTAAGCAATAAATTTTGCGGCTGGCAACATCCGAGGTGGGGGCCAATTACACTGGGCGTTTAAGAAAACGGATGTTTTGGAGAGCGCTCAAACCGACGCGTGACTAATTAGGATTGAGGGCTTAGAAAAAATCCTACGACGTGACAGCTTGTAATCAAGGGGATAGATTTGCTTTTTTTGAGTTTTTAATGTTGGGGCTAGAACGGTTTTGCGGATTAATGGGAGGGCTATAAATTAGACCGTAATTAAATGTCTCGTCTGAAAGGCCGGGCCCAGAGGCGTCCGAGTCTCTTCGTGTAGCTGGCAGGATGGGTAAATCATTTTGTACAGATTCTGCAACTAACCTCTGTCGTTCCATACCTCCTTGCAGAATAATTTAGATATTAGAAGTTTTGTTTCGGATACATCTTATTTCGATTCCTTATTGCCTTTTATATATCATTAATGAAATTATTTGGAAATAATCATCACTGCCCAGCTACACTATACCTACTGTACAGCTATATAACGTACAGTTATTCGAATATATATACCATAATAGATAAAAGATTTCCATCAAATTTTCTGTTCTAGGAGTTAAAGTCTAATGTAAGTTCTGGAGAACATTGGAGTAATCCATTAGCTGTTTTATTTTTATTCAAAATATAAGTTGCGAAATTATATTGTTATAATGATTGTATGGAACCTTTTGAGTTACGATTTATTATATACTTGCATATCTCAATAATATGATCTATCATCTGTCAATCAGACGTACGGCTATGCGCCACCGCTACATGGTAAATATACCACCACTACGCACTAATTCCACTTTTATAATACCAGAAAGTGGAACTCACTGCCTCAGTCTGTGTTTCCGGATAGGTACAACGCTGGAGTCTTCAAGTCGCGAGTGAATTGGTACCTTTTAAGTTTGATAATTTAGATAAATATACAGCGACAAGCACAAGACATATGCCGTGGTGGTACCGGTCTAGAATAGTACTCCCCCATTTCTTCCCGTGGGTGCCGTAAGAGTCGGCTAAGGGATCATGTACCAGAAGGTGGGCAGCAGCGCCTTCTGAGGATAGGAAATCATACTGCGCTCGCCAACCCGCCTGCCAAGCGTGGCGAGTATTGGCAAACCCCCCCTACATGGGGAGGCATATGTCCAGCAGTGGACGACCTATTGCTGTTATGAATGAATGAATGAATGAAACAGCGACAAGCGTCAAGCGTTACATTTGACAGCGGTTAAATGTAAGCTTATAATCTTAAAAAAAAACAAGAAGTTCATGAACTCTGCTTCAAACGATTTGGTAATCGAAGGTCTACGCCCAGGTGCGAACTTTCTACGTCTTTAATCAATTATGAAGAATCTTAACTAGCATAATATGGTCAAAACGGAAAAGAAATCAACTTAACGTACCCAAATGAACTTGACAAAGAATGTGTGAAGTGGTATAACTCTGCTACATTGAGGTTTACTTTTAGAATTAATAAACTCTTGACACCAAAGTGCATTCGGGACCAATCAAACATATTATATGGCCAATATAAACAGGTGCCGTAACTTAAATATTTTTAATATCAATGATACTATATTTTGTGTGAACACCTCTTTGGGTCGTACACAATATGACATTGATTAAAAGAGGTTTTTTGTAGTCACACACAAGATGACGTCATAGAACTAGCTGTTTTTCCGAGTAATTACCTCACTTGGTGTCTGAAATTGAAGAATCTGAAGAATGTTTTCTTTAATAATAACGGAATAGCGAGTTTATTTTTGTAACTTATGGGTGCTTATGAGCATTGATGGTAGACAGATATTTACTTGTTAACGCGTAAACTTTCGCTAAATAGACAATTTGAGTCTTTTCATGTCATTTTGTGGAAAGTTCTACTTGTCTAATAAACTAACAAAACCAGTTATGAGAACAGTTAATGAAGATTACTTCTGATTGAGTACACATTTTATTTCATTTGCTTATTTATTAGTGAAAAGATATCTTCAACCGACCATCTTCTTCTTCGTCTCAGCACATGTACATCCACTGCTGGACATATGCCTCCTCCATATAGGGGGGATTTGCCAATTTCTCGCCACGCTTGGCAGGCGGGTTGGCGAGGGCAGTATGTTTCCTATCCTCAGAAGGCGCTGCTGCCCACCTTCTGGTACGTGATCCCTTAGCCTTACGGCACCCACGGGAAGAGATGGGGGAGTACTATTCTAGGCCGGTACCACCACGGCCACCGACCATATTTTTCCTTTATCATAAATTCTCGCTGTAGCGATAAATGCACTTGAACTGTGTCTTACACCAGAAGAAGGTGGTAAATACGGCTAAAAATGTGATTAGTATATTTTGACCCCGTAGGTCATTTATAATGTACATAAGTATTGTAATATTTGAATACAACACGCGTCAGGATTTTTCCCGCCCTCTCTGTCTGCAAGCACCCAGGAACCTCTGTATCTGTCATAGGCATATTTTAAGCCTTTAAAAACGAATGGAGAACCTTTTAACTAAGCTAGCCTCTGGACCCAGGGCATAGGTTCCAGGCAATTTTCGTCGAATACAGAAATACGTTGCTTTCCGTAATAGTAATTATAAATATTATATAAAGTTATTTGTTATATAAATGTAGGCATTAACAAATTGTAAAACTTGTAAAATCATCTTATATATAAAATTCGTTTGTCACAGCGTTTGTGACCCATTACTCCTCTGAAACGGCTTGACCGATTTTATTGTATCTTTACAGCGTTTTGTAAAGTGTTCATTAATTCCTACAATCTAAGACTTTTTACAGAAAAATCATGCGCCCATCATCTACACAATCAAAACTGTTCTTTTTCATAAAACCTTCCATTTGTTTTGTTAGTCAGTCGATGTGTCCCATCCCTATGCCTTCCAGCAAGGTAGCAGGATAAAGGTAAACATCACTTGAGACTGATCTCTTCTGAGGGTTCCATAGCTAATTGGGCCCGTGTTGCGGTAACTAAATAAAGGGTTACTGTTGCTTTTGGATTATTATATTAGGATAGAAAAACTTGGGTTAAATATATGATATATTTGGAGTATATGATGAAAAGGGAAGAACAACTTTGGATTATTAAAGTTTTATTTTTATTTTGTTGTACATTTACTTAAACAATTTGATGTACACGGTCGCCGTGGCTTAGTGGTCAGTGACATGAACGATCTACGTTTCGAATCCCGATAGGGGAAAACATTTATGCGATGAGTGTAGGTGTTTTTCCCGGGTCTTGGATTATTGTGTGATGAATTGAGTGTGTCTATGCCTCCCGCTTTACAAGGAATCTTGGTGTGGAGGTTTGAGTATGAGAAAAAAAAGAAAAAAAAGAACTAATCAGTTATATTCGTTATGGGTCTGCTCTTAGGTCAGGAATATTTTTCGTGAACAGCACGCATAGCAATCGACAAATTTAGATAGGTACCTATATAGTTGTAATAGCATATTATTCCGTCCGAAGCGTTTTGCTTGTAACGTTAAGAAGGTAGATCGTACATCAGAGGAATGGAACTCGTCCGAGTCTGTGTTTACTGGTACACACACATGTGGTCAAACTTATTATAACTCTTTTTTTTAAAAATATGGGACAACATTCACACAAGGTCTTCAGGTCCCAAACTAGGCAGAACCTGTACTGTGGTAACCTGATGACTGATATATACTTATATACATACTTATATATATACTTATATACATATACACACCCAGACACAAGTCAAACAGACATGTTCATACACACAAATGTTTGACCTGTCCGGGAATCGAACCCGGGACCAGCGGCTCAGAAGGCAGAGTGGTATCAACTGCGCCAGCCGGCCCGTTTGAATTGGGCGTTAAAAAAACTAAGTGTGATACACAATATTTCAAAAAATAAATGGTGATATATGGCGACTCGTAGTACAGCCAATGGTACATTTTATCTATTGCTCTATTATTAGTGCCATCAGGCGAGAGGTTATGCGTTAAAATGATGCCTTGATATTGAACCTAAAACTTAACCCTTTTCATTCAACAATAATGACTAAAAAAAAGCTTACAAACAATAATGATGTTCACAAAGTAACTTTCAACGGCCATAAATACACCCGGAACCATCAGCTGTACATAAAGTCACCATAACAAACTGTACTCGAGGTGAATGGTCACAATAACGACCTCGTAGTGTCTATTAACATGTCAATAACAATTTGGCGAATTGCTTTTACGAGTGTGTATGTCTGTGTGCGTGCTAGTGTGTGATATGACTTCGTTCTCAGCAAAGGGGTGACATTAGGGTTGACACGTCTAATCCATACAAAATTACAAATAGATACTGGCTTTTAGTATCAAAATAACTAATTTTGACCGGGTTTTTTATTCATAGTTAAGTTAATTCATAATTAATAGTTTGCCACGGTCGTCGTGGCTTAGTGATCAGCGACACTGACTTTGGAACCGCGAACCCGGGTTCGAATCCCGGCCGGGACAAACATTTTTGTAATGAGCAAAGATGTTTGTTCTTGGGTCTTGGATAGTTTGTATATTGTGATTGTGTGTGTCTATGTCTCCCGCGACACTGGGTATCCTAGTGTGAAAAAAAAATAGTAAAGGCACACTCACCAAGCACATAGTGTGCTCAGGCAGCAGTCCTTGGGAGCCAGTAAGCATTCTAGGTCTAGCGTGATAACACCTTCGATTACATCGTCACTGACCATCAAGTGAGGTGGTGGTCAAACTCTATCCATACAATATAAAAAAATAAGTTTTACATTTTATTTTTATTATTTGTTGCCTAATATGCAACTACTAACTAACTATAAATCAAATAACCAGGTCGTTATCGCTGACAGGCGTTATAGTACTTAAAATTTATCTTCTTTTTCTTTCTTTTTAGTCATGTGCGTCCACTGCTGGACGTATGCCTCCCCCATATAGGGGGGATTTGCCAATACTCGCCACGCTTGGCAGGCGGGTTGGCGAGCGCAGTATGATTTCCGATCCTCAGAAGGCGCTGCTACCCACCTCCTGGTACGTTATCCCTTAGCCGACTCTTACGGCACCCACGGGAAGAGATGGGGGAGTACTATTCTAGGCCGGTACCACCACGGCAAACTACAAACAAACATACTTTAAATAGGTACTAGTAATTCAAAATGTTTCTTTTTCCAACTTTCGAAAAGCAGGTCAGTCTTATCTCATCTCAGCCATAGGACGTCCACTGCTGAACTTAGGCCTCCTCCATTGAATTCCACAACGACCAGTAGGAAGCGGCTCACATCCAGTCCTTGACCGCGATCTTAGTAAGGTCTGTCCACAAGGAGGTCTGTTCCAGGATTCAATTTCTTTGTGTTTTTTTATGTTTATTATTCCGAATTCGGTCATATAACAAACTATTTGATTTTTTTTACAAGACTATAGTTTCAGATTGTTCCCATAAACTTCACCGAAATCGTGTTAATGCTTTTCTTGATTTTCAAGAAAATGTTCAAAAATGTCCACCTATTTTTCCATTAACTTTGATACATCAGAAATCCATCATTTATGACCGCTTGAGGGGGCCGTGGCTCGTGAATCAAGAAAATGTAGTCAGGGATAAGTAAAATTTGCTTGTTTAGTTTATAAACAAAGTTACAAACAACAAAACTAGAAACTAGCGTTTGACCACTATTTCACTTGGTGGTCGGTGACAGTGAGGTCGAAAGCTCTCTAGGAATGCTGATTATGCCACGGTATGTTTGGTGACAGTGTTTAAAACTTGAAGATGGTGGCTAGCTAATTAGATACCAACCTGTTGTAGTTTTTATAGCGGTGTTGCCTTCACAGAAAGTGGTACGGGACACGGGGAACCAAACTAGCGTCCATTAGTTGACAAACAAGGCTCCCGTTTACTAGGTTATCATTGCATGGAATAGTTATTATTCAAATTAGATTGGCCGGTTGGGGCAGTTGGTAGCACTCTGCCTTCTGCGTCGCTGGTCCCGGGTTCGATTCCCGGACGGGTCAAATATTTGTGTGTATGAACACGTCTGTTAGACTTGTGTCTGGGTGTGTATAAGTATATATATCAGTCCTTAGGTTACCATTGTATAGGCTCTGCCTAGTTGGGACCTGAAGACCTTGTGTGAATGTTAATAAAAAAAAACATTTTGTCAACCCTAACTAAAACTCCAGACTTTCGAAAGGTATCCCGTCAAGCAGGGGTCGATTGTCCCGCGGCGCACAGTCCGTTAAATTGATAATTTTCACTTCCCTAATAACATAACCGTTACATCACTTATTCATTACCGGAGATATGATCCCGGTATTTCAGTATCCCGGTAAATTAATATTTATTCCCGGGTTGTCCCGTTTGTCCCGACTTTAAATTAATACGGGAATTGTTCTCGTGTTCGGGTCACGTTAATAGTTATGATTGTTTAGTGGGAAGGGATTTGGGTAGTTTTGGGATGATGTCTAATTAGTTTGGGGGTATTGTCCTTATTTGGATATTGTTTGGATATGTTGCGAGATCAATCTAAATTTTAAGGGATACTCGTTAGTCATCCAGAAGCAAGTACTAGCTCGGAACTGAGCCCTTCTTAAGTACCAGAATGATATTTTTTCCACATTTTAAACTGATGTTTCATTAATTTATAGTCGTATTCAAATATTTTTTGAAGATGAAAATAAAACCTTTCAAATTATTTTTTTTACCTTCAAGGAAAAGTTCTTCCTTGTATTTTGTAAGTGCTATAAAACATGCCGAACTGCAATAACATTTGAGCAATAAACTAGCTGTTGTCAGCGTATAGCTTAATGCTCTAACCCGCTACCATTTAACTCTCAGGTTTCACTTTATTTTTGTTACCTCAAAATTACGTTATATATAAACTGACTTGATTATTTTTGTCAATTAGCAGGATTTTCAGATGCTATATTGTAGATCAGTCTCATAGAAATTTCATCGAAATTGGTGCAGTATTGTCACCCTTAGAAGTACGACTAGAAGTCCGTTTGCACAGTTTTCAACTATACGTAATTATATCAGAATCTCAGAGATAATATATAATATATAACAGTTAGTTTCATCACATTTGCTCGTAAAGTGAGCCTATTACTTTGATTTTAGGGCCATAAATCGTGCTATAACAGACGTGCTTAATAACATTACACACTAGTGATATAATTGTATCTACAAAGCGGCTGCAAGTTATATGCGAGTAAAGACAGCATTCTCAATTTATTAATGAAACGTTATGTTATAAGCAATGTATATTATTTGTTTTTCTCTCGATAAGTGATGAAAAACGTCGTATTTTTTTTATCACACTCAGAGATTAAACTCGTAAGAGTTTAAACTCCTGGGTGTGATAAAAAAAACTCTGCTCACTATTATGATACATACATATTATGATCACATACAAGTATCATAATATCCTATTATGATACAAGTGCGGTAAGTCGGTTTTTACAAACGAATAGACGAATAACGAGTAGACCACGGTTTACCATAGTCACGTGTTTGCACATACCAATTTCCCCCGCACGTGTGTCGTGCAACGTTTTTCAACACAAGCGAGAAAACTTAGTTATTTATAAATTAATATGTAATGAACTGGAAGTAGGTACGTACCTTTAATAGCCGGGTACTAATCAAGCCTTTTTCCGTTTCACAGCGCGGCGCCCGGCTATAAACGAGTCATCGCTAAATACCTCATCATAAATTCCGATACGCAACAAAGTATGCAAATCATTTTTAATGCCTCGTTTGAGGACAAAGATTCTTCTTAGAATCCGAATAATTCCTTTGTCAGAGTCGAGTTGAGTTCAATAAAATGTCACATAAACTAATATGAGCAAGATCGTTGCGAGATGAGATATAGAGGTCCAAAGCTTTCGGAGAAACTGATACTTTGTCGCTGATGTCGCATGGAATGACACATGCATATGTAATTTTTTTACACTTTATAGATCTAGCGTTTTTTTTAATCACACTAAGAACCTCGCGCTAGGATTCCCGGTGTCGCGGTAGGCGTGGACGTACACAATCACAGCACACAAATTCAAATTCAAATTCAAATTCAGTTTATTCAGATAAGTGCACATTCATACATATTTTTTATATTATGTGTGTAAAAATTATGGGTTATCTGTCGCTGAAATACACAAACACTCAAGTCCCGCAACAAACATCTACACTCATCGCACAAAAGTTTGCCCTTGCTGGAATTCTAAACCAGGGTCCCGGAGAAACAGAAATCATATCAATGACTACTTCGCCACTACAACCGTCAAACGTTTGACCACTATCTTACTTGATGGTCAGTAACGATGTGGTGGAAGGTGTAATCACGCTAGACCTAAATGTTTCTGGCTCTCAAGGACTGCTGCCTGTACACACTATGTGTTTGGCGACAGTTTTTAAAACTTGAGGGTGGTGGCCAGGCTACCATGGTGCTACCCTACTGTATTTTGTCTATACCCGGACAAAACATTTTTTATCGAAAAATGGAACCGACTTCAACACTCAAACGTGTGAAATAACTTGTCGAAGTCGGTACCATGATAGTTCGAAAGTAACTATTATTAATATATTGTGCTCCATTTTTTTGGTTTTTTTTTTTCACTCTTTTAGTGACCTTTGCTATTCACGGGATCAATAGTCATTGTGTATGTTCAAAGATTTTTTCACCCGCAATTATAATGTCGTATACATAGCACTTTTAAGTTATTGGAGTGTAACTCAAAAACCACTTGACAGCTTCGATGAAATTTGAATGGGACCTCACGGGAAGCACCATCATCAAACTCGGTTTACCCAGTCTAAAGATCTTAGGTAATAAGCTTTAAAAAAAAGAAAAAAACCTACGGTTCGATTGAGAACCTCCTCCTTTTTTTGAAGTCGGTTAAAAAGCGCAGTGCTCCTGAGAGTTGAGAGATTTAAGCTCTGTGCAAAATGATAGTTCCTACTGTGCATGTGACAGATGTGGAAAACATCTTGTCCTTCTAGTCACATAATGAATTATAAAAATAGGAAAAAAAAATCACGAGAAGGATAAACTCTAGTTAAAAATAACCCAATATCAGTCAGTATTTTTTTCGGTTATAAAGGGAACTGAAAAGGGGAAATGAGACATAATAATATGAGCTGAAGAGAGAATGACTGGCCGGTTGGCGCAGTTGGTAGCACTCTGCCTTCTGAGCCGCTGGTCCCGGGTTCGATTCCCAGACAGGTCAAACATTTGTGTGCATGAACATGTCTGTTTGACCTGTGTCTGGGTGCGTATATGTATATATATATATATATATATATATCAGTCATCAGGTTACCATAGCACAGGCTCTGCCTAGTTTGGGACCTGAAGACCGTGTGTGAATGTTAATAAATAAAAAAAAAATAAAAAAATTACAAACAGGTCGGTTTCCTTCGGCGTTTGACAAAAGCGGAACCCTCCGCCTCAAAAATGTAATCTTACTGTTTCAACTATGAATCCATCGCAATCGTCGGCAGTAATATTTCCTATTGTACCCAAAACGAATTCATCATAACCATTTTCCTTAAAGAGATACCAAAAAGCTTAAGATTCAAAAGGCGCAGCTCCAATACCCGTTGTTTCAATATCGATGTAAGATTGCGATAAAATCGCTTATCATCATAATGTCTGTCATAAATAAAGGGATACACTTCTTCGGGAAGACAATTGACATGTCTTGAGTGGCAGAACATATTTGTGCTGTATACAGCGCAGGCCTGGGATGGTTATTGGGTGAAGTGATGTCATTATTCTGATACAGGTTAATCTACAGGTCTAACCTCATACTGAAATATAGTGATTAAAAAATCTAAAACACAACTTGAATGACAGTCTATACAGACAATATATAAAAATAAATTTAAAAAGTTAACATTTCGATACAGCTCTTCTGTATCGAAATGTTAACTTTTTTACCATTAAGATATAACTTCAGATGGATCAAGGAGGTTGCAATGCAGTTTTTGTACACATAGTCTGTGGACACCGCACAACACGGATGCGTGACCAGCAAATGGATTTTGGCGCTAAACGTTGCAAACTTACATGCAAACATATGCTGTATTTTACGTAAATTTCATTATCTATTTTATGAGATTAGATAAAGTAGTGTAAGAAACTGCACATAATTTGGTCTGAAACAGTCGTGTAAAGCTATAAACAAACTCGCCTACGGCTCGTTTAACTTAGACTCGTGTTCGAAGAACCCTTATTATGATACAGTTTCATAAACTTCTATTATGACAGTTTCCTGAGAGACTGCTGGGGATTTTACCTTGTTACGATTTTTTTCAGAATATATCTACGTTTCAATTTAATCGACACAGAAGCAAATAAAAACTAGCATGGAATTTTGTTTCTTTATTGAAACTACGGTTTAACTTACGTACATTAATCGAGTAGATATCTAATTTATATACTAGAGAAACTAATTACAACTAGTATGACTACTTAAATACACCAGTATGATTTCCTAAATAGACAGCTTGCAAACATTTATTATTAGGCTTACATATAAAATTGGCGTTTTGTCAAACTTGCCACTTTGATCTTAAATATATTACGTTTATATGGTTTGGTTAGGAATTCCAAATTCAAATTGATTTCAAATTTAGATTTGTGTACATATTTGTGTTTCCATATTAATGATTTATTTGTTTTCGCGCCAACGTAAGGATTTTTTATATATTTTTATGCTGTCTGCCATATATACCTTACAACTGCACTTACATAACTATATAAATTAATAAGGATAATCATCATCATCTCAGCCATAGGACGTCCACTGCTGGACATAGGCCTCCCCCATTGATTTCCACAAGGACCTGCTGGAAGCGGCCCGCATCCAGCCCTTGCCTGCGATCTTAGTCAGGTCGTCTGTCCACCTGGTCGGTGGCCGTCCTATGCTGCGCTTGCCAGTCCGTGGTCTCCACTCGAGAACCTTTCGACCCCAACGGTCATCAGTTCGTCGAGCTATGTGCCCTGCCCACTGCCACTTCAACTTGCTAATCCGCTGGGCTATGTCGGTGACTTTTGTTCTTCTACGGATCTCCTCATTTCTGATTCGATCGCGTAGAGAAACTCCGAGCATAGCCCTTTCCATAGCTCGTTGTGCGACTCTGAGCCTGTTCAGAAGGCCCATAGTCAGGGACCACGTTTCAGATCCGTAAGTCATCACTGGTAACACACACTGTTCGAAGACCCTCGTTTTCAGGCATTGTGGTATTTTGGACGAGAAGACGTCTCGTAGCTTCCCGAACGCTGCCCAGCCGAGTTGGATTCGACGATTGGCCTCTTTCTCAAAGTTGGACTTACCTAATTGGACTGTATGTCCTAGGTAGATGTAATGGTCAACAACTTTGAGAATCGAGTTCCCAATTGATATGGGGGCGGGCGCAACATGGGCATTCGACATAATTTTCGTCTTGTCCATGTTCATTTTAAGGCCCACCCTTCGGGAAACTCTGCTGAGGCCTTCGAGCATCGTGCTGAGATCTTCCATCGATTTTGCCATGACCACAATATCGTCGGCAAACCGAAGGTGAGTGATGTACTCGCCGTTGATGTTGATGCCGAATCCTTGCCATTCCAAGAGCTTGAAGGCGTCTTCCAATGCGGCAGTGAACAGTTTCGGAGAGATAACGTCTCCCTGTCTCACGCCGCGTTGCAATGGAATCGCCTTCGAAATTTGCTCTTGTACTCGGACCGACATGGTGGCGTTATTGTACAAACACTTCAACACTTCGATATACCGATGGTCAATACGGCACCGCTGGAGAGACTCAAGCACCGCCCACGTCTCGATCGAATCAAAGGCTTTCTCATAGTCCACAAACGCTAGACATAAGGGCAAGTTATACTCTTCGGTCTTCTGTATAACTTGCCGCAGCGTATGGATGTGATCTATGGTGCTGTAGCCTTTTCGGAAACCGGCTTGTTCGGGAGGCTGGAAGTCATCAAACCTGCGTTCGAGACGATTCGCGATGACTCTTGAAAACAGCTTGTACACATGGCTCAGAAGCGAAATGGGTCTGTAGTTCTTAAGCAATGTGTTGTCACCCTTCTTAAAGAACAACACCGCTACGCTTCTGTTCCATGCTTCCGGCGTTGAACCTTCGAGGACAACGGAATTAAAGAGCTTCTGAAGGACTTTCAGTATCGGTGAGCCACCCGCTTTCAGAAGCTCTGCTGTGATTCCGTCGTCACCCGGCGCCTTGTTGTTCTTAAGCTGCTTCAGAGCCATCCTAATCTCGTACAGGCTGATGTCCGGGATGTCTTCGGTATAGTGTCGGGTTAGCTTGGCTCTTGGGTCTTTGGCCAAGCTATCAACAGGTTTAGCGACCGAAGTGTATAGCTGCCCACAGAACCTCTCAATCTCTCCAAGCACCTCTGCTTTGGTCGACGCTATACTGCCATCATCTCTCTTCAGCTTAGTCATCTGGCTTTGCCCAATAGACCGGTCTCTTGCAAACACTTTGGAGCCTTTTCTCCGTTCGATCGTATCTTTAATACGATTTGTATTAAAGGTACGGATGTCGTGTCGCAAGGATCTCCATATTCGTCTGTTGAGCTGCCTATATGACGCAGCGTCATCAGATGATTGCAGTTGCAACGAGCGTCGTTCAGCCATGAGGTCAAGGGTATGGCTGGAGAGTTTTTGAGGTCCATTTGTGCGGCGGGGTTTGAAGAACTTAGACCCCACTGCGTGGACAGTTTCTACAAACCTGTTGTTGGTCTCGTCCACCGACGCACAGTTCTCAAGGCAAGCAAAGCGATTGGATAGCTCAAGTTGAAAGCTCTCGGGGTTTTGAATATGGACATTTTGAGGTCGGAGCGTGGATTTCATCAAACGGGACCTCTCAAGTTTAACATTAATATTCAATATGCCTCTTACTATGCGGTGATCACTACCGGTTTTCACCATGTTGATCACAGAGACATCATTGAATATTTGTTTCTTGGTGGTCATGATGAAATCGATCTCATTTCTCGTGGAACCGTTAGGACTCAACCAGGTCCATTTCCTGTGAGGCGGCTTCTGAAAGAAAGAGTTCATCATAAAGAGTCCCTCTTTCTCCATGAAGTCGGCCAGCCTCTGTCCCCTGGGGTTCCGTTGTCCATAACCAAATTGCCCCACTCTCAACTCTCCATCACTTCTTTTGCCCAACTTTGCGTTAAAGTCCCCCATAACAACAGTATAATGGGTCTTGGAGGTATGCATGGCCCTACTAATGTCCTCATACATAGCCTCTACCTCCTCATCGGTTCCGAGTTTCGAGGTCGGTGCATATACCTGAATGACCTTCAACGAATACCTACTTGATATTCTGAGTATTAGGTATGCCACCCTGCTCGAAACGCTATCGATGGTAATAATGTTGTTAGTGAGGGACTTGCGAACGAGAAATCCGACACCACCTTGGGACTTTTGGTCGCCTTCCCGGTAGTAGAGCAAGTTACCGGATTTGAGGGTTATGGTGTCCTCGCCCTCTCTACGGACTTCACATAACCCTAGGATATCCCAGTGTAACTTACTCATTTCTTCTTCCAGCTCGACGATCTTTTCGTCTGCCAACAAAGATCTTATATTGTGTGTTACCAGGGCCAGAGGTCGTTTTTTCAGGGAGTGGTAGCCGGGAATCTGCCGGAGATTCTTAGCACCCCCTGCTCCACCGTTACACTGGCCGCTACCGGAGCCAGCTTTAGCGGAGCTGCCGGGGACTGGGGGCCTGGTCGTATTTTGTACTCTCATAGGGGGGGGTTTGCCAATACTCGCCACGCTTGGCAGGCGGGTTGGCGAGCGCAGTACAAATGTGAGTCTCAGAAGGCGCTGCTGCCCATCCTTCTGGTGTGTGATCCCTTAGTCGACTCTTACGACACCCACGGGAAGACATGGGGGGGTACTATTCTATGCCGGTACCCCACGGCAGCGATAGCCGGTACCCCACGGCAGCGATAAGGATAATAAGCATGTAAATAAGACTCTGATCTTATGAAAATATCACTGATATTATTCATTACCTATATCTAACTCCTCGAAACTATATTTTTCATTTCAGGAAATTGTACTAGCGTAGTATAAATAAAGCTAATGAACTAAAAACTCCGTACGCAATAAATAGCATTCAGTTCTTTTGTTTTTATTTATATATCATTTATTAGTAATACACGTCACAAACCACTTATGGATATCAGTGAATGGTATTCTTTAAGAAACACAAAATATCTGCTCCCATCACTAGCCTTTGAGAAGTCGGGAGTGAATTCCCGACATCGTAAAGGCTCCCCCGAACAGATGCGGTCCGATCCCGGCACAGACGCGGACACATCGCGCGAACGTAATATAATGCGAAATGATCGCCGTAATGCTTGTACGGTGCGAGATATTGTTGCGCACACGCATCGAGTGGACGCGTGCTCTACTTCTGTATTTTTACTTATTTAGTTTTATGTCTTTATCAAAATAAAACACAAATAACTAATTACAATACTGCAGCCACTACAATAACATTTGAGCAATCCACTAGCTATTAATAGCCTATAGATAACTGAAATGTTCTAACCCGCTGCCGGCTGGCATCGTGCCCAAAATGCTAGTAGCATTGCCACGTTTCAATTGCAATGCTGTTTTTTGTCGTCTCTTATATTTGCCTTGGCTTATTTGACTTGCAACTTGCCAGCACGCTATGGAGAGGAGTATGCTGAATATCAAGAGATCAGACAGAATAAAAAACAACGTCATTAGGAACAAAACAAAAACAACAGATGTTACACTAAAAATCAAAAGACTCAAATGGAGATGGGCGGGGCATATGATAAGAGGTCCTGATAAATGGAGCAAGAAAGTTACAAGGTGGTACCCCAGGGAAGGTAAAAGAAAAAGAGGGAGACCGCGGAAACGATGGGACGATGACATAAAGGAGGTGGCAGGAGTGATGTGGAACAGAGTAGCTCAAGTAAGGACAGAGTGGAAAAGGTTGGAGGAGGCCTTTGCCGATTGGCAAACAGATCTGCAAAAGATTACCAAACAGCAGATAGTACAATAAGTCTTAAATTTTATTTGTTTTGTTTGAATTAGTTTTTAAATGTATATATGTAAAGGTTAAAGATCTGAATAAAAGGCTATATTATTATTATTATTATTATTATATTTGCCTTGGATCATTTTGCCTATGATAGATAATGATGATACAAAAATATTGCATGATATATATGATAGATTAACACTTTATTGTCACACTACAATACAAATATAACATTACATCAGTAACAATACATATATCCTTATAATATAACATGGTGACAGGAAGAACAAAAACATACCCTATTTTCTATTTTTCCATTTTTACCTTGTTTTGCCTCCGCTCCAGGAATTATCCCAGTTGACCGTAAAACTGGTTTTCTTCATCAGTCTGTATTATGTGATTTTTGTAATTGTGTCGAAAATTTTATCCATTTATACACTCACTGAATTGAAAAATAAGTTACATGGTTGCCTAAAATTTGCTCAGACAGTACGTAATATTATGAATTTTGCATGACCACAACAGGCTCTCTATTAGCGATGTTGCTGTTTTATTATACATATATTCTATTATACGACGACAGCTTTACGAACTCAATTTCGATAGCCCACAAGGCATCTGAAATGTAATTCTTGCAGATGTAAGTATCGGCATTCGGTACCCAAATACTACTCTAAAATATTAGCAAATAATTATGTATTACCTAGGAAAAGTTGAACTTAGCAGAACCAACATGGAAAAAGACTTCAATTGTCGAATACCTACACCTAGAGCAGCGTTTGAAAACTTTGCTCGAATTATACCTAAGCGAATGAAGAGGGCTTTTATTTCAATTCGGGGCCATAAATTCAGAGGTCCGCATATAATCTATTTGCATATATAAGTATGTTTAAGTGACAGTAGAGAAAACACATAGTACACACTATTATCGGTGTATTAAAGATATGCATACATTGAACACGTTTTCACAGTTAAGGTCAACGATGTAGAATATGAAAATACATAATTCTCAAATAGAGCATCTTACTCGACCTTTCGCACGTCGTCGCGCAGTGAGCGCTACTTTATAGTCGTGTTGTATCATTTAATGGCGGCTTTGTCGCGGCTTCGGCCGGCAGCGTTTATCATGCGTATCGCTGCGACATCGCACCGATGACGGGCGACAAGGGTGCTGTGAACGGAAGAGCAGTACTGTTTATGTGTTCGCCTGTCCTGTTTTTGAGTTGACTTGATGCAAGATTGCAAGAAATTCGTTAACCAGACACTGAAATTTTATTCAACTGAAAAAGAAAAACAACTTTAAGTAACTATTTTAATATTGTCTCTATTAAAAAGCTGAGTTATCCCAAAATACCTTAGTTTATAAAAATAAAACTTAATCAAATGTGGCTTTATTTGTTTGAAATAAAACGTAAAGGAATTTATTTATTAATAACATGGATTGTATTATTTTATTCATTTAGTATAAAAATAAATTCTATGATTTAGGCGATTTGGCATTACACATGTGATGGCGTTGTATCACCAAATAATTAAAAACTTGTTTAATGAAATAAGAAGAAAAACATGTAATTTTTATAATTATATAAATTGTTTAACATTAGGTGACATTCCCAAAAATAGGAGAGTGTTCTTCTGTTTTCAGGAATGTCATCTATGGCCGTTAAAATTAACACGTTTTATAAGCATACAACACAAAATGAAATTTTCAATTCCAGACAGTATTTCTGTGTGTTCCAGTTCTTTTTGTGTATAAAATATATGTTACAATAGTTAGCAGTATAAACACATGGTAATTTAAAATAACAAAAACAGAAAATGTTATCTGATGATCTTCAATTAAATAGATATGAAAAATTATTTCTCGGTATAGATTCGAAGAATGTCAAAGTTTAATCAACCGTCAAAAAGTTAATCAATCATTGGTCAACAGCTATTATTTAACAGGGTGCCCAAAGTTATTTGTCAATCATTTTTCACCAAACGGGGTTACGGTGAATTATAGGGATAAATACATCAAACCAAATTTCTAACCTTAATACCTTGACATAAGATTTAGAATGAGCACAAAAGTACATCAATATCGATTACGCAAACTTTCGTATTCATCTATGATAAAGAAAAAAGTGCCTTATTGTATAACATTTAAGTTGAACGTGCTTGCAAAGGTATATTGGTGAAAGTAGGGTGGCAATAAATTAAGTCTCGGAATCTAGGAGTATTCGTATCGGTCACTGATAAAAGTCCTCTTTTGCACGACCGACTTGTGATCTTTCATTAGTGTTGGCGGGGCGGCGCTCGTAGATTATCGATAAGTGTGAAGATAAAACGTTAAGTAGCTTAGAGAATCCTGTGAAAAACTATTTACGATCTCATCGTCAATAGTTTTTCTACCTTAAAACTAAATGTTTATTATTATTATAACGTATAGAATATTAATAGTGTTATCACGTGTTGCAGCGGTCTGTCTTGTGATTACCTTCACTTTATGGTATTGGTGGTCTAGTTCTATATACCTACGGTTAAATACCAAATTAACATTAAAGTTAATCTAGCTCTCCACGATAACTCATTGGAGTTGATATGAACACTATGCTTTTAGACAATTTAGTTCTGAGTGGTTTTGTTTCAGACTTTAACTGTTAGGTATATCTTTTGCCGAACGCTTTTGTGTTCAAGCAGTGTTAAAATATTCCATTTATTTATTTATCTAGTTTAGCTAAGGTATACTCACAATGACATATCATAAACACACTTCAGAAATGGTACATTTAGTTAAAGTAAATTGCATTAAAATATTTATTTAGCCTTATTCAATCGAAACAAGAAAGTCCAACTACAATAAAAGTTCCCTTCTATAGAATCCTCTATCTATCCGTAAAACCCATGATAATATATTTTTTTAATTTGTTTATCTACATATAGGCTATTTTTGTTCTCAATGTACTTAATGACTTTACATTTATAATTGCAGAATAAAATAAGGTGTAAGCAGTTCAGACGGATCGTCGTGTCTACGTGAGGGACAGACATACAACCAGAAAAAACTTACGAGGATTCCTCGGTATGGTACTACGGTACAAATATTTTGATAATTAGAATACAAATTTAACTCCACACACGTTTCTATGGATGACATATCTATTAGTTATAAGTGCATAGGATTAGATATCGATAAATCTGTCACCTCACTAAGTGTTCGTGAGCTAAGCACGTTTCGATCAGCTGCGGCCTTTGTCTGTTTTCTTTTTAATTACGCCCAATAAATACCCTCTTTGCGCCGTGTTTAAGATAGGGAGAAGCACTTGGTGTCCCTGCCCTGATCGATTTACTCTCAGAAGTTTGAAGAAGGAAGGAAGGGAGTATTGATGAACCAAATTGTCTTGTCACATAGTATTTTCTTTCTTGGCAAAAACGTTTCGCAGACCGCAGTTTTCATAACGTTGGATTGACAATTTGACTCTCTTCGACACGTTTTGTGAGTTCAAGCTTCATAATAAATTCCTTCTTCAAGATTCTTCAAAAGCTTAAGCTTAGTTGCAAGCGAAACTAATGCGAAAGTGAACTCAAGAAAGAAATTTAGCACTGGAGATACCTAAATGGTTCTACACATTGTGTGAAGCATATCAGGGGAAATTTTTATTACTAAGTCATCTAAGTTCCTTGCTTCTCTATCCCCTAATATAATTTGAACTCTTCGTGTCTTCGCTATTAGAAATATTATAGTGGTAAGGTAAACTACCTGTAGGTACCCGTATATGCCATTATTGCCCCTTATAGCCATTTCTGGGTTTATCATTAAAATGTTTTTACTACGAACGGAGTGGCAGATTGTGATATAGTAATTAATTTGGTTCAGAGACTTTGAACCATACGTAGGCCGTAACAAACTCATGAATATAACGATTGTGTGTTATGTAAAGTAACGAGTAGCATTAGCGTAAGCGTAATCAGTACCAGCGTTCCCACAGCTGGGCTACCGAATGCGGGGTTGATGCATATGCTTGTGGCCAGCCCAATGTCAGAGCTTTCATTCCGTCCAAGGACCTCTGACATGGCTCGTTGTCAATCTGTAATTGTGTGTGTACATGCCTACCGCGATACAGGGAATCCTAAGGCGGGGGTCTGAGGGCAATAAAAAAAAATACTATGATTTTATTCATTTTGTTGTCGTTGGTCGTAATTAATATGGTTACCTAAGCCTAGCCTTGAACTAAAGCTTGTAAAATTTATTTTCGTTACTTTAAACACAGTTAATATCTCTGAACAACCTATAAATTATCTATATACCAACTCTGCAATGTAGAGTTCCACAAACGACGTCTCTGCAGATCGATTTACTGAGGTATTGCGAGCACGAAGCTGAGTTTTATACGGACAGTCTGTGGTCACGCTCAATATTTGATTTCACTGCACTCCTAACTGAATGATAGTGGCACTCAAGGCTTGACCATTTTTATTTGTCTATTTCCTAAATAGACAATTTTGAGTCTTTTCGACTTATTTTATTGAAACTCTGACATATCAAATACATGTTAAAAAACTTGTGAGAACAGTCCATGAAGGTTAATTCGGATTGAACAAAATTTGTTTTCATTTGTCGGTGAAACAATATTTTTGAGCGACCATGTTTTTCCTCTATCGAAAATTCTCACGACAAATGCACTTCAACTGTGTCTAACAACAGAAGAAGAAAATCAAAATTAAAAAAGCTCAAGGAATCAACGTTGCAATTCAGCGTGGCAATGCTGCTAGCATTCTAGGCACGCTGCGAGTCGGTAGCGAGTTAGAGCATTTGAGTTATTTATAGGCTGCCAATAGCTAGTGGATTGCTCGAATGTAATGGTAGTAGGTGCAGTATTGTAATTAGTTATGAGTATTTTATTTTAATAAAGGTATCGGCCCTATGAAAAACAAATTACATATGAAAAAAAGAAAATTAAAAAGCCGTAAAATGTGATAAATAATATTTTTTGAGCCCGTATGTCAATTGTAAACTTTTTAACAACACTTTTTAGTGACCCTTGTTACTCATGGGATCAATTGTCATTGTGGTGTGGGTATGTTCACCGATTTCTTCACCGGCTAATGTATTATCGTGTAGTATAAGCACGCATTTTTCAGTTTTTGACTTGTAACACAAAACGTGCTTTTCCGATTTTGATGAAATTTAAATGGGAACACACGGGAAGTACCAGCTTTCAAATAAAAAAGAACGATCAAAATCGGTTCACCCAGTCGGAAGTTATGCGGTATAATATCGTGTAGGTATAAGCACGTATTTTTCAGTTTTTGACTTGTGACTCAAGAAGTGCTTGTCCGATTTTGATGAACTTTAAATGGGAACACACGGGAAGCACCAGTTTTTTACATAAAAAAGAACGATCAAAATCGGTACACCCAGTCGGAAGTTATGTGGTAACAAACACAAATAAAAAAAACTAAAAAATAAAAAAAACATACGGGTCGAATTGAGAACCTCCTTTTTTTGAAGTCGGTTAAAAATATTTTAATTCGACATGGATCAGGATTTAGTTATTCGCTAATTTATAACGCTTGTAGACCGCGTCCGCAAGCGCCTCGTATTCTCCTTGAAAAAGAACACCGAATGTGGTTGAAACTATAGTCGGAACCCTCTGACTTATTACGTGAGTAATTCCCGTGTTGTATACAGTTATAATGTACCAGGCATGTACCCGCCCTCTCTGCCTGTAAACATCCTCCGTGAGCCTCTGTAATGTCATTACGCTTAAGACTTCACGTGTTACGTCGTGTGCGATGACATTTTGTGCCTAAGAGACCAAACTAGTACCTTACTTGTTTTATTACTACCTAGGACTCACTATAACTTACTTGAATGTTCTTTAAATGTCTCCGTGTCTTTAAATATTGACAGTCGCCGTGGCTCAGTGGTCAGTGACATGACTTCTGTGTTCTCAGGACCCTGGGTTCTAATCCCGGCAGGGGCAAACGTTTCTGTACTGTGTTTGTGTGTGTCCATGCCTCCCGCGACACAGGGAATCCTAGTGCAGGGGTTTGAGTGTGATTAATTTTAAAAAAAATGTAAGTAGCGCAAAGAAAATCGAATCTCAAAATCCGAACCACATAGATATCACCAGCAATCATGTAGGTACCAATAATATTTATAGATGGTTTAAAAACACCTTGCACACCAACCGATTCGCCCATAACACTCACTTCCTTATCCTATGACATTCATAAACCGATGCCCACGTAGAGCACTTTCTGAATTTTTCACACGGCCAAAGTGATTTTCCCTCTAACATTATAGCAAATTATGGCAATACCTTGTCGTTATGGTGGCAATAAAACGACATTACTAAATGTAAATCTCATAATGTTGCCAAACGCCAGGTTGCGGTCGCAATGGCAGTCGAAAAAAACAGGGCTTCAGTGGATGTAAATCGCTACAGTAGATTTTAGATCCTAATCTGTATTTTTTATTGATGTAAAAAGAAAATGGTAGTGATTCACTTATTCAACGAATATAAAATTATGGAAAATAGCATAAGTTCTTATAAGGTTACGATAAAGTCTAAACTAGTATGACACATTTAAATAACAACATTTGAGTTCGATGTTTTTATTGAAATTACTGGTAGTTTTAGGTGAATTAAGTCGCCACTTATTTGGAGCGTATTAAAAACTACTCGCAAGTGAAGCAATTGAATAGCTCGTCTAATATTTGTGACAGCATTGTATGGAGTTATACGGATTTGAATTTTGCCGTTAATACTAAGCTATTTTATTTTGAATAATTTTAGTGAATTTAAGCTAGTTCCAGTGATTAACAGTACGCAGCAGTTTATTTTAACAGAAACGCGTGAGTATTTTTGGGTAGGTTTGAACTATTTATGAACATGAGTCTTTATTATCTTCCCACCCATACTACTACTAGGACTTTTATTACAAATGAATGTAGAGGAAAATGGTAATATGGTCAAATTAGGATTTTTCGGTCGGTTCAATGTAAAAACTTCACGCTACCTCAGTTTTCGTGTAGTTATCTATCTAGCAAACGGTTGCCTGGACAAAATCCAGGCCTTATCGCTACTTAGCGATATAGGTACCTTCTAGGTTTGAGTGCTAAATCCTAGACAACGACAACGACATAGAGACGGTTGTCAAACGCAAGCCTATAATATGTAATAAAAAATTAGTGGTACACATGTGCTTCTTGCCGCTATCTATTTCATGCATTCAATATGGCCCCTAATACGGTGCCAATTACCCACACTAATTTTTAGATTTGAATTCCCATTAGAATTCAGTTATTTACTCGTAGTCAATTACTGCTTCTTACTCTTCAAAAATAGTAAATAGTAAATATTATATTTGATACAACAATCCACAAAATCTACCCAAAAAACTAAAGTGTCCCATCAAAAGGGCAGGGCCGTATTTGCGCCCATTTGTAATTCGGCAGCGACGCCAACGAGTCCCACGGGCAGCCGTACCGGGCTGTGCGGTACGCATTTGTGTTTTATTGATATTTCGGCGGAGGAATGATTTCCACGACTGTACGACTCTCGGGGGCGTCCCCGTTACTATTGATGGCCGATAGGTGACGGACTTGATATTAGTCCTACTCCTACTAATATTATAAATGCGAAAGTTTGTGTGTGTACTTGTGTATGTTTGTTACCTCTTCACGCTCAAACGACTACACCGATTTCGATGTAATTTGGTTTGGAGATAGCTTATACCCTGGATTAACACAGAGGCTAATATTCATCATCACTATCATCACCATTTTTCATCACAACGCGGGTACAATCGCAGGGCGCAACTGGTAAAAATATATATTTTGTAACTTTAAAAGAATAGCTTTAGCGAACTTTTCGACCTTATTTCACATCACCAATTTAACCATCGTATGCTTGTTTGAACTTCGTAATATAAAAAAATCGTGGTTAATATAAAATAAAATTACTTAAGAATTTTATTTAAGATGAAGTTCTGTAAGATAACACTTATTTTGTAAAATATATGGAATAAGTAATAGGTTATTATTGAAACTCCATTATGTGTTTAGCAGAGGGGCATTATAAAAAATGTATACAACCAAGTAACCAATAAGTATTGCATACTTTTATACTCTAAAGCCGTCTTCACCGCTTAATTTTGAGTAATTTTGTTGGTGCAAGACGGCCTTATTATATTACCCGAAGTACTATTATTATTTGTATAGTTCATAGGCAGTTATGCATTAAATTATTTCTTTAGCAATACATATTAAATATAGGACAAAAATTGTGATACTGAGATATATTTCTGAGACATATATTTGTGATTACATTATATATTTTAAAATGAAAACGCCCACGTTTGACTCGAACCTGAATGCTTGGTCTCTTTTGTGAATGAACGAATAAATAATATGTTGGTATCTAAATAATCTCTGAATTCGGCCCTGCGTGAGACGCGGGACATCAGTGATTTAGGCCAACCGCTCTTATTACGACATGATTTCTTTCTATATTATTTATATGATTATAGACCTTTAATCAACTAAGAGCGAGCTTTACTGTACGCCGGTTTACGAATGGGTGAACGCTACTGTCTCCTGATTGTGACGTCGTCGTGGCTCAGTGGTCGTGACTTCTTAACTTGGGGTCGAATACCGGATAGGGCAAACATTGCTGTAATGAGTATGATCGTGTGAGTCCAAGCCTGCACAAGAAATCCGAGTGCAGAAAGAAACTCTGTATGATTGGTTCTATCACTACTTTTTTTTTTCTACACACTCAGACCCCCGCACTAGGATTCCCTGTATCGCGGGAGGAATGGACACACACAATCACAGCACAAACATCCAAGACCCGGGACAAACACCTCGGGACACTCATCGCACAAATGTTTACCCCTGCCGGGATTCGAACCCAGGATCCCGGAGACACAGTAGTCATGTCACTGACACTGCACCACGGCGACCGTCACTTACAACAGTAGTTTAACTGTCCCCTGCTACGAAAAACAGTACCTACCCAGTACCCCATGCATGGGAACTATTGCGAGTTATTTGGGCAAAACTGGATTAGCAAAGCAGGAAATATTGGGGTCGTTAGAAAAAGATATTTCAACTTTCTCCCAAGTATGTTAGAAATAAGTGATTTATACCAACCATTCTGCTAAGTTACATTTTCTCTTAAGTATCCTCCTTCTAAGAATATTAAAAATGTAAAAGTTTGTTTTACAACCATTGTTTTACAACCATTTAGCGCTAATGAGGCTAAGCGGATTTACAGGAAAATTTGGACGGTGATCCTTATACCCTGGAATAACACATACATAAGTTTTTATTCCAAATATCTAATCACTCCTTATGGGATAACTTGATTTCATATCGGGATAACTGTAGCCGCGTGACGCAGACAGTGTACCTTATAAAACATTATTATAACATTAGGCTTTGCTCGTAATTTTTTGGATTTAAAAATGTTTTGCAGATAATGCATATTGATAGGAGATATTAAATTTTCTTGCATAACGAAGAATAGACAATGAAGTATAAAAAAAATGCAGGGCAGTTCTTGAGGTCTGCCGATAAAACTGAAAACTACATGATTTCTAAGACGCGAGTTACACGCTTATTGTTCATAAAATATGTATACTTTTTGATGAACAATAAGCGTGAAACTCAGTATATATACGAGTACATATAGCTCATGGAAAGCGTTCGGTGATGATGACGCGAGTTCCTTGATTTTTGTTCACGCAAAAAGTGCTCAACGCGCCTAAAGAAGTTTTCACATCAAAAAATGCGCGATAGACTTTGGGGACTGCTAAAAGTCCTCGAGAGCCAATATACATTCTAGGTCTAGCGTGATCACATCGTCGACCATATCGTCCCTGACGATCTCTCTATTAGATAAGTATAAAAAAAATCTATGCGGCGGTTGGTCTTCCAATAAAATAAATAAGTAATACTGATTCGGCGTTCTGATTAGGTACTCTTTAACATTCCATCGTCACAATATTTTCTTAAACAGCAATTTAAATTGACCTTCGCCATACAATAACCCTAAAGTTCCGAGAGCCAGACAATCACAAACTTCTCCTGGCAAATAAAACGAAAATTTTGTCGCCGGACATCCAATCTCGTAATAAATATCTTCGGGCGACAAATATTTCTGCTCACAATGTAAGGCAAAAGATAAAAAGCGAACGCGACATGCGCTTCGACAGATATCGGCAAGTCGTAAATCGAAATTCGATAACGCGCAAGCCGTGCGATATTGTCACCTCACCAAGGAGTTTTGCGAGTGTAGGTACTACAGTTTTTTAATTTAATCAAAACGAAGAAAATCTTTTATTTTTGACAAACTTAATAAGACAAGAAGAGGCATCACTATCACTACATAGTATTAAACAAAGTCGCTTTCTTTGTCCCTATATCCCTATGTATGCTTAAATCTTTAAAACTACGCAACGGATTTTGATGCGGCTTTTTTATTAGATAAAGTGATTTAAAAGGAAGGTTTCAATGTATAATAACATCCATTAATGACATAAGCTATATATTTTATACCCGTGCGAAGCCGGAGCGGGCCGCTAGTAATAAATAATTGTAAAATTATTAGTCACAAACACAGATCATTTCATAGTCATTTGCCACAAAGTAAGTAATTTGTATTATTATTATTACAAAGGACCAAACTACGAGCTCAGTCTGAAGCTTAAAGTATATATTTGCTGAGTTGATGCAATGCATACTTTTTTGAAGAATATGACGTTGGCTTAATTGCTGGATTTTTACCGACTATATTTTCATAATTACTCTTACCAATATCTCTCAATAAAATATAAATAACCACTGACATCAAGCCTATTTTACAATGAAGTTCTTTTGTTAAATACACTAAGTATTCTTAATTTAAATATATTGAAATCGTTGGTCTATTTTTTGTTTGGTTTTCTTTCAAAGCGTGATTCATGGTATCTTCATTTTGTAACTACCCTGTGACAGCAGTGGGATTTTTATTTTTTATTTTTTTTTATATTATACTCAGACAAATTGCACACTTGCTGCCTTTCTTTGATGTGTTAGCCCTATTCTCAAGCTCCCTCTCCGAAAAGAAATTGTCTATAAGTCAATTTGACGCACTTTATCGTGTCTTCGGATATAAAGAAATCGCTAATCCTGACACTGATGATGCGGTTAATGGTATACTATTGAAATTATTGTATTGTCATTGTTGATAAGTTTAAAATTATTCCGACGTTTCGAGGGGGTTGAAATTGATATTTAATCAAAGGCGAAGCTAAAGAAAATGTTTAATAAAAAGGAATCAAAGCAAGGATTTATTAAGGACTAGTAGTGAGAGCAATACGCCATGTCCTTATCTAATCGACACATCCGATATGATTCTTTTCATTTGTTTTTCTCGCTACATCCTTTAGGACTAGGTAAACACAAGTTATCTTCGCGATAACAGTGGATCTTGCTATCAAGTGGTATTGTCGCCTGATAAACTCCCCGTACTTATATCTCGCCTGAGTGGGCATCCTTGTACTCCTTCCATGGACACCGATGGCCTGTAAATAATAACAGAAGCAGTATCTGATCTATCTCCTTTTTACTCCTGCCGCAAATACTTTCGCCTTTACCATGTTCGAAAGAAAGCTGCATTTAGATATTTTCTTATGGTTTTCCGACATTCAAAAGACAAGTATGTATCCGTTTGAATTACTAGAAAAGCGGGATGTTCAAAAATGTGGTGTGAAGGAAAATAAGCTAGCTTAGTGCGAGTCAGACTCGCGCACGGAGGGTTCTGTACAAACCTGTGGGTATATAAGTAAAAATGTAACTAAAAGTGTATGCTTTTCGCAATTTCGCAATTTTTCCTTTATCTGTGCTAGAAGACGTTGCTTTGTACGTTAATTTCAAGTATCTGAGTTCACGGGAAGTAATCTGTAGGTTTTAAATCTCTTGCGAGTGTCGAAAATTTGCAGCATTAAGCGGCTGTATCTTTTGATTGTGTTGGCTTAGAAGTTTGATTTTTATATTCACAGCTCAAAAGATGAAAATCTCAAAATGTTACATTGGGCATGTCAAGTTACAATGTGTCCATCCTAAATAATTTAATCTTATTATCATTTACTTTAATCTAAATAATAGTATATAATGTCAAGTATGTGCAACATTAAATATTTATTAGCAACACATAATAACAAATAACGTACATAGAGCAATAAAATAATCTAACTTAAAATAAAAACCTTAAAAATGTAATAAAAACTAAATTAAATCTAAAACGGGCCCCTGCGGCATTGTGCCCAAGACGCTGGCAAGTTAAATATATATATAAATATATAATTATATTAAATGAATATAAAATAAATGTTTGCAACACATAGAACAAAAAGAAACAGAAAAATAAGCACCAAATTTTTTCTAAATTCTTTAAATAGACCAGAATGAAGATTCAGTCAGTCTTAAACTCATAAACTCATTTATTGAATAAATTGGGTTGAATTCCAAAACTTGCTTAGGTATCTTTTTAAATTCGCTAGTAATTAATTTAGTAACGCTAATCGGTAGTTTATTATACATAACAATTTTGTTAAACACTCCTTGTTTTTGTACCTTTTTTAACCATATCATAGATGCTGCATGTGCTTTTTTAGGACTCATTATCATTATTGCCGCCGTAGGACGTCCATTGTTAGACACATACCTTATGCACTGAGCTCCCTAAGAAGCAGTTGCAATGGCACGCATAAACATCTTCTGTGACCCATTTCATGTCATCTGTCCACAGTCTGTGAACATCCTAACCCTAATCTAAGTTTTTCAGCGCAGGATGACACTGCCAGGGCGGCCCAGGCCATCGTCTCCAATCGAGAGTTTTTGGAACCATTGGCCCTAAGTTCAACGTTTCGGGTAACAATATATCAAAAACTACAACCCAGTATTTAACCAGATATTTGCCTTAAATAAGGGCACTTCGATAATAAATCAGCATCGTAGTAAATAATGATATAAATATATTCACTTTCACTGAAAGCTCAAGCCTGAGAATGGATTCAGTCCAGAATCCGTCTGTTGGTTATCCGACAAAATAGCCTGCCAGAGGCTAATATGGGTTAATATTACTTCCGTGTCAAGAATATAATATTATTTGACACTACATCTGATTCTGTATCTCGCACTATGGTGTACCGTCGAGTGCTTTACCGCCGCTTGCGTGTCGATTTATGCGCGTGCGCACCCGTCCGCGTAGATTAGCCTGATCGATGTGGGACTGCGACGCTTTGTGCTCTTGCGACTCGCCTTGTTCCGATCTTGTTGACAAAACAGCTTCGCTATAGTTCTAAGTTTTGTGATATATGAGAATACATCACATATAGTTCTTATAGCTTGGCTTTAGCGTGAGAATGTTGAAGCCAAGCTAGCCCGATGACAGCTAATCAATTAGACTTTAAAACAGTCACCGATAGGTACCTACTTGGAAATAATGATGATCGCATCACAAAATTAAAATATGCTGTAAGTATTCATTTGAATACAGCATATTTTAATTTTAAGCAGTCATATTATGTAAGGTCATAAGGTTTAAAGTGCCCTTGCAAAGACGCGAGATGTTCAGGGGTTGGTTTGTAAAAAACTAGGTACTTTTTCAAAGGTTTAATCTGAATGATACACCCCAGTATAAATTTAAGAAAAAATAAAAGACAATTCAAATAGGCAGGTATAGGTAGTAAGCTCCTGGTTCCTAAACAAGGCTCAAAAAGGCTTATGTGATTGGTACCAGAAAACTTTTGTTTACAGAGGTACCAAAAACATATTTAAATAATAATTATTTTTAATGGTATATATATATTATTAAATAACATTTTTAAAATGCATTCAAGAAGCTGGGATGTTTTTGTAAACGTTGTAGGTAAGTGACAGTCTCATGGGAAATGGAGGGCGCGGAATGTGTACGTACATGTACAGGACACCTACCTACTCTCTAGGATGTTCTTGGAATATATATTTTGGACAGGGTGTTCACAAAACAAAGTGTCGTAATTAGTCAATAGGGGAGACCCAGGCAAAACTCGTAACAAGTTATTTGGCGCTGCCATTTCACCGCCGTGTTTATTAGCCCCACTGTCCCCAACTAATTTATTGGGCCCTTAACGCCCTTGCTCCTAGATGGATCACCTAATTTAACATTAACGCCACCTTGAGGAGTTGCCGATGGACCGTCATAATTCTCGTTTTCTGAGACATTTGTTTGGACATTGATAATGTTGCAGCTGTGTTGGGAATCAGGAAGTGGTCTTTATCAAAGACGATTAATTAATTTTGCCGAAAAATTTAATATACTTCAGCTTCTTAGCCATACCTTCATGCGTGACGTGACTTGCAGATCCCAACGTAAGACCAGCGCTGGTTGCTAAAAAGCAAGCAGCATTTTATGCTGAGCTAGAGTCGGCTTGTGGCAAAAAAAAACTAGCAAGTTATTGTTTAATATGTTTTTTTAGCCACAATTATAAAATTATGTCTATGTCTATATTACTCTAGCGCGATTATACGTGATTTTGTGTATGCTGATTCTAGTCTATGTATATTGGTTGAAAATCAATGCACACATGAATGATTTCACCGAAAAGTTTTTAAATGTTGGTATTAATTTTCAAAAAGTAGCACTCATCCTGCCCGTTAGCAAAATAATGTTTTTTGGGGGGGGTTGTGTTCGCGTAGGCGAGTGTCTGTGTATATACCTAAGTGGATTATAAATGCTATTTTGAAACCATAAGTAAATTTTCTGTTTCTTGGTATACCTATATACATATAAAAGTATTACTTTAAAATGTTAAAATCATATATTTACGATCTTATGTCGATTTATAAATACATTTTGTTTTGGAATACTGTCTTGTAACGTCAAACATGCTTTCCCACATATACGAACAAAAAGGTCATCTAAACGAGCCAATAATTTTGTCACGTCCCCAAATAAATATCGCTTTATTTATCGACGCAGTAAGACATCGGTCGGTGATCGGTGTAATTACCTGGAAGGTATGAGGACCCCCAGGATCCCCTGTGGAGTGACAATCACGCGACGTGTACTTGTTAAATCGATTTAAATGTTTCAGGTTCTATATGACTCTCATAGCGTCAGCCGGATTCGACAGTGATTCGATAATAAACCACTAACGGAAATGTAGATGAAGTGATATTTAATTAAGGGTAAAGAGCCTGCTGGTGACCGCCTGGCCGAGGTAGACAAGCATTCCCTTAATCAACTAATTACTAAAATTCTGAAAATGACATAAGTAAGATTAGTTCTTATAATAATGGTTTCGATAAAGTCCAAATTAGTACGACATCTACTTATCGAGGACACTAAAATTAGATCTTTTAATTACAATTGAGGGTAGTTTTATATTAAAAATGAAATAGCTCGTATTATATTTATGCTAAAATTCAAATATTCAAATTCAATAACTCTATACAATGCTATGCCTAATATTAGACACATTTAAATCTAATGCTGGGCAATTGCGGGTAGTGTTAGTTGGCACTAAATAATTGGCGCTTATTTTGTTTAAAACTACCTGCAATTTTAATAAAAATATCTAAAATTAGTTCTGGCTTTAATAAGTGTCACACGAATTTGGACTTTATCATAACCGTATAAGAATTACCAATCTTCCTAATCATATTTTAAAGAACTTTAGTATTGTTTGGTTAATCAAGAAAATCACTTCCACTTACTAGTAGCCGACTAAAACTACGCGCAATTGAATAAAACTCATCTAATATTAGATATGGCGTTGTATGGAGTTACACAAATTTGAATATAAGAGACAATAGAATACGAGCTATTTCATTTTGTAGAATTTTATCTGGTTCGAGTGATTAACAGAATTAGGGCCAATATCTAGGCTAAAACCACTTTAAAGTGCTATGACTAGCGGGTAATTTGCATTAGAAATTACATTAAATTTCAGTACCCTCCAAGACGCTCGTTTGTGGTCACTCCTGAGGAAGGTCAAAGTTATAGTATAGGACGTCCAGGGGGTTTAATTAACGTCCTAACATTAATTATCTCGGTGAGTGACCACTCCGATTCCAATGTTCTGAATCTTACCGTCTTACTTGTTTGTGCACGGCTGACTGTTCAGTTACTTTGCTATGACATTATTTGTAGGAGTTATGATTTCATTCAACATTTCGATGTATCATGGAGGTGTAGCTAATATCTGTAAACTCTATATATATTACAGATATAATAAGTAATAAATAAGTGAAAAGTTTATACCAGAAAAGTGTCGCACTTACAGAGTTATACATCTTAAATGGTGTCAGTTTTGCACATATAATATTTTGGGTATTTGTTGTCGAGCTAGGCTCGTCGTCTGCTTTTCAAGATACAGCGCCTCCCCTTAGATTAGAAATTAAAACTAGCTTCGTTTCTACAAGATTGAAAGAAACCAGTATGAAACATTTGATTAAAAACAACTTTTACGAAAAAAGTGGAACCGATTTCAACACTCAAAAGTGTGAAATAACTTGTTGAAGTCGGATTAAATCACTTTTATGGCTATTACAATAAAATACCAAATCTACTCCATATTCTCTTATTCATCATCATCATCATCATCATTTCAGCCATAGGACGTCCACTGCTGGACATAGGCCTCCCCATTGATTTCCACAAGAACCTGTTGGAAGCGGCCCGCATCCAGCCCTTATTCTCTTATTAGAAGACCCGAAACAACTTCCGAAAATATTAAAGAGTCCTTCATAAATATGTATGGAATACCGTGTCATGTCCCACTTTGGTGGAACGATTTTTGAGAGAGGAAATTATATGAATTATCAGATTATGACGGTTACGATGGACATACAATTTTGAGATTCTATGGAATTTGTAATTTGAGATGTGATGATCGCACAATGGACTACAGTATTACACTTTTGAACGATCAATGCTTTTTAACAGACTCCAAAAAAGGAGGAGGTGATGTATTTTTATTTTTTGGTGTCTGTGTGTCAATGTGTCCGTTCCCAACGTAGGCCTATATACCAGAATTACCTTCAACGAATACCTACTTGAAAATCTGAGTGATAGATTCACTTTAGAAATGTCAACCGCCACTTAAACATTATTACACATTATATAATAATAGAAATATATAGGTAAAAAATAACTTCAGTAAAAATGCGAGCATAAATCATTTGCGTACATTGATTAATATAAGTTTGCATTTGTAATTTTTAGACTTTCGCGATTCGAACACATTGTTATTAAATCAAACGAGGCTTGATCGCGAGAAAAACATTTAGTAAACATTTAGTCTTCTCGTGACCACGACCAATGCAACTTGGTCGAAACGTCGAGGTAAATAAATTACTAAATATTTTTCTCGCGATCAAGCCCCGTTTGATTTAATAACAATAAGTTTGCATACTCGATATCAGTTTGTAATTGTATTATTTAAATGATTTTTTTCATATGCTTTTACTGTTTTCTTGTTGGTCAAGTCGCTAGTCTAAATATATATTTCATTTATTTAATTTGGTCGTTTAAGACGGACCGTGGCTCAGTTTTCAGTCGCATTGCTTTGAGTCCCCGGGCCCGTGAGTTCGAATCCCGGTCTTAAATATTTGTTGTGATGTCATTTTTTGTGTCTATGCCTCCCACGTCACATAGTGCGGGGTAAGAGTGCTAATAATAATTATGATTACATTGAGAAACGGCGTTTTGAGTTTACTTGCGTCATGTATTACTAGTTTTATCTAGATGGCTCCATCCAGAACTATCATTCACATAGGTACCAAATTGATGGTGAATATTTAAAACCAAGTCTGTTAAAGTTCCATCGATTACATCAATTGAGTTTGAAATTTTGCACTTTTTTTCATCAATCTTGGAAAAACACAATCCAATTTTTCAAATTTAATCACAGTTTATTACTTTTACTGTTATTACAATTACTTTTACTGATACTGCATTAGAGTGTGATGTCAGGCGTTGTTTTGTCGGTGTTTATGCGGACGGCGCTCATCAATACTGGCCCGAGGCGCTGAAGAGGGCTGGGACGCGGGCGGGACATCCACGTAAATATTCAACCAGCTGCAGGGCTGTCTCATTATTTTGTTTTCAAAATTAACCTAGTACAGACACAAAATGCAACACTGGCTCTCAAGGACTGCCTGAACACATTATATATTTGGTAGCAGCTTTAAAAACTGCCACCCGGCTGGGTGGGTACTCGAAAGTACCGCACCACCATAGGATAGGAATTTGATAACGGTGCTACCTTCACCGGAAGTGGAAGCCGTTGATGGGGATCGAATCAGTATCCGTCAGTTTCACAGCCGACGCTCCCACCGCTGAGCTATCAAAATCATCATTGCTTCAAAAAAAAGATTCACATTAACTTCTCTCTGATCATCTGTCATATCTTCACAGTAATTTTAGACTCTCTAGCGCTCTCTGTACGCTATTATGTTAAGTACGAACTTCTGCAATCCTGAAACCCTCCGCTGCCAGCCCTGACACGGTACGACAAGCGGTGTCAAAGAATGACCGTTCGTAAATTATTTGTTCAAATTTAGAACGGGATCGGTTAAACGTTTCGGGGCACTAATAATTAATGCGCGTACCGGCCTATCCTGACCCACCTCACTCTCTTCTTCACACACAAATTCTTCCCGAACAGAAGTGGTTTGGTGCAAATTGAGAGGTTTTGTTTAGCTGGTCGCTAGGTCGCAATTACTTGGACGGTCCATCCAGTGACAAATGTTTATGAGTTTGTCACTTGCGAGGACCAAAGGGGATAATAATGCAGTTGTTCTGAACTGCCCCGGGGTCACGAGTCTCGGTTGAAGCGCGCTTAATTATAAGGTTGGATTTATGGCAAGATGTTGATTGTGGACTGCTAACGTGAAAGTAGCTATAGACAGGTTATACAACAACAGGATGTACATATGTTTTAATTTAATATTTAATTCTGTGTCTTCTAAGTAAGATTTCTTCTATTAAGTCTTGTAAACTATTGTTACATGTTTTCATTTTTGTTTTCATTCATAGCAGCAATAGTTCGTTCACTGCTGGACATATGCCTCCCCATGTGGATTTGCCAATACTCGCCACGCTTGGCAGGTGGGTTGGCGAGCGCAGTGTCCTATCCTCAGAAGGCGCTGCTGCCCACCTTTTGGTACATGATCCCTTAGCCGACTCTTACGGTACCCACGGGAAGAGATGGGGGGTACTATTCTAGGCCGGTACCACCACGGCTTTTTACATGTTAAAGCTAACTAATTAGTTTATATAAGCATATATACTTGTAACATAGTGTTATTTTTGGTTAAGGAAAATAAAATATTGGCTTGAATATTATTGACTCTGCGTCTTTTGTGTCGGCCGGTAGTCTGCGAGGGGTTAGCTACAGATTTGTTAAATTAATTAAGGTCCAAGGAATTCTTTTACGCAATATTTTTGTGTATCTACTAGACATGTATCGTAGACCGCATCATCACTTAATATCAGGTGAGATAGTGGTCAAACGCCTGTCTATTGTGAATAAAAAACTTTGTTGAAATATCTTTAAGGTTTTTAAATCTTAGATTAGTTCGTTACAATATGAATGTATATAAAACACGGGAATTACTCACGTAATAAGTCAGAGGGTTCCGCGAGCGCCCCGTATTCTCCTTGAAAAAGATCCGTACAAAAGATAGGGGTAGTAAGTTTAAATATTTTTAAACGTTTAAAGTATCTTATTATATGATGCAACTAAAAATGTATGCTTTTCGCAATTTTTCCTAAGACGGTGCTTAGTATAAAATTTCAAGATTCTGATTTCACCGTACCCTGTAGGTTTTGACTCCCTCGCAAGTGTCGAAAATTTGCAGCATAAACGGCTGTATCTTTTGATTGCGTTGCCTTAGAAGTTTGATTTTTTCACAGCTCCAAGGGACAATAGACCTGAGAGTTTGATATAAATTTCAGCTTGATACTTCCACGCGTTCTTAAGGAAAAGTGTCTTGATAAACAGACGGACAACAAAGTGATCCTATAATAAGGGTCGGTATTTCCTTTTGAGATACGGAACCCTAGAATTTAGCAAATCCCATTATCAAACCTTTATCATTTATTGTAAGTACAAGTAGCTACGAAAGTTTCTAAAGTAGACCCTGTACACGGTAGCTCAATTAACCTCTGCCTCAAAATTGCACAGAGACAACAAAGCTCCACCTTCGCCCGCCTTGCTTTTAGCTCGTAACTGCCAGTTCTATTTCGACTTAATGTTCTTAACTCTGGATATATATGCTGATATATGTTTAAGTTGGTACTTATGTACTTAGTGTAAGTATTTAAGTAAATAAAGCGCTTTACCTCTCAAATTTCAAAGCGTATTGCTTGATTTTTTAACTGACTTTAAAAAATCTGCAATACCTGGGTACCAATTCTTTTATTTATTTAAACAAGCAATTATTACTTTCATTGCGGTGGAAATTAGATATGTGTGGCCATTAGAATTATACTCTAAGTGATATAGCAACACTAGGAAAAATGGCAATTCAATAACAATCTATGACCAATGTGTGTATATGAGAATTGATACCCTGTGAATACCCTTATATTTCATTCGGTTTGTTATAAATCTCTATGTTTTTTGGTTATAGGTTAATTTAACAGAATCAGAATTTAAACTAAAAAATATTTATCCTACTAATATTATAAATGCGATAATACGGCCGTGGTAGTACCGGCCTAGAATAGTACTCCCCCATCTCTTCCCGCGAGTGCCGTAAGAGTCGGCTAAGGGACCACGTACCAGGAGGTGGGCAGCAGCACCTTCTGAGGATTGGAAATCATACTGCGCTCGCCAACCCGCCTGCCAAACGTGGCGAGTATTGGCAAATCCCCCCTATATGGGGGAGGCTTCTGTCCAGCAGTGGACGCACATGGCTGAGAGAGAATTATAAATACGAATGTTTGTGTGTATGTTTGTTACTGCTTCACGCTCAAACGGCTACACCGATATCGATGAAATTTGGTATGGAGATAGTTTAAACCCTGGATTAACGCATATGATACTTTTATCCCAGAAAAAGTATAGTTCCCGTGGAATAATTGAGGTAGCGGTGAATCCGTAATCCACGCGGGTGAAACCGCGGGGCGCAACTAGTTAGTAATATATTGCTGTGTTCTCTGGCGTTTGCATCTAGGCGTACAAACTTAGAATATGCAGCAAGCTACCATTGTAAGCAACTATATAACACACAATTACGCTTAGAGGATAGTTTGGTGTGCGGAGAGCGAAATGCGTCCATAAACAAGTTGTTGTGCTGGGCTCCCGAATGACATTACTGAGTACGTGCTTAGTTCACGCGAGGCCATGAAATCAGCGGAACTATGGTTGTTTTATTTTTTTAATAACGATGCCAGGATCTGCCGTATTCGTATGGTTTTTTTTTTGAGAATGACAAGCATTTGACCCTATTTCACCTCTATTCAAAACTTTTTGATAACTAGCCGATTCGGTAATAGACAAATTTATACCGTCTTCAGAACTATCTCAAACATTAGTTAGATTTTCGTTAATGATGTAAGTACATATTAGCTGAGTTTTATTGCAATAACTAACAAAATATGATTTATTGCATTAACAACATGCTAGGCGGAAATTAGAATATATGTTCTAAGTTCCGAATCGATAACTAAATTAATGGAATCGATTTGTTCATACATTTTATTTGTCATTTTTAGACTTTCCCGATTCAAACACATTGTTGTTAATAACCTCCTCCTTTTTTGAAGTTGGTTATCAATCGAACGGGGCTGATCACATCACGCGATCAAGCCCCGTTCGATTTATTATAATTGCATACATTTTATTTTTAGGACTTTGTTAAAACGCATATATTTTGTAAATGTATATTGTATACATTTACGTATTATTAGGTATAATTATATATTAAGTATAATGTATATTGCATACATTTTATTTGAACAAAGTCCTAAAAATAAAATGTATGCAATTTTTGTTTTGTTTACAAAATTTTGTTCATACATTTATTTGTTATTATGACAAATAAAATCTATGAACAAATCGAATCCATTAATTTAGTTATCGATCGTTCTGAATCAGAGGGCGATTTTAAGTGATAATACCGTACTCTGCATTTTTTCTCTGGCAATAAGCTGTTATATAAGCCTGATTTATTTAGAATTTTCTATATAATATTATACACAAACATTTAATAAAAGGAATCCAAAATTTTGAATATCCATTGCTTAACTTGGGCTGCTTCAGTATAGGTTTTTTGATTGGAAATTCTCGTGAGTTTGAGACATGATTATATATATGTGGTATCCGGCTTTACTCACGTTTACGCTGCCAGATCGATCTGGCAGCGTAAACTCACCTGAGGATGAGCATCGGACATGCTCGAAACCTAGGTCGAAACTTTGACTATAAACGTGAGTAAAGCCGGATACCACATATATATAATTCAGTATAGGTATTGCACATAGCAGTGGCTGAGTTACATCAGTTGTAGAAATGGGGAAAATTTAGTTGAAAAGAAATACCCATAATTTTTCTGTTCATACCCGCTTGTTTTCGGGCCTAGTGACGTCAGTCCGAGAGTCGTTACAGAGTTGCAATCATTCTCTCGTGAGCTCCCGACTATCGCACGTAATTAACCAATGTTCGCCGTCTTTTCGTACACAACAATACATTTTCTAGAAAAGATTTTATGTAACACCTTTTGTTTGTACTGCGTTCAATGGTTTTACCATGTGGTACCTATTGAGATAGTTTTTCGTGCTCTGGACACAGAAGCGTAGTCCTGTCGCATCTTAACACAATTGAACTCAGAACAAAGCATCTAGCACAATTGCGTATTACTTTTCTAGTTAGTTCGTGCAATTGTTGTGTTATTCAATTGTTTATGCGACTATACAAACACTGATGCAAGATATTCATGGAACAGGCTCAGATATTAATAGTTGCAAGGAGCACTCTGGAGCTCGATGAATGATTAACTGACGGTCGTCGTGGCTCAGTGATCAGCGACACTGACTTTGGAACCGCGACACGGTTCGGAATCTCCTTCAAAAGAAGAGTCAACAGAGTTTTAAAAAGGGTTTTTATATTTTTCCTTTTTTTTTACAACATTCACACAAGGTCTTCAGGTCCCCAACTAGGCAGAGCCTGTACTATGGTAACCTGATGACTGATATATACTTATATACATATAAACACCCAGACACAGGTCAAACAGAGAGAAACACACAAATGTTTGACCTGTCCGGGAATCAAACCCGGGACCAGCGGCTCAGAAGGCAGAGTGTTAACAACTGCGCCAACCGGCCAGTGAAATATTACGATTGGCAACGTAGGTATCGTAATGCCTCCATTATTTTATTTTTATGTTATTTTATTATTACAAGTATCCATCGACGGTGATCGGTTACCATCAGGAGGCCCGTCTCATTACACATTATATTACTTGTGGCGGCGCTGTTAGTGTATGTAACTCTTATGCGCCATCTAGTTTTCAAGAGAGTAGTAATCCACGTGGCCAGTTGGTCACTCCCTGCCGATTCCTGGTTCATTAGCCATTTCGGCTAACGACCGCGCCGTGGACAAACGGTCGCGTGTATTCTTGTACCCCGCCGTGATGGAATGGTGTCCAATCTTGCACAACAACAAATGAGGAAATGAATGGTCACATTGTTTTGGACTGGAGGAAGTTTTATTATGCTTTTGGTAAAATGTATCTAAGTTACCCAGGGTCTGTTTCTTTTATATTTGACATTAAGTTATCACGGCATCATTCATCAAAAAGAAATCGTGTTTAAAAATTTGCATCATTACTGATGACAGATTAATACCTACGAGGAATCTTTGGAAAAAAATCTTACAATTATACATTAAAAAAATAAATTATATTCTACTAGCTACTCCCCGTACCAAATTTATATTTAACCGTACCTACATACCGAATTTCATCCAAATCCGTTCATCCATTTAAGCGTGATAGAGTAACAAACATACATCCATATGTGAATGAATGAATGAATAATTGTTTATTTGGCAAAAATGTTCTTAAAAACATGGCAATTTAGTAATCAGCAAAGTGAAGAAATAGTAGCGAACATAAGATTAATAATTACAACGCATGTGATTTTAATACCTACCATGTTACATAAGAAGGTACTAATTGGTGTGGAAGCGTGGCAAACCGGCCTCAACTCAGCGTTGTGCTGATTGTATGTGTCCATCGTTTGTATATATTTGTTACTACGTCAAGCTGAACGAATATTCATGAAATTTGGAATAAAGACAGCTTACACCTACCCTGGAATTACACATTTTTCATCCCGGAAAAAAAAGTATAGTTCCCATGGGATAATTGAGGTAGCGGGAAAACCGTAGTCCAGGCAGGTGAAACCGCGGGGCGCATCTAGTATTATTATAAAAATGATGAACGAGACAGACGTGACTATTTTCTTTCAAATGGGCTTAGTTTTCAAAAACCAACACGTGGACTTTGTGTCGACCACATCGTCCGGTTAGGGAACCAATGGTTGATTAAACAAACAATAAAATTATTGGAAAACAATATTTTATAACAATAATTTGGCCCATATCCGCATTACATAGCATTTGGGCTTGATTAGACATTAAACAGGCTAAAAAGCTGTTGAGAAATCGAATCTCAAATATTTCGTTTTGTGGACGGCCTAGTGACCCCACTGAAGTTCATACATAATATGAAAAAAAAAATATTATGAAAGATTGGATCGACTCTTAAGTAAGCCCCTGTCCCTGTCAGGGGCTTGCGACTACCTACAAAATAAACCTTCCAATCGTAAATCTATATAGCTATGCGATCTGCATGATTCACGTAATTTTGTGCATTATCTCCCAAAACACAGTGAAAACTAATTCGTGGCTAATGGGTTCATGCATTAACATGACCATTGTTATGGCAATTAAATATATTTGTATAAAAGCCGACTCAGTAACGGCTATTATTTAAAAACTGAAGAAAGTATCTTTTCTTATTTTCTTGTGAGACAAACCACACCCTAACAAAGCGCGTGTTCAGCCGTCTTAGACAAATAAATGGTGCGGGAATTACCCGCCCGATTTATCTCGCAATGCGCGATGCATAGTTCACGTCCGGCCCGGATCCGGAAATGACGTGGCTGGTGTGAAGCGGATGTCACAAGGCGGTACAACTTTTCACAACTTCCTAAAAATGGAGGAGGTTATCAATTCGGTACTAGTTTTATGTTTATTGACTCATAACACAAGCATTTATGAAACGTTATGGAAAAATATTTTTTTTTCTTTTTTGGAATAGTTTTTTTTATTCGATAGAATATATTTCTGTATTCAAATTATTTGAAAGAATACCGCCCTGTTTCAAATAATTTGAACGTAAGTTCCGTCTATCATGTTGTTAATGCAATAAACCAGCATAATACTCTTTCAGTATTGTCCCATAAAATGTTTCATAATCACTTCATATTTTTCTATAATAATTTTCTATAATAACATCAAAAAAATTAAAATACTCCACCGACGTTATTTATGAACTGTTAAAAATTTTTTTTTAATTAACAGGTATTACCAAATGAGTACCTACCATAGAAATGTAATAAAAGTCAGTTTCCTGTTTCTAGTTATTTTTCAGAGTATTTTGAATTTTTCCATGTATATGTTTATATAGTTAGTATTCGTTCAGTTGCTATAGTTTTTAAATTACTTGACGGTCGCCGTGAACCTCCGCCCCCACGTGACGTCAGTGATATGACTTCTGGGTTTCTGGCATGCTGAGTTCGAATCCCAGCAAAGGGAAACATCTTTGCGGCATTAGTTGTCTGTCCCAGGTATTGGACATTTATATGCTGTAATTGTGTGTCTCATGCGCCTCCCGCGACGCAGGGAATATATAGTGCGGGGGTTTGGGGGTGAGAAAAAAATGTATGTTTAGATATACCACCTATACATACGAAGCATTTTGCTTCCACTTTCTTAATGCGTACTGCCAAGGAATGGAACTCGTTGCCCGAGTCTGTGTTTCCCGATATGTACAATCCTGGAAACTTCAAGTCGCGAGTGAATAGATACCTTCTAGGTTTGCGTGCTAAATCCTAGACAACGTCATCACTTAACATCAGGTGAGACAGTTGTCAAACGCAAAATTTTTTTTCTCACCTCAAATCCATATACATACATATATTACATACACATATATAAAGAAATAAATCTCTACCAGTTACCCATCACCTAAAATATACTCACCCTTTGGGTCACAAGTTGTATTGGTGATCGTTAGCGACATTTTCAATTGTGCTTCGAAGGACAAGTTAAAAGTGTTGATTTTATATATTTTATATTCATATAACAAAAACAACTCTAAATAAATATATGAAACGGATTTCGGCTTGACTTTTAAAATCCAGTTATTTAATTTATATGTAAAAATTATGTTATGAAATTATATGTCAATGAAATTATTTTTAAAATAAAATTACAATCAAATAAGGAAAGAATTTTTCGGAAAGACGCGTAAAAGCGACACACATTGTTTTAATAATTGATATCCACAAAGCCGTTTCCCTGTAAAAGAATTTCCACCAAACAAACAACAAAGACATGAAGTTATTTCAACACAATATTCGTAGCAATGAAATATTAGCCGCGAAAAGTTTTTGCGCTGGAAAATGTGCAAATTTCGCCGTTTTGAAGCCACGAGACATTTGCGGGATGCCAGGTGAACATTGACAGGAGTAGGACTTAACTTACTTCGTTAAGGCAAACGGGTTTGATATCAAATGTTTATTTTACTTTGTTATGTGAAAAACGAAATTATCTTTTTTGTCTTTTACATTGAATTGGGCTACAACCGTTGATATTATTTACAAAATTAGGACATGGTATGATCTAAGATCTCGTAACTAATAACGGGAATAGATACAACAAAAAAACAAAATGGGAAGGAACTGTTACCCTGTAACACAGTGCACACTAGTACGGGGTACTGGGATCTCTTCACATAACCACACGCATCATAATATAGACTCTATTCATATTATTCTTATTGTCAAAAGATGTAACATGTGTGACCTTAAGATGTAAATAAAGAATTTATTATTATTTATTATTATTATTAACTATTATGTATGTACATGCAAACGCACACTGAGTTGATACTTATAACGAGCTATTTACGTATTGTGAAAGCACAGGAAGCCAGTGGAATCCACACGTTCTATTGGCACCCTGGGAGCCTATTACTTTATTTATTGAAACAAACAATTCATAAACAATGCAATAGTCATTCAAATATCATCATAAATAAACTTTCGAAAACTCGATGGCATTGTGGGTAATTGCATTGCGGTAGTAATAAGATCTGTGTAGCCTCACTATTCTACCACGCCAAGTGAAATAGCAAAACTAGCAAAAACGACAATTCATTAACAATCTAGAAGCAATGCGTTTATTACAATTGACAGCCGCCAGTTGTGCAGGGGCACATCTAGCGGCCTGAGGCGCATCTAAAGCAAATTAGGTGCATGAACCTAATTTACTAGTTTTTAGTTTTCCCGTGTTGATTAATAATGTCGAATAGTACTTTTATACTGTTTTTTTATTTTATTTATTACACAACTGTTACTGTTAATGACATCAAGTTTAATTTGTGATCTCTACCATTGTCTTATAATTATCGTCTTTGGATTTTCTGTGTTAAATATTAATAATAGATAAAAAAATCATTATATGCATAACCTTAACGGGAAAAGACATTAGGGTAAGGTGGGCGAATATTGGATATTGCCTGCGTTTCCACGGGAAGCCACCAGAAACACGACCTCCTGTCGCGATGATGAATCCGTAGACGCGACGTGATACACAACTCGGCGTTTACCCTACTCGATTTACCGGCAAAACTTTTTTCTAAAATAATACAAGCAAAATTTAGTGAATGTCATAAAGTTTATATTGGTTTGGGAGATAAAGTAATTTTGGTCATTCATATTTCAGTATTTTTTAATATAGAAGACAGAAAGTCGAATTTATAGCAATTTGTTTAGTCCATAAAGCGTCATCGTCGCTTCGATTTAATTAATTTATGGACGATTTTTGTCAAATTAATGTTGGTTATGATTTTTTATGTTTGAGTTATTAGCTGACTCAATTAATTCAGTTTTCTAAGCAAAATACGATTATATTTATTGTGTTTTAATGTGTATTTTGATCTTGGTAACATTTAATTTTTGGAACATATTGGGTAACTATAAATAATTTAATGATAAATACACGGCAATAAACAAAAAATCAACTATTGTTGTAGTGTATATTTATTTTTATGTTTTATGTAAGAATTGTATTTTATTTGTAGGAAATATTATTGTGTGTGCCTTGTGCAGCATAAATTTGTGCATCACGTCACTTGCCGGTCCCAACCGAAGACCAGCGCTTTATGTAGTAATCAGCATTTTATGCTGATTTGGGGTTCTTCTTCTTCTCAGCAGTTAGACATTCACTGCTGGACGTATGCCTCCCCCATATAGGGGAGATTTGCCAATTCTCGCCACGCTTGGCAGGCGGGTTGGCAAGCGCAGTATGATTTCCGATCCTCAGAAGGCGCTGCTGCCCACCTCCTGGTACGCGATCCCTTAGCCGACTCTTACGGTACCAGCGGGAAGAGATGTGGGAGTACTATTCTAAGCCGGTAACACCACGGCACTGGGCACTTGGGGTTGACTGGTGGCCAAAAAACTAGGGTTGCAACAGTTTTAATGTGTAGTATATAATAGGGGTTCTTTATTTCATTTTTATTTTTTGCCACAAAAAATCGATGTCAATGAACAGTGAATAAATGTAATTTAACTTCTTCTTCTTCTCAGCCATAGGACGCCCACTGCTGGACATATGCCTCCCTCATATAGGGGGGATTTGCCAATACTCGCCACGCTTGGCAGGCTAAAATAACTAAAACATACTAAATACATACAATATACTATACAAATTTACATACCTTCTACATTTTAGTCTAAGGGAGTGCCAGGTTGTAAGTCTGTTGCCAGTAACAGAGACCCATCCAAAACGACACCGCAATAAATATAAGTAACCCATTAGAATAACGTAGCAAGGATTGAAACGCACCGTTACCAGCACTCAACAAAGGATTGGGTATAAGCATTAAGCTCTAAGAAATGAACGCATTTTTTTCGCCTTACCGCACTTTTATTCGCTCCTAAAAACGCTATCAATCCACACACGAGTAACGGTTGTCCAACAAAATCGGACAAGTACACATCTTGACCGACGGTGGTTAATCTACCGTGTGGACACGTCCCTCTGACGTGAAATTCAATTGGAAACTTGATTTTTCCGGTTCCGTTTGAGGGGATAGCCTTTAACTGATGTTTTTAGGATGTTTTTTGGTCGATTAGCTGTTGAGTTTCAGCTCATTAATATTTTCTCCAAATAAAATTATATTAGATACAGAGAAAGCTTATAAGTACCACCAGTGAATGATAAGTTGAAAGGGAATAGATTGGCTTGGTATGGGCATGTCATGAGGGGGGATGAGAAACACATGGGTTACCTATGTGTTTTTCATACAAAAAGAGTACTTAACATGAATGTGGGTGGATATACACGTAGAGGAAGCCCGAAGAAGACATGGGTGGACTGTTTGAAGATTTATATGTTTAAGAAAGGTGTGAGCACTGAGATGACTAATGAGAGAAGAGAATGGAAGAGAAAAAGATTTTGTGGCGACCCCACCTAGTGTGGCATAAGGATAAGAAGAAAAAGAAGAGACATCTATTAAATACACGAGGTGTTTTATGTATATCAACCTTATTTAGGTACTGTGGTTTAGTAATAGTACAATAACTAAACGAGAAGTAATCAATGAGATCTGCTTAGAGAAGCAGATGGGCGATGAGTTTTCTTTATTTTTTACCGCACGCTTATCGATTGTCTACTAAAATAATAACTGCAAGTAAGGAGAAAGAGAAAAGAGTAAGATGCATTAGTAAGGAGAGATAACTCAAATCCGTTGAACCCTCAAATCAGTTCTCCCCTCCCCCTTACTCATATAATTTAGTAAAATAGTGGGCTATTTACTGAAATTTTATATAGACATTATAAAAACTCATAAAGTTATTTGGCATATTGTTCGTACTTGTGTACTTTCACGGACGATTAGCGATAATTATACACCGGATGGATAGATGGATGTTTCAATGATGTTTCAGTCACGAGTGAACAGGTATCTTCTAGGCAGACGTGAATCGTCACTTTACATCAGGTGAGATAGTGGTCAAACGCCTGTCTATAGTGAATTAAAAAAAAAGTTTATTACTCTTTCATGCCTGAATGGCTAGATGGTGGAATAACTCAAAGGCAACTTTTCATCATCATCATCATCGATCATAGCAACGCGGGTAAAACCGCGTGGCGCAGTAAATGTATATGTTTTTAAAACATATGAAGTTTCTTTACCGAATACAAACACTTTAAAAGCGGCATCAATTCCAAGTTCCCCACCGATTCATGTTTTGTAAGTGGCTCTTGTAAGTTCCCTAAGTACACTTCCCCCAATAAAACTATTAGAATGTATGTCACGAGCCCCTGAGAGGCCACATTTCACCCCAGAACGAGGGTTCACGTCTCCAGTGGATTTTAAAGTATTCGATACCTTTGACTTGTGCGAATTGCTTTTTGAATCAGATAGTTAAGCACCGATAAAAGTTTTTGAACGTGTGACTGGAATAATCTGTACTGTAATGTGAAGAACTGCACGTTACATTCAAAATTGCTTACCGCGTGCAATTATTTCTTAGAATCCCTTTATATAAAAAGTACAAAGGACACGTTTTTGCCGATTTAATATTTCTTTGGTCATTAATTTTGGAAAATAGCTTTTTTCTTTTTCTTTACCTATCTTGTTTGCTTTGTAATTTGACTTGCAACAGCACCTTTTAAATACCTTAATACTGTAATATAAATATGTCCGAGAGACAAGATAGATCCCACTGCCATCTGATTCAGAAGAATCAATTCAAAAGAATTATAAACCGATTTGAATTCCATGTTTTTCAATTTGCATGCTCATATTTCTTAAATATAATGGAATATTCTATTCTATACTTTTTTAAATACTTTATAGATGACCTCTCACTTGAAGGTCAGTGACGATGTGGTCGAAGATGTCAACACGCTAGATCTAGAATGCTTACTGGTTTTTCAAACTTGAAAGCTAGCTAGGCAGGTACTCCAAAGTACCCTACTACCATGCTGAGAATTTAATAACGGTGTTACCTTCTCCGGAAGCTCGAGCCGTTTAGGTAGGGAAATAGTATAGTAATATTCGATTATCGGTTATCGAAGTGTTCTGAACCGGCGGCTGGAGAAGACTTCCACCGGTTCCTTATGCACATAATACCCATTACCACAGAATATATACTCGTACTCTTACATAGCTAAAGCCACTGAAAACTAAGCAAATCCAGTGATATGAAAATTGCACAATCCAGAAAAATGTGGTCAACTAATCACAGATGCGACAGAGATGCAATATTGATCTCACAAAAAAATGAAAATATTGCCCTCTCCAATTTCACAGAGAGCCTCTACAAAAGATCACTCACGCTAACTATGAATGGCCGAAAACAGCTCGCCATGGACCCGAATGGAAATTAAAAAGAAAAACATTTCAAAAACGGAACTGAAACAGAAATTGAATTTAAGTACATTTTAAATTCAGAACCCTCGGCTTTGACTGGTCGAAATAATAGAATCCCCGTGTTCGAAATGCGAATCCTTTTTGATCTTTTTCGCGTGTTGTATCCCCTTAACGACCGAGGCATTTGCACGGCACGCAACTAATGGATTATTTTCTTCGTGTGTTCTTTTTTGTGATGCGATTTGGACCTTTTTGGTGGCGCTGTTGATTCTTTTATCCTTAGCGACCGCTTTGGCTCGACCTCTTTTGGTTATTGTTTCTAGTATGTCCCTTAGAGGTTATTTCAACTTATGTAGATCTTGTTATTTTGGCGGGTTAAGCAAAAGAGGAAACAAAACGTTGACAAGGACGGGGTGTGATTGGATTAAGAGGGTTGACTTTATAGTCGTCAGGCAATTTGGAAATTGACTTTTGGAATCTGTTTTTGCATGCGGTTTCGTTTGTTTGTAGTGGTGAGTGTCAATTTATCTATTGTTATCGAATTTAAATTCAGAAGCCATTTTATGGATTAGAAGGGTTTTGTTTATGTTATATCAAGACTATATTGAGTTGAATGATAGCAATTTTGAAGAGTTGGGTTGACATTTCATTTACAAGCATTGTTATGTACTTTTTAAAAAATTATGGATTGGCTATAAGTGGAAAGTGTTATATTGTTACCAATATAACACTTTCTGACATTATAAAAAATTAAAATTATATTCTTAAAACTATACGTATTACTTAGTTTTGTTTACAGTTACCTACCACAATGCAGGTACTATGGTAAGTAGGTAGTGATATTTGTGAGAGAAAAGTGTTTTGTATTCATACATTATCTTTGACAGCAAGGATGTATATGGTGGTCATTTCGTTCATGATAATCCCTCAAAAGGCACTTTTAAATTCTGTCTTGAAAATTAGGTTATTCACTTGCGTGTTGATCGTCACTCTTAAACAAAGCTTTTCTCTTATTATGCGCTGGCCTTTGATTGAATTATGGGTTTCAAAGAATACTTGATTCGTCATTGTTTTTAACAAAATCATTCACCCAGAATCAACACATGTCACCGGTTTAGTTAACGAGGCGAGAGGCGCGTTAATTTCCGAGTTTCCACGACTTTTCCCGAACCAAATCATTTTGGTGTCGCGTCCCCTGTGTGACAGATCATTAATCATTGCGCGGCTCACTGAGGGTGATCAGTGTTTAGAGATACGAATGAGTAAAAATGGTAAAGAAATTGACTGAATTTCTGAGAGGTTTGTTTTGTTTTTAACATGCTATGCCTGTGTGTATGTAGGTATATATGCGAGCATTGAATATGATTTTCACCCAGAATTCGAATTTTGAATCAGGAATCAGGATCATTAGTAATGAAAGTACTCGTGGTTATGATTGGAGTATGTTACATAAATAAAAGTGATGACCACTTGCACATTAATATTTAAAATGAAACAGCTCTTATTCTAGTCACTCTAAAATTCAAATTCGTATAACTACTTAACATGCTATCTGTAATATTATACGAGTTTTATTCAATAGTTGGTAGTCACCAAGTATCGTGACTATTTATTTAATCTAAGATCAGCATTTTTATAAAAAGGTCTTATTTTAGTATTGGCATTCATTAGTGTCGTACTAATTTGGACTTTATCGTAAATATTTTAAATCTTTTTTATTTAACACCATTAATTTAGTTACTTTGATTGACGTGTAAACCTTTCTTAATAAATGAATATCTGATTTTATTGTCTAATTATCTGACCTAGAGAATCACTAGCATTATCTTGTTTTTTTTTTTATAAAGGGGCTTAATCCAGCCATTTCCCTCATCTTGCTTATAATATAGCGTAGTTAGGAACAAACCGTAAACATTGTCTTACCGTCATAACTTATTGATTTATGTATCGTTATCGAAACTCTGAACAAGAATATATCATTCAGAATCTCGTCACTCCCAGGGGTGGGCGAATGACGTGGGCACATTAAAAACTTTCCGCTGGCAACACCGGACGGCCGCGTGGTGGCTGGCAACATTAGCACAACAATACATTGGCGATCCGTCATCGTATGACTACTGATATATTTTAATGGAGATATAGTTTTGTCCGGATTTTGTTGTCTCGTTAGGGGCGGCAGATTAGACACAAATTTTTGTTAAGTTTATAAAGATATATAAAGATTTTTTTTTTTTTTTTACATATTATAAGTTTGCGTTTGACAACTGTCTCACCTGATGTTAAGTGATGACGTTGTCTAGGATTTAGCACGCAAACCTAGAAGGTACCTATTCACTCGCGACTTGAAGACTCCAGGATTGTACATATCGGGAAACACAGACTCGGGCAACGAGTTCCATTCCTTGGCAGTACGCATTAAGAAAGTGGAAGCATAACGTTTCGTGCGTATAGGTGGTATATCTACCATATAGCGATGACGAATTGATGAATGATGAATAATATAATAATATTAATGACAGATTTATCACTGCAAGAGAAAAGTTAAATGAGCTAGCTACAACTACTATATTAATAGTATAGTATTTTATCTGGTCCTACAAAGAGACAGATGTGCTAAGTTCATTTGATTAAATTGAACAGAAAAACAGCCAGAGGACAAGAAATAATTTTCAAAAATATGGTACGGTATAAGATATTTTTTAAAATTATGTCTACTAAAAGTGAACGTAGTTGAAATGCTGATGCCGATACTTTATATATACTATATTAAGTTTAATAAAATAACAGGATATAAACAAAACAATGTATCAGTACAAGAAATAATATTAAGTGATAACAGATTTAAAATCTATGGGTGGCTTCATTGAACAAGGCGATTGATATTTCGATCGCCTTTTTGGGAATACATTTTCAGGCACGGGTTTTTTTACGATGGGTGAAACAATAGCGTTTCTACAATTAAATGATAAATATAAATTTAATAATTAATTAGTTCTAATTTGACGCGTTGTCGTCGTAATCATTGCAAGCAGAAGTGGTGATCAATGAGAACAAATATTGAGAGACGTTGATAGAATAGAATAGAAGTATCACGATGTCAGAATAAGACAAAAGTTGCAAATACCAACTACAATTTTAGAATATCATTAGAGGCAAAACGTTCATACGTTCGAGCACGTACGTAAACCAATAACTGGAAGCTGTATTATACAAATATTTTATGAATGCTCAAATTAATATATAAATTATAAAATCTATAGTATGCAATAATAATATTACAGATAATATTGCTGGGATAACTCAGCTTAACAGCAGATTTTATTTCATTATATTTCATAGCCGTGGTGGTACCGGTCTAGAATAGTACTCCCCCATTTCTTCCCGTGGGTGCCGTAAGAGTCGGCTAAGGGATCATGCACCAGAAGGTGGGCAGCAGCGCCTTCTGAGGATAGGAAATCATACTGCGCTCGTCAACCCGCCAAGCGTGGCGAGTATTGGCAAATCCAATCCCTACATGGGGAGGCATATGTCCAGCAGTGGACGACCTATTGCTGTTATGAATGAATGAATGAATATTTCATAGTATCAAATGCAACGCCTTTAATAAGAGTTCAGCTACAAGACGGCCCCCTATCAATCACTTACGGAAACCTATCAGAGCGTTCCATTATGCAAGAGATAAGTTCGCACAATACTTGTAGTACCCACCTAGCTACCCTGACTCTAGGTTGGGTAGTATGTTTTATACTATTTGGTGTATTACATGAAAATATACCGGAGTAAATATGTCATAGTTTTCATTGGATTGCAATGATAGACATAGTAAAATATAATTTCATAGTTAGAGGTAAAAAATAAAAGACTATACAAACCGTCTTTCACCACGTATAGAACAATTTTAACAATGTGTCGTATATACCGTAAAGTTGTATGAAATCCCTTAAATGGGACGTTCCTGTAACCTGTAATACAATTTTATATTAGTATTGGGACAAGAGCTCATTATTCGAGAAGTGGTAATTAAATAAAAAAATAAAAAAAAAACAAAAAAAAAGTTTTTTAAGAGAGATAAGATCTTTAGATCATACAGCGATTACAAAAAGCGCGACAGCATCGCGACAAAAAGTCGCCGTGAGAGGCGGCCTTAGTCCTTTAAGTGCGAGAAAGCATGAAAACATCTGTCGTCTTAACCCCTCTCGTAAGTCACACAACCCCACCGGACATTAACATAACCTTTATGGGAAGGAAAAATGATAGTCCATTGCGAATGACCAAGTTGGGGTACAATTGGATCGAGTTTTCTCGTTATGATGAAGGGTGGACACATTTTATTTTTGACCATAGAGAATTACTTGCCTGTTAAGAAATAAAATAAATATTTGCAAAAAAAGCTTTATAATGTCCTATAATTTACGTTACGACAGTACGTTATAAATTAAAATATAAATAAATAAACTTAAAAACTCTCTTCTCCTGATTTCCTTAGCCCAAAACAGTTATTATTCGTTATTTGTCATAGTCATTCTAATAGCCAGCTGTTATATATATCCATCGTCCTCACGTGATCGACACAACCCCACCGGACACGGACCCCATCACATATTATGACATTGCCAATCCTCTTTGCTAAATATCCTTTTAAAGAATCCCTGAAATTCCGTGGGAGGAAGCTCATCTCTAATTTTACAGGTGTGTTGCAAAAGCAATCGGGTAAATCGCACAATTTCGGACCTAATTATATGTAGATCTATATCGTGCTGCTTCTTTTTAGATCAAATGTTTATCAAAATTCTTTTACGATAAAGGTCGTGTTCCTTATACAAAGCGCACACCACAAGTGTCCCCTTTTGTGCACGTGATGAAATGTGACAATCCAAATGACGTGTGACACATACGTGGTGGAGGGTCACATATGAGACATACTGTTTGTGCGATCAGACAGCTTTTACATCCGATTTGATAATAGCATAGGAATTGAAAATGTCACTCGTTAATCAAACGATTTATTGAATACTTACAGCACTTGAGGATCCAGTGTATCTATATTGTTATAAAACTTGCTATGAATTATTTCTTAAACTTGCTTTGCTACATTTGACAGTCGTATCATTAACTTAATTACATCAAAAAATGTATTTAATAACGTCTCATAGGCATTAAGTATTCCAAATATTTTGAATTGAAAAATGTCCTCACCACAGGTCAAAAAGAAATGTTTTCTTGATTATACTTTCATGAGGGCAAAAGGACAACAAACACCCGGTGTGTTCAGACAGCTGCACATAAGTGCCAGTTGACACTCTAGCTTTAAGTATCTTATCATTAAGTGAGATTGTGATCAATTGCTTGAGGCTAAAAAAAATCATATATGCAGATCAGTTTCCACTAACAGTATTAGAAATAGAACTGTATATATTGTAACATTTGTCTCTAAATCAACAAAATACTTTCACGTAAAAAATGCTTATAATGTTTATGTGTCGAAGAAAACACGCGCGATTCGGCGAATTAAAAAATGCTTTACGTTAAAACGAGGAAAAACATAATTTCAACGAAGAATTAAGTTTTGATGTTCACCATAGCACTGCACGGCTCTGGGTCATACTGCAGCAGAGTTTCGTCATGTTCGAATGGCATCAATGTTGTTGGTTAACGTTAGAGACAGTGTGTCCCATTTAAGACAAAGGGTCTGCAATGCCCCCAAGAAGGGGACCTCCGTGTCTTGGGATTTTGGGAATTCTCTGGACACTGAGGTGAGCTACTTTGAAACCAAGATTGGAATAGTATGAAATTCTGTAGTATTTGTCAAAGGGACAAAGCAGTTCTTTGTTTTATCTACACAGTCGTCTTGTTTTAATTTTCTTAGATCTTCTATGTGTTTTCTCAATGTATGCAGTGACTTAGTCAGAACTAAGTGACTTCTATTATTTTCAAATCCATGAACGTAAGATTTTTTGTATGTTTTTATTCATGCCCCATTGTTAACCAGCACAACGAGTTATGGAGAGAGATGTTTACAAGGTCAAATCAGGAATGAGGAGATCCGTAGATTAACTAAAGTCACGGACATAGCCCTGTGGATTAGCAACTTGAAGTGGCAGTGGGCAGGGCACATATCTCGGAGAACCGATGGCCGTTGGGGTCGAAAGATTCTTGAGTGGAAACTATGCAAGCGAGCATTGAACGTCTACTGACACGGTGGACAGACGACCTGACCAAGAGCACAGGAAGGGTTCGATGCTTGCCGCTTCCAACCAGTCCTTGTGGAGATAATTGTTGGAGGCATATGTCGAGCAGTGGACGTCTTATGGCTGACATGATGATGATGATGTTAACCTTAAAAGTTACTAGGATGAGTCGACAGGTTCACCCATCGTTTTGTCGGTCAAATGAGAGGTGAGCAATCGACTCGTACATCAAAAAATATTATGCATTACGCCTACAGCTATTAAAATCCCTAACTGTGCTGTACAATTTAGAACATTTTGTACTCCGTGTATGTTTACCAGCCTAATTAAGAGAGTTGCGTGATAAAGCCTCTCTTTCTTCAAACTAATGCATGCAAAACAATGCCTTTGTGTTCGTCGAAGGAAAGTCAGCATTACCACAGATTACACACCAGTAGCTAGGTAAGTATTGCACAAGTAGTCACAAAGGCATCACACACCTGCGAATTAGCATACGAAATTAGCATTTATATGCGTGTAATTAGATGCCAGATTGGTCTAAACCGTTAATTTTGTGTCGATATCCAGGTTACTCATTATTCTAAGTTGATGTTGCCATTAGTTTGATCTCCGTATGCATTCGGCACCGGATGTCCTATTAAAATAATCGGTGTATTTCAATAAACAGCCATTAAGTTTGGTTGCTGGCATTATTTTGGATACATGTATTCGAAATTCAAAGTAGAGTAAAATCTCGATACTTTTTGCTACTTAGATTTTTTATGTAGGCACTTGATTTTATTTTACATTTTCTTAAACTTGAAGTTAACTGAAATTAGAAGTGATTGACATAATAATTACTTATAAAATGTAACTGTAATTATGCGATGTACCCGTACTAATTAGGTAATTAAATAAATAAGTCACAGCCCGATATATTTTCGTATGTGTTTTTTTATTTACAATATTGTTTGGTAAGTCTACTAAGTAAAAAAAACATAACAATACCATAACCATGTTTTTGACCCATCTATATGCTTGGTGGCTATATTTGCTAACACGCTTAGATTATTTACGAGTTATTTATTAACAATAGCTCGAGGGTGTTGAATTGCTTCCAAAAAGAATTTTAAATCTCCAATATAATAGTCAATATGTCATATAATATTTAAAATAAAAAATTCGTATTATAAGTTTAATTCTAGACCGATACCCCATGGCTTTTTTAACATCAAGAAATTGCATTGATTAAAAAACTTAGTATGCTATAAAGTTTTCAGTGAGTGACTTCAGTTTCTTATATAAAAATAAAATCTAGGTTTTCTATTGCCTTCCTTACAAATTTGTTGATACGGATTTATACATTGCTTCTAAACTTAAGTCGAGAGCTTTAAAGGAAAACATCTCAAAATGATCAAAACTGTTCGTTCACAGTATTCGCGACCAAATGAAATGATTGGCTACCTGTTTTACGCCTGCAGGATATACTTTGTCTGGCCATCGCATGTGAAACTAATGTGAGCTTGTACATTTTGGGGAGAGCGGCCCTTTTACTTGTTTTGTTTGGCCTTGGGAACAACACACTTTGTATTATCAGATTACGACAAAGAGAAAAATGACGTCACGTCACTTTGTCAGGTTTGGATTTTATTTCATGTTAATATTATTATGCCTTTAAAACAATAAGGCTTTAGCAAACCACTAGGTGATGCCTATATAGATAACGGCTTGGAATACATTATCTAAGTATGGACTGTGCTCATATGTTCCAACGCGCTACCAGTTGGCAGTACTCAGAATGTTAACGGCGGTTCGTTGAGTCAAAGTTCGAAAAAAGCCTATTCGCGAGTGAACACAACAATACCACGCACCACGAATTTAGCACGCAAACCTACGTCACTTAACATCAGGTGAGACAGTTGTCAAACGCAAACTTATAATATGTAAAAAAAAAGTTATATCGACTAAGCACTAAGATACATTTTAGAAAATCCATGTGCACGGCTCCTTAAATATACACATAGGTAAGTAATAATAACATTCGGTGCACCCTTAAAATTCCATTGGTAATTAAAAATAATTTTATATTGTTATGTTTACGTAATCTTCATACGAGTAAGTATTTATTTTATACAAAATAGGGAGGCGTTTGGCCACTGTCTCACCTGATGTTAAAACGTGTTTGTAAACTGACGGTCCCGTGGCGCAGTGGTTTGTGTCATCGACATGACTTCTGTGTCACCGCGACCCTGGGTTCGAATCCCGGCAGGGGCAAACATTTGTGCGATGAGTGTAGATGTTTGTCCCTGGTCTTGGATGTTTGTGTGTGTCCATGCCTCCCGCGATACAGGGAAGCCTAGTGCGGGGGTCTGAGTGTAATTAAAAAAAAAAAAAAACTAATGAATTAATGCGTTAACCCACTTATTTCGACCTACAAAGATTTACATATTTACTTAAACATATTTTTTGTATATAGCTACTTGCACAGTACCTAAGTTTAGTAATAATACAATTGTAGGAAATGGATACTCTGAATCTTATCAATAACACAAGTTGAATAAAATAATTCTTAGGAGTTTTTTATTTTTTTAGGATCAAGCTCTTCAAAATTAGAAAAGAATTCGCAAACGCACCAAAGGAAGCTAATAAACTACACTGAAGCTATGGGTCAGCTATTTGCCTAATTGGAAAAACGGCAAATCTATCCCTTTCACCCCTTCCTCAGAGTGCGAGCTCACCCCCTCCCTGGGGATGCGAACGCCGACCGTTGTAAACAACTCTGCGATGTTGCCAGTCGTAAGCGAAATATTGCTGGCTAGTTCACAGGGCTAATACGTTGCAGGTCGCATGTCGAAGTTTGAATGTATACGGCCATTCGATTTTTGAAATTTAACTTAATTGTGTAATAAGGATTTAACTTTGCGAATCATGGTGAAAAAGTTTCTAATACAACAGAATTGTGTTAATATACTTAGAAACACCAGCTCTTTCAGTGCTATTCTTTGAAAACGGAAAGGATAAAAAAGCGCACAGAAAATAATAGAACACATTACTTAAACTTTGTGTAGTTGTGCAGTATTCAACTTTGTATTAGGTTAAGAATGTTAGGATTAATTTATTTATCTGAAAATGTTGTATACAATATAAAACATTATCACAGGTAATATTGTATAAGCTGTGTTTTGTCTATACGACTATTGTTTTGTAACTCTTTGTTTACTTTAACACACTTAACATTGCGCTCTTGGTTTTGGTTCGTTTTATCATCATCATCATCATCAATGTTAAAACACACAAATTTTAACAATATAGTGTTTATACGGGTACACTGTTACAATTAGGTACTAGCAGTCGATATAACAATTGACAACTGTTTCGGCTTTTTCGGAAACCGTCATCAAGATCTTGAGCCACAAAACATCAGTGCGAGTATGGATCGTCGACTGGATAAAATGCGAAAGTAAATGCTTGTTCAGACACGGCGATATCTACGCGCTTTGGAGATCTCCATAGTAATAGAACCACGCAGATGCCGCACGATTCGCGTGTACGCCATATCTGAGCAAGCACTTACTGTCGAATTTTATCGAGTCGACGATCCATTCTCGAACTGCAGATACTCTTGAGCGCAGTGCGTTCATCGTAACGTCATATCTTGCATTGATCATCATCTCTAGTTGAACCATAAGATGGCTGACCATTGACCATGTCATGTGCTGGACATATGCAATATGCATCTCCTATCATTAATCGTTACCACGCAGGTGGAGTATTTGACCTGCATGCCTGAAAGTAAGTAATCGCCGTTTCCTATAGATATCTGGTACCACTGGGGGAATACTAATTCTTTTTAGACTCTTCGTTAGCTTTCCTTTTGAAGGGTCACATGTTATAAATACTCCGATATATAGAGAAAAGCAGCTCATTTCAAATTTTGGAGGTGAAGGCAAAATAAGCAAGAGAAAATATCCTTATCCGCCTAGCGCCTAACTATAACACACTAGTTCTCTTACCAAACTCATAATTAGTACAGGCAGCTCTTATTGAGAGCTAGTTCAAATCGCGATTCAACGATAGACCACATCGTCACTGTCTACCAAATGATATAGTAATCGAATGCTAAATCTCTAAAGTATAGAAAAAATCACGCCATCACCGATTAATAAAAATGTCTGAAAAAAAACGTACAAACAAAATAACCAATCTACATAAAACCAGAATACAAACAGAAAGACAGTACGCCCCATTGCAATCGTCTTCGAAGTCTCGCGTTCGCTTCAAATATTAAAATTTAATCGGGCGATGTCGCGCGTCGAATTAGGCCCTCTTCGGGGACTGGCCTAGATGAGACGAGGGTCGGTGTCACAGAAGTCACACTTGAATCTGTGTTTTTTTTCGGTGACTCTTTTTCGTTGTACTAGTAATTAATTTGGGCACTTCAAGTTTTATTAGGCAGTTTTATTATTTATATTTTTTAAAAGCACAAACTGTCAACTCGCCTAGTGGTAAAGGATCATTTTCGTCTATTGATATCTCTAACACAAAAAGCTCAAAATATGTCATTGAGTTAGTGGAAATAAAATATATTAAAAAAAGATTTTCACGTAACTTTCAAATCATTGGTACAGCAGTTAAAAATAACATTTTAAAATAAGATATCTGTTAGTCGAGCGACGCATACATCATGCCATGATAGTATTTCAATGATAGATGATATTTTAATAGGTTTTGAAGATAATTAATAATTTTTTTTAGGATTATTGAATTCAACGTTTATATAATGACATACTTAAAAAACTATAACAATCGGACTAACACTGCTTAGGGAGAAGTGGAGTTTTTAGAAAATGTTGAGAAAGGTACCATTACCAACATCTTCCACAAAATGAAATGAAGCTATTCTGAACGAATTTCTATGGGACCAACCTGAAAGTAGGTATATACTTTAATATTTTTTTAATCGGATCATAAATGAGGTAAAAAAATTTATCAAAAATGGAACCGATATAAAAAAAACTAACACTTAAAAGTATCAAATAATTTGTTGAAGTCGGTATCATGATAGTTCGAAAATAACTATTATCAAAATATTGTGTTCATGGTATCTACCGACTTCGATGCGTCGTTGATATCTCATCTGCCCAATTTTCTATTCTTTGCATATTCGCACCGGCGGCGTACGGACAACAGTGTAATTGCCGTCGAGACGAAGAAAAGTGATATTAATTCCGTTCGCGCTTCCATAACGCGATCCTGAATGATTTACAAGACACCGTTCTATGTCCCTGCAGGTATTAACTCCAATTTTAACTTAATATTTCATTTGTCTACTCTTTGGGGAGACATTTGTAGACAGTCTATTGTTTTTGTTGTCGCTGGCCGGAAATTTTATTGTTTCAATGTTGAACAATTTATTTTACGTCTTTGGTGAATTCAAGGAGTTTTTGGGAACTTCTTAGATTACTCCAAGCAGACGTGTTGTATCCACTTGTTATACGTGGTGGATGATTTCATTTAACCCGTAGCACTCCGCTTGTAAGAACTGAGGTATGTAATGCTGAATGGGATACTTTTCAGGTGGTCCCATGGTCATCAGATCAGGAACTGATGATGGGCTCCTGAAGAAATGGAGGGGACCTTTCTACTTTTATAGGCGTACTCTCGTCTTTCTTAGTCAATATTTTGAAATTTATTCTTTCGTCAGTTACGTAAATAATATTTAGTCTTTTGCACGCAACTTGCCACTGAGTTATTCCTCGATATAATAGTAGCGTTTGCCAATCAAAAAACGTTTTATTTGTAGGTCGATTATATATTTTATATAATCAGTAGGTAATCATGTTGTATGTATTGCTTCCGGGCTGTTTGGCCGTGGTCTATGTGAAACTTGTGTTCCAGACGTTGCGTCGATCACTGCGGTCGACATCTTCAGTGGTTCAGGTCCGGGCGGCGACAAGAGCGTAGAACTCTCCTCCGCGGCGTCTTCTCTGATACTGATATGAAGACGCCGCGGAGGAGAGTTCTACGCTCTTGTCGCCGCTCGGACCTGAACCACTGAAGATGTCAACCGCAGTGATCGACGAAACGTCTGGAACAAAAGTTTCACATAGACCACGGCCAAACAGCCCGGAAGCAATACATACAACATGCAACGCCGGCCGTGAAAGCCTTAGAGCTTACAGTAGGTAATCAGTTCACAGAAACACAAATCTCACAAAAATATCAAGATATTATTTTATTATGGTATGTAATGTTGTTCGACAACTTTTCACATATTAGAATTAAATCAATTCTAAAAATGTCACACTAAACCTATAACTGCAGAACTGCAAAAGTGTGTCTGAATGTGAAGAAGTTACGTACGTCTTTATGTCTTAACGGCTTGACAGATTTGAATAAAATTCGAACTGGAAAATCCTAACCTATTTAAATGTGAGCTGTCACAATTATAATCACAAAATTATGTCTGTCTTTTATGTTACGTTTCGTACTTATAAATATAGATAGGACCTCGGAGAAGGATATAATAATTTTTTTTTTTTTTATTAATATATATATATATAATATACAATCTACCTACCTTTAGTCACACGGTCAGCCATCCGTTGAATGTCGCCGCACCAATGCAACTGACCTCTCATCAGTAGGGCTATATACATATAGAGCCCCATTCCGTAAGTTTGCGAGTGACAAAAGAAAATGTTGGCAAGAGAAAAGCTTTTTGTGCCGCGCAAAATCCGTGATGCTATAGAAATTAGTCATCGGCAAACCTTTAATAGAGATGGTATTCGTGAGCCCGCTCCAAAATTGCATACGTCATATGACATCATGATAAAATGCATGGATCACGGTCGGGAAAATAGTGTTGAGCGAGGATCAGAAAATTATAGCACCTAAAATTGAATTTCCCGGAAGTCTAAGAAAATGCTTCAATATCGTGAACGTATGAACGTGACTAAAGTACCTAAGTACCGAGTTATACCCGTAGACACAGTACAAAGTAATTATGTATTTATATATATATATATATAAATACATATTATTTATTGTTAATTATTATAATATATATCATTAAATACATAGATTTCGATGACGGCGACCCGTAAACCTGTTACCTTCGAGCGAGCCCTGATGTGGCTGAATTATGTACACTTACATTAAATAACGAGAAGTATTCCCATCAAATCTATTACTACAGCCAGATAGTAGTGTTCGCATTACTGTGTTCCAGTTTGACAGATTACAGCACATGGTACTTTTGCTTGATCCGCCATTTTATCCCACAGAAGTAAAAATTTGTTCCGGTGCGGCATTTTAGAATTTTACCGACTACAGACGAATTGACACGGACAAAAATTTGGAATAAACAAAAAAAAAAGCTTAACTATATATCCATTTTTTCTCTATGATCCGTGATAAGCTAGGAGTTTATTATGGTTATTTACATTGCTTGATTTCTGTTTAATTATAAAAAAAACGACGTGTGGCACTCGGGGATTGCCGCGGTACAGCTATTGCATAGCATTTTTTTTATCAACTTATGCAATTAATATATCAATAACTTATGCAGTAACGCCGATACAACCAATGCCACCTAGAGGCGAGTTGCTGAACTAAACAGACAAGCGTGATATTTCAAAAAGTCATTAAAAGTTCTGCTATGCATCGATAGAAGGCAAAACTAAAAAGTATCACCGCTGTGCCGGTCGGAGTGGGGGGTGTTAGGTTATTTTCGTTACGAAATTTCTGGATTCGGTCTCCACGCTCAAGGACCGCGATAGAAGCTATGAAATAGCTTAATAAGCCTTTATTTTAAATGGTATGACCAAGATTGTTAACGTCATTTTTAAGGGGCACCACATTTAATTTAAGACACTGAGGTTTATATCTTAGTACCTTAATCCGAACAAGTCTCAGTCACGTAGATACTATCGTGTAATTGAGGTAGGTACTGACTTTTATATTAAAACCGCCCCTCCTATCACCGAGTCTTCTCCCCAGGCTTGTGACCCGGCCATGTCGTCCGTCGCGCGGATCGATACAGCCTCCTGCACTTGAGCTTTTTGCTCCCCCCTCCTCCCACCCTAAGGGGGGACGGCATCCTTTACCCCCAACCATTCCCCCTACGGTCTTGGGTGGGGTTGTGTTGCCGTTTTTATGTTTATTTCAGTTTTATTTCCAAAACGTAAGTGAATTAGGTGCTCTTGTTGTACACTCAGAGAAGCTTTCTGAGGTTGTTGCTTTGACGTAGAAATTCTTGAAATCATTACAACGAATATTCACTCCTATTTCCCGTGAGGGGTAGGCAGAGACCACAGACTTCCAAATGCTATGTTACGGCACACATCTTTTGCTTTTTTCACGCTTATCATACCTTTCATTGAAGAGCGTCGGTTAAGAATACCTTAAATAATGCTTTTTAAAGACGACAAGAAATAATTGAAAGGCTGTGGTCTCTGCCTACCCCAATGGGAAAGAGAAGTGAATAAATGTATGTATATAACTTCGTTGTAATGATTTCAAGAAGTTTGTATTTTTTCACGTAGACTATTATCTTATATATTTATCTTATCTTTGTTTCAGTATATCAAAAACCACGCTCGCGAATCGTCTAATCAAACAGAATACATTTAATTATCAACCCTATTTGTTACCCAATTCTTATGTAGCCTCAACTTACTGACGACTTTAAAGAAAAGACATATCCCCACCCTTCGAAGGCTGTTTACTTGGCAGTGACAAAACCGTGTCGTCTCACTCGGCCACGCCTTTTGGCGACAAAGCGTGGCCACGCCCAACGCGACACTTTCCACCAATCAGAATCGAGCAGTTTTTTATGGAAACTTGGGCTGTGAAAACTTTAATGTCTGGGCGGGTTTTCTTTGGGATCTGTTTTATTGTATGTTGAAGAATAGTTTAAATGTGTGTTTTGTGTATCCGTAATAAGGTTAAGAAGCGCTTGTAGTGGAGTGTTTTTAATCAACATTGTTAAATATAAATGTTCTCTGAGGTTACAACTTTGATAAGTGACCTTAAGTTGCATTATTTCATAGTAGGCATAATCATTTTTTTATTTTTAGCACAAATTAAAAGGTTCTATTGGCTCTTGAACTAATTACTACGAGAACTATGTATTTCGATTGTCAATGAATTCTGAAATCTAGATTTCTTTTAAAATAGAAAAAAGTTTTTTTTAAAAAGATTATAAGCTTACCTTTGACCACTGTCTCACCTGATGTTAGGCAACGACGCGGTCTAAGATGGAGCACGCAAACTTAAAAGGAACCTATTCACTCGCGACTTACGTGATGGGAGAAGTTATCTTTCATTCAGAACCAATTTAAATGTAATAAATGCCAGTAAATTATTAATTGCTCAAGTGTTATTGTAGTAGCTGTTGTATATTAATATATAAATGTGGTAGGTATGTTTTGTAAATAGACATTAGAATTTTGTATTAAATATAGGGTTCCATGAAAAAATGTTATTTAGTTTTTATGATTTATATAAATATTATAACAAGGTTTCTCAGTTCATGAACGTGGGTGGCTATAGAGGTAGAGGAAGGTGGCTATAGAGGTAGAGGAAGCGAAAGGTATGGATGAACTAATTATGCGTGAAGAGTGATCATGTATATGCGAGGTGTGAGCACTTAGTTGACTAGCGATAGAATCTAGTGTTAAAGGAGAACATGTTGTGCCGCCCCACATAGCGTGGGATAAGAACAAGAAAAAGAAGAAGATTAGAATTTCATAATTATTTTATTAAATGGTTGAGCCCTTCTATGCTTCGGAGGGCACGTTGAGCGGTCAGCTTCAGTTTTAATAATGTTAAAAAATATTCAATAAAATTACTCTCAAATGGCCTATAATTTCCACCAAGGAGATTTGTATTGAAATTAGCTGTCTACACAAAATAGTTTCAGAAATAAAAAGGTTGCATTTATTCTGAGGCTAACAGTTTTCAGAACAACCTAGGTATATCTAGTTATTTGCAACCGATGTCAATAATAAATAAACACAGGCTTCGTTAGCATCATGAACAACTTGATCGATGACAGAAAGAGAGTTCAGAGGCCAATAGTGAACATGACAAACTTGAAGTTAAATGGACACGTAAAGACTTTAGGTGCAAGGTAGAAAATTAAGACAAGTTTTTCGATGAGTATTGAATCAAATGCATGATTTATTATGATAATTTGTGGCCTCTACCTACCCCTACGGGAAAGACGCCCGATTTTTATATGTGTTTGTGTCATTATTGTGTTTTTTCTTAAATGTGTATTGAATTTTTATATTAAAAAATCAATACACTTTTAATAATATTTTTTCAGTTATCACATCACTTTTTATTACCATCCTGGTGAAGTTTTTTTTAATGCACAAACATATAAAATGAGGCTGGGTGGGTAAAGTGAATTTGTAGACATACGCTTTTTCTAAATAACAATAATTATCCTGATATATATCAGGATTTTTATTCCAATTATATAAGGTTAAATATAACCCATAAACTCCGAAATTATAACAAAAAAAATCGTCCACAAAACGTTTTTTAAAGTAGGATATTAGGTATAGGACTTTTATATTCATAGGTTTTTATTAAGTAAGACAAAGGCGGACTTATCGCTAAAAATGCTTTCTTCTTTTCTAAATAAACTAAACCTTTTTTTCTAATAAAACTCTTTTCTAACTAAAAATTTAGTTAAACAGAAGGTACACACTTCTACAATCCCACATCTGATATATCCACAGATAAAACAGATGACGTATAACGACACCCCTCCCCCCACCCCATCTCACACCCTGGGGCAGGGGGTGAACCTTCCGGGACTCCTTTTATTCCGCTACGGATCCTTTGTTCGTCGGCTCTTGAGCGGAAGCAAAGTTTCCTTTTTTCTGTTTGTGGAAGTCATTGGGTCAGGTTTTTAGAGCTTCGTGAGTAGCGTAGGATATGTTAGTTTTGTAATTCGCATATGCATTGATTGATTCACTAATACTTTTCTGAGAATTTTTAAACTTTCTCGAAAGATTTCGAAATTCGGAAGATATACTTTCGAGTAACTTTGATCCCCGTTAAAGCGTAATTGAAATGTTTTGTAAGGGATTTGTGGCAGATATTTATACATTTCTTTTTTTACACTCAGACCCCCGCACTAGGATTCCCTTTATCACAGGAGGCAGACAAACACAATCACAGCACACAAACATCCAAGACCCGGGACTAACACCTACACTCATCGCACAAATGTTTGCCTCTGCCGGGATTCGAACCCAGGGTCCCCGAGACACAGAAGTCATGTCATTGACACTAAACACTGCGCAACGGCGACCATCGTGTATTAATATGTGTGTATAATTTATCGCAGACCGCCTCATCACTTAACATCTGGTTAAAAGTGATAACACGCCTGATTATTTATTATATTAAAAAGTGTCATGAAAATTATTAAAGGCATAAGTTTGTTTGTCGTTCAACGTTTGTATGTTTGTTAGTCTTTCACGCTAGCATGGTTTAACGGATTGCATGAAGTTTACAACAAAGTTAGCCTATATACTGAAATAACACATAGGCTACTTTTTATCCCGGAAATAATTACTGATCCCGTAGGATGGAACAAGACACAAAAATCCTCAATACCGCGTACCATTTCACCGTGGGTAACACCGCGGGGCACAGCTAGTAAGCAAAAAAGTCAATAATGGAACATAATTATACTACTTCCTAATTTCCTACTAACTGCCTAAAACGACCTACCTAACACGTCACAAGGACAAACTTTCTTTATTTACTTTTTTGGGTATTAAGTAGACTATCCGCCTGCTATTATTATACGTTGACTCAAAGTGAACGTATCTTTAGACACAAGTAGAACCATTAATTACAACTATTATACTCATCAACGTCCAATGGCCACTGCTCCTAACTTCCTGACTCAAACCAAAAATTAAATCGGATTTATCCGCATCTACAAATCATTGATCCTTAGAACATATTTTTTTCTTAAATACATTTAGTGTCCAGATAACATATTGAACATATTGAAAATCACTAAAAAATGCGCAGGTCCGGTGCTGTAAAGTTTTGTCTTTTAATGTGAGACAACATTCACACAAGGTCCTCAGGTCACAAACTAGGCAGAGCCTGTACTATGGTAACCTGATGACTGATACATAGATATACCTGAATTTTTCAAATCGGTTCAGTAGTTTCTGAGCCTATTCAATGAAAACAAACAAACAAACAATCAAATCTTTCCACTTTATAATATTAGTAAAGATGACTTATTATATCCATCACATGTAAAAATAATATAAAATAATAGTAATGTAATAGTAAATAATAATAGTTAATGTAAAATAATAGTATAAGAATTCATCCACAAAACTTGGCAGAGTTTCCAGGCACGAAAATGTCGTTAGATTTCTTCAATCATATTCTGAACTCTATTATTTAAGGATGACGTGTTCAAATCTCGTTGTTCAATAGCTGTTTTATAAAGCAACATCTCAATTCAATAGCGATGTTGTATATTTAACCCTAAAGTACACGGCGCGTTCATTTGTACTCGCATCGCACTCCGGGTCCATTCAGCCACCTACACTTAATTTGCATATTTTTTACATTATGTAACAGTAAGGTAACCATTATTTTAATAAAAAAATATACATTATATTTACTTTTATTACATTTATATATTTTTATTTATTTATTGGAAATAGGCAGGCGTTTGACCACTATCTCACCTGATGTTAAGTGATGATGCGGTCTACGATGGAGCAAATATATATGATGAAAAACCCGTATTTGACTTCACGTTTGCGACCATAACCAAATGAACGTACTTGTCGGTCATACCTTGGATGGGTAACAGTTAGTAGCATTCTTAACAGAGTGCTTCGGTGCTCCGGAGAGCACGTCAAGCCATCACGTCATTCCTGGTTATTGTCTTAGATGACCATTATAAGGTCATGTCGGAAACTCTTGGGCGACCTGAAACCTCCAACATTGGGCTAGCCTATCCACCAACCTACATTTGACAGTGCAGTGGATTATAATTAAAACTCCTTTCCGAGAAGAAGGTTAATTTGCTAACACGGGAAACTTGTTGGGTTGATTATTTAGGTATTTATTTATTTTATACACATTTTATTCGTTGATTATAATATCATCTATCTAAGGTATTCTACGAATATCAATGTCTAAGCTAAGGATTACTAATCTTTCATCATCTACATATATATATTATTTTACAGAAAATATTGCGTTGTGTTTTAAGATACGTATATACATACACATGTGATAAGTGTACATAGTGAGACTCAGTGCTGACAACGTTGACAAAATTTAGGAATGTAGATACTTCAGTTTCAAACTTTGGTACCTAACGTTTGAATGCGGATCTGTTGATTGTATTAAAATATAACTGAATATGCAAAAATGTAGATTAACAATAGAAACGAAACCCAGCTGCCTACCTAAGACACTGCGGACAGCGTGCAAAAGTAAAAATCACTTATTCGTTAATAAACTAATTATCATTCATATTCGAACAACTTGTGCATCTCGCTATTTGATCTCTTTCAGGAATGTCAACCCATGTTATAGTTCTTCATAATATAATTATCATTACTAATAATATAATTATTTTTTAAATGATAGGATACAAAACAGGCGTTTAGTATCCTATCAATAAAAAAATTACACATTTTTTTTGTACCTTATAATATATAATTTTATATGTAACTATATAGTTGTGAAATTCTATTAAAATCCTTTATGCTGTTTGTAATTTGTCGTGAAACACACGAACATACATACGAATGCCGATGGTCCCAAGCTACAAATGAGACGCTTTCTTGTTCAACCCATAAAAATATCAAGAAACTATTACATAAATATCATTATTATAAGTTACCAGTATTTCCCGAAATAAAATACTTATTAAAAAAAACCTTTAATTCTTCTAGATCGCACTTACGAGCGTCAATAAAAATGCATGCAAAACATTTTCAAAATTTATTGTCCGAAGAACATGCATAAAGACCGTCACCCTACATTCTGCGGAGCTTCTTTTTGATAAAAAGCTCTTTCACCGGCGATACATTTATTAAAATGTATACATGTCTTGAATAACGTCTGAGTGGGTCGTTCTGGGTCTCAATTAGAGTACCTATACTTAAGGTATGAATTAATGTACAGATGAGGTAAAATGTACACAAAGAGGGCAATGTTTGTGTTTGGTCAAAAAGACCCTTTCAGAGGTTTGTAAAGAAAAGTTTTGTTACTGAGTATTGAAGTGTTTAACGCTTGTGATTTGTAAGGTTTGTTTTTAACGGACAGTAGGCGAATTTTACTGAAATTTTATTTACTGGAATGGTTTTTAAACTGCTATGTTTGTAAAAAGTGAAAAAATATGCTTGGTCTTAGAACTACAAAGATATCCATGTTTAGGATAAAAATGATTTCTTGAACATTTATGCTTGTGTCACGAGTATTTAAGTAGTGCGAAAGTAGTATAACACATGATTATGTAGGTAATTTAATCTTCTTCTTCCTAGCCTTATTAATCCCATTTCATTTGGGGTCGGCTCTCCTAGTATTCCTGCGCCATGATTCGCGATCTTAAATTGCATCTGTATTCAAATTTGGTGCTTTCATATCGTTCATGATAGCCGTCATCCAAGTTGTCGGTGGTCGACCTCGGTCTCGTTTTCCTTATGTAGATAATTTAATTACTTTAAGATAAGTTTAAACTGAAAGTATATAATTAAACCAATGTGAAAAGATGTAACCTGTGGAGCAAATTTTAAACAACTGATTAATAGGCAATCTTCAATCATTAAAAAAAAGTGTAACTTACAAAGTTGTTTCAGTTGCTTCAAAAAGTGATTTCTTTTGAATCGCCTTCTTCAGTTGAGATATTTCAATCCTTTAATTTGTCTCAACCCATGGTTGTCGCAGATGTCCGGATCTCTTTTAGGTCGGTAGGTCTGGCGTTTGACTAAGTACTCGATGATCAGCGATGTGGTCGAAGGACACTGGATGCTGGAGAAAAATAATTTTAATAATTGGGGATGGAAGCTTGGTCATCGTACCAAGTATCAGTCATCGATTTCGCGAGTCGTTATAGTCATGGGACATTTTTTTTTTTAATATGGGACAACATTCACACAAGGTCTTCAGATCCTAAACTAGGCAGAGCCTGTATTATGGTAACCTAATGACTGATATACATACTTTAGATAATGTCACTGCAAAAAAATAATTATTCCCGGGTGCGGACGGGTTAATAATATAATATTAATAGTTTGCTGTATAAATGTTAATTCTATATTATAGTTATTGTTATTCAGCCGACAGATTGATAAAATTGTACCACTCAGAACATTTTATTTGTGCACAAGTTCATTATTGAAATCAATATGACATACCTAGGTACCTACTTCTGAAAAATTCTGGTTTTCTTAAAGCCCAATACTAAAAAGCAGCATCCACGAACCGGCGCCCTATTATTTGTAAGTTTGAGCCATGTTGAAATATGGCTCACCTACGTATAAGCCCAGTTCAAAGATTATTATACATACATACAGAACTTCACCTAGAGATTGTGATGGATAAACATCACATGTATAAGGACATCAAAATTTCACCTTTTCTAATAAAGTTGTTTACTGCCCCATTCATGATGAAAATAATTGAATTTTATTAACAGAATCCGTGTTTGTTATAGATATCTCTATTTTGATTTGACTAAGACTGAACTAAGATCGGTATGGTAGATCGATATGGTCCACCATGGACCATAGCGCCACAACATTACTTTTTTTTTTTTTTTACTATTATAAGTTTGCGTTTGACAACTGTCTCACCTGATGTTAAGTGATGACGTTGTCTAGGATTTAGCACGCAAACCTAGAAGGTTTGTACAAATAATAAATTACTTAACTCTTTTATAATATTATAAAATGATATGATGATTCGATATAATTGTGGGAGCGAGAAAAAGGAAGGAATCAATGATTAAATGACCGATGAAATTGTAAAACTGCATATACAGTGGTGCATACTTTGTTTGATTAATTAGAATAATTTTGGTTTTTCCATACAAAACGCCAATTTCATATGTAAGGACCTTATTATTAAGGACATATTTAAAAACTAGTTGACCCGTGGTTTTACCCGCGTGGATTACGGCTTTTCCGCTACCTCAGTTACAGGTATCCGTATAGGCAACGGTGATCTCTTACCATCTGGCGATCCATCTGCTTGTTTGTCGCATACTAGTATAAAATAAAAATCTATCAAGCCGTTCAAACACGAAGAGGTAACAAACATACACACACGCACTTTTGCATTTAAAATATTAATGTGATAAAACAGGTTAATATAAAAGAGGCGTGTACTTCTTGGTTACCTCACTAAATGATGAACAGTTTTGATCACACACACTATGGTTTGTCAAACCACCCCAGACCTCCATTAAGAGGCAATATACTGATTTTATACGGCTATAAAATGTGAGACGATTGCCTGTAATGACGTCGAATGGGCTTGTTATCCATAATGATGGCAAGTAACTCCTTAAAACCAGGAACCCAAGACCTATACTTTGGTCTATATAGAATAGCTGTGACAAATCTTCGAGACATTATAAAATATGCTTAAAGTAGTTATTTGCGTGAGTACTGCAGTAAAAGAGATTTCTTCAAAAGGAGAGTTCAGTCTTAAAAAAAATTACCAATAAATGGAACCGATTTCAACACTTAAAAGTATGAAATAACTTGTCGAAGTCGGTATCATGCTCCTAAAATTTTTATAATAGTTACTTTGAACTATCATATCACTAAAAGCAATTTTTTAGCACCTTTTTCAGTGACCTATGCTACTCACAGGATCAATTGTCATTGTGTATGTTCACCGATTTCTCCACCCGCAACTATAATATCATCGACGTATGCGTAGCACTTTTCAGTTATTGGAGTGTAACTCAACAACCGCTTAATCGAATTACATGAAATTTAAATCAGACTACACGGTAAGAACCAGAGTTCAAATAAAAAACGATCAAAATCGGTTCACCCAGTCGAAAGTTATGCGGTAACAAACACAAAAAAAAACATACGGGTCGAATTGAGAACGTCCTCCTTTTTTTGAAATCGGTTAAAAAGGATTGGTAACGTATCGTAATGTCCCCAGTATAGCAGATATCCATAGGCGACGGTGATTGCTTACCATCAGGCGGCCTGTCTGCTTGTGTACATAAAAAAGTGACCGTTTCTGGCGTGCTTGTTAACAGCGTGATAAACTTTTTACTTATACCTTCATCTGATATTTAATAACTGGAACGACTATTATTATTTATGTATAATATAGATTATAGATTACACATGAGTTGCCTCTAGTTGGATATGAAAATGGGTCAAGAATTTCTAGGTATTTATTTTGAAAGAAGTTTTGTAACTATTTTTTCTTACCGTCATCGTTTCATTACTATTTCTTTTGATGGTCAGTGATGACATGGCCGAAGATACAAATACAAATACAAAATTCTTTATTGTTATTAAACTTCGTACATAATAGCATAGGTAGCCCTGACTGCTGCTTTAGCGTTAGCTGTGTTGCAGCAGTCAGTGACGATGCTATCACGCTAGACCTATAATGCTTCAGTAAGCAATATAGGTCTAGCGTGATAGCATCTAAGCCTCTTCTTAAGAGCCAGTGCTCTTAAGGACTGTTGCCTGAACGGAAACTATGTGTTTGGTGACAGTTTTATAAACTTGAGGGTACTCGAAACCCTTACCTGGTGGTAAGGGTACTTTCGGCTGTGATCTGGGAATTTGATAAAGATGTTACCTTCGCTGGCAGTTGAAGCCGTTGGTGGGGATCAAACCAGCGTCCGTGTGACATCCGACGCTCCAACCGCTGAACTATCATTACTTCAAAAATTACAACATAAAAAGAGACATACGGGTCGAATTGAGAACCTCCTGCTTTTTTTTAAGTCGGTTAAAAAGAAAAAAGCGGATAGTGCTAAACGTGCAAGTACAAGATGTAACTTTATGCCCGTTATATTTGCGCTCTTACTTTTTAATCAAGTTTAATGTAATAAAATATTAAAATTATTTATAATTTTCAAATGATACCAGCTAATAAACTCCCTAATAACTAAGTAAAGTTCAAAACGGTCTCTGACCCCATATTTACGACAAAAAGATGCAGATCAATAACGAAACATCCTCTTAACGTCTCGCGCTAATTGCCTAAGAAAAATTAATTCCCCGAAAGGGTTCCGTATCCGTAACGACGCCCCGAGGAGCATTATTAGGGTACCGTTGGAAAAGTGAGCCGTTACGCGCACTCAAATAATTGAACATTGTAGACAAAAATATGTAAATGAGTTTTTGCTCCGTGAAAATTAACTTTTTCATCATGAATTATGTCTCTGACGGTGTCTTCGGTGTGTCTTCGGGGAGGTTTTTTTTGAGATTTTACAGCTTTTACTTATGAAAGGGTTATTTAAGGGAAGGGTTGAAAAAAATCCGGTCGTTTGGAAAGGGTTAAGTGTTTTCGACTTTGGAACTCTAAGTTACTTTTGACGGTGACTCTTTGTCAGTTTTTGTTTTAAGGTATTTTTTCTTTCTTGTGTTCGTATGGTGTGGTAGGATTCGTGTTCGAAATTCGAATGGTTCTATAGTTAACGGTATCGTAAAGAAATGAAAAGCGTAGTATTAGTAGTAGTATATACAAGGTGGCTAAGGTTGTTTGCGATTCATTGCTATTATGAAATATATATTGCGACCCGCTGTTTCACTCACATGGACTACGGTTTGCTTGTTACCTCAGCTGTCGCCGAGAATTCTTTTTCCGGTATAAAAACCTATGCTCTTCTCCAAGATTCCATCTATCTCTACACCAACATGTATTTATATTCAACAATTGCATTGTAACAGATTTTCAAACTTGAGGGTGGCTAGACAGGCGGTTACTCGAAAGTACCCTACTACTGTTGTTGGGGATTAAATCAGTGTCCGTCAATTTGACAGCCGACGCTCTTCCCGCTGAGCTATCATCGCTTCAAACATAAAGGTTCTCGAATGGAGACCACGAACTGGCCATCGACAGTGTGGATAGACGACCTAACATCGCAGAAAAGGGATGGATGCGGCCCGCTTCCAACCAGTTCTTGTGGAAATTGATGGGGGGCAGCAATGGCCAGCAGTGGGCGTCCTATGGCTTATAACTTTATAGTATAAACAACTAATTAAAATAATTGAAGCTGTTTTATGCAAATGTTTATAATTTACTAGCAGTGCCCCGCGGTTGTACCCACATGGTGATGAAAACCGGTGATGATGGTGATGATGAAATAACCCTATGTGTTAATCCAGGGTAAAAGCTATCTCCATACCAAATTTCATCGGAATCGTGTAGCCGTGAAGAGGTAACAAACATACACACATACACACTTACACACAAACTTTCGCTTTATAATATTAGTAAGATTATAATATTAGTAATATTAAAACATTAAAAACCAGTAAATGGTAATACGTTAGACATCAGAAGAAAGAACAAGTTTATTATTTATTTTATTATTTATATTATTTATATGGGACAACATTCACACAAGGTCTTCAGGTCCCAAACTAGGCAGTGCCTGTACTATGGTAACCTGATGACTGATATATACCTACTTATATACATATACACACCCAAACACAGGTCAAACAGACATGTTCATACACACAAATGTTTGACCTGTCCGGGTATCGAACCCGGGACCAGCGGCTCAGAAGGCAGAGTGCTACTAACTGCGCCAACCGGCCAGTCTAGTATTGATACTTCTCTTTCTGAATTTAAATTTCATTCATCCCAATTTGTGATTCATATTTCGCTCTCACGATGTGTTGTGAATCCCCGTCACCTTTGTCTTGCATCAATATCAACACAATGTGTCGATGCTTATAATCAATCACCTTAATTATTGTAATTATATTCTCTCCCGGTTACGACTCAATCAACGCGTGGGTGTAATTATTTGGTGGTTCAGAGAGTATCCATTCTTTTATCGATACCACAGATTGAGTAATAGCTTCAATTCGATTCCCGGACAGGTCAAACATTTGTGAAAAAAAAAAAACATGCGTTATCGGTAAGCGTAATGCGGACTATCTTAAGCATTACAGTTACCGAGCATCATAATGCAATATATAAAATATTCGTGTCACTGTGTTTGTAACCAAAAACGGCTTGGACGATTTTTATGACATTTTTCGTGTACTGTCTGAGAATAGGTCGTGAAGTTTTTTTCATCCCACCGCCATTTGTTTATCGTGTTTTTTAGTATTTTTGTATGAACAAATATCCGAATAGTTTAACTGTCGATCATTAAAGTGTCGTGCTACTTTGACATTTCAATAATTGATAATGCAGAACAACGTTCGCTAGGTCAGCTAGTAAATGTATAAAATAAGCGTTATGTCCGCAAAGAATTGTACCTGCCCAAAAAAAACACAAACAACTTATGTACAGACTTTGCATAAACTCCTCATAAAAACACCTTGCGACAACCGATCGACGCGATACCAATCAATACATTAACGAACGAATGAACGAGTGAATGATTGAACTTGTGAATGAATGCTACGATTAAGACGTTAGCACTCGGCGGTGAAAGGCAGTAATGTTGTGGGCGCATATCGGCACTTTATCGCCATTGTTGATTATTTTATTGAAAGGATGTGGCGGTACTTTCAGTGGGATGGTCCTTTGTACTGTGTTGTAGGTTTATTATTTAAATGAACATCTCTGCCAATTAATAATAACGAGTACATGAATGACTAAAGTATTTGTGGTAAATGTAGAATACGATTTGTGGTGCTCGTCTAATTTGTACGGAAATTAAATATTTAAACATCGAGGCTTTTGACTCTTCTAAAAATTGTATAAGAAAAATTTTAGGACTTACATAAATTGTGTTTCTGTACAATATTGAACTGAAATGTAACTCTTTGACTAATAAATATATATTATTAATTAATATATAAAAAAAAAGAAATCCCAGCATGGTGGTAGGATACTTTCAAATACCCGCCTGGCTAGCTACCACCCTCAAGTTTGAAAAACCGTCACCAAACACATAGTGTGTTCAAGCAGCAGTTCTTGAGAGCCAGTGAGCATTCTAGATCTAGAGTGATAACATCTTCGGCCACATCGTCACTGACCATCAAGTGATATAGTGGTCAAACGCTCGATCTATACAGTATAAAATAAAACATATTCTCTGCTTTTTACCTAAATCGCATCATGGTGAATTGTTTATCTGCAACAAAAAAAAACTATCCCACTAATATTAAAAAGGTGAAAGTTTGTATGTAAGTGTGTATGTTTGTTACTCCTTCACGCTCAAACGGCTGCACCGTTGTTGATGGAATTTGGTATGGAGATATTTTAAACCCTAGATTAACATATATGCTACTTTTCATCTTGAAAATAATTGATGTTTCTATGGAATAAGCAAATTATTGTAAAACTTCTGTTACTTCTTCACGCTCAAACGCCTGTACCGATTTCGATGAAATTTGGTATGGGGATAGGTTAGACTCTGAAATAACACATAGACTACTTTTATTTCAGAAAAAGTAAAGTTACCGCGGGATATTTGCGGTAGCGTGAAAATCTTAATCCACGCGCGTAAAACAGCGTGGCACTACTAGTGATTCAATAAAATCAAATATACCCTCACCTCCAAGCATATAATTAATTATTTAACATAACATACAAGTCGTAATTATAAACTACAACTCCCACAATTACTTACAAGTTATACAAGTCCAACACTAAACACGTTGTTTAACGTCCTTCTGAAATAAAAATGGCGTCTATTTACCACTAATAAGAAAACTCAGTGTGGTCATTAAGCACGCAGTCCGTAGGCCCTTTGGGAATGAATCACATGTTTTATTCAGGCGATGTTGGGAAAGCGACCCTACGCTGATAAGGCTGTGAAGTTAATACGGCTAAATGTTGTGCGATCCTTTCTTGTTCTCCTTTGAGAAGCTAATTTTACATTTTAAATAAAATAATATATACATATAAGCAGTTATAAATGTAAAAAACAACACTTCCTAAAATATCTATAATATAACACCACATAAATATTAGCAGATACTGTGTAGGTATGTCACGGTTTGCTATGTGCAGGTAGCTTATTTACTCCCGATATCTTCTCATGTTTTGTGTATGATCTTTTATTTCATAGTAGCTACGCCCCGAGCTTTGAACCGCGTGGTGGTGATGATGATTAAAAGTAGGTAGTTTATGTTGCAAGGATGTCAGCTACCTCCATATCAAATTTTATCAAAATCGTCCAGCAGTTTAAGCGTGAAAGCGTATAAACCAAAAACTCACATTCAAATTTATAATATTAGTGGAGTTATTACTAACTACGCCCCGCGGTTCTACCAGCGGTGAAATGGTAATAATGGTATTGACGATTATGTGTCTTCCTGTCATCCCACGGGAACAGTCAATTTTTTCGTAAATTCCAGAGTGTAATCTTTATTCTAAATTTCATGCAAATCCGTTCAGCCGTGTAAGCCTGAAGGAGTAACAAACATACAAACGAAAAACAAACTTTCGCCTTTATAATATCAGAGTGTGATAGTAAGGATTCTTGTAAATGTCGCACCTAAATTTAGTCTATTTCTTACAGCGCCGGTAAAATTTTTAGGTGCACATATTTCGTAGTGTTTGTTTGTTATAGTGTGGTTGTGAACTAGTTGCAATTCGCCTCCCGAAGCTATTATGGAAGTGGTGAAAACTGTTTACTAGTGCGCAATCTAAACTGAAACAATCATTTAGTAGAGCATATGGATACATTTATATTAATACGTTACATTTTGTTTATTAATGCAGGTACGTGTACTGCTGCGATGTTTGTCAACTTGATTGCACATGCTGAGCAAAACCCTTTTGCCTACAAATTATATTTATGTAAATTTGTACTCAGACTGTGTGTTATGTATATGTATTATGTCCGGGTTCGATTCCCGGACAGGTCAAACATTTTTTTGTATGAACATGTTTGTTTGACTTGTGTCTGGGTGTGTATATCTATATAAGTATATATATCAGTCATCAGGTTACCTTAGCACAGGCTCTGCCTAGTTTGGGACCTGAAGACTTTGTGTGAATGTTAATAAATAAATAAATAAAAGTATTTTATTCTATGGCAGTAAGGTGATTTTTCTCTTTATCTTTATTCGATCAAGAGAATACACTTATATTATATAAGCGATCTCCCGAGTGATGAATGCAGTGCAGCGTCGCTAAATGTTGTCACAAAAGCTTGTTTTAAATCGACACATTTTATATTAAAATAAGCACTACAACTGAGGAGTTGCTTGACTTGAGATACACGACGTTTTGTCGTCCCTTATTAAAAAAATACTTACTACAATGGCGCAGCGACCCAAAATTAATCTTGGCCTCCGATAATAAGAGCCGCCACTTAGTTCTGTCCTGGGCCAACTCTTGCCGCTGCAAGACCCGCAGATCGCACCTGTATTAAAAATACAGGTTATTTAAATACAAAGATAAATTATGAATCAAAAATAAGTTGTTTTTACCATTTACTACATTGGCTAAGGTTAAAAAACAAGAAGCTAAGTGACAATGTACAACGAGCTTTCTTATGTGGTTTTCAAATGGATATTATGATAGACAGATACTAGCGCGTGTTTACAGGCAAAGGGGGCTGGACAAATTTTGATGCGTATTAATTTGAAATATTACAAAAATGTACATTACAGATGAGCTGGCTCAAAAAAAATTTATGCATCACATTTTTAGACGTTTTAATTTCCTTTCTTCTCGTGAAAGGCAAAAGGTCAAGCGCATTTGCCATTACCGAGGGAATTTTTGATAAAAGAAAAGTAAGGTCACTCAAAAATATTTCTACACTAATAAATTAACGAATAAAATCATTTTTTTTAAATCAGAATTGATCTTCATGAACGTTTCTCATAACATGTATTTTTTAATTAATTATAAATGTAGAACTTTCAGCAAAATATGCTGATAAGACTTATAAATGTGTATTGAGCATATGGTAAACGGGTGATTAAAAATACATTATTTTTTTAATCACCCCGTTATACACGGTTAATTAGTTTATGAAAATGAAATTATAACAAACTTCTCTTTTGGACAAATTTTTGTTAATGTGACATTACAATAATAATTTTATTTCTTACTATTATAATTTATTCTTTTATAATCTTATAAATATATTTTTTTATTGCAATGCGACGCGTGATCAAAATGGTGGCACATATTTGGCGCAACGGGTCAGCATTACAATTCAACCGGGCAAAGCTGCTAGAATTCTGGGCATGCTGCTAACTGATAGTGGGTTAGAGCATTTTGAGCTATCTATAGGCTGGCCACGGCTAGTGGATTGCTCAAAAGTTAAGAATTAGTAGCTGTAGTATTTTATTTAATAAAGACATCAGTAATCTATGAATGATATTTTTTTGCCATCATTATGAATGAATGAATATAGTCTAAATTCTAATTTCGTAATGTTGTAAAAGTAGGTCGTAATAAAGTTTGAGACTGCTACTAAATTAAACAGATTGCAAATGGGAAATAAAGAAAGACGTAGTCACAAACATTCTTAACAGAAGACTTGTCTGGTCCTGGTCTTCTGGGAAGCGGTGCGTAGCAAATCCACTGTGAAGATGAACAGACGACACGATAAAGAACGGAGGAAGAAGATGGATGCGAGGCCATTCCAACTGGTTCTTGTCAAGCTCCACGGGATAGGCCATATCCAGCAGACTATGAGCGGAAATGGTTGTAAAGACTATGTGGTTTAATAATAAAAAAAGTATGAATTGAAAAATTCAACCATTTATCCAGAATAAACACACCAGCTTTAGAAATGTTGTATAAACAACAAGGTTAGATTGATAAACAGACGTTCAATAATGACAGGAATATTGACTTAATCCATGTCAAAGGCTGGGTCACTGTTTGTCCAGTAAATGAACACCCTCGGGCTGTGGGCTCGGGATCAACCCGATCGATTTTGTGATTTGAGTGAAGTCATAGAAGAGACATTAAAACGTCATAATGGTAATTTTAGTATTATGCTTCTATTATGACTGTAGCTTTAACCAGTCCGCTGCAGCCAACAAAAGCATTCTGGACAAAACTTAGGTCATAATTCAGTTAATCACTCAACTAACCTAACATTCCATAATGCAATAGCTTTTATTCTATTCGTGTTAAATTTGTATAACTCCTTACAGAGCTATCTCTAAAACTCGACGAATTGTATTCAATTGCGGGTAGTTTTATTCGGCACGAAACAACATCGTGGGGTATTTTATCCAAACTTTGCACATTGTATAAATAGATAGTGGTAGTGATTCTCCTGTCCAACTAAACTAATTTTAAATTCTGTAAAATATGATATGTAAAATAAGTACTTATGTGGTTACGATAAAGTCCAAATCAGTATGACACTTATCCATAACAGCACTAAAATTAGTTGTATTTATTAAAATTGCGATTAGTTTTATGTAAAATAAGTCGCCACTAATTTGGTGCCCACTAAAACTACCCGCAATTGGCCAGCAATTGAATAGAATTCGTCTAATATTAAGGATAGCACTAAATGGAGTTAAACGAATTTGAATTTTAGCTTACATATTATACGAGCTATTTCTTTTCGAAGAATTTTAGTGACTTTTAGCTAGTTCGAGTGATCAACAGAATTAGGGCCAGTATTTTAGTATATTTTAGTATATAATTTATAACTTTCTTACTAATTTGAACTGTATCGTATGCGTATAAAACTATGTTAATTATAACTATTTTAGTTAGGTAGTGTTATTGAACAATCAAATCACTATTGTCTAAAGTGCCGCCAATATGGCTTGTTTATAGAAAAAGACCAAATAAAAAAAACAGCTCTGTATAACATAGTAATGTCGTTCCGGTCATGTCAAACACAAGATAGTATGTGTTATTAGAAATAAATTATCTTCTTTCATTTTTGTACAATAGATCTTCTTAACTTAATCACTGCCATTATAAAATAAACTTGCACGCGGGTTTTTAATAATAATTCAGCATTTAAATACTATGAAACTGACTTTTAATACTCGGAGATGGAAAGTTTTCGTTACACGTAGGTACACTTTTATTTACAACATACCCTCAACACCACAATAGAAAATTTCCCAACTGGTCAAATGACCCACAAGGGGTGTCGTTCGTCAACAACTGAATGTGTTATTAAACTATTTTCAAAGTTAATATTAGATGTTAAACTGAATAAAATAAAAAATATTAATTTACAAATTAAAGTATACTGCCAAAATGTACCCAAAGCGAATTTAGATGTCATATTTTGTGAAAGATTGATCGGTATAATCACTTCATGTCAAAGGCTGGGTCACTGTTTGTCCTATAAATGAAGGCCTTCGGGCTGTCAATGACTCCAGGTTTCATCTTCACCCAAAATATAAGAACGAGTGTTGATTTTGGCTTGATTATACTTGTAAATATTAACCATGATTTTAATATGACGGATTCGGTAAAGTCTCCTTCTATTATCTGCGGTAAAGTATTTGCTACTTTAAACCTCTATTTTAAGGACAGTTTAGCATATACGTTAATGATTATGAAGTGTTTACGAAAATTGTTTCGGAGTATTGGAACAGAGTCATATTAATTATTTTGTAATGTTCATCTGTCTGATTGTTGCTTGTCTGTAGTTCGTGAAATATTCAGATCTTAAATCATGTATTCATAATATTCACCAGCATTAGATAGTTCGGTGAAACTGAATCGATTTGTTACCAGCTCAGCAAATTAACATTGTGTTCATAATACTTGTATATGAAGAAAGTGGAAACTTAGTATGTTTTTCTATGTAATGTTCATCTGTCTGATTGTTGCTTGTCTGTAGTTCGTGAAATATTCAGATCTTAAATCATGTATTGGTAATATTCACCAGCATTAGATAGTTCGGTGAAACTGAATCGATTTGTTACCAGCTCAGCAAATTAAAATTGTGTTCATAATACTTGTATATGAAGAAAGTGGAAACTTAGTATGTTTTTCTATGTAATGTTCATCTGTCTGATTGTTGCTTGTCTGTAGTTCGTGAAATATTCAGATCTTAAATCATGTATTGGTAATATTCACCAGCATTAGATAGTTCGGTGAAACTTAATCGATTTTTTACCAGCTCAGCAAATTAACATTGTGTTCATAATACTTGTATATGAAGAAAGTGGAAATTTTGTATGTTTTTCTAACTATTATTTGTTTGTGTTTGACAACTGATTCACTTCATGTTAAATGTTGACGAAGAATGAATATAATTAATACCAATAACTAGATATTAATAATATTAGCAATGCATATACTTAAAGCCCTGCCTGAGACTTTTGTTTAATACTTAAATGGCATTTGCCCACTATCTCACTTGATGGTCAGTGACAATGTGGTCGAAAAACACGCTAGATCTACAATGTTTACTGGCTCTCACAGACTACTGCCTGAACACACTGGGTTTCGTGACAGTTTTTCTAAGCTGAAGATGGTATAGCTAGGTAGGTACTCGAAAATACCCTACCACGTGCCTACCACCATGCCAACTTTAGTTTTAAGTTCTGTGTTGTAGATGGTAGTCGTCCCTAATTGCACAAACAATAAATAACGTTTTTATGTTACGAAAACATAGTTAAGCATTCTAAAATAAAAAGCTACAGAACTGTAAGCGTGGAACGCTAACCGAAAAGAAACAGTATATTCAAAGTAGCGTACTTGCTTGCGTTTAATATTTCACAAAGTGTCAAAATGTCACACGAAGGAAAATACACAGCTCGCGGTCCGTGGAGTGACAGGAATAAAATTGCAATTCTCTTTTCACACTTTTCATCAACAAGAGAAGTTGTTTAGTTGTAGTTTCAAAAAAATTAATGTCCTTATACATTTTAAATCGAAATTTCTTAACCGCGCGCTAGTAAAAAAACTAGATATGATGCTGTACTTGCTTCCATTTTAATGAAGTTGCATTAGTGAAGCATTAGTGAAGTTGTTAAGAGGTTGATTTAGATTGATTGATTTCAGGTGGACCTCAACAGAAATAGCTTCAAAGTTCAACGTTATCGCAAAGACGTCCCAGTGATCACGACCTTCAGCCATGAAGACATCAACCACAGAAAGGTGGTCCATACCGATTACCTACTGACGTGCAAATAAGATTGAACAACGCAATACGTCTTTCAGATTACACATACATACATTGAAGCAGTGTTAGCGGCTTAGATTAGGGTAACTATAAAAAAGCCCAAAAATAATTCATCACGTAAGTTCGCAAGTTACAATCCTATCCTCCCAAGTTATTCGCAAAAGACGTAGCATAAGTAACTGCCCCCAAGAGTGGCATACAATTCGCATGCATAATGCTCTTCACCTCTAGCCAACCGGCAGACCGCGCTTCTCGAGGTAGTGTTGGAGCGAATGCTTAATATAATTACAGCACTGAAATGAAATTATTATCTATAACTAATTATTCTTATAGTAAAAATAATTATCTCAATTAAAACATTTAGTCAAATAACTTATTAGCAAATGTTACTTTGTAACTTAAAAAAATGTTATAGTCATACAGTTCAAAATAATATATTTATTATTTAATAAATATCTAACTTCAGTAATTCATTTCAATCAGTGCATACTGGAAGTCTTGTACAATCCAGTAAAGTCTTACATAGGTAAAGTTTCTGATAAATAACGCATCACTTATTCATTCACATTTCATCACATCATTGCACACTTATAGCCAATTTGGCGGTGATTCTAACGTCTAAATATAACATTAAATATTGGGGTCTTTAATGGACAAATACAAACTGAGCTTACATGTAATGGTGATATATTTTAAATATAATCTTTGAGAGATTGAACTTGAATGGTGATGAAATTATTGGTGACGACCAATAAAAACCCAGTAAATACTAATTAATAAAAAAATATAATATATATATTTAATATAATGTATTATTATTTATTTATTATTATTATATATGTATTATTAATTATTGTTCCATATAGAATGGATATGATTCAGTTTAAAGAAAATTGGAATTAGAATTTAAAAGCTTACTCCCAAGACAGATTATGAAATAATATCATAATTATTCCGTGAAAAGGTAATTTGGACTCGTAATTAAAAGTGCCACTATCTCTATCACTAGATATATTCCGCTACTTTCCACAGGCAAATCGTTCGTGAATACATACGATTGTTTCCACTCGCTCCTAACTCCTAACATATAAATTATATGACCTGCCACGATGCGCCATGAATATATGCATGAGAGGCAAATTGATATTACAAAAGCTCGTACGTTACACTTTGGCTTTTTACGCTACATTTTTTGTGCCGAAATTGGTTTTTTATGCCATATAGAAAATAAATTGTGACCGAAGTGTGCAAATTGGAATGATAAAACCCATGGTTAGGGTTAATGGGCTTTGTCTCAGTTTGTACTTGTCGTTTAACACTCCGCTGGCACAAATAAAAATATCTCGGAAAATATTCTCAAAACTTTGGCGAGAATTAACCCTTATCTTAAAAGCAAAATCTAGACATCCCAGCAGGTCTAAAATCAATACAAATAGTTTTATTTAAAATTGAAAATATGAATATGTATGTACATAGGAATGAAGGCCTGCTTTCTGCTTTAGTACCTACTGCATCACATAGCGAAATTTAGAGTCTTTCCCAAAACATAGGTACTAAAAAGAAATAACAAAATCATTTTTATGTAGGCAAAAATATAAAATAGTAAAAAGATGACTGAATAATAATATTATAATATAAGTTTCTAAGTAAGTATTGTTATTATTGAAGTCTGAGTCTACCATTTCTTTTGTAGAACTGGAATATTTTTTCTGTAATGACTAATACCTAACCTTAAAAACTTAACCTTAAAAAAATTCAACGCAAAGAAAGAATTTTTATCTTCAATCTTCAGCGCCTTTTCCAAATAGCTGAATATGTATGACAAATGACTATTATTCCCAATTCAAAACGTTCGGTGAATAGGTGAGGCTTTTTCGTTTTTAGCACTTTCTATTAGTACAATCACATAGTAAAATAAAATAGCAAGTACTGTGAACCTTCATCAATAGCTGAACACTAGTATGGTATCCCGAGAGAGTTCGCTAGTGCTGGCCATGTGTCTTGTCTTTACAACCTGACCGCGCCCCGGATGTTTCATGTCGTGTTTATCGGTACAAGGAGTTTTGATACTTTAGCGTATTCACTGTGAAAAAGTTGAAAACGATAGAGAAAATAAAATACAATAATTTCATGGAATTGCCTGTCAATCTTGCTATCCCTAGATCAATCTCCATATAAGGTCACACCATCACCACCCACCATCAGCATGATGGTAAGATATTTTTCAGTACACGGATCTGTGTGCAAGTAAAGAGCGTGCTCAGGCAGCTGTCATGGAGAGCCTGTCCATATTAAAAGGCTAACGTGAATACATGTCCAACCGCGTCGTCGGTTACCATCAAGTGAGACAGTATGTTTGTGTGAATGTATGATTGTGTTTTTATATAACTAAATATTTTTATAAGATCATGGATCGGAAAGCGCAGAATATAGATGCGGCGCTAGGTAGGTGAGACGTACGTCCAACAGAAGAGATCCCATATCTGTAATGATGAAGGTTCTCTAACGACAAATTCTTTTTGTATTGCACCAGAAGTAGTGCTAGATTATTAAATTGTGTGAGTTTAGTAGGTAATAAATTACTAAATATTAATAATAAAAACAGGTTCCTTTTTAATTTGGCTATTGATATCAGTGCTAAATTTTATGGATACAGGAATATCCTAAATGATATTCCGAGAAACCTTTTGTTGGTGGCATCAGAAAGGTGAACCTACTTTGTTACTTTTAGAGTTATTTGGAATATTAGTAATATGCATTCTACCTATATCCAATATAGCGTGATACGTTTAAGTACCAAGACATATCAGACCACCTATTACCGACGGTCAACCATTAGGGAAATCTGCACAGCAGCAAATGCTGTTTAATTTATACTCGTGAATATTCTTAAACTATCGGTTTTGTGGTCGTTGCGGCGATTCTGCCTTTATTTATGCCTTTGGAAGCGGCCTCGGCCGAATTAGTGGGAATCTCACGAGACTTGATGTTTTACGTTCATTAAAGTAGTTCAAATGGTTTCCAGATAAAATTTACATAGCGAATTCCGAGATAATGCCTGAACAGCTGCTGTATACACAACACCATTTTTTTTAAGGAAATAAATATACAACGAAATTATTCTTTTTAAAGATACCTACATATTAAACAAATGGGTCATTTAGGGAAGCTCATGGTTAGCTGGAGCTGTGGATAGGGCTCGGGGTTTTTCTAAGCGACCAAATCAGAAATGCGTGGATAGAGAACTAATGTCACTGACATAGCCCAGTGGATTAGCAAGTGAAGTGGATAGGGGATGGACATATCTCGGAGAACTAAAAAAAAGAAAGAAAGAAAGAAAGAAAATAAATTTATTCGCATCAATGAAAAAAATGAAAGAAAAATATTAGACAACACGATGCAACTACATGGTGAAACTCCCAACGGGCCCAAACTAGGCATAGCCTGTATCTTGGTGACCCAAGTAAGAATGCAAGATTAAGTCGCGCGCAGGTACTTAACATAAAATTGATGAATCTATGCAAAACCTATCACAAAATGTATTGCTAGACATATAGACATGTAATTGTAATTGGGAATCCAACAAGATTAACATAACTTTAAATTCCTATTAATGACAAAACAGTGCGAGAGAGAATGGAACAGAATCAAAGGACAGCATTACACAAATACATTTAAACGATTGGTTTCTTTGCTACTTACCGAACAGTCTCTCTTGGGTCCACCACCCAATTTTTTTAAACTACTGTTATATCTAGAGTTACACCTCTTAGACCTATCTCACTTGATGGTCTGCAGCGACGATGTGGTCGAAGATGTTATCACGCTAGACCTAGAATGTTTTACTGGCTCTCAAGGACTGCTGCCTAAACACACTATGTGTTTGGTGACAGTTTTCCAAACTTTAGGGTGGTAGCTAGCTACTCGAAAGCACCCTACCACTAGCCCAGCATAGTGGTAGGGAACTTTTGAGATACTTTTACACGAAAGCTCAAGTCGTTGATGGGGATCGAACCAGTGTCCGTCAGTTTGACAGCCGATGCTGTTAAAATTATATCAATTGCTTATTTTACATCACAGTAAAGTAATGGCATAGACCAATAAATCACGGAGAAACCAATAAATTTCCCACCTTCTAATTAATAAACGCGTTTAATACCATAAAAATATTAATAAAACAACTAACCAACCCTCTAATAGCTGCAACGGTCTAACATACCAAGTCGTTCCATTTACTAAATTGAGTGAAATATGCGTCCCTAAACACCGCCAAAGACATTAAAAAAACGCCTTCAGAACTTTTAATATCCTAATAAGACTTTGATTTAATTTCCCTTTATCATTATTTATGTACGGATCTATGGTAAAAAAGGCGATAAGTCCGTGTTATTATTTTTTCGTCGAAGCTTTTACGCTCCCCTCGGAAAATCACTCTGCTATTGGAGGGTTAAGTTTGACACAGACTATACTGCTTTCTAAAAATATTATTTACATTCTGATAGTTATTCAAATGTAAAGTACAAATTAATTTTATCTGTATTACGTGCACTGTTGATAGATGCATGTTTAATATATACTTTATGTTAAGAAAATAGCATAGAAAATGGAAAAGCAGGCGTTTACTGATAAAATTCGCTCTGAGAAGCCGATAACTTGTTAAACAATGTTGTTGACATTGTCCAGTTTTTGTGAACACGTCTAACAATAGTGTTTTGTGTCGTGAATAAGAGGTTTCAGTTATAATACTTTTGGGGAAAATAACATAGGATAGGGGGAGGGGTTATTCGTTGATATTGACGTGTAGATAGCAAGGTTCTGTAATTAAAAGCTTTCAGAGGTACCGATTGAATATTACAGGGGCTAGCTGGTGTTTACAGATCAGAACGGGCGGAAAAATCCTGATGCAGGCTGATATAACTAAAGCGCCCAAAAAATATTACTGTTTTAGGCTTTTTAACTTCCTTCTTCTAGTGTAAGATACAGTTCAAGCGCATCTCTCGTTACCGTGAGAATTTTGGATAAAAGAAAAATATGGTCACTCGAAAATATCGTTGTATTAATAAATGAGCAAATTTAATCAAATTATGTTCAATCAAATCAAATTAAAAATACGTATATTACCTCATAAAAGGTTTCTTAAGCTAAATATACAATTTAGTGGATGCAAATATAAAAACCTAGCTTTGTGAGGAAATTTAGAATTAAGCTTTTTTTTTAAATTTTATTACGTAGAACAAAACAAGGTGAAGAGGCATAAAACTGTCTATTTAGCAAATGTCAAAGCTGAAACTACCTGATGAAGAATACAATTTATGGTAAGGTTGCAAAGTTTCAATACTATTTCTTCATAAAAATAATAATAATTTAAGTTTGGTTTATCTATAATTCACACAAACAAGGTTCCTGACTACGTCGGGGTACAAAAGTGGAGGAGGATTAAAAAAAAAAACTATTTCTTATCATTGATGTTTTACTAAAGATGAACGTATATTATTACTGCGCGGTGCTCAGATTTTGTTCCTTTACGACTTAAACATTATTACTGAGACAGATAATACGGTACAAATAATATAGAAAAGGATAGCTATATGTTTAGACTTGCGCTTGAAATACGCGTCGTAATCAAAATTACTACAATTGACTTAATTTTGCCGCCTCAGTTTCCGCGTGCTTGTGCGACATCTACCTCATATAAACATATAATATTATGGCTTTATATTTTTAGAGTTTATTAGTGGATATATTAGTCATATATGCATTTCTAAAATCATAGTATGGAAGCGGCCTACATTAAGCATCAATCTACTGCCTCTTCAACTTGCTAATCCGTTGGGCTATGTCGGTGACTGTCGTTCTTGTACAGATCTCCACGTTTCTGATTCGGTCGCCTAGAGAAACACCGAGCATTAGCTCTCTCTATGGCGCTTTGTCCGACTTTGAGCCTACTCATAAGGCCCAAAGAGACCTTTCAGTTCCGTAAGTCAGATCACTGGGGTAACATCATCTTTAATTTTAATAAAAAAACATGTTAAAATGACAACTACATTATTTAAAATTGCCTTCCATTTATAAACGTATCTAAATTATCATATTACACGTTCGTCACGGTCGACATATTTTTAGAGACATCATACTACGAGTATAACTTGAAGTGTCTGGCTCTTGCATTACGGCGACTGATAGCTTTTGAAGACATTTTAAAATAGTGTTCAAGTTAAAAGCTTTTAGCTTACTGCAAGATAAACGTTCTAAATTATTTAAAAGTAATCTGATACTAGCTACGGCTTGCGGTTTCACCCGCGTGGATTACGGTTTTCCTCTTAGCTCAGTTATAATACGTCGTGGCGTGATTTTATATAGTCTAAAGCCTTCCTCGATAAATAGACTATCAAACACAAAATAATTTTTCAATTCCAGCGAGTACTTCTTGAGATTAGCGCGTTCAACCAAACAAAGAAACAAACTCTTCAGCTTTATAATATTAGTCTAGTTAGACCTATTGTAGTCAAGTTAGTTTAAAAGAAAGTAGTCGCTCTGGAAAATTGGTGTAGGAGAAAAATGCTCAGTATTTCATGGACTCAATTTAAAAACCGTGGTGTACCGGCCTAGAATAGTACTCCCCCATCTCTTCCCGTGGGTGCCGTAAGAGTCGGCTAAGGGATCACGTACCAGGAGGTGGGCAGCAGCGCCTTCCGAGGATCGGAAATCATACTGCGCTCGCCAACCCGCCTGCCAAGCGTGGTGATTATTGGCAAATCCCCCCTATATGGGGGAGGTATACGTCCAACAATGGACGCACATAGCTGAGAAAAAAAAGATTAATTTAAAAACCAACATTTCCTGATGTTAAGGAATGGTTTTTAAATATTTTTTTTTCTTTTAAACAACGCTCTTCTTCCATCGTGCAGGTCGCATTCTCAGTTTCTGTGGACATGATTCGCGGCGGGGAAATGAGTCTGCAGAACGCCTTGTAGTTCAGGTAAAGGTGGACGGCCGCAGAGCCCGCGGCAGATCACCCATGCGCTGGACAGACCAGGTTAAAGCTGCTCTGGATGGTCCACTTCACGAATGTATCAGAAAGGCAGCGGTAGGAGAGGAGTGGCGACGGATTGTCAAGCGTGCCACATCACCTGATGTGACAACCATGCCCACTCTGTCAAGAGTGAACCGATTAAGAAGAAGTAGAGAAGTAGTCAACCTGAACCCCTCGGGCTGCATGCCGCCCAATCCTGACATACAAAAGAGTGAAAATATCAATCGGTAATATTGACTAATCTCAATATAATGCTCTTTTATGTACGGTGCTTGCTTTTTAATTTTACATTTAACGTGTTCATTTATGGCCAAGTGAGAGTTGTTCATTAAAATCGGTCAAAGTGGAGTAATAATGTCAAAACTCATTCTATGTTAAAATTCATCAATTATACATCGCATTATAATATAAAATCATTGGATACAGTGTTTAACATATTTCTTTGTTTGGTCTGTCAAATGAAAATGACTGGCCAAGCCAATGCCGAATAGAAATATAGTTATATATAATTCATAATAGGAATATAATCGCCACCGTTGAAAAACTCTTACCCACTTATACCACAAACAAAATCGAATCGCAAATAGGGTGATACCCTTAATGTGTTTGCATAATGTTAGTCATTAAAACATTTATTACGCATCGGTAGCTTCTGCCCTTCGACGAACACCGTTTTCTTATAATATTGGTGCACTAATGGTTTAATATTACGGAAGGTTTAATTTTCAAACGGAAAAGCCTAACTGCTCTTTACGTTTAGAAAAGGTATATATTATTATACGTACCTAGATTGTCGACACTAGTATTGGCCGTTTTGTTATTAAAGCTGACGCGTATTTGACACATTATGAATGATAAAACACGGGAATTGCCTACGTAATAAGTCAAGGGTTCCGACTATAGTTTCAACCACATTCGGTGGCCTTTTTATACGAGTAGTCTTGGCCTAGCGAAAAATGGATTATGTGTGTAATTTTGTTTAACATAACATATGGATATTGAAAAATACCAATAGTTGAATAATATAAAATATTATTCAACAAAATATTGAATATATCCGTCAGTAATTTGAGAAACGTTAATATACATACATATATAATATGAAAAATGTATAAGATATGGTATGACGGGTCTGATCTATATCTCCACACAAAATAGAGTCAAAAAGTAAATAACTTTTGAAAATAATAAAATAAAACAATAAAACAAGTTGATAGTAATTAAGTTATGTTATTTTTTATAAATAATCCAAAATATTCTATGTAAATTATTTTCAATATATTTTTATTTTGATTGGTTTTAAATTAGCAGATTTTAGCAGTATATATTTTGTTTTAGAACTCACTCGTGACTTGAGAATACCGTGGTTGTATTTATTTTTATTTTGTATTTTTAACTTATCTTTCTAATATCTATTCCAGGGAGAAAAATCACTGCTAGAATATCTGAAATGACTAATAGGAGCTAGTTTATATTCGCAACATCTATAATTTTTATGCGTTAATTTAATATTGTGTATTTAATCTATTTATCTTTCAAACAATTTTAGGATGATTTTTTTTTAAACTCAAAAGAAGAAATGAAAAAAATTTGCAACAAATTCTTCATTAATAAATATTCTCCAAATCCTTCTTTTGACATACAGCGTTTAGTAATAAATCATTGGTGCTTTTCTGCGAGTGACTATAATGATGCAGCTAAATGAGTGTGTCACTGTCAGTCGCCGGCACGATGAAATGAAAAGTCACAGTTTGACAAATGATGACCGTGACTGGCGCTTTTTCGCGAGGATAACTGACGCCACTGTTTTCATGTTACGCACGCTGTCTACTCGTGAGCATAGTTATTTACCGGTCGCTGTGGTTCATTGGAATCAATTCTAAATTATATATTTTTATTTTATTATTATTTTTATTTTGGTTATTTTTGATATATCAACAGAATAACTGCTAATATTGAGGTAATGACCTCCCGTTCAACTCATTTTTTTATTACTCACAAACTTCCGCAGGGGGTTCCCTGTGTCGCGGGAGGCATGGACACACACAATTACAGCACACAACATCCAAGACCCTGGGATGTTGTGTGCTGGTATAAATTCTACTAAACACATTGCTCATAGATTGTTAATGAATTGTCGTTTTTGCTATTCAACTTGGAGTATAATTGCAATGGCTAGGTACACAGATTTAATTTCTGCCGCAATCCAATTAGGTACCTTAACTTATTTGCAATACAATCGAAATGCAATCGTTATATTAACGGAATACGAAGTTTATTTATGATTACATTTGAATTGCTATTTTGCATTGTTCAGGAATTGCTTGTCTTAATACATAAGAGAAATGGCACCGTGACTTCCGATTTCGGGGCCCTGGGTACAAATCTTGGTATGTCCAAACATTTAGGTGATGAACAAAGATGTTGGTTGCATTATATAATTAATATTATAAAGATCTTCAGTATGGCTTTATCTTTATAGTCCTACACAAATAACAGCGGTAGCGGCTCAACCGTACAAAGTATATTAGGTATCATCTATGCGTACAAATACTTGATTGTTTTCTTCTGGCAACTAATGATAAAAGCGCCATCTATAGCGCTATGACACAAAACCCCAAGCCCGGCCTCACATATTATCTTAACACTCCTGTACCTATATCCTTTTTGCTGCCTAAATGTAAGTTGTAGCACTAGATTAATAAAATTATTGAATACAGTGTATACAATTAGGTACAATAATAAATACAAATCTTAAGAATCTTAAGAAAATATATTCTGTTCCGGATAAATACACTCAGGCTCGTCAGCACAGGTTGCTTGCGCCATATCACAGCAAAATCGTCGATGCATTCCCCATTTCCACTAGCGTTACGTCTGCTCAATGAGACCCAGGATTTTGACCTCTTTAACTGCTCTGACACTGAATTTCACATGGCGGAAATAAAGTAAAATAACTTCCGATTTATATAAATTGAAGAAGTAGGTAAGTATTTTTCATGCACCTGTTAATAATAATAGTCTAGAAATTTGTATTATAATTAATTTTAAAGAATGTGTATTTTATAGTTTACCCGCTACCGTCTGGCAGCGTATCCAGAATGCAAGTTTTATTCATTTTCATTGGGGATGTAGCGAAATTATGTACAATTTTCAGAGCCTTGATGACTTAACTAAAACCTCCCGGAAAGGACTTGCACGGACTCCCGGAATGCACTTCAAAGGACTTCGGAATCTCTTGATGGATATTCCGGCGCCCACTTAGTAGGTACATCTCTTTTAGCAAAATACAGGTGAAACTTTTCCAAACCAAAATACTAAAAGAGTAAACACTAAAGGAGTGAAATCAATTCAATCCTTCAGTATTTACACGGCCCCTACTGCTAGATGCAGTGGCACAGCGACACGGTGCCAATCCTTCGATGCGCCGTGTCCGGGCACAGCGTAGTCATAACGTTTTAATTACCTTGTTAGAACATAATTCAACCTCAATAACGATCCACTCATTTGATATTAATTCGATCCACATCCACAGCGGTAACCTCGACGGAAGATCGCGTGCGGTGGTGGGTGATTGCGCAAGCGCAGCCCCGCTTCAGTGAGCAAGCGGGCCGCCTGAATCACTTCCTGTGTGTACACACGTCCTCGCCTTGTAAGATCAGTGGCAGTCCACTTGCCATTTGAGTACGTAAAAATCGTTGTTTTGTTTGCAGTGTGGCAATAGCCACACTGCAAACAAAACAACGATTTTTTTAATTTGGAGGTTATTATGAAACGTTTGCAAACGCAAACTAATATTGATTTGGCCTATATACACATGCTTTAATTAATTCTTATTTTACACGGTGCCGCAGGATGACCTCTGATGTGCTAGACAGACGATTTGACAAGGGTCGCAGTAAGAATCTGGTTGCGGGCCGCTTCCAACCGGTCGAGGTCCAACAATCTACGTATCCACATCGTCATTGACCATCAAGTGAACTAGTGGTCTGCTAATCTGTATTTTTTTAATCTAGTTTTTACACGCGTCGAGAGGCACCTTCAAGATTGAATCTTTGTTCACAAAACTCTGTCAAGGCTTATGATACAATTCGTGTTCATAGAACACATCCTTGCATGATCACAATCATGTATAATTATTAATTATATTTAACTGACACGATAGTAACGCTCTAATTACTTTACATATATCATTGCCATTATGACTGGAATTTGTCTGCGTCCACAGTCATCTGGCACATCACATTATAGCCGTCATTTGTTTAAATAAATAGTATACATAAAAAATAGTGTACCGATCATATACCCATATATATCCATAGTCATTGACTGCTAACACTTGAACATTGACTGACTTGACACCCTTGCTATAAAACTCTGTCTGCGACCTTAGTATTCTACCATAGAGAATACGTAACATGCTCAGTACCTGGAGCAGGAACAACATAGAGTACAATCATAGTATTGCAAACGTATAAACAATTGAATATTGTGTCTGTAACACGGTTGTTCTAGATAAATGACAGTTAATACTGAGTTCAATTGTTTCTCGCTCTGCGACTGCGATAGTGCATGTTTGCTTCAGCTACAGGTTACTCGAAATGTTATAGCATTTACGACTTTAAAGCTTTCGTGCTTCTGAAGACGTCTGTCCCGCTTATAGGATGTTATGCCAGAAGCCCCTAGGTGGTCAAGACGTTCCATTATTGCGCTGACCCCTAGTCTGTAGTCCAACTTTGATTGGACAGCTTGGTAAAAACTGGCCAATATACTTCTCGCTAAGAGGCAGGCTCACGTTTGGGACACGTGAGAATATCGAGGTTGATTCGGAGCTCTTGAGCAGTCAAAATGCTGGCACATTATGTCTCAACGAATCAAGATTGCAATTGCAATGGGGCAATGCTGCTAGCATTATGGGCAGGCTACCAATTGGTAGCAGATTATCCATAGACTGGGAACAGCCAGTGTATTGCTCAAATGTTATTGTATTCATCATCATCATCATCATCATCTCAGCCATAGGACGTCCACTGCTGGACAAAGGCCTCCCCCATTGATTTCCACAAGGACCGGTTGGAAGCGGTACGCGTATGTAGCAATACGCGGTTATTGTATTAGCTGTAGTCAATGAACTTAATTACAGTATTGCATTTAGTTATTGGTATTTTATTTTGATAAAGGCATCTGCGCCTTCGATGCACGATTAATATTGTATCCACAGTGAATATAGCATCGATTATTTAATACTTCTTCCTGAAAAATGTCACATAAGATCTCGACTACATTTCAGATTTGAATCGACTACGATAGAATACTGACTACTTCACAAAAATCCCAGTTTTTTTTCTACCGCTACTTAAACATTTTCCATGGTTCGGTTCCCACTAGTACCTAAACATTGTCCTTGAAAAGGTTAACTTAGTTTTCGCTTAGCTATTTCGATAAAGTAACTAATAAAAGATTGTAAATTATTATCATTGGTGTTTAAACATTATACTGTAACAACAATAAATTGCAATTTATTAAACAAAGAACGTGTATTAAACGGTTACTTCCAATCAATACATAACACTTTCGATCCCCACGGTCGGTTAAACATGCGTGCGGTGCGCCGGCGCATCCGGTACGACCGGAAACCGAAACCACCTGAAACTGAACTGGTGATGTACCTGCTCACCACTCGTCATGTATTTATGTGCTAAGTATTTACACATAAATACACTCTAAATAATATATAATAAATATAAAAATAATAAATACATTGACACTTTCAAGGAAATATAATAAAACATGCTTTATACCGCTTAAAATAATGTTAAAACTGTATGATAATAAATCTAATAAGGGGGGGTTCGCCAATACTCGCTACGCTTGGCAGGTGGGTTGGCGAGCGCAGTATGATGTGTCTCAGAAGGCGCTGCTGCCCACCTTCTGGTACGTGATCCATTACCCGATTCTTACGGCACCCACTGGTAAAGATGGGGGGTTACTATTTTTAGCCGGTACCCCCGCGGCATAGACATAGACCTCAAGTACTTCTAAAATAAATCACAACTACTAATTATTAGTGGTCGATATTTTGACTGAATACAACAAGTTTGAACTGGTGCATACTGATATTTTATATCGTACTAGCTACGCCACGCGGTTTCACCCGCGTCGACAAAGGTTTTTCCGCCACTAACTACTAGTTATCACATGGAAACCATAGTCATAATCATTTGATTGGCGAATACACGATTATAACTCAAGAATGAAGCTACCATTAAGCAAAGACTATACTACTCGCTTACAGAGTACTTATATAGGAGACAATGAGCTTTTATGTTTGTTTGCTCATTCTCATACTCCTGGGATTCCCTGTGTCGCAGGAGCCATGGACATACACAATCACAGCACACAAACATCGAAGACCCGGGACACACATCTACTCGGCATGATCTTCCGGCGAAGTCAACACCCTTATCGAATTCCCAGCATGAAGGACCAACCACCCTCGAATTTGAAAAGATGTCACCAGACACAATATCTTGTTTTCAGATATCTGTGCTTGAGAGCCAGTAAATATTCTAGCAATAGCGTAATTACACCTTTGACGACCTCGTCACTGAATATCAAGTGACATAGTGGTCATTTGCTAGATTTTTACAGTATAAAAAACAAAAGAATAGTGAAAGTTGATATCTAAAGTGCTGACGTGTTCAACTATTTGTATACACCCTGTTGGGTAGAAAGTTGTTACTATAAACTGTGGCGCAGAATACACAGCAGTTGCTAAAGAGCGTTGCTGTCTTCTTACAGTGTCGTGTGCAAGTATCCAAAAATATGTTTAATCCAAACATTATGCGGACGCTCTTCAAAATAAATATGTCTGCCATAGAATTAAGGAACTTACACATTATAGTCGCCGATACTGTAATTGTCTATAATATTTTATGGGTTTAAAATCTGGGGCAGATTTATTTGTTATTTTTATTTAAGCGTATGTTACACTGGTGTAGAATAACGTACACTGAAAAATTGATATACAAATTATTGATTTTAACCTTCATTTAGAGATAACTTAGTATCAACCGACACGGTTAGTTGTATCACTTTTATTTTTGTCCAAATAACCCTCAAGCAACAGTTGTAGAAACAACAAATAAATTAATACAACAACAACCAAATTAACAAACAATATAATGTCAACTCTACATCAACAATCATAAATAGTATTATTCACTTATTCATGTGTAAATTATAGCGTAGCAATTGGAAAGTTGCTGTCTATGCCTACCCCTACGGGATAGAGGTGTGCATTATGTATTTAATGTATTATAGCATAATAATATACTTAATAATAATTGTTTCTTGCCTTTTTTGAATGAGGAAGAAGAAGCAGAAAGAAAATATCATCACACGATATATTTCATTGCGATTTCATTTCATTGGGTACAATGCCGCAGGGGCCCGTTTTAGATTTAATTTAGTTTTTATTAAATGTTTAAGGTTTTTATTTTAAGTTAGATTATTTTATTGCTATTCTAAATTATTTTTAATTTATGTTAATGTTACCTTGTTAATGTTGTGAATTATTATGTTTGATTGTATATTTTCATTGCGATTAAAATGAATTCCTTGCATTTTTAAGCGTTAGTTATAATAATATATCGTTATATTATAATTATACAAAAGTCCTGCAATGTTTTTCGTTAGGAATTTCACCTAAGAGTTTGCTTGGGTTTAAAGTTAAATATGACAGATTGTAACTAATTCAAAGAGTAGCTTTGCTTAGCCTAGCATGACGTTTTGTAATGAATCATTGCATTCACATCATGTTAGGCGAAACTAAATGCTAAACATCCCTCAGATGTTAACTAATAAAAACAGTGAAGAAATTAATACGGAATACTAGCGGAGAACTGGATGCGGCCCGCTTTCAACCGGACCTTGGGAAAATTAATGGGGGAGGCCTATGTCCAGCAGTCGACATCCTATGGCTGAGATGATTATGATGATGATGACGATGATGATGATGATGACTAGCTGAGTGCTACTATAGCTGGCAAAGCGGTGGCAAAGCGACAGGACGGTATTCTGTAGTCGTGGGTTCAAATCCCACTAGCAGCCGTATTTTTGCCTTCACAAAAACGTAAGTACTTATTTCAATTACTCTATAGCCGTTGTAGGTATAATTTTCACGCAAGTGTAATCACAAAACAACTTATTCAGTTTAATAAAATATGCTAGGTTTAGCTATCACAAGATGGCATTAGTAGTAGGTATCATTGTAACCTGCGATATTTGAAACGAAACTTTAGTTAACAATGTCAAAGTCAAATGTCAAATCAGTTAAAACAAAATAACCAGTTCATATTTTTTTTGTATAGAGTGTACCATAATAAATATCTTTCCTTTGCAATTTCCTTTACAACAAATTCATTGTATACCCACTACTCATCTGCGCTTTTCCTAACAAAAATCAGTCCAAGTGTAAACCATCCTCTATTCTGATATAAAAATCAACGTTGACCAGAGCCAGATCACTTAGGACAAAAAGAGAGCGTGTTTATGTTACGTACCGCGAAACTGAGAGTATTATATGGGTGACTGGTACACTGGACAAGATATGAGCTTACAGCGGAATAAAGACTATGCTTTCGTAAGTTGCTAGTCGTAAAGACTAGCTAATAAATCTATCATCTAACGTTTAGCTATCATAAGTACGTAACTCATAAAGTGTAACCTAGAGATTTTATTATCTTACGTACCACAACTGTAAAATATTGTGTATATAACATTTGGTCACGCAATGACTAACTACTTTATCTAATCTCATAAAATAGATAATGAAAATTACGTAAAATTACAACATAATTATGCTGTCGTGTACAAATATGCTCAAACATATTATCTCATCATTTCTTTGTAAAAGCTTAGCGCCAAAATTTATTTGCTGATCGCGCATGCGTGTTGCGCCGCGTCCTCAGATTATGCAGAAAAACTGCTTGGGCCAGCTGAAGTTGTAGGTATCTGGTAAAAAAGTTACATTAGGTATAATATAGTTGTCCATAAAAAAAAATCACATGAACACTGATATTTTTTTATTGTTTTGTGGTGGTAAAAATACTAAGCCGCTCCTTAATTGTGACTTGCACCACACATTTCAAGTGGAGTTGTTTACGCGTCGGCCGGTACGATACGCGGGTAATTGTAACCGTTTCCGAGATCGAAAATAATCGCGTTCGATTATTGCGTGCGATTCGACATCGAACAGACACGGCCGCGTCCGCCTGACAGATATCGATTGGTGCGTCTATCTCGGAATAGCTACGATGTTGATTTTGGACAGAAAAAATATCGCCATCACTTTATATCGTATCATTGCTACTAAATCGCAATAAGTATGTTTGTTTTACATAGCAAGAGATTTCCTCTTAAATAGTAAAACATACTTGTAAATAACAAAAATGAATGTTACATTAAAAAGCGCTCTACTCCAAAACACACATTAATTAGCTTACCTACACAGTTTGTGTGTCCGTTAATACATCAAAATGATTCCCTTTGGTTTTAGGTACCTAGCACCGTTAGGTATTGATAATACGAATTTGTGCGTAATTATTATAATATAATATATGTATTGTTGCCTTTAATGTTTATGGTTTAGTCTCTTTTATATAAATTATTTGTACCTATATGTATTAAATTAATTTTATATGTATTAGTATTACTTACATATATATGTATGTACTTACCTACACATTTTCCCAATACTTTACCCAATTACATTCACCCAATGATAATACCATTGCATTCACCAGATACCTAGTCCATCGTAGTCCACGCGGGTGAAACCACGGGGCGCAGTAAGTAATATTATAAAGGCAGCAAATTTTTAAGTTTATCTAAAAAGTATTAGGTATTCTGGTTACCTTTTGTAGGGCAGTAAGTAGTAAATAATGCTAATTAGGTATGAAATGAGCTTCATTCTTCATTCATTTGTATAGTTCAAGCACAATATTTATCTTGCGGTTTTGTGGTTTGTGTTCTTGTTTATTTTTTATTTTTAAGCACCTCGTTAACTACGCGTTTGGATGCTTGCAACCAAAGTATGGAAAGTCAAGTTATAGTGTAAATAAGTATCTACTGAAAAAAAAAAACTTTAGATGTGTTACCTACGCCACGTTAAATAAATATGCAATGCCTGTTACTACACGACATTGTTACCAACTTTATTAATTAACATAATTAATTTGTTACAATTTTAGATGTTATTCATGTTGTAGAATCATTTGTGAACTGTGTTTCCTACTAATAGATGTAGATGGCGCTAGCAGTCTCGTTAGTTAAGAATTGTTCTACTTGTTAGGTGTAATTATTAAATTATTTTTCGTTACGAAAATAAAGCTAGACAATGCGTTTACTTAATGGAGGAGTTATTAGAATAAGTTAGTATTATATTATAACAATAGTGTTCTATAAAATAACTAGTTACGCTCGCGGTTTCGCGTAAAATACGGTTGCCCCTTACCTCTAGTACCTATACGTCGTATAGCGTGATGTTATAGAAAGCCTTCCTCAATAAATGGACTATCCAATACTAAAATAAATTTTCAATTTCAACCAGTAGTTTCTGACATTAGCGCGTTTATCCAATCAAATAAATAAACTCTTCTGCTTTATAATATAGGTACCTACTAAGTATAGTACCTACCTACCTACCTAGATGATCCCATGGCACGTAGAATTTCACAAGTTTGTATCCTTTCCTAAACAAAATTCTATACTATGTAGTAAACATATCCCACTATCCTTCCTACCAATATTATAATGGCGAAAGTTTGTGTGTATGTTTGTGATTCTTCACGCATAAACGGCTACACCATCTAAGTACAATGAAATTTGGTATGTAAATACTTCAGGTCTCGGAATAACACATAGGCTACTTTTAATCATCATCATCATCATCAATCATCACCACGCGAGTAAAACTGCGGGGCGCAGCTAGTACCTACCTATATGTATAAAATACATAGAATTCATTTTTAAAATGAGACTGCGGAACTAAATTACTTCTGGAACTATATATACCTACATTTATGGACAATAGTGCAATTGCCACAAGTCACTGTTAAAAAAATAAATAAAAAAGATAAAATAAAAAATATGTAAATAAATTAAAAAAAAAAAAAAAACACATTCTCATGGCAGAATAATGCCGAATGTTTTATCTTCAAAACAGGCTTTTCTGGGTTTTAGAGGTGCTGCCGGCTGCCGATGACATTACAGGGGCTCGCGCAAAAGTGTACTTTATAGACCTACGGGCTTATAAAAAAATACTTCTCACATTTGACTCTTGAATTTCTTCTCTTCGTAGGATACAGTTCTTAATCATGACCGCGAAATTTTAATAAAGGAAAACTCTGGTCGCTTGAAAATATGTTTAAAATAAATAAGTTAGCATATAAAACAAATGTTGTTAAATCAAAATAAACCTTCATGAACTGCAAATGTTAGCAAATGTTAAATCCTTAAAACGCTGGGTTACGAGCAGACGTAGTACAACTTCGATGAGTTTAATCACTTTTAAATAAATATATTTATGTATTCCCAATGTGCTTGTTGCACAATGTGCAACAACTCTTTTTCGATTGAAAACTTGTTACATACCTTTAATCATTTTATTTGGGTTTTATGTTTTTTTTATTTCACTGTTGAATATATTATTCCATAGGTAGGTACTAGCTGCGACCCGCGGTATAACCCGCGCTGAAATGGTACGTGGTATCAATGATTTTACTGTCTTCCATCAGAAAAGTCGATATTTACAGGATAAAATGGGTGTAATTCCAGGGGATAAGTTATCTTCATTCCAAATTTCATGAAATCCGTTCAACGGTTTTAGCGTGAAGAAGTAACAATATAGGTATCTATATTAATCAATATTCTGTCTATAGTACCTGCGTCCACCTGATATCTACTTTTTATGTATTAGCCAGCTCTCTACAAACCTCTTCACAGAATACGTTAGCTTTATTATTTCACAGGTAGAAATTTACAAATAGGTACATTTTCGCGTGAAGTGGAAGCTAATTATAGACTATCGGTTAATTCTCTGGCAGGCGGGAGCGCGGTCATAAACTTTGTTATACATTTATAGTCTTGCCTCTTTAATTATGATTTCATATGGGTATGGATGGTTTAGTTTTGTAAGACAGACCCGTTGAAGTGTGAGCAAGCGTGATGGACCAGTCACGGAAGAACGTGCAGTGGCGCTCGTATGTGTCTAGTTACGTAAAGTAACGGCGTGCGGTGCCTTGTACTGTTTACAGTGGTTGGTGCGAGAACGACGCGGCTGCAAGTGTCGCCTGTCCCCACCGAGCATCGATCCGCTCCGCCCAGCGCTCGCTCCTCCCACCTACGGCCCCCTGCCCCCGGCCGCACACCCCACACCCGCGCCGTCCGCCCTCCCGCGCTCTGCCCGGTGTCGCGCGCCGCCCGCGCGCGGTCACCTGTGTCGCACGTCCTCAGTCGCAAAGCGGCCGCGTCGCGCGCCACCCGCTTCGCAATACGCGTGCTTAATCTATTATGACTGTGACGTGATGGACGGCAAAGAGTACGGTGCGGTTCCCGGCCTCCCGGCTGGGTTGGACTATTTTATGATGCCTCGTGTGAGCCAGCCCGCGCCCCATTTCGACTTCAGAAAACTCGGTGCCAGTTTCAGCGGGCGCGATGATGAGAAGAGCGACGACCGCCGTTCGCCCGACTATCCACCGGACAGACGCGACCCGCCGCCAGCACCCTGGCCTCTGGGCCTCGGTGTCCAGTTCATCAACCCCGCGACCGGCAAGAAGAGAGTGCAGTGCAATGTTTGTCTGAAGACATTCTGCGATAAGGGTGCTTTGAAAATCCACTTCTCGGCGGTGCATCTGCGTGAGATGCACAAATGTACGGTCGAAGGGTGCACGATGATGTTCAGTTCACGCCGTTCTAGAAACCGACATAGTGCTAATCCAAATCCAAAGCTGCATTCGCCACATGTCAGACGTAAAATTTCTGCACACGATGGACGATCGGCGCAGCCGTTCCCGCTACTACCGGCGCTGGCGCGGCTACCACTACCGCCGCCCGCCCTGCTGCCCCCCGAGCTGGCCGCGCGCCTCCCGTCGCAGCTGGCGAGCCATCCGGGACACACGCCGCTTCCACCTCGAGTACCTCTTGATGACCTCCGCAACTTCAGTGAAATTGAAAAGATGTATCGAAAGATACCGCCTCCACAGGAACCGTGTCGAAGTGCGCTAGACCTCGTTAAACCTTCAGTGATCCAGGAAGAAGAGTCTAACAACTGTAGTGAAAATTACGATGTGTCTGACGATGATGATGAACCCAGCAAAATTAGAACTGAGTCGCCAATTGTAGAAAGGTTGAATTACGACGACGAACCGGAAGATTTAAGTGTAAATAAACCTAAAGAAAATACCAAATCTGCTGCTGAGAAACCAGAAAGTTCCAGTAGCCGCACCGATCCCACCGCCTCAGACGATAAATCATCATTAGTACCAAATAAACGCAAGAGGAAGAGCGGCAACCCTACACGGTGTTCTCAAAGCAACGAGTACAACGCATCTGACGAGGAATGTCATCCAGATTTATTTAGAAACATTTCGACTCCAGGCTCAAGTCGTGCGGAAGAAGAGCCCTTATCATTAAAAAAACAAAAACCTGAAAAATGGGAGCCCTTTCAGAACGGTGAGGAAGTTACTGTGGACTCGGAATCGGTGACGCGCGTGAAGGCTGAGAGTGAATCTGATGATGAATCTAGTGCGCCGAGCGTTGTGCGAGAAGGGTTGAGATTGCGTTCAGATTTGTACACCCCTAGTGATAGCGGTAGCGATTTGCATGCATTGGAGGAGCGTCTAGCGAGGGCGCGATCTCCGTCAGCAAGTAGCGATAGAACAGATGACAGAACTGATATCAACGAGCTCGAAATACCCATAGACGATGAGAACCCTGACCGATGCACAGCTTGCGGTAAAATATTTCAGAACCACTTCACGCTGCGCATGCATTACAGAAACGACCACTTGAAGCTATTGCACCCTTGTGACGTAAACGGTTGCGATGCCGCCTTTCCCTCGCGACGCAGTCGGGACCGGCACAGTTCAAACGTCGATTTGCACCGGCGACTCTTATCTACAAACTCACCTGACTCTCGAGAGCAAAAGCCCCCTTTAGAAGTGAACGCTGAGGTTCTCAATAAGTTGTACGCCGACATAAAAGGGCTAGCGACGACACTTGAGAGCCTGCGATACGGTGGCAACGAAGAAGCTGCTCAACTTCCAAATTACGTGACGGAAACTATGAAGTTTTACAGCAGGAATTTGGGTGCATTGCAAGCGGGATTGTTTCCGCAGTTTGGGGAGCGAGGATTTTTCCCGGCACCGTTTCTGATGGGCAATGGAGTACCCCCAGGAGGGCCGTACGGCGCTCCAGCAGGGGCTCAATTGGCTCGAGAATCTCTATCTCCATTGTCAGCTTCCTCACCGCCTGTCATTTCCCCGGGAAGACTCGACGCGGCCCACGGCCGTCCGCGAGACGACCCCAAGTTGCTTTTTCGTGAGACCTCAGAATCCTTCAAGAAAATGACATCACTATGCGAGCGCCAAGAGCAGCTGTACCAGCACCACGTGCCGGTGTCATGACGCAGCCGCTACCCTCGCTCGCACTGGTGATATCCAAAACTTTCGAGCGACAGACTCTTGTATATTTAATTGTTAATAATATTAATTGTGTTAATTCTATTTCGTATTTCGTTTTGTATTTTCTTGTGATATTTAGACAAATATTGTAATTATCGATCCCACGAACTGTAAGTTATTAGGGATATTACCGCTTGGGTATTGAGTTGGCGTTGGTGGTTTGAAGTGAAGTGCAATACTGACTCAAATATTATAAATATTAATGGACTCGTGCGATATGGTATCGTGTAGATTCGTAATCGATGTTGACAGTAAACGTTATAATGATCAGCTTCATTTATTGTTCTGGCGCAATAAACTCATTGAGGAAAAAATCTACTATTGTTTTTATTCCCGGCTGCGGGTCGGTTAGTGGTATGCCGATTACTGCACAGATAATCTGGTTACGGCTTGTAAAATAACAATATGGAAGTTACGATGTTTTGTGTGGAATCATTCGACTGGAAACATCTGCCTAAAGTTTTTTCGACGTTGACTTTGTTATTGCTTTACTCACGGACCCCTCGATCAACACAAACAAAGGCTTCGAAGTAATCTTTTATCTAATATATGTTACGTTATTATATATTGTGTCGTTTAGCTAATCGTATTAGAAAAGTATACAACACATAAAAGTAGTTTCCTATGTAAATAATCCGTTTTAATCATTAAAATTTGATCAAGATTTGACGTGTAGTCTTTGAGTTATCATTAATAATAATATTTTGACTTTGCCTACATTAATTATGACCAAATTAACACATTTACGTTTTCAAAACAACTTAAATGTCCAGGGATTTGTTAGTCAGTTTGTATAGTTTTTCAACATTGAAAATACGCAGTAAAGTACAAGTTTAGCACATCAAAATATAATTAAATATTGATGATTATAATCATCATCTGACGTCCACGGCTGGACACATGCCTCCCCTATTTAGCTTAAAACTACGGTTTAACTTACATATTTTTATTGGCAATAGACAAACGTTTAACCTCTATCTCACCTCTATGATGTTAAGTGATGATGTGGTCTACGATGGAGCACGCCTGCCTAGAAGATACCTAGTCACTCGTGATTTGAAGATACTCAGATTGTATTTATGCGGAAACACAATATAAATTAGTCAAGTATCTATTATATATATCGCAGGCAAGGGCTGGATGCGGGCCGCTTCCAACAGGTCTTTGTGGAAATCAATGGGGGAGGCCTATGTCCAGCAGTGGACGTCCTATGGCTGAGATGATGATGATGATGATATATCGAGTATCCCGCCCTGTATCGTGACCTGAGTCACATTTTCATAGAGAACACGCGCTAATATAATAGTCAGCCCAATCTACTAATATTTTTTTTCTTATCACTCTAAGACCCCCGCACTAGGATTCCATGTGTCGCGGGAGGCATGGACACACACAATCACAACACAAACAACCAAGACCCGGGACAAACATCTATACTCATCGCACAAATGTTTGCCCCTGCCGGGATTCGAACCCAGGGTCCCGGAGACACAGAAGTCATGTCACTGACACTGACCACGGCGACCGTCTGAAATAATATGTAGATACCTATATAAAAGTAAATATAAGTTAAAACTTAGTTTAAGCTAAATAATGTCGAATACTTACGAAACTTTCAACCAAGAGATAGGCCACCCCCATTGATTTCCACTAGGACCGGTTGGAAAAGACCAGCATCCAGCCCTTACCTATCTTTGGTAGGTCATCTGTCTACCAGTGGCCGTCCTATCCCGCGCTTGCCAGTCCGTGGTCTCCATTCGAGAAACTTTTGCCCTTCCCACTGTCACTTTAACTTGCTAATCCGCTGGGATATGCCGGTGACTTTCGCTCTTCGACTTGTCATTTCTAATTCGATCGCGTAGAGAAACCCCGAGTATAACCCTTTCCATAGCCCGTTGTGCGACTTTGAGCCTGCTCACAAGGGCCATAGTCAGAGACCACGTTTCAGATCCATAAATAATATAATATTATTGATATTATATTAGATGATTATCATTGAGCAATAGCCCCCCTATATCCCACCTGTAATAGTCTCCTACTAGGATACCCTGGGTTTAATTGGTATTTCTGGGTTGACAATTTCTCTTCCATTTTTTACTATATCAAGGTTCTTTGTTACAGGTAGGTACGTGTAGGTACAATATTACATGAAAACAAAAGTTCGTGTTTAGTGTGTTTAGTATTTTAGTGTGTTTATTTATATAACAACAATAAGCCATAATTTTACTTAAATTAGGGACTTAATATGGACGGTATAATACAGATAATAATATGGAAGTAAAGTATATTTAACGAAATCTTTGGTTAACGGCAGTGGAGAGGCATATATTTATAAACAGTTTCACGCAAACGAAATAGAGTAGTTTAAGTATAAAATCACCTGGGCGAATATATCAAACTGTACATAAAGAAACAATAATTCTGGTATTCAATTTGGAACTATGAATAATAATCAATAAAGTATTTAATTCGTTGTATCTAAATTAACAGTAGCTATTTGAATACGATTATGAATTCATTACTGTTTTATTATCTATAGAAAGTAATTATATTTTTTTGGGTACAAGAATATGTAATGGCGGATAGCACCTTTCCTAAAAATGATTTAGTACACAGATTAATTAATAATTTACCATGAAAACGTGGAGTTTTTAATTAAATGCGTACCTATATAGGTAACAAAGAGTTTCTCAGGAATTTAAGAGTAGCAGCTATGTGAGAGTTCGCCCGGGGTAGTACTGCCACCAGGCAGTGGTGTTCGCATTACTGTGTTCCTGTTTGAAGGGTATGGCTTCCGGTGAAATTACAGGCGCATGAGACTTACCAACTTAATGTGTCACGGTGACGAGCGCAGTGCAGTTCTTTACGAATTATACAATCTATTGGAGGTTAGCACTCAACATCCTGTGGCCTTTGGCTAAGCTTGTTCCTTTACCTTATCCCATAAAAAAAACATTTATTTTCAGCCTAAAAAGGACGCTAAGTACCAATGAGGTTTTATTTAGTATGTTTGATACTTTAGTATCTACTCATCTAGGATACGGTAAGGACATTCTGTTTTTAAAAACGATATAGTTTGAGTTGGATTGCACAGAATCTTTATGAAAATTGGTTGAGTATGTTTCCACCATTATAACTAAGCAGCTTATTAATTAAGACGACCATCAATACCTAAGAAAAGTCTCATTTTTTTTAAATGTAGTCCGTTTTTGCGAATTTTTTAGGTTGGCTGAAAAGTTGTCTAGGCATCGAATATAATATTTGTGTGATGTTTTTACATCACACAAATATTATAAAGGCGAAAATTTGTGTGTATGTTTGTTACTTTGTCACGCTCAAACGGCTACACTGATTTCGATAAAATTTTGTATGGAGATAGATTAGACCATAAATTAACAAATATGTTAACTTATCATCCCAAAAAAATATTGGTGTTCCCGTGGGGTAAGCATATAATTAAAAAACCTGTGTTATTTCTTCACGCTGAAAATGCTGAACGGATTTTCATGAAATTTATAATTAAGATAGCTTACCTATACCCAAAAACACATACCTAAGCTACTTTTTATCCCTATAAAAGTATAGCTCCCGTGGGATTATCGAGGTGAAACCGCGTGGCGCAACTAGTTTCAATTAATATCTTTGAAAAGATTGAAAATTTTCAACGAAAGAATAGGTTTGAAATTATTTAAAAAATACCTACGCAAAAACGGGATAGCTATAAGAGCGCGCAGTGCACAGTGCGACACGCGCTTTATTTTTAACGGCAACCTTGTCAAAGGTATGGTTAAAATGAACCAACTTATTTTGGTTAATGTTTCCCATTTCTCATAGTTCATCATCCTCCGATTATAAGATTTAATTTGTATTTCTTTTTCTTTTTTTTTAATACACGAAGCCAATTCGATATTGCTGCTTAGATGAAGCCGGATTCTGATGCCTTAATATGTTTAGGTAATTTATTTTTAATCCGTAGATACCTTTCCTACATTAATACATACTGCAAGAACCCAAGTACATGCAGCCAAATATATCGTTTACCTACGTATGAAAATAATTTGACATTATAAAAATATTTTAACAAAAAATGGAACCGACTTCAACACTCAAAAGTGTGAAATAACTTGTTGAAGTCGGTACCGTGATAGTTCACAAAAGTAACTATCATAACAATATTGTGCTCATGGTACAGACTTCGACAAGTTATTACACACTTTTAGGTGTTAAAGTCGGTTCCATTTTTGTTAAAAAAAAAATTATTTTCACCCTTTTCAGTGACCTTTGCTACTCACGGGATCCATTGTCACTGTGTGTTCTCTGATGTCTTCAACCGCGGTTGAAGACATCAGACAATAATATCGTCGCGATATGCGTAGCACTTTTCTGTTATTAGAGTAGAACTCAAAAACCACGAGTCCGATTTTGATGAAATTTAAATAAGACCACGGAAGTATACAAATCTCTATCTGACAAAAAAAGAATCATCAAAATCGGTTCATAAACGACGAAGTTATCTGCGAACCCACATAAAAAAAAAAACATAATCGAATTTTCCCCTGCATCGCTTTATTGTTAGATAAGTTCAACTTCAGTGATAGCTGTTGTGATTATATAATATGTGAATAATATGTGTAATAATGTGAATATATAAAAATGCTCGTCACCATTTTTTTGTAACTTTGTAGGTATGACCACTATCTCACTTGGTGGTCAGTGTCTATGTGGTCGAAAATGTTGCCACGCTAAGCCGATATGTAATAAGCCGACTGGCTTGCAAGGAGTGTTCCCTGACCACACTATATGTGTTTGGTGACATTTCTGATTCGTTCTCTTAGAGAAACCCCGAACGTATGTAGCCCTCCTATTCGTTGATTACTGCTGTGCAATTAACTTTTTTTAAAATTAATATATTCCATCTCTTTATGGTAGTGAAAGAGATTCTAGATTCAGGTGCTGCTTTGCGGAAATCCGTAACAAAATGATATGACACTATATTTAGTTTTAATTCCGCGAGATTGATTAAGATGATGATGGCCCCATCATCATCTCAGACATAGAACATCCACATGTTGTGAGTATATACAAGAATGAGTGTAGTCGTGTGTTTGTGTGTGTGTAGTGTGTGAGTGAGTGTGTCAGCGCGCGTATGTGTATGTATGCATGAGCGTGCGTGTGTGTGTTTGTATGTAGCATGTGTACATGTTATGGGTTTGCAAATTGTATAATATAAAATTATATGCTGTTTTTGTATCAGTGTTGATATAATGTGTAATTATTTAATATACCTAATTTTTACTGTATGGTATAGTGTATGTAGATATGTTTTGATGTCGGTCAGCATGCGTTTGAGGCGGAGAACGAAACTTGCAATGTGTTATTGGCACAAAAAAGCACAATATCGAGACAAATATACCATCCAAAATAAGGAAAAGATTACAATGGTATTTTTGTACCGTAGTTAAAAATTAATGATTGTTATCATCCATTATTGCCCATTCAAATCACAAGCAATTTTCAGATATATTTATACGTGTGTTATGTTTTTTTGTAACGATGTCTCTTAACATAAAAATATAATGAACCATGAAGATGTTGATTCAGATAGAAATGTCAAGGATATATATAATAACAAAAACTTGTTGTTTGACAAACTTGAAGATTTGAAGATATTTGATTCATCTCATCAATCTTAATATAAAAACTGTGCAACCAATAATGTCAACCCGAAATTCCAGAGTTTATTATGTTATAGATGCGTTTTTTTTTGTTTACGTACCAGAAGGTGGGCAGCAGCGCCTTCTGAGGATTGAAGATTATACTGCGCTCGCCAACCCACCTGCCAAGCGTGGCGAGTATTGGCAAATCCCCCCTATATGGGGGAGGCATATGTCCAGCAGTGGACGCCCTATGGCTGAGAGAGAGATGCGTTTAACCACTATGTCACTTGATGGTTAGTGACGATGTGGTTGAACGCAAGACCTAAAATAATGATAAATGATAAATATGATGGCAGATAAATAAGATACAGATATGTTTGGCGACACTTTGTAAAACTTGAGGGTGGCGGCTAGAAAGGCGGGTACTCGAAAGTACCCTTACTTACCACCATGCCAGGAATTTTATAACTGTGTTAACTTCACCGGAAGCTCAAGCCTTTGGTGAGGATCCAACCAGCGTATGTCAGTTTGACAGCTCACGCTCCCACCGCTGAGCCTTCGTCGTTTCGACAAACACATTGTGATCAAGCAGATGTCCTTAAAAGAAAGTTAAAATTCCAGGGTGCTTCCATCTTCGACCACATCGACTTTAACCATCATGTGAAATAGGCCAAATTATAGAACTATAAAATAAAAAATATATCAATTTTCTAAATGGTAAGTTACATAATATAACGTTGCTATAGAATATTATTATTCTGTTCTATAGAACCCATTGTTGAAATATTAATGCCATCCCATGCAAATCTCAAATGTAAACAAGGGGTTACAAACCGCACAGTTTGTCAAACCCTAATTAATAAACTGTGAAGAGGAAGAATGTTAGTCATTCGGATACAGACAAATTGTCTTACAAATTGTGAACTAACTAAAATTTAGTTGGTTTAAAATTAGTTGGTAAGACAATTTGTCTGTATCCGAAAGACTAAGCAAACAAAACGGAGAAAATATGCTAACTGAAGAAGTGGGTGTTTGAGCATTTTGGTCACTGAAACCGAAACTTCATAGAATTTGCCAAAAAAGTTCAGGGATCTTGACCAAAATGTGACGGGACACTTAGATAAAAATGTAGGAAAACATTTGACTTAACGTGGTAATACTGCTTTTATTCTACGTAAGCTGCTACCTCATGGCACTTGATGAGCGGGCAGAAGAATAAAATTTTTAGACATTTTAATTTCTTTTCTTTTGGTGTAAGACACAGTTCAAGCGAATTTGTCGTAACAGCGAGAATTTGCAATAAAAAAAGTAGCACGATAATATTTTTTCTAAAAAAAAAATAACAAATGAAATCATATTTTGTTAAATCAGAATTAACCTTCATGTGTACTCATAATTTGTATTTTGTGTTTACTACCGATGTAGGACTTTCAAGAAAAGTAGCTGAAAAGACTCAAAGTTGTCTAGCAAATGGCGCTCTTTTAAGCTTCCACTTCCTACCTATACAAACCATTTTCGTATGTGCGTGCTGTATGTATTAATTGATCCCCATATGTGTTATGGTTATTAATTTCTATGCAAATCTGATATTCACACAGAGGGTTAACATTAAGGTAGAACCGCGTAGTTTGTCAAATCCTAATTAATAAAGTAATTGCTTGAGGGACGGAAACTAACTTAACCTATGCCCTGCAGGTTTGTCTGTCTTATTAGTCCTATAGAAACAGTATGGATGTTACGACTAACATCTAAGTAATGAGCCAAGAAAGAAGGTGGAAGGAGTGTATGCTACAATATTTTCTCATTGCCAAAATTTTACATTTTCTGTTTCATACGGCTAAACAAATATTGAAGTGCCATTGATGACGTCTATAGCATAAATGCATGAAATAAGCATCACCAGAACATTTTATTTAATGTTGTGTAACTATTTCTGCCACAAAACTACATTTTACTGCTTTTGTAATTTAAGTGCAAATATAATAAGCACCTTTTGATTTTGAAGAACTTTATTTAGTTAATTAATATTACAGAATTAGGAGCATTGTCTACTTATCTATTGGATCCATACTCCGATGATTTTTATTGTGTTCCTCTAACCCTCTATTGTCCCACAAGGAATTATGTCTGCGTCACTATTTAGTGTAGAAGCTGAGTTTATGTTTCTGTAGTTATTACATTTAGTTTAAATTTGGGTAATTAGTTAGCTTTGAATAATATGGTCTTTTCAGTTTATTGTTCGCATGCCGGAAAGATGATGAATGTTTAGGGTCCTATGTGGACGGTAATAAAAGATGGTTCCTACTTGTAGTGGACTGAATTTTATAGTTTAGTTAAGTAGGTACATATAAGGAAGGTAAAATGATGCGCGTGCGCGTCGCTACGCGGGCTTTGGAGAAGTGACGGCGGGCGTGCGGGGCACGCCTCGGCATCCATCAGCTACCGCCGACACGAACTTCAAGCTGATGCTTGAACAATGTATGTAGGTAGGTATATTTTCAGGCGTGTACAGTAAAAGTTAAATGTGTAATTAATTAATAAATATATAAAATCTCGTATCACAGTGTTTGGTATCGAGCTCATCCGAAATGGTTTACCTATTTTGGCCATTTGCCTCTGCTTTATTTGTGACATTTTGTGTACAACTGACATTGTGTGACAGTGACAATTTTGTGAGTCTAAAAATAGGTCGTATTTTTAACCGAATCCAAAAAAGGGGGTTACTCAATTTGACCGTATATATATTTAAAAAAAAAAAATGTGTGTTCGCGGTTAACTTCGTCGTTTATGAACAGATTTTGATGATTCGTTTTATTATAGTGTATACTTCCATGGTGCTCCCATTTAAGTTTCATCAAAATCGGACAAGCGGTTTTTGAGTTCCACTCCAAGTGAGTACACTCCAATAAATGAAAAGTGCTTCGCATACCTCGACGATATTATAGATGCGGTTGAAGACATCGGTGAACATACACAATGACAATTAATCCCGTGAGTAGCAAAGGTCACTAAAAAGGGTGAAAAATATTTTTACCAAAAAATGCAACCGACTTCAACACTCAAAAGTGTGAAATAACCTTGTTAACCTTGTCGTAGTCGGTACCATGAGCACAATATTGAGATGAAGAAAATAGAAGAAAGAAGAAAATACATTTATTTATGACACACAACACACATGAGAACACAATAAGAGAAAAATAAGAAAAATAACAAAAATACAGATATGGTGTATGTCATAAATTTGGTCCCCAACTCAGCATATGCTAGATTTTAAGCCAGCGCTGGTCTTCCGTTGGGTCCCAGTTAAAGATGATAGTTACTTTTGTGAAGTATCATGGTACCTACTTCAATAAGGTTATATCACACTTTTGAGTGTTGAAGTCGGTTCCATTTATTGGTATTTTTTTTAAAGTAAATTGTTTTTCACCCTCCTACCCGCCCCCCACATTTTTATCAGGTTTAAAGTATTTTTGTATGAACAAATTACCGAATAAGTTAACCGTCGATCATTGACAAAACAATTTAAATGCAATGTCACTTTGACATTTCGATCATTTATATGGGAGAGCAACGTTTGCCTGGTCCGCTCGTATGTTTTGTAATTTTTTGTATGTGTAATTTTTTGAATGTTTTCAATAATTTAGTTATAAATATGTTTTAAGAACATGTAATCATTTTATATCCTACATCAGTGACAAACTATGAAAACTCAAGCCTGCAGCCTTTAGCGACAAAGTTATACAATAGATTATTTCATTTCATTACAACTAGGTACAAGAGGAAATAATGAAACAATTCGTACGTGAGAACGAATTTCGGCTACAAAATGGATGTCACATTCCCATAAGTCTAATCGTTCGTAGATGGAACGGAGATCAATAAACTGACAAAAAATAAATAGACATACCTAAGGCTCTAAAACAGACTTGCCAATGTCCACAAGTTAAACAATTTTTCATATAATAATTTATAATTAAACAATTTTTGCTTTTCCTTTTACCAATCGTCGAGACTTAGTTGGGGTGCCTCAAGGCGAATACCGTCTTTGTATAATTTGTCAAGCCTTAATTAAGATAAGAACACTTTGTATGTCAGTATGTAACGTGTCTTAGCGTTGTAATCTGTGGAGGTGGATTATCTTTGAAGATCAAAAGCGAATCTTTGGCCTTTTTGGTTTAATATTATGTTAGTTGAATCATTGTACTGCGATGCCTAGTAACTTTATGAATTTATGCCATACAAACTTATTTCGTGGATCAATAATAAAGTAATAATTTGTTGGGGTCAGATTTGAATGTCAAATAGAGACAGTTGTAAAACTACTAGCTGACGTGGCAAACGTTTTTATGCCATATAAATAATCGAAATGTCAAAGTGACACGACACTTCATTTAAATTATTTCATGTCAATGATCGACGGTTAAATTATTTGTAAATGTTTGTTTATCAAAATACTAAAATGTTGAGTGTCGAAATAAGAATTAATACTCCACGACACAATGTCAGAGAATACTCCGATCATAGCCACTGATATTATTAGAAATTTGGTATGGAGATAGGTTAGACCCAGGAATAACACATAGGCTACTTTTATCCTGGAAAAAGTATAGAGTTGTTGTGGGATAATTGAGGTAGCGGGAAAACCGTTAACCACGGGGGTGAAACCGCGAGGCGCCACTAGTATACACATAAAATTAATTAGAATTAAGTTTTGAATGAGATAAAAAACACAGTGACACGCGATTTTTATAAATTAGAAGAAAACTACAAGACAAATACTATGACAATATATTGAAGCTATACCAGGGCTCATAATATGAGTTTCATTTGAAGATGAAAAGCAATGATGTTTTACTAAAGATGTCGTATATTCATACTGCGCGGTGCTCAGATTTTGTTCCTTTACGAAGTTTACGACATAAACATGCTTACTTCGACAAATAATAAGGATAGCTATATGTTTAGACTTGCGCTTGAAATACGCGTCGCAATGAAAGTTAATACAATTGACTTAATTTTGCCGCCTCAGCTTCCGCGCGCTTGTGCGACATCTACCTCATATAAGCATATAATATCATTGATGAAAAGCAAGGTTTTGACTTTTTCTGTTTGCTGTTTGACATTCTGTTAGTTTATTCAGTGTACCTACTTTTGTTTGTCTGACTATTTATGTAGTTATGAAACAAATTTGTACCTTACAAAATAACGTCTTAAAGACATTGTTTGTATAGCTAAGATCCAAGTTATTTAGGATATACGTTTCTATAGTCTTCGTACTCAGCTGTGACATAAGCTGTGGTGTTTGTAGGCCTTTTACCAAGACCAGGTAGATACATGACTTGATAAATCTCACAGGGGGAACCTGGATAACATCCGCTTTCAACCGGTTCAGCTGGAAAACAATGAGGAAATAATATGTGGTTATGGCTGATATTATAGTTACGAACATTGGAAATATTTCCATTGATTTAAATCTTACTGAACTTAAAATGTTTACTGACTTTCCAGGGCTGTAGTTAGAACATAGTGTATGTTTGGTGACGGTTTTTAAGACTTGAGGGCAGAACTAGCTAGGCAGATATTGGAAAGTACCCTACCACAATACTGTGCGTTTGATAACGGAACGGTGTTGCCTTCACCAAAAAATCAAAGCGTTGGTGGGGATTGAACCAGCGTCTGTCAGGTCGACAGCCGACGCTTCAACTATCTGGCCTAGATAGTTGAAGCGTCGGCTGTCGACCAGTGTCATCATCGCTTCCAGTGTAATCAACTTCCAAACAGTAACGCAAACCATGACGCCATACCAACTGACCTCCAGCACCAAAAAAATCTTCATACAGTCAAAAGCTGTAATTAATCCAAGTCCCCTGTCCGCGTTAAAACCGTGAGAATAGTTGTTAATTGTCGTGTAATACCTGTTATGATTTAATGACAGGGCGACGGCAAAATGATAATATGTGCCCATTTTTCCCAAGTCGGCGGCATAAAAAATCACCGCCATTTAGATGACATCAGGGTTTGAAGTTTCGAGTCTCAGTTTTTCGTGTAGGTTAGCCATGAAGTAGACTTTTTGCCGTTCAAAGTTTATATTCTAAATGCGTTCATGTGATATGCGTGCGTATGATTTACTTACTTATAGAGCCAGTGAACATTCGAGGCCTAGCGTGATAACATCTTCGACCACATCGTCACTGACCATCAAGTGACAGTGGTCAAAAGCTAGATCTTCTTTTTTCTTTTCTCAGCTATGTGTGTCCACTGTTGGACGTATGCCTCCCCCATATAGGGGGGATTTGCCAATACTCGCCACGCTTGGCAGGCGGGTTGGCGAGCGCAGTATGATTTCCGATCCTCAGAAGGCGCTGCTGCCCACCTCCTGGTACGTTATCCCTTAGCCGACTCTTACGGCACCCGCGGGAAGAGATGGGGGAGTACTATTCTAGACCGGTACCACCACGGCAGCTAGAGAAGCACAGAAGCTAGATCTATACAGTATAAAAAGCAGATTGAGAAGCAGAGAGAACCGATTTTGATAGTCCTTTTTTTATTTGGAAGCTGGTGCTTCCCGTGTAGTCCCATTTCCATTTCATTACAAGCGGTCAAGCGGTTTTTGAGTCACACTGCAATAACTGAACAGTGCTATGCATAAGTCGATGATATTATAGTTGCGAGTGAAGAAATGGGTGAACATACACAATGAAAATTGATCCCGTGAGTGGCAAAGGTCACTGAAAAGGGAAAGTATGAAATAACTTGTCGAAATCGGTACCATGCTCACAATATATTGAATAGTTACTTTTGAACTATCATAGTACCGACTTCAACAAGGTATTTCATACTTTTGAGCGATAAAGTCGGTTCCATTTTTTTGTAATAGTTTTTTTCGTATATATATATGGTTAACCTATTTTACTGCGACGCCATTTTTTTCAACTGACACTTAATAACACGGTGTTAACTTTGACATAACGCTTTTGAAGGTTTAGGATGTCATTTGTTTTGGATACTTTTAATTGCTTCGTGTGATTGATTGAGTTTGCCCGTAGCTTGCTAATGGCATCTCTGATGATTGAGGTTGTATTCGATTACCAAGAGTAGGTTTTGTTTGTTGACGGACTTTGCTTAAATATTACGTTTTAAAATGTAGCACAATTATCTATTTTCAGCGATTTTATAAAAGATTTCTCGGTAGCTCCGTACGATTTGCGCTGGTAAAAAAATTGTTCTTTGCGTGAGCTTATGTTATTATAATATATTTAATTTTAGTGATGTTATTGATAAATCTCATACTAATTTAGACTTTATCGTAACCTTATAAGAACTGATTTAGTTTTACAAAATTTTTATTTAGTTCAGTTGAATAAGCGAATCACTACCGATACCTATTAAGTATTTGACAAATATTTAGTTTTGAGAGGCAGGGAAGGGCCGCTTGTTACCATATTTTTAGTACATAATACTTATGTTACTATCCATTCTGATCTGAATAAACCTTATTAATAATATGAAAATTATAAGAAACAGCACATTTCGCGAGTCAGCGCAAAGCTCCCTGAGGGCCTACTTTAATCTTCCTGTCCCTTACAAAACTGTTCAAACGGAGTCTTAAGTGAGAATACCTAATGATTTTGTTAATCTCTTTAAAATTCTTAAAGGAGTTCAAACGCTGAAGAAAATTACGGCCCAGAGCTGTGTTGTAAGTTTATTTTTTTAAAACAAATAAACTGTTCTCAAAATTTTGGTATTTTTATTGCTGTATGTTTTGTTCAAATTTTGAACTCGGTAACCTAGGATACAAAACAGGTGATCATGCGGTTCCAGGTAAAATCAGCTATACCTATATTATTTACTGACTTTAAGGATATAACCTGAACACTAGCAATAATTCTTCTAAATTAAGATTGGCAAAAACAAAGACGAAACTTTTAATAAAAGTATATTTTGTATGGCACCAATTGTATATAATAAGGTTCCTGAATCTATTCGTGATAACAATAACATACATATTTTTAAGCAGGAACTTAACAAGCTCCTCATTTCTAAAGAATACTTTTCTGTTTATGAGTTCCTTAATGACAAAAGCATTGAATCTAAATAATTGTACTGTATCAACAATTAAATTAAATTAATTAATTAATTACTTTATTTATTATATTATTTTATTTTTATTTATTTTATTTATTACTCATTTTTATACTAATTATACCCTATATTGATAGCTTACCACGCTACGCTTTCCAAAGCAGGGCTTAGTGATACCAAAACCTAACATGTGCCCTTTGAAGAACTTGTAACCACAACCTAAATAAATGAACTTTAAAATATTAGGTATTAGTTTTAGGTTAGATTTCAATAATACGCTGAAGCGACTCAGAATTGTTCATTTAGCAAATGGTCAAGTCTGACAATGATTAGTCAACACAAAAATCTAAGGCTAGTAAAGGTTGTACGTACACGAAAAAATTTCACATTTATGTTAGTATTCCACACCTTTTATTACATTTATGCTAATGCTTACTCAACAATCCGACAATTTGACATCAGAAGAAGGTGATCCTATGATGCAAATCCAATGTCAGCGAGGAGAAAGTCATAATGTGAGTATGTATTTATACAGATGTGACAAATGATTGAAGCGTGTAGGTAAGCTCAATAAAAGATTTATTCAGATTAATACAAGATTTATTTAGATTAATAAAATACCTATTCAGAAAAATAAAAAAAATATTCAGATTAATAAGAGATTTATTCAAATTAATAAAAGATTTATTCGGCTTAATACAGGTTTTATTTAGCTTCCTACTTAGCTACCGGCGGTAAAATGGTACTTGGGACTAACGATTTTTGTGGCTTCGTGTCATCCCACGGAAACAATATTTTCGAGATTAAAAGTAGCCTGTTTATTAGAGGGTATAATAACCTATCTTCATTACGCATTTCATTAAAATCCGTTCAGCCATATTAGCGTAAAGAAGTAACAAACATATAAACGACACACAAATTTTCGTCTTTATAATTTTAGTGTGAAAATCTACTGGTACGTTTAATATAGCACGACCAATGTCTTTTTATTTGAATATTATTATCAGGATAATAATAACCATGTATTTTATATTTATTTGTAATAAACACACGGTAAATATCCCAATAATAACGTCATTATTGTTAATGCGAATGGTCACAAATGTCAGTTTAAAAACTTATAATTTAGTTGTGAGAGTAGAACTAATATTACGTATATTATTTTCAGATTCTACTGGCATCAAAAGGAGAACGAATATTTAAGAAACACTTAAAGCAAGTCCTCTGAATTTTCAAACATTATTGATTTTATTTGCGATTAAAACTGGGTTGAAACTTTGAACTCTGAACTTGGGGACAAAACAACTATTAGATGGATGTGTCGTGAAACAAGACTTTATGACTTTCTCATTGACGGAGAATGGCAATCGAACCCGTGAGTAGCAAAAATCACTGAAAAGTGTGAAAAAAAATGTTATACCTAAAAAATGGAACCGACTTCAGCACTCAAAACTGTGAAATAACTTGTTGAATTTTTTTAAAGATTTTTAACTTTAAAATGTATATCGATAAGAGGATAGCCGTGAAAAATGTCAATACCGTATATTAAGGACTGAATAAACAGATTATTGTTACTATTATTTTCGTTTCCTGATTAAGTTATTGTCTTTGTATATTAAGATGTTGTGCTTGTATTTATACTGTGCTTACATTTTAATAGATGTTATTTATTTATTGATATAGTATTTTTTCCGTGGAGTAGTTTGAGAAATAATGTCGGAGGACTTTGGGAATAAGCCATGTAACCACAGCGAGTGGCTACATTTTTACGTTATGTTGACCGCTACTGTAGGTTATTCTTTTCAATAGGTAATTATCATTATAATAAATTCTCCTTCCTAAAGCACACATAGTTGAATTCTGCTTAGAACACAATTTATAATAACCTTATAACTGCATTACGAACTGTGTAAACTCGCCATGAATTAAGAAAAAAGTTTTATATGAGCATACAGACTCGAAAAAAATAGATAATATTTGATGATTTGTCCACTCTAGGAATCTAATGTACACTAGATATAAGCAAAACTGTATTTTATCATGATTTAATAAAGAAACTTTGAAATTGAAATTGAAAATGTAACCATTGTTATTTGTTAACTAACTTAATAACAAAGATATATAAAAATATATGTAACTGTCTCTTCTATATTTAACTAATTTCATACTCTATGTCAGTGTGTTGGGTGTCTGATGAATAATTCACGAATTTGTGATCAAAGACAATTGAGACATCAAGCGGGTTCCCGCCGTCACGCTTTTTACAGCGGCCTTGTCTCGGGAGATATAGGGATTTACATGTCTCTGTAACGGTGGCTGTAGGTATTTATTAGGTCAGGGATAGTGTCTGTTCTATTTTGTTTATCTATGATGCGCGTTTAAAACGAATTTGCGATGTTATTATGCGGCGATTGAAAAATAAAGTTCTCAAGCAATCCTCTTACTAATATTACAGATGCGAAAGTTTGTGTGTATGTGTGTATGTTTGTTACCTCTGTTCACGCTCAAACGGCTACACCAATTTCGATGAAATTTGGTACGGAGATAGTTTAGACCCTTGATTAACACATAGGCTACTTTTCATCATCATCATCATCATCATCAATCGTCACCACGCGGGTAAAACCACGGGGAGCACCTTGTTATTAATAATCTGCCCAGAACCCTGATGACCTTTCAATGTTCAACGATCACTGACGAGCAGATAAGGCTTATCACATACATCGTATCTGACTCTGAGAGGTTGCATGGGGTTTCACTACTATCACTTGATATTCAGTAACGATGTGGTTGAAGATGTTATCACGCTAGACCTAGAATGCTTATTGGATCTCAAGGACTGCTGCCTGAGCACAATATGTGTTGTGGTGGCCTTTTTGCAAATTGTTTGAGTATAGTTGAGGGTAGTAGCTACCCAAGCGGGTAGGTACTCGAAAGTACTCACCAACATGCCACCATGCATTAATTACTGGAAAGGGTGAAGCAGGGTAAATAAAACCACCTTTAAAGCTGCTAAGTTAATGGTAAAATGTAATATTTATATATCATTAACAATTATAATAAAATTATTCTTGATTGGTCTATAGCGTTTAATCATAATTACTTTATAAGGAAACATTTATAAAGCTTAAATAAAAGCAATAGTATGAGTGACTTTGGTACAATGTTAAAAAGGCTTATGAGCTGTTGAAAAATAAATAAGTTCTGAATTTAGTTTTTTTTTGAGAATCTAATAAAAGCATTCAATGTCACATATCACGTAGAATCGATTCGAAAAGATTTCGACTGGAGACCACTGATTTCCCACCGCAGTGACCTGATCCTCTAGTGAGAAGCTGGATGATAAGAGTTGCGATACTAAAAGAGCACATAAAGGATAATTGCGATACGAAATCCAGTTGAATCATGGATGCCTAAATAACTAGAAAGTGCGAACTCTAGTCAACTGAATCTCTGCAGATAGTCCATGATTGACGAGCTTGGTTACGATAACCGGTTATATCAGCCGATTTAAGAGACTTGGGTACAATTCAGCAGTTATTGATGTAAGCAATCCATATAAGATGGTAATGGTTGTTATGATATTAAATAACACCTTCTCGTACAAAGTTACAAGCTTATAGCATTTCGCAAGCGTTTTGAACCTTATAGCCTATATATAGCAAGCGTACAATCTAATGATGCTCGTAGTATATTTTGGGTAGGGACATGATTTACCGGATGTCTTTTGTTCAAGGCATCAGAATCGGTTAAAGTGAAGTTTAATCCAGAAATCTGTTATTTCACACAAACGAAACCAAGTCTTCTTCAATGTTTTCATATGAGAATCGATACCTATTAAAGTTTTAAGATATTGTGTTGGAAGGCCTGTAATACATTTGATCAGGTGAGCGTGTGCTTAAACGCCTGCATATTATTAAAAAAAACGACCAATTGCAAGATCAGTTATAGGGCCTTTATGTGCAAACTGTGATGTGATAGTGATAGTTATTTTTTTTTAATCACACTCAGACCCCCGCACTAGGATTCCCTGAATCGCGGGAGGCATGGACACTCACAAACATCCAAGACCCGGGACAAACATCTACACTCATCGCACAAATGTTTGCCCCTGCCGGGATTCGAACCCAGGGTCGCGGTGACACCGAAGTACGCACAAACCACTGCGCCACGGGACCGTCAATTATTAAATGTTATTAGCCAATTCTGGAATCAACAACCGAAAAATATTGCGTGGAAAAGTGTAATGAAAAAAAAATCCATCAGTTATGCAATTCAAAAGTCAGTACAGTAAAAATAGCAGAATTAGCCTCCTGATAGTAGGGTCGGCTTCCACAGTAGGTGCATTAGCATTTTTATTGTATTGTGCACTTGTTCTTGCTACTTAAGGCACTGCGTTAAATTAAACTTACTTTTTAAAATACTTTTTTATAACGCAAAATTAAAATATGATAAATCATCCTTACCATTGTTTACCATGCATCATAATATTTATGTACAATAATGTGCAAGTGTATAGCTATATTCGGGTAAGTTAAAAATTTTTTCAAGCTAAGGAAATAATTTCGACGCAGTTCTCTAATAAATATCAATAGATATTATAATTTCTCTAATACACCATCGATTTATATATATCTTTCAGAAATCAGAAAACAGAAATATTTATTGAATAACTGTGTGAAATTAAAATAAAGATGTTACAATTTAAAATAGTATATATATATATAATAGGACTCATTTGGATTTGGGGTTCCATTGGCTCTTCTTCTAGAAATTTATAGTTATATATTAAATATGTGAATATGTTGTGACGATGTTACGATGTTTGTGGCTACTATAAATGTGACGTAAGATTGAAGAAGAATATAAACGTCTACCTATCTCCATATAGAAGTAAAGTTCGAGAGGCGATCAAAATACGTCACCCTAATTTCAAACGGGATAATGGGTGGCATATTCCGCTGGCCTGGATACCAGTCTTAAATAATAGGCGATACATCCGGGTTATGACAACACGAGGACGACACAACAAGCATGGTGTGTGAACCGGCCTCCTACCATCAAAGTGACAGTGATAATGACTCAAGTGACAGTGCGCACCGTGATAATTTGCCTGATGCAGCGCAGCCGTCTCAAGGCCAGTTACGTGCTGAGGCTCGCGCCCGCTGCCTGGCACGACCATAACTCCCAGATGAAGAACGGCAAAGAAGTTCAAAACCGGTCTGCGAGTAACTTTCGATAGATTACAATAATATAGAAGTTGTTTGTATTTACAATTGTTTTACGTCTATAAACTATCACAAAGAATATGAACTTTAAAAGAGCAAGTCAAATAAATGCACCAAAGCACAGGCGATAAAATTCAGATAACCGTAAAAGCCAAATCCAGAGGGGTGTCAACCCCACGGAGTAGTAGACCGTCAGTAATGTTACGATAATGGTGGTGTAGGGGTAATCCTCACATGTGATGGTTATGGCAAATAGATGATGTCAAAACCTGTGATAACCTTGATATGTTTAAAACAAAGAAATTGTTTTTTTTTGTAAACTCTAAGGCTTTCACGGCAGGCGTTGCATGTTGTTTGTATTGCTTCCGGGCTGTTTGGCCGTGGTCTAAGTGAAACTTGTGTTCCAGACGTTTCGTCGTTCGTCGTTCGTTTTATCAGTATCAAAGAAGACGCCGCGAAGGAGAGTTCTACGTTCTTGTCGCCGCTCGGACCTGAACCACTGAAGATGTCGACCGCAGTGATTGACGAAACGTCTGGAACACAAGTTTCACTTAGACCACGGCCAAACAGCCCGGAAGCAATACATACGACATGTTTTTTTTTAATAATTTATTTGATTTCCTGTTATAAATACTTATTCTATTTAGAATCTAAAATGTGTTACGTAAATGAAATGCATACGTAGCTAAATATTAATAGCTTTTGGTGGTCTGTTGCTAGAACGCCAGTTTGGTTTCATTCCAGTTTATTCCATACCTCGAAATTCCCTTTTCCTGCTATACCTATTATTTTATTAACCCGTTTGTTCTTAGGGAGTCACCTGTTTTTTTTACCATTGGATGCATTACCATTCATTTAGTTGTTCCTACAGTATCCTATTATCGGTATCGTCCTTTTTTGTTATCTTCTGTTAAACATTGACACACACAATCATATTATTTGATAACTTTTTTACCTGTTGCCTAACTCGAAAAGTATTTTTCTTTAGTAGTTCTATTCACGATACGTGACACCGCACTAATCTTTCTTTGAAATTTATCAGTTTGAAACGGGTCAGCTAGCCTTTTAATAATGCTAATAATTGAATCTTTAGGAGCCTATTTTTGTAGTGGATAAACAAAGAGCTTCTCACAAAAGTTTTAGTTCATCAACACAATATTGGTCGAGAAGCATTAAAAATAAACATAAAATAAGTTTTAGGCTTTAGTTAGAAGACATCAAACATAAGATGTTTAGGAGAAGCTTTATCAAAATGTGTCATCGCTATCTAAACGTGTTCATTTCTATAATAACTTCTAGGTACCTCTTTTTTGTGTTTAATAAATCATTTTAGCTGGAAAATCTAATTCATACGTTAAAGTATAAACAATGCATTCATTTTGTAAACAAGCCAAGGTTGTCACTTGTCACATTACCGCCCCCGCGTGAAGCATTCAGATGCAAAATTCAACGGGCATTAGAGACAGCCCTGACACGCGGAAGTGATATTTTTGACGTATGTGCTCACTGTATCTATTTCTATTTAAATGGCGTGAGTTTTATGGGTTTTAGGGTACCCCAGTAAAAAGATTGTAAACTTTTTCGTCGTATTACACAACTGCAAGCTTTACTTACTCACATGTAACAAGTATCAGTCAGATATTGCTGGCTCTCCGTTAGCGAGTTTACTCGAACTGTTTTAATCATTTATTAGTTCAGTTTTATTTTTAATCATTTATTGCGCTTGTATATTATATTATATTGGTCTTGTAAGCAAGTTCAAAATCGCATAGCGAATTAATTAAATTACATATAAAGATGTATAATAAAATTTCTGTTTGTAATATATAAATTTATGTCTCTGTATATGGCATTACATCTTCTAAAGAGATTTGCCGTAGTAGATTATTTGTTTTTTTATTTGTATACAATCATGATTAGACGATTCTTATTATTGCGCAATATCGGTTTTCAAGTAAAAATGTATCAACTGACTGTCGTTGAATGGATGTGGTAACCGTTTCTTAACGCACTTCATGCTTTTTTTATTCAATTCATAACTCTTTGAATTTTATTAATAAGTCCAACGGATTATGTGACGATCGTCTTGGCCGATGACGAATTTTGATCAAGGGCCTGGTTACAAAGTTCGGTCAGGTCAAACATTTTTGTGATGAGAATCGATGATTGTCCCGGTCTTGGCTTGCGTAATGTGATTTTGTGTGTTTATGCCTCCCGCGAGGAAACATAGTGCGGAGTGTGAGTGTAGAAGCGTTAAAAATGTTTTTTTAAGTTCGACTCGCATTCTTTGGGATTTCGCACGTATGTGATGTCAATCGACACACTTAGCTAAAGTCGTTTGTTTTGCAGAGCTATGCCCATATTTGCTTACAAACGTACACACATCCGTATTTGTATTCTCAGTAAAATATGTATAATAGAAGTATGCTGTGTATGTGAATCTTATTACGTAAAGGCTTTTTGGCTGTAATTTAACGAATTATTAACGTTATTGGATTTCAATAATTTCTATACATCAATAAAACATTTGTAGGTAAGCGCTATTAATCTATTTCACAACTTATTTATAAAGATAAGTGTTTTTTTTCTGTAATTGACTTCTAAAGATGCGTGAACTTATCATTCAAAAGTGTTACTAAACTTTAGTTTCCACTTTTTTCTTTTGCCCACTTATTTATTTGGTATATAATCTTTACAATATTATAATAACATTCTTGATGTGGTAAGTAATTGATTAACTGTTATGTTAGTTATGAAAGGTCGTCTTTAAACGTGTTATAAATCAAATTTTGTTTGTCACTTTGGTTAAAACATACTTTCTCTTCATTTCAATCAATTTGGTAAACACCTTGAACCGGTTTTATACCAAGTTTATACTGATCTGAACTTTAATCTTTACTTTCGTTCTCATTAGACCGTTTTCGATGCGAAAATGTTAAATTGAATAGTTTTTACACTTTCTCGAATAACTAGGAAAAGAAGCTTGATTTTTTTGTTCCCAGGTAAGACACCTACATGTATAGACAACCTTGTTCACTACAAAGTTATTCGTGCACACAATGCAACCCTTTTATCAGAGCAATTTCTTAAATAGCTTGAATATATTATAGAAAAAATCTTTTAACTCACTAATATTTTATATATTCAGGTCAAACATTTGTGTGTATTAACATGTCTGTTTGACCTGTGTCTGGGTGTGTATTATAAGTATATATCAGTCATCAGGTTACCATAGTACAGGTTCTGCCTAGCTTGGGACCTGAAAACCAAATGTGAATGTTAATAAAATAAATAAATATTATAAATGCGAAACTTAGTAAGTAAGTAGGGATGTATTTTTGTAACTCTTTCACGCCTTAACGGCTGCATGGATTTGGATGTAAATACTTTCGGTCCCGTACTAACATATAGGCTTTTTTGTGGTCGAAACCCCTATTTCCACCACTCACAAGTCGGTTCCTTTACATGACTATATAAAGGGGACCTTAGACTACCCCTTTTATGGGGCAGACGGCAGAGGGTGACTGTTACCAGCTCTAACATATAGGCTACTCTTCACCAAAAAAAGCCAGTATATGGTTTTTGAGACCACTAGCGCTAAATGCCCACAAAGTATACCACCAATCCGACTGAATGGAATTCCTCTAAATAGAGTACAACAGTTTAAATATTTAGGGCATATAGTCACTACTGGTCTTGGGGATCAAGCCGATATAGAGAGGGAACGAAGGGCGCTGTCAGTACGAGCGAATATGTTGGCCCGTAGGTTCGCGAGATGTACGGACGAGGTAAAAGTGACACTTTTTAAGGCCTACTGCACTTCACTGTACACTTGCGGCCTGTGGGCTAATTACACACAAAAAATGTATAGCGATATTCGCGTGCAATATAATAACGCATTTAGGGCAGTGTTGGGACTGCCCCGCTTCTGTAGCGCGTCAGGGATGTTTGCGGCAGCACACACGGATTGCTTTAAGGCAACTATGCGTAAAAGGTGTGCGTCCCTGGTGCGCAGGGTGCGGGCCAGTTCCAATGCTGTCTTGATGATGATTGCAGCACGAGTGGATTGCCCTTTTACTCGGCACTGCTGTGAGAGGCATGTCTCTTATAGTGCCAAGTAGAGGGACACATACACACTCCTTTTTATTAAACATGTGTATATTTAACAAATATGGGCTTACTGTTACCTGAAATAAATATATTTCATTTCATTTCATTTCATTATCATCATCATCAATAATCACCACGCGGGTAAAACCACAGGGCGCAGCTAGTATAGAATAAATGCCAGCATTTAAGGTGGTTCGATTTCCATACAAACGTATTTTCAAGCCACGGGTGTTAACAAGCCGAGAGGGCGGGACAAATCCTGATGCGTGCATTATTATAAATGTGCACGTCACAGATCACCCACAAACTCAAATATAATAATTAGTAATATAGTCTAGTCAACAAGTGCTTTTTAGGTCGAAACTTTTTCTAATTCTCCACAACACACAACACACACAGTACCTAAACCATACTTTTCCTTTATCAAAATTTCTTGCGTTAACGGCAAATGCGCTTGAACTGTATCTTACACCAGAAGGAAGGAAGTTAAAAGGTCTAAAAATAATATTAGTCTAGTCAACAAGTGCTTTTTAGGTCGAAATTTTTTCTAATTCTCCACAACACACAACACACACAGTACCTAAACCATACTTTTCCTTTATCAAAATTTCTTGCGTTAACGGCAAATGCGCTTGAACTGTATCTTACACCAGAAGGAAGGAAGTTAAAAGGTCTAAAAATAATATTAGTCTAGTCAACAAGTGCTTTTTAGGTCGAAACTTTTTCTAATTCTCCGAAGATTATGATTTTGGTGTCATTCGATTCGGAATGGCTTGTAAAAACTTTTTGAGCTTTTGCTTGAAAAACCAAACCCCCTTTTTTTTCACCTAATTGTTTATAACTTTTGCAATTTTTGCGAGCGGCCCTTCAATTTTCTCAAAAAGTTTCTACAAGCCATTCCGAATCGAATGACACCAAAATCATAATTTTCGGAGAATTAGAAAAAGTTTCGACCTAAAAAGCACTTGTTGACTAGACTAATATTATTTTTAGACCTTTTAACTTCCTTCCTTCTGGTGTAAGATACAGTTCAAGCGCATTTGCCGTTAACGCAAGAAATTTTGATAAAGTAAAAGTATGGTTTAGGTACTGTGTGTGTTGTGCATGCTACTCCTTAGACCGCGTCGTCACTTAATGGTGAGACAGCAGTTTAACGCAAGCTAATCACCGATAGAAAAAACACCAAACAGTAGATAGCTTAACAATTATGTAGATGCCTATGTTGCTGTAAAACTTCTTAGTAGTTATCATCTCAGCCATAGGACATCCACTGCTGGACATAGGCTTCCCCCATTGATTTCCACAAGAATCGGTTGGAAGCGCCCCGCATCCAGCTCTTGCCTGTGATCTTAGTCAGGTCGTCTATCCACCTGGTTGGTGGCCGTCCTATGCTGCTCTTGCCAGTCCATGGTCTCTATTCCAGAACTTTTGGACCCTATTGGCCATCAGTTCTTCGAGTTATATGGCCTGCCTACTGCCACTTCTTAATAAACTTCGTGCGTAATACAACAATTTCATCATCATCATCATCTCAGCCATAGGACGTCCACAGGTGGACATAGGCCTCCCTCATTGATTTCCACAAGGACCTGTTGGAAGTAGAAGAACAACAATTTATTATATATATACTTTTACATAAGATCACTCGCATTCGGTCTATTTTATTGTTGAATTGGCATCGTCCCGCATAAAACGCGGGAATGACAGGTGACAGCCACATTTGCAAATGTCATTTTGTTCGAGATCTCAATCTTGATCATATTTTATTCAGAAAAGTGTGTAAAATACTCACGTGTATTTTACATGACACTATCAAAGTTGAACATGCTTGGTTATTTTAGAGATCGACTTTGAGATTCTAAACATTTTATTTTCTTTGTATCAGGTGGAAAACAACAAAGATGGAGGAAGCTCGTTCCACATTTTGCAGGTGTATGGCAAATACATCGGTTCAATCACACATGTGACTCCCATGAGTCAATAATTATGTGCATGAGCTTTCAAGCGGTGTCGCTAGTGCGGTGGTTAAACGTGACGGAATGACCTAGAAGTTTTTCAGAACACTCCCCGTTGTATGTACGGTAGAAGTAACTATTTATTTTTAACCGACTTTAAAAAAAGGAAGTTACTTAATTCGACCGTATATGTTTTTTTTATGTGTGTTTACGTCGTCGATAACCGATTTTGATGATTCTTTTTTTGTTAGGTATACTTCCGTAGTGGCCCCATTCAAATTTCATCAAAATCGGTTTTTGAGTTATACTCCAATAACTGAAAAGTGCTACGCGTACCTTGATGATATTATTGTCGCGGTTGAAGACATCGCAGAACACACAATGACAATTAATTGATCCCGTGAGTAGCAAAGGTGCAAAAGGCACTGAAAAGGGTTAAAAAATTTTTTTAACAAAAAATGCAACTGACTTTGGCACTCAACAATGTGAAATAACTTGTCGAAGTCGGTACCATGAGCACAATATTGTGATGATAGTTACTTTTGTGTGAACTATCATGGTACCGACTTCAACAAGTTATTTCACAGTTTTGAGTGTTAAGGTCGGTTGCATTTTTTGTTATTGAAAGCATGTATTGTCGCATAAGATTAACCCCTCTAATCGGGACGGGTGTGTGCTTATGAGAAATTTAGATAATCTTCTTCAGAAAATCTCTTGCTTTTTGGCAGTGGACGAGTTACATGTGCGTACATAAAAATACCTAGAAGTGACCCTTATCCATAGACCTCTGCATTTGAGAATACAGTAGAAACGCATAGCAGACTTAGCCTATTTGTTGTAACCTAACTGGGCTAATCAAATTACGTCACAGTTTGCATGGTTGAATGATAGTGGCATTTTCAACTGAGCACTGACGTAGTACGTACTTAGGGAATGTCCAGTCATCGCTGGTCTCGGTTGTGATCTGGGGACAATAGTCGTACTACTGCGTAGGAGGCCTTTGGCTGGTTTGAAAAATATGACATTTGGTTTACGTAATCTCTGCCGTCCCACATCCCAATCCCACTGCGGTTCTAACAAAACGTGTAAATCCACCTATACTTTAGTGTTTTTTTCTTTTGAATATCAGTATCAAGGTTAGTTCATCTATGCAAGTATCAAGTTGAAATTCTTCATAATGTCCGGTTTTATCTGGTGATCTGTCACGCTCCGAGTCCGACACGACACGACCACGACAAGGGAACGACTGGGCCGAGTGCGATAACATCTCTATTCAAATGTCTGATCGACTAAATACTTTTACGTTTCAATGATATGTACTTCTTGTTAGTTAGTTGTTTGTATGAATACGCTAGATGTCACTAAAGTCATCTGTTCCAGCGCTGTCTGGCGCTTTTTTAAGACTCCGTAATAGCACTTTTTAAATGGAATTTCCATATTTATACTGTGGTAATAGTGTCCCACGAAAGAGAGAGAGAGAGATATAGTGTCCTTTCCTTATTTTTTCCAATAAACCTTATTACAAAAAGTCTTTTAGCAATGAGGTTACCCCTTATTTAATCTATTATCTATTGTTACACTTGTTGAGAGGTTAATTTATGATGATATTCATCCACGCATGAAATCTATACATGTGAATGTTGGGATGGATGAATGTTTGTCACTCAATTTCACTCGAATTCAATGATATTTGGCAAAGTGATAGACTATAGTTTGAAATAGCATAAAGGCTGGAATTTCTGTGAAGTTAACGTTTCCCGTGGGATAACTGAGCTAACAACGTGGTCCACGCGGGATAGCGTGAGGCGCTGTTAGTAGTGTCTTATAATTATAAATTTAATATTATTTATAAATTGACCAACAAAAACTAAACTATCATATTCCAATAGAGACATTTATACATCAATGATTTCCCAAACCATCAACATATTAATATGGCGGTCTAAAAATAATATTATTTGACACACCTCATGCCATCAAAATTCTGAAGCATACGCATTTCAACAATGACCAATATCGAAATGCTTTTAAAGTGAGTGTTGTCAACAGATTTATCGATGATCCACGACTTTATTATTTTCGTCCTCGTTCGTTCGATAGATATAAAACTAACGACGGCGCCTCACTGATGCCACAGAATCTTTACCACAGATCATTGCATAGTCGCTTACTATGCATGTAGAAATGGAACACTGATCTGTGATTTTGTCTGTTTGCTTACTTCCGCAGTTTTATTGAAAATGAATTTTTAATGGTTTCAGATAATGATGTTTTACTAAAGATGACGTATATTCATACTGCGCGGTGCTCAGATTTTGTTCTTTTACGACATAAACATGCTTACTGCGACAGATAATACGGTACAAATAATATAGAAAAGGATAGCTATATGTTTAGACTTGCGCTTGAAATACGCGTCGTAATGAAAATTACTACAATTGACTTAATTTTGCCGCCTCAGTTCCCGCGCGCTTGTGAGACATCTACCTCATATAAACATATAATATCATTGGTTTCAGAAATATTCTATATGGAATTAATTATGGCTGTACACACTCGTACACCCAAGCGTTATATCTGGTGATATTAATCGCTAACTTATTTAGGTTTTTTATGATTGTATGACTGCTTGAAGTCAATTTGATGTCGTCAAAATGGTGGAGCACCCGAGGCTTATGTTATTCGTCTTTTGCTGGATATACTATTTATGTTGGAGCTTGTAATCTGGACTTACATATTTTAATCTCTTTTTCATCTTTTTTCCATCTACGAACGATCACGCGGATAGCTACACATATTCTTGCGAAAAGCGTTATGCTCTTGTTAATTAGGCATGCGTAAAGCTCACGAATGTAGGGATTGAGATTGAGATTGAGTGATTGACACCTCAGTTTCCCCATCGAATCAATCTGAGTATATTGAAGTCACGAGTGAAAAATTGTCCCATACAGATGACCATTGTGGGCAATAATGCATTGGGACGTGGCCAGGAATTGTTAAAATGAGGCGAAATAATGGCGAAGCATTTGTTTATCATCTAATAGAATGATAATGTAATTATATATACTAAAAATATCAGCTTAAATTATTATTTAACGTTTATTTAATTAAAACTCATCAGTTCATAGTTACTTTATACTGTTTCTACGGGTATAACGTGACACTTACGCGTAGTCGTCGTATTTAAGCGTTTTCAATTCCTATTACAGTCATAGTACTAACTGTTATTTATCTGGTGTGACAGAATCGATGAAGTGTTTATTCAATTGTTTCTTCGACAAAGATATTATGTAAACTTCGACGCAAGCTATTCCTGATACACAGTACTAGATGTTACTCATTTTTTAGTTTGTACGTGAAAAAGCAGCGTTAGTCAATTGATTCCGTTATTCAATTGTCGACACTATTCAATTGTTTACGTTATTCAGTTGTCAACAAAATTTAAGTTTTTCTATTTTTTTTTGTTGTTGTTTACGTTATTCAATTGCTTATGCGACGACAACGCTGTAAGAGTCTGGCGTAAGGTTTTCGTGCTACAATCTCTGATGCGATGAAACAGACGGACACAGATGCAAAGCTAGTCCCGCATTCTTTGATGATGTGACTGAAATAGAAAACACATTTTCGTATGGAACACTTAGTAATTTATTTGACCGCGATATGACGTCTTTTATACGATCGTCGATATTGAATCATAAAAATTTACACGATATTTTGATGAGACGTAGGAGAGCAAAAGACGTGGCGTCGCGTGGAAACTTTTTAAACATGTTTTTGGTAATATTTGAAGGTATTTGACGATCGCCGATCATCGTGGCTTAGGCTGCGTTTCAATTTGGGCTCACAACGAACACGTTCGTACGTGAGTATTCTATTCCGAGATGAATTTAGTACTGACAGTGCTGACGCTCGTAAGCAAATCGGAACGGTTTTTTGTGTGTGAATGCGCGCGAATTCTTTAAATGTCAGTTTCCATTAAATTCATATTAAATCATTCACTTCAGTACTTCATGGGCACCAAATGGGTATTTTTTTTCTGATATATAAAATTACGTTTTTAATTTTTGTGGACGGACTACCAATTTTTCGAAAGATTCTCATAATGAGTCAGATGTTTGACTCTCAGTGCATAGTTATTTATCTATGTGTTTGACAGCGCTCACACTGCTCTACGTCGTACTCGTGAGCGTTCTAAGCACAGATGACGTCATATACATTTTGTGTGCAGCTGTCAGTGCATTTTGGAATGACTTTAAGCACGCTCTCTGTGCTCATAACGCTCAAAGCTCAATAAGAAACACACCCTTAGTGATGCGTGACACTGATTTCAAAAACGCAACAACGGGCTTGCTTCCCGGGTGGGACAAATATTTTTCTGATCGGCATAGTTCTCGGGTCTTGGCAGTTTGTATAATATGATTGTATGTATCCATGCCTCCCGCGATACAGGGTAGGTAACCTAGTGTGGAGGTTTGACTGTGCATGCGTTTTTTATTATTATTTTATTGTCATTGTTATAGGTACTTAATAAAATAGTAGTTACAGGATCATATCCTACTTATATTATAAATGCGAAAGTTTGTGTATGTGTGTATGTTTGTTACTTATTCACGCTCAAACGGCTCAAACGATTTTTATTAAATTTGGTATGAAGATTTAAAAGAAGAGTTTAAACCCTGGACTAACACATAGGCAACTTGTATCCCGGAAAAAGTAAAGTACTCGTGGGATAATTGAATTAACGGGCAAACCGTAATCCACGCGTGTGAAACCGCTGAGCGCTACTAGTATTTAATGTTTACAAGCTGCACCCAGCGACTTAACACGCGTGGAGTACAATTTCTCAGTTATCTCTAGTGAAAATCTACGTATATGATCTAATTAGCTTTCAGAGATAGAAAGTATCCTATTTGTTTTTCCAGGGGCCCCTGACTACATTTCATGCAAATCTTTTATTCCAAGGTATAAGCTATATATCCCGCGAAATTGAACCGAAATATTGTATATTGACTATAATTTCGATATGGATTTGCACAAAGTAACCCATAGTGTCTATGAAATTCCATTAAAGTAAATGTTACTCGCGGGTACAGAAAACAATATCATTCATAGTGAAAGAAAAACTGATTTTAAGACAATTGTTGGACAAAATTTACGTTAACCTAAATGTAGCTACATATGAAAACTAGTGCATAATTAGAGAATATAACTACTTGTCTATAATATTGACAATATAGTCAATAATATATAAAATCGTTCAGCCGCTCGCAGTAGGTAGAAGCAAGCTTAAAATGAAGACATCCAGATACGCACAGTTTGGTACGCTTCCAAAATAATTCAATAATGGAACATCGAAAATCCCGGTATAAAGCCCGCGTCTTGGGATCACGCGGACAATAATCGTCAATCAAACATGGAACAACAAGACGCGCGGACATTTCTCAAGCATCGGACTTCGATGCGTTCGGAGAAACGTTTGTTTTCATTGGATTTAAAATATTTTATAAATACGTCATTGGCGAGTTGGTGGGTTGCGTCCTTAACAGCTTTGTTGACGGGAACACTTGTAAATGGTGCGGAAAGATTTCAGCCGGCAGAAAGTTAAAATGTTTCTGAGGCAAGTAGGATTAATCTTTAATATTATATGACAAAAATTATGAGATAGTATGATTGTTTTAATTTAAATGTATTTTTACGTATAACCATAAATATGCCTACGACACTCTAATGACTCGAATGTTCCTTTTTACATAACACCTTTTATTGTATCATAGAGTATCCATTGGCAGATTGTTATATTTATATAAGCATCGCGCTGTAAACAAAAGCATCAACAACTTTTGGAGTCAACAACCAAAATTTGGGGTCCATTTTTATGGCAAGGAATGTATAGATAATATTATAGTGCTTAAATCAAAGTCATAAAATTGTAAATTATAATTTAATATAATTATATTAATATATATAATAATAAGTTTACTTTGAATAAAAGAAGGAGTAGTATAATATCATAATATAAATTTTTACACATTTTGGACAAGATTCATTCCGCCAAGAGCTAATTTTAAGAAAATGACAGACAATTGTGCTGTTCTTAAACAACGATTTATTAGTGTAACATTTTTGAAATATCGCGATAAATCTGCCAAGCATTTACCCACTGCAATAAATTCCTTCGAAACGTGTTCTCCAATGACGAAAGTTACTACTTTGGTACGAGAGGTGATACACAAATGACAAATGCTGATGTGCCAATATTTTGACAGTTGGCGCTATAACAATAATGAGTTCTGATAAATTTTAAACAATCTGCCTACAAAAGACTTGAAATATCTTGATGAGTGAAAAACAGGTGCTTCTAAATAAAATATATTGTATATATAATTACCTAAGAAAGATCAAATTATCTTAATAACGGTTAAGAGAGAATGCATTATGAAGGTTACATTCAATTATTGATTCATTTGAAAATAAATGAATATCTATACACTTTTACATTTTTATGGTAGTTTTAAATCAGTCGTGTTATTATGTATAACAATAGATATTATTATCATTTTTTGCATAATGTTCACACAAAACAATTCATAGCATAGTATAGATCTACCTGTCAATGTACGATATGAGTGAACATAGCCGCGCCCCTCCACGCAAGCTGACTTGATATGGTTTTTGAGACCACTAGCGCTAAATGCCCACAAAGTATACCACCAATCCGACTGAATGGAATTCCTCTAAATAGAGTACAACAGTTTAAATATTTAGGGCATATAGTCACTACTGGTCTTGGGGATCAAGCCGATATAGAGAGGGAACGAAGGGCGCTGTCAGTACGAGCGAATATGTTGGCCCGTAGGTTCGCGAGATGTACGGACGAGGTAAAAGTGACACTTTTTAAGGCCTACTGCACTTCACTGTACACTTGCGGCCTGTGGGCTAATTACACACAAAAAATGTATAGCGATATTCGCGTGCAATATAATAACGCATTTAGGGCAGTGTTGGGACTGCCCCGCTTCTGTAGCGCGTCAGGGATGTTTGCGGCAGCACACACGGATTGCTTTAAGGCAACTATGCGTAAAAGGTGTGCGTCCCTGGTGCGCAGGGTGCGGGCCAGTTCCAATGCTGTCTTGATGATGATTGCAGCACGAGTGGATTGCCCTTTTACTCGGCACTGCTGTGAGAGGCATGTCTCTTATAGTGCCAAGTAGAGGGACACATACACACTCCTTTTTATTAAACATGTGTATATTTAACAAATATGGGCTTACTGTTACCTGAAATAAATATATTTCATTTCATTTCATTTCATTATCATCATCATCAATAATCACCACGCGGGTAAAACCACAGGGCGCAGCTAGTATAGAATAAATGCCAGCATTTAAGGTGGTTCGATTTCCATACAAACGTATTTTCAAGCCACGGGTGTTAACAAGCCGAGAGGGCGGGACAAATCCTGATGCGTGCATTATTATAAATGTGCACGTCACAGATCACCCACAAACTCAAATATAATAATTAGTAATATAGTCTAGTCAACAAGTGCTTTTTAGGTCGAAACTTTTTCTAATTCTCCACAACACACAACACACACAGTACCTAAACCATACTTTTCCTTTATCAAAATTTCTTGCGTTAACGGCAAATGCGCTTGAACTGTATCTTACACCAGAAGGAAGGAAGTTAAAAGGTCTAAAAATAATATTAGTCTAGTCAACAAGTGCTTTTTAGGTCGAAATTTTTTCTAATTCTCCACAACACACAACACACACAGTACCTAAACCATACTTTTCCTTTATCAAAATTTCTTGCGTTAACGGCAAATGCGCTTGAACTGTATCTTACACCAGAAGGAAGGAAGTTAAAAGGTCTAAAAATAATATTAGTCTAGTCAACAAGTGCTTTTTAGGTCGAAACTTTTTCTAATTCTCCGAAGATTATGATTTTGGTGTCATTCGATTCGGAATGGCTTGTAAAAACTTTTTGAGCTTTTGCTTGAAAAACCAAACCCCCTTTTTTTTCACCTAATTGTTTATAACTTTTGCAATTTTTGCGAGCGGCCCTTCAATTTTCTCAAAAAGTTTCTACAAGCCATTCCGAATCGAATGACACCAAAATCATAATTTTCGGAGAATTAGAAAAAGTTTCGACCTAAAAAGCACTTGTTGACTAGACTAATATTATTTTTAGACCTTTTAACTTCCTTCCTTCTGGTGTAAGATACAGTTCAAGCGCATTTGCCGTTAACGCAAGAAATTTTGATAAAGTAAAAGTATGGTTTAGGTACTGTGTGTGTTGTGCATGCTACTCCTTAGACCGCGTCGTCACTTAATGGTGAGACAGCAGTTTAACGCAAGCTAATCACCGATAGAAAAAACACCAAACAGTAGATAGCTTAACAATTATGTAGATGCCTATGTTGCTGTAAAACTTCTTAGTAGTTATCATCTCAGCCATAGGACATCCACTGCTGGACATAGGCTTCCCCCATTGATTTCCACAAGAATCGGTTGGAAGCGCCCCGCATCCAGCTCTTGCCTGTGATCTTAGTCAGGTCGTCTATCCACCTGGTTGGTGGCCGTCCTATGCTGCTCTTGCCAGTCCATGGTCTCTATTCCAGAACTTTTGGACCCTATTGGCCATCAGTTCTTCGAGTTATATGGCCTGCCTACTGCCACTTCTTAATAAACTTCGTGCGTAATACAACAATTTCATCATCATCATCATCTCAGCCATAGGACGTCCACAGGTGGACATAGGCCTCCCTCATTGATTTCCACAAGGATCTGTTGGAAGTAGAAGAACAACAATTTATTATATATATACTTTTACATAAGATCACTCGCATTCGGTCTATTTTATTGTTGAATTGGCATCGTCCCGCATAAAACGCGGGAATGACAGGTGACAGCCACATTTGCAAATGTCATTTTGTTCGAGATCTCAATCTTGATCATATTTTATTCAGAAAAGTGTGTAAAATACTCACGTGTATTTTACATGACACTATCAAAGTTGAACATGCTTGGTTATTTTAGAGATCGACTTTGAGATTCTAAACATTTTATTTTCTTTGTATCAGGTGGAAAACAACAAAGATGGAGGAAGCTCGTTCCACATTTTGCAGGTGTATGGCAAATACATCGGTTCAATCACACATGTGACTCCCATGAGTCAATAATTATGTGCATGAGCTTTCAAGCGGTGTCGCTAGTGCGGTGGTTAAACGTGACGGAATGACCTAGAAGTTTTTCAGAACACTCCCCGTTGTATGTACGGTAGAAGTAACTATTTATTTTTAACCGACTTTAAAAAAAGGAAGTTACTTAATTCGACCGTATATGTTTTTTTTATGTGTGTTTACGTCGTCGATAACCGATTTTGATGATTCTTTTTTTGTTAGGTATACTTCCGTAGTGGCCCCATTCAAATTTCATCAAAATCGGTTTTTGAGTTATACTCCAATAACTGAAAAGTGCTACGCGTACCTTGATGATATTATTGTCGCGGTTGAAGACATCGCAGAACACACAATGACAATTAATTGATCCCGTGAGTAGCAAAGGTGCAAAAGGCACTGAAAAGGGTTAAAAAATTTTTTTAACAAAAAATGCAACTGACTTTGGCACTCAACAATGTGAAATAACTTGTCGAAGTCGGTACCATGAGCACAATATTGTGATGATAGTTACTTTTGTGTGAACTATCATGGTACCGACTTCAACAAGTTATTTCACAGTTTTGAGTGTTAAGGTCGGTTGCATTTTTTGTTATTGAAAGCATGTATTGTCGCATAAGATTAACCCCTCTAATCGGGACGGGTGTGTGCTTATGAGAAATTTAGATAATCTTCTTCAGAAAATCTCTTGCTTTTTGGCAGTGGACGAGTTACATGTGCGTACATAAAAATACCTAGAAGTGACCCTTATCCATAGACCTCTGCATTTGAGAATACAGTAGAAACGCATAGCAGACTTAGCCTATTTGTTGTAACCTAACTGGGCTAATCAAATTACGTCACAGTTTGCATGGTTGAATGATAGTGGCATTTTCAACTGAGCACTGACGTAGTACGTACTTAGGGAATGTCCAGTCATCGCTGGTCTCGGTTGTGATCTGGGGACAATAGTCGTACTACTGCGTAGGAGGCCTTTGGCTGGTTTGAAAAATATGACATTTGGTTTACGTAATCTCTGCCGTCCCACATCCCAATCCCACTGCGGTTCTAACAAAACGTGTAAATCCACCTATACTTTAGTGTTTTTTTCTTTTGAATATCAGTATCAAGGTTAGTTCATCTATGCAAGTATCAAGTTGAAATTCTTCATAATGTCCGGTTTTATCTGGTGATCTGTCACGCTCCGAGTCCGACACGACACGACCACGACAAGGGAACGACTGGGCCGAGTGCGATAACATCTCTATTCAAATGTCTGATCGACTAAATACTTTTACGTTTCAATGATATGTACTTCTTGTTAGTTAGTTGTTTGTATGAATACGCTAGATGTCACTAAAGTCATCTGTTCCAGCGCTGTCTGGCGCTTTTTTAAGACTCCGTAATAGCACTTTTTAAATGGAATTTCCATATTTATACTGTGGTAATAGTGTCCCACGAAAGAGAGAGAGAGAGATATAGTGTCCTTTCCTTATTTTTTCCAATAAACCTTATTACAAAAAGTCTTTTAGCAATGAGGTTACCCCTTATTTAATCTATTATCTATTGTTACACTTGTTGAGAGGTTAATTTATGATGATATTCATCCACGCATGAAATCTATACATGTGAATGTTGGGATGGATGAATGTTTGTCACTCAATTTCACTCGAATTCAATGATATTTGGCAAAGTGATAGACTATAGTTTGAAATAGCATAAAGGCTGGAATTTCTGTGAAGTTAACGTTTCCCGTGGGATAACTGAGCTAACAACGTGGTCCACGCGGGATAGCGTGAGGCGCTGTTAGTAGTGTCTTATAATTATAAATTTAATATTATTTATAAATTGACCAACAAAAACTAAACTATCATATTCCAATAGAGACATTTATACATCAATGATTTCCCAAACCATCAACATATTAATATGGCGGTCTAAAAATAATATTATTTGACACACCTCATGCCATCAAAATTCTGAAGCATACGCATTTCAACAATGACCAATATCGAAATGCTTTTAAAGTGAGTGTTGTCAACAGATTTATCGATGATCCACGACTTTATTATTTTCGTCCTCGTTCGTTCGATAGATATAAAACTAACGACGGCGCCTCACTGATGCCACAGAATCTTTACCACAGATCATTGCATAGTCGCTTACTATGCATGTAGAAATGGAACACTGATCTGTGATTTTGTCTGTTTGCTTACTTCCGCAGTTTTATTGAAAATGAATTTTTAATGGTTTCAGATAATGATGTTTTACTAAAGATGACGTATATTCATACTGCGCGGTGCTCAGATTTTGTTCTTTTACGACATAAACATGCTTACTGCGACAGATAATACGGTACAAATAATATAGAAAAGGATAGCTATATGTTTAGACTTGCGCTTGAAATACGCGTCGTAATGAAAATTACTACAATTGACTTAATTTTGCCGCCTCAGTTCCCGCGCGCTTGTGAGACATCTACCTCATATAAACATATAATATCATTGGTTTCAGAAATATTCTATATGGAATTAATTATGGCTGTACACACTCGTACACCCAAGCGTTATATCTGGTGATATTAATCGCTAACTTATTTAGGTTTTTTATGATTGTATGACTGCTTGAAGTCAATTTGATGTCGTCAAAATGGTGGAGCACCCGAGGCTTATGTTATTCGTCTTTTGCTGGATATACTATTTATGTTGGAGCTTGTAATCTGGACTTACATATTTTAATCTCTTTTTCATCTTTTTTCCATCTACGAACGATCACGCGGATAGCTACACATATTCTTGCGAAAAGCGTTATGCTCTTGTTAATTAGGCATGCGTAAAGCTCACGAATGTAGGGATTGAGATTGAGATTGAGTGATTGACACCTCAGTTTCCCCATCGAATCAATCTGAGTATATTGAAGTCACGAGTGAAAAATTGTCCCATACAGATGACCATTGTGGGCAATAATGCATTGGGACGTGGCCAGGAATTGTTAAAATGAGGCGAAATAATGGCGAAGCATTTGTTTATCATCTAATAGAATGATAATGTAATTATATATACTAAAAATATCAGCTTAAATTATTATTTAACGTTTATTTAATTAAAACTCATCAGTTCATAGTTACTTTATACTGTTTCTACGGGTATAACGTGACACTTACGCGTAGTCGTCGTATTTAAGCGTTTTCAATTCCTATTACAGTCATAGTACTAACTGTTATTTATCTGGTGTGACAGAATCGATGAAGTGTTTATTCAATTGTTTCTTCGACAAAGATATTATGTAAACTTCGACGCAAGCTATTCCTGATACACAGTACTAGATGTTACTCATTTTTTAGTTTGTACGTGAAAAAGCAGCGTTAGTCAATTGATTCCGTTATTCAATTGTCGACACTATTCAATTGTTTACGTTATTCAGTTGTCAACAAAATTTAAGTTTTTCTATTTTTTTTTGTTGTTGTTTACGTTATTCAATTGCTTATGCGACGACAACGCTGTAAGAGTCTGGCGTAAGGTTTTCGTGCTACAATCTCTGATGCGATGAAACAGACGGACACAGATGCAAAGCTAGTCCCGCATTCTTTGATGATGTGACTGAAATAGAAAACACATTTTCGTATGGAACACTTAGTAATTTATTTGACCGCGATATGACGTCTTTTATACGATCGTCGATATTGAATCATAAAAATTTACACGATATTTTGATGAGACGTAGGAGAGCAAAAGACGTGGCGTCGCGTGGAAACTTTTTAAACATGTTTTTGGTAATATTTGAAGGTATTTGACGATCGCCGATCATCGTGGCTTAGGCTGCGTTTCAATTTGGGCTCACAACGAACACGTTCGTACGTGAGTATTCTATTCCGAGATGAATTTAGTACTGACAGTGCTGACGCTCGTAAGCAAATCGGAACGGTTTTTTGTGTGTGAATGCGCGCGAATTCTTTAAATGTCAGTTTCCATTAAATTCATATTAAATCATTCACTTCAGTACTTCATGGGCACCAAATGGGTATTTTTTTTCTGATATATAAAATTACGTTTTTAATTTTTGTGGACGGACTACCAATTTTTCGAAAGATTCTCATAATGAGTCAGATGTTTGACTCTCAGTGCATAGTTATTTATCTATGTGTTTGACAGCGCTCACACTGCTCTACGTCGTACTCGTGAGCGTTCTAAGCACAGATGACGTCATATACATTTTGTGTGCAGCTGTCAGTGCATTTTGGAATGACTTTAAGCACGCTCTCTGTGCTCATAACGCTCAAAGCTCAATAAGAAACACACCCTTAGTGATGCGTGACACTGATTTCAAAAACGCAACAACGGGCTTGCTTCCCGGGTGGGACAAATATTTTTCTGATCGGCATAGTTCTCGGGTCTTGGCAGTTTGTATAATATGATTGTATGTATCCATGCCTCCCGCGATACAGGGTAGGTAACCTAGTGTGGAGGTTTGACTGTGCATGCGTTTTTTATTATTATTTTATTGTCATTGTTATAGGTACTTAATAAAATAGTAGTTACAGGATCATATCCTACTTATATTATAAATGCGAAAGTTTGTGTATGTGTGTATGTTTGTTACTTATTCACGCTCAAACGGCTCAAACGATTTTTATTAAATTTGGTATGAAGATTTAAAAGAAGAGTTTAAACCCTGGACTAACACATAGGCAACTTGTATCCCGGAAAAAGTAAAGTACTCGTGGGATAATTGAATTAACGGGCAAACCGTAATCCACGCGTGTGAAACCGCTGAGCGCTACTAGTATTTAATGTTTACAAGCTGCACCCAGCGACTTAACACGCGTGGAGTACAATTTCTCAGTTATCTCTAGTGAAAATCTACGTATATGATCTAATTAGCTTTCAGAGATAGAAAGTATCCTATTTGTTTTTCCAGGGGCCCCTGACTACATTTCATGCAAATCTTTTATTCCAAGGTATAAGCTATATATCCCGCGAAATTGAACCGAAATATTGTATATTGACTATAATTTCGATATGGATTTGCACAAAGTAACCCATAGTGTCTATGAAATTCCATTAAAGTAAATGTTACTCGCGGGTACAGAAAACAATATCATTCATAGTGAAAGAAAAACTGATTTTAAGACAATTGTTGGACAAAATTTACGTTAACCTAAATGTAGCTACATATGAAAACTAGTGCATAATTAGAGAATATAACTACTTGTCTATAATATTGACAATATAGTCAATAATATATAAAATCGTTCAGCCGCTCGCAGTAGGTAGAAGCAAGCTTAAAATGAAGACATCCAGATACGCACAGTTTGGTACGCTTCCAAAATAATTCAATAATGGAACATCGAAAATCCCGGTATAAAGCCCGCGTCTTGGGATCACGCGGACAATAATCGTCAATCAAACATGGAACAACAAGACGCGCGGACATTTCTCAAGCATCGGACTTCGATGCGTTCGGAGAAACGTTTGTTTTCATTGGATTTAAAATATTTTATAAATACGTCATTGGCGAGTTGGTGGGTTGCGTCCTTAACAGCTTTGTTGACGGGAACACTTGTAAATGGTGCGGAAAGATTTCAGCCGGCAGAAAGTTAAAATGTTTCTGAGGCAAGTAGGATTAATCTTTAATATTATATGACAAAAATTATGAGATAGTATGATTGTTTTAATTTAAATGTATTTTTACGTATAACCATAAATATGCCTACGACACTCTAATGACTCGAATGTTCCTTTTTACATAACACCTTTTATTGTATCATAGAGTATCCATTGGCAGATTGTTATATTTATATAAGCATCGCGCTGTAAACAAAAGCATCAACAACTTTTGGAGTCAACAACCAAAATTTGGGGTCCATTTTTATGGCAAGGAATGTATAGATAATATTATAGTGCTTAAATCAAAGTCATAAAATTGTAAATTATAATTTAATATAATTATATTAATATATATAATAATAAGTTTACTTTGAATAAAAGAAGGAGTAGTATAATATCATAATATAAATTTTTACACATTTTGGACAAGATTCATTCCGCCAAGAGCTAATTTTAAGAAAATGACAGACAATTGTGCTGTTCTTAAACAACGATTTATTAGTGTAACATTTTTGAAATATCGCGATAAATCTGCCAAGCATTTACCCACTGCAATAAATTCCTTCGAAACGTGTTCTCCAATGACGAAAGTTACTACTTTGGTACGAGAGGTGATACACAAATGACAAATGCTGATGTGCCAATATTTTGACAGTTGGCGCTATAACAATAATGAGTTCTGATAAATTTTAAACAATCTGCCTACAAAAGACTTGAAATATCTTGATGAGTGAAAAACAGGTGCTTCTAAATAAAATATATTGTATATATAATTACCTAAGAAAGATCAAATTATCTTAATAACGGTTAAGAGAGAATGCATTATGAAGGTTACATTCAATTATTGATTCATTTGAAAATAAATGAATATCTATACACTTTTACATTTTTATGGTAGTTTTAAATCAGTCGTGTTATTATGTATAACAATAGATATTATTATCATTTTTTGCATAATGTTCACACAAAACAATTCATAGCATAGTATAGATCTACCTGTCAATGTACGATATGAGTGAACATAGCCGCGCCCCTCCACGCAAGCTGACTTCACTTCAGCCAAAGACGCCGAGCAGAAAACACTCCTTATGATTATTATGTTATTTTTATAATTCATTAAAATTCTTCATTAAATACTATCTTCAAGCAATATCCGTCATATGTTCATTTGTCAACACAACAAACCTCAACACATAATTTTGAAGTGGGAAGTGTCAAACAGACGGACACTAGTTATTTATGAAAATAAACCTAGGTTCGATCCTCGCCAACGCAGCACAGTTCATCAAATTTCCATAATGGTGTTAGGACACTTTTAGTACCCTGGCTAGCTACCACCCTCAAGTTTAAAAAACTGTTACCAAACACATAGTCGGTTCAGGCAGCAGTGCATGATTACAGCTTGGACCACATCGTCACTGACCATCATGTAAGATAGTGGTCAAACGATATATCTATAAAACTATTAAAATAACAATTTTAAAATTCATATAAATGATATTAAATCATTGGAATCCGAATATTATACGAGCAATACTTGTGTATAAATTTATAAATAGAATATATGCAGTTAGAAGTTTAAGAAATGAAAAAGCGACTGATAGCCACATTATATTTTTAAAATAAGAATTATGATAAATCTAACGACAACACCGTGATCTTCTGAATACCTTTAACTGCAGATTAAGAGATTTCTAAATTTCTTTAGTATAGGGTAAAGGATTTCTCAACACTTGACTCTCTCAGCACCATCTCCTTTGCCCACAGCATCCAGCAAGATACGTTTATATTATGTTTTTTCCGATTTCTTTATGTATCATATTCATGTCGAGTGGGCACATAAACGTCACGTATCGACACCGGCGCGATACAGCACTTGGCTCCGGCTCAAATTGATATTGAATTTATTTTCAATTTTAACGCGTTCTCCTTAGTTGTGCAGAGTAGAGGAAATTACAGAGCTAACATATGAGTACTTCCAGAGCTCTTGAATGGTATTGCAGGTCTTCATTGAATTATTTTTTTGTTACATTTGAACACAGTAGTGTTTGACATCTAACTATAAAATATATACAAAAACATATCATACATTTTTTTTTAAAATCTCAGAGTCTCAAGACACAGGCTGTGGCCTAGTTTGAGACTTCCTGGTAACTTATAACTTAATCACATATTGTTATACTCCATATATCGTGTAATTTAAAGTAGTGTTTTGTGTTGGACAATGTACTTTTTAGAAATAAATATTGGTTTGCTTTGATATGATTTTTTACATCTATTTATATCTATTACACTGCGGAGTATATTTTATTCCATAAAAATGATACCACGTTTTCTGCCATTTAGCTTGGTGTATTTAAAACTGTTTCTAAAATACTTGTGTTTAGTGAATTTTTGGCAAATGATAAAATGTTGATACGAACGTTTCTTTCGATGGGTACTCTATGCCACATGGTCAGTAATATTCTTAGGGTTCAAGGCCAAGGGTAAGTCAAAGTTAGAATTACCTAATTTACGTATTCAAAGCGCACTTTTAACCGTCGTCACATTTATGAATATTTGATTTTATAACTCATATCATCAATATGTAATTATATGAAATAACACAAAATAACTTACAATATCTTGTAGTGATAGCCATCGTTTAAAGCGTTATCTTGGGAAGATGGTTATCATGCGAGCAACTTTCATACACAAATTCTATTAAATATAATCTATGGATTCTGTTGAATAATACATAGAAGCCTGTAGTGAATATATACAGCTAATAATATACAGCTGCATATAATCAAATAATTAAATATATTTCAAATCATTTACCACGACATTCAATTGTCAAAAAGGTAAACCAATCCTAATCATTAAGTTTTGTTTTGGCTTTAGCAGGTGTTCTCTGTCTTGTCAGTGCTCTGTAAAGTTGACAGTGAACAGGCGCCACCACGGATACAAACGTCAAACGCTATTTCTGTGCGACTGCGGTGCGCCCGAGTCGATACACCACCGCATCGATTTTACCGACCTCCTCTTTCCTCTTACCATAAGAACACCATTATATAGACATATTCTAGGGACAACATTAAAAAAAATTGTTATTCATTCTGACATAGTTTTGACACATTATGAATGTATAAAACACGGGAATGGCTCACGTAATAAGTCAGAGGGTTCCGACTATAGTTTCAACCAAATTCGGTGGTCGTGATCCGACCGCGGCCGCACCTGCGAGCAAGCATTCTCCTTGAAAAAGACCTAACGTTAGCCTAATTGGTTCAGCCATAGAGCAAGATCATTTTAAGGCTTTAGGTAGCTATCCTTTTTTTAATGAACCACTGTGTTACAAAATATTAAGTAATTAAGTGGTGTAATATTGATGATGCCTTTGGAGATGGTTACGAACAAAGACCTACGAGTATATACTCATGTTTTCATGACAACCATACAAAAAAAAGTCTTGAACTACTATGTTACACAGGGCCTGGTATGTTTTAGGTTTTGTGAACCCTGTTCTATATATTACTATAATAATTTAGACCCCTTTCTCCTTCAACATGCGGCAGACATGTCCTCAAATTTCGTAATGCTTGGTCACCCGAACCCCACCTCTTAGCCACGGGATTGTCCTGTAAACAAGTGCGCCGTTGTTTGTGTAGATTTAAAAAGCTATTTTCGATTTAGGTTAGATCTACCTCATGGATCGAATGGCATTAGCAGATTGACGCCACATTGCCCAAATCATTCCAGACTTTTTAGGTATGTTTTTTAGATGAATGTACTATTATGTCCATTTAGTCACATATGAAATAATTCTACGCGTAGCAAGCGACGCATATTTGGATAATAATACTTTAGCGAGGACTTTAATGGTGGTACCACAGGCGCCGTGGTGGTACCGGCCTAGAATAGTACTCCCCCATTTCTTCCCGCGGGTGCCGTAAGAGTCGGCTAAGGGACCACGTACCAGAAGGTGGGCAGCAGCGCCTTCTGAGCATCGGAAATCATACTGCGCTCGCCAACCCGCCTGCCAAGCGTGGCGAGTATTGGCAATTCTTTGTCCAACAGTGGACACCTAATGGCTGAGATGAATGAAATGAAAAAAGGACTTTAATTGCGATGGTTGAAAAATTGAATAGTACATACCTATGCATAGATACGTGTCTGGTATCCCAAACATATTTTGTATCTTAAAACTGCAGAAAAACCCACAAACTGATGTCTGCTCTGTTAGTAATCATCATTATCTCAGCTATAGGATGACCACGGCTGGACATAAGTGAAGAGTTCTGACAATCTCCACAAGAAGCGGCCTGCATTCATTATCTTCCTGCATGCTATCTTGATCAGGTTTTCTATCCATCACCTGTTAGTCTATTATTTATTAAATTATTAAACACATTTTTAAGACCTTCTGCACTGCAGAGATTTATTCTTTAAATCACATCTTAATTATACCATGAGTAGTCGTACAAATTACGAAATCAAAAAATATTATTAGTTAACTTTAGCTACCGCGAACCGAACAATTCGAAGATATACTTTGTCTACTCTTTACAATGGACACTTTTCTTCTCGAATTTCCAAAACTAGCCTAGAGTAGTAAGTACTAAAAGGTTTTATCGAAAGGGTTTGCAGTTTGCATGATGAGATTGGTGCAAGATAAATATGCAGTAGCGGTCGGGCCGTATCTATACATAAATAATGTGGACCGTCCGTCGGATGGTAATCACGGCCTCTGGAGATTTAACACTTTTTGTTCTTGTCCGGTGATATGTCCGGCTCGTATACAGGGTAGTTACATTATTTTTTAACCGACTTCATACAAAGGAGGAGAATTTTGTCGTACCGATTTTGATGGTTCTTTTTTGTTTGATAGAGTATACTTCCGAGGTGGTCCCATTTAAATTTCATTATAATCGGTTAAGCGTTTTTTGAGTTACACTCCAATAACTGAAAAGTGCTACTCACACCTCGACGACATTATAATTGCGGGTGAAGAGATCGGTGAACTGTTGATCCTGTGAGTAGCAAAGGTCACTGAAAAGGGTGAAAAAAATTTTTACCGACTAATGGTACCGACTTCAACAAGTTATTTTATACATTTTGAGTGTCGAAGTCGGTTCCATTTTATGGTTTTTTTTTTTCATAGAGATCGTTTTGTGTATTGTCCTCGTGAAGCATTTACTCGGTAATTATCTATCTACCCTCACATATTATATATACGTAAACTCTATGGTCGATGGAAATAAGTAGATTTATTTTTTAAAACTCTTCCATACAAATAGGTACTCGTTGTAAAATAGGTTTGACATGAACATGGAACAGGACTGGCACCTGCGACTACAGAATACTGTGCTGTCGCTTTGCTAACCCTAGCTATACTAGTACTCCAATAACAGTACAAATTTGTTCTTTCATTACAGCTACACTTGTAGTCGTAGATTATTTGTTTCTGTGATAACGTATCATAATTTTATTTTATATAAAAAAAATGTGGGCCATATTTTTGTTAAAGTGCATTATCGCCAAATTTTTAAACAATCCGATTTATAAACGAAATATGAAAAATAATAGTTAATATTATTTTTCATATTAAAAATAATAGTTATTATTATTTTTCATATTATAAATAATCTATATATATAAAAATGAAACCCGTTTTCCGTTGTCATGATAAAACGTTGATTTAGATAAAATTTGGTATAAAGATACATGGGACTTTGGAGAAGGACATAGGCTACTTTTTGTCCTGGAAGAAGTATGGTTCCCGTGGGATAACTGAGTCAGCGGGAAAAACGTAGTGCACGCGGGTGAAACCGCGGGGCGCAGCTAGTAGTTAATATTATTTTTCATGTTCCGGTATTGACTTACCACTTTAAAGAGCCCACCGAGTATATTTATTTCGACACCTCACTATTGGACATTTTTTTAAACTTCTTAGATTATTCATGCAAGCAGATAAGTCTTTCCGTACGCACTTCTTAAAGGTCTATTTTGGTATACACATAATACGCATACATACGCATAGAATAAAATTACGATCATGTCAGTACGAGTGTTTTAAATTTATAAATCTACTTTCAATGCCTCTCTTTTATGCCATGTCAAACTGTCAAATCGCATTTACAACTTTGACTTGAAAATAATATTTTTGACATAGAACAATTTTGCATCAATGTCATCATGTCACTTAAATCTAACACGCTGTATAAGGGTGAGAGGGAGTTCGATGTATTCCCTACAACTTTGGAGATATTTCACAGACTAGAATTTTATTCAGTAGTGCGACACGGAACAGATAGCTGTAGGTACTAAAGTATAGTCAGCTGCAAATATATGAATCGCAGTTTCAAAGTAAGAGAATACTAACAATGAAATAAAAAACTTGCATAGAAATAAGCTACTATACTAAAACAAATTGTTTATTAAACTTAATAATATAAAAGATCAGATTCTTTTACCGTGCATAAAAATGAATTGTTTTGTGTGTTTGGTATACATTTTTATTACTTAAGACAGTAAAATAAAATAAAACACTTAGTGACACTTTTTTAATGCTGAGGAAGAGTTCTGCTTATTTTGTTACGTAACGGTTATTTCTTGTTCGTAATGTCATTGACGATAAGTATTTTTTAAATTGTATTAATTTCTTTGCTTCATTCATATATAAATAATTCTATTTACTGCCGCATTCGTATTGCTCTATTTGTGCTTTTATTAGCTATAGATCTTGTTAAAATACATAAAAAAAATAGATATTTAAAAAAGGTTTTTACTGACACAAGAATTAACTTTATTATTGAGATATTTCTCGTGTATATTATTTGATCGATTTTCGGGCATCTAATACCGCACCTACCCGCAGTAGCTTTATTTACTCGCATGTAAATAACTACTAGGTACATTTTGATATACATATTCTACGTTGTTGAATTACCATCTCTATTTCTTGAATTATTTATGCCTAATTATTTTATGTGTGATTTGATTATATTATTTTTACTTATAAACTTAGGTAACCAGAGAAAGGCTATCAGTTCTAACTCCTGCCTTGGGTAGATATTCAACATCATACCAAAATTTACTGTCTAAATAATAGTACCTAAATTTGGAGTTTTGAAAATTGAATGTATTTTTCACAATTTCTAACATTTCAAACAGCGCCTTCCTCGTGATCAAGCTTGTATTTTATTTGTATAAGAGCCTTAATATTTTTGTCACGTTTTCAATATTTATGTCAAAGCTGACTGTACTTACTGACACAGAAGAGACAAATGCATGAGAAAGACGTGGATTTATACCTATATTGGTATCGTGTCGTACAGGCTTACTCCTTCGGGAGATATAGACCTGAAGTTTGCAATCACTTTGAGACTCGCATCTTCCAGGAAAGCTTTAAAGAATTCAGAAGTTTCTTGACTTGTTGATTCCGTGGAATAAATGTGTGGAGTGAAATAAATTTTGTTTAAAGGAACATTGTCCGAGTATAATTTTTGCCAAGTTGACATAACACATTTTTTTTAATACTGTAGGTATAGGTTCTAGTATTTGACCACTATCTCACGTGATGGCCAGTGACGATGTGGTCGAAGATGTTACCACGCTAGACCTAGAATTCTTTTCTTTCTGGCTCTCAGGGATTGCTGCCTGAATACACTATGTGTTTGTTGACGTCATTATTATACTTACATTATGTAGTAACGGTCGTCATGAATCAGTGATACGTCATGACAGTGACTTCAAATCGGCGGTCCTGGATTCAGATCCTGGTGAAAGCAAACATTAAATTTATGCAATGATTATATATGCTTGTTCTCTGGTCTTTGATGTTTGCGTCATGTGTTAAATGTTCATACCTCCCGTGACACAGTGCACCCTATTGCGGGGTATGAGTATGATGCGTTCATTATTATTTATTATAAATAATTATATCACCAAGTATGGAATTTGACTAAACATATATTCTTAAACGACCAAGAAAATATTTGAAGACTTACATATAAAAAGCATATCTTTTGTTTACTTCGGAGTCAAGCGCTTCAGATGAAAACTTCGTTAGGGTTCTGTACACGAATAGTGACCTACGAGGCCTTAAGACTTCGTTGTCGTCTGCCTACATGTAAGTCACCTCATAAATCATGATAGTGATAGCTGAAATTTTGTATGTACCTATTGCCGCCATAATATCAACTGATACTGTTTTGTTAAAAATCTATCGAGACTTTATCGCGTGATGAATATTTAGTAATTTATTTACTTCCATGTTTCGACCAATGTGCGTTGGTCGTGGTCACGAGAAGACTGATTAATAGCAAAGTGTTTGAATCGTGAAAGTCTAACTATTATAATCAATTAACGCTGTTCAAAATAAGTAAAAGTTTAAACCGATGTTCATCTTAGGGACATACTTTATGCCATTTAAAAATTACATCAATTTTGTATCGTTATTTGGAAAGCACGGAACCCTTTGTATGCGAGTACAACTCGAACTTGCCGTTTTTTATTGATTTTACATTTATCATTATATTTAAGCTATAGGCTTAGTTGAACCATCATGATTCATGACAAAATTAAAATGATTGTCAATATAGCCAAAGATAGTACATTTGTGAACAGACGACATGTCGACGAACGACGAACATGATAAAGATATAGACGCGGGAAGATATAAGAGAGTAGATACGGACTGCTTCAAGTCGAAAGGTAGATTTTTGCGAAAAGCCAATGTCAAGTGGTAGAAGTTCAACAGTTTAAACGAACATAGAAATTTGTAATCTTAGAGCAACCACACCTACATAGATACCAAATTGGTAATTGTCATAAAAATTCATGACTTGGTGATCATTAATATGTCTTGTCTATGAGACCTTTCAATTTGTTACTATTAGACTTTATTAAAAGTTGCATTTATTGATACGTCTATCTTAATTGCTTCCTACTACCTCTCTATTCAACAGGCTAACGAAACGTAATACCGACGTAGTTAACTCATCGCATCAATGATATATCACTTATAAGTACCTACATCTCCAGAAAATGTTTATATCTTAAGTTTATGTAATTCTCATATTAAAGTCACGAATAAATATTGTACCTTTTCCTATTGCGCGCTTCATCTTAGACTACGTCATCATTAAACATCTGATGAAATCTGATCTTAAAAAAAGGTATCATACATGAAAATGAGTCGTCTAATTTGTTGGTAAGTGCAAACTCTTATTTTATATTCTTAATTTTTTCATTATACATAATATATTCACGCCTCTTTCTCGTAGGGGTAGGCAAAGACCACAGACTTCCAATTGCTACCATGCCGAGACACTCCTTTTGCCTTATCCACGATCATCAAACATTTCATTCAAGAGCGTCAGTTTATAGTACTCTTGACCTGGCTCTTTCTTAGAACATCCTAAACCTGATTTTTAATTCTCGATCGAACATCTAGTTCTACAATTCAACAAAAAAAAAGTTTTACTGTTCATATTACTGTCTATGTTTTGCTGTTAGTCCTGAGAATCCTCGTAAATGGTAAGCAATGTTTTATTCTTTTATTGGACCGAATGTATACCGATAGAGAGATATACTATACATCTATATGTATACCATTACAAATTTTATCATAATCTCATTATGTCAGAAAAAATTTGCATACATTTTTCGTAGCAATAGTTTCTACTCTATTAGGTTACGTGGTCGATGTCAATTTACTTGAATTAGACGAGATTGACCGATTTCTTTGATTACCCGTGAACTTGGAAAACGATTTAATTACGCCAGTGACAGCGTATAGTTTTTAATAACTAGTAATTGAAGTGTATTTCATTACAGTATTATAAAACAGATACTATATAGAATTTAATAGTCGTTGTTAATTTGGAGTGGGCTTGCACTGAACTAGTTGTTTGAGTTTAGATAAGGGGGTTTTGTACCTAAATAGACCAAGTTTTTGACCAATGCCTCACTTGTGTGAAGTGACGATGTTGTTGAAGGTAAAGTTACAGTAGATCTATAAGTACAATTTTATCTGACTCTTCAACATCAAATGCCTGTTAATACTGTTTGTTGTGTGAGTGTTTCAAAGTTAATTTGATAACGATGATTATTACGTAAAAAGCTCACGCTTGGGTGGGGATCGTACCAGGGCGAGGATAACATTGCTTGAAATGTTTGTATTTATGCAAGTAATAATTTTCCATACCGAAATAGTAAGAGCATTGAAATACTAAAATTACCTTTAATAAGAAGTGTATACATAATTTGAATTACTGGTAAACTATTTGTGATGATAAATTAATAATTAAAACATCACCAGTACCGGATAGATCTCACGTTCGACCAATATACTTACCTAATCTTTCATTCAACACGATTTTTAACCGCTACCAGTGCACGTCTATTTTTAACTGCTTACAATAAAACGTGTTATGTGGGAACAGCAATTTACAATTTGTTAGTCATTTACATCGTGATGCGAAGGTGGGAGGGTGACGTCACCAGGTCCCGATGCTGGGGTAATTGCTGGGAAGTCGTGAACTCCTGATAGCGTTTTGAGCAAACACCTGATTGTTGATGTGACTAATCAACGGTTTGTTTCCATTGTGCTAAGTGAAGGTTTACCGGTATTGCAATAACAGGTAGTTTACCTTGAACCATAAAATTATTTATTAAAATTGTTTCACGTTATCACATAATGTGTATAAACATGTCTGTTTGACCTGTGTCTGGGTGTGTATATGTATATATATAAAGTCATATTCATGATTATGCCGACTCAAAGATATATTTTACCAAAATTTGAGTTTGAGGAATAGTAACTAGTAACTACGATGAAAATTACATAAAAATATTTTAAGGCGTTAGTTTATGGAAATCCATGATAAAATTATATTAATTACACATAATTATGGTGTGAATTCAACGTGATACAAACAACTTTTAACGCATTTCTCAGATTTTATAGGTACTGATAAATAAATGTATTGGTAAGTTACTGTTTTACGCTGTGAGGAGTTTTCGTTCATATACTCAAAATGTCAATAAATGTGTTTGTGAAATATTGTATAAATCTCTATAAGTTTTATTCAAAGTTACACGGAAATTTAAAGTGAGCTAGCTTGACTGTACATATTTTTCCTATTCAAATGCAGTGTGTGGGAAAGCGGTGCACTTTCCTGACCAACAAAAAATATAGATATAAACACTAAATATTGTGTAAATAATATTACAATCTCAAATACTGGTAGTGGTTTTCATGTTTAACTAAACTAAATTAAAATTCTGTAAAATATGACATGTAAGATACGTACTTATATGGGTACGATAAAGTCCAAATCAGTATGACAATAATAGCACTAAAATTAGACGTTTTTATTAAAATGTCGGGTAGTTTTACGTATAAAAAGTCGCCACTTATTTGGTGCCCACTAAAACTACCCGCAATTGGCCAGCAATCGAATAGAACTCGTCTAATATTAAGGATAGCACTAAATGGAGTTATAGTAATTTGAATTTTAGCGTAAATATAATACGAGCTATTCTTTTTTCAAGAATTTTATTGAGTTTTAGCTATTTGAGTCTGAAAAAAAGAGTTTTAGCTAGTTCGATAGATTAACAGAATTAGGGCCATTGTTGTTTATCGTGCCGTGGTTCAACGTGAACGCACCGTCCTCCGTGCACGTCCTATGCACAAACGAGGACGTTCGCACGTCGAGACGGCGGTCATACCTATCGGATGATTTGCATGTCGAATATATTATTACATGTCATGTTCTTGTCGACTATTTCAATTAGAGATTCATTAATTGCAATTTTTCAAACTTCCTTGATTGTTGATTAGATTGTGATTTGGCGAATCGTTGGCGCCGCAGTTGCCCTGAGTTGAAGACGTAGTATTGGGCGCACGCAAATGCTTTAATCTATGCAGTGACGATGATGATAGCAGGACATTTCTGTAAACAATCCATTATTTTTGGTTAAATTGTGACAAAAATTATGTACACAATGGTTGTTCAAGTAAACTCTAAAATTATAGAAGATAAGTAAGTTATGTTCTTAAATGGTTACGACAAGGTCCAAATCGGAGGATCCAAATATTAAACTAGCTGCGCCCCGCGGTTTTACCCGCATGGTGATAATTGATGATGATGATGAAAAGTTGCCTATGTGTTATTCTGGGACCTGTTAAATTTCATTCAAATCCGTCAAGCCGTTTGATCGTGATTGAGTTATAAACATCCATCCATCCATCCAAACTTTTACATTTATAATATTAGTAGGATTGCGAGTAATTATCAGTAAAATAAGTCACCACTTAGTTGGTGTCGACTAAAACTACCCGCGATTTGCCAGCCATTCAATAAAACTAGTCTAATGTTAGACATGGCATTGTATGGAGTTATACAAATTTGAATTTTAACGTAAATAGAATATGATTTATTTAATTTTGAAGAGTTTTAGAGATTTTTAGCTAGCTCGAGTGATTAACAGAATGAGAACAATGTTTACTTATACATTTTCATCAGACTTCTAATATCAAGTAACTTCTTTTGTATCCTTTTTTTTTCATTTCAAGGTCAACTTATGTTAAGTGAGGTAAAATGTTTACTTATACATTTTCATCAGACTTCTAATATCAAGTAACTTCTTTTGTATACATTTTTTTTCATTTCAAGGTCAACTTATGTTAAGTGAGGTAAAATGTTTACTTATACATTTTCATCAGACTTCTAATATCAAGTAACTTCTTTTGTATCCTTTTTTTTTCATTTCAAGGTCAACTTATGTTAAGTGAGGTAAAATGTTTACTTATACATTTTCATCAGACTTCTAATATCAAGTAACTTCTTTTGTATCCTTTTTTTTTCATTTCAAGGTCAACTTATGTTAAGTGAGGTAAAATGTTTACTGATACATTTTCATCAGACTTCCAATATCAAGTAACTTCTTTTGTATACATTTTTTTTCATTTCAAGGTCAACTTATGTTAAGTGAGGTAATAGATCAGATTAGTTGGATTTTCTTATTGGAAAAATGAAAGAATTTCCTTCTGCCTGGGGATCGAACCTGAATATTCTCGAAGCCATCGGTCACTCAACTGCACAAACGAAGTCTTCTTTTTAAATACGTGTACAATTTCACTTCACTATCTGATGCCTCTCTATTACAATATACACAGGTCAACACACTCTCCATAAAACCTTTCCACGTTTTACATATCACGATTGATCATCTTGTCCGTCTGTCCGTTGATTAACAGACGACGAATCACCCTATGACCCCATGTATGACAAATGACCAACAAATTGTACCATTCAACAGCTTTAACAAACAAAATTGAACCTTATTATATCAAGTTAAATACTAATGGACAATTGAATGCTTGTTAAGAAAGATTTAAGTCTGCAGACTTAAATGTTTCGAAAATTCGATTTACGAAAAACATGTTTTTCGTGAATCGAATTTTCGAATGCTTTTATTGTGCGGTGTCGTTAAAGATCTAATTTTGAATATCGAATTTACAATCGATTTTAGATTGTGTTTTGTTAAGTGTTGTGGTGTGAACGAATCGTCAGCTCTTAAAAAAATAATATGTTTTGAATGTTCGTGGAAATCGGGAAGATCCTTGGAATAGCCGATGTGTATTTAATTTTGAATCGAGGTTAATCGATTATGTTGAGACATCGATATGAGTTGCTGTTGTTTCAGATAAAAGAAGTACATATATTTTCGTTACAAGATTTTTATTTATGTTATAGTTCTTTAAGCAATTGACTCTGAAAAAAAAAACATGTTCAATACACCCATCGATCTTGGAAGCGAGAATATTAATGTGTGACTGATATTTCAATGTTCGCCAATAAACTTGATAACCCTAACCACTCATTATTAATAATCTGCGTCGTGTAATTCAGTGTAAATACTAACTATTTAAATTTATTTATTTAATAATACCTACTTGCCGCACGTATAACAAATCCATTGCAAGATCAATTTGTGTCAGATTTATAAAAATCTACTAGCTGTAGGCCGCGGTGTTACACGCTGTGTAATGGTACGTGCTTTGATGTTTTTGTGTCTTCCCGTCATCCCACGGAAACATTAAATATTTTCGAGCTAGAAATAGCCCACGTGCTATTCCAGGGTATAAGCTATCTATATTCCAAATTTCATGCAAAGTCATTCAGCCGTTTTAGCGTGAAGGAGTAGCAAACATACAAACGACAAACAGACAATTGACAAATAAACTTTCGTCTCTATAATATTACTGTGATTAATATAACTTTTTTAAACTTAAAAGCACTGTGTACCTTTTTTTCAATAAACTTAAATTGACATGCGTGCGAATGGTTAAAATTAAGGCCAGTGCCGTTGACATCACAGAGGCTCATGGGTTTTACGGGCAGAGGGGGCGGGACAAATCCTGATAGGTATTAATTATAAATATTACAAATAAGTACTTTACAGATGGCCAACGGGCTCAAAAGAATAATTGCATATTCATCACATTTTAAACTTTTTAATTTCCTTTCTTCTGGTGTGAGACTCAGTTACAATGCATTTGTCATTACCGCGAGTACTTTTGATAAAGAAAACATAAGATCGCTCAAAATTATTTTTTATAATAAATTGGCAATATAGATCAAATTTTGTTCAATCAAAATTAATTTCATGAACTGTTAATCAGTGGTATTTTTTAAAGTTCATTAGACATGTAGGACTTTAGATAAAATAAGCTGAAAAAGAATCAAATTTGTGTATTTATAAAGACAAATGCACAAATCAAGACCATCATAATTTTAGTACATGACTTTACAATGTCAAAAGGTGAAAAGTAGTGTTAAGTTGTTCTGTAAGAAGCAGGAATCATTATCGCAGATTACAGTCGCAGCACAGCCGTATCCCAGCATGAAGAGACAATTGAAGTCGGTACAAACTGTCAATTATCTAGTACACCTATGTCACAGAAAAAAAAGACGCGTGGCATTCGGGGACTGCCGCGGTGAAGCTATTGCATAGCATTTTTCATCAACTTATGCAATTAATACATTAATAATTTATGCAGTAACGCCGATACAACCAATGCCACCTAGAGGCAAGTTGCTGAACTAAACAGACAAGCGTGATATTTCAAAAAAGTCATTAAAAGTTCTGCTATTCATCGAAACATGGCAAAACTAAAAAGTATCATCGCTGTGCCGGCCGGAGTGGGGGGTGTTAGGTTATTTTTGTTACGGAATTTCTGGATTCTGTCTCCACGCTCAAGGCCCGCGATAGAAGCTATGCAATAGCTCAATAATATAGTTTGTACGGACGATATTCTATTGCTTACACGGCTGCGATACGATTATTGTAACACAAGAAATTCCTGTTTCAGACACAGATTGAGCAAGTTTTGAATAAAAGTCAGTTCAAGAGCAGCTTCTCAAAACTGACGCTCTTAAGGTAAGCGTAAATGAAGTGAACGAAGATAGACAGGATTAGAAGAGGTGCTTTTACGCATTTATATATATATATATATATATATATATATTTAATTGTATATACTGATAATAATAAATACCGTCTTTCACATTTGTACATGTGTCTTGAAAAATGAAATAAAGCTAATTCAGTCTGTAATTAACAACAACACAGCTTCAAGCACAAAAGCCTAAAGAAACCAGTCACCTCACCGTGTTTCAATCTACGCGAGATAAAAATCCAATTACGTATCAGAAGACAATTCTCACTTAAAGGTCCCATGGTAAAAAAAACTCCGCCATCTAGATTCAGTGATATAATACATCCGTAGAAGCGCGATTGCATTCGTTTTAGTAAGCTCATTCCAGCCACGGTTTAGTGAGTTTCCACACGAGGTATCTATGTATTTTAAGCAGACTACGCAATTTTTTTCAGTGCTTTTTTTGAAAAATGCTATTTTAGGTCGGGGTGAACGGAAAATATAAACAATTATAAGCCGTGGTAAACGAAATTAACATGTCCGTCTTTTCAAATTGTACTAAAAGATTAAATGAGCCCATATAAATATATTTGCGCTTATACATATATTGTAATGTAACAAACCGACTAGGACTCACGTGGTAAACACTGGAAAATTACTCTCCGATCAGTTTCGAACTTAATTGCAGTTCTTCATCTGGGAGTTATGATCGTGCCAGGCGGCGAGCGCGAGCCTCAGCACGTAACTGGCGTTGAGACGGCTGCGCTGCATCAGTCAAATTGTCACGGTGCGCACTGTCACTTGAGTCATTGTCACTTTGGTGATGATGATGGTAGGAGGCCGGTTTACACACCATCCTTGTCGTGTCGTCCTCATGTTTCCATAGCCCGGATGTATCTCGATAGAAACTCGCGATAGTTTTCAGACTCAAATCAGTCATCAGTCAATCACATATATTTCCAAATATCACTTTATAACGGTCTTATTTTCCACTGAAATGTTAGTCAACGGAGTCAGTGGTGTTCGCGTCTACCAGCACTTCAGCTTCAATTACTCTAAAGTGATTTACCAACCTATTATACAAACCTTGTCGACAACTAACAAGTTAATACTAAAACCGTCACAATCCTAATATTAAGGGGTAACACTCATAGTTACACTCTCGTAACATTATACTTTTATCAGTGGAAATAAACGTATCAGTGAGCGGATTTCGAAAGTTCGGTAGTAGTTACATCTCTATGAAGTATTATAAGGCTCCATGTTTAGAGATAAAGCGTTTCGTATCATCTATTAATCTAACATGGAAGTCAGCGGGGGTCTCGTCTTAAATTCGGAGTCCCACTTGGACAGCGACATTGTGTTGTATTCTTGATTGTCAGTGTCAAAGATAGAGTTAAATTGTTGCATGGTGAAAAAATGTGATTAGCTTTATTTTGCTTAAGAAATTCCAACTCTTGTATGTGTGTCTTATATGTACCTATACTATCTGGTGAATGAGAACTGGTAAAACTATGTAAAGTAATAACATAATTTCATTATTAAAAAAATATGACATATTCGTATGCAATATAAACAAAAATATATAACATGTTCGTATGTCAATTTTATTATTACGTAAAAATAAATTGTTTTTTACGCACTTATAAAACCTGGATGTCTTTAAGTCACGAGTGAAAAGGTATCTTCTAGACAAGAGTGCTCCTCTCTAGACCGCATCGTCACTTAACATCGGGTAAGATGGTGGTCAAAGGCTTGCCTATCTTCCGTAAAAAAAGGCGTTGTTAGGGTCAATCAATAAGTGAAGCGGTTTCCGGGTCCGCTTTCGAACAAGATAACAAACATCTCTTAATTCTGACCTAAGTGACGACAGGGAATCATCGTCACTATATAGGTGTATCATCGTAACAAAAGCCGTAGGGTATCAACAGCTGGATATAAGCCTCTCCCATATATCTCCAACATAGGTAAACCGTTCGATTAAAAAAGGTAGATAAGGCACTGGCTTCTCGGGCGTGGACCGCATAAATTAGGTTCATACACTTAATTTGCTTTATACGCAATCGGACCGACAGGTGTGCAGCACGTATTGCTCTCACTAAATAGTTTTATAATTAGGCAGCAATAACGTACTTTTAAAAAATGTACCAAAAGCTCGTGTAAATCTGAATCGAGTGAATGTTTTCCTGTAGTTGTCTCTAGTAAAATTTTTAGTAACCTGGTCTGATTGATAGCCTACCGTATCTGATCTTCATTTTTAATGATATCAATGTGGTAAAGTGACAACTTTCTACTTCATCGCAGCGAATCATGAAGTATGTCAAACGCTATCAAAACTATTTGGCGGCTACATCATACATAGTTTCCGACATAACCAGCTTCCAGTTAAAGGATGTCACTAATTTCCTTCGAATCGATTGGTACCTCATTTGAACAACTTATCAACATCATCTCGATACTATCGTCGAGTCATTAAACAATTTCGAATCGAAATCAAGTCACGTATCGAACTCGGATTGGAACTTATTTCTAATCAACTATTTTATTGTCAAACGTCCTTCAGAGCTTTAAGACATAAGTGGCAGCGATGTTGTGATTAATATTTTTTCATATTTTCATTGTTATAAATAATTAAGATACAATAACATTTTACTTGTAAGAATCATCTAAATGCAAATCATAGACAACGTAGATATTACTTAACATCAGGTGAGAAAGTTGTCAAACGCAAACTTATAATAAGTAGACAAAAACATTCTTGGTCTAACGTGTTTAATATAAGGATTGAAATTATTTGACAACCTTAGTATTCGCTGTATACGTTTGAGTGTGTATTATACATACTCAAACGTATACAGCGAATACAAGGTTGTCAAATAATTTCAATACTTATATTAAAAATTACTTATACTTATCGCCACGCCGGTTTGGGAATTGCCGCCCTGATAATTATCGACCCAATAAATAAAATCACCCTGATAATCCATGGCCTTGTGATCTATGCAATAAGGTATAATAAAATATATATAATATAGTAAAATAAAACACAACAAAACATTAAAAAACGCATCATAATAAATTAAATACAAGGACAGAAGTAAGCACCAAAATATTGTTTTATGAGTGACCTTATTCAGGCCACTCCCCAACTCCGCCATTTTTAAAGTGACCTTAATAAGGTAATAAGGTCGCTTCCCCAAATGAAGGGAAAGTTTTACGAGAGTTTTTATTAGAAATTAAATCACTTTTTTTTTACCGTAAAACGCTATGCTTGTGCAACTTACGCCACACTCATTTGTCATCAGCCGGCGCCTCGGTCGTGTCACAAAAAGAGAGACGACCCAATTCTCACAGTAGCCAACATATTGGATCTTGTGTCGTAAACGATTTCTTATCATGTTAGTGGCTATTTATATCTATAAAACAACTAAATTTTCAGACAAAACTACAGTGAACGATAAAAAATGATGTGCTGTCTTTGAACTAAGTACATACTTATAACTATAAATGTGTAGTAATTTTATAATTGTGTATGTTACCTATATACTGGCCTAGACTGGCCGGTTGGCGCAGTTGGTGGCACTCTGCCTTCTGAGCCGCTGGTCCCGGGTTCGATTCCCAGACAGGTCAAACATTTGTGTGTATGAACATGTCTGTTTGACCTGTGTCTGAGTGTGTATATGTATATTAGTATATATCAGTCATCAGGTTACCATAGTACAGGCTCTGCCTAGTTTGGGACCTGAAGGCCTTGTGTGAATGTTGTCAAAATATATATATATATATATATATATATATATATATATATATATATATATATATCAATTTTTGTCTAGTGTTTTACCGATAAAACTTGTCTAGGAATTAGCCTAGCAGTGTAATACAGGGTTATCCTAGTACGCCGTTAAATTACTTATGAGGCAATTGCTATAATTATATATATGTTTTTAAAGTTTTTACTTTCTTAAGGTTAAGTTCTGTACTCTTTTCATATACGTGGAATTATGTTTACTTCCTACTAACATTATAAATTCGAAAGTTTGTGGATGTATGTTTGTTACTCTTTCTCGCTCTGACGGCTCGACGGATTTGGATTAATTTGGTACATAGATGCTTCAGATCCTAACATAGTCTAATTTTAATCATTAATCATCATCAACATCAATCATCACCACGCGGGTAAAACCGCGAGGGGCTGCTAGTTTACAAATACAAAATAAAATACAAATACATTTATTCCTTAAATGGTGCACTTTTTACATGCTTAAACTACTTAGAATTATTAACTATGACTACAATGTTGGGTAAGACATTCACATATGTACATATAAACAGGTTCAGGTAGGTGTCAAGCAAGTCACTCTAACCCCACACTAGGATACCCTGTGTTGTGGGGGGCTAGTCTCTTACATGTAGTATAAATATAAAAAGTAAATATAAATAAAATTAATAGAAAAGCAGATTCAGATCGAAATACAATCTGCCTCGTTTCTCGTCTTAGCTAATCATTCGAAATCACTGACTAGCCGATACAAAATTTCGTGCAATTTGTCAGTGGTACAAAAAATGGCAAGAAAAAATTTAAAAGAGTACATATAATTCAGCACATAAGATTGATCCCGAGCAATAAATAGTAACATTTTATTAAAAATTAATGTAGTGTTCTGTAGATAAAATAAAAGTGAAACAAACAAGTCAAAGCTAGATTTAAAATACAGGTACTCGTATATAATGTTTATGTTAGTCAACTGTAATGTAACAAACCGACTAGGACTCGAATATGTTAGTCAAGTTACTCCGAACAGATGGGCAAGTATGATGCATCTGATGGGAGTGAAGAAAGCCAAAGTGATTGATGCCAAGATCTCTCCGATTCCAAGATTCCGAAACTTCTAATAGTTAAGAAAGGTGAGCGGTTCTGAACTCTGCCTAGATCCCCACTAAACTGGCATAGTGTTATGTATATAAATATATGTATCTTTCGTGATCTTATGGTACTGTTGTACCTACTTATATATCAAGTTTATACTTTTTAATTTTTTTATATATTTTTATTCACCTGTCTACTGATCTGTTAAGAATTCATTAGATACTTGGAATGTCATTGTAAAATAAGTCCTATGATGAAATAAACATATTGAGTACTAGCTGCGCCCCACGCAGTACCGCGTTGTACCCACGTGGTAATGAAAAACGGTGATGATGGTGATGATGAAAATAAGTCTATGTGTTAATCCAGGGTATAAGCTATCTCCATACCAAATTTCATCGAATCGGCGTAGCCTTTTGAGCGTGACGAGGTAACAAACATACACTTACACACAAACTTTCGCATTTATAACCAGTAGCTCCCCACGGTTTCACCCGCGTGGATTACAATTTTCCCGCTGCCTCAACTATCCCACGGGAACTATACTTGTTCCGGGATAAAAATAGCGTAATGTTAATCCAGAGCTTAAACTATCTCCATATCGAATTTTATCAAAATCGGTGTAGCCGTTCGAGCGTGAAGAAGTAATAAACATACACACAAACACACATACACATATTTTGGCGTGATTGAGTAACAGAGATCCATACATCTATCCTCACAACTTTTGCGGATATAATATTAATGGGAATAATATTTATGCAATAATTTACATATTATCATTAATAACAGCTACTGTGGCTCAGCAAAACATTTGTCACAAACATTTATATTGATATAATCATTATATTTATCACATCCGGGATAATAAATGATGTCATATTCATTTAAAATGTTAATAAATAAATACAAATCTAAAATCAAATTAACGTGCTCAATAAACAGAAATTATTCAAATTTATTCGAAACGATTGACAAAGTGACATAAAATCCAACGGAGTGTGATTAAGAATTCACCAGATTCATCATTTTCACACAAAAATGTCGTTATAATGACACCGTCGCGTCGAAGCAATTATTTTTAATTATATTAATTAGTGAGACTTGTATTTGCCATAATCAAGGGAAGTGATGTTTGGGATTAGAGAAGATTAGAAGCTCTTTTTGGTGACTGTTGCGTTATATTTAATTATGATGAATGAATACGTATAAATGTACCTTAAATTAGTGAAGATTCTGTCATCTGACTGCTGGACATTACTGCTGGACATTAGGTACTGCTGTATGTTTGCACAAGAAAACGATTTTAACTCAGCGGTGGGATTGTTGGCTGTCAAAATGTCGGACGCTGGTTCGATCCCACCAACAACAGCTTCCGGATGAAGAAACACCGTTATCAAATTCCCAGCATGGTGGTAGGGTACTTTCGAGAACCCTTCCGGCTAGCTACCACCGTTAAAGTATAAAATAATTGTTACCGAAACACATAGTGTGTTCAGGCACCAGTGATGAGATCCTCGACCTCATTGTCACTAACCAACAAGTGAAATAGTGGTTAAACACTAGATCTGCGCAGTAATAAAAAACAAATCAAGGACCGGTTGGAAGCGGTTCACACCCAAACTCTTCCTACGTTCTTGGTGGTATGTCCGAAGATATCCCACGCTGCGCTTTCCAGTCCGTGGTCTCCACTCGAGAATCTTTCGAACATCATCATCTACTTTTTCTGAGTACTATGTGCCTTGACCACTGCCGTTTCAACATGCTGACCCACTGGACTATATCGGTGACTTTAGTCACCTTTTAGTAGATATATAACATCGTTTTTACTTTTAGTGCATAAAAAATCGCACAAATACCGTAAATCATATACGTGCAATGACAGCATACATGTTGTAAATGCCATTCCAATTAAATCTGCAAATTGAGATTTATATAGAAAATCCGCGTATCGACTTAGGTTTATGTTTGAGATGGTGGGTATTTGTGGTACAAGTCAAAAGACAAATGTTTATTTATATCTTTAGATCATGAGATTGACTTAGGCAGTTGAGAATCGTATGTTAATTTTCTCCCCTCTCCCCACACTCCGTCCCACAAACACACAAACTCACACCTCTACGACCACACACACTCACACCCCAATGAACACACACACACTCACACTATACTTTTTTAATTTAATGAAATAGTATTATTATGTTATAAAAGTCAGTTACATAAGTCATTGTTATATTATTTTCTCTCTAACTGTTTGTTAAATAGCTTAAACTGAGTCATTTATTTTGGGGCAAATGCCTATAACACAGGTTAACGCCTGGCGTAGGTATCTGATGTTCTTATTTATTGTGGAAACCATAATTGTAATATATTTGTAAACAAAACATATCCAGTACATAATTGTAAATATTGCGCTATTAGAGATTACTATTATTATTATGAAATAAATTCAGTAGTATGTAGACAAAAGTAGCAAGTAGTGTCGTGTATTTCTCGAACCAATCAATTTAGAATAAAAACAATAATCCTTTTTACGTTTGTCATTTAATAACAATAATATTTGTTTAATAAACTCGTAATCATCATACAAATATTTTCGTATAATACATATATGAGTATAGTATTATATATATAGTAATATATAAAAACCATAGTTCACGCGAGTAAAACCGCGGGGTGCAGACAGTAATTAATAAAGTATATGTTGTAGTTTCCCACTACTGCAGGTGTCATCAATTCTGAACTATCTATATTGTATTGTTTTTGGTTCTGATTAAATAAATAAGCTTGAAATCTTGAAATGCTATAGTGCTGGGCGGAAAAATACAGTCGTGTAAAACCCTGATTATATCTATTTTAATCGCCCAAAGCTTATCGCATGAACTACGCACTAAATAGTGGTAATCCATCGGTTGGTTAGCTCGCGCACGAAGTCGTCGGTTTCTACTAAAATTAAACAAATCCACGATGATGTTGTTTTGTCAACGCTCGTGACTGTGGCCAAGGCCGCGATCATCAGTGGCCACCAGGGTTACCATAATAAGTATGCTTACAACGCTAACATATTTATTTTACGACTAACTGCGCCCCGCAGTTTTATCCGCGGTAGCATGGTACTTGTTATTGACAATTTGTGTCTTCCCGTCATCGCACGGGAACGGTCAATATTTTCGGGATAAAAAGTAGCACATGTGTTATTTCAGGGTATAAGCTATCTGCATTCCAAATTTCATGCAAATCCGTTCAGCTGTTTCAGCGTGAAGGAGTAACAAATGTACAAACGACAAACAGAGAAACGATTAATAAACTTTCGCTTTTATAATAATACTAGCTTCGCCTCGCAGTTGTACCCCCGTGGTGATGAAAAACGGTGATGATGGTGATGATGAAAATGGGCATATGTATTAATCCAGGGTAAATAATAATAATAATAAATGTTTTATTTCGGGTAGCAAATTCCCATAGCAGTAATACACACAATTTAAGTCAAAACTAAACTAAAATATAACTAAAAAATAAAATTAATAAGTATAATATATAAGTAATGTATAAGCTATTTTCGTACCAAATTTCATCGAAATCGGTGTAGCCATTTGAGCGTGAAGAAGTAACATACATACACACTTACAGACAGACACACAAACTTTCGCGTTTATAAATAATATTAGTAGGATTAGTGTGATATGATATTCTTATTGCATTATACATTAGAGACTAGATTTTTTTTGTATACTGTATGGATCTGGCGTTTGATTTCTAGCTCACTTGATGGTCAGTAGCTCTAGCGTGATAACATCTTCGACCACATGGTTGAAGATGTTATCACGCTAGACCTAAAATTTTTACTGGCTCTCAAGAACTGCTGCCTGAACACACTATGTGTTTGGTGACAGTTTTTAAAACTTGAGGGTGGTAGCTAGCGAGCTATATGCTTTTTAGGTACAAAGCGTCGATAGCCAAAAGACTGCTGCCTGAACACCTACACTATGTGTTTGGTGACAGTTTCTTAAACTTTAGGGTGGTGGTTGCCAGGTGGGTACTCGAAGCAATTTGATAACGGTTTTACCTTCACCGAAAGCTTAAGCCGTTGCTGGGCATCAAACCAGCGTCCGTCAGTTAGACAGTCGACGCTCCCACCGCTGAGCTCTCATCGCTTCAATATAATCTTGGAAAGTACTTCATATATAACTTGTAAACTTCAGGATTTTACATATTGTAAATCACAGCGGTAATAAATTAACTCGTAGGTTTATCGGCTTCATTGAACCCCATTTCAAATTTTAGATTTCGATGAAGGTACCCTATTATTATTATATATAGGTATTTTGGCAGTTTTTAGCGTTGCCATAATTATATTTAATAACAATTTCAAATTATAATTGGCAAGAGGCTTTCAAATGCGCGACTGCCTAGATGATATTGTTATTTAATGACAAATAGTATACTATTTGTAGAAGATAACAAGATCGGTTTCACCTCTTTGAATCACTCAAACACTTTTCATGAGACTTTGTTAATTTATAAAATGTAGATTTAAACACTATTCACTTAGCCATGAAAACCTCGGCAGAGGTTATAAAAGAAAAACATAGAGTGGGAATACAAATATTATCATAATTTAAAAAGCTGGACGGTGTAAGGTATTATTAGGAAGATTTAATACTCCATTTCTGCAAATTCATGTGTGTACTGTTACCCGAATAAGTGAATATATGCTCTAAAACGTCATTTTTAAATAAATTTGAAAAGAATGAATGGCCTTAGATATTTTTGCCACTTTCTGAGCATTAACTCTATTTTATTTAAAACTAGCGGCCGGCTCCGGCTTCGCACGGGTATAGAATATATAGTCTATGAAATGGATGTTATTATACATATGAACCTTCCTATTCAATCACTCTATCTATTTAAAAAATCCGCATCAAAATCCGTTGCGTAGTTTTAAAGATTTAAGCATACATATGGATATAGGGACAGAAAAAAAGACTTTCTTCTATACTATGTAGTGATAGAACATAATATTACAATGAAAAAAAAAATATTTTATTTTAGAGATGTTCATCAGTGCACTAGAGTAACCCACGATAAAAATGGTCTGTATATGTGTTTTAATACATTTGTTACCTACCACTCAGCGCTTACACGGCTTAACTCACTTACATGCTTGTTACATGCTTCACTAATAATAATATAATAATTGTAATAATAAATACAATAACATTGGCGTTCAGAGCCCACACTAAGAATAAATCTTGTGTCGTGGACATCTGTTTCCTTCTGAGACACAATATCCTATATTACGTACACATTATGATTATTTACATTCTATCTGTATTTGTAATTATATATATATTCGAGTGTGTGTGTGTGTGTGTGTGTGTGTGTGTGAGTGTGTGTGTTTGTTTGAGAATGACTGGGATGTTTATGTGTGTGAACTAGATTGAGGATTTGATGGAGGAGGGGAAGTTTGAAAGATATCATTATATATTATCACGTAGTAAATTTTCAGTCTCTTCATAATTTAGTTTTTTCAACCACCTAGTGATTGCGATTATGGTAATAACATAAACTAACTATATTGAATACTACTAATATTGAAGTTAAATACAACTAATTAAATTTTAACTCCATGATGGCTTTAAAATAGCACACGGTAATTTAGTAGGTTGTCTTACCTACTTAATGTCATTGGGTAAGTCAGCTTTTGGTCAACCCTAAGATTAAGATGACAATCACAAGTAATCAGAACGGATGACGTCACGTGCAGCAAGGCAGCCTTCACGCCTATCATCTTGCGACATTTGGAGCTAAATTGCGGCTGCCGGCGACATTTCTTGCGGTCACATTAGTTCTATTATGTGATGACAAAAAAAAATAATGGAATGGCGAAGGACAATCGAGTTCTTCGGTAGCCAATGTGTGTCATTAAGTTTTGATGTAATTCCGGGAGCATTAGAAGCTAAATTAGGCTGAACTTATTCAGGACCTTGTATAAGATTAGTTATTGTTAACACATGTTTTGTAGAATAGAGTTTGATATATTTTTGAGCATATCAGAAAAACATACAACAAGCAGGAACATTTAAAAAAAAACAAAAAAATGGAACCGACTCTAACACTCAAGTGTGAAATAACTTGTTGAAGTAGGTACCAGGATGGTGCAAATTTAACTGTTCGGTACCATAAGCACAATATTTTGATGTGCTTATGGTACCGATTTCGATAAGTTATCTCACACTTTTGAGTGTTGAAGTCGATTCCGTCGATTTATTTAATTACGATAATATACCTTATTCATGCCGAACGCTTTGCGGTCACCAATCTGGCAACGTGAGTTTTGTTAGTTTGATATCGGCCATGACTGAGATCAAAAGCCGAAAGGGCTCCCCTTTTGGCATCGGATTATACAAAACTTATCAGAATGCCTGACAGATGCGAAGCGTGACCGAAATGCTGGCAAAATCTCTGTGGCTGAATTAAACACGCGTGCTGAACTCGCTGAACTAAGGGTATGCTCACCCATACCTAATTAATTAAGAATATAAAGGTACGCTAGAGGTCCGGCATGCGTTCTTCTACGGGCTTTAATGTTGATTTGAAACTTATACAAAAATATCATCAAAAACCGTCAACCTTTTATGAATATAAGTATTATAAAACACGGGAATTTCTCACGTAATAAGTCAGAGGGCTTCGACTATAGTTTCAGTACGCGAACCGTGAGCGCCCCGTATTCTCCTTGAAAAAGACCACGGAATGTTGTTGAAACTATAGTCAGAACCCTCTGACTTATTACGTGAGTAATTTCCGTGTTTTATACATTCATAATGTGTCAAAACCACGTCAGTTTTAATAAGAAAACCGTCAACTTGTTTAGGAGCCCAGACTTCAATAAAAACATAATGAAGTACAGAATTATATAAACATGTGCTATAATAATGCTTTAATTTTAACATTTAACACGTTTTGTGACTTGACATGTTTTAGTAGGAAAACGATAGTTTCCTTAAAATCTTCTCTCCTTGTTGTAAAATCAAGCATAAAGGTTAATTTAATTCTTATAAATGACATAGATCAATAATAGATACCTTTATGTAGTTTACGCAGTACGTAATAAAATAATGATAAATCACTGGTTTATTTTTTCAAACCAATGCATGCAGTAAATGGTAAAACTAAAAAAAATATTCTAAACCTCAAACCGTTCGAAGAGAACAGCACTGTAATCTATTTTTTCGTTGTGGCTCCGCTTTTTAATTGCAATAAGCCATCGTCGAGGTATCTTCACGTTTTGTTGTATCAGGCTGTGGGCGTAAGCTACATGGTAAAATTCCCCCACTGTTTTGAAGTTTACTGAAACTTTACTTGAAGTATGTGGAGATAAATAATAATGCCATTTAGGTCATTTTGTTCCCCTGTGTCCTCGTTCCATTTTTTCACAATCGTGCACTTTCTCGGATACTAAACCTGTAATAATTCATAATAATATATTAATTCATAATTCTACACGGTAACACCTAAGGATATAGTAATTTAAAAAAACACAAAATAAAAATCTTCGCTGTCTTATTTTCCCGCCACGATGTCGTGACAAGTTTGTTCCAAATAATAAATGAATGATTATGACTGAAGAGATTATTATAATTAAAACAGTTTTACGTGCATATAAACTCTTTGGTCATTTTATTTTCACACACACACTGCTAAAGAATAAAAAGCGTCAGTTATTTGTTTGTTTTAATAGCGAATAAGTGCATCACAGCTTTAGTAGGTAGGTACAGCCTAAAAACGCTTGTGGGGAAAAACGGCTTGGATTTTCCGCACCGTAGCATTATTACGTAGAAGAATAATTAGATCGAATGATTAATATTATTATTACCTACGGTATATTGGCATACTTACCTATTGACACAATACTTAATATGAAGGATACTACAGTATTAACAATTGGAGAAAAACTGAGAGACTCAGTGTAGTATTTAGTAACTTGGAGCCGGATTTTGACCTATTTGTCATCCAGATTAAATAACATCACCATAGAATCCCAAGAATTTTGTCTCATATACACAACACAAATGGGGGAAATTATAGCGAGAGATTAAGATGTGAATATCGTGATTTATTTTCCAAAGAGACCATTATTATTGTCATCTAACACAGTAGTTTATTTACATAATTACGGAGAATGTGCTCGATTGTAGTATAAAATAATAAAAAAACAAATATTTGGTTCTTTACATCAATCCATAATAGCCTTAGACAAGATTAAATTAATTACCGCCACAATTTAATTGAACCCAAGGGCTAAATTTAAAAGTGAATTTTACCTCGCTTACTTAATGAAGATATTACTATTATTTATTTGTATACTTTTTATTTCAGCACATGACGTCACGGATATGAATTGTACAGCACTGCTATGAACTTGAAGCGCCTGCTTGAGACTAGCATATTTTCGTGCGGCATGTGTGTTATGCAATATTAACGAGCTATATAATTTCACAGATCGTGCGGAGTCAAAACAATAGAAAAAAAAGTATTTCATCATATGTTATTACATTTTTTTAATCGACTGTACCTTTTTTTAGTTTTTTATAACAGGTTTTTATAACTTTAAGATCGAGTGAAAATATTTTTCTCGATAATAGGCTTTAGTTTCATTAATAATGAATAATTTGAAATGTAGGATTTTAATTTTTATATAAGTATTCTTGCATCCCGGAAGTCCGGGCAGCTTTATATGTAGTGGCATACTAATTATGACTCAAACATAAAATATTTGTTTGAAACAAGATGATGTATTATGTACAACATATACATCACAATTAGTGATGTATATGTAGTGTTATTACAATTAGTATCATGTTTCTAACATATTTTTTTTATAAAAACGTAAAATACACGGCCTCAACAAATTACAATGCTTGACCATTTTAGGAAAGCGTTTTGTAAGACTGGCAATAGTTAGTGGATAACTTAAATGTTGGCTAAAGGACTAGTATCCAAAGCCGTAATATCATTAAAAAAAACTTAAATGTTATAGTTGTAGTTGTTTAATTGGAATCGGTTTGTTGTATTTATTTTAAAAAAGGCATTCATTCTAATTTATGAAGACTACGGTAATGGAGTACAGTCCAATAGTTAATTACTTAAAACACCCCATTTTTCACCAAGCTTTACCTAAAATGGGTTTTCTTTTCTTCACACGGCAGATCTAGTTCATCATTCACATTCAGTTAACACCAAGAAGGTTCTAATCGGTTCGCCAACAGTTAAAGTTTACGAAAAACAAATATTCAAACAGAAGCTAGTGATGTTCCCAAGAGAATTATTGATAATTAAAATTACTTATCATGGACCATCGATTGATAACGTGGGTATGTTCTGTTCCACCCAGTCGAAAGTTTAGAGTTAACAAAGAAAAAAATCGACCTGTATGCGTGGAATTGAGTACCTCCTCCATTTTTTTAAGTGCAAATGTCAGCTGCCAATATTATAATTTGAAGTTGGCGATTGTCGTTCCGGACGCAATTGTTACAGTTTTGGTGTTGATCGAATGAAGTTAATCTATGTGGAGTTTTTTTTTAATACTGTATAGATCTATCGATTTACCACTATCTAACTTGAGGGTCAGTGTCGATGTGGTCTAAGATGTTATTACGCTAGACCTAGAATGCTCACTGGCTCTCAAGGACTGCTGCCTGAACACACTATGTGTTTGGTGACAGTTTTTCAAACTTGAGGGTGGTAGCTTGCCAGGTGGGTGTTCAAAAGTATATTACCACCAGTTATTTCCGTGCTTATCCTTCATCATCATCATCTCAGCCATAGGACGTCCACTGCTGGACATCTGCCTCTCCCATTGATTTCCACAAGGACCTGTTGGAAGCGGCCCCCATCCAGCCCTTGTCTGCTTATCCTTATCCTATCACATTTAAACGAAAATGCGCTCTGAGTATGTGTGAATCTGTGTATATATATGTTGTAACATAACGTGTTGCAAAAATACCCGTATAGCCGAAAGGGGGTTGAATGGAGCCTTATAGCAAGTTCATTTACAATATTTGAGAACCGTACTATTAGATATTGTGTGACTTACCTACTGCCAAAAATAATAAAACCATTTATTTTTCATTGATGTACAAACCTTAAATCAGTAAAATTGAAGATGTGTGTGTGTTCACACACATAAACATGAATTGTTGACGAGATGTTTTTTTAAGATCATGGAGCCAGACAAACAGTAAGTCTGTTCTTAGGCAACGCTATAGTTTTAGTAATTTCACCAGCTAAGACTTTAAGCATGAAATTTTGTATAGCTATGTACGTCATCTCAAACATTAGATAGTAATTTTTATTTCATTTGCAACAGTGCACATGCTGTGTTGTAAAAAGGTGGTTTTTTTATCGACATTTCGATAATAATTTTAAAAGGTGGTTTTGCTTTAAGTCCATTAAGGGTTAAACATAATCGTAGTTTTTTTAAGTTAAGTTTGCCGCATTTCAATTTGAATTAATTTATTTGTATATAAGTATTAAGAGTTAAGGTACTATTGGACAATTTATTGACGAAAGTCACGAAGACGAAAGAAGAAAAAAAATTTTAAATTTCTTTATTTATATAATGAAATTTAAAATTTTTACTACTTTTGCGTGGAACATTTCCTTGAAATTAAAAGTACTGAATTATTACAGATAAAATATTTATAAGTCTTACCTATAAATATTTTAATTACAGGTTGAACCCAATTTATATTATATTCATTAAAAAAATATGTCAATATCGGTTTGAAACTTAAGGAGGCATGAGAAAAATATATACAAATTTTCTTTCTTTTTTGAAGTTATTTGAAATTCTTTTTAATTCATTATTTCACTCTTTTATGAATATTTTTACGCATTTTTGTTAATTGACATAATAATATCTTGATAATACTTTTCTTACAATACTTCTGATTGCTCCTAAAATTTAATAGTAGATGGACAGATAAAATGAGTCAATTCATTAGTAAAGATAGATACATTTAAATGTTGTTTTTGACAATATCAAAAGAATGAGCACCTTATTCAATAGTTATGATTGAGGCTCATGACCCTCACTTTCGATTGTTCTCATCACTAGCGCCCAAAACAAACATAGCCAAGACAATGAGCACGCAATGAATCATAGCCTCTTTGGTAATAGTCACTAATGACGGAGTTCCACTTTTGAAACGGCACCGAATGAATGTAAAAATGGAACACATCGATCAAATGTTACCATTTCGCATTACCAATAAAAAGAAAGACGTAACTCACTCGTAAAGTATGCTCGTTACGTCTTTCTTCCATTTTGTTACTTTGCCACATTACGTAATATATGTCTCCGATAGTCTATTGTTTTTTTTAGTAAGCGGTTTGAATTCAAGGCAATTTGCATTCGGTCGAAAATAGGAGAAGGTAAGTGATTATGGGCCGAGATAAAGATTGCGTAAAGTGCATTACCACAGACTAAGTATAAGACTCTGAATTGTAAATGGAGAGGCAGCGCTATTGACTATTCTGTGACCCAAAGACATCGATGAACATACACAATGAGAAGACAGTTAACAATTGTTCCAGTAAGTAGCAAAGGCCTCTGAAAAGGCTGAAAAAAACACAAAAAAATGGAACCGACTTCAACACTCGAAAGTGTGAAATAACTTGTCGAAGTCAGCCCCATGCGCACAATATTTTGATAATAGTGGTTCTTGAACTATCGTGGTACCGACTTTGACAAGTTATTTCACACTTTGAAGTGTTGAAGTCGGTCCCATTTTATGGTAGGTACATTTGTTATAGATGAAAGGTTAACATGATGTTTGTTGTTTGCGATAGGGGATAGGTTAAGCGGAAGAAGTAAGCTTCTCAAGGTTGCCGGTTTGTTCACTCATTCATTTACACTTTTCAAATACGAGTAAATCGTATATCTCTAAGTAATCAATTATAATTACGAGTTTCATGTCATGACTAATAAAATATTTAAAAAAAAACATCAGATACGATCGTATGGTCACGAAGCATGACGATATCGCAGTTTGACGTTTTCGAGAAAAACAATAGAATGTCTTTTCCTTGTTCAATAAGAAGTTCCACTTCATACCATATTGTTTTAAAGTCGCTGGTCCACATGCATGTCAGTCGACATGTTGAGTACATCTGAGTAGTATATGATAAATCAGAAATTCAAATGCAAAACAGAACGACCAACAGATGGGGCCTATTCAAATTTTAGAAATGAAATGTTCACGAGGGTATTTATTCACATTGCATGTCGCGTCGTGTAAGACTTAAAAGTAGAAAAAAAACCGGTTGAACTCCGGCGGTGCCAGCAGAAGTAAAAACTTGAACATGATTGATGATGATGATGGAAAGTAGCCTACCTATGTGTTATTCCGGGACCTGAAGTATCGACATACCAAATTTCATCCAAATCCGTTCAGCCGCTCTGGCGTGATTGAGTAACAAACATCCATCCATACTACTAGGCTACTACCGCGTCCGCGAGCGCCCTGTATTCTCCTTGAAAAAGACCACCAAATGCGGTTGAAACTATAGTGGAACCCTCTGACTTATTACGTGAGTAACTCCCGTGTTTTATACATTCATGATCCATCCATACTTTCAGATTTATTATATTAGTGGGACATGTAGAATTAACATGATGACTTTTTTTTTTAAACAATGAAATCGTTCGTCTATGGGGGGGTTGTTATCGACGTTTTGTTAACTGAACTAAATAATACTTTTAACAAAACGACACATCAAGTATAACTACCAACAAATGAAAATGTTCCTTATTCGTAACACATGTAAGTCTAAATTTCAACGGCGGTCAACTTTCCCTTCGTTTTATGAATTCGATGACGTCACGTCTTGACGTCCTGACGTTCTAACGCGAGGTGTCCTGACGAGAGCTTAACATTTTTTCCCCATACAAAAGTGCACAACGCTGCTAAAGAAGTTTTCATTTCAAAAATCCAATTTGGTTAATAAACTACATATACACATACACATATCAAACATATAATAATCAAACATCAGAAACTCTTTTTTTGAAATCGGATAAAAATATGACAGCTAAATGTCAATGTTATCGAATATGAAGTTAATTGAATCCGCTATGTCAAAGGCAAAGCCGTGTTTACACAACTCAAGCGCTGAGTCAGTCAATGTGGGCATTCGAGCTTTGTGTTGTAACGTGCCACTTGACTCGCCCGTGTCAACGCACCTACGCGTACGCAGTCTAAAGTCACAACATCCGATACTTACGTCGCTGTAACCAGCCGCTAAGATAATATTATGCTCATGGATTGTGTACCTTTCAATACAATAATTAATATTATGGGGATATTCCCCAAGTAATCACTTGTTTTCGTTGCTAGATATTTTAGCACAGCTGCATGCGTCATGTTCACGACTAATGTGAATTGAAGAAAACAACAAACGCGAAAGAAAGAGGTTAAACAGTTTTATTTACCCTCCTATTCAACTTGGTCGGGTTTCCTCTACGCGATCGAATCAGAAATGAGGAGATCCGTAGAATAAACTTATCTTAACCGTAGAATAGTAAAAGTAGGTATTTTTAATTCTTAAATAAACTACTATTCGTTGAGGGAGGTAGCAAGCCAGGTGGGTATTCGAAAGTACCCTACCACCATGCTGGGAATTTGAGCCAGTGAGCATTCTAGGTCTAGCGTGATAACATCTTCGACCACATCGTCACTGACCATCAAGTGAGATAGTGGTCAAACGAAAAAAAAATGTCTACCTGATTGAGCCAGGCTTTGATGAGTTTTGACCATACCCTTCAAACACAGTAATGCGAATACTGGCTGGCGGTAGAAATAAATATCGTGGCAGTACTTCCCCCGGCGAACTCTCCCATAGAGTGCTACTGCCCTTTGTCTTATCAATTTACTAATTATCAAATGACATTTAAAGGTAGTGAATAGATAAAACAAAGGATTTAATCCAAATGCATTCGGCAGGCGTTGGAGTTGACTCATGGCGGTAATAACCCGTCATTGCGGCTCATTAACCATTGCCATAGTTTCCAGTTTAAGTATAAATTATTGCCGTCGAAATTGGCTTTTATGTCATCGTGGGATCAGATTTTGTAATCTAATATAATGGGATTAAATACAATAATCCTTGAGCGCGTTGGCGGTATGTATGGTTAAGATTAAGTAAATTAAAGATGACAATGGGTCTAAATTCACCACATATAACATAGTGGCTTGTAATAAAATTCGATTATAAATTGAGTGAGTTTTTTAATTATAAATTAAATAGTTATATATATAGGACAATTATATAGGACAACATTCACACAAGATCTTCAGGTCCCAAACTAAGCAGAGCCTATGGTAACCTGATGACTGATATATATACTTATTTATATACATACTTATATATATACTTATATAGATATACACACCCAGACACAGGTCAAACAAACATGTTCATACACACAAATGTTTGATCTATCCGGGAATCGAACCCGGGTCCAGCGGTTCAGAAGGCAGAGTGCTACCAACTGCGCCAACCAGCCAGTCGATTTATGTTAGATAATTATTAAATAAATCGGTCGCTCCGAATTGCTTTAGCCTAGCATGGTCGTATGAAAATAAAATTGAAATGTATTAAAGACATGCATGATAATGTTAAATTGTTAATTGTCAAGCGATGGTAATTTTATGTACCTACATATCACCCTCAAGAAAACTCAATTTGTTTGATGATGTGAAACACAATTTCAAAGACTATGTTGGTCAAGTACCGCTTATTAAATCCACCATATTAAAGTGCTCCAGTTATTTCAACATCACTAGCACGCAAATCTCGCAATCTTCAATTTGGGCATAAATCACACAATGAAATTACATTATAAAAAGTTCAACAATCTGTCCGCAAGTCACATGTGACCGAGGGGCACAATCATTTGTAACCGTCTCTTCTCAATCTAAGAATCGCCGCGAGACATTATTAACATCGTAAGGGCATAAAGACGAGATCACACTTGAGGATATTGTCGAGCGATTTTCGAGGAATCCTTTGCTGAAATTGCACGCTTTAATGGTCATTATTGTGGCGATGTTTAAGACATCGCCATTATAACTTAGGTCTTTTTAATTTGTTTTGTAAGTCTACGAAGGTGTGCAAATGAGATCCATGAATCAAACATCTTTACCAACTCTTTATCTTTTGAAGCGATGATAGCTCAGCGGAGGGAACGTCAGCTGTCAAACTGATGGACACTTTCGATCTCCAACAACAGCTTGAGCTTCCGGTGAAGGTAACACCGTTATCAAATTCCCAGCATGGTGGTAGGGTAATTTCGAGTACCCGCTTGGCTAGCTACCACCCTCAAGTTTGAAAAACTGTCACCGAACACATAGTGTTTTCAGGCAGCAGTCCTTGAGAGCTAGTGAACATTCTAGTTCTAGCGTGTTAACATCTACATCATATTTTCAATTTATCTAGATTCTTGATTGGAAATTCTCGTGAGTTTGACACATTATTATATATATGTGATATCCGGCTTTACTCACGTTTATAGTCGAAGTTTCGACCTAGGTTTCGAGCATGTCACGCATGTCAAATTCACCTGAGGATGAGCATCGGACATGCTCGAAACCTAGGTCGAAACTTCGACTATAAACGTGAGTAAAGCCGGATACTACATATATATAATTATTATCTAGATTCATTCAAGTTTTACGTTTAGAATTCTTCACGATACGTACCGAAGTACTGTGGTAGGTACGGCTTCATTTGTGACTGACTTCGTGAATGATTTTGAATCACCACATTTTGTGATTATTTTTGTACTTAGATTTTGGAGTTTCAGTTTCTGTTAAATACATAATTATGCAGGATAATATTCTGAATAATAAAGGTGTTTTACAATGTTTTAATAACCGCATTGATATTTGACTAATATACTTGAAATTAAATAGTGGCTAACGTAGGGCACGATTGAGTAAGCAAGAATAGTACAGTTTCATGGTAAATTCATGTCTCAACATAATGTTTTGTAATACATTCTATACCTACAAAACTACATATGTAGTTTTCAACAAAAATCGTGCCCTACGTTACGTGCCACTATTTAATTTCAAGTATATTAGTCAAATATCAATGCGGTTATTAAGCCATTGTAAAACACCTTTATAACCTTGAACTATGGCAGGGACCGCCAAATAAGTCGTGGTCACGGCACGCTAATGTGAGCTCGGCATGACATACTGTGCTATTGTGTCTACAGCCTAGGAAGCGGTTTTTATTATATTTTTACACGTCAGCAAGGACGCCCCCTTAAATTTTATCCCGGATATGAAACCATGAGTGATATATTTTTCATTAAAGATTGAATATTAATTGAATACTGGCTGTTAAATTATCCAAAATGTTTGAAAAATTTTGGCCAGACTTAAAAACAGCTTCATATGCAATTCACTAATTTAGTCTAGGTAAGAGCGAGAAAAGCGTAGTTGTCATGAAAAGCGATGGTGATTTTGATGTTTCTCAATATGAAAATAGATTTAATAATGGAGTATGTCGCTGGGTATAAAAAATTTACTACAGCTAACTATAGTTCTTATTATATTTGGCTCACATAATTTACTATATTTCAATCGAGATTTTATTTTAAGCAGATGAAGAAGACCTCGTCGTACGTTACGAAATCAGATCGAGAAAATTCTAAGGGTCAAATCAAGAGTACTCTAAACAAGTATCGGGATCGTAACAATTGGAAGGCTGTGGTCTCTGCCTACTCCTAGGGAAAAGAGGCGTGAATGGGGCTCAACAATATTAAGGTTGAAGTCATATTTCTAACAATTCTTCTTTCTAGCTGGTAAATATCAGACGCTCCATATTGACTTGGAAATATATCGAGTTGAATTGGAAATGCTCATTTAACTTACTATTCATTTGTTTCAATTAAGTGGAATACTGACGTCGATGTTTTGCCGAAAGATTGCATTCACAACAAAGATGCACTGTAAAAATAAGCCGACACACATACAATTCAAATTTTAGTTGAATATAACTGATTGCGTCAATCATTCAATTATTAATAATATAAACAGTGTGTTAACTGAACTTGCGACAGATTCATGTCAGATAGTATGAAGCTTAATCATAAAGCTTAAACAATCGTAAAATCTAAGCACAACCCGCCTACGCGTCGTTTAATATGAACTAACCATTCGATTTATGATTAAATGGATCGTGTGAATAGACCTTTAAATTAATTACCTACGTGAAATTATTTAACATTCAATTCCTTATTTATAATGTTTATTTTGTGTATTGAATAATAATAATAATTATTTGCTGCTAATATTATTGTGAATCTTTATATTGGGATATTTAAAAAAAAGTATTAAGTAATAGTGGCACCCCGCGGTTTCGCCTGCGTCGAATTACTGTTTTTCCGTTCCCGCCAATATTATATGTTAATATGAGGTAGATGTCGCACAAGCGCGCGGCAACTGAGGCGGCAAAATTAAGTCAATTGTAGTAATTTTCATTACGACGCGTATTTCAAGCGCAAGTCTAAACATATAGCTATCCTTTTCTATATTATTTGTACCGTATTATCTGTCGCAGTAAGCATGTATATGTCGTAAAGGAACAAAATCTGAGCACCACGCAGTATGAATATACGTTATTTTTATTAAAATATCATTGGTTCCCGCATTTTTTTAACGCGATTATATATCTTACTACGAAAAAGATTCCAAATAATTTAACAGAATATAAACCAAATCATTTGTACATTTTATATAAGTAAATTACACTAGTTAAATTGTTCGCTGCAAATAGGAAGGCTTATAAAGTAAAAGTGTTATAGATGTTTCATAAAACTGTATGAAACGTCACGACACACGGTTAGCATAATATCAAGTTAGCAACTTAAGTTTTAATGAAACATAGATAATAATAATGGTGCCGTGGTGGTACCGGCCTAGAATAGTACTCCCCCATCTCCTCCCGTGGGTGCCGTAAGAGTCGGCTAAGGGATCACGTACCAGAAGGTGGGCAGCAGCGCCTTCTCAGGATCGGAAATCATACTGCGCTCGCCAACCCGCCTGCCAAGCGTGGCGAGTATTGGCAAATCCCCCCTATACGGGGGAGGCATATGTCCAGCAGTGGATGTTTAAGTGCTGAGAAAAAAAAAAAAAAAAAAAAAAAAATAGATAATAAAAGTAAAACAAAGTATTGAGCTAGTAATATCGACTAGCACTTACTGATGGTTATGATAAAAAGAGTTTTAAAAAAGCTGAATATAACATGAGACTAATTTGACTTCTCATATAAAAACCGCATTATTGCTTTTCATCTTCTTCTTCTCAGCTATGTGCGTCCACTGCTGGACATATGCCTCCCCCATATAGGGGTGGGGGGGATTTGCCAATACTCGCCACGCTTGGCAAGCGGGTTGGCGAGCGCAGTATGATTTCCAATCCTCAGAAGGCGCTGCTGCCCACCTTCTGGTAAGTGGTCCCTTAGCCGACTCTTACGGCACCCGGCGGGAAGAGATGGGGGAGTACTATTCTAGGCCGGTACCACCACGGCCGCTTGCTTTTCATCAAATGAGATAAAATACAAGCTCATTAAAAAATATTTAAGTAACATCTACATATTCAAATTGGTTTTGTTTGGAGTTTTCATGACTTGCGAAAATTCAAAAAATCCCTAATTGAATTATTACGTAAACGACATTACAAAAAGCAATTTTCCCACATACAAGTCCACTTCGTCTACCATACATAATTGACAAGATTGCGAGAACTAAAAAACAATCGTATTTGGAATCGAATCGTAGGACCGAGCATCGAGTATTACTCAATTCTACCTTAGGTCACAGCTAAAGCAATTCCCATACAGCGTAGTCCTTAAAATTGCAGACCTAAAATGTATGCTAAAGGCACAATGCAATGTGCTAGTGGAGAGCAAATATCTTGCACTGTCATCGCCTACATAAATAGCGTCACCTCGCAAGTTATCAATTTACGATAGTTAAAATTTATCGTAAATTAATATTTATCGATGTTTAATTGTTTCGCAGTGATTGTTTATGTGCAAATTTATGGGTGCCGACAAGCTGTAAGATCGAGTTACATTAAACAGAACATCAAATTTTATGGTTAGATGTTTGACCTTGAAACTTTTGAGCTGTGGCAGGTTAATAGCATTTTTTTAAAGAAATTTACAATTTGAAATAGGTTATTTTATTCTAGGCGCGTCCCATTTATAAACAGTCCTCGATTTGTCAACCTTAATACCTTATAGTATTAGGTAAGGTATGCATATTGCATGCATATTGCTGGGACTTAAATCTTAACTTACATTCCTACTTTATAATGTTTGACCAATACTTCCCTCGAGGGTCAGTGACGATTTGGTCAAAGCAATCTTGTTCTAGCGTGAGTACATCAATTACGCTAGAACAAGATTGCTTACTCAAGGACTGTTACCTGAACACACTTCAAGTTTTTCAATCTGTCACTAAACACAAAAAATACCCTACTACTAATATGCTGGGCATTTGTAAGGATGTTGCCTTTACCGGATACTCAAGCCGTTGTTAGGGAACGAACCAGCATCAGTCAGTTCGACGGCAGATGCTTCTACCGATAAGATATCATCGCTTCAGTAATTCAGAGTATACTTGCTACTTCAGAGCAGTTTGCATTAGTATTAGTTTGCAGTAAACCTATACGCACTATATGCACCTAGCATGAAAGTTCCTCATTGGTAGTTCCAACATGTGATGTGTTTTTAGTCGTTTTGTTTTTATTTTTTCTAGAATCTCTATAAGTTATGTCATAACAAAGCATCTTTCAAAGTAAAATTCAGGTTTCAAATTAACTTGAGTTGCGATGTTTACTTCACCTATTAACATATGGAGATGTCTCAAGAGAACGCGACAAATTTGTAATGCATCGTCCACACGAAACGCTTGCTCGTGAGAATTTCGTCTTTGGCCTCTAACTGTTGTTGCCAACATTTGTTTTTTCAGATTTGACACGAACGCGTCGACTGCCGTCCGTCGATTATTGCTTGTTATTATAGATTGTTCGATGGAATCAGCGGGCGCAAGTCACAAGAACTCCGCTGATGGCAATTGAGTGGCAATGTATGTGTCAATTTTAAACGTTGAAAATATACCATGCGTTTATTGCGTATTGCATAACTATACAATACAATACGAATGAGTATACAAATACTCATTATTGCATATCATATAAATGAAATAGGAATATAAGATAGTACATTATAATAGTATAGCGATCGGCGGTCTTATCGCTAATGCAATCTCTTACAGACAACCTTGGAATGGATATAAAAAGATAGATACATGGCGGTGTGCAACAAGAAACTAAAGTATACACATAAATATAACACAATAATTAACCTAAATTACTAATACATATATAATATAGTACCAGTAGTAGCTATAGTTCTATAACAATAAAACCAATTAGACATTATACGCCACTGCCAGTTCACGAACCTATTGGCTCGAAAGATTAAATGTTATGCTAACTTTATATAAAAAATAGATTATTTTATTGCTTATTTGGTCACGCACCTCTGATAGATTTTTATACACGTTTATCGGGTGTAGAAAATGAAATGAGATTGCTTTAATATAGAAAAAAACACTCAAATACAAAAACTTAACAAATGTAATAATAACGTAAGCGAAACGTAATCTAAAACTACAGTATTACTAGATAATTTTGTTCACTTTTCAAATCGCCAATTCTTACTCCCTACACCACCACACAAAAAGTGGTCTCCCACGGCTATTACGACAAGTGCTTTATCCGACTGCTAATTGTGCACGTTTGGTTTTTTGTCCAATTTGCGACTTCTACCACACAAGGAAATCGATTTAACTCAACGCGATCGATTTACCATTCGATTGTGGAGATCCGTGAATACATTCTTAAATTGTTATAGGTATATATGATACAGGGATAAAATTCGCTGAACGAAATGAAATATTGTAAAGTAAATATTATTATTGTTTAAAATTATTTATTTTGTATATATATTTTATCGTTATTACAGAATAGTAGTAAGATTTCTACTCTCTTACTACTATATTATATATTTGTATAATTTTTTTTTTGTCTGTTTAAGTTGATGCTTCAGAATATCACGCAGAATAACTGTCGATAGGGGGAGAAAATTTGTATTATAATAATTTATTATTTTACATATTACTCTACTATTATAATTACCTCTAAATGTATAATCTGGTTTTTTTTCGTGGATCATCCTATACACAATATACATAATACCAACCTTCCTTTATTTGTTCAAAAATGCTTACGTTAGGTAATATAATTTACGTACAGAACCCTATTGTCAACTTATCTTGCATGGGCTTGGCCAAAAATTTGATTCAAATGTTAGTTAAAAACGCGAACTAAAGTAGGAAACGAAACAAAGGTCACACACATCATGAATCTATAAAGTTAACAGTTAATTATTATAATGTAAGTAATTGACAATATGTTTTGTTTGATGCATTAATGGATTATTGCATCGTGAGGTGATCATGTTTGGTTATCATAAACCAATATTGTATTACCTTGTAAATATTAAATGTGTTTAAATTTAAATTGAAAGTGAACTTCTAAGACAAAAGAAGTCTCGGACCTTGAACCTACATTCTCGGACCATGATTATAATATATTCTTACACGCCCCTAGTGGTAGTGGTGGGGCGAGCGGCAGACTGGCTATATAAGCCAGACAGAACCGAAGCGCGCACACTTTTACTCGGGCGCTCGCCGGCATCGGACGTCGACGCAATGATACGTCATTGCGTAGTAGAAGTGGAAGGGGCGACCGACGTTACGTCACCGGCGCGGCTGGCTTGGACGAGTCATTCTACTTCGGGACATCGTACTGAGCGGACGTGCCTTATTTAGTCCACTGTTGGACACTTCTACCTGGGTACTCGGAGACATCAGACGTGGCTTGGGAGTCTACGTGAATTGTTGTCGTGTTTGGTGATATCGCGTTTTGTTATTTAATTTCAATGAAAAATATTGATAGTTCGCTTTGTATTTTCTGTTTAAAAATTGAATACACTTTTGATCGTCAAGATCAGAACTGGGATTCGCTTAAAAACACGCGACCTTGATCGTTCGCCATCTCTCTAGCTGCGAATAACTTTTTTTCGGATTACAAACCACAACACGTTAATTACTTTCTTTGTTCTATTGTTTGTATGTTTTACTGTGGAAATATCACGGTTTGTGTGAATTTAAATTTTGGAAATTACTACGAGGATCTATTGTTCATTTTTGTTTGCTAAATTGTTTTGCATGCCGAACTATCACGTCAAGTGCGCTATTGTCGCACTCCATTGCTTCCTGTGATTGCGGGTGAAGCCAGTGCGTAGTCTGTCTAAATGCTAAATGTTGTGTGAAATAACAACGTAATTAATTTGAGCAATTTCTGACCGTTTATAAATTCTCAAAGTACCCACAGTTTTATACCGCCGTTAAATGAAGTTGGTTTAAGCTCCCGTGAAAATTCCACATAGCGCCTAGTAAGTGAGATTGATACCAAGGAAGTAGAACGCTCTTGTAGTGTTACAACTATTGTGTTTCAAAATTTTAGCATCTGCTAAAATTACAACAAACACATCCGTATTTGTCTGTGCCATTTTTAGTAATGGGCGCGTTTGTCCTGTTGGCTACTGACATTTGAAGCTGGAAAGCATAGATCTGCCGATGCGGCATTAGAGCAGACAATTGTACGACATTCTATTGAGCGAGTACTATTATTTACTCAGTCATTTTTTAACGTTTTTTGTGTTTACCCACAAAACTAAATTTCATTCCAAGCGATCAAAGTTGCTAATTCGGAAGGCTTATAAGTAAAGGTCAGGTAGGCCGAGTCCTAGGAAGGCGGACGTTTTACCAATACTGATGTAAAAACCAAATTGTGTTTATTTGTTTGAAATAATTCGCAGAATTTCGGCCTGGCAGACGAATTCCCGATACGTGTGGGCTCTGGCTTAGCTGGCGCATCCTCGATACGTGTGGGTTCTGGCCTGGCAGACGAATGCCTGTTGTGCGAGCTCCGGCCTGGGAGATGCATTCCTATTGGGTGTAGGCACCGGCATTGTGGCTATATCGTGCCCCGACATTGTGGTACTCGCAGCCCCGACATTGTGGCTATATCGTGCCCCGACATTGTGGTACTCGCAGCCCCGACATTGTGGCTATATCGTGCCCCGACATTGTGGTACTCGCAGCACCGACTTTGTGACTATTTCGTACCTCGACATTGTGGTTCCCGCAGCACCGACTTTGTGACTATTTCGTACCTCGACATTGTGGTACCCGCAGCACTGACTTTGTGACTATTTCGTACCTCGACATTGTGGTACCCGCAGCACTGACTTTGTGACTCTTTCGTACCTCGACATTGTGACTCTTTCGTACCTCGACATTATGGTACTCGCAGCCCCGGCATTGTGGCTATTTCGTGCCCCGACATTGTGGTACTCGCAGCCCCGACATTGTGGCTATCTCGTGCCCCGACATTGTGGTACTCGCAGCCCCGACATTGTGGCTATTTCGTGCCCCGACATTGTGGCTATCTCGCAGCTCCGACAATGTGGCTATGTAGAGTTTGACGGCATTTCGTAATGCATATTAGAATCGGTATGAAAAGTGGCTGATGCAGTAAGATGTGTGTGATGAATGTATTGAAGAGATTTAGCTCACGTAGGTATAGCTTGGAGTGTATCGGTGATAGAGGGCCGTGATTGTGTGATGAATGAAAGAATAGAAAACTACACATGCTGTTTTGGCGCGGCGAATGTGCGCTGAGTGTTTGCTCTTTGCTTGTTTGCTGAAGGCGGGGTCTCGTGGCACACGAGCTCTGGCAGCTATTGCTGCTACTGCGACGAATGGACTTTGCCGGGTGCTTCGTTCGGCCTTCTTCGCGAGTTGTGAGCCACGCCACATGAACATCTGCATTATTGGCTACATGCCTAGTGATTTGCTGGGCCAGCGTGTGGATAAGTATGTCAGTAAGCCAAGTTTGTGTCAGACGGAACGATTCTCAGCACAACATGTGTTGTGGTGTATTGTGTTAACGAAAAAAAGTCTGAAGAACCTGACGGGGACGTCAGGGTGTCAGGAGAGGCCGTCTTACACGCCCCTAGTGGTAGTGGTGGGGCGAGCGGCAGACTGGCTATATAAGCCAGACAGAACCGAAGCGCGCACACTTTTACTCGGGCGCTCGCCGGCATCGGACGTCGACGCAATGATACGTCATTGCGTAGTAGAAGTGGAAGGGGCGACCGACGTTACGTCACCGGCGCGGCTGGCTTGGACGAGTCATTCTACTTCGGGACATCGTACTGAGCGGACGTGCCTTATTTAGTCCACTGTTGGACACTTCTACCTGGGTACTCGGAGACATCAGACGTGGCTTGGGAGTCTACGTGAATTGTTGTCGTGTTTGGTGATATCGCGTTTTGTTATTTAATTTCAATGAAAAATATTGATAGTTCGCTTTGTATTTTCTGTTTAAAAATTGAATACACTTTTGATCGTCAAGAATATATTATTAAATTATAATACTAATTGCAATATTAGGCTACTACAAAAACATTTGAGCAAATCATCTGTTTATCTGATTGTCAAACAGAAATTATTATCTTTTCTTTTTCTTTTCAACAAACTTGATCAACAAGAAATCTTATTAAATCAGTTAACTTTTATTATTTTGGTACATTTAATTATTATCAACCAAACAATATCTGATGAAAAATGATCTGTTTCTGCGTTAAAGGAAACTTACCTCAAAAGAGATAATTAGTGGCCGTAATCTTCAAAGTAAATGTGGAATGTTGGCTGGCCCACGAGGACCGGTGTCATTGGTGACGCTATTTTTTTTAAGAAAAAGGCTAGCCAGGCGAGCTATGGAAAGTACCACACCACCAAGTTGTGGATTTGATAACGATGTTACCTACACCCGAAGCTGAAGAGTAATGGGAATGGAACTACACTCATCCCAGAGCAATACTATTTTAGCCAATAGATAATAATCTATTGGCCAATGGGGGCTAAAAAGAGTTTTTATGGTCAGAAACAATAATTAAAATATAAACACAATAAAATATATCTTTAATCTTTAACTTTTTTATATTTTAATCCTACTTAATATTATAAATGCGAAAGTTTGTGTGGATGTCTGTATGTGTGGATGTTTGTTACTTCTTCACGCTTAAACGGCTGCACCGATTTCAACGAAATTTGGTATGGTGATAGTTTAAGCCCTGTATTAACACACTACTACTTAATCCCGGAAAAAATATAGTTCCCGTGGGATAATGAATAAAGTAATTAAATAAATAAATGAGTTAGCGGGAACGTCGTAATCCACGCGGGTAAAACAGCGGGAGCTACTAGTGTATACTAAACGTTAAAATATAAAAAACACATTGATCGAAGTTCGACACGAATCAATCGACACGATTTCATATCTTGTATCAATCCAAACCATAAATATGCAAACAGACTAGCTAGGACATTCCATCGTTGAGTTCTATCAACGACCAAGAACAGTATCAAAACGAAACGACCCTTCTATTCACAAATATTCAAAACCTTTCAGATCCCGAACAAGTATTTCAACAAAAGATGTTTTAACTGCTTTTCCCTTTTTGTTGTGTCAAAGCATACTTGATCCGCAGTTAAATAAATCTACGTTCTACGACTATGGTTAGCGTTTAGGGCGGGAAAACGGGCAAATCCATGGGAAAAGCCACCGAAGCAAATATTTGAAAAGTTTGGTAAAGCACCTGAGGTCACCACGACTGTCCACTTGATTGAGGACTTGTACAGAGCTGATGAAACACAGAGAAAAAAAAGTTTGTAGAATTATAGTTGAGAGCGGTTAAATAAATTAAATATCTTTAATCAGCGTCTGCTAGAAAAACGTGATCTTGGGCTCTGGGAGTGATAAGACACTCATAATGACATCAACAAAAACGGCTCCCTATTAAACTACATTTCTATGTTTTTACTACTATTTTTCATTTTACTTATTATAGGCATTTTTTAAAAAATTAATAGGTCTTGTGTTGACCGCTGACTTTACGGTCAGTGACAATGCGGTCAAAGGTGAAATCACGCTACCTATAGATAGAACATTGACAAGCCCTTAAGGAAAGCTGCCTGCTACCTGTCTTGTTTTCTTGTGCCCTTGAGAAATAACAAGTATTTATTGCAAAATTTATGTTAATTAGTTGAGTAATTATGTCGTGAAAGTATAAAAATCTACCAATTGCTTTTGTAGCATTTATTATTGGAAGTTAGGATCAGGTTTCTGTAAATAATGTAATCCCGGTAGCATCCCTTATATTTTAGGGAGGGTGCTCACTACTCTTTATACATATGCTATACGAAAAGAGGCACACACTCTTTCCCCTTATTTTATTTCTCGACTCAATACACGCTCTATTTTGGTCCTTCGCCTCAAGTGTTTGCCCTTTTCCCTTTATAGGAGTCCAAAGGGTTCGCGAGAAGAATACCGAGTGTGTGATACCAGAGTATGCTATTTAAGCATAATATGGCCATAGGAACATTTGTCTCTTGATTTCGTGAAGGCACGAACTAGATAACGCACAAACACCTGATGACATCAGCTGAGACTAGATTTCTAATAGTAAATATCTTTTTTAATACTAAGGGCATAATGAGACAGACATGGGATTTCTCAGAAAGAGGTGTATTGCCAATAATATAACACACGGCCAATGTGCCTTGCCTTACGACTATTGACGGAAGACAATTACCAGGACCTTAAGCTTGAGTCTTCGTTCAAAGAGCGGAAGTGCTCCGTAGAAAATGCCACTAAACGGCATCCACCCAAGTAGAAAAAAAAAAGTTGTTAAATGATGCCTAGCCTAAGTCAAATGGGTAAAATCCCGCGAGTGATTTATGTGGGCGTCTAACTACGCATAATTATGTCTTCGAAAAGTACAGCTTTAGTGACCTTTTCATTAATATGTTATAAATCTGAAAGGTATAAACTTATTAGGTATATCAAAAAATATTTCGGATCAAATATCTGGCATCAGCTTGTGACTTATTCAATTTGGTTCCAAATTATTTTAATTCGTACCAATGTATATTTCTCTTTTTATGTTAGCGATGACGTGTCCTCAAAAAGTATTGCTATTTCTAAGGAGTGAGCCCTTTAACTTGGCTCTCCTGTTATCCCTTCGGTTGGTCCTTCAAGTGTCGAATGACCGTTTCCTTTGCTATTTTATTGCTTGTCCTTCGTACACCGTAATTGTATTAGGTGTGCGTGAAATATCAAGGGTTGGGGTGTAAGATTGTTTATGTAGGTTGTAAAAATGATTGCTAATGTGGATTGTAGCAAAGGAGTTCCAGTTATGTAATAATAAAGTCTACAGTTATGTTTTACATATAATAATATTAAAACACACGTTCATAATTGCTTTACACTGTTTTTTACGGGTATAACGTGGTACTTACGCGTAGTCGATATCACAATCGACAATTGTTTCGGCTTCTTCCGGAAGCCTTCATCAGGATCTTGAGTGCGGTGCGTTAGTCGTAACGTCCCGTCTCGCACTGCGGGCGGCAGCGCGTGATGCTCGACAGGACGCCGCGTATGTTTTACATACTTTATTAGTTTACCTTTTGACCACTAACTCATCAGATGTTAAGTAATGATACCATGTTGCAGCACGGAGGCTTCACGACTTTTTGACAAATCTTTTTGTAAATCTTTAAAATTCTGTTATCAAAGCATGTCTGCTTATAAAATATAGTTACTATAATTAAAATATATATATATAAATAATATAATTATGCCTAGTAAAAATACATATATTGGAAGTATGTTGTGACGAATGAGTCAGTGAGTCAGCCACGGTTTTTTAATATGTATACGCAGATAAAGATATACTGTGTTTACGGTTTTATAGTGAAATTTCTGTTGAAGAAATGATTTCGTAGAAATGTTGTACTTAAAGTATGCCATGGTCATGGGATACTATTACAAGACGCTGAAGATATAAGTTATTTGTTGAAAAAGGAAATACTTTATTTAGGTGTATTATACATTTATATGTGTTTCTATTATATATAGACACATTTATATATGACATGTATATATTATGCGAAAGTCAACAATGAAGACAAGTGTCAGCAATTGATAATAAATATGTATTAAGGTAGGTATATTATTTTGTTATGAAGTGGGATAAAAGATATATAACTAAAAGAGTGTAAAAATAAAGGCAAAGGTAAAATAACACGAAACATCTTATACAAAACATTGCTTTTCTCATACTGAATCTTCTAAAAAAACATTTCAAAATCACACACACACGCACACACACACACGCACATACACACACACACACACACACACACATATGCAGATTTTCACACACCACGACGAGCCAGTTATATCTGACGTGCCTATATAGCGGCAGAGACTGTCTTACATTAATGTAATGTTGTTGTTAATAAATAAATAAAATAAATAAATAAAAAATAAACATATATTAAATAAATAAAATAAATAAATAATAATGATGGATATAGATGTAGAGGAAGGCCGATGAGGGTGTGGATGGACTGTGTGAAGAATGATAGTATGTTGATGAAAGGTGTGAGCACTGAGAGGGCTTAATATGATAGAAGAGAAAAGAAGAGAAAAATATGTGCCGATCCTTCCTAGTGTGGAATAAAGACAATCAGAATAAGAAGAAGGTATATTATTATCTATTGATATTTTGGTTATTGATTCGTAAACTGGGCGTTCCAATTAAAACATGAAATGTAGGTATAGTTAAAGCATGGGTAGCAAAATTACATACTCTGTGCGAACATAGCATGCAAAATCATATCTATTAATAAATAATAAATCACTTTAAACAATTACAATAATAACCATTGGATATAAATCAAAAGAGAGATCACAGAAAAATTTTTCAAGTTGTATGCTTCTGATATGTTTTGATGCACTGAATAGTGAATAAAAAAGAAATAACGATTAAAAATTTCATATCCATGATCAAATGCTAGCTCATACTTGGCTCAACGAATGATCGTTTTAATTCATCGGGGCAATGCATTCTAGACACGCTGCCAACCGATAGCGTGTGAGATCATTTGAGTCATCTATAGGCTGGCAACAGCTAGTGGAGTGCTCAAATGTTATCGAAGTAAATTTAGTTTAATGAATAGTTTTTAATTTTCTATATTATATACAGCAAATGATAATGGCCCTAATTCTGTTAATCACATAAACTAACTAAAATTCACTAAAATTCTTCAAATTGAAATAGCTTGTATTCTATTTACGCTAAAATTCAAATTCGTATTTCCAATTGGATTCCATACAACGCTCTCACTAATATTAGACGAGTTTTATTCAACTGTTGGCCAATTGCGGGTAGTTTTAGGAGGCACCAAATAAATGGCAACTTAATTTCGCTAAAACTACCTGCAAATTTAATATATATATATATTAATTTTAGTGATGTTATTGATAAGTCTCATACTAATTTAGACTTTATCGTAACCGCATAAGAACTGATTTAGTTTTCCAAACTTTTAGTTTAGTTCAGTTGAATAAGCGAATCACTACCATATATGGCATATTTAACCTTTGATTTTTTTATTCTTTTTTATACACACAAGGTCTTCAAATCCCAAACTAGGCAGAGCCTGTACTAAGGTAACCTGATGACTGATATATATACTTATATACATATAACACCCAGACACAGGTCAAACGACATGTTACAGATTATGTGGTTTTATCATAGTCTGGCTACATTAACAATGTACTAACATGAATTAACCTCATTATCTCCTCAAAGCGAACGTTCTAAGAGACTATTTTGATTCGCCCATGGCGGTGTTGCCTGTACTGCTCTATGAGGTTAAGCCAAAGATGGAGATAAAACAGATCGTACTTTTGTGATGTTGGGTACGTTTGTTTCTCTTAAAGCAAAGAAATTTGTATTGTTAATTTCTATCATCTTCACTAAACCAGAAAAAATAATGACGTAAAAAAAAAATTGTTGTTTTCATCCTGTAATTCGAAAACTTGAATTTATAAATGGCCCGAACTACATGGAAGCTTCCATGTAGTTCGTCGCTCGTCTTCTCATAACAATTATTTAGAGACGAACTTATTTGCTGCGAATTAGTGCAGTCAAACAATAAAAAAAAAAATTAAAAAAAATGTTAGTAGTCATAATGAGCATGATTTATGTTCAGTTTGATAAGTAAACATACATATTGTTTAAGACATCATGCTCTGTTTTTTATTACTCGCAAGACTGAAAAACGTAGCATTCAATTAACTAAGTCTATTGTTTTCTATAGTCGTTTTCCCATTTTTTATTTATCTCGTACTGTTTTATTTAAAAAGTCTTGTTTATATAAACTACATAAATACTTCATGACATAATAAGGAATACGTAAGTGTCAAATTATTATATGGCAATAAGCAAGTTAAACGCTATTGATGATAATGTAAAAAACAAGTAACTAAGTCACTAAATTAATGAATTAAAATAGATATTAAAACTAAACTTTAAAGTTAATAATTATAGCATATGCCTTTATTAAAATAAAACACTAATAACTATCATAGTAAACGTGTTTTAATGGATCAGTCAGTCACGATTCCCTTTTCTTTATACAATTAAAATTACTACTGTGTCCCTGGTAAATATTATACCTAAAACTTCCACCAAATGATTTGAATTTAAATACCTATGACCTATACTAGTTTCTGGGCTAATCAACGTACACGTACCTCGTCACACTCCCCAACTCACATGACAAATACACAATATTTACCTTAATTATATACTAAATATATATAAAGTACGACAGATACCACAGCTGGTAGGAATTTCAATTAAAAACTTGTCACTGTAAAATCATAATACACGATTTTAGATGTCTGTAGATGAAATGTTATTGTATCGATTTGGACTAGCGATTAATGAATATGTACAGTGTCACGCAACAAATTATAAATAAGCTGTAGGTTTGGGCGCCCAAGATACAGGCTATGCCTAGTTTGGGGCCCGTTGCATAATAATTAAATTTATTAGGTTACTTTAATGTAATAGAATATGTTTATGTTATTTGTATAAATTGTGTTACTGGGAATAAATGATTACTAATTACTGATTTGGAAAAATACTGGCACCACAGTGCGTAGAATATTTTCTATTATTTTAAATTATTACGTAAATTATGTTGCATTTGAATAAGCATATCCGTAATAAGTCTATGGTATATTTTAGAAATGAGTCTCCTACAATATTTAGTTTTATGGTATATAATCTTCCAATACTTTATTTCCTGTCTCCTTTTAGGTTTGCATAGTTATGTTACTCTTTGACCCACCTACGCAGAGTCAGAGCTTAGGGCATGATCTTCACAGTCCGTGTCTAATGTTAAATACAATGGCAGCATTTAGATATTGTTAAATACCATAATGTAGCATACTTCGTCTAAATAATATGGCACACTTGGAGATGCACGTGTTAATGTTGCTAAGAATGATTATGGCTGGATTTTGTATGTTAGTATACATTCAAACAGTGACGACCTGACTAAGATCGCAGGTAAGGGCTTAAGGCGGGCCGCTTCCATCCGGTCCTTTTGGAAATCAATGGGTAAGGCCTATGTTTAGCAGTGGACATCCACACAGATGATTTAGCGTATTTATACGTTCCAAATGAAAACTTACCATGTACGGATTTGATCGAAGTTCCGAAGATTGAAATGTGGAGCATAAATTTTAGGCGATATTTTTGATGCGATGATAACTCAGCGGTGGGACTGTCAGCTGTCAAACTGATGGCTGCTGGTTCTATCCCCACCAATGGCCTAAGCTTCCGGTAAAGGTAACATTATCAAATTCCCTGCATAATGGTTGCAATCTTTTTTGCCGGAACTTGAACTCTTTCTTCATTAGCCATGAGAAGCTCTATAAAGTTCCTATTTCACCCTGTACCATTTCGTTGTTGTACCTGTTTTTTTTTCAGTGGTAAAGTTACATACGTAAAATATATTCATGCCTCTTTACCCTAGGCGTAGACATAGCCTTCAGAATACTATGATTCCGACAAACGTTTTTTGCTTCATCCACTGTCACAAAACATTTCATAGAGCGTCGGTTTAGAGTACTTTTGACCCGGCCCTTTCTTAGAGCTTCCCAATCTGATTTCGGAACGTTCACCTAGGCCTTCCTCTTTGAATACTGTTATTCACTTTACCGATCTGTAGGTACCTGTTCAGTCATACTCATTTCGTTCATTCTCTCTAAATGACCAAACCATTTTTACATACTTTTCTCAATATTAGTCGCTACATAGTTGTAGCGTAATGCCGTGGTGGTACCGGCCTATAATAGTACTCCCCCATCTCTACCCGTGGGTGCCATAAGAGTCGACTAAGGGACCACGTACCAAAAGGTGGGCAGCAGCGCCTTCTGAGGATCATACTGCGCTCTCCAACCCGCCTGTCAAGCAAGAGTATTGGCAAATCGCCCCTATATGAAGGAGGCATATGTCCAGCAGTAAACATCCTATGGCTTAGATAATAATGACATATTCGTTTAAACCCCAAAAAGTGGTAAAGTGGCCTTTAGATATACCTACTCAATCTTTCTTGCTTGATATTAATATTTCTGTAACAAACGCCGTTATAACAAGAACTTAGGTCAAATTGCAGTATTTCTTAATCATCCAGTCTTTGTGACCCTTTTACGTGACAACGGAAACTCGAGCCCATCTTGCACTATCACGTACAGCGAAATATTGCCAGCTTCAAAAATATAATAGTTTCCATTTGCTACTTCAAGTATTTCTTCACGAAATAATTATAGTCGTGATTTAGCTGTGGATACTTGACAGCGGATTTTACAAAGTTGACAAGTTTATGGGTTACTAGTAGTGCCCCGCGGTATCACTCGCATGGATTACGGTTTTCCCGCTACCTCAATTATCCCACGGGAACTATACATTTCCAGGATAAAAATACACAATGTGTTATTCCAAGGCCTAGCCTATCTCTATACCACTTTCCATCGAAATCGGTTCAGCCGTTTGAGCACGAAGGAGTAACTGAAGTTGTATAATTATTTGCTTATCCCACGAGACCAGCAATAATTTTCGCGATGAATAGTAGTCTAAGTGGTAATCTAGGGTCTAACCTAACCTATCTCCATATCAAATTCTATTGAAATCAGTGCAGCCGTTTGAGCGTGAAGAAGTAACAAACATACACACATTCACACTTACACACAAACTTTCGCCTTCTATGCAAATCCCACTAATATTTAGTGGGATTTGCATAGAAGATGCAGTCCTTGAGAGCTAGTAAGCATTCTAGGTCGTAGGCGTGATAACATCTTCGACCATATCTATTGTGTTAACATGAATGTTTGTCTCGGGTCTTGGATGGAATCTGAATGTAGGGGCGTTTTTTATTTTTTCACACTCATGTGATTAAATAAAAAACAAATAAAAATTTCCCTGAGATGGCAAAATTATTGCAAGCTTAAAAATTGAATCAATTATACATAGTGCGTGGTAACGTGGTGGTTTTGAAGATGCTTTTGACCAAAAATAATATCGTTAGATTTGTAGAATCGAGAATGTCACCATGACAGCCAACGATATTAACAATAACCTCAAAACGTATTCACATACATATTTTTTATATATTATATATACTTTTATTAGTTTTAGTTTGTTATTTTTGACCATTTATATTTTGTAATTTATGGGTCCTTTTGCCTGCAATGAAGATTTTTTTTTTGCAATTAAATAATGATGCATTAATTCTTAATGCTATTACTTATCTGTTCTTTTCTAAAGTTTAGGTTATATTATGTAAACAAGTAGAAGATGTGAAAAATGTTACAATTACAAGGAATTGTAAATGTTATTAAACGAAGCTGCTGCAACGGCGATGTTCGTGACATTCTACCGTGATGTGACTAGCTTTGTAACTGATCATAACCATTAAATGTGAAACCAAATATCAAATAATCATTTTTAGACATAGACATAACTTTATTGTGGCAAAAAAAAAAAAATTGGTTGTCTGTAAAGTCGATTTACGGACGATAGATTTACGTGATAACGTCATAATCATTTATGACTTTGACTTTGACTTTGACTTCGACTTTGACTTTGACTTTGACTTTGACTTTGACTTTGACTTTGACTTTGACTTTGACTTTGACTTTGACTTTGACTTTGACTTTGACTTTGACTTTGACTTTGACTTTGACTTTGACTTTGACTTTGATTATTTTATGTAATCAAAACTCAGGTGGAACGGAACGTTACGCGGAACGTTACTATTTTTCATGAGTGTTGCTGGTATTCATCAATTTATAAAACGTTATCACGTCAAAAATACAATACAGATGAAGAGAAATTAAACTATTTATCTCTAGTTTTTTGCCACAAGCCGACCCCAACTCAGTATAAATGCTGGTTACTACAACCAGCGCTGGTCTTCCGTTGGGACCGGTAAGTGACATCACGCACGAATAAACACTGCACGGAGCACACAAAATATTTAGTTAAGAAAAAAAAAATACAATACTACCTAACAAAATATAAAGAATATAGTATAACAAAGTGATGGTTTCCAGGCAGTACATGACGTTTATCAAAACCATCGCAACATTATGACTTAAAAAAAAATATAATGATTTTTCGTTTTTGTTCCGAAGGGAACTTAACAAACTTAACAAAGTTTTATAAGGTATTATACTATTGTATAAAGACTACTAACTTACAGGCATATAAAAAGTAAAATATACATATTAACTGATTATAATCAAAGTACAAAAACAGACACAGGCTAATAAAGGTAAGCTAAATAACACTGATGTCATTTCTTAACTGTATATATATTGTATATATATTAAAATGCTGGCTGAGTGTAGGATCTCAGTAAATTTTAATAAAACCTCTAATATCGGCACCGCCGCGCTTCTATTTTTCAAATATTTGATACTAGTAGCGCCCCGCGGTTTCACCCGCATGGATTACGGTTTTTCCGCTACATCAATAATTCCACGGGAATCATACATTTTACCGGGATAAAAAATAGCCTATGTGCTATTCCAGACTATAATCTATATCTGTGCCAAATTTCATCCAGATCCGTTCAGCCGTTCTGGCAAGTAACAAACATCCATCCATCACCAACCAAACTTTAACATTTATAATATTAGTGGGATGGGATGTCTATTCCGCGGCCGCTTCCAGCAGGTCCTTGTGGAAATCAATAGGGGAGGCCTATGTCCAGCAGTGGACGTTCTATGGCTGATATGGGATATCTGTTCTGTTTGCAATTAAGGTCGTTAAATATTGTATTTATTTAAATTACAATACTTATACATACCTATTAATCAAACTAAATAACATTATACAATATTAGGTAGGTATAGATTAATTCATTAGATAAGGTGGTTCGATTTCGTTACAAATGTATTTTTCCATATTTTTTTTATTTGCTACGATAATTTAAAAAAACAAGTAACTAAGTCACTAAATTAATGAATTAAAATAGATATTAAAACTAGACTTTAAAGTTAATAATTATAGCATATGCCTTTATTAAAATAAAACACTAATAACTATCATATGCTCGGGGTTTCTCTACGTGATCGAATCAGAAATGAGGAGATCCGTAGAAGAACGAAAGTCACCGACATAGCCCAGCGGATTAGCAAGTTGAAGTGGCAGTGGGCAGGGCATATAGTTCGAAGAACCGATGGCCGTTGGGGCCGAAAGGTTCTCGAATGGAGACCACGGACTGGCAAGCGCAGCATAGGACGGCCACCGACTAGGTGGACAGACGACCTGACTAAGATCGTAGGCAAGGGCTGGATGCGGGCCGCTTCCAACCGGTCCTTGTGGAAATCAATGGGGGAGGCCTTTGTCCAGCAGTGGACGTCCTATGGCTGGTCCTATGGTGGATGATGAATAACTATCATAGTAAACGTGTTTTAATGGATTAGTCAGTCACGATTCCCTTTTCTTTATACAATTAAAATTACTTCTGTGTCCCTGGTAAGTATTATACCTAACATTTCCACCAAATGATTTGAATTTAAATACCTATGACCTATACTAGTTTCTGAGCTAATCAACGCACACGTACCTCGTCACACTCCCCAACTCACATGACAAATACACAATATTTACCCTAATTATATACAAAGTACCACAGATAACACAGCTGGTAGGAATTTCAATTATAATCGAACCTGTCACTGTAAAATCATAATACACGATTTTAGATGTCTGTAGATGAAATGTTATCGATTTGGACTAGCGATTAGTGAATATGTACAGTGTCACGCAACAAATTATAGGTAAAGCTGTAGGTTTGGGCGCCCAAGATACAGGCTATGCCTAGTTTGGGGCCCGTTGCATAATAATTAAATTTATTAGGTTACCTACTTTAATCTATTAGAATATGTTTATATTATTTGTATAAATTGTGTTTCTGGGAATAAATGATTACTGATAACTTAGGTATATTATATTTAAACCTACCGAAAAAAAAAACAATTTATTAGTAACTTAACTTATTACTAACCACTACTAGGCGAATCGTGACCGCGTCCGCGAGCGCCCCGTATTCTCCTTGAAAAAGACCACCGAATGTGGTTGAAACTATAGTCGGAACCCTCTGACTTATTACGTGAGTAACTCCCGTGTTTTATACATTCATAATGAGTCAAAACCACGTCAGTTTTAATTACAAAACTTATTAGTATTAGAATATTTCATATATAGGAATGTATTATTTTACAGTAAGTATGTATTAGTGTCAGCATGACCACCATTGTAATACATAACAATAATTCCCTTCTGAGTGCTTGACATTATGAAATTGTTAGGTAGGGCTGCATCCGCGTAAGGTTTACGCTTACGGGGATAAGGCTGTGAGTAGAATGAACTTCATTCACTAATATTAGATCCCAACCGATAACTTGAGCTTCCCGTGAAGGTACCGTTATCAAACTCCCAGCATGGTGGTAGGGTACTGTCTGGCTAGCTACTGTCCTCAAGTTTGAAAAACTATCACCAAACACAGTGTGATGAGGCAGCTGTCCTTGACAGCCAGTAAACATTCTAGATCTAGCTTGATTACACCTTCGACCACATTGTCACAGACCAACTACTGAAATTATGGTCTAACCTGTAAAGTATATAAAAAAATTAAACTCAATTGACTTTTATTTCTCCGCCAAACAAACCTGTTATAACTCTTTCTAAGATCTTCAATCGTTGTACGTGCGAACGCGAACGCTTTTCAATGATGATTTTTTTAAAACATGTCGCCTGGAACTTGGTGGATCCGGAGTTAACCGATTGATTCACGTGAGCTATATCCGTTATTACTACACTGGAAATACATAACCGTCTTTTTACCGCAGTTGGGAAAAAAATTAATTAACAATTGTACTGTCAATTTCAATTTATTTCACACTAAAAACAAACAAGCTTGAACTTAGATCTAATTATATGACACGCAGGGATAGGAATTATTTGATGGCTTGCAAATATTAGTAATTCAGAATAAGTGTGAAGATACCTTTACATTATCTCATCCACAGTTGGACAGGAGACGTATAAGCCCATACGCATGTGGGCGCGACGGCCGCGGGGCGCTATTCTCTACTTTTCACTCGACCGCCCTTTTAGCGATAGCCGAAAGGTGATTAAAGTTGAGTCAATCTATCTGTTTGACTCATATATCATAGGAATAGTCGTATTAACTACTCGCACTTTACCCGGCGTAAAATAGGAAGCAATGTGTTGTGTTGCGAGCGAGCACATACTTAGAATCGTTAAATCGTTTATTATGCCATATTTTATTAACATTTTTATGTTACATAATTTTTTTAAACTAGCATGGTCACTAATACGAGAAATAATATTACAGTCGGGAATTGAATAACGAGCAAATAAAATAAATAAATTACATGGTAAATATCCAGATAATAATATTAATTACATGTTATGTTTAAGAAATGTTATCAAATTATGGAATAAGATTTATAAGTATTGCTAAATTTGTTAACGGTCCACTCTGGCTTCAGATGGGCAAAAAATTTCAAATTTTAGAATTATAAGGGATCCTAATTTAAAAAAAATATAATATAGCTTATGTAACCCGGATAGTGTATCTTCCCAACAGTGAAAGAATTCTTCAAAGTTCAGTAGTTTCGGAGCCTATTTAATGCAAACAAAGAAAAAATCAAAATTTTTCCTCTTTTTGGTATTAGTATATTATAAATGTGTGTATGGTAGGATCATATACTTATCCTGATTGGTTATTAAGAATTTTATATTTTCTTAATAAAGTCGTAGCTGCATCGGCTCCGGTTTTCCGGTTATCGTAACTTTTTCCCAAATTTTCCAATTTTTTACGAAATTTTCTCTATTTTTTTTATTACATTTTTATATTAAAATATGAATGAAATAAAGCCGTTCCGAAGTTATGGTGTGACCAAGGGATATAGAGATTTGAACCAATTTGAAAAAATCTTTCACTGCTGGGAAGTTACACTATCCTTGGGTGACATAGCATATTTGCAATCAAATGAGGGATGTTTTTAAATTTTTCATTTTGAAATTTTTCTTAAATACCCGCACGAAGCCGGGGCAGACCGCTGGTATAACATAAAAGGCAGTCAGGCAAAAGGGTGTATACAAAAAAGATAACACGACTAAATTTACGCAACAGACCTTGAAAAAAGAACAATATAATACGAATTTACACTACACGCAACCCACAAGAAGCTGTTAAGCAACCAATCACCACCACCACCTCTACCATTAGGAAAACAATTCATCACTCGATCACTTCGCAACTATACACAATAAAGTAGAAACTAAAAGCACTATCGCGCATCAATGGAGTAACAATGGTATGGCAACATTTAAACAGAACTCGTGACGAGTTGCCGTCGATAAAACAAATTAATAGCTCAGCTTTTAAATAACAATTTAAACACGCCTACTGTTATTAAGTGTGCGTAATCGGTGAGATCTTTCTCAGGGATGGTATGGTATTATCATGAAGTCCTGCAAGGCTGCCTGATTCGCTCTGGCTCGTAAGGATGAGCTGGTAGTCGTGAGCTAAATGGTGCTGGTAAATTGAGATTGTCGATATCACTATATAATTGAATGAAGCTCGTTTTGCAGGTATATGGCAAAAACGAGCAGTAGAATCACACATATATGAGAGCTCTTCAGAACACTTCCCCCTGTATAGTAGAAAATACACAGACACCCAATATCGCTACGCATACTGAGGGGCCCCAGGTCTTCAGTGAGTTTGGGGTCGTTGACAGTTCTGATAAATCTACGCTGCAATGCATCCAGATGCTCAACCTGATACTTGTGTGCACCGTTTCAAAGGTGAGAGAAGTACTCCACATGAGGTCGGATTTGCGTTTTGTATAGTAAAACTCTTTGCCTTGGAGTGAAGTATCGAATTGAATTGTTTAGTATACTAAGCTGTTTCTATGTGAGCATGGCTTTACCGAGCTTACCCAGAATACTTATACTCTCATCAGTACTTACTAAAATCTACGAGTAATGCAGATTATTATCGATTTTGCTATATTACCACTCACAGTCATTAAAGGAACGATCGCACCAAATCAACCAGTACAAGTAAAGTGGAAGAGGTTCAAACATACAACTACATACAAACAGCGGAAAGGGTCCGTCTGTCTGTCACAGGCGAGTTGTAATTACCTTTCTCGAGCGCAGCCGGCGAATTCTCTATGTCACGCCATATGTCTCTGAAGTGGAGCCGGACTAGGGATTTAATCAAGTTTCTATATTAATATTTGCTATATTAAAAGTAGATAAATCTTTGAATATACTTAATCATTGTTGTTCATGAATGAATATTGAATTCATAAAGTTAATGAAACATATTTTAAAGTATTTTTTGTCGAGGCGAATGTTTTTCTGATCATGGTCAATATAAGCAAGCTTCAAGCCAATCAATAAGTTTTGACTATTGAAATATAACATTGGTAAGTATGAAAGTATAGCCCTCTGGGTAAATATGGGTATTATCTGCGAGACTGGCTCAGTTATGGTGATATTTGTATAAGATTGATCGAAAGTAATTAATAACTCAGCAGATAAGCTACTGTAATATAAGGGGCTGGCACGAATAATGTAGCACTTATGACAGTTGAAGCTTTAAAGTTGTCAAATGGAGTCCAAGGATTTGCAAGCGCAGCGTGGAACGTTCCTGCACGTTCTACGCTAATGTTGTCAAATCCTAAACAAATCGTAAATCCAAAAACACAATTTCTCATAAATATATGACCAGGACATATGAGAATCCATATACTTTTTTTTTAATATACTATAACAATAGGTACTAAATACTTGTAACCTAAATTTGTAATAAAGTCTGTCAACAAAAAGTAATTGTAGTTTTATGAAAAGGAAAATCATCACACCTCCCAACAAATGAGCTCATAAACTTACGGACCACCTGAGCCGGAAAACAACAAGATAGTGGCTGTTTGTCATCATACAGTCACGTACAGCAACAAATATACGTGATTTATAAAGTCATATGTCATGAGTCCGGCCCTGTGCTGTCGCCCTGTAGCGTCTGAAGGCCGTCTTAAGTTTCTTTTGGAGTGGAGTCTAAGTTACAACATCAAGCGTTGTTCTTCTCGTCAAATAATCATGCACACAATGCCTCAAACAAGACATGTACTAGCAATATTATAATTTGTTACATATTTAATTTAAAAAGGGTAGGTTACTAAGATATAAATACTTTAAAATAATTTAACAGTATATGTTTATAAAAAAGACCAGTCGATTGCGCTTGCATTATTGCTAGCTGCTCTCTATGGTTTTACCCGCATGGACTAACATGGTTTTACCGTTAAAGTACGTTTTTTCTTAGATCATTCAGATCCATTATGCTTTTCTTGTCTGACTGAGCAATAAACCTCCAAACATACAATATACAATCATATAAATAATATTGACAGGATTGCAGCCTAATTTGTATATCTTTCTTACTCTTGAAGATTTAATTAGATAAATTATTGCATACATCTTTAATTTTAGCTCGCTCACCGCTTATTATATACACCCCATTCTCCAGAGTGGAAACCCTACCTGCTTCGTTTGTCAACGGAATGGAAAAGGCAAAAGGCCGGGGTTTTCCTCAAGCGCTGGACATATCGTGTTGTGGTAAATTGTGTGGAAGTACCCCCGATTGCTGCTCGATTTGTTGAAGATCATTTCTTTTTGGGGTCAGAATGGTGGGAAATGGTGGAGAATTTTCCTAAAATGTTAGAAAAACGAACCAATTAATTTCGAGTCGTAAATAAACTATATTTTAGAATATTTTTAATGTGTCATAAAATGTTTTTAACAAAAAGCTGTGATTATCATGGGACCCGTAGCTGATTACAGCTGTGGGCACAATGACACACGAAAAAAATAAGTTTACAATGTTTTTTCCACTCATGTTTGTGCATTAACATCGATATGTCAATGCAACATGCTATACATACACAAGTAATGATTCTGAATAATAATTATTTATATACTCAAGTTTTCTATTATTATTTTTTTAATATGGAACAACATTCACACAAGGTTCTAAGGTCCCACACTAGACAGAGCCTGTACTATGGTAACCTGATGACTGATATATACTTATATACATACTTATATATTTACTTATATACATATACACACACCCAGACACAGGTCAAACAGACATGTTCATACGCACAAATGTTTGACCTGTTCGGGAATCGAACCCGGGACCAGCGGTTTGGAAGGCAGAGTGCTACCAACTGAGCCAACCGGCCAGTAAAAAAAAATATTACGCAATACTGTTTTATTCGAAATTATTACAGAGGTCATATTAACTGAGACTTACTGTGATATACCATTAAACTTTAACATCTAAGTTAGTTCGTTGCGTAATAGTAGTAAAACTACACTTTTTTACTACTGCGCTTTTGGCAGTTTCATATCGCAAACGGCACGCACTTGGTAGCAAGCATTGAAGTATGAAATGATTCCAATGTTTTTAAATGAAATTCAATTAAGTTCTAAGACGAGCGAGTACATCAAAAATGTGTATAGTCCTAAATCACTTGAGACTATCAATGAACATAATTTAAAATAATGATATTACTATTCTAAACTTTAAATCCACATAAGCTATTATTATCAAATTCCATGGCATTATTTTTTTAACTGTAGAATTTATTTGAACTGCACAGGATTTGAACGAATGAAAGATACAACGGACGGACTGATAAGGCTTGACGGGTTTATTCTTGATTTCGTGATTACCTTCTTCTTCTTCTTATCGTGCCTCTCCACTACTGGAGGTTGGCCGTCAACTCAATGAATTTTTCCCGGTCTTGTGCCATGCGAAATAGCTATTTTCGTAGAAGAGCTCTTCCACGCTGGCAATATTCGTCCACTCTCGGATGTTTCTCAACCACGACTTATTCCTTCTTCCAACTCGTCGTTTTCTGTCGACTGTGCCTATCATGATAAGTTGGAGAAGGTGGTATCTTTCATGCTGCATTCAATGCATTGTGACTACCATATTTATTATTATACTATTATATTATACTCATTTTAAGTTTGGTATGAAAAGTATGCCAACTGATTGTTATATCTAAAATTGGAAATTACGATTGATGTATGTTCAAAAATATTACAACAAGTGTAAGTGATCCTTAAAATTCGACGGTCCTCGCGTCCCAATTGTTACTGACATGACTTCTAGTCCTCGAGGTCCTGGGTTTGAATCTCGGCAGAGGCAAACGTTTGTGTGAGGAGCATGAGTGTTTGTCTTGAGTCTTGGATGATTATGTGTGTACATGGCTCCCTCAACACTGATACATGCTAGTGTGGGGGTGTGAGTGTGATAAATAAATAATTTAAAAAACGCTATTATTTTTTATCGATATATTTTATAGCTTTCTTAATATTCACAGCAATCTAATTAACCTACTTGATTGAAGGATCTTAATGTAGTATTTTTTTTTTTTACTTCAGTGAGCCCCAGTTCAAATATTTTAAAAATAAGCGGGTTAGTTTTGGTATATGTGTAAATAAATCAGTTGTCCGAATCGGAATACCCCATCGATAGCACAAGAGGTGCAGAAATGTGTCAGGAGTGAGGAATTCATTCCGAGAATATTTGGAATTCTCGAGATTCCGTAGGAGTATCGTTGGATTTTCGGAATACTGCAATACCGATGGCCAAATCCGCTGTTTTAACCATGATGATTTTTACTAAATGTGTAGTATTATATGAAGTAAGTAGTTCTTAAATGAGAAAATGGTGATAAAAGTGAATAAATACATAACATATCTCTTTATTGTACATAATAAAAATACACCACACAACGTACAATTAACAATAATATTTAAACAACTAAATAATTATGTACAATAGGCGATCTTATCGCTAGGAACCGATCTCTTCCCAACAACCTTTGGATGGACAGAGAATTTATGAACTTCAATTGACGGTGGTGTAATAACACATAAATAAATGTAAGTATACTTAAAATACAAATATGGTGCAATAGTCAGGGAAAACAGAGTCAGGGTGGACAGACGACCTGACTAAGATCGCAGGCAAGGGCTGGATGCGGGCCGCTTCCAACAGGTCCTTATGGAAATCAATGGGGGAGGCCTATGTCCAGCAGTGGACGTCCTATGGCTGAGATGATGATGATGATGATGATGAGTCAGGGAAAAATAAAATGTCTTTAACTGATCTTTGAAGACAGCAAGTGACTGTGCTCGCCTCAGAGAAACTTACCTAAGTTTATTTATTACATTTAAAAATTCTTCTCTTCTTTTCCTTATCCCACACTTGGTGTGGTCGCCACGACTTTTTCTCATCTACTCTATTCTGTCAACAGACATCTCCGTGCTTAGACATATTTTAAACATTACATATCATATCAACACACCCGCCCTCCCTGCCTGTAAACACCCGCGAGCCTCTGTAACGTCATCGCCGCTTCTTAACCTCTTACGTGTGGGTTAAAAGCGTCATTATATTTTAGAAATAATTTTGAGATACATATATTAAACCAAAGCTATCTAATAATAAAGTACATTGATAAAGTTCATTCATATTAAGCCAACAAAGATTTTTAGTCCTTGAAAAAGACCATGGTTCCAAAAATACACATATAAGCTTGAATGAATGACCTTTTTGGAAGCAGTATTATCAGTAGATCAAGCAGTATTTCAGTGAATCACACACGTGTTTGTCCACACATTTATTATATCTCAATGTTTTTTTTTTAAATCTCTGAAAAATGTTGGATTTATGATGGGATGAGACCAACCTCTCGTTGCCGCTGCCACCGAGATAACATCACATAGAAATACTTTTTCTAAAACGTACCATACTTACTATTACGAGTCGTCGAATTGATCAACTCACCGTATTCAGATAGCATCTTGTGAGATCGGTAATACACATAAAAATACGGTGGTTTACACTAAAACGGCGACACGGAAAAAACCTACCAAATCAAGAAGTACCTACGTTTACAATTCCCAAATATTTGGGAAAGAAATAAGTATACAACTCAACTTATAACGCACACAAACAACTGTAACAAATAAGCAAAAAATACTAACAACTTATTGCACGTACAAGCAAACATCGTTTGGCCTCTGGCAGCTGGTTTGTCCCTTATTGATTAGGCCTTCGGACTAAAGGCACGTTCACATAAAATTATATAGGAGCATTAGTTGTGACAAGAGAGAGCTGATCAGATGTAGTAACATCAAATACTTAGAAGGTAATAATAATAATTTACATAATAATTCTAGTTGTAAATTATAAGTTTATTAAAAAGCGGAATCACTAGACCTAGAATATTAACGGGCTCTCAAAACAGATGCCTGGACATACGGTGTGTTTAGTAAACTTGAGGCATAGCCTTGTGTGTAGAAGTAGTAGCTTACCTAGTTTTGTACCCTACCACTAGCTATGCTATGAATATGATAACGACCTTTACCAGAAGCTCAAGCCGCGCTTGAACATGTTACCTTCATAATAAAAGTATTAATCGGATTTGAGCCCTCGACTACAAAATACCGTCCTGCCACTTTGCCATCTAAGCTACAGTATACTTTCAAAAATATGAACGTAAGTCCCGCCTAGAATGATGTTAATACAATAAACCATAAGGTAGATTATCATTGCATAGAAACATCATATTTGGAACGAAGCTAAAAGATTATTATTCTAAATGTAGGTAATATTATTCTGATGGAAAGCTATTTTCGAGGCTGGTCTAATGCTTGCATTGAGAGGTAAGTCGCGAGGCAGACTCGCGGTGCGATGAATTTCCGCATTGTCAACATGTCAACACTAGTTATGCTAAATTGCGAAGGGACGGCACACGTTTGCTTCGTGTTGCCATGTCTCAAGCATACAATACAATACATCCTTTTCAAGTAAGTGACTTACATTTAGCACCTTTTTTGAGCGACACTAAGTCAGACTAGGTACCTCCTAGTTGCCCTAAGTACGCTGGCGCGTGGCATGGTTCAATTTGTGTTGCGAGCACATGCATTTATTTATAACATAATTTTTTGTAAAAAAGTAATTTTATTTTTATTAATGTTTATTTTTTTGATGAAATTCATAAATGTTGTTTTATAACGAATACTATTGTAGTTATTGTTTCGTTTTAGTGATGTTACATTTACTTCAGCCTGGGGAGAGGTATGATTTAGAAACCCCAAGGTTATCGTACTAATATTATAAAGACGAAAGTTTGTGTGTATGTTTGTTACTTCTTCATGCCCAAACGGCTACATCGATTTTGATGAAACTAAGTATGTAGAAACTTCAGGTCCAGGAATAACACACATAAGCTACTTTTCATCATCATCAATCATCACCACGCGGGTAAAATCGCGGGGCCCAGCTTATAATTTATAATCGTTTGAAAACCTAATCCTACTAATATTATAAATATGAAAGTTTGGATGGATAGATGTATGGATGGATGGATAGATGTGTGGATGGATGATTATTACTCAATCGCGCTCAAACGGCTGGACGGATTTGGATGATTTTTGCTATGTAGATACTTTAGGTCCCGGAATAACACATAGGCTACTTTTCATCATCATCAATTATCATCACGCGAGTAAAACCGCGGAGCGCAGCGACTTACATAATATTCTAAAGATTTCAATTAATACTTAGGTACTTTATGCTATTCATAGGTTTAATATAAATTATATTTAACATAATAATAATTGTGAATTCTAAAGTAAGTCCCATTAAATATATGTCCAATTGTCCATGATCCACACATGCTTTTACTATCTCAACCTTGTGTTAAGTGTGTTATCTGAAGGGACGAAAACTTCCAAAGTCGGGAAATAGGGTGCCGAAGAAGTGGGGAGTGGGGAGTGGGAAGCGGGAAGGCGGGAAGCAGGGAAGCATTAGTGGCGCTTCATTGGATCGCAATTAAAAGGCTGCGAGAACTGATACGGAGTTCCGGAATCGGGTGGACTTAGTTGAGCCTTGTGCAAGAATGACGGTTTGTTGTCGCGGAAGAAGTTAAGTTTTGGTTAACTTGGTCAAACTTTAGCTGTGGTGGTGTGTTTAGCTAGCTTTGTATTTTTCTTTTAATTAAGTCGCTGGTTGCCGCTGCTCAACGGCCAGTGACATACTTCTAGGATCCTGGGTTTAAATCTCGGCAGGGGCAAACATTTGTACGATTAGTGTAAGGGTTTCTCCTTGGTCTTGGAGGTTTATGTGTGTCCAAGCCTCCCGCGACACAGGGCATCATACTGCGGGAATTTTGAGTGTGATATTAAAAAAAGTAACTACGCTCGACATTCTTCTAATCATTCAAACAAGTCATTAATAAATTTATATAAAAGTCGTTATTCCATTTACGCTACGAATTCCTATTACTCTTTACGACGCAAATGTGAAATCTCCTACTTGAAGCATTCATAAAAGCATTTTTTACTGGTGGTTAACATATTTTATATATATTAATACATAGGTTTATACAAGGACTACGAGGATACGTCAAAAATAGCCGATCGCAAGAATTTCTTTGGACACATTATGGGTTATTTTTAAAAAGTGTAGCTACATTTCTTGACCTTAGCCATTTTCTTGAAATTGGGACAGAAAGTGTAAAAGAATACATTAGTATTCTTTTTCCCACATAGATCTAGCGTTTGACCACTGATATTATTACACTAGATGGTAAATTCAGATGTGAGCGTAAGTGTATTACGCATACGTATTAAAAAAATAAATATACAATGTATTTATTATAATATATTATATTTATGATATTAGTATGATGTACTTTGAAAAATAATTACCAAGGCAGCATCACTACGTACACTTTGTATTTCATTTATCATTAATGTTCAGCCACGAACGATCTTTGGTATCAACTGGTCTTCGACTAGCCGACGATTTGTAATAAGACTATTTTTTTTTAGTACTGTAACAAACATTGACTTTGTATTTAAGGTTCAGTTAGACAGAGTTAGGTTACTCCATGTTTTGTAATTAGATAGATTGTGTTTGGTGACAGTTTTTTAAACTAATAAATGGTTGTGTGCATAAATGACCATCAAAGTTTCAAGCACCGTGAATATAATAGAATATCTATTGGAGTTGTTTAGCCTCTAGCGATGCGACACTAAAACATGTCTCAGGCCTCCAACATACTCCTAATAACATATTCAAACAACATAATCCAGTGGAGAGGCGTAATGATAGCAATCTGTTAGCAATAAATCCTTAATGGCCTATCGGTTGTCCACCGCACTTGTGGGTGATGCAGTACGCGAGGCCTATTCAGGTGAACGATACTGAGATAGAACGCGGTAAACGGTATTAAAACGTTTTGATATTTATTTAGTCAATTCGCGATATAGTTAGGTACTCTGGATGCTGAGATGGATGTGTGGTGTGACTAGAATGGATAAAATAAGGAATGAGTATGTCAGAGGAAGCTTGAAGTAGTACCAGTGAATGATAAGTTGAAAGGGAATAGATTGGCTTGGTATTTTATTTATTTATTTATATAGTACATACAATAATTATGTTACATTCTAACTTTTGACTATGTAGAAATATATCTATATATAATGCATCTATAATAGCATGTATTTTTAAATTAAGTTAGTCTATTTGAACTCTAGCTCTCACGGTAGGATACCCTGAGTCTGTGAGGGCTAGCTCGCTTCCGAATGGTTCTATTTTTGAATATTTGACGTGGTTACGACGTTTTGACATTAGAACAGAACAATATACCTCTTATGAGTTCGTTTTTGGCTATTATGTGTGAGTTTGTGCTGAAAGTTGTTTTAGTTCACATAAGAATAAAGATAAGCATAAAGGAGTTCAATAGTTAAATTTATTATAATATAATTACAAAAAAATAAAACAATCAACAAATAAGGGTGGTATAGGCATGCAATAAAGAGATTTGAAAAACATATAACAAAAAGAGTACTTAACATGAATGTAGATGGATGTAGAGGTAGAGGAAGGCCGAGTAAGGTATGAATGGACTGTGTGAAGAATGATATGTTTATGAAAAGTGTGAGCACTGAGACGACTAATGATAGAAGAGAATGGAAGAGAAAAACATGTTGTGCCGATCCCACCTAGTGTAGGATAAGGACAAGAAGAAGAAGAAGAAGAAGAAGAAGAAGGTGACTATATAGTTATCTACTGTATATTTTTCTAGATTTTTTACACCACACTGTGTAGTGACGAACATTAAAATTATAAAATATTATTGAATATAAATTTTACGAATTTATTTATTTATTTATTAAGGAAACCAACAGTGTTACAATTATGGCTTAACATTAAATATGATTAACACATATGTAGGGGCAATAACTGGTTACCTTATATTATATAAGTATAATGTGTGCTCAGGTTACACTAGTTGTTACATTATATTTAATTTAAAGTAGTTTCTCGGAATAACCCCAGTCAGCGTAGGACGTAGCCCAAAGGCTCAGACCTCAATGAGCGAGCGAACTTTCACCATGTGTCTACGGCTTTAGATACCTTTGGATTTATACTGTACCCGCCTTTATAGTTGCAAAGGTTAGGGTCCGATAAACTTGTCACATAGCCGTTGGAACCTACTTTTGGATAAAATATTTAATGTTTTGAAATACCTGCACCTGTACAGTTTGCTAGAAGTTTGTCATATATCTAGAGCTGTTTAGTGATTACCAATGTCGCATTATGGTATACGATTTTTTATGTAAGTGAACTGAAAGCATACCTTTACAAGTATATAAAAATAATTTTCCAAATCCGTCCACAAATGAAAGAAGTCTAAGGTTACAATATAAGGTTTTTTTATGTTAGTAATAGCATTCACCAAACCTACCCGAAATGTTGGCAGCGCTGCCACGTTGCGTTGCAGTGCCTATTAGGAAATGATCTAAAGGTGAGCATTTTGATCCAGTGTTGTTTTGATGAAAGACCTTATGTATAGGTAGGTTTTAAATTATCTACCTACTAGGCGAACCGCGACCTCGTCCGGAAATGCCCCGTATTCTCCTTGAAAAGGCCACCAAATGTGGTCGAAACTATAGTCGGAACCCTCTGACTTATTACGTGAGTAATTCCCGTGCTGTATACATTGTGCAAATGCAGCAATGACAATATTGGCATTAATGCTAATAATATTCTCCTTTTTATTTCTATCTTACGATACTTTTTAGTATTTCTAGATTTGAATAACTTGACATACAAGTTAAATTTAAATTACAAGATATAAACAATAATTCACTCTATGTAAAAAAAGGAACTATATACAAAATACGGCATTTAAATTACTGTTTGCAGGTAAAGTGCCCAAAAAGCTGGCAATAATGTGTGTAAATGAAGGTTAAAAATTATTACAAAACGATTATTATATAACCTAAATACTACTTTAAACGTTATACTAAGCTGGGGGAATCCGAGATATCCATTAAAAATGGAAACTTGTTTGACGGAATATGTTCAGAGCGAATTCTGAACAATGGAACGATATTTTTCCTATTTACTTCGTTTACTAATAGTAAATATTTATTAAAAACAAACGCATTAGATAGCATAAAACAACATGGAACATAATGTTGACTCATGCTATCTAATGCGTTTAACGTCAATTTAGCTAAACTTATAGGTCTATTCATTATTTATAAGTACATCAATTCTTATAAACAATGTCGCAATTTTTAACGCGATACCCGTGGTGTAAGTACACCCACGTTGCGCAGTGACAGTCCGCCGCTGGCGATGCGCTTGCGCTGGCTACAATAGCGATTGTTCTTCAAGGATCGCCGATTCTACTCCTCCTCTGTATTTATGCGTACAATTGCCCATTAACGGTGGTTAGAATGTGGATTTAGTGGTCTATGTAAGCGGATGTTGCAATTCAATAAGCTCTTTGGAATGTATGAGTTGATATCAATGAGATTACTAAAAAAGGGAGAGAGGGAGCTAGCTTTTCGGGCGTATAAATTAGGTTCATGCACCTAATTTGCTTTAGGTTCAATCGGACCAGCGGTTGTGTAGCACAACCTTACTAAATATTTTTATAATTAAGCAGTAATACAGTCTTTCTATCAATGATGTTTTACTAAAGATGACGTATATTCATACTGCGCGGTGCTCAGATTTTGTTCCTTTACGACATAAACATGCTTACTGCGACAGATAATACGGTACAAATAATATAGAAAAGGATAGCTATATGTTTAGACTTGTGCTTGAAATACGCGTCGCAATGAAAATTACTACAATTGACTTAGTTTTGCCGCCTCAGTTCCCGCTCGCTATTGCGACATCTACCTCATATAAACATAATAATATCATTGCTTCCTATGCTTTTGCAAAACGCACAAATAGATCGTATAATACTTTGCTAGTGTATATCCAATCACGTGTTATGCGACTGATTTAAGATTGCTGCGTGTTTAAGCTAAGTATAGGACGTCAAAACAGTTGAAAACTTTTGATTGCAGGTTAAGTAACAAACAATTGGAAAATGCAACATACAATTTATTCATTAACGACACAAAATCAAAACATGTCAAAAAACTTGTAACAATTACCGCAAAATATTAACGGTAAGAAAGAAAACAAAGTTATCTTCATTCGAGTAAGAATCCTTGACCATCTAATAGCATTGTAGTAGAAGCATGGACTGTTGGACCAGGATGCTGATATTATACCTTTTTATCTAGTTATGTCCGAGTATAATTTATTACAGACATACAAGGCATAATCACATATAATTTGATGTCAATCGAACGTACGACGCTCTCTGACATTGAATCAAAAATCCATTGATAAAATGAACAAAAAAATATTACAAAATAATTTGACAAAAAAACGCGTCACGACGAAAAACCATTCGTTGTTCTGTGATTACGACTGATTACTAGTCTTCGATAATGGTGTTCACCGACAGATCTTGCTAGACCTTCCTCGCCGCTCTCATGTCATAGCAAACTAGATGGTGTAGGGGTAAGAGATAGATCTATTGGAGATGGTTTTACAGTGATGTATGGAAAGGTTACCGGCCAAAACACACGTCTGACAGCAAATGACGATAGTACAAAAGACTACCTTGTAAGTCAGAGGCGTCACGAAGAATCACGTTCGGTGTAGATTGTCTGTAATTAGAGGCGCAAATTAAATAAATTAAAATATTTTTGGTAGCGTCGGGGAGTCCGAAGTTAGAATGTCAATGTCATAACTGTCACGCTGCATTGTATTGTATTATGCCTTTAATAAAACATCGTCAAGAAGCATCTATTCAACATCAATCATACAATAATTATTTTATTTGAAACGTCACCAAGCGAATGGTGTGTTTAGGCAGAAGTCCTTGAGAGCCAGTAACCAATCTAGGTCAAGCGTGAAAACATCTTCGACTATTAATTTCGTCTCTGACCATCAAGTGAGATAGTGGTCAAACACTAAATCTATACAGTAAAAACAGGTTTTACTAAGCCTAGATTAGGCATCTGGAATTCTGAGTATATTCACCAAGAATGTTTCAATTACCTATATAGTTTATAGTGCAACACAGACAATTGTAAGAATTTAAATAGTGACAATAAAAATGATTTCATTTGATTTTAATAAAGGCGTCGGCCTCTTAAATTGAAAAAATCAAAGTATAATTTAAGTAAATCTTTTACTGACGTGTTAAGTTGCAAATACGCGTTTTAATGACACCGAAGTAGTTTCTCTAGTGATTTAAGATCGTCGTCGTGAAGACAAGTGATATTTATTGACGGATGCGATTGGCATTGAACTTATTTTGAAGTATATTTATTATTATAGGTATGATCTAGTTGCAAAGTTGAAGATCAATGTGGAAAGATTCGTGTCATCGTACATAAGAGCTAGTCAGAATCAAATAGGACGACCAGTTAAATTATTTGTTAATTAAACAAATAAACATACGTATTTATTATCTTATACTGTATAGAATAGATTTAGCGTTTGAGCACTATCTCACTTGATGCTCAGTGGTGATGTGGTTGAAGACGTTATCACGCTAGACCTAGAATGCTCACTGGCTCTCAAGGACTAGTGCTTGAACACACTAAGTGGGTATGTTTGGTGACAGTTTTTCAAAGTTGAGGGTTGTAGCTAGCCAGGCGGGTACTCGAAAGTACCCTACCAGAATGCTGAGAATTTGACAACGGTGTTACCTTCACCGGAAGCTTAAGGCATTGGGGATCAAATGAGCGTCCGACAGATTGACAGGCGAGACTTACACCGCTGAGTTATCATCCCCACAATTGTTTTTTTTTTATTTAATATGTACATACCTAATGGTCATTTGTTTTATCCTTTTTTGATTGTAATGTAACAGTGTCATAAAGAAAATCCACAACACTACTGTGACCTTACGTCGTGTTATTGTACGTAAAAAAAGGTCAAACAAGTCAAAAACAAACAAGCAAATGGGCCGCCTGATGGTAAGCGATCACCGTCGCCTATGGATGTCTGTAACACTGGGGGCATTAACAACTGGCAATACATTGCCAGTTCTTTTAAGACTCTGTTATCTCTTATTAACTATCTAGACGCACTCGCGTCTTTATTTATTCTATGGTTGAGGTACGATTTTGCGGGCGCGGCAGTCTTAATTCGGGAAAATTATAATAAAAATGAATCGAATTCATAGTATAGAAGACGCCGGCTCTTAAAACAATAACAATCGGGAACGCAGACGTTGCTCGATTCACATCTAAATCGATATAAAGAAATTGACACAGTCGTCTCGATCAAAGGCGGTATTTCAATAAAACAGATTGACTAATAATGAACACGATTCGATAATCGTTGCGATCTGTCGTGAGAACTTCAGACCGTTAAAAGTTTTACAACTTAGAGAGGGACCTAGGTATGAGCGGGAGCGGTAAGCGTGTTTTGAATATCATATATTTCTGGCATATATTTTGAGCCCAGTAGTAAGGCGTCATAACAAAAGTTAGGCCTTGCAATGTTAAGTAATTAATTTTTTGTTGTTTACTTGGACAATCCACAATTATAAATACTTAAGCTTGCAGATAGCTACTTTTATGAGATAGACGTAAATTTAACGCATTTTAAATCAGATGCACAACTATTTAAAAAAAACGCATATACCTTAAAACATTGTGTTTGCATCATACTAAGTTTCAAAGTGACCTTTGAATATTTTACATAAATATCTTGTAGCCAAAAAAAAAATCGCGTGATTGTTTTGCCTCGTGAATGATGGACGATCAACCATAAAAACATATGAATGGGCTCTGTCCCATATCGCTAGCAATGTAACACAGGGCTATGATATCCTAGTACGGTGCTAAGTACTGAAACATTTTGTTTAATTAAATGGTAATGTAATATTGGCCCTAATTCTGTTAATCACTCGAGCTAGGTAGATAAAATTAACTAAAATTGTTCAAAATTAAATATACTATATTTAATAGAATATACGTATTCTATCTACATTTAAATTCAAATTCGTATAACTCCATACAACGCTGTCACTAATATAAGACGAGTAATAAAAGAATTGCCGTGGTGGTACCGGCCTAGAATAGTACTCCCCCATTTCTTCCCGCGGGTGCCGTAAGAGTCGGCTAAGGGACCACGTACCAGAAGGTGGGCAGCAGCGCCTTCTGAGCATCGGAAATCATACTGCGCTCGCCAACCCGCCTGCCAAGCGTGGCGAGTATTGGCAATTCCCCCCAATTGGGGGAGGCATTTGTCCAACAGTGGACACCCAATGGCTGAGATGTTGAGAATAAAAGAATAAGTGGCGACTCAATTTACCTTAAACTACCCGCAAATTTAATAAAAACATCTAATTTAAGTCTCGTTATTGATTAGTATATATCATATTAATTAAGACTTTATCGTAACCATATAAGAACTTATCTTAGTTATCTTATTTTCCAGAATTTCAGTTTAGTTTTATTGAATAAGCGAATGTGATGAATGTGTCACTTGTTTATCTATTACTTATAATAAATTGTACCATTTCTGTTACTGTTTTAGACTTCTATTACAACTTTGTATTTTTAACCGGGTTTACTTTGACAAAATCACAGTACACAGTACGATCATAGTAATAAAAGTACCTAGATCACAGCATAGTTTACTAGGCTAGGCTGTGTCATGCACAGTATTATTATTTGCTACAGCAAATTTAAATTTCCAAATCATGCAACTTCAAGCATCACACTTCGTGGCCCGCCGCACATCAAGCTCTTAACTCAAAAGAAATCCACCTATTTCGGATTAGTCACGCAATTCGTCAATCAATTCAGTCACCGAAGATCGTCCGAGTCCATTTTATGACAATTTATTACATAAAAAATGCCCCTTTGCGTTCGCCGCCCGAATATTAATTCCTATAAAATTAATTGCGATGACAAATCCATTAATTGTAATTGCTCTCGACTGGTTCCGTCATCAGGTAATTGGGAGTTACCACAGAGTAAGTACGTTCAGATAAAGCTTATGTTGGACTGATATAGTTTTATGAGAGTATAGACTTTTTATTTAAAATTATGTTGTTTTTATAATACTGTCAAATATTTTAATGTCAGTCTTTTTCCGGTATTAGATAAGAACATTTTTAAAATTATTTCACATTTTGCCGGAAGATATTAATTTTGAATCCTAACTGTATGCTTGATGTGGTTTTATAAAAAAATATGTCTTTCAGGAATTTGTGATAGATACGTTTTATTGTAGATATGTTTTTCTCGGTGCTTATACCTACGTATACCACAAGGCTTATTGAAAACAATATGGTATGCCACAAGATTGATTAAATCGCTAAAATGGTGATGTAATGAATATGGTGCGAATAACGCTTGTCCGTTTTCATCATCATCATCATCTGATGCGTTCTCCGTTTTATAAGCGACTAATGCCATCTAGTGAAATCTTACAAAACTAAACTAGCTTAAAATAATATTAAATTCGTAACAATTTGTATTTTCAATTGAAAGAAAATTGCTCTATATTATATATAGGTACATAGCATATATCATATCGGTATGGAGCTATATTCATCTTGTCGAAAAACTCTTGAACACTGCATGAATAATTCAATGTTTTGTTTTATTCCCACAATTATTTTTAGTTTTCAAATGAAGGTTTAAAAAATGCGTTTACCTCAATATACAACTGCACAGAAGTGTGCCAAAGCATACATTTTGAGTCGGTCATTTGATCATAAAATCCTATCTTCAAAAATCATTCGATTTAACTCATCAGTGCCATCTGTTGCTATTAGAATCGATTCAAAATGTCTCGATAAACGACAAACGCTTTTTATAGAATCGGAGCGGCCGCAATTAAGTGGCATTTCATCGATACCTATCGACAATAACTATCTATATAATAGTGCGTAACTAAAGGTTTTTATAACCATCGTTACTATTTATGACGACTTTATATTTTTGTAATTAAATATTAGAGAAACTTTTTAACAGTTTTATATTATTTTTCTACAATTTTATAACTTTAATGTTGTCGTGATCTGTTTTTTAATAACAAGAGAATCGACCTGGCTTTAGACGGGTAAAATTTAGCCGTTATCATATACCTATCTAATTCGGATGGGTACATATAAAACTTACGGAAAAATATACGAGTAGGTATCGGTGGAACAAGCCGTTTCAGAATCCATCGTATTGTTTCAAAGGAGTTAGCAGACAAACAGACTTACAGCCGCATAATTTGTAGATATGCTTGTCAGCTTTGCAGTTGTCATGTCATATTAAAACAAATATTATACTTTACACTGTTTTTTACGGGTATAACGTGGTACTTACGCGTAGTCGATATCACGATCGACAATTGTTTCGGCTTCTTCCGGAAGCCTTCATCAGGATCTTGAGTGCGGTGCGTTAGTCGTAACGTCCCGTCTCGCACTCTCGCAGTGCGAGACGGGACGTTACGACTAACGCACCGCACTCAAGATCCTGATGAAGGCTTCCGGAAGAAGCCGAAACAATTGTCGATCGTGATATCGACTACGCGTAAGTACCACGTTATACCCGTAAAAAACAGTGTAAAGTAATCATGAACGTGAGTTTTAATATTAAATATTATACTTTTGAAACGTGTAGATTTAAACTCCCTGCTCTTAATATTATTACAACATCAAGCAGTTAACTGCTGCTGCAAATAAACACATTCTCAGAAGGACATGATCTTAAAGTGTCTATAGACACTAATGTACGCCGTTAAAATAATCTACTTAGTCATTTTTCTGCCAAAATATAATTACAGTATATTCAATATTATCATCATAAAATTTAAAAATGACACCAAATTACGCTATCAATAACATTGGGCCAACATAAATTGATATTAAATCATTCTTTTCGAAATTTTCGGGCACCACTAGGTACTTATTATCTATATGTGTTGACATGTATAAATGACTACATAGTTAGAACACAGCCACACTCCGTAACTGATGTTATTGTACATAACTTACACGGTTTTAATTTGTGAAATCGTATAGTTGTGCAATCTACATACATGTCATAGGAAGACACGCCAATTAACCCGACGCTTAACTGTATTCGCCAATTAGTGGAAAGTAAAATATCTTGACAAACAAGCCAGGTGCAATTCAACTAAGTAATTTTTTATTTGATTTAGCTAAAATATTGGCCAATCACATCCGAGTATCACACATTCGAAATATGAATAGGTACAAAATGGAACGCAACGACAAGCTTAGACTCCAACGTCGAATACTATCGTTCTTTTGTCTTTTAAATTATTTAAATTGAGAACAATGCTCAGATCTTCTTTTGTTTACTTGTAGACGTCTATTGTTGCAGTCACTTACCGGAAAATTACACAGAACATTATTTACTATCTGTGTGCGTCCTACAAAATGTGAGCCTATTGTGTCTCGAGATTGCCGCCAGTTGATTGGTCGAGAGTCAATTACAAGCGACAAATTCATAAAGCGGAACGTCCTATGTACCAAATACATGACGTACAGAACACAGTTTGTATTATCCAGGTAGCGTTTTCACATCTGCAATTATCTTTGTCTTTCATACTCTGTGGTGCGGATAGCATTTGCAACGTTAAGTTCGAAATTCAAAATAGTCACTATTCCAAATGACATTAGAACGAGTTTGAATTTCGAATGGGGTAAGTGTAACGTTGCTCGTCGGTGACTGTCAGTCGTCACGGTTGGCGACTGTTGCTTCACCGTTGGCCGAAGTTGCAAAAGCTGTCGTAGATAATGCGGTGTGTGATGATTACACTGATATGTGTAACGGAGTCGCTTTACGTGACGAGACGGTATTGAACAATATTTTTTCATTACATGTGTAGAATCCGACGTCTTGTTACTAGGGTGCGTGAATTGATGCGTCTATGCTTGTTGGATGCGCTTCCTGCTAGTTATGTAAGATTATAATTAGTATTGCTGTAGCGGATATGATTGCTGGAATATTCATCTGTTTGTCAAGTGTATTTCTACCGTGCAAGAAACTAATAAATTATGAGCTGTTAATAATGCATAAAGGATATTAAGTCTTTTACAATGGTTACTATATTTAATCCAACAAACACATTCTTTGAATTTTATAGTTCATTGCATTGCATTAACGTCATGTTAGGCGTAACTTATGTTCAAATTATTGAAGAAAAAAGTGCCTTCTTTGATTCGTTATCAACTGAAATGTTGGTCTATCACTTCTATTAATAGTTCAATTAAAGGTAGATGGCACTAATAAAAAAATCACCTTAGATGTTAATTTAAAACAATGACGGAATAAAATCGGCTGCTACTGGAGTTACTGTATGAGCTGCTGTAGCTTTAAATATTTAAATTTAAATATTTATTTTAATATAAAGCAATGGCAAAGCAATAGGACGGTATTTTGTATTTGTCCCACTAGCAACCGAATTTTTCCTTCAAAGAATTTGAAGGTAAGGTCCGCCTAGTCATAGTCATAGTCAATTTCATATTTAATTATTTGAGTTGGATATGGACGACAATTTGAAAACCCAGATGATAATGACGAATAACATTAGAGAGCCAATTTATAATCGACAGCACTAGTAGGTAACTATCAAATGTGGATGACAGCAATGATCTTCCAAGTTCAAATCGAAAACAAAAGAATGTGTTCAAAACTCGCTCGTTCCACCCCAAGGCGTCAGTGTAGTGTTATTATGCAAATGAAGCGGGCATAGTCAATGGACGTTAGAAATGTGAGGATTTTGTTAGGATGACTTACATGGCGACTGGGGACAACAAATAAAATATGACACATGACTAGCCCCTTGCGCCTTATACATTGTCGTTTTGCAAGGTTTTTAGTCATATGTATTATTTTTTAGTAGACATAGGTCTACTAAAAAATACTTATCTAAACGTCTTGTTTTATTCGTCCCGCTATTTTATCACACATAAATAACTTTTTGAAGTCGGTACCATGATAGTGCACAAGTAATTGTGAGGACTTCTTCAAGTTATTTCACACTTTTGAGTGTTGAAGTCGGTTCCATTTTTTGGTTATTTTTCCTTTTCACCCTTTTCAGTGACCTTTGCTACTCACGGGATCAATTTGTAATTGTGTAGGTCCACCGATGTCATCACCCACAATTCAAATAAAAAAAATCATGAAATCACTTTACTCAGTCGAAAGCTCGGAGAAAACAAATAAACCGAATGTTGTCGAAACTATAGTCGGAACACCCTGACTTACTACCTGAGTATTTCTCGTGTAATATAGATTAATAATGTGTCCAAACTGCGTCAGTTTTATTAACAACCTATACATTACAATAGGTATTCCATTATATTTACGAAACGGGTTTGCATTAAAAAGTTTTACGCAATATAAAATGTAGAAAATAATATCGAAACCAATTGATTCCGATAGTTATAGAATGTTTGTTGGCATGTAAACATGTCTCGTCTGGGGAGGGCGTCAACGGAATGTCAAAAATTTTGCTTTAAAATGTGACTACAGACGAATTCACATCTCGTGGGACAAACGCCCGAGGACAAAACATCGTAAATGTGTGCTGAGAATTTATGAATATAATCGCTCAGATGAATCATTCACATATTTTGTAAAATTTTTGGATTATTTACATGTTTTATTAGATTTTGCCTTAAGTTTGGCCGACTTTGAAATAATTCTAATCATTACATTCGTTTACAGCTGTAGTAGTTATACAAATGAAATGATTATAATAATTTCTGATGATGAGTTATAAGTAGAGATAACATATTTGGATGCATGTTTACCCAAACTTCATAGGTTAGCTAGTATGGAGACCATTTCTTTCATCTAAAACATCCCGCGTTTCCCTTATTGATGGATTTAGTATATAGTACAAGTTTAGGATTTAGTACGCTACCTTTGATAATCGTATTTACAAGTTGATTTATTGGTTAATGTCCCGCGATTCCGGAATCGATGGACAATTTATCGTAACGTGTTACGAAATCATAGCAGTGTTTTTATAAAAACCACGCGGGAAAATTAGAAGCCGCTTCTATACTTTCTTAAGTTTTGGATGGAACAAGCGAGCTTTAGGTAGATAGGTAAATATGCATCCGAATGTCCTATAACTAGTTCCAAGTGTTTGACCACTTGATGGTAAGTATCAAAGTAGTGTGCAAGTATTTGCCACACTTGGCAGGCGGTTTAGCGAGCGCAGTATGTTGATTATTTTCGCAAAAGACACTATTGCCTCCCTTCTGGTACGTGATCCCTTAGCCGGCTCTTACGGCACCCATTCCTGAGTAGAGATGGGGGTGTACTATTCCAGGCCGGTACCCCACGGCATTTCAGAATCTCTTTAAGCTATACGATAACACCATCGCCCAGGTCGAAGCATTATAAGCGTGCTTTTTATAGCTAAGTGTCCACACCCACAGTCCCCTTTCCGATCAAGATCTTTGCCCCCGCTTTTTCCCCTACAACCATGATATTATGTTCTTTTTCTAACCATTCCACTGTGTATTTATTTACGGTTCCGAGACTAAATCCTACATTATGGTGTCAGACCTTTTTACTACGATTATAGACTTACTTAAAGTATTATGTAAAGTCGATGTAACTTGTGGCTAGATGAGACAGTCTTTTGCTTTTCTGAAGAAAAGCCGGAGTGTGTTGCCTACTTTTTTCATTCCTAATGTCTTTGCAGTCGCGATCAACAATTTCTTCTTGGAAGTTCTTTATCGAATTCTGTAATTCAAATATCTTTAAATGTATCTTAGTTTAGTTATTTAGCTATATCCGTTTTAAAAAGATTAACAAGTCAGATGCTAGCTGAATACAAAAAGTGACATGCTTTTTGCATTATTGAATCTGGGGTTTAATCAAGATAAATCATTTAGGACAAATAAGCGAATTAACCAAATCTTTCAAAATTTATTTTCCTTTGTGGGCCGAGAATGTTGCCAATTTATTATATTACAAATTTACTCTCCTTTTTTTATACATTACTTTTAATTTTATCTACTATGTGTCGTTGAGTACCAATAGGTACAGTCAAATATTCTACCAGCGGGAGTTTGGCTGTAGGTAATCGTCGTCATCATCATCATCATCATTATCATCATAATAATCATCATCATCATCATCACCACCATCATCATCATCATCATCTCAGCCATAGGACATCCATGGACATGGCCGCATCCGGTTGGAACCGGCCCGCATCCAGTATGACTTTAGGTATTATTAGATATTCTCTGGTAATAGTCAATAACTTTTTAATGTTTTATCTACTGTATTTTTTATTCTTCATCATGCCTCACCTTGAACTCCTAAAACGACAAATTTATCGAAACAAGGAAAAATATTCATTAAATTCCAAAAATTATAAGCCGTGTCGAATATTATGAACAATCTAGTTTAAAAAATGGCACTTATACTTAACCTTTTCACTAAAGCGCACAAAATGTTTTGTGGAAATTCTTTACCTGTCAACAATATTGCTAGTCCAAATTAAAAACAGCTGTTGCCTCGTTGTCTAGTTTAAAAAATAAGGGAGATCTACGCTAAAATTTCCTGAATTTGAAGTGATTGTGATCTATGAGGTTCTACGGTGGTAACAAAAAATATCATATATATTTATTTGCATGAACTATATATAAGTGCCGCTTCCAAACGGTTCTTGTGGAAAGCAATGGGGGAGGCATATGTCCACCAGTGGACGTCCTATGGCTGAAATGATGATGATGATGGTGATGGTGATGAAATATAAGTGTAACATATTCTACCTTTCTAGGCATGCAAAGACATAAAACCAAACAAATAAATATAAATACTCTAGTCATAAATACTAATAAATATCTCTTAACAAATTCACTGGCCGTGGTGGTACCGGCCTAGAATAGTACTCCCCCATCTCTTCCCGTGGGTGCCGTAAGAGTCGGCTAAGGGATCACGTACCAGAAGGTGGGCAGCAGCGCCTTCTGAGGATCGGAAATCATACTGCGCTCGCCAACCCGCCTGCCAAGCGTGGCGAGAACTGGCAACCCTATATGGGGGAGGCATATGTCCAGCAGTGGATGTCCAATTGCTAAGAAGAAGAACAAATTCACGGATTTATATTTAAATTAACGACAGTGACTTGTCGTATAACTTTCTTGTCGTTTCTACACTGTTGCATAGTCTTGGTGCTGCGGTATGAATAATTCACATGTGTACCGCGCGGAACGGTCACAGCACGCTGCAAGTATAGCGGTCACCACGTCACTGATGTACCCTACATCTACCTACGGCTAGTGTGGCAAAGAGAGGCAAAAACTTATAATTTGTTTGTTACATCAAACTCAGTTATAATTAAACATTTATCTAATCTCAAACTGATATATAAAGATTGAAAAATTAAAAACAGAACTTGAATGACAGTCTGTATAGACAATCTATATAGATATAAATCAATATATATCTTCCTATCCATACTAATATTATAAAGAGGAAAGATTTGTATGTAAGTATGTTTGTAACGAATAAACTCAGAGTGTTAGATTCACTACGAGTCTAAAGTTATATTTAAAAAGGCTTAAATGATAAATTCAAGTTTGTGAATAAATTCATATCAATTTTATTTTATTAATTTACAAAATCCACAGCTCTTAATTAACAGAGTTTGATGTATGATATTCTTACCTACAGCCAAAAACATTTATATAGGTATAACATTAATGTAACAGACAGTCTGTGCCGCTATATAGGCACGTCAGATATAACTGGATTTATAAATGTTAGATTGCTGGCTCGTCGTGGTGTGTGAAAATCTGCATGTGTGTGTGTGTGTGTGTGAATTTGAATTTTGCAATTTATTGCAAGCCACTAAAAGAACATTTACATACAGGTAATAAAATCAAAACTTTACTACCTACTCCTAACTTGTACGCTAGATTATAGAGGGTGATTTATACATTTTGAAGCTTGGCGACAATAGTATGAAAATGGGTCATTAAATCGGACGTAATCTATACAACGATTAGAAGTAACAACTTGCATTGAAAGGAAGCCGGGAGCATTTCACAAATCCAGACTTAGCATATTTCTTAGCAACGAGATTAAAATTACCGGATTCTTTAGATTGCATTGAATTTATAATAATTTACGTTATTGCCTAGAATTAAGGATCATCTCTCATTCTTGACAAACGCGGTCTAATTGGAGCATTCAAAGTTTTGACTTTCCAAAAAAGTTACCAAATTGTTCACCTAAATCACAACTCTAATTAATACCTACATTTAAAGTTAGGTAGGCTTATAATTACATCTGATCCGTGGATTACGATCCAGTCGGTAATCTTTCGCAATTTTCTCTTAATCGCTCAAGTTAAAACGTAACCAATGTGTGTAGACCCACAAGTTTGACGAGTTTCGGTAAAGTACAGTAAGCTATGTGGTTTATGGGGGGCTATGTTTGCTGGTTGATTGTTAAACGGTACCTCGAGACATTTGGACTTATGTGATAATACTAGGGCGAAGAAGAAATTTGATAATTCGCGGTTTGAAACGCTCGTTTTAATCATAAGTTGGGCCGTATTGTTAGTGAATCATTTATGGAATAGAGGTGGAATGGAGATGCATTATCCTATTTATATATAAGTTGACAGTTTTTTACAAATTTGACGAGAATTGAAAGGTTAAATGCGTCTAACCTTCAAGGAGTACTTGGGAATGACAAAGTGAGAAGATATATGCAATTGGCGTAAAAAAACATACACTAAACATACAAAAAAATACGCTGAAGCAGCATGTTGAGAATTTGCTATAGGTACCTGAGAACCACCTCCGTCGCCAGTGTTGTGCCTCATTTTAGTTTAGGTTTTCACATCGAACGATCGTAAATAAATTAGGTTAGGAATAATTAAATGTAATTACTATATTTAAATTAAATTCGTCAGAAAAAAAATCTGTTATCTTTTTAGTACTTGAATGGCGTGAGACTTCATTTACATCCAAATATTTATTTAATGTAGAACAGTCAATTTACAAAAAATATACCGTAAGGCTGCTCAGCCGCCTATCTACCTTCATGTATTATCCAATGTATATTATGTACAGCTCCTTGATTATGCCCACTTGTTTCCTTCTGAGAGGATTATCCTATTATAGTTAACATTTTGTTAAAATTTTGAAAGATTTCCTTGTTACATTTTGTCAAATGTTTTAGTATAAAAAATATGAAAATATTAAATTTAGTATTAAATAATTTTTAACTATTCCTGTGTGTTTTCTTTCAAATTGAAAGCCACATTTATTCGTATCTTAATTTTTTCATCCCAATAATAATGAGTAGTCTCCACACCTTTTCTGCGGTTAAGGCACAACGACCATTTATCACAGACCCGTCAAAATCTAATTGTCCCGCCTCGCTAACCACTGCATTGTGACCGTAATTATGCCCTTATTTTTTACACAGAACTAAATCGATTTATAAACCTTTTTTATTCGAATAGACAATTTACGACGAATATTTCAAATATTTTTATGGTATTTTAAAATTCTACGACAATTGGCGCCGTTCGGTTGGTTATAGAAACATTATTAATACGTTGATCCTATTTATTAACTATTTCTAATGAAGTTATGTATGTTTGAGTAATATACCAGTTGTGAACGCGACTGCCTCATTCCACCCTGGAAATACAATATAAAGTGACTGAAGTAGCCTTTACAGACAACCTCATTTGTAAATATCCATGCACTGGCGCTTAAACCATTCACGGTTGTAGCATTTCAATAAGCATTGTTCATATAGACAGACTTATTTGTCTCTTTAGCAAATGGTAAAAGTTTAAGTTAAATAGTCACTGGTAGTGATTCTCTTCTACAACTAAACAAAATTTAAATTATGTAAAATTTGATATCTATGATAAGTAGATACTTATTATTGTTGCGATAAAGTCTAAATCAGTATGACAATTATCCATAACAGCACTAAAAATAGACGTATTTCTTAAAATTGCGGGTAGTTTTACTTAAAATAAATCGCCACTTATTTGGTGCCCACTAAAACTACCCTCAATTGGCCATCAATTGTATGGAACTCGCCTAATATTAAGGATAGCACTAAAAGGATATACAAAGTCAGCGTATATAGCTGAATTTGTATATCTCCTTTTAGTGCTTATATATAATACGATCTACTTTACTTCTTTTTGAAGATTTTTAGTGAATTTTAGCTAGTTCGAGTGATTAACAGAACAGAATCATTTTTTTTCGTTAGAGGTTTAATTTTTTTTATTATTTGTTAATCTATCTAATTTTATGATGTCCATTTGATTGTTCATTCTATATGGTGCAATATATTAGGTAAAAGATAAGGTTTAACTTACTATTGTACATTAGAGATGCGTACAATCGAGTAGGCCTTAAAACCTTTAAGATGTTCACTTGATGTAGCGTCACAACACAAAGCAGTAGGCAGGTCCGATACACGATTTTGTAGATAAATGGCTACCAATTTAATAAAATTACATGGTTTTAATGGTATCCCGAGCAACAATAGGCGTTCCTAATAGTCTCTATTCTTATAGGGGGTGGAACCAGCAGCCAAAGTCAAGGGTAGCTATTAGTTTACGGAAAGTTGATACGTTTCTAATTTTCTAGAGGAACAAAAATGATGCTATTAATGGCCGGTTGGCTCAGTTGGTAGCACTCTGCCTTCCGAGCCGCTGGTCCCGGGTTCGATTCCCGAAAAGGTCAAACATTTTGTGCGTATCAACATGTCTGTTTGACCTGTGTCTGGGTGTGTGTATATGTATATAAGTAAATATATAAGTATATATCAGTCATCAGGTAATCATAGTACAGGCTCTGCCTAGTTTGGGACCTGAAGACCTTGTGTGAATTTTGAAAAAGAAAATGGTTTGGGATGATTTCATTAGAAACATGTTTTCTTAAGTAAATGTACTTTAAGTATATGTTAAGTATAAGATCTCACATGAAGTTGAAAGATATTTGAGGTTTCAATGACGGACTTAATGAACATCAGCGAAAAAAAATAAGAATTGGGTACCCATTATAATGACAGTGGCTTTCCCAAAAAGGATAAGAGGCTAATTTGGGTTAGTGAATTCAAAGTGACAATGGCCCTAATTCTGTTAATCACTCAAACTAGCTAAGGTTTACTAAAATTCTTTAAAATGAGTAATCCATTCAACGCTATTCCTAATATTATTTAAGTTTTATTCAATTGCTGGCCAATTATTGTAAGTAGTTTTAGTGTACACCAAAATAAGTGAAACTACCCGCAGATTTAATAAAAAGATCTACGTTTAGTGTGCTTATTGATAGGTGTCATACTAATATGGACCTTATCGTAACCATATAAGAAGAGAGTCACTACAAATGTAAGCCGCAAGGTGTAAGAAGAAAGCAGAGTTATAATATATTTAGTATGTACTCATAATATAGAGCAACGACAGTCGTCGGGGCTTAGTGGTCAGTGACATGTCTTCTGGTCCCCAAGGTCTGTGTTTGAATCCCGGCAGAGGCCATATAAAAGTTTTTGTGTAGTAGGATTGAAGTTTGTTTCAGATCTTGATTGGTTAATGTGTGATGGTTGTGCCCTATGCGGAAGCGTGCGTGTTTAAACTAAATACCTTTATAAAACTTATGGTAGCACTAAAATTATCGACAAGCATTATTATTTGACATTTGATTTTCAGAATTACACTTTAGAAGATAAATAAAAAGTTATGGACACTATAATGTAGAATAGAAAAGACAGCTAGAATTTGTTATTATTACATTTAATTAATGAACTCCTTTATCCTTATCCTTATCCTTATGTCAACTAAAATAACTCCATACATAATAGCCAAGTACGAACTCGCAATAGTTATATTATGTTGTTCCAATCTTAAAACGTCGAAACCACGTCAAATATTCAAAAATAGAACCATTCGGAAGCGAGCTAGCCCTCACAGACTCAGGGTATCCTACCGTGAGAGCTAGAGCTCAAATAAACTAACTTAATTTAATAATGCATGCTATTCTATATAAATATATTTGTACATAGTCATAAGTTAGTTGTAACATAATTATTGTATGTACTATATAAATAAATAAAATAAAATACAATTATTTCTGATGTAAAATTTATTACATAATTTTAAATTAGATGTGAATATTTGTAAATATGTAATACATAATTTTGGATACTAAAGTGGTAAGTAAGTAAGATCTTAAAACTACCTTTAATACGGGCATAATGTATACCAATGATTCTGCAAAATAAATAATTTGAGTTTAATTGTACAATGTATGTACAATTTTAAAGTCATCCAATTAAAAAAATATTTTATTTTATATTTTTGGTATTCGTTCGTACTTATATTGGCCAAAAGTGTGATGTTATCTTAATTTGTATTTTTTTAATCTTAAGTCTTGTTTCTTATTTTTACTTGCATTGTGCTACAAACTGAAGATAAATGAGTGTCGACTGAAAAACAATACTAAGGGTAACCCTAGTGCATGCTGAGCGTGAGTGGAAACTCATTCCTGACATCAGGCAACATTACTTATTGTATTCCTTCTAAGTTTGCGTGCTCCACCTTAGACCGCGTCGTCGCTTAACATCAGGTGAGACAGTGGTCAAACGCAAGCTTATAATATTTAAAAAAAAAAAAAATTTGATGGGAATAAATTTATTTTCATATAATTCGTTTATTAACTTATTTATTTTTAAACTTCTGCCTTTTAATCTAGCGTTCATATACGTATCATACTACAAAGCTTTATATAAAAGCGTAACCTTCAATCAAAGTTTAAACCAATGCTATGGAAATCAATACAATTCGATTTCAGAAGGATTTCAACAATATGAATTATTAGGCAACCGCTTCATTATAAAAAAAAACCTTTCCGTGCTAATAGTAGGTACACATTTGATAAAACAGTAAGCAAACAATTATGTTGTGCGAATACGTTTACATTATAGAAATATTTCAGCTATTTCACAAGTAGGCCACAATTGTTTTGTCAACAATCTCAGCAATTGAGAGTCTAACAACATTGTTGTTTCAACTAATTAAGTGTAAATATGTTTTTACTGATAATTTATCCTACTAATATTATAATCGCGCATTTTTGTGTGTTGTGTATGTTTGTTACCTCTTCACGCCCAAACGGCTTCACCGATTTCGATGAAATTTGGTATTTAGATAGCTAATACCCTGAATTAACAAATAGGCTTATTTTAATCACCATTACTACCGTTTTTCATCACCACGCGGGTAAAACCGCGGGGCGCAGCTAGTTGTGCATATTTGTATTCATTTCTCCCGCCCTCTCTGTCTATCTCAGGCAAGTCTCTTGCTTGTCTTAAGCTAGTATACATGTGTCGAAATATTGAATAGCCTTTATTCACTTGCACTTTTTTGTGTCATCAAAACTACGCATCATACTTGCACGTCGCGACTAACTTTAACATCACCAACAGCCAAAATAAAACCTATAAAAACTGATTAGATTCTCGTTTGACGCACAGAATTGTGTTCCAACAACTATCAATCACCGTCTGGGACTGTAATTATAGGGATTAAGGGTGGGTCCCTGGACCCAGGTAATGGGCCCGCGCCGGCTCTTTTAATAGCACCGAAAACAGTATGTAACTCCGTGGTTCGAAATTAAAGAGGTTTTAATCGAAACTGTGTACTGCCTGTCGACCGACTGAGAAATGTAATTAATCTATATCGTGATGTTATGGAATGTTGGTATGAGGTATATGTAAATATATAAGCATTGAGATATAGTTCAGAAGTAAGTCACCATAGATAAATTATTTTGAACACGTAAAAAAATGTGTAGGTACTTTTTATACGGGTTAACGTGACACTTACGCGTAGTCGATATCACGATCGACAATTGTTCAGCTTCTTCCGGGAGCCTTCATCAGGATCTTCTGTGCGGTGCAATCGTATAACAGCAGGTATATAGTCATATCGGTACCGAGCAAAATCGTTCATTATCTTCACAATTTGTACATAAAGACAGAAATCTTCTTCTAATTGTCCTCATCCCACACTAGGTGGGGTCGACACAACATGTTTTCCTCTTCCATTCTCTTCTATCATTGGTCGTCTCAGTGCTCACACTTTTCCTAAACAATGAATTTTTCACACAGTCCATCCATACCATACCTTCTTCGGCCTTTCTCTACCTCTATATTCATCTACATTTATGTTAAGTACCTAACGCTTTCAACTTATCATTCACTGGCGCTACTTTCAAGCTTCCTCTGATATACTCATTTCTTATTTTATCCATCCTAGTCACACCACACACCCATCTCAGCATTCGCATCTCTGCCACATGCACTTTTCTTTTATCCACCTCTTTTGCTGCACAGCATTCAGATCCATACATTACGACAGGTCTAACTATGGTCTTATAAATTTTGCCCTTGAGTTTCAAAGGCATTCGCGGATCGCATATGGTCCCTGAGACCTTTTCTTTCCATTTCATCCAACCTGCTTTTATCCTGTTCTTTACGTCTCGGTCAATATTGCCGTCATTTTGGATCAATGATCCGAGGTACCTAAATTCGGAGCAGACTGGTAGGGATACACCATTTAGGGCTATATGGGTAAAATTGGATAGTCCACCGAAATCGCAAAACAGGTGTTCGGTTTTGCTTCTACTGATCTTCAAACCGGCACTCTCCAATTTTTCCCGCCATTTTCCCAGTTTGTACTGGACCTCGGTTACATCTTCTCCAACAAGGACAATGTCATCGGCGAACAGTATACACCAGGGTGCCCCGTCCTGTATGTCTGATGTTAGGATAGATATTATTATATATTATATATATATTATATATTATATATATATAATATATATATATAATATTATATATATATATAATATTATATCATCTATGACGAGGAGGAACAGATAAGGGCTTAGAGCCGGTCCCTGGTGTAAGCCTACAGTCACATTGAACTTGTGAGTAAATCTCAAGTGTACCTTGGGTGGTATACGAATTGCAGAGATAACGGCGCTACGCTTACAAAAAAAATATATTCAAATTTGGATCAGAATGTGCTAAAAATAATAATCATAATTTATGTTCGAAAATTTTAATGCATGTTTACAAAAGTTCCAGGCTCCCAAATAGATTAATTCGTCTATACAATCCATTTACGATTGCCATCTAGGTGAAGGAAGTTATTTTTTTATTTCACAGATAATTCACAGAACAAATTACAACAAGAACAATAGTGTTGGTGTTAAGCCCGTGTTAAAGTAACTTGATAATATTCTACGAATCCAACACGCAATTTAATCAGAATAACAACACAAATCGCTGTCAATACTCATTATGAACCAAAAATAACGATGACAAAACACCGGCGACAAGCCCTGTTAAAACGAACCTTTCATATCACCCCCAAAATAGAGCAAATTGACAGATGACAAATAAGAACGTTAACACCACTACTAAGCTGACCAACTAACCAACTTTAGTAGACCCTTACATTTTCTATAAATACCTCTTTGGAAAACTAAGCTTCAATATTAACAGGGAGGAGGGACAGGTCGATCTAGTTTGGTGGTGAGCAGTAAATATTTTCACCTCGGCTAAATGTGATAAAATATATCAAGATATTGTCGTTAATATAAGATGAATAGCCCGTGACGGAAACATTCCATTTCAAAGAGATTAGTTTGAATGTAAACATGTGTTAGTAAGAAAGTATGTTTGTTGTGTTAAGAATGGAGTTATCGGTAGTTTACAACATGTTATTACTGATATTAGTCACGATAATTATAAGTTCTATTATCGGATATATTCTTAATCATTTGTGTAGCGGAAAAAATCTATGATTTAGTTAATTTAGGAATCATTGAAACTGTTTTGAGCGAATTTAAGACCAAAAATATATCTGTATTCTTAATCATTTGTGTAGTTGGAAAAGTCTTCTATGATTTAGTAAATTTAGGAATCATTGAAACTGTTTTGAGTGAATTTGAAACCGGGAAATATATCTGTATTCTTTATCATTTGTGTAGTTGGAAAAATGTTCTATGATTTAGTGAATTAAGGAATCATTGGAACTGAGTGAATATGTAACGTAATTATTGGTGAAAAGAAGAATAATAGACAAAAAGGTTTGTTTAGGTTTAAGGCACGGTTCCTTATCTACTCATATTGGTGTATCTAACTATCTAGGTATCGTATTGTAAGTAAACATATATACATTACACTAATCTCTGCTGGCTTTGTCCTTCCTCCCTGGTCTGATGCTGAATCTAAACTATCCAGGGGTTGATTTAAAAATAAGTAATCAAAATCAATCCACCAGTTTTGGAGAAGTTAAGTGAAATAAACACGTTAGTAAAATAAAAATTCGAAGATATACAAACAGTTCTTTTTTATACTGTATAGATCCAGCGTTTGACCACTATCTCACTTGATGGTCAGGACGATGTGGTCGAAGATGTTATCACGTTAGACCCACAATGCTTACAGGCTCTCAAGGACTGTTGCCCGAACACCGTATGTGTTTGGTGACAGTTTTTCAAGCTTGAAGGTGGTAGCTAGCCAGGCGAAAGTACCCTACCGCGATGCTGGGAATTTGATGACAGTGGAAATTTGAACATGATGCAAAAAAATGAACATTCACCGGAAACCCACGCTTGGTGGGGATCGAACCAGCCTCCCTGAGCTTGACAGCCGACGCCCTAACCGCTGAGCTATCATCGCTTCAAATACGAACGCATCTTTGTATAGATTTGACTTGTAGACAGATATATACACATATTGATCACATTAGAATAGTATCCAAAAACATTTTTAACCAAACGACAATATGGAACAACAGGAAGCCTTATCAGCCCGATCTCTTCTAGCCGAATATTTTCAGTGATTGCGCATTTTGTTTTTCTGTCGATAAAGTGTTCACGACACGACCGTTTTGACATAAACGATTTATTATAAAAGGACCTGCGAAGGATTCATAAAGTGCCATAAATATAACGTTGACGCAAGAATGTATGAACTCATTTCTATTAATCTATGTTCCAAATGGCCATGCTTCTCGCAACACAAGAAATCCTAGTACGGGGGTTTGAAAGTGTGAAATAAAAAACACAAACTGTAAAATTCTCCGAATAAATTTCAATACGCAGATAAAACACGATTTCCGTTACAATATTAACCTACCACCACTCAAATGTGAAAAAAGTATTTCCTAATCACACTACCAAACCAACGTTGAACATTCCGCTAAACACATGACAGATTCCAGACAAAAACGAGTTGGGGAGAAAGGGAGCATTCAAGACAAAGGGCATAAAGGTCGACCCTTCAGAGTGCATGGGTGTGGCGCGGACTTAAATTTTCGCATTGACAGTCGAAACGGCCTCAAGGGACGGCCAGACGTGCTTTTAGTGCCTTTATGCGTTATGGTTAATGCGCCAAGTAGTTTACGAGTTGTACTGTTATTTGCGACTTGAGCGGACGAGGTAGTCTTAAGTGGCGCTCGATTTAGTGTTGGGATTTTGAGAAAAGGAATAGTAGAAAATGCAGGTGCACAATTGTGTTCACTGATTTTTTGCTGTTTTTGGGTAGGCAAATGTATTAATTATATTTTTTTGTATGTTATTTACTGTCTGTATACGGGGATACAAATAAAACAACTGTCTAGAGTGCAGTGAATGTGTAATTAAAAAACTCCGAAAATTGCCGAGGTAACCCGATTCACAATAGACAAACGCTTGCGTGATGCAGGTTTTGTTCGATGCGACACTAGCGCCATCTATGTCATCTTAGCTGTACAACAAACAATAACAATTCATGTTCTACATTAACACTGTCTAACTTAGAATAGTGCTGATAATTGATTCTAACTCATAGTGTACCAATATTTTTCGAAGTAAATATTATATTAATTACTTTTCCATACCGTAAAACAGTACCTACTATGCAAAGAAATTCTGTGTTACCACATAGATACAATTTAGGTATCTGCAAGTCACGCACGAGTGAATAGGTATCTTCTAAGTAGGATTGATATATAGTAGACCGCATCATCACTTAACATGAGTGAGATAGTGGTCAAACACCTGCCTATTGTAAATTTAAAATATGTACTATAAAAACTGAAAACGACTCTCTCACTTGATGATCAGTGACGTTGTGGTCGAAGATGTTATCACATTAGACCTAAAATGCTTTCTGGCGCTCAAGGACTGCTGCCTGAACTCACTATGTGTTTGGTGACAATTTCTCAAATTTGTGGGTGGTAGCTAGCCAGGCGCGTACTCGGAAGTACGTACCCTACCACCATGCTGGGATTTTGATGACGTTGTCACCTTCACCGAAAGGTCAAGTTTCTTTTTGTTGGTGGGAATCAAACCGCGTTCGTTAATTTGACAGCCGACGTTCCCACCGCTACAGCTATCATCGCATCAATATCAACAGCAAAGCTCTGGTATTTTACAATACAATGGGATTTATTTTTAAGAATAGCCATGACTCATAAACATAATACAACTCCAACATACAGCAACATATATAACGTATATAGGTACCTACCAACATATCAATAAGTCAACAATAACCTTGCTTTTTTTTGTCGTCGCCGAGAGGGGTTACGATCCTGATTTATATCACCTAATTTATAAAATTAACATAACAATAGAATATCAAATATTTATTCGTATGTTAACATCAATTCTCATCATATGACTACATCAAATACAATCTCAATTTATCTAAATATCAACATATTTACGCCTTAAATGGCTTGTGATACACAGTCATTTGTTTTTTTTAAAATGATTGATATCACCGTTGTTAATGGAAACCAAAAAAATACCTTATTGTCATCATCATCATCTCAGCCATAGGACGTCCACTGCGGGCCATAGGACGTCCACTGCTGGACATAGGCCTCCCCCATTGATTTCCACCAGGACCTGTTGGAAGCGGTCCGCATCCAGCCCTTGCCTGCGATCTTAGTCAGGTCGTCTGTCCACCTGGTCGGTGGCCGTCCTATGCTCCGCTTGCCAGTCCATGGTCTCCATTCGAGAACCTTTCGGCCCCAACGGCCATCGGTTCTTCGAACTATATGCCCTGCCCACTGCCACTTTAACTTACTAATCCGCTGGGCCATGTCGGTGACTTTCGTTCTTCTACGGATCTCCTCATTTCTGATTCGATCACGTAGAAAAACCCCGAGCATAGCCCTCTCCATAGCTCGTAGTGCGACTCTGAGCCTTATTGTGAACACGTTCAATTAAATTTGGTCAAAAAGTTAAGGCTACAGTCAATATTAGATACTTTTTGATACCTAAATGTGCGTGCATAGACTCGATAGTAGAACTAAAACATTGAAAAAGTTCGATATGAATGATCTTTTTAGTGAATCATTTGTGTGCGATTGTAAGAAAAGGAATTATTTTCATTTCTTGTTTCAATTTGGCTTTTTGTATAAGTTATTACCCATGATACCCACTTTTTGAGATATTTGATATTTACAAAATCATTATTAGCGTCAGCGAAGACTTTATGTCAAGGTCTACAAACTAAGTTCACTATTCACACCCACAATTAAGGACACATTACAGGTATTCCTGGAGATTTTTAGCGTGTGGTATAGTTGGGAGGCTATATAATATATAATTTGACAATAACATTTTAGGATAAAATCTATATTGGCCGGTTGGCGCAGTTGGTAGCACTCTGCCTTCTGTACCGCTGGTCCCGGGTTCGATTCCCGGACAGGTCAACCATTTGTGTGCATGAACATGTCTGTTTGACCTGTGTCTGGGTGTGTATATGTATATAGGTATATATCAGTCATCAGGTTACCATAGCACAGGCTCTGCCTAGTTTGGGACCTGAAGACCTTGTGTTAATGTTAATAAATAAATAAATATGAATTGTGGAATTAAGCATAGTCCTTGGAAGGTAACAGCTCCTTCGCGTTGTGGGGACATAGAAAATATATATAAATAGCTGCCCTACGCAGTTTTATCTACGTATTGATGATGATAATGATGATGACGGTGAAAAGTTTAACGCTTATGTGTTATTTCGGGGCTTGAAGTAACTACATACCAAATTTCATCCAAATCCGTCCGCTAGTTTTCATTCCATTACGTTATTATTTATTTATTTATTATATATTTATTTATATTAATATAGTATTTATATATTGTACAGTATTTTAGGTATTATTTATGTCATATTTATTTAATTGTATAATATTCAGCATATGTATACGTTTATTATATAAATTTAAGATCTTGTTGCACATCACATCCACAATGTTCAATCTATCCTGTCCATCCAAAGGTTGTCTGTAAGAGATTGCTTTAGCGATAAGACCGCCGATTGTATAACCATAAGCTACAATTAGTATAAAATACACTTTTAATGTACATTTTATGATTTGCAATAAAGAGTTAATCTATCTATCTATCCGTCCAGCCATCTGAGCGTGACTGAGTAACAAACATCCATCCGTCCAAACTTTCAGATTCATATTAGTGGGATTTGAGACGATATATCACAATCCCACTAATATTATAAATAGGAAAGTTTGGATGGATGTTTGTTACTCAATCACGCCAGAACGGCTGAACGGATCTAGATGAAATTTGGTATGGAGATAGCTTATACCCTGGATTAACACATAGGCTTATTTTCATCATCACCGTCATCACCGTTTTTCATCAACACGCGGGTAAAACCGCGTGGTGAGGCTAGTATATATTAGATTATAAAGGCGAAAGTTTGTGTGTATGTGTGTATGTTTGTTACTCCTTCACGCTCAAAGGGCTGCACCGATTTTGATGAAATTTGGTATGGAGATAGTTTAGATCATATATTAACACATATGCTACTTTTCATCCAGTAAAAAAGCAACACCAGCAACAACAGCATGCCCAGAATGCTAGAATGCTAGCAGCATTGCCACGTTGAATTGCAATGCTGATTCGTTGAGCCAAATATGTGCCAGTATATTGGTCACACGTCGTATCGATCAAACGTTATGATAAGTTTTAGAAAATTCCATTTAATAAATTCAATCCAATATATTAGTTTCTTTTTATTTTAATCATATGGATCTTGTGTCGGATATAAAGAGCTATTATTAATAATAATAATATTGCTTCTACGCGTTCGTGTATTTTCAATAAATAAATATATTCGATTTTCTGGAAATATTTCGATGCTGTGACTTATTGTGAGACTCTCACTCACAAGTACTCACAAGAGTACTCATAAGAGAGAACACATGGCTTATCATAATAGTGAAGTTTCATGAAGAATAAATAGTTTAGATTCTTCTAAGCAGGCACATTCTACCGTGTTGAGTCCCCACACCCAAAACGCTATCATTTCCATGACACGTCAAATGTGTTAGAAATGTGATCGGCTATCAATCAATTGTACAAGAATGGACTTTACATTGTTCCATCGGCGCCCCTTTATAAATGAGCTCCCTTTTGAATCTTTTGGATATTTTGACAGCTAGATTTAGTTCATGAGTCACTTACGGGCTATTGTAAGCTGTATAAAAAGATTTAAACTGTACTGATATTGGGAAATCTCTATTATGATTGTATGTAAAAAATAGTAATGTTTGTGTTTTGCTATTATTTTAGTTGAAACCTTTGATTTGTCCAATGAGAATGCAAGTAGGATGCAAACCTTTATCTATTGGATTGGGAATGACGCTCAAAATGTATTTTTAAATGTTTATCGTGAAATAATCTAAATATTTACTTATGCCGCGATCGATTTCGATGAAATTTGGTATGGAGATAGTTTAAACCCTGGATTAACACATAGACTACCTATATCCCGGAAAAAGTATAGTATCCGTGGGATAATTGAGGTAGCGGGAAAACCGTAAAAAAAATAACCGCTATTACTCTTCAATATACGCACGAAGCGTTATGCTTCCCTGCCAAGGAATGGAACTCGTTGCCCGAGTTTGTGTTTCCCAATATGTACAATCCTGGAGTCTTCAAGTCACGAGTGAATAGGTACCTTCTAGGTTTGCGTGCTAAATCCTAGACAACGTCATCACTTAACATCAGGTGAGACAGTTGTCAAACGCAAACTTATAATATGTAAAAAAAAAAAAAAATAACACCAACAACTTCAAACGTAGAACATACTCCGTAAACTATATAATCTTTGGTATTATATCGCCTTGTCGTGCTCTAAGCAATATTGACGGGATCATTAGTCGCATTGTCTTTGGGGAGAGGGGAACTAATAACGATAGTGGTATTGATGGTGTAGGAAAATGGGGAAATACAGGAAACGACACTACACACCTTCAATCTTATGACAATGGGAGAAAGTAAATTATTGCCAGAATAAATATATTATTGATTCATGATTTAGATTACAAAATATCAGATTTCTAGATAGGCAATAGCTTGGTCAACAATGCTATGAATATGTTGCAGCCAACTAGCAAACAAGCTCATTTAGGTTAGGTTAGGTTACGTCCAATCTCACTATCCGCAGAAGGAGAACAGGGCGACGAAGATTAATCTTCCACGCCCTGCTCCAACCGCCGTGATTTAGGTCTGTGGTGGTGACGCGGGGGTGTCACCAGCTGTACAGTATAGACCCTGAGGTGGCGCGCGCGTGTTCAACGCGCGTCCTTTAGGCGAAGGGGCTGGGAAATGTCTTCTCACAGCCCACCAGGATGGGATCGTATAAGACGATCACGCTGCCGGGACCGCGGTAGAGTGCCAAAGTGTGCCCGTAGTCCTGGTACTAAAGCGCCTGGAAGAATACCGTGGTAGGTTTTAGTCGGTAGGGGACCTTGGCTGCTGTGGGTGTAGTCAGGGTTGGGGGCCTTGTCAAGCCGCCCTCGAGCATCGCCATGGTCGCGATGCTCGAGCAGAGTCCGAAACGCCCCGCCAACCCTCCCCCCTAGGTTGGCGAGAGAAGTGCGTACAGGCATTTCCTCTACGAAAAAAAAATGTTAGTATTTTAAAAAAAAATAATCTTCATTTGCACTTATCATAATATCGTATTTGCTCTTCCAGTAATAATCCATAGCCATCCTTCGCTGTCCAGATCTCATGGCAACCTGAGATTTTTATTTTCGTTTATGTAATATTTCAACACGCGCCAGTATTTGTCCCGTCCACTCTGCCTGTAAACACCCGCAAGCCTCTGTAATGTCATCGGCACCTGCTAAGCCCTTAAGGAACTATGGATCCAAATACACCATAGTATACGAGAAAACTCGGTAAGCTCAATACATCACCGCAATCAACTCCTCGTCCAAAACGTCGCCGCTTCATACCATATCTCAGTTTTCCTCATATGATTTACTGCTCTAATTTACCCCCCGAGCGGTGCCCAAACTAGTGGACACTCCATATCTGATCAAATATGTCGTAAATAATGCTCGGCCTGTATTTATCATGGCGCAAATAAGTAATAGAACGATTTATGGCCGAGAAAAATGAGGCTAGAGGCTGTTCGCGGTAGGTAATATTTGGTTTCCATTTCTAAAACTATAAGTTGTTGTGAAATGAATGAGAGAAATAGAAAAACATGTTGTGACGACCCCACCTATAGTAAGGAATAAGGTGACAAGGGATAAGGTCAAGAAGAATAAGGCAACCAAATTATTTGAGAATCTCGGATCAAATCACATTTTTGCCTGCAAATTTATGTATCAATCTCAGATTCCGGCAATCTCTGATAACTTGGTTGGCGCAATTGGGCCTAAGAGAGTTGTTTTCAAATGACAATGAAGCAAATTATAATCTTAAGATATTCGTACTCTAAATAATTTACATTTATAGATTCATGAAAACGAGTGTGAAAATTATTAAGGATTTTGAGGATGATTGTATACCTCTATTGATTAATTAGTTATAAAAAACCTTATCAACATCTCTATAAAGTTACTAGCTGCTGGCTAGCTTAGAATCTTCCAATATTCTACGAATCTTGCTCAATATTTTATTCTATACTTAACAAAAAGACGAATGAAATCTCTACAGTCGTTCATCGAGTTATCCCGTGAACAAAGGAAATAGGGATTCATTTTTATAAAAATCCTCAATACATAGGGTGTGTTTTGTTATTAAAACTGACTTGCTTTTGATACATTATGAATTTATAAAACACGGGAATTACTCACGATGTACTTAGTAGGGTACAAGGCGAACCGCCACCGCGTCCGCGAGCGCTCCGTACTCTCGTTGGAGAACACCACTGAATGTGGTCGAAACTATAGCCTGTGTTTTATATATTCCTATGATAAGGGGTGTTATTGAGGTTAAACACAAGTTAGTTACTCGTACTTCTTAAAGCTATCATCTACGCTGTTTGCTTTTGTTCGTACGTCCGGGACTCCCAACTCTTAATACTAAAATCAATGTGACCACTAACACTCTAGTGCTTTTTTTTTACACACTTAGACCCCCCGCACTAGAATTCCCTGTGTTGCAAGAGGTATGGACACAAAATCACAGCACACAAACACCCAAGACCTGGGACAAACAGCTACACTCATCGCACAAATGTTTGCCTCTGCCGGGATTCGAACCCAGGGTCCTGGGGACACAGAAGTCATGTCACGGACACTGACCAAGAATTTAACCCAGCAGCCCTGCAAAACGCACTAGGTGTAAATATATTTCACACGATTTGTTCAGATCAGATCAGATGGATTTGTCAACAATAATATGTTAGAATTGCGATAGTCATAAAATAACTTCATTTTGGTCAGTTTTTGGCCCGGAATGAAAATCTTGATAGTTGTTTTGGAGATTGGAATATGTTGATAGTTTTATTAGACGATATAATATTCTGTGACACATAAGGTGTCGTTTTAATTCACCTGTTCATTCGTAATCAAATGTCACGACAACTCACAAGTTCAGTGCGCCCGAGGGCTTTCACACGGCAGCTGACCTTTGACTCGGGACCGAACTTGCGTGATTAAATGACCACATTACTATTGGCCCTAGGCCTATAGTGACTATCGCTTAATCTATACCTAGGCGTGCTTCATATGACATTCGTTGAGAATCTCATTTGGTTATATTCTAATGATGGTTATAATGATATGGAATCATTATGGATCGTGAGAAGCTGGTTTGTTGAGAGGTTTTGCAATACACTACCATTTGCATGACAGACGCCGTAGAAAATATTTAATACTTTTATTATTTGCTCACAAATTAAGCTGCCAATAAGACTTTGAGGTATTTTTTTATTCCGTATACTATCAAACGTATATGCAACAAAACACCAACCGTTCATTATATTGAAATGAGATGATAAGGGCGTATAAAAAATAACCGCCATAGATACGACTCTTGTCTCAACTAGGGAATCATTGCCGATGATTTAGGGCTCATAGACTTTGCCTAGTTTGGGACCTGAAGACCTTGTGTGAATGCTAATAAATACGAAATAAAATAAAATAAGAGCCTAAATTTTGTACTTAGTTGAATCATACGAAAAAAATTTAAATTACAAAACTTGTACTACTAAAACAGATACACCACCAATCTCCATTACTGAAATAGAATCAGTACGTAGATGTTGATGTTTATAAGTGACGGTTAGCATCATTTCATCTGAAATTGAAATATACAAAAACGCTCAAGTATATATAACTCCAGACTAGAACAATACTTTCATATGAATATGCATCATTCCAACCTGCATAGCCAAGCGAGTCGACTGCCACAAAAACTCAAAGTTAACTATCGGTTAACCAGCAAAGGACAGGAAAAGACGATCCGTCCACTGGTCACATTAGCATTAAAACGGTCACACAGTTACCCCGTGATTAGTGTGTCGCAGCGAGCTGAATTCATTAGTTCAGCTCACCTGATTTTATTTAATTAAAATGTACGTCAGAAGGTCGGTTTTACAATGTTAACCAATGGTTAGCTATGGTAAGCTTTAACTAGTTCAAAACTATGTTATGAGTGATGAGATTATTGGAAAGGTATGCTTATAATCAAGTTACATAAATAAAAGTTTGCATGATAACCGGAAACATATTTTATAATATGTATGATGTATACACAGTTTGAATAAACTGTTGGTTAATTAACACGTCACAAATGCTTAGTTATTAATTAGTTTTTACAAAAGAAGACTAAGCAAGTATCACAAATTATCAAATCAAAAGCATATTTCAATTTTAAGTAGTTGTTAAATTTTTACTTAATTTTTTAAAGTTCAGGTGAAAATATCATAATTGACACTTGGAATACAATCTTAAGTTTTGTGTAATACTCTGCTACGAGCATGAATTTATTTTTATTTTAAATCTTAATACTTACACCTTGATAAATAACTATTAAAATAAAATAATCCAGCATATTTATACTTCGATTTTGAGGTGTTATAATCAGAAACTGAAAGTGATTGTTAGCCAAAGCAGACAATACAAAACCTAAACTAAATTAAAAATAGCCGCGGTTAACTTGCGTAAAACTTGCACTTCGGGCGTGTACGACATCAGTTGGCTATTATGGCGATGTTCAATGGATATTTATATGTGAAAAAATACTTTACCGCAGTCTAAGCTGCTGTGATATAGCATGAGCCATGGAACTAGCCCCTGTCAGCAGCACATATCTAAATACCGCTTAAGCGTTGGTTAGAACAGTGAAACTGGTCTTTTAAGGTAAAAAATCCCAGTGAAATGTCTTGCAAGGCAGCGAAGCGACACGTTGGGAACCCTCTATGTCACCGGTCAACGACAACTTATGCTAATTTATGGATAATTGTTCCTTTTTATATCATTAAATATTACATTGAAGTCATGTCCTTACAGGTGGAACGGTCGAGAGTAAAGAGGTTGACGTGATAAAAACATTCATGAGCCATCTTCTGTTAATGATTGTTTAGGTACCTACACTCATGTTCAAATTTCTATATATATATCTTAATACTCAGACCGCAATCGAAATAATTGTATAAGATTTATTATTTGCGTTAGTGGTCATACACTCACGCAAACCTCATTAAGCAATATAATAACCTTTTTTACACTGTTCCCACCTTTTATATAAATTATCAAATAGCTATAAAATATTATAAAATAATAGCATATAATAGTAAAGTATAATAGTTTTTGTATTAGCTTTAATTCATTTACTATTGTAAACATTTAAATACATATGAATTTATCACGAAGTCTTTATTTTTAAAATTCATGTAAGTAGGTATACCCTAATATCGCGCTTATATACGGCGTCAAACACCTTTATAAAAATAAAACACTTATAACTAATTACAATACTGCAGCTACTACAATAACATTTTAGACTTGCTATTGTTAGCATATAAATAACTCCAATGTTCTAACCCGCTACCGTTGTCAAGCTCAGTACATACATGCAGTGCCTTTTGAATGATTAGAATCATTCCAATTTTAGGCATAGATTTTGAAGCAAAAAAGAAAAAATAAGGACCGTTTCGCAATGAGGAAGGGCGCAGATTACCGACAGCCGTCACGGCGCGGCGGCCGGTGTTGGGTTAGCGGAAGGAAACCGAGGAAGTTACCTAACTGCTGGTCAGCCACGCCACCAGGGTTACGGGCCGATTTCGCTATGACGATATATCTCTTATGTGACGCGTAAGCAGTTCCTTTTTTAAATCAGTTTGTATTGCGGCTGACAACCAGCGCCAATTGCCACTTAGCACAATTCTGATCCAAGATCAAACTTTTGTCAATTTTAGTTTTATAAAATGTTCTTTAATTAGAATTATATTCGTTTAAATGATATTTGTGACATCACTTATAGTGTTGAAAAAATGTGTGTTATCGTCGATTTCTTCATTAATGAAGGTCGTGCCCGTCCTGGAAATGTTGAGTGGAGTAATTGCCGAGCTGCTTCCATGTTTGCCTGTTTTTGGCTTGCCTCAGAGCGGTGGCCACTGAAAGTCCAGTGATAAGCCTTTACTTGGTCATACCAGCGATCAGGTGATCGGCCTCTTGGTCACTTGTCGGCCATATTTCGTACTAAGACCAGTTTATCGAGACTTCCCGGTCGTTTTCGGGCCAAATAAGTACTTACATTATACTTTTAAAAACTATACACCGATTTTCATTATTTAGAATATTTCCAAAATGTTATTGAAAATAATGATAAATATGACATACATTACATAAACGAATTCAATGAATAAGGTTTTCACCACATGAATCTAGAGCCCTACGTGAGCCGTTGCTTCGAAATCCATGTCTAATCGATTTTAGGGTCTCTGGTGATTTTTTTTTAAATTAATAAACGAAAATTTAAATTGAACACAGATAGAGATGACATTTCCGTATGACTGTTATAAAAGTATAGCCTATAGAACGATAATATTTTTTTTTCTGATCAATTCATAAATGAGAGTCCTAAGAAAAAAACATAAGCTACGTAATTATTCGGAGTCGGTTAAAAGCCTGGTAGATTGTTTTATTTTGAAGTTGTCATAAAAATGTCATGCATTCATACTAAGTTCAAAAGTAACGATGAAGTAATCCCGTTCTTTTAAATATTATGTAACTTATTCCTGCCACCTTCTTGCCTTAACTTTTAAGCTTAACAGCTTCAGGGACTTCTCCTCTGTCCTCCTGCTTAAGAGCAAATGCTTGTTTTTAAAATAAGTCTTTAAAATAAGATTAACACATAAACAAAATACTGAAACAATGAGAATTTTACAAAAAAATGGAACCGACTTCAACACTAAATAGTGTGAAATAACTAATTGTTGAAGTCGGTACCATAATAGTTTAAAAGTAACTATAATAATTGCTTTTAAACTATTATGGTACCGATGAAAATATTGTGCGCATGGTACCCACTTCGATAAGTTATTTCACACTTTTGAGTTTGAAGTCGGATCCATTTTTTTTCCCCATTTCATGACCATTGCTACTCACGGGATCAATTGTCATTCACCCTCAATAAGGAAGTCATCTAGAGAGACGTAACACTTTTCAGTCTTTGGAGCGTAACTCAAAAGCCGCTTGACCAATTTTCATGACATTTAAATTCGGAAGTATACCTACTCTCTCAAACAAAAAAAGAATCATCAAAATCGGTTCGTAAACGACAAAGATATTCGCGAACACATAAAAAACAATATATACGGTCGCATTGAAAACCTCCTCCATTTTTTGAAGTCAGTTAAAAAGAACATAAAATCTAATAGTTACGGAGTTTAAAAACTATACCGCTTTCCACGGTTTCGTAGAAACATTCCAGCATAATTTCTTAAATAAAAAGAAATACCAGTCTGATTTTCATGAAATTGAAAACTTTACCACATCCCAATGCCTCACATATGCCTTAAGAGTTTCGCTCTTCTTTCTCGATTTCGTGGGGAAATACCTAGCGGAGCCTTCTCACTTCAAAGTGTCACTATATACGCACTTTGAAGTGAGAAGGCTTTGAAGTTGGTTCGATGCACGGAAGCTCTCACTTACGAATATCACGGATCCAACATTGCTTTACGGAGTTGATTGGTTATTTGGTCGTTGTGTCAGATGTCCTTAGAGCAAGTTTGTTTTCCTTTTATCTTTTGTTTTTTCTTTTTTTATGACACTCAAGCCCGCACTAGTACCTATTCCATATCGCGCGAGGCATGACACATATAAGCATCCATGACCCTAGACAAACACGTACAATCATCGCACAAATGTTTGCCCTTGCCGGGATTCGAACCCAGGGTCCCGGAGACACAGAAGTCATTTCACTGACCACTGAGCCACAGCGACTGCCAGATTTTCTTTAAACTTTTTGTTTGCGGCAACGAAAAATTTAAAGTCATATATGTACTAGGTAATCTTTTTTACGAGTATTTCACACTAACCCCTTTACTAATAAACTTTGATTAAGCTGCGAATAGTAATTCGGTATTTTGTTTCGTTCTTTCAACGTCAAACTGTCATATAAGCGATGAATACAAAACACTGAGTAACTATTCAGAGGTTATGCAACGTTTATTAGTAAGGGAGTTAGTGTGTAGAGATTATATTTCATCAGACTTGGTACACTCTCTATAATATTAAACCGATCATAAAATGAGCGAGTGCCAGACATTGTAATATATTGTAGAGACACTGATTAGTAAAGTCACCCCGCTGTATAATGCAACGTGGGAATAACAAATCAGTGGTACAAGCATACAACTAGTTAATGAAATATCAAACGATGAATGTATAAGAAAGTTATGTCTCTTGATAACAGTGTAACAGTACGCGCAGCCTATTTTTGTGATTTAGACGTTAGTCGCTGCGTATGTATCGGTGAAATAGTCTCTCATCTAGCAAAGTGAGCGAGATAACGAGATGCAAGAAAGGAAACGAGTGAGCGAGACAGCTATGCAAATGAGTGACTTTTCCTACTTATTTAAATTTAATCGGTTCAGACTGAGTTCCGAGGTAACAAAATCAACTGAATTGACCCTTGAAATCAATGATGTTTTAACTAAAGATGACGTATATTATTACTGCGCGGTGCTCAAATTTTGTTCCTTTACGACATAAACATGCTTACTGCGACAGATAATACGGTACAAATAATATAGAAAAGGATAGCTATATGTTTAGACTTGCGCTTGAAATACGCGTCGCAATGAAAATTACTACAATTGACTTAATTTTGCCGCCTCAGTTTCCGCGCGCTTGTGCGCTATCTACCTCATATAAACATACAATATCATTGCTTGAAATGGCTTGAGTAAGCGAAATAATACTTTATATATGGGCCTGGTGTTCTATGGTGGTTCTGCGATAGAATAATACAAATGTTGTGCCGATCTCGATAGCGTGGACCAAGGTCCAGATGAAGAAGAGTACTGTAGACATTTTCCCATATGCCTGATAAGGGAATGTTCCCGCGACATAAACATTGTAGAAGCCTTTGCTCTCACCGCTGTAGTACTAGACTAATAACGAACTTGCCAAGTAATTATCGACGTGCCTCTAAATAACTTTTTATAAGGTTGTAAGGATAATGAGACGGAATGTGTTTTTTGATGCTAATAACTTGGTACTAATTAACATAGGTTTAAAATAAGAAAAAATATTATATAGGTACTTAAGAAGATTATTCCAAAAGTCACATAACAGGCTATTCCTTATAAAAAAAATAACTATTGTCAATAAAACATAGTTATTTTCAACAATTTTATAGAGAAAATTGATATCTCCAAAAAGTTACTAGTATCATATGTCTAACTACGGTCGACGGTTCGACGGTCGTCGTGGCTCAGTGATCGGCGACACTGACTTTGTAACCGCGACCCCGGGTGCGAATCCCGGCCGGGGCAAACATTTATGTGATGAGCAAAGGTGTTTGTTCTCGGGTCTTGGATGTTTTTGTATTGTGAATGTGTATCTATCCCTCCCGCGACACAGGGTATCCTAGTGAGTACAAAAAAAAAAAAAAAAAAAATATTACCATCATTGTAATGTAACAAACCGACTAGGATTCACGTGGTAAACACTGGAAAATTACTCTATAAGTAATTGTATTTTTTTTTTTATGACACTCAAGCCCGCACCAGTACCTATGATTCATGTGTTCCATATGAATAGGTAATACTTATAATTACTTATATTACACTCATGTCACAATAACTTTTTCCATGTTAAAATATGAAAAACCTACCGTTCAAAGGTTGTCATAACTATTAGTTATAGAAAGCGAATAAAGCTGAAAATTAAGGAAAATGTGCGCTAAGTGACTTATGCGTTTCTGCAACAAAGGATGGACACGTTAAACCCCACTAACGGTTTCTGTTTGTGTTTATGAGTGTAATATATCTCACCAATATCATTACAGACCTGTCCGTAAAGCACTTGGCTAATAAAACGCCTGAAGAGTTCGAGATTCCGATATAATTTTTTTTTTTTTTTTTTACATATTAAAAGTTTGCGTTTGACAACTGTCTCACCTGATGTTTAGTGATGACGTTGTCATTGCAGGATTTAAGTTTCACTCATGTGTATATGTGATTTACTACTTGTATGCAAATCAAATAAACTCGAACTACAGGTTGGTGGAAATATAAAACAAAATATTCATTTGCCAGTGCAAGGAGAGACTCAATCCCACTTATATTACAAACTAGTAGCGCCCCGCGGTTTCACCCGCGTGGATTATGGTTTCTCGAAACACCAATTATTCCACGGAAATCATACATTTTACCGGGATAAAAAGTAGCCTATGTGTTATAACAGACATCATCACAGATAATCTATTTCCGTGCCAAATTACATCCAGATTCGTTGAGCCGTTCTGGCGTTATTGAGTAACAAACATCCATCCAAACTTTGACATTTGTAATATTAGTGGCATGTTAAAGTATGGATGGATGGATGTTTGTTACTCAATCACGCCAGAACGGCTCAACGGATTTGGATAAAATTTGGTATGTAGATACTTCAAGGTCCCATTATAACACATAGGCTACTTTTTATCATCAATCATCACCACACGGGTAAAACCGCGGGGCGCCGCTCGTCATAGATATAAACGATATGTAGCTTGAAAATATGAGAAATCTTACAATTCGTGTATTAATTATGTAATGTAATATGTTAATGAGTTTTCTATATAATAGGTTTAATATAATAGTGTTTTGTTATTTTAATAATTACCTACAGTTCACTGCCTATTTAAAAATACTTATAAGATTAATTAATTAAACTTGTTCTAAGCTTGAAAACACTGCCAAGAGTGTGCTGAAGTTAATATTTTTTTACTTATACTTTTTTTTATACTTATAAGTTACCTAAATCTTCCCGAGCGAAGCTGAAGCGTGCAGCAATGTATTGCTTTAAGATATATCACCATATATTTATATACATATTATCATCTTAAATTTTATCAAGATGTTTTTTTATGTACTAGTTGGCAAACAAGCAGACGTGCCGCCTGATAGTAAGCGATCACCGTCGTCTATATATAATGGGCTATGTGATTTTAACCGATCTATTGGGATGATGATGGAATGATTATTATTCCTAAGATCTCCAAAAAAGCGTGTTATTCTAACGACTAATTTTATGATTTTTTCTGATCAGGACTCGAAAAATATAGAGTAAGAATGATGTATATAAGTATATATATCAGTCATCAGGTTACCATAGCACAGGCTCTGCCTAGTTTGGAACCTGAGGACCTTGTGTTAATGTTAATAAATAAAAAAATAAAATAAATAAATAAAGATGATACATATAAATATTTCCAACTGACCATCATGCTAAAACAAACACTGTTGCAACAAACACACAATGACTAAAAACAGAGTACCTGAAGTATGACGTCGTAAAAGCTACCACACACGGCCTAGCAATATCTTCGTATTACTTTATACCGCGTCGCCGCCCGTACGGTGACCATAGTACGTCGGCGTGTTTGTTGAGGTAAGGTTGTGCGGCGTGTGTATCACTTTTTCTATTACCGTCGGTGTTTATGAGTACATGAAAGATATAGAGTAGGTATGACAAGATTTTTTGTAAAAATATTTCATTCTGCTTTGAAGGAAAACGCGCTAGCGTGCGATCGCTCGATATATAGGACAGAAATAAGTAAATATAATCTAATAAAGCTTTTAACCAAATATTGGTTATTCGGTCTTCAAAATATTCAAAAGGTAAATATGGGCGCCACAAAAAACCATCTCCATTAGATGCTTTTAATTAAGAAAGTAATAAATAGCTTAGTTCGCAAAGTGACAGGACAATACAAAAATAAAAATTTACGCTAAAAGCTATATGCAGTTTCAGGTCAGAAAATATAAAACGAGAAATTGGGTATAAAAGTAGATGTAAGTCAATAATTTTTCTAAGTAACCATTTTGTGACGCCACAATAAGACATTCTGATGAATATTTTACGTGTCAATATTTTATTACTAATTCTGGAAAAATCGGACAAATCACTTTCAGTTGAAAGCGTTTCAAAATAATTCACCAGTTTTCAAAAAGATACTGAATCTAAAATCTACAAGTCGTGCCCACACCTTTCGCTGTTCTTAGTGGCCATCTACACGGAGATTGCGCAAGCGTTCTCTGTGACCACAGACCGAGACATATACATATTTATGAGGTGACTTTAATATACAATTTCTATGTATTATCTGTCCGTGTAATGCAGGAAGTGGCGGCACTTGATGATTGTCTTAACGGTCACCTGACTCGTCCGCTGATTTGGTGATAGAGGTAATTGGTGTCTTGTGACTGGCACTCGTACGTACGTGGCAGTTAAGAATAGTTCGCGTTTCCAGCAGTCTAATTAAACTATTAGGACATTGACTTCTCGCCTCAATCTCCACAAGGTCCATTGTTCCGAAGCAAACATTGTCCCTTTGCGATCTTTGTTTGTTAGATCAGGTCACCATGCCCGTGGATGTTGACTGTGGAAAGAAACGGAAGGCCAAAGAAAGTAAAACCTTGTGCTATACTACTCCTGGCAACATCGGATTAAATGAGGTGTTACTGATTTAAATCTGTATAATAATTTACCTGGTGCGATCAATCAGATGTGGGATATAATTTTTTTATGGAAAGATATGCAGTTAACATGAAAAGAACTGTATCAGTAAATGCGTAACTTTAAAATATATAAACATATTCTCGTGGAATCTATTCTAAAAAACCTAATACTAGTGAAAAGAAGAAGAAAGACAAAGATAAACAATCTTGTTGTGCATAAATATGCAAAGTGTAGTAATCTCCTTCCAGGGCACACCGTGACACGTCCCTCAAGTTTTCAAACCTATCACCAAATACGCAGACAGCGTTTCTTGAGTTGTCAACGTGATGTACAAGGTCTAGTATCATAATGACCAAAACCAATAAAATGTAGAGATTATAGTGACCGTGCATATATAATTTTAAAGATGTTATGTTGTTCCATTGTTGGAAATTGTAATTTACATAAATTACATTCATTAAAAAAAAATATTGTAAACCTTTCCTTTTTTTCATTTTATATATTTTATGCTCGCTTAAATATTGTATACCACTTTATATTGAAACTGTTTACGGGTCATCTACTCTAAAAAAAAGTAATAAACACATCAATCTTTGACACACCATTAAATCCATTTGATATTTCAAAGAATCATCGTCTATTACTGTTTTAAAATCACCAAAACGCCGACAAAGTGTTTGATTTGACAGCTATACGCGTACCCTCTGAAGCTAATTAATAAGCAGATACAACCACTTAAGATAAGTAAAAATATTTTCATCCCGAAACTGCACCGGATATAGATTGTATCGGCATGACAAAGCGTGGCGCCAGGAAAGTTTCACTATCAGACAGACAAAAATCAACCTAATATACTAGCTGACTAGATTCATTACTGTCTCTACCTTTAATAATTTTCACGTTACCAAAAATTGTTTTACTAAAATCAACTTTCGTTCCTACACTTTTGAGTTTACCATCGTTTGCAACGATTGCATTTTCATTAACATTGTAGGATTTGTCAGCAACATTGTCTTCTACTTCCAATTTGAACTTTAAAGCGTCGTTGTTAAAGTTTATAACAAGATGAGGTTTGCAATCTGAAGTGGCATAATCAGAATCTATTGATGCTCCTCTAAAAGCTCCATCCACAATCTCAAGTGCAGGTGGTATGACTCCTGTGTCTCCTAAAATAAATGAAATGGTCATTGTAAGATAAGATTTCTTGGTACTTTAAGGATAAAAGTACTTAGAGCTTCCAAGTAGACCGGCTTTTAGCTGAAGAAATACTGGAGAATAGCACGTGGTAAAATGCTCATTTTAATGTCTTCTTTGTAATATTTAGTAAGAAGTCATTGAAGAAGGTCTTAATGTTTTTTTTGTATAATTGTAGCATGAGAATGAATAGGTCATAAAGTTTTACCCTCATTTACCCTCCTACAACAATTAATTGGTAGAATTTGTTTTGCTGGGTCAGCTCCTTTTTTTATAAAAAAGTTTATTTAATTTTAATTATTCAATTAATTGTTAATTAATAACGACTTTTGCAGAACTAGTATGTTTGCATATCTCCATATTGCTTGAATATACAGATATTTTAATTGTTTATCTGAGAACAATATTATTTTAAAAAAAAGAAAAATAAGGGTACGAATCGTACGCCCTATATAAGTAAATGTCCTAAAAATGGCCTTGTGGATATGAATGGGGGAGACCTATATCCAGCAGTAGACGTCCTATGTCTGAGATGATGACGATGATGATATATATAAATTCTAATTATTTACAAGTAAGCTCACGATTCTATTTTACCGATCCGGCCGAAAACAAAAACAATAAAAGCCTTAGCCCACTAATTACCTTCGTCCCCCTGACCCCGGTCAATATCAAGGTGGCTGTAATCCTGGCTCATGCGGGAGAGCTTACGTGTGTCGCAAGATAATGGCAATACCAATCAATGATGCTCGATTAGTTCTTTTTCTTTCGTTGATTTGTGGGTTTTCTTTTTATTTAGCCATATACAATTTTATTATATCGTCTTGTTGCTTCAAGTGTAAATTTATTATTGTTAAATATTCTGTCGTGACGTCACAAACCAGTCCCAACGAAACAATGTATAAGATTTGAATGTTTTGTGTTACCTATATATTGTGCTATATTTATTTTTGTGTTCACTAAATACAAATAAAAATGCTCTTTATTGCAAGACTCAAAGGGTACAAAAATTGTTGTTTTCTGCCTTTTGAAAAATTAAATTAACTGTGTTATAAAAGGCAGTGTCTTCCCAAAAAAAAAAAAAATATATCTTTTTCACAAATAAGTATCAAAGTAGTAATGTAAATGTGAACAAAATATGCATTATTATTTCAAATACATACATACATTACTTTTATGAATATACAATATTTAGATTAATTACACACATGTGTCTCTGTGTTATTTTAGTTTTTATTACGTTTATGAGTGTATATGTCAGTACGTGTATGTGTGTGTAGTTTTTGTTTTATAAATATGAAAAAATAAGGCTAGTTTTATGAGGGAGGGAGATCATAGGCTTGTTAAAGCTCCTCACACATATCCCGGACATAAACGACGTTCTCAAGACGATATACCACAAACGCTCCCTTGTGTCCGTCTGTCACGTCAGGCGGCACATTCGTGTAATTAGCGGGATGTAAGGGCTCGTGTCACGTCACTCATTTGGACATTGATTGCGGTCCAAAGCGCGTGTTAGTGCAGAGTGGTTGGCTATATTGTGGTTGATATTCGTAAATTGTATGAGAAAATAGCAATTGTAACGGGATTACGCTTACATTTGTTTGTGAGTCTGTTCAGCGGTGAGGGCGTCGGCTGTCAAAATGACGGAGGCTAGTTCGATCCTCACCTTTCGGTGAAGGTTACATGTTATCGAAAATCCCAGCATAGGAAGGATAGGTAGCGGTAGGATACTTTCGAATACCCGCCTGGCTAGCTATCACCCTCAAGTTTGAAAAATTGTCACCAAACACATAGTGTCTTCAGACAGTCCTTGACAGCATTGTAGGTCTAGCGTGATAACATCTTCGACCACATCGTAACTGACCATCATGTCAGTTATTAGTGAAACGCTAGATCTAGGTAGGTATAAAGTTAAAAAAGTGTTATGTCAAGTAATATACGGGATCACCTCGGAAGCGTACTATGAAACAAAAAAAGAATTTTCAAGTTGGTTCAACAGTTGGCGGAAAAATCTGTGAACATACTCGTACATAAAAATATACAGTGAAATATAGGATCTCCCCCATTTTTGAAGTCGAATAAAAACCGTATTTTTTTCAATTGTGGAAACTGGTTTTATACATTTTTAATTTTTACCGTTATTATACTATCTCGCTTGATGATCTGCGACGATGTGGTCTAAGGTCTTCACTCTAAACCTAGAATTTTTATTGGCTGTCAAGGACTGCTCCTTGACCTCACTACGTTTTTAGTAGACATATTTTCAAACTTGAGGGTGATACCTAGCCAGACAGATACTTGAAAGTACCTTACCAAAATGCTGGAAATGCTAGTCTTTCCAGAATTTAATAACGGTGCTGCCTTCACCGGAAGCTGAAGGCGTGTGTGAGGAACGAAGCAGCATCATAACGCAGCATACCATGCATAATATATATACAAGTGGGTAATGCCACAATTGCTGTTAACCAATATCGGAAAACATCACATAATGCTCATAGTCATTTACGATAATGTCACAAAAGCTCATCAACCAGCTTATCGCTGTTAATACACTTCAAGCTCTCACCTAGTTGTCACTTGATAAAGTCTCCATATCACGGTATCACCCAATATCACTATAATCACTGCCCACTTGACATAGCAACGTGTGGGCTTCCCACGTTATTGAGTGATAGGATTTTTCTATTAGTCAGACATCGGCATGTTGTATCATTATCAGTTTCGCGTGATTTGTAGCATTTTTGAACGTGACGTAGTCGCAGAGAGCAACACGTATATTTAAACATCGAGTATTGGTAATATTTTTACTTTAAAAAAAAATAATAAGCTTGCGCTTGGCACTACCTCACCCGATGTTAAGTGTCGACACGGTCTAAGTAGGATCACGCAAGCCTATAGAAGGTACCTCTTGACTTGAAAGCTGAAGAATTGTACCTATCGGGAAACACAGACTCAGGCAACGAGTTCCATTCCTTGGCAGTACGCACTCAGAAAGTAGAAGAGAAACGCTATGTATGTAAAGGTGGTATGTCTACCATTTAGCGGTGGCGCGTTGCCATACTTCTGGCTGTCCGATAGTAAAATGGCGATGGTGGAATAAAATAAAATAATTAAATTAATTCTTCTGTTGACTCTAAAGAATATAACTTTATTTTACTATCTCACGTAAAAATATTAATTTATCAATAAATTATCTATTGTCCATTTTCTAACATAGTGAATAGTATCCGTGTTGATCGAAACACTTGTTATCGTTATTTTCCATAATGTTCTGTTTGCTGTGATCTCAAGGTAATTTGACTCTTTGAGTTAGTTTATATTTTTCTGTGAAAATACGAAAGATTCTTGTTTTATTTACATTAACATTGTGATCTAACATTTTTTTAAAGTTCAATCCTGCGTTTCACAACTACATCAATTTAAGTATTAAAGTCGTGGTTTAAGTTAATTAAATGGTGTTTTATCTTTTAGCATTATAATTATTATGATTTTATGCAGGTATTATAATTACAGTCACTCGCAGGTGTTATTACATTAACAAAATTTGGTCCGTAGTGACTTTATGGGTGAATAAGCCCACTTGTACTGTCTGACGGTCGCCGTGGCGCAGTGGTCAGTGACATTGACTTCTGTGTCATCGGGACCCTGAGTTCGAACACCCGGCAGGGGCAAACATTTGCGCGATGAGTGTAGATGTTTGTCCCGGGTCTGAGATGTTTGTGTGCTGTGATTGTGTGTATCCATGCCTCCCAAGATACGGGGAATCCTAGCTCTGAGTGGGATAATAATAATAATTAAAAAATAAAAAAAACTTTACAATCAATCAATTTAGGACACAAAAAGTGTCCTACCATCATGCACGTTAGTTACTATGCGGTCACCTACCACAGTTAACATACTCTATAGTTAATTATATGTAGGATAATTGTCTTTAAAAATTAAAACTTATATATATTAAGCATAAACTTGACAGAGGAAACAAATTCGTAACGAATACAAAAGAAACATTCACACACTTCCGTTAATAACTTAAGGGCGTATGATTGATCAGTCGTTCACAGTAGTAGACGACAGTTAATAATCGCACCCCCGACTTTTCTCGTCACTAGTCGGTACAAGTATGAAGCGACAGCGTTAAATATTAATCTCATATTTTATAGGTAAATTAATAATGATATCGCTCACTGAAAAATAACTACAAAAAAACTACAAATCATATTTGAGTCTGAAAACCATCGCGAGTTTCTTCTATAAATACCCCAACCGACGCGGCGACGGCGAGTAATTTTCCAGTATTAACCACGTGAGTCCTAGTCGGTTCGTAGATTACAATTACTAATCATATTCTTATGAAGTTCTTTTCCAGTCGACAATGTAGCTAAAATATTGCAAACATATTAGAGCGAGATAAGGTATCTTGGTCAGAATCAGAATACCCGCCAATAATAGCACACTAAGTTTATGTCAATTTACGTAAAATTACAGCAGATGTTTGCATTTATATGTAAACGTTTAGCGCCAAAATCCATTTGCTGACCGCGCATGCGTGTTGCGCCCATATATTATAATCTATGGGCGCAACACGTAGAAAAACTGCAATTCAACTTCATTGGTCCATCTCATGTTATATCAATTAAAAGTATCTTAATTGTAAAAAAGTTTTTAAGGTAAAGTTTTAAATTTATTTTAATTTATCTATAAAGACTGTCATTCAAGTCCTGTTTTTGATTTTTAATGTTTATATTTCAGTATGAGATGAGATCATTGAATATGCAAGCGCTGTATAAGAGTAGCTTTAGGTTTTTGAGACAGTTGATTGCTTCTTAGTTATAAGAATTTTAGAACGTTTATTTTCACAATGCCGTAAAGTCATATCTTGGTATTTTATCCAGCGTGCAAATGCACTGAAAGCATAGATAAAAGCTTGAATGCTTCAATCCTCCTTTGCATTAAAAATGTTTGGCTCCTTTTGACTTAGACCACAACAAAAATTACACTCTCTTGAAAGTGTTGAGTATCGGTTGACACGCGAAATTAATATTGTGTTGCCGAAATGAAATAACGTGAAGTTGGAGATGTTATTCAGAGGGATTATTCTAGAAACTAAGTGAATGATATCATAGATACTACCTATATCTGATATGCCAAACAATCAATCATGTTTATTATTTTATAACGTTTTGAGAGATGTTGATAAAACTAACAGAATACAAATTATATTTAAAATTGGTGGAAGCTTATCATAACAGAGATAAAAAAGATAAGACTATGAAATACACAGAAGCTTTCCTTAAGATATTTTTAGAGAATGAAACTTGGTAGGAAGTTTCGCCACTATTAAATGTTTAACATAACTTTTTTTAATTACAATTATTTCAAATCAAATATCATAAAACACCCACCGCACATTTTAAATAAATGAATTTCACGAACGGACTTGTCGCTTTAAAAAAGTTTTAGTATATTTTATTAATTGTACTTTAGTTTTTTGCAATGATTATAGTTATTGGTATGCAAGCCATATCCGGCAAATTATGAGCGGGCGTAGTGTTAAATCTTTTATTTTTATTTACATGCAGATAAGTAATTACTTCCTTTTTTATTTAAGCAAGATATATCCCTGGTTTGTGATAAAACATGTAGAAAAAAAATTATAATGTAAATATAAATTTATTATAAAGAAATGTCCACCTCGTCACACATTATATTATCTACGTAAACAAAATATTTTATGCATAACTATATATTATCCAGATGCGATGTCCACTAATTTACTTTAAATCTACATATATAACAAATATTGTGTTATATACTTCGAAAAGTTATATAGGTAAATACAATTATTTAATTGTCGGGTTCTTGACAGGTAAAAGATAATAAAGTTTAAAAAATAATTGAAAGTGAATAATAATGTCTAAATGTTATTACTAACCACCATTAATCATTTTATATTTATAAATAATAGTTCATCTGATTAGTATTCAAGAAAAAATATCTGATTTCTGTTAATAATTACCATAATTATATTGCCATAAAGGCTCTTATTCAAATGAAATATAAGCTTTTCAATGCTTAGATGCACAGGGGTGAAGTAAATCGTTGGTTAGGAAGAGTAAAGCCTATATAGGCGGACCTTCTAAAAAAGGGCTAGGTCAAGGGTACCTGCTCTAATTCTAAACCGACGTTCTTGTATAAGTGGATGAAGCGAAAGAAGTGAGTCGCGATCGTAGCATTTGGAAACCTGTGGTCTCTGCCTACCCCTACGGGAAAGAGGCGTGAATAAGTGCATGTATGTATGTATGTAATGCCTAATCCTTCTGGTTACTAGTTTTCTTCCAGTTTAAGGTAAACATATTAATATTTCGTTTATTTTATTTCTTTATTTCCAAACCTCTCTTGCGTCTTAGAAAATGACTTACCGCAACTCTTTGACCGCAAGTGAAGTATAACCTATAACTATTATCGAATCCATGACGAAGCCGACAAATAAACACAGGTCTTTGTCGTGCCGCCACCACAAGATTGGCAGAGACAATGTCTAAGGGAACATTGAAAATGAAAAACTGGTGTGAAATATTTAGCTTTGCTTTAGGAATCTGGGTTGACTGAGCCAGGCCTTAATTAACTCATATATTTCATTCACGAGTTCAATATCAAAAGAGTTCGCTATATCTTGTACTATTGTGCTTTTTTAGGTTAGAATTCTTAAGAAACGGCCTGGAATTTGCAACTATATACACAACACACAATATTTACAAGAATCTTACATAGGTACATTACGTTATTAGTACGAGAAAAAAAACCAACGGATTGCATTCCGGGAGTGCCGGCAGAAGTGAAAACTTGAACATTAACTTTGTGCATTTTTGAATATTTTCGAATGGTTAAGGAATAATTTCGCACGAATTGTTTTATTTATCAGTATAAAAGTACAACCATTTATGTGGTAAAATACAACATTCATTTATTGCGCTATCGTACACAAATATAAAATTTATATTACATTATGTCTACTCGCCCTCCGTCTTCGTCGACAACGTCGATGACGTCAAGCGTCTTACGAACTTTCGATCAGTGACTTGTCCTGACGCGTTTTAACATTTTTCCCCATACAAAAGTACAAAATGCCGCTAAAGAAGTTTTCACTTCAAAGATGATGTTAGGGTAATAAATTTATTTTGCTCAACTTTTTTAGCGCTTATGTGCTCACGCAACGCTTCAAAGTTTCTAATACTGTCAGGTTCAGATAATAAAAGAACATTCAGATCCAGTCAGGTTGTTAGGTTTGAAAATAAAATTACGAGAAAACAGCATTGACAGTCGGTCGTATAACTTTTATATGAGATTTTCTTTTTTACTAACTACAGGATTGAATGAAAAATCTGAAGGCGCAACTTTTGAGTTTGCCTTAAACACTTGTCCTTAGAACAAGAAAAAAAAATGTTAGGGTATGTGTATTTCGTTCCAGACATGAATATTTTTCGTCGCTAAAGCAATATGTGATGCTTATCTGAACAGCTCTTACACATTTCTTATGCTTAGTCTGGGTACAAGTCACAACAAAACTATCAATCGTAGAAAGTTAGGTTAGTTAATAGGCTTGAAAAAGAAATTTCGAAGTAACAGCATTTGCCAGCCGGGGGTAGTTATAGGTACATAAAATGTTGCCTTTTTTACTGCAAGATCGAAGAAAAGGACAAAAAGGGCAACTTTTATGTAAGTAAAATATATTACTGATAAGGAGCAAAAACAATATTTACACTCATAAATTTAAAAATTGGTTAGATAACTAAGGACATTATTGAGCTTGCGATGAACGTAACACCATTGTCGAATTCCCAGCATGGTGGTAGGGTGCTTTGGAATTACTTCCTGGCTATCTACTACCCTACAGTTTGATAAACTGTCACCAAAACACATAGTGTGTTCAGGCAGCAGTCCCTGATAGCCAATAAACATTCTATATTTAGCGTGATTACATCTTCAACCAAATCGTCACTTAGGTACCATCAATTAAGATAATAGTCAAACACTAGATCTACACATTATATTTAAAAGTTTTTGCAGCGTATGTCAGTAGTGATGTTAATTTATAAGCAATTTTTCGACACTTATTAACTTATCGATTTTTTATAAGAAAAAATAAAGCCCGTTTCTTCAGAATAATGCAATTTTCCGTATTGGAGTCATTTTCAAAATAGGTTGAGTACTTTTTGAGTTCGTACATTACAAAATAAATTTACAAACTTACTAACAATGAAATCTTTCATCCATATGAACGACATCATCCAATATTAGACACTCGACTGACACTCGATTTGCTCAGCCGAATAAAATTCTAACTCCTCAATGACTTCATAAGTCACAAAGTCCACTTCGTCACGGACTTCGTGTAAGTACGTTTTTTTTTTCAAAAGAGACTAGTATACGTAATAAAGGTAATTGGCCACATTCCGCACGGTGTATTGCCTTGATAAAACTGTCGTAATGTCCATCTCGATTGGAGAGGTCGCGTGATGTACACAGTAAAAGTAATCGTAATGGGTTACGTAACCCATTTCATAACTGTCGTGCTATTGCTGTAGATCAAAGCGAGACAATTTTTTAAATTACTGATGGTTCTTAATTGGAACAAAGTTTCGCTAAGTACCAGTTGGATGTGCGCGACTAAAAGGTAATTGGTTTTATTGCGATAACTTGATTTTATCCATTTCCATGGATATATTCATTTTCGTTTGTTATGAATACATTGGTTCGTGTTTCGGGGCCGGTTTTTTCATTCATAGTAAGATGTTACGTTAGGTAACAAATGGTACACACCGTTTGTGATCTTTGATGTTTTTTTTTTTGTCAAAATACATACCTTCTTTTAAGAGAATTTCATGAACACGAGTGAATGGATGATGTCTCAAACAATTTATTTGAAGAAGCTGTATCATTTGAATTCTAAATTTCATCATTATCATCATCATCTCAGCCATAGGACGTCCATTGCTGGGGAAGGTCCCCATTAATTTCCACAAGGACCAGCTGGAAGCGGCCCGAATCCTGAAATCCTGATATCTTAGTCAGGTCGTCTGTCCACCTTGTCGGTGGCCTCTTTATATGATGCGATTCGTGCCAGTCCGTTGTCTCCATTTGAGTACCATTCGACCCCAACAGCCATCAGTTCGTCAAGCTATCATAGCTGGGTTATGTCTGTGGCTTTGGTTCTTCTACGGATCTCCTCAGGTCTGATTCGACCGCGTACAAAGGACAATAACTATTTTAATTTTTTTCTTCCCCAAAGATACAGTCTAGGGGTTTTCAGGTTTCCAAGTAAATAAGTTTATTCTACGCGGGCCTAATCCATCTTCACCAACATGGACACTGCAGGAATAACGTCACAATCATCGTGTCGCTTTCGGAAAAACAATTGATTAACACAAGTACCGTCCGTAGAAACTATTGTCTCTCTGTGTCTACGTTGTAGCAGATAAATGACAGTTAGTACTGAGTTCAATTGTTTCACGCTGCAGTCTGAGCTTCGACTGCTGTCGTGATTAATGTTTCGGCTATTGAATATGAAGTGAGTGAGATAGCGGTCAATTGCGCTTGTCTATTTTGCAGCAAACAAACAAAGATGACTGATAGTTTGTGTCGTACAGTCCGGTGCGTTATTCAGTTGTTTTGTTTGAAGTGATGATAGGTCAGCGGTGAGAGCGTCGGCTGTCAAACTGACGGACGCCACGTGCAATTCCCACCAACGGATTGAGCTCGCGGTGAAGGTAACAACTCCGTTATCAAATACGCAGCATGGTGGTAGGGTGCTGTCAAGTACCCGCCAGACTATATAGCTAGAATAAATAGCTACCACCCTCACGTTTGAAAAACTGTCACTAAACACATAGTGTGTTCAGGCATCAGTCCTTAGGAGCGAGTAAGTGTCCTAAGTCTAGCGTGATAACATCTTCGATCACATCGTCACTGACCATCAAAGTGCGATAGCGGTCAAACGCTAGATCTATACAGAACAAAACAAATTTTACAAATACTTTTTCGCTAATTATTCTTATAAGGCACATTATTCTTATATACAACCACACACTTTTTTTTTATAAAATCGTCTGCGTATTCTCACGGTGATTGTTGCGACAGCGCAGATTTCGCTCATCGACTCTTGGCGATAAGAAAGGGACTTTTGTACTTTTAAATGTAGCATTGTTTTAACTTGAGAATATTTCTGATATGCTGATTTGGTAATGGAGTTATTTGCCTGTCGCTGTTTGCTTAAACTGTGTTCTATTTGGCAGACAGTATAATGAAATGAGAATTAAATTACTAAATGTGTAAACTTCTAAATAAATGAAGGAAGATAAACATCGTCGTGGCTCAAAGATCAGGGAGCTTCTAATCTTCTTTTGTATAGATCTAGCAAATGCTAGATCAAATGATAAATATCGCAGTGCACAATGTGGTCGAAAATATCTAGTCCGAAAACGGTAGACCAAGAATGCTTACTGGCTCTCAAGGACTGCTGTCTGAACACACTATGGCTTTGATGACAGTTTCTCAAATTTGAAGTTGGTAGCTACCAACCTCTACTTTGAAAAACTGTCATCAAAGACATGACAGTTTCTCAAACTAGAGGTTGGCAGCTACCAACCTCAAGTTTGAGAGACTGTCACTCGCCTGGCTTGCTAGCCGGCGAGTACTCGAAGATATCGTACCACCATGCTGGGAACTTTAATACGGTGTTATCTTGACCAGAAGCTCAAGCCGTTGGTGGGGATCGAACCAGCATCCTTCGGTTTGACAGCCGATGCTCTCACCGCTGAGCTATCATCGCTTCGTTTGACAAATGTACCTAAACGTTGTTGCATACCTTTGAAACATGTCCCATAATTTACGCTTATAAGATGTGTGTGTTTGTCTATTGTGATAAGAATATGTTTAGCTAATTTTTTTTTAAATTATGGGATGGAACATAAATAGTCGAATTGAATAAATATTTCTTTCCCGCCTAACAAAACTGCATAATTAAACAAAAGTGACTTCTGTATGTCTTGTCGCATTTATAACCACTGACCTTAAGGCATATAACCAACTGTAATGGGATAAAATGTTATAATTTAAATTGAAGCAGTTAGTGGAAAATGCGTTTTAAAGCATAATTAATTATGTAAGGATTTTCGTCAAGTTTAACTGACATGATTATTGCATTACTTTTAATTCTGTGGTTGACAGAAAATACTGTACTGAAGACACAGTATTATAATCATTGTATCTTCTTTTTATTTTGATGCCTTTATTGAAATATAATACTAATACCTAATTACAGTCGGTACTGCAGCTACTATAACATTTGAGCAGTCCACTAGCTATTGTCAGCTTACAGATAACTCAAATACTCTAACCCGCTACCAGTTGGCAGAGTGCCCAGAATGCTAACAGCATGGCCATGATGAATTGCAATGCTGATTCGTAGAGCCAAATATGTGCAAGCATTTTTTGGCCCACGGGCCCGTGAGCTCATTGGATTTTCCAAGAAGACGAAGAAGAAGAAGTTTTAAATTATGTTAAGAATGTGATAAAGTGAATTAAAATAGCGAATATTCACTTCTGTTTTTCTATATACAAGGCAGAGGGATATTGTCCACTACGTTACTGAACTAAAGAAGAAAGAAGAAAAGAGTTTTTGTTTTTTACTCATTTACCTTATGCATGAAAGCTTAAAAATTGTTTTACCTGAAACTTGCTTCATGCAATGAGTGTGAGAAGCTAAAAGAAAAAAATTACGTGACAGTCTCATCTGATGGTATCTTAAAGAAGGATGGTTTGAACTGAGGGTCAAGTGTCATATGTTCGCTGCATCAATCTTTGATTTTGTTTTATGATCACACGCATGGATTCAGTAATGGATCGATTGTTCATCAAATGTATGCGACATACAAAAGAAACATTGACGTCACATTACACTTACATTTACAGTCGTTGTGGCTTATTAAAAAATAATATTTTGTCATCTTTAGTCTTTCGCGATTCGAACACATTGTTAACTATAGCTGCGCCCCGCGGTTATACCCGGGTGGTGATGAATAACGGTGATGATGAAAATGTGAATTGAAAAACCTCGTTACATTATTGGGCAATACATATTTAGCATTTATTGGAAAATTATTAAATGCACTTAGTATTAACAAATAAAAAAATAAAAATTAATAGGTTATAAAACAGTACGGAGATCTCTTCATACAAAAAAAGTATAACAATCACGGAGCTGAGAACAATACTCCATCATATTTAAAACGATAAAGATCCATCAAATAAAACCAGACAAATATTTCCACTAAGCGAGTCTAATAAAGCAGACAGTATTAATTACTGTAATACGTAATGTCATCAATATCGCCCACAATCTAACGCCTGAGGCTAATACGGTCCAAACCAAATCTATGTCAAGACCAATAGACACCACTATTGTTGAACTATTTCAAAAGTAAAATGAGTTGGATATCCGACCTTAATACAAAGAGATAAGTTTGAGATAAGTTCAACTGTAATGTAAATGATATTGTAATTTTGCAGATGAGTAAGCTTTTTGAATGCACGCCTTTTATAGAATTGTCACGAATAGCTTTTAATGTTACTGGCAGAAGTTAAAGAAGCCAATGTCACTTATCGTTACCATAATAGATTATGTAATGAAGTGTTTCGCTTTTGAGTTTTAATTAATATCAAACTTGCGGACATATAAATTATAGGCTTTAAAAAGCACACGTTCTAAGAAGGATGTTATGAAAATAAAAATATAATTATAGTTAATACAGATGTTGGTGGCCTTGTATAAAGCAAATTAACTGATTATATTTATTTATAAGAACATACTAACATTTTACGTCTAGTATGATATAGATACTGTTATTTACCAAATGGTTATTTACCATCAAGCGACACAGTTCCAATTACTAAAGTAATACAAATAAATCTTAAATTAACAAATAATCTTGCCCATTTGCTTAATTGACAATTTTGAGTCTTTTCAGAATGTTTTGCTGAAAGTCCTACATCTCTCATGAACTTAAGAAAATATCACTTATGAACATTTGAAGTACACACACAGTGAACACTTATGAAGGTTCATTTTGGTTGAACAACATTTGATTTATTTTGGCAATGTGAAAAAATATTATAGAAAATCCTTCGATACTTTTCCTTTATTAAAAATTCTCGCGGCAGATTTGATAACATATAAAATACAAACATGCATATATACTCACGCCTCTTACCCTTAGGGGTAGACAGAGACTACAGCCTTCCAACTGCTTCGATCTCATTCAATCTACGCTCATCAGACTTTCCATACAAGAGCGTCGGTTAAGAGTACTCTTAACTACAAACCTTTCTTACAACTTGCTCAATCTGATTTCGTATATATACGAATCTATACACAATAAGGTGTAGATAGTAGATATTATTTTCGATATACCTATATGTTTTCCTATGAATACGCTATCCTACCGAGTTTAAAGTTCCCGTAACGGGTGTAAGCATCCCGGGATCTTCTGAAATATAAAATTGCGTCGGAATTACATGCAGCTACTAAATCTTTGTAGGTTTTGTTTGTACTTCGGTCACATCATCAGTGATCATTTTATGAAAGCTAATGGTCAAACGCATTAGAATAATCGCATATAAATGTTATCTATTTATTTTTTGAAATTATATATAAACTCAATAAATATAAAACCTTTTCACGGTTTTTTTTTATGTAAGTATAAATAATATTATACTTACAAAATTTACAAATTACAAAAATTAATTATTATAATAATATAATATAAATAAGTATCTTAAATACTATCTACATATCATATTATACTACAAGCATTAATTCAAATCACTCAGTTAATGTGTACATGCAATTAACATTTTCAGAAAAACAATTCTAAAATTGTTAGAACGTATGCCCATTACCTAAAGTTCATTTAAAAAAAAAATGTATACTCCATTTTAAAAGCAGAGACTAATCACAAAGATAGATGATCTAAATATCTAAACAAATTGAACGGCCGGCGTCGAATCGGCACAAACTGTGTCAAATGTAATTGAAGAACATGTTCCTCTGTGACCCCGTCAAAGAAGAATTTTCGTCAAGATTCTATCTCAGAACATGACATCTCGAATCAAACGACAAGTATTGTTTAAAACATTTTTACCGCTTGTCCCAGCTAATCAACTCTTGCGAAATTCGACCCTATGTTTGAAGTGCTATGCGATGTTTTTGATGGGATGCTTGTGAAACCGGCGTCAGAATAGTAGCTATTATCGGAGAGAACACACGTTCGGAAATGGTAAAAAAGATAGGAATATGATTAATAGGGCGGTGGGATGAGACTTGGACTCGTGTGATTCTTTCGTTTGACAGATTGTCTCGACTCTCTGACCCGAGCACCCCGTCGAGTCCCTAATGATGTTGTTGCAGTTCTCGCTTGTATCGATATCGAGTCTAAAATTCTCTTATTAAAAAAACAAAAATGATATTTAGAAAAAATATTTACTTTTAGCTGATTGCATTGTACAGAAATTCGACTTCTACAGTTTTATAATATGCTGATTTATTTCCTATGTGTTAGTTTCAGAATAGTCTCGGAAGCTAAAAACAGCTCAATATTGAATCTGCACTTCAATATCTTAGAGGTTATCTATAATTTTAGTACCTACATTCAAGCGAACGTTCAGTGATAATTTTAGGATAATAATAATAATACTCTTACAATCACTCGCACACTCTAACACACTTTTAGAGATGTGTTTGACATAATAATATGAAGAAGACAAATTTTGTTAACCTTCATTACATCACATCAGTGTTTGTTATCGCACTCCTCCAAAACAGCTTACCTGATTTTGATGGTTTTTTTTGTGTATATGTGGTAGGTCTGGGAATATGTCGTAAAGTATTTTTGACCCTCTTACCTCCCACCCCTCATTTTATTATTGGGATTTTAGTATTATTATATGATCAAATATCCAAATAATTTAACCATCCGTCAACCATTGAAGTGAAGTAACACTTTTAAATTTTCCTATAATTTATATAGCAGTACGACGTTGGCCTGGTTAGTAAAAATTATACAAAATGTAGGTATAATTTATGCTTGTTAAAAATAAAAACCTAGGTAACATCTCTCGTGCCGTGAAAAAAAAGACTTCGTTGACATTATTTATCCTAAATATAACACGGGCACTAAAACAATTGGCGGTATCAATCTTTCCGTATATTTAATAACATTTTTATCGATAACCTGCCCATCACTAGCCGCGAGGTCGCCTGAGATTACTCTCAGCACGATACTGTCCCGTCCGCGCTCGTTCGCGACGCTTTGACATCCCGACATACCAACAACTGTAACCACACAATTCACATTCGCCTTAATACTTAAAAATTAAAGTTTAAAATAGAGATTACTAATGGCATAGCGTGTTTCTCAGTACGTCATACGTTGATAGACGGCCCGAACGCACCAGTGTGAGAGCACTTTTTTTTAGATTTTAATTTTGAATATGCAATATGAAGATATTGAACGATTATTACTCACGATTTCGAATACATATTTTAGTGTTTGACGTTTGGTCGTCGGGTCACAGAAAAGTGTTATAACGAACTGTCAAATGATAAATGAAGTATCAATAAAAAGTTATGTACAGAAGTCGAAAATAATGTATGGGCGAAAAAACATTTATAAATATTTGATTGAATGTTTGATAGATGAAATCGATCGTTTATCGATAAAATATCGATTTTGCCAATATTATAGTTTACTTTCAACCAATATCCAAATACAAAAATATTTCACCTAATACTCAATTATAATTGTCTTCATTAGTATGGCATTTCAGTGGTTAGGTTAGGTTATAAGGCCACGGGGGTGCTAGATGCGGGGGCGTCTGGCACCCCCCAAGTATGAGCCCTCCGAGGTGGCGATGCCCTCGATGTGTTCCCGAGGGCATCGTGCACGAGGGGTGAGGGAGGAAGATGGCTCCCTCCCCTAGGTGGGCCCGTCGCAAGGCGGGCAGCGGCGTCGACGGGGGCTGCGGAAGGTGCGAAAGCGTGCCCGCGCCCCCCCGTCACTTGCCGACGACGGAGGAACACCCCGGGGTTTTAGTAGGTACACTCGCCACTCTGGCGGGGACTCCCACATAACCACCGTGCCTCCCCCGGCCGGTGGTATCCTTAAAGGATTTCCCCGGGTCAAAAAAAAAAAAAAAAAAAAAAATGGTTATAAGGCCAACTCGAATAGTTATTAAATGCCACGCTATGATATGAAAACTATGTTAATTAAAAAGACAATAAAGACACAAGATTACGAGAGTTTTGAGCAATGAATGTGCTAGATTATTATATTTAGAGGAAAACAGAAGACAAAAATGGACTGCGTGAATAATAATGTGTTCGTAACGGGAGAGAACTGACATGAAAACTGACAGCGGAGTAGAAAAAAATGCGTGGTGACCTTCTCTCTCAGCCATGTGCGTCCACTGCTGGACAGAAGCCTCCTCCATATAAGGGGGATTTGCCAATACTCGCCACGCTTGGCAGGCGGGTTTGCGAGCGCAGTATGATTTCCAATCCTCAGAAGGTGCTGCTGCCCACCTCCTGGTACGTGGTCCCTTAGCCGACTCTTACGGCACCCGCGGGAAGAGATGGGGGAGTACTATTCTAGGCCGGTACTACCACGGCCACGGCGTGGTGACCTTAGCGTAGGACAATGGCGAATAGAAAAATAGATATAGCTTTATTGTAATGAATCATTGAACGAGGTTTTATTAGTTTTGCGCTATGTGAGAGAACTTTGCACAATTTCCAAGATATGGGGGGACCTATAATGTCCTGTACTAGGCGACCTCTGCCGCAGATGATAATGATCATGATCAATTCTAGCGTTTGATCGTTTTAATTTTCTTCATATAATAATTTTTTTTCACACAAGGTCTTCAGGTCCCAAACTAGGCAGAGCCTGTACTATGGTAACCTGGTGACTGATATATACGGTTATATACATATTTATATATATATACTTATATACATATACACACCCAGACACAGGTCAAACAGACATGTTCATACACACAAATGTTTGACCTGTCCGGGAATCGAACCCGGGACCAGCGGCTCAGAAGGCAGAGTGTTACCAACTGCGCCATCCGGCCAGTCAGTCAGTCCATCATGTAAGTAGTCATCACTTTTTATTCGCATTGTACCTTCTTAAATACGATTCACATAGCATTTTATATAAAAAGCTTATCAACAGTATAGGGTCCCGTACTTAGATGCGAAAATCAGCGATCAACCAAAAATGTATTACAGATATAAAAAAATCTGGCTACACTCACGTTTTCATTGTAGCGGGTGAAAGCCGACGACCTTGGAGGACGTCGTTTTTCATAGGTTCACCTACTTGGAGTTTACATGAAAATCTGTCTCTAGTATTTTTGGCCAATATATACCTACTAAAGTTAAATATCATCATCATCATCATCATCTCAGCCATAGGACGTCCACTGCTGGACATAGGCCTTCCCCATTGATTTCCACCAGGACCTGTTGGAAGCGGCCCGCATCCAGCCCTTGCCTGCGATCTTAGTCAGATCGTCTGTCCACCTGGTCGGTGGCCGTCCTATGCTGCGCTTGCCAGTCCGTGCTCTCCATTCGAGAACTTTTCGGCCCCAGCGGTCATCAGTTTGTCGAGCTATGTGCCCTGCCCACTGCCACTTCAACTTGCTAATCCGCTGGGCTATATCGGTGACTTGCGTTCTTCTACGGATCTCCTCATTTCTGATTCGATCACGTAGAGAAACCCCGAGCATAGCCCTCTCCATAGCTCGTTGTGCGACTCTGAGCCTGCTCAGAAGGCCCATAGCCAGAGACCACTTTTATGTACTTCCTGCATGCAATTTATTCGGAAGGAAGGTCGGCGCATACTGCATGATACCCTGGTATAATTTGATCACTTAAAACTAACAATAAATGCTCTGTTTTTAATATCATTGCCATAGAAGATTTTATTAATTATATAAACTATGTTCCATAGTTTTTCTTTATTCACAATAGGCAGATGTTTCACCATTATATCACCGGATGTTAAGCGATGATGCGGTCTACGATGCATCACGCTAGTTATATATAGTTTGCAAATGATTGCAGAACCCTTTAATTTAATAAGGTTCCTAATACGATTCTTGTGACCCTAAAACGTGTAAAAAACCAGTAACCCAATTCAACATGTCAAAAAACTCCATGAGATCATTTTACTCGCTATTCAGCGACATCAAGCAACAAAATTATTCAAATATGTTTTTTATAGGGCAATGAAACGCGTCGTTAAGCTGTTAAACTAAATGTTTACAAACTTTCTACATTCGGAACACATGTCTGGATATGACAAATCTTGTTTTATTAGATTTCTTACTCAATATACGAATGCTAGTCGTCATTTCATAAAAATAACTAAATAACATACGTTACTTTTTTATACTTTGCCATTTTACTGTTACCTTAGAGTCAAGTCAACCTACATCTGTATCTTTTGAAGCGATGATAGCTCAGCGGTGGGAGCGTCGGCTGTCGAAGTGATGAACTTTGGTTCGATCCCCACCAGTTTGAGCGTCTGGTGGTTATCAATGAAGTTATCAATTTGATATAATAAAATTGACACTTCAAAACGATATATCACGTGATCAACGAGAATGAATATAAAGCGGTCAGAGAAAGACAAATTAATGAATTTTATTTGGGCCCTTAGACCGCGTCATCACTTAACATCAGGCGAGACACTGGTGACACGTAAGCTTATAATATCCTTGAAGCGACGATAGCCCAGCGGGGGGAGCGTAACCTGTCAAACTGACGGACACTGGTTCGATTCCAACAACAGCTTGAGCTTCCGATGAAGGTAACCGTTATCGAATTCCCAGCATGGTGGTAGGCTACTTTTGAATATCCGGCCGGCTAGCTACCACTCTCAAGTTTGAAAAACTATCACCAAACACATAGTTTGTTCAGGGAGCAATCCTTAAAAGCTAGTAAACATTCTAGGTGTAGCGTGATTACATCTTCGACCACATCGTCATCGACCATCAAGTGAGATAGTGGTGAAACGCTCGATCTCTAAATAATAACAAAAACCTTTTGGCGATACTACAGGCGGTCCTTGATCAGACCAATGCTGGTCTAGTAACATGCTACACGATGCAAAAACGACGTATACACAAGCGACAAAAATTCTTGGTGGTCGCCATGATCTGGCAGTGTAAACTCACTTGAGGATGGGCATCGGACATGCCCGAAACCTAGGCTGAAACTTCGTCTATAAACGTGAGTAAAGCCGGATACTACATCTATATAATAATGTGTCAAACTCACGAGAATTTCCAATCACAAATTCTTGATCCTCTTGTCTATTTTCCCTGATCTAAATTTGCAACTAAACATCTGTACAGCTTGCATGCTTCATTAATTTCATCACAGACGACATTTGACGACGGTGATTCGAAGTGATGTTCAATCTGCAGTTAATCTGAAAGTTCCTTTTTCTATTCCTACCCCCGTACTTGGTAGTACATTCTAGTACTTGCCTGGCAGCTACCACAATCTAGTTTCAAAAACCTTTCATGAACCACACAGTGTATTCAGGCAGCTCGTCTTTCTGAGCAAGTCTTATTAAATAAAAAAATACGTTTTACGTAATTGAGGAGTATATTAATATTTAAAACACCTTTCGATTTCTACCTCCTTTTACTTCTGTTAATTTAATTGAAACATTTGTATCATACTTTCCAAAAGATTAACTTTTGTATTGCAAGAAAAGTAAAGCAATTATTCAATTGCTTTACGTCAACGTCATACTCGTATATCTAGAATTACTCAAAGGTTCAATCAAACATAATGCAGCCCATAAATATCCGGAAGTCCTAACCAGTCTACAATAACGATATCGAAACCTTTATAAAGTCACCAGCTCACCACATAATTACCATCACATTTGACACAATCCGTCCGAGAGAATGAGACGTGAATAAAGCTTGATTCCGACCATTATACATCAATCTCCCACTTAAGGGGGAGACGCTGAGCATCAAAATGTGTCTCACGTAGACCTCGCGAGTGGCTAATGAAGTGTATTGGTTGATATGCGACCCGTGGATGGTTTCGCCTTAATGATGCGATTGACAGTACAGTGGACGCCGGGTTATTGTTTCTCGAAAGGTAGGTTGGGGCCACGGGATAGCGAATTGAAAGAAAAGAGCGCGCGGCTTTGGACTATTGATACTCAAATTACAAAGGTAAAATCAATTATTCTATCCAAGTATCAAGCACGCAGTTATGAGCATCAAAATATGGATGAAGATGAAACTTATACTTGATACATCTTTATAATGTTTTTCTCAGGATTTTCGTTTTTGATGTTTTAATGTCAACGACTGAACGTGGTACTCAAAGTGACGTTCAAAGCTCTAAAAGCGCTTAGTTAAAAATATGACAAGCATCTAGGTTTTCACTGAGGTCACTACATCTTATTTGTGGATGTTCTTTTGTTTGTTCCGGCTGTCTTTTCATATACCTCCTTACTTTCTCCCCGTTCCCTAGTTTATTTAAATCACATAGACCAACTTATGACTTTACCCAGCGCGCGGGACTTCATGTATAATGGTTGGGAAGACGAATTTACGTACTCGTCACACGTATGCCGGTCTGGAAAAAAAATACCCGGGATTTCTTGTGGCCATCTTATGAACATGCAAAAGTGTAAAACTTATTAAAATAAATAGTTTAGTTGTTGATTATACACTTTTTGGCACGCCTGTTTTATAGCCCAACATAGCATGGATGCCAGAAAAACGTATTTAAATCTCACTGACGTCTTGTTCAGATTTCTTGGCTTATAGTGGCGCGTATCTGGAAAGTGTTTTAGATTAATATATTATTCTTAGCTGAAAGGTGGTTTTCAATAGTATTTACTTTTAAACTAAATGCGTAAACTCTTTGATTTTCTACAACGAGGGCAAAATATCAAAAATTATATTAGTAAAATTTAGCCTTCAGGCGAATGTATTTTTTTGTGACCACGGTCAATGTCACTTGCATGGTCGAAACGTCGAGGTTAGACAAAGTTATATTTTTCAATCTAAATGTGCATTTAGCTCTGTTAGTCTAAATCAAAACATGTAAATAAACGAATTCTCAAAAAATATTGTTTAAGTTCATCGATCGATGAACGAGATTCACGACGAAAAAAATCATTATTTTAGTATTGATAGTGTATTTAATTTTTTGATTATCAAAATAACAATGACGTCAACATCTCTTCGAGATAATATCACTAGAAAAACGTATTGCACGTGGGTAAAATCGCGTTGCGCATATTGTAATCATATTTTCAATGTGAAAGTTTGTATGATTGCATGTCGATACTCATTCATGTCAGAACGGATCTAAATGAAATTCGGCACAAAGATATCAATGTCTGGATAAGTTTGTATCCGTGTAGAATGTATGGAAACGGGTCTGGTATATTCTGTAGTCCAAGTAAGAGGAACCGCGAGACGCAACTATTATAATTATTTACCCCTTTTATTCTGCAATTGAAGTGATGACAGTTCAGCGGTGGGAGCGTCTGCTGTCAACCTGACAGACGATGATTCCGCTGGGCCGATCCCCATCAACAGCTTTAGCTTCAGGTGAAGGTAACACCCTTTTAAAATTCCTAGCATAGTGGTAGGGTACTTTTAAGTACCCACCTGTGCCAGCTACCATCATCAAGTTTGAAACACCTTCACTAAACACATATTGTGTTCAGGAAGCAGTCCTTGAGAGCCTGTAAGCATTCTAGGTGAAACGTTATAACATTTTCGACCACATCGTCACTGACCATGCAATGAGATAGTGGTCAAACGCTAGATTTATAAAGTATAAAAAAATCGTATAGGTACATTCGAAGTTTATTAAAAGGTTAAAAAAGATAGAATTCAATCGAATTACTTACCGATATTTGCAATAAACGTTTAACAAGAACCGACCGCAACCTGGCATTTGAGGCCATCTAAATGAATTTCAACTTACTTATTTAAAAACCATAATCTACCGTCCAAATAAATTGGTGGACCGTTCGCAGTAATTTGTCAAATCCAATCACGAATACCAAATACAAAAATCTGAGCATAATAACGGTGGTGTTCGCGGGGACTTTGAATTTTTTGTCGACATCCAATTTTAAAACTAATCATAGGTCCCGATGACTAGGTCTGTAAAGAAGCACCCAGCGACTTCGTCATGTTAGCGTCAGGTGACAAAAAAATGTGATTAATGGTCACAAACTGTGATCATCACAAAAGAACTGTCAGTCAGTGAATGGCCGTCTTTATTCTGCTATTTTCACCGCGGTAAGCTTATTACGAATGTGTCAGTCATACAGAATTGACTCGTTTTGGATGACACTAAATTATAATTTTTAGACTTTCGCGATTCGAACACATTGTTATTAAATCAAACGGGGCTTAATTGCGAGAAAAACATTTAGTAATATATTTACCTCGACGTTTCGACCAATGCGTTTGATTTAATAACAATGACACTAAATTAGACACTATCTTCAAAGATTGTACTGACATTGCGATTTAAAAAAAGAGGACATTTTTGCATTTTATTCCCATAATTTATTAATGTACCATTTAAATTTCGCATTTTTTTAGCTCACTGGCTCGCAAGGGCTGCTGTCTGAACACACTATCTGTTTGGTGACAGTTTTTCTAACTTATTGAAAAGCCATTATTTTTATTTTTTTCACTGTATTTAATTGACTTGCCAACTATGTCATCCATTGTTATGAGGTAATAATACTAAACGTTTCAGATTCTGATTCAGTATTTACTATATCAATTTAACTTTTCTTTTAAATTTACAGTGATACAAATTTCCTCACAGAGACAAAATGAGGACAACCTACCGAGAATATTTAAGAATAACCATGACCTTTAGCGGTCGTGATCAAAATCGTCGAACGTTCGTGACATCTAAAATAATCGATCCTAAGGCCGTTTGCAATCAATGACGGAAGCAACGCTATCGACATGTCGGAAGATATCGATTTTGATGATGTGTTGGACACGATAAGGGTGTAGAAGGTTATCGATTACAAATAATTAATCGATTTGAGGTCCGTGCTGTACGTTTTTTTTAGTGATCATAGCATTCGTCCATGTACGAACATGCTTTGGATTATTGTTCTCAGTTACTTTATACCGTTGCTTGCGTCGACTAAAATTAAATAATAAGCCTCAAAATAGCTAGCAAAAATAGTGATTTGATTCGAGAATCTCAGAAAAAAATGCTTGGTGCAAGTGGACCTAAGAGTGTTTACAAATCTGATATACACGATTGCATTTGCATGCTGTGACGTTTGTACACAGAACAACCTTCTCGATTTTTTACTTATTTCGCTAAATTATGAGACTCGGCTATGCTTGCTTTAAGATAACCTGGAAACTGAAGATATATAGTGGTACCTAAATAAAAGCATAAAGACCTTTATGGAGACGACATTTGATAATAAAGCATTTATTTAATTAATTACATAATGATAGGTATAGCCAATCACAATATATACAATTACCAAAACTTATCACAGCGTTTGATCGATGCGACTCATGATCAAAATGCTGGCACAAATTTGGTACAACGAATCAGCATTGGAAGTCAACGGGGCAATGCTTCTGGCATTCTGCGCACGCTGCAAGCTGATAGCGGGTTAGACCATTTAAGCTATCTATACGCTGGCAACGTCTAATGGATAGCTAGTATGTTATCGTAGTAACTGTAGCAGTGTAATAAATTATTAGTACTTATTATATTTTAGTAATAGCACATACCCCATAATATTATACAATAAATAATCACATCTTATCTAAGCTATATGCTATATTATTTAGCATGCTACATATAGCATGACGAAGAAGAAGAGACTGGCGTTTGCCTTCTTTTTTTAACATGCGGCTTGGAATCTATCTTGATATGAGGCCTTAAGTACCTAAAACAGTACTATTAATGTAGAAATAAAGCCTTCTCTTTTTCATTGGTCTCACTTTGGCTATCCCAACCTTTGGGTGTGGGTCTTTATAACCTTAACAATTATAATCACAAACCCCCAAAACCCGAATAGCTTATAATGCAGTTCTTCATCTGGGAGTTATGATCGTGCAGATGATAACTACTGATGCAGCGCAGCCGTCTCAACGCCAGTTACGTGCTGAGGCTCGCGCTTGCCGCCTGGCACGATCATAACTCCCAGATGAAGAACTGCAAATAAGTTCGAAACTGGTCGGAGAGTCATTTTCCAGTGTTTACCACGTGAGTCCTAGTCGGTTTGTTACATTACAACTTTATCTGCATTGATAACCCTTTTAAATTAATAAATATAGGTCAAACAGATTTACCACGCGTGTCCCTCCCTAATATATTCTTATTCAGTGTCATTGACATTATTGCACAAATATCTGGAATTTTCCAGTTTATAATAGTTAAATATACTCATGACCTCACATCACGATTACTCTAAGGAATATATATATAATTTGGATTAAGAAGTGACAGTCTAAGATAATTATAGCTTAAGTAGTGTAACAAATGCAGTAAGCAATCTATCAACGTTGATAAAATCCAGTAAGATTATACTATTTCACCGTTTCACATGTATCTTTTAAAAAAAAAAACAATCATTGAGTGCGGACTAAAAAAAACGCATTTAAAAAAAAAATAAAAAAAAAATTATTCTTTGTTACAAGGAATCGAAGGTACCTATATGCATTAAGAAAGTTTAATGTAAACGCTTAGTAAGTATTGGCACAGCTTTATAGGCTCTTTTTATAGGCTCTTGTATAGGTGGTTGTGTACCATATTGCGATGGCACTTCGCCGTACTTCTGGTTAACCGATGATAAAATGGAGTAAAAGTAACGTTTAGTATTCGTTAAATAATATTAAATCACTAGACTAATGAAATTGTGTAATTATTGGACATAACACTGCGAGTATGGATCGTCGACTCGATAAAATTCGTCAGTAATGCAAGAAGCAGACTGCATGTTTGAAACCCTAAAAGTCAAATATACAAACGCAAAGTTCGTACTACAAAATAGTACCTATATTTGTCTCTGTACAGGTGCGTTCTATTTGCAATCATATTTATAAATTTCACATATTCCGTGTCGGTTTCATAGTTTCCTGACGGAACAGGTGTGCAAAATTAATGAAGTTTTTGATAATTATTTCGAATGGAACGCACCCTACATTGTCAAGTTGTTCTACTGCAACTTTACGCTTAGTTTACTAAATTATAGTCTATGACAAGATCGTGTGGTAGATAGTGCCGCGACTACCATTTATCGATAGATTGACGCGGAAGCAGGCTTAATAATAGGAGCTACGATGATTTTTCCCTTGGAAAGATTTTAAGTAGTAGTAGGTATAGGATTTATGTAATAAATGGCACTTGTACATAGAATTACTACTATGACCATACATAGTCACTGCAACTAATTTCGATATTTGCTCCCAAGCTAACCTAAATTGTGTAAAACAAAAGTTCTTATGCAACACTTAAATTACAACGCACAAAAATAAACAAATGTTTTCATTTGCAAGACGTTAACGCAGAGAAGTCGTCATGGAATTCGCTGCTTGCTTGACGCAACCGCCATTACGTAAATAATTGTTTTTTTTAAATATGAGTATCGCCAATGTGTTATTCTAATTTCAATTTTAAAAAGGTGATAGTTTCTTATATTGTTGCGTTAACTACCTACAGACTCTAGTCAATCAAGGAAAAATCTGATTAAATCGATATTATTCCTCAATGACTTTGTCAATAGCTATTCCAAGCGATATTGTCATCACAAGCCACTTATGGCAAAACAAATGTCACGATGTCACGACGCTTAATTTCCCGGATAACATATGACATCATGCTAGTGACTACAACACTGCATCTTAATGCATATAAATTAAAATTCAAAATACATAGTTACATTTATCTTCAAAACAGGTTTTACTATAATTACTAAATTAACGACTATAAATATAATTAAATTACGTAAGTACGTAGTTCATTCAAATCTTGAAATTTTGTTATTTTGGTTCTGTTGTGGTGGTAATTGGCCTTAATGGGTTTCTTGAATGTCACATTCAATTTATCATACATTGTTCACAAATAAGAAAATAATAGTGTATTTATACTTTTAATGTTTAAGTAGATTTTTGGTACCTGAAACTTGATTTAGAAATATTATAATAATTAAATATTTACATTTGATTATTTGTTAATTAATAATAGATTCTAAAATAATAATTAAAATTAACATGACAGGTAATAAAGAGATATAAAATCCTAATGATGAAATTATATTTCATGAAATATATGTATCAAGGTAATCAAAACATCGTCGTGGCATTCCCGCTAAACCTAAAAAGTGTTGTAAAAAAATTGTTAAATTGGTACCAAAAAATATGTCATATATTCATACGCCTAATTCAACGAAACCTGAGTCATAATATTTTTCCTGCTTACATTTCCCCAAGCATCATATTCTGCAGCTTTTTATATGTATATTTTATGGTGACGGAACAATCAAAGGTCCACCATCTCGTCACCCTGAGTCATAAAGTTGGTAAGTGCATGTAGTTTCATAGGAAACCATACCCTTCAAACCAGAACACAGTACACTACTACACACTACTGCCCGGCGTTACAGGTCATATAAAAATAATATGTCTATTTGGGAAAATAGAATAATATAAAATAATTTATTTAAATGTTTTATTAAAATCAGATTATTTAATAATAATTAGTAAACCAAGCTAGTAATATTTATTATAATAATCATAAAATAGGAATGATAATCATTTTTGTAATGTATGTATCAGATATTGCTTTCAATCGTTGTCTGTGATTAAAGAAGCACTCATAAATAATGGATTTTATTTCGTTAAGAGTTTTGTTATCTAATAATATAAAGTAAGGTTATTTGATAATATTTGAGCTTGAGAGAATTATTTACTTGATTTTATGCACATATATTATTTGTATTTCGCTAATTAAATCGTATTAATAGTTTTAAAAACTTCGATCAAGAATACAACAAGTTGTATTCTTGATCGAAGTTTTAAAATAAAGAAACAAGAGTTGACAGTGATCGCGTCAGTAACGTGAAAAACGAAAAAAGAGTAGGTACCTATAGTATTAGTACGTAACCTGTAAATTTTACTAGAATACAGATAAACATCTGTAATAATAGCCACAGAATCCATAATTCAAGAAGTTTAACCAACCAATCAAGCACCTTAACCCAGTGCTAAGTCAACAAGAATCAAGACTCTGCCTTTGCTAAGCATTAGGTTGACTTTCATCGAAAATACGATGCTGAAGTACTGTCGATTTAAGTAAAAACCGTACTTAGCACGGCTCGAAAATAAGACTTTGGCTTAGCCAAAGTAAAGTAAGGACTATTTATCTGGACATTAGGCACAACCTTTAATAACGTAATATTTGGTTTCTGAAACGTGTATTTCATTTAAGGCCATTACCATTTTCTAAGTAGATAATTATATTTTTATATGTAACTAAATAAGTTTTTCAGCATATTTTGTAAACTTAAAAAAATACCACTAAAACGGTTCATGCAAGTTACTCCGGATTAAACAAAATTTGATTTTGCAATTAATTTATTACTGAAAAGATATTTTCGTGTGGCCATAATATTTGTCCCTTATCAAACATTGTCGCGGTACCAAAAAATGCGCTTAAACTGTACACCATAAGAAAGGCAATTAAAGTCTAAAAATGTGAATTATTCTGAGCCCGTAGTTCAACGTGCATTTTTAGTATGTTAAATCAACTCGCATTATCTAACCTTTCAGTCCCCCTCAGTCTTCTTGTGACCACGACCAATGCAACTTGGTCGAAACGTCGAGGTAAATAAATTACTATGTTTTTATCGCGATCAAGCCCCAATTGATTTATTAATAATCCCGCCTCTTTTGCCTGTAAACACCCGCGAGCCTCTTTAATGTCATACTACACCTCTTAAACCCTTAAGCAAAAGAGATTTCTTATTTTATCATTTATTAATCATACTACTTCTGCCTTTTTATGAAATTGACTCCAGGAATCACTTTTAAGGCCTGGAATTTACATAACATATAATTTCAGTATGTATACACTCTTCGAACTGTACCTATCTGGTAAAAAACCGATAAACTAGCGACTTTACGATATATTCTCGTATGAAGACGTCGTTCAGTCACAATGACTCGCAAAGATGCTAACTACAGATTATCAGTCATTATAACCACGGCCAATCCCCGATCTATCTCAAGACACATCATTTTAAAACTATAATTATGAGATGATTATCTGTAGAACTAGTTGAAAATACTAGTGTCTCTCGTCCCGACGATCGCCGAGTCACAAGCTCTTTGATACTTTTTAAAATAACGAAACTTTTTGTTTTGAATATTTAGATTCCTTAAAAAAATCTAAATCCTAGACAACGTCATCATTTAACATCAGGTGAGACAGTTATCATACACAAACTTATAATATGTAAAAAAAAAATGTGTATCGATCGGACACCCCGAGCCAAGATTTTTGAATGACTTTGAACTTAGTCATGAAACCTTAGTTATACTGTATAGATCTAGCGTTCGACCACCATCTCACTTGATGGTCTGCAGGTATTTACTAAAACTAAATGGTAGCTGGTTGGAACATTTCAGCCATTTATAGGCTAGTATCAGCCTTAGGTTTGCTTAAATTTTAATGCATATTCGCGATAAGTATTTCATATAATACGGTTGATCCCGGCTTCGCGCATTATTGAAGTTTTAGTGAGGATACCTTATTTTTTAGTAATAAATACAGCTTATGTTACTCAAGGATGATGACGCATTGTAATGGCGCAGTCTTATATAAGCTGTGGTAATGGTGAAAGAATTTAAATTTCCGAAATCGGTTCAGTAGTTTTTTTATTTTTTTCGATATAAACATACACATATCACAAATCTTTACTCTTTATTATATGGTTATTATTAGTGTAAATAAAATTAGTTTAGAAATGCAACTACAAAGTCAACAATCGACAAAGTCATACTTAGTCATTACACTTAGACAAAGCTTTGACGGTCCCGTGGCGCAGTGGTTTGTGTCATCGACATGACTTCTGTGTCACCGCGACCCTGGGTTCGAATCCCGGCAGGGGCAAACATTTGTGCGATGTTTGTCCCGGGTCTTGGAAGTTTGTGTGCTGTGATTGTGTGTGTCCATGCCTCCCGCGATACAGGAAATCCTAGTGCGGGGGTCTGAGTGTGATTAAAATAAATAAAAAAATAAAATAAAAAAAAGCGGTCACGGGCGTCGTGTGGTAAATATAAAAAAAGGCAGATGTTACGCGCATCACAAGTATCATCATCATCTAGTACATGCTGGATACCATTTCTGAACTTACGTATAAGCAACATTGGTAAACCTAGTAAGGTAACTAAGGTTACCAGCCTATACATAACCCAATTGTTTTAGCCTAACACCATTAGTCTAGCGTATTATACAGTATGTAACTTCTAAATGATTCCTTTCTTGTCTCTAGCTTTGTATTGTGATAAGATCGGCGCAAGCGCAGGGCGGTCGCCGCCGGGCGCACAATAGCAACGTAATTGACAAACCATGACTGGATAATGTCAAGGCTTGTGCCGACTGTGAATCCATATAAATTTAAAATAATATTTTTGAAACATTTTACGAGGTTTTAAAAACTATTTAAACCGACACTATTTTTATTATTTTCAATATTTCCTAAAAAGTAAAGATACCTATAGCCTCAACAATAAAGTTTCCTATTGATAAATATAAAATACCATGTTTCAAAAATAAATAACTAAAATTACGTAAAAGGTAAAGTTCCAAAAAATTTGGAAACATTATTTCGTTGAATAGCTAACCTTATTTGTTTGCTGAGGTAGGCGAACAAAAGAGATCCACCAAAGAGATGAATTGTGTGGACCAGTAAAATGGTAGGTGGCTAAGAACAACATACCCCTCATGTGAGGGGATTTCGGACATAGTGTCCGGTGGCGTGGCTGCTATAGCTTAGATGGACAAAGCGACAGGACGGTATTCTGTATTTGTGGGTTCAAATCCCACTAGCAGCCGAATTTTTTCCTTCAAATAATTTGATAGCAATGTATGTCTACAGTAACTCATCAATAAGTCATAAATAAAGAGACTCTACCAGTGGATTTAACTTTAACCACGGAAAATAAAATAATTCTTTTAAAGATAATGGTCCCAATTCTGTTAATCACACAAACTATCTAAAAGTAACTAAAATTCTTTAAATTGAAATGGCACGTATTCCATTTACGCTAAAATTCAAATTCGTGTAACTCCGTACAACACTCTCACTAATATTAAACGAGTTTTATTCCAATGCTGGCCATTTGCGGGTAGTTTTAGTAAGCACCAAAAAATGGCAACCTAATTTCGCTAAAACTACCTGCAAATTTAATAAATACATTTAATTTGAGTGATGTTATTGATAAGTCTCATAGTAATTTAGACTTTATCGTAACCGTATAAAAACTGATTTTGTTTTCCAAAATTTAAGTTTATTTCAGTTGAATTAGCTAATCAGTACCAATATCTAAGCAAGTTGATTCACGCCAGGGAATCGGCTAATCTATAATTTAATTTCACTATTCCGATGAGTACTTATGCTCACAGTAAGATACAATCTTGCCACGACATCTATTGCTTGGTGCAGCTGAAAGGTTAAGCAAATAAGCAGATTTCTTTTTTGGGTCAATGATTTGACCAATTATGTACAAAAACAATAATTTCATAGACAAAGGTCATCCATATTCCAGCTCATGGTAGGCGGTGCTTCAGTGTATGGACGTGTCGCCAATTACCTTCTACAGCATATTGACTCAGCCGAAACTAAACTCTCATCATTTACATAATAACACCTTGTGCGGTCAGTTGACTGGCCCAAGTCATAAGATAATTGCTAATGTCAAAAAATAGATAGAAAAATAGATGTTTTTATGGTAACAAAAATACATATTTACTAAACATTGGTAGTTGTAGATACTGTATATAATTATAGTGCGACAACGCCTTAATGCTAAAAGTGATTACTACTGGCAACGACGGAATGGATTGGGTTGTAGGATCAACAAACACGGGACGATGTGTTTAATAATGATAAAATTAAAATTACGCATCAACCTTGAATATCTGTATACATTTAAGAAATGTTTACTACAATTAAAAATAAACCGAAATTACTAACTATATGCACCAAAAAAGGAACTAGAACTAAAAAAGAAGGCATACATTTTGTCTGCAAGTAATGCCCAAAACGCTAGCATCATATAACTTATAAAGTATATATGACTTATAATTAAACTTATTCATTGGTCGAGGTAAACGCCAGCATCTGATCTAAGTCCTTTTAAATAAGGTGAGCTATGATTAAATGGACAGTATAAATGAAATTCTTTCAAGTGTTAATTATTTACTTATTACTTATTTAGACCTTAACGTCACTGTATAAGAACTTTTTTATTTTGCTCATTTTTAGCTAGTTTGATGGAAAAATAGAATTAGAGCCTATATGGTTGAATATAAAGGCACAATTTAATGTATTGTGACCTTTTAAGAAATTATCTCTTACTTATCTTATTTTCCAGAATTTTAGTTTCGTTAAGTTGAACAAGCGTATCACTATCAATACTCAAGTGGTGATGGAGCCACACGTTGTCGTATCTCTTAAGACTTGCACCATAACCTTGAATATCTAATTTGGCCCGTAGTTTCCCTTTAAAACGTTCACCCGAAATGTTACACGTTAGAGACATAGATTTGTACCCGATAGAGGTCAGTACGGGGCATTGTTTCGTTTTCCTGTATTATTATAGCATGCCTTGATGTTTTCTATTGCGTTGTACATTTTTTACGATTATTGTGATTATGGAAGTACATTTGCATGAGGTTATGTTGTTTGTGTTTGTCCTTCTTATAAGTGTTAGTAGAGGGTCACGTAGATATGGGTACAAAGGTGATTTAAAATTACCGTCAAATAGTGTATTAAACGTGGTCTCTGACAAGGGCCTTCTGAGCAGGCTCAAAGTCGAACAACGAGCTATGGAGGGGGCTATGGGGTTTCTCAACGTGATCGAATCAGAAATGAGAAGATCCCTAGAAGAATGCCAGTCACCGATATAGCCCAGTGGATTAGCAAGTTGAAATGGCAGTGGGCAGAGCACATAGCTCGAAGAACTGATGGCCGTTGGGGTCGATAAGTTCTCGAACTCGTCTGCGGCTCGTTTTTTTTACTTACACTCGAGTTTTTAACCCTTATTGTGATACAGTTTCAGAAACTACTATTATTGATTTATTTATTGAATAGCTTGGTATTTATACATTACATTATTCTTGGTATTTATATTCTAATTGGTTACTTTACTTCCAATACATATACATATATGGCACTAAACATCACATCAGAGCAATTATTATTTTGTGTCATACTTCTCTTGTTACTATTTTTATGACATATATTCATAAATCACCGTTCGGGTAATCCGTACAGGTTCTTCATTAAGTTTACTTCATTAAAATGACCACTGTCTCCGCAACCAGTCATCCATTATTAGTTTTGCTCCAAAAAACCTTCGTTCAAAGACTTATTGGACCGACCAGTGTGTCTGACAATGACGAAACCCATACTTCATGTGTAACGTCGGACAGTCGCGGTCATTAAATCTTGCCGCTCTGTTACCCGGTGTCCAGTGTATGCGATTGTACCGGTCTATAACTGGACTCTGAATGGTGTACATTCGTATCTGTCTTGGTAGAATAGGTGCTTTTACACGTAGGGATCATTGACCGCTTTAAAGAGAAAATTTATGATTTTAGTTTTTTAAAAAAATATTTTTAATTTTTTAAATTAATTGACCTTATTAATATTAAAAAAATAGTAATTAAAAAAATAGTGTCAAAAAATTATGATTTTACTTTTCTCTTTGCCTAGATTTACTTAAATATCAAACCTTAATTATAAACTTATAATATGTAAAAAAAAAAGCTATGGCTCAGACGCGTGAGACGACATTTTTTCGTAGACGGTTTTCTTATTATCACGTGTAATTACTCTGGACAGTTAACAAACTTTAAAATATTTACAATAATGCATGGATAGGTAGATTAAAAAAAAATCTTGTACACAGTTCTCGATTAGAAGTCGTATTGAAGAAAAAAAAATACATTTATGTTCATTGTCGATCGATATTTTAAAATCTATGATTGCAATTTTTCCTTTCACTAAAATCGATGAAGTGGTTCCTAAGAACAAATTTTGAATATTGTATGTCTTATGGTTCCAGACTTGCTCATACTTACCCATCGAAATGTGCCCACCTGTGTAATAAATGTGTAACGTGTAACAACAAACAATAAAACATACTCACCACAACACTTGGGCTCCACTTATTTATAATTTATTAGTTACCAGTATCGCCCCGTGGTTTCACCCGCGTGAATTACGGTTTTCCCACTACCTCAATTATCCCACGGTAACTATACTTTTTCCGGGGTAAAATGCCTATGTGATAATCCAAGGCTTAAACTATCTCCATACCAAATTTCATCGAAATCGGTATAGCCGTTTGAGCGTGAAGAAGCAGCAAGCATACACAAATACACACACAAACTTTCGCATTTATATTATTAGGATATTAATAAGATTACCGTTTTTTTCTTTCTTCACAAACTCATAACCCCGCACTAGCATACCCTGTGTCGCGGTAGGCATAGACACACACAATCACAATACACAAACATCTAAGACCCGAGAATAAACATCTTTGCTGATCACAGAAATGTTTGCCCCGGCCGGGATTCAAACCCGGGGTCGCGGTTTCAAAGTCAGTGTCGCTGATCACTGAGCCACGACGACCGTTTTATATGGCTTTTTCTGTAAGCTCTTAATATTTAGTGCTCCTCATTTTGCGCAGTACTCTCTTGACATTTATAAGAAGGGTCTCTTGTAAATGTATAACCGGCATCCGGCCGTGGCTGACCGGAGCCGATTCCTCCGGTCCTCAATTGCTTTGTGTTGCTCCCCATGTTAATTTAAAATTGAATAACAAAATATAATTTACTAACTTCACTGCAAATGAGTCGTATATCTGAAATCGCACAGTCTAAAGATCCTTTGCAATAAAACTGGTACGAGAAGTTCGTCTCCGGCGCATAGCAAGACTCCCGATCTGCCGCCATCAGTAACAAATTAGTTATGTTACTGTTCTATACAATATTAAAAAGTTATAAAACATTGTAGTAGTGTGCACAATGGTAAATGGTGTTATAAATGAGATTTCGTGTTGAGCCGCCTTTTCGTGCTGAGATGGCTAATGACAAGTTGGAATGAGAAGTATTTGGATGTATAGATCTATGGTTTTATTAACTGTTGATGCATGTATGTAATATATTAGACTTTGCCACACATACAATATAAAAAGTTATTAATTTATTATTTTTAGTTTAAATTATTTTTAGGTTTTAGTTTAAATATTTATTTAAGAATGTATAAAACACGGGAGTTACACACGTAATAAGTCAGAGGGTTCCGACTATAGTTTCAACCACATTCGGTGGTCTTTTTCAAGGAGAATACGGGGCGCTCGCGGACGCGGTCGCGATTCGCCTAGTACTAGGTGACTAGTACTACATGAGTAACTCCCGCGTTCTACACATTCATAATATGTCAAAACCACGTCAGTTTTAATAACAAAATATGTATTTAAGTATTTACTTATAGTGTTTCCTAAATTTTTAAAGTTATGTAAAATAAAACCCAAATATGTAGTTTATTAATTACGTTGTTTAATATACTCCAAATCAAGAAATATTTTTTTTCTAAAGAGTATATGCATATAAAGATAACTCAGTCAGATTTGAATGAAATTTAAATGGGACTAGATTAGGAGCACAGCTTTCATATAAAATCGATTGACCAATTACTTAGGAGATATACATAAAAACAGTCAATTATTGACTTCTTCTGTTTTGAATTCGGCTAGTAAAATGCATTAGTACTTGTCTTAGAATACACAAACAAGAAACAAATAAACAGACAGAACGGGTTTATACTTGCAGTAAACCTCTTGCTTTCTTCCTTCTCTTCCGACAGGATCTGCTAAGGTACTGACAGACTGGCACGAGACTCAAGTGCAGGTGGTGCATTTTTTTGTTTTACCTCAGAACTTACAACTGGGCGAACCAATTTTGATGATTATTTTTTTATTTAAAAGCTGGTACTTCCCGTGTGGTAACATTTAATTTCAAATTTCATCAAAACCGGTTCAGCTGATTTTGAGTTACACTCCAATAACTGAAAATAGCTACGTATACATGGATGACAATATCTTTGCGGGTGAAGAAATCGGTGAACATACACAATGATAATTGATCCCGTGAGTAGCAAAGGTCAATGAAATAAATGTAATTAAATCGTTTATTTGCGCAAAAATAAAACAACCAGTACATAATGGTAAATTTAGATAATTATTACAATATGGTTGTTATTTTATTTAAGGCAAATAGGTTTTGCCTCAGCACTAATGTCGGATACCACAGCATCCGGGAGAAAAATCGGTGAACATACACAATGACAATTGATCCCGTGAGTAGCAAAGGTCAATGAAATAAATGTAATTAAATCGTTTATTTGCGCAAAAATAAAACAACCAGTACATAATGGTAAATTTAGATAATTATTACAATATGGTTGTTATTTTATTTAAGGCAAATAGGTTTTGCCTCAGCACTAATGTCGGATACCACAGCATCCGGGTGAAGAAATCGGTGAACATACACAATGACAATTGATCCCGTGAGTAGCAAAGGTCAATGAAATAAATGTAATTAAATCGTTTATTTGCGCAAAAATAAAACAACCAGTACATAATGGTAAATTTAGATAATTATTACAATATGGTTGTGATTTAATTTAAGGCAAAAAGGTTTTGCCTCAGCACTAATGTCGGATACCACAGCATCCGGGAGAAAAATCAGTGAACATACACAATGACAATTGATCCCGCGAGTAGCAAAATTCACTGAAAATGGTGAAAAAAAAAGGAACCGACTTTAACACTCAAAAGTATGAAATAACTTGTCGAAGCCGGTACCATGCTCACAATATTTTGATAATAGTTATTTTTGAACTGTCATGGTACCGACTTCAACAAGTTGTTTCATACTTTTGAGTGTTTTAGTCGGTGCCATTTTTTGTCTTTTTTTAAAAAAAAAAACAGTCATCTCTCATCATCAGTTATAGGTAATGAGAAGATAACTGATTTGATTATTCATTTGATATTATAATCCAGTCATAAACATGTAATAGGTAAACTTAGAATTAACTCATATACATTATTTTTAGCACTTGTAATTCCTGAGTCACTAAGCTGTGACACTGTGAATTAAGGCACACTCGCTGTCACAATATTATATTTTTATACTAGCTGTGCCTCGCTATTTAATCCTCGTGGCCTACGCTTTTCCGCTAGGTACTTCAATTATTCCGAGGGAACTATACATTTTCTGGGATAAAAAGTAGCCTATGTGTTATTTTAGGGCTATCTTCATTCCAAATTTCCTGCAAATCCGTTCAGTCGGTCTAGCGTGAATGTATATCAATAACAAACATGCAAACCACAAAGGACAGACAAACTTCCTCTTCATAGCCGACTTCAAAAAAATGAGGAGGTTTTCAATTCAACCCCTGATCTTTTTTATAGTATGACTGTGGTAAGTTTGTACATGACATGTGTCTATGTTCACACCGTATAAAAAAAAATCACGTTAAACTATAGTAACTTTTATCATTATTTTAATAATAAAGTATTAAATACAATATTACCAACATCATAAACAACAAATACAATAATATTTCATTTTATCACTTCATAACATATGTATACTTTGATATCTATATAAATATGTTACATCGTATACATACGTAGTTATCTGTAACAATTTGCTATGGACATTAATGTACACATCGGGCCACGATTAAGCCTAGTTTCCACCATGAGCAGCTACGTGTGGATTGTGGTCCAAGTTAAAATATACAAGAGAATAAACAAATAAAATAGATTTGATCACAACCTTTATTTAGTATATTTGTACATTCAAAATTTCCAAACATTGTAACTACTACATTCTTATAAGTTTAAAATAGGCATTCTAGCTTGCTAAACATTGTATGGTATCATGTTTTTGTATTCTAGGAGAAAATGTACACTAGTTTCTTACGAAAAAAAAAAAAAAAAAAAAAAATGTTATTTGTTCAATAAAGAAATTTTAAAATGAAAAAAAAACAATGACTACAACCAATCTTAATAATCTATTAATTTTGTTTTTAAAAAACTTGGTTATGATTTGTTGTAATTCACTTGTAACTAAGATCAAGGTTGCACAACAACGTATGGAGAGAGCTATGCTCGGGGTTGCAGTCGCTTTAAGAGATCGAATTAAGAATGTGGAGACCTGTATATGAACGAAAACTACCCGTATATAGATTGCCAGCCCAGCGGATAAGTAAGTTCAAACAGCAGTGCCGGAAGAGCAAATCCCTAGTAGCCCCTGAGGTACCAAACTCATCTAATGTTCGCTAATATGTAGCAAATACAGTTAATATCATTCCAAACATCCTACCATAGTAGGTATGTACATTGTACCCACGTAGTAGAGTATTTTCTATTTTTGGTTAAGTTTTAAAAAAATCAGAAAAAAACCAATAACACAAACAAAACTTAATAACAAAAGGATATATGTACTTTGTGCATTCATATACCCTTATCGACGACTGATCTTAAGATTAGGCGGTTATTCAAGCTCTATCGCTTTAGTCTTCTCGCTTGGACCAAGCAAAAATCGAATAAGCTACGGTCATTCCGACTTGTCCGATGGCTGCGTTATTCCGATATCAATAACGAATTAAAGACTGGATAACCGTTAATTGATCGACCGTGGTGACATTTCACCGCGGACGTCTCACACGCGCGGCGCGTTTGATGTCCGCCCGCCATCTTACTTCACAGCGCACACAAAGGACGCCGACACGATTAAATTCGTACGTACAGATATGTGACAGTTGTCTAGTTTCTGGGTACGATGTGGCAGTTGCGACTAGTTTTTACTAAAGTCGGTGGGTTTTGGTATTCATTAATTAGAGAATTAAAATTTAATAATCGGTAAGGTGGCAGTGTGAGATGTTTGTTGTCGCTTAATTGCTTATGGCACACTTGTTAGTGAAAATGTTAAACGTCTGGAATGTATCGGACGCTTTGACAGATGATTAATAAGTGGCGGGTGAAAAGAAGTTATTTCCAGGTTTTAAGGTTACAATTCTGTAGATAATTGACACGTTAAGAGATCACCACTTGAAACAATTTTTGGTATCGTATACTTACTACTTTAATTAAAAAAGTATTGAATTGATTTGATTGAAATTAGTTCTATATATATAATTTTTTGCTTAGTTATTATATTTATGTGTAGACAAAAACAAGACTTACACTATACAATCAAATTTTTAAACAAAAAGGCGCAGTCGGTAGCACTCAGCCTTTTGAGGATGTAAGATGTAACTTGTAAAAGTAATGAAATGTAAGACGTATTATATTGAATTTGAGTTAAGTCATTCAAAACCTTCCCTAATGACAAGTAGGTACAGATATGCTTACAATTCTGGCAGTAATATCAAAGACGATATTAATGTGCTGTCTTGCTTCTTCACTTGTTTTCTGACTGAAACAGTAGAACTTGCTTTAACAGTAATAACTTTTCCTTAAAGTAATACCGACAGAATTATAGTTTTGCAAACATTTGATAAAATTGATCGCCATCTCCCATCATTCGTAGAAGAGATCTATATGTCTGTTCTCGTATAAATAATAAGGAATAACAAAAAAAATTTGCGGAAAATCCAGTCCGATCCGGAAAATTACATTAGCAATTACATATGCGACCCGTATCGGATATTGCTTATCTATTAGTTTTACACAACTTTTTCTAAAGAATTCATGACAGCGAGTAGGTTAAAATACAGACAATTTTTTATATGCTTTGTTAGAAAAATATTATCATAATAATATCAAGGACAAACTAATTTAAACAGTCTTTTAATCTACGTTCTCGAACCTAATTGTAGTTAAATATCACTCCCACAGTTTAACCAATTATATCCAAAACGAGATCACGACTTTAGACTTGCGCAAAATGAACGTCAAAAATCACGACACGACAAAACAAGCGATCAAATTAGAAGACCCGATAATTCGTACACCCAGAAATCGGTGAACTTCCTCACCCATTGAAAATCAAAATAAATATTATGTTATAGGAGAAAAAGAAGGCGAAGTGAGGGGTCTTTTAACATTGGTAGTTTGTAACATTAAAAAGAGATGGTACATGTAAAATGAACGATATGAAATAGTGTCGACCGCCACGCAAGGGTGACGAAACTTTAGTTTTAGATGAGGCATAATTAGTCTGATTTCGAAATCAAGTAAAGGTTCTTTGCAATGTATTTATTGTAAGAAGTCCATTATGATAAAAGAATGGCATCGGTAATAATAAAGATAACAATCTAAACACGCATCTAAAGAGATGTGGGTCTCTTATAGCGATCGACTGATTATTTTAACAAAGTTGCGTTGTATTTCATCATGGTTCCAAGTTTGAAATTCATTGATGAGTACAACAAAATGAGATACTAAAATAGGTACAGTTTTTACAATTTTTAAACTTACAGACAATAATAATTAAGATCTTGAGATAATTTTGACAGAACAAAAGAGTTGTTCGAAGAATGTGATGTCATAGTTATGATGGGAAAAACATTAAGTCTAAAATGACAGTGTGTTGACCTCACAAGGGCAATTTTCATTCGGACGTGTGTAATTAAATCTTAATTTGGATAATTAAATCTGTCACTCAAGGCGAATACGATAAAATTAATAACGTCATAGAGAAGAAGCTGGTTTTGTTTGATCCGTTCGTCGGCTCAAGGATAGATGTAGAAGATACTCCGTGACGCATTTTTAACCCCCAACGCAAAAAGACGGCTGTTTTAAGTGTGAGATGTCTGTTTGTTTATCTATGTGTCTGTCTGAGGACTGATCATATCTCCGAAACGGATGAACCCTTGTTGCACTTAGCTATGTTTCGAGATTTTTGCGATAAGTTTGTAATTTACGCTTTTAGCTTAATTATAAAATGACATTAGGAATAACGAACTAACGTCCTGATGTCATCCCGGTATATTCTGGAATCCCAGCTAGGGAAAACATTACTGTGATAAGCTTAGATTGTTCTCGGGTCTTGGTTGTTTGTCTAATTTTTTTTATTTGTTTTATTTATCACACTTAGACCCCCCCCCACTAGGATTCCGTAAATTGCCGTGGTGGTACCGGCCTAGAATAGTACTCCCCCAACACTTCTCGCCAGTGCTGTAAGAGTTGGCTAAGGAATCACGTACCAGGAGGTGGATGAGATTGTGTATGTCCCAATTCTACACACCTCTCGCTTCACAAGGTGTCTTAGTGCAGGGGTGTGAATGTGAGTGCGTTTATGTTTATGTTATGTTAAAGCGTTTACTTAGAAATACCATTACGATCACACATCCAAATATATGCTAATTGCAGAAAACAACGTTACTCAACACAGCCAGTTACATTGGCAAAATTTTAAGCACAGCAAAACTTAAGAACGGTATAAATAAAGATTTTGGAGGGCTTACAATCCTTAATCGCATACAACTAAATTACTGAATCTTATTATTCAAATGTGCCTTTCGGTATGCAAGAGAATCGCCAAACTAATTGCTCTTATGAAGTGCTTTACTTTGGAAGTGAACAAATTAATAGCGTTTTAAATTGATACTAAATGACTCAAAGGCGATCAGTGTTATTGACATGACGCACCTTTTTGGTCATCATTTAATGGAAGCTGATACGGAGATGAGAATAAATGAGATCATGACTTAACCGTGCCTACAGTATACGCATTTGCACAACCTGTCACTAATGAGTTTCCTGGTTTGATTTTTATCAGTAATGAGAATGACGCAGAGCTTCAAAATTGTTTCAAAAGACTGTTGCTCCATGCTTAGAAATAAATTGCCATAGCTGTAATTATGGAATTAGTGTTTCAACGTTAGATTTATTCATTTAAAGGTAACATTAATATAAGAATAGTTATTTTAGTTCCATTTTTACCCGGCTACAGCGAAGCAAAAGGGTTATGTTTTTGACCAGTACGTTTGTATTTATGCATGCATGTATGTTCATCTCTTTCCTCATAACTTTTAAACTATTAGTCATAATTTGATACATTAGTTATATGTAACTTCAAATTAAAATCAATAGCGCGCACTCTAGGAGCACAAAATCAAGCATAATAACTTCATTTTTTTTTCACTTCACCATTGTGGTATCATTGAACTTTAAAATGAGGGTAAGGTTTGCAACATATTTTATCCAAGCGTACGATTTGCGAGATATATCCTATATCCTATATATCATGAAAACTATTTTTACTGATAACTCACGACCTGTCGCACTTAACACGTAACACGAGTAAGATAGTGGTCAAACGTTTGCCTATTTAGTTTAAAAAGTCGAGGAAATGGCTAGGAAAATGGGATAAAAAATCTTTCAAATTTGGAAACATAAACCTGACCGTACCAGGTATGTTTCGTTAGTTATAAGATACATTATATATACATTACACACACATAGCACACACATATTGAGAAAATGCAACGAACGACTTGTATTCTCTTTATATGAAAAAGGTTCGAATTTGTCTTTAGCAGTTGAATGACAAAGCGCACACAGAGAAAACAATGCATGAAGTAGGAGCCTCGCAAATGGAAAAGGCATTTATTCTCAAAAAAGATCAACCACAGAATGGATTTTCCAAACCGGTCGTTTGTCAGCCCACCCCTGCGTGAGAGCAAGTATTTGTTTACATTAATTTTTACAGCGACCACGACAGAAACCAGAACAAGAGCTTGTACACTAATTATAGATTTGTTTTAACCTTACCACGTGGGGTCATTGACGTTGGGCGGCGTAAGATCTCTTTAGACAGAGGATTGAGTGATTTTTCCTTTGCTGTCGATGGTTGTGTTTAGCTTCGGAGTGATGTTAGACGTGTGCCAATTATTCAGTGAGGTAAAAAAAAAACAGATCGGGTTGTCTGGTTTTTCTTGCTATAAGAATATACTTCTATGTTTTACTAAAGTAGACGTATATTCATACTGCGCGGTGCTCAGATTTTGTTCCTTTACGACATAAGCATGCTTACTGCGACAGGTAATACGGTACAAATAATATAGAAAAGGATAGCTATATTTTTAGACTTGCGCTTGATATACGCGTCGTAATGAAAATTACTACAATTGACTTAATTTTGCCGCCTCAGTTGCCGCGCGCTTGTGCGACATCTACCTCATACAAACATGATGTATATTGTGTTTATCACCTCTACACGACTTGATAGATTTGAACTATATTCGGAATGTAGATATCTAATACACCTACCTTGACTTAACACATATGTTACTTTTTTTTTCAAGAATAAATTGATGGTTCCTCTGGTATACAACAAAAATGTAATATAAATATTAAAAATGTGAAAGTAACTCCGTATGTCTGTTACATTTTCACGACTAAGCCGCTGAACCAATTTTGATAAATGTTGGTATAAACTCTATACCAACTCATCAAAACTGGTTCGGCATCAAATAGGCTCCCACCTATCTCTATACTATAAAGATAGGTGGAAGCTTGAAGAAGCGGGATTATACTCTTATTAATTTTCTTTTTCAAAACATGGAACTGACTTCAACACTTAAAAGTATGAAATAACTTGTTGAAGTCGGTACCTTGATAGTTTAAAAGTACCTATTATCATGCACACAAAATTTGTGCGCATGGTACCGACTTGGACAAATTATTTCACACTTTTGAGTATATGTCAGTTCCATTTTTTGGTACAATTTTTTTTTTCATCTATGCTACTCAAGGAATCGATTGTCATTCACCGTCATTAAGAAAATCCTCAAGATAGGTAGGCTGTTCAGCTGGAGTGTAACTTAAAAACTGCTTAACCGATCTTGATGAAATTTATGGTGGCCCCATTTAAAATCGGTAAGATAGGAAGTATAGCGTTAGTACTACTTCGTTCGGTTGTTTGGTATGCTTTCTAGTGCAAGCGGGGCGTATTCCCTGAAGGGCGTATTTTACCTGTTTAGCTTATTCTATCAAACAAAAAAATAAATTTAGAAAATCGGTCCACAAATGGGGAGAAATTGGTAAGCACACACAAAACAAAACCATATAGTCGAACATAGAACCTCCTCTTTTTTCTAAGTCGGTTAAAAACGGAAAGGATATGCTAGTTAATCCCGGAAAAGTATGATTCCTGTGGATATCTGAGGTAGCAGGAAACCCGTCCACGCGGGGTCATATTCTATATCTAATATCATTTTTATACGAATTACTCCTGATATTTAATTTTTACTACATTATTTTTAATATTTCATTATCAGGCCTAATGAGATATTGCGCCGAATGTTGAGAATCCCCTGGACAGCGCTCAGAACAAATGTATCAATCTTAAACGAGCTTAACATGGAAAATGATAAAAGGTTATCAACCATCTGCCTTCAACGGGTCCTACAGTACCTCGGTCACTTAGCGCGCAGTCACCCTGATAACCAGGAAAGACTAATCGTTACCGGAAAAATAGAAAGAAAAAGGCCTAGAGGCCGAAGCCCGAAACGTTGGTCTGACCAAGTGACTCAGGACCTGGAATTGCCGGTCAACGTAGCTCTCCACACATCTGAAGACCGAAACAGGTGGAGAGAAGCAGTGAAAAAAATTCATCGGCTTCATGATCCCCAACAATGAGGGAACGACTGAGGAGGAGGATCAGGCCTAGAACGCACAACAGATTCTAGAGACGTCTCGCAGTAAACTGATTCCGGGACGCGACCGGCGTAGGCGTGTCGTCGTTCCGGTGAATTTCGCGAATTCTCAATGAAGCTGGCTGCATTCCCATTAAACGGACTGTATTACCATTAAACTGAGCGAATGTCCCGTTTAACTGGCCGCGTGTGGCCGCCGGATGTCGATGAATGGGACATTGTCGGGTCTTATGACACTGATGGTATTGAAGGAAGGACGTTCACAGAATCGCGAATTGCTTTAACTGGAGCTGGTAGTCAAAACCGGTATTCAATCATGATGCTTTCTTTTTCGAAAGACGTATGGTAATGATTCGGTTGATGGAAATGATAGGAAAATTATCAACTGTAACAAACGGCCGTGGCTGAGTTTACCGCACAGATCAGAGAAATAAGTTATTTATTTGATCTGTGGTTTATCTATTAATCCAGATACAAACATTTCGTTCTAAAGTTTTTGAAATTGGAGATTCGTATCTACTGGTACTATAGAATATGTTGATTTCTAAAAATAAAATTTGATTTGATTTCGCTTCCCGAATTACAATATTTTTTATAAATTTTTTTTAAAGGAAGGCGTTTGATCTCACCTGATGATAAGTGATGATGCGGTCTACAATGGGCAATTATTGTTCTAAAACATATATATATACATATATATATATATATATATATATATATATATATATATATATATATATATATATATGTATATATATATGTTTATCGTATATATAAGATATTTTTAAATTTATTTACGGCCGTCTAAAGATTCATTTAAATTGCAGTTGATCTGTATGTACGTGGTACTACGAAAAGCTGGAGGTGTCACAAAGAGCACCCACAGAACAAAAGATTATAAACATCGTCACTTCACCTGCCCAAGGGGCCGCAATCACTATAATTGAGTTTTTTCCGACCGTCACGGTGGGGATGTCCACGGCCGAATCTAGATCGTAATCTCCATAATTGGCTCGCTTCGTAACAAGTGCGGTAATTCAGTGTCCACGGAATTATTTTTATGTCGTCATGGACTGTTTCACCGGCTGCCGTAAAGGTTTTAATGAAATGGCGACTATTTTATGACACTCAAAGAAGGTCCGTTGAACTTAAATGTCTTGGATATTATAGCGAGAGTTTTAGACGTGGTTATGAATTTCATTTTATTTGCCAAAATTTCGTTCTTATTTATTTATTTAACTTGAGTGATTGTGTCTAATGTAATATTGATGGAGTTTCAACCTTTATATATCTTTTTTTTTGGAAATGGAGGGGGAGTTTTGATTTAAGTTTGTAGCTTACCCTATACCCATTCATTAATTAATTAACGATTAAACGACTACAAACATGGTAGAGCCAACTATAAAAAAGAAATGACTTTTTATTTTATTTATTTAGAAAACACAAAACTCCCTTAAAATGCATTTTGATATCGCACGAACGTGGTGTCTTATAAGAAAAAAGCCGAGATAAAAGTCGCTCAACGATATCTGTCACCATCATCATCATTATCATTATCATCTCAACCATAGGACGTCCACTGCTGAACATATGCCTCCCCGATATAGGAGGGATTTCGCAATACTTGCCACGCTTGGCAGACGGGTTGGCGAGCGCAGTATGATTTACGATCGTCAGAAGGCGCTGCTGCCCACCTTCTGGTACGTGATCCCTTAGCCGACTTTTACGGCACCCGCGGGTAGAGATAGGGGAGTACTATTCTAGAACGGTATCACCACGCCACGGCAGCAGACTGTAACTGGTTCCCTATATATGTTACATAGCATAGCCTACCCTAAGATGGTTCCCGTGTCTCTGGTTTTAAATTAATTAGCCAGTTAAATTAGGAGTGAACATATCTGAACAATGAGAACTTTTTAGTTTACACAGTTTTAGCTAGCTAGAACAGCAAAACTAAGCAATACCTTTCAAAGCCACGTTTGATTTACCACAATCTGCAGTGTGCTATTTTAATTTCTTTGTGTACATAAAATGTAGGTAGGTACTTTATTGGTACGTCAGCGATTTTGTAGGACGTGTTTTGGCAACAAATTGTATGCAAGTTATTATTAGAAACGTCAAAACCTGTTAGCTGTGCAGCTGTCAATATTCACACGAAATCGTGTATTTGCTGTCATGTATGTATCATTGACGAGTTCTAAGACAAAGGTGAATTTAGAGGGCATGAGTAACGATGCAAAATTGGAGTGCGCAGCTGTTATTTTCGTGGGATATTTGACAGGTTACAAGCTATATATCTAGTCACTAAAAAATGTATTTAATATTTTAATCTGTAGCCGTAGCGGAGGCTTACCTAATCTACATCTACACTTATATTATAAAGAGAAAAAATGTGTATGTATGGGACGAATAAACTTGAAAACTATTGGACCGATTTCATAAATTCTGTCACCATTTTTTTCGAACCCCCGCTCTAGGATTCCCTGTTTCGCGGGAGGCATGGACACACACAATCACAGTACACAAACATCCAAGACCCGGGACAAATATCCCACTACTATTTCATAGGTCAGGGGTCGGCAACCTGCGGCTCGCGAGCCTCATGCGGTTCTTTCCATAATCAGTTGTGGCTCCCAGTTCCATAATAATACATATCCAGAGACTAAATAATAAAGTATCAAAACCTTTGAAAATCTTCCTATTGATCCATGAGCATAGCATACCTACCATGTCTTTCTTATAGCCCCTGACACCCGGGTCGCAAATGTGCTGCCACCGCAGCGCCGTCTCGACTCTCTGTTAGTCATAGAAGTAAAAAATCAAATAATATTTAGATACCTGACTATAATATTGATAATATTTTCTTTGTGGCTCTTTGACGACTGAAAAATTAGATAAATTGTAACTTTTGCCTCTTCAGTCTGAAAAGGTTGCCGAACCCTGGCATAGAGGGCAATAATCTTGAAATGGCCACTAAGCTGTCTGCCAACTCGCATCAATCAAGATGGTCAGTAATAATAAAGGACCTGAAAGGATCCACCCTGAAGCTGTAGATGTCCGCGGCTGTCCATATGCCTCCCCCAAAGATTTCCACGAGTACCTATTAGCCGCTTCCATACAAGTACTCATTGTTTTAGTATTGACCCACCGTCCGTCACCGAGTCCGTCCGTCCGTGCAAACGGAAGTTTTTGCGCAACACTTCATCAGCAGAAACGAAGCAGAAACAATTATTGCAACCAAGTGTATGCATATCGTTCACGCATCGCGACTGTCGAAGAAAGTAAGCTTGTTACGACACAGCGTGCGTTTTCTTTTGCACTGAAGTGTACGTTGAATGGCTAATTAGGGTATTTTGTCATTTTTTTATTTCTTATGTGCAGTACCGATCATTTACTTAAAGGTTAAGGGTCGATAAACGGACAAAAGAGGTGATAAGCCAAATAATACCCTTCTGTTCTTTAATACAATATGTTCATATTATACAAATAACTTTATTTTACATACATTTGTGGTCTTATATTATGTAAACCCATTGACCCCGAACTAGTTTGCACTGTGTTTCGGGATACAATGGCTTTTCCTTTAAGTACGCCAAAGTATACAATAAAAGTCACTTAATAAAAAAAATATACAAGTAATATGATCAAGCGCATATTCAATACATAGTGAATGTGTGTGTGTGTGTGTGTGTGTGTGTGTGTAAGTGCATGCGTTCTTAACTTAATACAAATCCCCATCAAATTCAAAATATTTTTTAATATTCAATTCTTTATCTATTAAATTATATAACCGCGGAACAATTCCTTCATACTTTTTTTGTTTAATTGTTTTTTTCATTTTGGGAATGGGACAGCGGTTCACCCTTTTGTGTGTATTTACTAGAAGAGGCACAGTTTTTCTATGATACCGACGTTTTCTGAATATTACCGATGATTATGCATAAAAGGGTTTTTCTAGTATACTTAGGTATGTATAGTTATACCCGTAGCGTTTCGCGGTGTCACTCGCGTGGATTACGGTTTTCCCGCTTTCACTTTTTCCCACAATTTAATAAACTCACGGGAACTATATTTTTTCTGGGATAAAAGTAGCCTATGTGTAATTATTCCGGGGTAATTATACCTATCTTCATACCTAACAAATGTCATCGAAATCGGTACAGCCGTTTTAGCTTGAAGGAGTAACAGAGTTTTTATTTAATAATTTGCTTATTGATGTGTTCCAAATTTCATTCAGATCCGTTCAGCCGTTCTGGCGTGATCGAGTAACAAACATCTATCCAAACTTTCACTATTATAATATTATATTAAGAATGTATACAACACGGGAGTTACTAACGTAATAAGTCAGAGGGTTCCGACTATAGTATAATATTATATTAGCTGTGCACCGCGGTTTTACCCGTGTGGTGATGATTTATGATGACAACGATGATGATGAAAAGTAGCCTATGTCTTATTCCGGGACCTGAAGTATGTACATACCAAATTACATCCAAATCCGTCCAGCCGTTTGAACATGATTGAGTAACAAACATCCATCCATCAATCCATCCAAACTTTCATATTTATAATATTAGTTGGGTAGTGGGATTTGGGATGCTTTCTAGCGTATACGGCGTTGTATGTAGGTTACTCTTTCAGGTTGAAAAAACTATATTTCTCTTGGGATAATTGAGTTAGCAGGAAAACCGTAGTCCACGCGGTTGAAACCGCGGGCCGAAGACAGCAATATTATATGATTTTGTGAAATGCTATAAGCTATATCTATTTAAGTTGTTGGCAACAGTAATTAATGCGAGCTTGAATATATAAAACATATCTTCCTAGAAATGCTTTATTTACCTTGTAATTTAATTCACAAGGTCATTGTTTAAAGTTAATGGAGTGTGAAGCACGTGTAGGTTTGACAAATGTTCTTGTTTTGTTGAACATAACTACGTTTTACGTACTTGCGTTTGCGCAAAAAGTTTATTTTAAGCTTAGAAAATGAGAGTGATACCGCACAGACTTCTATTGGGAAGAATAAGTCAAAAACAGAACTTAATTGACCGTTATTATAGCCAGTATATCGAAATAAATTTAAAAAGTTACATTATAAAACTTCTAAATAATCTTCTATGAACAACTATATCATAATGTAACTTTTTTCTATTAATATCTGCTTAAGCTGGACCAAGGAGGTTGCAATGCAGTTTTTTATATAATCTGTGGACGCAACTCAAAAAGCATGCGCGATCAGCAAATTAATTTTCGGTCTAAACGTTTACAAATAAATGCAAACATAATGCTGTAATTTGACTTAAATTTTATAATCTATTTTATGAGATTAGATAAAGTAGTGTATGAAACTGCACATAATTTGGTCATAAAACACTCGTATTTTAGGAACCCTTATTGTGATACAGTTTCATAAACTACTATTTTTTCATTTTTTTTTCGAGTACGGGTTAAACTGATACAACCATAATTATACTTATATCGTATCATCTCATGAGACAGCCAGCGGTCAAACGGAAGCTTATAATGATTAAACATATACCGGTATAATAATACATTTCGGTCCATACCTATATGTAATTTCAATTTTTAGATGTCCATTTTTTACTTTGAATTGTACTCATAGATAGATAGATAGAAAACTCTTTATTTGCACACTATTTCAAAACTACACACATAAAGAAAACAAACAAACAAATATGAATACAGTGATACAAAGAGCGGCCTTATCGCTTAAAGCGATTTCTTCCAGGCAACCAAACATACAGGAATTGTCATAAATTTTAAGGTATTATATATAAGGTATTGTCATAAATTTCTCATAATGTACATGTATATGTAAGTATGTTACTTTACGCTCGACTAGCAAGAGTGTCAATTGACATATGACGCCAAAACAATTGAAGTAAACGGAGTACTATGTGTAAATTATTTTGACTTTTAGTACAACCAGTTGTTTACGAAATGTACATAATATGTAATATGCTTTAAATGTTATTAACATGGTTGAAGAAATGTTTTTCCCCGCACTAGGATTCCCTGTGTCGCGGGAGGCATGGACACACACAATCACAACACACAAACACCCAAGACCCGGGACAAGCAACTATACTTATCGCACAAATGTTTGCCCCTGCCGGGATTCGAACCCAGGGTCCCGGAGACACTGACCACTGCGCCACGGCGACCGTCAATATGGTGGTCAATATCTGGTTTTAGGTTAATGGGAAGTAGCAATATGCAAATTTGGACTTTAGCAAAAACAGATTTTTTACCGGGCAGATGAATTTAAAAAAAACTCGTGGTGAATATATGAATACTTTACTTTTGTAGCGTTAAGTCATTAGTCATTACACAAAACCATATCGAGTAGGTATACTTACAATACAGATACACGAGTTAACGTTGTCTTGACATCAATTTTTTTTTTCTTCATTTAAAGAGCTTTTTCGCTAATGCGAATATGCCGCTCTGTGAAACATAAATCTATATACAATCTATACACAATACATTGTAGAGAACATTCAACCTCTAATTTTAAGACCGTACTTAACTAATTCTAGTATCCGTGATCCAAGTTCTGACTCCTCACTAAAGCCAATATCGCTTAAATCGTGTTTGTCTTGACATCATAATAAATTTACAGTATAGGTGGAGACAGGCAAATAATGTAGATTTGAGTATCTAACTGTGTAGTCTCCTTGTTACGACAAAGACTAAGACATTATATGCGAGTACAGATGTTACAATAAAAGACAAAAACAATAACCTAACTGATACATTAAATTAAATCATACTCTGCCACTAAATAAGATGGGAGATGTTGGGTGGTGATGGTAGTAGACACACTGAATCAGTATTTCTTACTAAACACACAATAATGGTAGTGATTCGCTTATTCAACTGAACTAAACTAAAATTTTGGAAAACTAAATCAGTTCTTATACGGTTACGATAAAGTCTAAATTAGTATGAGCCTTATCAATAACATCACTAAAATTAAAATATATTTATTAAATTTGCGGGTAGTTTTTATATTATATTATATTATTATTTGGTGCCTACTAAAACTACCCGCAATTGGCCAACATTTGAATAAAACTCGTCTAATATTAGTGAGAGCGTTGTATGGAGTTATACGAATTTGAATTTTAGCGTAAATAGAATACGATCTATTTCAATTTGAAGAATTTTAGTGAATTTTAGCTAGTTTATGTGATTAACAGAATTAGGGCCAATATATAATATAATGCTTGCTTCATCACCGTCCAATGTCTCTTGGGCAGCAATTTAATGATTTTCATGTAGTACCTATTCGCTGCTTTTGATAAAATCTATTAATATTAGTAGTCAAATGAGTCTTCTCGTGACCACGACCAATGCAACTTGGTCGAAACGTCGAGGTAAATAAATTACTAAATGTTTTTCTCGCGATTAAGCCCCGTTTGATTTAATAACAATGTGTTCGAATCGCGAAAGTCTAAAAATTACAATTAGTAGTCAAAGTGATTAAGCTTTCTTTCTAACCTACTTTAAGGACATATTGTATTTATTTACAGTAATTAACATACATAGACATAGGTAAACTAAAGCGTAAACAAATTCTTGTTTGTTCTGTTGGACTTTATGTAATTATTTATGTTATTAATCTGTGGTCTACGCTGTTGGTACATCAACTACCTATACTTATATTTTTCGCATTTAATTGTAATTTTTTGTTATGTACTGTTTGAAGACCCTAAAATAAATAAAAAAAATAAAATAAAATAGAATTCACACTGACGTTTATTGAACTCGCGGTCGTTTTCACATCATCACCATTATACGCTATTTCACATTTTAACTAAGGGCAACTAAAATGGCGCTAATTGATTCCAATCAGTGACGTGACAAACATGAAACAGCGTATTACAATGTAGAAGTAGTATAAGGCTTTCGGTTTTTAACCGACTTCAAAAAAGAAGAAGTTTCTCAATTTTACCTGTATGTTTTTTTTCATGTTTGTTACCTCATATCCTTCGATTGGGTGAATAGATTATGATGATTCATCATTTTATTTGAAAGCTGGTGCTTCCCGCGTAGTCCCATTTAAATTTCATCAAAATCTGACAAGCGGTTTTTGAGTTACACTCTAATAACTGAAAAGTGCTGTTTGGCATACCTCGACGACATTATAGTTGCGGCTGAAGACATCGGTGAATATATGAGTGCACAATGACAAACTCATGGCGAGAGCAACAAATGTCACTAAAAATGATGAAAAAAATTTTTACCAAAAATGAAAACGACTTCGACACTCAAAAGTGTGAAATAACTTGTCGAAGTCGGTACCGTGAGCACAATATTTTGATAAAAGTTACTTTTGCACTATCATGGTACCGACTTCAACAAGTTATTTCACACTTTTGAGTGTTGAAGTCGGTTCCATTTTTTGGATTTTTTTATATTGTGGAAAAAAATTATTTGTCATCGCGAAACTGAAGATATTTATTTCCTTGTCAATTCTTTACTTATTTTATCACATCAAGATCTAAAAAGGTGAAAGAGTATTTTAAGATTGAAAATGAATAAAATAAATATATGAATTATGAATGAATTCTATTCTCAAAAATCTTATTGAATTTGAATTATGAAATCATTTTTTCCCTCCTATGAAATTAGGTAACATACAGGTTACGATTTTTTTAAAAAATTGGTTGTCTGTAAAGTCGGTTTACGGATGATAGATTTACGTGATAACGTCATAATCATTTATGTCTTTGATTTTGACTTTGACTTTGACTGACTTTGACTTTGACTGACTTTGACTTTGACTTTGACTGACTTTGACTTTGACTTTGACTGACTTTGACTTTGACTTTGACTTTGACTTTGACTTCTCAGGTGGAACGTTACGCGGAACGTTACTATTTTTCATGAGTGTTGCTGATATTCATCAATTTATAAAACGTTATCACGTCAAAAACAATTTTGATATCGATATAACGTATCCCTAGACTTTGTTAATGTGAGTATATTCAGGACTTATCTTCATACAATTACCACTTTATTTACCCCTGTTACCAACCGTCAACCCAAAAGCTCGTTGTCAGTAATCTACAACAATGTCATCAATCCAAAATAGCGCGCTGTAAACGCGTAGATTTATTGTGATGTTTTTACAACGGGACACATGTTTCACTGTCTGTCACCGCGCCCGTTATCCGGACGAGGTGTTACATGTGTTTTTGTCTTCGAGAAACTAAGCTTTGGCTTAGTTTTTTTTATACTGTATAGATCTAGCGTTTGACTACTATCTCACATGATGGTCAGTGACGATGTGGTCGAAGATGTTATCACGCTAGTCTCAAGGACTGCTGCCTGAACACACTATGTCTTTGGTGACAGTTTTGCAAACTTGAGGGTGGTAACTAGCCAGGCGGGTATTCGAAAGTACCCTACTACCATGCTGGGTATTTGATAACGATGTTACCTTCACCGAAAGCTCAAGCTATTGTTGGGGATCGAACCGTCAGTTTGACAGACTCCTCCCGCTGAGCTATCATCGCTTCAAACTGCTCTGTAAACTGTAAAACGTTTAAAATAAACTTTATTAACACAAAATGCTTAAAATAACACAAACAAATATTTCATATGAATTCTCTGAAACCCCACACTAGGTTACCCTGTGTTATGGGACTTAAAGCTCTTCCACGAGAGTTTTGAATAGGACGCCTGAGTACACTACATGTATTTTACAGTATGTACATATATTACTAAATTCTAAAAGTCTAAATCAAATACAACAAGTGAAACAACATTCTCATCTTGTGTGTTTATAGTGTACTTAGTATTGAGTAGTGTGAAAAAAGTATTGTGTATATAGTGTGTCAAATAAGTTTATGAGTTTAAAGTGATTGAAATTAAATTAATGTGTAATAAAGTGTCGCCATATTTTATCCCAATCCACATCGCTGCTAAACTGTGTCACGCCAGCTCGATATTACTATAAATCCCCTACCATCGGGGTCGTTGTCACGATGCCAACACGATCTATCACTCGCCTCATTTATTTACATTGTTTACTTGTTGTAACAGCTTTAATGGATTTTATTATTCGTCCTGAAAACTGTATAACATTTTCAATAAACTGGCGCCATATTTTATCCCAATCCACATCGCTAAACGGTGTCACGTTAGCTCGACATTACTATAAATACCCCACCACCGGCGTTGTTTCACGTCAACTTGACATTACCATAAATCCCCAACCACCGGCGATCTGTCACTCGCCTCATTTGTTTACATTGTTCACTAATCGTAACAGCTTTAATGGATTTTGTCATTCGTCCTGAAAACTGTATAACATTTTCAATAAACTGTCACCATATTATATCCCAATCCACATCGCTAAACGGTGTCACGTTAGCTCGACATTACTATAAATCCCCTACCACCGGGGTCGTTTCACGTCAGCTCGACATTACTATAAATCTCCTACCACCGGCGTCGTTGTCACGATGCCAACACGATCTGTCACTCGCCTCATTTGTTTACATTGTTCACTAATCGTAACAGCTTTAATGGATTTTGTCATTCGTCCTGAAAACTGTATAACATTTTCAATAAACTGTCACCATATTATATCCCAATCCACATCGCTAAACGGTGTCACGTTAGCTCGACATTACTATAAATCCCCTACCACCGGCGTCGTTTCACGTCAACTCGACATTACTATAAATCTCCTACCACCGGCGTCGTTGTCACGATGCCAACACGATCTGTCACTCGCCTCATTTGTTTACATTGTTCACTAATCGTAACAGCTTTAATGGATTTTGTCATTCGTTCTCCTGCCCTCGTTCGAGATCGTTTGATGTGGCTCCGTGTTTACATTTGTAGAGACAAATTGGTGAGTTTAGTGGTACGGATGTTATGCTTTACGTGGTAGGAAGTCGCAACTGAAAAAATGGTGGAAAATAAGTCCTATGGAAATGCTTCGTACGCACCGACCTAAGATTCATTATAAGTCCAGATAAATGACGTAAAAAACAATCACCTTTTTTTTTTTAGTACCTAAACCTCCCCCATAAACAAGAGTTTTATTTGGAATATATACCATTTATTATTTGTATTCATCATTCTGTAGTCATATATTATGTAGTTTATGTAAGTATAAAATAATATTTATAATTTATGTATTCTATGTAAGTGTAGAAATTATGTAGTAAATGCGGCGAATTGCCGCCCCTTGAAATTTATGAACATTCCTGTCTCTCTGGTTTCCTGAAATAAATCGCTTTAAGTGATAAGGTCGCCTTTTATATAACTATATTATTAATAATAATGAGAAATAATGAGTGTTTTTATCTATCTATATCTATAATTCTAATGTTGTCCATCGGCACTCTTGCTAATTGCTGTTAAAAAGTACGTGGCCGCGTTCACGCAAAAAATCATCTGTTATTATTATTTACTCATACTAAAAATAACTGACGGTAATCAATATTTATAAATATCATACAACTTTGAAATGACGAAAAAGATCAATACACGAACCGGACAAAATATTGAAGCATCTAAATCATACAAACCAAAACACAGGAGTCCTTTAAATAAGGCTTGTTATTTTTGCTCCTTTCTTCAATCTCACCTGAACCAGGAATTTCAATCTAACGTCATCTATTTTCAGTGAGCACGCAGTCGTTCAACGCAGGGTTTCCAACTTTTTATCTTCTTCTTATTCTATTGTAACTCTTTTTTAAAATGCCAATATAGGTCAAAAGGGAAATAAAAATAACACATAATTTATCCTACTAATTTGATAAATGCCAAAGTTTGTGTGTATGTGAACTTTGAGCGTGAAGTAACAAACATACACACATACACAAAAACTTTCGCCTGAGTAGGATAATATAAAATATTCGTATTTATTTATTAATAGGATAATATACAACATGGATTTTTAATTATTATTGATTTATTTATTTCAAACAATTAAAATGTATCAATGACATCTGCAGATGTAAAAAATGTGCTGCAGATGTAAACCCCCTCATCAAAAGTTAGTCTAAGTATTTTACAAAAATATATGAAGTACATTATTGCCAAGTACATTAATTACACATTTTTCATACCGAACACAGAACTAAATCAGCAAAAGCTCAATTTTGGTAAAATACCGCACGCCTGGTAACCCTGTTTCATAGCCATCCGTATGACATCTGCTCGTCCACGTAACATAAACAGCTCTGGCCCGGTTCGCTTTCTGGGAAATTTTAACGCAGTTTTAAACATTTAAACTTTTTTCCTGGAGACACTTTTGTAGGCGCTTGTTTTATTGTATCTATTTTAGGTATTTTAAAAGCTTTCGCGGGTGTTACTTCTGATAGGTGTTCTTCGAATTGTCTTCATCTATAAGTACACATACACTTATCGAAAACTTTTCTAGTGTATACATAGATACATTTTAAAATATGTTAGTCATAGAAATGTTATTGACCATATTATTTTGTTAAAGGTTTTTTATAAGTAATTGTTTTTCTTAAGCGTTGGACCACCGTATCAGTTAATGGTAAGAAATAGAGTTCCCTGTGCTGACTGTCTCTAAAGGTTTCTCGTTGTACTTATCTTATGACAAATTTTCAAATATGATGAGAGTAATCCTAAAAGTCTTTAATTTGAGGTGATATATAAATGTCAAGATTGATCTGATTCTAAAAATGTTAATTACACGAAATTCTATTTTAATCGAAAGAGCATTCTTTAGAACGCAAACGTCTTATAATCGATTAAAATCTAATGCATCGTAATCGAATAGCTAAAAACCTGAGCATTTCTATCCATCAATCAGGGACACGTATTTATTTCCACACCGCGTTCCATGGATATAATTAGAGGTGCAAGTGTTAAGCATCCTTCCTCGATACGCTTCGACGCTGTTTGTACGAGCGGTGGCGTTCTGACGACATCGCCGGCGCCGCCTGTTCGATTTACTCACCGCACTCTTGTGAAAACGTCATAACGTCCTTCAAATAATATGCAAAATACCACTGTAACACGTTAGCAATAAAATTAAAACTCTGTTGATCATGCAATGGGAGTTGGATGTTAATACATTTGAAAGAAAATCAAAGGCAAAACCAGGAAATTAGACTTTGTTTACGCTAAACCAGAAGACAAAATCCTTTGTTTTCAAGAAAGTTTAACAGACGAACGATGGCAAATGGTCCGTAAACGCCTCTTGTTTACAGTAGACGTTGACACGAGGAAATTCGTCAGCGGAAGAAACCGCATTCGGGCCGGGGACATAAATCCACAGTGAGTGACAAGTAAAAGTTTATAGGTCTATAAATCAGCAGACAAAAATAGGTTGCCATTGGAAATACCTAGTAGTAAAGTGTGAGCTGTCGCAGGCGGCGGCTTTATGATCTTCTTGAAGTAAATCTATTGTTGCGGATACTGCTGGTTTCTATTCATGAGTACTAAATTTAGAAATCACGGTACTAGCAGCGGCACAAGCTGCTAGACTTCTCTATTCACTAGGATGAGCATCTGTACTGCACAAGCGCCGGTTGAAAAATAGCGGCTGTGTCAAAAATATTCAGTGCCAGTTTGCCAATTTCAACTATTCTGTCAAAATTTCATTGTTCATTGATTAACTTTCTTGAGGAACCTAAACAATACCAGTTGCAAGCACTAAATAGTTAGAAAGACGCGTAAAAAATACCTTTTTCAATATTATGAACTGATTTTCGCAGCCTATATTTGTATTAGTTTCTGCGAGAATGTACCAGCGTTCTATCTGCGCTCCTTGGAAAAGAGGCACAGACTTTCCCACACAGACTGGTTGGAATCAAGTTCCTGCTCTGGTTTTTATGAAGTTTTCTGTCCATCTTGCCTGTGATATTCTAACCTGTTGGTTCCAGTTTTTTTTCTGAACCGATGCCTTTATTAAAACAAAATCTAAATACAGCAGCTGCTACAATAAAATTTGTGCAATCCACTAGCTATTGTCAGCCTATAGATAACTCATATACTAATCAGTTCTTGAATCCTTTAAAGAAGTTCTAGGTCACCTTGCATTAGTAGGTACTACTTACATGGTATGCCCTGTTCATACTGTTCCCTTTACTAACTAACTGCCCACTGCCCTTTCGTTTGTCTATACAGATAGGAGATCTGTATAAACAAACGAAAGGGCAGTTAGCAGGGCTTTACATGGATAGCCAAACGGATTAGCCAGTTCAAAATTGAGTGGCCAGGTTAAACAGAATTTATACAAGAATTGTTGTAATTAAAATTTATAGAGTATAGGTAAAGACTGCGGCTCAGGAATTGTAGTACACTCACAGTTATCACATAATCTGACAGGGGGAAGCTGGATATCCAAGGACAGTCAGTTTTCAAATTTTTTGAAATTCGCTTTCACTGAGCTTTTTGTTAAAAGCTTATTTCAAAAATTCAAGTTTTAACTACCCGATATCATGCACTTGAAAAGCTTATACATTCTAGACCTTTAAAATCATATCTGACCATGCTCTGACACTTTATAATTACAATTGAGAAGATCTGTCGCCCCAATCCATCGTCCAAACGACTCATACGTGCCATTTGGTAGATTGCCAGTTCAATTTGAACTGTTTATGCGTACCGCCCCAGGACAATGCTCGTGCATGATGGGGATTCTAATTTCGTGTCATCGTAAACAACACGATGTTTCATGATTTTTTTCTGGGTTCTGCGAGTGGTATAAAGGAACGAAAGACCAAAAGTACCACCATGACCAAAAAGCAGCATTCTAAATATTTTGTACATTCATAAATCAAATACTATATGATCAGATACTATTTTTTTTTACAAGATGCTGCTTTTTATAATAACCAAGAGATTCAAGAGACCCGACTTTAACCGAAAGCACACCAAGTATTTATTTGATTTACAAAACTTTTAAAACATTATTCAACTCTTTTTTTCCAAATCGAGCAGCAAGTAGATAGATAGATAGATAGATTAACTCTTTATTGCAACACCTTCACATAAAAACTTATTTCTAGACAATTTTAAATACAATGTGAAACAATGGGCGGTTTTATCGCTCACAGCGATCTCTTCCAAACAACCCTTTTTGCATAGGAGAATAGATAATAGTATACTCTGGCGTTGTTTAATTACATTACATAAAATACTAGAATATAAATGAAATAAATGATAAACTTACTTAATTTATACATAATATCAATCACCTTAAGAGAAAATAATAACAGTAACCAACATATTTTATAACTAACAAGCACAATAGCGATGTCAGATACCAAAAAATGACACATACAATCATAGCATTAAAATATCATTGTACCCATATAAGCTATTGGGACAGGTAAAACGCTTTGACTTGACATTTGAATACATTCAGAGATGGTGCCCGTTTAATTTCTATTGGTAGCACATTCCACAATCGGATAGCTTCAACAGTAAATGACCAATTATAGAAAGTGGTTTTATGTTTAGGAGTTTTCAGCATAAGATTCTCTGATGACCGTAATGAAACTGTGTGAGTCGAGTGAAGGAAATGAAAACATTCCCTGAGATAGCGCGGTGAAGAGTGATGGAACAGAATAGCGTAAAGAAGAGATAATATATGAACATTCCGGCGAAGACGAATGGGGAGCCACTTGAGCTTAGTGCGAAATTCAGAGACATGGTCATATTTGCGCAAGCCATATATGAACCTTATACAAAAATTTTGTAGGCGCTCAAGTTTATTTAGCTGTTCTTCTGAGACATCAAGATAGCAGACGTCGGCATAATCTAGAATAGGTAATAAGAGAGACTGTGCCAATGCAATTTTAGTGGTAGTCGGCAGAAAATTACGAAGTCTGCGTAAAGCACCAGCAGATGCAAACATCTTACGACTAGTCAAGGTAAGTTGAGGCCCCCAAGTAAGAGACTCGTCTATAGTGATCCCAAGATTTTTTACCGTCTTGCTGTAAGGAATAGTGACACCATCGAATACCACTCGTGGCAATAAGTCCCAGTCAATATTACAAATGAGTCGGGAACTTCCTACTATAATTACTTGTGTTTTAAGAGGATTTACTTCTAGTCCATAAGCTTTGCTCCAGTCTAATATAAGAGCCAAGTCCTTATTTATAGTGTCAACTGCTTTAGTTAGTTCGAGCAATGGAGCTTGACAATATATTTGAAGATCGTCTGCATAGAGGTGGTAGGAAGAAGTTAAATTATGAGAAATTGAATTTATGAAAATCGCAAAAAGGAGAGGAGACAAGACGCCACCCTGTGGTACACCAGCTGACGTAATACACCATGAAGAATAAGATTCATCAAGGCGAATCCGTTGCTGACGACCATGCAGGTAAGATGAAAACCAATCAATAACCGTTGGAGATATGTTATTAGAGCGTAGGATAGCAAGAAGGATGTCAAAATTCACACCATTAAAAGCATTACTAAAATCTAATAGCACCAACACAGTTAGCTGACCATGTTCCATCCCTAGACGAATATCGTCAGTGATTTTAACAAGTGCAGTAGCTGTGCTGTGACCAGGACGGAAACCCGACTGAAATGGATTCAGAAGGTCATTTCGTGTAAGAAATGTATTGACTTGATTGTGCACTAAACGTTCAAGGACTTTGGATAGGAATGGAAGGATTGATATGGGACGGTATTCAGAAAATGATTGAGGGTTGGCTTTTTTAGGGAGGGGAATGATTTGGGCTTGCTTCCATAAGGAAGGGAACTTGCTATTTGAAATAGAAAAATTAAGCATATGACAAAGGACCGGTAAAATTGGCTCAAGGATAGGAATTAGCATGTTTCTACTGATTCCATCAACTCCAACGGCCTTTGAATTAATGGTATGAATGCTCTTCCTAACATCACAAGCAGTAAATTGACTAAAAACAAAAGGAGAAACACCAGGAGTTGTAATGTTGGAAAGATAATTTACTGTATGGGATTTTGCAGAGTCATCAATCATAGGCGATGAAGAAAAGTGTTGATTTAGAGAATTTATATCTAACGTGTTAGGGAGAGATTCTTGTTTAGTTTTTCCAACTCCTAGTGATCTGAGGAACTTCCAGACTTTCGCTGGGTCCTCATTTTGAACTGACTCATAGATATGGCGCCGTTGAGCATCCCTACACACCACATTGCAACGATTTCGAAGGCTTATATATCGAGCTTTATTGGTATCGCTTGCATTGAGTTTATATTTAGTTTTCGCATTTATTTTTTTAAGTTTAAGAGATTTTATTTCATCGGTGAGCCAAGGTGCTGGCACATGCTTGATTTTAATTGATCTGAGAGGGGCATGGATGTCATACAGTTGGGTGATGATAGAGTTGAAAATGGCTATCTGGTCATCAATAGTCGTAGCACTTAAAACCGGCGCCCAATCAATGTTTTCAGCATCATTCATTAGCTTATCCTGTTTTATACCACCAAAATTGCGCTGCAGAATAATTGTTGGTTTAGGCTTGGGAGGACGGATCTTGTAAGATAAAAAAACTAGATCATGATAGGAGAAGGTATCCGCTGAACATTGGCCATGCTTAGCAACATGTTGTAACGAGGACACCATAATGAGGTCCAACAGAGATGGAGTTGTATTCGGAAAAGTGTGAGTAACGCCGAGAGGGAGAATATACATGTTGCTAGATTGTATAAGCGTTTCTAAGGAGGTAGAGCGATGATCCCGTTTTAAGAGGCAGGTGTTAAAATCACCCATAATTATGGTGTGACTATATGAGGGAGAAAAATCTGTCAAAATCTTTTCAAAGGAAGAGAAATAATTGTTGCGTGAAGAATAGCTATAGTAGACTCCGAGAAGTATTTTTGAATGTGAGAGAAGAATTTCAATGAAAAGGTGTTCACCAGCATTAAGGAGTGGTGGTTGGGAAGATGTGCTAATTACAGTAAAAGGAATATGAGCTCGAAGATAAATAGCAACACCTCCACCAACGCTGCCCCTACGATCGTTCCGAATAAGATTAAAACCAGGTAAAGCATAAGCTATGGAAGGAAGAGATGGATTTAGCCAAGTTTCGGAGACTAGTATAGCGTGGATGTCTTTGTTGTCAAAAGAAGTCAGCATATCAGAAAAATGAGCCGGAATGCTCTGCGCATTAATATGAATGATATTCAAATTCTTGGGTACATCAGAGAAAGTAGATTCCAGTGTTTCAGAAAGTGAAGGAATACTCTGAAAACTATCTGCACTTCTGCTACTGTCGGTTGACGAAGAAAGTGAGACATAGCTTTCACATTCACTACTCTCATTAAACAAGTTTAACATATTATTATGTCACATGAAATACACTATAATATACAATATTCTAATTAAATTAAGGTTACAATATATAATATCACTTAACAGCTAAGTTCCACCTGCCGGACGGCAGTGACAGTTTAATATTATTTATCAGTATGAATTACATTACTACATACACACGCTCGCACACGTAAGCAGATACCCGATATTTTCTAGTTTGGTACATCAATACATAAGTAAATAAAAATGAACACAAAACTTTTCAACAAAATCACAAAAACATTGTGAGTGCAGCATTATGAATACAAGGCAGGGTCGAAATTTCATATAATGTTATTAAATTTAATACATACATACATGAGTAATTTTAAGATAGTCTTAGTAACATCACATTTTTACACATTATACGCAATGAAAAATATTAAGTGGCAACATTAATGCATAATTTGACAGCTGCATCATGCGTTGACAGCACCTTTACGTTGACAGGTTTGACAGCGAATTCGCACAGCGAATAAATTTCTTTCGCGTTAAAATATCAAAATACCTTCGAAAATTTAAAAAAAAACTAAAAAAAAAAACTTTAAGAGTACTAGAAATGTGAAACTACCTCTTTGTTGTATCCGAAAACAGATAAAAAAGATTTATGTAAGTGGGTATCTACCTAGTCATACAAATGTACGAGAATGATGGCATTGAATCGTTAAATTAATCATACACAACAAGAATCACACATAAACATCAAGCTGAAGATCATTTTCTTTGGATACTAACTGCGCGTCTGGTTTTCGCCTTGACTGGTGGGTCCTTGACGCTTGCTGCACCCACAACTGGCGGTGCCAATGTTACCACAGGAGTATTCTGCAAGCCCAACTTGTCCAGTTCTGCAGTGCAGCTAACGCGATGCCGCACACCATCAGCCCCCAGAACAAAAATATATCCCTCGTGTGTCCAGGCCTTAGAAATGCCGAAACGTTGGCGTGCCAACATAAACGTATCATGTCGTGGCTTCGTCAGAAATTCAGACAATGTAATACCTGAGCCCTTCAAATTCTTCTTGGCAGCCCAGATCTTACCACGCAATGAGAAGTCTCGAAGTTTGAACAGTATGGGCCGAGGCTTGCCTGAAACTGATGTACGGCCCATTCTGTAGCATTTTGAAATATCCTCAGCTTTGAAACCATGTATCCTCAGCTTATGTGCTACTGTCTCAACAACGACTGTTGCAACATCTGATGATTTATCCTCAGTGATACCATGAAATAAGAGAACCTTCCTTCGATTATACATCTCAAGGCTGTCAGTCTTATATGTGATAATGTCCACCTGACATTTCAAGGCGCGGAGAGCTCCGATTATAAAAGCTTTGAATTCAGAGAAATCCGCAGCAAGATTCACAGCATCAGGAGAAGAGGAGCTAGATATCTTAAGTTGTCTTTCTTCGAAAGCAGCCAACTTTGAGTTAAAGCTTTCAGTTATTTGAGAAATAGAATCTTTAATAGCCTCCATTTTGTGTAGTGCCTGAACCAAAGAAAACTTTTGTGATATATTAGTGAACCTTTGTGTATTTGTAAAGATAACACTACCCGGCAGGTATTGGAACACTAGCTTTAGTTAGACATTAAATTTGCACTTGTAAGCAGGATTTACTTAAATTTATCAATTAATTAAAGTTTCACAAACACTAAGTGATGTAAATTATTCAACTACCCGACGTCGAAAAAAAGTAGTGTAGAAAAGAGTATTTTATAGTAATTAATAAATTTACTTAATATTAATTAATAACCCACCTAGTGTGGGATAAGGACAAGAAAAAAACTTAATATCTTGTTATTAAAACTGACGAGGTTTTGACACATTATGAACGTATAAAACAATGGTCTTTTTCAAGGAGAATACGGAGCGAACCGAGACCGCGTCCGCGAGCGCCCCGTATTCTCCTTGAAAAAGACCACCAAATGTGGTTGAAACTATAGTCGGAACCCTCTGACTTATTACGTGAGTAATTCCCGTGTTTTAAGCATTCATAAGACTTAATATTAATTAATAAAATGAAAAAAATATTAAATAAATGCTGGCACATATTTGGCTCAACGGATCAGCGTGGCTTCATCAATTCAACGTGGCTATGCTGCTAGCATTCTGGACACGCTGCCAATTAGTAGAGGGTTAGAGCATTTGAGTTATCTATAGACTGACAAAAGCTAGTGGATTGCTCAAATGTTTTTGTAGTAGCTGTAGTATAGACAATGACAATAATATGACATAAAATAATATGAACAACAGGTACCAGTAGCCTATTCGAGACACATAATTATATTACTTGTATATTTTTTAAATAATTTTTGGTCACATTGTAGGTAGGTAAATCCACATCGGTCTCTACTTCATTATCATCTAAAAAGTTTAATTTTACTGTAGAATATTTAATATGTCACAACAGTAAATTATCATTTTATTTATAACACAAGGTACAATTCATATGTAAAAAAAACTTTCAAGGGCAGTCAAACGGTAGCGACAGAAAAAAAAAGACTGAACACTAGAAGTTACGACTCCGTTACTGTTTTATTATTGTTTAGTTACACTGTGACATGATGATCGTTTCAATTTTTTTATTACGGCATTAACTTTTTGTCAAAGCATGAACCAAGCTTTGTTTGACGCATACCAACTTTTCTTTTTTTACGTTTTTAAGGTGGCAACACACGATAAACTTGTGTTTCACTAAAATATTAATAAACGCTATCATCACAGATTTAATTTTGCAAGCTATATATATATAAATCATAATTATTATGGGCCTTGTGAGCAGGCTCAAAGTCGCACATCGAACTATGGTCAGGGTTGCTCTACGCGATCGAATCAGAAATGAGAATATCCGTAGAAGAACGAAAGTCACCGACGACGCCGCAACGCGTAGCCCCGCGGATTAGCAAGTTGAAGTGGCAGTGGGCAGGGCACATAGCTTGAAGCACTGATGGCCGTTGGGGTCGCAAGGTTCTCTAATGGAGACCACGGACTGGCAAGCGCACCGTATAGGACGGCCACCGATAAGGTGGCCAAGACGACCTGACTATAAAATCGCAGGAAAGGCTGGGTTGTGGCCGCTTGTCCAGAGTAATGGGGGATGCTATGTCCAGCGTCCAGTCGACGTCCTCTGGATAAGATGATGATGAATTAAAATGTAGGTAGTTTTAGGTAACATATAGTCACCTTTTTTGTCATTTATACCCACAGTTGAATAAAACACTACTTAGATCTTGATCTTCAAAGTTGAATAACATATTAGTTCAATGACATAATACTTGATAGATGGCAGGTAGTACTTTTGACCAATCTATTTTTTAGCCGTTCTCAATATAAAAAAATGCTACTATTAGTCTTGCATAATAACATAACACACATCCAAAATTATTACCAACAGTAACACATGTTAGTATTTAAAAAAGTGTGAAAAACATATAAAAAGTGATCGTTAAAACACTGTCTTTCACTAAAAGTCACATCTATTGCAAACAAAGATTATATTGCTTCTGATCTGTTTTTATTTTTATATTGCAGTTTTTATGTTACAATAAAATTTATTATTGTTCTGGTATTTATTGTAAGATTAATGGGCTGTCGTCGGATGTCTCTGTGGGGTCGTAGTATATACATACGGACAGACAGACGGACTGAAATATCTCAAAGATATGTTTGTTGATGCAGTCGTGTTCGAACGGGACATTATACAAGTGACAAAATTAGACATTTTGTTCTCGAACACATGTTTTTGTTTATGTGTCACGTCCAGAAGACAAACAGATATTTCTGAATTACAGTTCAAATATTTGAAGGAAAAAATTCGGCTGCCAGTGGGACTTGAACCCACGACTACAGAATACCGTCCTGTCGCTTTATCCAACTAAGCTATAGCAGCCCATACCACTAGGGCCGAATTACTTCCTTCCTTATTAACATCTTGCGGGGATGTTATTAGCGCCATCTACCTTTAATTGTATGAACAATTATTTAATAAGACTGATAGACCAACATAACAGTTGATATCGTATCAAACGAAGGCACCCTACCCTTATTTTAAGAGATTTTATTGTGTATCGCATTAACATCATGCTAGGCAGAACTTCAGTTCAAATATTTGAAGGAAAAAATTCGGCTGCCAGTGGGACTTGAACCCACGACTACAGAATACCGTCCTGTCGCATTTATTACTGAATTATTCATGATTTCTTGAATCAACTTAGTGAGGTTTCACAGTTCGAAGCGATGATGGCTCTGCGATGAGAGCGTCAACTGTCAAACAGGCGGACGCTGCTTCGATCCCCCACCAACGGCTTCAGCTTCCGGTGAAGGTTATGAACTTCCCATCAAGGTGGTAAGGTACTTTCGAGTACCCGCCTGGCTAGGTACCACCGTCAAGTTAGAAAAACTATAACCAACCACATAGAGCTTTCTCTATTCTAGGTTGACTGGAAAATTAATTCACCTTTTGAATCATGGTATTATATGCGCTTAAAATAAGACCCCATAACCTAGGAAGAGCAGAACCGCGCACAGACCATGGTCTTTGTCTTTTTTTTATTGATCGTGGTCACGAGAAGACAGGTGACATGCAGTTGTCAACTCTCACTCTCTTGATCTTGTTAAACTGTAGAGCTGTCACAGCCCTACAAAAGCACAGGGTTGCCTTAGTTGGGTTTATTAGATACATGGCATAATTTTAAAATGTTGAGCATATAGAGGAAAAATGCATTAATTACATATTTTTTTTGTTGTGTACGTTTAGTTGTTAATGAGTAGAATTCTTTTAAAGATGCCCAATTGGCTATATTCTTCACCTTAGGCAGTTGGTATGTTCTTCTTGTGTATAATGAAATGAAGCATTTTTGTACAGTATTGTGTTAATACATTTAGGCGGTTTTTATGTCTTTTTGATTGTTGGTGGTGCGCTTAGATGTGGTCAGCTCTAAACGGAATTGAAAGTAACAATACCATTTAACGATGGCCAGCATCAAGTATGAGTGTAAGTGTTAAACCTCATGAAAAAAGAAACATTTAAGCTTAACCCCAAAAGGTACCTTGAGGTTTTATTTCCATCGAGTGTTCCGTTTAACTTCTGGTGTATTTAGTGCCACTTTTCAAAATGTTTAATTTGTAAAAATGTAAATTAGATAGATTGAGCATTGCAATTCAACGTGACAACAGATGTTTGGAGAATTTTGCCTACTGGTAGTGGATTGTTAGATTGAAATTCAGAAGGCATGTCCCTTGGTATCGTTTAACGTAGTGTATTTTTAGTTATTAATATTATTTTAAGTTTGGTTTTAATGTTTATGGTAGATTGATGGATAATTCTTTATTGTAGCTCTAATTGTTTTGATAAAACATTGATATATTTAACTAATTTAACATTGGCTCATTGTATATTTCTTGACACGTTATGCATTTTTATCGCTAAAAGCTAATGCGATGTCTACCATGAATTGCCTTGCAAGATTAAGTTTAGGTATAATACTCTATATACGATAGATATAAAGGTCGTGATAAAAAAATAATTTTAACTAAAAAAAAAACGTTTTTATACATATACTTCCATAGGGTATGTGATATCGTTCCTAAAATACCTATAACACAAAAAAATCAAACACATTTTTCAACGCCATATTATGTGAAATTTGAGAAAAAATTAAGCATTGCCTAGATAAAAAAAAAGTGTCTTAAAATTGTTAATGTTTACTGGATATCAAGGTATCTGAGCCCATCGTGTGTTTAATGTCAATTTTTTAAACTTCTACAAGCCGTTGGTAGAGATCGAACCAGCGTCTATGAGCTTGACAGTCGACGCTTCCACCGCAAAATACACCAATATAAGGCAATTGAAATTTAACAACACAAAATGATGAGCCAGTAATGCCTGGCCATGACTTGAGTTACAGGCGTTAACCTACAAGTGAAAACCGACCTCCAAACATCAAGTTATTAAAGCGATCATAAAACTATATTTACACTACGACTGTCCCAGACTTCGCCTGTATTTTACGATAGACCACCCGCACGTCAATTGATGTGATCGTTAAATATAAAGCGTTGAGAATAGTGGTTTTCGGGAATATTAAGCGTACTAACACTTTATGTTTGTTAGTTTGATAGTTTGGGTATATTGGATATGGGGCTTGTTAAACTTATGATAGTAACCCCCGATTGAACATGTATTCAAATATTAGTTGTAATTTAAAAACATTTCTTCTATTTTTGTCCAGTTCTAAAAATGTTCGAAGCCTAGCGGTGAGAGCATTGAATGTCAAACTGTAGGAAGCTGTTTCAATCAGCACCAATGGCTTGAGCTTCCGGTAAAGGTAACACCGTTACCGAATTAACAGCATGGTAGTAGTGTACTTTCGAGTAGCTGCCTGCCAAGCTACAATTGCTAAGTTTGAAAAACCATCACCAAATACATACCCAGTAAGATCAGGCAGCAGTCCTTGATAGCAAGTAAATAATCTAGGTCTCGCGCTATTTAATGTTCGATCACATTGTCACTGACCATCAAATGAGACTATCTCTTAAAAGATATAAACAAATGTTACATATCCTTTCGGTCGTATTCTTTATAGGTCTGTAACTAAAGAGCTTCGTCATTCACAAATTAAAGGAAACCTGATAGATTGGTCTATGTAGTAAACATTTCACGAATATCGGTTATCAACTTTTTCTTTTTTAATTTAAGCAAAAAGTTGAAATACGCTTAAGTAGGTATAATAGGGATAGATAATAAGGAGAATTTAATAAATTAAATACAATTAACTTCATATTATTATTATTATTATTATTTATTTTTTTTTATTCACAATAGGCAGGCGTTTGACCACTATCTCACCTGATGTTAAGTGATGATGCGGTCTACGATGATTCACGCCTGCCTAGAAGATACCTGTTCACTCGTGACTTGAAGATGCATGATATAAGTACCTACCACTAAAAAGCGTAAGAATTTTAGTAAGAATAAGACTGTTTTTATAAACTATAGGTCTAGCGTTTGATCACTAAAAATCTGTTTAAGTTTCTAGTAAGCAAGGTGTACTATTCTATCCGAGAGTATATTGAAGATAAATTCGATGTGGCTAATATAATAGATTAGCATAAGTTGTCACTAATCTTTAGATTATGTTCAGTATTTATTATGTATAGTTTTTATTATTTATTTGTACTTATTGTCAGCATAAAATTAATATCGTCCCATTTTATTCTTTTGTATAGTGTGCAATATTGTATGCCGAAAGGCTAAGGACAGCGGACGTTTTTTATCTGTGATCTATATTACCTGTGTTTACAATAAATGACATTTGATTTGACTATCTCATTTGATGGTCAGTGGCGATGTGGTCGAAGATGTATCTCTACGTCGAAAGCTTACTTGCTCAAGGACTGCTATGAACACACTAATATTAATCGATAAGCGTGGACGAAGCGAAGGAAGTCTGTCGGGATTGTAGCAAATAGACATCTGTAGTAACATAGATTTCAGATATTACCTATAGGCAATAGCAAAAAGTGTCGAGACAAATCTGTGTCATAAAGTTTATGACAGGCCGATATGTTTTTAAGATAATAGTGGAGAAACTGCACGCTCTTGCCCTTATATAACACCCACATTTCCAGTCTTCTCGTGACCACGGCCAATTGATTTCGGTCTTCGATTTTTGGCGTGATGAACTCCATTTCGACTCCTCAACAGTAACTCCATTGACACCAACGGCCATCAGTTCTGCGAGTTAAGAGCCATTTCAATAGCTGATGCGCTGGGATATTTCGGTGAATTCGTTCTTCTACGGATCTTCTGATTTTTTATTAGATCGCATAGAGAAACTCCGAGCGTAGGCCTTTCCATAGCTCGTTGTACGACTTTGAGTTCACTTACAAGGCCCGTAGTTAGAGTTTACGTTTCACGCCTTTCATTTATAAGCACATAATACATTCCATTATAAATCACATAGCCTCCCAGAGACTTCCAAAGCCAGTAATCGTAATCCAAAATAACCTAATACTTACACCATTACGCTAAGGAAGTGCACCGAAATTAGCTCGGTCATTGACCCGTGTACCACAGCTTAATTTATAGTTAATACAATGTACTCCACGTGTTAACCATTGGTTTTTGTCGTCAACTGTTTTTACAAGAACATCAATTTGTTTGAAGACTTTCTATAATGGTGTTTTATGGTTTATTGCATTAACAACATGCTAGGCAGAACTTACGTTCAAATTATTCGAATGAAAAAACTAGGCTGCTAGTGGCACTTGAACCTAGGACAGAATACCGTCCTGTGCCTTTGTCCAACTAAGACTCCAACTGTATTCTGTAGTCGTGGGTTCAAGTTCCACTAGCCTAGTTTTTTTATTCAAATAATTTAAACGAAAGTTATTTAATGGTGTCTTCTAATCGTACAGTTATGTTACATAGTACGTGTGTACCTATTTATATTGAATTTCTAAATATGTTGTCTATTTTAATATTAACACATTCCTATGTATCCTGTCCTGTTTTTATGTACCTATCTATGGAAGAATGGTACAAAATCTTTTAACTTGATTTTCATTACCTTCAAAACGTCGGATTAATTTGAAACTTTGCACACTTATCAAGGACCGATGAGAATGCAACAATTTCAGTAGTTTGTCCCATTATTTTAATCAGGATCTTTAGATTAGCTTTTTTTTATTTTTTAATTACTACTATTTTACTACTATTATTTTTTTACATCGGCTCCATACTCTAAAAGCGTGTTTCTTAGTTTTTAAGTTACGCTAGGCTTAGCATGTGCCATAAAATAGGAGTCGGAGAACCACAATTAGAATCTCAGAAAAGATTGGCAACATATGAAAAAATGAACCGCAAAATTGAATTCTTTTTGATTTAAGATTTTCACATTTTTGTATTGGCAATAGGCAAGCATTTAACTACTATCTCACCTGATGTTAAGTGATGGTGAGGTCGACGATGGAGCACGCCGGCCAAGAAGATACCTATTTAATCAATGTAATATCACAGAACCAATGACAATTAAGTTAACAATAAGTAGCCATGCCACCATGTCAAACTCCATCTGAAGTTAAATGAAATTTAGTAAATATTTGAAGATTTTACTTGAAATTGTCTGCACGGGTTGTTTCTAAAATACTGTACAATGCACACAATTCAAACATACTTCAAATGTTATTTCTTCCTAACCGAAATATTAAAGGTAAACAAAATTTTATTTTTCATTCTATATAAAATTCATCGTCGAAGGATAAATTAAAAAAGCCCCCTTTGTTTACGCTTCGTATCAAAGAGCGCGTCTTACAATTAACATTCTTTGTCCGTCGTTATGTCATACATCCTATGACAATACAGTGTTAACAGTAAGGACGGAGCGGCTTAAACATCAGCCGCTTACTGCGTAAAATCACGCAGCATAACATGGTACTATTTGTAAACGCAAATGAAATAACAGCATATAATGATTTTTCTAAGTAAATTGTAATAAATGTGTATGAATAAATGAGTTAAATGTAAGAAATTATGTGTTCTATTTATACTAAAATCTGGAAATATCAATTTAAAAAAATAATATCTACAATTGAAAGTCATGACCGGTTCATATGACACACATGTTTGGAATAGTAGGAATATCACACTAATAACACAAATATGTCTGTTTGTCGTTCGTATGTTTGATACTCCTTCATGATATTGTTGTCATGGCAGAATCGATGGAACACCTCAGTGCCATGTTCAAAGGCCTCAATCGAGTTTCCAAAAGCCTTGACCATGTTTATAATACGTTTATAAACGTGGTCGCCGCGATCTGGCAGCGTAAACTCACCTGAGGATGAGCATCGGACATGCTCGAAATCTAGGTCGAAACTTCGACTATAAACGTGAGTAAAGCCGGATACCACATATATATAATAATGTTTATAATAGTCCATATAAAATATGGACGACACCGTTGTCGTTTATCGCCAACACTCTTCTCAGAGTACCTACGCCACTTTTCGTTACGCTCATATAAATACATAAGTTTAGTGTGCGTTAATTTTTATAACATTTTATTAATAATGCTCATACTGCTTTTACAATGGTATATGTCATAAACAAGTACAAAGAGCTTTGAAGTAACTTTCTAGCGAATCGAGTACTAAAATGTTCAAAAAGTGTTTCGTAATTCGGGGTTGATGTCCACGTGATTCTTTTGATGAACGCTTCATGAATGTCCCTAACGTTTTTATAATATAAACATTATTTTCTGTGAAATTCATTTCTGAGCGAGTTCATACGTTTATTTGTAAAGGATCTTATAACCCTTGAGCCATTCGACTGCTGAAACATATATTTTAAATGTACTCATTTGCATTATTATGGGTAGCTGCATTTATCTAAACTATTTTTCGATTTTAGTTCGTTATTGCTTTCTTAAAATCGCTTACGTAAATAAACTTTGCTCCGTACCTCTTTATTGAGGGACTAATTTTCAAAAATCGAATAGATGTTTTGAATTGTTGTTTTTCTAAATTCGCACTGAGTCTCAAGATACAGGTTGTCGCCTGGTTTGGGTCTTGCTAGTAACGTAACCGATTGTTTATATATGTTGCATCTTAAAAAGTTGAGTAGTGTTACTGTATCAATAATTATGTTTTTTGGATATAAATATTTTATTATTAATAATTTTATTAATTCCTTATTATTTTATTTTGAAGCGATGTTAGCTCAGCGGTGGGAGTGTCGGCTGTTAAACTGATTGACGCTGGTTCGATCTTGAGCTTCCGGTGAAGGTAATACCATTATTAAATTTCCAGAATTGTGGTAGGGTATTTTCGAGTACCTACCCGCCTGGCTAGATACCACCCTCAAGTTTAAAACACTGTCACCAAACAAAACCATCAAGTGAGATATTGTTCAACCGCTAGATCTATACAGTATAAAAAATCTGCATTGATTATATCTTTATTAAAATTTGATGCCCGGTGCATCATGTATAATTTTTTTTTTTTTATCTTTACCTTTACAGTTACCTTTGCTACTCACGGGATCAATAAATTGTAATTGTGTATTTTCACTGATTTCTTCACCCTCGATTAGGAATTCGTCTAAGTAGACGTTACTGCAGTTATTGGAGTGTAACTCAAAAACACTTGACCGATTTTGATGAAAATGAAACCACACGGGCAGCGCCGCTTTCAAATAAAAAAAATATTATCAAAATCGGTTCATCCAGTCGAAAGTCCTGGGTTCTGGTGGCTCAGGTAACAAACATAAAAAATAAAGTCAAATTGAGAACGTCCTTTTTTCTAAGTCGGTTAAAAAGCGGAAGAGCGGTAGTCATGAATAGTTTGTAAAAAACCATCAACTAATTTATGTAATTTTAAAATAGAAATTGTTTTTTTTTCATCGCTTGAAGACCTTGAATGAAACTGACTGAAGAATGAACTGGTAGTTTACCTGTGGAAGGTTAATTTAGTCTTTTCGACAGTCTATTAAAATTCATGACAAAAAATCGCCATAACGTAAACGGAGGCGGCTGCAGAAGTTGACATTTGACTAAAACGACACTGTATCTGTGAGAAGTCATCGAAATTGTGAAATCTACCGTTTAGTGGACCCTACTGCGAACTGTCAAAGCCTTTTACCGAAAAAGCGATACATAATATTCGTTTCGTTTTCCAGATTTCATTTTATTTAGAACTTTATTGCATTGTAATAAGGTAAGTGTAACAATTACGAGTTGAAGATGATGTTTGTCCAATTTTATATCACCAGAGTTGAATTTACTGAGATATAAAAGATATTTTTTATTTGTTTTTAATTTGCGAACGTCTTTTACCGTTGGATGGACACAGTTCGGATTATTTAAATTTTGCTGGAATTGGGCAGTCTTGCACAAACGGATTGGTAGGAAGTTTCTTGGAGCAATGTTAGCATGAGTTAGCCGTGAATCATATGGTCATAGGATTGAATCCTATACGGGATTTGAGCTCTGGTGAGAGATACATCATTGTTGTATGTATTGCTTCCGGGCTGTTTGGCCGTGGTCTAAGTGAAACTTGTGTTCCAGACGTTTCGTCGATCACTGCTGTCGACATCTTCAGCGGTTCAGGTCCGAGCGGCGACAAGAGCGTAGAACTCTCCTTCGCGGCGTCTTCTCTGTTACTGAAGTTTCACTTAGACCACGACCAAACAGCCCGGAAGCAATACATACAACATGCATCGCCAACCGTGAAAGCTTTAGAGTTCACAGATACATCAACAGTTTTGATATGATTTGAGGATACTTACCATGAATCGTTTGGCTAGCTACCACCCTCAAGATTTAATTTCTGTCGTCAAACAAACTGTAACTAATCCTGTGTGTGTCCATTCAGCCGTACCTTAATGCCCCTTCTTGACCATCATTGATCACCTCGTCACTGACTGAATATGTGATGTAATGATATTCGGCTCAAGTCTGCAATTGAAAACGCTAGTAATGCTAGTAACTTTGGGTATGATACCAAATGGTAGCGGGTTGGAATATTTCATCTACAAGCTGGCAACGGCAAACTAGATTAATGTAATTTGTTATTATTATTATATTAGACAAGAATCTGGGCAATAAAAAGATTGGTTAATGATCATCATCATCTCAGTCAGAGGACGTCCCCTGCTGAACATATCCCCCCCATTGTTTTCATAAGAACCGGTTGGAATCGGCCCGCATCCAGCCCTTGCCTTATCTTAGTCAGCTCGTCTGTCCAACTTGTCGGTGGCCATCCTATGCTGCGCATACGGACCGATAGATTAATAAAATAAATAAATAATTAATTTGTAATGATTAATAATGCATTGACACACTAGGGGCGCCTCGGAAGTACTTTATTAAGTACATGTTGTTTAGTGACTTTTAATGTACTAATTATGTTAATGAAAAACTATGCACCGTGAATTTAAAAAATATCGTAACTTTCCCTCACATTGGTAGAGAATCTCTTGTTCAACAACACTAAGCTAAAATTCTGGGAAAATATGATAAGTTCGTATATACTTACGATAAAGTCTAAATTAGTATGGCGCTAATCAATAACAACATTAAAGTTAGATCTTTTTATTTTAATTTTGTTTGCGAGTAGGTAGTTTTAGGTCGAATAAGTCGCCACTTATTTTACCGCATATTTGCCGCAATCGGCCAGCAATGGAATAAAACGCGTCTAAAAGAGATAGTGTTGTATGGAGCTATACAAATTTGAATTTTATCAATAACAGAATACGAGATATGTTATATTGAAGAATTTTAGTTAATTTAAGCTAGTTTTTAGTTATTGGAGTGTAACTCAAAAACCAATTTACCGATTTTGATGAAATTTAAGTGGGACCATACGGGAAGCACCAGCTTTCAAATAAAAATAATCATCAAAATCGATTCATCCCGTCGAAAGTTCTGAGGTAACAAAGAATAAACATAACATACGGATCGGATTCCTGCGATTCGAACTTCCCCCTTTTTTCAAGTCAGTTTAAAAAAAAACGTACCATTTCAATTGAATTCCCTCTTTTTTGAAGTCAGTTAAAACGAAGAGTGACTGATAGTGTTTTAAAATATTCAAAAAAAGAACAACCCATAATTAGCCAATGATTTTCACCAAGGAGATTTTAATTGAAATTCACCGTCAAATCAAAATAGTTTCAAAAACTAAAGAAGTTGTATATTATTCTGTGGTGAGCAATTTTCAAAACAACCTACGTATTCTAGAAGTAAAATAATTAGCTTCCGAGAAACGTTGATCACAAGTGCCTTTATAATTTTATTCATGGAATTACTCTGTCATGACGGTCACACTATGCAGACATCAGAATAACACAAAACCTGTTAATCATAAATATTTAAATGTAGGTGATGTTACATACTTGGGTACATATTAATGCCCCATCCTAAAAACGCTAGTTTTGAAGATGCGGCCTTTTTAAGCAATAGATGGCAAATAATTAGGCAGCCGCCAGATGGTAAGCAACCATCGTCGCTCTCTGTTCTCCAACTCTGTCGTCGCTTTATACATATCACAATAAAGCTGAAATTGCTGAGAGTAAAACTTGTCTTTTCTAAAAGGATGTCACAGATACATGGTAGCTATTATGGATAAACCCCAGCCTTATGCATAGAATAAAATACAGTACGCCGGTCACAAGTGCAATGCATTATTAAGTTTATTCATGAGATCTCTCAAGCGTGCCGGTCACACTGAGGTTGTCTGCAATCAAGTGTCTTTCTATGTTTAGTTTAATAACTTGTTACAAGCAATAAAAATAATTATGTTGTTTTTTTGTTGTTGTAATAAAACATTATTGTGACTACTTTTAGAGTGAGCATTATCTGTGAGAAGTAAATTTACAAAGTAATTCTTAGCATCATCATTATTCCATTATTTTTCATTACCCAATATTGAATCAAGGTCAAGAGTATGTTTATTAATTTGGTGAAAAGGCAAAAATCTCAACAGCTCTTAATCATCGATATCGATGGAATAAAAGACCACTAGAGATGCTCAGTGAACGAGAAAACGTTAACGGCCTATCAATAATGAGGAGTTACCGAAAGTAAAACCAAAGCAGATTCAACTTTGTATCCTTTACGGGGAACTCTTAAAAAATATCTTGATATTTTTCACTATAACCAGGGCATCATCATCAATAACATCACCGTTAGTCCACTACGCAGCAATTAGCCGTCTTCTATCGATGTCTTCCACAAATACTGGTGTAATTCCGTCGTAACAGGACATCTAGTTGTTAAAGTACTTACATACTATGACAGTCTATAAATACATAAGTTACATCAGTAAAATGTAAATCCGTTATTGGCCTTGGCTGTGGATTTTGTAAATAAATAAATAAAATAAACTGATTCAGAGCGATCATAATTTCGTACTGGCTGATTTATCACATCGGATTGGTTTGACTCTTGCGGCTTTCCACTAAACTGGTAAAAGGTATAGCGACCGAAAAGTATAACCGTACTTTTAACTTCTAGACTACCCTAAGCGTCTGCTTTGGCCGATGTAAACTAAGTAATGTAGGTTGTTTCAGTCAATAAGTAAGAAAAAAAGAATTTATCAAAAAATGGAACCGACTTCAACACTCAAAAGTATGAAATAACTTGTTGAAGTCGGTACCATGATAGTTCAAAAGTAACTGATATCAAAATGTTGTGCTCATGGTACCGACTTCGACAAGTTATTTCATACTTTTGAGTGTTGAAATCGGTTTCATTTTTTGGTAAAAAATTTTTTTTCACTATTTTTAGTGACCTTTGTTACTCATGGGATCAATTGTTATTGTGGTGTAGGTATGTTCACCGATGTCTTCACCCGCTACTATAATATCGTGTAGCGACTTGTAAGTCAAAAAGTGCTCGTCCGATTGTGATGAAATTTAAATGGGATCACACGGAAGCACCAGCTTTTAAATAAAAAAAGAACGATCAAAATCGGTTCACCCAGTCGGAAGTTATGCGGTGACGAACACAAATAAAAAAAGAAACATACGGGTCGAATTGACAACCTCCTCCTTTTTTTGAAGTCGGTTAAAAATGTGGTTTTAATTGTATTACGATGTCACTATAACACGAATGTGTGTCCAATTGTTTAGTAACAAACATTTCAGTCAGTAGGACAGTAGCGGCATCGCGTGATCGCATGACATATACTCGCCTACGCAATTGTCGTAAAAACACGCCGATAGGGATGGCACACATTGAAAAAACAACTAGCTGTTACGAAGTCTTGCCAATTACATAATATATGAAAGTATGGTTATTTTAATGTTAATCGTGTTTTAATTACCTTTGGTGTGGGGAGTCACCTTATTAAGGTCACCTGTCAAACTGGGCCGCGTGGGGACTGACCTAAATAAGGTCTCTCTCCGCCATACATTTTTCTGGAGGTCTCCAGTTGTTTTGGTTTCAATATTAATCAATATTAAGAAGCGATTCTTAAAGTTTTGTTTAAAAAAATGGTAAAACATCGTCACAAGTATGGATAAAAGTAAAAAATTAAATACAATACTGTTAATAAATCGAACGGGGCTTGATCGCGTGAAAAACATTTAGTAATATATTTACCTCGCCATTTCGACCAATGCAATTTTTTGGTCTTAAGAAGACATACAAGAAAAACATTATCCAAAAAAAAAAAACATCCTCAATGTGTGAAAATTGGGGCTTTGATTGATCGCGTTGTAATATTTTGTTATTTAGGCTTTGCGTAAAAATTACACATACTACTTTTTCAGCCAAACAATGAAAAAGATTCCAAGACTAGCATTCGTATGTATCATTTCACAACATGATTTATAGTTGACCTGCATAGTATTTGATAATGAAAATATTTGCGTGCTACAAGTCCTGCAGCTTTGCCTAACTAGATGGTCACTAGAAACCTAAGTGAAATTATAAAATAAAGATTCCTAGCTTACGAGTGCCAAAAAAAAATGTGTGGCAACCCTAGGCTAGTGGCGGTAGGTAAAATTTTACTTCCTTTCTGCTAAGTTATGTTTATGTATGTTAATATTACCTGATTTTGCGGAAAGTAGGTGAGCAGGAAGGCGTTTAATATTATGATTGATTTTGATGTTCTCGTGCATTATTTGACAGCCACAAAAGGTGTCAGTTAAGATGTTAATTCAATAAGTTACATACGTACATGCTCATTTTTTAACAAATTTCCTTAAAATGCATTTAAAAAGGCTTCGTACATTAAAATGCTCTCCTGTTCTAAGTACCTACTTATTTTACCACAGATAAACTCCTTTGTTTAGGGCCGTGCGTATCCTTTATAAAAAGGATTTTTCAATTAAAACTTGAATTAAATTGAATCCTCGAACCTCAATAATTATAATAATTGTCAGCCTGAATAGCCCATCCGTTAAATATTCATCATTGTTTTCTACTCTTTGACTTCGCCTAGGTCTTCCTAAGAAGACTAGAAAGGCCCGCATCTAGCCAAGAGGCTAGATGCGGGCCTTTTTCGACAGCCGCCTTCCTCAACAGACTGTCGCCGTGGCGGAGTGGTTAGTGTCATTGACGTGACTTCTGTGTCTCCGGCACCCTGGGTTCAAATCCCGGCAGGGGCAAACATTTGTGCGATGAGTGTAGATGTTTCTCCCGGGTCTTGTATGTTCGTGTGCTGTGATTGTATGTGTCCATGCCTCCCGCGATACAGGGAATCCTTCCTGGTCCTGGTTCCTGGTTAATTTTTTTCAAACGCTATGACGATGCTTGCACGCTGATGCCTGACGCTGTGACAACGCCGGAAATTGGAGCAATCCAGCCAGCGATGTGACGTGGATGACATGGTGTAGCGTAGACACGCGATGCCCTAATTACGTTCACACCCTTTAAGTGCCTGAAGCTCATGTAGCGCAGTTCACCGATGCAATCTTAACCTATCAACTGATCATTACATAACGAATATTGCTGACCTAAGAGCAATCCCTAACCTTATTTACAAAGCGCTGTCAGATTTTGTTTTAAATATCGCAGTTTCCAAAATAATTTCTCGGTTTTGCTTTGCATCTTCAGTGTGTCCCTAATTGCTCTCAAAGCCGTCTTACTATGGCAGTATTGGCAGTGAAGTTTTTGAACCTAAACCATCCCGGGCGCCACCCAAACGCATAAAACAGTCATTCTAATCGGTCTAGGTAGTTTAGTTGGAGTTCAGTAACGTAGCACACGTACAGTAGAACTATAAAGAGATTTATAAATCATTTATTTTTCATTCATATTACAATATAATTAAATACATTGATTGACATTGATAGAAAATCAATGTTAGGTTTTTTGGAGAGAGCAGTTCTCGAAACTAGTGGTACCTGCATAAGACAGCATTCGTTTTGGGTGAACTGAAAAATGGGGAATCGGGCTGGCCATTTGATTATTTGCCAACCCACGTTTGCCAGTGTTGGAAACAAATTGGAAACATTTATGTATGGATCCTGGATATATTCATGTTTAAGAGACTTCAAAGAGCCGTTGCGCATTTAAGCATGTAAGTCGGCTTTTTTTCGACTTTTAATTGTGGTGTAATAATAATGATTGGCGATAGGCTAGAGGTTGTAAAAAAGGTTCACATTCCAAGAAATAAAAAATGTATGACATCTCGGTACAAAATACATCTTGATACCTATTTGATGTCTTCCTGAGACGTATATTCATTTAGGTGTATTTTCCAACATTATTTAAAAACCTGCCCTGTAATTTATCCCATATCAAGATCAAAGATGATGAAATTGGTTGAAAATCTCTTCGGACGATTGACCCTTTTGATGGGGTCTTTAAAAGGGCTACTTAGCAGATTGGTCCTTTCATGTCAATGCTATTCATAGAAAAAATATATGTGAATATAAAAAAATGTTCCTATGAGAACTACTTTATATACATAAACGTAAAACAAATTACATTTATACAGGTAAAGGCATTTACCAAATATGATTATAGAGTCACCAGATTCCCACTATGTGTTACAGAGGCGGGTAGGTACTCGAAAGTACCCTGTTGGGAGTGAGAGATTAGTGTATCCTTGACCGGAAGCTCAATATGTTAATGGGAATCGAACCAGCGACCGTCAGTTTAACAGCCGACAACCCCACCGCTGAGCTATCATCGCTTCAAAATTGTACAATTTGTTTCTGTAGTGTGGTGTGAGTATGTATGTGAATGTGAAAAATCATAAGTGAGCAATGATATCGGCGGCTACAACTGGGGGACAGCAAGTGGTAACCGCAGTTGAAACCGTTAACCCTCACTGATAAGCGTTGAGGAGAATGGTGATAGATATGAAATGAAATAAAATTTATTTATACCAAGGCATATGGGTCTTAAAACTGTAAGAATATCTCTGTAAGAAGAAGGAATGGAATGATTATTATGCTTGGTCAAACTTATTTCCACCTTAAAAAAAAAAAAAAAAATCTTACGGTTCAAATTGAGAATCTTCTCTTTTTTTTGAAGTCGGTTAAAAAGCAAACCGATGCGGTCTAACAGCTCTAAAGAGTATACCGAAGAGCGGAAAGCATAGTGTAATTTCGTTACGTAAGTTTCATAAGTTTGTTGTCACACATTAAACCATAAAATATTAAATATGTTGTTTATTTCTATATCAAATTCATTTATTTCTAAACTTATTTTTATTTTGTTTTTAATGCTGCACAACAAAAAAAGACGTGTGGCACTCGGGGACTGCCGCGGTAAAGCTATTGCATAGCCTTCTTTATCAACTTATGCAATTAATTTATTAATAGCTTATGCAGTAACGCCGATACAACCAATGCCACCTAGAAGCGAGTTGCTGAACTAAACAGACAAGCGTGACATTTCAAAAAAGTAATTATAAGTCCTACTATTCATCGATAGATGGCAAAACTAAAAAGTATCGCCGCTGTGCCGGTCGGAGTGGTGGGTGTCAGGTTATTTTCATTACGGAATTTCTGGATTCGGCCTCCACGCTCAAGACCCGCGATAGAAGCTATGCAATAGCTTAATAACAGATTCTTTTTATGATTGATATGTTACTCGTTCAAATAATGTAATATTTTTTTGCACGTTGTCTACACTGCTGTGGCATTTAACTTATAATGTGTAAGCGCCACCTTTGTAAATGTAGGTACTATTATTATTCACAGTGTTGGTGTTCAAGTAAATAAATAGTCATAATAATATATACTAATTAGAGTAAAAATATATTGCTTATTTGATTATTAATAGCTTTCTTTAGTCTAACGGGTCCATTCGAGCATATTTAAATATCAAAATATAACTGGCAAACTTCGAAGTTTGATTAAAAATATAAAAATGACAATAGTCGGGATAGATTCAGACTATTTTTATCGTGGAATCCGGTATATATATATATATATATATATATATATATATAAGTTAGCATTATCATCGCGGTTCATTATCACTGGGTGCTTGTGCCGATATTATCAGTATTGTGTGCCGGAACTGTGATTGTGTGGACTTAGATAATGATATAATATTAATACTTTACTCCATGTTAGACCGCGTCGTCACTTAACTTTAGGTGATACAGTGGCCAAGCGCAATCTTAAAATAATTAATTTTTAAAAACTTGTAAAAAAATCAATGTTCAAAAAAAATACTTTCCAGATGCAGACACCCGCTATTCCATTCTTCTCATGACCATGATGCAACCAATATGGTCAAAAGGTCGAGGCTATTCAGAAATTAAATGTTTATATTGAAATTTGCGCAAATAGATCTGTTGGACCCAAACTTCATTCGTGAAAGTTTAAAAGATAGATTAAAAATATACTAAGATAAAAACTCGCGAGGGAATCTCGTGTTATGAGAAACGACCCGATTCATGAGAAAGGAATATAATTATAGGAAATACAGTGTAGTCCGTTTAGTAAGACTTCGAATGTAACAACCAACCGTTTTTAGCGACGACATTGGTAGTGATTCGCGTATTCAACTGAACTAAACTAAAATGTTTTAATACTAATCCAGTTCTTATAAGGTTACGATAAAGTCTAAATTAGTATGTGACTTATCAATAATATCATTAAAATTAAATTTATTTATTAAATTTGCGGGTAGTTTTAGCGAAATTAAGTCGCCACTTATTTGGTGCCTACTAAAACTACCCGCAATTGGCCAGCAATGGAATAATACTCGTCTAATATTAGTGAGAGCGCTGTATGGAGTAATGCGAATTTGAATTTTAGCGTAAATAGAATACAAGCTACGTCAATTTGAAGAATTTTAGTGAATTTTAGCTAGTTCGTGTGATTAACAGAATTAGGGCCATTATGTATTTAGATGTCTTACGACTATTGCAAAGAAATAAATATGTATGAAGATCAAGAGTTTGGAATACTCAATATCATGACAGAGCTTAAAATTTCCTTGATCCTTGTAACTTGGCAAAATTCAACAATTAAAAATCATAATTGCCATTGACTTCGACAAAGAAACCTTTTCACGGGGAGCCCATAAAAGTTTGTTGGCTGATTAAAAATTTTTAACGAGACGAACCAATTATGAACCCTCGACCACTATTGCGAGGCCTCAACTGCAGCGTTCATTTTAGAAATTTGAATGCTTTTGTATAAAAATGCAGAGATCCAGTGGGTTTGGTTTCATGAAAAGAGCGTCATCAACTCAAAAGGGAGGCGTGGTTTGAGGTGGTACAAAAAGCGAAAGGATCAAAGTTCTCGATCCATTTTGTTTTGTTTTTACACATCAATCACTTTACAGTGTTCACATTTTTTACTCGTGTGATGAAAAATATTCACGGTTTACGACTGTTTTTGATTCACTTGATTTTAATACTGAGAACTTAACTCATGATTTTATTTTGACCAGCTATAAACAATTTACCGATACTTCTGTCATCCTAAGGAATTCTGAATTATTTTTAGAGTAGATTAGCTTACCGTAAAGGAGGACCGTGAGGGATATCCTCTTTTCGGATTTGATCTTGTAAAGAAACACCAAGCACAACGCCCTCTCCAAAGCTCGTTGTGCGAGTTTGAGTTTCTTTACAAGGCCCATAGTAAGACGTAAGTCATCAGCAAACTCCCATTACGCTTTAACTAGATGAAGTCATTTCATAAATAGTATTTTTTGGGCTCGTAACTTTAAGATAGTTTAATTGATTAACTGATGGCCGTTGGGGCCGAAAAGTCCTAAAATGGAGACCACGGACTGGCAAGCGCAGCATAGGACGGCCACCGGCCAGGTGGACAGACGACCTGACTAAGATCGCAGGCAAGGGCTGGATGCGGGCCGTTTCCAACAGGTCCTTGTGGAAATCAATGGGGGAGGCCTATGTCCAGCAGTGGACGTCCTATGGCTGAGATGATGATGATGATGATGATGATGATGAATTAATTAATGATGATGATGTTTCGTTGACTAATAATTGTATTTTCATCCATTATTAATGATGATTTGCAGCTTTGAATGTATAATTATCACTGTATTTAGCTAATGGTAATTTTTGAGTGAGAAATCATTAATTTAGTTCTTCGAAATCACGATTACAATTAATGAAGAATCTTATTATTAATTAAACTAAAACACAGGCATCTAAGCCTAATTTAATAGTTAGCGCCACTGGTAATGTGTACTGTAAGAAAATAAATTATTTATCTATTTATTTATAACGAGTAGCGCCCCGCGTATGCACCGGCGTCGATTACGGTTTTCCCGCTACCTCAATTTCTCCACGAGAACCAAACTTTTTCTGGGATAAAAGTAGCCTATGTGTTAATCCAGGGTTTAAACTATCTCTATACCAAATTTCATCCAAATCGGCTTAGCCGTTTGAGCGTAAAGAAGTATTGTTACTTCTTGTTACATACACACATATACACAAACTTTCGCATTTCTAATATTACTAGGATAGGATTAGTAGGATTAGTATGGTTCGCACTCGCGATGTTTTAGAGCCTACCTTTTATTATTCCTTTTTAAATTAGTATCTTTAAAAATATTAAGACTTCCTACCATTTTATGGAAGGGATCCGTAAAACGTGGCTACTTAATAAATTCCATAACACCCCCTTCATAAATACTACCTTTAAAAAACATTTCTACTAAATTTTACGAGCCTCAAAGAAATCGCTAGAACCCTCTTCTTACAAATAGTATGCGATTTATAAAGGAGAATGACCATAAAGCGGCACAACACGGCATCGGGATGACCGCGCCCTTAGCCGGTGGCACATCACCGTTTTGTTATTCATAAAGGAAGGATATTTATGTGTTATCGTCAAAATATTTATTATTGTGTCCGGTAGCCCTTCAGCCCTTTGTGGAAGAAAAAAATTCAGGGGTGTGAACAGAACATGCTTCACTAGGGATGTTGTAAAATATATCGATTTCACGCTGGTGTGTATAGTATATATACACAAACAATATTAATATTGTATCGAGGTAAATTCGGCGAGTTTCACGCATGTGTTTTAACGGAAAAAAAGTTTGGAACTTTTCTTGGGTTTAATTAAAGAACGAAAACATGAATTAGATAGAAAGAGCTTTCCAGCTTCTAGACATGGAAAAAATAGTATATATTTTTTACTACAATAAATAATTGCACATAATTCTGACCCTTATAATGAACATACTATTGGTACTTTCGCTTGTTATTCACATAAACGTGATGCCAAACTATAACAACCCATAGACCACCGCCAACAAAATAAAAATAGTCATAGGTTCATGCTCTATTTTAGTAAGTCAATCCACAAGTGTGCTATTGGACGAAATAAAAATAAAATGAAAATACTAAAACCGCACAATTTTTTAATACCTAGTACCTCGAGCAATTGTAAAAAGTAAAATACTCAATTGTAAAAGGATTGATATTTGGATTTGTGTTTGACAATTTGCTACTTCATCGATATCGATACTCCCCATCTCTATGCAAGCGTTATGAAATATGCGATTCCTTATAACAGAGAAGTCCTTTATGTATCCCAAGGGAGACACTGGTCAAGTACGTTATCACAAGTGGCCGTGGGCGAAATGAAAAATTTATGTCTCAATATACGGTTGGCGTTAGAATTTTGGATCGCGTCTTGCATTACTGGAACCATCTCGAGGGATGGTGAGTCTGGATTAAATTTTGTAAGTTGGTATGTTAGAATGGTTACGAGTTATTTTTAAATATAGTATACGCAGATATTGAAGGATATACTATATTGCTGTGCTATATCAGGCTAAGGCATTAAGAGGATACAAATAGGGATGTGCGAGAAAGCTGAGCGGTACAAAAGCTGAGACCGCTATTGCGTTTTTTTCCTGAGATAATGAAGTGTGTGTGATGACTGTGTTTTTACAGCTGTTCGAGTGAAGCGGTGTATAGTATACATATACGAGGCCAGGGCATTTCTACCGCGATATAATCTGGTAAACACTTACGTTTTTGATTAAATAATCAAATATAATCCTTGACCAGTATGAAATAGCTCACTTTGCGTACCTATTCAAATTATCGCATAGTTCACTGTGTTGTCGCATATGTACATATTATTATATTTTGTTAGGTATATACTCCTAATTTTGCTTCAGTCTTAAACGGGTCGGTTTTGATGTAGGTATAGGCATGGTTTTTCCTAACTATATATATATTTTTATATTTATATCATGCCTTTCTGTACTTTCACAAAAGGCTCGTGTAAAATTAACAACTGTTTTTAGTGATCTTAGAGCGTATAACATTTCTTCGCTTTTAAATAACTCATTGCAGTCACCACAATACACAGTTATTGAGATTGCTTTCTGAGATAACATTAACGCTATCATTACTAGTAAGTGGGCAGGCGACAGAAGAATTGCCAGTCATCGAAACAACCAGCTATAAGGAACTATCAAATGCAGTATCGTGATATAAGGAACAAGCTCATTTAAGAATTCTCAGGGTCCAATTTATAATGGTCGGTATAATAAGGGAGTAAGTTGACATTTGACGTTGATTTACTATTGTCCTTTCCAATTTAGCTGACGTCATCGATGCTTAAAAGTATATTCAGAAAGTTCTTCTTCAGAAATGATACGGTGGTAGATTAGTCTTACAAGACTTATGCTATTCTAATAATAACAGAAACGCTTAAGTTTTGAGTACGGATGTAGGTACATGCCTATTTGTTCCTGTTTTACACCATGACGAAGGATCGGATCTAGATATAATTTGGCAGAGAGACATATTATCATCATCATCATCATCATCATTTCAACCACAGGATGTCCATTGCTGCACAGTGCACATAATGCCTCTCTCATCCAGGACCAGTTGGAAACGGCCCGCATCTAGCCCTTACCAGCGATCTTAGGTTGTCTGCCCACCTTGTCCGTGGCTGTCCTATGCTGCAAGCGCCATGGTCTCCATCCTTCCACCTTTCGACCCCAACAGCCATCAGTTCTTGAAGCTATGTGCAAGTCCCACTGCCATTTCAACTTGCTAATCCGCTGGGCTATATGAGTGACTTTCGTTCGTCAACGGATTTCCTCATTTCTGGATCGATCGCGTAAAGGGACCCCCAGTACAGCTCTCTCCATAGCTCGCTGTGTGACTCTAAGCTTGCTGAGAGACAGATAACAGCGTGGAATAGAGTATAAATTACTTTTTATTTCCAAAAATGTACAGAGATGACCGGAAACTTGTCCACACATGTGAATCGACGGGAAGCATAGCTGCTTCCGGCGGTTTCACAGTATAATCCTTTTTTATTTTATTCCATGTTTGGTCATTCACTATATTTGTTAAAATTATTTACTGGTAACACTAACACTTACCTATAGGTATAATTATTATGTCATATTAGTATTATTATTTAATTTTGTTAATTATTTGAATGTATTCTATTATTATTAATGTACTCTTGTATCACTTTGTGTGACTCCTTACTAAAGTTGACTGGAAGACATCGCTTTTAGCGATAAGTCCGCCCTTTGTCTGTATTGTTAGATATTATTATTTTATATTATTAGATGTGTTTTTGTATTGGTTTTCCTTGTATGTACAATAAAGTGTTTTGTATTTGATTGTATTGTATGACTTCTAAATAAATTGAAGTTCAAACTCAAACTAGAGCATCGCTTTTATGTTACCTACTGAGCTATACATACATAGGTACATATATTATATTGACGCCTCTTTCTTGGGGAGGCCCATGTCCAGCAGTGAACGTCCTATGCCTGAGATTTAGGTTTAAAATAAATGGTCTCTTTGGTGTGAGTTGTGAACGTAAGATTATCAAAGGACGGAGATAAGTAGAGTTTTTAAAAACATACCGATGACAGTTGCTATTGAGAATGTTTTGAGGATGCAGAGAAACAAATAGGTAGATTCCTTTACACTGTTTTTTACGGGTATAACGTGGTACTTACGCGTAGTCGATATCACAATCGACAATTGTTTCGGCTTCTTCCGGAAGCCGAAATTGTCGATCGTCGATCGACTACGCGTAAGTACCACGTTATACCCGTAAAAAACAGTGTAAGGTAGATTCCTTCAATACCCGTACTAATTTAATACTGAATTCACAGCTATATTGGTTTTAATTGAGATTCCTAGGGTGTATGTAATTCCAATAAGTTGTCTCTGGTAATATTGATGTAGGGGTCAGGCACTGGAAAGAAACACAATGTTATATCTTATATTTACGTGCTATTTTTCTATATCTAATATAGATTTACCTACAAAATTTATAACAAACACGAAAACAAAATCTTATAATATGTTATGGATGTTACACGGTCTATTTTGCAGTGAGTCTCATTTTTCTCAAAGCCTTACAAGAAATCATTCACTTTGCAGGCTTGATCAACCGCATCAGGCGTACCTTGTCACAGTGATAATCCTTCGGTACCTATCCCAGCTCAATCGAACTAAGGAATATTTATAATGTGAAATGGTTCTTGCAATATACTTACAAGGGTTGGAAATTGAAGCAGGTGCGTCCATCGATCAACGTCTGCTCCGTGACAATTTGACGTATGAGACAATCCGGCCCATGCAAAACTGGGGGCGACGCGCGCGATGTGTAGACGGTTTAAGGGTTGGCTTACATGGAGCCAGAGCATTTTATGCATTTTATTTGACTTCGACTATAAACGATTATATTTTTTACTAAAATTACCTAAAGCCCTACACGATATTTTTAATTTATCTATTTAAGCAGGGTGCGTTACATAAACAATATTTTTTTTTCTAATTTGTCAATTTTGCACCCATATACTGTCCAGAAACTTTGAAACGGACACAGAATAGTGTGCAAACGAAATGTATGAAAATTGTTGCGAATGGAACGTACTCTTATAAATTCAGCACGCATGTAAGCCAACCCTGACACTTTGACAATTTACATCGTAAATAGACGCGTGGTGTCATGTCAGGGGTCGATCAAAATTTCAAATGGACCCAAAGTGAATTTTTAGGGGTCGCTTCACAAACGGCTCACAAAATTGATGCTGTCAAAGGAGATTCATTCAATTTGTGGCTTATTAATCAATAGGGAGGGGTGCCAATTACTTGCCTAAACGGGCATGCTCCTTTATTTACTTAATAAATTGCGAAAGTTTAAAGTGTCTTTGAGAAATTGGTTTTAAATTGACTTTAAACCTTCTTTCTGGATATGGCGTTGGAACGAGTGAGGGCGTTTGACTTGGCATCTTATACATTTAAAATTTGGGTGCAAAAATTAATGCTTATTGTCCTTGGTCATGTCATAACTAATAATAATAATAATAATTTATTTAGGCACAGAAAAACTTAAGTCTAGATTACATCGAGTTTAGGCGAAGCTAACTTGAGAGCAACTTTACAGATTTCATTTTTTTAAGGTGTTTCATTACTTTGTAGGAGATACTTGCGAAAACAAAAAAAAGCAGTTTTTTTTTCTGAATATTGGGAAATTTCGTAAGCATGCACATCATCATCATCTCAGCCATAGAGTATCCACTGCTGGACATAGCCTCCTCCAAAAAGAGCGGTTGGAAGTGGCCCGCCACACTGGTAACATACGCTATTCGAAGGCCTTAGTTATTATTATATCCATCTTAATAAAATATAATTATATAACTATCTCAATAAAATATTATTTTTATATATACACCATTGTAAGTCTAGCGTGATGACATCTTCGACCACATCGTCCATCACTGACGATCACACATGATGACGATGAGATTGTGATCAATCGCTAGATCTATTCAGTATAAAAAAATAAAATATACCGAACCTTAGTTCTGTTAGATATTGTTTAACAAAAATATTTTCTTAAAAATAGTGCAGCAACAGCTTCTACCGCGCAATTTCTGAAGCAGGCTTAGATATCATTATTTTTTTAAATTATTCTTTTAATCTGACTTTTAAAAAGAAGGAGGTTATCAATTCGGGTGTTAATATTTTTTAACGTATGTTTCTGTATAGGTTCCTCATTTGTTAACAGATTTGAAAAAAAAAACATTCGAATGGATATATATTCAGACTGGTTTCAAACACATTTAATCAAAATGAGTATTTCTGTTTAATTTCAAAACTCTTGAAAATGTATCACGGATGAAGTGAATTTTTATCGCTTTTAAACTCTGTAATCTTGTACGCCATTTACTTCTCCGCTTCCCAAGAGTAAAGGTTTCTCTGAAAATTATAATCTAATATACTTTGGTTACGAGTCATCGAATGAACATTTGTTTTAAATGTCCAATTACCTATCTACAACAGTGCTCATAATGTATTTAAGATAAAATATTTCTAGGAAGTAAATTATTCTAGGGAGCGGACAGGTTAAATACGAAGAGCATAAAATTGAATTTTCTCCAGCTCCAAAGTCGACTACACCTGTGCGAGGACGTACTCGTAAAAAAGTCCCGGCCGAGTCGGGCCGGCATTAGCGATGCCACAGCATTTATATATTGTATAAAATAGTGACATCACTCACATGCCCTGTCCTTGTTATGTGTGTGTTCAATAAATTATTATTCTATTTTCTTTTAGACAACAGCTGATTGAAAGGTGAGACACACCATAAACCTAGTCTAGGTAACAGTCTGGAAGAAACTATTACGTATCCTTGTGTAAGTAACCATGAAAATGCCTGGTGTAGTTATAAAGCAGTTTATAGAAACTTGATTCCAAAAAATCTAATAGAAATATGGGTTGAAGTGTTTGAGTCAATATGGCTAGCACCTAACGTGCCCAACATCTCGTAGCTAGCACCCAGCTCCATATTTTTACTTAATCTTAATCTTAAGTTGCTGGCGATAAGATCATGTTTTCCTTCGTCAGATATCCTTGTTATCAACATCTAAAGACATGTAATAAACAGATTATGAAATTGAGTGTAAATATCAATGTTTGATATTGCACGTCAATGGTCGAACGCAAAATCCTTGAGTTAAATCAATTTATGCCTTCAATTTCAAACGTGACGCAGTGTCGACTGCCAAATGAGTCAAGACCGACAAAAAATCGATTGGATTCCCATAATCTAAATGTCATCAAATTGCGTCGAAACCAATCCGTCCGATTGGGGTATTATTACGCATCATCATGGTCCAAACTATACGTATTGTCATCGAATCGAATTATGCAACCGATGTTCGAACAGATTCGATTACTGGCGACAGATGTCTTCGGACGTGACGAATTTCGACTAAACGACTCCAATAAACGTCTTAAACACCATTTCTACCCCTAAACAATAGTAAGCTTTAAAAGTTAGATATAGAGTTTAAAGTATGTTTGTGATCAAAGTAGTATTTTCGTATTAGTAATCAGACGGTACGACCGCAAATTGTTGTCCCTCGATCAGACGTTGCCAGGAAATTACAATTTCGATTTTTATTTCACGAGTTTGAGCAGTATATTTTATTTTCCAGATTCATCATCATCATCTCAACCATAGGACGTCCACAGCTGGACATGGGCCTCCCCCGTTGATTTCCATATGGACCGGTTGGAAGCGGCCCGCATCCTGCCCTTGCCTGCGATCTTAGTCAGGTCGTCTGTCCACCTGGTCAGTGGCCGTCATAAGCTGCGCTTGCCAGTCCGTGGTCTCCATTCAAGAACCTTTCGACCACAACGGCAATCAGTTCTTCCAGCTATGTGCCCTGCCCACTGCCACTTCAACTTGCTAATCCACTGGGCTATATCGGTGACTTGCGTTCTTCTACGGATCTCCTCATTTCTGATTCGATCGCGTAGAGAAGCCCTAAGCATAGCCCTCTCCATAACTCGTTGTGTGACTCTGAGCCTGCTCAGAAGGCCCTTAGGCAGAGACCACGTTTCAGTTCCGTAAGTCGTCACTGCTAGCACACACTGTTCGAAGGCCGTCGTTTTTAGGCATTGCGGTATTTTAGACGAGAAGACGTCGCTGATTTCCCGAATGATCCCCAGCCGAGTTGGATTCAATGATTGGCCTCTCCCTCAAAGTTGGACTATTCTAATTGGGCGGTATGTCTAAGTAGGTAAGACCAAGTTTAGATTGTTTTTATTATATCTTAAGCACCTAAATGTAGGCTATGACGTCTTCTAATCTATTTACGTATCTAATTACCTAAATCTACATATTAGGTATATATATTATATTTACCTCATATTGAAATAAAAAAATTACGTTTGCAATATTAAAACGATATCGTTTCGAAAATCAGTTGTTAAGTTATTAATTTTTCTGAAATTTAAATGGCATTCAGTTAATATAAAGGTTAAGTATAGTATAAAAGAGCTTTACTATTAACTATTTCTTAGAGTACCTTTCCTAAACAGTGCTCTTCATTTTATTTTTACACAACTGCTTTTGGAATTTTTAATTGAATGATAAAACAATTTTGTTGGCCTTGGATTCTGTAATGAAAAATACATTTTTATTTTATTATACATTACATGTTCAAAATATGTGTTTAAAGTAAAGATGCTGTTTCATCTGTTATTCTTCCGTGGACTGGTCTATGTATTGTTTTTGTGAATGTCATCCTGAGCAATGAAGGCCACGCCGCAAACGATCGCGGTCCCCTTTGTATTTAGCCGTTGAATATTTGATTTGATTCATAAGCGGCAGCGAATTTCAATAAACATATTATATGGTCAGATAATAGATATATCTAAATAGAGATAGATGATTAACTCAGAAATACCTTAGACACTTACCGATTGTTAGAAATTCCGCTGCCGCACGAAAATAACTTTTGGTGAAAACCAAAGATAATATTAAACTACATATTGGACTTAATACATATACGGTCAAACGCAAACACAAGCTATTTGTACATTTTGTGTAAGTACAAGAAATAATTGATTCTGCCAAATTATAAAAATATATAGATAGTGCGAACCATACGTGCTGTGTAAATTACCGGTCCAATAAAGACTATAGAAAATTAGGGACTATTTTCCACATCTCTAGCTGGTCTCCGAGGCAACTGCTTACGTTAAGTTGGGTATATTATAATATCTATTCGACAACATATTTTGATAATAAATTAAAGAACTGAATGGTAAAAGGTATAAGATAATATAATCATTTTGTGCAATCCTCAACGAATTGTTATTCAATTGGGCAACTTGCACACATTCTGCCTGCACAGTTATGTAAAGCTTTTCTTCTAAGGAATATCAAAACCTTTCACACTGCATAGCTATGAAGACATGTTATAATAACAAGTACCTAGATGAGATTTATGTCTGGTATTTCATTTAAATCGTGTTTTAAAAATATATCATGGAAATATATAAATTGGAGCACTTGTACACATGTATTTCCGTTACATGGTCAAAAGCTTCGTAAGTATTTCACATTGTTTTATTTATTTAAATTACAGTTTACCCGGAGTCTATTAGTCGTATAAGAAATAGGTCTCGTGACTTTCTGAGTCACTTTAGAGATAGATACATGATAGAGAAGAAACATAGAGCACTCGCTCTTGGCCGCTATTGCGCAACCGCAATAAAAAAAACCTGTATTTTATAATATGTCAAAGAAGACTAAGAAAAAATTGAAAACACAATCGCTACATAAAACAACACTAGTGTTATCGAACAATATTTTAAAAAAATGAAAAAAAAATAAAAAAGGACATAACCTTGAGTTGATCGCTCGAATTTTATAACTTGCACAGATAACATTATTACTGCGTCAACTGGTGTTATATTGGTTCCTATAGTTATCTACATAATTTTTCCGTGATACTTTTTACGCAGTTTATGTTTTAATATTTTTACACAATATATAGTTTATTATTATTTTTTATTAGTGTAAATAATTATAATATTAGTTTTTAATTGTAGGACCTATCTAATATTATATACAATGTTTTTTATTCGGTTCGTTCACCTCCTTGTCTTGTAAAAGTGATGAAAGATTAAGAGTGTAGATGGCAATCAACAATTTTCTTTATATCTTTTTTATTTAAGAACAACTGTATATTTCTGTAGAAATAATGAAATAATATGTCAATACATTTTAAATTCATAATATAGGTACTGTATTTGGTTGCTATTCAAGACGATGACATGCAGTAGCTAACGACTCATCTCAAAAATAGAACTTAACAATGACAGTCAAACCTTCAACCATTCGACCACCATGTCCACCATCACTCATCGATACATTGTTGCACCGGATGTCACATCACTATCAGACCTTAAATACCATACTGTCCTTTGTCCCCACCCTACAGAAAGATAAAATAAAACATTTTAAAAAATAGACACAAATGTATCTTAGAATTTGAAATATCATCGGGGGATATATATCATCTTGTCATAACACGGTGGGTCAAAGGAACGGATCAGAACTTGATAAATTGCAGTTCAAATTAGGAATAATGTCTTTTTCACTATTCACCCGCGGCGGACTTGGTGAAGTGATGACGTAACAGGATCTCAATTTGATGCGGGTTTTGAGTAATGTGAGTATTTTATCTATCTATTGGATATAAGGTTGGGTGAAATATTGAGACCTGAGTGACTATAGGATCCTTTAGAAATCCGGCAGTGTTATATTAAAATACTTGTATATAATGGCATTTATTTAATACTTTACTTTTTCTATTTACTTTGCTGTTTAGTAAATTATCTATACAATTTTATCAAAATAAGTAGTAGTTGTTTTACAAGTGTATCTCCACAAAGAAACAGCTGCTAACCAGCTAAATAAATGCTATGTTTCATTTAATTTATTATTGCCTCTTACAATATTTTTTTAAATTCAGTAAGAGGTCTTACCATCAGGCGGCCCGTCTGCTCGTTTGTCTTCTATTACATTTTTAATTATTAATTGCTATTACGACAAAAAACGATTAGGGAAAAATATACTTAGTTAAGTATCTATGCTATTGCCTACATTAAGGCTTACCTATATCGTGACCTTCACGGGTTAAGAGTGTCAACGAACCTTTCGAGTTCTACGAAAACATTTTTTTTATTAACACGCAATATGGCCGCCTGATGGTAAGCGATTACCGTTGCCTCTGGATATCTGTAACACTGAGGACATTACGCTGCCAATGCCTTAACAATGGCTCCCGGCATGAAAAAGTTTAATTTACTTACCAAAACATGCGCAAAGAGTTAAAAGAATCCTATTGTGCCACCGTATCTGCACTACCCGGCGTACAAGTACGAAAATCCTCTTTAGCGTATCCTCTTAAGAATGTGTCTGACTCAGCCCAGAAAAGCTAAACTATCCATCTGTCCTCCAGTCGCTAATGGAACTTTGACAAATGATAGAATTAATTATGTGAAGCGTACAAGCTATCAAACTCAGATTAGTTGCGTAATGAAGAAAGTTTTGGGTGGCCGTGTCATCAAATATTATTTTTTTGCTTTGTATACAAAATACTCTCTGTTGCCTGCATTACTTGGTACGAGTATTACTATAATCTGTGGTGCTGCATTTAAAATGCTGCTCAAGTACATTTCGGACTAGTGCACTGACTACTTCCTATGCAATGTAATGTTTTCATCATCATCACCATCATCATCTCAGCCAGAGGATGTCCAATGCTAGACATATGCCTCCCCATTGATCTCCAGAAGGACGAGTTGGAAGCAGCCCGCTGCCTGATATTTTTGGCCTCCAAAGGATATTTCGATCTTATGATCGAAACCTTAGTTTTCTTTACATATTTCGTGGTCCAAAATTCAGGTTGATCGATTAAAATTAGCTTATTTGTAAATCCATGGTATAAGCTATCTCCAACTCCATACCAAATTTATTCGAAATCGGTGTAGCCGTTTGAGCGTGAAGAAGTAACAAACATACACACAAACTTTCGCATTTATAGTATTAGTAGGATAAATAATATAGTAATCAGTTAAAACATATTCTTCATATTGTGACGTATACTTATTCGTTTTATTGATACAAAACTCATAAAGTACCTATGTACCTATAGAAATGCAAAACTTATCAGTCTTCTTACTCAACGGTAAAGAATCATGTAAAGCTTCTACTTTTTAACCGACTTTAAAAAAAGGAGGAGGTTCTCAATTCAACCCGTATGTTTTTTTTTTCTCTTTTATATTTTTTTATTTGTGTTTGTTACCGCATAACTTCCGACTGCGTAAACCGATATTGATCGTTCACCCGATCGTTTTTTATTTGAAAGCTGGTGCTTCCCTTGTGGTCCCATTTAAATTTTATCAAAATCAGACAAGCACTTTTTGAGTTACAAGTCAAAAACTGAAAAATGCGTGCTTAGCACGATATTATAGTATCGGGTAAAGACATTGGTGAACAAATACCTACACCGCAATAACAATTGATCCCATGAGTAACAAAGGTCACTAAAAAGAGTGAAAAATAAATTTTTACCAAAAAATGGAACCGACTTCAACACTCAAAAGTATGAAATAACTTGTCAAAGTTGGTATCATGAGCACAATATTTTGATATCAGTTAGTTTTGAACTCTCATGGTACCGACTTCAACAAGTTATTTCAAACTTTTGAGTGTTGAAGTTGGTTCCATTTTTTGGAAAAAAATTTTTTTTACCGCTTATCCCGTGACTGTGTTATACCATTGAAATCATAGAAAAGGCACCTGCGCCTAGGTTTTAATCTTCACATTTATCAATGATGATGTTGTGGTTTTCAGTAGGATTGTCGTTTTTAATTAAGGACTATGGAATGACGATAGCAAGAACGCGGTAATGATCGGGAGACGATCGCTTTGACGGCTGTTATGATAATTCTTATAAAAGCCACCGCTTTGACTTCTCTGTCATTTGTGGAATGGTAAGTATGGAAAAGCTTTCTATTTAAATATGGCTTAAAGTTTTTAATAATATTTTCATTCTTATCATTATAATATGATGACAATGATCCAAATTCTGTAAATCACACGAACTACCTAAACTTCACTATTCTTTGAAAATAAAATAGATCTTATTCTATTTACACTAAAAATAAAATTCATAGAACTCCATATAACGCTACTATTAATATTATACGAGTTTTATTCAATTGCTAGCCAATTGCGGGTAGTTTTAGGTGGCACCAAATAAGTGGCGACTTAATCGACATAAAACTACACGCAATTTTATTAAAAAGATCTAAAAATTGTTGTCAGTAAAAAGTGTCATATTAATTTAGTTTTGGTTTATCATAACCGTATAAGAATTTATCTTGCTTATATTATTTTTCACAATTTCAGTTTAGTTTGGATGAACAAGAGAATCCAATCCAAATTCCATCACCAATGGCGTATCATGATGTCAATGAAAACAATTCACTTTTATTTCTTCATAATTTGAACCGATCGTAGATCATCAATGGGAGCGTTATACTGTAAAAATATCCTCAGTTTCGAAGAGTGGTCTCCATGCTTCTGCAGCTAGCGGTGTCATGGCGGAAGCCAGTGACGGACCCATGCGATGACTTGCAACCACTGACTATGATGTATGTTCGCCGCTGGTAATGAGTACCGGGATCCCAAAGGGTACCGAAGTCTGTATTGAAAGTATCAAAGATCTGTATTGAAGCTTTAATCTTGTTGTGTTACATTAATAATAAATATATTCAAGCTCTTTAAATATAACGTCCTCCATCTTAGGCCGCGTCGTCATTTAACAGGTGAGATAGTGGCCAAGCGCAAGCTAGCAATAATTTTAAAAAAATGTGCCATTTTCACTACTTTTACACGGGCATTACTTAAAGTGAGAAGAGTTTGGGGACACATATTACGTTACAATCACGAATTCGCTGAAAAGAACACCAAACGTTAATATGCCTTTACCCCAATGTTTTGGAAGATTTCTGTTGTGAAAAATAAAATAAAAAATCAGATCTATATTGTCATTTGCATTGGCAACATCTGTTATTAAAAACAAATTCAGCGAGCACTCAAAAGCACATTGTCATTGTATAAGTGCAGAAAGAAGGGGATGTTTCATGAAATATGTATCTGATACGCTTATTGAAACATACAACTCACTGTTGTGATTCTGAGTCTCGATAAATGTGATTGTCATCTATATTTATTTCTAACTTCACCCCGCGGGAACTATACTTTTTCCGGGATAAAACTAACCTTTCTGTTATTCAAGGGTCTACCTATCTCCATACCAAATTTTATCAAAATCGGTATAGCCGTTTGAACATGAAGGAGTGACCGACGTTTTTGAATTATTTGCTGATGAGACGAGCACAGTAATTGTTTTCGGGTTGAAAAGTAGCCAAGGTCTAAACTATCTCTATACCAAATTTCATCGAAATCGGTGTAGTCGTTTGAGCGAGAAGGAGTAACAAACATACACCTGTGCCCCTGTGTCGCTGGAGGCATAGACACACACAATCATAATACACAAACATCCAAGACCCGAGAACAATCATCTTTGCTCATCACAGAAATGTTTGCCCCGGCCGAGATTCGAACCCGGGGTCGCGGCTCCAAAGTCAGTATCGCTGATCACTGAGCCACGACCACCGCCAATTTTCGCCTTTATAATACGAGATAGTGGGATATCTCGTTGTAATAGGAAACTAATAATTAAAACTTCGCGAGTAGCATACGCTATAAGTTTCTTTTTTGTAGGCTGGAAAAAATATAATGGCCGAGCGAAGCCGGGACGTACCGCTAGTTTCTGTATAAAACAGTCTGTACGCGTCTCTATTTAAAAAAGCCGACTATTTGGTCTTCAAAATAATGAGATTGATTTATTTAAGAGATCACCAACGCGGTGTGTCCGGAAACATTATTTGATATTTTCAGTGGCCGCAACAATGAAAAAATCGGACCGTGACTGTCTTATCTAGCAACACTTAGCTCAAATGATTGAACGGATTGGGCTAAAATTTGCCTCACATCTGTGAGTTAAGCGGTTCGATTTGGTGTAGTGTGTCAATGATAAGGTTGCTTACATAGCTGCTTACATAGAAAGTATAGATTCTAAATTTAAATGAGAACAAGAATTATTAAAGCGTTTACAATCCAAGCGTTACAGCAGTTACATGTGAAAGCGGCAAGCGAAAATTCGAGATAAAATCAGAAAAACATCATGAGCAAATAACAAATTAAAAATATACTCGTAGAAGCTGGCTTTATAAAAAAAATACTATTTAATTTTATAGAATCTACATTTAAAATGTTTGCATACCTAGTAAACATAATTTGGTTGGTTTAACCGGAAATGAAATTACTTTTACCACATATAATATTGATGAACTAAAAAAAAAACTTATAACCTAAAATAATAAACATAAAAGTGCCTATTAGATCGGGATATATTGGAATTTAATTTGTGACATAGTTTAATGTGTGTATTAAATTATTTATTATATCATATTATATGACCTCCCCATGGCGGAGGCCTATGTCCAGCAGCGTGGACGTCCTATGGCTAAGATGATGATGATGATGATGATTATAGTTAATTATTAATATGTTATTTATTTATAAATAAGTCTTTAATAGGTTTCGAAACAAGAATAATTAAAAACTCTTTGATAAATTGTATTGTTTACTTGTGGCATGCATATTTGATGCTCATATTTAGAGCGTAAAATGAGCATTCAAATGTCTAGATGTTTAACAAATTTGTATAGAGAGAAATATAAAAAAAAATCCAAATTTACGTTGCGTAATTATGCAATACCTATGCAGAAAATTAACGCGATCAAGCATTTATCTTCGCTATTTACTTTATTAATCAATGATCATTTAAACAATATATTTATTAAAATATAATTTAATAAATATACATTTAGTTCTAATTCCGTGCGATACTATTACTCCAGGCTAGGCTTCAGTGTGTACCGCCCTTCCTACCGAATAAATTGCAGGCATGCAATCATTTTGATATGGATTTCTGCTAAGTCACGCTAAATGTATAAAAAGAAAATTATAGTTATTAAGGTTGATATTGTCTACAGCTTGACTAATAGTTCCTTAATCCATGATAGTTCCATAATCCATGGTAGCACCTAGGGCCCAGAAGCTGCCTTGGGAAACACAATGCCTTTTAACGCGCATTATGTCAGAGATATTCGATAGTGCATTTGATGGTTGATAGCAGCTTCCATTTGGAAGTTCATTAGGTCCTTGCACTGTGATGTTTGATAGATTGATGAGAAACTATGGAGAAGCCGATAAAATATTATTCATAAAACTTTTTCATTTCGTCTTGAATTGTCGTTAGGAGAATACCTTTTTAAAAATTGGAAAACCATTCCTGAAGCCGTAGTGGAAGCGCCGTTTTGTATTTATCACACAAATGCGTGAATTAACGATATACTTCTGGTCCCTGAATAACACATAAGCTACTTTCATTATCAATCATCACCACGCGGCTATAACCGCGGGGCGCAGCTAGTAGGAACTATTTAGACAAAAACCTCTCAGGAGTGTTTAGGGTATGAGCAACACAACAAGAACCAAGCATTTGTGGAAGCCCCGATCGGGTCAGAGGGCCTGTACAAGTTGCATCGCTTCTCTTTCTCTAACCGTTAACGATAAATATTCGTTCTCGTTGATCACGTGATGTAATTATCGCTTTGAAGTGTCAATCTCATACATTTTGTATGTTTTCTCTCAGGTGTGACGCTTGTAGAACGTTACTTTGATTATACCTACGGCTAGTTTTAAATATTACGTGTGTAGCTTATGCTATGTCAAAATTAAAATATACATTCTCAAATCTTAATTTACGTCATCTCCACACCTTTATCAATCTGAGTCAAGTTCCCCATTAGTAGCTAGCACCCTGGCGATTGACGATTCGGCCTTTTGTAGTCAATTTTTTCCACGCCCTTCGTTAATGGAGATTTCTCCGATACGAGCGAGAGCTGTGTGTCAAACATGCGCCTGCGCCGATGCCGCCGCGCATAATGTCAAATCACCACGATCAAAAGATGCGCCGGAGTCGAAAAAACTACGCGTCAAACTTGAGAGTGTCCTGTCAATACACTCGCTCGATTATTGAAAATTTGAAGTGCTTGTTGGAGGAAAAAGGTTGAAAAGTTTATGTTGTAGTTAAAGTGGGTTCCAGACGTTTGACAGGTTTTCTAATTATCTATGGTTTCAAATAATTATAGTTTTATAGTATTTATTATATAATTATATATAATATATAAAAAGTATATGTGCACTTTGCAACATATCCTAGAGCAGAGAGCATTCTAGGTCTAGCGTGATAACATCTTCGACCCCATCGTGACTGACCATTAAGTAAGATAGTGGTCAAGCGCTACATCTATACAGTATAAAAAAAAGATGTAGCGTTTGACCGCTACTCCACTTGATGGACAGTGACGATGTGGTCGAAAAGTGTTGCTTGAAAAAACCGTACCTACCAGCATGCTGGGAATTTAGTAACGGTGTTGCCTTCACCGGAAGCTCAGGCCTTTGGGGATTGAAAACAGCGTTCGTCAGTTTGACAGACGAAGACACCATCACTGAGCTATCATCACTTCAAAAATAGGATAGGTTATTAAATATTATATCGTAATGCTATTTTTTTTAAAAATTGTCCAGCAGTTTGTGCGTAAAAATTAATATCGAATGAAAAACATTTAACGATTTGAAGGAATTCATTAGGCATATTAATCATAGGGACATTATGTAAATCATCGAATTAGAAAATAGTCTTTCATTGTGTTTTTACCAATGATGTTTTACTAAAGATGTCGTATATTTATACTGCGTGGTGCTCAGATTTTGTCCCTATACGACATAAACATGCTTACTGCGACAGATAATACGGTACAAATAATATAGAAAAGGACAGTTATATGTTTAGACTTGCGCTTGAAATACGCGTCGTAATCAAAATTACTTCAATTGACTTAATTTTGATGCCTCAGTTTCAGGGCGCTTGTGCGACATCTTCCTCATATAAACATATAACATCAGTGGTTTTTACCAATAAATCAGACTTAATTTGTTCTAGTCAAAACACATCTTTGCCGTTTTCCTACTTTACCAGTGTCGACTAACTGTCAATAATAATTGACCACAACGATGTCAATGTTCGGATGACATTGTAATATTATGAGTATAATTTATAATTCCAAGAATTGTGAGCATAATCGATTCGATTTACTTTCACTTGTTTAGTGTGTGATAAAAAGATGACTATCGGTAAAGTTACATATTGGTCAAGATACCCTAAACCTATCACATATGGTGTGATCTATCCATACTGCGTCAATTATAGCTTAATGGTCACCGTTTCGAATCCTACCCTAAGTTTGACTTTTCAACAAAGATGACTTTGTGATAAGCCTTATAAGTATATTCTCGCTGTTCTTAGCGCTTGAAAATAGCAGATAAATAGTATATCTGCTTCAGAATGCACAAAAATGACGATATCAAATAATAAAGAAAAAAACCAGTAGATGTATATTTACAAACTTGAAGGGACTCGAAACGATGACTGACTGCATACTGCCAGGGAGTGGAACTCACTGCCTGAGTCTTTGTTTCCCGATAGGCTCCGGGGGTTCCAGGGTTGTCCCCGGAGTCTTCAAATCGCGAGTGAATACGTTCCCTATAAATTTGCGTGCTACAACCTTTGACCGTATCGTCATCAGGTGAGACAGCGGTCAAACGAAAGCTTATAACATTTTTTTAAAAAGACTGATCAGGTGCCAATCATCCCTACTAAAAACATAACCCTCCTTCTTTCGCAGTCGGGTAAAAAATAAATAATAAATATGATTACTATTATCTACTTCAAAATATTCATCAGAATCAGCCCATAAGCGTTGCCAATTCTGTGACACAGGTTGTCTTATGTCTAAGTTAAAAATATTCCCCATATTAAAAGACCAATCCAAGCAAGCTCACATGTGTATTCCAAAAAACTTGTGGCCAGTCTAAGTGTCATCGTTCCATATAAATCAGAGAGCATATTTATGAGACCGTCTTAATTAATCCGTACTGGCTTCCCGTATCCTGTAAAACAAGTAAGCGCTCAGTAAATCGTGAAATTCCATGATCATAATAGCACAGCTTGACTACAGACAGTAGCTTAACCTAGTTTAACGGTGACAGTTGCATAAGCAACCGCTGACATCTACTATTTATTATAAGGTATAAAGTTTAAATAGGATTCATTCAAACCGACGCCTACCATAGACATTGCACACGGGAAGCGCGTCGACACCACACCGTATGAATAATCGAAGCGCGCGAACATCAGCCCCCGGCAATGTGGACACAGCCTAGGCAACTATGGATAGTGCACTATAGACGGTGCGTGTGAAACATGAATTATTGATGAAATAAATGAATTTATAAACGCTATTTGAAAATTAAAGCTCTCATAAATTCCAACAACAGTTTTGTGTCCTGCTGTAGTTGGTGCTGGCGAGTCCCTTAGCTTGTAACCAATCAAGTGTTAATAGATAATGATGAAAATATGAAAAACACTCATGTAAGTTTGGTTAGCTCCAGCTAAATTAATTTTAATTCGAAGCGCAGAGTACAAGGAGTTTCAACCGCATCACGTGGTCTATTTCCAAGGAGAGTCACGCGATACTTTTCGTATATGAGTCTGATATGGTTATACCTATAGTTAACACCAACTTATTTGGATGAATATTTATTATATAGGTTATTATAAACTTGAATCTCGATTTTCAAAATGATTTTGCAGTAAAGTTCTGTTTTAGTTTTCTCTGCACATAATTTAGTGTTATGTCCAGCGCTTCTTACTGATCTTATATTTTACTGATATCAGTCTTAAGAGAGACGCCTTGTAGATGTACAGTGAAGGTAGGGTTTATATCCTAACGGGTTACGCAAGTTGGGCTTACAAGAATCTCTCTAAGGCAGTCTCAATGCTGTATCAGTTCACCGGTTTTGGCCCAGAAAATAACACCATATTTATCTTATCAGAGATCCCGCATAATTGTGGTAAGCTATCAATAAAATGTCCATATATGTTACTTTTCTCAGTGTTAGTGCATCTTCTTGTGAGCCTTCCGTGACCACTACAAATGCAACTTGGACGAAAAGTCGAGGTTAATAAATTATACATATTTTTTTTCACACGATCAAACCCCGTTCGATTTATTAACAATGTGTTCGAATTGCGAAAGACTAAAAACTACAATATAACAATTGCATCTCGATTGCACTGTAGGTAATTTCGTTGCTGTAGAAATTAGATCTGTTTAGACGTTACAATTATAATTCAAGTAGAATAGCAAAACTGGCAACAACGCCAATTCATTAACAATCTATGAGCAATGTGTTAGGTAGAATTGATACCCTGATTGAATAGCATAATAACAATACGCAATTTAGTAGGTATACAGTAGGCCATGCAAGGGATCTGGTCAGCTTCGAGTGTTAGATAATATTTGTAGATCCATGTGCGAATCCCAAGATTCTGTTGCTAGGCTCACTCAAAGATAAAATTATATTAGGCAAGTTATTGCTCTTCATTTACTCTTCATGTGTTTTAAATCGCTTCTGATATCCTCCATTTGGCACTGTCCAAACTACGCAACGTGCTTGTATAAATGTAATAGTAATTTGAAGCAAGGCATCTCTTTGATCCAGTAATAAAGACGTCTGCTTTAATTTTGATGGATGTTCTGGTGATAATTGAGCGGGAATGGAATGTGATTTGTTTTGATTACCTTGCGATTACAGAGTTAGTGTGGGTTGAGGAAAGTGGAATGACAGATTGTACGCTTCGATTTTTCTTGGCTTATGATATGTTTGGTACCATAAGACACGTATCGTTGTGTTTTGAAATATTCCAAAGACTTTGGATCTTTGAAAACGGTCCGGTTTTTAATAGATTATAAAATATTTATTCCGTTTTGTTTCTTGTTTTTTTTGTCCTTTTGTTTTTCATTTGGTTTTCGCATCCACTACTTTTTAAGGAAATTTTAAGTACCGTTTACAACACTGTCTGATTTTATTCACTACTAGCTGCGCCCAGTGGGTTCACCCGCAAAGATTATAATCTCGCTGTTTACATAGGTACTTAAAAGTTACAATACACATATTATGTTCTGTGTATATCCCACTAATATTATAAAGGCGAAAATTTGTGTGTGTATATTTGTTACTCCCTTACACTTAAACGGCTGTACCAATTTGGATCAAAGTTTAGATCCTAGATTAACAGATAGAATACTTTTCATCCGGAAAATAATTGCTGTTCTCGTGGGGTAAGCAATTAATTCTTAAATCTCTGTTAGTCACGCTCAAACGGCTGTACCGATTTCGATGAAATTTGGTATGGAGATAGGTTAGACTCTGGAATATCACATAGGCTACTTTTATCCCGAAAAAAGTATGGTTCCTGTGGGATAATTAAGGTAGCGGGCAAAACTGTAGTCCACGCGGATGAAACCGCGGGGCACTACTAGTGCAAAATACATTCAACACTCATGACACCAAACGCCACCACCAAGCGCCTACCCAAGTCTCTATATAAGGTGAGAACGGTAGAGTAAATTTATATAAACAACTTTACAGTTTACTTTACGCAACCAGGCTTTAGCATAATATTTTACTAAATTGTAAGTACAGTTCATGTCGTCGAGTACCACAGCTAATAACCATTTACCCACCCGCCCGAGGGCAGGCGCGCGCGCATCTGATTGATGCGTTTATAATTATGGCAACTTTTGCGCCTTTTGCGCGGTAAAATATCATTTGCATGCAGTGAGTACTTTGATTACATGGTGTTTATACCGTGGGACATAATTTACATGTATAATTTTTTTGACGTGAATACTGAAATCTTTACATTTGTTTTTATTTTTATTTTCATTTTCGGGATTTTCAAATTTCTGTACAATTCAAAAATGAAACATCTATTAAGACTTGTATTTTAATATATTAAACTGGATTTTTTATACATAATTTCAGGCGTAATATCTGACTTCATTTAATGGGGTCGACATTCTAGGTTTCGCGTGATGTCACCTTTAGACTTTCTCGTCACTTACCATCATGTGAAGTACTAGTCAAACGCTCTAGCGTTGTGTGTAGTCTACTACACAATATAAAAAACAGCAAAAAAAGATTATTGCACTAAGAAATGTCTTTGTTAGGTAGATAGGAGAGACATTAACCCTTTTTGATAATTAAAGATTCAAATCAGTTGTTACACACAAGTTGTACAAAGTAATTTAATTTAGCTACCATTATATCAATAACCAAGAATGTCAGTGCAATATAAAGAATGCGTGACATTTGTGGCTGGAGCCAGATAGAAATGTCAAAACAATTTCCAATCAATTCTGTCGTGAATGGCCTTACCTCCATTCCGAAGGTAACGGATTTGGTGTTGATTTCGAAAAAGCCTAATGTAGAACTTCGCTAATGTTGTAAGTTGTTTAGTTACACTATTGTAAAGAAGCCGATAAAACTCAATGTGTAATGATTAGAAAACAGCCATTTATATCGGGAACAAATATAATAATCACCAGATAAATACATCATCATCATCATCATCATCTCAGCCATAGGACGTCCACTGCTGGACAAAGGCCTCCCCCATTGATCTCCAAAAAGACCGGTTGGAAGCGGCCCGCATCCAGCCCTTGCCTGCGATTTTAGTCAGGTCGTCTGTCCACCTAGTCGGTGGCCGTCCTATGCTGCGCTTGCCAGTCCGTGGTAAATACAATACAATTTGCACCAAAAAATTAACACCAAGTTTAGTAACTGAGCACCAAATTTAATAAGTGGTCACTAAATACGTAGTCATGTAGTTTACGTCGGAGTTATGTTGTGTAGGCATGAGGACGAGCGAAGCAAGGAGGAGTGCTAGGTTTCTTGTGACCGCACAACGCGCGAGCCGAGCCCATACAACTTGTGTAAAATGCAACATTTGAAATTATTGGTGGCCGGTATACAATAAATTGGTGTTCTAATTTTGGTGCTCAAAAGTATTTCTTGGTGCTATATTTTACAATATTTGGTGATCAGTTAAACATAAGCCTTTTATATCCAGTACTATAGCTGCGCTCCGCTGTTCACTCTCATGACCTAAGGTTTTCCTGCTACCTCAGTCATCGCAAGGGAACCATACTTGTTCCAGGACAATAAGCAGCTCATGTATAACCACCCTTTTCCAGGTCGTATATAATATATGAGTATCTCTTTACCGTATTGCCGTGGTGGTACCGGTCTAGAATAGTAGTCCCCCGTTTTTCCCGTGGGTGCCGTAAGAGTCGGCCAAAGGATCATGTACCAGAAGGTGGGCAGCAGCGCCTTCTGAGGATAGGAAATCATACTGCGCTCGCCAACCCGCCATGCTTGGCGAGTATTGGCAAATCCCCCTACATGGGGAGGCATATGTCCAGCAGTGGACGACCTATTGCTGCTATGAATGAATGAATGACTCTCTATACCAAAATTTAATCAAAATCGGTTATGCGGTTTAGGCATGAAAATTTAACAGACGTACTTACTTTCTGACTTATATAATGATTAGATTTTTGTTGTATCCCAGGGGAACCATATTTTTTTCGGGATAAAAAGAGCCTATGTGTCCATCCAGGTATAAGGTATCTGCATTCAGAATTTCATTTCAACCTATTAAGCCGTTGAGGCGTGAAGAGTTAACAAACGCAATATACACACATGTCATAACATAACACATAGGAACAACAAATGCATTATGGATTGAAAGTTTCCAGAATATTCGGAGTCATGCAGTTATGTTTGGTTCTTTTGGGATCCATGACATAACACTTCAGCAAATACTAATGTTGGAAGGCAAAAATAAGCCCGAATCATACTACTCGTGTGTTACGTCAAACAATAAATATATCCGTTTCTTTAAAGTTATTATGTTACTACTTGCGTCCCGCGGTTTTACCCGCGTGGTGATGATTTATGATGATGAAAAGTAGCCTACGTGTTATTCCGGGACCTGAAGTATCTACATACCAAATTTCATCGATTTCTGTGAAGCCGTTTAAGCGTGAAGAAGTAACAAAGATACACTTATACAAACAAACTCTGGCCTTCATAATATTAATAGGATTAGCAAATTGTTTGTTTTAGTTTTGACCAAAGTCATTTTAATCGTAATCAACGAATTTAGCAAAAAAATAATTGTATTTTTATTTCTATTCATATTATAATAACATCGACCCATTTGCGTTTTGCAAGGGTAGAACGAAATAAATCTACTTGAATATCGTCTTTTAACTAATTGTAAGTCTGCCTAAGCTACTGTAATAATTGTATTGTTTATAATATGAAATGCTAGTAGCGCCCCGCCGTTTCACCCGCGTAGATTACGGTTTTCCCGCTACCTCAATTATCCCACGGGAACTATACTTTTTCCAGTAGCCTAAATTAGAATTTTCACAGAAATTTCATCGAAATCGGTGTATACATTTTGAGCGTGAAGAAGTAACAAACATACACACATACACACAAACTTTCACATTTATAATATTCCAATAAAATATGGTAAACCTACCTGGCTTTGGACAATTCTTAATAAAAACAACATCACTATATGCAATGAATCAGTTACAACGCTAGGTTTTTCTTCGAACTTCTATTGCAATCTTTTTATCAGTTTGATAAAAAGTTTGCTTAACAAATGAATACATATTTTACTTCTTTATTTCTTTTTTTACATCCGTGTGTAGCCTTAACCAGTATAAAGTGTATCAATTTTCAAGTTTTGGTGTGTGTGTCCGATAAAAGCTTCGCCTGAAAATCCCAAAAAGAAGTATGCTCCTTACGGAAAATTTACGTGAATTTCGCGGGTAGAAATAAAAATCAAATACGAATTAGCCCATACCTATAATTTTGTTTATTTTGTTTCACCCTCGAAGTCTAACACACTTCCATGAATTCTTAATGAATAATAATAATCTACCATTCTGATAGACTGGCACCCGAGGAATACCCTCCTACCTCCGTCTAATTTAAGAAAGCAAAATAATATTTTAACATGACTATGGAATCTGGCTAAATGATGTTTGGTTGGATCATTGAACTTACATATTTATTTAAAAAATCAGGCAAGGCTGCAATACGCAAGTAAATGATTTAATTTCTTGCACGGATAATGATGAATTATTTTATTCATCAATACTTATATAATTCATTTATTGAGGTAAAATTTATGTAACCAATCAATGTTTTCACACTCTGATAAACAACGAAATCATATTCTTCGATTAAAACAAAGAATCAAAAACATAAAAATATTCTATGACCACCTCAAAGGCCCGCATCAAAGACGGCTTGATTGTAAAGATTTCACCATGACCCATCTTTCAATGACACCTCACGATCGCGAGACAAAAGAACAAAGCTGGACCATTATGTTACACAACTATGATTTCGGTTTAGTGATGTGCGTAATACGGTAAGCGGTCTTGGTGTCTTGACTTTGGATGCTGAAGATCAAACCCTTATAAGAACCCTAATCTATAATACTCTATTCCAAAACACTTAACAGTTTGTGTAGGATATATGAGGTGACATGAAATCAAAGCCCCACCGTCCACGTACACGGGTGAAACCGCAGGTTCAAACTAGTATGCAATTAAGTAGAACACCCTAAAATGAGCACTATAACAAAGTAGTTTTATAAACTTACCGACTAAAGATCTTCCAACTAAAGATTCTGATTTTTTCACCGGTTATTTTCAATTAAAGTTAACCTTCCAGGTCAAGAGTACTCCAAACCGGCGGCACTCTTGTATGAAAGGTCTGATGAGCTTGGATGAAGCGAAATAAGTGTGTCGGGGTCATAGCATTTGGAAGGCTGTGGTCTCTACCCACCCCTACGGAAAAGAGGCGTGAATGACGTATATGAAAGACTGATTATTGTACACATTATGTATGAAAACCTATTAGGAAATTTTGTAAAGAAATTTTTTTAAAGTCTTGTTTGATACTGATAAGACACTGAGTACCTCTGGCCCTACAAAAATAATATTTACCTACTTTGTATGTAAACTCTAAGGCTTCCACGGCTGGCGTTGCGTGTTGTATTTATTGCTTCCGGGCTGCTTGGCCGTGGTCTAAGTGAAACTTGTGTTCCAGACGTTTCGTCAATCACTGCGGTCGACATCTTCAGTGGTTCAGGTCCGAGCGGCGACAAAAGCGTAGAACTCTCCTTCGCGGCGTCTTCTCTGTTACTGATGACTGTAACAGTAACAGAGAAGACGCCGCGAAGGAGAGTTCTACGCTCTTGTCGCCGCTCGAACTATTTACTTACTTTTTTTTTATTTTACTGACTTCAAAAGAGGAGGAGGTTCTATGTTCATCCGTATGTGTTCTTTTGTATGTATGTTTAGAGGTTTCTCCGGCAACTGTTAACCTATTTTTAAAATTCTTTTTTTGTTTCAAAGTTTACGCTTACGAAGTGTTTCAAATTGTATCAATTAGTTGAGTAGTTTTTATGATTTCGAAGAAAATCTAAAATAAATACAAATGAATGCAATGGTTTGTTCCAATTTTTGACAAAAATAACTTTGAATTAACAGCTGGCTTGTTATATTTTATAAGATGCTAATTTATTTATTAGACATTCAAGAGGCTTATTACTTTTAAAGGGTGATGTGTGGGTACTAGGTATCCCAGACAGACACAAAAAAATCCACACGTCCTTTAACGATTGTTTATTGTATTTCGGATAACAATCAGTGATAATTTTGAGGCGCGAAACGGGCGTGCATTCGCCGTCGGAACGAGAGCCTGACTGGTATCGATCGGCCGTGCGCAAGCGTTTATAACATTGAATTAGGTCAACGCGTACAGTGCTGCTATTGCGTTTCGACAGCGAATGCATGAATGAAATAAAAGTATACAAATTTAATTTTGAAACAAATTAACAAAATGGATATATAAAAATTTATAATGTATAATATAAGTTCCTACACTACTCCCCCGCTGAGACCGAAGGTTACTGAGGGCGATAGTAATCTGGGAATCTGACAGTTCGACCGGATCTGGTTCTTCTCTCCGGAACGTGATTAGTTACTGGTGGATTCTTAGCGTCATCTTTTGCCACATACGCCGGTTTGAGGCGGTCTATGGAGACTGTGGACTCGCGGTTGCTGATGGCTATCCTGAACGTCTTCTTCCCTCTTGCGACTACTTTGTAGGGTCCAGTGTATGGAGGTTCCAGGGAGCGCCGGGCGGCGTCCTGCCGGAGGAAGACGTATTCTGCTGTAGCTAAGTCCTTGGGTACGTAGAAAGCATTCTGTGCATGTCTACTTGCAGGTTCCGGGGATAACTTTGCCATATGGAGACGGAGTCGAGATACGAAGTCAGTGACGTCATGGTAGCCAGTGGAAGGTACGAAGAACTCACCAGGAAGTCGTAGGGGTTCCCCGTATACCAGCTCTGCTGCTGAAGTCTTGACGTCCTCCTTCCAGGCGCTGCGAATTCCCAGCAGCACGAGCGGAAGTACCTCGGTCCAACTTGAGTTTTGGTGGCACATGATCGCGGCCTTCAACTGGCGGTGTAAACGTTCCACCATACCATTGCAGGCGGGATGATATGCTGTTGTGGGGCGATGTTGTGTACCAAGGATGGCAGTCATGGTGCGGAAGAGCTCGCACTCAAACTGTCTGCCTCTGTCGGTGGTGATTTTGTGTGGGCAACCGAAGCGAGACACCCAGCCAGCGATGAATGCGCGGGCACATGTCTCCGCCGTGATGTCGGGTAGAGGGTACGCCTCAGGCCAACGGGTAAAGCGATCGATGACCGTAAGGCAGTATCTGTAACCACACGAAATTGGTAAGGGCCCTACGATGTCCATATGGACATGGGAAAATCGTTCAGTGGGAACGGGAAAATTAGAGGTGGGAGAATGGGTATGCCGGTAAATTTTGTTTTTCTGGCAATCTGTGCATTCTTTGACCCATTTTCTGCAATCTTTCTGTGCTCCAGGCCAAATATATCTCTCTGTAACTAATTTTGCCGTCGCTTTTGCTCCTGGATGACTCAACCGATGCATTGCAGTGAAAATAGATTTTCGGAAAGCGGCTGTCACAAATGGGCGACTTTGGTGAGTTGATACGTCACAGTAAATCTCATTGTTAGAGTCGGTAATTTTAACTTTTCTGAGGTCAAGTGCTGAACCTTTTTGTAGTAATTCTTGCAGTTCAAGATCTGCGTCTTGCGATTTTGCAAGAGCAACGAGGTCTATAGGTTCTGTTATTTCCTCGATACGTGAGAGTGCGTCAGCCACTACATTGTCCTTTCCTTTAACGAAGCGGATATCCGTAGTAAACTGCGAAATGTAGTCCAGGTATCGAAATTGTCTTGGTGAACATTTCTCACGATTGCACGAGAAAGCAAAGGTTATGGGCTTGTGGTCCGTAAAAACAGTGAATGTTCTAGCCTCAACCATATGTCTAAAATACCGGATTGCATCGTATATAGCCAATAGTTCGCGATCATATGGGCTATACTTTTTCTGTGCAGATGTAAGGCGGCGTGAGAAAAATGCCAATGGTTTCCAGCTGTTCTCACATTTTTGTTGCAGTGCTGCACCAATTGATGCATCGGATGCGTCTGTAAAGATAGCCAACTCCGCATCTGGGTCTGGGTGTGCAAGCATTGCTGCTTCAGAAAGACTAGATTTGCAGGTGTTGAAAGCTTCCAGCATATACGGGGTCAAAGTAATCTTCTGCGATCCTTTAGCCTTGGGGCCAGACAGTAAGTTGTTGAGTGGCGCTTGGAATTTTGCGGCTTCAGGTACAAATCGACGATAAAAATTGTACATGCCCAAAAATCGACGAAGTTCTTTCACCGTGGTTGGTATGGGGTATTCCTGGATAGCCTGCACTTTCTCCTGGAGAGGTTGGATGCCATCAGCTGAGACCTCATGTCCAAGAAATGTGATCTTTGTTTTACCGAACTCACATTTAGCGGTATTTATCAGCATACCATAATCTGCCAAGCGCTGGAACAGCTGTTTTAGGTGTTGCAGGTGGAGGGCTTCGCTGTCAGAGAACAGGAGGATATCGTCGATAAAACCATACACAAAAGGGAGTCCTCTCAGCATTTCATCGATGAATCGTTGAAAGGTTTGCGCCGCATTACGCAAACCGAAAGTCATATACGGAAATTCAAATAATCCGAAGGGCGTCGTGATTGCGGCCTTCGCGATGTCAGCCTTGTGGACCGGTATCTGATTGTAGGCCTTAACCAAATCAATTTTGGAGTATATCTTAGTACCTGATAGCTGCTGTGAAAAGTCTTGAATGTGGCGTATTGGGTACTTGTCCGGAATGGTTCGTGAATTGAGCGCTCGGTAGTCACCACAGGGGCGCCAACCATTTTCTTTCTTTGGCGCTAGGTGAAGCGGTGATGACCAAGGACTTTCAGACCGGCGCGCCGTGCCATTGGCTAACATATCTTCAAACTCTTTCTGTGCTATCTTGAGTCTATCAGGTGGCAATCTTCTCGGGCGACTAGTTACCGGTGGACCAGGCGTCGTTCGGATGTGGTGTACCGTCTCGTGCTTGATCTCACGTTGTGTTCCAGCAGGGCAGGTGATACTAGGGTAGTCCCGTAGAAGGTTGTGGTATATAGTGTCTCCAGTAACTGCTTTGATTGAGGCGATGTCAGTTTTTATATCTGGCGTTGCTGGAGTGGAGAGTGAAGTGAGACCGTCAACTAAGCGGTGGTTCCTCAGATCAACAAGTAAATTATAAAATCTGAGGAAATCAGCGCCAATTATAGCTTTGGAAACGTCAGCGACGACAAATCTCCATTTGTAGGCTCTGCGGAGGCCTATGTTGAGTTGCAGGTGAATCCAGCCGTACGTAGATATCACGGACCCATTTGCTGCATAAAGCTCATAGTCAGTTTTCGACCGGGCCTGGTTGAGCGCACCTTTAGGATATACGCAGAGGTCCGATCCAGTGTCAACTAGAAATGACATTTTGGTAACTTTGTCTGTGATGAATAAGCGGCTTGGAATAGAGTGGCAGTCGCTAGCCGCTACTTCCGGCTGCCGTTCGCATTTTCCGACGTGTTGAATTTGCATGGCGTTGTGCATCTGGTAGCTCGGTTACCGAATCTGTTATGATACCAGCAGAAATCTGTATTACGTTGCTTCGAGCGTGAACGACTTCTATTAGATCTCTGATGTTGACGTTCACGTGAATCCGATCTATAATTAGAGCGAGACGCATGCACTTTTAGAGATGCCACTTCCTTCGTCAGTTCTGCTATCTGTCTTGCCATATCTTGCAATGTAAATTCCGAACTTGCCACGACCGGTGCTATTGGACTAGGAACTATTTCATAGACTCTGTCAGCTAGATCTGCCACGGTCTCCAGCGGTACGTCAGCTTGAGAGGCTATTACCGTTTGAATATTATGAGGCAAACGGCTCGACCACAACGTCCTCAAAAATGAGTCAGGCACATTAGGTCCTGCCAACGTCTGTAGGTGCCGCAGAAATTGTGATGGTTTGCGGTCCCCTAACTCTTCATGCATCAGTAGCTGCTTGACTTTCTTTTCTTGTGATGCGGAAAGTCTCTTAATTAGCTCACTTTTTAATTTCGTGTATTTATTATCCGCTGGTGGGTTGGTAATGACATCTTTTACCTCGGCCGCATATTGCTGGTCTAATTGTGCAATAACGTGGTAGAATTTTGTGGCATCGGATGTAATTCCCGTAATTAAAAATTGACCTTCTATCTGGGCAAACCACAAAGCGGGCTCTTCTGGCCAAAAAGGAGGAATTTTAACACCAACCTTAAAAATATCTGCGTTGCCGACTGTACGGTTCGCCGCGGATCTAGCGCCGGCATCACTCGTTGCTTGTTCGTGTTCCATTCTTTTTCTTCGGGGTCACCAGTAAAGGGTGATGTGTGGGTACTAGGTATCCCAGACAGACACAAAAAAATCCACACGTCCTTTAACGATTGTTTATTGTATTTCGGATAACAATCAGTGATAATTTTGAGGCGCGAAACGGGCGTGCATTCGCCGTCGGAACGAGAGCCTGACTGGTATCGATCGGCCGTGCGCAAGCGTTTATAACATTGAATTAGGTCAACGCGTACAGTGCTGCTATTGCGTTTCGACAGCGAATGCATGAATGAAATAAAAGTATACAAATTTAATTTTGAAACAAATTAACAAAATGGATATATAAAAATTTATAATGTATAATATAAGTTCCTACACTTTTTTATTTACTTTGTATATTTTATTCGGTCTTGCAGCTACTGGTTGCGATAATCCCCTCACTATTTTATATTCACGCACTGTGAACTACATAATGACATGTACTGATACGTCCGTCTAATGGCGATCAGCCAAATTGCTTTGACCACCTTTCACACTGACCATTTTGTATCCACCATCGAGACAAGGTAAAATGTCACTTACAGCTTGAGCTTTAAGAAGTATATAAACCGCATAAAACAAGTGCTTGGATCTAAATCTTAGTAGATCACCACGCCTCCCGTGCGACAAAATGGGGACAGTTTTCTTGTCTTTAATTTCAATGAAGTGCAGTTTGAAATAGGTTTTTATTTCTATGTCTTTAAGTTCAATTTACGCTTATCGAGTTTCTCATTACTGATGGTGTTTGTTGACATCTTCAACAGTGATTTGTTGCCGTTATTTACTTCTTTATTTGCTATGGATACATTGTTCTAATTTATATACAGCTAATTGAGCTCCAGAAGATTAAATCAGTAGATCTGTGGATCTAGATGTTAATGTAACAATTTTTATTACTAAAATATTATATATATATATAATCTAACTTAAAATAAAAGCCTTAAACATTTAATAAAAACTAAATTAAATCTAAAACGGGCCCCTGCGGCATTATACCCAAGATGCTGGCAGCGTTTCCTCTTTGTATTGCTAGGCTAATACGTTGAGCGAGGAAGCTGCCAGCTCTTCGGTCTTCTGAGACGTCAACCAATGTAAAAATTTATTTTAATATGCAATATATTGCAGGTAAGTATACAATTATTTGGTCTGAAAATTGAGACAAGCGTTACACACGCTTTGTGAGTGAAGACTTAAATTCCTCTGTTCTAATCCTAGCCATACGTATCAAATCAAAAAAATAATTTGATTGTACGAATATTCAATATCAATCAATCCTCCTGTTTGTTGCAAACCTCAAAAAAAATCATATGCATAATAACGATAATTAGTTTAAGTGTAAACGGAATTCACACGCATGGATTCACACTCACGGGTTTATTATTACCTATTGGGATCCAAATTGAGAAAAACAATAACTCACAGACTGAAATAATGTTCTATAATTTTGATCGAAATCTACTACATCTTACTTAGCTTATTCTCGTTCAGCTGCATTAGCATAGTCTATGAGGACTGAAGTTTAATAACAAAAATAAATTGATCCAGTTAAAATTGTACGTAACAAACGGACATACATTCCATACGGTCGGTATGTAATCATAGGAAATTATAATAATCGTCTAAGAGGCGCGCGGGGCGGTGCCAAGTGACAATCACGCTGGGGGACTTAATGAACGGGTGCGCGTGCGCTGGTACAGGTGTGTTTTAGTGTTGGACATAATATTATCGATAAAAATATACTTATTTCATATGATAGAACAACAAATTGTTCTACTTTTCTTTTATTATATTTTGATCACAGCATGAGATAATGTAAGTCATAATTTAAATATAGTGTTAATTTAAGTCCATAGTCAAATAATGTATAGTTAGTAATCTATATATATAAAAAAGAAACCCGTTTTCCGTTGTCACGACATAACATGAAAACGGCTTGACCGATTTAGATAAAATTTGGTATAAAGATACATGGGACTTTGGAGAAGGACATAGGCTACTTTTTGTCCTGGAAGAAGTATGGTTCCCGTGGGATAACTGAGTCAGCGGGAAAAACGTAGTGCACGCGGGTGAAACCGCGGGGCGCAGCTAGTTACCTATATAATTGCAAATAAATAAATAATACATTTATTCATCTGAATGGTAAAACGTTTATTTCAAAAATAGATAATAGAGTACTAAAGAAGCAGAATCAATTGAAAATGTACATTTTTTTTTTTCTTATCCATAAATTGAGTCTGAATTAAGAATTTACTGATTGACACATATATAGAAACAATATAATTGTATTGAATTACAAATTGATTCAGCTATGATGCAATTTATTTCTTCGTGTAGTTTATGTGATAAGAGCTAATATGTATACCCCAAATTTCTTCTTATATATATCATTTTTTCACCTACTTAATGTGTTACATAAATTGCAATATTTAGTGCTAAGCATGAAATGTCATTGCAACTTTTATTTTATTGTTTAAAAATAAATGAATTGCGGACGAATGAACCATTTGTAATAAAAAAAATTAATGTTCAAATATTTGAAGGAAAAATTAAGTTCTTCCTAGCATATGGTTAATGCGATACACAATAAAAACTCTTAAAAAAATTAAGTTGGCAAACACACAGACGGTCCGCCAGATGGTAAGCTATTACAGTCATCTATGGATATCTGTAATACTGGAGGCATAACGATGTGTCCAATCCTTTTTAAGACTTCATTAAGTGTCCTTTTGAAGAATCCCGTTTCACAATATTACTACTCGGGAACACTGAAGAAGCAAAGTTGTACCACATTTTTCAGGTGTATGGCAAAAATGATCAGTAGAGGCGCACATCATGTGACTCCTTTGAGTCAATAATTTGTGGATAAGCTTTCAAGCGGTATCGGATAGTGCGGTGGTAAAACCGTGATCCCGGAATAAGGTTGCAGAGCTCTTCAGAACACTCACCGTTGTAATAATATAATTATTATTCAGTTTAAAACTTGATATTACGACATGCGATACTATAATTAAATAACGAATCATATCAAATAAAATAGATTTATGGTAAAAAGAACATAATCGATATTTAAATGGGCAACACTATTTTCTTCTTGTATGGTATCGAGCCACCATTCATTATCACTGCCGTAGCGGTATACCGACACACTCACTCTAGCCTTTATCTTTAAAGCTGTGACAGCCCTTTATATTTCCAAAATCAAGCGCGGGTAGTTGTAGAAATGCGGTCTTGATTACAATGCAGCTTGTTTGCTGACGATCGCAGCGGTCAGTGATATTTTTTATAATTTAATTTTTGTAATACTGTATAGCGTTTGACCACTATCTCACTTGATGGTCAGTAACGATGTGGTCGAAGATGTTATCACGCTAGACCCAGAAAGCTCACTGGCTCTCAAGGACTGCTCTGCCTAAACACACTATGTGTTTTGGTGACCGTTTTTCAAGTGTGAGGGTGGTAGCTAGGCTGGCGGGTATTCGAACGTACCCTACCACAATGGTGGGAATTTGATAACGGTGTTACCTTCACCGGAAGCTCAAGCTGTTGTTGGGGATCAAACCAGTATCCGTCAGTTTGACAGGCGACGCTCTGACATGACTTCTAGGTCTCGGGAGTCTGGATTCGAATCCCGGCAGGGGCACACATTTTATGTCATAAGTGGAAGTGTCCCTGTTCTTGGATGTTTGTGTGCTGTAATATAAAACAAAACAAAAGCAAATGCAATGTAAATAATGTAAAAAAGATAAATTTAATGGTAAAACCGGCAAAGACTAACGTTTTTTGCAGTTGTTTATTAGGACAATAAATAGACGCCCATCCTCATAGAGAGCAAGGTCTAACAGATAAATTAATATAAAATAAAATATGTTTTTCACACAATTAAGCCGTGTTACATCTACACTAATCTACACCATATACGTATGTTTGTGAAGAATATACTGAATAACTACTGGACCGATTTCGAAAATTCTGTCACCATTTAAATGCTACATTATCCTTGATTAACATAGGGTATATTTATTAGAAGAAAAAGTTAGGGATGTAACTGCGCGAAGCCTGGACTGGCCGCTAGTTTTATAGAAACTGACTGTTTGAACCGGGTCTAAGTTATATTCTTAATTAATGAGGCTGCTTGCTGTAGTGTCCGTGGTACATCTTGGATAGAAGATTTCCATGAAATAGTTTGTACGTGGTCGCCGGAAGGCTAATAATCTTATCGAAAAGGGTAGAAAACATCCTGAAATAAATAAAAAATATAAACCGATATAAGTTTTGAGTTTTACCTCAATTAGGCTTCAACATCAAAAATAGCTCAATCACAAGCTTTTTTACTTTGAAATAACTGCTGAACTTGTACAAAACTGCAAAATAGGCGTTTGAAATAAGTTATATTATAGTAAGGGTAACTGGGCGTGGTCGTGGAAGAATTGTTGCATAATGAATATTGCTGATGTAGGGGTAAACCCCAACCAAATTCGTAAAGCGATGTTAGCGATAAATATATATTCGTATAAATACCGGTTCCCAAAAGTTCAATTACAAGTACTAGTAGTTCAATTACAAGTACTAGTAAAGTGCAGGAATTCTTTTGTGTATCGTGTAATTTTCATATATAAAATAAATAAATGTGTGTGAGTGTGTGAACAGTTTTTTTTTTTTTAAAACTACTCAATAGGGCCACACAACAGAACGAAAGTCACCGTCATAGACCACGAAATAAGCTAGTTGAAATGTCAGTGCGCGGGGCACACAGCAAACAGAACTGATAGCCGATGGGACCGAAAGGTTCTCGAGTGGAGACAAGGGATTGGCATGCGCAGAAAAGGAAGTCCACATACAAGGTAGACAGATGACCTGACCAAGATCTCAGAAGCTGGGTGCAGACTACTTCCAACCGGACCATATCAATCGGGGAGGCATATGTCTAGCAATGGACATCCTGAAACTGAAATGAGGATGACAAAGGTAATTTTCTCAACTGTGGCAGGAGTTGGTTAAGTACCAGCTTGAAACCATGGCACAGATGTGTGAAAGACTTAAGTTAAAAGCCAAACACACATGAGAATCAACTTCTGGTTATGTATAAAAACAAATAGAAATCGCCATTTGCCATAACCTTCAAGACGAGACCACAAATCGCAAAAAATACTTCACTCTTACTTACCTACGACAACTAATTAACCCAAACTACCAAATAGAAGACACACGTCTGCCTTATTTATGTTTCCACTTATCTAAAGGTGTGAATAGACGGATAACATTGCCATAGTGATTGCTAAAAGTGGTCAAAAATGCAGTGGTTAGTGGCAACACTTTAAAAACAATTGCGTTATTAAAATTGGCCCTATCAAAGTTTTTGATATTTCAAAAAACCCTTCTTGCCATTCCTTAATAAAATTACATATTATAGCTATCTGTATTTAGTTTGCTTTACTGAGCTAACGTATTTCCCTTGTAGTCGTAAACTTCTCGACTCATATAAGCAATAGGTTTCTCAGAAAGACACAACTGAAGTGGTCATATTTTAGAATGTGTCAGAAAGTGAAAAAATAACTGACTGATATCTTTTCGATGAGCGGTGGACTATCATGAATTGGATCATATATCATATTGTATATTTTTTATTACAATTAGAACAATTTTAAAGCCGCACATTTATTAGCACCATTTAATAAATAAAATAATAAAAAGCCGTTTATTTCCATATAAATCGTGGATAATTTTAAAAAAAATTAAAGTTTAGTTAGAAACCCCTCTCAGGTGAAGGCCTCTTCCAAGGATACACAAGCATGTTATGTTATGCACATAGCACAAATTATTGTAATAATAATTTTAAACATCCATCATTTTCTGGTTGTGTTTTTTTATGCGCAAGATTAATTTTTAAAAATATAAAAATTAAGATTAATACATATCCAAATTTCAAAGTTTGCACAATTATCAACAATATATTTTGTTTTATTATTTGAGAAATATAATTATTTAGATAAAAATCTCTACATAGATTTTTTGTATTTTTTTTGTATACTTTTTATTAAGTATCACTTTCACTACATAGTATAAAACAAAGTCGCTTTCTCTGTCCCTATATCCCTATGTATGCTTAAATCTTTAAAACTACGCAACGGATTTTGATGCGGTTAATTTGAATATATAGAGTGATTAAAGAGGAAGGTTTATGTGTATAATAACATCCATTAATGACATAAGCTATATATTTTATACCCGTGCGAAGCCGGAGCGGGCCGCTAGTATACTAATAAACGTAATCGGCGGAAAACTTCAGTAGGTAATTGTTATTATTATTGTTGTGATGTTGTTTGACAAACTGCTTCAGCTGCCCGTCTGTTCTCACCCTTAAATTCCTACTTATAATTATGGCAAGAATCGAACCCGATGTTATGACCAATAATTCGGAATGAACAGTGTGTAAGTATAGTGTTCCAGTCGTAATGTTGTTTTATGGGATCCTTAAAAAACAAATAAATGTCATTTTGAGCTGGACACTGGTGTAGGGGATTGTTGGGTTATTGTAATATTGCATTGGTTGTATCGAAGTATGAGAATGTCGATAGAATTAATTTTAAGTGGACTTCGGATGGCACCTGGCATTTGAAGATGGCGTTGAAACTTTTGACGCAGTGTTGCTAACAGAATAACAATGTTTCATTGGATACGTTTTGGCAAATATGTATTCCACAATTTAATTCTACCCGGTCTATCATCGATCCTCTCGATGTACGGCAATTCGCCATCGCTATACATTTTGATTCCACTTGCTGTGTACTGCGAAAGAATGGAATGGAACTCATTGCCCGAGTCTATATTTCCTGCTAGGTACAATCCTTGAGTTTTGAAATCACGTTTAAATAGGAACCTTATAAGCTTGCGTACATCCTAGAACGCGTCATCATGCCACTTAACATTTTATGAGGTGGTTTTACCGTTCACAGCAATCTCTTTAAAATAATCCCTTTGTGGATGATAACTAAAATATTGTTGATTCGATATTATTCACAAAAATGTAATAAAACATAGCATCCTGTTAACATTCTGGGTACGCTGCCAACTGGTAGCGGGGAGCATTTGAGCTATTTATAGGCTGGTAACAGCTAGTTGATTGCTCAAATGTTACTGCAGTAGCTGTAGTATTGTAATTAGTTATTAGTAAGTATTTTATTTTCAAAAAGGCATTGTACCTTGTGAAAAGGCATTAAAAATTTTGAAATATAATAGAATAAAAAGTACCTAACAGCTTATTGCTCAGAGAATTGCTTGCCTTCATAAAAACATGGTAAGCCAAGAAAAATAACTAATACCGCTCTTATCTATCACTAGCTGCGCCCCGCGGTTTTACCAGCATTGTGATAAAAAACTGCGATGATGGTAATTATTAAATTAAGTCTAAGTGATAATCCAAGATATAAGCTATCTCCGTACTAAATTTTACCGAAATCGGTTCAATCGTTTGAGCGTGTAGAAGTAACAACATACACACATACACACAAACTTTCGCATTTATTATATTTGTAGGATTCCAGGAACTGGAGGGTAGTCCAAAGAATGATTAGAATATTAGAAAAACGGCATAAATTTTTATGTTACAGTAGGTATAGGTATATAAAACTATTGGTCTGGCGAGTCACATTAGGGTGCACGCCAGGAAGTAGGAACAGGTCGCCGTTGTCGAAAAAGACAAGGGACACATCATCATCAGTAACTTAACTCACGTTTATTGTCGAAGTTTCGATTATAAACGTGAGTACAGCCGGATACTACCTGTTTATAATAATGTGTCAAACTCACGAGAATTTCCAATGAAAAATGTAGCACTACATTCAAAAATACAACAATATTCACTAGCTTTAATACTATTTTTATTTTTTCCTTTCAACTTTGGGTTTTAGCTGAAAACCAGCGCTAATTGCTAGTATCTGCATTTGGCAAAATGCTAAACCAAGACCTATTCAACATAACTAAAAGAATACAAGTCCTCTACGCCCTCTATGTTTGGTCGTCTTATATCTGTGTTGAATAATTTTAATAATAATTATATGCTATTCTATTAATAACAATGATATTATATGTTTATATGAGGTAGATGTCGCACAAGCGCGCGGAAACAGAGGCGGTAAAATTAAATCAATTGTAGTAATTTTAAATTACGACGCATATTTCAAGCGCAAGTCTAAACATATATCTATCCTTTTCTATATTATTTGTACCGTATTATCTGTCGCAGTAAGCATGTTTATGTCGTAGAGGAACAAAATCTGAGCACCGCGCAGTATGAATATACGTCATCTTTAGTAAAACATCGTTGATTAATAGTCACTTTAAATTAAGTAGGCGTAAAATCGTAATTGAAAGTCACATACACTTGAAATATTTAACACAGTTATAAATAATTATTAAATTACGTACGTGATAGTTAAAAAAAGAAACAGTTTGCTCCTATACGTAGGTCTTAGTATCTAAGAGTGTTTTTGACAGTTGAGACTACGTCATTCTAAAGATGAATAAAGCATTTTACACTCTATATTATTTTCAAAATGTATCACTTTTCATGTTCAATTAAACACTTCACCTTGAGAACCGATTAAAATAAGCGTTGCTTGAACGTAAGGCGCCTGGCACAGAGCGTCACCGCTCTGATGGCCCGATTAACAACTTTGTCCTAGGCCTCACTTCTGCTGGGAATGGGCAGAGCTTGGAATAAATAGAGGAGACAGGTAGTGATTCGCGTATTCAACTGAACTAAACTAAAATTTTGGAAAATTGAATCAGTTCTTATACGGTTACGATAAAGTCAAAATTAGTATGAGACTTATCAATAACATCACCAAAATTAAATGTATTTGTTAAGTTTGTGGGTAGTTTTAGAGAAATTGAGTCGCCACTTATTTGGTGACTACTAAACTACCCACAATTGGCCAGCAATGGAATAAAACTCGTCTAATATTAGTGAGAGCGTTGTATGGAGTTATACGAATTTGAATTTTTGAACATTAGGGCCTGAACATAGTTTTTCTAACCTACTAGTGATTATTTTACACTAGCTACGCCCGCGGCATTATCGCGGTGAAATGGTATGCGGTATTTTTGTATCTTCCCGTCATCCCATGGTCACGTCCACGGAAAAGTCAATATTTTAAAAATCAGAAGTAGCCTTTGTGTTATTCCAGGATATAAGCTATCTTTAGTAAAACTATCGCTGTAATAATAGTTTTATTGTAATCCATATTAATAATTATGTTAAGCTTTTGAATATATAATTTCTAAGAATAATTTTTAATGTTTCATTGACTGATTATTATATTATATTTTTTAATTTAGTTCAGATACAATTCAATGTGACGATTTTAAACTTTTTAATGTATTTATTTAACGGGAAGAACCTAATTATTAAAACACAGGCCTGTGAGCCTTGTTTAATCGTTAGTGCTACACACACATGTACTGTGAGAAATAAAAATAAATGATTTGAAATGATTTGATTCCAAATTTCATGCAAGCACCTTAAGCCGTTTCAGCGTGAAGGAGTAACAAACATCCAGACGACAAACTATAAACGACAGCTAAGAAATCCGCATTTACATTTTTACTGTGGTGTAACATGTAGGTATCGGATTGGATCCCGATTGAGGGCTCCCCAATGAGTAGAATTCTTGTCGTGAGTTTTGACAATAACATAGGGGGATATATTATTGGGTTCTATGGTCTGTTTCAATAACAGTATAAGTACCTAAAAATGCTTCAATTTAAATCCCTATATCTTTTAATGTATGAAGATGCTTTTCGGGAAAGTTTTATGTGTTACCTCATAACCTTATTCTAGATAAACCGATTTTGATGATACACATTTGCTTGATTCTTATTTGAAAGCTGGCGTTTCTCATTTAGACCTATTTAAATTTGATCTAAATCTGTCCAATAGTTTTTTATTAACCCTAATTATGCTTATTTCACGTCAGCTACTTTGAATCATCAAAGTTCAGTTCGTGTTTATTAAACCCCGACGCAAAAACGACGGGGAGTTGTAGGTAAGTTTGATGTGTTTCTGTGTGTGTCTGTTTGTGGCATCGTAAATCCCGAACGGATGAACCAATTTTGATTTTGTTTGTAAATTAGTCGGGAGTGTTTAGATTCATGAAAAACGGTACAAGATGGCCGCCGCCACAAAATGACGAAATTAAATATATTTCATAGTTTTTTATCATTTTGTGTCGGGGGTATTTTAAAAATTATTTTTCTTAAATACGTTAGACAGTTTTACTTGTATTTAATTTTTTCTGTTTGGGACTTTAATTTTTTTTTTTTTTTTTTTTTTTTGGATGCTTTTAGTTTGTATTAGACTTCATAAGTGCTTTTAAATCTTTTCACTCTTTGAACTAAGAATGTAATATATATATTCAACTAACTGCGCCCTACGGTTGTACCCGCGTGGTGATGAGAAACGGTGATGATGAAAATAAGCCTATGTGTTAATCCAGGGTATAAGCTATCTCCATACCAAATTTCATCGAAATCGGTGTAGCCGTTTGACATATAAACATACACACATACACACAAACTTTCGCATATATACTGTTAGTAGGATAGGATAGTAGAATGTTATAGAAAATTCTTCATACGTCTACACTAAATAACCGAGTTTGTCTGTCCCTGCAAGTTCCCCGATTCAATTACAAAAGTTGGACGAGTTCGTCAGGTGTTCGATCTTGATTGCACGCCCACTTCTGAACTCATTTGGTGGCGCGAGTGTGTCGTAAACTCATTAAGGAGGTGACTCAAACTTTTACTGAGGTTAGGGATGAAGCATGCGACTTAGTGAAACTGTTACACATACGACTTCCTATAACAATGAGTTAGTATAGACGTCCATAAGTACTAAGTTTATTATTGTTATCACTAGCCCAACACGTTCCCACAGCGGACACGAGCCTTAATCTCTAAAAGAAGTTTTGGCCAAAATCCACAACGCTAATGTGGATCGGCGGATAGGCTGTACGATACACCGATGTTGGTGCCCCCGTGTCCTACGAAGCACGGGAGTTCTTTGTTAAAGTTTCCTACGGGTCAAAAGTTTGCTACTGAAACAGAACTACGTAATTTTAGAGACTGATTTAGTCAACTCTTGTACTAGAATGGGTAAAAATTAAACAGAAAATTACCAAAAAATGGAACCGGCTTATTTATTTTATTTTCTTAGGGTGGCTTACAGCTAAAGTTACAAATTTGCACACAAATATTATACGGAAGAGCCATTTACAAGCCTCCACAGATAATAACACTCAACACGACTTCAACACTCAATAGTGTGAAATAACTTGTTGAAGTCGGTACTATGAGCACAATATTGTGCTGATAATTACTTGTGTCAACTATCATGGTACCTTTGCTACTCACGAGATCAATTGTTATTGTGTATGTGCATCGATGTCTTCAACCGCAACTTTAATATCGTCGAGGTATGTGAAGCACTTTTCAGTTATTGGAGTGTAACTCAAGTATACACTATCAAACAAAAAAGAATCATCAGAATCGGTAAACGACGAAGTTACCCGCGAACACACAAACAAAAAAAAAACATACGAATTTAGTAACTTCCTTTTTTGAAGTCGGTTAATAAAACATCAATTAATTGCCCTTGTATAAGCTAGTACAGTAGACATAGGAAAATAAACACTAATTAAAATATCCTACTTATATAATTTCCTATTTTAGTTTCTTATACACTCACTCACTAATACATGTAGTTTTAGAGCAATAAGGCTCTAAAACTACTTGTATTCTCTCTTTCTCTCTCTCTCTCTCTGCTTGTGTTTCATTTTTTTGACTGGCCGGTTGGCGCAGTTGGTAGCATTCTTCTCCGGGCTCACCCTGCCCGGAGCCGCTGGTTCCGGGTTCGATTCCCGGACAGGTCAAACATTTGTGTGTATGAACATGTCTGTTTGAGCTGTGTCTGGGTGTGTATATATGTATTTAAGTATATATATCAGTCATCAGGTTACCATAGCACAGGCTCTGCCTAGTTTGGGACCTGAAGACCTTGTGTGAATTAATAATAAATAAATAAATAAAATAAAATAAGTAATTTACATTGTGGCAAACGAAACGCTGTTCGACTCGACTATGGAAACACTTTCATAAAAGATCCATAAATTCAAGAACGGTTATTTATGTATGCACTCATAATAGTTGAAAATATTTCGCAATTAATAGTGAAATTAGGTGTTATTGTTTTAAATTACGTTATAATATCAAACTATTGTTATTTATATAATACATAGGCTTTAAAAATTATAAAATATGATTGGGCTCAAAATCTTATCTGACTTTGTAAAACGACCAATACTTGTATCCCCATACTATCACAGGAACGGCTCGAATGATTCTTATTTTGTGTTATACTGTATAGATATAGCGTTAGACCATTATCTCACTTGATGGTCAGTGGCGATGTGGCCGAAGATGTCATCACGCTAGAACTAGAATGCTTAATGGCTCTTAAGGACTGCTGCCTGAACACATTATATGTGATTATATCTATGTGGTATCCGGCTTTACTCACGTTTATAGTCGAAGTTTCGACCTAGGTTTAGGTCGACTTTAAACGTGAGTAAAGCCGGATACCACACATATATAATAATGTGTCAAAGTCACGAGAATTTCCATTAAAAAAAAAACATTATATGTGTTTGGTGACATTTTTAAACTTGAGGGTAGATGCTAGACAGGCGGGTATTCAAGAGTACCCTACAACCATTTGTTTCTCAATTTGTTACCTTTATCGAAAGCTCAAGCTGTTGGTGGGGATCGAACCAGCGTCCGTCAATTTGACAGCTGACGCTCCCACCGCTGAACTATCATCGCTTCAAAAGGAACGTTTTCTCCTTTCATAAACGCTTGACTGTTTTTCTGTGCCTTAATAGTCTTGTTTCCTACATTCACTCCCCTTCTCATGACTAAATTACGAAGGAGAACGTTACAAAATTATGTATGTCATAGATTGTTTGTCATGTCCCGTCTGATCGGGTACGGACCCTAAGCCGAGTTAGCATTTGTCTTCATTTTCTTGACGTTAGGGAAGGGCACATAACAATTTCGGAGAAATCGATGCTAATTCCAATATTTACTCAAACTAAAATTATTTAACATCATACAACTATATTATCGTTAAAATTTGAATTCGTGAAACTTTAATATTGCTATAAATATGCTAATATATTTCTAATTATAAAATATAATAATTTTTAATAATAATAAATTATTTATTTCCGAAAAAGTAAATTAGCGGTACAGTAACACTACTTAACTACGATAAACAACATTGGTATAAAACATTAGGTTACATTACCAATAAGTCTCAAACTAGGCGACAGCCTGTATCTTGAGACTCTGAGTGCGAGTTTCTAGATACAACAATAATAACACATTTCAACAGAGCAACATGATAGGTAAGTAGTAATTTATACATATTATTGGGATTCAGTTATCAAATAAATTATAAATTATTATTATATTTAAAATAGTGTAATTACTTTAAGCACGTATTTTTAAATAGACACGAATCATAGTGTTCTTAATCATAAATGTTATACCAATTAATACTTTATCCAACCTGGATCTGAACTTTCTTGTTTGATACTTTTTGATTTATTTGGTTAAGAAACATACAAGTATTATCAATTATAGACTAAGTCTGTGTGTTCTTCTAGCGTGATAATACTTTAGCACTATACCGCAATAGCAATATCACACTGTCATTAACCATCAAGTAAGAATGGTAAGCGTTATGACGTATCTATGACGTATCCAAATTAAAACGGAATAAAATATTTGAGCAATCCACTAGCTATTTTATATTTATTTTATTTTATGTAATCTATACATAACATAAAAACACTGAGTTGCTATTACTACTAAAAGACAATTTAATCTTCAAAATTCTACGAGTAGATCGATTTTGTTCAGTACATATTTTTAGGAAAATATCGATACACCAATCGGTACATCCCTATTCCTTTAGAACAAAGAACATTGATATTAATTCTACCTTCCCGTACCAAATCACGTCTATCTAATTATATCGAATCTGCGACCGGTAGATATTAAATTATGAAATTTCGCGACTTTTACCCTCCCCAGGGAAATAATAGGCTTGTTTTTAAATGAAAGGCGCGACGGGTTACCGCTTCGTCCCCTTCCCGGATGAGTTAGACGGTGTTTCCGATATTTAACGGTATTTTTATGTTAATAAGAAAATATTACAGTATTCGTTCATATTCCATTTTTGGGCTACCTTTCCTATCGTTGAGGATTCATATTCTTATCAGTATACGAGTAAGTTGCTACGTTTAACATTGCTAATTTTTGTAGTTACTAGCGAAGCCTCTAGCATCTTCCTTCCTTGGAAACCATTCCGTATTCGTATAAATTATTATAATTCTTATACTAGCAATTGGAGCGTTAAAAGTTCACTCAGCTTTCTTTTATGAGATTGGATTAAATATACCTTGGTATCAATTCTACTTTAAAGGTGTGTTCGAAATGAACAAGTGGTGTTTTTGGTAGTAACTGAACAAGCTTTTGATTTGGGAATGTGGAAAGTGGCATTTGTTATGCTATTATTCTTGTAGTATAATTGTAATGGCTACACAGATGTTATTTCTACCGCAATGCAGTTACTTACAATGCAATCGAGATACTATTGTTATTTTAGCGGAATACCTAGTTTATTTATGATTACAATTGAATTACTATTTATAATATAAATGTATATTTTGCATTGTTTATGTATATAAGAGAATTGGCACCCTGTATTTGAATTACTCTTCACTTTGATAATGAACACGAAAATATATGAAATAGCGCGAAATTAAGAGACGTTTTTTTTAAAAAAAAAAGGTGTTCTAAATTCGAAATAGGTAATTAAAAAGTTGAAAAAAAGGAAATATATTTTGTAACAGTATCTATGGTCAGGCTAGTTATTATGTATATAAGCTGTATTATATTCGTAACATATAATATAGAGAAAAAATCGACTTCTAGTGGAATTTGAATCCACACCTACAGAATACCGTCGTATTGCTATGTAAGCTATAGCAGCTCCACTAGCCGTCCGAACTTACATCTAAGTGGAATGTTTGAAAGTAATTTGCGCCTTTCACGACATTTATCGTTATGCAATAAACTACAAAACTTTTCGTACTCACTGTATTTTAATTCATATTATTGCGAGGCGTGACCAAAATGCTGGCTCATATTTGGCTCAACGAATTAGCATTGCAGTTCAACGTGGCAATGCTGCTAGCATTCTGGGCATGCTACCAACTGGTAGCGGGTCAGAGCATTTGAGTTATCTATAGACTGCCAATAGCTAGTGGATTGCTCAAATGTTATTGTAGTAGCTGCAGTATTGTAATCAGTTTTTATAATATATATTTTTTTTAATAAAATAAAAAAATAAAATATATTTTTTTTTTTAATAAAAGCATCATTCTAGAAAAAATAAATTAGGTTTCGTTATGACCTTAGGAGTTTGTGTGAAAATATTGGCGGATTTTTTTAATTTTGAACAACCAGTTTTGAAGAAATCCTAAAGACCTATGAAGAACTAAACTACAACATAGTCTTAGTATGCTTCAGGAATCTACATACTTGTATGAGTATACACACAAATTCTATTCTCTAAAAAAAATGTTTAATACTCCTAGTTTTCCTGAATTACTGTATAATGAAGCGCTGGTAGCGTTATTTTATCGCCTAATTTATCTGACCATTTTGTTGCGATATTTCTGCTCGACTAAGTTATTTAAGCCTATTATAGCTCTGAGTATCTTGGTCATTTAGAAGTACAAAATCGGTAGCTTATTTCAAATTCTAAGTTGAAAAAATGTCATAGCCCCGGGTGTAACATTTCTTAGGCACGATTTGAATATGTAACAGCTTATTAGAATACCAAAATTAACATTTTCGACGTACGAAATGGTCAAGCTAAAGTCTTGTTTATGGAAATTTCAAATCGGTTCTTCAACTTTCTGTAATTTTATTTCCCTACTATTTGTTGCGCTTGATTTGATACATTACTTTTTTTAATAGTAAGATATTAAATTAAACGGATATATGAAAATATATGCCACGTAATTTTTTTTTTAAAACATACAATTTTTACGCTCCATATTTTATATATCCATTACGCTCACCTGAACTTAATATCTTTATAAAAATATCCTGTTTTTTTTTTAAATTACGCGCGCCGCGATGCTACCAGTTATAGGACTTATAATAAGTAAATTCCAAGGACTGGCGGAAAGGTTAAAAAATGATTGTTACATGCTATAAATCTATTTTCTAACTTCTCTGTCTGAATTATAATCATAAGTCATAACTTACAAATAGGTACAGATATTTCGTTTAGAATTCATCAGGCATTATAAAAACATGCTTAACTTGAAATATACCTACAGTTACAGAACTATAATTACTATGTACAGTTACAGAGTAAAAGCATCAAGATTAAAATCCTGACCTCGCCCAACGAAAATATCGATATCTCAAATACCAGTTTGAAACGGTATCAGTACTAATCAGTCCACATCAAAGGACCCTGGTAATGAAAGGGGTGAATCTTCATGTGACCAATTACACTATGAAAACGGAGCCAAAGCAGTCTTGCCTCAGGGCACTCATGGGAACCGCATTTGAATTTGAAATTTCGGTACCAATTTAGCTTGAGGTGCAAGGCGACAGTAACCGAAATGCCTCCACTGGAAAGGAGTGATCGAAATTGTTTAGTATATGTCGGAATTGTAGATAAATCCAAGAACAATCTTCAGACATAGGCAAACAAAAAGAAATTAAACATTAAATAATAATTCAGAGTAAATTCATATCGTATCGTGTGGATAGATTAAACATTTTCCTACTAATATTATAAATGGGTAATTTTGTGTGTATGTGTGTATGTTTGTTACTTCTTCACGCGCAAACGGCTACACCGAGTTCGATGATGATGGATGTATGGAGATAGTTTAGAGCCTAGATTAACGCATAAGCTACTTTCATCCCGGAGAAAGTATAGTTCCCGTGGGATAATTGGAGTAGCGGGAAAACCGTAATCCACGCGGGTGAAACCCCCGTGGTTTTAGTACTAGTTAAATAAGTATGATGCATTTGTTATAAATTGGTTCAAGCAATTGCAATAAATAATTTATTTTCTATTTATATTGAACGATTTTCATCATCAGCTGTCATGAGATAATTCACAACAGTTCGGTGTTTGGTCTCCTTAGGTTCTCGGTTTAATCTTACTCATTATATGCCAAACACCAAGAGCGAAGATTTAAAATAAAAAAAACACATTTTTTTGAGAATGTAAATTGTAACAATCAAACTGCAGACCACAAACCATAAATAAATAATATACCTACTTTGGCAGCATTTCTAATAAAATTTACATTGTCCATATTTGTCTGCCTTCTTTTCATATACTGCATAAAGTCACAATATTAATATCGGGTCGCGTCGCGCTTCTCCCGAGGGGTTTCTAAATCATCCGTCCCTGTCGCTCCCTTGTGCCCGGCGCTTGTAGGTACCGCCGACGTCTTAAAGTGGATACGGCGAGATGTGAACCTTTATACTTAAAACAAACTAAAGCACAAGCTAATAATGCAAACATTTCAAATTTTTTCTAAATAATTTGCATTTGGAGATGGCATATAATTTTCTTTTTTATTTATTTATATTTAAGCGATGATTTTGAGAAACTTCTTAAGCCACGTTTTAATCAATTATGTTTCACACACCAATTAATAAATATATATCTACACGTTGGTAATTCGGAGGAGAGATTACATCAAACTCGATCTCTGTTGGTACATTGCAAATTTCAACTCTCTGAAATATTTTATTGACCAGGATTTCAATACACTTGAAGTTTTATATGTTTTGACTTTGTGTACACACGTATGTTCAATTAAAGGATTGTAGCTGGTAGTGGCAGTATGTATAATAAAAGCATAACTTTATAATTATGCTCACGTCGCATTTGAATTCAGCTGTTATGAGATTATGATTATGATAAAACCACTATTCTTCTATCCTACTTCTTACTTCATATTGTAAATGCGAAAGTGTGTGTGAACATTTCTTACCACGCGTCTTTATAACTTACATTTTAGTCTTGGAATAATACATAGGCCATAATATAATCATTTTGCAAATGAATCCCCAAGAAAGTAACCAAAAAATAAAGACTTACACTTTATTACCCTATGTGGTAATAACTTTTGAGAATTGAAGTCCTTATTCTTTGGTCTGAAAGCTCGGTACAAATAAACTTCAAAATAAATAAGACACGTGTTTTTATTTTTTGGTGTCTGTATTGATTGTCTGTCCGGTTGCATTCACTCAAAACTCGATATAAATAAACTGCGGACTTAAAGGCGGAGTTCTCAATGACCACAAACAAGTCACAACGCTGAAAGTAGCGAGAATGCATTTGGCTCCTTCATGTTTTCCTTATGGTATACGTATAAGCGCCAGAAAATAAATCAGGAAAGATCGTCTAAAGGAATATTTTACAATATTTTGTACGTTTCAAGTAGCCCATCCGGCATGTTTAGATGTAAATGTTTTACGTTCACTTAAAGTTGTGGTACCTTGAGACACCAGTAGAACCACTATGCTACTCATCAATGTCTAATGGCCACTATTTCGTGCTTCTAACTTTCTGATTCTAGCCGAATATGAATCTTACAAAGATTTTTAGTCTCGAGTTTGAGTTTTCCCCGCGAGCAAAGCCACGGGGCGCCACTAATAATAAAATAAAATAATCACCTTTTTAGTTGGACAGTCGTAACAACAGGTACTGTAAGAGTCATATAAAAATGACATGGTTGCTGTAATTACTTCTACTCGCTTCTTTGTCTATTATTCAACCAATCAATACCAAACATTAAATCGGAATATCCATACTATCCTAGCGAAGCCTACGCGCCTCCGGTAACATTCGCTTTACGCCGTAATTTTTCTTACGTTATTTATTTATTTATTACGTTGTGAGTGATCTATATCACGTCATATCTTACACTCTTGTAAATGGTCTGGCATTTATTCGTCTGACTGTACCACGGGGCTCTTTGTCTTTCTTTGTATGCCTTCTACTTTTATTGTATCGGTTGATAGCGTTTTAATTCAGTTTAAATATAATTTGAATGGTGATAATTTATTTACCGTGGGGTACCGGCTAAGAATAGTACCCCCCCATCTCTACCCGTGGGTGCCGTAAGAATCGGCTAAGGGATCACGTACCAGAGGGTGGGCAGCAGCGCCTTCTGAGGTTCACACATCATACTGCGCTCGCCAACCCGCCTGCCAAGCGTGGCGAGTATTGGCAAACCCCCCCTTATGATAGTGCAAATAAAGACCAGGCCCCCAGTCCCCGGCAGCTCCGCTAATGCTGGCTCCGGTAGCGGCCAGTGTAACGGTGGAGCAGGGGGTGCTAAGAATCTCCGGCAGATTCCCGGCTACCACTCCCTGAAAAAACGACCTCTGGCCCTGGTAACACACAACATAAGATCTTTGTTGGCAGACGAGAAGATCGTCGAACTGGAAGAAGAAATGAGTAAGTTACACTGGGATATCTTAGGGTTATGTGAAGTCCGTAGAGAGGGTGAGGACACCATAACCCTCAAATCCGGTAACTTGCTCTACTACCGGGAAGGTGATCAAAAGTCCCAAGGCGGTGTCGGATTTCTCGTTCGCAAGTCCCTCATTAACAACATCATTACCATCGACAGCGTTTCGAGCAGGGTGGCATACCTAATACTCAGAATATCAAGCAGATATTCGTTGAAGGTCATTCAGGTATATGCACCGACCTCGAAACTCGGAACCGATGAGGAGGTAGAGGCTATGTATGAGGACATTAGTAGGGCCATACATACCTCCAAGACCCATTACAATGTTGTTATGGGGGACTTTAACGCAAAGTTGGGCGAAAGATGTGATGGAGAGTTGAGAGTGGGGCAATTTGGTTATGGACAACGGAACCCTAGGGGACAGAGGCTGGCCGACTTCATGGAGAAAGAGGGACTCTTTATGTGAACTCTTTCTTTCAGAAGCCGCCTCAAAGGAAATGGACCTGGTTGAGCCCCAACGGTTCCACAAGAAATGAGATCGATTTCATCATGACCACCAAGAAACAAATATTCAATGATGTCTCTGTGATCAACATGGTCAAAACCGGTAGTGATCACCGCATGGTAAGAGGCACATTGAATATTAATGTTAAACTTGAGAGGTCCCGTTTGATGAAATCCACGCTCCGACCCCAAAATGTCCATATCCAAAACCCCGAAAGCTTTCAACTTGAGTTATCCAATCGCTTTTCTTGCCTTGAGAACTTTGCGTCGGTGGAGGAGATCAACAACAGGTTTGTAGAAACTGTCCACATAGTGGGGTCTAAGCTCTTTAGACCCCGCCGCACAGATAGACCTCAAAAACTCTCCAGCCATACCCTTGACCTCATGGCTGAACGACGCTCATTGCAACTGCAATCATCCGATGATGCTACGTCATATAGGCAGCTCAATAGACGAATATGGAAATCCTTGCGACACGACATCCGTACCTTTAATACAAATCGTGTTAAAGATACGATCGAACGGAGAAAAGGCTCCAAAGTGTTTGCAAGAGACAGGTCTATTGGGCAAAGCCAGATGACTAAGCTGAAGAGAGATGATGGCAGTATAGCGTCGACCAAAGCAGAGGTGCTTGGAGAGATCGAGAGGTTCTATGGGCAGCTATACACTTCGGTCACTAAACCTGTTGACAGCTTGGCCAAAGACCCAAGAGCCAAGCTAACCCGGCACTATACCGAAGACATCCCGGACATCAGCCTGTACGAGATTAGGATGGCTCTGAAGCAGCTTAAGAACAACAAGGCACCGGGTGATGACGGAATCACATCAGAGCTTCTGAAAGCGGGTGGCTCACCGATACTGAAAGTCCTACAGAAGCTCTTTAATTCCGTTGTCCTCGAAGGGTCAACGCCGGAAGCATGGAACAGAAGCATTGTGGTATTGTTCTTTAAGAAGGGTGACAACACATTGCTTAAGAACTACAGACCCATTTCGCTTCTGAGCCATGTTTACAAGCTGTTTTCAAGAGTCATCACGAATCGTCTCGAACGTAGGTTTGATGACTTCCAGCCTCCCGAACAAGCCGGTTTCCGAAAAGGCTACAGCACCATAGATCACATCCATACGCTGCGGCAAGTTATACAGAAGACCGAAGAGTATAACTTGCCCTTATGTTTAGCGTTTGTGGACTATGAGAAAGCCTTTGATTCGATCGAGACGTGGGCGGTGCTAGAGTCTCTCCAGCGGTGCCGTATTGACCATCGGTATATCGAAGTGTTGAAGTGTTTGTACAATAACGCCACCATGTCGGTCCGAGTACAAGAGCAAGTTTCGAAGGCGATTCCATTGCAAAGAGGCGTGAGACAGGGAGACGTTATCTCTCCGAAACTGTTCACTGCCGCATTGGAAGACGCCTTCAAGCTCTTGGAATGGCAAGGATTCGGCATCAACATCAACGGCGAGTACATCACTCACCTTCGGTTTGCCGACGATATTATGGTCATGGCAGAATCGATGGAAGACCTTAGCACGATGCTCGAAGGCCTCAACAGAGTTTCCCAAAGGGTGGGCCTCAAAATGAACATGGACAAGACGAAAATTCTGTCAAATGCCCATGTTGCGCCCGCCCCAGTATCAATCGGAAACTCGATTCTCAAAGTTGTTGACCATTACGTATACCTAGGACATACAGTGCAATTAGGTAAGTCCAACTTTGAGAAAGAGGCCAATCGTCGAATCCAACTCGGCTGGGCAGCGTTCGGGAAGCTCCGAGACGTCTTCTCGTCCAAAATACCACAATGCTTGAAAACGAGGGTCTTCGAACAGTGTGTGTTACCAGTGATGACTTACGGATCTGAAACGTGGTCCCTGACTATGGGCCTTCTGAACAGGCTCAGAGTCGCACAACGAGCTATGGAGAGGGCTATGCTCGGAGTTTCTCTACGCGATCGAATCAGAAATGAGGAGATCCGTAGAAGAACAAAAGTCACCGACATAGCCCAGCGGATTAGCAAGTTGAAGTGGCAGTGGGCAGGTCACATAGCTCGAAGAACCGATGGCCGTTGGGGTCGAAAGGTTCTCGAGTGGAGACCACGGACTGGCAAGCGCAGCATAGGACGGCCACCAACCAGGTGGACAGACGACCTGACTAAGATCGCAGGCAAGGGCTGGATGCGGGCCGCTTCCAACCGGTCCTTGTGGAAATCAATGGGGGAGGCCTTTGTCCAGCAGTGGACGTCCTATGGCTGAGATGATGATGATGAATTTCTTTAATTAATAGGTTGGTAATTTATCGTTCGTTTCTTATAAATGTTGTTGTTGAAATTGTTAAGATGAAGATAAGTTCGTATATCATGCTGTAAGTCAGAGTTTCTTAATCTATGACCCAAGAGACCCCAGAGAGATTCGTAATGCTGCGTAAAGGTTCTTAGTAAGTAAGTTTAGTAAATGATAATACTACGTGTCATCGATCTTTATTTTATAGTCTACTAGCTGCGCCCCGCGGTTTCACCCGCGTCGACTACGGTTTTACCGCTTCATCAATTGACGGGAACTATACTTTTTCCGGGATAAAAAGTAGCTTAGGTGATATTCCAATCCGTTGAACCGTCAGCGTGCAGGAGTAACAAACGATAGACAAACTTTCGCCTTTATATTCTTAGTGTGTTAATGTGATAACGGTAACATATTGTGAATGTAGATAAGCCCATTCTCAGTCTATCTTATCTTAACGCAACAGTAATAAGCGAGATGTGCAGGCATGCCCGGGTGTTGCGTATGATATTTTTTTTAAATATTATATGATATCCGAAGAATCATTTCGAGGTGAATTCAATGCAAATATGTTTTAGAAAGAAAGAAAGATAAGAAAGAAGAAAGAAAGAAAAAAAACTGTTGAATGCGGGATGTGACAGTCCAGTGACGAGTGGGAGACTCACATTTCGAAATTGGAATCCTTCTAGTGAGTTAAGAAAATATATGAAAATATGTTACTACGTTCATCATTAAAGATTTTACTTACAGGTGATATCAGATGTTTCGCTCAAATTAAAATTGATTTTACTCCCTCGCTCAAATATTGTTCAAACATTATTTGACATTTGTTTTTATTCGATTCAAATAGAGAAGATTTTAGGATATATATATATATATATCCTAAAATCAGACGTGGCTTAGATATTGTTCAAACATTATTTGACATTTGTTTTTATTCGATTCAAATAGAGAAGATTTTAGGATATATATATATATATATCCTAAAATCTTCTCTATTTGAATCGAATAAAAACAAATGTCAAATAATGTTTGAACAATATCTAAGCCACGTCTGATGTCTCCGAGTACCCAGGTAGAAGTGTCCAACTGTGGACTAAATAAGGCACGTCCGCTCAGTACGATGTCCCGAAATAGAATGACTCGTCCAAGCCAGCCGCGCCGGTGACGTAACGTCGGTCGCCCCTTCCACTTGCTACGTCATTGCGTCGACGTCCGACGCCGGCGAGCGCCCGAGTAAAAGTGTGCGCGCTTCGGTTCTGTCTGGCTTATATAGCCAGTCTGCCGCTCGCCCCACCACTACCACTAGGGGCGTGTAAGACGGCCTCTCCTGACACCCTGACGTCCCCGTCAGGTTGTTCAGGTTTTTTTTCGTCAACACAATACACCACATGTTGTGCTGAGAATCGTTCCGTCTGACACAAACTTGGCTTACTGACATACTTATCCACACGCTGGCCCAGCAAATCACTAGGCATGTAGACAATGCAGATGTTCATGTGGCGTAGCTCACAACTCGCGAAGAAGGCCGAACGAAGCACCCGGCAAAGTCCATTCGTCGCAGTAGCAGCAGCAGCAGCTGCCAGAGCTCGTGTGCCACGAGACCCCGCCTTCAGCAAACAAGCAAAGAGCAAACACCCAGCGCACATTCGCCGCGCCAAAACAGCATGTGTAGTTTTCTATTCTTTCATTCATCACACAATCACGGCCGTCTATCACCGATACACTCCAAGCTATATCTATGTCAACTAAATCTCTTCAATACATTCATCACACACAGCGTACTGCATCAGACACTTTTCAGACCGATTCTAATATGCATTACGAAATGCCGTCAAACCCTACATAGCCACAATGTCGGGGCTGCGAGTACCACAATGTCGGGGCACGATATAGCCACAATGTCGGGGCTGCGAGTACCACAATGTCGGGGCACGAAATAGCCACAATGCCGGAGCTGCGAGTACCACAATGTCGAGGTACGAAATAGTCACAAAGTCGGTGCTGCGGGTACCACAATGTCGAGGTACAAAATAGTGACAAAGTCGGTGCTGCGGGTACCACAATGTCGAGGTACAAAATAGTGACAATGTCGGTGCCTACACCCAATAGGAATGCATCTCCCAGGCCGGAGCTCGCACAACAGGCATTCGTCTGCCAGGCCAGAACCCACACGCATCGAGGATGCGCCAGCCAAGCCAGAGCCCACACGTATCGGCAATTCGTCTGCCAGGCCGAAATTCTGCGAATTTTTTCAAACAAATAAACACAAATTAGTCTTTTCACCAGTATTGGTAAAACGTCCGCCTTCCTAGGACTCGGCCTACCTGACCTTGACTTATAAGCCTTCCGAATTAGCAACTTTGGTCGCTAGGAATGAACTTTACATTTGTGGGTAAACACAAAAATAGTTAAAAAATGACTGAGTAAATAATAGTACTCGCTCAATAGAATGTCATACAATTGTCTGCTCTAACGACGCGTCGGCAGATCTATGCTTTCCAGCTATAAATGTCAGTAGCCAACAGGACAAACGCGCCCATTACTAAAAATGGCACAAACAAATACGGATGTGTTTGTTGTAATTTTAGCAGATGCTAAAATTTCGAAACAATAGTTGTAACACTACAAGAGCGTTCTACTTCCTTGGTATCAATCTCACATACTAGGTGCTAGGTGTAATTTTCACGGGAGCTTAAACCAACTTCATTTAACGGCAGTATAAAACTGTGGGTACTTCGAGAATTTATAAACGGTCAGAAATTGCTCAAATTAATTACGTTGTTATTTCACACAACAATCGCATTTAGACAGACTATGCACTGGTTTCACCCGTAATCACTGGAAGCAATAGAGTGCGACAATAGCGCACTTGACGTGATAGCTCGGCATGCAAAACAATTTAGCAAACAAAAATGAATAATCGACTCGTAGTAATTTTTAAAATTTAAATTCACACAAACCGTGATATTTCCACTAAAAAAAGTTATTCGCAGCTAGAGAGATGGCGAACGATCAAGGTCGCGTGTTTTTAAGTGAATCCCACTTCTGATCTTGACGATCAGAAGTGTATTCAATTTTTAAACAGAAAATACAAAGCGAACTATCAACATTTTTCATTGAAATTAAATAACAAAACGCGATATCACCAAACACGAAAACAATTCACGTAGACTCCTAAGCCACGTCTGATGTCTCCGAGTACCCAGGTAGAAGTGTCCAACAGTGGACTAAATAAGGCACGTCCGCTCAGTACGATGTCCCGAAATAGAATGACTCGTCCAAGCCAGCCGCGCCGGTGACGTAACGTCGGTCGCCCCTTCCACTTGCTACGTCATTGCGTCGACGTCCGACGCCGGCGAGCGCCCGAGTAAAAGTGTGCGCGCTTCGGTTCTGTCTGGCTTATATAGCCAGTCTGCCGCTCGCCCCACCACTACCACTAGGGGCGTGTAAGATATATATATATATATATATATATATATATATATATATATATATATATATATATATATATTATTCTCTCATACCGTGGGCCATGGGTCGGATACTGCTATGGGATGCGCCTTGTGTAGACACACTAGCCCCTTCCCATGTCCACCAAACCTCCACGAGGCCAGGAACGGCCGCAGAATCGGCCGAAAAGGCAAAAGTAGCTAAATACAGCGGTCTCGGCGCGGAATACAATTTAGTTCCTTTCGGCGTCGAGACCCTTGGCTTGTGGGGTCCTAGCGCGCTCAGCTTCTTCAAGGAAATTTCCAAGAAGCTGGTTGACTTCTCAGAAGACCGAAGAGCTGGCAGCTTCCTCGCTCAACATATTAGCCTAGCAATACAAAGAGGGAACGTTGCCAGCGTCTTGGGCACAATACCGCAGGGGCCCGTTTTAGATTTAATTCAGTGTTTATTAAATTTTTAACGTTTTTATTTTAAGTTAGATTATTTTATTGCTACATGTACGTTATTTGTTATTATGTGTTTCTAATAAATATCGAATTGTTTAATAGAGAAGCAAACCAACTTATGTTTCTCCCTGTAACGGGTTTTACTTCGTTAATAGGACGTCTCTTTACCCCTTTTTGGTTCATTTTGGACAATAAACTCACCGCAGATGTACGAGGCAGGTGTTTTATGATATTATTATCTGAACGTTCCACGCCAATCCCGACTGGATCCTTAATCATCGTAAAGAAGCTGTTTATTTTTTTATGCATTTCGCTTTTATACACGGTCATTGTACGGTTTTAGTTAACACTTTTGTAGATTATTCTCTTATCTGTGTTATGTTAGTCACCAGGTGTTAAAGTTCACTTTGCTAAATACACCCGAATTAGATTTTATGCCAAAAATATACTTAGTAGTATCCTATCCTATTTGATCCTATCCTATTTGACTGGCCGGTTGGCGCAGTTGGTAGCACTCTGCCTTCTGAGCCGCTGGTCCCGGGTTCGATTCCCGGGCAGGTCAAACATTTGTGTGTATGAACATGTCTGTTTGACCTGTGTCTGGGTGTGTATATGTATATAAGTATATATATCAGTCATCAGGTTACCATAGCACAGGCTCTGCCTAGTTTGGGACCTGAAGACCTTGTGTGAATATTGTCCCATATTATATATATCTTACTAATCCTACTAAAATTATAAATGCGAAAGTTTGTGTATCTGTGTAAGTGTGTATGTGTGTGTCTCCACCGATTTCGATGAAATTTGGTATGGGGATAGCTTATACCCTGGATTAACACATAGGCTTATTTTCATCATCACCATCATCACCGTTTTTCATCACCACGCGGGTACAACCGCGGGGCGCAGCTAGTATTATAAATGCGAAAGTTTGTGTGTACGTGTTTATGTTTGTTACTTCTTCACGCTCAAACGGCTATAACTATTTTAATGAAATTTAGTATGGAGATAGGTGAAACCCTGGATTAACACATGCCTATGTGTACTTTTGTCCTGGAAAAAATTAGTTCCCGTTGGATAATTGAAGTAGCGAGAAAACCGTAATTCACGCGGGTGAAACCGCGGGGTGGGGCTATTTTAAATAGTCTACAATATTTATTTTTTATAAGTACCTACTGTAGAGATCTAGCGTTTGACTACTAACTCTTGATGACTTGATGGTCAGTGACGATATGGTCGAAGATGTCATCACGCTAGATGTAGAATGCTCACTGGCTCTTCAAGGACTTCTGCCTGAACACATTATCTGTTTGGTGACAGTTTTTCAAACTTGAGGGTGGTAGCTAGCCAGGCGGGTATTCGAAAGTGCCCTACCACCATGCATCAATAAATATTATAATTCTATACAATGATGTTTTACTCATCATCATCATCATCATCATCTCAGCCATAGGACGTCCACTGCTGGACATAGGCCTCCCCCATTGATTTCCACAAGGACCTGTTGGAAGCGGCCCGCATCCAGCCCTTGCCTGCGATCTTAGTCAGGTCGTCTGTCCACCTGGTCGGTGGCCGTCCTATGCTGCGCTTGCCAGTCCGTGGTCTCCATTCTAGAACTTTTCGGCCCCAACGGCCATCAGTTCTTCGAGCTATGTGCCCTGCCCATTGCCACTTCAACTTGCTAATCCGCTGGGCTATATCGGTGACTTGCGTTCTTCTACGGATCTCCTCATTTCTGATTCGATCACGTAGAGAAACCCCGAGCATAGCCCTCTCCATAGCTCGTTGTGTGACTCTGAGCCTGCTCAGAAGGCCCATAGTCAGAGACCACGTTTCGGTTCCGTAAGTCATCACTGGTAACACACACTGTTCGAAGACTTTCGTTTTCAGGCATTGCGGTATTTTGGACGAGAAGACGTCTCGTAGCTTCCCGAACGCTGCCCAGCCGAGTTGGATTCGACGATTGGCCTCTTTCTCAAAGTTGGACTTACCTAATTGGACTGTATGTCCTAGGTAGACGTAATGGTCAACAACTTTGAGAATCGAGTTCCCAATTGATATGGGGGCGGGCGCAACATGGGCATTCGACATAATTTTCGTCTTGTCCATGTTCATTTTAAGGCCCACCCTTAGGGAAACTCTGTTGAGGCCTTCGAGCATCGTGCTGAGGTCTTCCATCGATTCTGCCATGACCACGATATCGTCGGCAAACCGAAGGTGAGTGATGTACTCGCCGTTGATGTTGATGCCGAATCCTTGCCATTCCAAGAGCTTGAAGGCGTCTTCCAATGCGGCAGTGAACAGTTTCGGAGAGATAACGTCTCCCTGTCTCACGCCTCGTTGCAATGGAATCGCCTTCGAAATTTGCTCTTGTACTCGGACCGACATGGTGGCGTTATTGTACACACACTTCAACACTTCAATATACCGATGGTCAATACGGCAACGCTGGAGAGACTCAAGCACCGCCCACGTCTCGATCGAATCAAAGGCTTTCTCATAGTCCACAAACGCTAGACATAAGGGCAAGTTATACTCCTCGGTCTTCTGTATAACTTGCCGCAGCGTATGGATGTGGTCTATGGTGCTGAAGCCTTTTCGGAAACCGGCTTGTTCGGGAGGCTGGAAGTCATCAAACCTTCGTTCGAGACGATTCGCGATGACTCTTGAAAACAGCTTGTAAACATGGCTCAGAAGCGAAATGGGTCTGTAGTTCTTAAGCAATGTGTTGTCACCCTTCTTAAAGAACAACACCGCTACGCTTCTGTTCCATGCTTCCGGCGTTAAACCTTCGAGGACAACGGAATTAAAGAGCTTCTGAAGGACTTTCAGTATCGGTGAGCCACCCGCTTTCAGAAGCTCTGATGTGATTCCGTCGTCACCCGGCGCCTTGTTGTTCTTAAGCTGCTTCAGAGCCATCCTAATCTCGTACAGGCTGATGTCCGGGATGTCTTCGGTATAGTGTCGGGTTAGCTTGGCTCTTGGGTCTTTGGCCAAGCTATCAACAGGTTTAGCGACCGATGTTTTACTAATGATGACGTATATTCATACTGCGCGGTGCTCAGATTTTGATCCTTTACGACATAAACATGCTTACTGCAACAGATAATACGGTACACATAATATAGAAAAGGATAGCTATATGTTTAGAATTGCGCTTGAAATACGCGTCGCAATCAAAATTACTACAATTGACTTAATTTTGCCGCCTCAGTTTCCGCGCTCTTGTGCGACATCTACCTCATATAAACATATAATATCATTGATTCTATAGCAATAATATACCAGCAGACCTACTTCAAGTTAACTGGAGCTTTTTTTTTACATAATAATATTATAAGTTTGCGTTTCACAACTGTCTCACCTGATGTTAAGTGATGACGTTGTCTAGGATTTACGTTTGAGCTACATAGAATCAAAAGCTCAATTGCACATATCATAGCACATACACCATCCCCATATTATAATCAGTCAACCAGAAGTACGGGAACGTGCCATCGCTATATTCTATACTAAGCATTTTTCTTCGAATTTCTTAGTGCCAAGGAATAGAACTCGTTACCTGAGTCTGTGTTTCCCGATAGGTAAAATCCTGGAGGACCTTCTAAGCTTGCGTGCTCTATCTTAGACCGCCTCGACACTTAAAATCATATGAGACAGTGGTGAAAGGCAAGCTTAAACAAATACAAAAACACTAGTTAATAATAAAATTATTACCCAAATAGTGCGCATTAACACAAATGTGGATTGCTAAATTTGCTAAGTATATTGGTTAGAACATTTGAGTTATCTATAGGCTACCAATAGCCTTTTGGATTGCTCAAATGTTATTGTAGTAGCTGCAGTATTGTAATTAGTTATTAGTGTTTTGTAAACTCTAAGGCTTTCACGGCCGGCGTTGCATGTTGTATGTATTGCTTCCGGGCTGTTTGGCCGTGGTGTATGTGAAACTTTACGCTCTTGTCGCCGCTCGGACCTGAACCACTGAAGATGTCGACCGCAGTGATCGACGAAACGTCTGGAACAAAAGTTTCACATAGACCACGGCCAAACAGCCCGGAAGCAATACATACAACATATTAGTGTTTTATTTCAATAAATTCATTTGAAAAAAAAAAGTATAATGATATACATGTCTTGCCTATAGTGAATACAATATTGTATTATTTATAATGGAATATGTTTGTAGACTGAGAAAACTTTGAGCATGCTTTGAATTAAGGATGGTTGCATCACAACATCACAACAAAATATCGACAGTATACATATACTGTCGATATTTTACCCCGTTTATCGAATCAAGTATTGCGTGTTTTGCCCCGTGTCACTTTATCGCGTATTAACTGAGAGACACCATAAACTCGCGTGTAAGTTTATGGTAGTCCGTCTATATCTGTGGGAAATAAGTTAGGTGTACCGGGCTAATTGATATCGTGACAAAGTCGCATTCACATTAGCATATTGATAAGTAACTTGATTTAAATTAGTTGACGACAAAAGTATGTTTATATTAATTGGTTATATTATGAAATGGTATAATTTTATCAAGCCAAGAAAAATGTGTGCAATCTAATTTTGTTAAGTAGTAAATTTTTGTAGATGGTACTTATTTTGTAGATTTTGTTTGTTTGTTGATTTATTTTTGTAGATGGTATATTGTATTAATTCAAAACGATGCAATTTAAAGTATATTTTATAGCAACAGAACTCATTATAGAAAAAAAATAGAATGTTTAAAGGTGCATTATCTACATAAGAAACTTTGTAGTCGTATTTATTGGAAAAAATAATAAATCAAGCAATAATAAAAAATGTTTTTCTTAAATTAATAACTTTACAATTAAATCGATCTATACCTACATGAAATATTTTATGATTAAATAACTTGTATCCATATCTATATCCATTTATTATAACTATATAATACCGTTGCTTTTAAAATTAACCATTGAGTCAATTGTATATTTGCAAGACCGATTAACCTTATCAACTTTAGGTGAGGTGCGAAAATGTCGTCTCAATCGACCAAGTTAATTTTATCGATAAAATCAGAAACTCAAGCGACTCCCATCCCTATTTTGTACACAGTAACGACTGCTGTAAGAGTTTCTCGTACAAAGTTGTGTACTATATATTTTTGCTTTACCCTATCAAATTGTGTGACAAGATTGATATATGTCAGGAATGTCACGTTCCTGGTATCATCGAACTAAGTGCTTTAGATCCCGAGCAGAATGCAAATTAAGCTGTTCCCTGATAAAAAGCTACCACTTTACACCTATTTATTGCGTTATGTAAATATTGAAGAGTTTAAGACTTCAATAACATGTTCGCTATGTCAGCAGACCCACGCAGCAATCGAAAAGTTTCATTTTTAACCGACTTCAAATAGGAGGAGATTATTTATGTTCAACTTATTAAAGGTTTTAAGTATGTATTTTTATACTGGAATACATGGCAAGTACCATCAAAAAAATTAATAGATTTTTTTAAATAGTTTATAGACAAAATAATCTACAAATGCTCAACTATCTTACTTGATGGGTGATGAAGTGGTCAGCGGTGAAATCCAGCTAGATTTAGGATGTTATTTGAATGTACTTCCATATATGATTATAAGATCCGAGTTAGTTAGTTATTTTAGACAAAACTGAATTTTCTCTAATCTGTGAAAAAAAGAGAAATTCACTATGTTGATAATAATTTTAAACAAATTTTGGATAGCTTTTACAATCAATGTTTATAGTGCAATGTTTTAAACAAATTAGTCGTTAATAGTAAGTTTAGACAGTTTATTTTTTACTTATCGACCGTATAATGTACCGAGGTGACTGATGTATGTCTAATAAAAAGAAAATCTCATAAAAAGCGTAATTGTGTCAAAATGTCTCTGACACTCTCCACATCTCTGGAAAATTATATTTTATGACTTTAATTTTAAGTTAAAATCCTTTTTAACCACTTCAAAAAACGGAGGAGGTTTCTCAATTCTTGCGCTTATTATTTGTTATGTGTGTTCGCGGATAACTATGTCGTATAAGACCTGATTTTGATGATTATTTTTTTGTTCGATAGAGTATACTTCCGATCAAGCGGTTTTTGAGTTACACTCCAATAAATGAAAAGTATTACGTCCATTTGGATGAATTCCTTATTGAGGATGAATGACAATTGATCCCTTGAGTAGCAAAAGCCACTGAAAAGGGTGAAAAAATTATTTTCAACAAGTTGTTTCACGCTTTTGAGTGTTGAAGTCAGTTCCATTTTTTGGTGTTGTTTCATCTAGTTTCAGCATCCCATCTTATATGTTTAAGGGATATATTCCTCTAAAACATAAACTACAATGAGGTTAGAGGTAATAGTCTGAACCCGTTGAAACTTTAGCCGTTCAAAGATTAAAAAATTCCTTATGCCAAAGTCACACTTACATATCATTGACAGCACCCAAGAGATACGTCGCAGCAAAACGACGTAGAAGGACAAAATATCCCTTTTTAAAATTAATTTAATTACAACCAGACTGGCAACACGAAAGGGAGAGACTGCATTTGATTAGTTCCATGGAATGTTCTAGTGAAAAAGTCAGAAATCTCAGAAGCCTATAATTATCTAAAGCGAAACCATTTTCGGAGAGAAACGATGATTTAGTTAAACGTTTTTTAAGACCCTGTTTTGATTTGTTGCCCAAACATTATAGGGACTGACGGTCGAGAAGGATGGCAAACATCTGCACTTGGATTGAAAAATGTATGGTGACGATGAAAGAGTCCGCTTATCTAAAGCGATGGTTGAAGCCATGATATCTCAACTGTGGGAGTGTCGGCTTTCAAACTGACGGGCGCTCGGGCTCGGGCTCGGGCTGAGGGGATTGATCCCCAAAGGTTTCACCCAAAAGAAATGTGGATTATCGAACTTCCAGCATGGTGTTGGTGGTACGGTACTTGCTAGTACCAGCCCAGCTAGCTACCACTCTAAAGTTTAAAAAACTTTCACACAGACAAACAGACAGAAATTAGTAAAGCAAACGCTTGATTCTTCTAGTGTTGGTCATGCTTCACACCCAAGATTTTTGTTATGTTTTCTATTTGTGTGTTTTTTTTAATTATAATGTAGGTAATGATAGATTCTATTTTCAAATCTTCAGAAGCTGAAGACTTTCTTTCAGCCTTTAAATTCAATCTTTTTACACGATAGGTACATAAAAGGACTGCCCCCAATAGAACTTTTGAAAACCCCCGAAAAGGGCCAGTCTTGTCCGGCCAGTTTTATTATATTTATTATGGTGGCAAATGATGATGAGGATTATGATTATAATTATCATTAAGTATGCTCGTGATTTCATATCATCATAGTATCTAGTAATACCGAAATAGTTCTACAAACTTTGATACAGTGTGTATCTTCCAAGGAGGCTGAACTGAGTTGCCGGTTCTCTTGTCATACAATGGACACTAATTAAGAGCCTCTCGGTTAATTAGATTCAGAGATTTTGGTTAACGAATGGAAGGTAAAATTTCGCTTTTGTCTTTAACTTTGTGGATCTTGAACGGGACAGAAGGCAATTTGTCTGATGATTTGGTGAAGGGAGTGCCGCTTTACCTTTTATTTGAATACTTACAAAACAAAAACAAAACCCTAATTTTTATTTAATACTGGTTACATTGCGTGTTGTTTATTTTTTTTTTGAAACGAACAAACGAAATGCGTTCACACTCACACCCCCGCACTAGGAAACCCTGTGTCGCGGGAGGTATGGACGCACATAATCACATTACACAAAAATCCAAGACCCGAGAACAAACATCTATGCTCATCCCAGAAATGATTGCCCCAGCCGGGAATCGAACCTGGGGTCGCGGTTTTGAAACCAGTGTTACTGATCACTGACCCACGACGTCCGTTCAATCGCCACAGTGACAATCGAGTAGATATACTTACGATTTGAACTAGTACTTAGATATTATGATGAAGAACGCAACTGACTGCGTTACTCCAGGGTATCCAGGATATCCAAGTAGGGCTTTGTAAAGAAATAGTATTTAGAATTCATTAAGTTTTGAAAGGAACATGCGTTATTATTGGTTTTTTTTTAATATCACACTCAGACCCCCGCACTAGGATTGCCTATATCGCGGGAGGCATAGACACCCACAATCACAGCACACAACATTAAAATTTTGTTCTTTCAATGCAATAGATTTTACGTTTCCATACATGAAGAAAAAGTATAAGAAGAAACAAGCTCAGGGCATTAGCAACACCATAAAGAACTAAACACTAATAGAAAATCAGAAAATTAGAAAAATATATGACACGTAACATAAATACGTTTTGTACCTACTGTTTCGCAATGCCAGGTGTGAGTCCCTACTCAGTAATGTGCTCAGGTAGGATTACAGGTCACGCTGATTTTCAATTGGAACTCAGACAGGCACCACGAACGTACAAGTAACTAATAGATTATAGAACAAAAATAAATAAGGAATTTACTGTGTATTTAGACATAGACACATAGACAAACGTTGTTTTTGCGGCTAAGGCTATATTTAACATATTAAGTTTTTATTTGTGTATAAGTTTAGGGTACGATGGGGCTGGCATACCATGTTAGGAAAAGCCCCTTAATAAAATTCGATTTAAAACAAACTTTATTTACTGCCTCAGCATATAACTATAGCAACAATATCTATAGGCTGCCAATAGCTAGTGGATTACTCAAATGCTATTGTAATAGCTACACTATTGTAATTAGTTATTAGTATTTTATTTTAAAATATGGGTATGTATAAAGTATTATATTTAAGTATGTAAACTCTTAGTATATTAGTAATCAATATTTAAGTAATTAACAAGTAAATGGATAAGAATATCTACCTACACACGTATAGACACACATTCTCTCTCACACACATATCCACATACGCAAACATACTCATACTCATAAGATTTTGTCTCAAAGATTGAGACAAAAGTAAAATTTGTGATGTGCAACAGTAGCAAATATGGCTCGACTCAGCATTAAGCCTCCCCACCACAGTGGGTAGCGATGCACTGATATTCTGCCGAGATCTCTCTCATCAAATCTTGTGAGTACCGTACCCGTAACACGCCGTTTTCTTTTCATTTTATTTAAAAAAGGTGGAGGCTATATGAATACTAGCTGACCCTTTAGAATACGCGTGTGCAGTTACGAGCAGCTATGCTCATGTAGTCTAAAGGTCGTCTGTGGTTAACTAAGTAGGTAAAAATATACCATAATATCAAACGTTATTGTAGTTTCTTTAATAACACTTTTACGAGTCATTATCAATGTATAAAACACGGGAGTTACTCACGTAATAAGTCAGAGGGTTCCGACTATAGTTTCAACCACATTCGGTGGTACTAGGCGAATCGCGACCGCGTCCGCGAGCGCCCCGTATTCTCCTTGAAAAATACCACCGAATGTGGTTGAAACTATAGTCTGACTTATTACGTGAGTAACTCCCGTGTTTTATACATTGATAATGTCTCAAAACCACGTCAGTTTTAATAACTTTTACGAGTATCAAAATCAAAATCATTTATTAGGTAAAAGACAATTTAAGTTTTGTGTAAGTTAGCAATGAAACAAAATACCTACCAATTCGAAATTTAAATTAAAACTAACTATAGGTACATAACAACATGAAAAACGCGCCATCCAGTTCAATTCCAGCATAACTTTAAATTTGTTTAAGTTAGCACCGAAACAAAATACTAATTCGAAATTTAAATTAACTACACATAACAACTTATAAATAGTATTTCAAATACGGAACTCAAAGCCACCGAGTGCGATCGTCTCCAAGATAAGGCGCGAACAATAGCGGATCCCATATAACAATTTGTATGCAAACCGCGGGAACTCAATCTAATAATGTGTTGCTTGTCTCTGTGATGTGACGATTGTCGAGGAGTTTGGTAATTGGACACGAAAAAAAAAGCATGAGTTTTTGTTCTCGCTTCCCATAGTCCAGTTACGAAACAGTGCCTATGAAAGAACGAAAATGGTCAATGTACTGACAGTGTTTGTGCTGCCAATAAGTTCGTTGACTCACTTTTAGATGTTTTTTTACAGGCCCTTATTAAAATAAAATACTATTAACAAAAAGCTAAGGCAATTTAAAAATTAAGTTAAGGTATGCATGATAATTTTTTAAGGGAAAACTTCTTTGAACGTGTAGAACACTTTTTGGGTGAACAAACATCATGGAACTCGCGTCATAGTCACTGAACACTTTCCATGGTAGCTTAGAAACCATGTAGCTTTCACTTCTATCGGCAGTCCCCAAAGACTGTCCCTTTGCTTTTTTTTAAATATTATAGTCATGAGGGAAATTATGTTAGTGTATAATGGTACCCCAATTGAACATAGGGATAGGAAGAATTGTGTCCTACTAATATTATAAATGCGTAAGTTTGTTGCGCTCAAACGGCTACCGATTTTAATGAAATTTGGTATGGAGATAGCTTATACCTTGGATTAACACATAAGCTTATTTTCATCATCACCATTGTCACCGTTTTTCATCACCACGCGGGTACAACCGCAGGGCGCACCTAGTTAATCGTAATTTAAAAAAAAGATTTATAAGCAAGCCTTGAAAATAAAATAACTTTTACATAAGTTTCAAATTTGTCACTTGCAACCCATTAGCAACAGCGAATTGTTTGCAACAACCGTGAGAGTCTTGCGGAAACTGTCGCACCGCACTAAGCTAAAAGATACACATCGTCCACAATTCCCATACTGTGTTGTGTAATCGACTATATGGGCAGCTTGTTGCTTAACCGTTTTGTATTTTATTCTCATGAGCTTAAGTTTAATAGGTTTATTTTAAATAAATGTTATGTTAAAACATTTATATATTTCATAATTACGTTGTTTAACAAACTATAAAATTTAAATTAAATTTTAACAACAATCTGAATTTAAGACGCCATAAATATACACATATCGATTTTTTTTTAATGATTTATATAAACTTGCAATAAGACGTAGACTACGTTATCTCGGAAAAGTTTAGTTCCCGTGGGATAATTTAGGTAGCGGGAAAACCGTAATCCATGCAGGCGAAAGCGCGGGGCGCTGCTAGTTATGGCATAAAAGTCAGTAAGAATGAACGCAGACATGCTATCTGAATCTGAAACTAGAAATCTGTATTATCACATTTAGTTAATCTCCCTATTTTTCAGTTTTACGAAAACAGCTAATTTCAAACAAAAGAAGATAATCATAATACCGACAAATATATTCCAAAAAAAAACAAAATCATGAAGCCGTAAATTGTTAGTCATTAAACGGTCATGATTTTTATTTCAATATCCATAGTTGTTGATTATATACGAATATATTATGTACTAGCTGCGCCCCGCGGCTGTACCCGCATGGTGATGAAAAACGATGAAGATGGTGATGATGAAAATAAGCCTATGTGCTTATCCAGGTTATAAGCTACCTCATTTTATTCGCATAAGTTTAAGCGCTATTTGCCAAAAATTTCGGGAAAGCTTTGATAAATCTAGTGATTGATCTCACTTGATGGTCAGTAACGATGTAGTTGAAGATGTCACGCTAGACCTAGAACTTTTTTACTGACTCTCAAGGACTGCTGTCTGAACACACCATGTATTTGGTGACAGTTTTTCAATATAGCAATATATCTCCTATTTTTCGCTCGTATTTTTTTAATAATGGCAATATTTCTTTAGGGGTTATTAAAATACTTATCTAATCTCTATTACCAACACATTAAAATAAACACTTCCATAAAATCGTTGATTGTTCAAACTTCGGTTTTTCCAAATCCTCCCGTCGCCATCGCTACGATAAATTACAAAAAATAATAGCCATTAGTGACATTTGTCCTCATTATATGCAAATGTTAGCGCTCTTGAGCAATTAAGCGTATGCAATTAAGTAGTATAGTTTTATGGTATAATGACTGTAGGACTATCGTGTGACATAGTCAGGTTAGTTAGGTACTGACGTGGATATATAGTAAATAGTTTGACAGTAGACAATCTTTAGAATTCTTTTAGGCATTTAAATGAGTGTGTTTTTAGTGGTATGGTACTCTGTGTTCATGTTTTTCTTTACAAAAAAATTATCCCCAAGTTTAGATAGGTAAGTTTTCACACTAATCATATTTTATATCAAAAAATGAAAAACTGGCAATAATTAATCCAAATATAATTTAAGTGCTACGTGTCGCTTATAAGTCCTGTGATTTTACTAGGCTGTGACAACACACACGTTAAAATCAAGAGGGGGGGGTTAGTACGAGAAACTTCGCGCTCTCACTGATATTGTTACCCGCATTCATCTCCAGTATTTTCGAGACACAGTCAAAGCAACCTGGTCGTACTGCGTAAACTTCTCAGGTGACAATGTAACTGTTAATTTATATAAATTAAATCATTGCTGTTTTTGTATTGGTAAGTGTTGCATTGTTGTCATACAAAAATAACTACTTTAAAAAAGTATTTATAAACTAAAACAATAATTTAATAAAGCAAAATGTATACGAAAGAGATCTAATTACCTTCTGTTGTATTTTTTCTGTGTACCTGATTGAACCACTAAAGTTTTAAACTGCCCTAATAACTATTCCGAAAACCTGCCAGGGTTATTATCGCCAAAACATTTAACAATAATTTGTATATAGTTATATAATTTATATTAAGTATATAGAAATATCAGAATAATATAAATTATATAAACCTGTTTTAATTGTACTTTTTTTCTTTTGTTGCACTCGTCATAAACATTATCAGCAAATTTCGGCTACAAGACAAAGTTTCTCAGAAAACAGTATGGTAAATGTACCATCAAGGGTGATAAGGTCACTAAATTAATGTAATTATTAAGCTATTTATAAATCGTTATGCCATAAAAACGCAAGTTTTTGCGTGCTTAATAATTTTGTTGTGGCAACAGAATGTCTGTCAAGATGGAGAGATGGAGGATGGTTTGCTAATTTGACACTATTTGCGTTGCTGCCAACATAACCGCATTGGAACTATTTGGTGAAACGCACTCTAGCAACATTTTCAATAACGTGTTTTAAAGGTGATTTTGCCTAGCGCATTTTTTTCTCGTGGAAACTTAGTTCTTGAAGTTATAAAGGAATGATGGCTACCCGAGAATTTATGCAAAATATGTTGTCCTTAATTGAATCACGCCATTAATAAGGCAATGAATTAATTAACACATTAAGGCCAGTACACGCTTTCATTACAATAATGATCGTTCAGCGACCCAACATTGACTTTCAATTTGCATACAATTGTCGTATAAACTAGTCTATCGGAAATTGAGCTCTATCGTAGAACAAATAAAATTACTTTTGTGTAATTCATGTTTGATTGTAGTGTGTCTAAATGTCACAGAGCTATGGAAATTGCCCATGAAATTAATCTTCTACGGACTATCACTTTGTTTATCCCACGATTATTAGCCTCGAATATTGTTGATCATTTTCCTGTTTTTTGCACATATTTGCGAAACTAATTTCTTTAGACATATACATAGCACTCATAGCAGAGTCAACTGTGAAACTCAAGCGACGAACTCCTCTGTCATGCCTTGGATGGGAGAACGCTAGTGGCATTTTCACCTGAGCGCTTTCTTGTTTCGGCATGTTAAGCCGTCAGGTATTGTCTTAGGGTAACAGTCGTTCGGCAATGTCAGAGGCCCTTGGGCAGTCCGAATATTTTGATATTGGACTAGCCCTGGCCTATATCTCTCAATGCAATGTCTCTATGTACCTAAGTAAGGTAAAAAGTATATATTTTAAATAGATTTAATTTCTGGCATAACAAAACTAGGAGACAGAAGTCGGATTCAGTATTTTGTGCTCTCTTCTCCCTCTCTCTTTTCCTAATGTACTTCAATAGCCGTTATGAAACGGAACGGACGTGAAACCCACGAAGAGGACTTTGAGGTTGCTCTACAGAATTGAAACGAAATTATAATGACCAGCTAATATTAGGTGAACCTATGAAAATGCCGTTTTTCATGAAATATGTGAACGAAAAATTACACAAATGACAAATTTTCAAAAAGAATTCCATATTTCTATTAAATATAGAAATAATTTGAACTTAGAATTCTTAGCAAAAGAAGAAAAAAATGGACTTTAAAAAGCCAGTACGGCAGAACGGCAATTTCATAGTTTATACGTTATTATATAAGGTCAAGTAGTGCATAGAGCAAATATTAAAACGTACAGTAACGCGATGTGCCTGACTGGTTCTCGAGTGGAGATCACAGACTGGAAAGAATACAAATACAAATAACTTTATTTTACATACATTTGTGGTTTATAATTCATACGTGAGCGTTCTTAACTTAATACAAATTCCCATCAAATCATTTTCTCGATACCATCATAATCAAACTTTGTTAGCCATGTAAGTATTACATTTTTAAATTCATTATTGCTTAATATTAATAAAAATAAATAATTAATAAAAAAAATTTGTTTAATATTCAATTCTTTATCTATTAAATTATATAACCGCGATGAACAATTCCTTCATACTTTTTTTGTTTAAATGTTTTTTTCATTTTGGGAATGGGACAGCGGTTCACCCTTTTGTGTGTATTTACTAGAAGAGGCACAGTTTTTCTATGATAACGACGTAAACTTTCGTAAATAAACAGTTTTCTGACACTGAGAACCGCTGCTTTTACATAGACATCTATTGTTGGATAAAGAAATAAAAAAAATAGCACAGAGTGTACAGATACAATTTAATAACATCCGCAAAGAGTGAAAATCAATAGAGGTATATTATACAAAGCATTAGTTATTAAGACGACGAAAGTATTTAAAAAATCGTAAAACAAGTAAAGTGTAGTAGGTAAATAAATAAGGCAGTAGATATTTAATAAAAATAATTTAATTGCACTGTACGAGTGCTCCAATGAATTAACTTGGTATCCTGTGGATAAGGACCTTATCATATAATTATAAAGCTAAATTTGAGTTATATAACATTCTGATGGACAACCTCCATGTAAATATAATTATAAAATATATAGAAGGAACAAGCAAGATCCTCGTAGCCTTTGGAAATCAATAAAGGAGGCTAGTGTCCAAGAAGATATGGCCCTATGGCTAAAGATATGAAAATAATTATGAAATTTTTAGCATACATAATGAATTTTATTGCGGACTTATTTATCGATCTTATACATTCATCGGACGAGTGTAGTTTGATACGGTTGTTACAAAAGGTACTTCCTTCTAAACGCATAATAATAAAACAATGCACCCAATATTTTACCTGCAGTCACGCAGAATTTTGTTCAGCATCCGTTACGGTAGGATATCTATTTTGAGTACTGGCAACATTGTCATCCTGCCACCGGGTGCGATGGCGACACCGCTTTTGGCGCCAACGCGCGTGCCGCCATTGTAAACAGCCAATTGCAGGCCGTTCGAATTTCAAAAACATCGCCAACCGACGTGACGTAGTATCCGGTGACGATCCGTTTTAGCAAATCTGTTAACAGAGATGGTTTTGCTAACGGCGATAAAATAAACAAACAACAGTTTAAATGGATTTATGGGAAGCAGTTACAACTCAATACGTTTCTTTCAATTTTAAACGTTTTTTTTTACACAAATGTAATGTAGGTTATGATGACATTCAAGAAATATAAATGGAACTATATAAATACAAATACCATATTATTTTAGTACCTAACATATGCAGCCGTGTAAATGAAACGAAGGTTTGCATATTTGAAAAACGAACTCATACTTGCCAGTTCAATGGTGCAAATATTTCGGTGTTCTACGGCTTCATAGTTGTGACAGGTAAACAAGACTAGATAATTTGAAAAAAGTGGAAGTCTACAGTATCAAATTTTCTTAAAACTGATGATTGACGGGTAGGTATAAGCTTGTGCCGATTGGTTTATTAGCATCTTAATATAGCGGAAATGAGAATACAGAAAAGTCCAGACAAAAAAGATTTTACAAGACAGCACGATCTTCAATCCTTCACTCAACATTCAAATAGATTGCACAAAACAACCTACATGATTCCAAAACTTCCCAGAAAACTAAAACAAGGTCCGAAAGTCGTTGTCGCGCCAGGACGTAGCCTATGGCGAATTTCATTTATATGGCAACTCTAAAGGCCTCGAAAAAGTTAATAATTGACCGGTAGATTTATAGAACCCTTCGTATAAAGGCGTGGACAAACGCTTATGAGTTTCGGTCCCATTTTTCTCGTTCTTTTTTCGTCTGGGAGCCAAATTAAATTGACTCTGGGACCTTGTATGCGTCGCTGGAAACGGAAACTGGGAGGTGACAGTTGACTGTTTTGTTATTAAAAATTAAATGAGTTTTATGAAAAATGGGGTGAGTTGTTTATGTGTTTGGTACATTCACCTAAAGTTTGGGTTTCGTTACTTTGATTAAATTTGACTCTCGTGATTGTACAACAACAACAATTTGGTTGGCGATGGCTACAACCATTATTTACTTGTGTATACATAATTTGTGTTTTTATATAAAATTACAGATTACCTTATCTTTCAAGATTTTTATTGTTACATAAGATGTTTTTTTTAGTAATTACATAAATACAAAAGAGCTTATAGAGAGAGTGTATTTTTAACTTAAAAATATATTATAGTAGCTGCGCCTCGTGGATTCACCCGGATGGACCACTGTTTTCCCGCTACCTCAGTTATCCTACGATAACCATACATATTCTAGGTAAAAAGTAGTATATATACTTTTCCAAGGTCCCGTCTATATCTATACTAAAACTTATCAAATTTTGTTCAGCAGCTTAGTCGTGAAAACGTAATAAACTGAGTTACTTGCTTATTTTTATTTTAAATTAATTTTGGTGTATCCCATTGGAATCATTTCCAGGTTTTTCGGGGCATATGTAGCCTATTTGTTAATCCAGCGGGCCTATGATGCGACATCCGAGATAATTTAGCAAAAACCACGACATAAATCGCATCGAACGGGTGACGCACGACATCAATCGGGTGTCGCATCATAGCCCGGCAGGTTATAAGGTACCTAATTTATTCAATTTCAATTATTATTCAAATCCGTCAAAGGCGTACAGGACGAGCACACATACAGACATATACCCAAACTTTCGCATTGGTAATAAAGATAGTACTAGCCTAGGAAGTTTTCATTATTATTTCGTTTTAACAAGGTTGTCAAGTTTTTGTTATCTTCTGTACAGAGAAGAAAAAAACCCAGTCAAGGCCAAAACCAACTCACCTAGGATCCCTAACGTCCTTAAAGAAACACTATGTTAATATATTTTCTCTTAGTTAGATAGGTGTACTAACTAAAGAAATAAAACCTAAAAAAATAGCATAGCTTAACATTAATACGTATTGACTGTAGAGTCTCATTTACATTGGGTTGCACTGTCAAAAAGATGATGCTAGTGATACTCTTATTCAACGAAATTCATAAAATTTAAGATAAGTTTTTAAATAGTTACGATAAAGATTTGCACTTTATCGTAACTATTTAAAAACTTATAATAAATAAGACACATAACAATAAAAATTCTAAAATTAGGCGTTTTTATTAAAATTACGAGTCGCCACTTATTTAGTACTGACTAAAACTACCAGCAAATTAATTGGCCAGCAATTAATGAAAACTCGTCTAATTATTAGAGATAGCGTCTTATGGATTTAAACGAATTTGAATGTCAGCGAAAATAGAATATGAGATATTTCATTCTGAAGAGTTTTAGTGAATTTTAGGTAGCTAGAGTGATAACAGAATTAGGGCTTATGTCTGTGAATAAGAAGATGTTTATCAATTTAATTTATTTGCTTCCTCAGCAGTACCCCATCTAAGTACTGTTAATGACACTGCCAAATATATCGTCTACCACCCTACATTTGAAAATCTTTTATCATGATAAAACAACAAGGTTGATTTTCGTTTCCATAAAACTATAACAGGTTCAGGCTAGATATTTTTTATTTTGGGATAAAGTGACGGAACAAGCAAAAGGCCCACAGAATGTTAAGTGGTGTCTGCCTACAGACAGATACAATTCGTAAAGAAATGCACTGGGCGCGTCACCCTGAGACATAAAGTCTCATTATGCCTGTAATTTCACCGCAAACCATACCCTTCAAACCGGAACACAGTAATGCGAACACTACTGCCGGGCAGGAGAAATAGATATGGTGGCAGAACTTCCCCGCTCTCACACAGAGTGCTATACCCGTACCTACTACTAAACTTTTGCAAAATTGGCAGGATATTATTTTTGTCGACTGTACATATGTACAGTTAACAGAAACAGCGTCATCATAGTATAAAAGAGCTTATGACAAGAATTCCCATGTCCCGATTGTGAGAATGTCATGCTGATTATGCATAAATAATATCTATTAAAAAAACAATATTTATTCAAATAGGTTTCCTTTTCTGCACGGACAAACCTTTAAGATCTTTTTATTATCCAATTAAATATTTGCATAATTGACTCAATGACAATTTCGCATTCACTAGAGTCCGAAAGGTCATGATGATACCTGGCAAAAAATTGTCATTCTAGCTGGATTCTAAACAAAAATAAGTTTTGTCGTCCGGGAAATAGAGTCTAAGATGTAAATGTGCAAAATAGCAGATTGTTTTATTAAAATGTAGATAGTAAAATTTGCATAATTTGAACTATTATGAGTTTCCATGCAAATGAAACAATAGACTGTCGTGTGACAACAACGACAATTGCAGATGGTATTAATGATACCATAAGAATTAATCTCTACAAGCCTCAGGTAACCGCACATAAAACAATTCCAAAAAACGCATTTTTCAATGTGTTGATGATGGATAATCGATATGCGTGCAAAATGCCTAAAATCACCTTATTTAAATAAAAGTGTTCTTAAGCATTTATTGTTAATATTTTTTTAAGAAAGGCAATATTTGTTTATACATTTCTAGGGTTCCATGTCGTACTAGAAAATGATAATCCATATCGCTAATCGTCATCCACCACGCATCACACGATCCATCTTTTTAGTACTTATCTAAGTTAAAACGGTTGTAAGAATTGAACAGTATTAGGTACTAGATAGAGCCCTGACATTTTTACAGATAGAAGTTAAGGCAAATATTTATAAATAAAAATATGTGTATATATGTTTTGTATTATACAAAAATATGTTACTCCAAGTCACGTGGTGTTTATATTTTTAACCGACTTCATATTTTTGCAGCCAGAGCCCTGAAATTTCTACAGATAGTAGATAGTTAAGGCAAATATTTATATGATTTAAAAATATGTTACTCTAAGTCGTGGTTTTCATACTTTATTTTTGCACTATCACTAAAACTCAAAAATATAAACTCATTTCAATAGTTCAGTTCGCTTGATAAGTAACCTTTGCGTAAATGTTTCAGTTGTACGAATCACCAAATTAAAATTAGAAAAAATGGAATAACAGCTTTAAAAATAACGCACACAATGAAAACTAATATGCATACTTGTTACATAAGCTAATTAACACGGTGATTTACATAATTACATTGGCATTTTTGAAAGAATAACTTCGGACCTGAACCTACGACTTCTGAATACAGTCAGCTTAGCCCTTCACTACAGTCTATGGATTGGATGTTTTTTAAATCTCAAATGTAGCCGAATATATTCTTTCAAAATTTTAAAGAAATGTTCCGCCTGTAAATACGAGTCTATTACACCCACATACGTATACTGATACGGAACCTACAGTGTTCTCAGTCTGACTAGCGCTTAGCCGTGTTTTTCATTGTTATTATAAGATAATAATATATGTATTAAGCTGGTAACTGTAACTCAATTATTTTCCATCTTCTCTATTCACATTTTTGTAAACTCATATATCATACATTACGCAACACAAACACGTCACAGTATCTAGGTTGCAGTAAGTCACCTACCGATTCTAAAACGACGAGCAAAGCCGTAAAGCTCTCATGGCTATATATCTCACCGAATTAAATGGCTGTAAATCCATCGATGTGCTTTCAGCTTTGCTTTATTTAGTCCGCGGAAGCGTTGCCTGTGGCCTATATGATGAGATGAGAAGTAACAAGAAAGAGGAATGGAAAAGGCATGCATGGTCTCACCCTGCGCGACGTGATTGCTGTAATGAGAGAAGGGAAGGGAAGAAACAGGAGACATGGGCGGGACAAACTGCAAAAATCGAATGGATCAATTATCCATCCGATTATTTTTGAAGAGCAAACCTATTTACCGGCGTTGTGCAATTTTGTATGGGGAACATATGTTAAACTTGCATCAGATCGTAAGATCGTCTGATCGGCAGGACCGCCGTTGTAATATAAACTTCAATGTGTTACGAATAAAGAACATTTTTGTTTGTCGGTAGTTTTATTTGATAAAGTCGTTTGTCAAAAGTATTATTGAGTTCGGTTATCAAAACGCCATACAGAGGCAAGATTTCATTGATTTAAAAACGTCACCATCCCACTAATATTATAAATCTGATAGTTTGGATGGATGGATGGATAGATGTCTGTTACTCAATCACGCCGTCAGAACGGCGGAACGGATTTGGATGAAATTTGGTATGTAGATAATTCAGGTCCCGGAATAACACATAGGCTACTTTTCGTCATCATCATAAATCATGTTCAAGTTTTCACTTCTGCCGGCACTCCCGGAGTGCAACCGGTTGCTTTTTTTTCTTTTAAGTTCTATCCCGATGCCGGCTCGAGGTTGAGGACTTTTGTTCTTCTATACGGATCTACTCTTCTATAATGGTATCTCGTAGGAAAAGACCGAGCAAAGCCCATTGTGCATCTTCTAGCTAGCGTAAAAGACCAACTCGTTATAAATTAATAATTATTTCCAAAGATATTATTAGAGACTTAAGGACTTGTCGGTCGATACAAAAGTCCCTAAAATAAATTTTATATGATTAACTTGCAAGCTGATAAGTCACTGATTCACCAACTACGTCCTTGCTGTAACCCTCTCTCGAGAACACATAAAAAAACATGTTTTCCACTGAGCTCTGAGGCTGAACAGAGTGCGTGTAACCATTTCAGCGACTACATTAAGACATAAACCATGCTTCAGATTCCACTGAAATTGCTCACGGTTGCTCGCGGGCTCGCGGCATTCTATAAAATCGGACGCACTCGACGACTTGGCTTCTATTTCGGTAAAAATAAATAAATATGTGAGCGTGCGCCGCACTTGTATCCAAACAATGATGTTGTAACACTGGAAATGACATGGAATTACCAATCTTCTGAAGATTCTCTTTTTTTGTAAGGAGGTGGAATAATCAATTTTACTTCTACCGTCGGGATGCCTATTGACCTTCATAATGTGAAAGCAATTAGCCTAAGGACGATCGACACACATGTAAACCACCAAATCAGACTTTTTGGCAGATTTTCTTTCTCACTTGGTTGGCTTACCCCTTATATATTTTAAAAAAAGGAAGATTGGTGCTATCTAAAATAACGTAACTATATAGTGAAATAGAAAGAACTTCAAGCAAACGCACACCCAGTTGTTGGTTTTAGCTATATTTGTGTATGTTGTGAAAATAAAAACTTTATTCATGCCTAATTATACAAATATTTAGTGAGAACCATACGTGCTGCACAACCGCCAGCCCTATTACGTCTAAAACAAAAAAAGAAGTTCACAACATAGAATAAAGAACCTTCATCAGGATAACTTATCAGGACTGCCGAGTATCAACATTGCGTACGTTTCTAGAAATAACCTTAAATTTCATCATATGCATACAATTACCTACATTCACAAACATTTAAAAGATAATAAGGAAACTACTTACTTATTTTAAAAAAACATTAACACAAAAATACAAATTCACATTCACACCGAATTCCATGTTCTCCGTCAATATTGGATAGTATAACCGATACCTTCAGAATCCATTTAAACTTAAAACACAACAACATATCAAGCTACATACAACATACAACGCGCGCTCGTGCAATGCCATTGATTTATAAAAAAACCTTTTATAAATAAATGTGCAATGGACACATAGACATCGCTCAGGGAACGTTATCTCGGAACGGTTGAGAACAGTGCGACCGCGAGTGCCATCAGTGCTTCAGACACGCCTCTTTTGATGGTTTTTGTGCAAGTGTGGAGCAATACAAAAATAGTTATTTCTATATCTTGCAGTGGTTGATGTTTAAATTCTACTTTAAAAACGTAACACAGAACAGTAGGTAGGTAAGCGCCCCACGCCGATCATAAGTTTGTGGCCTTGTAATATTGTTACAATTTATATTCTGTTATAATTGAGGCAAGATTTTTTCTTTGATAAATTTGTAAAAGGGATAACTATGGCACAAACATTTAATTATTTCAGTTATAATTGGTTTTTATTTTCGAATTTCCTGTTTTATTGTCACCAATCAATCAAACAAGATACAAGTGCCACTACCACGATAGATTTTTCGTGTAAGCCAGAGTTGATAACCCTAACGCGACCGCCGAGCGTAGGTATGAAAAGCTAGGTCTACATACATGAGACAACATTATCAGTGTACAGAAGACACTGATAATGTTGTGTTAGTTAGACCATTATACCATTAAACCGATACTTACGGAAACACAGTAAGTGTCGGTTCCATTTACACTACATCTATGATCACCGCACGACAACCCCTCCAAATATAGCGGCACTTGATAACGACGTATTAGAGGAATACATGTTTCAACGATAAGTGTTCCGTATAAATATAGATCGAGAATTATGATTCGAGATTATAAGAACACATTTTGTAATTATTGAACGGAGACAGGCTTCCGGCGTCTGTGAGACACTGATTAAGTACTAGTTACTATTACGGATAAAGTTACACTACTGTTGGGAACTGTAGTCTACCTCGTTTAGCTCCCTCCCGCTGTTTCACTTGCGCGTTTCCCGCTACCTAAAATATCCTAAGAGACCCGTAAATTTTTGCTGAAAAATTTATCAAAATTTCGATTATATTGACTGGCCGGTTGGCGCAGTTGGTAGCACTCTGCCTTCTGAGCCGCTGGTCCCAGGTTTGATTCCCGGACAGATCAAACATTTGTGTGTGTGAACATGTCTGTTTGACCTGTGTCTGGGTGTGTATATGTATATAGGTAAGCATATATCAATCATCAGTATACCATAGTACAGGCTCTGCCTAGTTTGGGACCTGAAGACCTTGTGTGAATGTTAATAAATAAAAAAATAAAAACTTATTTTTGAGCTAAACTTTATCCAGTTGCATTTAGTTGCTCTGGCATGATGGAGTAAAAATAACAAACGTCTATCCATCCAAACTTTGTACTATTCTTTATGATCAGGATATTCTGGATGTTTATAATGTTAATGTGAATTTGATACCAGAAATGAATTAAATTTGAATATATTCTTTAAAACTACCTTTATTAATAGTTGGTAGATATATACCTATACATAACGCATACACACTCACACCCCCGCACGTCATATAGAACTTCCTGTAGTGATTTTTTTTTTTTTTACATATTATAAGTTTGCGTTTGACAACTGTCTCACCTGTGTGTCACATAAATACACTATACCATACACAATCATACACAAACATCAAAGACCCATAAATAAACATGTATCGCTCATCACACAAATGTTTGCCCTGGCCGAGATTTGAACCCGGGGTCGCAGTTCTATAGTCAGTGTCACTGATCAATGGGCCATGACGACCGTCACATATTCATAGCCATTATAGGACTAAGCATTAGAGCCAATTTTAAATAATTTGTCATTTACGACATGAAACAGACGTTCCCGCTAATGTCAAACATGCCGTTAAATTAAAACCGATGCGAGACTCAGTAATCGACGGAGGAGGCTTGGTGACGCCCATCGCGTTATGCTGGCTCCCTGGTAGGGTCACCATCTCTTCCATATTTAAGTTTCATTTGTCTTAATATTGCAATCTTAATCATTAAGACTACATTTATCACACTAATATTACAAATACAAAAGTTAGTGTTTGTGTGTGTATGCATGTTGGTTACCTATTCACGCCTTAATGGCCTGATAGATTTGAGTGAAATTCGGAATTAAGGTATCTTAAAACCTTAATTAAAACATAGACTACTTTTTACCCCGCGAAAATTAAAAGTTCCCATGAGATATAAGAAAAGTAAATCTGTCTGTCTGTTACGTTTTCACGCCTAAACTGCTGAACCGATTTTGATAAATGTGGGTATAGAGATAGGTTGAACCTTGGAGAAGGACATGGGTTACTTTTTCTGCCGGAAAAATGTAGTTTCCATGGGAAAAATGAGATAGATAGAAAACGTAGTCTACACGAGTGAAACTTTGGGGCGCAGCTGTTTATTTTAATAATATAAAGATAAGACAAAGTCTTTTATTTCACATAAATAACACCAAATTACACAATGAAGACCTGTTTTAAGATTTCATATTTACATTTTTCACTAGGCAATGTATTCCTCAAAATATGTATGTGGGTACATTTATATACTCAAACGTAAAAACACAATCAGATGTATCAGACTATTGTTATAACATACATTTATGAAAAATAAATTGTATGTACGTCTATGTATGTAGACCTGCAATCTTAGCCATGACTATACATGGCTAAGATTGCAGGTACAAATAAATTAATTATTTGTTTCATTTCAGACACAAACAAGCACACTTTTAGAGTGTAGGTACATACGAGTATAAATAACTATCTGAATATAGATTCAGATAGTTATTTATACGCCACATCTGATCTGAATATAGATTCAGATAGTTATTTATACTCGTATGTAACTACACTCTAAAAGTGTGCTTGTTTGTGTCTGAAATGAAGAAGTAAATAAATAAATGTATTTTTCATATTTAAAAAAAAAATTGACTGTAATAAGACTTTTCTTTATACCTTCTTAATGCTAGTATGATCTATGGCCAGTAATGGCCCTAATTCTGTTAATCACTAGAACTAGCTAAAATTCATTAGAATCATCAATAAAAAAGAAATAGCTCGTTATATATATACGCTATAAATTCAAATTCGTATAACTCCATTTAATGCTATCCTTAATTTTAGACGAAATCTATTTAACTACTGGGTAATTGCGGCTAGTTTCAGTGGCGATTTATTTTACGTAAAACAACCGCAATTTCAATAAATACGTGTAATTTTAGTGCTCTTATGCATAAGTGTCATACTAATTTGGACTTTATTGTAACCATATAAGTACCTATTTATCTTACATATCATATTTTCCAGAATTTTAACTAAGTTTAGTTTAACAAGAGAATCACTACCAATATATATTAAATAATAATCAAAAATGATTTTCGAGCAACTATTAACAAGTAAAAAATGTGATTTTGCAAAACAAAAACTACCTAATGCAAATTTTATTTATTTATTTCATTTAAAGGAAGACAAACAGCCGTTATACATAATAGTTAAACTGATATAAAACAGGAGGCCAATTACAGGTCCTCACGAATAGCAACACTGATTTTAACTATTGAAATAATGCGAATTATATAAACTTGCTTAATATACTAGACCAATATATAGAACACTCGAAGCAGTACTTACCAAATAAAGCATGATATGGTTAGTACCGATCAGTCAAAAAATGTGAATTCTTGCAGAAAACTAGCGGAATTTATTGGGTAAAGATTTATTTGTTTAATTATTACATTACATATATATATACATACATATTACATAACATTAAATTTATTGCAGATGAAATCAATCCATGAAAGCAAATGTAAGCTCTATTTATGGCCTTTGTGTCAATTTCCCAATGATATTACCACAGTATTTACTTCACGTTGCCTTAGTAAAAAGAATTTAATTCCGTAAGATGGGCATCTACTGAAATATTAACATAATTTTATGACTGACTCATCAGTTTCGTGGTCTTGAAAAAGCTGACACATGTACATGAATTACATATTACAGCTGCCACCGATCATTCAACATTGTGTGACAGTATGAAACTAAAAAGTAGATCACTAATGAGTCTTACACAAAACGCCTTGTCACCCTACGCTAACGTGGGAACAGTATGCGCACACGCATCTAAATATGTACAAACTATTTAGTACTCTGTGGTTAAATCTTGGCAGGCGTGGTCGCGCAAGTGCTTTGTTTTTCAAACCATTTCCGGGCGTCATTTATGAAAATTACAATTTTTCTTCCTAAAATATACTAGATAGGTACCAATTTTTTTTGTAGTAACAAGTACACATTAGGATCAAGGAATAAAATTAGCTATCTGAAGCATCTTTAAAGCTTCTAGATAACGACTGAAAATTATGATTTAAACTCAAACGAATTCGAATCCTGCCTCTAATTTGAAATAAGAATCCTTTAATACAACCCACATTTTAGAATGGTAAGATTTGACTATTGGTAAAATTTCAAAATAGGACTTGAAGATGGGTTGTTTTGCCAAAATAGTAATTTTAATCATTATTTACTAATGAATAGCATCGTATTAGGAGTTTTTATTAGTTAATATATACGGTAATATAGTAAAAAACAACCTATTACCAAAGACACAGTATTCAGACGGCTGTACTTGAGAACTAGTGAATATGATAGGTCTAGTGGTTATACTTTCAATCACATCATCATCGACTATAGTGAGATAGTGGTCAAAAGCAAACAGATGTAATAGTATAAGTAAAAAAATTCAAACTTGAAAGTGGTAGCTAGCCAAATTAGTACTTTACTAGCTACAGCTTCGTTCTTTGTTAACCGACTTCAAAAAAGGGGGTTACACAATTCGACCGTGTATACATATATATATATATTTATATACATATATATATATTTATATACATATATATATATATATATATGTGTTCGCGCATAACTTTGTTCTTTACGATCCCAAATTTTGATGATTCTTTTTTGTTTGATAGAGTATGTTTCCGTGTTGACCCATTTAAATTTCATCAAAATCGGTTTTTGAGCTACACTCCAATAACTGAAAAGTGCTTCGCATACCTCAAAGATATTATAGTTGCGGGTACCGCCTTCAACAAGTTATTTCACACTTTTGAGTGTTGAAGTCAGCTCCATTTTATAGATACATTTTATATGCCGATACCTTTTTTGGATCATATATTACTATTCCAGGTTACGAGGCACGTTGGCGGCGGAATGGATTATTTGAAAATCCAACCACAGTGGAAAAGTGTTAAACGGGAACTCATAGGCCATGGAGAAGTAAAACTACAAGTATCTACAAAATGATATTACAAACCAATCGTGATCTAAATAACACTGTCCCCTCAAAGAAACCCTTCAAAAAACACTAAAGCACCGGCCTGCAACAAAAACTCATAATCGATTACGAGGTTCGATTATAATTCGAATCGATTATCCAATAACTCGGGCTCCGTGTCACCCGAAACAAATCGATAAAGTTCCCAAACAATGGGTATTTCTTCATCAGCGACAAAAACGGAGAGTGTGCGGACGAAATATGGGATTATAGAATTATAAATGGCGATACATAAATCGGTGTACAGGTTGTTTCATTTTAAAATGCAATTCTATATAGGTACGACAGTAATATACTTAGCCGTGATAAGTATGTTCCTACAATTTATGAATGTATAAAACACGGGAGTTACGTTAGTAATTAGTTAGTAATAAGTCAGAGGGTTCCGACTATAGTTTCAACCACATTCGGTGGTCTTTTTCACGGAGAATACGGGGTGCTCGCGGTTCGCCTAGTACTGTGCGTACTAGGCAAACCGTATTCTCCTTGAAAAAGACCACCGAATGTGGTTGAAACTATAGTCGGAACCCTCTGACTTATTACGTGAGTAATTCCCGTGTTTTATACATTCATAATGTGTCAAAACCGCGTCAGTTTTAATAACAAAAATGTTCCTACAACCTATTCTTTAACTCTTTCACAACCAATAAATAAAAAACTTAGTAAATATTCGTAATTGTACTGATCGATAGTAATAATCCCTTATCATCCAAAACCTATATAGTCTTACCCCTTTTAACTAGAGATAATAAACAACACTGCAGAAGTCAGGGCTATTTTATTTTTAAAAGACTGACCTTTTTAGATCCATACGGCCAAGGTTGGTGAAAACAAAAGTGTTTTCGTTGCTTAACCGACATCAAAAAAAGGAGGAGGTTCTCAATTCGACCCGTATGTTTTTTTAGTATGATTATTTATGCTTTACAGTTCTAGTTTCTAGCTAAGTACATATCACAATTATACCTAATTAGGGCTACAAGCAATGATATTGTGTTGAAAAATATTCTTTAAATTAATTCAGGGCATCGCGTAAGCGGCCAGTCAATGTGATAGTGCGTTTTAAACAAGAGGGTTCTATAATTTAAATTGTTCATATTGTACAACACAAAAGAGGTTTATAAACAAGAAATATAAATAAATAAAAACCTCGACAAGCAAAAATCTGTACAGATATTTTGCAATGATAAAACTAGATACTTATTGTAATATTTCTAACAAAAAATTACGAATATCATGCGTAATGCATAATATAAAGCATATATCCAACAAATCTGTTCATCTGTTTGGGACCTAGGGCGACAAACTGATAACGACATGCAAGAATTGACCATCTTATGTACACAGTTATATGCAATAAACATATTCTGTATTCTGTATTCTGAATATACGGACTCACGTCAAACTTATTACACTCCATCTCTTATGCACGCAGGTTCTAATTATTTCTTACGTAATTTGGGGTTGTTTCATTAATCGAGCGAAACGTGTGTCAATCGGCAGATTTAGTTTATTTTTATACAGGAAAGCTTTAGTTTGTGGTATTCTAAAGGTTCAATTGATTCATAGTCGGCAATCGTCTGAAATTAATTAATCTTAATTTTCATGCATTTTATTAACAATATTATGTTTTATTTCATCTAGTCTAGTAGGTGTTTCCTTTCATTCAGCGGGTATGAGGTGATTATGCTAGATACTAGACTAATGTCAATCACCATCAGTGTTCAAACACGAAATAAAAAGAAATAAAATAATCTTTAAAATTAAAAAAAACTTAATTTATAATATCAACCTGTATAGTGAAACTGTCCATGCATCAAGCCAGCGGGGGAGGGCGTTTAAAGAGCAGTTCGCCAGCGGGGCGCGGGCGCCGGCGCAACCTTTGTGCTTTTTTAATTTGTCTTTTTAATTTTATTTTTTAATTTTGTTCTTTCATTTCGTCTAGAGACGATGGAATAGAGAATTGTTGGATAGCATGGTTTAATTTTTTTTTAAAGTTTTATTTAATATTAGTTCAAATAATAGAGTCCTTATAAGGTATTATCTAAATAAAATAATAAAAAATTTAAGGAATTATCGTCACGCATGGGAATCGATGAACTAAGTCATGATTATTGTTGTATGATCTTACAAATTTATCTGATGATTTATGCTTACGAATAAATCCAGTGTGATTAATAACACAAAAGAATCAATTACATTTGCCTAATTTACATAGGTGGTACCTGAGAGTGAGGTAGGGAGGTTCCATAGTTGTCAATCCGTTGACTCGTTACAGTGGCTAAGAGGTTACATGTGTTTTTTTTACAACGCTTGTAAACGCATTTACAGAATAAATATTAATAACGGGAGAGACCGAGCTATGCGATTTCTTGAGAGGACACCTTAGAGATATTTTGTAAGCGTAAAATTATCCAACTTAAGCTGCAACGTACGTACTAGTGACCCTATCGAGTTGTTTAATAAAATCAACTTAACACACACACACGCACGCACGAACACTTTCTCACACTCACACACATTATTTTTATAAGTATAATTCTTACACGAAACACGAAAGAAGTCCTGCACTTTACCTGTAACTGAACCTAAGCTGGAAGCAAGATTGTTTTGGGAGCAAAAAAGAGCACTACGTTGATCCAAGACAGAAGAGAGTGAATGTTTTTGGAAACCGATATTGATCCCACTAATAATAATAAAATGAAAGTTTGGATGGATGTTTATTATTCTTTCACGCAAAAACTGCTGACCGCATTTGGATGAAATTAGGTATAGAGATATGTTACACGCTGAAATAACACATGGGTTACAGTCTCATGCTCCTGTAATTTCACCGGAAACCATACCTTACAAACCGGAACACAGTAATGCGAACACTTCTGCCTGGTGATGGAAATAGGTATGGTGGCAGAACTTCCTCGGACGAACTCTCACATAAAGTGCTACTCTGCTTTTATTTTACTGATTATGCTACTCGAAGTAGACACCAGGATGCCACCAAAATATCATACACTAAAAAGTAGTATAAATCATAAATAGCTACTAAATTATCTAAGTTTCATGCAACAAACTTTCAGAAACCACCAATCATGTATATGTACGAGAAATATAATTTGTCATGAGCTGATATTACAATAAAACATTAGAACGATAATTTGAATTACGTGACTTTAGCTTCTTATACAAAACTGTACGCAACCAATTTGAAACGGACGACAACCTATTAAACGTATGTTTATTTAATCTACCTACAGCTGCGTCGACGACACAATTAACATTGCCAAACGAGAGATTAAAAAAATAAACAGTATTCGATAAAACGGGCCGGTCATTCAACACCGGGTGAAAGTCCCGGTTAAAGCTTTTAAACGTGACAGTGACAAAAGTGACAAGTTGACATCGACGTCCGTAGCCGTCGGAGACGGTTAATTTAGTTGCGTGTGGGTGGCGCGTTCGTCGCGTCTCGTTGTGTTGTAATTGATGGACTAACCCAATGTTAAACGGTTGATTAGTGGATTCAAAGTGCTTCAACATGAACTTTGACCAGAAATTGTGTAGCCCGTGAATGCCTATAATTAAATATTTGTAGTGTGTAACGAATACACTATAAACTCTATGACTATGACACGCAAATATTTCATAACTAGTAATGGTTTCTACAAATTAGATCAGTTCATGGATATGAAGCTTTTAGAAAAGTAATTTTAATGATTTATAATAAAAATGCTCTTGCTCTTTATCTTCACATCTATTTATACTTTCATATGGAGCAGTCCTTAAAGTATATTATTAGGTTAATAAATTTAAAAAAGATTAAGGAATTGTAAATGACTTACCGAGATAGATTTCATTTTCGATGAAATTTTCGTCAATGAAATCGAAGGTAGAATCACGGTGTGGCCGTTTGATTGATAGCTTAGTTCTAAGAATGTTGTAGTTTCTTGGTAATAAGACGAAGAGTAATCACGAAGAGGTTACAATAATATTAATAAGGAGAAGAAGATAGTTTAGCCACTAAACAATCTTCAATGTAGGGTAAGGGACAAATGTTTCATGGTAATGCTATATTTTTAATTGCTGGTTAAATAGTTTGGGAAACTGGCTGATTCGGTTAAACGCCGATTTTCCGATTTGTGACGCAGAGTCTGGGTCGTGTTGCTTTTGCCAGAGAATACATTATAGTTTCAACATCTTTCGCGACGAGATGCCAATGACCTGAGAATTTCGATTTGAAATTGTAAAAGCTGTTGACAAGACACATGATTTTTAGTACAATATTCATATCTTGTACCTATTAAAAATAAGTAGGGGCAAAAAGGGCAGACTCTATCTACGAGTAATTTAGATTGAATATTTATAGTTTTTACAGTCAACATATATGGGTGTTTTTTTTACCCTGATTGTGGGGCTATGTTCAAATGCTGGCACATAATTTTCCCTCAACGTAACAATTTTTGCCTCAACGTAACAATTTTGCCTCAACAAAACAATTTTGCAATGAAATGGAGATTGCTGCCAGAATTTCTGGCTTTGATAACTGATAGCAGCTGAGAATGTGAATTTGAGCTATTTATAATAGCCTGGCAACGGCTAGTGGGTTGCCCAAGTGTCCGATCAGTAGCTTTAGCAGGTACTCTATATAGTGTGAGGTATTGCAATTATGTTCTTATAATGGTATTGTTTTGTATCAAATGTGATTGCGATCTAGCGTTCGAAATTTACATTATATAGGTGTAGGTACTATAAAGTAAGATAAGAATAAAGGCGCGTACACACAAGATAAACAAAATACAAATGTTTTATTCTAATCCTGTCTAGTACACTTTTTTATTAAATTTTATCACAATATTTGTGATGTAAGTCAGCGCCAAGCTTCAAATGTTTCTCTTTTCATGTTTTCCATACGCAATGATTGCAGTCACTTTTTAATCCCATCACAGATGTAACAGCAGTTACTTGGCTCACACTTTATGGTTGATTATCGCCGCGGCACCACACAGGCGTCACACATCCCGGGATCGGATGATACGCCACAACGACACAAAGGGCCGGGTCTCTTCATCAAACACGATGACGCTACATAAGCGCGCTTTTTGTGACACTAGTGACACTGTATGAGTAGGGTCACCACGAAGTAACCAATTGTGGGATAAAATCAAATTTATTTAAACATTCGTAGTCACTAGCACTTTTGTTAAAACTGGGATAATTATCATTATTTGCAGATGGATGCGACTTTCCGATATTTTGGCAGTGCAGCAAGAATTGCAGTTGCAGTTGGATCTTTTACATTTTATGCTATATGCAAACAAATCCATTTTACCTTCTTTCTTTTTCGTTATTTGCGTTTATATGATTTCTATCAATTTTCGTACAGCCATTGTCACACACGTCATAAATATCGATTTTAAAATTTAATGAGTCTCTAGTCACGGCACTAATTAAATCCCAAATAATCATCTCCATAGCCATGCTAATAATTCAGTTTTTAATTTCAACAAAATCAATCTATATCAAAAATAAATACCTGCTAATTAAAGGCTTCGGTTAACACGAGAACTTATTAGAAGTCAGCCAAAAAGTTAGGCATTCTAGATAAATAAAAAAATAAGTTGGTTTTGGATATCGAAATCAATAAAAAGTTAGTGTGTCAAAAATAAAGAAAAGCTTTTTAATTGTTCCGATAGATGGCGCCTAGTGTCAGTTAACGGCTACTTTTTCTAATAGAACTCTTTAAGCTGGTGGCCATGTGGTCAAGGTGTACGACTCGGTAAGTACGAGTACACGGCTTTGATTTGGCCTGAGGTAATATTTGTGTCCGAATAAAATCCGATTCATGGCCACCGTATTATCAGGTAATTCATTCCCAACCTGTAGCCCGGGCCATTGTCATACGGCCTACAATTATAAAGCCCTAATGACGTTGATTAAGGCCCGCTGACCCGCTGGCTTCAGCCGGACCGAATCAAAAGAGCGTGATTGATTTTTTTCTAAATTTAAATGATGATTTCTGAGCAGTTTCCTTCAGAAATCATCATTCAAATTTAGAAAAGAATTCACTGTTATTAATTTAGTATCGTTTATCTGAACTTTTCATACAAGCCAGCTCAAAATTAGTATTTTTAAATTCTTGTTAGGTGTATTAGCATAAATATCATTATCAGCAATTCACGATGGTAGGGTACTTTCTAGATCCCATCTGGTTAGCTAACATCCTCAGCAGCTATCTTTAATACACAGTCAACTTTTTAGGTCTAGCGTGACGCATAAAACAAATTTCGTCATTGTTCATTAAATGAGATACTGGAAAATGCTATAGTTTTTTTTCAAATTGAAGTATAAACAAAAGCAGCAGCATATAGGCTGGTCATAATATTTTCCATTGTACCTCCACAAGCACTGGTGGATGCTCCGGAATAAAAAGGTCATCTCCGGGCTTCTAGTTGTCCATCCACCTCCCGCTTGGACAATCCAGGAACCGCTTGGCAATTACTGGTCTTCTTGTTTCCCTGTTTCTCGCTGGTTTAGATTGATATGCCTACATGTTAATTAGCTTTGGTAAGCTAATTAACATGTTGCTTTGTAGGTTGATTGATTATTCATCAATCATCAAAATATAATCTAATAATACATATAATCAATCAAATTTTGATTGTTTTTTTTTTATCACACTCATACCCCCGCACTAGGATTCCCTACTCCCTATTATCGCGGGAGGCATGGACACACACAATCACAACACACAAACACCCAAGACCCGGGACAAACACCTATACTCATCGCACAAATGTTTGCCCCTGCCGAGATTCGAACCCAGGGTCCCGGAGACACAGAAGTCAAGTCACTGACACTGACCACTGCGCCACGGCGACCGTCAAATAATTGGCAATCAACCGGCAATTTAATAATCAATCAATCAGTTATTTTTGAAAAAATACATTGTCCTACACATAACACTCCTACTAAATGTGTAAATGCTACGATAATAGGTAGATAAAGGATTGCATTTTATGTCACTATGAAGTCTCAAACTAGACTAGACCATGTTTCTTGAGGCTGAGTCGTGATGATTACACAATTAAAGCTTCTAGATTCCCAAATAATGTTAATTTTAGTACTTCTGACATAGGAATGAAAAGCTTTTATTATTTAAAAGACACAAAATTTATTCATTTTCCTTGACTTTAACTTTACTTACTTAAGTGAACCAATCGAAGGTAATAATAATAATAATATGGGACAACATTCACACAAAGTCTTCAGGTCCCAAACTAGGCAGAGCCTGTACTATGGTAACCTGATGACTGATATATACTTATATACATACTTATCTAATATACACATACACACCCAGGCACAGGTCAAACAGACATGTTCATACACACAAATGTTTGACCTGTCCGGGAATCGAACCCGGGACCAACGGCTCAGAAGGCAGAGTGCTACCAACTGCGCCAACCGGCCAGTAATGCGGAACCTACGACACAAGTATCATTTCTTAGTCTAGATTCTGCGCGTCAATACCTATTTTATCGAAATATATGTAAGTATACTTTTTACTATAATAAATTAAATTGAAATTGAATCAGATGCCATATAACAAATAAATTTACAAATAAATTTATAATATAAATTTGTAATAATTTAAGAAAATATGTTAGTAATCGTTTCAAAGTTAAGGTACTCAGTGTATTAAGCTATTTGTCTTAGTAGGTAGAATGAGTTTTTCTGGGTGAATAATTTACATTTATGTATTTCAATAATTTACAAAAATTAATGTTTACTCAACTATATATTTATATAAATTAAAATTATACAGCTGAAGAGTTTCTTTGTTTGTTTGGTTAAAAACGCTAATCTCAGACATTTGGAAGTGGGAGCGTCGGCTGTTAAACTAAAGGACGCTGACTTGATCCCCACCACAGCTTCAGGTGTAGGTAATCCCGTGACCAAATTCCCAGCACGGTGTTACGGTACTGTCGAATACCCGACTGGCTAGCTACCACCCTTAAGCTTAAAAACTTCAAACGCTAAATCTATACAAAAAATGTTTAAAAACCATTATTGGAATTGAAAAAATATGTTTGTGTTGGGTATTCCATTTATAGAGGGAAGCTTTAGGCTACATATCATCATGCTACAATATAATTATGACTGAGGTAAAGGGGAAAAACGTAATCCACGCGGGAGAAACTCGGGGCGCAGCTAAAGTAGAATAAAATAACCAAAAATATTCTTCTACATTCGTTCTATTGTATTCTGCTCCAATTTCCTAAAGATTGTTTCGAGGCGATGACAGTGCTGGTTTTTTCACTTTAGACAATACTACACTTCATTACTTGAATATGTATCTAAAAACAAACACGATAAGGATGATTTTCCATTAAAGTTTGGTTACTTGACCGCATTGCAAGTTTGTATCTGTCACCAAACTGTAGAACTCAAGAACCTTTGCAAAAAACCAACACAAAGGGCGCGTCCTCACACGACAAAATGACAAAAAATGGTTGGCATTTTAATTTTGCATGAAATGACTTTTTTGCGGACCACAGTGATGTGTGCATAAATGAATAACGTCTTGAGACATAGAATAAAATAAGATATGTAGGTAATACATTATATTATTATCTGGCACAAATATTAAATATTAATTATATTATTATTATTACTTATTTATTTTATCACACTCAGACCCCGCACTAGGATTGCCTGTGTCGCGGGAGGCATGGACACACAATCACAACCAAGACCCGGGACAAACACATATACTCATCGCACAAATGTTTGCCCCTGCCGGGATTCGAACCCAGGGTCCCGGAGACACAGAAGTCAAGTAACTGACACTGACCACTGAGCCACGGCGACCGTCAAATTATTAACTTTGCTATCCTAATAATCTTTTTCGTATGGGTATAATGGTGGTGATTTTCTTGTTCAACTAAACTAAACTAAAATCTGGAAAATAAGATTAGTAAGTATAGCTTATATAATAGTTATAAGTTCTTATATGTAAACGATAAGTCCAAATTAGTATCACACTTATTAAAAATCTGATATTTTTTTTAGACACATCTCGAAAAGACTACATCAATTTAAATAATGTAATTATAACCTAATGGATCTATGGAAGAATGTGAAAAGCTATGGTGATCGCTGACAATCAATCAGTTCATCTGCTTCTTTTCTAAAAAAGTGTAACATTAGACAAACGGTTGCCTATCCAGAACTAGAAGCAAAAAATGAATTAAAAAGAATTATAAAAAAAATCTTTCTAAGTTTGTTAGCTCCCATAACGACACCCAAAAAAGTGTCAAGTCACCTTCTTGTAATTTTGCAAGATATGACGCTGAGATATGAAAACACTATGAAAAAAAAAACTATGCGCCACCGCTACATGGTAGATATACCACCGTTACGCACGAAGCGTTTTGCTTCCACGTTTAAAATGCGTACTGCCTACTACTGCCAGGGAGTGGGTGGGAGTGAACTCACTGCCTGAGCCTGTGTTTCCCGGGACAACCCCGGAGTCTTCAAGTCGCGAGTGAATAGGTTCCTTCTAAGTTTACGTGCAACAACCTTACACCGCGTCGTCACTTAACATCAGGTGAGACAGTGGTCAAACGTAAAATTATAATCAGTAAAAAAAAATAACACGGATTATTTATTATAAGTAGGTATTATGAGTTTAAAATGAAGTTACTAGAGCAATAAAACATGCCCAGTCGACAAACGAAATGGTCTACCAGTTTTAACAAAAGTTTCTATAAAATCACAATAGAGGTAAGGTTTAACTTAGAAACTAGAACTTAATATTCTGACATCTGTCAGATTATTATTACACGGAAAAATGTACCTTGTTTTTTTATTACATCCAGTGATCTTCAACTAATAATCCATAAATAATAAATCTAATATGATTTTTTACGTTTGTATGCAATGATGTTTTACTAAAGATGACGTATATTCATACTGCGCGGTGCTCAGATTTTGTTCCTTTACGACATAAACATGCTTACTGCGACAGATAAAATATAATCATATTAATAAAGCCTTTATTGCTGCTATCTTCTTCCATTTATATAGTTACAATAAAAGTATGCCTAAGGTTTAGAATGTTAAGTGATTTCTTTTATATATATTAGTTTCCGCGCGCTTGTGCGACATCTACCCAATGATATTATAAGTTTATATGAGGTAGATGTCGCACAAGCGCGCGGAAACTGAGGCGGCAAAATTAAGTCAATTGTAGTAATTTTCGTTACGACGCATATTTCAAGCGCAAGTCTAAACATATAGCTATCCTGTTCTATATTATTTGTACCGTATTATCTGTCGCAGTAAGCATGTTTATGTAGTAAAGGAACAAAATCTGAGCACCGCGCAGTATGAATATACGACATCTTTAGTACAACATCATTGCATCTACCTCATATAAACATATAATATCATTGTTTGTATGTATTTATGCGGGAAACTTGGCGACGTCTTCTCGTCAAAAATTCTACAATTCTTGAACGAAGGTCTTCGAGTAGTGTGTGTTCCAGTGATGACTTACAGAACTGAAACGTTGTCTCTGACTATGGGCCTCGTGAGTAGCCTCAAATTCGCACAGCGAGCTATGGAGAGGGCTCTGCTCGGGGTTTCACTCAACGATCGAATCAGAAATGAAGAGATCCGTAGAAAAACAAAAGTCACCGACATAGCCCAGCGGATTGGCAAGTTGAAGTGGCAGTGGCCAGGGCACATAGCTCGAAGAACCGATGGCCGCTGTTGAGGTCGAAAGGTTATCGAATGGAGACCACGGACTGGCAAGCGCGTCCTTGTGGAAATCAATGGGGGAGGCCGTCCACAGCCTGTCCAGCTGTGGACGTCCTATAGCTGAGATGACGATGATGATGAAGAAAACTACCCACAATTGGCCAGCAATTGAATAAAACTCGTCTAATATTAGGGATCGTTGTACACTTATGTGTAGGACTACGTTAGTTTTTACCTACTTTATTAGTAGTATAGCGTCGTAAGCTTAACTCTAGTTAAGCTAATTTGAATTTTAGCGTAATACAATTTTTTACAAATTTAATTAAAAAAAAATAGAAATTTCTATATAATGTTTCAGCAAGTCTCAAATAAATAATTTTCATATTGATTTTTGTATACGTATTGCTGTGAAACTTTCTTATAAGAATTAATTTACTAAGTATGAAACAGAATAGGTCTAAATTCTTATAAGAATGATTTTCCGGGACATTCCATCATTCTGTGATCGTCTACTTTGATTCCCAAATAATTCTGAATATTGTATTGTTTACCTTAAGTTTTCCCTGCAGCCGAGGGGTAGCTAAGTATATATTCATAGGTGCGCAGAATATGCTCATCAGATACCTATGCATTGTTAGGCAGGTACCTACTAATAATCAGTAGAGACTCAAGAGTGAACTATAGCTATATAGCCAGGCATAGATTGCCATCGAAATTGGACGCACGAATTGATTGCACGAATTTCTATCAAAATTGTAGTGAAATCACATCTCACCATACATAAATTATACTTCTTACTGTCCAATAATCTATAATGCCCTGGAAACACATAGGTAATTTTGCATGGTGGTAGGGTACTTTCGAATACCCGCCTGGCTAGCTACCACCATCAAGTTTGAAAAACTGTTACCAAATACATATAGTGTGGTTTATTTTTCGGAGTATTTGAATACAGTGCTCACAGTGAATACGCCCGGTTTAAAATTGTATTCACCGACATAACGTTATATACACGCTACCAAAAATAAACCGCAAATTGTACGCTTTTGTGTTCTAATGTCAGAGAAATCACCTGATTGTAATTTTTACCTAAGTATCAGTATTTTGATGAAATTTAAAATCGTGATTTTGTTTAAATCGCTAAGTGCAACTTAGCAAAGCACTGCGTCACTATCTATTCCCTGAACAATAAAGGTTGAAAATGTTGTTTTGATACAACACCATCAAATGGCGAATGTCAATTGGTCAATTGAATTTGACGTTAGCACACACGCTGCACTACCTCGTTTTCTTGTACACCGTATTCACGCTAAAAGAATGCTACAAATGACGTCACACCACAAGCATGTACGGACATTGTCACATTTTGAACCGACTTGTAGCGTGAATAATTAAAATAAAATGAATAATCTGAATTTTAAACCACAGCAATAGTGTGTTCAGGCAGCAGTCCTTGAGTAGTAGGTAGTTGCCAGTAAGCATTCTAGATCTAGCGTGATAACATCTTCGACCACATTGTCACTGACCATCAAGTGATATAAGGTCAAACGTAAGATCTTTAAACGTAGGTATCGTTTAAAAATAGTTTATCTTTGCAGCATATTTTATAATAAGGGTTGCCAGCTCAACTTATAGTGGTTATTTCCCCAACTTTATACAGCCTGTAGCACAATTAATTCTTAATTGGGGAATATTGTGTCGCGGCCTCCTCTAATTAAATTCTAAGGACACCAAATAAAATATAATTGCCATGACAACAGTTTTATGGCGGCTCAATCAGAAATCCAGAGCAGATGGAGTTTTTATGTTGCCTTTTTAAATGGCTCGTATATATAGGGTTCGATGAAAAAGGGTATTTCTAGAGAAACAACTAATGATACAGACTTGACGTGGTTTTTATAAGACGTAAGTCTTATCAAAACCATGTCAAGTACATTCTATTTTATTTCTAGGTAGGTACATTCTATTTTATATCTTTCAGTTTAAAGCAGTGATAATAAGCGATCAAACTGAGCCTATTGGTAAACATTCAGGTTCCGATCCAAGCATGTTCCAACTCGTTCCTGTTTTAACAGACTACAAAAAAGGAGGAGGTTCTCAATTCGACTTCATTTTTGTAATTCGATTTATTTATTTTTTGAATTCGACTGGGAGCAAGGGTGGAGCTTACTAAAATTTAAACTTCTGATTAATAATTAACCGTCGGTTAACTGTAGTATGGTAAAAACTGTTTGACCGACGCGACGGTTAAATTGATAATCGTACGTTTAAATTTTGGTAAACAGCAGCCTTACACGCCAATTACTGAAAAAAAGGGTTTTTATTTTTTGGCCGGCCGCTGACGCCCGTCCCGCGACTACTGCAGCTATTATATTGCCACATAATTTTTATCTTTTATTGACTATTATACAATGGATTTTTTTTAGGTCGCCAAAGCTTCATTCTTAGTTTATTTATAGGAAACTGAGGTAGAGAGTAGAAGTCAATTGTAGTAATTTTCATTACGACGCGTATTTCAAGCGTAAGTCTAAACATATAGCTATCCTTTTCTATATTATTTGTATCGTATTATCTGTCGCAGTAAGCATGTTTATGTCGTAAAGGAACAAAATCTGAGCACCGCGCAGTATCAGTATAGGTACGTCATTTTTAGAAAAACATAATTCATGTAATCTAAATAACAAGTATTCATTACTTATAAGTAAGTAAAAGTTATTGAGCTGTGCCTGTATATCCCCAACTTATAGTTAGTCAAAGTGAACATGACTTAGTGTGACACGCTAAATTGACCTCTTTTGTTTTTATGTTTATTTTTAGTAAATTAAATTAGAAAATAATCCGCTGTCTCATACATTTTCTTAAAAGCTAATGAACTAAACTATACTTAAAAAAAAATCTGCATAGAATCATAGGCTACAAGTTATTGAAAAATGCGCCAGATTAGTGTGACAGTGGTTTCTTGACTGGCCCAATTTTTGCCGGAATGACCCACCTACCTACGCCATTGGATCTATGCATATAAAGTTGTTTAATTTTATTGTATCTACCAATAAATGTATATTAATATGTTGTATGTTGTATGTATTACTTCCGGGCTCCAAACAGCCCGGAAGCAATACATACAACATGGAACGCCGGCCGTGAAAGCCTTAGAGTTTACATAAATATGTTGATTCTTACGCCAAAACATAATAACTAATTATGAAAATAATTATGTTGACAAAAATTATAGCACGGAGCCGTCAATACATACTACGTAGGTACCTATTAGTTGGATTAAATGTAAATATACCTATATGTAATGAAAATAGGTAGGAAAGTACTTTCAAGCTCTCACAAGGTGGGTAGGTACATAGACAATGATGCTATGATAATAATGGACAAATAAATACCGGCCTCTACTTTGAAACGGATAGGCCTGAAATGCAAACACGCAGTCGACCGGAAGTGGTGATACCAGCCCGCGGCGGCATCCGAAACGGATATACCTACTGGCCAACCTCGGGGCTTGCCGATAGCATCGCGGATCAACTGTCAAAATGGTAAATACCCGGTACCTACCGGGTTTTAACGTAAGTACATACTTACCTCCCATTTTTTAACCGACTTCAAAAAAGGTAGTGGTTCTCAAATCGACCCGTATGTTTTTTTTGTTACCATAGCTGCTGGTAGTTGTCATAGCTTTCGTAAGGGTGAACCGATTTTGATCGTTCTTTCTTTATTTGAAAGCTGGTGCTTCCCGTGTGGTTTTGGCTCCCATTCATTTAAATTTCATCAAAATCAGACAAGCGGATTTTGAGTTACACTCCAATAACTGAAAGTGCGTGCTTAAATAACCTATAGACGACATAAGCTCTCGCCAGAACTGATCGTTTTTAAGCACTATCACACTTGATGGTCAGTGACGATGTGGTCGAAGATGTTATCACGCTAGACCTAGAATGCTTACTGGCTCTCAAGGGCTGCTGCCTGAACACACTGTGTGTTTGGTGTCAGTTTTTCACACTTGAGGGTGATAGTACCTAACCACCATGCTGAAAATTTTGATAACGGTGTTACCTTCACTAAAAACTCAAGCCGTTGGTGAGAATCTAACCAGCGTCCGTTAGTTTGACAGCCAACGCTCCCACCGCTGAGCTATCATCGCTTTAAACTACTCGATACCAATATCACTGAAAAGTGCTGCCTTTTATCAATAGGTAGTACACCAAAGATAAACACGGCGAGCGAAATGATGTTTTAAAACTTTTTGTCTGTAAAAAATGATTTAGAACCATATTTATGTTTACTACCTACGTGAAAACTAAAGGGAAGGGGGGGATCCTGGATATACTACGGGTGCTCACCGAGGAGAGGGAGGGGCATGAAATATTGTAAAAAAATGGGTCACGTAGCATGGATTTAGAAATTTTTTCTTCATATAAATTTACATCTTCAACAAATGATGATTTCCTAAAGTAGGTACGGATACTTATCATGTACTTACCAAGTACCTACCTACGTATTCATTCAAAGAATATGATGGATCCATGTCAGCCATGGCATGCAACAGAGGTTGATACTAGGTATAAGCTGTACATTAATTTCTTTACCACCTATCAGTACAAACCTTCTTTGAGCGTCCTAAATTCGGAATTAGAATCACGTAGAACTTGTCAACCAACCAGGTGACATTTCGGGCGTTGACCTCCCATGTACCGTTGTCACCAGAATGTCATTGGGTGCGCGCGACGCGTTCTATTGGTCGGGAATGTCGCGGGCGGTCGTGCGACATCTCTTATTGGTCGGATTTGTCACATACAAGGCGGGGCTTCAGTGCTCCAATTTCAAAATTAAATAGAAAACGCGGTTCGTTGAATTAATTGTGTTTTCCTCGCTCTTGGTTGGTTGCCATACTCACTATCTTAACCGACTAGTGTAAATTTGAAATTTAATTCTAACCAAGTCATTTAAATATTTTCTTTCGTTAAAATGTTACTGTACTTACTTATATTTTTAGATTAGAAAATACTATTTACTAGATATTACTTCGGAGGTCTGCGGGGGTCGTCGGCCGGAGCAGGGCGCGGGTGGAGTGGGTATTGATCGCAGCACCTAAAAACCCCGCGCGTCTCTGCGACCTTACCCCCGAAAAATGGCACATAAAACCGGGCGTGTGGAGAAATTGGGCCCTAGATTGTACATATTACATATTAACAACCCGTTCTTGGAAGTTATACAATTTAATAGTTGTAGATTTGTCCATAGCCTACCAGAATGTTTTATTAGGTACGTAAGATAAGTAGGTATAGGTACGTATCCAAATTGGTATTATGGATACTGACTAGTTTTCACATTTATACATTAAGTAAACCAAAGTTTCGTTTGCGCTGAACTCATTTACTTATTGTTCAAGACATCGAGTAGGTGACCTACCTACGATATTTTTTTGTAAACTGTACCTAATAGTTGGCAAAAAAGCAGACGGGTAAAATAATGGAAAATGATGCTCTGTGTCATTGATACAAAATTGATTCAATTCAATATGGACGAAACAAAAATAGCCGAATAGGTACCACAGTTGTCAAAATCAGCCTACCTAGGTATGTGAGGCGAGAGATTGCTAGTAGACTTAGGTTCCTAGTTGTAGTTAGTTGCTTAGCGACCTCGGAAGTTTATCAGCGGTCTCGAAACTTGACATATGAACAATAGTTATATATTATTTATATATTCCTCTTCTGTTAGGAAGGTCACTGTCCCAGCAGTGGAAAGGACTGATTGTAGCTTTTTGATGGAAACCAAAGAAATATATCATATATAGAAAGAATATTTTTGAAGCGATGATAGCTCAGCGGGGGGAGCGTCGGCTGTCAAACTGACAGACACTGGTTCGATACCCAACAATAGCTTGAGCTTCCGGTGAAGGTAACACCGTTATCAAATTCCCAGAATGGTGGTAGGGTATCTACTTTCGAATACCCGCCTGGACAGCTACCACCCTCAAGCTTGAAAAACTGTCACCAAACACATAGTGTTTTCAGGCAGCAGTCCTTGAGAGCCAGCTTAGTGAGCATTCTAGGTCTAGCGTGATAATATCTTCGACCACATCGTCACTGACCATCAAGTGAGGTAGTCGTCAAATCTAAAAAGAAAAAATAAATATATCGTATCAATATAGCAATTACTTTCACCCGTACACGCTATAAAGTTTTTACGACAACTACTGCACTTACATTGGAATCTCACTGGAATCACATAAATAACATGATTGGTTTTATGTCACCACTTTTTAAGTACAAAACTAATTAGTTTTGTCTTGAAAAAAATTAATTTTATTCGACTTAGAGATTTAAGTTGATAAAATAAGGTGCATTTTGAAGTGGTTGGGGCAACGTTAATAAAATGAACTTGGACCCCTCTCACACCGTTGTGCGTTTTTTTTAAAATGCACGTACCTATCTGATTCTATTCTCAAAGTTCTTTCACAAATTTAATGTACAATACCAAACATAGAGTCTGCGTCACCATCCACGTCGTATAGGTACAAGCAATGAAGAAGAACACTGACTAGTGCTCAGTATAGTTTCACTCAGTATTTTGTAAATTAATAAAATAAAATAAAAATAAATAAAATAGTACCTACAGATGTCGTAAGATTCGCTCTGCCCATGAAAACTGTCAATACCGTACTGAATGGATACAAATGTTTTGTAGTGTAGTTTTACGAAATTGTCTCATTAAAAATTAGAATAAAAATATTGCAAACCTGAAATTATAAACATTATTGTAAAAATGAATGTTACATAACGGTGTCACAGAAAGCCAATAGTCTAGATCAGTACCATAAAACTTTAGCCATAAACTCCGATTGGTTTGCGTCTAGGATGACGACGGTGGCGACGGTGCGGTAGCGCGCGGAACTAACCGCGTTCGCCATCCTCGACGCGCGCTGATTCAACTGAATTTACTGCGTATACCTACTGCAACGTTTACGATGCTGCTAACAATTGGAAAAATAATGGCTAAGTTGGATATATAAAATTAATTAAGTCAGTAGGCAGATACAGAACATCTCTTGATAAAATAATGTTAATTAGAGATGAATATGGAAAAAAACTACATTACTTTTTATCATTTGGAAGCATCCAGAAATTGAGCTATCAATGTCACAAGTATCAATATCACAGCTTCGGGTGTAACTTTGCGAAATATTTGTACGTATTCACTAAGAGGTACGTTGCTAGGCTTCAGAGCCTTGAACACCATGCCTATCGGTTTTCTATCTGATACTTTGTGAACAGCGGAGAATGTGCACTGGAACTACATCATTTAATTCCACCATCCCCTTTCTATCATCGGTCGACTAAACGTACGGTAATACGCTATCGCTGTATGGTAGATATACCACCTATATTAGGTATCTACGTAGGAAACCTTATGCTTCCACTTTCTTAATGCTTGCTGTCGAGGAATGGAACTCGTTGCCCGAGTCTGTGTTACCTGATAGGTACAATCCTGGAGTCTTCAGGTCACGAGTGAATAGGTCCTTTAGGCTTGCGTGCTACATCCTAGACCACGTCATCACTTAACATTAGGTCAGACAGTTGTCAAACGCAAGCTTATAATTATTAACAAAAAGCTTTTAAGTCAGAAAACATGCATTTTTTATACAGCAGTAAACATAGGTAACCCTTCTTTTAATTCAGTCAGTTAAAAATGGCTCTATAACTAACTTACACCAATGGGCACACCTGGCCCTATGACATAGCTAATCATCAATCGAACAAGATTAAAAAAGCGCACTGTTACAGATGTTACTCCACACATAAACAGAACCGCACGCACACGTTTAATATTTCCACGCACGCACACATGCATATCGCCAACAATAGGTTATTAACAATAAGCAGATGTGTACGGGACCCACCTGAACGGAACGCGTGGCTTGAACGCACTAAATCATTATGTTTAACTGTAACGATGCGATAAATTTACCCAATAAACTACTGTCCATTACATTCATATTAATGAGAATATAGCTAACTATCAACTTCTTCTTGTTTTTGTCCGACACTAGATAGAATCGCGCCAACACGTTTTTCTCTTTCACTATATTCTATCATTACATTAGCCATCTCAGTGATCACAACTTTCATAAACATATCATTTCTACACACAATAGCATCTTCGGCCTTCCTCTACCTCTGTACTCATCTTCCAAGTACTTACTCTTATCGTTATGCTTTTCATCTCTCCTCATGACATGCCCATACCAAGCCAATCTATTGCCTTTCAGCTTATTATTTACTAGTGCTACTTTCAAGCTTCCTCTGGTATACTCATTCCTTATCTTATCCATTCTCGTCCACACATCCATCTCAACATCCGTTGTCTCTCCCTCATGCACTTTTCCTTCATCTACCTCTATTTTTTTTTTGCTTTTTTTGCTGCCCACCATTCAGATCCACATTACAATAGGTGTCACTATGTCTTATAGGTAGGTACTCTTTGCCCTCGAGTTTCAAGAGCATTCCAAAAAAAATTATGGACTTGGAAGAAAAAATATTATTTATTTTAAAGTGTGTTGGACCCTTTGGCGATCAAAGTATGAAACATTTTCTTAAAACAATGGAATTGTGGTCCTCTGGGAATAAGCCATTAAAACGGCATTAGAAGAAAATAGCTAAGGTTCTCAATTTTTTCTTTTTACCTATATATTTATTACCTAGGACATATTAATTGATTGTAAGATACATTTTTCAAAGATAGGAAAAAGAAATAGTTCTCACGTGATGTTTTCTTTTTTATGAATGAGTACAAACGTGTACAATAGGTATCCTCCAACTTTTGTTTCGGGTGAAATTATCATGAACACTCAATATAAACTAGTTACTTATAAGCTTGCTGCTAAGTCAGGAAAATTTAAAAAATCTGTGGCGGATATAAGAATGTATGATGTCCATCGATTGTAACTAATCATGACTTGTGAAAAACTAGTTCGGTCACTGTGCTTTATGATACGAGAAAAAGTATCTATTGATATAAACAGTCTTTCTCATCTCTATCAACGTCTCATCTGAAAACAAAATTGATTCTACTTACTACACTAGCACCTACATATTATAGTACTTCTGAAATATTACTTAAGTACGTAATACCTACTTAATTAAATATCTTCTTAATAATTAATAACCCATTCAACCAAATTTAATGATGACGACGTAAATGATACATCCCTTCGCGGCACAAAAGAACCCGTTAGATGCATTAATATATCTCCAAGAACACTATTATACGTTTCTATTTATTTTGTGTGCTGACAACACCGAAAATTTCGAATGTCACGCCTCGTTCATCGCGGGAGCGCGGGAAAATAATCGAGATCGTTTTTTTTTCAAACTGTAGCGCCAGAAAAAAAATTCTTTATGTTTGGAACGTTCCGTTATTTCCTCATTTAATCGAAGGATGCGTTGCTATTGCCACATTGTGTTATTTTTTCAAGGTTATTTTTCGTTTGTCATCAAAACACCGCACATAATCGAATTTTTGACAAACAATATACGATAAAATTGGTTCTTCTATAGATTTTTTTTCTAATTTGTGGTACAATCAATGGTTGTACCTCAAATTTAGCCTTTTAAGTAAATAAATTAAATAGTAATTAAATTAATATAGTAAAGAAACTCCAATTACTCAGCGAAGCCCTCATTTTCAACTCAAATAGAATTGATTGCCGAAAATAATAGATTTTAATAGTAGGTACTTAGGTGTTTAGGTATGTATATTCTATTACAAAAGTATGTCGGCTAGTGGCAGTAGCAGTGTAAGCGGTAATAAAGAATTTGATTGAAATACAATAAGTTCAGATAGCAACTATTATTAAATATTATCTACAGTAGTTTAGGCCGTAACACAGGAGTCTTTAGACGCTTGTATCACGGGCCCAAAAGCTGTCAGTTCGACTAAACCTTCTGTAACCGAAACAAGACGCATAATTACCGGGATCAAATTTACGAATGTAAATGGCCATGAATGTAGTACCTTGAAATCTTCTGTTCACGGTTCTAAACCCTATCCTTTAAAAAAAATATCTCTTCACGTAATGATTAAAAGATTAATAAGTATTTTTTATCGCGACATGGTAGCAAAAAGTCACTATATGTAAGTAGTTGAATGTACCCTGTCATAAATCATGTTGCGGTCATCTGCCGCCCGCGGGGCTGCCGACGCAGGCGATCTGTTTACCATTTTAAAAAGACCTCTCAATGAAATGTATTGATGTTTCATGAGTAGCCAATATATACTGGTCAATGATTCAAATGTGTATCAACGGAACGTATTGTAAAGCTGTGCGTTCCTTTTTTAAATCGCGGCGGGCGCGCCTGACAGATGCATAGTAATGTTGCCATGTGCGTTTGATTAAGTTTTTTTTAAAGATTTGTTGCAAGCCATCTAATAGCCGTTTAACTCGTAATCAATGAACTGGATACCAACCCAACGTTGCACATGAAATAGATTTAGTGATAAAGCCGAAACAATATGTTCTATATTGATTCAAGAATATATTTAGCTTAATCTACTAAGACAAACTAATTGCGTTAAATACTAATAATTAAATAAACCAACAATTATATCGCCGCGGGTAGTTTTGCGCTAAACCTATTTTTAATGGTCCTGAAAGGGTGTGGATGATTGTTTCGAGTCGCATTTTCAAACTTGATGGCAGTAGAAAAAAATAAAAATTTTGATAAACGCTGTTCTAAACATGTGCAACTACAAAAGCCGAAAGAAAACTGATCGAATTAGGTAATATTTGGACCTCTGGTCTCTGATAATGTATAGCTTCAGTGTGTCGGGATCCCATTGAATGGAATTTTCCATTAGCTCAGTGGTAGTGATGTAAGAATGTTTTAAATCCATTTAGGCGTTCCAGTAACTGTCAACACCACTCGAGTCCGAAAACCGTAACAAAACAAAGTAACATGACGCAATTTCAACTTCCACGAAGGTGATTGTTTATCTTGATGATCTTTTGCCACAGTCAAAATGCAGTAGGTGATGACTGATAAATAAAGACCACTGCTATTATAATGACTATGACTATCGTAGAAGATTCAATGTTAACAATCTTGATATTTTTTCTTTTATACGAGTAGGTATATCTTGTATAGAAAATGTTTAATTACTTTTTTTTTTCAATAAAACAAGCCAGAAGAATTTTCTCGACTAAGATATAATATAATTTTCTGCCATTCATCACCACTGACTAAATATTTATTGAGTTCCGACCAATGATGTTTTACTAAAGATGTCGTATATTCATACTGCGCGGTGCTCAGATTTTGTTCCTTTACGACATAAACATGCTTACTGCGACAGATAATACGGTACAAATAATATAGAAAAGGATAGCTATATGTTTAGACTTGCGCTTGAAATACACGATCAATGATAATTACTACAATTGAATTAATTTTGCCGCCTCTGTTTTCGCGTGCTTGTGCGACATCTACCTCATATAAACATATAATATCATTGCTTCCGACTACAATGCACTTTTATAGTAAACATGATCTGATTCTCTAACCATCAGCATTGAATCTAGCCAAAATAATACATTAGCTTAAACAGCCATTCACACGAAATCGAAATGCAACAATTATGCCTATTTGTAATTAGCCGGGACAAAAAGAGGCTTTATCCTTTTCTCCACTATTCGCCTAGGCCGTTCTGAGGTGGTTTAGTAACTAATATCCGTCCATCGAAACTTGCACAACACAAATTTAAATTAGGACGATTTTTTTCCGTGAGTGAAACAACTGCATTTGTTATACTGTGTCCTTCGCGAGCGGACAACCGACAACACTGGTAATACTCGTAAAAGACGATTGGAACTTCTTATCAACATGGATTCAAAAGTTTCGGTTTGTTATTTTATTCCGAAGCAAAACCGGCAGATAACTGTCAATAAAAGTAGATTGATTATTAATAAATTGGGCTGAATCATAAAAATGCATGCTTAGTCGGTTTGGAGTTCCCTATATAATGTCCCCTCATCTAATTCTATAGCATTGACTCATCGCTGTTTTAGGCCCGGAGAGCTAGAGTCCCTGATCTGCCTGCTTAAATTAATAATATATATTATATATATCACAATACAAAAACATTCAAGACCCGAAAACGAACATCTGTGCTCCTCTCAGAAATATTCTCCCCAGCTGGGATTCGAACCCAGGGTGACGATTCTAATTTCAGAGTCACTCATAAGGTTCTGAGCCACGACGACCATTGGTAAATGACCCTTTTTTAAAGTTAACTCTTATGATCTATTTATAATACTTTCTCTAATGAATACCAAACTGGTCCCTTTCCTTAATTAACCCTTCTATCAACCCTAATAATAACCGTACCAAATTTGCTCGCATGCATTTTTTTTTATTTGCGTCGATCAAATTCTACGAGGGGGCGCCGAATGTTTGGCCGTGCGATCATGCAAGAGGAAGCAAAATGGCCGCCACTTGATTAGAAAGGCATGTTAATTGTATGCCTACCATTTTAGGGGACATTATCGAAGATTTCCAATTTCCTCTCTTCTGCGTCCGTTTACACAAAATTCACAAATAGGTCCTGTAAAACTAACAACTGGGTGTGCATTTGGCTGTAATAGTATCATTTTTTTTAACTTTTTATTTATTATTATAATTTATTAACATTCACACAAGGTCTTCAGGTCCCAAATTAGGCAAAGCCTGTACTATGGTTACCTGATGACTGTTATATATGCTTATATACATATAACACCCAGACACAGATCAAAAGACATGTTGTTACACACAAATGTTTTGACCTGTCCGGGAATCGAACCCGGGACCAGCGGCTCAAAAGGCAGAGTGCTACCAACTGCACCAACCGGCCAATCTATACTAACGTAATCTTGTAGGGTTTGTGTGTATTGCGTATATTCCCTTTTTTAATTATGACTAGCAAAGAAAACCATTGATACGTAGCACAAGATTGGATGTAGAAACGGACGCATCTTCAGGAACATTTTGTAAATATTCAGTGGCCTTGTATATCTAACGTTAAACAAAAAGTCTTAAGTCAATTGACGCCCTTATTCCATCAAACTTTCCTACGCGGAATCATGTAGCATCTAACTTTACCCGTACAATAACCGTATAATTCCTCGTCAAATCACCTGGCGACCAATTTGAGGCACAATGAGGCAATTTAGGGCGACAACGCGTGACGTGCGACACTGATTAATTGTGTGGCAATGTCGCGATGTCGCGTACCAGGGCACGTGCGAACACGACCTTATGGTTACATAAAGGATGTTTAAAAATGTAAGATAACAAATAACATAGAGCGCCGTCGGTATAGATTGCTAGGTATAGACCTGGCCCTTTCTTAGATCTTCCTCGATCTAATTTCGAAACTTTCCCCAAATAGGCCTTCCTCTTTCAAAACTATCATTCACTTCACCATGACAATGTATACCTGCCTACAGCTACCTAGGCAATCTGCTTTTGATAATTCTCTCCACATGACCAAACCCCCTAACATACATTTCTGAATCTTAGTCACCACATCTTCGTTTACACCACAACATTTCTTTACGTCTTACAAGTAGTGATCTTAATTGATTCAATCAATGATGTTTTACTAAAGATGACGTATATTCACACTGCGCGGTGCTCAGATTTTGTTCCTTTACGACATAAACATGCTTACTGCGACAGATACGGTACAAATAATATAGAAAAGGATAGCTATATGTTTAGACTTGCGCTTGAAATACGCGCCGTAATTAAAATTACTACAATTGACTTAATTTTGCTGCCTTAGTTTCCGCGCGCTTGTGCGACATCTACCTCATATAAACATATAATATCATTGGATTCAATATAATAAGTACACTGAGTATGGTCAACACTGATATGTGGCAGCGGAAACGTGGCGCTTTATTAGGTAAGCGCTACGTTTCCGCTGCCACAAAAAAGATATTCTTCCAAATTACTAACTGCTTATCAATATTGCTAATAGTTGAAATTTTTTTATTATACAATATATAGGTAGGTCTAACCTTTGACTTCTATCTCACTTGATGGTCAATGACAATGCGGTCGAAGATATTATCACGCTAGACCTAGAATTACAGACTCTCAAGGACTGCTGCCATGTGTTTGGTGACAGTTTTTCAAACTTGAGGGTGGTACCTAGCAAGGCTGGTACTTGACAGTATACGATAACACCATGATGGGAATTGGATAACGGTGTAATGAGGATCGAACCAACGTCCGTCAGTTTCCACCACCGCTGAGCTATTATCGCTTCGAAACGAATCCATATAAAAATAAAATAAATCATTACCGCTCTTTTATATATTGTTGGTTTAGGAGCACCCTGTACTTTTGACAACCTGCGGGTAATGACAATGTACAAAACATTATGGGGACCGACATGTGGGCGACAAATTGAAATTCCCATCGTTTTATTTAATAGGAATATATCTTCCGCGTTTTCTTATTGGAAATAATAACGCAGGAAATACGAAGAGCATTCTGATTTCTAAACAATGGGTCTAGACACGATGCATCGCTTTTCTTTCTCTAACTGATAACGATAAATATTCGTTCTCGTTGATCACGTGATATATCGCTTTGAAGTGTCAATCTCATATATTTTTAATGTTCTCTCTCAGCGTTAACGCTTGTAGAATGTTACTTTGTTTAAGGCTACAATACTTTCCCTGCTGCGACTTTATGCAGTGATGTAACGCACGATTGTACTGTCGGCAAATACCAACCTACGGTAAAATATCTTTTGGCTTCATATAACAACAAGGTTGATTTTCACATGCATATCTGTCATTGTTGGATAGGTTCAATCAACCCCTTTGTTATAGTGATTACACATAAACTTTACTCAAAACTGGTAGACTACTGTTTTTGTCGATCGTACCTTGTAGTTATGCAGGGTTCTCAGTTCAAAAACAAACTGAAAACTCTACTTAGTCAAATACTCAATCACAGTAAAAAAGTTTTTAATACTCACGTTCATAATTACTTTACACTGTTTCTACGGGTATAATGTGGTACTTACGCGTAGTCGATATCTCGATCGACAATTGTTTCGGCTTCTTCCGTGTGATTTCGTGATATCGACTACGCGTAAGTACCACGTTATACCCGTAATAACAGTGTAGAATAGTAAAAAAGTTGTTGGTTTTACATATGTGGATAATAAAGTAAGAAGAACCGTGAGCCTCAAAACACGAAATGCTAAAAAACTTTATCCGTGAGTGAAACACAACAATTTTCACCACTAACACTAACTAAAGAGGAACTTGCAAAGCGCGTGGTGGGAAGGATTCTTTTACACTTTTCACAGCCTTTTTTTAAGTGCAAGCTCTTCTCTGATTAGTCGGCGAGTTAAAATTAGCTTTGTTGGGTGCGTTCTTGAATTTTAAAATATTTTTACTTGCTTGTAAACATGAATAAAATTAAATTTTCCTCTCGGAAATCGCTGAATAAATCTAACGATTGACAGCTTTAGTGCGGTGATTGGTACAATACCAATTACACACAATTACCAATACAATCTTACCTACTTCAAATTCTAGGTTACCTACTTGTTATATTGTACGCCCGAAATGGGTAAAACTGTCACAACTCTTAATGTATCTAAGATCTTAATATGTTCAAATATATCCTTTTTTTTAAGGCCGATGCCTTTATTAATATAAAACACTAATAACTAATTACAATACTGCAGCTACTACAATAACATTTGAGCAATCCACTAGCTATTGTTAGCCTACAGATAACTCTAACCCGCTACCGGCCGGCAGCGTGCCCAGAATGCTAGCAGCATTGCCACGCTGAATTGCTATAATATATATATATAAATATATCCTACTTACTAATATTATAAACGGGAAAGTTTGTATGGATGTTCGTTACTCTTTCACGCTCAAGCGGCTGGATGGAATTTGATGAAGTTTAGTAGTAAATACTTTAGGTCCCGGAATAATACATAGACAACATTTCATCACCACGCGGGTAAAACCGCGGAGCACAGCTAGTTAAACAATAAATTTATTCTGCTGCTTGTGGTTGGTCTACGAGTTACGTATGGAGAAAATTAATTTATCCTACAGTTAAAGCTCAGTATTATTATTTATCATATTACTAAAATTTAAATTAATATAATTAAAATACTAAGAAACAATACTTGATTGTTTTTCGGTATGTACTTTATACCGGAAAACATTTAAGAATTTTTGACACTGTCGATATCTCTCTAGGCTATAATTTCTACCTAATGTTACTCCCACTAGGTAGGTACTTTTAGTACTAATTTTTATTGAATCCATTTAACTGTTTTAGCGCTGTGTAGTATGTAACAAACACACTAATACACACACAACAATTTTCCTCATCATCATTGACTATTGAATGGTTCTGTTTGGAACTATTATACCGTACTGAACCCTAAACATTATAATAGGTACTTACAATCTTGGTAAATAACCGACATTAATTTCATAAATATACTAAATTAATCACAGTAAATTGATTAATAGCTCTATTAGCGAAAAGTGTAAACACTTTGGTAAGCGCGTTGGTAATTGTCACTCGTGGGTCGCCCGCGGCTGTCACCTGTTACCCTCGCAATCATGCAAATTTACCGGAAAATTATTGCACATTGCATCGGCCCATGTAATCGTGGTGCTCATGACGACAGTACTTAAAATTGTGCATTTTCAATCTTGTTTTACTTTTTTATTAGTTTTTTATAAACTGTATAGATATAGAGCTTAATATCTATCTCACTTGATGGTCAGTAACGATGTGATCTAAGATATTATCACGCTAGACCGAGAATGCTTACTGCCTCTCAAGAACTGCTGCCTGAACACACTATGTGTTTGGTGATAGTTTTTTAAACTTAAGGGTGTTAGCTAGCTAGGCCGGTACTGGAAAGTTCCCTACCACCATGCTGGGAATTTAAAACGGTGTTACCTTCACCGGGAGCTAACCCGTTGAGGGGGATGAAACCAGCGCCCGTCAGTTTAACAGACGACGCTCCCACCGCTGAGCTTTCATCGCTTCGAGTTGTGAGCTATCGACAATCAAGCACTCACTTTCACACTGTGTTTACGCTTTACAGCCAGCAGTATAGCTTTCGTTATTTCATTAGATTTAAATACACAAGAGTACCTAATCGATAATAATAAGGAAGGGCGGGATGCGAAGAATAATAGATAATAATTAGTTGACTTTTATAATACATTTCAGAATATTTATATTTTATATTCTGAATTTTTTTTTAAAACCGTTAATTCTGGCTGCATTCTTTGAACGGCGCTGCGGTTGATATTTTAGTTCTAGTGTGATGCGGCTTACAACCACATATTCACTTACAATCAAGTGAGACAGTGGCCAATATCCCATATGCAGAAATTTTAAAAAGCTTACATTAATATACTTAGAAAATATCCGCTAGCATACCATATAAGCTGTAGTTTTCCGAAGAGAATAAAAAAAAATTAAATATCTAGGCCTCACTCTCAATATTTTCGAATGTACTCTAAATAAATTATTCAAGAGTGCGTAAGTTTATGTACTTTTCTCAAGTATATAAACTTACCTGTGATGTAATTCGCCGTGTCGCGCGTCTTGGCCATTTTCTGGTTACAACCGTCACTTAGGTGTGGACGCAGCCTTATGGCGCGTCAAGAATGTTAATGAAGTTTTTATATGCAATATTGACTTTCTGGGTTATTATTTTGACGCCTAATTGATTTTTTGTTGGCTTTCGATGGCAGATGATTTTTTCCCGCCTACCAAGAAAAAGGGTTATTTTTTTGTTAACTGTGCGTCTTGAAGTACGTATCATCATAAGTACATATGCCTATGTATATTCAAAACAATACCAAAAATATATAATTGAAACTCACGTTAAACTTACGCGTAGGCAATATCACGATCGACAATTGTTTCGGCTTCTTTCGGAACGCAATATTGCTATTTTTGCAACGTGGCAATGCTATCATTCTAGCAGCATTGCCACGTTGCAATATTTAGTTACCTAATAACAAATGATTGAATTATATAGTTAATTTACTCTTAACAATTTTCTGTCAAAAAAGTTAGTCATATATTTACCAGCCCTCCGCTGCCCTAGCGAATGATAACGTAGATGTCCTTCATCTAAAGTATACAAAGGACACTATACAAATGGGGTTCATATACTGAGAAATATATCTAAGTTAACTGCAAGTTCTTAAGTGATGATGGACAAACATAGTCCGCCGCGTGTGAATCCGCGCGTACAGCAAGTCACTACATAGTATAAAACAAAGTCGCTTTCTCTGCCCCTATATACTACGCAACGGATTTTGATGCGGTTTTTTTAAATAGTTAGAGTGATTGAAGAGGAAGGTTTATATGTATAATAACATCCATTAATAACATAGGCTATATATTTTATACCCGTGCGGAGCCGGAGCGGGCCGCTAGTTAACTATAAAAGGAAAAGGCACAACTCTATAAAACGCCAACAATCCCTTTGTACAACATTGCAAATACACAAATAAATAACGCAACATTTCACAACATGTGTTAAAAAACCTACCAAATACATATTTTTTTCTGCAGAACACAAATAATCGACCGCACATTAATGGTCATTACGAAATGAGTATTAAAATGAAAAATGTAAGGCATTGTACACACGTGCGCTTGCGACAAACTGCGACATGCGACATAACCGCACAATACCACCCAAATGTCGCTTCAGGCACGACAACCGACCGCTAATTGCAATTCGGCAACCACAAAGATCGAACTGCGTCCAATTTTCGGCATTTACTCGAAATGCATTCAATAACAATGTATTTGTCATTCTGCGATCACGCAAGGTATTCCGAGAAAATTTAATACGACATAAATATCATTTAATGATTTAATATTCAAAAGAAAATATTTGTACACACAGTAGGTAGTACTGTACACACCTGAAGAAAAAAATTTCCGACTTCGACATATTATTTCACACTTTTGAGTGTTGAAATCGGTTCCATTTGTTGGGAAAAAAAAAATTTTTCACACTTTTTAGTGACCTTTGTCACTCATGGGATCAATTGTCATTGTGGTGTAGGTATGTTCACCGATGTCTTCACCCGCTACTACGAGTATAATATCGTATAGGTATAAGTACGCGTTTTTCAGTTTTTGAAGTGTAACTCAAAAACTGCTTGTCCAATTTTGATGAAATTCAAATGGGACCACACGGGAAGCCACCTTTCAAATAAAAAAAGATCGATCAAAATCAGTTCACTCAGTCAGAAGTTATGCGGTAACAAACATTTTAAAAAACCATACGGGTCGAATTGAGAACATCCTACTTTTTTTGAAGTCGGTTAAAAAATGTTACAAAATTTGTTTTAACGTTGGGAAATCGATTTCACATTTCAATTTCAAAATAAAACATCGGTGAGCATCAAAAGTAATTTAGATATTAAAATACGCAAAATTAGACTGGTTATATTATTTTGAACATTAAAATAAATGCATTAGTGCATATTTAAATAAAATATTGCTAGTACATATACAACAAAAACGAACATCGTGCGCCATACATGATTCGAAACTTGTTCATCTATGCATGTATATATATAACCCTACTTGCACCCATAGCAATTAACCCTTCGGAAAGGCCTGTTCCCAGCTCTTTGTTAACCCTTTAATACTCTACCTATTGTGTCAAAATGTCATCAATGAAGAATTAAAAGTGGGTGGATATATTTTTTTATTTTTTTATTTTCAATTCTCGATGACATCAAATTGCTAGGGCTGGGAGTGGGTAATAATAGGGTCGTTATCGAAATGACAGCCATTTAAGCATTTATTAACTTGGCATCGAGTGCAATATGTAGTTTGAAAACTCTGTAGTGGTAATTTGACTTTCATAGTAGGCCCTTTGTTAGTATTGTTTTCTAGTACGAAGTAAATACTTTCAGCATAGATCCTTTACCTCGTGTAAGCCTTTCATTGGACTCAAAATGCGTTAGTCCCTTTATATGAATGACATATACATGATATACACATGATAATGCCGTTTATTCAGTCAAATAAATAATTAAAGATTTAATACTGATTAAAACGCATAATTAAAATTATTAATTATTTTATCGCGTTTCTAATAAATAAGTGAATATTTGATTAGGATTTAAAAATAGATAATATTTTTGTTACAATCACGCTTTTTTTCATCAAGTGTTCACAAAACAGTTTCATATTTTAATAACTATAAAAACAGAAATCGTTAGGAAGGTACTTAGGGAAATATTCAAGGTTTTTTGAAAATAAATAATTTTTCAAGTTGATCCATAAATGACGCAGTTTTAAGGTTACAAACATGTAAAACGATATAGGCACAATAAAATTATAACCTCCCATTTTATGAAAGTTGGTAAAAAAGTTACATCGTGATATGGTATTATATAATAATAAAAGAAGGCCGGATTTTTTTTTAAACCTAAGGCAATAATGCTTCGTGATCGACGTTGACGTTGTTTGATCCGTTTAGACAATTTGGTGATCAAAATATGGCAACTATTATTATTCAACACTTTTGTTCAACTTTACAGAAAACAAAATTAGTTAGTTTTACTATTGGTTGGCTAAAAAAAATTCATACAATCAAAAGATTTTCGGCGATCTGAAAGGTGAATCCGCGTCAAAACACCTTATGGCGTTTACCATTTGCTAATTAGACAAATTATGAGACTTTTCAGCTTATTTTGTTCAAATTCCTGTCTTATAAAACTTCGAAAAATCTACCTCAGAGAAGTTCACGAAGATTAATTCTGATTAAAAAAAAAATATTTAATTTGCTAATTTGTTACTGAAGAAATACTTCCGAGCAACTATATTTTTCCTTTGTCAAAAATTCGCACGGTAACTACAAATGCGATTGAACTGTCTTACACCAGAAGAAAGGGAATTGAAAAGTCTAAAAATATAGTATTATTTTTTTATGTGCTCTGCTCTTCTGTGTGACTTTAAATAAAAATTTGATAAAGTTTGATATGACTTTTGTAATATTTTGAATCAACACGCATCGGGGGCCTTACTATCAGCTTTGTAAAATCGATTCAAGTTCCGAACAGTTCTATAACCTGGCTTAAACCGCTCAGTGTAAAGTCATACCATCAACACGGCATTACGCTCCATAAAGTGAACGGTTCGAACATTGATATTCTCAAAGGTGAACGGTTATTATTGTCTCTGGCATGTTTAAGCCAGGTTTTAGAACTGCTCGGAACTTGAATGGATTTTACAAAGCTGATAGTAAGGCCCCTGGATTTATAAACACACGCGAGCCTATGCAATATCATCGGCAACCTTTAAGCCCTTATACAACGTAACTAGGCGTCCCCAATCATCCCGTACCAAAAACCCTTAGTATCGAAGAAAACCCATCTTCCCGTGTTTTTAGTATATAAAATCTTCTTTAGCGATCGTCGCTTTGAAGGAAAATGAACGTTTTGTTCCTTTTCATTTCTTGTGTTACACGTAGGTACGTGTCGTATACAAAAACTTGCAACACCTGCTCGCTCGTTCCTCCCTCGATCCTGAAACAAAAAAGGACACGTTTAATACATAATATTACTATATAGCAATTGAAGTAGAACGGATTTTTAATAATACCTTAAATATATTATTATATCTACTATATGATAACTTTTATTTTTTATTTATTTATTTACATTCACACAAGGTCTTCAGGTCCCAAACTAGGCAGAGCCTGTGCTATTGTAACCTGATGACTGATATATATCCTTATATATATACATATACACACCCAGACACAGGTCAAACAGACATGTTCATGCACACAAATGTTTGACCTGTCCGGAATTCGAACCCGGAACTAGCGGCTCAGAAGGCAGAGTGCTACCAACTGCGCCAACCGGCCAGTCCAAACCTTGTGTGAATGTTAATAAATAAATTTAAAAAAAAATATGAGTTACAAGCTGTGCGCCGCGCATTTACCCGCGTTGACTACCTACGGTTTTCCCGCTACCTGAGCTTTCCCACGGGTACGATACTTTAATGGAATAAAAGTACCTTATGTGCTTCTCCTTAAATATATTTCAACATTCATGGGCCTTCTGAGCAGGCTCAGAGTCGCACAACGAGCTATGGAGAGGGCTATGCTCGGGTTTTCTCTACGTGATCGAATCAGAAATGAGGAGATCCGTACAGAGTCAATAGCAACTTGATGACGTAGTGGGAAAGGCACATAGCTTGGAGAACTGATAGCCACTGGGGTCGAAAAGTTCCTGAGTTGAGACCACAGGCTGGCACGCGCAGCATAGGACGTCCATCGACAAAGTGGACAGATGACCTGACTAAGATCGCAGGAAGAGGATGGATGAGGGCCGATTCCAACTGCTCCTTGTGTAGATTGATGGTAGAGGCCTATGTCTGCTTGAGATGATGATGAAGATAATACAGCCAAAAATGAAGAGGACAGTATCAGTTTTAATAAATATTATCAGTAATATACAGTGCCTTAAGTATAGAAGACTTAAGGCACTGTAGAAGCTATAGAAAACGTTTTGCCTATGAAATAGCATGAACGGAACGAAGCATACCACTAACATAAGGTTATCATATCATTATCATAGTTATGAAAATTAAAAAAAAAAACAGAGTACCTAAAAATATCAAGTCGTTCGAAAAACATAAAACACTCTGTTTATCCATAATTATCTCGAAATACAATGTAGGTAAGTGTTTCGCATACCTACTATAGAGCCCGCACAACGTCGTAATGACAGCCGCTTGATCGCCATCACGCAATACAACCGTCCCGCTCGTGATGTGCGCTCCGTGTGAACACACCTTAGGTTAGTTGTGTGCAGTAATGGTAGCATAAAAAGATGAATTTAGTGGTTTAATTATTTAATGATTTTAGGGATGATGTATCAACGAAAAGTTTGTTATATGTAACCAGTAAATTAACTTAGGAGTGAGGTCACCTTTTTTTTTTTTTTTTATTGGGAATAGGCAAGCGTTTGACCACTATCTCACCTGATGTTAAGTGATGATGTGGTCTACGGTGGAGCACGCCTGCCTAGAAGATACCTATTCACTCGTGACTTGAAGATACCCAGGTTGTATGTTTGCGGAAACACAGATTTAGGCAATAAATTCCATTCGTTAGCTGTACGCACTAGGAATGTAAATGTCACCTTATCAAGAACCAATGCCTAGCGATTGTCCCTCAATGCAACCGTTGTAAAAATTATATATTCTACTCACTAAAATTATATCTACCTAATCTTGTTGTTTTATCTAGAACCACACACGTGTGAAATCTATGCAATCAACAACAAGTTTGAAAAAATAAGTGTTTCGTCGTCATAATATCAGCCATGACATAAGACGGACACTTATAGATACTATTTACTACTACATATTTATGTAGGTATAGTTTTGTGTTTCATACAATCCTATTATTCCGTACTTGGTCCGTATATGGTTAAACTCTCTCACCGTGAGTGGTAAACGTAATCTTGGTCAACCAAACACCAAGATCATAATTCGTGATAAATTATCGTTGCGTAGAAATAAATATTGTGAACGTTAGATATCAACAGACAAGGACAGCAGCGGGTATATTGGTGAGTCCTACGTGGCTGAAATTATAAATTAGAAAAAAATATATGTATTTCTTCTGACCGTCCAGTAGGTTATCTCAGGCGCAATTGACAGTACATAATTGAAATTATTATTTACAAAGATTAGATATGCACAGAGGCGATTTATTGTTGCAATGCATGACTGACATATTATGTGCACAACTAACGACTTGTTTATACTAACACACAAGTTTGTTAGAAGTAGTTTATGAAAATGTTCCATAATAAGGGTTCTTAAAATGCGGGTGTATCTAAGTTAAAAAAAACGAGCCATAGGCGAGCTTTTAAAAGGATTACATGAGTGTTTCAAGATCATATTATATACAGTTTCATACAATACTTTATCTAAGACTAATACTTAGATAAAGACTACAGATATACTTAGATAGAGGATCCGGTATTTTCGTAGTGATTTTTATTGTTTTAACGAGACTTTCGAGTGAAATTGATTCATTGTAACAATTGCCCAAAATTCTACTATAGATATGTCTAAAAACGAAAACAGGCATGTACCTAGTCCTGGTGTGACCATATTGAACAACAAAGTTCTTGTTGAAAAGCCCTTTGGTCTTTGCAAAGCCTTTACACTAGGCTTTGCCTGTATCAACAAGACACTAAGTACTTGTATGTCATGTAATTCAAACCCAGCCATGAACTATATCGCCTAACACCACAGCAAAAAAAAGAACTTAATTCAAATTTAAATTAATGATGTCGTGTTGTAGATATATTAGTAAATTCATTATTTTTATTTTATTATTCCTATAAAGGCTAATTGCACCGAAACTGGCCTTGCGGTGAAATTAGCCTTTTATAAGCCAAGTAAGAAGGTGGAAGTCTATTGAAAGAGGATGACATCGTCATATAGCGAAGATAGCTGGGTTTGTTTTTGTATAAACATATTGAATAACAAGAAATGGTGACTGCGCATTATTAACAAATATACGTAACCCGTCTTGAATATTTGCCAAGACAAAACGCCTTGATTAATAATCACCCCCATAGTTAATAACCCCCGTAATTGAGATGTTTGCATAGAAATCAGGGGTCGGCTTCTCCACCCTTGTTGTTTGAGCAAGGATTCATATTTAGTCATCCGCAATTTTGAATTTTCGCTTAGAGATGCTCGTTTCAATGGGGTTGTGGGACTTCTTTATTGGAACGATAGGGTAAATTGATAGCATGTTTTGATCTATAATTTGGTGGCAATTCTGATGTCCTCTATAACGAATATAGTATAAATGAGTATATAACAATTCTACTTATATTTGCAACAGTCTCTAAGCTCGCATCAAAATGACGATGCAATTGTAGTGATTCTCTTTTTAAACTGAACTAAACTAAAATTCTGGAAAATGTGATACGTTGTAAGTTCGCTATAAGTTCTTATAGCGTAAGGATAAAGTCCAAATCAGTATGACACTTATCAATAACAACACTAAACCCCCCTCCGGTGAAGCTGTAAATGCCGGTAGAGGCAAACAGCTTTAGACCGTTAAAAAACGAACAACACTAAAATTAAATGTTTTTAATAAAATTGCTTAAAGTTTTATGTCACACTCATATTATAGTTCATTTTTTTTCATCTGTACACCTTTTTTGGCTATCTTTTTTCCTATATCTGTGTACTTATTAAAATAAAAGATAAAAACTAGACTAGCTAGACTTATAATCATCATCATCCTAGCCATATGACGTCAATGGCTGGACCCCCATTCATCTCTAAGCTGTACGCATCCAGGCCCTTTCTGCAATTTTCTACGATAAAAATAATACCGACCCAATCCTGCGACGAACAGAATGACGATGCCCAGATACTAACACTCGCTTACCTCATCATATATTCAGCTTCGACGCCCTAGGTGCCCTAACTCATTAGCTGCCCATATTATTATCATCCCTATGGAAACTATACGACCACTAACGAGGACTTCATTAAACAGGGTACGATGCAAATTGCATAGACTATCGTATTACCTATCAGTAATACCTACCTACCTAACCTAAAACATATATCACAGTTGTAATATGACAGCGTCTTCCATGATATTAAGGCTTTACTATTTGCCTTATCGATAATGTTGAATCTTTTCAGCTTTTTTTATGTGCCACATGTACAATAAACTTGAAAATATACCACTTATGAGAGAAGTTCACGTAGATCAATTTTGATTGAACAAAATTCGATTTCATTTGCAAATTTATTTATTTTTTGATGGAGGGAGTATTGATATTGATGATTCATTCATCCCATTTAAATTTCATGCTAAAAATTGGACACGCGGGTTTTGAGATACACTCCAATAACTTAAAAGTGCGTGCTTATACCTAGACGATATTATAGTTATAAATGGGACCACACGGGAAGCACTAGCTTTCAAATAAAAAAAAAACGATCAAAATAGGTTCACCCAGTCGGAAGTTATTCGGCAGTTATGCAGTTATGCGTTAACATAAAAAAACAGAAAAAAGGGTCGAATTGAGAACCTCCTCCTTTTTTTCGTCAGTTAAAAAGAAGAAGATATGGTTACTAATAACGTTTGGCGGGTAATTTAAAAACAACCTCAAGGCTGTTATCACTTTGAGGCCTACTATTGACCTAAAAGCTTATCTAAATACTGTTCAGCAAACTGCCAAAACCTGAAAGACGGCGTAAAATCGAGCAAATGAATCTGATTGTACCACAATGTGGGAACAAACACTTGGTCGGGTATGATAACAAAACGAAATTTCTTTTGTTATCTTTAGATGGCGGTGTTTCCCTCACATTCTCAAGCTACCTACGGAAGCTTACTATTGATACACTACTAATTTTTTGATTGTACTATCTCTAGAACATATTTTTTAAATGTAACGGCGCCTAATCACGTCAAACTGATTTAATTGATATTGGAATTCTTTGCAATCAAGTAAACTTTTCATCACCGAAAGAAAGGTACTTAAAAAAATATTAGGTTCAAACAGACTACGGCAAAGAAGGAAAAATAAAGAAATAGAAGAACTGGTGGATGAGCTAAACTTCGTTGAGAAAATCATATCACGCAGACTCAATTGGCGCGAGCCACCCAAAGAGAACGAAAGATGGTCGCGTAGTGCAGCGAGTGTAATTGAGAGTGAGATGATAAGCTATCTTTATTCCAAATTTCATTCAAATCCGTGTATCCGTTTCAGCGTGAAAGATAAACATGCATACATACAAACTTTTGCGTTTATAATATTAGTAAAATTTAACAAGTGGAAGTCTGAAATATCTACCTATACCCCTTCAGTTAACAGTCACGACGCTGTTTTGAGCTCTTGTGCCTCGTCGTTTCAATATAATTATAGCTTAGAAGTCACCCTTCCGTCGCGACGGTCGTCAAGGAGTAGCTAATTTGTTTTGCAAATTGAGGGTGTCGAAGTAAGGGTTGAATTACCTAAACATACGGCTATTCAGATACTTTTCAGCTGTAGTTGAATATATTTTTATTTGTAGTCTATAAATAAATTAATCTAGTTGTATGTTGTACTATGTAACCAAACAGATCACTTAATGAATTATAGGTACGCTTTGTATGCTGGAGTATTTGAAAAATCTATATTCAATTATATATTATTAAAAAAACGAATATACGGCACTCTCTTCTAGGCCTGAACCCAATGATATTATATGTTTATATGAGGTAGATGTCGCACAAGCGCGCGGAAACTGAGGCGGCAAAATTAAGTCAATTGTAGTAATTTTCATTACGACGCGTATTTATGACAGGCCGGTTGGCACAGTTGGTAGCACTCTGCCTTCTGAGCCGCTGGTCCCGGGTTCGATTCCCGGACAGGTCAAACATCCGTGTGCATGAAAATGTCTGTTTGACCTGTGTCTGGGTGTCTATACGTATATAAGTATATATATCAGTCATCAGGTTACCATGAACAGGCTACGCCTAGTTTGGGACCTGAAGACCTTGTGTGAATGTTAATAAAATGAATTATACTTCGTGCTTCGTCCTCGAGATTAGTAACCTGAAATAGAATATCTTTATACATTGTAGTAACGCCTACGTGACACCACTCTTTGCACTAAGTTGAGAGTTTTTTTTTTTTTTTTTGGTTTTGGAGGGTACTTTCTTCTCCTTGCTCTTTCCCGTCGCTCATAGCGTCATTCGCTTTTTAGTGCTCCACCACTCAACACTATATTTTAAACTCAGTGCCGGTTTGATTTTTTCGAAGTGTTAACCGCCCCTAGTTAAAATTTACGACAAGGAAACGCGAAATAGAATATGATATCGCGAAAAAAATAAATAAATAATAATAATAATAATTCAAGGAACTGGAACAGAAGCTAACAAGTGATGATTATCAAAAACTCGTATCATCGAGTATTCGTCGTCTTCCCATCGCAAGAAGCATCTCCTTCTTCAACAATCTCGCCAGGTAATTAGCATTTTAAGACTCAAGTAATCAGTATTCGTGTAATGTTCCTAGTACCTACCTACTTTGTCTACATAAACCCGGTTTGCGTGTAATATGTATGGGAATTATATCTTACTGGATAGTACGTAGACGCTATTAATGTGACTCGAGCTGTACTTGGGACTGTCTCACCACATGCCATATAATCATAGTTCATAGTTATTTATTGGGTAAAATTTGTTTACATGTCAAAATTATATAAATGTAGACTATAAGTAAAAGCTTAAATTACAACTAACAGTAAAAAAGTATTTTTATCGAAATACATAAATATCTAAAGACGATTATAATTATTAATATATAATATAATATATTATACATTGGAACATATCAATGAGTCCTAAATTGGAATGGATTTTATCGTACCGGATGGTACGTAGATGCTATTAATGTGACTCGAGCTGTACTTGGGACTGCCTCACCACATACCATATAATCAGTTTGCGTGTACTCCTGTGGGATACATCTTACTGATTCACTCGGTACATAAACTAGTTGGTTTGCTTGTAATTCTGGGGGAATTTTACCGTACCGGATAGTACGTAGATGCTATTAATGTGACTCGAGCTGTACTTGGGACTGTCTCACCACATGCCATATAATCAGTTTGCGTGTACTCCTGTGGGATACATCTTACTGATTCACTCGGTACATAAACTAGTTGGTTTGCGTGTAATTCTGTGGGAATTTTATCGTACCGGATAGTACGCAGATGCTATTAATGTGACTCGAGCTGTACTTGGGACTGTCTCACCACATGCCATATAATCAGTTTGCGTGTAGTCCTGTGGGATACATCTTACTGATTCACTCGGTACATAAACTACTTGGTTTGCGCGTAATTCTGTGGGAATGTTGCCTTACCTAATAATATCTTTCACATTTTATGATGACTATCGGAGGATAACAGTACATGAACCGAACTGTATGCGTAATTTATCAATTTACGCTGTCGAACTTCACATCTACCCTCGAGCTAGTATATCACTAACAAATTTCGACGCCATAAAGGCAGAAATAATCTAAGTGCGCCTACCGAGGAGGAAGCGCCTAGCGGGGATGATTTGGAATTTATGATGTACGTCTTAGACGAAGGCCATTACTACATCAGCGGCTGCCTCAGCAGCGGCATGAGCTGGGAACCCACAAATGTGAGTTCACCATTTGAACGTCGTGCGTATGAGTCCGCGACCGCCACAGCGGTCGACGTCTGCGCCCAGTGCCGGGGTCGCACCCGCTACCGGAAAAATCGTTCAAAAAACTCCAGCGGCGGGGCCGCTAATCAGTAGAACCCAAGCTGGCGAATATTTAAACTAGAAGAACGAGGCCTGGGCGTGCAGGACGCCCGTGCCGGGACCACCCGCGCGCCCGCGGCGCTGCAGAGCCGCGAGCCTGCGCCTCCAGCGCGGTGCGCCGCGAGCTACTCGCGGTGCTCGTCTTCTCCGCCAAAACCGACTGGCCGCCAGTAGACACGGTAATGTACGCATAACAATTGTCTGTCTCCCTTTCGTTAACAATGGTCCCTGATATGAAGAATCACTGATTCTACACTGCATTGAAGGTTATAAAATACAATTTACAAACACATTACATTATAATATACCTAATAATAAATCCGAAAAAGAGCAATATGATTCCCTCCACTTCATGCAAGTTTTTAGACCTCACAAGGGTCACCCGTTCTATTATAATAGGTTTGCCAAATGAAAAACGAATTCATGTAGAAAAGAAATAACAAGAATAGAATGGTTTTCTAAAAAGACTAGCTCCAAAGTCAGGAAACTCGCACAGTTGATACGATTACTCATCATCTGCATGTCCGGCTGTCAAATACGGCAGGTTGTATTACTTCTACTTTAAATGGTGGCTCCGCGCCATTATAACTTTTTTACCATTTTCTAAAAAGACAATTTTTAGTCTTTTCAGCTTATTTTATTGAAAGCTTAATTAATATAATAATAATAAAAAGACCACATACGAGAACAGTTCATAAAGATTGGTTCTGATTGAACAGGGTTTGAGTTCATTTGTTAATTTATTAGCTAGGAAATACTTTAGATTACCTACCATAATTTTCCTTTGTCAAGGATTCTCGCCGTAACAACGGATACGCTTGACCTGAGTCATTACCTACATCTAAAGAAGGGAAGTTGAAAATTGAATTGAAAATGTGATTGGTAATATATTTTTTCAGCCCCTAGGTCATCTCTAAAGTACATGCATTACATATTTGTAATATTTTGAATCAACACGTGCCAGTGTTTGTCCCGCCCTCTCGTTCTGTAGACTGCGAGCTTCTGTGGTGTCATCGGCAACTGTTAGGCCGTAATTACTTTTGGCCATAGGATTCGAGACAATAACTACTCCTTTGAAATACTTTCTGACGCCTCAACGACGGGGGGCGGCTGCGTGTGGCGGTCAAACCGCTAGCGGCTTCTGGTCGGAACGAAAGCGCAAACTTCACACTAATCAACTTAAAGTATTAGTAGTTTATTTCTCAATCACATTTTTTACAAAACAGCCAACCTGTGAAATTTTACTTCGCGACGACGATGCTACTGCCATTTCATATTCCTATAATCCGAATGGCCAGCATTCAATTCTCTCGCCTAACGCGCATCGCTAATAACATTTGGCCATAGTGCGAATCAAAAAGAGTATTTGTATTAGCATCTTGTTATCATCGAAAGAAAACATCGTAGCGGATGCGGAATCTAGAAAATCCCACCCCGATTAAGAATGTGAACAAAGTAGTTCAGCATTTAAGACTATAGTCAGTAGATTCGGACCTCCCACGGTTAATTTATTTGCGCGTATAGTATTATAAAAATGCAATAAAATAATGTCAAAATAGTAAACAATACATCATGATTCAGAGATCCAGAAGCATTTGAAATAAATGCATTCACGATCCTTCGATCAGATAGTTATTATTTCTACGCGTTCCCCCTGCGCCATACTGCTTAAAATCTGATCAACAACTATATATATATATCTCCAATAAAGCAACAGGTATCATTACTGTTCAATTGTGGCCTCATAAGCTTGGTACCCGATTATTTATTTTTTAATCTTCAATATATAAGCAATTATATTTTCATTTCAACTGCTGGAACATCTAGGCCAATCTGACCCTAGTTACAGGGATATTGTCCGGGGCGCGCTACTCCGACGGGCGGCGCCAGAATCTTCGGATATTAGGCTAGCTCTGTTGTCAGCGAAATCATTTAGGCAGTACAGGCCTTAAATTAGAAAATGACACACCTATTGCAAAGATAATAACATACAAATTTACGTAACCTCTAGTAAATGAGTTATTGATTTCCTAACGAAAATGTATCACGGTGGTTGTCAATATGGCTTTTTTAACAGTTATAGGGCTGCGCTATCTTAGGACAGTATATGTCAGATAATCATAGAATCCAAAGGTTCTTTAAATCCTGGAAAAGTATTAGACTGCCCAGTGGAACCCAAACAAATGTACTTACCTTTTTAGGACTCGTGTAAAATATAACTATATATTGCTAACCTAATTATTCTTATCACAATAAATAGAGTTCAGACTCTATAAAATAAAAATCTACAATATTAACATTTTAACTAAAATTATGAATAAAATTGAAATTTCATCGAAAGTAGGAAACATTTAACATCTACTATAAATCCCGTTTTTTTAAAGAAAAACCACAAGCGTCATGCTTAGGCACTAATCTTGTACATAGATAGAACAACACCTTTATGGAAAAGTATCGAATTGTTTGTTAGTTTTATTAAGGCTTATTGTAATAGCTTACATAGTGAGTGACTACCCAAACGATAAGCCGCTGGATCAGGTATCAGGTCTTAGGTATTCTACCTAAAGGTATACAACATTCTCTGCGACGCGCGGCTACGTCTCGAGCTCACGCGCCGACGGTCAACAGCAACCAGCAGTGCAAGTACAGAACTCGGTTCGCTAAATTTGACGATCGTCAAATTCGTCATATTTTTACGAATTGTACGAGTACAGAACTGAAATCGCAATCGGTTGTCGATCACATCCGGATGACATGATGACATGTCACCTGGACCTCTTCACGTCTCTTTCGATAGTGATATACAAGAGCTATTCCTTTAGAAATTCGGTATACAATCGTAAAACAATTCCGAAAGTCTTAACCGGTTAATTGCGTACCGTAAACGGTGCCTTTTATCATCAGCGACTGCTGGCTCTCAGTTTGTCTTCCAGGAATAACATGACTGATACCCATTATTTATATCAAGTAGTTTGTTGCTTAAATTTATCGACATTGTGTTTGAAGTAGTGATATCGCAGATCCCAAACACAGCCGGCCGGAGCCCAAGCTCCAGCACGTTTTCCCAGTTTCTTAATAGAACTATTCTCAGCTTTGTCGAAGCAGAGTTAGCAAAAGCGATTATCAATCCAGATTGAATAGAATAATTGTCTATTAGGAAATTATTTAAGTCTATAACAATATCACTATGAAATTTAAATGTAACAAATTGTATACACATCAATTGTGATTTATAAATTTGTAAGTCGGAAAACCAAACTTGTGTTTTTTCACATGTTTTGTTACATAACAGGCAGCGTTAACGATTTCCTAAACACGCTATCTCTCAAAGTCTACAATGTATAAAGATATTCTATTTCAGGTTACTAATCTCGAGGACGAAGCACGAAGTATAATTAGTGATTAAACGAACTTACCTGTAAGTGAAGTTCTATCATAATTATACGAGTGCTTCGTCCGAAGAGATTAGTACCTAACACCCGCCCGCCCTATGTAACTATCCATCCCTAAAATGGTTTAGAAAATTATTAACACTGTACCTAATAACATAGTGCAGATTCTAAATTAATGACGCTATGAGCGACGGGAAAGAGCAAGGAGAAGAAAGTACCCTCCAAAACCAAAAAAAAAAAAAAAAAACTCTCAACTTAGTGCAAAGAGTGGTGTCACGTAGGCGTTACTACAATGTATAAAGATATTCTATTTCAGGTTACTAATCTCTTCGGACGAAGCACTCGTATAATTATGATAGAACTTCACTTACAGGTAAGTTCGTTTAATCACTAATAAATAAAATAAAATAAATATTTCAAGCGCAAGTCTAAACATATAGCTATCCTTTTTTATATTATTTGTACCGTATTATCTGTCGCAGCATGTTTATGTCGTAAAGGAACAAAACTGAGCAATATACGTCATCTTTAGTAAAACATCATTGCCTGAACCTTATAAATTAAGCTTGTGCACCTAAATATTTATCTAACGTAAGTAAATACAAAGATTTCACTGTGCTATTCGTGAATGCTAAGTGTTGTTGCTTTAGTACCCTTTAAAATTCGTACAGTAAAATTTGTACATTATCCTTTTTAGCCTTGAGACCGTCGCAAACTTTTATTTAAGGCTTGAGCATTTGCTATAGAGACAATTTTTAATCTTTCCAGCTTATTTTGTTGAAAGTAATCTGTAATAAGCGAAAAAAAATACCACTAATGAGAACATTTAAAAAGTCCGAAATTAGATAGATATTTAATTATTTTTGAGGCCATAAGTCCTCTGTAGGTAAATTACATATTTGTAATATTTTAAATCATCGCACATCGGGATTTGTCTTACCCTCTCTGGCTGTAAACACCTGCGAGCCTCTGTAATGTCATCGGTGAAAAACAATGACATATGGACATGTACATAACACATTTTCATATGAGGAAAAAATTCAGTAAGCTGCCTTGGTATTCTAATTCGGGGTCAAAAGACAACTTTATTCTATTAATCAAACGTCCCTCCAGGTCTTTTTATGTCTGTATTTACCAAATACCAAACGATAAATAATCGCACTTCACACAAAATGGCAGAACATTATACCTTAAGACGAAATGAAGTCCCATAATTCATGGTTTGCGTGTCAACAACCCATATTACTCATAACAATATACGACTAGCTCTATAAGATCCTCTTCTTTACCACTTGGTATTAAGGGTTTTAAAGAAACAGCCATAGACTTGACAGGTCTAGTTATATTGGTTAATATAATATCAGTGGATGTTACTAATCAAGAAATTGTAAGGATTTACCTTAATGCAACCGACACACAGGAACCAAAATACGATATTAAAATATAACGGACATATTAATTTGTTTGACGGGATTATTTGTTTCGTGATACTCATCATTGGATTTTGGTACTTATTTCAGTCGTCGAAAATAGTCTGCTTAAGTTATGTCATTTCGATGAATTTTGAAGAAGCGATTGAAAGTAACCTCCAGGTAATGTTTTCTTATTAAGAGTTAAACATGTAATCATTTCACCAATAGCAGTGATTCCTACTAAATAGGATGACTAAAATCTTACCCTACTTTCTACTAAAATTATAAATACGAAAGTTTGTGTGTATGTATGTTAGTATGTATGTGTGTATGTTTGTTACCTCTTCACGCTCAAACAGCTACACCGATTTTGATGGAATTTGGTATAGAGATAGCTTACACCCTGGATTAATACATAGGCTTATTTTCATCATCACCATCATCACCGTTTTTTATCACCACGCGAGTACAACCGCAGGGCGCAGCTAGTAGGCCATAACGATAGTTACACCTTTTAATTAAAATGCGGGTAGTTTTTGTTAAAATACGTCGTCCGACTAAATTTACCCGCAGTTTAAGGAAACTCTTTTTTTATGGTTTTTTGCAACAACATGCTGTTGTTGTTGCAATTTTTTTCTTCAAATAATTTGAAGGAAACTCTTCCAATGTTAGAGATAGCGTTGTAAGGAGTTGTACAAATTTTCATGGCATACCATGAAAATTACGAACAACAAAATAATGTACGCAAGCAATAGGTACTTACCATTCCTCTCCTCTCAACATTTACGCAAGTTGTAAAGACATAGTTCAGTCACAAGACCAAAATGCCACACAAAGCACACAAAAGCAACAATCGTGATCACACAATCACAGAGCAAACACAAAATCGATCACAAACAAGCGACATACGACAGTATCACACACACGATAATTCAGTTCATTAGAATATCACGAAAGAATCATGCTGGGAGTTGTCATTCAAATGTACGCACATATTACTAAAATTGTACAATCTAATATCAGCTTTACTTTTTGTACGGGAGAGTTGTAACTTGAATGTGATTATTATTGTGATGGAAGTCATGTTGAAAAATTGATTGTCACAGAATTGTGATGTTCTGTTTAGCACATGGTTACAAAAATACCTTCTAAATAGCTCAAATTGGTTCCATAATCGATTCAATACGCATTTTGGACATTGTTATCATTGTCAATTTGTTTCATACGTTTTTATTTATGGAGCGATGAAAGATCAGCGGCGGGAGCGTTGCCTGTCAAACTGACGGACGCTGGTTCGATTCCCACCAACGGCTTGAGCTTCCGGTGAAGGTAACCCCGTTATAAAATTCTCAACATACTGGCTGGGTACTGTCGAGTACCCGCCTGCTGGCTACCACTCTCAAGTTTGAGAAACTGTCATCAGACACGTAGTGTGTTCAGGCAGCAGTCCTTGAGAGCCAGCAAGCATTCTAGGTTAAACGTGATAACGTTTTCGAACACATCCTCACTGACCATTAAGTGAATTAGCGGTCAAAGGCTAAATCTAAACAGTATAAAAAATCAGTCTTCTTTATTCAATTTATGTTCTTATTTTTTGAAAGTTTTCTAAAATGTTTCTATTCTTGAAGGCATGAATGTTAAACGAAGAAATGTGGTTGAATCGAGACGTCATAAATACCTTTTTACGGTGACCAAACTGATAACTAAATTACAAAACTTGATAAATATTTACTCTTAAAAATTTAGAGCAACCACTTCATTGACAAATAGATAACTTCCTTTTAAGGCCATAGGAAAATGTGTTCTAGTAAGTAAATGTCAAAATCAATAACAAATATTATATCGTTCCGAAATTCTTCTCAGCCGTATGCACTCTTGGCAGAGTGGTCATTTCTGTGGTGACGGCAAGTGGCGGATCATCGATTACGTCCTCTCAGGTTAGCTCTTCAGGGTAGCAAGTCGTTTTGCTATGATATGAAATTTATGTCTTTTAGTGGTACCGCGGGTACTTTTTACTAAGGTGGAATGTGTGGTCTTATTATCACCGCTTATATTAGCTTCACCTATATGTATGACTGAATGATGGTTTCTAGGGTTCTTCGGTTCTTCATCTACTCCTTCGGTTTCTTCTTCGAGTCCTGGGTGCCCTTGGGACCGGACATCGACTACCCCGGGTACTTCCGTTCACCGGGCTAAAGCCAGCCAGCAGACTCCACGCCGGCTACCGTTGAAGCTTTCAACAGAGAAACTATGCCCACCCATCACCCTACGAGGCCCCTTTTTCCCTGCGCACGCCCATATCCAACCAAGTTGAACTACAGCTCAGTCCCCAGCCGAAAATCTTGACCTCAAAACGTAAATCCGTATACCCACGACTGGCTCTAATTAGCTCTTTAATGAATGTTTTGTCCCCAAGCTTGTGTACTTTTATTACCAGCCACTTAGGGTTCCTAATCGCCTCTTATAATAACGCCTTAGAATAATAACGCGGTATTATTCTAAGCCCGAGGTAAACGGGACCCTATGTAATGGAATCAATAAACGTGAATTTCAACCTCTTAAAAATGTCGGATTTGAAACTTTGCTGTACACTTATCAAGGACCAATGATCAATGCCATAATGTAGTTTGTCTTATTGTCGGTACGGTTACGGTAGTTTTGCTAAACGCTGCTACTTTTGCCATGAACACGAATAAATTTTTTTTCCGGAGAGGGAGCTTGAGATACCATCACATCCAAGGAAGACAGCAGGTTGAAAATTTCCTCGTTCACTTCACATGGAAGTAATTACAAATTAGTAAATTATCATTTAAAAAAATATAAAACACGCATTGATGGTGGATTGAACTAAAACGTAATAAATAATAATTTATAGAACTAAAAAGGAATAGGATAAATGCAGCAACTTAGACCACGTCGTCACTTAACATAGGGTAAGACAGACTAGCAGTGCAGTGCAGTGCAGCAGCTGCGCCCCGCGGTTGCATTCGCGTGGTGGAGATGATGATGATGTTGAAATGTGACATGTGTCAAACGTGTCTATGACATTCATAAATTACTGACCTTCTTTTGTTAAAACAATGTTCAAAATGTTCGGTTTAGTAGGTCTAGAGATTACTCTCTATAAACTCACAAACTTTAGGACGAGTAGGTACTTTAAACTAAACATTAACTCCTTGACTACTTTTCATCTCGAAAATAATTTTTGCTACCGTGCGATAAGCAAATAATTCAAAAACCTCTGTTACTCCTTCATGCTCAAGCGGCTGAAACGATTTCGACGAAATTTGGTATGGAGATAAGGATAGGGATAAGAGTAAAAAAGGGATAAAAGTAACCTACGTGTTTTATCCCGGAAAAAGTATAGTTTCCGTGGGATAATTGAGGTAGCGAGAAAAAAGGAATCCACGCTAGAGGATCCGCGGGCGTTACTAGTTGACAATACATGTCACACGTCCCGGATGCACGTTAAACCACATAGAGACCGGCTCGGCAGCAACGAACTAAATATTAGTTCGTTGCTGCCGTGTCGGTCTCTCTATCCCTCGGATAAAAACTGTTTTAACATAAAAAATCATTGGTTTTAACCCTTTAGCCTCGTCTTAAGTGTCCAATTAGCATCGTAGTGTCAAAACGACCGCGGCGACACTGAGAACCCGAATTTACACTTCGCTTTACAAAGAAGGTATTGATGCACTTCCATAGACAGTGGTGTGTTTAGACATGGCCATTCTTAAATATATGACTCAGTCAAAATTAACTGTCATTTTTAAATTTAATATTATTATTCAATAGCAATATAGAGTAGGTATCTTTAGCGATGGTCGGATTTTTTCCCAATCACAGTACTTGTTTTAGTTTTCTCTATTGAATATTTGAATTCATTTAAATTGAGCATAATTCTTTCAGCTCATAAATATTAATGAAGTGATGATAGCCCAGCGGAATCCATCCGCGTCCGCGAGCGCCCCGTATTCTCCTTATCATGTATGTATGTTACAATTGACTAAGCGCTGTTTGCCACATGGGGCATTTACGGCGTCACCGCACTTTTGGCGAGTGCAGAGGCACTCAGCCGATTGCGGGTGGGGGTGAGGGAGTAGAGACTAGCGCAAGGGCACCTCTATGGTTTGGACCTCGGCTTGGGCTATCGCCTCAACGAGGTAGCGTCTGTGTGTGTGGTCGCGGACTAAGGCGCGGCCGATCGGTTTGGGAGCCAAGATGGGTAGTATCTAGGTATTGGGTGAGTCGTCTAATCGGGAGCCTGCGGCGCAGTGGTTTACGGCGGGCTCGGTGTCTCACCGTGAAGACAGCGTGCCCGAAGCCACTGACTAGGTCGCGGTTTGTAATCGAGTTGAGGAGGTCCTTGTCAAAGACCACCGAATGTGGGTGAAACGATAGTCGGAACACTGACTTATTACGTGAGTAATTCCAGTGTTTTATACATTAATAAGTTTCGAACATATCGTCACTGAATATCAAGTGAGACAATGGTCTAACGCTAGATCTATACAGTATAAAATAATATTCTAGAACGCACATCACATTAAATAAAATATAAATCTAATTGAGCTCTGCCAAAGTGTCGATCAATATATACAAATAATATACTCACATCCATGGCTCATGTCACGTTAAAAAAAAAGACGTGTGGCACTCGGGGACTGCCGCGGTAAAGCTATTGCATAGCATTTTTTATCAACAGCAATATATATAATAATAACTTATGCAGTAACGCCGATACAACCAATGCCACCTAGAGGCGAGTTGCTGAACTAAACAGACAAGCGTGATATTTAAAAAAAGCCAATAAAAGTTCTGTTATTCATCGATAGATGGCAAAACTAAAAAGTATCACCGCTGTGCCGGTGGGAGTGGGGGGTATTAGGTTATTTTCGTTACGGAATTTCTGGATTCAGTCTCCACGCTCAAGGCCCGCAATAGAAGATATGCAATAGCTTAAAAATCCTTTCAGATAATATTACTTCATTCTAATACATTTTTAGAACTTCTAACGTTTCGTAACTCTCGACGGCGGTACTACAAGGAATACTGTCACAACCTGACGCAAAATGGCTTCTTTGTCCACTGTTGTCCTTTTTAATTCATCAGTTTATGCTTCAAAGTGATTCATCTCACTTTTACAATATCCTGACATATCTAAGAAATATCGTGACACTTATTTCTTTAACACTAAGGTTTGAATTCCAAGATATAAATACTTTTTAAACTTGCTTGGCAAAGCACTAAAAGTCACCAAACCCTTTATTGGTATTGACTTCACAAAAACTGCAGTAAATGTATTGGAGTTTTTTAAAAAACGTCCCGAAGTTCAAGAAATTATATATGGAAAAGAATTACTTTTCCTGTGTGTGACTTAGCTCTTTAAATTATATATATACTATTCTAGTCTATTGATTATGTACACATTATTCCTTTCTTTAAATTCGACAGAAGAAATCGGTATATGTATAAATAAGTCACTGACCATCAAGTGAGATAGTGGTCAAACGCTAGATCTATACAGTATAAACAAAGCCACATTCCCTGGATTACCAATCGTGGTGACATTAAAAGATCAAGACACCGGTCTAATTGAGTCAGTTGAATTTAACTGAGAAGTTATTTTTATTAAACAGTTTTTGGTGACTGATCGTCATAGTCTTAACACAGACAGGCAGAGCAAAAAAAGAAAACTGGTTTTGAAATTTCTTTATGTCACAACGCTTTCATTCAATTATAAATTCATGTTTAGCAACAACGTTTACTAAGATTTACGACGCTAGTCGCTTTGGCATTTGAGCTAAGTACCTACCACACCAACGCAGTCCGAGTGCATTCCTGATTTACCGTGACATCTTCCTGCGATGATATTGTTGCCTGTAGCCGCAGATCCAACAGGAAATCGAATTCCTTGCATGTCTTATAAAAGTATCTTAATTTGAATCCATTAAAAAATACATTTTTGTTTTTTCTTTTTTATACGTAATTATGTAATATTTTTACAGATCTATCATCTGATCACTATGCCACTTGGTGATCAGTGACGATGTGGTTAAAGGTGTGATGACAATCTAGAATGCTTACTGGCTCTGGACTGCCACCTGAATACACTATGTGTTTAGTGACAGTTTATCAAACTTGAGGGTGGTAGCTAGCCAGGTGGGTACCCTACTATCATGCTGGGAATTTGATAAATGTTACTTTCACCGGACGCTCAAACCTTTTTTGAAGATCAAACCAGCGTCCGAAGAATTGACAGCCGACGCTCCCTCCACTAGGTTCTTATCGCTTCTTATTTGGCCATGCACTTTATCTACAAGTAGTAACTAGTCTTTTTTTCTCAAATGCATTCTAACATCTGGTTTAAGATCACAATTTATTTGTGATGTTTTTTTACCTCTTATTACCGAGCCTGCCGGATTATCTCTTTGCCTGTGTTGCCATGGGAATGGAAGTCATTACCTAATATACAAAACAATAGAATATTAATCAAAGTAATCGCGCTTAATGCTGAGTTACTGTTACTTCATTACGATAAACTTTCAATTTCCTAAACATGTATATATATTAAGTCATTTATTTTGAGTATAATTTGGTTTACACGAAAGTCATCTAGTTGTTGAATATATTTTTTTAATTACTATGATTTACATGGAATTTTATTAACTGTTTGTTGAATGTAGACAAACAATTTTTATTAACTTAAGCAATTATGCATTGTTATTGGTTTACAGCACTGTCAAGACTGTCAAGTTCCTGCCTGGGTAGGTACCATCTTCAAGTTTGAAAACTGTCATTAAACACATAGTTTGAAGCAGTCCTTGAGAGCCAGTAAGCATTTTAGATCTAGCGTGATAACATCTTCACTGACCATCAAGTGAGATAGTGGTCAAACGCTAGATCTATAAAGTATTTAAAAAAAAAATTACCAAAAAATGGAACTGACGTCAACACTCAAAAGTATGATAAAACTTGTTAAAGTCGGTACCATGGCAGTTCAAAAGTAACTGATATCAAAATATTGTGCTCATGGTACCGACTTCGACAAGTTATTTCATTCTTTTGAGTATTGAAGTCGGTTCTATTTTTTTGGTAAAAAAATTATTTTTCACTCTTTTTAGTGACCTTTGTTATTCATGGGATCAATTATTGTCATTGTGGTTTAGGTATGTTCACCGATGTCTTCACCCGCTACTATAACATCGGGTAGTATAAGCACGCATTTTTCAGTTATTGACTTGTAACTCAAAAAGTGCTCGTTTGATTATGATGAAATTTAAATGGGAACACACGGGAAGCACCAGCTTTCAAATAAAAAAATTGGTTGTCTGTAAAGTCGGTTTACGGACGATAGATTTACGTGATAACGTCATAATAATTTATGACTTCGACTTCGACTTCGACTTCGACTTCGACTTCGACTTCCACTTCGACTTCGACTTTGACTTTGACTTTGACTTTGATTATTTTATGTAATACAAAACTCTGGTGGAACGTTACGCGGAACGTTACTAGTTTTCATGAGTGTTGCTGGTATTCATCAATTTATAAAACGTTATCACGTCAAAAAAGAACGATCAAAATCAGTTCACTCAGTCGGAAGTTATGCGGTAACAAACACAAATAATTAAATAAAAAAAGCATACGGGTCGTTGATTGAGATAAATTGAGATCCTCCTCCTTTTTTGAAGTCGGTTAAAAAAGAAATTAAGAACATTCTGAAAACACTCACTTCACGAAAACTTTTGTTGTGTTTGTGAACACTGACAACTAAGATCATTCAAAACCAAAATAAAATATGGAAATTAAAATCTTGTTTCTATATTTTCAGTTGTTCAATTCATTTAATAAAGATGGCAGATATTGACGCAGTCGGGTTTGTTGTTTTTTTAAATAATATTTTTTAAGGTGTCAGTTGTCTTTACCATTCAATTTGTCGAAAAGACATTATCTAAAATCTACAATGAGCAATTTACGAATAGTTGGAAAAATAATTCAGTAATTATATAATTTTATATTTATGATCGCTAACGGTAAAAGATCTAAGCCACGCCGCCGTTACATTTCAACCTCTTACGACTTTTTTATTCTAAATTTAAAAATGATCCGTCTAAGTTTGCGCCGGTAGATGGCGGGACATCTATTAGCGGGGTATATGCAAACTGTTTAAAAGCTACCGGACTTCGCTCGGTCAATGTTAGCTTTAGACATTGTTGACATTGGTTCCTCGAGAAGCCGTTGGGGATGAGACGTGTTACTTTTTGCGTGTGACTTAAAACAAGACGGGCTTTTGAAATATGCTTTAGTCTGGTAGCTTTGGTGAATTGTTGTTTTGTATCTTGAAGTAGGGTTATATTCAAACTTGACGTATTCGTTTTGCATACCATGTATGGACTATTATTATCTTTGTAATAAATTATTAGTTTAATGTAGACGATTAACCCGTGTACAAATTTCATATGATAGCATATTAATCACCGCTGAGCTGTTTTATTATTTTATTAAATTCTGTTTTAACTTTGTAGATTTTTGGTATGCTTCTATACCTGTATATAAGATTCTATAATTTTATTCTATTTTATTCTAATTATAACCAGCTAAGTGCTATGCATTAAAACTAAACAACTTCGTTGAAATAACGGGTTTAGTATTGTACATATAATGTTTGCTCCGAAGCTTCTAAAAACTTTCAGTCCTCTATCATACGCGAAGGAGATAAAACTGTATGTGATTGATTTTTAATTTTTCAAACTGTTTCAAAGAAAAGAATTAAAAGATAAATAAGTAGGTATATAAACTTTTCACTTACTACAGCTCCCCGTTTTTTTTTCAATTTTTTTATGCTGTATACATCTATCCTTTGACCAGTATCTCACTTGAAGGTCAGTGACAATTTGAACAAAGATGTCATCACGTTGAACTTAGAATGCTTCCTAGCTCTCAATGACTGCTGCCTGTACACATCTATGTGTGGGACTATGTGTTTGGTGACAGTTTTTCAAACTTGAGCGGTTACTCGAGAATACCCTACCACCATGCTAGAAATTTCGATATCTGTGTTACCTTCACCGGAAGCTCAAGCCATCGAAGTGGATCGAACCAGCGTCTATAAGTTTGACAGCCGATGCTCCCACCGCTGAGCTATCAGCGGTTCAAATAAAGATTAAAACCTTCATACATCACAACTTTGCAAGTCGCATAGCGCCACTCGGCGGAGGTCTATCCGACCTACTAATAAGTCTGACATACAGTCAACCTTTGCCACACCGCCCATGTGTACACTCCTTTAAAACTTATACTATTTCTAAATGAAAAACGTCATAACTCGCCACCCTGAACAGTAACTTACGTCGTTTTTAGATCGTTTTTTTCGAACAGGACTAATGCTGTTTAGACAGAAGTATGTGAGACCACCATCGGATGTTTGCTCCTTCCTCCAAAAGATTAGTGGTGTATGGATGTACTGTAGATGCGTTTTAAATAACAATGTGCTCTTAATGTGTGTACGTAAGGGTGAAAGGTAATAATCTTTTGCGTTTATTACTCGTTCAAAATGTCTTAGAGCTTGGAAGGGGATGGGACCACCTACGATGGTAATCGGAATTGAGTTAAATGGAACTTTATGGCGAGATATTCATTAGGTCAGTAGTGTACAATTTTGTGGAAAATAGTGGGAATCACTCTGTCATTATTACGTAGAAGGTAGGTACCTACTTATTCACTTGTGACATGAAGACTCCAGGATTGTGCCTATTGTTGTGTTATTTCTTCTTTATCAAACATGTTTCTTTAATTATTAAAAAAAATACAGTCTTTATAACTATATAACAAAGTATATAATATTACATACAGGACATCCTCATGCAGTATATAGGAGCGAACACGTGTATGTTTTGTGAACCCCTCAAAAATACCATCGAAAAAATCGTCCCACCCCTTTAATCAGTTCAACCCTCGTAATGAAATCTGGTGGCCATTAAGGGATTAAAAATAATAACTACCCTCACATAACGAGGGTCTCGATTGGACAGTGGTCCAAGGGGCCCTTAATGAACTATTGACATGGCATTCAAATCACGGCGATAGAGGACTGTGATGAGCGTGAATAATAAAATGGCAGTGATGGCAGTATTTTTTAATATAGTTTGACGTTTGACTACTGTCTCACTTGATGGTCAGTGATGGTGTTATGACACTAGACCTAGAATCCTTAATGCTGCCTGAATACATTATGTCTTTGGTGACAGTTTTTCAAACTTGAGAGCAAGCCCGGCGGGTACTGTATATACGTGTCGGCCAAACTGGCAGTTTAATAATAAAAATTACTTTGTTATTAAACTCCTCTGAAACGGCTTACCTCATTTTAATGTGTATTTGGTAGGTCTGCGAGTAGGTCGTAAAGTATTTTTCTTCCTCCTAACCCCAGCCCCTATTTATCGTGATTTGCGCGCGTTTCGAAAGGTGGCTAGACGGAAAAATTAAGAACAAAAGTTGTAACGACACTTTTCGCTATAGTTGTGAGCCGTGCGGCGCGTGCGCGTGTTTATCTGTCTCTCTCTCTCATAGAAAGCAAGCCAGTTAGTTTCGTTTCGTCTTTCTATTTCGCATTGAACAGTGTGGTGACGCGACGATTTTTTCGAAATAAACTTCGTTCCATCCGGTTGTCCCTTGACACTTCTCAAGTTTATGATTTTTGTATGAACAATTATCCTAATAATTTAACCATCGATCCTTGACGTGCGTCAAATGAGGTGTCGTTTCACTTTGACATTTCGATAATTTATATATGAATGACTTACCTGGCAAACTTTATTCTGACATACTATATGTCAGAACAACGTCAGGTCCGCTAGTACTTTCATAACAATATAAAGAGTATAGGTAAGTACTCGATACTGAAATAGGTGGAAGGAAGGCATAACGGTAATTCCACTTAACGTAACATCTCAGACGCAGGCGCCATCTATGGTTTAATTTTAACCACAGATCAGTCACAAGGGGCGAAGAGACGTCACTCCATAATCTTATTAAATGAATGCTTATCTAATTGTGAACGGATGTATATAAAGCTGAAATAATGTTCATTAAGAAAGAACCGGCTAAGACTTACTCATATTTTCTCAATGATTGTATAAGATTTTTTTGTTACAAAAAGCTATCGCCCAATACCTTTAAAAGCGATTTACATTGATAGTTTCGTTCACAAAGCATTACCAGATTAAAGTATTTAAGTGAGCTACTTTTTGTTTCATCAGTGACTAGCTGCACCCCGCAATGTTACGTGGTTTTGACGCTTTTTGTGTGTTCCCGTCATCCCGCGGGAAAAGAACACTTTCGGCCTATGGGTTATTCTAAGGTATGAGCTATCGTCATTTTAAATTTCATGCAAATCCGTTCATTCGATTCAGCGTGAAGGAGTAACACATAACAGACAAACTTTCGCCTTTATAATATTAGGGTGACCGTAATCTAAATAAATCTCAATCATCTAATCTAACTCAAACATTTAAAGTTAGATTAGATCAGCTCGCAATCACTGAGAATTAAAACACCAAACGTAACAATAACCTACTATATGCGAAGAGAAAAAAAAAGTAAGCAATGGTAGTGATACTTTATCAATGTATAAAACACGGGAGTTACTCACTTAATAAGTCAGAGGGTTCCGACTATAGTTTCAACCACATTCGGTGGTCTTTTTCAAGGAGTACTAGGCGAATCGCGACCGCGTCCGCGAGCGCCCCGTATTCTCCTTGAAAAAGACCACCGAATGTGGTTGAAACTATAGTCGGAACCCTCTGACTTATTACGTGAGTAACTCCCGTGTTTTATACATTGGTAGTGATACTCTTCTTCAACAACAACAAAAATTCTGGAAAAATATGATATGTAACATAAGTAGGTACTTTTATGGTTACGATAAAGTCCAAATTAGTATGACACCATATCCATAACAGCACTAATATTAGATGTATTGTGTAGTGTATTTATTAATATTGCGGGTAGTTTTACGTAAAATAAGTTTCCACTCATTTGGTGCCCACTAAAACTACTCACAATTAGCCATCAATTGAATAGAACTCTTCTAAAATTAAGGATAGCATTAAATGGAGTTATACGAATTTGAATTATAGCATATATAATACCAGTTATTTCTTTTTGAAAAATTTTTTTTTGGCATTGGTTTGAGTGATTAACAGAATTAGGGCATTATCTATTACATTATTTATTAATCTATAAGAAGTCGGTGTAAAATCCATTTGGGTCTGAAGGTAAATCAAGAAGAAGTACTACACCCCTCCTTGTTCGACTCATTCGACGTGGAAAAAGTTCTTTAATATTTTTTTCGTTGCCTTACATAATATATATACGTACTAGCTGCGCCCCGCGGTTTTACCTGCGTGGTGATAAAAAACGGTGATTATTGTTATGATGAAAATAAGCCTATGTGTTAATCCAGGGTATAAGCTATCTCCATACCAAATTTCATCCAAATCCATTCAGTTATTTAGGCATGAAAGAGTAACAAACATCCATCCTTAGATCCAAACTTTCGTATTTATTATATTAGTAAGATAATAAATACATTGAAAAAATGCCGCCACCGCGAGAATGACAGTTAAGCTTTTCAAATACTCATCCGAGTACCTAATGAATGTCAGAAAATCCATGTATTTAAATATAAAGAAAATAAGAAGATTATAAAGATATTGATAGTAAGTTTTTAACCTGTTATTTTAGACATGAAATTAATTTAAATGTTTCAGCTCTATATCATTCATCAAGACGATAACCGACACTCCAATCCTGTCTCGAGTGATCCTGGATTACTGATCGTTTTTTATGTCTGCTTACAGTGAATACCCGTTGTTATGATACTTAAATAATATTGACACGATAAAACTTCTACTTTTGGTCTCACCTATTTTAGTTTCGATACTATTTTATTACGTTGTTTTTTTGGATTTTGATTTGGATCTGCTATACTCAGTCAGTTCAATTAATTAATTTATTTATATAAATACAAATGCTAAATGCGCTCACAGCTTTCAGCCAACACATACAGTAACTAGACTAAATTAAAAATTGTAGCTTAAAAAACATAATTATACAAAAATCATCAAATTTTGGAAATGTTGTACAAAATAAATCCAGGTTGGTTTCCCAAGCAATCAGAGCATTGGGGGGATTTGTGGCCTGGGTCGTAGGATCATTATAATTATATATATATATATATTACATTATTCACAACACATATATTTCATATATTGTACATTTTTATATTAAGATTCTATTACTACTTTATTATAAAATAGATATATTTTAGGAAGACACTGCCTTTTGTGATACAATTATTTTTAATTAAACAAAAGGCAGGGTATAATATATTTTGTAACCTTTAAGTTTTGCAATAAAGAAAAATTTGTATTTGTATTGTATTTGTATAATGATCCTACGGACAGGATCATCTTGTATAATAGTATATCGTCAATAATAAACTTCTAATCTTACTTTTCGATTTATTTACAATTTCCGGGATTAAATTGAGATAAAACAGTAGTGATGGCTGTAGTATTGATGTATTGATCTTTTTTTTTTAATCTTTAATTTTTATACAGGATTTTTTTTAGAGAATATGACACCCTTATTGATAATCAAATTAAGCTACAACAATTAACTAGCCTTCTCTTCACGACTGCGTGGTACAAAGCATACACTTTTCTGGCATCCGCAGAGTCAGGTTGCGACAGCACCCCGTTACAACCACCTGCCTGCCAGAAAACATGTTCAATGTATTGATCTTGAAGAGGACCAATTTGGAAGCGGCCTGTCATACAGGTCTCTCCCGCTACCTGTATAAGTCCGTCTGTCAACTTTGCTAACCATGACTAATATTTTTAATTTATTTATATATTACATACACAGATTTATACACATCACGCTTCTTTCCGTAGGGGTAGGCAGAGACCACGTACAGCCTGTCGATTGCTACACCCGACACACTTCGTTCGCTTCAACCACGCTCATCAGACCTTTCATACAAGATCGTCGGTTTATAGAACTCTTGACCTGGCCCCTTCTTAGAACTCACTCATAATTGACGGTCGCTGTGGCGCAGTGGTTAGTTTCAGTGACATGAGTTCTGTGTCTCCGGACCCTGGGTTTGAATCCCGGCAGGGGCAAAATATTTCTTCGATGAGTGAAGGTGTTTGTCTCGGGTCTTGGGTGTTTGTGTGCTGAGATTGTGTGTCCATGCATCCCGCAACACAGCGAATACTAGTGCGGCGGTCTGAGCGTGATAAAAAAATATATTTCTTTTTCCATATCCCTCAACATTAGCGACTTAAAACTAACTAAGTTTGGCGAGTTTGTAATCCCTAAAACATAATAATAATAATAATATGGGACAACATTCACACAAGGTCTTCAGGTCCCAAACTAGGCAGAGCCTGTACTATGGTAACCTGATGACTGATATATATACTTAAATACATACTTAAATATATACTTATATACATGTTCATACACACAAATGTTTGACCTGTCCGAGAATCGAATCCGGGACCAGCGGCTCAGAAGGCAGAGTGCTACCAACTGCGCCAACCTGCCAGCCATACACCACATATTTAGTATCTTTTTATGTTAAAGCTTGTACGATGCATATGTATAAATCAACAGATGGCATGTTATTGTCTATACAAACTGAAAGCTTAATAGTAACAAAATCCCACACACCCTTATATATGAAACAGCTCCGAAGGGGATGGTGGAACAATCACGGCGTGTAATTCCATAGTTCCCATGGCACGCCCTACCAGAAATTGGATTCAAGGACATTCTAGTGTCATCATGGATGCTTTAATGCGGGAGTTTCACAGTAATCATAAATTAGATATTTTTGTCTTATATTTTAATATTATCTATTAATTATCTGTGATGATTAATAGATAATGTTACATTTTTCAGCTCCGACAAGAACACCTCGGTTGCGTAGTTTTAACTTACTCAAGAGTGCCCCAATTAAATCTAACTTAGGCCTGAATGCACCACTCAATAGATTGACTAGAGAATATAATAGCTCAGCTAAAAACGAGAGAGTGGACTTATTTACTGAATCTTTTGGCAAATTTAAATTAGCGATCCAACAATCCTGATTTCTTTTTTGTACCTTTAACTACTGCTTTTCAAATATGGTAAAAAAATAATAATTATTCTCTTTGTATTGTAAATTGATGGCCATCCTTTTAAATGTAACTCCACATTGTGGCAGTGGCCATCAATAGTAGGCTAGATACTGCTCGCTCACTTTTTCTACGCAAGCTGTCTTCCCCTATAATTATAGTGACACTTAGCATTTGTTTTACTATAGCATTATTTTAGTTTCTTGTATCAGTGTACATTATGTTGGGGTTCAAATAAATAAATAAATAAATGATTGCAAACAACACTTGGAATAGAAGTTTAATAAATTGTTTTTAAATGGCTGCAGAAATATACAATTCTAATGCTGATGAAAAATGTTTGCAATGTTTAAATGGTCGCCGTATGGATATAGCAGCTTTATCTAAGGCTCTTAGGGAGATTAAAAAAAAAAAAAAAAAAAAAAAAAATTTTCCTTAGGGATAGATTTAATATTAAGTTGTAATATTTAATTAAAGTTATTCAACTTGCCCGCAACAGAATCGGCTACTGGGCTATACAAAAACCAACTTTAGGCCATCTCAATAATATTCATCTTAATTGAAGGTCTGTGTTTCGAGTGATAAAATGTGCCAGATGCATTATATTTATGCTAATCCGTCTATATGTAAAGTTGAGTATATAGTATTATCAATACTTAAATTTAAATTATTATAAAACCTGTTTAGATAACAATATGTTTAAATGTTGTAAGCCGTAAAACCTTTGATGTATCGTTAATATATTAATTATCTTTCATTTTAACAAACCTTTCATACTTACTAACTTATGACATATCAAGCTAGTTCGTTCATGAAAGAAACCATTGGCTCCTGAAACACTGTCCTACTAAAAAGGAAGCTTCAATAAATTACTGTAACTGTAATAATCCCTGAACATATTAATCGTGTATGGCTTCTATACTACTTCACAATAAATACTGGCTTGGTGATTCGCAGCTGTAATTCGCAATGATAAAATTCGAAAATGGACCCGAAGACTTGGCGTGTTCTCGCTTGCAAGAAAAATGTCGGATTGATGGCGCGCTGGACATGACTTGCAAGCCCCGCCTACTTGGACACGTTTTTAGTTGAAACATTTTTTTAACGCACTTACTTTTGCTAACTTATTATTTATTCGTAGCCCATAGGTGTAATTTAAAATGATCATACTATTTGAGTATTGCATTTTACATTAAAACGAACCCGCTGAACTTACATGTTGTTGAAAGCACCCAATCGATGCAATCTCCAAACGGGAACACCCCATGAGACAAAAAACATACTACGTTCGAAACGTACAATCGATAGCCTACACCTACACAAGTACAAAGTTAGTGCAGCTGCTCCGTATTGTAATAATTTGAATCTATTTGGTATAACGCCATCCTCAGCGCACGCACACATTGCCCGATGTAATCCGCGCGCTAAGTGCACTTGTCAATACGTCCACGGGGGCATACACCGCTCTATATCTATCCACTCTCGATCTATTCAAATACCCTCACACAAACATTAAAATGACCCAATACTGATCACAAAATTCATATTCAACTTTATCGCCGTTATTTTAAGGGATAGCAAATTTGAAATTGAATTTACGGACGGTAATTGTGTTTGTATAAAATAGTTTGACGGTTCGGGCGCAGACTGCCATTTTGTAATCCAAGAGCTTAAGTGCACTTTGTCAATACAGAGGGGTAATTACAGCTCTATATATACTGTAGTAGAGTATGTAAGTGTCTGCCGAAAATCGTACTGTCCAAACATTTACATAAATTGATATATGGGAGTCACATACTGAACGATTCAATCGATGATCTTCACCATACCCGTTAAATGTAGAAAGATCGTCTTTCGGTAGGATTTGAGCTGATGATGTGGGTAATGTCGTTATTAAAACATAATGATGGTACTTTCTAGAGCTGGCCTGGAGAACTGGCTACTACCCTCAAACTTGAAAATATATTTCTAAGTGCACAGGTATTTTTGCAGCTGTTCTTGAGTACCAGTGAACATTCTAGATTTGTAGTGACTTCACCTGCGACATCGTTCCGGACCATCAAATGCAAATACTTGTTTCTATACCAATTATGTTCTTCAACAGACTGGACTCTTTATTGAACTGTGTGGAAAATTGAATTAAATAAATGAAAGTATTAATTAATATACAATTATAGTTTTAAAAGCCTTTACTTAATTAAATATGACTCAAACTTCTTACGAAAATTAAAACTCAGAGCTCAAATAAGGTTGAAAAGGCGACGGCTAAAATTTGCCGAACCATTACTGACGTTTGGTCCCTCCTCGGCTGAAAATTAAATGGCAATCGAAGTTGTTCCATCCGTGTCCTCTCGTTAAGGAAATGGAATCTCTGAAGTATTTTTATAAACTCTATAACGGTGTTACAACTTACTACAAAGAAAAAAATCGTGGCTAACAAAGTTATCATTTTGTTTGATTAAAAATAATTTAGGTAGGTACATTTTTTTTTTTTAATCGCACTCAGACCGTTTCTTGCCAATAGCCATTATTGTATTTGTAGAGTTAACGAAATATAACAATTTATTAAAAAAATATAATTTACGATTATAATTACACTATTACTTATATTGCATTTTTTAATATTTTAATACACACACAGTAAAGTACGTACTTTATTATAAACTCTGAGTTCATACATTTAGTGTATGATTTAGAGTTTAATTTGTGAGATTGATGCCAAACCTATCTACCTAAACGGAACTCCAAACTCTCCAAGAAGGATATATCCTAATTAAATATGGATGCACCGTAATGAGTTATGCAAATATCGTAGACGATGGCTAACGATCGACAGGGGTAGGGGGGTGTTCTTTAAAAGGTGGGGGCGAAAAGAAGCCCCTTAGTTGGTACAGTCTGAGAAATAATTTCAAGTATTTAAACAGGAATGTTCGCTTCGCTTTCTTTAAAAATTGTTTAAAGGGTTAGCTTCTTGTTTCGAAAGCAAACTTATTATTTTCGACACTCAAGATAAATATTATAATGGCCACTGATTTATCAAGTAGGCTAGGAACACATATTGTAATACCATGTAACCGGATCTTTAAGAGATAACTCTAGAAGGATTCTAACTATTTACAACAAGTATAGAAAGCTGCTTAATACATATATAGGGATATCTATATTAATGTGTCAAACTCACGAGATGTTCCAATCAAAAATTACAAGTATGTGTCATAAGTATTCTGTAAAAGGAACAAAATATTGACTAAGTTTGGTCTGAAATGAAGTTTTATTAGCCTGTTTTTACCGTAACCGGTTTTTGCCGGTTTTTACAAGGCCCATAGTAAGATCACGTAACTAAAACTCGAAGTTTCGACCTAGGTTTCGAGCATGTCCGATGCTAATCCTCAGGTGAGTTTACGCTGCCAGACCGCGGCGAGCATTAGTAAAGCCGGATACTATATCTATATAATAATGTGTCAAACTCACGAGAATTTTCAACCAAAAATATACTGTAATAATTGTTATTTTTAAAAAGTTATAATATTACGAAAATAATTAATATAAAACTACATTACATATTATTTTCGGAATTAGTTTGAGCGTTATATTCCTATACTATATACGTTTATTTGCTTTCAGCTTTGAGTATACGCTGGTTTATTAATCTGAGGCTTTTAGTATCATTTTAACCACCAAAATAATGACCAGTAAGTAATACCTACTGATTCAAAACGCTATGTTATTACCGTATTTAAATCTCTCTATTTAAATTACTTAACACAAATAATTATATAGATAATGGTTTAGTAATTGGGTGCTAAATTTACAGCGCTGCAAAGTTAATTACAATCTTTACACCCTTCCATTTGGCGTAAAATAAGTTAAACGTAAAATTGTATAATTGCGACTCAAAATACAATTACGTACCTAACTAGTCAAGGGTCCGTAAGAAACGTTCTCCAATTGACTATCCTTCAATATTACGTTTAAAGTATTCGCCCTAACATTACTACTGTACTCTTGCTGCATATTAAAACTGACGTGGTTTTGACACATTATGGGAACTACTCACGTAGTAAGTCAGTGGGGCTACCACCGCCGGGGTATCTTCGATTCGAACTGACTGACAGACTGACTGACTGGCCGGTTGGCGCAGTTGGTAGCACTCTGCCTGAACCGCTGGTCCCGGGTTCGATTCCCGGACAGGTCAAACATTCGTGTGCATGAACATGTCTGTTTGACCTGTGTCCGGGTGTGTATATAAGTATATATATCAGTCAACAGGTTACCATAGCACAGGCTCTGCCTAGTTTGGGACCTGAAGACCTTGTGTGAATGTATATAAAGAAAAAAAAAAAAAAAAAAAAAAACTACATAATATTGCAATGAACTAGATTATTATTATTTTATTCATAGTAATATTTTAGTAATTAAATATTTAATACGAAATAGTATTATGGATACAGTAGAGTAACTAATTTAATATACCATTTAAACTCTCTTTGGTTACCTAATAATAACTTGGAAACTATAGAAATGTAAGGTCTAGCCTAATGCTTTAGTCAAAATAGTGAAATTTTTCTAAGAAATAACACATTGTACGCTCACAATTCTATATCATTCAACCTCAATTATGTAGAACATTAACAAATCTATGAATTTACGCTATATATAGCGTAAATTCAAAAGCCACTTATAAGTATGTAATGATGATGGTGATGATGAAGATACAACTGCATTAAAAATGTTGTAAAAATAAATATTAAAGTGTATGCTTTAGAAATGTTTCATCTAAGGACAATATTAATTGATGTAAGAAACAAAAGCGTATAAATAAATAATATAGAAATTCGGCAACGATTTGGGAATCTTTGTCGAATTTCTACAGTTTCCGACAGCAATATTACATACAGAAATAAGGGTATAAACTTTAATTGAATATCAATTTTCCTTTTTCTCAGGCATCTTTTTTGTTGCCAGTACCGTAATGCGACTTTTAAAGAAAAAAACGCGTGTTGTTTCAGCCAAGCGATTCCAATAATGGCCGTCAACATTTGGTCCAGCCGCACCCGTGCAAGTTTGGCTTATATTATTTAATAGATTAAGGCTAAGCGTTTTATCCTAACTTTATTATGAGACCTTCTTATAAAGTTGAGTTTAATCTCAAAATATGTATATTTTGTAAGTGTGTTTTATAGCATTATATTACATTGGATTACATGGAAACATACATACGTTGCTATTACTAAACGAAACGAAAGTAATCGAGCCATGTCCCCCCCTTCCCTGCTTGCGAACTCCCGCGACGTTCTGTAATGTCATTGACACCTGTTAAGCTTTTAATATAATAGTTCACATTTGTCTTTTTTATCCGACTTCAAAAAAGGTTACTCAATTCGACCGTATATATTTTTTATGTGTGTTCGCGGATAACTTCGTCGTTTATGAACCGATTTTGATGATTCTTTGATCTTGATTGAGTATACGTGGTGGTACCATTTAAATTTCATCATAATCAGACAAGCCATTTCTTAGTAACACTGAAAAGTGATACGCATACCTCGACGATATTATAGTACCGGTTGAAGACATCGGAGAACATACACAATGACAATTGATCCCGTGAGTAGCAAAGGCCACCGAAAACGGTGAAAAAAAATTGTTGTGGAAAATGAATAACCAATATATTAACGATCGATATTGGGAAACGTAAACAAAATCTACTTTGCATATAGAAAGCGTACAGCATAGTGTGGAGATATACATAAAGATAACAGAGATGAGGTGAAACTTTATGGTAAATATAGAGTTTGGAAACGTAGTTTTAATATCGACTTAAAATAACTAACAAGAAAGCGAGAGTGTAAGAAAATTAACACTATTGTTAAACATTCTGTTAAGTAATTGTGTTAACTTTGATTATGTTTCTCGAGAGATCCGCATTATATATATAGCCTTGGTTATATCTTGACCAAGAGATAGAAGGTATGATCGCTGAACCCAGCACAGTTGGTAAGACCAAAGCACAGAGACTCCGTTGGATGAGCCATGTACAGAGAGCTGGGATGGATTGTAGTGTCAAAAGGGGTTTCTTGGAAAGCCAAGCGTGTGCCGATCTATCGGCAGGCCCAGATGCCGCTGGAATGAAGCTACAAGTTAGACCTGCGTGAGCTGCAAGCGGTCCACTTTCTGCGCGACTTCTGAGCGGACAGTTTCTAATGTTGAACCTTATCGCTATTGTGAATACACAGAAACTTTTGTTAAAACTGGTCGATCATTGTTTTTGTCGACTATACGCGGCGCGACTATTAAAGCTTTTTAATAAATGGTCATTATGTAATTAATTTATTAAATATTTTGTCATTTATTTTACGTTTTAATGTTAGTAAATTCAAAGCCGAGACAGGGAGACAGCAATAAGATTGTTAAATGTCTATACTCGTAGTACCCACCACAACCTCGCGGCATGACGTCACGTTCCTCTTAATGGGTTAAAATGGTATATAGGCAAACTATGTATGCTTTAATGTATATAAGGCAGTGAATAATTTTGTTTTCAGCTTCCATTTAATTAACCGTCCTCCTCTGCTCTCGTCCTTTAACCCTTAAGCGACGTAACATTTTAATAAAATTCTTCAGCAAACATTAATGAAGCCAGGGCCCCAAACAAGAGCCATTGTGGCCCTACGACGTACCATTATGATTTTAACCGAGATAATGCACGGGAAATGACGGCAAAAGAAATTTAATTCGCGTAACGATGAAAGGGTTATATGGGGTCGGGCTTGATAAATAAAGCGAGAGGGACCCCCGAGGATATTAAAGCCCTTTTTTGCTCTACATATTGATATTAATGCTTGTGAAATTTTGACAAAATTGCTCGCCGGCCCTTTGTGGGTGCTTGGTTTGATTTTTAAAAGATTTATGTAGAGTGTTGTTTTTTTTGGGAGGAAACAATGGCGGTTGATTTCGCTTGGCTCCTGTGTCGTTGCATAAGCTCTCTTGATTTTAAACTTTGCAAACATACACGTGCATAATTTGATTCAGCAGAAGCTTCACCGTTGGTGGGGATCGAAACAGCGTTCGTCAGATTGATAGCCAACGCTCCCACCGCGGGGCTATCATCGCTTGAAAATCTTCAAATATAATATATTTAAATGTCAATCCAATTCTAATCCGATCAGTTCCAATCTCGTTCAACGCCATTTTGTATTTATGTCAAATTCCATCGAACTCGATTCCAATCGTGCACTAGTGTTGCGTTTAGGAGTATCAGTCTGGGCGAAGTCTATCGAAATCACAATTTACAATCGGAATAGAGTGTCAAGAGTAAGTCCGCAGTTCAGACAAGTGGCTGAAGTCACTTGTAACATAACTGCGATTATTAAATAATAGCCTTGTCAGTACTTTGTGCCTGTAAATGTAATTTGAATAGCCAGCAGATTCAACGTCATTGCAATCGTAACTTTGACGGACGGAATATTCTCAATTTCAACCTTAGCGCTCTTGTTCGATGCTTCCACACAACAGCCGTGGCGTCGGCCTCGTTTGCCTAACAAAATAGTCAGTCGGGTCCCTGGAGAAGACTGGAAAAGCGTAAAAGTTATGATATTGAACTGGTTACCTAGTAATAGTAGACACTAGTCTACCAAAACGCACTATCTCAGTTGTCAAGTTTACTATTTTTATGTTGACAACAACGTCAAAAATTCGCCGTCTGCTAAGTTCATAGCGGCCTGAATCTATGTTGAATTATCTATGTTCGGCCTATTTCTTTTTTTTTTACATATTATAAGTTTGCGTTTGACAACTGTCTCACCTGATGTTAAGTGATGACGCTGTCTAGGATTTAGCACGCAAACCTAGAAGGTACCTATTCACTCGCGACTTGAAGACTCCAGGATTGTACATATCGGGAAACACAGACTCGGGCAACGAGTTCCATTCCTTGGCAGTACGCATTAAGAAAGTGGAAGCAAAACGCTTCATACGTATAGGTGGTATATCTACCATATAGATATACCACTATATTATGCACATTTAGCATTTGACATTTTATGTACTAACAAACTATGGAAAACTTAGAAAGAAAATTGTTTTTCTCTGTCTCGGATGGAACATGACGCGCCGTGTCATTGAATCTAGAATTGAATCAATATTGATTCAATATGGACGAGGTAAAAAAAAACCATACGGGTCGAATTGAGAACCTCCTCCTTTTTCCAAGTCGTTTAAAAGTAGCACTAGACTTCCAAAGCTGTCAAAAGCGGCCTTTGTGAGCCAAGCATATTGCCATATTGAATAGTATATAGACTTAGGCCCCAGCTTGATGACATTTTTTCATTGTATGTTGATAGCCTCATCAGGTAACATTATCAGCAAATAAAAGTTCTCTTTGCCAAAATAAATAGCCTAGTTTCAACACAATAAACAAAAAAAAAAATTAGGAAAAAATACTACCAGCAAATGAATAATTACATAAATTTATGCTTGAAAGTTCTTGTGTGGATGAGACCTTACGTGTCCATATCAGATACTTCATTAATATTTTACAGCCATCCGTTGTAATTAAGGGGTTCTCTAGAGATTAAGGGTTACCGTTTCATTTTGAAATTCCTTGAGTTATTTTGAAAATATCGATCGGGGACGTTGTAGGACTACCCGCTTGGAAAGGTTAGATGGACGAAAATAACGGATATTTTTAGTATACACTTTTACAACTGCAAACATATGTATGTTACATTTTAAGTGGCAGTAACAAAAGAAGAAAGAAAAACTATATAAAAATAAAACATGTATTTACTTATTATGGTTAGAAGAATCATATTTTAAGTCTAATATATGGGACAATAAAGGTATCAAAAACAAAAAAAATCATTTTAAAATAATAAAACCAGTTTAAAACTAAGGAGTGTGCATTGCTCGTAAATATGCTCATAAATATATTTGGTATAGGTGGACTGTTTTGTTATCTCAGTTTTGTAACCATGGCTTAAATAACGCACTGATTAACCTTCATACCTCCGTTTACTAGAAAAGTCAGTGTATGAACCAATGTATGAACGATCTGTAAAGAGTGAGTGAAGCATCTGATAAAAGTGTATGAACCAATATATGAACGATCTGTAAAGAGTGAGTGAAGCATCTGATAAAAGTGAATGAAGCAAGAGAGACGCCAGCGTCGCAGCAAGTGGAAGTCCATAATCTCTGCCTAACGTAAAAGTAGGCGACTACTTTTACGAGATTATGTATTTTCGTGACCACGATCAATGTTACTTGGGCGAAACGTCAATGTTAGTCAATATTATACTTTAAGATCTTTTATAGGGAGTAACAATTTCATAATAATATTTTTGTATTGTTCATCATTATTATTTGATCTCATTACGTCTCAGCTACCTAATTTAGTTTCGACACGTACATGTTGGCTCGTGATTAGAAAGCGCGTGTATTTCGTACAATATAACTTACATGTACAATAATTAACATGGCTTGCCACACGACTTTGCCCCTTGAAGACGACCAGGATGGACATCACACATATTTGTGCCAATGCGATGATAGCGTGTAGGTTTTGGTACGTTAGGCGTACGGACAACAAAAAACATAAGCGTCAAAATAAAATTATCGAATTATTAATTAACTTCCAATTTGACATTGAGACAGTATTTCTCTGTTAAAAACGATTATCTTGGATATTTGCACGCGTGTCTTTAATTAGAAAGGTTATAAAATCTTAAATGTGTATGTAAATAATAACATTTTTCGGTTTTCAAAGAGCAGATATTGTATTTTTTTTTTTTTGTAACCAACAATAAGATTAGTACTAGAACAAAAAATAGTGTTTTATATATAGGCCAACGAGCTCAACTTTAATATTGTGCTGTTCTTATTTAACCTCGGTAATTAACTCCAAATATATAGTTGCCGTTGCTTAAGAAGGACGCAGATCGATAGTGGGGAATATGTGCACGTGGACAGCTACAGTAGCTATTTAAGTATGTAATATGTTTCTAAAATAAAACAAATACACTTATTGAAAATATCCTAGTACCTACTACTGAACATTAAGGTGCCTATTTATATTCAGACCTTGGAAGAGCAAAACCGCGCACGGACCGCTAATTCTTAGTATAAGAACCGACAGAAGTATAAAAATAGTCGTTTGAAAAATAGTTCATTTAAAAATTCTCAATTAGAAAAAGGTTTTTGTTTAAAATATAAAATCAATATATTTTCAAGTTTTTAACATCATTCTTAAATACATACCATTATTTATGAAGCATTGATCATTCGTTTAGGACACAGGCTACACTAGGTTTCACATTGTGAAATTTTTTTTGTCTATTGTCTGTTTAGATACAAATGTAATAATAATTGTTCCATGAATTATTGAAACCTATTATTGTAAGATCTTGTAAAATATGCTGAAACATGAAGCTAACGAAAAATAAATAATATAAAGTAGTCATCTTTTTTTCCAACGCTACTCGTCAGTAGTTACGCTAAGTCCAAACATAATATTTCACTATCAAATTCACACGATCACGTCCAAGCATCTGTCACGATCTTCGACACACACAACTTGTCCTGTTCGAGCTACTAAATTAGCTTGTTCGTAGGCGATAGCGATTTTCAAATCCTCACGAAAATGGTCCATGGGAGGCGCGGAATCAAAATCTCAGATAAATGAACCAGCCCTCAACGCGCGAAATAGACTTACATTTGTCCTATAAGTACCTGCAGTATGAGGTAATTTAAATTATATAAAAAATGCAAAAGTATGCGACTATGCAAATGGATTATGACTTTGTGAATCTAACGAAAAATGTATATTTTAGTACTACAATGTCGATGTGCAAACTGTAACAAGAATAATTTGCGACAAGCTTTTTGTGTTATAGTTGTTTAGACAATTAAAAAATATTCGGATACATTTTTCAGTATGTAGACAGACGACCTAAGATCGCAGGAAAAGGCTAGATGCGGGCCGCTTCTGACTGGACCTTGTAGAAATCAATAGAGGCCTATGTACAGCAGTGGACGTCTTGGCTGAGACGATGATGATGATTTATTTTTCTACGATTTCGATAATTATTTGTACCTACGAGCTATTACATTATGCATTGTGTGCATAATGATAACTATACTAAGAATACCCTTTGATTCATTTTTCAGTGATGAAATAATTAGATACTAATGTAGGCTTTTAAATATAAAACGCGCGTTTGATAGCCCCACACACGAAACGACCATCGTGTAGCCCACCTCACTTGTTTAACACGCTCATTATTTTTTATCCACAATTTTTATGATTAACTGTACAGGTACTTTCCATTTCGAAGATTGATTATTAAAAAATCGGTCTTAGCTAATTACACGCTCGGGTTAATTGAGTAATTTATAGCGGGACTCCTTAAAAGCTTGTGACTTTTAGATATTAATCAAATATGATTGAATGTTTAGGTAATGTCAATAAGTGCAGTTTGGGCTTTTGGCAAATTTTCCCGGCAGTGACGTAATTTCACCGTCAACAAGTCAACATACTTGGTAAGCATAATCAGTCTTTAATATTAGGTTCGTAGTTTTATTTTGCGCCGTGGTGGTACCGGCCTAGAATAGTACTCCCCCATTTCTTCCCGCGGGTGCCGTAAGAGTCGGCTAAGGGACCACGTACCAGAAGGTGGGCAGCAGCGCCTTCTGAGCATCGGAAATCATACTGCGCTCGCCAACCCGCCTGCCAAGCGTGGCGAGTATTGGCAATTCCCCCCAATTGGGGGAGGCATTTGTCCAACAGTGGACACCCAATGGCTGAGATGAAAATGAAAAGTTTTTTATTTTTACCCTTTGCATTTGTACATCACATTAAAATTATATATGGGAAAGATTATGTCTATGTCTTCTTTTGGCTCCTAAAGAATGTAATATTTATGTGAATAAAAATAATTTGCCATTTGTATTTTGTAACCTTTTCACGCCACCGGTTTGATAAATTTAGATGATGATCAAAATGTAGATTTAATACTGAAACTTTTCACCTGGATTAACACATAAGCTACTTTTTATTTCGAAAAAAAAAAGGTTCTTTCTAGACACAAAAAAAACCTAAAACCCGATAAATGTCATAGTTATTCTGACAGTCTGTTACGTTTTCACGCCTAAACTACAAAACCGATTTTCATAAATTGTGTTATGCTGATAGAAGGAACCGAGGAGATGGACATAATAATTAATAAGATTATTTTATATTTTTTATTTGAAACATTACTCTCCACAGCCCTGGAGTCTGTGGAGAGTAATGTTTCAAATAAAAAATATAAAATAATATCCGTGCCATTTTTTTAAATAAAATTTAATTGATAGATTGACAATTTCATAGATATTTAACGTACAGTAAGGAACTCAACGTAGTTGTTATTTAAGTCCGATTTGCGTATGCATGCAGAGCAGACCGGTGTCCGCAACCAGCACCCGTTCACGAGTTGACACGCGTGCCAGCCATCGCCTTCCTCAACCGTATTTGTGGGAAGATGGCGACCCGACACACGATGGCACCGTGCTCCAACACCTTTTCGTGACCATGGCTGGTCGGTTTGCATACACAAATCTGACATTCTAATGAATAAGATAATCTGCACTCCGGTCTATAGCTAAAGTTTTTAACCATTTGGTTGACTACACTAGAAACCTAACAAGTCCAAGCTTGTTTAGAGATATTAACTGGCGACGGTCATCGCTTACCATAAGGCGGTCGGTCTGCTTGTTTGCCACCTATTTAATTAAAAAAAGCGTTTAGATACTAGCCATATCTCAGGCATAAGACGTCTACTGCTGGACATATGCCTCCCTCGATATAGGGGGGATTTGCCAATACTCGCGACGCTTGGGAGACGGGTTATTTTTTTATCACACTTAGACCCCCGCACTAGTAAGCTCTGTTTCACGGCAGGCATGGACAGACACAATCTCAGCACACAAACACCCAAGACCCGGGACAAACATCTACACTCATCGCGCAAATGTTTGCCCCTGCCGGGATTCGAACCCAGGGTCCCGGAGACACAGAAGTCATGTCACTGGCACTGACCACTGCGCCAAGGTGACTGGGTTGGCGAGCGCAGTATGACTTCCGATCCTCAGAAGGCGCTGCTGCCCACCTTCTGGTACGTGATCCCTTAGCCGACTCTTATGGCACCCGCGGGAAGAGATGGGGGCGTACTATTCTAGGCCGGTACCACCACGGCACAGCCATAAGAGTACTTAAATATATTGAAGCTGCATTCAACAGTCACAACACAAGATGTCCGCGTCTATTCTTTCCCAATTAAAGTGATCAACAGGTAATGGTACCGTTTCGCCCTTCTGAATCAAAAGATCTGCAATTACGACACGTATAACTGCAGAGAATCACGATCGAACCGCCCTGGCTCCTTCGTTTCATATCGAGATTTTACAACGTGGGACAAGTCATAAGCGTGGGACGGATTCTGAATCAAATTACTTTGACTTATAGGGGACCTTTATATTTTTACCAAAATTAAAAATTATCGCCTTCCTTCCAGGAAGGCCATAATTTTAGTCGAGTACTGCGCAAGATTCTAGTTAATGTAGCTTTAAAATTGCGCTAAAGTCTTGGCGATTCTAGAGTAAATTTTGACAGTTGCTAAGATGGCAGCGAATATGGATATTTGATACATGAGATCTATTCGTAGTATAAAATAGCAACTTCCATGTGACATTTGAAATGCTATTTAAACATTATTCAGTTCATTCAACTCTGTAGCTGTTACGATTAATTTTAGGAAATTACTAAGTGCGACCTGCGATTTCACCCGCGTGGACTATAGTTTTCCGCTACTTCAGCTATCATACGGAAACCTTACTTTTTCTAAAACAAAAAGTAGCCTAGAGGCACCATAACTTTTTTCTAAACAGAAGTAGAATGTGTTAAATGTTCAGGCTATAAGGAACCTATATTCCAAATTTCATTGAAATCTATGAAACCTTTAAGTAGTGAAGTGGTAACAAACACACATACACACTAATTTTCATATTTATAATATGTATTAATGTGCTCAAATTCAATTGAGTTTTTTTATAGTTTGTTATCTCAGTAGGTACCAACTCCGTCATTCATGAACCGATTCACTCGTGACTTATTGACAGGATTGTACGGTACCTATTTGGATACACAGTATGTGGTGATGAGTTCCATTCCTTGGCAGAAAGCAAGTAAATTATATGCGCGATGGCGCATTGCCGTATCGGTCAACCGATGATATAATGGGGAAAGTTGCTGGAATTAAATTATGTAACTCAAAAGCACGTACTCTGAAATATATCCACATGTATGTACATATAGAAAACTGATAGACATACAAATTTACGCCGGTGTTCAAGGCTCTGAAGCCTACGTTTTATTATCGCTTGTCGCTTTTAACTTGTACCCTACGAAAATCGGCACGCACAAAACGCCTAATATCATCATTAACGATTGCGGCGGTAATGCCTAATGATTAATGATAGGTTTATTGTCTTTAACGAGAGAATATAGACCACGATTTCTTAATTCGGTGATTAGATGTGAGGCAAGCGTGTCAGATTTTGGATGAGCAATTGCTCTACTTGCCAAAGCCTTTTTATCTCACAACAGGAATTGACATTCTTTTAGAGAATACAGAATATATTTATTTCATATGACTGTGTACATAAAATTGCCAAGGTTATAAGTTTCAACAGTTTGCCCATTTCAGACGTACAATTATAAGTGTTTTTTCTTATTCACATACATAATATAAATTTCACATACATATCTTATTGGAATGTTTATTACACCTATTTATAATTACAACTTTAAGGAATTACTTTACATCAAAATATTCTGCCAAATTATAAAATACTTTGGGTGCAAGCCAGCTCTTGATTTTATATTTAAATTGATTATTTTTAATAACTTCAGTTCTAGGGGTAAATTAGTTATAAACTTTAATGCCACTTAGCCATGTTATATGTACCTTTATGATAAGAAGCATTGTTGACTTGTGGTACGTATTTTATATTAAACGTAAATTATCAGCACGAGTAGAATGAGTATTAAAAAGGTAGCTTTCGTTGTTTTTTTATAAATAAAGCATTACTTATACATATATATAATACTTACATATTATTATATAGAATTAAAACATTTGTAGATTTTCATGCTACCCCGTCAAACCAAAGCACATGATCGCAAAAACAATTCGGGAAAGTTTAGTTAGAGTACACTGAATTGATATTAAAACTAACATTTTTACATACACCATCATACAAGCATATAGATCTAGAGGCGAGGGTTGGCAGTCACCGTACCCACATCAAATTTTCAGCTGCGCAGCATGTCCGCACATAAATCAGGGTGAAAGTGTAATGACAGCCCTGAACAGTCGACGACAAAAGGTCTTGAAAATTTTAGTGTGCTTACAAAACAACGCATTGAGTTTAATATATCAAAAAACTAAGCGGAGGTGTCCCGGGAAGTTGCGAACTATCTAAGGTCAAGATACCTCCGAGGATAAAAGTATATGGTGTCACCGTAAATGCTTTTATTTTGAAAAATTGGTAGATTGGGACAACGACTACAAGGAAAAGCACACCCAGTGGCTCTTCTGAAACTGCATTTTGTGAAAGCACATAGAAGCATATTTCTCATCATGCAGATATTGATGCACAACAATTCGCAACACACAAGCAGTAGAAAGCAACCCACCACGCTGACCGACGTGATAAGTGGATAGCGAGGAACCAACCTAATGTCACAGTCATCAGGCTCCATGTGTGTCCTTTGAGGCTGCAGCGTTCGGTTGTTGTCTTACCAAACTTTTTGGTAAGACAACCGCCACAGATCTGACAAACATGGCTTTCTGCGTTATCACCATCACATATTATGCAGCACGGAAGCGCTCAGCTGAAATTGCCAGCTATCTAAGTTATGACCGTAATATACTTGTTACTTAACCTAGTTGGTGCAGTTAATATTACAAATTATATTGCATAAGTAAATTTTGATACAAGCGCTTCTCTAAATATCCCTAATTTACGTAATTTCAGTATTGGATACAAGCTCTTAATCTGCTTCACATTTAATCAAGTGTTTGCGGACATAAAATTGACCATAGGTTATTTCTTCACTATGAAATAAAGATCATAAGATTATTATGCGGAACTGTACCCTAAAGACAGTCAAGTCAAGCCCTATTCGCGAGCCCACACATCTGTCTATATACACCTACGTAGTTACAAGTAGATGTATAGTACCTACTGATACAGATGTATACATGTGTATACGTAAATTGTGTCTATGTGTGCGCCCTACTGCCCTCGAGAGAAACGCAACTGACCTATTTGGAGGGATTGCGAGGGCTTTTTATTACACTCGTAGCTATAGCACGAGCGAGCACTTCAAAAATATTCTTCAGAAGATATTTCAATCAGTTAATAAAATAGACACACAGAATGATCAATATGAAACATAGGATGCGTTTCTTTTTGCGCTTTAAACGCTTTGAGCACATAATATAGCGTGCTTAAAGTCATTCCGAAATGTACTGACAGCTGCAAACAAAATGTATATGACGTCATCGTACTCGTACTTTGCTTAGAACGGGCACGACTACGAGGTCGAGTGGTGCAGTGTGAGCGCTGTCAAACATCTGACTGTAATTCAGAGAATCTATCGATAAATTGGTATATCTCAACAAAACATGACCCATAGGCATAGAGCCCGTGGGGAAAGTACTACGAAAGAGAATTATTTACTTTGTATGAATTTAATGGGATGTGACATTTTAGCATTAGGGTACTGAATTCAACATGTTATTTCACACTTTTGAGTATTGAAGTCGGTTCCATTTTTTGGTATTTTTTTTATTTTCGTTCTCGGTATTCTAACATTTCTACGTAATAAGATGGCTTTGTTATCTATAGTAATAATATGAAACTGAAGAAGGAGTCTGTTTGTTAGAACGTAGATGAGAATCTCAGGAACTACTGGTTCATATTGAAAACATATTTGTGTGTTGGGTATCCATCTATTGAGGACGGTTTTAGGATATACATCACGCTATGACTTAAGTATATCTAAGGTAAGAGGAAACCGTAGTCCACGCGGGTGGAACCGCGGGGCGCAGCTAGTTAAAAAATACTAACATTCTTATTTAAAACACATAATAGACTTCAAAATTAGTTTCAAGTAGGTACCTACGATATATAGACCGAAAAAAGTTTCTAAACACATTAACAAAAAACTGTTATATATAAAGTTACTTACCATTAACAGCCAACATAATAATAATTATCGGAAAACGAGATCTGTCTCAAATTCAACAGCATACAACAAAACAGCACAAAAGACACTTTTATCACATCCTCTAGAAAAATTTAATAATTTATCGAACCACTCTCAAGCACTTCACCTAAGGCTACCAAGAACACATCTGCCGTGTCCCTTGCCTTTAAAAAGGATTAATAAAGCACTCACCTCTTTTATAAAGAAAAAAAAGTAATATGGCGAATAACAAAAACAAGATGGCGGACTGGGTGCATTACCTTAGGGTGGCATATTCAAATCTAAGAATTGTGAAGCAAGTTACGTGAGAAGGAATTTTGTGAAAGTCACCACGCAATTGGAATAAAAATATAGCGATTTAGGTATGTATAGATAATTTATAGGTATAATGATTTGTGTCGTAACATATTTTAGTTACGAACCTATATGTGGTGTCTTGAAGGATCTCCGAACTCGATAGTACGTAGTAAATATAAAGTTTGTGGTAGTCTACGTTTAGATATTGGTGGATATGATTGGTCTTACTTGTTTTGGATTAGGTACTTACCCAATATGCTTATGTTAGCAGCACTTTTAGGTTACCCAATATTCTTATGTCACGCGTCTAGATAAAACTGCTTATGCATTTACATATTTGACATTGACTATTCCCTGTATTTCTTAATGAGATGCCAAAACTACATGACGGTGGCCGTGGCTTAGTGGTCAATGACATGACTTCTGTGTCTCCGGGACCTTGGGTTCGAATCCCGGCAGAGGCAAACACGTAGGTAGGTGTTTGTCCCGGGTCTTGGATGTTTGTGTGGCTGTGTCCATGCCTCCCGCGACACAGGGAATCCTAGTGCGGGGGTTTAGTTTTATTTACAAAAACATGTAAGTAACCAATTTCAGATCTTTTTTTTAAATTTTGGTATTAAACTCATACGATCAATAAAAAAATTCATAACAATTGATTTTATAAAAATCTAATTTGTTTCAAATTTATTTGCTACTTTTGCAGCGAACATTTGGCTATAAAACTAAAAACTCGATTTAAGCACGCAGTACTAGATCTCTTTTATTTCTTAGAAAAGTAGTTATTCTTTTTTTCCGTTATTTCAAAGAGGATAATGCAAAATTGGAATCTATCTCGACACATATATACCTATCTCATTGCTTATTTTAGCGCGTTTGTATTCTATGTTTGCAGTTACTCAAAAAACGACATCTATTGCAAAAGCTCACAATGTATCAAACGTTCAAACGGGAGGCGTGCGCTTGTCCCGGTGACCGCTAAAAGGGCCCTGCACAGCGTATCAATAAAAAACACACAAAACCTCTTTTTTACCCTCGGGGAGAGAACAGCTGCGCTTTTGTATAACAATGATACAGCCATGTTATTTCCACCAACCTGGGGCAATCGTTGCGCTGAACCCCTAACCGACCATGCAAAATAGTCACAAACACACTCGTGCTGCCTTCGTTTCTGCAACTATTTTAATTCGGTCGGGTTATACCGATTGCTCAGGCCATGCGCGATGCCCTTTGTTAAAAGTCACGCTTGATTTGGGGCGAAATTGTGTCCTTTTTGTTGTTTCATTCCCCGTGATGAGTGTAAAAATCGATGGCATTATATTCCAAGGCCCATATTTTATTTACAATTTAATTTGTGATCTATAATTTAGTCATGGCTGTCAAAAATGTTTGTATGTCTACTATAAACATTGTTAATTACAAGCCGACATGAATTGTAGCTGAGTGCCATATATACAAAGAAAAAATCATTTTGAAAAATAAGAGCGCACAATAGAACACAAAACGAATTCAAAACATAAAGCGAGCGGTGACATTTTCAATTGCGTTCCAATTTCAAAACGAGCGCCCCTATTGGCTGGGGTTTGGTGACAAATGGGCGACAAAGTTTCATGGCAGCCAATAGGAGAGCGGAGTCACAATAACGCTGCTGCCGGAATGATGTACTGTGAATAATCAAGGATGTCATTGAGTAGAGTGTAATGTAAGGTTGGAGACAGTTCTATGTGTGCGTGTTACGTCACCCACCACATTTTTTATTGTAAGGTATTATATAAAAGTGAATACATTGTAAATAATTTGAAATAATACCGCGTACCTCCTTACTGAATATGTGGGGGTATTATAGTAGTCACTCGAACCTATTTGAAAAAATGCAGGTTACCTGTTTTATTATCAAGGTACATATTACCTTGATAATAAAACATTTTTAACTATTCTAGCTGTCAACCGCTAGTTTTACCTGCTGAGCGATTTCTGTCAGGAAAATTATATTTTATTCGCGAGTGAATAAAAAGATTTCAAAATTCGAGAACGCACTTGACTAAACTAGATAATATCAACTCACCGACCGATTAGAGAAGATTGCACTTGAAATAAGTCTGTGAAAGAATCCTTCCCGACCCGTGCCTTGCAAGTGCCTCGTTAGTTACTGCTAGTGTGGTGGAAATTTGTGTGTTTCACTCATGGGTACAGTTTTTTAGCGTTGCATATTTCGTGTCGGATCAAAAATCAACTTTAACCACATGTAAAACCAATAACTATTGTACCTACTAGGTACTCAATGTTTTTCAATATAGCTAAACATTTTTGTTGCAAAGAAGCATTTAAATTAATTAGTTTTATATCTGAGAGATTTAAGAGTAGTATTTATCTACTCTATGTGAGCGCGACCATAATAATTATCTATTTATCCTGACATACAGTAGTATTCGCATTACTGTGTACATCACTAAAGTAACCTACGTCAATAAAGTCAGTTTCAAGTTTCAACTACAGTTACGTCTTGCTCTATTGCATAAAAAATGCATCTAATTCTGTATGAGTCACATTCTCGAGTTCTCGATATGGTATCTGTGAAGAAGCTCTTTAAAAAATCCAGAAAACCAGGGAAGAAAATGGCCAAGTAAGTTAGCGTGTATAAAACCGGATAACTCCCGGATAATCCGGCTTTTATCTGTACAATTACACGCCATAGCGTGGCTCATAAACCGACAACGTGTCGTGACGATCGACGTTAAGATTACGGTTGGCACTCAATTCCGTCGCGGAAGGAGGTTGGATAGGCGAGGCCTAACTTTAAGGAAAGGATCAATATAATTGGAAACTTTACTATATATTTAAAAATAGAACATTTATTTTTAAGAACATAAAATCGCAAGAATAGCTCCAGATAGAAAGTAAAGGCGAAACACTTTATCTGCTCTCTGCTCCGTAGTGAGGACATAATATTCGATGACGATGATACTAAGTTTATGGAAATATATAAAAAATACCTACAGTGATTATCAGCAGTGCTTCTGGTACATTTTAAAACAGTCAACAAAAATCTTGTAAAGAAAGATTAACGTTACTCCCGCTCCGCAAACAAAAGGTTACTCAAAAAAACATCGTCAAAAATGTACCAGGCTCACACTGGACTTACCGCATGCATAAAGCATAAAGGAGGGCCGATGCATTTATTGAAATAAAATACTTACAACAAATGAGTTATGTATATAATTCTAAATTTATTACAATCAACATTTTAACAATCTACTAGCTGTTCCAAGCCTATAGATAGCTGAAATGCCTTAATCCGCTACTGTTGGTAAAAATGGCATAGATAGTCATTTGAATGGAATGTTTCAACTGCCACATCCATCTTGGATAATTATTTCTATGTTCCGAATCTAGCTAATAGATTAACAATTCAAACTTAACAAAAAAGTTCTAAAGCGCCGTATCGACCCCGCCCAACGGCTCTACGCGTAAAGATCCCCATTCTGCGATAACAGTGGTGTCATTTGTTACTTTTCGTGTGTTGACACGAAACCGTTGTGATTGCCGTCATTATTCCTTTCGATTGCGTCCGATAACAGTTATAAATCGCCTTTTGGGAATATGAAAATAAGCAGTTGGTAAGTTGTAATGACGTTAATAAGTTGTTTTATTGTTCTACGCAGGGCTCGTTATATATCATTTTCTAAACTGCTAATGGATAAAATTGCCAGTAATCCATGTTTAATTTGAAAAATAGTATAAATACAGAAGTATTCACATATTAAGTATAACACATTTTTATTTGTATTTCTTTAATTTCGTAGTCGAATATATAGCAATTTGACAAAAGGGTTAATTCTGTTAATACAATACAAAATACTTCATTGCTCCAATTAAAAGGTAATTACAGATATGAAACTAATGATATGCACAATAGGCGGTCTTATCCCTTACAACTGACCTCTTCCAGATAATTTTTTTACAAACCCGATTGACCACAACCACAAGTAGGTATAGTCCAAATGACAATAAAACCAAATCTGTTTTTTTTTTCATATAAGTATTTATTAACAACTCTTAAAGCAACCTCTGTATTAATTGCTAAATCATCTGCATAATGGTGGTAGAAGAAAGAAACTCGATAGGAAATCAGATTGATAAATATGTATCGAGAAAACAAGTGGTTACGTTCTAAGTCGGCTGTCAACTTGTTGCTTTGTGTCACGTTTTACTGTGTCTCATTTTTAACTAACTCAAAAAAAGAAGGAGATTACTTTATTCGACCGTATATATTTTTTTTATGTGTGTACGCGGGTTACTTCGTCTTTCGTAAAGCGATTTTGATGATATTTTTTTTGTTTGATAGAGTATACTTCCGAGGTGGCCCCATTTAAGTTTCATCAAAATCGGTGAAGCAGTTTTGGAGTTACACTCCAATAACTGAAAAGAGCTTCGCATACCTCGACGATATTATAGTTGCGGTTGAAGACATCGGAGAACATACACAATGACAATTGATCTCTTGAGTATCAAAGGTCACTGAAAACGATAATTTTTTTTACCAAAAATGGAACCGACTTCAATACTCAAAAGTGTGAAATAACTTGTCGAAGTCGGAACCATGCGCACAATATTGTGATGATAGTTACTTTTGTGTGAACTATCCTGGTACCGACTTCAACAATTTATTGCAGACTCTTGAGTATTGAAGTCTGCTCAATTATTTGGTAAAAATTGTATCGGTGTAACTCTTCTTAATTTAAGATTATTCACGTACTATAAAGTAGGTGACCTCGTTATCCCCATTTTATCAGTACAAATTTCATCATGGGGCCGCCATGGAAGCATCTTATTAACACTATTAAAACAAGATCATGAGTTTCCAAAACACAGTATTGTCTCAATGATTGACACTGAGCATGCTCTAAACAAATCAGCCAGTTCGATCCAAACTCGTCCGTCACGAAGCTATAATTAAATGGGCCATGTCTGTCCGTCCGTACGTCCGTAATGCTAATGATTGGGCATCATGTGTTCACTAAGTGTTAGTAATGTTGGTGCAAACAAATGCTCAGTTCTATGGCTCTAGTGATGGGAAATGACCGGACTTACTCTACTTTGTAGACCCGTATTTGACCCGACGAATCACACCGTCAAATTTATTTATTAATAAATATTATCTTATCGTGGTAATAACCACTAATCTTAACACATTTATTTGTTAAGAATAAAAAAGGAAAATGTATTTTTCACACAAAAGAAATCGGATAATCATGAATACCAAACACCATATTTAAGTTACTCATTTTTATCCCTTAAAAATTTTAAACCTGTGGTCCGCATCAGCATGTGTCAATGCAATGTTAAATAATTTTTTTTTTTCCTAATATAGTACGCATACAAATGCATCCAATAATTATAATACAATCTAGCCTAAAAAAGCTAATAAGTAATTTAAGTCCTACTTAACTTGCTAAATTTACGGTACCAAGAATGTGTCCGTTAACACTTTTATTATTGTCTCAATTTAAGGGGGAGATACTTTGCTCATGTGTTCTCTACGATCTCTTTGTTTGCGAATAATAAACTTAAATTCTGGTATTAAAATTATTTCGTTAGAACGAACTACTTGTATAATCCTACTAATTTTACAAACGCAAAAGTGTGTATGGAAGTATAGATGTTTGTTACTCTTTCACTTGGATTTGAATGAAATTTGGTATACGGGCACTTCGGGTCCCAGAATAACACACAGGCTACTTTTTATCATCATCAATCATCACCACGCGGGTAAAGCCACGAGGCGCAGCTAGTTTGTAGTATAAATAGGTACAAAGGTAGTTATTCTGACTCAAAATAAATTTTGTGACCTCTACGATGAAGCCCGAGGTCAGATTCAACGACCCTTTGATTGGCGACCCAGAGCTATGAAAACTAGAGTTATATGTGCATTGTGTACGGGTAAAGGATATCTAGTGAAGCAACTATATTTTACCCGTGCACAATGGCTCTAGTTTTAGGTAAAATAAGTATAGTCATTGTAATGGGAAAGGAATAACTTATAACTTTGATAAAAACCACAAACTCCTTAAGCATTCATAATTCATTATATATAGTTTTCAAGCTCAAGTTCTTAAGTATTAAATATAAACAACGAGCTGCGAAGAAATTGAGACCTTTACGGATAAGGCGCTTGCGATTTGAACTTTATCTAAAGCTAACCGATCCGATGTGAATATTGCCGGATCACAGCCAGCACTAGATGGCTAATGTTATGACAGTCTCACGGAAATACCTGTTTGGTCATGTTTAGCGACTATTCTAGCATTCCATATCAATTTCAGTAACATAGGATCTTAAATCGTGTGAAAACAAAAAGACAAAGAAAACCAAGGCACAAACATATGTTTTTAAGAGCAAGACAACCCCGATACGTTGTACAGAACACGCTCTAGGATAAATCTGCAATTTACACTCCTCATTTTTTCAGTAGGTACAAATAACAACTTAATACTTTAACCCCTACATTATTCTGTGTATCAAAAGCCAGCGAATAGATGAATAAATATCTCACATACATATATACATACATACGACAGCACGTGTAATTTTTCAAAGCAAAGCCTAATAATATGTACGACATTGAAGAACTTTTTTCCAGCTGACTTTTGTGCGGCAAAGTATGAGTTAGTCGATTTAATATTGTCCCATATTTTATGATTTTTAATATCTACTAATTTTACATATTTGGACCAGCGAAATACCATTGAAATTCAATGTATCAACGCAACGGCAATGCTGCTTGCATTCTGGGCACGCATCCAGCTGGTAGCGGGTTAGAGCATTTGGGTTATCTAATAGGCTGACAATAGCTATTGGATTGCTCAAATGTTATTGTAGTAGCTGCAGTATTGTGATTAGTATTTTGTTTTAATAAAGGCATCGCTTAATATAAATATGCATATAATTTTCTTGATTTTAACCGACTTCAAAAAAGGAGGAGGTTCTCAATTCGAGCCGAATGTTTTTTTAAAAATCGAGATGTGCATATCCTCACTACTAAGCGTAGGTACCTATTATCTGTTCACGTTTTTCTCGAAGTGGTTTTACCCCTTATTTCGGCTTTTTCTGCTCACATATTAACTAATTAGGTACATCAATGTATCCTACTCATATTATAAATGCAAAAGTTTGTGAGGATGGATGTATGGATGTATGTTTGTTACTCTTTCACGCAAAAACTACTGAATAGAATGGGATGAAACTTTGAACACATATGGCTTAACACATAGGCTTACTTTCAACATCACCAAAATCACCGATTTTATCACCACGTGGGTAAAACTGAATTGGATGAGATTTGGTATGTAGATACTTCAGGTTCTGGAATAACACATAGGCTGCTTTTCATCACCATCAATCATCACCACGCGGGTAAAGCCGCAGGGCGCAGCTAGTTTTTCATATTTTCTTTAGAATAAACGGCTTTTGAAAGGACTGAAAATACCAGTCTACCTATATCTTCATAAGAACAAAACCGTTAATGTATTTTTAACATCAAAAGCCGCAGGCGAGCACCAGTTCACCACATCACCATTTAACACATCTGCTATGTAATTGTAAATAAATAAATATCACATTGTTTATTGTGTCACAGCCTTATTCTTACATCAACCAATCTTAACAGACACTCCTACCCTCTCTTCGATTTTCGAAAAGTGGACGATTTTGAAGACTTCTTTACGTTTTAAAGGCTCAAGTATTATTGGTTGTTGAAGTCCTTGTCATTGCCTGTCGCGTCATGTGGGACCCATTTGTTTGGATAAATAGAGCTGTATTCACAACGTTGGTCGTCGGCCATATGTCGCTACTCGGTAGGTGTTGTAGATGTCTTCATACACATTGTGCGGTCTCTCAGTGTGAACCAGAGTTTATAATTAGATTTGCAATGTGGCGATTGGTGACAGCTATGCATGTGTGTGTAACTTGCATCTGACACTTGTGTATTTTATACAATGTGAAGTTTACATTATATGTTCAATATGTGCATTATATTTTTAGACACATATATTTAGCACTGGTGACACATTGACCTTTTAAAGAGAGAGGAAGGAATAATGGTTATAGGTACCTATCTATATATATAAAAATGAAACCCGTTTTCCGTTGTCACGACATAACATGAAAACGGCTTGACCGATTTAGATAAAATTTGGTATAAAGATACATGGGACTTTGGAGAAGGACATAGGCTACTTTTTGTCCTGGAAGAAGTATGGTTCCCGTGGGATAACTGAGTCAGCGGGAAAAACGTAGTGCACGCGGGTGAAACCGCGGGGCGCAGCTAGTTCATAAATAAAAATATGAATATTGTTTAAAAAGCATCATGATTAAGGTTAATTCAAGGGTAACAACCAATAAGTAGGTTTTGTAATAAAGTAACTACTGGAAGCGACAACTAAACGTGCCCTTCAAAGCACGAAATTACTCAGTTGAAAATGACACTGAAGGTCACACAATATCCTTTTTTTTTCACATATAACATATCCGCTCTTATAGAAAAAGTACTCAGAGAGCTTTATTTTATATATTTAGAATATAAGAGTATAGAACTGAAATTAGTTTTAACTGTTAAGTAATATAAAATCAACTTTCAATTAGAGAGAAAACTTTGACGTCAAACGCACGTAATTTGTTTTTTCCAGTAGTTACTTTATTACAAAAGGTTATTGGGCGGCCTCTGAATTTTCGTTCCACCAAGTTTTTCAATCACTATGGTCTGAATTTATTTTTGGAGCGTCGTCTACTATCAACTCAGTTTATAAGTAGGTTCATTAAAAATAAAATTGATAGCGAAGCGTAAAGTTTTAAAAAATATTTTCATTCGTACAAAATCTAATCTATATTATATATATATCTAATATATATAATAAAGGATTTTAATAAATAAAACCAAAAAGTAAGTAGATCCCTATATGAAATAAGAACTTCAGACGTCTTATTTAGAAATTCATGATTGTAACTTACATGATCCTAAATAATACCTTGATTGCAACAAAGAACTATATACTATTTTTATTATACACTACTAAACTAGTGGTGGTACCGGCCTAGAATAGTACTCCCCCATCTTTTCCCGTGGGTGCCGTAAGAGTCGGCTTAAGGATTACGTACCAAGTGGTCGGCGGCAGCGCTTTCTGAGGATAGGAAACTATACTGCGTTCGCCGACCCGCCTGCCAAGCGTGGCGAGTATTTTTAATCCAATGTATTTTTAATAAATATGAGGAGGCATATGTCCAGCAGTGAACGTCTTATAGTTGCGATGAATGAATGAACAAAACTAGAATATGTACCTAATATTTTTTTTATTTTTTTTATTACATGACGAAAATTCCCTTGTAACAAGGTAAATCCTTTTGACGTGACAACGTCTTATAAATTGGTTTGCCGGGTGACACTTCAAGAAACTGCGTTACGCTCCGCTCACGTTATGCGCTCACAATGAGAGCGAGTGAGAGGCACGCGTCCCTTCCACTCGGGCATGGTTAGCCCGCCTAAGAGCGAGAGAGACAGACATAAAAAGTGAAAGGCACTCAAAGTCGTTGTCACGTAAAACTTTCGCCCGTATACCGACTTTCCAGGCAACCAATTTTTTCCTGCAAAAAAATCAACCCACAAACTAAATTAAACTGTCAAAACAAAATATCCCCAACACCCCGATTCTAAACAAAGACTCCAGGACATGCAAACGGCGAATATATTCTACGCCGAGCGACAATCGCTGCAAAGCCTCGCCGCGATGGCTATCACAAGCGCCGCCTGCTCCGCCCAGCTAAATGCCGCAGGGATTGAATGACCCCGATGCTATCGCAAGGGGTGGGAGAGACCTTTTCAGCTTTTAAGTCGTGTTAGTCAAGTTGTTTTGTCCTATGGCAGTCACCACAGCTATTTTTGAAAATTATCCATAAGTAAGGTAAAAATAGACTTCTTTCGAAGCGATGGTAGCTCATGCAGCTGTGGAAGCGTCAACTGTCAAACGGACGGACGCTTGTGCAATCCCCACCAACGGCGTCAGCTTCTGGTGAAGGTAACACCGTTATCGAATTCCCAGCATGGTGGTAAGGTACTTTTAAGTACCCGCCTGGCTGGCTACCACGCTCAAGATTAAAAAATTGTTACCAAATACAGTGTGTTCAGGCAGTCCTTGAGAGCCAGTAGCAGTCTAGTTCTAGCGTGATAACATCTTCGACCACATCGTCACTGACCATCAAGTAGATAGAGGTCAAACATTAGGTATAAAGTATACAGTCGTCATCATCATCATCATCATCTCAGCCATAGGACATCCAGTGCTAGACATAGGCCTCCATAGGCCTCCATAGGTCCTCCCATAGGACCTGCCGGGGACAGGGGGCCAGGTCATTAGTTGTCTAATCATAGGGGATATATGTAGGGGGTATATGTAGGGTGTATATGTCTAATAGTATGACTTTAGATCCTCAGGAGGTTCTGCTTCTCAGTCTACCAACCAACCCAACCTAGCCGGTTTGTTACTTCTTCACGCTCATACCACTCTACCGATTTCGATGAAATTTGGTACGGAGATACTTCAGGTCCCGGGATAACAGATAGGCTACTTTTCATCATCATCAATCATCACCACGCGGGTAAAACCGTAGGTTGCAGCTGGTTTATCATGTTTTCATTAGGAGAGCTACCTAGTGTAGGTACAATCTTATTTAGTAACTTGAATGTGGATTCTTTATAATGACATAATATATAAAAGTATATACATAAATTACCGTATCTCCCATAGTACCAATAAAACTTGCCGGACCTTATCAATTAAGGGACGATTACTTCATGGTATTTTTAAGATATAGGATTCCACAAAACTTTTTTAGTCACCACAGAGAGAGGTTTATAATCAGTATATATCTAAGTATATAATAAAATAAATATCTTTCAAAAACAGGTTATAATGTTTCTTGAACTTTTCAAAGTAGTTTTCAATGTCGAAGATCTTACGATTTTATGAATAGACCTCAAAATGTGACAAATGTTCAATAACGTATCTGAAACGTAAATGTTTATACATTTTTATAGTTTCAGAATGTCTTTTGTTTTAATGAAACTTTCCTATACAAGACGTAATAATGCGGTTAACAAGTGGTCATAATGCAGTAGTGGTACCGGCCTTGAATAGTACTCCCCAATCTCTTCCCGCGGGTGCCGTAAGAGTCGGCTAAGGGATCACGTACCAGAAGGTGGGCAGCAGCGCCTTCTGAGGATTGGAAATCATACTGCGCTCGCCAAACCGCCTGCCAAACGTGGCGAGTATTGTCAAATCCCCCTATATGGGGAGGCATATGTCCAGCAGTGGACGCCTTGGCTGAGAGATGAGATGATTATGATCATTTCTTAAGCGACCTTGCTGCCAAGAAGTCCTATACAAGAAAATGATCAAAACGATGGTTGCATTGGAAAACCCCATAAATTTCCTTGACCACTTAAAACCCACCCCGTTCGGGCCGATCGTATCCGCCACGTCACGGCACGCGAAGGCTCGCACTTTGTATACAACTTCCGGTCCGCGCCACTTCCGTTACGAACCGGACAATTTCACCGGAAGTCGCTTGTTTCAGCTCTATGTCACCTGAAACTGTTACCTACGTGTTGTGATTAGTTGAAATTTATGATGCTTATGGACGGTAAGGGTGTCATTATATCTTTATGGGTGTAGTGATTTCAATAATGAAGGGGAGGGTAGTTTTTTAATCGTACTTTATTATGGCTGTTGTGTGAAGCGTAAATTGGGTGTCATAATAAGGAATTTCACTGTAGAGAAAACTAAATTTAGTTGGAATGAATAACAAGATATACGCTTAGGCATTACATTAATATTACCGTTATATTTATGAATTTTATTAATAATAATAATAATATGGGACAACATTCACACAAGGTCTTCAGGTCCCAAACTAGGCAGAGCCTGTACTATGGTAACCTGATGACTGATATATACTTATATACATAATTATATACATACTTAAATACATATACACACCCAGACACAGGTCAAACAGACATGTTCATGCACACAAATGTTTGACCTGTCCGGGAATCGAACCCGGGACCAGCGGCTCAGAAGACAGAGTGCTACCAACTGCGCCAACCGGCCAGTCATTGTAAACATATAAAAGACATGGCTGTATATTTATTTATTATCAGCACCAACACGATGTATTAACTTTACCTAAATTGTAATAAAATTCGATAGGTCTTTGAGGGGGATATATTATAAGCCACTTGTGAACCACTTTTGAATTGTTATCTACTCGTACATACATATGTAATACTGTAAATTTTATGAGAGCTATCGTCTGCCTACAAACTGCTACGCAGTTTGGCAGTATTTTGTGAGTTAATATTACGTGTTTTGTATTGAATAAATAAATAAAAAACTTATAAAAGCGTGGTTCCGTTGAATAACTAAGGTGGCGGAAAACCGAACAAAACAGTCAACGCGAGTGAGACAGACGCAGATAAGAGCTGCCCATTAAAGTGTCTGATGCCTCAGTTATTCCTACAACCATAATTACAAATAAATCTTCTAATAATAGGTATACGCAAATCTTTGAAAAATAGAATTTTAGCAATCTGTAGAAGATAAGACGTAGTTGGTTTAAAATGCAATGAAAAGTCTTCTACAATCGAATAATATATAAGATATTCTTACAATTAATAGACTCCACTCAAGTTTTAGCGTTTTGTTTTTGTTTGTATTTGAAAAACATTTGCCTTCGCCACTGATTTCAGAGGTGAATCTGAGGCTTTCATATTGAATTACATTCAATAATATTACTTTGAAAAAAAGGTAGTAAGGACAATTTAGGAAAATAGCGTTCAAACTCATCCGTATAAAATAAGATTGGTATGTGTGGGAGAGTGCGGATTGATCAAGCATAGGACCGACGTTGACAGTAGTCACGGTCAAAATGAGCGGGTGGAGAGCATCACGGACTAGCCAGCTGAGGTCATGTGATACTAGGTGGTAGTAAGAATTTTACACTATATATTCGTTTAACTTAACAATTATGGATAATGCAATAAAAATCCTAACCGTTCCTAGACTATCTATTCCTTTCTATGGTCGGAACGGACCATCCCTTATGAACGTTAGGCGTAGCAGACTGATGCTACTCCATAAGAACTAGTATTAAAATGTTAGAATATATATATTTATTTGTAGATAGAAAAAAAAACACTGAAAAAAAAATCCTTGAAAAAAATTACGAAAAAGATGAAAAAGTTGCGGCAAATTAATAGCTACAGAAGTCGCGGGCCAGGCCTCAGCGTCCGGACATTAAACAGGCGTACATACTTTCTCACAAATGTTCTCATATCATAAAAAATTGATATCTCCAATCACAAACAAGTTTTCAAATGTGTCATGCTCTAGTTATTAAAAAAAAATTGGTTGTCTGTAAAGTCGGTTTACGGACGATAGATTTACGTGAGAACGTCATAACCATTTTTGACTTTGACTTTGACTTTGATTATTTTATGTAATACAAAACTCAGGTGGAACGTTACGCGGAACGTTACTATTTTTCATGAGTGTTGCTGGTATTCATCAATTTATAAAACGTTATCACGTCAAAAAAGCATAATTGAAAAGTAAACCGTTAAAAGGCACGGTAACACTTTGATTATTATGTTTAAAGTCCTCTAAATAACACATTTCAAAAGATCATTTTCTCACATTAAACATACTTCACTCGAGTGTTCGACCGCTATTCATAACACAAATGTCCTCACGTTGAGTCACAAAACCAAAAACATTTATTAAAACCGAACTCAATCGAAATTAGTCTTTAAAGTCGTTTACTTTAAGTCTGGTTTACAATTAATGGACAAAACTAAAATGATGGTCTTGTTATGGCAGTAATGTTTATAATATAAACAAGTATCGATCGGCGATAGATATTGTCGTTGTCAAAGTGATGCGTTAAACAAACGGATTCGACTCGAATCGAAGAGCTACAGAGATGTGCCACGATTGATTTCAACGGATGTCATGATTTGCTCGGAATTCGAATCGATTTTTCCTTATATTCCTAAACTAACTGTCCCGCTCGCATCTTCGTTTACGGTACAAACTTTTATCTCGGGCAGTTAATATTGATAAAATTTACCGATGTGCATAATCATTGCCTTAATACAAAGAGCATTTTCGACTTTACAGTTTACAAATTATATCTGTACTTACTTAATATAATAAATAGAAAACATAGGATATTGTTAATATAAAAACCTAAATAAAGTGTTGGATTTTCTGATTTTCATTTATTGCATGGTTATTTTGTTTAGTGTTAACTAAAAAAAAACAAGAGAATATTAATAAAAAAAATGTTTACCGATTATAAGAAAAAAAAACCGGCTACACTCTCGTTTTTATCGTAGGTACCAGGCGACGGTTCAGATATGTGACACGTTTTTTTTATCATACGCGTGTAACCGTGTCAGAATGTTGTGATTGCTTAGAGTTCGCAGAAAGAGGCAATGTGAACTGCTTCAAACTGGTTCTTGTGAAGATCAATTAAACATAGCAGTGGACGCTATGGACGTTCTGCGGCTGAAATGAACAGCACAACGTTTTACTTACATAAACTTCTATTCTCAAACAGTTACAGCCATAAATACTGTTACATTTTCTTTTATAATAGTATTCGATATAATCTTTATATCTTTATTGAAATCAGCTGCAAACGGCATCAAACAAATCATTTCTATTTTCCAATACGTACCCTCAATTAGAAAGCAGACGATTTTATCATAAATCCACCCACACGAGGCGCTAAGCATTGCAACAGATAATAAACAACATATCGTTCGCAGATTCTATTTATATGTACGAGGACTATCTCCATCCAGGCGACGACAAACACATAATTAGATGCTTATCGCGCCACCCACATGGCGGCCCAACGCTGCGACTTGCGACACAGCGTGACTCAGCGCGCGACTTTCCGACCGTGTGGGTGGGACATCGTGTTGGTGCTGTTAATGGTAATTGATATTTATTATTTAAATTAGTTTTAACCAAAATATTGTTTTAGCAATACTTGATAGGACCTAAGATATCTGCGTTCAAGCAATGACATTGTATATATCATATCCACCGAGTCGGTGGCCGTCCTATGCTGCGTTTGCCAGTCCGTATTCCTTCAGTTCGTAATATTTGAGCCACGGGAACTAAACTTTCTCCGGCATAAATAATAGCCTATGAGTTATTCCACAGCTTTAGCTATCTTCATTCCATTTCATGCAAGTCTCATCACCCGTTTTAGCGTAAAGGAGTAGAAAACATAGAAACGACAAACTAACTTTCGCCCTTAAAATGTTAGCAGGATAGGATTATTCATTAGTCATCTCAGTGCTCACACTTTACATAAACGTATCATTCTTCACACAGTCTATCCATACCTTCTTCGGCCTTCCTCTACCTCTATATCCATCCATATTCATGTCTCCCTATCAACACAAGCAGCACTTACCTACTTGATATAGAATCAAACATTCTATATGAGTAAACTTTATGGTACTCTGTCTCTTTCAACATAAATACATGTAGCTGCCCACACAATACATGAACGCATATTCATATTTTGAAAAGGTTCTATATAGTAAACTACACGTATGGGCTCAGTATTCGTATCAAGGGAAGGTAGTTAGCTGCACGCTACCGATGGAACAATGAAAATTGCATACAAATATTTAAAGACGCTTAAAGATTTCTTGTCTGCATTGCTTCATAATGTCCGAATGATAACATACCTTTGACAAAACAACATTTACACCCACTGGTCAAATACAGATGGTGGCTTACGGTTGCGTTATCTAAAATCTATCTTACCAATCTAAGCCATGGGTCGTCACTGTTGTAAATAAGCATCCCCCATTAATTGACGGTCGCCGTGGCGCTTTGGCGGTTAGTGTCAGTGACATGACTTCTGCATCTCCGGGACCCTGGGTTCGAATCCCGGCAGGGGCAAACATTTGTGCGATGAGCGTAGGTGTTTGTCCCGGGTCTTGGGTGTTTGTGTGCTGTTATTGTGAGTGTCATGCCTCCCGTGACACAGAGAATCCTAGAGCAGGGGACTGAGTGCAATTAAAAAAAAATGAACACGTAATTACTGAAATTGTTATATATATCTGATGTTTATTAGTGAGGATAAGTTTTAACTGAAAAATGCTTAAAATGAAATGGTTTAATTGTATAAAAGCGGAAAGTGTATACCAATAGTTTTATGTGTCGAGTTACAATAAGAGTTACAATTTTCTATCATGTTGGTGGTAAAGTCGCATCGTCGCAATAATCGCGACAGAAAGAGGGTAGATTTACTTATGTACTTTTAAAATTAATGGTACCTACCCACTTGCATAGTTTACTGATGATCATGGTGCTTACAACAATCCGAAAATACTGCGAGCTTATTAACAAGAAAATACAAGAAATATAATTATCCCGTTAAATGAACTTTAAAATAGAGATTGTTCGGAGTTCAATTAATTAATGTTACTTAGGCATTTTTTAATATTATTTGTTCGGTATAATGTAATGCTCTTACTTCTATTAATCACACCCGCTATATATTAATTCTTTAAAGTGAAAAGGCTCTCATTCTAACTGCGCTAAAAATTCAAATTAGTATAACTTTTTAAAACACAATATCTATAAGTATTACTCAATTGCTGGCCAATTGCGGGTAGTTTTTTAGCGGGCACCAAATAATTGACGAGTTATTTTACTTAAAACTACAAGCAACATTAATAAAAAGTTCTAATTTTAATATGGTTATTGATAAGTGTCATACTTATTTGGACTTTATCTTTTATCGTAACTAAATAAGTACTATCGCATTTTCCACAATTTTACTTTAGATTTGTTAAATAAAAGAATCACTACCAATGTAGTAATGTATGTATATTATAATGTAATGTATGTAATGTAATGTATGTATATTATAAATTAGAATAAGTGTATTATTATAATTATAATATTATATATGCTAATTTTATTATAAAAGTTATTTATATAAAAATTATAAAAGCTACTATTTCACTTCTCATGAAAAATATTTTTATATAGTATTCACTAGTAGCGCCCCGCGGTGTCATCCGCGTGGATTACGGTTTTCTCGCTACCTCAACTATACGGGAACTCTACTTTTTCCGGTATAAAAGTAGCCTATGTGTTAATCCAAGGCTTAAACTATCTCCATACCAAATTTCATTGAAATCTGTGTAGCCGTTTAATCATGAAGAAGTAACAAACATACACACTTACACACATACACACAAACTTTCGCATTTGTCATATTAGTAGGATTATTACGAAATGGTTATGAATAAAATATTAAGATATACATTATAATATATGCTTAAGATGTGCACATCTTTTATTATAGTTGTTGCGGATATGACTAATGCACGTTTTTCTAAAGAACTTATTTCCAGATGTTTCAAAGAGTAAGTCTCAGTGACGCAAAACATTTTTTCCATATAGATGTAAAACGGATTTACGTCATTAATGACGCTTTATGTTCTACAATTGAAATATGTAAACAGACACAATGTGTTATAATAAAATTACCTATGTAATTAAAAACCTATATTTATATACAAACCGACTTCCGCTACTCATCCGTGAATTTTGAACGTATTAAAAATTATGAGAACATCATCAAAGCATGCGGAATGAATCAAATAAGCATTATCCTACTATCCTACTAATATTATAGAGGCGAAAGTTTATGAGTATGTTTGTCCTCACGCTCAAACGGCTACACCGATTTCGATGAAATTTAGTATGTAGTGTGTGTACCTACTTCAGGTCCCGGAACTAACACATAGGGTACTTTTCATCATCATCATCACGCGGTTTAAACCGCGGGGCGCAGCTAGTTAAGGATAAATCGACAATAGCCCCCCGATTCAGAACTCGATAAGTAATCGAAACAATTCGGTAATGAATAAATCTCGTATCACTGAGTTTCTATAGAAGTATTCAAAACTTTTAGACAATTTTGCTAACGATAGCAGTTAAATAAGAATATTTCATTACATTTATGAAATATGTGCAAATAGATAACTTCAAAATATATGATGAATATCTAATTGAATCGATTCAGTTAGTTATCTATCGTTCTGAATTTTCGGCAGTCTATAGATACTAATATTATAAAGAGGAAAGATTTGTATGTAAGTATGTTTGTAACAACAACATTGGCTCAAAAAGTACAAGACCGATTTAAAAAAATCTTTCATCTTTGCAAAGCTACATTCACCCTGAGTAACATAGACTATATAATATTTTCAAAAAAATTAGGGATCCATATAATTTATCATTTTCTTTTTTTTTTCATAATAAATAATATTCATATAATAATAAAATAATATTATTAACGGCTACATCAATATAGTTATAGCAATTTTTGTAGCGATGTAATCTTATTATATATTTTTTGTAGATTACGTTTGACAACTATCTCACTTGACAGTCAGTGACGATGTGGTCAAAGATGTAATCTTCGACCACACGATAGACACAAGAATGTTTACTGTCAGTGAAGCTGCCTGAATACGTTATGTGTTTGATGGTAGTTTTTGAGACCTCAGGTTGGAAGCTAGCCAAGCGGGTACTAAAAAGCGGGTCCTACCACCATGCTGGGAATTTGATGGTGTTAACTTCAGTGGAATCCCGAGCCGTCGATGGGGATCATACCAGCCGTCAGTCAGTTTGATAGTCGACGCTCCCACAGCTGAGCTATCATCTCATCCGCCTTCTTTTGAGCATCTAAAGGAATTTTTATTCTTATCCTTATCTTTATTCAATGTATAATAAAATATAATATCATTATATTTTTTTATTAATAATAAACATTTTTGCAATAAAAAGTCAACACTGTGTTAATCCAGATTATATGGCACTCCGAATTTTATTCAAATCTATCAAGCCATGAAGAGGTAGCAAACACATAATTATTCACGTTCAAAGGTAAAAATTCGACTACTAGTGGGATCCCACAAGTAGTCGAATATTTTCTTTCAAAAATTTGAACACGAGTTCCACCTAGCATGATGTGAATGCAAAGAACTATAAAATACATTTTCACGCAAACTTTAGCATTTATAACATTGATGTGATTGCTCCTTAAATAATATAGATAGATGATAGACAACACTTCATTGCACTAAAATTTAAGAAATATATAGTACTAGCGGTCCGCCCCGGGTCGAATAATAAAGATCCCTTTTAAAAAAAATATAATCTAGGCTATCTCACCCGGGGATAGTGTAGCTTCCCAACAGTGATTGAATTTTTCAAATTGGTTCAGTAGTTTCAGTGCATATTCAATGCACACACACAAACACAACAAACAATCAAATCTTTCCTGTTTATACTAATAGTATAGTTAATAAAAGATTATAATTAAAGTACTATCGACGGCCTATTATTAAATATTACTTTTTCAAATAATAGTTCCTAATCAAGAAGTATTTATGTCACTACATTATTTACGTAATCAACGGAAGCTCTCACACTCTGCGAGTGCGTAAGGGACCACCCACACTGCGCCGATAAACGCTGCGTTTTATGACGTCGATAATAAACGCGTATTTACACTAGCGGTCGCGGCCGATGCGCAGTGCATTGTCAACCGCGTATATGTATGACCGGGAGAAACTATTTTCGGTTTGTTTGGATAATGGATAACGGAGACGGCATCTGGTGAGCGGCGCTTAAAACGTGCCCGGCTTAGGGAGGTTTATATTGATGGCCGTTGGGGCCGAAAAGTTCTCGAATGGAGGCCACGGACTGGCAGGCGCAGCATAGGACGGCCATCGACCAGGTGGACAGACGACCTGGACAAGATCGCAGGCAAGGGCTGCGGGCCGCTTCCAACAGGTCCTTGTGGAAATCAATGGGGGAGGCCTATGTCCAGCAGTGGACGTCCTATGGCTGAGATGATGATATTGAGAAGAGTTAAGGTACGAGTTGACTGTTCCACGGTCTATGATGAAGCAAGCAAACGTTGTAGCAGACGTGCAGACTAGTCTTCAAGTCGCGAGTGAATAGGTTCCTTCTAAGTTTACGTGCAACACCTTTGACCACGTCATCACTTAACATCAGGTGACACAGTGATCAAACGTAAGCTTATAATCAGTAAAAGAAATAAAAAAGCTGCTGGAGTGCATTACGTAAAGAACTCAGTAGATAATAATTCGTTTGACCCATGAGCTTGGAGGGTAGTCAGACATTGAACAATAATCAAGCTGAAGTACTGATGCATAAAGAGTTCGATCAAATAAACATCAACAAACATCTGAACGTACCCGACCCTCTTTTATCCTGGGTGCAAGTTCGTTATTTATTAAAACAAAATAAACTTAACTAAAACAAAACATATAAAAATAAATTTGGTATCCCGGTAAAATAACGATTGCATCTTGATTGCATTGTAGGTAATTGCATTTTGCATTACGGTAATATTATGTCTATATAGCCATTACATTATACTCCAAGTAGAATAGCAAAACGACAATTCGTTTGTCGTTTATGTTTGATACTCCTTCAAGCTGAAATGGCTCAACGGGCTTGCATGAAATTTGAAATGAACATATCTTACACCCTGGAATGACACTTTATCCTGGAAAAAGTATTGCTCTCGTGGGATAATTCAGGTAGTAGAAAAACAGTAGTCCACGCGAGTAAAACCGCGGGACGCTGCTATTTTTAGAATAAAGTATAACATTTACATCACAATATCGTCGTCTAGTTACTAAAATTTTAAAAATATCTAGATATTTTATATATTACAACTGTTTTAAACACAACATCAAGATCAAATTGCAAAACAATGACGCCTCAAGGCTTTCTCAATGCGTAATTACGCACAAATTAATGTCTAAATAAGTAGTGTAAGACAAATGAACAAAAGACGAGTCATTAATCACGGTCCGGCATAGGTGTGACCCCTGCATTATTCGTTTTTATTGTTACGTTTCTTATTATTATTATCATATGAATTCCATTATTCTAAATTTAAAAAATGTGCTTATGGCATGAGTGAAGAAGAACTCATGTCCTTAAAGACACGGTCATAATACACATACGAACTTGGTGATCTATAATTTGACTAAGGCTTTCAAAATTGAATTTTATTGATATACAATTTTGATACTTAAATAAAGCCGGTAATTGCCGGTACTCACGATGTCCCTAAATTTGTTGAAAAGGCTCAGGTTAGAAAGGAATGCAAAGTAATTATCTTAGCACATGTGTGCGACAGAGCGAGCATTGCGCTAATAGGCATTTCAAAAAAGAGCAAGTATCAAATAAGCGAAATTATGAACGTTTGTGTATTTGCTAAATAGATAATTGTATCTTTTCAGCTTATTTTGTTCAAAGTCTTACATGACTAAACAAAAAAATTCCACTTAATAAAGTAGTTCGTAAAGAATAATTCTGGTTGAACAAAATTGTATTTTATTTGTTAATTTATTGATGAAAATGTTTTTTCGAGCGACTATATTTTTCTATATCAGATATTCTCGCGGTGCGGTAACGACTTTTGCGCTTGAACTGTATCTTACACCAGAATAATAAAAAAAAACTAAAAATTTTATTAGTTATTTTTTTGAGCCCTAGGTCATCTATATAGTACATATTTGAAATATTTTAAATCAAAACACGCATCAGGATTTGTCTCGCCCTCTCCCGCGAACTTTTGTAATATCATCGGTTAAGCCCTTAATATCTATAATACAAGAAATGAAATGTCATTAAATTTGTATTTAGCCTTAAATGTTTACATTATACCTAATGTTTAATACACATATCAGGGCTTACTCATGCAGTCTTAAAACCGATCAACCAAGTTAAACAACTGAGCGCCACCTGCTTCGGTGGGCAGTCCGGTTAACTCCGGTTATTCCCGGTTAATGTCTAAACAGGCGTTAGGCAATATCGGAGTCATTTGGGCAGCCTGAAAACTGTTACATTGGGATTTCCATATTCTCCAATAGCCTATCCGCTAACCCACATTAGAAAGCTCGTGTCCCAGTAGTGGGCGTGGGCTGATTATGCAATGTTTTTACAGATACACAGTATATTGAATCACATTTCCTTATTCCCAAGTATATTCCAATAGATCTGCTGAATATCAAAGTTCAATCCGATCATAAAATAACTCGGAATCGATGTCAGCGGATAGCCCCACGTACTGAACAAACAGACATGACAGAAATAGTCGCAAGAGTGTTTGGATTTGGTATTACCGTATGGTGTATTGAACTCAAGGGATTCTTGAGATTCCTGGACATTTTTTGATGTTGAGTCATACGGTGAAAGTCTTTGTTTTTCAAATGTTGCATATGTTTGTTTTGAACAAGTTTCGAAAATAATGCATCAAAATATATCCAGATAATTCCCAATGAAGTCAAATCATTTAAAAGTACCTACTACCGTGTTCTTCATCTATGTCCATAAAACGACATGGTACAGTATTGACTATGGTAAGAATTGTAATATTTACTTGGTAAGACACGCACATTGCATATACATAAGAATTGTTATTAAAAATTAAAAGCGTAAAATTTTACGATAAATTTTTTTAACCGATTTCAACAAAAGGAGGAGGTTCTCAAATCGATCCGTACCTATGTTTTTTTTAATATTTGTTACCGCACAATTTCCGACTGGGTGAACCGATTTTGATCGTCCTTTTTTTATTTGAAATCTGGTGCTTCCCGGGTGGTTAATTTAAATTTCTTCAAAATCGGACAAGCACTTTTTGAGTTACACTCCAAAAATGAAAAATTTGTGCTTATACCTACACGATATTATAGTAGCGGGTGAAGACATCGGTGAACATACCTACACCACAAGGACAATTGATCCCATGAGTAACAAAGGTCACTAAAAAGAGTGAAAAAAAAATTACCAAAAAATGGAACCGACTTCAACACTCAAAAGTATGAAATAACTTGTCGAAGTCGGTACCATGATAGTTCAAAAGTAACTGATATCAAAATATTGTGCTCATGATATAAGTTTGCGTTTGACAACTGTCTCACCTGATGTTAAGTGATGACGTTGTCTAGGATTTAGCACGTAAACCTAGAAGGTACCTATTCACTCGCGACTTGAAGACTCCAAGATTGTACATATCAGGAAATACAGACTCGGGCAATGAGTTCCATTCCTTGGCAGTACGCATTAAGAAAGTGGAAGCAAAACGCTTCGTACGCATAGGTGGTATATCTACCATATAGCGATGGCGAATTGCCGTACGTCGAGTCGACCGATGATAGAAAGGGGATGGTGGAATCAGATTGTGTAATTCCAGTGCACACTCTCCGAAATGCACCCGATAGAAAACCGATAGGCTTGCTACTCTACGCCGGTGTTCAAGGCTCTGAAGCCTACGTTCCACCAAAGAGTGTCATTAACTTCATTACAGAAACAAAATCTTCGTCACATTTCGAATCGCTGTTCATCGACTCTTATAGGAACTGTAGCGATCATTCACAAATCGATTCCAAACTCGATTTCTATATTACCTGCATCGATACCTAGAAGCCGCATGCAATCGCCATCAATATCTCTCTCTGCAGTAGCGAAGACGGCAACAATAGAAAATCAATTAAATCTGCGGTTAACCTCTGATCTTTAATCGCATTCGCGTCCTGTCACACTAACGAGCACTACCTTCAGTTCTAACACCATCAGTATTAATACCAACTCTATTACAAGAGATGTAAGGGTTACGAATAGTATGTTATTGGCCGTTGTAAATATTCTTCTCAGTTTTATGATCACAATCGACTTTTACGATTTTATTGAGATGGTCGCTGTCAACTTCTGGGAACTTTGGACGGGACTTGTCATTAGTGATTGTAAAAGGAGACGACAGAGTGGTAACTGGACGGATAATTAGTCAGGTTTATAGTCGATTGCGCCGGAGGATTAATAGTCGGATAGTATGGTAGTTTTGATGACTATAGTTTGTGGTCGTACATCGTGCAACCCTGCGGTTGTTAGCGTTGGTCAGCTACTCTCAATGTTTATTATAACTCAATTTGGTTAATGGTCAATTACATTAAAATCCCGATGTCCTGGTTACGTCTACGTGGCCTTAAGAAGACTGTGAAGTTAATAGTAAGGTGTATCAAAATTTATAAGAATCATGAAGTACATTCTGACCAAAGTAAAAAAAAATGTAAAGTATGAGTCATAGACCATGACATGACTCATATCTAATTATCACCGGATATATCAAGCTTCTCAATTTATAATATGTATATATAGGTATTAAATTAAAAGTTGCATGTAATTAATTCTATTAGTAGGTTTTAAGTGCAAAAAATAACCAAATAGACAAAAAAACGACTAGAATTAAAAATACACCTAAATATTATCTCTGTAAATAAATATGAATCACTGATCACGGGATATTTCAAGCTTCTCAGTTTATAATATGTATATATAGTAAATAAAAAGATGCATGTAATTAATTCTATTTGTAGTAGGTTTTAAGTGCAAACAATAACCAAATAGACAAAACAATCGACAAGAATTAAAAATATACTAGAAGAGAGAATTAAAAATTTATTACTTTAAAAAAAGGTGATCTATTATCCACAGACTAAAAGAGAAGGGGGTTCGCAATTAGAACGTATTTGAAATAAAAAGTGTTCTCAGATATTTTTCCAGGTGAAATGATTTTAAAGATTACATTTTATTTGAAAGATGGTTGCATCTTCGTTTTGAGTTATTCTTAATTATGCGTTTTTACTTGGCTTCGGCTGTATTGAAGATGTTTCCTTCTTTTAAATGTTCCATGGAATAGTAGTAGAGGTATGTTTGTACATTTTTTTTTACTACGTAGTTAAATGAAGCCGATATATGAAGCCTATTTGATCTTACTGATACAGATAATATACCTTTACAATAAAGTTGTAGTGATTGTCAATTTAAACCATATTATTTTCTCGGTAACATATTCATAGACAATTTCCAACATTAAAAGCGCATTTAAATCACAAAACCACAAGGCACACCGACATTAAAGCACCTAAGGCGCAGAGATCGCGTTACGGATACGATGACAAGCGTAGGCGCATATTCTATTTACCATTCAGCTTTGCTACCATATTCAGCTTTAAAAATATCAACATAACGTTTATATTGGTTCATTGGATATGTATTTATAAATTTGCAGAACTACGAGACTCCTTGCTTTCCTTATTTCAATACTGGACTTCACCTATCAGCAGTAGAGTTTCTTTTTCTTTGGCTTGACATTTCATGATAGCGATATGGTCTGCCACGTTTACAAAATTATCTTTACTATCACTTTTATTGTAAGTGTTAGAGATTAAGGTTTCTTTTTGCATGGTTTTATAGTTTCATTGCTTTGTTTGTAATTTCGCATATGCGTCCCCAGTAGGCTCACGTATGACGTACTTTGCACAACGGTCTCTGTTTTGATCTCAGTAATGTTCTATGTAATTCACTCGTAATGTGAGCCACTTTGATTTGAAGGGGAAGAAAGAATTGAATGACGTTTAAAAAATTAGTTGATAGATATAAAATTGTGACTAATAGCCACAGAAGCCATAATTTCAGAAGAATGTCCAATAGTAGGATACCTGTAATAAAAATTAATCCCTATTTCCCTTGGACACAGATCAATTTCGGTTTTTTTTTGTGATTGTGTCTGTCAGGTAAGGAAAAAAAAGTTGCTCAGAACATTGGATAATTAAACCACAATCTTAACTTTTCTTCTTAGTTTGATGTAGGTAACTGCCATTAGGTAGATTAAACATTGTTGTGTATCTTAAAACATTATAAAAATCCTACTAATGTTATAAATGCGAAAGTTTGTGAGTATGGATGTATGTTTGTTACTCTTTCACGCTCCCGGTCAGGCTCAGGTCCCAGTCCGTATAACACATAGGCTACTTTTCATCATCATCATCAATCATCACCACACGGGCATAACCACGGGGCGCAGCTAGTAAACAATATGTGTTAGGATTTTTTAAAATTAATTAAACTATTTTGAATTCAATATTCACTGTAAACACAGGAATATTTATTTCGTAACATGTTATATTACAATCCAGTTCATTGAATTCACTTGATCTTAAGACTAATAAGAACAGACTTTAAATAATATAAACAAAATAAATAAACCAAAGCTGTTTGTATAAGTATTGTTGTATGTATTGCTTCCGGGCTGTTTGGCCGTGGTCTATGTGAACTTGTGTTCCAGACGTTTCGTCGATCACTGCGGTCGACATCTTCAGTGGTTCAGGTCCGAGCGACAAGAGCGTAGAACTCTCCTTCGCGGCGTCTTCTCTGCTGATACTGAGTATCAGAGAAGACGCCGCTTTTTTTTTTGATAGGGAATGTTCTATACTAATTGTAAATTATATCTATGTTTTGCCTAAATGCGCCCGTCTTCTTTTGTATTAACTAATATTTATTTATTTATTTAGTTCAACCATAATGTATATAAATCTATGTATTGTATGTAGTGTTGTTTAAGTCAGTAATAAATAATTTTCTTTCTTTCTTTCTTTCATTCTTTCAATATCGGATTCTTTAAAAGGAGAGTTGACAGAGTCTTATGAAGGATTGGCAATGTATCATAATGCCTCTAGTATTACAGATATATACGCGATGGTGATCGCATACCATCAGGCAGGCCACCAGCTTGTTTGACACCTATAACAATAAAAAATGTGGTGATGTATTGGACAGACAAACAAACTATTTATTACTACATTAGTAGTGATCACTTGTTTAACTTAACTAAACTGAAAATTCTGATAAACAAGATAAGTACGATAAATTCATACGTAGTTACGACAAAGTAGTAGTATGACACTTATTAATCATCATCATCATCATGTCAGCCATAAGACGTCCACTGCTGGACACATGCCTCCCCCAATGGGGAGTTTTGCCAATACTCGCCACGCTTGGCAGGCGGGTTGGCGAGTGCAGTTTTATCCCTTAGCCGCCTCTTACGGCACCCACGAGAAGATATGGGGGTACAATTGGCGAGTGCAGTTTTATCCCTTAGCCGCCTCTTACGGCACCCACGAGAAGATATGGGGGTACAATTCTAAGCCGGTACCACCACGGCTTATTAATAACAACACTAAAGTTAGATCTTTTTAATAAAATTCCGAGTGGTTTTAGATAAAACACACTTAAGTATTTGGTGCCATGTAAAACTACCCGCTATTGGCCAACATTTGAATAAAACTCGTCTAGTATTAGAGATAACATTCTAATGATTTATACGAATTTCAATTTTAGCGCAAATAGAATAATGTCTTTTTACTTTTAACCATTTTGTTTTAGTTTAGTTGAACAAGAGAATTCGGTACTACCAATATGTTTATCTCTGCCATCTGTCTAACTACCTACATAGCCACAATTAAACAATAATGGTAGAAAGCATTTAGCTGAATATTAATTCCACTCATGTGCCCAGGGGCACCACAACCACAAACCCTTGGTGACATGATGCGCCTGGAGGCGATCTCCATATCAACTGACATCCGCAGACGTGTAATGGATTATGTTTTGCTTTATGCTAGAATTTCATAAGCGAACTGAGTTTAACAAGTTAAAATAATCCTAGATTATACATAAGTATTTGTTTTATACTATATAGGTATGTATACTCACGCACGCCTGGTGTGGTAGGCGACATAGCTTTCAATTTGATTGCCAAAGTCTTGGCGTCATTTTTATGCTCGTTCTTGTATAGATCTAGCGTTTGACTTTTATCTCACTGAATGGTTGGTGACTATATGGTCGAATATGTTATCACGCTAGACCTAAAATGCTTAAAGCTCTTAAGGACTGCTGCGTGAACACACTATGTGTATAAAAGAAATGCGTCATTTGTTAATCTTATATCTATATATATTTAACATTTAAAATAAAGCTATGTATCCAATAAAACAATTTTAAAAATATATTATAATGATATATTTTTAAGACAAAATTTGATTTTAACAATATTGATTTTAAACTTGAAACCAAAAATTCGTTAAGATATATTTTCAAACTGTACATTTAACTTTTTAAAGCAACTATTTATAAGTATTGCTTAATCAATATAATTATGTGTGGTATATATATTGGGTATGCTATAGAATCATATTAAAACTCATCGGGTCCATGCGCGGTTTCTGCTCTTCCAAGCTCAGCTCTTTATACTGTTTCTATATGCATAACATGAAACTTACGCGTAGTCGATATCGCGATTGGCAATTGTTTCGGCTTCTTCTGGAAATTTTCATCAGGATCTTGAGAGCGGTGCGTAGTGCGTACGTCGTAACGTCCCGACTCGCACTGGAATCGACTTTTCTTTTTGAACGGACTAATGCTGTTTGCCTCTACCAGCATTTACAGCTTCACCAGGTTGAGGCGAGTACGGGATCCACTCAGCCCAGTAATTGTAAGGGAGCAGAAGGCGCACTGCCTAGTGAGGCTAGCGCTGAAGGCGCTGTGCCACTAGGAGAGGACGAGGCGACTGGCTCAAGGGTTCGAACCTCGGCTTGAGCTGTCGCCAGTACAGTCGGACAGGGAGATATCTTTCCACTTCAACCTCAATTCAATTTTTCAAATTCAATCTTTTTACACTTTTGACGAATTTTTAAAGTTAAAATAGAAGCCTATTTTTTATAATTAGGTTTTTTATTTTTATTCGAAATGTGCTTTTGCAATGCGTTTTTTGTATTGTTTAACTAAATGTCGAATTTTCAGTACTCGTGTATAAGTTATATTAAATATAGTTATAATAAATAAGTTATATTAAATATAAAAATATAAGTTATATTAAATATATTTAAATGACGTGTAACTAAAGTTGCCAATAAATGAGTATTGAGTATTGATATTGGATCGAAGTGATATCAACTACGAGTAAGTGCCACGTCATACCCGTTTGAACATAAAGTAATAATGATTGAAAGTTTTAATTATATTCTCGAGTCTTATAAAGCTAATTAAGTACAAATTTGGTCATCCAACCGTTATCATATTTAAATCAACCATATAAAGATTGGCATAGACGTCTCTCGGGTGTTCAGCATTAGCAATTATTCTGAAGTCAACGATTGAATTAATGTATTGATCGCACGCATTCATAATTGTTTAATTAATGTGTCTACGTATTTGGAAGCTTGTCCGTCAAGAATCAAGAGGTCACTGTTTTGGTATAGATTACGGTGAGAAGTAACTGTTTAACTTGAACTATGCTAAGCCAAGCATTCAGAAACACTAATCAGTATGGGTTGGCATGCACTCAAACCGCCAGATTAAATTAATTATTAACTAATTAATCTGTACCGTATATTTGTCTGTATTATTGTGTTCGCATCCATGTTAATATGGTTAATGACATATTATAAAAAGGGTGCGTTAAATACTACTTGTTCAGAGATGTACTACGAAGTTACTATATTTTTATATAAGTACAGAAGCACACAGAAGTACAGAATGTACAGACCATGCGTTTGACCACTGTATCAGTTGATGGTCAGTGAAGATGTGGTCAAAGATGTTACTCACGCTAGACCTAGAATGTTTACTAGCTCTGAACGACTGCCGTCTGAACACACTATGTATTTGGTGACAGTTTTTCAAATATAGGGGTTGGTAGCTAGCCAGGCAGGTACTCAAAAGTACTCGACCATAATAGGAATTTGATAACGTTTACCTTCACTGGAACCTCAAGTAGTAAGGATCGAACCAGCGCCCGTGGTAAAAAAACATGAGGGTGGACTTTGTCCAGCAGTAGGTGTTCTATAGCTGAGATGATGAAGATTGAAATGCGGGTAGTCGTAGTTAAAATAAGTTGTGCCGTGGTTATCGACTAAAACTAGCCCCAATTAAATATAACTCTTCGAATATATATATATATATTTTATAATAAAGATGATAAGAAGATAAAATTACAATTTTTGTTATACTTTTGACATTAGATGTCATTTTTGTACACTGGCGTCATACACTTACACGTATGCATAGACTTGCAAACATTATTCATGGTCACAAATGTCAATTGAATCATTGAAAAACAATTCCATAAATATTAAGCCAAAATTTACAATGCGCAATAAACTGAACAAGATCGTTTCAATCTTGATACTTGTTACTTTAAATTGAAGTCACGACAGCAGTACTGTGCGGATGTAGATGCTGTATAACTTTTACTGATCTCTGTGCAAAAATATGCTAAGCTTAGAATTTTAAAAAACTTATTTGAGACATTTACCTTTATCAAAGCATATCTTAGGTAATTTATTATTCTTAATTTAGTTTGCTGTTCATTAGGTACAATCATGCCACCGTTACTTTTAGTTAAAATCGTCCAAAACTAAAGGTTGACTGGAAGAAATCGATTTAACCCATAAGTCCGCCTTTTGTTTCTCTAGGATAGTGTAAGCATATGGCATAGTAAATGTATTAATTGACTTTTGTTACACTTGTAGATTGTTCTAGGCCGTGGTGGTACCGGCCTAGAATAGTACTCCCCCATCTCTTCCCGCGGGTGCCGTAAGAGTCGGCTAAGGGACCACTTACCAGGAGGTGGGCAGCAGCACCTTCTGAGGATTGGAAATCATACTGCGCTCGCCAACCCGCCTGCCAAACGTGGCGAGTATTGGCAAATCCCCCCTATATGGGGGAGGCTTCTGTCCAGCAGTGGACGCACATGGCTGAGAGAGAACACTTGTAGAAACAATTAAAGAGTTTTCTATCCACCTATCTATTCATCTAATGGAAGCGATAATAGCCATGTACCTTTATGATTTTACCGTTAGTTACACAGTAAAACACCAGACTGAAAATTTACATGAATAGTAAAACAAAACCCGAAAATAATGTATACTAAATATGATCTATATGACTAACCGTGCAATGAAAAGTCCGCGTAGAATGATGGCGGCATTGCCTAGTTCAATAGCAAAGCTCAACTATTGTGAATGTGAAATAAATTATATAATATATGAAATAAATATATATTTCTAAAGCCAACATTATAAATATAGCCAAGTGAAGTAATTCTGGACTGGCAACCCGAAGGTTGCCGGTTAAAGCGTTCATTTTATGGGAAATAAAGCTTCCTATTCAGGTAGGTATATGTCAAAACCCATATTCTGTTTTCTATGTGTTTTAATGGGCCTGATTTGTTTGCTAAATAGATAATTATTTGTGTTTTCAACTTATGTTGTTAAAGTCATATATGACAGATAAACTTTGAAAAATAACACTTATGGCAACAGTTCATGAGGGCTAATTTTGATTCAACATATTTTGATTTTATTTGCTAAGTATTAACTGAAAAGTATTTTCAAACTACCATATTTTTCCATAATCAAAATTTCTCGCGGTTACGACAAGTGCTATTGAATTGTATTTTGCACTAAAAAAAAGGATATTGGAATGTCTAAAAATGTATTTTTTGTTGAAATAAAGAAAGAAAGAAAAACATATTTATTCGTGATTATTCATCATCATCATCATCTCAGCCATAGGAAGTCCACAGCTGGACATAAGCCTCCCCCATTGATTTCCACATGGACCGGTTGGAAGCAGCCCGCATCCAGCCCAGCCCTTGCCTCCGATCCCAGTTAGGTCGTCCGTCCACCTGGTCGGTGGCCGTTCTATGCTACGCTTGCCAGTCCGTGGTCTCCATTCGAGAACCTTTCGGCCTCAATGGCGATTATTCTGAAATATTAATAGACAAAACATATATATTTATTTTATGTTTTGAGCCCGTACGTCATCCGTAAAGTATACATATGTAATATTTTAAATCAACACTCATCATGATTTGTCCCGCCCTCTCCGCCTGTAAACACCCGCAAGCCTCTGTTATCTCATCGGCACTTGCTAAGCCCTTAAACATTATTCATCTTTTTTTTTCTAAGTATAGAATGTCATTGATAGTAATTATCATTAAGTACGCCTCTGGTAACAAATCCTGTATACCCGTTATATCCTTTATATGTCCTGTAGAAATAAAATAAACCTCATCAACTCATGAAATCTCCAATTCCAAACCTCAAGAACGCTTCTCATCATTCACTTTGTAAATCAACGCATCTAACTAAAACTAAAACAGTCTTTGGCTAATTGCGACAAGAAGCTGGCTACACTATAAATCAAGCTAGTGTTCAATAAATAAGTCTCAGAGCGTAGGTGAACATGGGAAGCAATCTGATCAACTTGAGCTATATGGTAAGGCAAACGATTGATTCTAACACAATAATCATTAACGAGATAGCGTTAGAACTGTGCTGAAATAATTGGACAGCTCTCGATATTGACCTCTTTTCTTTTTGCCCATCTGCTGCCGGAAACTAAGAGATTTTGAAATAAGTACTGTAGTGTAAAATATACAATCTGACTTTCACTATAAAGTTATCGACAAATTGAACATTTTTTTGAAAATAGAATGAAGAAATCCAATCGATGATTAGAACTCCTCGACATGTCCAACATTTTTTTGAAAATAGAACGAAGAAATCCAATCGATGATTAGAACTCCTCGACATGTTCAACATTTTTTTGAAAATAGAACGAAGAAATCCAATCGATGATAAGAACTCCTCGACATGTCCAACATTTTTTTGAAAACAGAACCAAGGAATCCAATATCGATGATTGTTGACCGATTAAAAAATGGGGCGGTTCTGAATACTTATGTTTATTATTAATAATTAAGTTATTTATTGTCATTAGATATTAGTATTTAATTTTAAGAAAATCATCTGCCCTCATTAATAATTAAACATTAATTGTTGAACTCTCAATTGTGCAATTAGACAATAATTTTCCACATATGTCTTTGTTTGCTACTAAAAGGTCACACATCTAATTATCACCAAAGAGTATTTACGATTATCGTGCCAGTTCAATTAAACTTAAAATTATCGCAATGACATTGGCACAAAAATTATCAAGATAAATAGCTGAGATAATAAAATCACCAATTACAGTTAGTGATAAATTATACGAATTCAAAAGGATGTATATCGACCTTACTGTTAAACAGAGCGAAACCACAACCGGCCACGGCACGCGCGATTTTTTTTATAAACCAACCTATATTGACCTCACTTGTATTACTGCATGCTTCAAGGAACCACCGACTTATATTTTTTACTAGCTGCACCCGCGGTTTTACTCGGGTGGTGATAAAACAATAGTAATGATTACAATAAGCCTATGTGTTAATCCAGGGTATAAGCTATCTCCATACCAAATTTCATCGATATCGGTGTCGGCTACACCGCCTTTGATCGTGAAGAAGTAACACACATATACACAAATGTTTGCATTTATAATATTAGTAGGATTTACAATAGGCAGGTATTCGACCACTACCTGCCCTGATGTTAAGTGATGATGCGTTCTACGATGGATCAAACCTGCTTAGAAAATATTCACTCGTGACTTGAACGTGCCCATATTGTATTTATGTGGAAACACAGACTTACTGTATATTGTACTTTTTTATTATAATCTAGCTGAATTTTCTGTCTACTCCGTTCAACAAGTGCGACTTGTTTATGGTTTGCGAACTTGGCTCTTTTCTTAATCATAACGAAAACACTTTAAAAATATAAAGTGATGTACAAACTATCGATCAATTATTATTTTTAACACACTCACAGTGAGGCGGCCACTAGGAGACCCTGTGTCGTGGGAGGCATGGACACACAGTCATATCACACAGACATCCAAGACCCAGGACAAACTCCGACACTTATCGCATAAATAAATAGATAGATGAACTCTTTATTTGCACACTATTTCAAAACCACACACATAAAGAAAACAAACAAACAGATATAAATACAGTGATACAAAGGGCGGCCTTATCGCTTAAAACGATTGCTTCCAGACAACTAAAATAAATGTTCACCCCAGCCGGAATTCGAACCCGGAGTCGCGGTTCCAGTCAGTGTCACTGACTGTGGAAGGTCGGTGACAGATCACCGACGAACGCCAGCAATATCTTATGTAGGTAGGTATACTTAGTTTGACGGTCGCCGTGGCTCAGTGGTCAGTCAGCGACATGACTTCTGGAACTCCGGACCCCGGGTTCGAATCCCGGCAGGGGTAAACATTTATGCGATGAGTGTAGATGTTTTTCCCGGGTCTTGGATGTTTGTGTGTGTTCACCGCTCTTGCGACACGGAATCCTGGTGCGGGGGTTTGAGAGTGAGGAAAATAAAAAATGACTTAACACATGATACTGCAAAGTAACATCTGCTGACAGGTCTAGTTACACTGGTACTACATTGCGTAAATATTGAGTGAACGTGATACTTAAATTGCTTCATGTCATGACAAGCGGTAGAAGATCCCGTCTAATGCCACATTTCGAAATAAAACTTGTGTGTTTATGACAAATAGGTCCAATTAAATGTTTTGAAATGGATATTCAGAGCTAAAGTAGCAGCTGTCAATTAAGTTTATTAAGTAATTATTGGGCAAAAGTAAATTATGTTTAATCTATTTTTTGTTGCAGCCTTGTATGCATGTATGTAATTTTAATCTGTACTGTATATTTTTTCTTTGTACATCCGTTTGAATATTAATCTCACTTGATGGTCAGTGACGATGTGGTCGAAGTTGTAGTCACGTTACAGCCCGAACGACTGCTGTAAACTGCTTCTCAAGGCCAGCTAAGCTGAATGAATACACTATTTATATGTTTCGAGTCTATTTAAAAAAAATATTTTTGGTAAAATAGAGTTTAAAAAAAGATTTGCTATATCCAAAGAGAATTTGACATACCATAACAAACAGAACAACTAACAGAAGATTTTCAAAATATTCTTTAATGTGAAGAAAATTAAACCAATTCGGTGACAAATGTCACCAATTACCAATTACACTTATGACCAATTACTTATTATATAATTTCGCTAATGAAAAAAACGCAGAAAAATAACTGTTGAAATTGTTTAATTAATACGTCAATAGTGTATTTCTGAACGAACAAGATTCCCTTCGCCTTCTTATATGCAAGTCGATTTAAACAGTTTTTACATTTACTAGTAAATATTTGATACCACATTTGATCAAATGGTCACATTTAAACGGTCAGTCACCTTATATAGTCCTAATAATCATACTCGAATTGTAATCGATGTGAATTGAAATGAAACGAACTAATTCTTATTTTCAACTGATTTAAAATTTTTGACAAACACATCATTGCCAAATTGTCTAAACAGCATCTATCGATAAAGGTCAGTAAAGAAGAGCATGCTTTAAGGCTTCAGTATTGATTAACAACACAATCTTAAGTTAATTCTGAATAAACAAAATTTTATATAATTTACTAATTTATTAGTGAAAACAAATTTGCGAGCGACACTGTTTCGTTTATCAAAAATTATCGAGGTAACAACAAATTCGCTAGAACTGGGTCTTGCCTCCGATGAAAATAAATTAATGAATGTAAAAATGTGATTTGTAATTCATTTTTGGGGCATGTAGGTTATCTGTAAAGTACATTTTTGTAATATTTCCCCTTTTGCTTGTAAACACACACTAACCTTTAATGTCATAGGCACTTCTTAAAACCTTAATAAATTTGATCTGACACAGAACCTTATTTATTTTGGTTATAAAACCAGCTACATCATAACTTGTAAATAAACAAAAACCCCATTACCAACAGCACTTTCCAAAAACGGCAAACTTTGCCCAATCTACGTCAAGGAAACTCATAACCTTTTTACATTTACGGCAATGACTGGCAATCTTTCAAAGGTTCGAGGGGCGAAAAAAGGAACAAAACTCGAGAAAAGAGATTTTCCTCTTGAGATATCAATTTAGGAGAATTACAAAAAATTACCGGTTAATCTGTCACATCTAGATACGCCCGAGGCCCGTAATCGTTTCTCCCCTGTATATTTTTTTTGTTGGGAAAAGAATTTATACGGAGGGGACAGACGACGTCAACAATCTTGTTAATTTATCAATTGTTTGTTTAAGTGGAAGTTAAGTATGAGGAAAATGTTTGAACTTGTAAAAATGAACAGTTTTCGTAATGCATTTGTGATGTGTTTTTATTTCGATAAGGACTTTTAAACATACTTAAAATGTTCTTATCACAGCCTTGTTCATTCATTCATTCATCTCAGCCATTGGGTGTCCACTGTTGGACAAATGCCTCCCCCAATTGGGGGGAATTGCCAATACTCGCCACGCTTGGCAGGCGGGTTGGCGAGCGCAGTATGATTTCCGATGCTCAGAAGGCGCTGCTGCCCACCTTCTGGTACGTGGTCCCTTAGCCGACTCTTACGGCACCCGCGGGAAGAAATGGGGGAGTACTATTCTAGGCCGGTACCACCACGGCGCACAGCCTTGTAAAACATGACAATATGTCTGTGATACAAAATTCTATGCCCCAGCTGTGACAGGGCATAGAATGTTTAATGTTTTTGAGGTCGAAAGCGGGTAGTTAGAGAAACCAACGTGATGTCATCAAAATTCCTTAGCCTTTTTGTAACCACGTCCGATACAACTTGGTTGAAATTGCGATTTTCCCTTTCAATTTTAGAAACAATATGTTCGAATTTTTTAAATCTGAAAAGAGGTGAAAATGTGTGAACCTTTGTTTCAAAACCTTTGTTTCCAAACCTTTGTTTTATTTGTTTTTGTGAGAAAGGGAATTTTCTAATCCTAATTGTATACTAATTTGTAAGCAATCGACTTAAGGCACAAACGTTGAATAGTCGGCAACAGTTTTTTAACACTATCGGCTCCCACGTTCAACACTAATCGTTAGTCCCAAAGCACTAGAAGTTTCTGATATCTATAAAATAAATAAGTAATTACAGTGCTTGTAAATTAAAACCGATAATATAAAAACTTTTACCTTTAATGTTATATTCGTCATAACTACCAACTAAATACTAAATATATGTACCATCATTTAAGTAAAGTTTTGTTTTTTATAGTTTTTAGATATAGAACAACTGGTTCTCGATGTCCCTAAGAGCCAACTACTGCTGGTCCAGTTTTTTTTTTTATTTTGAGAAGGGTGGTAGGCAACTTGCTGAGTACTGCAAATTGCCTAACGATGTTACAAACTGCAACCTTCAGATTAACAAGCTATCCTCACGACGGAAGTCTATCATCGCATCAAAGTTTACATTGATAACGCACAAAAAATGTACCTAAGGTGCGGTAAAACGTAAAATAACGTTGCAAAAGCCTAAACTTTTTCACCACAAGAGAAAAATGTTCACCATAACTTGTAATTACATCTTACTACAAAAAGCGACCGTTTAAAAAGACAAAGTATCACACGAATAATCCGGACTCCCCTCGTGCTAAAATCTTTTATCACAACCCCCCGGGGACTACGCTTTTTTATTACTTCTCCCTGTCTCCCCTACGTCCTCGTTACCCCGTGTTCTGGGGCAATTCTTCGCACGGGCAACACTAGAACAAAACAGGGCAATTGGTTCACTGTTTTATGGCAGTAAGTGACGATTGCTCTTTTTCCTGATCTTTTGATGTTTTGTGCGTATTTACTAATTAGCTCCGTTTTTAAAACCTGTGTGAAGTGTTCGTATATGAAGATTATTTGTGTTATCAATAATAAACTGGATTACGATTCGCGATTATGCGGTCACAAGTTGTGGTCAAGCGAACTATTCAGTATATAACTATTCAGTTTTGATACCTTAAAGGGCACGTCAGTATAGTGGGAAGCAACTTTCAAGAACTTGTCTAGCTACTACCATCAAGTGTGAAAGAATGTCTCTTTAGCAGTTACCACTGCTTGGATTTAGGGGTTTACTATCAGAAATACTCTTCGTGTTTTCCATAATTCACCAAACTACTGCAGTCAAACGCAAGCTTGTGAATGAAAAAACATTTTATATCAATTTTAAAAAGAATGAGTCGAATAGAAAGCAATTATAAATTATTTTATACTACAAAGTTTTCCGGTAATTCATTTGTCATGAAACATAACTGTCAAATTGCGCGTTCTTCTGCCAATTTCAATATAAATGGGTTCATTTTGACGATTACCTTAATACCAGCTCTGCAAACATAAAAACCTTTATAAAATAATAAGCGGCTTGGACCTGTTCTTTAAGGCGCTTACGGAGGTTTAAAATGTAAAGTTTGCAATACTGCTGCTGTTATAAATATCTCAAACACTCTGATTCTTTGGCCCAGTAAAACCAAATGGTAATTTTTCATTGGTAACAATGTTGAGCAAAGCTTTACAGATGAAAAGGTGAAGATTTAGAAAATCGGTTGGATTTTACAGCCTTTAAACAACTAGCCTAAAACCAAATCTTTGAAATATATTAAATAGGCAATTATTCTTCAACCTCTCAGTCTCTCACTTATATCATTACTTTTATATTTCGAAGCGATTATAGCTTAGCGATGGGAGCAATGGCTGTCAAACTGACGGGCGCTGGTTTGATCCTCACCAACGTCTTGAGTTTCCGGTGAAGGTAACACCGTTATCAAATTCCCAGCATGGTGGTAGGTCCAGTACCTAGCTACCACCTTCAAGTTTGAAAAACTGTCACCAAACACATAGCGTGATCAGGTAGCAGTGCTTGAGAACCAGTAAATAGTCCAGGTCTAGCGTGATTACATCTTCGACCATTCGTCAATGACCATCAAGTGAGATAGTGGTCAAACGGTAAATCCACACAGCATAAATATAAATATGTGTATAATACCACAAAGTCTTCATTTTTAACTGTAATAAGGTACAAAAATTGTCTTGTCAGGAGGTCAGTAAATCGTTCCGGGTTCTTTAGTCTTAACTGAAGCATGCATACTTGCTCGTTTTATAGTCAAATTTTACTCAGTATCACTTTTAAATTCAGTGATATGTATAGACTCGTTGCCTGAGTCTGTGTTTCCCAGGTACAAGCCTGGAGTCTTCAAGTTACGAGTGAATAGATACCTTCTAGGCTTGCGTGCTCCATCTGAGACCGCGTCGACACTTAACTTCAGGTGGAACAGTGGTGAAACGCAAGCCTATAATATAAAGAGAAATATAAAAGAGACACATTCACAAAAAGTTTGCCTTGAAATGCATTGTTCGCGGTAGTAGAAACGTTAACAATATAGGAAGAATGACTTGGAAATTGAACTTGTTTAGTAAAATTTCTGATTCTATTGATTAGTTCCCAAAGAGACAGGACTGTATTATGGAATCGTGGATTTAATTCTTACCAGTTTTTTTAAAGTACATTCTTCTTCTTGTGCCATCCCCTAACGGAGGTCGGCGATCATTAGGGCAATTTTAATCTTGGAGACTGCCGCCCGGAATATGGATCTGGTACTCAACCCAAACCAGTCTCTCAGATTTTTCAGCCAGGAGGTGCGTCTGCGGCCAGGTGGTCTATGGCCTTGTCTTTTGCCTTGGATTATGAGTTGCAAGAGGCTGTATATGTCGTTTAGCAAGTGTGTCCAAGATATTGAAATTTTCTGGTTTTTATAGTTTTTAATCATTCTAAATCTTTACTCATTTTTTCTAAAACCGTTCTATTTTTTACTCTATCTCTATCTCTCTATGTATTTACGTATATTAAAGTACATGTGTAAAGTAATTTCAAATTATAAAACATATTTTATAATTTTAAATTAATTCTCCGATTGTCTTAGCTTTAGATCATCTTAGTCTCAGCCAAAACACTTTCGCATTTATAGAAGTAGGTACTCGTATTATAGAAAGAGCAAGTCATAATCGATTTATTATAAGTGAAGTAGTGAAGATGGTAACCGTGTAACAAATTATACCAACCCCTGCCCACTTTAAGTGTAACAAAACAAGGCCAAAACCATACTGATCAATAAAAAAGTGAATTGCACCCTAAAACAATGGACAATTTGTACCACCCCTACACCGCACCGGTGCACAATGCATCTGCCACTCTCCCCTATTGCCTCTGGTCATCCCTAGCGATGACAGCGCCGCACAATGTAGCTATTGTCTTTGTAGAAACTCATGTTATTATGCTGTCTGTTATATGAAACTATACAACGAGTAAAGCTTAATATATGTATCCAGTATATACGTCCATTTTTTAAGCTGTATGTCTGACAGATTTTTTATATCATTTTAATTTTTTTGTTCATTTCAATAATCAATTTTTTTAGATGCAATGTTCTATTTATTAATAAATAGCTGCATGTGAATTGGCAGTGGGCAGGGCACATAGCTCGACGAACTGATGGCCGTCGAGGTGGAAAGGTTCTTGAATGGAGACCACGGACTGACAAGTACAGCATAGGACGGCCACCGACCAGGAAGACAGACGCTGGGCTGGATGTAGCTAGTATAGATTCCATTGGTTTAATTATTATTCAATGCAGTTACGCAGTGTACGCCGCCCCTCTCCCAACCAAAAGCTGTTCAGAAAAAAAATTGGTCAATATTTGATTGCGAGACCGTTAGTCCTGCTGTCCACACAGAGAGTGTGATAGCGATCGTCTATCACACTCTTTTAGGATCTGCCTGCTCGCGTAGTTCTGAAGCCGACCTGGCGACTGTTAGTCGAGTAGGATAGTGGTGGGGTACTGGTGGGGGAAATGCACAAAACTCTTTAAGCCACGAGAATAGATACTTTCTAGGCTTGCATGTGATATTTAGACCGCGTCATCACCTAACATCAGTTGAGACAGTGACAATCCTACTCCTACTATATTATAAATGCGAAAGTTTGTGTGAATGTGTGTATGTTTGTTACTTCTGCACGCTCAAACGGCTACACCGATTGCGATGAAATTTGCTATGGAAATAGTTAAGGCCCTGGATTAACACATAGGCTACTTTTACCCTGGAAAAAGTATAGTTCCCGTGGGATAATTGAGGTAGCGGGAAAACCGTGATCCACGCGTGAAACCGCGGAGCACTACTAGTTTATATTAATTTTTCAGCGCTGGTCATTTTCCACGTGGAATTAGAACTAGGTCCAGCAAATAAAATGTCACTTGTAATAATCATAGACGAAGAATTAATGCCTGATGTGGTAGCGGCATGGCACATTTTACATAAATGAAATCTACGAAATGTATTGTTTCCGGCAGCAAAGATGTTAATATACAAACAAAGTAAAAATATCTCTCTTATATACCAGCCCCATTACAGGCATAATAACTTCACATTTGTCTACGCACGCTACGTGCAAACAAATTAGAAGAAATCCCCAAAGACGGGAAAATGGGCTTTTAGCTTTTTTGCCGCCGAAAATGTTCCGCGGTTTCTTTTGCTATATTGAATTTTACTTGTGATATAAATCTCAATAAGCTTCAATGTCATCTTAGAGTTATTTAGATGGTTATGTCTTACCATCTTTTTAGTAAATCTTTCTCCCCCCCCCCCCCCCCCAGGGTCACTATGTATTGTCAAGTTAAATCCACTCTCTTTACATGACATCTTTACAAACTCACACGCGTATCCACACACACATACAAACACACACACACCAACACTCAACACACGCACACTCACACTTTGTTTTTATTTATTAACCATACTGTAAAATAAAGAAATAGATCTGGGCAAGAGCGAAATCTCCTATGACAAGTATTTTTTACTTAAAAGGAGATTTCATCCATGTGAATACAATGTATTTTTTGTGAACGCAGTAAAAACATTTTATTTATTTACTTATGTGAGTTATAACCTTGACTTAAGGGTAAAAATCGAATTAAATTAAAAAAAAAGCCTGTCTCTTACATATGATTTTAATACATTTTAAAAATGGCGATTTGTCTACCCACATTGCGTTATCAGGTGCAGATGATATTTTAGACGCTCCCGTGTGTTTACAGGCAGAAAGGGCGGGAAAAATCCTGATACGTGTTGAATTTAAATACTACAAACATGCACTTTAGTACTAATACTAATAGTACTAAACCTACAGGCTCAATGTAAAAATGACTAATCACATTTTTAGACTTTTATATTTCCTTTCTTTTAGTGCATTTCTTTAAGACACAGCTCACGCGCACTTGTCGTCACGAGTATTTTAAATTAAGGACAAATATGGCCGTACTAGTAATTTTTCACTAATTTTGGCAAATGAAATCAATTTCTTTTTATCTGCCATATGCCTCCCTCATTGGGGGAGAGTTGCCAATACTCGCCACGTTTGGCAGACGGGTTGGCGAGCGCAGTATATTTTGACCCTCAGAAGGCGCTGCTGCCCATCTTCTGGTATCTGATCCCTTAGTCGACTCTTCGGGCACCCACGGGAAGACAAGGCGGGGTACAATTCCAAGTCGGTACCCAACGGCACTTCATCATCATCTCAGCCATAGGACGTCCTTTGCTGGACATAGGCCTCTTCCATTGATTTCCACAAGGATCTTTTGGAAGCGAATCGCATCCACGGCACTTGAATTTTTTAATTATATTTATAACTAATTATACAAATTTGAGTGCCGCATTTATAAATGTCTTAATTGAAATATTGGTGCCATGAATATACTCTTCAATATGTCTCAGAAATCGTTTGCTTGCGTAGTTTTAAGGGTTAAATATATTCTCGCATAACCCGTTGGCGGTCGCTCCAGGTCTCGGGCGGCCGCATGCCTGCCGCCCCGGGTACAAACGTCCCTGTGATCTGTGACGCGTGTGATCGGCAACACTAATATTATTCAGATCAGAACTTTGCTCCTACGGGCACAGCGTTGGAAGAGATCGGGTACAATTCGGTTACGAATCGATTACTCACTACTCGTTGTGGCGTGCAATAAAACAGGGAATCCGCTAAATAAATTTATTATGAAAACTAAATAATATAATAATACCACGTCAATTCTCAAATAAATATTTCGCAAAGTCTTTCTTGAATAATGAAAAAATGTATTATTGCGTAAAATTGTGAGGAATTCACTGGCGAATCCAACTTTAATTAGGATGCAACAAAATTATCATATTATTTTTGTATATATAATTATTTTGTACTTTTGTCATTGAAATCCTTCGAAACCGTTTAATCAAATTTGATAAAATTTGTGTGAGTGTTTAAGTGGGATAATGGCTTATACCCGGTAGAATAAGGTCTGGTTACCTTTTAGTTAAACATAAGAGAATTATATACAATTAATATCAATTTCAAATTCAGCCTAATGCGACCTCCTAAGGCTGATCCCTCTGTATGGTCTATTAACTATAATATATTGACCGTTTTGAGCATGCATACATTTTTTTTTAAATGCAAATATCTAACTTTGTGCTGTAATCAAACATAGCATTAGCTCCTACACTAGCCTTCTCGCTTCCTGTGGGTACGACAGCTTTGACTTTTAATCAGTTGCCAAACATTACCAAAGCACTGCATATCGAGGAAGCCTGTGCAATTGCGTTAGAGGGTTACCATCACGCGTCACTGACTTCCAAATTGCCCAGGATTGCCCCGATTACCAACGGTTGAACGAATCGGTATGTCACTTATCGGATGCAAATGGGATATTGTGTAGGGTGGAATTAAGCTTTAGTGTAATCAAAGCGGTTGGTTTAACTTTGATGACATTGTGTTGAGAGTTCGTTATTAAATGTTGGTAGCATGTAAGGTTATAAGGCGCATTTCACTTTGAAGAAAATATTTTAGTTTTTGATTTCGTGACTAATACCTAGGTCGAAAATTATGCAAAGCAAACCGAAGTATAAATATCTTTGCGTGACGTATTTTCCTAATGTCTCTTACATATTGCTTTATTTTTAGATGTAGTTTTTTATTGGTTTTTAGATGTAGTGTTTGACCACTATCTCAATTGATGGTCAGTGAAGATGTGGTGAAAGATGTTATCACGCTAGACCTAGAATGCTTACTGGCTCTCGAAAGACTGCCGCCTGAACATGATATTTTGTTTGTTGACACTATTTCTAACTTGAGGGTAGTAGCTAGCCAGGCGGGTACTAAAGTACTTTACCACCATGCTGGCAATTTGATAACGGTGTCACCTTAGCCCGTCCGCGTCCGTCAGTTTGACAGCCGACGCTCCCACCGCTGAGCATCATCGCTTCGATAAGAGTAGGTTCATACATGTTGAATGGTAAATGAATATCGTTAACAACCCTTATACATACTTAGACAATATGTTTACCTGGATGTTTATGGAACGATCTGTGTTAATAGAGCTATCTTTATACTTTTACCCAAAATCAATCACAGTCAGGACTGAAAGCTTTTCAGAATAATAATGTTCTGTTGATTGTCACCAGCCGGACAGAAGTTAATCTATACTAATATTATAAAGATGAAAGATTTGAGTGTTAGTTTGTTTGTTTGCATTGAATAGGCTACGAAACTACTAAACGACTTTGAAAAATTCCTTCACTGTTGGTCAGCTACATTATCCCCGGGTCACATAGGTCAATATTATGATATCAAAAAACTAGAGATTCATATATTTATTTTATAATTTTTTACCCGTGTAAAGATGGGGCGGACCGCTCGTATGCTATAAAATATATCTCAACACAATTGCTCGTAAAGTGAGCCTTATTACATAGCTTTGAGTGACATAAACCGAGATATCATACACAAGTGCGTAATAAGATTACACACTAGTACGTAATATAATTATCCATACAAAGTTAAATGAGTTCCTTACTGCAAGTCATGTGCGAGTTATCATAACATTGTCAATTTAATAATCAAACGATACAAAGATGTGTTTATTTTTTCCTCGCAAATATGTTGGAAAGCGTTGTATGAATCTCGTGAACTCTGCTCATTACGCCCTCCCCTGTGGCTTAGGCTGCAACCCAAAGTCTGTAAGTAGGTACTAATATGTACCTCCAGATTTAACACTAATGTATGTTTGGAACAGTATCTTTGGACTATATTAATGTTAATTTATTTACTTCGACGCGACGTTCTATTAATATTCCTACTACCAAGTCACCAAATACTGTTAGAGCAATGGTCCGAGAATTACCAGTGGTTCCGCAGGATTGTTAACATGGTCTGCGAATGATTTCCAAGTTTGCGGGGGGTCTTGGAAACTCGGCCAAAGTGAGATCACATGATACATATATTTTCTATTGAGTTAATATTGCTAACGCATAGTACTGAGTTTCTAAGAATTTTATTAATATAATTATATTATTGCACCTACATAGTGGTATTAAGAATAAATCAAAGTGGTCCGTGTTAAAAAAGTTTGGGAAACATTCTGTTAGCGGGAGTAGGTATTTGAATCATGACATTTTCAGCTTAACTCGCCACATAGCACGCAGGTTTATCGACTCAATCATATATAATAATCTTTTATTTAAATTGCCAGTCAAAATAAAACAGATCTAATTGTGATTAAAAGTAAAAATCATACGGGTCGAATTGAGAACCTCCTCCTCTTTTTTGAAGTCGGTTAAAAATAAAAAGTAACATTCCTAGAGTTCACTGAAGCCGGGCGGTAGCTATTGCACCGAGAGGAATGAATCCCCCTACATAACTATACCATGTAGGGATAGGCACTTACTGTACGCATATTACGCACGGTATGCTGATTCCAATTCCGATGCACAAAGACAGTAGCGCACGGTCGCGGCTCAATTTACCCACAGATTCGGTCACGTACACAGCTACGTTTGCGGGTACGTTTTGTCATTAACGTGCGCAATTGCGTACGAAAGTGGCGTATTTGCGCACGTCGCGGATCCGACGCTCTCGAAGTCATGATAGAGACACCGAATAACATGATAATGGTAAGACAATTTCGCAAATTTGAGGCAAGTTTACTCCTGGCTGCTGTTTATCGTAGACGCAACTATAGGCCCTTTTATAATGAACCTTAAACTCAACTAATTGACTGGTCGATTGGCGCAGTTGGTAGCACTCTGCCTTCTGAGCCGCTGGTCCTGGGTTCGATTCCCGGACAGGTCAAACATTTGTGTGCATGAACATGTCTGTTTGACCTGTGTCTGGGTGTGTATATGTATATAAGTATATATATCAGTCATCAGGTGACCATAGCACAGGCTTTTCCTAGTTGTTTGGGACCTGAAGAACTTGTGTGATTGTTAATTTAAAAAAAAAAAAAAAAAAAATTAAAGTGTTTGTTTTGTTTTTCTCATAGGAGGCAAAAAGCGGCGTATCAAGAGTGAAAAGGGCTTTCGGTAGTATTAGTATAAAATTTGACTCCAGCACGCTTAACTTGAATGAACTATCGTTTGCTACATCATCGACTGCCACTACTGGACGTAAGCCTCCCCCACCATCATTCCTCAGGTATTTAGAAAAATGAACATTATATATGTTAGAAGAAATATTTTTATTATTTGGTAATACTAAAAGCAATACAAAAATTGAAAACATTAAAGCGAAGCGAAGGTTTCATTGGTAATATGGTAAATTAGGCGTTTGTATGAATGCTAAATAATTCGCTTTTAATGCTGATAATTCGTGAGATAATATGGGTTAACGAATGAGAAAAGGCTCTTGAAAATATCGTTGTAATTTATTTTTTGCTATATTTTCTCAGATGGTTCAGTGGAAAAACTGTATAAACCAACTATTCTATATACATATTGTTCTCGTGTCCTCATTTTTAAAATAATTTTATTGTTCCCCCTATATCGATGACGGATGACCCGAGGCGGAGGCAGCGGCGATGACGACGCGTCGCAGCGACGTGCGGTACCCGCGCGATTGGTGCACGTACGCACTGTCATTACTTCGCGGACATCTCTTGTATTGGTACAATTCGGTGGAAAAGTCACTACTTACAATGTTTTTTATACTTTGTTGATTTTAGCGTTTGACCACCATCTCACATGGTTGTCAGTGACAATATGGTCAAATGTATAATCAGGCTAAACCTCAATATTTGTCCATGACAATACACATAAATAGTTAAATACTTTAAAAACTAGACAAACTGACTTTTACCATATGTGTAGAAAATTTCCACGTTATGTATGAAAATTCTATGGGAAATATCTACAAGTTCATTTTATCAAATGAAATAAGAAAAACAGTTTGTAAATGACAGTGTTCGGAGGTACACAACGTAAAAAAAAAAATTGACCAAAAAATGGAACCGACTTCAACACTCAAATGTGTGAAATAGCTTATTGAAGTCGATGCCTATTATTAAAATATTGTGCGCCTGGTACCGACTCAAAAGGAAGCTCGAAGAGGAAGCACGAAGAATTCATGGATTGACTGTGTGAAAAAAAAAATGAAGAAAAAATATGTTTATAAAAGGTGTGAGCACTTTGTCGTCTACAAATGATAGAAGAGAATGGAAGAGGAAGACATGTTGTTTCAACCCCATCTAGTGTGGGATAAGGACAAGAAGATGATGATTAATGAATGTTCCGTACACCGCAACCAAACAGTTTTATATAAATCTGTCCTTAGCCATGCATTTAGTCAACCAACAAACTTGTTTAGAATTTAACGAGCACTTATTTTATATTTCTAATCAAGTACCTACACGACAAAGGGGCTACTCTTAGCATATAAAAAAAGTCTCTATATGGCGCTTTATAGCAATTTTTGATTGGAAATTCTCGTGAGTTTGACACATTATTATATATATGTGGTATCCGGCTTTACTCACGTTTATAGTCGAAGTTTCGACCTAGGTTTCGAGCATGTCCGATGCTCATCCTCAAGTGAGTTTACGCTGCCGGTGAGTGGTCGCCGCGATCTAGCAGCGTAAACTCACCTGAGGATGAGCATCGGACATGCTCTAAACGTAGGTCGAAACTTCGACTATAAACGTGAGTAAAGCCGGATACCACATATATATAATAACTTTATAGCAATGTTTAGATTCGGATAAGTATATGACCAAACTTTGAAATTAAATATTTTATTCATTGCATTTTCTACGCGCCTGTACTCACGTTTTCCATTGATTCGTGTAGTCCCTGTCTCCTATACGAAGCGTGATGAGACAATGGCCACTGATTTTCAAGCGACCAATAATATTTTTTCAACTCAATCGTTTTATAATCGAGCACGTTTCAAAAAATAATAATATTTAGATGGCAATTCAAAATCCATACAGTAGTGGGTGATATTACATTAATATACCTGTATAACGTTATATTTTTGAATCTGGAAAATGCCTTTATTAAAATAAAAGTGCTACATATGAACAAGTTTTTGACGTGATAACGTTTTATAAATTGATGAATGCCAAAATGAAAAATAGTAACGGTAACATTCCGCGTAACGTTCCACCTAAGTTTTATCTAGATCTAGATAATATAATCAAAGTCAAAGTCAAGGTCAAAGTCAAGGTCAAGGTCAAGGTCAAGGTCAAAGTCAAAGTCAAATTCAAAGTCAAAGTCAAATTCAAAGTCAAAGTCAAAGTCAAAGTCATACATGATTATGTCGTTATCACGTAAATCTATCGTCCGTAAACCGACTTTACAGACAACCAATTTTTTTTTACTAATTTAAGCTTCCGTTTGACTGTCTCTTTTCATGTTAAGTGATGACGTTGTCTATGATATAGCACGATACCATATACTTATATTATTATGTATATATAATGTTACAACCCCATACCAGTTCGTAGAATAATTACAATGTTAGCAGGCTTGACTCTCAGGATTACTATGCTTATCCATAATACCGTGAAAGGTACTGCGAAAGTTCAAAATATCAAAATACTGTGCGCATGCTAACGAATTCGATAAGTTCACATTTTGAGTGTTGAAGTCGGTTCCATTTATTGTTTTATGTTTAATTATACGCTGCCAACTGGTAGTGGGTTAGAGCATTTGAGTTATCTATAGGCTGACAATAGCTAGTGGATTGCTTAAATGTTTTTGTAATAGCTGTAGTATTATAATTAGTTAATAGTATTTTATTTTAATAAAGTCATCGGCCCAATGTAAAAAACATTTAACCCAAAAACTAATATACAATATAATAAATGCTATTTTTCAGTAAACGTGGACTAAAGCACAATATAAAAAGACACAAATATTTCATAAATGCATTTAGAACCAAGAAGATAATATCAATTCAGATAGCGCGGTGGTCTACCATCTATGATACGTACTGCTTCTAATGCGGCGGTAATTCTGCAAATTAGATTTCCCATAACCAGCCAAAACAAAAGACAGAACATCACAATGATTACATATACGCAATCAGTCTAGGAATGCCACAAAGGATGCGCAAGCGCATCGCAAGGAATTTTCCACAATAACCACCAGTAAAATTGACACTCAGATACCTCACGACCTGGCGAAATTGACACTGGAAACCTATTTGATTCTAACTTTAAAATGCTATCCCAGTCTTTTCTATAATGGGTGAGAGAGATAAAGCTCCCGTTGAAAAGTCTTGCGGTATTAGGACAGAACCCAATTCAATTTCGAAATCATGATACAATCGGGTACTTATACGCTACCAATATGAGAGGCGAAAATTGGATGTCCATGATAGTATGATCGGGACTATACTTAGACACGAGACACAAAGCCGTTAAGATTGGACAACATAAAGATTGCAGCAGAAGTCAGAGACATTCACAATTATGTTACCAACATATAACAACACACATAAAAGATCTTGATCAGCTGTATTCAGTTTGCCATTTTAATTTCGATATAAATCAAAGAATGTATGTAAATATACAAGTGATAAAAAAGTCTTTAGTTAAAAATTATTTACAAAGTTTGATATATAACATATCAAGGAAGTAACTTGTTCACACAAAACAATTATTAACAACGTCATCACTTAACATCAGGTGAGACAGTTGTCAAACGCAAACTTATAATATGTAAAAGAAAAAAAAAAAAAATTAAAACTATAACTATCTACCTGTCAATGTACGATATGAGTTAACATAGCCGCGCCCCTCCACGCAAGTTCACTTCAGCCAAAGACGCCGAGCAAAAAACACTCCTTATGATTATTATGTTATTTTTATAATTCATTAAAATTCCTCATTAAATACTATCTTCAAGCAATATCCGTCATATGTTCATTTGTCAACACAAACAATCCTCAACATAACTATTCACAAATTCTCATATTTACAGAATCTTTATATATTTGTTACTCATTAAAATATGTGAACATACATAATAGGAAATTACCCGCATACGTGTATCACGTTATTTTTGTGCGTCATATTTTTTAATAACAATTGACAGTTTATGTTACAGATGTAGAGAGTGTGTACAGTTTGGGAGCATGTCTCGGCAATTTGGGAGTCCATTATAGTCCTGTATAACATATGATTGTGTAAATTGTATGTATAGGGGGATATAATATGTGTGTGATTTTTAAATAAAAGATGTGTGTGTATCAGGAATGGTCTCTTGTATGAATGTCATTTATATTATACATCATCTCAGCCATAGGACATCCACTGCTGGACAAAGGCCTCCCCCATTGATTTCCACAAGGACTGGTTGGAAGCGGCCCGCATCCAGCCCTTGCCTGCGATCTTAGTCAGGTCATCTGTCCACCTAGTCGGTGGCCGTCCTATGCTGCGCTTGCCAGTCCGTGGTCTCCATTCGAGAACCTTTCGGCCCCAACGGCCATCGGTTCTTCGAACTATATGCCCTGCCCACTGCCACTTCAACTTGCTAATCCGCTGGGCTATGTCGGTGACTTTCGTTCTTCTACGGATCTCCTCATTTCTGATTCGATCACGTAGAGAAACCCCGAGCATAGCCCTCTCCATAGCTCGTTGTGCGACTCTGAGCCTGTTCAGAAGGCCCATAATCAGAGACCACGTTTCAGTTCCGTAAGTCATCACTGGTAACACACATTGTTCGAAGACCCTCGTTTCGGTATTATACATAATTACAGTAAACTATATATGTACATTTCTGATAGCTCGCGAAACTATCTGTCCGTATGTCACACCACTCCACACCTCAACTTGACTCGTGAGCGAACAACCATATCACCAGCAACTAGTTATTTGCTCTCGAATCGTGTGAGAAAAACATTACAAGCCCATCGAGTGTACACCAAACCTGCAATTTGGTGAGGTATGTCAAATGTTGGGAAACGTACACCTACGTGTTTGGCTTGTACGTGACTATCGTTTGTTTGATTACAGTTTTAGTAAAGTTGTTATAGAACATATTATGTACCTACTATAAATCTACTAAACCTATTCTGTAATCCTCTTGCAAATACTGGTCTAAGAGTATTTTATAGATAACCAGTAGCGCCCCGCGGTTTCCCCCGCGTGGATTTACTGTTTTTCCGCTACCTCCATTATCGCTCGGGAACTATACTTCTCCGGGATTAAAGTAACCCAGGGTCTATACTATCTCCTTACCAAATTTTATCAAAATCGGTACAGCCGTTTGAGCATGAAGGAATAACAAAAGTTTATGAATTATTTGCTTATCCACGGGAGCAGCCATTATTTTTGGGATTAAAAGTATAGCGTATATGTTTAAAAAGTGTCTAAACTATGTTCCTATTAATTGATCGAAATCGTTGCAGCCGTTTGAGCGTTAAGGAGTAACAAATATACCTACACAATTACATACAAACTTTCGCCTCATGGCAAAATTTATTTAAGATCTCGGCACAGTGCTCGAAGGTCACTCAATCAAATTTTCCAAATTCTGCGACGCCTGAGATGTCTGTTGGCCAATCCAACTCGGCTGAGCAACATTTGTGTAAAATAGCGACAACCTATACCAGTACGTACTCAGATTTAATAGAAATGCGTTCTCCAGGCCTCATTTTGCTAGATTTTCATTATGGCAATACAAACGTCTAATAAATTTAAAAAGTACGCAACCCTAGCTGCCCGAGGTCGATTCACGTTTGACAGATCATATTTTGTATGTTATAGGCTTTAAAGCAATGATAACCCCATATCATTGCTTTAAAGGCTATTATAGGCTACCAATAGCTAGTGTATTGCTCAAATGTTATTGTAGTAGCTGCAGTATTGTAATTAGTTATTAGTGTTTTATTGTAATAAAGGCATCTGCCACTTAAAAAAAACTTTAAAAGAGATTTAAAGGCTATCGATTGGCCACTATCTTGATTAATTTTCAATGACGATGTAGACGAAGATATTGTATATCACCTAGGTATCTATTTGGTCATTGATTCGTCAGGGATGTATCAGATAAGGTTATATTACTATGAATCTTTTGTCATCTACCTATTAAACTTATCCCGGTTGCATTTTCCTTCAAACAATGTCATTTATTAACACAATTTATTCGCTTTTGGACGTTTGTTTCTTAGTCCGTAATACTATTATTGAATAAATTGAACGATATGTTTAGGTGTAGGTAATTCACTTATGAATTTTCGCTCTACTTTAAATCAAATCAAATCAAACTATATTTATTGTCTCACAACTACACTATTGCCACATAAATTAATACACAAAAACACAGAAAAAAAATCAAAAGGAAACAATACAATAATTGAAGACACATATAAAGTGAGCACGGCAAAAAAAAATAATAATAATACTTTAAATATTTATCATTGTAATTCTTGATGTAATAACTGTTGCTAGACCAATAAATTAATTATTATTTACATCCGAAGACCCAATTAAAACAATTATTTAGACTGATAAAAAAATTGTTGAATATTGGAGTAGTGGAGTGTGAATATTGGAGCTGGCAGAATGTCGACAGTTTTTATAGGACTCCTAATGTAACAAACAAAACAATCTGTAGGATTTGTAATATACAATAGTTAACGTCCTTGGGTTGGTATAACAACTACGGTTGTTATTCGAGTAAAATAAAAAACTGGACGTTTTGAAGTTTATCTTCTGGTCCGTCTAACCTAATTTCATACGACGTTTCATTTCACTGTATACACACTAACCAAGACTATAACACCGGTATTATCTTGTCACTTACTAACTAAACACGCTCTCTAACAAGAAGTCGTCACACTTGGCCGCCTGATAGCATTTGACGTCCGTCATCTTGACGGCCTTTTGGACCACCTTCCGCTGTCCAGGGGTTAACTTATTTTTGTCGTACAAAACTCAACTCTATTGTAAGGAGGTACAGTTAATAAAAATGGAAATCGGGTATGCTTAAATGCTAGTCTTTTACAACAGCCGTGACGGATAGTCACTTGACGAATTCTTCTATGATATTATCGGAAATCTTTGAAGCACGTATGCTTTAGCCTTCTTAATATAGTGTCTATATTCGTTTAAAAATTGTATATAAGCTCTTTTGAATTTAAGCCAGAGATCATGAAGATGTCAGACGATGTATCGAATGACACACGGTCGGAAATTTGAATATATCGTGCTGAGAAGAAATTTCACTATGTTTGACAGGTTTGACAGGAAGCACGTAGGTCTCTGGCGAACGTCACAAGCGACGGACAGACAGACAATGACACGCTTTTTGTTAGTATAACACTTGAATGCGCTTTTCGGTTTTGTATTATGTGGCGTGATGGATGTATTTTCCCACTTGTGGTTAGTTTAAAGTTTTAGATTATCTGAGAGTTGTCAGTCTCATGTCATATCTTGTAAATGCAAATGTGAGAACCGATGTCGCTCTAGCGGAACACAAGTTGAAGTTGAACTTTGTATTTCATTGGTCTACGCTTTCATTTTACTTTTGAAAAATTTGATTATTATTTAATGATTGTAAATATTTCAAAACCAATTTATTCGGAAAATGGCACCTAATATACTTCTACACTTTCATATCGACAGATGATGATTCACCGATGCCGTCAATGAGCTAAATATGAAACTTAACAGCTATTTTTTAATATGCTCAATGTTACTAGCCCAAGTTAGCAATAAAATTATTAACAATCGTTATTATGATTTCAGCCTTAGGACGTCCACAGCTGGGCATAGGTCCCCATCTTGATGCGATCATGATAGCTCATCTGTCTACCTTGTCGGTGGACATTCTACGCTTGACAGTCCATGGTCTACACTCAAGAACCTTTCAACATCACGGGCCATCATTCAACGTGGTCTGAGTCATGCAAATACTATGTCAATCTGCTAATCCACTGGGATATGTCAGTGACATTGTCCTATGGATCTCTTCATTTCAAGCTTCATTCTCGAATCAAATAGTGGTCTATGTTTCAGTACCAATCGTCCAAAAACGGACATTTTTTCGGTCGCCGTGGCTCAATCGCCAGTGACATGACTTCTGGTCCCTGGGTACCCTGGGTTCGATTCCCGACAGAGGCAAATATTTATGCGACGTGTTTGTCCCGTATCTTGGATGTTTGCGTAATGTGATTGTGTATGTCCTGCGATATAGGGAATCCTGGGGCGGAGGTTAATGTGTGAGAAAAAAAAAAGTAAATTAAGTAGTAAAAAACGAAAATGTACTAATGTTGTTTTTACTAACATCTCAAGCACGTCACGTAGCCAAGTTATACAAGTGTGCGACAAATGGCAGGTGATTCTCGACATTTGAAGCAATCATCTTGTTCAAACTGATCATTATATGATATGGACATTGGACAAGGCTGATTGGAGTCAGATTGGCTCCAATCTCGCATAGGATTCAGTCACGTTTTTATACGTGACTTGTCCTAAGATTTGTTCAACTTGTTGGTTCAGCCAATATCGTTTAAGTTCTCAACTTGATTCGGGGAATCGTATGCTGCCTATGGGCATAATGTACATCGTTTTGTTCCAATAGTTACTTTATTTGCGGTGACAGATTTATATTTTGTGTTGTCACTGAGCTTATGTTGCTAGTATGTTCGACTGGCCGGTTGGCGCAGTTGGTAGCACTCTGCCTTCTGAGCCGCTGGTCCCGGGTTCGATTCCCGGACAGGTCAAACATTTGTGTGTATGAACATGTCTGTTTGACCTGTGTCTGGGTGTGTATATGTATATAAGTATATATATATAAGTATGTATCAGTCATCAGGTTACCATAATACAGGCTCTGCCTAGTTTGGGACCTGAAGACCTTGTGTGAATGTTGTCCCATAAAAAAAGGTAAAATGTAGCTTACGAGTGCTTACATTGCATCCAGAGGTTATCTGGAAGTTATCGCTCTTAGCTATCACATCGCTTATTGAACATTGTAAATAATATATATTTAAGCAATCTTTGTAATTTGAATCAATAAAGTAAATTAACCTGAATTGATTGAATAACCATAGTATTTTATATTAAGAGAATCGCAATGAAGAAAAATATTCGCATGCAAAATAAGATTCTACCCGGTACCTATTTTTGTGTGGGCCGGAGTTAGTAGTATGAATAAATAACTAAATGAATGAGCTTTACTTCTATTTTTCTTGATGTCTGCGCTCTAAAGACAAGGCTGCTTCCCAAAAGAAACAACTTATCATTTAAAACTTATTAAAAACTTCAATCCAATCCATTCAACTTCACTATCTGCAGTAAGCACCTGCAAAACCTCACACCAGGACCTGTTCCCATGATGGATGGCGACTGACTAATTAACTAGATGATAGCTCGTCGTGACATCAATTTACACGGTGCGCTGCGCCTGCGCTTGGACTGTCATGAAGAAAATGCTTTCATTGTAAAACTTAATAACTCGTATAATTATTTTCAGTTGTGTTTTGAATTGCATAATTTTTATTATTTACAGTTACAGGTCGTAGGACCTCCTGAATCTGACTTTGGAACGCTTGCCTGGACCTTCCTCTTCCAACACTACCATTCACTTCAGTTGTTTCAGTTTTTTTCCCCTAGCTACTGTATATGGGATGTAGAACAAAGCACAACCATTCTCAAAAACTGGTGCCGGGGCGTACTTATATTAACTTATGTGAATATAATAATAATAATAGAACAAAATCATCATCATTATTAAGGCCATAGGACTTCTACAGCTGGACTTATGCCTTCCCATCGCTCTTCACAAGGTCCAATTGAAAGGGGCACTGTCTGGTCTGTCTGTCCAGCTTATCGGTCGTCCTACGCTGCTCTTGCCTCTCTGTAATATAATATTATATATCATAAGTCAAACAAAGTTATTTTTATTGTATTTCCATCACGACTGTACTTTACTCATAGAGAGCGTGGAATTTGTCATTTTAATTCGTTAATTTAAATATTTACAGCCCGTCACAGTTTATTACAACTAGGTTTTTTCTGATTTACATAATTTATAACCGCTTAACCGCTTACCGACTTCTACCAAGAGGTTATGCTTTGTATGGGCCTCATTAGGTGATCCATCATAATATATGTTTATGAGAGAAATTTGTATATATTTGCAAATATCGTTACGGAGCTGCATTTCACTATGTTTGTTTGATTTCAAAGATTATAATTTCACATTTGTATTTCTTCTTCTTCTTGTGCCATCCCCTAACGGCGGTCGGCGATCATTAGGGCAATTTTAACCTTGGAGACTGCCGCCCGGAATAGGGATCTGGTACTCAACCCAAACCAGTCTCTCAGATTTTTCAGCCAGGAGGTGCGTCTGCGGCCAGGTGGTCTATGGCCTTGTATTTTGCCTTGGATTATAAGTTGCAAGAGGCTGTATTTACTATTATTTGTATTTACAATGACTATACATGCTCGAAATGATCTCAATTAAATATTATGGTCTGGCAAGCGCAATTAATGTACGATGTAAAAATGATACAATACAAAACATTTTATCAATACCAAAAAAAGAAATAACAAAATATGATATTTACAACTAAACTTATGTATTATGAATACTTGGTACGACAATGGGCAGCCTTATCGCTTGTAGTGATAAGGCAGGCTACTAGGCAGGAGGGCGGGTCTGGGTTTATCCATTAAATAGTTGCTATGCCTATGCTTGCGGCGTTCACGCTGCTTGTTTTGGTTAAGTCCAGGCCTTCTTTACTCATCCCGTGATGGGTAGGGAGGTTACGGTCTTGGGGGAAGCGCAGGTCGTGATGATCCTCAAGACAAGTCTGGCGATTACCTTCTCGTGGTGCTGCCTGTTCTTGGTCTAATTCCTCTGAATTAGACGTAACTAGACATCGTCCGGCGCCTCGCGTGTCTCATATCTATGTAAGTTTATTTATATCCATTTATTTATGTATGTTTATTATATTCAGGCCAGGACTGCTCCCGATAGGCTTTGCTCGCCAAGCCGACGAGGAGCGGTCCACTTGATGGTAGGTTGCGGTGCTGCTGCAAGGCACTGCAACTGAGGGGGGCAGCGGCGCCGTGTTGGACGGTGCTGCAGCTGAGGAGGCGCTGCGGCGGGAGTGATTCAGTTCGTCTCCTGCTGTGGCGCCGATATGGCCGCCGTTGGAGGGTGGCGGCCGAAGCGGCTGGCGATGGGGCTGCTCCATCTGGCCCATCGCAGAGGACTACGAGCGTCGGATGTGGGAAGTCTGGCGTTCCTTGCACTGTGTGGTCCCCGGGTTGGTGCGGCCGTGCTCTTGGTCCCGGCACGGTCGCGAGGGGGAGGGTCATCCTCCCCCCCTGGGGGAAACGCCTCCGTCCGGAAACGGACGGCCGTGGTGGGGGCGCGGTATGCAAATGTACCCCGCGCTCCCTCCGTTCTAGCGGCAGGATGGACACCGTGGGTTTTAGTCGGTAGTGGACCCTGGCTGCTGTGGGTGCAGTTAGGGTTGGGGGCCATGAGGCCCCCCAGGGAGCGGTGATGCTCGAGCGAGCCCGACACACCCCGCCTACTTTCCCGGTAGGCGGAAGTGCGTAAATGCATTTTCCCCACGTAAAAAAAAAAAAAAAAAAAAAAAAAGGCTACTAGGCAGGATGCACAGAAACCGAGAAACAGTGTAGTGAATCTATTTGATAATGATAATGGTCCATATCTTTTCATCCCATGATGTTAGTTCCATTTTACACAACGATGGTTTTTACTTAGCACAGACTTTACTGATACTTGATACGACTGACAGACAAAATCTTCATAAATGTGAGTGAAGCCGAGGGCAAAATCTAGTAGAAGCATGGAACCTATTTATGAAGATCTCTTCGTAAGTAGGTGTTATGGAAGCGTATTATTGTTTTTAATAGAAAGTGAATTTGAAAACGGACCCCACAAGTCTGATTACGTCTACAAGCTATGGAAATCAGTGCTTTGACCTCCCATCCATCATCTGCGTGAAACGGCAGATAGGTATGTATTACCTAACGGTATGTCTAGTAATTTCTAGCGGACGTAATCATTTAAAAATCATTGACGTATAATTAATAAAGAAAAAAAAAGACGTGTGGCACTCGGGGACTACCGCGGTAAAGCTATTGCATAGCATTTTTTATCAACTTATGCAATTAATATATTAATGACTTATGCAGTAGCACCGATACAACCAATGCCACCTAGAGGTGAGTTGCTGAACTAAGCAGACAAGCGTGATATTTCAAAAAAGTTCTGCTATTCATCGATAGATGGCAAAACTAAAAAGTATCACCGCTGTGCCGGTCGGACTGGGGGTTGTTAGGTTATTTTCGTTACAGAAATTCTGGATTCGGTCTCCACGCTCAAGGCCTGCGATAGAAGCTATGCAATAGATTTTAAAAAGTAGCCTATGTCCAGAGTATATGAGCTATCTTCGATCTAAATTTCATGCAAATCCCTGCAGCTGTTTCAGCGTGAAAGAGTAACAAACGTAAACGACATGTACCTACACAAACTTTTGTATGATTATGATGTTCAAGTTATCATTTAGAAGGAATCTGGTAAAATTAATGTCTTTTTCGACAGTGTACGCAAATAGCGCTCGAACTTGTCTGTATAAAATAAGCTAGGAATATATCGGAAGATCGATCAGGCGTAGGTCCGACGTTGACCGTGGTCTTGGTGAGAATGAGCGGGTGGAGAGCTTCGCAGACTAGCCAGCTCAGGTCACGTGGCAGTAGATGGTAGTTGGAATTTTACAAATTTATCAAATCAAATCAAATCGTTTGTTTATATGCAAGATAACAATGTTATTTCTTAGGTCTCATACAATATATTTCCGGTACTAGTTTCAGCCTGCACTCAGACGTGCAAATAATTAAATTCTTACTACTTAAAATCTACCATTTCAGTACTTGAAAACGTTTCCTTAGGAGCCAGTCACTCAAATTATTATTAAATGTATTACCATCTAACACCGCCGCGGTAGGAACTTTATTTAAAATCAAAATACACAATGTTGTTTACATTTTTCTCACAAATGTCTTTGTGACAAAGAGGTTGGTATATTAGTTCCACAAACTGTGATCTCCTTTGTCTTGTGATAACTTCGCTACTTTTAGTAAACATTTCTGAGTGAGCTCTGGCGAATAAACAAAATTCCTTTATATACATGCATGGAAGAGTTAGAATATTACATGCTATGAAAAGCCTTATCAACTCAACAATTATTATTGATAGGTGTTGCAATATAACTCCTGACCCTTTCCTGACTTTGCCAATTACCCTACCCAACAACTGAAGTATTGTATGAATATTTTTCCTATTTTGGAAGATATATTATTTCACCGAATGAAAATCGATCTCGACGCGTGATATGGTGGTCAAACGCTAGATCTTTATACAGTAAAAAAAAGTAAGGCACAATTAGTAAGTGTAGAAAAATAATTCAACACGGGATTGCAATTAAGTACATATACTTAACAACTGCAGCATGCATACTGAAGTAGAGCGCAAACAAACTATGTACGTCAATGATGTTTTTTTACTAAAGATGACGTATATTCATACTGCGCGGTGCTCAGATTTTGTTCCTTTACGACATAAACATGCTTACCGCGACAGATAATACGGTACAAACATTATAGAAAAGGATAGCTATATGTTTAGACTTGCGCTTGAAATACGCGTCATAATCAAAATTACTACAATTGACTTAATTTTGCCGCCTCAGTTTCCGCGCGCTTGTGCGACATCTACCTCATATAAATATATAATATCATTGATGTACGTACACTGAAATAAACAAAATCTTTGTTACCTTTTTCTCTTCTTTTAAAGTGTCAACGTAACGTCACAGATTAATTAATAGCGCCTTAACGTGTAGGTATATATCAATTCAACCTAAAACATGTTTATTAAGTAATAATAATGCAAATTACGCCTATGCCTAAAGTTTAATGGACAAGCGATAATACCAAAAGCGAAAGGTCGAAAGTCCCACAGCATGTTTTATCCTATCTACCTTTTCATCATAATTGACCTGAAGGTCCATTAAAACCGTTTTAAAAACACCAATGTTCCTATGTATGACCTGTCACTTATTTACCGAAAACATTGATGACATTTTGATGTAGACGTTGCATTTGCTTTACATTTATTACTTCACAGCGGGTATTAAAAACTTGTTATTCACAAAGATAAGGCTCAACTGGAAATGGTTTATTTTGTTTTACCAATAATGGTAAGTCCAAGAACTGCAGTCAGGTCACAGCGTAAAAATATATGAATATGATTTGGTGATCACTTTGACTGTAGAATAAAGAAGATCTTTTAGTTACTTTGTCCCTAAAGATGCAATAGAGAACGATTCGTCAGCTCCTAGATAACAAAATACAATACAACATCCGCAACTTCCTACTTGGAGCCATTTCTCAAATGTATTAACTAAATCTATTTAAAAACAATGTAACTGAAATTTAATAACAATTGGTTGATCTCTAAGTAGTAGTAGGTTTTGCTATGCTAGGGACAAATGACAATCGGAGTACCAAATCTTCTAATAGAAACCCATTGCTCAGCATTTTTTTAGTTTTGCTATTCTACTTGGAGGATAATTGTAATGGCTACACAGATCTAATTTCTACCGCAAGCCAATTGCAACCTAAAATGCAATCGATATGCAATTGTTATTTTAGCGGAATACCAAGTTTAGTTATGATATCATTTGAATTACTAATGCATTGTTTATGAATTATCTTAATAGATACGATAATTAACACGCAGAATAGTTACCAAAATAGTCAAAACAATCAAACTTTTTCACATAAACTAAAATTAATACCGATAGAAAAATCTCGTCTCCAATTCATTTTTGTGATTCGTACAACCGCAGATAATATGTAACTATATATTAATGAATATATATGAATAATTATTCAATTCATTTGTTTTTAATTCAATCCATTTATTACTGCAGGCTACAATATTAGCATAAAAGTAATGAGGTAACTGTTTTTTTTTTCAAATATAGCGCCTATTTTTTCTTAATTGTGTTTGTTACTATTCCATATATCTACCATAATAATATATTATATATATCTACCATAATAATATATTATATATTATTATGGTAGATATACCACCGTTACGCACGAAGCGTTTTGCTTCCACTGTTATAATGCGTACTGCCAGAGAGTGGAACTCACTGTACTGTACGACAGTTGTCAAACGCAAACTTATAATAGTAAAAAAAAAATGGACAGAAACGGAGAAAGGAGCAGACGGTAGGTGTAGTGCATGTTTGACTAATTAGACCTAGACATTTTTTTATATCAATAAAAAAAATAATGATATAAAAATTATCAACCTCACAAAACCGCTTTTACTTATATAATAATTATGTACTTTTCAGAGATGTGTGTTGACGCAGTACAATTTTTCAAACTATTCTCGCCCATTCTTTTCTTCTAGTAATATTTACATCCAAACTTTCAAACACAATAATAAACAGCAAAAAAGTCACGCGTCCATTGCGCCTCAGATAGCACCGATAATTTTTCAACACACCATCTACTTATTACAATCATAGACACAACATAAACCAACGCATAGTATCCTAGCTTTAGTAAAAATTATCTTTATTCACATAGAGACAACGTTGAAAGTTACTTGTCAACATTGCAGGGGTATTTTGACTTTGAGCATGGGATAATAAACTTTAATGTGGATATAGTTAGAGTCTATCTTTGGTTGTGTGTTGAAGTGTGGTGCAATTCTTCAGCTAGACATCGGTCAAAGAATCGTGACCGGACCATCCCAAGCACCTGACGTCCACCAGTACTTAATGTAACCTCATCCGTACCAGTTTAAAGATAGACTGCTTAAATACCGGTGTTGGTTTAAATGGCAGTCACAAACATTTTTTTGATGGAGAGTTTTTAAATAGCTTGTGTGGAAAGGGGAATCAAACATTTTAGAGCTTTCTAGTAACATTTGTCAGGCAAGGCTAGGTCTTATAAAAACTAAGAATTTTATGGTTCATTGCAATATATACAATCATGTTAGTAGGAACTTACATACAAATTATTTTTTCTTAACTAGTGAAATTTGATTGAAGCCACGACTACAGAATACAGTCCTGTCGCTTTTCCATCTAAGCTATAGTAACACTCTACCTAGCCGGCCGAATTTTTCCACCTTTATTTACATCGGAGGGGATAGTTTTTTTAGCGCCATCTACTCAGTCGTGGTTCAAACCCCAATAGTAACCGAAATTTTTCCTTCAAAAAACAATAAAAGTTTAGACATTTAGCCGAACAAGGCTATTTAAATGCCTGTCAATCGACCATTAGATATAAATAATATTGTCTCAAAAAATGTTTTATTTAAGGTATCTTAAGCCAGTACCTAATTATTCTTTTTTGACAAAAATGGGGACCACCGACTTTCAAATATTTTGATTTAAAACCCCAACTCCTTTCCATTTGACCGACATGTTAACTTAAAAACACAACTAATCGAGAACCTCCTTCTTTTTGAAGTCGGTTAAATAAGTATATTTTATTTGTACCAAAGAAATAATAATTGCTTCGAAATCTCTGGGTTGTAATGGGAGTGTGATTTTTGACGTTTGGCGGCGCTTTAAGCCTAGTGTCAATTTGAACCCAATATACAATTTAAATCTTCTCAGTGAACGTTAGATCACGTCACCAAGCCATATAAGTTATATTTTAACGTATATCAGTTGATGGATTAAGCTTTATTGGTGTGACAGCGTGAGAAGTGTCCCCATTACTACAGGTACACGTAGGTACACAAATGTTTCAAGAAATAAGTTTATTGAATCACCTGTAGCGCCCCGCGGTGTCTATCGCATTGATTACGGTTTTACATCTAATCAATTATCTCACATGGACTATAATTTTCCGGGATAAACGTAGCCTATGTGTTATTCCAGGGTCTAACCTATCGCCATACCATATGTCATCGAAATCGGTGCAGCCGTTTCAGCGTAAAAGAGTAACAAAGATACACACTTGACTGGCCGGTTGGCGCAGTTGGTAGCACTCTGCCTTCTGAGCCGCTGGTCCCGGGTTCAATTAGGGCTGATTAAGCCGGCCCTTGTGGAAATCATTGGGCGAGGCAATGATATTATATGTTTATATGAGGTAGATGTCGCACAAGCGCGCGGAAACTGAGGCGGCAAAATTAAGTCAATTGTAGTAATTTTGATTACGACGCGTATTTCAAGCGCAAGTCTAAACATATGGCTATCCTTTTCTATATTATTTGTAACGTATTATCTGTCGCAGTAAGCATGTTTATGTCGTAAAGGAACTAAATCTGAGCACGGCGCAATATGGATATACGTCATCTTTAGTAAAACATCATTGGGGCGAGACCTATGTCCACCAGTGAGCGTCCTATGGCTGTGATGATGATGATGATGAAAAGAATGTATAACAGATACATTCTTTTGCGATTTGCGATTTTGGTCAGGTCGTCTGTCCAACTTGTCGTAGGCCGAGTTAAAATTTTTGTTACCTGTGTTACACTAGAACAATAAAATAGTATATTAGTCATAAAGGAAAACTCGTTTATAGATGTGTTAACCGTGCAAAGTGTTCCGGGGAACACGTTACTCCTTTTCCTTAATCCCACAGCTTCCAAGGAAAACCGACCACAAGAAAATCTAACATGAAATTTACGTTTTTGCGACGTAATAAGGTGCGGTACACACCCGGTGTAACATAGACATTGGAGTGTAATGGGGTGGGTGCTCAATAATTTCGTATCGTGTTGTGTCGGGACTAGGCCTTGCTACCCGTTCCCATGGCATTCCGAAAGAACGACATGGCGGTGTTATTTGCCGTGATTGGATGAAAGACAAGGCAGAAGTGATGCCTCGCATTTCATACCTGATAATCCAAAATTATACTTTTTTAATACTTTATTCATCCAGCTAATTCTTTTTTCTGTTTGTACAGATAAAGCTTTTTTTGAACTAACCTATAGGAAAGCTAGTAGTAATAATAATAATAAAGCCTTTTATTTTCCTTAATAAAATAATATTATGTTACAATTGTTTATATGTAAGTACTTAACTAACTTATAACATTAAAAAATATATATATTCTATGAAATTTACTTAAAAATATTAAGGATCTCTCAACGAGTACGAGAGTAGGAAAGCTAGTAGTCAGTGGCAAAATGGAAGGCAAGCTATCACGTGGTTTGAACCCAAAGCATTGTTCTGATCAAGTCCGTACCACGTTAGACACTTCTATCTACCATGGTATCCATGTAGCAAATAACGAGAAGATGATGGTGTAATATCATACGAGACAAGATAACGGGTGGAAGTGGTCACGACCCTCAGACATGAGGAATGCGAATCAAGAAGAAGATGGATCTAGCGTTTGACCACTATCTCACTTGATGGTCATTGATGATGTTATCACGCTAGACCTATAGAAGGCTTACACACTATGTATTTCTTGACGTTTATCCAAACTTGAGGATGATATCTAGCCAGGCGGGTAATTGAAAGTACCATACTACCATGCTGGGAGTTTCATAACGGTGTTACCTTCACTGTGCACTTAGATGCAATTATGGTTTAGAAATGTGGGCATTACCAATTAAATTATGTCACCCAAATTACATTTTATACACAGGATTATAAATCGATTTATGAAAATTTTATGAATTATTCTTATTTAAGCCTACCGCTTTTTACGTAACCTTGGATTTTATATGCGGGTACTTTCAATCCCTTCTGTACAAACTATTCACTGCCGCGAATATGGAGGCGCGTCTGGCACGTAAACAAAAGTAGACAAAGAGAGCAATCTACGCAAAAGAAGCACAACAGGATAAAAGTAGCTGTCGCGGGCCGGTCACGACACGCAGGGCATTATGAAAAAATGTGCACCTATGGGAATCGTGGGAGCGAAATGAGCGGGTAGATGAGAATTATGAGACATTTAATTTGCGGGTAGGAGTGGAAACAATGAATAGATAGTGGACGTTCTTGTAAGAGGTAATAAGACTCAGACGATTTGCTCTGATAATTGTACTTGTACACTGTCAGATAGTGAATTTTATCCCACTTAATATTATAAATGTGAAAGTTTGGATGGAAGGATGGATGTTTGTTACTCAATCACACCAGATCGGCTGGACGGATTTGAGTGAAATTTGGTATGTAGATACTTCAGGTCCCGGAATAGCACATAGGCTACTTTTCATCATCATCATCAACAATCATCACCACGCGGGTAACACCGTGGGGCGGAGCTTGTACTGTATGAATCTAGCGTTTGACCACTTTCTTACTTGATGGTCAGCGAAGACAACATTGTTAGGAAATTCCCAACATCAATGTAGGGTAGGTACTTTCGAGTTGCCTGGCTACCTACCACTCTCGAGTTTAAAAAAACGATTACCAAAACATAAACATACCATAAACACATAATGTGTTCATGAAGCTGTCCTTGAGAGCTGGTAAAGAAACCAGGTCTAGAGTTATCTCCGTCCGCATATTAATCGACATAAACGCTCTATAAGGACAAAAAAGCAGGTAACATTAGAAAGGCGTTAAGGGGAACTTACTCACTTCTCCTTAATTAGTAAATGGTACGCCGCCGGTGGAGCAATGTGACCTCATTGTGTGTCTTCACATGACCACGTCAAACGTTTATGACTCGAATCGCATTGTCTTGTAATTACCGGAGGTTTCAGAAAATTTGGCATTGAACTGTGTCCAATTTAAGCAGACCTCTGACACCATACGCCAACATAACTACCGATTGACAATCTATGCTGCTTTATAAATTAATAGCTGCGCCCAGCGGTTTGATCCGACTGATACGATGGTATACAGTTTTCCCGTTACCTTAGTTATCCCACCATACTTTTTCCGGGATAAAAAGTAGCCTAGATCCCAATGATATTATATGTTTATATGAGGTAGATGTCGCACAAGCGCGCGGAAACTGAGGCGGCAAAATTAAGTCAATTGTAGTAATTTTCATTGCGACGCGTATTTCAAGCGCAAGTCTAAACATTTAGCTATCCTTTTCTATATTATTTGTACCGTATTATCTGTCGCAGTAAGCATGTTTATGTCGTAAAGGAACAAAGTCTGAGCACCGCGCAGTATCAGTATACGTCATCTTTAGTAAAACATCATTGCTAGATCCGCATTTATCTCAATACCAAAATTCATTAAAATTGGTTCAGGGGTTAGGCCTTAAAACGTAACAGACAGACTCACTTTCACATTTATATGCTGCGCGCCGCGGTTTTACCTGCGTGGTGGTGAAAAACCGTGATGATGTGGATGAAAATAATCACATGTGTTAAACCAGGGTCTAACTTATCGCCATACCGAATTTCATAGAAATCGGTGCAGCCGTTTGAGCGTGAAGAAGTAACAGACATACACACAAACTTTCGCCTTTAATAATATTAGTAGGAAGTAGGATTAGGTGTTTGTGGTATAACCCAAAGGAACCATAAGTTTAGTTGATAAAAAATTTGCCGGTTTTTAATCTAAATAAAGAATAAGGTTCTATAAAACCGCAAAAAAACACAAAACACATGTGTTGTATGGGAGCCCCCTTAAATATTTAAATTACTCGTTTTTTCTTGTATTTGTTGTTATAGCGGATATTGTTGAAGACGTGGGGGCTGTATAAATTATATATTCTGCAAGGAAAGTACTCAAATATCTATATTAATGTATGTGTTAGTTTGATTATAATTCCATAATTCGCATACTGTGTCTATCCATCTAGTCTCCGTCTCGTCCAGTCCGTCTAGTCCAGTCTAACACATTAATACTTAAGGGGTTTTTTTTAATGCTTTATGCATTTTTGATGGCCAGTGACGATGTGGTCGAAGATGTTACGCTAGGCTTAGAATGTAAAGATTTAAATTAGAATCAGCCCTCAGAGATTTGTAATAGCAGTTTTAAAACGTGTATCAGCCAATACTGGCTACAAAAGAGGGGTAATTAGCGAGAACGCCCGACGAATTGCATCGCGAAGTGCCGCTAACACGTTTTTTTTTGTTCTCAACTGTGGAAGGACAAAGAGCCGTTGTGCTTGAAATTCGATCGCACGCGACATTGTCCGTCGAAAGAGGAGGTTGGGGAAGCGTAAATACATTCACTGAAAAATAATAATATTTTTTTTTAGGTAAATTTTACTTTTCAATGGAAATAAATATTAAAACTTAATTAATATTTATACATAATATATTAAACAACAATGAGTCATTATTTTTTGTGATAATACTGACCATGTTTGTGTAGGTACTTTTTTTAAAAAAAACACTCAATCCCCGCAAGAGTATTCCCTGTGTAGCGGGAGGCATAGACACATACAATCACAGCACTTAAACATCCAAGACCGACTCAAACATGCACCTACACTCATCGCACAAATGTTTACCTCTGCCGGGGTTCGAGCCCAGGGCCCCGGAGACTCAGATTCATGTCACTGAAGCACTGAGCCGCGGCGACCATCACATTTGCCACACTGTCCACACCGATAACAATTTGAAATGAATCACTGGTTGATCTCTGGTCGACCAACAATGCTGCAGATTAGTACAGTCACTTATAAGTTATTTGATTAATTTTCATAATATCAGTTATTATATTGCGACTTATTGCTAAACTGATCTAGTCAACTACAAAAATACTAACAGCACTGTAGGAAATCGTGTAAAATAGGTAAATAATTCTCGCACCACTTTAAGTGTAAAAAAAATATAGTGGTGGTTTTTAGGATAGATAAAGATTAAAAGTAATCAATGCCATTTTAATAAATGTGTAATAAATATAAATATTTCCAGTTGTACTTACATAATTAAAGATACTGATGCCAGTGCTGGTTAATTGTATATTAAACTACCAAGCGGTAATGTGTCCAACTCTAGAGCTTATGTTATGTGATCCCGTAACATCGTGACTGTTTAAATCATATTTAAACAGTCACGTTTTCAGTTATGTTTAAACAAACACGTGATAACTCATTGTCTCCATTGAATTATTTTTCAACAATGGCAAAATGGTTATATGACTTTTTCAATGAACGTAATTCGTAATAACGTAATAAAAAAACTATTATTATAAATCGTTTATATGATTTTTATTTACTTAATTTTAGTAATTTACATAAGCTACATATACAGTGATGATGTCGGTTATAGTACTTTCTAAGCGTCTGAGTTTCATCTAAGAGCAGAAGATCATAATTAAAATATTGATATTTTTTAAACAGCCGTGAATTGCCCAGTATCCCTTCGCTGTCGCACAACGCTCTATTGTGCGCGACAGTGCATCACTGTGCGCGACGCTAATCACTTTCACGTGCCGCTGTCGCTTGCTGGATGTTGCATACGGCTGCACTTCCTCACTTGTCCATTGAAGATGCCGCTATGGTTTTTGTTTATTTTGAACGTGGCTGTCCTTTTTTGTTTATTTTTTCATTTTGATGACATTTCGAAGTGAAATATGATATTTTAGTTTAAAAATAAAGTTAGTGCAACATCTCTTACTATAATATAGCTTGATATAATTATTTATACATAATTGACGAAACGTGGCGCGTATCGACGCCACAACTTTTCATTAAACAAGAAATTCCATATATATAATAAATAGATAAATTATTTATATAATAAATAGTATATTTGACTTGCAATAAAAAATACAAAATACTATACGTGGTAAAACGGGTACCTGCTTTTATTTAGAGAAAAACTTATTACGATATTACTTCTACCACAAAAACCTTTGAGTAACCTCTAGGTATTGCAAACTTAAAGACTCTGAAACAAATCTCTGAAACAGCTAAAAGTCGGAAGCATACAAACTATACCAGCAGCATCGCACGTATGGTCTATAATGATTTACGTCTGAAACACATGCATACCCCAAATTCTTAACACAGTATTTTAAAAAAGTGCATGCAAACACATTGTCATGCAGTGTTGATAAATAATTTGTACACAGTTTTATACAGTGAATGATATTTTATTCTATTCTAAGTCATTTCACTAAAACTGGCATCTCGTTATACACCCATGCCCATGGTAATGTCAAGGCCCATAGTGATAATATTTATATTACTATGATTATATTGTTTCTAGTAATCTATTGTTCTCGAAAGCTAAGCTATTATTAGTTCGTGGTTATGTGGTTAACGGTTCACATACACATACATATGTACATACAATTTAGACTGACAATCAATGACATATGTATCTGCTTTGATGTGGTGCCAATGTTCCCTTTATTTCTTTTATTCTTAGCACTCTGCCTTCTGAGCCGCTGGTCCCGGGTTCGATTCCCGGACAGGTCAAACATTTGTGTATATGAACATGTCTGTTTGACCGGTGTCTGGGTGTGTATATGTATATAAGTATGTATATCAGTCATCAGGTTACCATAGCACAGGCTCTGCCTAGTTTGGGACCTGAAGACCTTGTGTGAATGTTAATAAATAAATAAATAAATAAAATTCTTCTATAGTATTATACACCTCTTAAAAATTTTGGTTTAAGAACTTCAGAAACAAAAAGCTAACACTGTTGGCTGGTCTACTCACTAGGCCGGAGCAAGTATTGCTTCTAAATACACACAAAATGAGAATGACAATGTTATAGCGTTGTCTGAAGCGATGATAGCTAGCGGGGGGAGCGTCGCCTGTTAAACTGACGGACACTGGTTCGATCCCCAACAACAGCTTGAGCTACCGGTGAAGGTAGCACAGTGGTAGGGTACTTTCGAATACCCGCTACCGCTACTACCCTCAAGTTTGAAAAACTGTCACCAAACACATAGTGTGTTCAGGCTGCAGTCCTTGAGAGCCAGTGAGCATTCTAGGTCTAGCGTGATAACATCTTCGACCACATCGTCACTGACCATCAAGTGAGATAGTGGTCAAACGCTAGATCTATACAGTATAAAAAAAAAATATGTTTGGTATAAAATCCTTCACAATATTATAATTATTCTATTTTGATTAATTTAAATAATCACTCACGTTTTTGACATTTCCTGTAAGTGTATTCAGGCAGCAGCCCTTGAGAGCTAGTGAGCATTCTAGGTCTAGCGTGATAACATCTTCGACCACATCGTCACTGGCCGTCAAGTGAGATAGTGGTCAAACGCTAAATCTATACAGTATAAAATTAATTTCGCTCTCGTAGCCGGTCGAGAAATAACGACTGTGAACTGCTTTATCGAAAATTATAATCAGTGCAAACAATATTAAATTTATTTGATGTTCCCGAAAATAGGCCACCAACCTTTTTGATACCGGGATTGGTAACCGTCAATTTGAGATAATATTATTTATAAAATGTGTATACAATCATTACAACATAATACCATAGATATATGGTATTATATTGTAATGATTGTACACTGACCATTACTTAACTTCAAGTACCTGCATAATTGCCAACATCTAACCACATTAATATCAATGAAACAGGAAATATTAAAATCAATATTTCTAATAATCATAATTACTTACCCAATTTTCCTATCGCAAAAAATAAACCTACAACTCGTATTTGCAAAACAGGAAAGGAACTCTCCAAAATACTTCTACAACCACTCGATTAAAGTACCCATTCGATTGTAAACAATAATCGGACTCACAAACAATTTTCAAGCTACCCTCGAATCGGAAAAAAATGAACAAAAACTTCAAAACTTAAACGGTGCGTGAAATATGAAAAAAATTACGCAAGTGAACAACGTTCCAAATTGAATGCTTCATAAAAATATGATTGACATGTTTCTTAATATGACATCTTTTCTACCGGTGATATTTTTTTGTCGCCTGTTTGTGCCCTAAAATTTACTCCCATTCGAAACATCTCACGTGTTTGTTCAGCTTTAAAAAATGTTACCTTATAACTTTAGTGATAGAGTTCAATTTATAAAAGTTACATTTAGAATTTAAGTCGTAATATTTTTGTGAAATGGCATTAGAAAGGAGATATTAACTGCTCAGTAATCCAATTACGCCTTTTGTCGTTGTTAGGATGTGGATTATGTTTCTATTGAGCCGCCATGTTTTACCCAGAATGTATGATTATATACAAAGGGATGCCTATTGAAGGCTTGTCCCTTTGTACAACATTATTATGTACTTCAATGTAAAGACACCGCTTTTGGATGTTATTATTTTTTTAAGTGTACCGTCTTTTTACTGTGTTCTTCTTCTTCTCTCAGCCATGTGCGTCCACTGCTGGACATATGCCTCCCCCATATAGAGGGGATTTACCAATACTCGCCACGCTTGGCATGCGGGTTGGCGAGCGCAGTATGATTTCCAATCTTCAGAAGGCGCTGCTGCCCACCTTCTGGTACGTGAAGTACTTTTACTGTGTTAAGTTTTGTCAATTATCAAAATTCTACTCAAATCTACACAAGTGCGGTGATAAAACGTGATGCGGGAATAAGATTGAAAAGTTCTTCAGAACACTCCCCTTTGTATATACGGTGGAAAATACACTTAGACCTCTAGAATCACTACGCATACTGTGGGGTTCTAGGTCCGTTATTCAGGAGAGTAGGAATAAACTTATGTCCGAAATCGAGTCTTTCCTCGTCTATAGGTTTCTTAGTGGGGAAAGAGTAATGCCGTTCAATTCAACCCCGCCAAGATACAAGTTTGCGCGTTCACCGCAAAAAAAAATCACTTCGACTTCAGGACACTCACTGCTAACGTTTTCGATGCGTACGACGATTTCACTGCTAACGTTCAGTTCCGTGAGCATATATCATCCAGAGGAAAGCTCGCATCCAAGACACTTGGTCTGCTTAACAAGGCGAAGCGGTACTTCACACCAAGACAAAGACTGTTACTCTACAAAGCACAATTCCGGCCTCACGTGGAGTACTGCTTTCACCCTTAAACAGTGCACCCAAGTGTCAGCTTGAGCATCTGGATGCATTGCAGCGTAGAGCTATCTGAATTGTCAACGGGTAAAATGTGTCGGGTAAATCGCCCAGTACATAATAAAACCATATTTCATTGATACTTTTAAGTGTTTTATTGATGCGACAACAGATACAATTGACATAGCTGAGTATATACCTAATCCTATACTACTAATATTAAATATAAGTGTGAAAGTTTGGATGGATGGATGTTTGTTACTCAATCAGGCTCAAACGGCTGGATGGATTTACATGAAATTTAGTATGTAGATATGTCAGGTCCCAGAATAACACATAGGATACATTTCATCATCATCAATATCAATCATCACCGCGCGGGTAAAACCGCGGGGCGCAGCTAGTCTTACATAAATTAAATCACTGTCACTTGCAACAAAATTTAAATGACAATTCCGAAATCAAAACATTTGCTCGAATGATATCATATACAAGCTCACACACATTAATTATTAATTCGCAGAAAACTGCCCATTTATTACAATTTACGTCTAAAACGGTGATAAACACCGGAATACGCATATCATATGACGTACCGGCCCTTATTGTGTCTGTGGGTCAGTATTTGATCGATGCAATAAGGTTATCGAGCTTGCAAAATGTCACTTTAGTGATTATGTCTAACTAGAAATTAGTCTATGATGTTTACCGCTTTGACATCAGTCATGTTTTCGATTATGACACGGTCAAAAAGACATGTCAATTACTAGATGGCGCTTTTAACTTCGTTTGCGTGAATACGGTATTTTTTTTAAATCTCATCCAATTTCAATGAAGTTTGACGGTCGCCGTGGCGCAGTGGTCAGTGACATGACTTCTGTGTCTCCTGGGTTCGAATCCCGGCAGGGGCAAACATTGTGCGATGAGTAGGTATATATATTTGTCCCGGGTCTTGGTTGTTTGCGTGTTGTGATTGTGTGTGTCCATGCCTCCCGCGGCACAGGGAATCCTAATGCGGGGGTCTGAGTGTGATAAAAAAAAGTATGTGAGTATATTTTTATTTTTTTTATTTATTTATTTATTTATTAACATTCACACAAGGTCTTCAGGTCCCAAACTAGGCAGAGCCTGTGCTATGGTAACCTGATGACTGATATATATACTTATATACATATACACACCCAGACACAGGTCAAACAGACATGTTCATGCACACAAATGTTTGACCTGTCCGGGAATCGAACCCGGGACCAGCGGCTCAGAAGGCAGAGTGCTACCAACTGCGCCAACCGGCCAGGCTTCGGTCTATCCCATGTTTATTTATCAATGGAAATCTTAGATCATAAATTTGACTCGTTAGCTGAGCTGAGCGTCAACCTCCTCCTTTTTTGAAGTCGGTTAAAATGCGTTAATATAATAACAGACATGTGTGAATATTATATGACAGTAATATATTCCCAATTGAAGTCCAAAAGATGTCCAGATAAACATTCCTGGATGTCCCGAGTCAACCCACTTACTGGGATAGGCCCAAGGCGTATAATTATATGTTGTGGGATATAAATTAAACTCAAAATTGATCGGAGATAATATGGGGCTGTGAAACAATGATCACCAAATCATTGGCTGATAAGTGTAAAGAGTTTAATGGCTTGACCATTGGCAAGACAATTTTGAGTTTTTTCATTTCTTTTGTTAAAAAACCACTTATGAGAACAGTTCATGATGATTAATTTTGATTGAACAAAATTTTATTTCAGTTGCTAATTTATTGGCGAAAAAATATTTTCCTGTGACGGTATTTTGTTTTATTAGGTTATTATCTGGTAAATTTCGATAAGTTCATTGTAATCTTGTAACTTAACCTATAAGACACTATAAAATAAAGCTTGTGTGTATGTTACTTCTACACGCCTTAAGACGCTGACAAGACCTGATGAGAATTACGATTTCAGAACTTTAACCACGCCCACAAAATCCCCGATCGGCAACGCCACAATGAAGTAGCGCTCAAACGCCGAACTACGAGTTCAACGACTTGTTGAACACAAGGTATTCTGTGGCGGTTTGCACTTGTCTCCAAAGATGCGCATTGGAATATTGTTTAATGATTTTTTATTATTTTATGTTGTGTTGATAGAATTAATAAAAGGTGGAATCAGTCTGAAGTTATATTCCCACTAATATTATAAATGTGACAGGTTGGATGGATGGATGTTTGTTACTCAATCACGCAAAATCTACTACACTGATTTGGATGAAATTTGGAACACAGATAGTTTATACCCTGGATTACATAGGCTTATTTTCATCATCACCCTTTTTCATCACCACGTGGGTCAAACGGATTTGGATGAAATTAAGTATCGATGAAATTGGAATTGATTCTGAAGCGATGATAGCTCAGCGGTGGGAGCGTCGGCTGTGAAACTGACGGACACTGGTTTGGTTCCCAACAATGGCTTGAGCTTCCGGTGAAGGTAACACCGTCATCTAATTCCCAGCATAGTGCTAGGGTAGGTACTATCGAGTAACCGCCTACCACCCTCAAGTTTGAAAAACTATCACCAAACACATAGTGTGTTTAGAAAGCAGTCCTTGAGAGCCAGTAAGCATTCTAGGTTTAGCGTGATAACATCTTCGACCACATCATCACTGACTATCAAGTAAGATAGGTCAAACGCAAGATCTATACAGTATAAAAAAAATACCAAAAAATGGAACCGACTTCTACACTAAAAAGTTTGAAATAACTTGTTGAAGTCGGTACCATGATAGTTCAAAAGTAACTTAAATCAAAATATTGTGCTCATGGTACCGACTTCGACAATTATTTTCATACGTTAGTGCAGAAGTCAGATCCATTTTTTGGTAAACATTTTTTTTTCATCATTTGTCATCACCTTCATGGGATCAATTGTCACTGTGGTGTAGGTATGTTCACCGATGTCTTCACCCGCTACTATAATATCGTGTAGGTATAAGCACGCATTTTTCAGTTTTCGACTTGTAACTCAAAAATTTGCTCGTCCGATTTTGATGAATTTAAATGGAACCACACGGGAAGCACCAGCTTTCAAATAAAAAAAAAGGACAATCAAAATCGGTTCACCCAGTTGGAAGTTATGTGGTAACAAACACAAATAAAAAAAATAACAATACGGGTCGATTGAGAACCTCCTCCTTTTTTTGAAGTCGGTTAAAAAAAGGTATGTAGGTATCACTATAATCACCGTTTTTCATCACCAGGCGGATAAAACGGATTTGTATGAATTTTGGTCAAAAGATACTTCAGGTCCCGGAATAACACATAGGTACTTTTCATCATCAATAATCACCACGACGGATTTGTATAAAATTTGGAACACAGATAGCTCATATCCTGGATTAACATATAGGTAGGGTTATTTTCGTCATCACCGTTTTACATCAACACGCGGGTGAAACGGTTTTGAATCACATTTTGGAATATTCTCGTCTGTCCCCATGATCTGTCCCCCATGGGGACAAACGGTAAGATAAATTACTGTCTGCCCTCCGACGATCAATGGGGGGACAGACGGTACACGTTAAAATTAAAACCGTCTGTCCCCCTGAGGGTCAGATGGCACATTATTATTACCGATTGTCCCCTTTTAGGATTGAGTTGTTGGAGAGTTGTAAGCTAGGATAGAAATAATAAAAGCAGTACACTGAAGTTAGATGCATATATAAATGTCTGCTTAGGTACAGTTATGACAAAATTATGCAGTTTTGCCTGTTTCTATCTATGCAGTATTTCTGTTTGTAACGCATATGTCAACGAATATGTTTAGGTTTTTGAAACTTCGGTATAATTTTACTGTCACTGTAAGTATCAGGATGTTGGGTTCACGGGTTTTTAAAAATTATAATTATATAAAAATGATAATAAACAATAGATCTCAACCACTTTTCTTTCTTTATTTCATTTTACCTATAATCGTAGATTATATTATGTAATTTCAGTTTGAAAACTATTGCTAGTTTGGTTTTTTATTATATACACAAGTAGCACACTTCTTATTTGCGTACGAAATTAGTTTCTGTAGTAGGTAATTACATAGAATAACTGATACCTTGATACCGACTCTTTTAATGCAGTTTTTATTTTATTTTATTTTCTTCGGAAAACATACAGTGTTATATAACTAATGTAATAAAATATAAGTTTCTATACACCATTAAAAAGTTTTCGCATACAAAACTTATTATAAGCTTGTTTGCTTGACAACGTATCACTTACGAATCTAACATAAACAAAAAACAGATATTGTACAGCATAATATCCATTATAACATACAAGGCAGTTAGGGAACAGCACCAAACCAGTTCTGTGTCAATCTATTTCTAACTGCATTCGGAGAAGAATTGAACAGATCAAATTCCGCAAAGTTGTCCAGTCTGTTTACTGTTTTGTCATTACTGTACCTCAATAGACATATATATGCATCAAACTTCAAGGTACTGCTTTTATTATTTCTATTTTAGCTTACAACTTACAACTTATATAAGAAAAATAATGAAACGATTACATGGTGAATTTGCTAACTCAAACATTGTACACAGCATTCATAAGTTACAAAACATTCATAATTTTAACGTCAATCTAGCTAATGATTATATATTATAATACACACTCTATAATAAATATTTACAAGACTATTACGGAATCTAATAATGACAAAAAACAAACTTCATAAATGCATATGAAGTGAAGCAAAGATCAAGCTTCGATTTATTGTTGCGTGCGCGGAGGTGCGGAGAAAAGTGACGCACGTCCGTCTAGCACCACGCCTCAGCGGTCACTGTCGGACTGCTTAGAAGTGAGTGAGACGCAAGCATTTACTAAGCCTCGACAATAATGACGCTCGATTTAGTTCCGTTTATGCAATGAAAATAATTAATTTAGATAAAACTAAGTCACATAAAAAATAAAAAACATTTGTAGCTCTTTTTAAAGCAAATTGCACATACTTATATTTGGTTTACGTAACATACGTTCATATTAATTAACAATAAAATCCACGTTTGAAATTCTTATTTAGAGGTGATTTCAATATTTTTATAAGAAAAATAATGAAACGATTACATGGTGAATTTGCTAACTCAAACATTGTACACAGCATTCATAAGTTACAAAACATTCATAATTTTAACGTCAATCTAGCTAATGATTATATATTATAATACACACTCTATAATAAATATTTACAAGACTATTACGGAATCTAATAATGACAAAAAACAAACTTCATAAATGCATATGAAGTGAAGCAAAGATCAAGCTTCGATTTATTGTTGCGTGCGCGGAGGTGCGGAGAAAAGTGACGCACGTCCGTCTAGCACCACGCCTCAGCGGTCACTGTCGGACTGCTTAGAAGTGAGTGAGACGCAAGCATTTACTAAGCCTCGACAATAATGACGCTCGATTTAGTTCCGTTTATGCAATGAAAATAATTAATTTAGATAAAACTAAGTCACATAAAAAATAAAAAACATTTGTAGCTCTTTTTAAAGCAAATTGCACATACTTATATTTGGTTTACGTAACATACGTTCATATTAATTAACAATAAAATCCACGTTTGAAATTCTTATTTAGAGGTGATTTCAATATTTTTTTCTATCGAAGAAATTTGAAAACTTGAATGTTCTAATATTTTGAGGCAATAAAAAATATGATGAAGTTTCATGTCAAATTTTTTGGTTGCTGTAAACTGTATAGATAAGGCTGTAAATCCATTCAAATGAAGCCCATTTGGCTGTATTCAGCCCGTTAACTAGATTTGAAGGAAATTTAGCATACGTTTTGACGCGTAAGCTCCTCAACCAATGTCGATGAAATGAGGTACAGAAATATATGACCTTGAAAAATTTTTTTTAACAAAAATGCAACTGACTTCAACACTCAAAAGTGTGAAATAACTTGTTGAAGTTGGTACGTAGTAATATCTCAGTGTTTATAACATTATATTGAAGCTCGCATTTAGAAAGGAAGAAAGAAAGAAAGAAAGAAATTATTTATTAAGGCAAACAATAACATAACAGCAAACAAATAATTAAAATATTACACAATACAAATACAATTACAAAACACGGATAGGTCAAAACAATAACAGATAAATAACATAGAAACAAAGAGATAGATGTACGTCATCTCTAGTCTTTTTTTTTTTTTAATATTTAGCAGTTTATATTTAATAATTGTCACAGTTATAGTAAATAGTTGTTATTTCATTTTTAGTTTGGTATTACGGCCTTGCAATATAAGTTTTAAATATTTATGCTTCTGTGACGTCGTACGCTGGAACCATCGGAAGATCAGCGCTGGTTTTAATACCAGCATTTGCTGAGATGGGTCCGTTTTAAGACTTTGGCAGTATTATATTAACGTATTTTTTATTCTTTATGTATGTATATCAATTGTATTTATTATTTAGTTACTTTAATTTAATGTTGCACATTGTTGTGAATACATTTCTTTCTTTCTTTCATCTCATGAAAATAAACCAGCACTATATAGATACGCATATAGTACATAAAATGTTATTTTTTAATAAAAATAACCACAAGAACCCATCACCATTCTTCAATCTTCAATCGTTGTCATAGACCTTTTAATCGGCAAAACAGTAGTTTATAGCTATTAAAAAACACATTCCATTACTTTTATGGCAACACAAGCTCTAGCGCTTAACTCAATCTCAATATAGTGCAGTAAGTACTTGAAAGCCAATCACAAGTAAACGCCATCTCAATCTAAAGTGTCATTCGAAGTTGAGAAGCATTAACGTAATAATTAGCAAATTGGTCACAGAGCAGTTTACGATTGCGAATGGCTAAAACAAAATTATAATTAGTCATAAATCGGACCGTGGCGACCGCGGATCGATTCTCGATTATAAGTACCGATCGCGTTCTATGGGTGAGATGGATCGTGGGGATGTGTTGTTGTGTGCGTGTATAGGAACAACAGATTTATTGTTAATGGTGTCCCGAACATAATTAAAATGGTTGATGTTTCGCCCGGCCCGCCGCGGCCGACGTCCTTCGTCAGGGATACAGAGTAGATAAGGTTCAGAGACTACGCGGAAATTGGTTAAACCAATTTATACTTAAAGTTCAAAAGCATTTTTTAATTCCAATAGTAAGCGAATTTTTCCCTTCAAAAATTTGAACATAAATAAAAGACATGGTAAATATCCCGATAATAACGTTTATTCTAGTATCTTTACCTTGTTGGGAGCCGAGCCGAATCACTAAACTATATCTATTGGCCTCTTTTAGCTATAGGTGCGTATATATTATCGTTGGAGATGCCAAACGTAGAAGGAAGCGAGAGCTATCTACTCTTACCGCCTATCTAGTGTAATTACTATGCCAAATTTAGAATATTTAAATGGGTACCGCCATAGTGTCAGATAATTTATATCCTGTCCCGGTGGTGTTCAATCATTAATATAACAAAATTTAGCCTTTAAAATTGACTAAATCTTTTATAATTTTGCAATGCTGTTCATAGAGCATAACAGTTTTTAAGCTTACAGGTACAGAATTTTAGATGAGTTTAGGGCCGACGTTTTATGCGCATTCAGCATTTTTCATCATGGGTTGCCCTTCTATACATATAATTTTGACAAGAACTTTTAAATTTTAAACATATACCTCATCGGTAGTAAACCAAAAATATTTGCTTAGAACTAAAACAGCTATAAGGCTATCGGAGATTGTCACGATTGCTATGCATTAAAATAACCAACTTTACCAAATTAAACACGAATAATATATATAGAGAGATAGATAGATAGATTCACTCTTTATTGCAAATCATAAAATGTACATGAAAAGTATATTTCGTAGTAATTGTAGCTTATAATTACACAATCGCTAATGCAATCTCTTACAGTCTATATATAGTTATAAATACATTCGTATATATTATTTATTTTGGTGCCGATGCGGACTTTTCAAACTCTTTTCAATGATCATGGTCTCGTATTAACATCAGTCGTCACTTAACACCAGGTGAGGCAGTGGTCAAACGTAAGCTTATAATCAGTAAAACAATAAAAAAATATAGTCGTATAGTCTTATGGGGCTGTTGTCAAATTTAAATATTGAATTCTCTGCCACTCATCTACTCTATGTTACTTACAGTGTAGTGGTGTTATAGATGATGAACGATAAGCTGGACTGTGGGATCTCACCTTGTGCTATATGAACTGTGGCGCCATCTGTTTTTAGTTATATTGTACTTTTTGGTTTGTATAGATTTGAATAGCATCGGTATTAGTATTGTATCACCTGCTTTAATTTTTTATAATTATACATATATAAGATATAAGAGAGTTCAAAAAACATTAATCCATACATATGATATAATTATAACATAACAAAGCAAAATAACTACTTATACCCTAGCATCTCATAGAGAAAAATAAAGAAAATCAAGTTATTAAAATCCCAAAAATTCATGGAAGTGGAAGCATTATAAATGACAGATTGACAAATTTTTATTAATAATTATTATTCAACTTCATATAAAATTAGTTTCTTTCATTATTGCAGTAGACATTTAATTTGCTCATAAATCCCGTCTTTGTAGCGTACCGGTGCTTAAATAGCATATTTAGATCTAGGATCACAACATTATTTTTATATTTTTGTGTGTTAGCAACTTTGAGTATACAGTATCTGAGGCTACCAAAGAACCTATAAAAACGAGTCCGGCATCTTGCATCACCGTGTATGCGTTATTTAGAATTGAAACTTCTTCTTCTTCTCTCAACAACATGTGCGTCCGCTACTGGACATATGTCTCCTCCATATAGGGGGGATTTGCCAGTACTCGCCACGCTTGGCATGTGGGTTGGCGAGCGCAGTATGATTTCCAATCCTCAAAAGGCGTTGCTGCCCCCCTTTTGTTACGTGGTCCCTTTGACGACTCTTACGGCACCAGCGGGAAGAGATGGGGGAGTACTATTCTAGGCCGGTACCCCACGGCCATCATCAACCAATATCAGGAAATGGAACTAAAAGCGGCGATCTTTTTTGTAGAATGCATGCCTTGTATAATAATCTTCTATTATTACTATTAGTTTTTTTCCCCTTTTTAGTTCAAACAATTTCCGTAGCTTAATTGTTTTTAATTAGTTATTTTTCTAAAGCGTGATGTGATAATGGTTATTATTTATTTGAAGCGATGATAACCCTGGTGTTGTGATGCTTGAGCTTTCTTTGTAGGTAAAATCGTCATCAAATCCATTGCATGGTGGTACGCTGCAATCAAATACCTGGCCTGACTAGCTGCCACCATCCAGTTTGAAAACCGATACCTGATCACACCATGTATTCTGGCAGCCTTTGAAGGCCACTTAAGGTTTCAGTGTAATTCTTATATCGACTACAAATACTACAATGTCACTGACCATCGGGCAGTGGTCAATCGCCAGGGAAATAAACACTTAAAATTTATAACCCATTTTTTTAATCAGTTCTTGTATATCTCCACTCATATACATACTCCTTTCTTCCATACATATCTCTTCCATCTCACGAAGTTATACGACCCTCGCCGTATCCTTCGAACCTTACATGTTACCACGTACCAGATTAACCTTTGCTTTTGTTTAAACGCGTAATAAGTGCGTTCGTGATACCACAGATGATATACGAGCGCCGCGTCCATTCGGTAATAGCTGGGCGTGGTTCTACACCGTCGCTCGGACGGACCGGGACGGGGATGACCCGTAACATATTGGACACCGAAATAAATTAAATAAACTCGTGTCTAATAATTAAGGACGAACGGTGGAATTTTGATTAATCGACGCTCTCGGCTTCGGATGATTTGCTGTTCTGGGAAGTTGACAATGGAGTATTTATTTAGTCCGTGTTGAACTTGCCCCGAGTAGTTATTTAGTCTGTGGCTGTAGGGCAGGACTTTCAAACATAACTAATCTATGCTCAGATAACAACTCTGAATATACCTAAGCTCAACGCCCTAATTATGATTCATTTATCAATCGTACTAGGTACGTCTAAGGCTAGAATGGACAGACGTGTCACCCATGGCATACGCAATTTATTGTATCATCCTACGTGATACTACAAGTAAAATTCATTTGCCCAGATCTAAACATTAAGTTGAAGTAACCAATATAATAAAAATAATATAATATAATAAAATTATCTAATATAATAAAATTATCTATAGATGGCGCAGTACTGGTCTATTTCAAATGTTAAATGAGTGATTATGAGCATATTCTGATTGTAAACAATTGCATGCAAGTGTTTATCATGAAAATTAAATAATATTTATGAATTCATTCTTAAAAAAGATTACACGTACCAAACTAATGTACCCTAGTTGTCTTGCAGTAACTTTTTCATAATATCTCAATTATAAGTCAATCATAACGTCTCCAAAGTATACAAATGATACGTATCGATATATATTCAATTCTATAATTATTCCCATGAAACACATGGCAACACTTAACAGGACCAAATTCAAAATCGAGACAATATCTCATCATAACTGAATACAAATCGATATTATTTCAATCGGCTTTTATCAGCCCACAATTAATAATTCGTAAAAATCATTAACAAGCGAGACAAGAGAACAAAAGTCGCCGTCCTTTGTGGCATGTGAAGGGGATAAAAGAAGAAAAAAATGAAGATGATGGGATCCCTGCGGTGCGTCGGCGAAGCGGTGCTGTGTTCGACTAAACCAACACGGTATGTGTCGACGCAGGGAACCCGTGTGATATGCCCGCTATAAAGCCCTGAGCGAATAATGATTCGGATGTGCTTTCGATTCGATGATGGAACGACTCGATTGTCTCGGGATTTACATTTTGAACTTCGATTGACCCTAATGATTCTAAGTCCTTGATTAGATTATACTTAATAGCCATATATATGTTTATATTCTTTCAATGGGTGTTTTATCTTAAGGCTTAAACATTTGATTGCGTTTAAGATAGAGTACTTTGGTTTGTAACTAAGCAATATAGCTGTAAAGCTTTCGGTTTGGGTGTTACCCACTGGCGTTCCCTTTTCAGATGTTATTATTTTATTTTCTTAACAGCTGAGAAATATCGATTGTTTTGAGGGTTCAGACTATTTGTCTTTTCTTTTTGGATTACATTGCGCTACACTAATGAATCTTTTATCCACAATATTCATAGCTTTCTATACTGCAAAGAACATTGCATGTACACGAAATACATTGAATATCTAGTACATGATACAAATGTAATAACAATTTCGCTATTTATGATCAACTAGCTGCACCCTGTGGTTTTACCCGCGTTGTGATTGATGATGATGATGACAAAAAGTAACGTATGTGTTATTACGGGAAATGAAGTATCTACATACCAAATCTCATCGAAATCGGCGTAGCCGTTTGAGCTGAAGTGACTTCTCATGACTTTGAGAAGAAGTAACAAACATACAGACACACCTTCGTCTTTATATTATTAGTAGGATTTTGAAGCTTTTTCATGTTTCAAAAATATTTTATAGAAGCACCTGCCGCTATAAATGTATGGCAATGTTTTGTTCGTGAATCGTGTTGACCAGGCGAATAAGGTAAATTTCGGAAAACTAGACATATGATATTTTTTCGATTTTCCGTCATACCTACTTCTTCTTCTTGTCCTTATCTCACACTTGGTGGGGTCGGCACAACATGTTTTCCGCCATACCTACTTATGATACGGAAAGCGAATTAGCGAACGGGAAATATCTACAAGATCTTATGCGCTAATTAAAAGGAGAGACATATAACTTACAGCTTAGGCGTTTGTCGCATCGTCAAAACAAAGCATCGATTATAATAAAAATAATATCATACACTTCACAATCAAAACTATTAACTGACAAACGACTAGTACTCAAAAGTGAAATTGATAAAGTACCACATCAGAGAAAATAAACCACAGAAGACTAATAGAAAATCAGTCGGGTGCCGGCTCTAAGTGATGCACCTTGACGGCTACCACCCGCTGGTATAATACCTGGTGACAGCGCCTATGTCTTACCGTGCAACTAAGAACGTGTTTCTTCAGTTTTCTTTTGTATATTTATCAATTTGGCAAATATATGAACTGATAGTTACATTTTATATAGTTTGTATTGGTGTCTATAGAATCAAATTATTGTAATTGTAAATGTCACTTTGAAATATGACAGTTTTTCTTCCAACGAGAAGGTACTCCGACGAGACGAAAAGTAAAATTCCAACCGGGTTTTTTTATTTAAATAAAAAAAACCGTTAGGTTAAGGTACACACGGTGCTATAATACGGAATACCTATATTGTGGTAAAACAACTACCTACTCAAGTGAGAGTAATTAACTGTACAGGTGCAGTAAAAATTTTATGAGCGTAATTTTGAACTTTCGAACAATGAGTACAGCACTTCGTAAATACGTTTTTTGAGCAAATGTGTTGAAAAGTATAAGTAATATCTTCGAATAGTATCTAGGTACTTATTTTGAAAGCAGTAAAGTATAGTTTCACGCACTATGATATACCTACTTATCAGTTTAATACAACAAATAGTACACGATAATAAACACGTCGTGCGAACATTTGCGGAGTCCCCCAAGGCTCGCTCCTAAGCCCTGCGTGTCTCCTTCGCTACGGTCGTAACGACGACTTCCCCATATTTATGCGCTTTTGTCACGACACGGCCCAATTGGATGTCCCGATAATTTACTGTAACGTGACGACATTAATATAGGGCTAAGAGCAGCTTGATGTAGTACCTTTTAATACATCGACCCGAAAGCAATACAGAAAAAGACAGTATGTGATTTAGAGGCACAGGTGTAACACTCAATTCTAATAAAAACATTAACGTTTGCAGCTTTTGCTTAAGTACATCAGAAAATAAATAATTTGACACGGTGTGAACAATAAACTTACCGCGCTGTTCCAGTTCAAATAATCTACCTAACGTCAATGTTTCTCCGGAGTACAGTATCTCCTTGTTATTTTTTATAAATAACTCGACACGGTGTGAACTATAAACTAAACGCACTGATCCAGTTAAAACGTAAAACATTACGTACCTAAAACATTGTCAATTTGTATTACCATAATGCACGCGTTTTGGTCCACTCGTGGGAATAGTATTTCTTTGTTTTTTCTTTGTCTGTTGTCTAAGAGTAAAGTTCTCTGCAGCCATAAAGGAGATGAAGACCGAAAATATTTATTATAATTTTGAATGACGGGTAAACTTTCAGAAAATAATGAAAAATTTAGTTGAGAGAGTTGGCCAATGGAGTTCTTCTAGGATTTATTAAATACGTAACCAGCATCATCAGCATGAACGATGTCATGTAAAGCAAAGACTTGCAGCAAGTTTGATTGTGGAAATAACCACATATTTCTAGTAAAACTTTATTTGAGTGCTACTATAGTACAGGTTACTACAGGTCGTATTCGGTAATCGTGGGTTCAAATCCCAATAGTAGACGAATTATTTTCTGCATAAATTTGTACGTAGGTAAGTTCTGCATAGCGTGTTGTTAATACACTTAACTACAAAGCTCGCCATATTATTGTTAATTTATTACAAGATTGTCGTATGCTATTCCACCCGTGTCTGATTTAGTCTACTGCCAAGCGTTTGTACTGTAGCTCTGGTCTCTTGCTGCGACAATATTTCCCGTCAACAATTCATTCAATGTTTATTTATGTGTAATCTTTAATTGAAAGCTCTGGCTTTTGTTGTAACTTACGATAGTAATTAAGATTCTGTCACAACTTCCTTGTTCGAAGATTTATATGATTATAAACAATGAAAGGGTCGTGCCACTTTGGTTTATTGGTTCTTCGCGCTATGTATTATTTTTATGCCTCCGCGATTAATTAAGTACCTTCTGTTGATTGTTTGCAATTATGGTTTCGTGTTTATCTTGAACAGTAAATTGAAATTCAAATGATGTAGATATTCAGGAGATATTCAGTCTAGTATCATTCAAATTATTTCTGCTATAATGGTAAATATTTTCGCTGGTACTAATTTTTTTTTTTTGCAGAATACTATATATGCTCCTGGGTATGTATAGGTACTAACAAGAACGCCCAAGTAGCGTAGTAATTAGACTGATGTAACCCTGTTGCCTGAGCTCTATAGATAGATAAGTGTTCCAACAATTACCATAGTAATATGTATAAGAGTAATTATGTATTGAAGTGTTATTTATTTACCAATACTTATATTGGAAAATAAATAACACTTCAATACATAATTACTCTTATTGGAATATTTTTCTATTTTTTTCTTTTTTATTGTATATAGATTTACGTTTGACCACTATCTCACTTGGTTCGTGATTATGTGGTCGAAGGTGTAATCACGCTTAAAAAAATTACTGGTTCTCAAAGACTGCTGCTATTATTGTGATAAAGATGGTGGTAAACTAGTTTTAAGTAAATGCTACCGCCCTTAAATGTGAAAACATTGTCACCAAACAGACACCGTGTTCAGACAGCGTTACTTGAATAACAGTGAATATTCTCATTCTTTCATTTCTAACTCTAACATCATCGTCACAGAGATAGTAATCAATAGCTGTAATCGACTGTAAATGAAAAGAAACAAAAATATATATATACATAACTACATAGGTGAAATATAATCATTGACGGGTCCTTAATTTCTTTTTATAGAGAAATGATTCCACAATAGCAAAGTGTCGGAATGAAACGTATATCTCGGTGAGATTGCTACAAACCACCGGATAACACTTTCATGATTCAAACTCAATTATTTGTGATTGCGAAGCTCATTGTTGCAATTTCAGATCCTGGATTGCAGATGGAAAGTCAAATTGATAGCTTACAAAATGGAAGCAGTTTATGCGATAGTATTTCACTTCTCATGCGAAGTAGAGAGGGGCATATCCCAAGTATTGTTCAAAAATCTTAGTATTTTTCTAAATATTATAAGTTATAAGTATTGTCTTTTCGGCGTATTTTGTTGTAAGTCCTTACCTATATATACATGTCTTCTATACACACGAATGTGTAATCCTTTATAAAATACAACTTATGAAAAAAGCACATGAATTTAAATAACGTTCGAACAAAATTTGATTGACTTTTCTAATTTATCAGTGAAAAACATTTTCGAGCATATTTATCCGTTTTCAAAAATTCTCGCGGTAGCGCCAAATGTGTTTGAACTGTGTCGTTTGCCTGAAGAAAGGAAAATAAAAAGTCTAAAGTTGTGACTAGTATTTTTTTTAGCCTGTAGTTCATCCGTAACGTAAATATTTGTAATATTTTAAACCAACACACATAAGGATTTGTTCCGCCCTCTCTGCCTGTAAACACCCGCGAGTCTCTGCAATGTCGTCGGCGCCTGTTAAACCCTTAACCTAACATGTTAAGCATAGCTTAATGTGTCTATGTAATACCAATTAACTAATTTAAGGTCTCTGCGGTCACATACACCACAATTTAGTCCTAGCAATTATGCTTATACTTAGGTACCTAATCTCCACATGTTTTAAACTAGTACCTTACTAAAAGGCTACGAAGGTGTATTTACGCGTGTCACGCCTTGAAATAGATTGTTCCGGATTGTTTTTAATAATATAATTAGAATTAAATTACAGCTTTGCCCAGTAATGACATCGACACCATTTTTGGCCAAACCGTATAATTATTTTAAGCTTTTGACAGTTGCCAGTCACGCATTGAGTACCAAATTCAATACTTGGAATTGGATTGCACATTACGGATGTATATTTGACGGACCATTCATTTTAAAATCTTATAAACCCGCTTAGATAAATACCTATATAAAAGACAACAAGCTTGTTCTACTTACAAAAATACTTTGGAATAAATGAAAGCAGAAAAGGGAAAATGCATGCACCTGCATTTTCCCTTTACTGCTAACTGTAATATGTGGTTTTAAGTGTCAAAATAAGTTTGGAATGAACTCAAAAATATCATTTAAAATACAAATAAGGTATTCAAAGAATACGGGACGTGCTATTGACGGTCATTGAAATAATATGATATATAATTGTTATATAATATAGTATTATATTTAGTGCCGTGGTGGTACCGGCCTAGAATAGTACTCCCCCATCTCTTCTCGTGGGTGCCGTAAGTCGGCTAAGGGATCACGTACCAGAAGGTGGGCAGCAGCGCCTTCTGAGGATTGTAAATCATACTGCGCTCGCCAACCCGCATGCTAAGCGTGGCGAGTATTGGCAAATCCTCCCTATATGGGGGAGGCATTATGTCCAGCAGTGGACGCACATGGCTGAGAGAAGAAGAAGAATAGCATTATATTTATTTAAAAGTCAAGAACGCCACGACGACGCGCAAGAAATTCGGGAGCAATTGTTTCAGTAGGTATTGTAGTACTAAAAATATATCAAATTAAATAAGAGATACATTAATGTATTGTCACTTGGAATCGGTGTGGAGATGGAGGTGAATTAAAAATTTGTAAAAACAAGAGAACGTCTTGGTGCATACACAACGAACTTCAACGTTATAGAGGCGTCAAAAATGGCGTTAGACGCTTCGAGAAAAAGATGGTAGGTATGTATAGCTGTGCTTGACTTTGTCACTGCCGTGTCACTAGATCCTAGTGAATTATAATATTATATGCAAAATGCAGATGTACCTATTGAGGATATAGATTCCAAGTTAGTCATCACTTTATTAGCATTTAATCACTCTACATATTACCATATTAGTAGTATATGAAACTATCATAAAAAGGGTCTTTAAAACACGAATGTTTTAAGACCACACTATGTTTCATACACTACTTTATCTAATTTCATAAAATAGATAATTAAATTTACGTAAAATTACAGCGCTTGCATTTATTTGTACACGTTTAGCGCCAAAATCCATTTGCTGGTCGCGCATGCGTGTTGCGCCGCGTCCACAGACTACCTATATGTAGATAAACTGCATTGCAACCTCCTTGGTGCAGCTGAAGAAAACTAACATTTCGATACAGTTGTCATAGAAGAGCCGCACCAGAATGTAACTTTTTAAATTTATTTCGATAATAATATAAAGACTGTCATTCAAATTCTGTTTTTGATTTTTTAATCTCATATTATGAAATATTTCAATACAACTTAAATAAAATCATTTTTCTTAGCGTCCCGTAAAGTACCTACAACCTTAAATAGTTCTATTATCAGTTTTACGTTTTTCGTTTCGAGCATTCGTTAATTCTTTTTCCAAATTCATATCTTGTCGCTGGTGGACAAGCGCGCCGCTATCTTCATTTTTATGAACACATTTATACAGTTGCGAAGGTTACTTACACCCCAATTACGCGGCAATTATTTATTTTTATCTCACCGCGACTTTAAAAGCTTTTAGCGTAATTGACGTTTATTAACAAAGCTATATTTAATTGAAGCGTCAAGATCCAATTCAATTGTGCTTCTGGACTGTTATCTAGCCCAATTGTAGGCTATTTGCTGTTATCGCTTAATTTAAAGGCCGAGACGAATTTCTAAACTACTTCCTATGAGGTAACGAAATCCATTGATTAGTGACGGCGATGGACGAGGCTATGAGAATTGGATGGATTGGTGTACCTTGCTCAATAATTGACCATATTAAATTTAGTACTTTGTAAGCTCAAAATTAACGCTAATTGCGCTTTATATTACCCACCCCGTAAGTGCCACGTCACCCTCCCGTCCTTGTCTCCGTGACATAATATGACATATTATTTAATATACTAACATTTTGTATGAAACGATATTTCCAAAACTTCCCGTCCCGTCCCGTCCGTATGAATACCCGTCACGTAGATATGCAGCGGCTCTAAAGCTTATTCCTATGATGTGTTTATAAGCTGTCAACTAACATAAAAACTGTAGAAACAGAATATTTACCGTGTATTATTGATATGTTTAGCTCTATGATTCAGCAAAAATCTATGAGGTTACTTCTGATCATGGCGCTTGCAACATTGCCCAAATAAAGCAAATTGAACCTAATGTTTGTGTTTCATGCACGAGGAGCTAGTTGCTAATCTCTCATATTTTTTATAATATCATTATATCCGTCACATAGCTATTTTATCTAGTTTTACTACACCCAAGTGATAATTACCGTCTTTTCAGTAAATTCTTAACAAATCCAGAAGGTATAATCACGTATAGGATACCACCCCTATTATTACCAGACAAAACGTCTGTTTTGTTACAAAAACGGAGCTAATGAAGTCGGGCAGAATTTTATTTCGCCGATACTTATACGCATCGTAAATATTCGTCAGTCACAACGATTGCCTTAAAAAAATGTCTCGATAAAAAAAAGATACGTTGCCCGTTCATTGGATCATCAACTCTATGGATTCGAGATAAGAGTGATTTTAAAATGATTTTTCTTAGTCGGCATAAGGGTATCTACAAAGTCAAACTGTCATGGTTACAGGTCTCGGTCACTTTTGAGCAATCCCCTTTTTCTATCGCATGTTTTCTTTGGCGGGTCGCTTATTGGGACCAAATGACACGACAGGTGACGAGGTGTTTTTTTTGTTTTTTTAGGGTAGTCAGAGAATATTGTTATACATTTTATTGCGTGTCCGTCTGTCTGTCTCGGGATCTAAAATCGTTTGGTTATAATTTGCTCATTTTCAATTTAAGTGCAGATGTTACGATGGAGATGTCTCTGTTTTTTTAAATTAAACCTTTTTAACAGGGCCGTTGTGTCGTTTCGGCTGTCAACAGTATCTTATACGTTTTATTAGGCGCTTCTAATTTTATATTCAGGGAGATTCGCGGGAAATGTGATGTTGATCAGACCATCTGATACATTTACATAAAAAAATCCTAGACTAAGTCAACAACCAATTCAGTTGTGATAAAAATTCATTAAGGTTCAGTGTTTTTAGTATTCCATAGATATCTATGTACCTACATAGCTACATATACAGCATAAAAGCTAACGATGCATCCTTCCTTACACACGTGCATTTTCACTGATACTTTAGGGTTAATAATCTGCCAGTAACACTCATAGAAACATTCAGTTGGAAAATAAAACAAAATGCCGATGTTCTCCAAATGCAGTAATCTAGATTTTCCGCCGTAAAGATATTTTAGGTAGGTAGGTACTGCGCTACCTTTCTAGATCTGAACATAATGTTTGAATAAAAAAATTTGCCTTTATGACAAAACATTGTCTTATAACGATTTTGATAGTTGTCATCTCAGAATAAAGAATAGTAATTTTCTGTATTCTGCGGTTGTCTGTATTATAAATCTAACCATACTAGAAAATAATAAAAATAGACAGACGAACAAGTTTCTCATTGCATCGCAACGAAAGAGGTATAACGAAAATAAGAATACTTCTTGATTTACGTAAGTAAAACCTTCTTTATTATAATGGCAGTGACTCGACGATTCAAAGGCCATAAAATAATAGACCAAACATATAATGTTAACAAAAACTAATTTTATAAATTAAACAAATGACACCCGATAATCTATGGTCATTAGCAACCATCAGTCAAAACGAAACAATGGAGATTGTTGTAATAAATAACCAACTATATACCGATAGGTATAACAAACTCTACCATATACCAGCACTTGTCTAAGCAAGCTATTAAAATTACATTATGGAAACTAAGCTACGGTTGGGTAAAAAAATGTTAAGTAAAGCAATTTGGGAGCATTTGTTCAAGGCAGAGCCGCTGTGTAGACTCGAGTTTGGAAATATGCAAAGACTGTCGGAGTATTGCTTTTTAACTGCCTCATTTACTGATATAGAAAAGTATGGAATGTTTCTTTTAACATAAATTAACTGCTAACATTATATACCTAAGTAAATGGTCCATTAAGTTATAAATATATAATTTTAAGGCTGTAGATATTTCGGCCAGGAATTAATTATATGAATGACAATTGAATTAAGGTTTATAAAATATTAGGTACCACCAGCACGAGCTCTTGGAGGCAAATACCTTCTCTACATCTGATGTAAATGTAAATGTATGTAGGTGTAACTACCAATAAGAACAACATTATTACTATTTTTTGGCAATAAAGGCTTCCGCCTCTAGACATGTTGCCTTCTGATTTTCTGGTAACAAATTCACAAATAATAGCCCTTAGCCAATGATGCGGTCAATGTCAATGATATTATATGTTTATATAGGTAGATCTCGCACAAGCGCGCGGAAACTGAGGCAGCAAAATTAAGTCAATTGTAGTAAGTTTGTTTACGACGCGTATTTCAAGCGCAAGTCTAAACATATAGCTATCCTTTTCTATATTATTTGTACCGTATTATCTGTCGCAGTAAGCATGTTTATGTCGTAAAGGAACAAAATCTGAGCACCGCGCAGTATGAATATACTTACGTCATCATTAGTAAAACATTATTGGTCGATGTACCTAAAACTGGTAGGTACTGTAGGTAGTCAACACTTCTGTTAACGTTAGCTTCACTGCATGAAAAAACATTCTAGAAAATCTATTAATCAGATATGTTCATCAACAAAAATAAATACAAAAAAAAGAAAAAACACGTGTCAAATTGAGAATCTCCGCCGTTTTTTGAAGTCGGTTAAAAATATGCAAACATGGCAACATTAGATATATTACAGATAAAAAATACAATACTTTCAAGTCTAGTCTAGACAATTAATGAATTGTAATGTAACAAACCGACTAGGACTCACGTGGTAAAAAACTGGAAGAAACTCGCGATAGTTTTCAGACTCAAATTAATGAATTGACCAGAAATGTTCATCACACAAATGGCAAAACCAACAAATCATACAATTTGCATAATTTTCCAATTTCTACAGCAACGAACAATCCTAATCGTCTACCGTCAGATAATCCCATACAGATAATTTCACGCCATATTCTCTGTGGGTGGTCAGTGACATTACCATTGTATCTAAAAAAGAAAAATGGCATCAGCACAGATCTGGCTTGTAGATCTGTGGGCAACAAGATTGCGGATTCATCTCTAGCGTCACAAATGCGCCCCCTGTGGCCTGAACAATGACAAGCCAGAACTGTCACATTTCGCATTGTCAGATAATTGTTCGGTGGCGCTATTGTATTGTAACGGAATTGGATGATCCTTTGGCGGCAAAGTCAGTTTTTGCCGGCATTCAACTCTAGTTACAATCCCAATAACAAGATTTGCGAATCCAAGCGACACAAACGCAACCCCTGTGGGCGAAGGAATGACAAGCCAGAAATGTGACAATTGTCATTGTCAAATAATTGTCGAATAATTGCACGGTGGCGCTACCGCATTGTAATTGAAAATAGGATCACCTTTTGTCGGGAAAAAGTCATTTTTTGCTCGCATTAATCTCTTCTTCTCGGGTTGACAAGTGACAGAGGACAAGTGGTTTTTAAAATGAACTTACCATTGTGGTGAATGTGACAAAAAAAATCGGTAATTTGAAATAGTTTTCGAACAGGTTGTTATGATAAGCTCGTGGTAAAATAATAACCTTTAGTTAAAGTAAATGGTTTTTATCAACTTTTCACAGATTCAATGATTAAGAACATTTTGGTCTTAGCAAGTCAAGAACTGGATTAATCAGAAAATAAAAAAGCTTCTGTATCTGGTATTCAGCATTCCTTCCACATTAGTAATGCACAAGTGCGCGTGCGAAAAACCATCTGCACAAAAACGTCACACAAAATCCGCAGCACCGCAGCGCTTGGTTCATCCGGATTGTCCCTAAAAAGCGCTTGTGGTGACACCTCCCCGTCCTCCTCCCACCCCACAAGGCGAGTGCTCCCGTCCCGCTCGCACACCCGCGCTACCGCTCCAAAAAGCGACAAAACGCGACACACACTTTTGCCGCTAGACGACCGAAGCGACAGGTACAGCGCGCGCAATACTAACCTCTACACGACTTAGTTTTAAAGCTAGCGCCCCGAATTGCGCGACACATTAGAGGACATCAGACCTTCACTTCCATAACGCCACATCTTCAATTGCATACAATCAAAAGTGAACCTTACTCTGTGTCTGAGAAGTGCGAGGTCCACCGATGAACGAAAAAGGTGTTGTAAAGACACAGTTTTCAAATGTCACGCAGTGTAGTCGTCTCTTTTCTCCGGAGTCCTGTCGCATCTGCCCGGCTCCTTTGGCATCCTTCAGCATGCATGTGTCCCCCCGCGTATCTTTCATCCCGCTCTGCGGCCGCTGAAGCCCAGTGTCCGGTCTCACAGACTGTTAGGCGGTCGCGTGAGCGCGCGCTTTGTATATCGCAAGGTATAATCACGAATATATTTGTGTCGTATATGCACCTACTTACATGTATGTCGGATGGTATTAGATGTGAAATGTACTGTGAAGTGACGCTTTGTGTCGTTTGATGTTTGTTCGTGAGGAAGACACCTGCCAGAAGCATTCATGATTCAGGTTAGTTCGCGAAGCTAATGAATTCTATCTGAAAATTTTTACATTTACCTATAATAATAACATTCTGTTTATAAAAAAAGCTTATCAGTCGAGAAATGAGGGCTTGCTTAAAGATATTGAGATGTTTTAACTGAATATTATGTAGGCGAGGTTCGTGAATAGGATTTATACCTAATTATAAAAAATTGTACATTTTCGAGTCTCAGATTTCACAACAAAGTTGCGATGCACTGTTATTCATAAAGTCGTATGCATACAAATATAATTAAGTATGAAAATAATATAGAGTTATGCATACGCTCTTTTTTTCTCGTAAGATTTGTTTTACATGTCTATTTTCATTCGTCATTCTTTCAAATGAGACCATAGCATAATATAAATATTGATTGTAGAAAAAACATTGCCATGTTTTAAAATTAAAGTAAGTAAAAAAAAATCAGTACCTATTCAAAATTTTCAAAATGGATGTTTGTTGCAAATTTTTCATCGATCTTGTTTATACCTATAGTAGCATATTATTAGTTACACTATGATAATAGGTAGGTAGGACCTGACTAAGATCGCAGGCAAGGGCTGGATGCGGGCCGCTTCCAACCGGTCCTTGTGGAAATCAATGGGGGAGGCATTTGTCCAGTAGTGGACGTCCTATGGCTGAGATGATGATGATGAATAGGTAGGTAGGTAGGTACCTACATACAAAACTACCTACAACAATAATTAGTGATGTTTATCGTTAGTAAAAACGAATGAATAAGACATAGAATTAGGTACCTACCTACTATGTACTTTTTGTACATGAAATATTTACATATAGGTAAAAAAATGTTCGTTTTTACCAAATTACTTGCTTTGCTTCTCTCAATTGACAATGTCAGGCAACTTCTATGAATATTACACCGTATAGTAACTACCTACCAATTCCGAACTTTTTAAAAGAAAACGCTTAATTCCTTAACGCCTTTATTTTAGGTCGACCTAGGTACCTACTATAAATTTACTGTATCGCCCTAGTTAGAGACAGGTACACTAGATAAAGTAATAGTGCTGAGTTCAATTGTTTTACGCTACGATCTGCGATACTACTGCGCTACGAATTCGTCAGTTAGGTAGGTATATATTTTGTGCTCGGTACTACCTACTGCGCTACGAATTCGTCAGGTAGGTATATATTTTGTGCTCGGTACTACCTACTGCGCTACGAATTCGTCGGGTAGGTATATATTTTGTGCTCAAGCCATTTGAGCGTCGTTTTTAACCAACTCCCAAAAATAAGAAGAGGTATCTATGTACCTACTCGATTGCCTTTTTTAATGTCTTATTACCTCAGAACTCTTATCATTGCCCGTAAACCAATACATGGATAGGTAGGTACCTATCTAAAATTATTTTTTTGTTAGTTACCTAGGTAGCTATACGATAGACTTCGTTACGGATAGGTTCATCATCATCTCAGCCACCTATGCCCAGTCCACAGCTGGGCATAGGTAATATGCCTCTACCTAGGATAGAGTATCTACCACATACCTAGGTAACTCCGTCATTTATGAACAAAGAAAAACATATTTTTTCAATTAAATAATTTCGCGATTCTACTGGTGCAGAAAGCTTACAAATTAGTGCAGTAGTTCTGCTGTGACATTACAAACATACAAAACAGAAATCTTTTCCCTGTATAGGTAATGTACCTACAATATTAATACAGTCTACCTACATAAAATTGGTAGGTATTTGTAACATAATAGGTAAGGTTGATGTACTACCCTTCCATGTAGTAGGTAGGTACCTACTTGATATAACAATTGTGGTGGAAACTGTGATCGTGATTCCAATGCAGTGCAGCTGACAGCGAGATGCACTGCAGACGTGATGCATTAGAAGAGAATACTGCCGCTGATGGCCCCGGGCACTGCTGACTGGTTTCTTGCTTGGATTATTACGAAAGACCAACATGCAAGTGCAACATGCAACATCCATGCATATGTTGTACAATAATTATTAAACTCGGTGACTTCTTGATGAATTTGAGTTTGAAATCTGGAACCTTCTTAGACCATAATTGTATTAGCAGCGATTGTAATTACACCGTAATAATGTGACTTTTATAAGAAATTTCTGCTTTTTTCAATCGTGATGTGACTCTCGGAAGGAACAAATCAGTTAGAATCGGTGGTTCACTGGCCAATAACATGACTTCTGGTCCGCGGGGCAGTGGGTTCGAATGCCGACAGGGGCAAACATTTACCTATGCGGTGAGCGTCGATGTTTGTCGCAGATTTTGGATGTTTGTGTGTACATGCCTACCGCGACACAGAGAGTCCTTGTGCGGGGGTGTGCATGTGAAAAAAAGATCCACGGAATACAAATAGGTACCTAGGTAGGTACCTACTCACACAAACGTAGGTATGTTCAAGAAGAACCTAGTTTAAATTACAAAATATCATACCTACCTACCTATTTATAAAATATACTAGGTATTCGTGTCATGTATGAAAATATCTCTGAATAGAACAAATACCTACCTAGATAGAAACTAAATTGTTAGGTAGGTACCTAATTAGGTAATAATTATAAAGCTTTTCCTTAGTGTCCGTAGCTGCAGGTAGTACTTAGCTTACCTATTAATACTAGGCAATGATATCTATTATATGTAGTAAAACATCATTGATACTAGGTAACAATCACGAAGGAAAGAAGTAGAGTCTACCTCTTCACTGCGTGGTGACAATCGATTTCGATATTTTTGCAACACATCACACACCTTTTAAGACTTAGGTGGTTATCACCTAAGTACTACCTAGGTAGGTATCTAAGCAGACCAAAAAATGATGCCCACAACGTTACGGATTACGGAGTTGAAACATTACATCCTACATTATTTTGAAATAATAATAATAATAGCCGCTCTCTGCTGCGTAGATACACTTTATTATTATATAGGTAGGTATATAAGTCTATCTATTCACATACAATTTAATTTTTGAATCGAAATATATTATGCCGCTCGCTGGTGTAAATCTGCAGCGTCAGACTTGCACTACCTACCGTCGATTGCCGAAGGCAACGCTTCCTTTGAATAGTGGTGGGAATTTTGAAGATAGACAAAATTGAGTTATAGCAATATGTAGGTACCGTCATGCCGGCCGCGCTGTAGGTATCACAATTCACATTTGGACCTATGCTTGATCGTTATGCTCTCTCCCCATACATTCCTATAGGTAACTTATATGAAACAGATACGTTCGCGTGCTATTTACCTAAACTTTCGGAAACCCCAGAGCTTACTAGAACATACCTTTAAGTACATAAACAAAAACCAACTCTATTTGTAATGCAATGCATACCTACCTAACAAGATGTTGTGTTGCCGTAGTTTAGTTGAAGCAACATAATTTTCGAAGTATAATATTTAATAAATGCAACATATTTTGAAAGATCCCAATCACGACTTTTCCTGCCGTTTCTAAGCAAGTTACAGCGCGGCGATGCAGGTGCCTAACTGCCTAGAGATGGCGCGTGACACATTAGTTCCGTGCGCCGCCGCCGCAGAACGCTCGCGCCGCGAGCGCTGCTGTCGGGTCTTGATAGATGTTGAGAACACACAATGAAAGCTTTGGTGTAATCTCTAACAAATGAAATATATATGCAGCTCTGTTTAAACTTCTCCGATGGCCAACCAGTAAATGTATAAAAAAATAAAAACTATTAGATAACTTATTTCATCTAGCACGTCAATAGGGATTTTGGGACATGTTACAAAGTCATATAAAGTTATGTTTGGCAGTTAGACAATTTATAAAACTGTAAATAACATATTTTTAAAACTATTTTTTAATTAAAACTAATATAAAATTGATTTAAATTGCTCTAGATATTTATCACCTAGTAGGTACCACGTGACTGCGAACACAAGCTAATTTACAATATATAATTATAAAGTTGTCAAAACAAACTTATAAGAGTAAAAAAAAAAAATTTAAAAATTTTCTAGATGCAAATTATCATGGCCCACATAATTATCTAGGACTCAATTAGGAATAAGTTCCAAAAGCTTTATGTACAACTTTACATGTATTCAGTAGGTATTATTGTTTATAGAGAACATACCTAGTTGAACATTTAATAACGGTTCTGAACTCTAGTTACATCAATGATGTTTTACTAAAGATGACGTATATTCATACTGCGCGGTGCTAAGATTTTGTTCCTTAACGATATAAACATGCTTATTGCGACAGATAATACGGTACAAGTAATATAGAAAAGGATAGCTATATGTTTAGACTTGCGCTTGAAATACGCGTCAAAATGAAAATTACTACAATTGACTTAATTTTGCCGCCTCAGTTTTCGCGCGCTTGTGCGACATCTACCTCATATAAACATATATGTAATATCATTGAGTTACATACTTAAAACGGTGTGATTATATAATCACTCCGAGAACTAAGGATACACTGAGAATTTATGCTCAGTGTATCCTTAGTTCTGAAATTAAAATTGTCTATAAGCAGATTTTTAAATACCCTACGATAGTTCAGCCGTCATATTCCCTGGATTATAGCACAAAGTGACGTGTTTAGTTTCCATGCTGCTGTTGCTGACAGGTTGCAGCGCCGCGGGCAACGCCAGTCGAGCCTTCCTGCTCTTTCTGGATGTCTGAAATTTGAAATGATAGCTATGAGATTACTTACTGTCTGAAATAGTAAAAGGTTGCTCTTAGCAGCACCATAGAATGAAAAGTAACTTGTCGCGGTGAATATTTACATATGTAGGTACCTATATCATTTTATCAATAATTCAATTTATGTGTCAAGGATCACACTTAGTTATTTTTAGGTCACAGAAAACATCAATTCACTCAAGTGGACAGTTTTATCGCTGTCAGCGATCTCTCCCAAAAGCTATCATGTAGGTACCTCTTTCAAAGCTAGGAACAAACTGACAATACGGCATTCAAATATATACCTAATATGTACTTATGTATATATATTTGTTCATAGCATGTCCATTTAACAGTATACATTTACATAGGTATATGTTTATATAAATACAGTTGAAATAACACTTATGATCACCAATAAAATTGTGTATTCTTCGGAGCTCTAACTAGGTACCTATATTACAAATACGTAAAGTGTTTTTCGTCAGCCATTTTTTTATATTTTATACTGTATAGATCTAGCGTTTGGCCACTATCTCACTTGATGGTCAGTGAAGATGTGGTCGAAGATGTTATCACGCTAGACCTAGAATGCTCACTGGCTCTCAAGGACTGCTGCCTGAACACATTATGTGCTTGGTGACAGTTTTTCAAACTTGAGGGTGGTATTCGAAAGTACTCTACCGCCATGCTGTGAATTTCATAACGATAACGAATGTTATCTTCACCGGAAGCTCCAGCTATTGTTGGGGATAGAACCAGTGTCCATCAGTTTAACAGGCAACGCTCCCCCCGCTGAGCTATCATCGCTTCAAAAAGCCATAGCTACAAGCTGTCAGTTAACTTACCTAAGTCAATGATATTATATGTTTATATGAGGTAGATGTCGCACAAGCCAGAAACTGAGGCGGCAAAATTAAGTCAATTGTAGTAATTTTTTATTACGACGCGTATTTCAAGCGCAAGTCTAAACATATAGCTACCTATCCTTTTCTAAATTCTATATTTCTATTATTTGTACTGTATTATCTGTCGCAGTAAGCATGTTTATGTCGTAAAGGAACAAAATCTGAGCACCGCGCATGAATACCTATAACGTCATCTGTAGTAAAACATCATTGCCTAAGTACTATTTATTGTCAACCAGCCACACCTTGTTTCTAGATTTCACAACAGTGTCTTACCTATTTACTAACATCAATCGTGACGTTAAGTAGAGTCTGCGCGTCTACATTTCATCATAGAACGAATAAACAGGTATATAACCTGCATGCTCAGTGGGCGAAGTCACCAAGAAGGTTACACTTACAAGTTATGATTAAGGAAATCTTTATGGTCCCTGTCTGGAATTGAATCAATGATCGCAGTACTCAGTAAGCAATAAGAAATGAGCCTTCGCAATATTTAGCATGCTATTTTATGGCAAGTACAAAATATTTTTCGGTAAATAACTACAAGTGCAATGCGTCGAAGCTATGACCAAGAAGGTTATTATAGCCCATTGGAGATTACATTCGAGGTAACAGAGTAAAGAACCAAAAAGGACTTACTCACTGTTCTTGGCCGTCTCTTGTAGTTACAAATTACAATGCTATGTTTCTTCAAAGAATGACATAAGGTAATAAACATTCACAGCATTGTAACTTCAACGAGGAGCTGGAAACGCAGTGATGAAATTTTATTTCATACTTGATTTTGATACTTTGAATGTTATCTCCATTGCGATATAACCTACTTGGTCGTAGCTAACGAGATATTATGTTTGTAGTTATAAACGGTTATGTTTATTTCCCATTAAAAAGTTTACTACAGGAGTTATTATGTCCTATGCAAAGCCTAGCATTTATACAGATAGTAATAGGGCCATAAATATATTTTAGTTACGTTACTGTACTAAGTTTATTAATAAAATGGTGTATGACTCATATACGTAATCAATACAAAATATTTATTATTTTCTTAGAATTCAGAAAACAATTTGAACAACTAAACCTTTTTTCGGCGTTTTTTCACGCACTGTGTACAGACCGTTATAGGTAGGAGTCATAAGAATAAATCATAAACTTTCTAAGCTTAACGTTATCCATTTACAAATTTCCATCCAAATCGTTAGTGCTGTCTCCGTGATAGGATGCAGATACTAGTAATATACAACAATTATTCATTTAATGACGTATACAGGGGCCGTACCATCAACTTTTACAAAACCATCATGTTTCAAGAACGTCATACTTCAAGCTTAAAGTAATAATGCTCAGATTCGTACCATGAACGTCTTAAAACATTATTGTTTTATTATCGCTCAGTGACGTGTAGAATGAACGAAGAAACATTCCTGCTGTAAGGGCAAGCGAGACAACATTATATTTTCATATAGCGTTGTCGCTTTCGTTGGCGCTGGCTCATGGTACGCTTTGAGTGAACGAAATAGAGGTTTACGTCACAAAACTGCTTAGTCTAAACAACATTAAAGTAACATTGCTTATGTGGCCTTGTGGTACGAAAATTCAAAGTAAGATTACAATAATACTGCTATAAGAGTTGGTGGTAGGCCCCCAGGTACCTACTTATGTATAGTGCTTGCAGCTTCGAAGAATGCGACAATTTCAATAATTCCCCTTAAAATGTTGACATCACATATACAATGTTTTAAATCCTGTCTCTAGAACTTCAATTAATTACTTTTTCATCAAATTTATATTATCATATGATTACTATTTCAAATTAGATAAATTTACATTTTACAGACAAAAGTAACTAGATATATACCTATATATATACAAAAAGGGGAACCATAATTATAACACGGCATTTAAATTACTGCAAAGATAAACTAACTGCTAACAAAGCTGGCAACATTACATTAAAAAACATACTGGTTGAATTGAGAAACTCCTCCTTTTTTGAACTCGGTTTTCATAAAAAATAATAGAACCACTAAACCTAAATTGTATAAAAAAATAACTAGTTATATTTACAAAAAAGGGAACCATAAAACACGGCATTTAAATTTCTGTAAAGATAAACTGCCCAAAAGGCTGGCAACATTACGTTAATAGTTAATAGCCAAACCTACTGATATTAATTACTAATTAGGTTTACCTTGAGTTGACCTACCCGTATGACACCTAGCGTACCTTTAGGTACCTACTAAATAAACTGCGTATACTGAAATTGGTAATGCTAATCTTTTACTTCCTAAAGCGTAATAACACTTAACAAACTTGTATCTGTTCTGTGACTATTTTAAGTCTATTTAAATTCTGTATTCTTTTGAGATGTTTCTGATACTGTGTTTAATTGATTATATAAATAAATTATGTGCATAAAAATTTCATTCAATTTTCATTTATAATGTCGAATGAAGTACATAATTTTACTTTTGCTACTGTTACATAAAAGCATTTATTATGCACAATTTTCAGTTTAGCAATTCAACGTATAAATGCTGCCAGTATTATGGGGACTTTTCTTTTCAAGGATGGTTTAGATTAAAGTATTTTTAAGTTTTTTTGTTTTAATATTAACTTAAGTTTTCAGTTATATTATTTACTATGTTTTTAAGTTAAATTAAATTTACTTTTGTTACTTTATGTAAATAAAAACGCGCATATTTTATATGATTTTTGCAATGATGTTTTACCAAAGATGACGTATATTCATACTGCGAAGTGCTCAGATTTTGTTCCTTTACGGCATAAACATACTTACTGCGACAGGCAATACGATACAAATAATTTAGAAAAGGATAGCTATATGTTTAGACTTGCGCTTGAAATACGCGTCGCAACGAAAATTACTACAATTGCCTGAATTTTGCCGCCTCAGTTTCCGCGCGCTTGTGCCACATCTACCTCATATAAACATATAATATCATTGGATTTTTGTACATATTAAGGCGTCGCTATGTTAAGTTTTTCCTTTTACAATACTACATTGTTATAGAGATATAGATATAGGTGGACTATATCTATATCTCTATAACAATGTAGTCGAACCTACTTGAACTGACGCAATTTTATAATAGTAGGTAGTCAAAGACTAGAAGATTCAAAGATGAACCCAGTCAAACAGCATTGCCCATAGCTACTCCCACCAGCTTTAAAACACCAGTCTCACAAAGACTTCCGCTGTCCAAGGCATCATAGTTGATTATACAGTGTCTCATGTTTCCAAGGCATCACAGGCTAATGCAATATAATATTGGTGCCCTTCCCAGCCATTACCTGCGGTGGATTATTGAAATAAATCGAGTCTCATCAGCGAAATGCATAGTTTGCGCGTCGCCGTAGTCCCATTAGGCAAATTGGGTTTCTGGATGGCATAGGTAAGGGTTTTGTTTACTTGCTGGAGAAACAACCATTCAAAGCAATCGCAGGGTGCACTGCCATCTTCTGTTAAATATTTTCTGTGTTGGTTTTATTTTTTATTGGTCTAGGCTTTGACCACTATCTCACTGAATGTTCAGTTACGATGTAGTCGAAGAAATACACGCAAGACCTAGAACGCTTACTGGCTCTCAAGAATTTGCCTGAACACACTATGTGATTTATGACAGTTTTTTAAACTTGAGGGTGGTTTGGTGGCTAGCCGAGCACCCTACTCGAGATGACCCTACCACCATTCTGGGAATTTGATAACAGTGTTCCTCAGCTTGACAGCCGACGTTCCTACCGCTGTGCTATCATCGCTCTATTAAGAAAGTAATAAGCGAGAAGCTTTTCTTTTTTTTCACAAATACTTATTTATTATTCATCCATCGTTTTATACATTCGCGCCTGTAGAAACAATCAATTTCTAAAATACATTTCGATAAATAATATATATTATATTTATTTAAAATAAGAATCTGTGCCAAAGTACTTCACACCATGCCACATAGCTCTACCACAGACTGTAATGCACCTTTCACAAAGAATGTATCTATAGATAGACTATAGCTATTGTATACTCTCAGTCTGTGCTCACAGTCGACTTCACGGAAAATCGATGGCTGCAAGGTCACACGGTTCAAGGTCAAACAAATTGTTTACTTTAAGAGTTCTCGTTATTGCATGGATCATATTATACCCTTGCGTCCTTGGGATAGTATCAAGTGCTCGGTGCGACCGCTCTGCAAGTCCGTAATACTTAACTTCCAAAATTGGGTAAAGAAACTAGTTTCTTTTATAAAAAACTTTTTTTTTTATAATGTAGAAAAAGTAAACTGATACTTAGATTGTACTTTTTTCCAATAGCAGAGTACCTATAATTTCGCTTGTCTTCTGTGACGTGTGTTAATGCAGGCAATAGTTAGTCAGTTTCAAAAATAAACTTATTGAAGAACATTATCCACAATAAAAATGCAAAACCACTCAATGTGTAAAATAATACAAAACTTTTCGCCAAGAAGTCAATAAAATGTATTAATATTTCACTTTTATTGGTCAACTATATTAAACTTGTGTATAACTTCGAACAAACTTTATTTTAAGGATAAAGTTATAAATTGGTAATTTGAAATGCAACATTTGCAACCTGCTCCCGCCATCTATCGAAAATGTTAGGAACTTACAAGAAGTGAACGTATTTCAAAACTTTATTTGCATATGAACTATTATCATTGTTCCGTAAAGTAATTTGAAATAATGTTATATGTATTCTACGACATAAAATTATGTATTTAGTATTTCAGATTAAATATAGCTTAATGATTCTGTACACACAATATTTATATTATATTCCATACAAATTAGTTTATAATTCAAGTTTACATACTTTCATTACTTACTAAACAAACCTATAATAATTATAAGGGCAGTTACATAGTTATTATTTTAAAATATGAGAATGACACTTACATCTTCTTATTAAAAAACACAACTGTTTGAAAATGAAGGCAACTTTTCTACGTTCAACCTTTTTTTAATACTGTATAGATCTCCCCCCTCCGGTGAAGCTGTAAATGCCGGTAGAGGCAAACAGCATTAGTCCGTTAGAAAAAAATTGGTTGTCTGTAAAGTCGGTTTACGGACGATAGATTTACGTGATAACGTCATAATCATTTATGACTTCGACTTCGACTTCGACTTTGACTTTGACTTTGACTTTGATTATTTTATGTAATACAAAACTCAGGTGGAACGTTACTATTTTTCATGAGTGTTGCTGGTATTCATCAATTTATAAAACGTTATCACGTCAAAAAAAAAAGCAATAGATCTAGCGTTTGACCACTATCTTACTTAATGGTCAGTGACGATCTGGTCGAAGATGTTATCACGACCTAGAATGCTCACTAGCTCTCAAGGACTGCAGCCTGAACACACTATTGTTTGGTGACAGTTTTTCAAACTTATACCTTAACATAGGTGTACCAAGTTAGTTTAATTTTATTTTGCAATTAGAATAAAATGAATAATTACCTACTGATAACAATTTCAGCTTATCTGGCGGAACAATAACATCATAGATAAGAAACCATTCTTGGGTATACCCAATTACAAGTAAACGTGAAGAGAATGACCACCAGGAAATCCTTCGATTTGAAGAGAATGGCCATTAGAGTAAGAAAACGTCATTTTGTACGTATAGTTGACAGGTCTCTCCGATTGTCAATTGTTTAGTATTAGGTGACGTCACGAACCAAAGTAGCACTGAGGCTAGTTTTAACGTGCAAAGTGAAAATGGAAAATTTAAAGGTTATAAACATATCGGTTTCAAAATATTTTTTTTAAATTCTACCTCTTCAAATTATAACCGAAAATAAATCCCTTTCATGAAATAATAGTGTAATACCGTACCGTTCTCAGTAATATCATTGCACTGACGGTAGTAAATCTTTGCAATACAAGTTCCTTTTTTGACGTGATAACGTTTTATAAATTAATGAATGCCAAAATGAAAAATAGTAACGTTCCGCGTAACGTTCCACCTGAGTTTTGTATTACATAAAATAATCAAAGTCAGTCAAAGTCAAAGTCAGTCAAAGTCAAAGTCAGTCAAAGTCAATGTCAAAGTCAAAGTCATACATGATTATGTCGTTATCACGTAAATCTATCGTCCGTAAACCGACTTTACAGACAACCAATTTTTTACACATTTAAAGAGTCAATTGAAGAGGCGTGAATTATTAGACTCCACAGTACGCATATACATAAGTTTATATGAGAGGTATATTCGAGTGAAAAAAGCAATCGCAAGAACAGCGAACCAATCAATCAATCCGGTGATTTATCAATCAAACTGACGGATCCAGTGACAAGAGCAAACCGCCCATTTATATAAAAGTTATGACTGACATTTAAATTAATAAAATTGTTCATTAAAAGTAATGTCATTAAATAAAAAGGCATAGTTCATTTATCATTAATCCCACGCACGTTGAGAGTTCAATTGATTGTGTGCTCGCAATCGTGGGCTTGGTACATTTTGGATAAAGGATTTTCACGAAACCAATTGGCCAGTGCTGAGTGCTAAGTATCAGATAAACAGATATAGACACTTTTGTTCATACATATTCAATTATAAGTCAGGATCAGATAAACACATAAAACGGATGGATATTTTTGTTCATACATATTCAATTATAAGGCAAATACCACATAAATAGTTAGTTAGCTACATTGTCAAACAATGTCAATAGAAGAACGGTTGACAGTCGCCGTGGCGCAGAGGTCAGAGTCAGTGACATGACTTCTGTGTCTCCGGGACCATGGGTTCGAATCCCGGCAGGGGCAAACATTTATATGATGAGTTTTGATGTTTGTCCCGGGTCTTGGGTGTTTGTGTGCTGTGATTGTGTGTTTCCATGCCTCTCGCGACACAGGGAATCCTGGTGCAAGGAACTAAGTGTGATAAAAAAAGAAATGAAATTAAAAAGATACTAATAATAGTTCTATTGTTTATAAAACTAGTTACAAGAATGCATTGCCGTAATGGAGTGCATTAAAGTGTATACCTACAATATAATATATAGATAGATAGAAAACTCTTTATTTTCACACTATTTCAAAAACACACACAAAGAAAACAAACAAACAGATATAAATACAGTGATACAAAGGGCGGCCTTATCGCTTAAAGAGATTTCTTCCAGGCAACCAAACATACAGGAATTGTCATAAATTTTAAGTAATATATTGTACCTATACAATATATTCATATTATGATATTATTGACTAGAAATACACAATATAACTTGCTATTTTGTCAATCTTTACCCGCCAAGAACTCTTGAGAGTGATTTGAAATAGTTTAATATTTAGTTCTGAGTGAGGTAATGAAGGACAAAGATATGCCCATCAAGGCAAAAAGAAAAATATTTGAGACATGTATACTTCCATGCTTATCTTATGGATGTCAAACATGGGCACTAACTGAGCAACAACTCAAAAAAATACAAATATGCCAAAATGGAATGGAAAGAAGCGTGTGTGGAGTCAAAAGAAGAGATAAGATAAGATTAAAAACTATAAAGACAAAAACTAAATTTAAAAATATACAAACCGTGTACAAATATCTGAAATGGAGATGGACAGGACACATGCTAAGGGAACCAATAGAGAAATGGACAAGACTAGTTACAGAATGGTACCCACGTGATAGCAAAAGGAACAAAGGTAGGCAAACTAAACGTTGGGAAGACGACATAAAACAGACTGTTGGGCCAGAATGGACACGCATTGCAAAGCAAAGAATGAAATGGAAAGCCTTAGAGGAGGCCTTTGTCGAAGGACAAGCTGTAAAAGAAAAACCGGTTGCCGATACAAATACATAATTTATGTATTTTTGTAGTTTAAGTACTTTGTATTTATGTAGTTTTAGTAATTTAAGTAGAGAAGAAGTAAATTTTAGCTAGTGCTAATTTATAACTACTCCATGTTTAAAGTACAGCAATAAAGGCTTATTTATATATTATTTATTTATATTAATATTTAGTTCGCTGGTAACAGAAAGAGACAGTAGACTATAAACCTGAGGGCCCATAGCATTGGGTAGTTTGACTGACTAAATCTGTACACTTACTTTTTAGAACTAAACAATAAATAATTAATTTTAATATCTCCACCTATTGCTACTGATTATTCTTATTATAGATTAATGTAATTCCTTATTTGTAATATGAGTAAATGTGTAATACTACTAGTAGTATTACACATTTACTAAGTAGTCCACGTGGGTGAAACCGCAGGTCTCAGCTAGCTGAGACCCTCGGTTTCACCCACGTGGACTACCTACTGTATTCCCGTCAACGTACATGTTTTCAGATACAAATTAGCCTATGTGCTATTCCAGAATATAACCTATCTCTAAGCCAGATTTAATACAGATACGTATAGCCGTTTTGGCGTGATTGAGCACGAAGCATTCAAACACACAAACTCTAAGATATGTTATTATTAAAATTATTTAGTTAAATTTAATTAATAGTTATTATTTTAAATTGATCTGGCTATTCAAACGCATGTCTATCAAATACCTTAATTAGAAAAAGTATTTTTTAAATCCTTTTATGTGGCATTGACAATAAAAGCTTTTTATCTTCATATTTTTTCGTTGATGTCAATATCCTAAGCCTATCAACAGTTCAGGCAAAGATTTACACGTTGATAATTTTTCAATTGATTGACTTAGATGCTAATAACCCTCAGCCCTCAGTTTCTAATGTCTAAATGCGTCTATCGAATTTGCGGAAAAACTTAATTTATTGATATTGACGAAAGGTTTCCATAAACAAAGGGTTCAAAATATTCCCGTCTATAGTTATTTATGTTAACAAATTGTAATGAACTAAACACTATCACAATCTAAGCGTGTATTTCTCCACGCCTATAAAAGGACAGAATTAAAATAACAGCGCAAAATTATAATTGCGCACAAATTATTGGGTGCAAAATAACACGCGAGCGAAGCCGCAGGCGTCTGCTATCTGATGCACTCGTCGACAACGCAAGTGATGAGTGGAGTGATACGGGGAGGATAGCTTTTGAATTATGAACGCGAGTGTACTCGTCCTGATGTATCGCAACTAATACATTTTTAACCGACTTCAAAAAAAGGAGGAGGTTCTCAATTCGACCCGTATGTTTTTTTTTTGTTACCGCATAACGTCCGACTGGGTGAACCGATTTTGATCATTTTTATTTAAAAGCTGGTGCTTCCCGTGTGGTCCCATTTAAATTTTATCAAAATCGGACGAGCACTTTTAGAGTTAAGAGTCAAAAACTGAAAAATGCGTGCTTATACCTACACGATATTATACCGCATAACTTTCGACTGGGTAAACCGATTTTGATCGGGTTTTTTTATTTGTAAGCTGGTGCTTTCCGTGTAGTCCCATTTAAATTTCATCAAAATCGAACGAGCACTTTTTGAGTTACAAGTCAAAAACTGAAAAATACGTGCTTATACTACACGATATTATAGTAGCGGGTGAAGACATCGGTGAACATACCTACACCACAATGACAATTGATCCCATGAGTAACAAAGGTCACTAAAAAGAGTTAAAAAAAAAATTATTTACCAAAAAATGGAACCGACTTCAACACTCAAAAGTATGAAATAACTTGTCGAAGTCGGTACCATGAGCACAATATTTTGACATCAGTTACTTTTAAACTATCATGTTACCGACTTCAAACAAGTTATTTCATACTTTTGAGTGTTGAAGTCGGTTCCATTTTTGGGTAAACATTGTTTTTGTTTTAGTTTATTATAGCGGTTTTAATTTACTTATACTTATACCTACTCTCTGTCATAATTATTATTCGTAACGTTATTAATTCTGACGATGTCAATCCTCTTTCATTGGCTTCCCACCTCCACTTGACGTATCAAGTTATCACTATCAACTTTCATGGTAACTGACGTCAGCAATTTAAATTTTGTTCTAAAACAAAATGCAGCGAGCATTTTGTTTTTTGTCAGCGTGTATCGGTAAGTGTTTATCTCTATGGGATAACTGAGGGAGGACTAAGACTGAAATCTATACTCGTATTATACCTTACTTGGCTCAGTCTTTGAGTCGAACTTTGCTAAGGAAATACTACGTCACCATCTTCCTCTTAAATTATCTAAAACACACACCAATATTGGTAGTTCTACCAAGTTTCCACATACAGGTGATCTTTTAGCGGGAATGCGGGCGGGTGCTTCTTTTCCCTCGCGTCGTTTATACACTTCTTTCTGTTTCATAAAATACCAATTACCTAACAAAGACTAGATACATACCTACAAGACATCGGTTCCGAAAACCACGACAATGGAACCTTTTTAGCAATCTCCGAAAATTTAAACTACACCTCACGCGTCTTATCAGTAGGGTACAACACCCATTGTACGCTCACGGTCGTAATAAACATTTATTATCTATGTGTCTCACATACGGTCACCTTTAAAAAAAACCTTTAAGAGTGCCGACATGGTTTCGCAGTAATTTGTCATTACAGCCATTGTAAGCATATTTTGAAGCCTTTGGGCTTCACTTGCAGGTTTTGCATTGTTTCCATTAATTTTTAGTTTTAAAGCGAGTTGCCAATGTTTCTTGTGAATATCTATAGTGTTGGTACATAATGTCTGGCATTCCAAGAAGTGAAAATATATATTTAAATGTATATATATACTAGATGAGCATCGTAAGACATCGTCTCAAATTTGGTTTATTATCAGGATTTTTATAGCGCATCGTGATTGATACTATCGTAGAATTCGTTACGTCAGACAAGTACCAATCGTCAACTCTGAGTTTCATTTATATCTATATTTCTTGGGATCTACTCGATTTGAGAATGAAGCCGTACTGTGCCATTAGCATTTAGATATTTTCACGCTTATATTAGTAATAATTCTGACGCATATAGATACGTATAATAAAGTGCAAGGAAAATGCACATGTTGTATGAAGATACTCCGATGATGAAATATATGTGTGTGTGTGTGTGTGTGTTTTCTTAAAAAGCGTGAGTTGTTGTGGGAAATATTATATAAAAATAAAATATATATTAATGTAATAAAAAATAATTATAAGTAAGTATTGTTTAACACGGGATTCGCACCATGATTTTGATTTACTTGAATATCGGGAACTCAATCAAAATCATGGTGCGTATCCCGTGTTAAACAATATTTAAATTATAAATAAGGTTTCGGTCCAGTTATTACAATCATACAAACTAAATGTACGATTACTACCTATTATCAGTGTGTGATGGTTAAGTAGATATATCTGAAACATTTGTTTGGCATTTTATCGGCAACTTGAAAATAAAAATCATTGTTTGCGAAATGGAACAAGTTAATAAGTATATATTTAAGTTAATAAATAATAAATTTTACGATTAAGAATTGAAAATTTGATTTTTACTTGGTATGTGTGATTATGTTATATATGTTTTTTATCTTGCAGAATTTATGTTGAAGAGAAAATGGTATGCATTTATTTAATTTAAATAATTTGGCTATGTCTAAAATCCTTATCCAGCACTTCCCACAAGTCACATAGGTAATAAAGTTCCCCAATGTATTCTCGCAGTTGAATTCACTTAGGAATTTTAAAGAATATTAACTTGGTCGGTACCTACTGCGGAAAACAATCTACTTTTTATTATTGTAATAAGTATTTTAGCTAGCGTACACGAAAAACAAATTATTTATCATAGCTGCAATAAAATACGCACTATGGAAATGTCTATTGTCTAAATGTTGTGGTTTGAGATATACCGCGCGGTGACAGACGTAGGTATTATCGGCAGTCCTTGTAATAGAACTCGGTTCGCTTCGCTTCAGATTCTTCGGGTAAGAAACCATAAACATAACCCAATATGTCAATCGATACGAATTTGAATCGGCTTTGAACTTTACTTTGTAGTGTCATAATATTATAGTAATAATAAATTATAGTGGGGACTTTGTAGAATTTACAAAGTATACTCATGGAGGTGTATAGTTTACTTAATAGTATACAAGCAAATTACAGACATGTCTACTGCATTAAACTTAATAATAATCTGTGCACGTGTCAAGAATGTAGCAAATCCTTCTAAAAATAACAAAAATGTCGCCCTCGAAGGGATTAAAAACCGCCAAATCATGGTCCAATTACGCGCCGCCCTATTGTTTAATTTCGAACAATTACCTGACTAGACCGGACTCTAGTTAAAGCGAAATATTTTTGTACTGTTTTTTCCCAGGTAGATTAGGGTTATGTGACGCCTTTTCTACCCCCTCTACTTCGTCGGCTTCTCTAAAACTTTAACACTTGTGTCACGGGATAATCCAGATTAGTCTTGTCGTGGCCGAGTAATCTTACTGACGACACTTTCGTGATCCGTGCCGGGGACGCTTACCCTAGTCTCAAGTGTGTTTTCGTAGCTTAGAACTTAAGATCTCCTTGGAATTGATGGTGACATTTTCTTAGACAGTTAATACTAAAGTTGTTTGAGTTGATATGAGTGATTTTAGTGAATATTTATGCGAGTTTAGTGAGAGTCATTTAAACAACTTGACACAGTTTGTGAAACGTTGGTGGGAGGATGATTATTATAAGGTTAGTCGTAACTCTTTTTACCCTAATTCATGCAGGTTCATTCTGGTGTCAACTAGTTTGTCACCGTACATTGTATCATATACCTATGTGTTTTAATATTAAAACATATTAATTTAATTAATTTAAACATAAGAAAACTGTAACGTTGCAATCTCGTAGGGGCCGTGAAATCGTAATAAAAAAGTTATCTAAGATAACCTTTCTATATCGAAGTTAATTAAGATCACCTAGTTATCTAAGATAACTAAGTAAAAAAAAAAAAAAAAAAAATTAAATTAAATATGCAAAATGACCATTTAAGTATTGCAAGTTAATCCTATGTAAAGTAAACCTCACTGAGAAAAGCCAAGTATTAGGCTCTCTCCGTAACTTGGTTCGGGACACGGACTTTTTTTTTTTACTTCTAGTATTAGTAGACTATAGGTCTCTCATGATACGCCGAAAGTATCATGTCAATTTAGCAATTTTTATATACAAGAGCATCATAACGATATGTGGGACAGTTTAAGAAAATCTATTTATGGGCAGATGCGAATTTCTCTTAAAATTGTGTACAGTTAGTATTTATTTCTCACTAGCTGCGCCCCGCGGTTTCAGCCGCGTGGACTATGGATTTCTCGCTACCACATTTTCCCCACGGGTGCCAGTACTTTTTTCAAAAACCTATGTGCTTCTCCAATATACCTATCATCTTTCTATGTACCAAAATTTATTCATATTGGTTGAGTATGTTCAGCCGTAAAACGTTACAGACAAACAAAGCTTCTTTTTTATTTATAATGTTGTTAGATATACATAAAAAGTATATAGTTAATCTAGGTTATAAAGTACCTTCGGACGGCAAAGCGACATCCATACACGGTAGACGTTTCAACTTGTCGCACGAAGCGTTTTGCTTCCACATTCATAGTGCGTACAGCTAATGAGTGGAATTCATTGCCTAAATATCTGTTTCCGCATGAATACAATCTAGGTGTACTGTCTTCAGTCACGAGTGAATAGGTATCTTCACCGCATTACTTAACATCAGGTGAGATGGCGTTCAAACGCTTGCCTATACGAAGTAATAAAAAAAACATTCCGAATTTCATTCAAATTTATGGAACTCGTTGCCCGAGTCTGTGTTTCCCGATATGTATAATCCTGGAGTCTTCAAGTCGCGAGTGAATAGGTACCTTCTAGGATTGCGTGATAAATCCTAGACAACGTCATCACTTAACGTCAGGTGAGATAGTTGTCAAACGCAAACTTATAATACGTAAAAAAAAAAAAATTAAGCCGTCGAGGCGCGAAAAGGTAACCAACACACCAAAGTTTCGCATTTATAATATTACCTAGTGTGATACACGTTTTTAGCATACGTACTCCACGCGAGCGAACCCGTGAGCGGTCCAACTAGTAAGTTATAAAGTCAATAACAACATTTTTTCACGTCACGATCGATCGTCGACCTTATAGGTTCTACTCTAATATTCAATACTATCAGTGTCATTTATCAAATCCCCTACAGAGTAACGCCCCTTCTAAAAATCTCCGATCAATATTTGACCTATGGCTTATCCAATTATTATTTAATACCATGACGACGACGCCAACGGGCTTAAGGCTCAGATTAAGATAGTCAAGACGCACCTTAGGTAAGGCTGTGTTATGAACATATATAAAGTGTAATAATACTCAATGATATCTATTATCAAAAAAGGAAGATGGAGCACTGGCCCCTCGGGCTTGGACCACATCAATTCGGTGCATGCACCTAATTTGTTTTAAGTGCTATCGGGCCGGCGGTGCGGCAGTGCAGAACGTATGGTACTCACTAAATATTTTTATAATTAAGCAATAATAATAATTTCATGTGTTCTAACAAAATGCACAAATAGCTCTCCTACTGCTAAAACTATATAACAAATAGGTGTGAATTTGCCTAATAATATATAAATGCGAAAGTTTGTATGGATGTTTGTAACTCTCTCATGTCTAAACGGCTGGATAGGTTTGAATACAATTTGGTATGGAGATAGCTTTACCCTTGACTAACACATATGATTATTTTAATTATCAGAATCATCACTGTTTTTCATCACCACGCGGGTAAAAGTGCGGGGCGCAGCTAGTCCACCCCTATTTCAACACCCAGCCAGTCTCAAACATATTAATTAATTTATTTTATTCTTTTCATTATAAATGTGTCAAAATTTGATTGCTCCTTTCGAAATCCGTCGAAGATGGATCAGACAGACGGCAGTGCGACATCCATACTTGATAGACGTTCCAACTTGTCGCACAGATGTTATTGCTCACACATTCATAGTGCGTACAGCTGTCGAGTAGAATCAAGGAGTACCTACAGTCTTTTAGAGCGGTGTATGGAAAACATTTTTTAATAGTTTTCAAACTCAAACATTAATTTTTTTCATAGCTTGTAATTTATTACCAATAAATTAATGTATTCTCGCAAGTTAGATCTATATGATTAAACAAAAAATACGTTCATGCCAACGTGCTATAGAAAGAAGTATGCTAGGAATTAAGCTTAGCGATTAAATCAAGAGCAAAGACATTCGTAAGAAAACCAAATTAATAGACGCAGAACGTCACGCACAACAGCAAAAATGGAGATGGGCTGGTCACATCGCCCGCAGAACAGACAAGAGATGGACTAAACGAGTCACTAAGTGGAAGGGACCCAGTAGAAAAAGGAATAGAGGAAGACCTAAAGATCGATGGGCCGATGAAATAAAAAACACAGCCGGCGAAGACTGGATGACGAAGGCGGCAAATCGAAAACTATGGAAACAGTAGGAGGAGGCCTATATCCTGAGAGGAGCCATGCCCTAAATACACACTTTTTATTTATTTTGTAGTCCAAATTCAATGTAATGTGCATGGAAATAAAAAGGCTTTATTATTATTATTAATGTATTCACCTGCTTCGTAATTTCAAACGAATGCAAACTAACGTAACAGCTGTGATGTTTAGGTATTTAGTATATTTGTTATGGAACATCTTCACATTTATTGAGACCGATTAAAAGCTATCAATAGCATCACCGAGCCTTTTACAAGGCATTCGATAACAGGTATGAACTTATATGACGCAGGACCGTTTATTGTCCACACTATCATTACACCTATTACATTAACCGATGTTCGTCAGAAATATGAGGCATCTAAATTGTATCAAAAACCCTTCGGTCGGTTAATAAGCCATTCGACAGATTACAGTGATCACAACCTAATGTTCTGAGAGCCAATGAGTTACGAGCTTTTAATTTAAAAGTTATGAATATGTTTCGGATTTGGTTTTTGGAGTTGCCACCCTACGGAATTATAAAAGTGCTAGTTGGAGAGCTTTTATGATTCATTAGCTCGACCAAGATTTAATTGAAGCTCGGTATGAACAATTTTTATTTGACAGAAGCGATTACGTATACGAATTCCATATATAAAGTCACCTCTGTTTCCCGGAGGACTAGGCTCTTGATTCCGTCTCCTCTTTATTATTTTCATCTAATCATACCACCACGGGAAACAATGGTCTAACTAATGGATCACTTGGATGCTGCATTTCTGCTGTCAATGCAAAATGTTTCTATTTCGTATTACTTATATAAGATGTTTTATGAACAAAGACAGAGTATTTTATTTTAATTGGTGGTGTTCTTGAAGTCTACTTATTTAATGTTCAGATTCAGTCCGGTACGAGGCTGAGCCGATGCCAATAAAATACGTCAAAAATTCGTTGTCTAGTAAGTTATCATGGCGTCCTGAATCGCTGTTAAATCTATGCTTGGCTTACGCCGATTTAGTAGAGCATTTGATATGCTATATGCTAACAGAGTGTGGTAAATGACGCGGTGTGTAATCGAATTTAGAATTAAATTAAGATTGATTCAATATAGACCATTTAAAAATAGTAGGCTACCAAAGCTGTGAAAATCGGTCTTTGTGGCCACAAGGGTCGGCAAACTGCGGCTCTCGAGCCTCACGCGGCTTTTCTATAGTCAGTTGTGGCTCCCAGTTCCATAATAATACATATCAGAGACCAAATAAATTAGTATCAAAACCTTTGAACCTGCACCTGACACCCGGGTCTTAAATGCGCTGCCACCGCAGCGCCGTCTCGTCTATTTGTCAGTCAGAAGTAGAAAATAAAATATTATTCACTTACTTGACTATAATATTGAAAATACTTTGTGGCTCTTTAATGACTGGATAATTTGGCAAATTTTAACTTTTCAATGTTTAGTCTGAACAGGTTGCCGATCCCTGCTCTAGCATATTACCTTATATTGCATGCTTAGACTTAGGCTCCAAGACGGAACGATCAAATTAACGATCAAGTCAATGCAATATAGTCACCCTGTATATCATGCGTATACTACATGTATAGAAGACATGTAAGTATTAAGATAACTAATGTTCGTCAGAAAACTGAGGCATCTAAACTGTAACAAAGACTCTGATCGGTTAATAAGATCGTGGACAGATTACAGTGTCCCCATAATAATATTCTGTAACCAATAATTTGATGTAATGGTCAATCTTGCAGGAAATGACGATACGTGGATACTATGCTTAAGGATGTAAGCGTATAGGAGTTTATTAGACGGGTACACAAGTAAATTAAAAAAGGCCGTGTAAGCTGTTATTTGAATATACCTACTGGCAATTTAGTTAGAGTCAAATATTTTTCTTTTTCAACTCCACGACTTCAATAATTTTACTAATAGGTTATTTTATGCTAAAATATTGCTGAAGTAGCATAAAACTGTTAGTTTTATAGTTTATAGCTAAATGTTATTTAGCTTTAGCTTGCAATAAGACTTCATTGTAAACTAAGGCTGAAATTACAGGACACGGGTATTATGTAGTCGTTCGTGGGTTTGTTCCGCCTAGCACGATGTTAATGCAATGAACCATAAAACTCTTTAAAGCTAAAATATTTTCTACAAAATAGGTCTTATCCCTATAGTGATTAGAATGGGTTAGTGCCTTAGGGCCCCGATCCCCTAGGGGCCCGTCCCGGAGAGCCCCGATTTTGGTAAATTTGATTACGCTTTATTTTATTATTTCTTCTATTGTTTTCAAATTGTACTGTTGACACAAAAAAGGCTTCAAAGAATGATAATGTTTTTGTTTTGTGACTGTCGGCATATATTGATTAAAAATGCGGAAGACTCAGAAACGAAAGTATATTGATTTCAAAATTAAATGTGATACAAAATCATAGTTTCAATAACTAATGTATAAAATTAATATTAAACACTGCAATATCACACAATTATATTTCAAAACTGTATGTGCTTAATTTAAGATGACAATAACTATTTATAACTTTAGGCTCAAGCACAGCCGTAAAATAAATAAAGCACACCCGGTTTATGATTACAAAAATCTTACCTGAACAACAAACTAGTTAGCCTGTAATAAAACAATAGAGCCAGTACAGATAGCTAAATATATTTTACCAATATAATAATGAAATAATAACAGATTAAATATTAAATCTCTTCAGCCAAGTTCATTTGTACGGAAGGTACATCTTCTGTGGCAGAAGCAGGAACAACTTGAGCCAAGTTGTTCTTTCTTCAGGTACAGAACAGATATCGCAGGAGGACGCTGGGTCTTCAAATGATCTCTAAAACAAACAGAGGAAGGATTCATCCATTTGTGGCAGTCATATGATTGAAATGGTGATGATAAGGTACAGAAATATGTAATATTAAAAAAAATTAAGTAAAGAAATCAAGTAAGAAAATTAAGTAAAGCACATAGATGAAGTCTCAGCATCCAAATCAGGGCTTCTCATACAACTTTCACCACCATAGACGTTTGATTCATGATTCCACTGTTACGATAATTAAATTAATAGACACACACGAAATGGCCACCCACACGGCCATGATCTGCCATTGTTAAACGAACGACAAATATTGAAACAATCGCTTTGTTTGATGTCGACACTGAGCCATACAAGCTCGTACAAGCTGATGATTGTAAATCTATGTTTTATTAGCCGTCAACATACATACAAAGTCGCACAACGAGCTATGGAGAGGGCTATGCTCGGGCTATCTCTACGCGATCGAATGAGTAATCCGTAGAATAACGAAAGTCACCGTCATAGCCAAGCGGATCAGCAAGTTGAAGTGGCAGTGGGGAAGGCACATAACTCGAAGAACTTGATGATTGACAACTTGATTGACACTACGGATTAGCAAGCGCAGCATAGGACGGCATTCAGGTGGACAGACGACATGACTAATATCGCAGGTGAGGCTAGATGTGGGCCGCTTTCAACCGGTCCTTGTGGATCCAGCAATGGACGTCCTATGGCGGAGATGATGATGATGATGATGATGATGATACAACTGTTCGTTCGCCCTGAATAAGACCTTGACTACGAGGCATCGTCTACGTTTCTTAAAAAGTAGATAACGCCTCGTCATAATAAGAAAAGTAAAATAAAGAGTGTGGGAAACAATTGGTCAATACATACGCGTCGTTCGTTTCAGTTAGTAAACTGAGTTATGGCTTTTGTAATTAAGAAATATGAGTTTGAATTTTTAAATAATATCGATATTATTCAACATATACTTTTAGATTGTGTCGCTGGACTCACCCCTTTATTATTTAGGATCAATAATCAACTTTATGTAGATTGAGATGCTAAATATCGATCTGCATCATAATATCAATTTTCAACTAAGCTCGTTAATAAATATAACGCAGTCTATGATCAACATATTATGTAAATAAGTATATATCTATTTCTACCCGAACCATTATTCGTTGCGAAAGTGATTCTCATGCGTGTCGACAGATACACTGAAACAATTAAGTATTTTACAGAAAACCTTATTCGATACCTAGTCTATAAGATAAATAGAATACGGAATGTCGAAGGCTTACATGGGTATTTATAAATAAACTGCAGTAAGTACCAACTTAAACTTATCATTATATACAAAGTTGTAATTAGTACAGTCGTGTGCATCATTTCAGTAAAGATGGTTAATAACTAGCGGATAGTTCGTTACCAGGCACGCGTTATCTAGTGACTGCCTCTCGTGAACCTAATTATAAGCCTCGGTCGCATTGTAACGTATTAACTTTTACTTGTATGCTCGAGAGAAAAAGTCTTTAAGCATTTTTGCTTGAGCATTTTTTAAATAGACAATTTTGAGTCTCTTCAGTTTATTTTGTGGTCCTACATGTGTAATCAACTTTTTAAAATACCACCTAGGAGAAGAGCTCATCAAATTTAATTCTGATTAAAAAAAATTGATTTCATTTGTTGCTGTAATATATTAGTGATACAATATTTTTCAGCGACCATATTTCCCCTCACGGTAGGCATAAATGTCCTTGAACTGTATCTTTCACCGGAAGAAAGGTAATTAAAAAGTGTAAAAAACTACCAACTCAAAAAAATTATACTAATCACATTTTTACACTTTATTACTATTTATCTTTAAAGTACATATTTGTATTTTCTTTAATTAACACGCATCGGGGTTTATCCCGCCCTCTGCCTGTGAAAAGCCGCGAGCCCCCGTAATCCGTCATCGGCTCCTGTTAAGGCCTTAATATAAAAAAAATTAAGACTAACCTTGTATGTACCTACTCGTATTTCACTTTATGGTCTATCATCATGGAAAGTGGTCGTAGGTGAAGACTTGTTCGAAAATGCGACTATCATAATAATATACTGATGGAAAGGTAAAAAAAATCTTTAAAATTTATGAGCTGACTGACAATTGAATGAAAAGTTATACTTGCCTAACATCTGCCTTGCCTAACACTTTATAAATCAGATTATAAAAAACGAACTGACTTTTGAGCCAATTAAAAAGTTATAATCGTAAGTAAAACAAATTCATATTAAATAACTTAATAATAAAAGAAATATGCGAAATTCCTGTACTAATATTTTTTTTTTTACAACATTCACACAAGGTCTTCAGGTCCCAACCTAGGCAGAGCCTGTACTATGGTAACCTGATGACTGATATATATACTTATATACATATACACACCCAGGCACAGGTCAAACAGAAATGTTCATACACTCAAATGTTTGACCTGTCCGGAAATCGAACCCGGGACCAGCGGCTCAGGAGGCAGAATGCAACCAACCGACCAGTCACATTATCAGTCAGATTTCATTTTCGTCTGGTCTGGTCCGGTACCCTTGGATAAGTCTTTCGTTTTTTAAAATTACCTCTATTCTACTCACGTCATATTTGCGTACTCGTGACCTACTTAGATGTTTTTTAATACATCTAGTGAATGTCAAGTAAAAACGCAAATACAAAACATTAAACTCTTATATACATAAATGAAGCACGAAGCGTTATGCTTCCACTTTCTTAATGCGTACTGCCAAGGATTGGAACTCGTTGCCCGAGTCTGTGTTTCCCGATATGTACAATCCTGGAGTCTTCAAGTAACGAGTGAATAGGTACCTTCTAGGTTTACGTGCTAAATCCTAGACAGCGTCATCACTTAACATCAGGTGAGACAGTTGTCAAACTCAAACTTATAACAATAATAATAAAAAAAAACATATAAGAGAGATAAAGATAACAGATTACCATTCCCAAAATAATAATGCGCCTTTACCGCGCGGCGCACCGGAAAAAATAAATTAAACATTTCCCTTAGGAAAAAAAGCTCGCTCCCAAGCGCACGTTTAAAGATCATTAAGCAAAACGACTACGCATTTTGCGCTTCACTGTACGCAAACCTGTTTACTTACTTCATGTATCATGCACTGAACAATATGGCTTGTCACGACACCGAGACGGCGAAAAACGATCAACGAGAAATGGACACTTTAAAAAAAATTACATAGTCTTCACCCCGAACGAAATTAAACCGTATATCAGCACAGTAAGGCTTAACTTTCTAATGAGGTTGAAAGTAAAAAATGCCATGAAATATGCTCGCTTGTCCATTGCTGGCGGTAGGCGTGGGTCAGATATGTGCGCAAATTTATATTTTTCACTTGGGCCATACGAAAATGATATGTTTTTAGGACGTAATAAGAGTAACTGTTGATGTAGCATTTGCGGGTCGGTGACCCCGGGCGGTTTAACGTTTTGACTTTAGACGACTTTTTGTGTGATTTTTTTATCTGTTGACAGATTCTCGCTACATTCCCACAGTGGTCTCTGACATTCCTTATAAGAATATTAAGGCTTTACCATTTGCTAAATTGACAATTATGAGTCTTTTAGCTTATTTTGTTTAAAATATCTACTTTAAAAAATACTATTCATGAGAGCAGTTCATGCAGGGTTAATTCTGATTGAACATAATTTTATTTCATTTCCTAATTTATCAGGTAAAATTTATTTTCGGCCGACCATATTTATCTTTTATCAATAATTCTCGCGGTAACAACAGATGTTTTACAAATTAAAAAGTCTAAAAATGTGATTAATTTTTCGCAGTCGTGGGTCATCTGTAAAGTACAAATATGTAATATTTTATTCAACGTGCACCAGGATTATTCCCGCCCCGTCTGCCTGTAAACACCCACAGCCTCTATAATGTCATCGGCACCTCATAAACCCTTAAGATACAATAGTATACTATTGTAAGCTATGAAGTATTTAAGTGGTATTTGTCTTCACTATTAACGGAGCCTTGTTTAAAATCGTTATCCTTTTGGAGAATTTATCACATTTCGCACCAATGCGTTTCAAAATGTTTATCGCTTTTGATAGCTCACACATTTAGCTTAGGTAGTTAAAAAAATAAAATCGCGATAGTTGAATGAAAAGTTATCGATTTAACGTTAATTTGGGCCTATTTATAACTATTTATTCTGAAATTATAAACTGCGTCTAGCGGTTTCACCCGCGTTGTGATGATGATAATGATGATAGTAAAAAGTAGCCTATGTGTTATTCCTTCAAATATTTGAACATAAGTTCTTCCTAGTATATGGTTAATGCGATACACAATAAAAACTCTTATTCCAGGGTGTCAACTACAGCTACTCCATACCAAATTTCATCAGAATTTGTCAAGCACTTTGAGCGTTACAAACAAGCTCGCATTTATTTTCATTAGTAAGGATACCTAAATAGATGACATAGGTGTGGCATAAATATCGTTAACGACCATTTTAACAGTAAGTTACACATGCATTGTTGAAAGACAATCGATAGATACTCAATTAGATTAAATTTTGACATACTTGTATGGCATTTCATAAAAACAGATGAACTCGAAAGACTAGAAATTACTAAACATAACATCTTAAAGACGTCTTTCCAATTACTTTTCTCTTCCAGCTTCAAATTAACCCTTACAAATAGCTATAAAAACTTTACAAGTTTGAATTAAATACCTAAATAACAACTACACCAAAAGAAAATTACATTCAAAACGATTCAAACAAAACGTTCTATAATGTTGCCATGTCTCAGACGTATACTTTTCTTAAACGACACTTTATTATCTCATGTTTATCCGTTTTGGTACCATTAGAAACGAACGTAATATTTTTTGTATAATTGCCAGAGTCGAAATTGCCCCCGACGCGCCACGCCGCCAAACGACAATTTAATTTTCCCGAGAAATGGGGTAATGATATGGCAACCCCGCCGGTTACACGGTATAATCGAGTGACAAACTGTTTTAAACAGCCGTAATCAAAGCGATTGTATCACGAAAGGGTCGGCGCCACTGCAGTTTAAACTTTGATTATTGAACCGATTGTAAAATCAGTCACAGAAGTGGTGAGGTCCTTTTTAACCTCCGACTCAAGAAGAGGGGTGTTATTAGTTTATAAGTTTACGTGTCTGTTTGTCTCTCTGTGGCATCGTATAGCTCCTGAGCGAATGGACCGATTTAGATGCGTTGTTTTTTGTTCGAAAGCTGACGTGATCGATATTGTTCGTAGCTACCTTAGATTCAAAGGTAGCTACAATTTATAAATATCTATTGTAACTAAAAATGTCACGAGCGCACATACATAGAATAAGAAGAAGTAAATTAAGCTCTATATAAATGTGAATTAATAAATTTATCTCTGATTAAAAGTGAATTTGAAAGAGTATAATTTCGTGTAATTTGACGGGTGCAGTGGTCAGTGATATGACTTCTGCGTCTTCGGGACCCTGGGTTCGAATCCCGGCAGGAGCAAAAGTTTGTGCGATGAGTGTCAATGTTTGTCCCGGGTCTTAGGTGTTTGTGTGTGTCCATGCCTTCCGTAACATAGAGAATCCTATTGTGGGGGTTTGGGCGTGATAAGAAATTAAAAAAGGTTTACTGAGAGCTGTAATATCAATCGCAGAATTCACGAGTTCAGTAGAAACTCATCTGCTCTCATTGAAAAAAAAAACGTTTTGTGCCGTAATCGCATTTTAAGCCATTACCTACATTCGGCATAAACCATAGGATACAATCAACAGCTAAGATTTAATTGTAAACATAAATTATTGTATTTACACGTTACATTCATAAGATTAATGTAACGGCCCTTGATCCATTGTAGATTTATTTTTTCGGTTGTCTGCAATAAAGCGAAACATTGATTATCAAGAATTAATCTTAGAATTAAGAAATTAACACCTTTTACAATAATAAATACACGATATAGTTCAATGCGGAATCTATTTTTTTGGATTTAGATAAGTGCCCAAATTAAATGGAATTTAAGTTTGACATCAGCGGCTCACCCTTAACGGCTAAATGAATAGTAATTTAGTTTTGGAATGAAATCGTTCCAAACACGCGACACCAAACCACTTTTCTATTCTCGACTCGAAACCGTCATTTTACACAATTTTACCCAATTGCTCTCCGTTCTCGGAATTAATTTGATATTAGCCTTTGAAAACGCAAGGTGTGGTTTTGTTATAGCCTTATACTTATATTGAAGAGGCAATCGAATAACCCGTGGTTAGGGGCTTGCTCTAGACTCGGTAATCCCTTAGAATTAAAACTTATTCGTACATAATTTGTTAAATTAAACGTTTTGTAAGATTGTTTGTAGCTCGCTTGAGGTCAGACAGGACATTTTCAACGGACATTAACATGTCTGACTCGTTATGTTATGCCAATTATAAACATGGCTAATTATAAGTTAGTAGGCGCTAATGCACTGTTTGCTAATCGTAATGGCACTGAAACGTGTGTTAAACTACAACCATTACAACTATTTTATAAACTTGTAATTAGGTACAAATATGTTTATTTCGAAATATGCCCATTGACCAGATTAAAATAGAGATTGCCTTGAACTAAAATTTTACTTTTATTGTTACAGGAATCGAGCAGCGCGGAGAGATGGAATGGAAGAGGTCCAGAACACAACATGGCTCTGCAACAAATTCTCAAACTTCAAGAAGCCAGGGCCCTTCACAAAACTTCTCTCCTACCCATCTACAAGAAGAATGGTCTTCCTTCTCCTCCCGGAAGCAGCCATGAATACGATAGCAGGAATCAAGACCACTCTGAACCTAGAGTAGTAGAATCGAATCTTGAAACAGAATTCAGAAAACTCATGGAACAATCTGGGAGAGACAAACGCACTGATGAGTCTCTAAAATATCTACAGCACATGATGGAAGCAAAACAACATTATGAATATCTAAAACAATTGCAAGAGAAAGATTTGAGGAAAGGCTCAGAAGATAGAGTAAATGTTAAGAAAGAAACGCTGTCACCGAGCAATAATCCAAATTCTCCACCAATTAGAAATCTATCGCCTCCGAACAGAGTTTCATCTGCTGAAGCATCTCCAAATCACAGCGTGCGACTATCTACCTCATCCAGTCCACTGTCCACCACCAGTCCGATCAATTCATCACCTTTAAGTCATTTGCAAAACATGCAGCCTTTTGATTTTAGAAAAAGCAAGTTAAGTGAACATTTAGAAAAAGAAGAAGCTCGTAAGGCGCATGAATTACAATCTGCTGAAAAGGCAACAATGGATTTGATGAGAAGTCAATTTTTCAATTTTTCTTTACCAGGACATATTCCAATGCCACCAATGTCAGTGCCTTCTTCATTCAGTCACCCAGCTGCAATGGTAGCAGCTTTGAGTCAAAATCCTATGGGATTAGCCTCACTTCAGGCGCTTTTACCCCAAATGTCGGCTAAACCAGTTGAAGGTCCTGAAAAAAAGTGTAATAGTATCGCAAGTAAATCGAGGCAGGAAGAACAGAGATCAGAAGACGTTAATGCTTTGAATCTAAGCAAAGATGCCTACTCTGATCCTGCTCCACACTCAAGAAATTTAATGCTAGGAAAATGTTTAAGCCCACCGAAAAGACAATGGGGTGCAACTCAACTGCCTCTTAATCTTGGTACTCATTTTATTAATCCTGCTACTGGAAAGAAACGAGTTCAATGTAATGTTTGTTTAAAAACCTTTTGTGATAAAGGGGCCCTGAAAATCCATTTCTCAGCGGTTCACCTACGTGAGATGCACAAATGCACTGTTGAAGGGTGCAGTATGATGTTTAGTTCTCGGAGATCTAGAAACAGGCACAGTGCCAACCCGAATCCGAAATTACATTCACCTCATTTAAGAAGAAAAATATCTCCTCATGATGGACGAAGTTCTCAATCTCATCCAGTGCTGATTCCTCCACATGCTGCCGGTTTAGGTTTGCCACCTGTGATGAATCCAATGCACGCTTTTAGTTCTTATCCACTTCTGAATACACCACAAAGCATGAGACAATTTCCTCCCAATATGCCATTAGAATACAAAAACATGAATATGGGATTTTCTCCATATGATCAAAGGCAACCAATGCGCCGTGAATGTGATTCGATAGAAAACAAAGATCACGATCCAAACGGTGAGTCAGATGATGATGATGGAATAGTTGTGGTAGCAGGAGACGATGACGATGATGATGGTGATCATATAGATACTAGTGATTACTACTCGAACCTAAATAAGTCGACTGGATCTGTTGAAGACTCTGAAACGGATTACGACCAGAGAAGTATTAGTGACAATAACGATACAGATCACAGAAAGGACGGGAACACTAGTCCTGAAATTTTAAAACGTAAACGTAAAAACCTAAATCCTACCCGTTTTCAAAACACGTATGAGTCTGACAATGGGTCCATTGAGAAACAAAATCATCAACAAGATTCTGAAGAAGGAGCTATTGATCTTAAAAGAGTTAAGAGAGAAAACGATTTACCAGATGACTACTTTTACAGAGTACATCACGATAAAAACACTGAAATTAAAATTAAACAGGAAATACCTACTGCAAATGATGAGCCAAATAACCATGAAATTCAAGATTTACGTGTTAAAGAAGAACCTGCAGAGTCGTCAGAAAAAGTAGAAAAATGCACCAAAATACCTACAAATACCGAGCAATTTTCTTCTGAAAATGCACTGAAGCGACTAGAAAGTTTATCAAAAGGCGATTTTCCTCATATATCTAAAAGAATAGACAGTCAAACTGTTGGACCGTGTAATTTATCGATGAATGACTCCATCGATTATTCTGACAGGTCGCCATCATCGTCCGTCTCCAGTTACGACTATGCATCTGAAGAAAGCCAAGGCCAGATTTATGGTCACTTTGACAACGGATTCTTTGTAAGCACTACTGAAGTGCCTATGGATCATGAAAATCCACACAAATGTACAGTTTGTGGGAAAATGTTCCAAAATGTTTATATATTAAAAACTCACTATCAGAATACACATTTGAAACTTATGTACAAATGTTCTGTAAATGGTTGCAGAGCTGCATTTTCGTCAAGAAGGGTCAGAGATAGGCACAACTCTAATGCTAATCTTCACCGACAAATATCTGATGAAATACAGATATCAGACGAATCATCTAAAGTTTTAGATAAAATACGTGAACAAATTGAAATAATTGCGAGATATGACGAAGCAGAACGAGCCGTCCCTCATGTAGAATCGCAGGTTTACTACAGAGTCAAAGATTCGGAAAAGTTCAAAAATTTAAGTCATCATCCTTTTGGAACACCTTACCCACCGTTACTACCTGAAGCCTACTTGAATAACAGAGACATGTTCTCCCAGCATCCTTTCTTATTCGCACCATTTGGAATGCTCCCAAATTTCCCTCCACTTCCACTTGGATTCTTACCGCCCAGTCTTAACGCATTTCATTGCCAAAGTCAAAACTATTCACCGCCGCTGTCACGCAAAATAAATTACTACGTTGAAGATGAAGCTCCACGACCGGCGAAAGATGGCAGTTACGCGTGTCGGGGTTGTAGAGAAAGTTTCAAAGACCTGACAATTTTGAAGCATCATTGTGAAAATGTCCATGCGCAATCTTTACATCGCTGCTCAGTCACTGGTTGCAACGCTGGTTTCTTTTCTAGAACGAAAAGGAACATCCACTACGAATCTCACATCGCTAGGAGGCAAAATGGTAGAGGCATACACGTCAGCCCTTCGTGATCGTTTTAATCTAGTGTTTGTTTAAGCTATAGATAAGAACTATTCTGCAGCGCATGTGTGATGTCATTAAGATGTACCAAATCGTGTAATTAGGCTACGTTTTGAATACCAGTACCTTTCAATTCTCATAGCATATAATTTGTACCATTTATGGTATTGTGAAAAATATCCTTAGCTTTGATTGTAAACTAAATACAGTTGAGTCTCACTAATCCAACACTATTTTAAACTTGAGGGTGTTGGATTATTGGATTGTATAGAAAAGGTTATTTTTAGGTCATTAGGTTTACGTTTTGAGAAGATAGATCCTATGTTGTCGTTTATTTGACATTTTTAACGAAAATATTTTCAACTTGAAAACAACCAATAAATAGGTACGTGCTATTGTGATAATTTTGAAAGTCATACTGATGCCACATGCCGATGCCGGTGCGCGAACGCAGCACGAGAGTCGGGAGCGAGATGGCGAGAGCGAAAAGTGTCGGATTATTGGAGGTACTGGACTACTGATATACCAGATTAGTGAGAACCTACTGTTATTATAAACTGTCAAATAATTGTGACATCAATGATATTATATGTTTTTATGAGGTAGATGTACAAGCGCGCGGAATCTGACGCGGCAAAATTAAGTCAATTGTAGTAATTTACATTACGACGCATATTTCAAGCGCAAGTCTAAACATATGGCTATCCTTTTCTATATTATTTGTACCGTATTATCTGTCGCAGTAAGCATGTTTATGTCGTAAAGGAACTAAATCTGAGCACCGCGCAGCATGAATATACGTCATCTTTAGTAAAACATCATTGTGACATAGATAATTGTGATTTCAACTGCTTAGGTAAATATAGCTTAAGCTATGTTATTCCTTGATGTAAGATAGAAAATAATTGTGTAAATTTTAACATTCCATTGTAATAAATTGTGCAATAAATCTTTGTAAATAAATTATATTGTTAAAACCAATGTACAAAACCTTTAGTTTAATATTACACCAGTGGGGTTCCTTTGTAATTATGTCTTAAATTTGTGAAAATTATCTATATTTTGGTGCTAATTTTATGAACGATTAGATAATACTTGATTGAATTGTAAATGTTATTTTATTGATACTTGCGACTGTTTAGCATTTGAGTCAGCAGTTTTAATAATTATTGTAAGAACCAAAAAGTATTACACTTTAGCTTAAGTGACCTGTACATTATATTACTATATTGATATTACTTATCTATCTTTTTGCCAAACGATAACATAATAATAAAAATATTACAAAATATACATTGTTTTATTTTCGTCACTTCATGTGTGGATCAACACATTATGAGAATGTTTTTTTTAAATTTAAGATCAAACAATTCATAATTACCGCTATTTCACCTATGCTAAGTCACGATACGATCTACCGTGAATCACACCTGCCTGTTCACTCGTGACAATGTATATTTTATATAAATTGCTAGGTTTGCCCCGCGGATTCATCCGCGACGGCTACGTTCTTTCCGCTACCTAAGTTATACGAAGGGAATAATATTAATTCCAGTAAAAAAGTAACATATATAGGTGTATGTAATTGTACAAAATACCAACTGTCTCAGTACCAAAATTCATCAAAATTGGTTAAGGCGTGAAAACGCAAAAGACAGAGTTGCTTACACATATTAGGTTTTGGTTGTATTCCAGAAGAACCATCAAGTTATTAGGAGGAATGGAGCCTCTGCGCTAATCCAGGTTTGTATATAAGGTACCTACTAAACTCCGCATTCATTCAAATCTATCCAGCCGTTACAACGTCAAGAGGTAACTAACACAAACTTTCGCATTTATAATAGTGATAGGTCTTGTATCACTAACTCACTTTACGGTCAGTGTCGATGTAGTCAAAAGTAAACCGCCAGAATGTTGGCATTCAAAGACAGCTGCGGTAATACAATGAGCTTAGTATCTTGGGAATAACAACTATAGCCAAGCGGATAGATACTGACAATCCTTAATAATGTAAACTCTAAGGCTTTCACGGCCGGCGTTGCATGTTGTATGTATTGCTTTCGGGCTGTTTGCCTCTTCGCGGCGTCTTCTCTGATACTGATGATCAGTATCAGAGAAGACGCCGCGAAGGAGAGTTCTACGCTCTTGTCGCCGCTTGGACCTGAACCACTGAAGATGTCGACCGCAGTGATCGACGAAACGTCTGGAACACAAGTTTCACATAGACCACGGCCAAACAGCCCGAAAGCAATACATACAACAAATCCTTAAAAATTATCTGTGTACATAACAGACTCCGTCAATAAATTACATACGATGTGGAATCTCGACTGAGGATTGATACCCTATTGTTAGGGCTACCCCCACGTGGATTTAGAGCTATCCATTTAACCATGATAAAATAAATGTACACCTCCAGTATAGTACTTTTTTCTTGATAAAATGATTTAAAAAATATGCAATGTCGTTTTACGTAGGTGAATACCCCTTACCCTCTATAAACAAAATTACATAATTCACTATCAAAAACTCATCATTGTCTTTCGCATTCATGTTACTGCAATGTAGAAAATAAATTATAATATTGAAAGTCACTATAAATTCAGCGATTAGCAACCCTTTCAAACACCACGTTTCCGAGAATATTTTGTTTGCCGGTGCCAAACGGGTAACGGTTTGTTTTTAATTTTGTATTCAATCTGCAGCTTTAGTTTTAAAAAGCCGGAGGCACAGAGAATCTTCAGAAGCGAAATACCTACTTTAACTAATAATTTGGGTGATTTATGAATACCAAATATCAAGCTACTTGATTTGAATATTTTTGTTATGGGATATTTATGGAAAGAAAGGCTTTAAGGGGAATATTTTATAGTAGGTTAGGTATGCACCAAATGAATATAAGTCCTAGGATATTCAAGGACGATACATTAAATCCTTAGCGTAGCGAAGGATTTCATAGTTTGACTGGTCGGTTGGCGCAGTTGGTAGCACTCTGCCTTCTGAGCCGTTGGTCCCGGGTTCGATTCCCGGACAGGTCAAACATTTGTGTGTATGAACATGTCTGTTTGACCTGTGTCTGGGTGTGTATATGTATATAAGTATATATCAGTCATCAGGTTACCATAGTACAGGCTCTGCCTAGTTTGGGACATGAAGGCCTTGTGTGTAAAAAAAAATAATCCTGAAAGAAACAACGGAGACCGTTGTTAGAGAGAGGGACATCCTACTAATCCTATCCTACTAATATTATAAATGCGAAAGTTTGTGTGTATGTTTGTTACCTCTTCACACTCAAACGGCTATACCGATTTCGATGAAATTTGGTAAGGAGATAGCTTATACCCTGGATTAACACATAGGCTTATTTTCATCATCACCGCTTTTCAGCACCACGTGGGTACAATAGCGGGGTACCACTAGTATAATATATATAAGCTCGCCGGAAACGAAGGAGGTTTTATGTACAAGAAGAATAGGTAAGGAAATTACAGCCGGTTTATTATCTAATATTATGTCCCGCACTATTCGCGTCGTTTTCTTTTTTATCACTTTTCTAATTAGCAAATAGGTTGTAAACACATTTCAATGGTAGGGTACAGCTGTCTACTGTTTTCCTTTTCTGAGGTTAAGGCTGTCTAAGTTACTTTGAATTGAGAAAATATTGACGAAACGAACTCCTTTATAGTTTTTCCCATCCACCGCACTATGATAAAGTATTACATTCAGAACAGTACTTGAATAATCAGTATCTATTTTCTCTAGCAATAGTTGATATGCAGGTACCGATATTATTAGTGGCACTATAATTAATAGCAAGGATGGTCAATCAGACGATATCTCAGCTGCATCATCTAGGTATTAATCGTTATAAATACAAAAGCTTCCACTTCTGGACATAGGCCTCCCCCATTGATCTGCACAAGGACGGGTTGGAAGCGGCCCGCATTCAGCCTGGACACTTATTGCCTATCAATAAACCAAAAACGTATTTGGTGAGGACGAATCGTCAAATTTGAAGCGTATTTCGTCATAATGTATATCTTTTAATCCACCTATTTAATCCTAATATCCATTATCAGTCTAAAAACACTCGTTTTAGAACATAAAACAAAATCGAAACAAAACTTTTCACCAATCGGTTAATCCTATTTCCCGCCTCAAAGACAGATAGGTATTGTTTTGTTGGCCTTACACTCAATAACACGTCGGTGTCACGTTGACATTTACCGTGTCGTGTCACGCGACATTTCGCTGTCACTCGGCGTGACGTCGCGTGCACAACACTAGTTAATTTTTAAACTTTCCATTATCGAGCTTTATTCTATTAGAGGGGACGCCAAATTGATTTTGTGTTTGGACACAGAATATTAAAATTGTATACTTATATATTGTTACTTTTCGACGACGTGGATTCGTTTGTGTTTTTAATAACAAGTGGGCGACAGAGCATCGCTCAGCGCCTAATTTGTTCCATCACAATCTTACTTTATATTATTTTTAACCGACATCAAAAAAGATGGAGGTCTTTCAATTCGACTGTATTATATTTTTTAACATAATAAATTGACAGCATTATTTTTGTAAGTTACGTTTTTCAAAGATTTATATGAATGTACTATCAAACCAAAACGTTATCAGAAAACAAATACCCAATATATTATAGCATAAGTAGTAATATTATATGTTATTCGTAATAGGGATTTTGACACATGTTACAAATGCAATTAGCTATGATTTTAAAAATAAAATATTTTTTGATTTTTTTAAATTTATTTAAGGATCTTCAAACAGTACATAACAAAAAAATACAATTGAATGCGAAAAATATATGCATAGGTAGTTGATGTACCAACAGCGTAGACCACAGATTAAGCGTAGAACACAGATTAAAATATCTACCTAATACAAAATATGTATCTTATCGCCTAATAGATACCTACCTACCACGTGTCTGCGAATACCAAACTGGGCGCATCCCCACCACCCACTGGGGCTTATGCTGATTTATTTGTCACTAGCTGCGCCCAGCAGTGTTACCCGGGAAGAAATGGTACGTGGTTTTGATGATTGTTGGTTCATCCCTACAACCCGCGGGGGCAGTAGGTATATATTTTCGGGATAAAAAGTAGTCTATTTATAAGTATGTTATTCCAGGGTATACGCTATTTTCATTCGAAATTTCATCCAAATCCGTACAGCCGTTTCAGCGTGATAGAGTAACAAACATACATACAAACTTTCGCGTTTATAATATTAGTAGGATAGGATATCATAAAAGCGAAAGTTTGTATGGATGTTTGTTACTCTTTCACGCTGAAACGGCTGTACGGATTTGTGAACGTCGAGGTAAATAAATTACTAAGTGTTTTTCTCACGATCAAGCCCCGTTTGATTTAATAACAATTAGTAGGATAACTAATAAGTATTAAGTATCGGTAAACCATATCTCCTGAGCATTTGACGCGAGGCTTGATTATCGGTCTGGATTTTGGAACGTGACAGTTTGGAGCGTTTTGGCGTGAGTTTTAAAATCTATTTTTATTAACGATTTTTTTACTTATAAACTTGCGCGCTTGGTTTCAAGTTGAAATGTATTTTTTTAACATAATAAATTTGGATATTCCAAAATTTATCTGAGCGTTTGATCGATGCGACGCGTGACCAAAATGCTGACTCAACGAATCAGCATTGCAATTCAACGTGGCAATGCTGCTAGCATTTTGGGCACGCTGCCAGCCGGCAGCGGGTTAGAACATTTGAGTTATCTATAGGCTAACAATAGCTAGTGGATTGCTCAAATGTTATTGTAGTAGTTGCAGTATTGTAATTAGTTATTAGTGTTTTATTTTAATAAAAGCATTTGCCCAACATGAAAAAAAAAATATTTTAACAAAAAAGATTATTTCCATATGTATATACTTAACTTACTTAACTAATCATATACTTATCTATGTAAAGTAATTCCAGAAAATAGTCAACAGTCTTATTTCGGCTACGCCGCGACATTGCTTGTGGAAAATGGTGGATAATCCTTCCGAGAAATCGTTTGTTCCCCGGCTATTTGTTTCTCTGTCTAAACTTAGATCAAGTTTTAAAAAGTTTGCATTTTACGCTTTGATTGTTAAAATAACTGAAAATCTTACCATTGTACGTAACGTAATAAAATCTACTCGGTCTTTAACTCTTAACTAGATGTGGCGTACATGTAAGTACATCACAACAGTAATTTTGTTTTAAGAATTTGTTTCAACACACCCCATATTGCACACAATATTATTGCTGTGGAACCCAGGTAGCACTGTTTTTATTATACATAATACAGCTTGAGGAAACGAAATAACTATATAAACTAAATGCATTTAACTTACCTCACAGTATAAGTTGCAATACTAAGAAGGCCACACAGATTATACCTATAAGGATAGATTTGATCTCATTTACATAATCAGCCATATTTGGATCTTGAACGCACAATGAATTATATACAGAACAATAGAAACACATTTCATTTGAAAACATACTTTATAGCCTCATAAAAAGACATCAAATAGAACGATATTAGGTATGTATTCAGAATTGCGGTTAGCGTATTCAAAATAAGAACTCGAAACGTCCCGCTTGTCAGCAATTTGTATTGAAGAGAGAACACTTCTAATTCGCAAAAAGAACGAATATTCTATGTTTAAAACGAATCGTCACGCAATGTTGTAAGGTCAAGTACACACAGAAAGTGAATCTGGTGAAACAGTTGGATTTAGTATTATACCTACATAGTATTGACAGGACCCGAAATACATATAATATTTGATTTATTGGTCTCAAATTTCTTTGGTAGGTAAAGCATTATCATTATGCACGAGAATTCTTATTTTTTAACTGCATTAGAAGATATTGCTCTATAAATGATTAAAAAAATATTATAATAAATAAGATACTTATACTAAATATGTTTATATTGTATAAAAAATTAATTAAATCACATAGATGACTATCTACTGATACTGATAATTTCGTATTATTACTTCTACGCATTTATCGCAGTAGTATGATAATTGAATACGTAAATAATTGTGCATCCAGTAAGTAGGTACCTCTACTTACCCATAAAGTTCAGAGTGCAAAGGCTTCTGCCAACTCTTTACTATCTATTTATCTTTACTTATCTACTTAGCAGCCAAACGACAGGGACTAAAAGAGCCAGGTATTATATAATAAATACATTCATAAATAAATTACAAGTTTATCAGGAAAAGACAACATAAGTATTGTAGTTATTGGATACATAGATTTTTCTAAAATGTTTAATATATAGATAAAAGGTTAACTAATAACACATATATTTTTGACTGTCTATCTTTAGTCTTTAATTAGGAGAATCCTTTTAAAGATGACCAATTGGCTCTATTCTTCACCTTAAACAAACTTGCCGGGGGTTATTCAAACTAGTCCAAACTAGGTGTTGATTATCGTTAGTGCCGAACTTTCAGGAAAAGTCATAAAAGTGTACCAATAGTTCGCTTTCCTTTTAAATGTTATGTGAAATAGAATAGAATAATCATTTCAACACACACACATAACAAGGACAGGGCATGGGTGATGTCACTATTGTATACAATATATGTAATTATAGAACATGAATTAAAACATTACAAATAACAATGGCACAAATAGTATCTTAATTAATAGGATTCACGTGAATTTACCCTAACGATACGCTTGGTGATAATATCATCATATTATCACCAAGCGGATCGTGTAATCTAAAACACAAAACTTTATCCAAACAAAGGTATGCCCAATGTGTCGTCGCCTTTATAAGTTCCAAATTTAAATTCGGAAAGTTTGAAACGAGGGCCTTTCTATAATCTTTTTTCTTTTGCTAATGAGTGTTTGGCTTCTTAGGGAGCCAGCCTGTATGCCAATTAAAGTCCGACAGACTAGGTAGGCCGTAAAAAGGTTTATCAGGATTTTATATTCAAAGAACGAAACAAATTTCTATGTTGCTGTCTCTCTACTATAATTCTGTTCATTGATTCTAGGTCATGTACTTTATTTACTAATTGATAGATCTAGATAGATTGATAGATTGTTTGATCGCTACCTCACTTGATCGTCAGCGATAGTGTTGATCGAAAGTATTATGTGTATGGTGGAAGTGTTTCAAACTTGAGGGTGGTCACTTATATGCCACAATGCTGTGAATTTGATGAAGATGTTACCATATCGGATACTCAGTAGTTTGTGGAATTGAACCAGCGGCCGTCAGGTTGACAACTGAGACTCACATCGCAAGGCCGAAAGCCTATAACCGAATATCTCATCTCAGCTATTGGGTGTCCACTGCTGGACAAATGCCTCCTCCAATTGGGGGGAATTACCAATACTCGCCACGCTTGGCAGGCGGGTTGGCGAGCGCAGTATGATTTCCGATCTTCAGAAGGCGCTGCTGCCCACCTTCTGGTACGTAGTCCCTTAGCCGACTCTTACGGCACCCGCGGGAAGAGATGGGGGAGTACTATTCTAGGCCGGTACCACCACGGCACACCGATTCGGCATAACCGAATATAAAAGAAGTTAAATATTACACTTTGCTGGTTAAGAGAAAGTTTTCATTCAAAACTACACAACAGCCTATAATGTATATTATAAAGAAACTCCATTGCAAAGATACCATTACTGTGGATCATAAAAAGCATCCATTCCAAAGATACCATTGTCAAAAAGTATTCATTGTTCTAAAGAGGTCGAACGATCACGCGAATTGCGAGCCCGCGGGTGCAACATTCAAACAATCGAATAACAATATGAATTTTGAATTTGGAAGCTATGCTCCGGGCGCCACAGCCGCCATATCGCACGCGATGTCAGGACTGTGTGATTAAATAATTATCAAATTTGGAGCGTTATTTTATTGTTAAACTAGTCTAGGCCAAGGTGGTTGTAGTACTATGCCGTGTATTATATTTTTATAACAACCATTACGTCTGACACGTTCTAATGATTCTAAAATGGGTGATGCCAGACGTAGACGGAACTAAACGAGACTAGATGGAAATACGTTATTACTAATTTAATGAAATATAAGTGTTTTGTTTTAAATTATGTCTGAGTTGGAATTTCGGTGAGGTTTATGGATATAACTAATTACCTGACTTATAATTTAACTCTTACACGTAGTAAGTATACAAAAGCTCAATATGTTTGGTTCTCTTGTAAGTAATTATTGGGAATCCGCATATTATAATGGCTTAAAACAGAACCCATTCAGGTTGAATTGTTTTCTGTTTAGTTTTGCCGAGGCTTCTTCAGTAAGAGTACGTCTTGGTGGGTATCACTGCTGAGTATTGTAGTGTAGTGTGTAGTGTAATATTCTACTTCCAAGAAGTAGTGTATAACTCTGATTAAGCTTATAAGGGCACTGCAGCTTAGATTAACGCTGTAACCTGGGCGCTAGATGCTACTGCAAAACAAAATGTTATGAGCTATCACATTTTGTTTTGACACATCACTGACAACTTGAATGCGAGAAGATGATTATCCGTCATCTGCGCGATGCCTGCGTCCTGTCGTATTATCATTAGACACAGTCATGCACTAACCTCTTGGATTCGCCCATCGGGCACAGCAAAGGAGGTAGGTATTATAGACCAACCTGGGCAGATGATAGGTATTCTTTTTAATTCAAATCATCATTACCATTGTCTCAGCCATAGGACGTCTTGTCTAATCTTAGGGCTGAAATAAATATTTTTTTCATTTTCATATATATCTGTCTAGATAATAATGATAATAGTATGTGGGTACCTTAATTATCACGAAAACAATTATACTCCTAAATCTTATACAATCTCTTTAAATATGCACCTTAAATATAAACAAGCTCAATCGACCAAATACCTACTGAAAACAAGAGTTGAGTCATTTCGACCACGGAAGCCAAAGGCTAAAATTAATCGAATTATATTATCGATTTTCAGAAGCTCGTGCCGATACATCGAAATCGTTTTAAAATTTGGATAATAACTCGGAGGCACGCTTTTAAATTTACACGCAATGGCTTAATATCTAGGTGGCACTGATGGATTTGAAATTGACTGACATAAGATTTTTTTTTAACAACAACCGATATTAAGTTAAACTATAGATAATATTTCTCATAAACTATTACCCTTAAAACTTCCACCATAGCAAATAAGTAGATACTCTTTTCAAACGACTTTGAAGAATGGTTTAGTTTCTCTATTTGGATTCATTTTTGTTCTCTCTCAGCCATGGGGCGACCACTGCTGGACATATGCCTCCCCCATATAGGAGGGGGATTTGCCAATACTCGCCACGCTTAGCAGGCGGGTTGGCGAGCGCAGTATGATTCTCAATCTTCAGACGGCGCTGTTGCCCACCTTCTGGTACCTGGTCCCTTAGCCGACTCTTACAGCAGCCGCGGGAAGTACCTACTATTTCTAGACCGGTACCGCACCACGGCACTTCTAGGCCGGTACCACCACGGCATTTTTTGTTCGTTATGTCAAAACTCTATGATTAATTTGAATATAGAACTAAGATTTTTAGATTGTTCCCACATAAGGTTTATTAAAATTGGTTTAATCTTTCTTCTACTATACCTACCAATATAAAAATCTCGTGTCACAATGTTATCGAACTCCTCCGAAACGACTTTGTGAATCTTTGGTGTAAGCCTGAGAATAGGTCGTAAAATATTCTTCCCCTTCTACCCTACACCAATATAATTATAATGATATTTATATGAACAAATATCAAAATAACCGTCGGTCATTGACGTGAAGTATGATAATAATAATTATAATATACGACCGCATCATCACTTAACATGAGATGAGATGGTGGTCAAACACTTGCCAATTCTCAATAAAAAAAGTAATTTGTATGAAGTGTTGTGTCACTTTAACATTACGATAATTTATATTATTTATTTAATTATATATATCAGTCATCAGGTTACCATAGTACAGGCTCTGCCTAATTTGGGACCTGAAGACCTTGTGTGAATGTTGTCCCATATTATATTATTATTATTTATTAAATGGCAGAATAACTTTTACCAGGTCAGCTAGTACTATAGACTCACAACTATAGTTTTAAAACAAAAAGTTAGGTACCTTATTGTACTTGTTCATTTTGGCTCCGCACGACATGTGTATGTGGGCTATCTGGCTAGGGTCAAGTAGATTTAATTCATGTTCTTTATGTTTCAAATTCATGTTTTTTAAATCAGGTGAGTATAAATTTAATGCTCAGTCCGTAAAAATGTCTTTTGTTTTATACATTATAATAAATTAAATGATAGTTCACACAAAAGTAACTATCATCACAATATTGTGCTCATGGTACCGACTTCGACAAGTTATCAAGTTCACACTTTTGAGTGTTGTAGTCGGTTGCATTTTTTTGTTAAAAAAATATTTTTTCACCCTTTTCAGTGACCTTTGCTACTCACGGGATCAATTAATTGTCATTGTGTGTTCTGCGATGTCTTCAACCCCTACAATAACATCATCAAGATACGCGTAGCACTTTTCAGTTATTAGAGTATAACTCAAAAACCGCTTGTTCGATTTCCACGGAAGTATACTCTATCTAACAAAAAAGGATCATCAAAATCGGTTCATAAACGACGAAGTAATCCGCGAACACACATAAAAAAAACATATATACGGTCGAATTGAGTAACCTCCTTTTTTGAAGTCGGTTAATTAATTGTTATGTTAGAAAATGGCACGGAACCTGGAGTCTGTAGAGAGTATACTTAGTATAAATAAACCCAGCCCAAGTTTCTTTCTCGTTATGCATATGATTTAGCAGGGGGTTTTACTGAAACTTCAATTGGTGATTTAAGAAAACGATAGAAAAGCGCATATATTTTTTCACCATTCGTACCTATTTTCAAAGACACTTATTACGGTTAATAATCCACAATTAGATGTTATAAACATGTCACTTTTTATAATATTTAAAACAGGTCAGAACAAAGTCATTTCAGAACAAAACCTCATTTTCCACCAATAGAAAAGTGGTTTGCTGTCATTGGCTGTCACAATGTCGCCTAGATGTCACTGTTTGTCGCATATTCCCGTTAGGCTTGAATAGCGCTATTACACTTAGACCCGAGGTAGAGCGAGACAGAGCATTTGAAAAGGTTTTGTGGGAGAAAGGTACCTTTTTATGAGGAGCAACGAAATCCTTGAAAATTATTACGAAAATGTACCTACTGGTATCTCACCCGCACGATATGAGTGGGTAGCATGAATATAACTAAGGTAGGATACAGATACTTTCCTTATCGCCATTTCCAAGAATGGGCACAACGTGATACCATTGTCCGAATTAATAAAGTTAATTTTGACATTGACATCTTGTTAGGTAAGCATGGCAACAACACAATAATAGTAAGTTTTATCAAAAATTAGGAACGCACCTTCTTCATAATATGATTCATATATAATTAAGAATTAATATGATTAATATATATTAATTCTTCATATACGATATAATTAGGTAGTAACAATTAACCCTATAAACTTGTGTTGGTAAAAATTATTGTTTTTCGATTTGCGCGCGTGTCTGCCGTTCTATTTCTCAAAATGTATTTAAACAATCATATAGGAAGAAAGTGCGTCCAAATTTTTGATAATATCTACCTACCTACTATTCTTGTATACTTGTCATAATAACCTAACAAGATGTCAATGTCAAAACTAACGGTTTAATTCAGTCAATTGTGCGGCAGCGGAGAAATTTAAAGGGCTAACCTCGCCTCTCCTATCCTTGCTGAAATAAAACAGTTTTTTCAGTAAAATCATTATCTAAAATGCACACTGAATCAAATTTAACACCCATTAATTATATAGTCTAAATACTGAAAATATCTCAAACACTGGCAATTAAATGCGTGGGCGGGATCTACGGTTAAAAATGTCAACGCTACTTACGCACGCAGCGCGCTGTCCCGTGTCATTGGTGGAAAATGTCACCGCGTCGCAATGCGTGACATCTCTTATTGGTGGAGAATAGACACGCCTCTACAGGAGTAGCTGAAAATAGAAAAGGTTAACCTAAAAAGTATGCTTTCCTTTTTTAGAACGTGCTTCATACAGTTTGAATTAAGAATGCTAGAGTGGTCAAACTCAAACGTGGCAATAAGATTAAAATATAGTTAGGTAGGTATACTTTTAGGCGAAATTCGAACGTTATTTTTTATTTCAATCCATGACACGTTAATTTCTTGAACTTGAAAATAGTTAACAGTCTTATTTTATTGAGTTCAAATATTATCAATAAGTAGATAATTAAATGTCGAAGACGATGCAACTGTCCTCATTTCAATGTTACACATGAATTACAAGAGAGAATGCAAAAATTGTGTTCATATTTCGAATCTTTTGCTCGATTTAGTTTTTTTTTAATTGTGCCAAAGTGGCGATGCGAAAGTAAGGTCTAATGTCTCGCAGATTGCGAGGCGCAGAGCTTGCGCGGAACTATTGATTGAGACGCGACGAGGCCGACGCCCGACACTTGTCTCGCTCGAGGTGACAAATGATGCTCCACGTCCAATATCCTGATCATCTGGAATGCCTGGACTATTAACTGGTTAATGAAATAAGATGGAATGTAGTAGGAGGTACCTAACTAGACTGAGGTATACCTAGGTATAAAAAGTACTTTAGCTGTATGAACGTGAATCTAGGTATATGACTAATTAGGTATATGTTGTTTCCTGTGAATAGGACCCTATATTGATAGAAAACACTATGCCTATGATTTGGGTACCTAAGTGTACCGTAGTACCATAAGTAGTAGGTATCTAAGCGTTGCAGTATAATACCTATCAAGAATAAAATTAAAATGTTCATACAAATTATACTTAGATTTTTTATAAATGCGTCAAAAGTGTGTCAAAACTGAATGATTTGATGAAAAGGTTTAGTGCGAAATCTTGAGGAATTTACAATCTAAGTACTTCGTTTCACCAGAGTTTCACCTGTTGTTAAGTTAATGATTTAGAAAATCTTCAAAATTACTTATGACGTGGTCTCAGAAGTGGCAATCAAGTTATTAGGTATGTATTATCTAGTCATTAATTTCCTAACAAGATAAATAAAGTACCTATCTACATAAGTATTTAAGTAGAATGGTATTGTTGTAGTTTTCCATTTTTTATTAATAACTAATATGGTGTTGTAAGGGAATTAAGAATGCGCAAGTAGGTATTCGGCTCCAGCTACAAGCTAGCTACTTTTCATCATCATCATCAATCATCACCACGCGGGTAAAACCTCGGGGCTAGTATTAAATATTACCGAAAAACTAAATATTACCTTCTCATTATATACCTACCAACCTATGTCAAACCATTCAGTCATTAATGAATGAGGAGTGCGGCCATTAAACCTGGCGTAGTAATTGGACCGAACACTTCAATGGAAATTCAAACTCCAATTAACTAACGAACTCCGTAAAAACAAAAAATATCGCACAAAACTCATGGTTGTAGGTACTAGCTGAATCACGAGTTGATAATTAAGGGCCTATCCTCACGGTGCTATCACACTAATATTATAAAGGCGAAAGTTTGTCTATCTTTACCTACTCCTTCACGCTGAAATAGATTAGGTACTACTAGCTAACTATCTAAACAGATTTGCATAAAATTTGGAATTACGATTTCTTATACCCTGGAATAACACCTAAAGGCTCCTTTTCTCCCGAAAATGTTGACTACTCTGTACTACTGTGGATGACGGGACAAAGAAAAGACAAAAATCGTATCGGGGGTATTTCACCCCCTATTTATTGCGATCATTGACATACTTCGAAAGGATAGTTTTTAACTTTGGATTAACCTATATAGGTAGGTAAGTTGTAATGTTAAGGTTGAAATAATATTTCTGCAAATCGTCACATAGTTCAGTCTAAACAGAGCATAAGTCGAACTGAAAATTACTACTTGAATACGAGTTGGTCTTGAAAGTTGGATGAGTGGATGCCTAAAAATTTGACGAGATTAAACCTAAATGGAAAACTACAAATGAGGAAAACATTGGCTCCGATCAAATAGGATGGATTTAGGAGCTTAATTTTATGCCTAGAGTGGATGGAACAAAGCATCTGGCTTTATGTTACATTATTAGTTATGTATATTATTCTATCAAAAGTGTGAAATAGCTTGTTAAAGTCAGTACCTACCTTGATAGTTCAAAAGTAACTAATATAAGCATATCGTGCATGAGCACGATATTTTTATATTAGTTACTTTAGTTAGTACCGACTACTGGTAGTTAGTACCGACTTCGACAAGTTATTTCACAATAGAGTGTTCAAGTCGATTCCATTTTTAACCGACTTCAAAAAAAGGACTCCTATTTTGATGTCGGTTAAAAATGAAACAAAACCCGCTACTATAATATCGTCTAGGTGTAAGCACGCACTTTTCAGTTATTGGAGTGTAACTCAAAAACCGCTTGTCCCATTTTTATGAAAAAAACCAGCTTTCAAATAAAAACGAACTATCAAAATCGGTTCACCCAGTCGGACATAAGGGTCGATTTGAGAACCTCCTTCTTTTATTGAAGGCGGTTAAAAAGTAAATTTGTTGAGTGCCACGTACGCGGGTTATATGGTACATATACTATACCGTACATCCCAAAATACCATTGCCTGATATCTCTAATATAAAAATCGGTAATGCAAAGTAGTAAGTAGCTCGAGTAGGACATAAAACTTTATATGGGTCGTAAAGACCTCAGTGATATCAACAGGTACCGTGTCGTGCATTACGCTTTTTAGGGTTATTTAGGGTTATTGGCTCTATTTTTAACCCTTGCATACTAACATTAAACTGTGTTTTGAAGATGTGGGATTTTCGTGTCCAATTTTGCGTACGAGTAGACTTAAGTACTGTAGGAATTGCGTGTAATACTATGGCTTTCACGGCCGGCGTTGCATGTTGTATGTATTGCTTTCGGGCTGTTTGGCCGTGGTCTATGTGAAACTTGTGTTTCAGACGTTTCGTCGATCACTGCGGTCGACATCTTCAGTGGTTCAGGTCCGAGCGGCGACGAGAGCGTAGATCTCTCCTTCGCGGCGTCTTCTCTGATGAATCTTCAGAGAAGACGCCGCGAAGGAGAGTGCGCAGTGATCGACGAAACGTCTGGAACACAAGTTTCACATAGACCGCGGCCAAACAGCCCGAAAGCAATACATACAACATACAATATTGAATAAGTAAATAAAAAAATCTCCTACTACGAGATAATCTTACTACTAATTCGAAAGTTTGAATGGGCTAAATCCCGTCAGAACGGCTAAACAAATCAAAATGACATTTGTTATAAAGATAAATGAAAAAAAAACTTTTCAAAAGCATAGTACGTTATGCTGGAAATAACGGTTTCCAGTGCATAACTGAGGTAGCGGGAAAAGCGTCATCAACGCGGGTGAAACCGCGGGGCGTAACTAGTTAGTTTATATCATAAACTAAAGTATACATTTACATCTTCCAATCTGACCGTCGCATGACGGTTCTCGTGGCTTAGTGATCAGTGAGACTGTCTTTAGAACTGCTATCCTGGATTCGAATACCGGCTGGCGCATACATTTCTGTGATGAGAATAGATTGCTCATGATGTTTGTATAATGCGCGTGAGTGTTTCCATACGTCTGTTCTCCATAGCTATGGTGACACAGGGTCTCCTAGAGCGAGGGTGTGGAGAGAATGCGTTGGTGGGTAAAAATCTCTCTGAAGTGAAGACATCCTTTAGGGTAGTGGGTGTCAGCCTTCAGAAGGTCACTGCATCGACCACCCAAGTCCCGAAAGCCCATAGAATTTACATCTATACTAATATTATAAAGAGGAAAGATTTGATTTTTTGTTTGTATGCATTGAATGGGCTCCGAAACTACGGAACCGATTTGAAAAAATCTTTCACTGTTGTAAAGCTACTCTATCCCCGATAGGCTATATTATATTTTGAAAAAATTAGACATTCTTATAATTAAGAAATTTTTTAATTTTTTACTCGTGCGGAGCCGGGGCGGACCGCTAGTATAAAACAAGTTTAATAACAAATAGGTTGTCTTGCTTGAACAAATATTTTTTTTTTTTTTTTTTTTACACACTCACACCTCCGCACTAGGATACCCTGTGTCGCGGGAGGCATAGACACACACAATCACAATACACAAACATCCAAGACCCGAGAACAAACATCTTTGCTCATCACAGAAATGTTTGTCCCAGCCGGGATTCGAACCCGGGGTCGCGCTTCCAAAGTCAGTGTCGCTGACCACTGAGCCACGACGACCGTCTAATGTGACTTACCCGTCTTATGATTCGATTTGAGGAATGTAAGATCAGAAGCTGAATACTTGTTTGCACCTTTATTTGGGCGTTCTATATGTGGTCTCAAAAGTCCCATTCAATAACGTGTATCCCTCTTAGATCAAAGGTCACCAAATATCAGGCATATAACACGTATTAAAGATGTTGATGTAATACAATTTTACAATGCTGGTAAGGAACTTTTTATGCCTATCTGAATTTGGCCACCTTGTAGTTTCTGTACCTACTATCAGTACCTATCTACACTCTCAGTAAGTTCTATGCGTCTGTGTGTTCACGTATTTTTTTAATACCTACTTTATAGATAGCGTTTCACTACTAGCTCACTGGATGGACAGGATGGTCAGACGATGTGGTCGAAAGTGTAATCACGCTAAACCTAAAATATTTTCTGGCTAGCTAGGCCTGAACACACTATAGGTTTGGTGACAATTTTTCAACCTTGCGGTTGGTAAGTACTCGAAAGTGCCCCAAGACTATATTGTGAGTTTGATAGCAGAGCACCAAGGCTACAGTCTTCACTGTAAGCCCAAGGCCGTTGGTGGGGATTTAGTCTAAGATACGGCTTAAGAAATATATCCCCTCATCTGTTATTTAATTATGAGAAGGCTAAATGTTAGACAATATGTAGAGGAATAAAGTGCACATGGGATGCAGAGCAAAGCCCGGGACTATACTGTCAAATAACCCAATAATTATAAAAAATCTCTCTACCTCCTTGTCTCTCACATGGAGTAGCGCGCGCAACGCGTCTCTGTCACTCTTCGTACTCGCGCTTCAATCTGAACTTTAATAAAATCTAAGCATACGTGAACATGACACAGTTTTAAATAGCCAACCTCATACTGTTGGATAGGCAATGAAATAAGCTTTAATTTAAAAATACATCCAGTCAAATAACACTGTTTAATATTAAAGTTAATCTTATTAAACAGTGTAGGTACGGGGTTTCGCTAGGCAACCCATGTGCAATGTATCAATCTACATATAATCAAAGTCACAAGTAAATAACAGATGAGGGGATATATTTCTTAAGCCGTATCTCGTACTAATTAAACCGGTGGTGTCCGTCATTCTGTCCGACAACGTCTCAACCGCTAGGCTGTAATCTATGTGCAGCACCAGTAACATTGCAAATATTGTATCAGGTAACCTGTTCCATAAATAAATAAAAATAATAATATATTACATTTGATACACTTGTTTATTTCTTTGTTTAAACAATTAAATACTTGCTCGGAAATATTCAGAGGAAGCTCATTCCATGTTTCAGGTATTGAGAAAACAGCGATCTATTACTTTGAATAGTAATATGACATGATTGAAAATGTCACCATGACTCTCACCATTGATGGATAAGAGAACAAAAGATTAAAATTAGTGCCTACTTATTAACCCTTACTCCCCCTTTTGTTCAAAATAACGTAGCCCTGTTTCAAGTTTCATAACAAAAATAATAAACATTACAATCAGTCTTTCTTCCAAAGCCGAACTTTTGTGTGATTACGTTGAATTACTTAAGTTTGTTTAATTCAAGCTGGAACGTGCAACCCTTAGACAAAGATAAAAAGTGAGACATATCCTTACGAACACAGTTAATAGTTCATTTATTCGATAAAACCAGTTTTTAATCGTCATTTAACATAAATAAAATAATATCATTTAGAGAAGACGTGTTATGTGCTATCTACATTACTATTTTTTTATCCCACTCATACCACCGCACCAGGATTCCCTGTGTCGCGGGAGGCATGGACACACACAATCACAGCACACAAACACCCAAGACCCGGGACAAACATCTAATTACACTCATCGCACAAATGTTGCCCCTGTCGGGGTTCGAGCCCAGGGTCCGGGAGACACAGTAGTCAATTTCACTGACCACTGCGCCACGGCGACCCTCAATTTAAACAAAACATTGTACACAATAAACTCTTTTAATATACGAGTGCTACCAGAGTTTGATTTTTAGGTGGGTTTTAAATCATAGATAGATAAAGGACTCAATGATTTAGCCGTTGAAAGCTAATATATTTCTCAGAAATAGGTTATATACCTCTCAAATATAAAAAACTTGAGAGGTGTTGTTTAGGGACACCCGGATGGAACGAAGTTCTTTTCGATTAATTAGTGAATTGCTTTCTTTAAGAGAGAGAGAGAGAGAGAGAGAGACAGAGAAACATGCGCACGCCGCACAGCTTACAATAGCTTACTACAGCAAAAAGTGTCGTGACAACTTTTCGTAAGAATTTTTTCCGTCTAGCCCCCTTTCACAACGCGCGATAAGAAACTTCGTTCCAAAAATAAAAAATACACACAAGGCGTAGAACTAGAACAAAATACCCAAATTATAAGGTTTTTTCTCTCTTCAAAACGAAATAGTTTCACGCATGATAGGTATGATGGCCATAAAAGATAGTACATTTAAAGAGTGGCATCATTTTTTTAGTTTTGAGTGCGATGTCTTTCTTTTTTTCTTGGTCTGTGATCAAATGTTTAGTGGGAAAACGAACGATACAACGTTACGAGATACAAATAAAAGTTCATGTAGAAAGGTAGTACTAACATTAATATCTCTGTGGTAGAGGTGCACAAGAAAAGCTAATTTCCCGAGCGTTAAGTATTATCTGTCTACGTAAGTATCTGAAGTTCCACCCGGTATTACAAAAACAACTCTGCTAATTAATCTGTCCTGTTCAAGTTGTACGTTCAAGTATAACAGTATCAGTGGGCCAAGACAAGATGCATCCTACTGAAAAACAGCGCGAAGGTTGTCAAACCCTCGCATATGCTGAGTAGGGACTCATTTCTGGCATCGAGCATCACTGCAATACCTATAACGTTTTTTTAATTTTTTACTTATTTTATGTTTATTTTTTTATATGTCTGTTTGTAGGAGTCTGTAGGTTTAAGTGTCTATGTATGTATGTGTATTGTAGTGTTGTGTTTTGTCAGAAATAAATGTGTTTTCTTTCTTTCTTTCTTTCTTTCTTTCTTTCATCGCTTCATAGCGATTCTCTTTTTGTAACCGCTAGGTGCTTCATGCTTAGCGTTTGGAGAATGATATACGCGTTCACGGCGATAGCTCACTCTTCGTTCGAGAGATAAATAGAAACGCACGTTCCGTTTTGCTTATTGTCCGTTGTCTACCAGTTTTCGTTGATCCCACGACATATCGCTTTGAAGTGTCAATCTCATACATTTTTTCTATTTTTTTCTCAGCGTTGGTGCTTGTAGAATGTAACTTTGTCTAGGGTCACTGGTGAAATAGTGGCTGAACGCCAGACTGTTTAAAAACAAAGCCGATACCGGATTCGAACCAGTCTTCGTTAGGTTGACAGCCGACGATCATACCGCTTCATGTTGTTTTAAAACATTACCTTAATCTTAAGCCCTAACAATGAGATTTTCTTACTGGGCCGATGCCTTTTTAACATAAAATACTAAACACTATTTATAATACTGCAACTACTACTATAACATTTGAGCAATCCACTAGTATATTGGCAGCCTGTAGATAACTCAAATGCTCTAACCCGCTACCAGGTCGCAGCGTGCCCAGAATGCTAGCCTAGCAGCATTGCCACGTTGAATTGTAATGCTGATTCGTTGAGCCAAATATGTGCCAATAATTTGGTGACAATGAGAACGTATGGCTTATTATCATATCCTTACTAATATTATAATATAAAATAATATAAATGCGAAAGTTTGTGTGTATGTGTGTAAGTGTATATGTGTGTATGTTTGTTACCTCTTCACGCTCTAACGGCAATACCAATTATGATGAAATTTGGTATGGAGATAGCTTATACCCTGGATTCATCATCACCATCATCCCCGTTTTTCAGCACCACGCGGGTAAAACCGCGGGGCGCAGCTAGTAGTGTATATATCTAAATTCATCTTCCAAACTAACACGTTTAATAATTGTGAACCTCGTTCATCGAACCAATTTTGGTGATTCTTGGCATAGATATAGATGGGACAAGGAGAAGGACATAGGCTTTTTTCATTCCAGAAAAAGGTGTGGTACCCGCGTGAGATGATGTAGCAAAAAAAATGTTTTCCAAAAAATGGAACCGACTTCAACACTCAAAAGTATGAAATAACTTGTTGAAGTCGGTACCATGATAATTCAAAAGTAACTATTATTAAAATATTCTGCTCATGGTACCGACTTCAACACTCAAAAGTATGAAAAAGTATGAATTTTTTTCACTGTTTTTAGTGACCTTTGTTACTCATGGGATCAATTGTCATAGTGGTGTAGGTATGTTCAGCGATGTCTTCACCCGCTACTATAATATCGTGTAGGTATAAGCACAAATTTTTCAGTTTTTGACTTGTAACTCAAAATGTGCTTGTCTGATTTTGATGAAATTTAAATGGGACCACTGGGAAGCACCAGGTTTCATATAAAAATAAGAACGATTAACATCGGTTCACCCAGTCGGAAGTTATGCGGTAACAAACAAAAACGGTCAAACATACGGGTCGAATTGAAACCTCCTTCTTTTTTTGAAGTCGGTTAAAAAACCGTAGCCCACGCGTTGAAACCGCGAGCTGCAGCTAGTAAACTATTAAATTATATGAGTATGAAAAACAAATCAATTTAACTTACCTGTAAGCGAATAGCCCCATACCCTCTCATCTCATAAACCCAAAAAGCAAACTACCCTTACCTTGCAACCCTTGAAATAAAAATAAAACGATAGTAAAAAAACGTATAAAGTGACCGGCGTCCAAATGAAATGGAATGCAAATGTGAACGGAGTGGAAATGTAGTAAAATTTGCGGGTAGTTGGAAGTAAATGTAGAAAGGCTCTGAAGGGTTCAAGACTTTGTTCAAAATTACCTACTATAGATTTAATTTGTTTGAATAGCTTTTAACAGCGCCAATATTGCAGTCATTCTCGAACCAAATGGTCTGGTGCGAGACCTGACGGTATGACACTTATTCACTGGAAGTTAGGGCGGGTTTTAGTGTGGGGCGCTACATGCGTTAACACTCTATCGCCATAACATCTTCTCGAGACACTAGTTGGGGATGGTACCGCGGCTAATTCGGCGGAGCTCATCGAATTTTCCAACTATTGAACAGCATGAACCACATAAATCAGGTTCATGCACCTAATTTGCCTTAGTCGCAATGAGGCCTGCAGTGGCGCAGCACGTATGGCTCATTAAATATTTTTACAATTATTTAGGCAGAAATAATGCCTTCATGTGCCTAACAAAATATACAAATAGCTCTTATAAAACTAACACCAATGTTGCTAGCAACACAATTTATAGTTTTAGTCTGTGATCAATATTTATAACGAGTCTGTGCGATTCGAATCGAGTGTCGTTCGAGAGCTGTGTATTTAAGGACACGCTTTTTGTACTGTATCTATTGCTAATATTATAACGAGGAAAGATTTGATCTTTTGTTTTGCATTGAATAGGCTCCGAAACTACTGAACCGATTTGAAAGTTATTTCACTGTTGGAAGCTACACTATCCCCGGGTGACATAGGCTATATTGTATTCTCGAAAAAATTGGGGATCCTTATAATGTTACATTTTGAAAATTGTTTAGCCGTGCGAAGCCGGGGCGGAGATAAAAGTCAATAAATTCTCAGCTCCATTCACGATCGTTTTGAATATGTGACCACCACCATTGCAACAAAAACTCAGTCCACGAAGAATCCAGTAACCAATGTGTGCGTTAGCCTGAAGATGACGAAGTTGTATCTGGTCCAGGGTTTAGATCCACGATTATAGCGCGTATTAAAAACCTTAACTTCTTTTTTAGTAATATCATTATTTTTAAAGTAGATGTATGGTCAAACTTCACTTGGTCGATTTCACAAAAAAACATCGGATTATATATTGTTATTAAAACTGACGTGGTTTTGACACATTATAAATGTATAAAACACGGGAGTAACAGTACTAGGCGAATCGCGACCGAGTCCGCGAGCGCCCCGTATTCTCCTTGAAAAAGACCACCGAATGTGGTTGAAACTATAGTCGGAACCCTCTGACTTATTACGTGAGTAACTCCCGTGTTTTATACATTTATAATCGGATTATATAATCGAGACACAAAGTAAATTTTATAAATAGAAGCACTCCACAGATTTTAAATTGAGAAATTACCTTTTATACGTACTAACTAATGCACAAGGTGTTATCCTATAATTGGTTATACATTAAACCATTATATTATAGCTTGCAGTAAACATTGTATGTATTAATGTTAGAACTTTTAGTTGACCATCAAATAAAAAAAAAATGTGTATCTGGAAATAAAAACACACATCCAATTATCCAGTGCAAAGAAAGGACTATTCGAATAATTATCAGTCGCAGACGCACTCAGTCCCACCCCAGTTGAGGGTAGATGCAAAAACATATAATATCATTGGGGTAGATGGTAATGTTTCGTTAACACGTCACAAACAAACGTTACACAACAAATATTTATGATTAACACGACAAATTATGATTTGACTAGTAACGCCCGCGGTTTTACCCGCGTGGATTACAGTTTTACCTCTACCTCAACTATTCTACGGGAACTATACTTTTGCCGGGATAAAAGTTGCCTATGTGTTAATCCAGAGCTTAAACTATCTCCATACCAAATTTCATCGAAATCGGTGTAGGCGTTTGAGCGTGAAGAAGTAACAAACACACAACGTTTAACATTTATATTATTAGTAGGAAGGATAGGGTAGGGTAGGATATATTTGAAACCAGATTATTGCAAATATATTGGTGATGTGGGTAAAACCAATGTAAGGTATGTACTTATATAGGTAAAAAGGTAGTCGCATAGGCAAGTCAAATTTTTAATCGACTTAAAAAAAAAGAGAATCTCTGTTTTTTTTTAAATATTTATTACCTCATAACTCAAAGTAGAAAATTAATTGTTTATAGAGAAAATGTTGCTAATTAACCGCTTCTATATAGTCAAAATTGATCCTTGTAGTTTTGATCCCACCAAAACATCAGAAAATTGGCGCCAAATTTAATACCGTTTGACCACTATCTCACTTGAAGGTCGACGATGTGGTCGAAGATGTAATGACGCTTGACCTACAAAATTGACTGGCTCTCAAGGAGTGTTACCTGAGCTATGTGTTTTGATGACAGTTTTTCAAATTTGAAGGTGGTAGCTAGCCAAGCAGGTGCTCGAAAGTACCCTACCATAATGCAGTGAATTGGACAACGGTGATATCTTCACCGGAAGCTCAAGCCGTTGGTGGGGATCGAACCAGCGTCCGTCAGTTTGACAGCCGACGCTCCCACGGATTAGCTATCATCCATTCCAATGTAATGTGTTTATTGTTGACATTTTTGTTTTAAAGCTTCTACGTACTTTAATTTGATGATTGATAGATGACATTGTTAATGACAAGCCGCATCAAGAGTTCTAAGACACAAGCCTTCGCTTAGTTTGGAACTCGCTGGACACCACTGTATCTAAAACATATAAAAACTGTTTTTCCGTGATTAAGAAATGTGTATTAGATTAGTTGTATATATTAATTATTGGAATAAAAATGAATTAAATTATTATTATTATTATTGGAATAAAAATTATTATTATTGTGTTTTAATAAAAACTTCAGTTCCTTAAAAAAAATAATTGAGATTATTATGTTATAATTACCACTAATTTGTAATGCTCTGGTTCCTTCAACTGTTATGTTACATATTATTGTGAATAGATAAATCTAAATGTATTGGTATTATATATAACGCTGAAGAGATTGTTTGTTTGTTTGTTTAGTTGAACGCGCTAATCTCAAGCACTACTGGTTGGAATTGAAAAATTCTTGTGTACTTTGTGTTCGATAGTCCATAATAGATATATCGAGAAAAGCTTTTTTAGGTGTAACATCATACGTCATAGCGTTAACATGACGCTACGACGTATAACTGAGGTAAAGGGAGAACGGTAGTCCACGCAGGTGGAACCGCGGGGCGCAGCTAGTAGAACCGACTTCAATAAGACAAGTTATTAAATTTCATACTTTTGAGTGTTGAAGTCGGTTCCATTTTTTGGTATGTTTTTATATTTTTATAATTAATCTCAGTCCCAAAATATCGGAGGACCGTCTATTTACCACATTCATAGTTTTAGCAATAGCGGTGGTGTTGTAAAGTCATAGAACATAATTAAAATATAGATAGATATATACATATTTATGACATCATCTAATATTTATAATCATTAGAATGTTAATTCAAAGTGCATTCGTGCGTTGAACTCTTAATTTGTCTGTCCGTCTGTCTGTACCTACCAAGTGTGGCACCCTGCTGAGAGACCAAATCATGCGGATAAGGCCGTGTGCACTATATTTTCAAGTAATTTTGCTTCATTTATTCATTTTATCCGTTCTTATTCAATCGGCTAAGTGAAGTGAAGTGAAAGCTTCATCAGCAGCTTGAACGCATCTGCATAGGTAAGGTACCTAGAATAAGGAGTTTTTACCTTATTCTAAGGTACCTATTTTTCTTTCTAAGCTGGTAACGTACCTTTAAAACCTAGCAATTTAATGTGCTCAGTGACGTAAAACGAGAAACTGCCTCACATGAGTGTAGACAGTATTAAGATAGGCTATAATAAGAAAATGATAAGTTATTAAGTTAACAAAAACACCAGCTACAACAACAACACTGCATGTTTTTTTTTCGCATTTGGATGAATTTCAAATATAAGTAAGTCATAATTTCTCTTAAACGCCAAAAGCACTTAAAAATTTCAAGCGTCATTTAAAGCAATCTAAAGGCAAAGGGAATCGTTCATTCTGCCGATGCGTGCAAACTGTAAGTCACTGGCAGGTTCGCGGTAAAACTTCCATAAACAATGCCATTAGTGGCGAACGTTACGCGGCAGATTTTAAATTTGGAACGCGAGCGCGGCCATTCGTCATGTCGCCGCAGCGACACTGCGAGAGCTTTTGCAGTGAGGGTTTTGTAGGTGTTGATACTATTTCAACATAAATATTACTATTTATAAAAAACTTTACAATATATAAACATTTAGCTCCTGATGCACTAAAATGAGAACTTACTCTCAAATGAGAGTGCCCTTTATCGTTTTCAGGTGGACATTGGAATTGTTAACGACCTCAAACTCACCGAAGACCTAGAGCCACTCAGTATCTGCAGATACATTGGTTCTCTGTGTATTTTCTACGTAAGTATACAACGGGCAGTGTTCTGAATAACTCTTCAAACATATTCCAGCATCAAGGTTTTACCACAGTACTAGAGGAAATCGCTTAAAAGCCCATCCATATAGGTATTATATTGACACATGGGATTCACACACTGTGCGATTCAACTGATCGTTTTTGCCACAAACCTGCAAAATGTGGAACGAGTTTCCTCCCTCGGTTTTCCCGAGTAACTACAATATGGGTTTCTTCAAAAGGGGAGTTAATAGAGTCTTAAAAGGATTAGCAACGTGTCGTAATGCCATGTTACAGATATACATAGGCGAAGGAGATCGCTTGCCATCAGGTAACCCGTCTGCTTGTTTGCCACCTATTTGGTATAAAAAAAATAGTAATTAGGTGGAGGTAACTTTTTGGTTAGTTTTATGTGTGGGAATGATTGAAAACAAAAGTAACGTCAAATATTATGACTCAAAGATTAGCCGATATCGCCACTTATGCATAAAAAAAATATCACGCTAGACGAGTGTTCACATACACACAATGAATTTTCCACATTTCCAAAGCAGCATTTGTGTGGGGAAGGCTATGTATCCACTTTAATTGCATATGCAGGCGGCACGGGACTGAAAAAATATTTAGGAGTGACTAGCACACACACCCACAGCTAACTACAGACGTGGTGGTACAAAAGCAACCCATTGCATCACCACTGTAGTTAGCTGTGAGTAGTACTGCAACACTCTTATCTGTTGTTATACTACTCGATCTTGTCACATAATGTATCAAAATAAAACAATATTTCACTATAACAATATTCAAGTATCAAATCCAAAGTATCCCCTTCCCATTGACTAATGACGTCATGTGTCCCGCGCAGAGAGATCGTGTTGGCAAATGGTTCGAGATGATTTTAAAATTTGAACTTAGAACGCTAACGAGGAAGGCGAGGAGATGGGATGTAATATTGGTGATTTGTGAGTGTTATTGGTTTTCCACGGAATTAGTGACATAAATATAAACATACAAATATTTTACGATATACGAAACGTACGCGTCGTATGGTATTTAAATTGCGTTAGGTATACAAATAGTAAGTATACGTCATCATTATGCAGTTATTTCGTTGAAAAAAGAAAATATGTCAGTGATTTACTTAATGTTTCAAGTTTTAAGTGGAGTGACGTGCGCGCACCGCTTGCGAACGGACGTGTCCCCGTGCCTACTGTTTACATGCGGCTGTCTGTGCATAAATCTAAAAAATGCCAGATTTGTGCAATTGTCGTGTTGTTGTCAATGAGTTGCTGTGCTTTATACAATGTAAAGTGGATGTGATGGACGAAGTGAGTCTCTTACAGATCTGTGAATCTCACTTTACTGAAGTAGAAATTGACAGCGCCAAATCGCTTTTGTTGGACTCGACAAATACACGTCGCGCGGCTCGCAAAGGAGACGGCAAGAAGAAAAGACATCTTCAAGATATCATTACCATCATCAAGGAAACGGAGACGAGCTCTCTATGTACCTATGTTGCAAAAGATCTAAACCGCTTGCCCATGGTATATTTTGACCATATTGATGCGTCTGCCCTGTTAAAAGAAGTAATATTGCTAAAGCGGGAAGTGCATAACATCAAGATCTCGTATGCGAAGCAGTCCGATTTAGCGATTATTCGAAAAAACATAGATGAGTACAGCTCTGAACAAAACGAAGGCATCAATTGTAGCTTTATTTCTACCGAAACAGAAATTCGTTTAAATCCACCGTCAAACAGCAACGTTTTAAGTGAGTTATCAAGCGTAAAGACGTGTGAAAGGGGTGCGGAGGGCACCGCTCAGCTGTTCTCGGACTCGGAACCGGCCGCGGCTTCACTGCCGCCCGCGCCCGCGCAGGCCCCGACCCTCTCCCGCATTGCCACAAGCGGAACTAGCAGAGAGGACGTGTGTATGCGCTCCGGCTCCGAGCGACTCCTTGCTGCTTCACTACCGGCTGTTTCTAACGTAACCTATCGTAAAAAGGTTGCACCTGCGACAGAGGTCAACAACTCCCGATCTCTTTCACCTATCCATTCTAAGGCCGAGCAGAAGTCTACGAAACGGGACAACGACGGATTTCTCACGGTATCTTACAAGAAGAAAATAAACAAAAATAGACAGGGGAGTGCTGTAGTGCATGAAACATCTTGTATCAAGGTAGCACCTCGTTCTGTTTGTTTATATGTGTCTCGATTTGACAACTCGGTAACTAAAGAGAGTGTGATCGAATACGTTAAGAGTAAAGGCGAACTAGTGCTAAGTGTGGATAAAATCGAACCCTACAAGCCGACAGGTTTTGTATCTTATAAGATAACTATATCGTCTGATAGGAAGCAAAAGTTTATGGACCCTGAGTTCTGGCCGGTAGGTATTGTTTATAGATTGTTTTGGCAGAATAAGTCGAGAGAAAATGAAATTCGTTAGTTTTAACTGTCAATCAGTAAAAAGAAGTGTCGATCAAATTCGACAATTATGTAATATATATGATGTTATAGCTTTACAGGAGACCTGGCTTTTCCCTCACGAGCTTTCATTCTTATCTACCATTCACGATGATTTCTCTGCTCATGGCACATCCGCGATAGATACTTCGGCTGGAATTTTGAGAGGTAGACCTTACGGTGGCGTGGCTCTCCTGTGGAGAACCAGCGAGTTTCATACAGTTGACGTAATCCAATGTCCTGTGCCGAGTATATGTGCGATAAGGACCGAAATTGCAGGTAACCGTCACATGTACTGTTCTATATATATGCCGCAAAATAAACTAGATAACCTGCCAGAATTTACCAGTTACCTATCCATTGTAAATAGTATTATTGAAGAGTATAATGTTAATGTCGCAGTAGCTCTGGGTGATTATAACGCGAATATTTGTACATTATTTGGTGACGAATTGAAGAAATTTTGTAACGAAAACGATTTTATTTATGTTGATTACGATTTTTTAAAGAATGACAATGATGTATTTACTTATGTAAGTTACGCTCACGGGACAAAAAGTTGGCTGGATCACTGCATCGCGACCCGACTCGCTTGGTCGGCAATATCGAATGTATATATATTAAAAGATGTTTTTTGGTCGGATCACAGGCCACTGATAGTCGAGTTTGACTTTGGTGGTATATCGGTAAATAGAGTTAATTCGAATGTGTCCAAAGCGAAAAACCAGTTTTTATGGGGTAAAAGAAACGGTGAAGAAATCGAGTTCTATCTATCCCGCTGTAGTTCTAACTTGTCTCGCTTAAACTGGGACCTGTTGCGTCATCTTAGTGTGTGTGATAACTGCAGTTGCGAAATTCATAAGGAGCTATTACGAAAGTATTATGATGACTTCGTAGGTATTTTGCAGAATGCGGCGGCTGCAGGCCATGGTCACAGAGCGCGTAGATATCGACGTAAATTAGTACCGGGCTGGAACCAATATATCAAAGATGCACATGATGAAGCCCGATTAAACTATCTCGCATGGCTTGAGGCTGGAGCGCCTAGTTCTGGGATGCATTTTGAGGCAATGAAGAAAAGCAGGGCAATCTTCAAAGGGCGCCTTAAATGGTGTCAAAAAAACGAAGGTCAAATTTCATTGGACAAAATTAGTGACGCATGTTCAAATAAAAACTTTTGTAAGTTTTGGCAAGAAACTTCTAAGTTATGCAATGCTAAAACGTGTACTCCGGCGTCGATTGACGGAGAAAGTGACTGTAAAAAGATTGCTGATAATTTCAAATTGAGCTTCTGGGTTCCTTCAGGACCGAGTCAGCTCGACGAACAGGCTGGTGTGACCGCGCGAATACAGTCCTATACTCACATTGATGAAAATTTAGTTTATGAGACCATCAGAAAGATGCCGATGGGAAGAACTGCAGGACACGACCATATAGGGGTGGAGCATCTGCGTTTCGGTGGGCCATGGGTAGTCGTTTTCCTTGCCGTATTTGGGAACGCATGCATTAGACATGGGTACCTCCCGCCGGAGCTTCTCCGGGCGGTAGTCACCCCGATACTCAAAAGTAAGACCGTGAGTGCGTCACTAGGCTCCAACTATCGACCCATATCAATCGCCACAACTTGTTCTAAGGTCTTCGATTCTATCATGCTGAATCTGTTATCAAAATATATAGAAATCAATGACGCACAATTTGGCTTTAAGAAACAGAGTTCGACGGCAATGGCCATTTTCAGTTTGAAACAAATAGTCGACTATTATGTATCTAGAAAAACAAAAGTATATGCCTGCTTTCTCGATTTGAGTCGTGCATTTGACCGGGTGGACTATGGTATCCTATGGGGTAAGTTGCAAGCAACGGGCGTCCCCAGTGACATTATAGCTCTTCTTCGGCATTGGTACGACTCGCAAGGTAACGTGGTCCGATGGCGCGATTCATTCTCTGAAGAATATACGCTGCCTTGCGGTGTCAGACAGGGTGGCCTCACCTCGCCACTGCTTTTCAATTTATACGTCAATGCGCTGATCGAGGGGCTCAACGAAACCAGAGTTGGTTGTTCTATTGGTCAAAAATGTATGAATAACCTAAGTTACGCCGATGATATGGTTTTGTTGGCCCCCTCGATCGGCGCCATGAGAATATTGCTTACCACCTGTGAGAGATATGCCCATGATCACAAGTTGATTTATAACTCTGAAAAGTCGGTGGCGATGATATTTGGAGCAACCTGCAGAGATAACACTAGTCTTCCATTGTATCTCAATGGGAATATGCTGAGGTATGTCACCTCTTTTAAGTATTTGGGCCACGTTGTAACTAGGGACCTGAGAGATGACCAAGATGTTGACAGAGAGAGACGCTCTCTTGCTGTCCGTGCCAACATGTTAGGTAGAAGATTTAGCAATTGCTCGCGGATGGCTAAAATCTTATTGTTTAAGACATATTGCACATCACTGTATACTCCACAATTATGGTCACGGTATAAATTCGAAAGTTACCGAACGTTTAAGGTGCAGTACAACGATTCATTTCGAATAATGTTTCACTTCCCGCGGTACTGCAGCGCGTCTGCAATGTTCGCCGAAGCTCGCGTGCCGGCTCTCGATGCACTGATCAGACATCGCATTGCCAGATTTCGAACTTCACTCTTTAGATCTGGTAATGCGATCATTCAGGTTTTAGTGTCCCAATGCCACAAGTATTTACAATTCTGTTCTAAATTGATAATGTGTAAATTTTAATTTGACAATTGTTTATTTAATTACTATTATTTTTTTATATCTTCATGTAATTTACTTGATATTGTTTTAACTTAATTTATTTTTTTGTAATAATTTATAATGGACTGTAGTTGTCTGACAATAAAATGAATTTGAATTTGAATTTGAATTTGAATTTAAACAAAGCTTATCAAAGTCATCCAAGTTTGTCCATCAGTTGATTTCTTTGTTGTGTTATAAAGTTTAAAGTAGACTGTTTCAAGTCTTGTGTTAAGTTGTGTTTTTATTTGAGTTTGTAAACTTTGTAACAAGATATGCTATGCCCTGCCGATTGGCAAACAGATCTGCAAAAGATTACCAAACAGCAGATAGTACAATAAGTTTTAAATTTTATTTGTTTTGTTTGAATTAGTATTTAAATGTATATATGTAAAGGTTAAAGATCTGAATAAAAGGCTATATTATATTATTATGATATGCCTAAGTACCTACATAGCATTCTAACATGGACAGATATTTCACTTCCTGAAACTAGCATGTTCAACCAAACAAACAAACATACTCTCAGCTTTATCCTACTAATATTATAAATGCGAAAGTTTGTGTGTAAGTGTGTATGTGTGTAGGTATGTTTGTTACCACTTCACGCTCAAACGAATACACCGATTTCGATGAAATTTGGTATGGCTTATACATAAGTAGGCTTTTTTCATCATCACCATCATCACCGTTTTTCATTACCACGCGGCCACAACCGCAGGGCGCAGCTAGTAATATTATACTTTAGATATGATTAATTAGTTAATCGGAAAAAAAAACATATTTAACGTTAATATTTTGAGTTCGTTGAACATTTTTCCCGTACCTAAAAAAGTATTAAATTATTTTCATTTGTAACTAGAATGAATTGGAATAAAGTCTGATATGCTTTATTTAATTTATTAAACTTAAAAAATATGTATTATATTTAATAAAGCATGTTTATATGTTTTCTACTATGTGCAGATAAAGTCACGGGTAGTTAGTAAGTAATAAGTAGTATTTAATTAGGTTTAACATACATACCTTATACTAAGTATCTTAAAAAATCTCATATATTTACATTTCAATGCGATAAAATTGTATAGTTAGAAAGTAAAAATAACACACGCTTTCCTAAATATAGAGGAAGCATCTTAAATTTCTAAACGAATTCTATTTATCTCTCGCATTAGTTTAGGAACTTTTGAAAAAGGAAGAATCGACGCGGGTGGTCTGAATCGACCGAAATCAATTATAACGTTTTAACACGTGGGCCAGAAAGCAGACATACAAGTCTATGTAAAAGACACAAGGGGATAAAATTTAGCCATTGATTAATTTTTTTCCATTTAATGGTGAAAATTCGAATGTTTAGGCTACCTAAAATATAAAAAACAGATGAGTTTTTATTTTGTTTGCTCCAAAATCTAACTCTTTATAACAACACTTTAATAGAAAAAGGTAGATTTTTATTATTTTGATAAATAAGTAATAAAAATGAAGTAATAGGTCCTAGAATAGAAGAAATGCATATGTAAAGAAAAATTGCAAAATTATAAGAGCTGCCTCCGTGATCGATGGTAGAATATAAATGAGTAAATTACTCATCTTTATCTTCTAACGATTCCGGAAGGTACCATTTTCTATGTCACAATTCTGGATATTAATTTATTTATTTACACCAGAATCAATAAGAAAATAACTAATCCTAAGTAATAGACTAACAAAACATTTGTGATAAACGATAAATAATTCAATAGCTAATCATACATCATCAGCATACCTAGGATGGCCAATAAAGTAATTGAGGGGGTAACCCTGAAATTATAACTATTTAATGTAGTACGGGTATTGGCAGTAACATATTGGCTGGTAGCCTTGTGCACACATAAATCAGCCTAATGTTAAGGCGAAAGCTTGTTGTTTGTGTGTTTCTCTTTGTTAACCGACTTCAAAAAAAGGAGGTTACTCAATTCGACCGTATATATGTTTTTTTATTTTTTTTATTTGTGTTCGCGGATAACTTCGTCGTTTATGAGCCGATTTTGATTACTCTTTTTTAGTTAGAGTATACTTCCGTGGTGGTACCATTTAAATTTCATCAAAAGCGGTTTTTCAGTTATACTCCAATAACTGAAAAGTGGTACGCGTATCTTGATGATCTTATTTTGCGGTTGAAGACATCGGAGAACACACAATGATAATTGATCCCGTGAGTAACAAAGGTCACTGAAAAGGGTGATAAAAATATAATAAATTATAATAATATAAAAAATAAAATAAAAAATTATTTAAATATTTGATTTGTATCTCGATTGAGAGATTACAGAAAGTGATAAGATTATTTTTTTCAATATTTGACTGATCTCTTATTGTTTGTTTCATGAACGGCACACGCACCTTTCACTCACTTAAAATCGTTAAAAACGTTTTCACCACACTAGCTGTCAATTGCTAGTTTTACTCATCGATACCTGACAGGACATTTCTATTTTAATTACAAGTGAGTAGAAAGTTTTAAACTTTTGGGAACGCCCCTGACAAAGCTAATGTTAACCCACTGACTAATCAGAGAGCACTTGAAAGAAGGCTGTGAAAGAATCCTGTGAAACAATTCCCGCTTCGACTTTCCCGCCGCGCGCCTTGCATGACGGTCCCGTGGCGCAGTGGTTCGACATGAATTCTGTGTCTCCGGGGTTCGAATCCTGGAAGGGGCAAACATATGTGCGATGAGTGTAGATGTTTGTCCCGGGTCTTGGATGTTTGTGTGCTGTGATTGTGTGTGTCCATGCCTCCCGCGATACAGGGAATCCTAGTGCGGGGGTCTGAGCCTGGTCTGAAAAAAGTCCCTCGATAGTGTTAGTGTGGTGAAAATTATTGTGTTTCACACATGGGTAAAGACTATTAGCGTTTCATGTTTTTTTGAAACCTTCGCTACGCTTAGAGTTCTTCTTTAAAACCAATTCAATCCTAGGACTCTTTGCTTAGGTACTCAGGTTTCAATCCAAGCACTCACGCCAAAAATGAACTTTACTACATGTAAAACAAATAACTATTTCCATGTACCTAACCATTATAGCAGCGGTATTATAATGAGAAGCAAAATTCGATTATATCATTAGTCTGGGCATTATTTCCCTAAAAAGCACACCGGCAGATTTTTTTTCTGTTATACATAATTCTATCTTATTTACAAAAACGTTACATAAATATTTAAATGTGGAAAAACAACATGTAAGGTTAAGGAAGCCTAAGTGCTTCCTTATATGCTTTATATAGCTTAGATGGCAAAGCTTCAGGACAGTATTCTGTAGTCGTGGGTTCAAATCCCAGTAGTAGCCGAATATTTTCCTTCTTGATAACTTAAGTTCCACCTAGCATGACGTTACTGCAATGTTCCATAAAACTTGGAAGGGCGTCACAACAGCTCGCAAAACTTGATTACACAAAAAAACACCTTAACTAACTCTAATACAAAATTAACTGCATAAAAAACAGTTCAGATATTAACTGGCGTTTATCTGCCGGATACTGTTGAGTAATGAGTTTTGTGCGTGTCTGGTCTCTTTTGAATAGAAACATTTCAACAATTGATACATACACCCATTCGTTCACATAAAAGACTCAAACACATGGGTGTCTAATGATTCGGTCACGTATTACGTGATTAGATTTTTGTTTTGATTTATATTTATTATTAGTTGTAAATCTAATTTATTAATTAAATTAAGGCATAAATGACCCTCTTATATATATCAATTATTTTAATATTTCACAAATAATGCAGACAATATCGCCGCGGCCTAAATAAAGCGTACCAAGGTAGCATTAAACACGAGGGGCATTCTTAATTCTGTATATATTCAATTGAATAGGTTACATAATAGCGTTGCCCTACTTTTACATAATGCGCTATCGTTTTTAGCACTCTCGCAGAAGTACTGCTACCATATCTATTTCTACCGCTAAGCAGTAGTATTCGCATTATTGTTTTTTGTATGAGGGGTATGGTTTCCGGTAAAATTACAGGCACATGAGACTTACCAACTTTATGTCTCAGGGTGGTTACCACTTAACATCCTGACGGCCTTTTGCTTGTTCCTTCACCTAATACCATAACGAAAATATAAAAGGTATGTACTTATTAAGAATAATGATCTGTATATATCAAAAAACTTAGGTCTTTAATCATTTACATTAGCCTATTTTTGTTAACATGATTAATATCGGTTTTAAGCAAGTCCTGTTTTATTAAGCCTCTCGAAATCCTCCTTGATTTGGCATAATTAATGTACTTGTACATTGATAGCATTTTCAGATGTCAAGAACTGTCTTTGTGCGTTTGAGTAAAATTAATAATTATGAATACCTAACTATAGGTATTCACCGCAATCGCAGTTTTTGTTTCGTAAATAATAATAATAATAATATGGGACAACATTCACACAAGGTCTTCAGGTCCCAAACTAGGCAGAGCCTGTACTATGGCTACCTGATGACTGATATAGATACTTAAATACATACTTATATATATATATATATATATATATATATATATATATATATATATATATATATATATATATATATATATATATACATATGTATATAAGTATATACATATACACACCCTAATATATATATATATATACACACCCAGACACAGGTCAAACAGACATGTTCATACACACAAATGTTTGACCTGTCCGGGAATCGAACCCGGGACCAGCGGCTCAGAAGGCAGAGTGCTACCAACTGCGCCAACCGGCCAGTCAATGTTTTTCCAATATTTGAAGCATTTCCAGGAATAATAATTTAGAAGATACAAATTTTAATTACATATTTATGTAATCCGATTATGATAAAAGTCCGTGAGTTCGCTCCTAAATTGCCTGCGTCATATGACATCATGATAAAATGCATGGCTCACGGTCGGAGAAGTTGTGCTGAGCGAGGATCTGAAAATTATAGCACCTAAAATTGGCCAGAACACTGAGAAAATCCATCACTTCCGGTCAAAATGTTTAGGTTATATTTACGTCATGTGAAATCAATAATACATACGTGGCATCATTTAACCCTGTAATCGTAGAGCGAGTAAACATAAGTTCTGAAATGGTCGGGAGTACTTGACAGACGATGCCAAAGATGGTCGCTGTATACCTTTTCCTAGGTTATGTGACCTCTTGATGAAAAGGATTATAAACGTTTTGAAATAATAGTGACTTTCTGAATAAATAAGTCTGCCGAGCCATATCTGGCCAGAAGTCCTTAAAAATGTTTTATAACCGGAAGTTAAGGATGACACGTGTTTGTCGATTTTGAGTTCGCGTCTCTATCTATTTGGTATCGGGGCCAGATTTATGTAGTGTGAGATGGTGTCTCCATGAAGGAAGACCATGCTGGAGACGTATTACTATTTGTAGTCGTCTTGTGCCTGTGATGATGATGATGATTCAGGAAACTAGGCTATGTTTTCTCGTCAAAAATACCTCAAAAACAGACAAGGGTCTTCGATTAACGTGTGTACCAGTGATGGCATATGGAACCATCATGTGATCTCTATGGGTCTTGTAAGCAAGCTCAATATCGCACAGCAAGCAATATTGAAGTGCTCGGATGATACCCCAGTGGTGGGAGCGTTTTGTCGGCTCTCAAACTGCCGGATGCTGGTTCGATCCCCACCACCGGCTTGATTTTCCGGTGAAGGTAACACCGCTGTCAAATTTCCAGCATGTTGGTAGTGATCCATTGAAGAGCACATCAATCGATTAACATCAGGTGAGTTTGTAACTCTGTATAAAAACCGTTATAATTAATAATTGCCATGGGGTACCAGCTTAGAATTATACCCCCCCCCGCCCCCCATGTCTTCCCGTGTGTGTGGTAAGACAAGCCACCAACCCGCCTGCCAAGCATGGCGAGTATTAGCAGCCCCCATGATTAGACAAAATTTGTCCAGGGCCCCGAGTCCCCGGCATGATTTTCACAAGGAGTGGATGGAAGGTGGAAATCAATGGGGGAGGGCTATGTCCAGCAGTGGACGTCCTATGGCTGAGATGATGGTGATGATGATGATAAAAACCGTATTAGATATATATAATGAAAAGTTGAAAATAATTTTGTTTAAGAGTTTCGTACTAGAAAATAAGGAGTGTACACGCATGCAACCCTATACGAGGACACACTAATACCCTCGATATTATACCAGATATTAATCACAATCTACATGTAACCTGTCATTTAGAATAGTAGACAGTGATTGATGTTACAGTTTTTAGAGACCCATTGAGTATTCCAGGAAGTAACAATGACTAAATGTCAAGGTCTACCTCGTCAAAGGGAAAATAATGAGAATTCTTCTAACCATTGCGTAATAAATGAAGTAATTGACCTGTCATGGGTTTTTGACTTATTTGGCCTCGGAGGTAAATCATTAATTTTTACATTATACATCTTGATTTTCGGTGTTATCACTAATAAGTACCTATATATTATGTGAATGTATATACCTATGTTATGTACGTCTTCTTCTTCTTGTTCTTATTCCAAACTAGGTGGCGTCGGCATAACATGTTTTCTCTTCCATTCTCTTGTATCATCTGTCATATCAGTGCTCACACCTTTCATAAATATAGGTACCTTTATTCACACCGTCCATCCATATGCATTCGGCCTTCCCCTACCTCTATATCCGCACACTCATGCTAAGCTGTGTTAATCAGTTTAAAACCACAATAGACATTTACTAAGTTTCTACTTTAAGTTTATACAAATATGACGACTTCACGAACTGGCGAAACTTTAAAAAAATAAAATACCAGGAAATAGGACCGACTTCAACGCTCAAAAAATGAAATAACTTATCAAAGTCCAGGTTCCATTTTTTGGTAATATTTTTTTTCACTCTTTTCAGTGACCTTTGCTACTCACGGGATCAATTCTCATTGTGTATGTTCACCGATTTCTCCACTCGCAACTATAATATCATCGACGTGTGCGTAGCACTTTTCAGATATTGGAGTGTAACTCAAGAACCGCTTAACCGATTCTAATGAAATTTAAATGGGAGCCCACAGAAAGCACCAGCTTTTAAATAATAAAACGATCAAATCGGTTCTCCCAGTCGAAAGTTATGCGGTTACAAACTTAAAAAAAACGGTCATTCGGTAATTCACATTCATACGGTCAATTCGACCCGTATGTTTTTTTTAAAATGTTTGTTACCTCATAACCTTAGACTGGGTGAACCGATTTTGATGATACTTTTTTTGTTTGATAGAGTATACTTCCGTGGTGGTCCCATTTAAATTTTTATCAAAACCGATCAAGAAAAAAAACTTAAAAAAAAAATCAAATCATTTCGCAAGTCAGAGAGAGTACGCGTCGCAATAGCGCCAGAGATTTTTTTATACTGTATAAATCTAGCGTTTGACCACTATCTCACTTGATGGTCAGTGACGATGTGGTTGAAGATGTTATCACGCTAGACCTGGAATGCTCAGTGGCTCTCAAGTACTGCTGCCTGAACACGCCGTGTGTTTGGTGACAGTTTTTCAAACTTGAGGGTGGTAGCTAGCCAGGCGAGTATTCGATAGTACCCTAACACCATGCTGGGAATTTGATAACGGTGTTACCTTCACCGGAAGCTCAAGCTGTAGTTGGGGATCGAACCAGTGTCCGTCAGTTTGACAGGCGACGCTCCCCCCGCTGAGCTATCATTCGTTTCGAGAATCTAGCGCCAAACATTCGCAGCACCTTGATGAAAATAGTGCTCGGAACTTGTGAGCGCGTGCACGGGAATCTAGCGCCGGCCAAAAATGTTAGGGAATAATGAAAGTTTTCTGGTAAAAAAAATTATTATAACAAAAATTTAATGAGTAGTTTGAAAAAAAAACTTACGCGATAAATGTAGAATAAATGTATCCGTATGCATGCAATATACATACATTTTTATGCATGCATACAGATACATTTACTCTGAATGACCACCCGTGCGAAGCCGGGACGCAACGCTAGTAATTACACAATTCTAGTAGATACTACTCTATAATAATGTATGGATAGAATTATCTAGAAATACGCACTTAATTAGTAATTAACCTATCAGTACAATAAATTAAGTAGGAATTACGTACCTACTCATCCTACCAATTATGCTAGTTAGATCAAAGAACCGTGATGATCGTCGTCATCCGTTTATATCTCTCTCGTTATAATGTTAACGTAAATCCCTCCTCTAGTGCGTAGAAGTGTGCTCATGGGTTCGTAGTCTTCAATTTTTACTGTCTTTTTTGAAGGCACCACTCGGAATTTGGAAAATATCTTTGCTATAGCTATCGTGAACTGCAGTTTTGCCAGTTGACTCCCTTAAAACAAAAAAATATACATGTTTAAAATGGTTGCATCAGAGTACAATATTGATTAAGTTCTCATCCTTAGCAAAGTAATAAAATCTTGGATAAGTGGCATGTAATATTTTAATAAACAAATTCTATACGAATCATACCAAATAAATTCAAATTCAAAAATGTTTTGCACTGTCCCTACGTCACAAATTACAGACAACTTTCTAGCTATCATGAAATGACAAATGACAAATGATGAATGAGCAAATGACATCAACGTTCGATCACAAACAACTATCCAGACTTTAGGATTATTCACACATAACAAGTATCCATATGTATAACAAATACCCATTGTGAATAAATTTATGGATTAATCCGCAAATAAATCAATTAAAGTAAACATTGCAGTTAGCGGACGGCTTCTAAATTAAGCAATTCTCCGATCATATAGTCTTATTACATGATGCGGGCCGCTTCCAACAGGTCCTTGTGGAAATCAATGGGGGAGGCTTATGTCCAGCAGTGGACGTCCTATGGCTGAGATGATGATGATGATAGTCCTATTTAATACATTTTGGTGATACATTTCGGCAGTTGCCGTGGCTCAGTGGTCAGAGACATGACTTCTGGGTCTACATTGGGTCTCCGGGACTACATTTGTGCGGTAAGTGCACTTACTGCATTAGTGTGATTGTGTGTGTCCAAGCCTCCTGCGATACAGGAAGTCCTGGACGCCCTTCAGGTAAAAACGAGAACCGTTTTCTTCTGACATATAACTCTGTTCATCTCAGTTTTAGCGCCACGCACATTTTATACGTCCTTTCATATAATATAATGAAAAGATAAATAGTGAGTTGCTTTTCTTTCAATACCCTTAATTTATCAAATAGTTTTACAAATATTAAGAAATTATATATTCAATCGTCACTTACCGATGCAAGTTCTGGGTCCTGCGCCAAATGGAAGGTAGGCACATGGATGTCTATATGCTGAGTTTTCAGTGGAAAATCTTTCCGGGTCAAAATGATCAGGATTCGGGTACAACTTCTCATCACGATGGATAGCGTATGGTGATATTATAACTACTGTGTTTTTCTCGATCACTATATCTGTCCCAGGTATTCTATAATTCTTTTTTGTTACCCTTTGTATTGAATTCGTTAATGCATTCATTCTCAATATTTCAGAAAGCACTTTGTCTAAGTACGTCATTTCTTTTATGGCATCGTAAGTCACCTTCCCATCGTATTTTGCAAGGACATCATCAATTTCCTGTATCAGTTTGTTTTGAATATTTTGGTGCTTCGCCAGTTGGAACAGAGCATACGACAAACTTAACGCGTTATTGCCAAAGCCAGCTGCGAAAAATATGAAAACTTGTCCAGCCATCACATGGTCTGTCAGCTCTAGTTTAGAATTAATTACATCATTATTAAATCGTTTAGCACTGTTGATAGGACCGTCTTTCTTTAAACCTAATAACACATCCAAAAGATCGTTTCTGAGTGTCGGTTTACCTTTCCTTTCATTGGCCACTGTCTTAACCACTTCAGAACTAAACTTATTCACTAAATTCGGATATAGAGAACAATTCGATTTCTTTAGAATGCTTGGGAACAACATGTCTAGTTCAGCGGCGTATGTAGACTTAAATGTAAAGTAACCTGCCGTTTCGATGATCCCCTGGTCATCATTGAACATGTCGACGTCAAGACCAAACATGGATCCAATGATTGATGCCATGGTGTATTTCTGGAAAATATGATGCATTTCTTGCTCTTTATCTACGGCTGTGATGTCTTCCAAATACTTAACCAATTGATCTGCATGATTGTCTATCACGTGAAAAGTGTTCCTGAGTTTTCCAGTACTAAAAAGAGGAGACAATCGATTTCTTAACGCAGACCAAGTGTTAACGTCACAGTGGAAAAGATTATCTCCTAAGCCTTCTTTGCTGAACTCAATTCCTCGTTCTGGAAAATATTCAAAGTCTTTGACTAGTATCTGCTTTACAATGTCCAAGTCACGAATGATCAACGATGGATTTGTCATCCGATATATTCCAATGACACTTTCATTAGGGAACTCATCATATATTTCTTTGAAGATAATTCCGATATGCTTCCGCCGAAGTGCACTCTCTTTCAAATTTCCGAAGAATGGTATGGGCTTAGGGCCCGCTATGTTTTTATCTTTCCAATAGTTGAGTGTCCGTGAAAAGTAATAGTATAAAAAGCAGCCTAAGACTGCTATCACAATGACTAAGTAAATCATTATCGGACTGGCGCCTGTCACTTATTTTCAATACTAATTGCAAACTGTTAGTGCACTCTGCTTATATACGTTGTGTAAGTCCGATAAGCGACATAATATTTGGCGCAGATGTTACTTGTGCTGTGATTAATTTAAACATTTATTCATCTGTGACGATACGGAGGAACGATTGCATTTGAGTCATTCAAAGGCAACCTAATCATTTAATTTTGTGTGTCTAGTATAGGGTGTTAAAAAGTGTAAACGCTTAACAATGTTTGGTATGTAGTAAAAATATATCGAATTATTGTACAGCATGTTTAAATATTTTGCTAAATAGACAATTATGATGTGTTTTCAGTTTTTTTTTTATATCCTACACGTCTAATAAACATAATAAATACCACTTATGAGAACAGTTCATGAAGATTAATTTAACTCTGATTGAACAAAATTTGATTCTATTTCCTAATTTATTAGAAAAAAATATTTGGGAGCTAACGTATTTTCTTTTATTAAATATTCTCGCGGTAACGAGAAATGCGCTTGAACTGTGTCTTACACTAGAAGAAAGGAAATTAAAGTGTTAAATAGTGATTAGTATTTTTGGAGGGTTCAAATACCATAGATTATAATTGTACCATTAATTTTTTGACGTGATAACGTTTTATAAATTGATGAATACCAGCAACACTCATGAAAAATAGTAACGTTCCGCGTAACGTTCCACCTGAGTTTTGTATTACATAAAATAATCAAAGTCAAAGTCAAAATCAAAGTCAGTCAAAGTCAAAGTCAAAGTCAGTCAAATTCACAGTCAAAGTCAGTCAAAGTCAAAGTCAGTCAAAGTCAAAGTCAAAGTCAAAGTCAAAGTCAGTCAAAGTCAAAGTCATAAATGATTATGACGTTATCACGTAAATCTATCGTCCGTAAACCGACTTTACAGACAACCAATTTTTTTTTTTAGAAGATTGTATTATTCTATGCCCGTAACGGTGAATATGGCGGTATCTTAATTGTAACACCTAAGGTAATCCCATGTTTAGAATAAATAGGTTTTAATTTGATAGGATTTGAATTTTTCCGATCAAAAATTTGAACGTAATTTCCACCTTGCATGATGTTCATGCAATAAAACCATAAAACAATTAACTAAAGGATTTTTGGAAAATTTAGTAAATGCTACTGGGCCGTTTCTAGAAAAAAGTTCTCGATTAGCATACTTTCATGCGAGCATACACCAATATACAACAAGATAGAACAAGTGTATGATGCGAGATACATTTTTTAAATATAGCCTTATAACCAGTCGGTTAAGATACATTTTGTTTGTTAATTGAGTTAGAACAAGGTTAGAATTTTTATCGCTAAAGGTTAACGCTCTTATGATAATCAAAACTGTTACATACCTAACCTTTAAGGATTAGTTTCATAAAATAATATAATCAGTGCAATGAGCCGAACAGAGACGATATTTTTAATCTGTAATATTATATTAAATCTTTAAATGTTTGATAGGAAATTAACCGTATAATTCGTGTTTTTCCTCATTGTGGACTTTGTTTGACCTTCAAATGGAATATAAGTTACATTTTGACTACGATAATACAATTAGTAGATTTTTAACGATAAAACGCAGTAAATAAAATTATGCCAAAAACCGTCGTCGCGTGGTTTAGACACCTCGCCCAGGGCGACTTTTTGTAGCGCTGCAGTAGCGATGCTGTCGCTGGCTGTATACCTGCGCCTGATTCTGTAGCGCTACTGTCGCAATGCTTACGCGCGTCAGTCGCGATTGGAAGCGGTAGCTATGTTCAGCAGTGGACATCCTATGGCTGAATTTATGATGATGATGAGTGGCACAGCGCCTTCAGCGCATCCTTATGCGGTGCGCCTTCTGCGCCCGCACAACAACAGGGGCAACACGGGCGAATACTGAAGCTAACATACATTCCGGTGAAGCTGTGAATGCTGGTAGGTAGATGCAAACAAAACTAGTACGTTAAAAAAATTTGCATTACTTGCAATCGGAGCGACAACTGTATGGTTCTCCTCAATTATTTAAATAAGTAAACAGAAATGACGCCTTCCCGTTCTTAAAAAAAATCACAAATATCTCCCGTAAAACTAATAACTAATATACAAATACAAATCACGTTTCCCTCACGTCACGTTTTGGCAATAATAAAAGAAATAAGAACAATTAAATTAATTACACCAACTATAAAACTGAAGATTAACTTAAATGATATATATAAAAATATCGCTAAAAAATAGGACGAAAAGTAAGAATAAAATAAGTAAAAAACAACCAAGACACTTGGGATAAAAAAAAAAATTGGTTGTCTGTAAAGTCGGTTTACGGACGATAGATTTACGTGATAACGTCATAACCATTTATGACTTTGACTTTGACTTTGACTGGTATTCATCAATTTATAAAACGTTATCACGTCAAAACACATCTCATTACTGTTATTATGTACAATGATTGATTTATGTGACTTTCACCAATAGCATGTAAGTAACTATAACACTTCGATAGTCAGCATGCGATTAGTACCCCTATTAAATTATTATATTATATTATTTTTATTATCTCGTCGCGTTATCTATAAGGGTCGCTTGTTTTTTCTATTTCTAAAAGTGAAAACTATTTAAGGCTAAATGTAAACTTGTCATCATGAACCTACAATCGTTTGTGAAATAAAGATGTTTGTTTTCCATGTAAAATAAAATAAAATAAAAATATATTTGTGGTACAATTTTCACGTTAGCAGCTGTGCTAAGTCAGCTGCCAAGTAATCTAGACCATGCCGTTCTTTACCTTATTAATGAATTATTTTTTTTATCACAGACCTCCGCACTAGGATTCCCTGTATCGCGGGAGGCATGGACACACACAATCACAGCACACAAACATCCAACAAACATCTACACTCATCGCACAAATGTTTGCCCCTGCCGGGATTCGAACCCAGGGTCGCGGTGACACAGAAGTCATGTCGATGACACAAACCACTGCGCCACGGGACCGTCAAACTGCTTCTAAAAGATAAGGGCGAAGCAGTGTGTTACCAAACAGGTAAAAGGAGGGTGTTTCTTCGCACGCAATGTAATGTTGTTATTTAGAAAACGTGTGTTGTTTACAACAATGCTCTGCCGTGGGCTGCTCGCCATTGTTGCCTTATCGATACGTTCATGACATTTGAGCGGGGCGTGTGTCACACCGAGTTGTATCAATTTACGTCTGTTATGTTTGAAGATTCTCGTTTTTTGTGATTTTTAATAATGGCACAACCGTCGATTAGGATTTCTACCAACAGCTGATAAAAAGACTCAAGAAAAAAAATGGGCTGAAATTGATCTACATAAACAACAGCTAGAGCACTAGCACTCTATGTAAGAGTTCGCCACTTTCGCAAGTGGAACAGCCGCCATCTATTTCTAACGCCAGGCAGTAGTGTTCGCATTACTGTGTTCCAGTTTGAATGGTATTCAGATTATGATATATTTCAGTTCAATAGTAACTATTATCAAAATATTGTGCTCATGGTACAGACTTTGACAAGTTATTTCACACTTTCAAGTGATGAAGTCGGTTCCATATTTTGGTAAACATTTTTTTTCGAATCAAGGGGATAAACCTACGCTATTTGTTTCTCTCGCGTCTGACAAGACACGAACGTCACTGTCACTTAAATAAACATAGATTTGAGATATTCAATTATAATACCCAGATTATTGGATTAGTTCGAAATCATCAATTATCTTAATCTGTTATGTTACGCACCTATCTTATTCGTAATAAAAATTTAAAAATAAATGTACAATACCGGCCAAGTACGAGTCGGACTCGCACATGAAGGGTTCCGTACCATTATCTATAAAAACGGCAAAAAACACGTCTGTTGACTGATCACGTCTTTCGTGCGCGAGTCCGACTCGCACTTGGTCTGTTTTTTATATAAAGCTCAATATATTTTTGGTATAGCTATTTTGCATCTTAATATTTAATTGGTATTATATTTCCTGGTTTTGCATTTGTTATATTTAGCAAAACAAACAAAGTGTTTTTCTATACCTAATTGTATATTGACTGTCACTGTCACTAAAATAAGAGTGAACTTTAGAAACGGGATATTTACCGTTTGTTTTGATGTTATTGGCTCTCGATGTTTCGGCACTGTTGCAATCGCCATCACCATGCCACCTACACCCTTACTGCTCACTGAATAACATTCACATTTCAGATTCAGATTTATTTTATTACATTCAGATTTACATATTTAATCAGGCAATTTTATACTTTATTGATATCTATATTGACACTATCTATATCTTTGTTAAGTAAGGTGAAAAACATGGTTTTACCATAATTAATTACTGACGCAACCAATATCGATTACCAATTATCAGAATTTAATTACTATCTGTAAATAGTCATCCTTAATCGGAATCACGTTGTTTTAAACTTAATGGGCAGCTATGACGTATCCGATACCAGAAAGCATGGAAACGCTAATAAAAGTAGAAGAAAGAAATGGGATCGTGGCAAGTGGAAAGATGTAGCCTCCGCATACCCCAACAGGAAAGAGAGGTGACTTTAAAAACGTGCACATATGAATTCAATAACTCCTTTTTAAGTGAAACCGATCTACCGAAAATACCAATTGGGCTGAGGGCGATATTAAAGGTGCATACACTATATTTTTTTTAAAATATTTCATTTTGCACACATATTACGCCTAGAAAGTATGAAACGTCTGAGCAAAATTATCAAAAAATAATTACTTATTGCAAATTAAACGCACAATACGCAGGCTCAGTAGTTATCATATTCAGGCGTAGCTGAATCAAATTACAGTTCAGTTTGAAAATGTATATCATTAGCGAATTTTTCATGTAATTAAGATAACAAGAATGCATTAAATATAGTCAGTAAAATAATTTGATTGTTTCGTTTAAAACCTGTCTTGATCGAGTGATCTATCTATCTAATCTAATTATATAGATAGATCATTTTGGCATGGAAAGTCTGCCAAATGTGTGTAAGTTCATAATCAATTGTAATTTCTAAATATTTATTAAATACCTACCTTTATCTACCCGTGCGAAGCTGAGAAACGTCGCTAGTTGTGCATATTTCAGCAAACAATTTTAATTATAAGCTAAATAAAATTTAAGTTGCGAACCTAATTATGCATAATTATGTAATACTGTGCTAAGTAATCTGTGATTTAATTTTATATTAATAAACAGGCCGTGGTGGTACAGGCCTAGAATAGTACTCCCCCATCTCTTCCCGCGGGTGCCGTAAGAGTCGGCTAAGAGACCACGTGCCAGAAGGTGGGCAGCAGCGCTTTCTGAGGAGTGGAAATCATACTGCACTCGCCAACCCGCCTGCCAAGCGTGGCGAGAATTGGCAAATCCCCCTTATATGGGGGAGGCATATGTCCAGCAGTGGATGACCAATTGCTGTGAAGAAGAAGATTATTAAACACCTGTGCTTATTGGTTCTATAGTGTTTAATCCTATCCAATCAAGGGTTGCCTGGTAGAAATAGTTTTTTATGGGGATAAGGCTTCGTATTATCTAACGCTTTATATATAGGGATATGCTCAGCACTGCGCTTTGTTGACATACTATCGGTGTTATAGGCTGATTTTCAGCATACACTTTATCTCGACCCAAGGTGGTTATAAAGTAGGTAAATTGCCTGAACACGTCTGGTCTCAATATGTATCAAGCAAATGTACTGTCCTGCATGTAACAACGAAATACTAACAAGCCAGTGTTCAAGGGTCTGAAGCCTATGCCTCTGCCATCGCTGTTTATTATTTTTTTGGTAATCTTTCGATTGATTCTAGAGATGAATTTCAAAGAGCGTTGGCCGTTAGCATCTGTGGCCTAGAATGTGGTCAAGCTGAATGCAAAACGTTTAAAGTCAAGGTACACAAAGTGATATTGGATACACAATAATTAGTACTAATTCCACGAGATAAATTATTCCAGGTCTATCCTTCAGAGTGCACCTCCCTCCTTCCTGCATCAATTTCATACAGAAAGTGTAGCCCTATAATTATATTAACATACATACAATCTTATTCAACCAGAGTTTCTCGACTGCACTTATATCATTTTTATATGGATTTTCGCAAAGTAACGCCTGAAGCTATTTTTTTTAAAAAGGAATGTCAATGTGCACCTTTAGTAGAGGCATGTCGTCATGGCATGTATCCAGGGTTCCAATTCTCTTATTTATTAGGACGAGCAATCCATAAACAATGCAATAGCGATTCAAATGTTATCGTAATAAAGCTTGGTATTCCGCTAAAATAACAGTTGCATCTCGATTGCATTGTAGCTAATTGTATTGCGGTAGGAATAAAATCTCTGTAGCCATTCCATTTTATGCTCCAAGTAGAATAGCAAAACTAGCAAAAACGACAATTCATTAACAATCTATGAGCAATGTGCTAGTAGAATTGATACCTAGTAGAGAACGACTGCAAAGTAAACGAAGATATTCCTTGCCTTTTTTTAAATGGCATTTAAACAGAAGCATTTATAACTTTCAATCAAATAATTGTCAAACCGGAACTGAATGGAAAAACACTAAGTTTTTATTAAACCAACATATAACTCAGTAAGTCATTAATTGCTACGATAATCATACCGTATACATATTATTAAACAATAAAGGATTATTTATTATTAATTACCTCACTATTCAATCTACATTGTACAATGCAAGTGTTTTAATCGCAGATTAACGGCGATTTGCACATTTTTTTGTACGACAAAATCCGATATTATAATTAATACTGATTTACATGTATATACGCAAATAACACTTATTTGCGATGGTAAATTTTATGAAAACTGTATTTGCTCGCTATATTGTAACAATCGGTCAGATTAATGTTCTCACAATCATATGACAGGGCAGCCACGTCTTTACACGACCGCTGCCTGCGGGCAAATGATTCTTTATTTCTTTACTTGTTCTGCTTTTTGCGCCGTGCGGGTAGTCAGAGAATGTGACCAAGGCGGGCAACGAAATGAGGTGTGCGATATGCTAGGCCTCAGGGCGTGAACGCATCGTCCTTTTGTATGGATGAAACAAATTGATGTAGGTAATTTTTTTTTGATATGCGCAATGAGTTAACTATGGTGTTTGTTTCGGCCAATACTTATGAGACAAAAGAAAAAGCAGACTTATATGACTCGGAAATGTTTTCTATTCGTACTAGCCAAAAAGCTTAAAAGCTCACTGTGCATTGCACCAACAATATATAACAAGATTCCGCAATCTATTAAGGAGAAAAGGGATAGTTTATTTAGAAAGGAAATAAAATGTATTCTGACTTATAAATGTTATTATAATGTTAAAGATTTTTTAAATGATACATTTTAGTTGCAATTAATTATTATATAAATTCTTACGTCATTCATTACGTATTAGAAGTTCGTTTTTTAGAGTTATTGTAGTTTATTTTTATTTTCTTGTATTTTTTTCTTGTTGACATTGTATATTATATTGACATTCTTTTAGCTTTGACATTTGCATCATAAATAATTTGTATTTGTATATAAATTGAAACGACTTGCATTCGCAGCCGCTTGTCTGATATTTTTGTACACCTTTATAGGTAAAACATGTAGACCAGGACTCTGTCAACCACCGACAATGCATTTTATGTATATTACTCATGTTTTCACAAATAAAAGTTTATCTTATCTTATCTTATTCTCATATAATTGGCATATGGGATTCACACACTGTGCGATTCAAGCGCTCGTTTTTTCGAAATGTGAAACGAGTTTCCTCCCTCGGTATATTATAGCTACTTGGGAAGAGCGAAAAAGGACCGCATCTCATACCAGTCCGCTGACCTGTACCGCCATACCTGTCGCGTGCCTTTAAGGCTAGAGTCGGGCGGGGAGTATGACGATACAGATTTCAGCAGACAGTGGTCGGAGCTACCTAATGGTGAAGCCACCGACTCTGAGTCACTTCATACCTATGCAAATAAGATTAAATAAAATGTTTTGAAGCCAGAATAAGCTTACAACAATATCAAATGAAGTTCACAAAACATACGCAAATACCTAATTTTTGCATCCATTGTTGATATAGAAGTGCGATATGGGCATCGGGAGTTCATCGGACTAATAAATAAATCAGCATTGCAATTCAACTGGGCAATTTTGCTAGCATTCAGGCTACTGACGGTTTAGAGCTATTGAGCTATCAATAGGCTGGTAACAGCTCGTGGATTGCTCCAATGTTATCGTTGTAGATGCAGTATTGTAATTAGTTATTAGTAGGCCCTCTATTTTAATGGAGGCGTTGGCCCGTAAAATCACTTTTTGATTATTTAGGCGACTCAACGTCAAAACGACTGAAAGGATCAATAATATGAAATTTAGCACGAAGATTCCTTAGACCCTGGAATAACATATAGAATTCTGTTTATTTCGAAAACTTAATAGTTTTTGAGTGAACACGTGGTTTGTTTGAAATATAGTTTAGTTATGTTTACACAGGTTAGTAGATCACCCATGCGTGTGATGGACCAGATTAAATCTGCTCTGTATGGTCCACTGCACCAGTCAACTCTACCAGAAAAACGAAGTTTGAGGCACACCCCCACTCCTAATGTTACGTACGCACGACCACTCTGTCAATGATGTAGCTACTAAGAAGAAGAATCATCAATCATAATATTATTGTAAAAACTCACACACACGTCTTTGTAATATTAAATACGGGTTTAACGTGGCGACAATGCGCATGGCTTCTTCCGGAAATCTTCATCAGGATCTTGATTGCGGTGCGTCTCACAGTGTGAGAGGGATGTTATGATGAACTGCGGACGTCACCACAATCAATCATCATCAGAAATTACCATTACAGATTTGTAGATCGTAGCCGAAGTTGTAGTACCTATCTAATGAAAGAGTCCTGACAGTCGCGAGCGCACACGAAAGCCTTACCCACTAATTACTCCGAAGATTGTTCCCGTCCTTTGGAGCGTGGGAAACGCAAACTTGTTATTACTGGTACAGTGTGCCCGGTGCTTGTAAGTGATCACATAATTTGCACTGATTTACGTTTCATGCGATCATTTACGTACCTACAAAGATAAAAAAAGTTTTTGCAGCAGGAGTGGAATTGGGTAAGTTTCAGAAGGTATTTTGCAGTTTCAGAAAGATAGTTAAGCGACGCTTGTATTTCTCGATTCAATTTAAAGTTTTTGCTATCGCTTCACTTTTAGCCAATTATTTAAGAAGATCAAACCATTTCTATCTTTCTGTCAGATAATTGGTTATGAGGTTTGTGCCGTGTCAACATCGTCAACGTATCATAAATACAGACTACTATCAGTTTCGTCACTTATTTATTAAGACAAGCAGTTCATATGCAATGCAATATTAGAGATTATATTGTAATTTCAATTTTAGCCAAAATACAATAAGATACTTTTTTCTTTTAAAGAATTTTAGTCAATAAATCAAATTTGTGATAATCACTCAAAGTTTAAGTGATTATCACAATTACGGCCATTTTCACTTTCTTACTATGAATTCTAAACAGCTGCTAGCTTATTTGTTAATTATTGCTCATTTGTGAAATTACGGCTATATCAGATAAAATCCAATCTATTCTTATTTTGAATACTAAACTTAACAGATTTTTATCACTAGATAGTTCTCACTTGATGGTCAGTGACGATGCGGTCAAATGTGTAATCACGCTACACTAGAATGGTTACCGGCTCTCAAGGACTGCTCCTTGTGTAAGGTGGCAGTTTTTCAAACTTGAGGGTGCGTGAGTACTGAAAAGTACTCATACGGAAGTATGTTTTCATTATTTTTAAAATAAATCCAAATTATAAATTTACAGAACGATTACCCAAGAATTAGGCCAAAACATGACTTCATGGGAAAGCCTCCCTGAGGGGTAATTGTCCTCCACGGAGGGGAGACGGGAGGTTAGTAAACAGCCCCAGGGCAATTTGCGTATCGAGAGCTGCATGCCGCCGCCATCGGTGCGGACGGTACTTAGCTGCTAATTGTCCAGTACAGCTAGCAGAACAGCGTGCAATAAATAGATACATTTGGTTTTAAATTACCATTTGCCTTTTACTTCGCCAGTGATTACAAGATTCTCGAGATAATATCCTTCCAATGTGAACTCTGTTAAGTTGTCCAAAGTACTCGAGAATTATTTTGAGGCAGGTCGTTAAGAACCTGGTTGGGATATTCATCGATGCGATTGCGATCAGCAGCTCTGTAACGCGAAAAGTATATATTAAATTAATTGAAAAATCAATAATCACCACGATTTTTTTGCATTCAGTACATTTCATTTGGAAACCGAGCTCTTGCTCTTCAAATGCGCATAAAACCTGATGAAGTTGCTGCGAAGCCGCTTGTTAAATTGCAGCTACGTATCTGTTTGTAACCTTTTAATTAAATGGAATGTTTTTTAAAGCAATAGGTGCCAAACAAGCAGACGGGGCCTCCTGATGCTAAGCGATCACCGTCGTCCATGGATTATGCACCGAAGGCATAACTATACGTTTCCAATCCTTTGAAGACTATTAACTTCCTTTTAACAATGATGTTTTATTAAAGATGAGGTATATTCATACTGCGCGGTGCTCAGATTTTGTTCCTTTACGACATAAACATGCTTACTGCGACAGATAATACGGTACAAATAATTAGAAAACGATAGCTATATGTTTAGACTTGAGCTTGAAATACGCGTTGCAATGAAAATTATTACAATTGACTTAATTTTGCCGCCTCAGTTTACGCGCGCTTGTGCGACATCTACCTCATATAAACATATAATATCATTGCATTTTAAAGAATCTCGGGAATAGGTACTGTGGATGGAAGCTCGTTCCACATCTCAAAGTATGTGACTACCATGAAACAATTATAATGATGTAGAGATTAAGTGATAGCGGTTAGTGCGGTGGTAACTACTGTTTCCACACCAAATTAACCAGCGTTCGTCATTTTGACAGCCGACGCTCCCGCCGCTATTTTATCATTACTTATTTTATCAAACTTATGCTTTTACTTTTACATATATGTATGTCAAAGTAAAAGTATATGTTTGAAGCATATAACAGTTTTAGTATACCTACATATATATGACAGTTATAAGTGTAACTGTATAAGAATTAATATTTTTAAATGTTCTTTTAAATTAATTTTACATTAATTGTAAAACAGAATTACTCCAATGTTAGACATCGGTAAGTTTCAATATGCAGTATGTAATATTCAATATATTTATATCTCATAGTATGTATCACACTAATTTCATAGAGGCGAAAGTTTGTTTGTCTGTTTGTCGTTTGTTACTCCTTCGCGTTGAGACGGCTGAACGCATGACATTTTAGAGAGATTCTAAACACATGGACTACTTTTATCCCGGAAAAACGTTTTCCGAAAAACGGAAAAACGATTTCATGGGACGATTGAGGTAGCGGGAAACCGTACTCCTTGCGGATGAAATCGCGGATGCAGCTAGTGGGTCTATAATTTTAATTTCAGATAACGTAACGAGACATTAGATACATAGTACGGCAATGGAAAATACATCGACTCCCAACATCTCGACAACTATTAAAACAAATCACTACTATATAAAAGTAGTCCAAGTTATAGTCGGAAAATGGTGCAATGATGATTCTGTTCTAGACTGGCCGGTTGGCGCAATTGGTAGCACTCTGCCTTCTAAGCCGCTGGTCCCGGGTTCGATTCCCGGACAGGTCAAACATTTGTGTGCATGAACATGTCTGTTTGACCTGTGTCTGGGTGTGTATATGTATATAAGTATATATATCAGTCATCATGTTACCATAGCAGAGGCTCTGCCTAGTTTGGGACCTGAAGACCTTGTGTGAATGTTAATAAATATAAATAAATAAAAAAATTAATAATATATATAAAAAAATCTATTTGGATTTGATTAATTTGGCAATTTGCACAATGTCCATCGTTATCATCATCTCAGCTATAGGCCTCCCCCATTGATTTCCACAAGGACGCCGGTTGGAAACGGCCCTGCATCCAATCGGTTGCTGACTAAGATCGCAAGAAAGGACCGCTTCCAAACCGTCAATCCTACTAATATTATAAATGAGAAAGTTTGTGTGTATGTCTTTATGTTTCTTACCTCTTTATGCTCAAACGGCTACACCAATTTACACATAAGCTACTTATCATCATCATCGTCATCATCAATCATCACCACGCGGGTAAAACCGCGGGGCGTGCGGGGCTGCTAGTATAATATAAATAGGACATTACATTACCAGTAGGTACCAGTAGGTATACATGTTCTCTTTATAGTCTAAGTTGTGATTATTTTTTCAAAGCGTCTTTATTATCTATATTTTATTAATATCGTAAAAGCATCGGTCTAAATAAATGTAACTTCGATTTCGGGACGGTAATTAAATTAATTAATTTGTATATAAATATTATGTTATTTCACGTAAATCTATACCAATATTATAAAGAGGAAAGATTTGATTGTTCGTTTGTTTGCATTGAATAGGCTCCGAAACTACTGAACCGATTTGAAAAATTCTTTCACTGTTGGGAAGCTACACTATCCCCGGTCGATATAGGCTATATTTTTTACATTCTTTATATATTTCCAAAAAAATAGGGAGACTTATAATTTTTACATTTTTTAACCGCGCGAAGCCGAGGCGGACAATTAATTTCAAATAAACATCGTTTTGACTATTATACATTTCGTTCATACAATTAAAGTAAGATGGCTAAGAGAAACGAACATCCACTCAGATATTTCACAGCAACTAGTAACCCAACGTATCTTGGTGACAGTTTATAGCTATAAGCTATAAGCTTGAAATTTTAGCTTTTTTTTACGGTGATAAGATGAGGGAACAGGCAAAAGGCCCACAAGATGTTAAGTGGTAACCTCTGCCTATAGACAGAAACAATTCGTAGAGAACTGCACTGCGCCAGTCACCTTGAGACATAAAGTTGGTAAGTCTCATGTGCCTGTAATTTCACCGGAAACCATACCTTTCAAACCGGAACACAGGAATGCGACCACTATTCCAGTAATAGACCACTATAGAATGCTCAAACTGGGCAGGCTGTTGAAACCTTTTCTTAATTCGACTCGTATATTTTTTGTTTGTTACAGCATAACTTCCGACTGGTTAAACCGATTTTGATAGTTCTTTTTTTATTTGAAAGCTGATGCTTCCCGTGTAGTCCCATTTATATTTCATCAAAATCAGACAAGCGGTTACACTCCAATACACACCTACACCACAATGACAACAGATCCCATGAGTAAAAAAATCAACATTCAAAAGTGTGAAATAACTTGTCGAAGTCAGTTCCATGAGCACAATATTTTGATAATATGTAGTTACTTTTTACTATTATAAGTTTGCGTTTGACAACTGTCTCACCTGATGTTAAGTGATGACGTTGTCTAGGATTTAGCACGCAAACCTAGAAGGTACCTATTCCCTCGCGACTTGAAGACTCCAGGATTGTACATATCGGGAAACACAGACTCGGGCAACGAGTTCCACTTCTTGGCAGTACGCATTAAGAAAGTAGAAGCAAAAAGCTTCGTGCGTATAGGTGGTATATCTACCATATACCACTTTTGAGTGTTGACCGCCCATAGATAAGTTACTACTTAGTATGTTCATCAATACTGCTACAATTAAAAATAAAGCTTTTGAATTCTGTTAAATAAGTCTGCGATGAGTGCAAATTCCGAATTTTCCCTTGTCGATTCATTGACATCGATCGCATTGACCTAATCGAATTGCGTTACGACGCATAACAGTTTGTAGGGTAGTTAGATAAAGAAATCGCTGACCGCTCATCGCTTACCTCCGGCCATGCTAGTGTTAGTATCACCTTCGCGATCGGGCGTTGGCAAATGATGTTAATTTTCGAGTTTTACAGCGAAACAAAGCAATTGCTATCTTGTGAGCAATCGCTCACGAACCGCGGCGTCGCTATCTGTGCTCGGACTTGTAGTTAGGATGTTGCTGCAATGGGAATGCTTCAAATTGAACGGAAACCTACCGTACTTACAATTTAATTTTTTATTTTTGCGGGTGTCAAGAAAATCTATAATCTATACTAATATTATAAAAAGGAAAGATTTGTATGTAAGTGTGTTTGTAACGAATTGGCTCAAAAATTACTTAACCGATTTTAAAAATTCTTTCAACATTGGAATGCTACGTTCACCCTGAGTAACATAGACTATATTATATTTTCAAAAAACTTAGAGATCCTTATACATTTTTAATTTTGAAATGTATTACCCGTGCGAGGCCGGCGCGGACCGCTAGTAAATAATAATTTATATTAACTAATGCTTTAAAAAGACAGTCTCATAATACCTGGTTGGCAGACATATCGGCGCCCTGGAGACAAAACAACAAGAAAACAAGCGTATTTAGCGTCTAATACGCTTGTTAATCCCCGAACTAAGTTAAAAACTTAATCTGGTATATTTACATATTTTTTATTAAAATTAACTGACGTGTGCTTGTAAAGAGTAAGATTTCGATTAACCAAAATGAGAATGAATGAATGTCCCCCAACCCAAAGCTTTTATTGAAATTCCATGAGAGGTAAAAATCGTGTTAATATTTAAATTGAACCAACGAACGACTTATGCTAAATGCAATTTTGCAAATAACTCCCGAATTTATATTCCATATGCAACGTTTATACAATTTGCATTATTACCATAATAAACATGACTAAAGCGCGCGTGTCTTATAAAAATATCTTCAGCTTTTAAAATATGTGAGAATTTAATCTCGTGCCACCGAATTCAAAGCGATCAAATTCGTGAGACTTAATCGACCGGCGCAGGGCGCGTTCCGAACCTCGCCTCAGTTTCAACACGCTCGAAGTGCACTAACATCTTAATTGACGATCGATTGACGGTCGCCGTGGCTCAGTGGTCAATGACATGACTTCTGTGTTCTCGGGATTCTGGGTTCGAATCCCGGCAGGGGCAAACATTTGTGCGATGAGTGTAAGTGTTTGTCCCGGGTCTTGGATGTTTGTGTGCTGTGATTGTGTTAGTCCATGCCTCCCGCGATACAGGGAATCCTAGTACGGGGGTTTGAGTGTAATAAATAAATCGGAAACTGAATATAAGACCTTTACCTATACATTTACCTATATGTTTTGTTTTCTGTACGACTGAAACTCAATTATCAAAACGAAAGGTGATCTTTGAGGTTAACAACGGTGATCGTTCAGTACTGCTGAGTGAGTTACAAATCAAACCACAGTACTCCAAGGCTCGGAACCAGTTCCTGACTAAAAGCTCAATTTAAATAGCTACCGAATTTGGAATTCCTTTTTCAAACATTCTGATTTCGTGCATTAAATCGTTAGGAAACCTAAAATTCTTTTCAAATGCATAAAGTGCGTGCTGTATGGCTTTTGCCAAAGGGTTTCATTGTTATTCTCTGGGAACTTTATCTCGTGATGATAATTTCGACAGCCAATTTTGAAATAACATTAAGAAGCTTGCACAAATTCATAGTGGATTTTTTAAATGATTATCAATATTTTGTTTTGTGGCCTACAAATTTTACCTTTTAATCTCAATCGCTAATATATGTATACCTATGGGCGATCTGTTTCGTTTCATTCATTTAGATTCCATCCGATATCTCTCTGTCCTTGCGACAGCTCAAGCCGAGGTCTGAACCTCAGTGGTTCCCTTGAGCTAGTCGCCTCATCTTCTCCTAGTGGCAGCCGTCAGCGCTAGCCTCACTACAAGGCGGTGCACTATTTTACATTATTCTTAATTATTATTATTAACTTGCGCCGTAGACAACTTGTTAACTTGAAACATTTTTCAAAAAGTATGATACTGCTGTTTTTTTTAATATGTAGGTATCTATTTATTGGAATATATCAATGTGCCCTCAACCTAACCCAGTGCAATCGGGGTAGCTACAAGAAGTATGAACACGCACAGCGGCAGCACGGCCGAATTACGGCTTGCGATACCATCGCCACGACAAATCGCGCGACCGCCACCACTGCACCGCCCCGCTTCTGCGCCGTAACGCAAGCTTGCGCCCGACCTTACATTTCTAGATCTGAAGATAATGTAGGTGAGGCACTAAATAGTTGGATGATATCAGTGTGTTACTTTTTACGAATTAAGCTTATAGGTGTTTTTATAAAAATATCCTTCCTGTTAATTTTTCCTAAGTAATACGATAAAAGTGCAATGGCCTGGGTCATGAGCATTATTGTCCATGCTTCTACACAAACTACAAAGAGCAAAGTAAAAACATAATCTGATGACAGGGAAAAAAGCAGGGTACCTCAATATGGTTGTATTTTTAATGTGTGTTTACCTCAAAACTCCGGTGTATTTATAATAAACTAGCTGACCCAGCCACGCGTTGCTGTGGCCATGTGGCGCCATCTATTGATTACTTACTCTACCCAGTCGAAAGGTATCGACATCTGTTAGAATCATTTGGAGTTAACAGATAATTGTGACTGTCAAATAATAACAGACAACTTACCATAGCAGCGCCATCTATTGATTACTTACTCAACCCAGTCGAAAGGTATCGACATCTGTTAGAATCATTTGGAGTTAACAGATAATTGTGACTGTCAAATAATAACAGACAAATAATTAAAATTGCGACTATAATTTGAGATTTAAACTATCCTATATCTCAAGTTGGATCGAACTGCACATGGTGTGCGAATTTTATTATAATCGGTTAAGTGGTTTAGGAGTCCATTCAGGACAAACATTGTGACACGAGATTTATATATATTAGAATATTTGGCTTTATTTTTCATTTCAAACAGTATATTCAAGGGTTCGGTCGCATAGAAATTTTTTGAGGTAAGTCTTTATTTTTTCGTGTTTTATTGTTTGTTTTTGAGCTTTATTTTGATTTTGCCATATTTGGCTTCGTATGCGTTTTTGCCAAATATTATTATGGGGCATATAATTATGGCTTTGCATGCATTCAGATACTTTTCGTTGCAGCAATGAACCCTTGCTTTTATGGTACATCCAAGCAAGTCTTATTCCCGGCAATGGTTTTTGAGTGTCTATGTCAGGTGGCTAAAAAACGCCGTCTTCCAACGCACATTCAAGTCGATACGCCAACAAGCCGAGGCGCCACTCCACCCAGCTTGCCGGACTCGCCTGCACCCAATAAAAAAGGCACTAAAACCACGGCATCAGACCTACCACCAAACTAATTTCATATTTTTAATTAATGTATACGAAGACATATATGGATCAGCATAGTACCTCTAGACCGCCTACAATGCCATCACATAAGGCTTCGTGTAGTAATTAAAAAAAAAATACCTAAAAATTTAACCGTCTTCAACACTCAAAACTATGAAATACTTTGTTGAAGCTATTAAGTTGACTTCAAGAAGTTATTTCATACTTTTGAGTGTTGAATTCGGTTCCGTTCTTTGGTAAAACATTTTTTTGGTAATTGTTTTTTATAACAGTAGAACACCAAATATTGTTCATAACAAACACTATTAACGACGTAAAATTAAAGAAGTAATCGAAACAAAGTCGAAGTCAATCTACACCTTATCTACAAATAATAACGTTCATATTGTTTAAACTGGCAATTTGCACATAGACTTTCAAAGTTGCAACGTTTCTAGTGGTCATTTGCGAATAGTTGACCCAATCACTTAAAAATTTAGGTGGTACATTTGAAACTTAGCAGAAAAAGTGTTTTATATTTGACAAATATAAAATACAGTTCGAAAAGCATTTCAAATAAAATACAAAATACTTTTTGAAAAAAGGTATTTAAGTACAAAATATAAATTTAGTCGTATTTCAAATAAGTCACAACTCTGACTTTTTAGACTTTTAGACTTGATCTTAATGGCGGTGACGGTAGTTATAGCGATTGTTGTCTTGAGAAACAAGCAGGCCCGTCGGACTACTGTATCTTTCAGTTGAAAACGTCCTTAACCTTCGACCCTTTAAGTTAAATAACCTTGGAAGAGCAAAACTGCGCACGGACCCGCTCATTCATAGGAAAGGGGCAATTGAAATATATTAAATAACGCCTGGAGAAAAGTTACTTTAATAAATTTTATGTACAGTTCGTTAGTTACATTATAACGAATTTTATGTTTAAAGGTTCAAGTTATGAATCAATATAGTTAAAGAGTTGAATCAAATTGAATATCTTAAAAAAAAAAAAAAAATTTTACATAGTTTTTAAAATTGAAATTGAAAAAGACCACCGAATGTAGTTGGAACTATAGTCGGAACCCTCTGACTTATTACGTGAGTAATTTCCGTGTTGTATACATTCATAATAACCCTCCTTCTTTCACAGTCGGTTAAAAACAAAGGTGCCAGAAGGAGTAATTAAAGTTAGCGATAGATCTCTCACGATCTTGAACGCGAGGCCATCCGATGTATCGACTCGTATGTCGCCATCACGAGCGGCGACCCGTGTCACGACACGGGGCTTGCAATCAGGATACAACTTACCTACTAACCACATCCATACTATGATGACGGTGCAAGAGATCGGCCAAATGTGTGAAAAGTAGCAGTCCATGACGTATCACATTTCTTTTTAAATGATTATTAACCGACTTCAAAAAAGGAATCCGATCCTACTAATATTATAAATGCGAAAGTTTGTGTGTATGTGTGTTTGTTGTGTGTACGACGAAATGACGTACAAATGACGAAATTTTGTTATGGAGATAGTTTAAGCCTGTGGACACTTTAAATGTGGATTAATACATAGGCTACTTATCCCGGAAAACGTATAGTTCTGTGGGATAATTGAGGTAGCGGGAAAACCGTAATCCACGCGGGTGAAACGCCGGGCTGCTACTCATAAATAATTATGACCACCTCCTTCCTTTTTTTAAGTGAACTGTATGTATTTTTTTAAACGACTTCAAAAAAGGATGAGATTATAATATGTTCGACTGTATGCTTTTTTTTTAATGTATGTTTCTTCGATCTTCGATTTTTTCCCCATTTTTGGACCGATTCTCTAAATTCTATTTTTCCCTTGATAGTTTACCTCCGAGGTGGTCCCATTTAAATTTCATCAAAATCAGACAGGCGGTTTTTGAGTTACACTCCAATAACTGAAAATTGTTACGTCTAACAAAATTTGCAATAAATGGCACCGACTTCAACACTCAAAAGTGTGAAATAACTTGTCGAAGCCGGTACCATGAGCACAACATTTTGATAATAGTTACTTTTGAACTATCGTGGTACCGACTTCAACAACTTATTTCACAGTTTTGGGTGTTTAAGCCGGTACCATTTTTTGTTAAAATATTTTTCATAGAAATCTTTCAATTCTGACAAGATGTTGATCGATGTACTGCACACACTAATATTATAAAGACGAACATAATAATTTTGTCTATCATTTGTCGTTTGTATCCTTTTTTTATAATGTATAGATCCAGCGTTGGACTAGATAGTATCTGGTCTATCTCACTTGATAGTCAGTGACGATGTGGTCGAAGATGTTATCACGCTGAACTAGAATGATCACTGACTCTCAAGGACTGCTGCCTGTACACAGTATGTGTTTGGTGACAGTTTTTTTCAAATTTGAAGGTGGTAGCTAGCCAGGCGGGTATTGGGTATTCGCAAGTACCGTACCACCATGCTGGGAATTTGATAACGGTGTTTGTGAGTTACCTTCACCGGAAGCTCAAGCTTTTGTTGGGGATCGAACCAGTGCCCGTCAGTTTGATAGGCGACGCTCCCTCCGCTGAGCTATCATTGCTTCTGTTATAATCCTTCACGCTGAAACGGCTCAACGAATTTACATGGAATTTGCATTGAAGATACTTAAAATATCACATAGACTACTTTTATTCTAGAAAAAGTATAGATAACTCCCCGTGGATAAATTGAGGTAGCGGGAAAACTGTAGTCAACGCGGGTAAAACCGCAAAGCGCAGCTATACCTGAAAACTTACTTAGTGTTCGTCCTTCCGCACCTTCCGCATTTCACACTGCGCACATATTATAAAAGAATTCTCAGATTGCTATATCGTACTTTCGAACCCCCATTCATACGATACAACATTACTGATAAAATTATACAATACAATCTTCTCTGATCAGTTAAATTAAATGCATTGTTGGAGAATGTTTAAGCTATCTATTAAGTTTTTTGTACCTAATTAGAAAGACATAATCGTGTTTATTAATTAAGCTCTTTAATAAAGAATAAAAAAAGAGCGCAGTTAGAGATATGGGTACATATAATCACATTGATTTACTCAGGTTTTATCGTGTATGTCTACTATCACACTTATTTCATTGTCATTATCACTATGATGATGAAGATAATGTAAATTAATTTTGATAAAATATCTACATAAATCTCGAAATTATATCAAATAATATCTTATGTAATAAAATTAGCTACATTAAATAGGTTAATAAGCCTAGGTTGATGTTTACTTAGATAATCACGTCACCACAAGGTACTCACGAGTACATTCTTTAATATGTACCTACCCAATGATATTATTATGTTTATATGAGGTAGATGTCGCACAAGCGACAAGATGGGCAGTAGCGCCTTCCGAGTGTAATATTTTATACTGCGCCCGCCCGACAAGTGTGGCGAGTATTGGCAAATTGGAGTTTGTGTGAACAGCTCAAAACCTCCCGATATAAATTGATATCTCTTGTGTCTATGTGCAATGTGTTTTGTTCTAATTTTTTTATCTTTTGATGTTATACTTGTTGCTTATTATATTTTTTTTTTCTTTTTAGGCCTATTGTAAGTTAATTAAGAAACTATAATGCTTACAGTTGTAAATAAATAAAATAAAATAGACGTTTTTAAATTCAAGTTACAGTAAGATCCAAGACGAATCAGTAACGAATGTCATACCCAAAATTAAATTAGTATTAAATATAATAAATATCGCTCGTCGCTCGTAGGCCTTGGTGGTACCGGTCTAGAATAGTACTCCCCCATTTCTTCCCGTGGGTGCCGTAAGAGTCGGCTAAGGGATCATGTACCAGAAGGTGGGCAGCAGCGCCTTCTGAGGATAGGAAATCATACTGCGCTCGCCAACCCGCCTGCCAAGCGTGGCGAGTATTGCCAAATCCCCCTACATGGGGAGGCATATGTCCAGCAGTGGACGACCTATTGCTGTTATAAATGAATGAATGATAATAAATATATAGGTAAGAATATTCCAATAATAACACGTCAGAATCATCACCACGGTTTTCTACAAAACCATTCACTACGGCTTCCTCAGTCGATGCAATTTATTCGCATCACGAAAGCACGACTCCAGTATGAAACTAGAGTACACCTTCAGATGCTGTGGTTTATCCACAAAATATTTTCATTAAACAACAGTTACGGCTTCCTACACGCTGACAAGTTGACGGGCCAGCTCTACATCTTAGCAATAATATACCCAACATTTTCTAAACCAAATACAACTTAATCTCAATAGATTAAAGTTTGAGAAAGGCGCAAATGTAAATTGGTCTTGGTTAAAGACTAGAGGTTATAAGTTAACTACCCATCTGCTAAGCTCGTTGTACGCGGTCATGTTGATTCTGATACTTGGACATTTCGTATGGTAAACCATTTATATATTAGGTATATAGACGAAGGTAGTCATTTTTTTATCACACTCAGACCCCCGCACTAGGATTCTCTGTGTCGCGGGAGGCATGGACACACAAACACCCAAGACCCGGGACAAACACCTAACCCTCATCGCTCAAATGTTTGCCCCTGTCGGGATTCGAACCCAGGGTCCCGGAGACACAGAAGTCAAGTCACTGACACTGACCACTGCGACTTAATACCTACTCAAAATACCTAGGTAGGTACCTACTTAGATATTGAAGTAGGTACGTGATAACATAGGCGTATAATCGTATATAGAGGGGGGCCGGGTAGGCCGTGCCCACCCCAGGATGGTCTAGTGCTATCGATTCGATATTCTATAATACTCATAACTAACTTGAGACGACTCTTCAAATTTATAGACATAATAATATTTAAAAGTCTGTACCCGCAACTCCCGCTAATATTACTACATATTTTTCAACGAAGTTTGTTGTTAATCAATGATATTATATGTTTATATGAGGTAGATGCGCAAACGCGCGGAAAATGAGGCGGCAAAATTAAGTCAACTGTAGTAATTTTGTTTACGACGCGTATTTCAAGCGCAAGTCTTAACCTATAGCTATCGTTTTCTATATTATTTGTACCGTATTATCTATCGCAGTAAGCATGTTTATGTCGTAAAGGAACAAAATCTGAGCACCGCGCAGTATGAATATACGTCATCTTTAGTAAAACGTCATTGTTGTTAGTACTATATTTCGCCACGCACCAAGCGGCGCGGCGGTTGATAATTAGGTCGACGAAGGTAGATATCTTTCTAAAGATAGTAGATAATATCATGTAGGATCGACGTCAGCGATTGACGGATCATCAGTTAAGCTTAGAATATTAATGATATGGATATTGTTGTAGGTATCTTTATTTTTTAATATCATTAGTAATCCAATGATATTAAAAACATAAAGATAAGTTCACAAGTACTAAGATCACATACCAAAGTAAAAACTGAACTTGTGGGTATACAATAGAAGAGATATTTGTGCATTTTGTGAAAGCACATAAAAGCTGATGATTTCTGTTTATGTACTTATAAAAAAATATTAAGAGAACCATACGTGCTGCACGACAGCAGGACCGATTGCCTCTGAACCAAATTAGGTGCATGCACCTAATTTATGCGGTCCGCGCCAGAGGTGCCAGTGCCTTATCTAGCTTTTTAATATCATTGGGTAATACAAGAAAATATTCTATTTCATATTCTACCTACCTAAATGACAGCGGCATCACGTTTTTATTTCATGGTTCTCCAGACGCGTTGACTCTGCATTCACGATCAAATGGCTAAGAATACAACATCATTAATCTATCTATACTAATATTATTATTATGTGCCGTGGTGGTACCGGCCTAGAATAGTACTCCCCCATCTCTTCCCGCGGGTGCCGTAAGAGTCGGCTAAGGGATCATGTACCAGAAGGTGGGCAGCAGCGCCTTCTGAGGGTCTGAAATCATACTGCGCTCGCCAACCCGCCTGCCAAGCGTGGCGAGTATTGGCAAATCCCCCTACATGGGGAGGCATATGTCCAGCAGTGGACGACCTATTGCTGCTATGAATGAATGAATATTATAAAGAGAAAAGATTTTTTTGTTTGTTTCCATTGAATATGCTCCTACACTACTGAACCGATTTGAAAAATTCTTTCACTTTTGGGAAGCTTCAGTATCCCTTCGTGACTTAGGCTATATTATATTTTTAAAACATTCTAACAAACACAACTAACATTTTGAACATTAAAAAGCAATGATACTTTCAAAAATATTTATTTCACCTTACATCCTTTTTTATGCTTCAAAATCTCTACAGGTGTCAGATACAACGTTAGATTACAACTTTCGCACTTATATTCTTTAGCATTAGGTTTATTTATCCTTGCAGGTTTGACTTCTTGATTTTCTTTCTTCTCAGTTTTTGCAGAGCATGTGAAAAGTTTGTGCTGCAGTCTTTCTATTGGAGATAAAGGGATAGACAGTTCACAGTTAGGACACGTCCAGGGAACGCTGTAAGCTTCTTGATAGATGTTATAGCTCCATTCCGTGTCGACCACACTGAAACAATCATCAACATCATCATCATCATCATCATCTCAGACATAGGACGTCCACTGCTGGACATAGGCCTCCCCCATTGATTTCCACAAGGACCTGTTGGAAGCGGACCGCATCCAGCCCTTGCCTGCGATCTTAGTCAGGTCGTCTGTCCACCTGGTCGGAAACAATAAGACAGTACAAATATATATTAAGTATGAAAATGCTTGTTATGTTTCGCTATAGTGATCTGATCAAGGGCTATAAGGGACTCTTATACCAGCTATGTTTGATGCTTTGACCCGTGTAGGCAAGGGTTTCCCGCTACCACAGTTATCCCACGACCGTCATTTTTTTCTGATCACTTATTTCAGATAAAAAAAAACGTTTATTTCAGGTAAAACATAACAGTATTACAGGAAGAATAATCAAAAATAGGTTGGTAACAAGTTAAGTGCATTGTTATTTATATTATATTTATATATACACACAACAGTACATATATATAATATATATTTGTTGTTTGGAGATAAATATCCAGTTACCTGGCGCAGGGAGATACCTACGTCTCTGAACTAAGAATAGACTTGTATCTCAGGGAACGAGGCCCCCTCTCGCGATAAGGATCATTAGTAGCCTATGTGCTATTTCAGACTGTAATCTATCTTTATAAGTTAATACTAAACGCGAAAGTTTGTATGAATGTCTGTTCCTCTTTCACGCTCAAACAGCTGGACGGATTTGGATGAAATTTGAAGAAAATTTTCTAATTTCTGGTTCGATCGCGTAGAGAAACCCCAAGCATAGCCCTCTCCGTAGCTCGTTGTGCGACTTTGAGCCTGCTAACAAAGCCTATACCTATATAGGCTTAAAAAAAAAAAAAAAATAGTAAAAGGCTGACTATAGTCAGACTTGTACTATTTTTTTTTTTTTTTAATTTATTTATCAACATTCAACTTGTACTATTGCTACTTACCAATTGAAAACTATATTTTCTGTCACATGTACACCTCCTTTCCTCTCATTGGCGACGCAAACGAAGCCTTCGTCGAACGGGTTAGGGTCTATACTTTCGTGAACCTCACCACCCCCGTGGTATATCACCTTCAAATCGCCAGGGAGCAATCTTTTGATAGCGTAGAACACTTGACTGTTCATATACGAACTAATATCGCATGACAGCTCGTATTGAAGCTCTTCGTAGTTCCCAACCTGATTTTGTTTTCCCAGCTCGCTTTCGACGCTTTTGTTCGGATTGGCATCTGTAAAAATCAAAAACGCTATGATAACTGATTCATTTCAACACAAAACTCTCTAAAGCCTGTCCAGATATCTACAAATACAAATAACTTTATTTTACATACATTTGTGGTCTATAATACATATGTAAACCCATTGACCCCGAACTAGTTTGCACTGTGTTTCGGGATACAATGGCTTCTCTATAAGTACGCCAAAGTATACAATGAAAGAATAAAAGTAACTTAATAAATTAAAAAAAAAAAAAATATGATCAAGCGCATATTCAATGCATAGTGAGTGAGTGAGTGAGTGAGTGAGTGTGTGTGTGTGTGTGTGTGTGTGTGTGTGTGTGTGTGTGTGCGTGTGTGTGTGTGTGTGTGTATGTGCATGCGTGAGCGTTCTTCACTTAATACAAATCCCCATCAAATCTACCATCCTTAAGTTTGTAAATCTATCACAAGACACATAGTGTGTCTATCTATCTGTTCTTGAGTCAATCAACGTTAGTCTGGAGTATTTTTTTAAATAGCATTGGCAGGTGTTAGACCACTACCTCATCCGGTGTTCAGTGATGATGCGGTCTACGAAGGATGTGGTGCCACGCGCGATCTCAGTTTCAAATAGTGACCGAACATTATATTATCTATAAAGTATTATTTTTTCTGTTTTATCTTATGTAAACTCTAAGGCTTTCACGGCCGGCGTTGCATGTTGTATATATTGCTTCCGGGCTTTTTTGCCGTGGTCAATGTGAAACTTGTGTTCTAGACGTTTCGTCGATCACTGCGGTCGACATCTTCTCTCTCCTTCGCGGCGTCTTCTCTGATACTGATCATCAGTAACAGAGAAGACGCCGCGAAGGAGAGTTCTACGCTCTTGTCGCCGCTCCGACCTGAACCACTGAAGATGTCGACCGCAGTGATCGACGAAACGTCTGGAACACAAGTGTCACTGAGACCACGGCCAAACAGCCCGGAAGCAATACATACAACATGTTTTATGTTAATTTTAAAATCAATGTTCATATAAAATTAAAAAAGATATATGGTAAAAGAAACATGAAACAATTATTTTACCCGCGAGCCGTCGATTTATAAGGGCATCCCATCGCTGCCGTAATTTCGTCGCTTTTATGAGCAAGTTTAGTCCATCTTCAGGGTATGGGAACTCAAGCAACAGCCACGAATCACATACAATTCTGTAACCGAAACATACATCACACTTATATTATAAAGGTTAAAGTTTGGCATTTGTATATCTGTTACTCCTTCATGCTGAAACGGCTAATCAATTTTGTATAAAATTTGGAACGTAACATAGCTTGGTATAAAACATAGGCAACTTTTAATCCCGAATTAAGTAGTTATCGTAGAATAAGGAGGTAATGCGAAAATCGTAGTCAGCGCGGGACGCTAGTATTATATAATATTTAATAAAATAGGTTGTTTTCAGCATAACTTAAAAACATAGTTAAAACTAGCATTAGCCTAGCTTTAGTCTTATTTAAGTGTTTAGCTTAGCTCTGCACTTAATAAGACTAAAACCTAAAAATAAAAAAGTGCAAAAGTGCTAGTGAAAAATCGGTTGTTTGTTTGTTGTTTTAAAAGCAAACAATATACACTCGACGATACAAAAATCACACCTTCACAAAAAATGGCCTTGAGTTTCTAGCCGTCCATGCCTACAATAATTTTAATTAAATTATAATTGGTATTTGTTCGTAAATTTATTGTTGTTGACAATAAAGCTTGTTTTTTTTATTCCCCAAAAAACACATACACATTAATTTTTTTGAAAGTTTATTTTCATTGATATAACATACTAAGTATGTCATATTTAATTTTATTTACTCAAATTATATTTAATCAACGACAAGTAAACCCAGTCTTATATACTTTCCGTTAATAAAATAGAATTAATATACAGGGTGTCCCAAAAGTCAACGTCCAACCGAAAACCCAAGCTAGGCCTAGTTGTGGGGGCTCTCAAAAAAAAAGAAAAAAAAATCTATCTCATGTACTTTCGAAATGACAGCCATTTTTCTTAAATTGACACCCTGTGACGAGTTTACGACTACTGGGGCTACAAATGAGCTCTTTTATAATTTTATTTTTGTGTGGAGTAGTCTTAAGTGATGCTCCTACAAATTCCAATTCATCATTTGCACACAACTTCATTGGAATTTCAGAAAATATCCGTTTTATACCGAACCATGACGTGAAAATGACTACATCACTAAACTTTGACAGTCTGTACTGAAAAAAAAATCTACTATGCAATTTCGGCAAGTGCCCTTAAAAGTTGGCGCATTTAATGGGCTTTCCAAAATGGTATAATACTTACTAAATTATTTCTTAGACGACGAGAAAAAAAAAATTAAGAAAGTCGATATTTAGCTTATTATTAGTTAGTCATAAAACTTTCTCAAAATTATTCTAATATCATCTAGGCGTTCTGTAAGGTTAAGTTAGAGCGGGATAGTGACGCTACTAAAAGAAAGAGACGAAGAAATGTTAGAGCGGGACGGAGAGTGACGCTACTTGGTGTCAGTGAATTTTTGGGATTGTTTAAATAAAAGTCAATTATTAAAAATCGAATGTTTATTTAAATCATATCAAATGTTCAAATTGCTTGCCATCAGCGCGTATGCACGCCCTACACCTTCTTAAAAACGATCGTGTAATCTGGCGGGCGAAACGTCTGGAATTGATGTGATCAGCGGCATCTTGAATTCTCTGACGCAGTTCCTCTAAATTTTCAATTGGTTTTTGGTAAACAATTTCTTTGACCGTTCCCCAATAAAAAAAAATCAAGTAGTATGTAGTATGTATTCAACTATTTACTAACCATATACATATGTATATGGTTAGTAAATAGTTGAATACATACTACAGCAAGTTAATTGTTTAGTAAAGATCATATAATAGAATAACACATAGAGCCCTTGTAGATAGAATAATAAATAATTTTCTTTACTTTTTTATTTATTTTTCAAAGCAATTAAACAAATCAGACAAAGTGGTAGTGTTCCTGTTCAACGAAACTACCCCAATTGGCAATAGTTGTGAGCGGAGCCATTGTGTATGATACTAGAAAAAAAAGTTCTCTTTGGAATGACGACTATAAGATTTGTATCATTTTATTTCCTGCACACCTTAAATATGGTAAGAAAATACACCTAAAAATAACAGTGATAATAAATTATTACTGTTATAGAGGGCTATGCTCGGGGTTTCTCTACGTGATCGAATCAGAAATGAGGAGATCCGTAGAAGAACGAAAGTCACCGATATAGCCCAGCAGATTAGCAAGTTGAAGTGGCAGTGGGCAAGGCATATAGTTCGAAGAACCGATGGCCGTTGGGGCCGAAAGGTTCTCGAATGGAGACCACGGACTGGCAAGCGCAGCATAGGACGGCCACCGACCAGGTGGACAGACGACCTGACGCAGGTGACTGAAGATCGCAGGTAAGGGCTGGATGCGGGCCGCTTCCAACCGGTCCTAGTGGAAATCAATGGGGGAGGCCAATGTCCAGCAGTGGACGTCCTATGGCTGAGATGATGATGATGATGATGAATAAATTATTATCATATTAAATAGTAATACCTGCTAAATCCTATATTTGTATCAATGGAGTGCGCTAGGAGTAACAAAGTCTGCGCTGCGGGCATTCGCATGGAATTCACTATGTACGGCTTTGACGTTTCTAGCAATGATCTGTGGAACAAGACAAACAAATTGTAACTTGCACGGTGATGGACTTTCTGTGGGCCATAGGCCTAAATATATTGCTTTGAATATTGCTATAGCTTTCGACTACCGTCCGCCGTACTATCCGTCTTTTCAAACTTAAGAAAGCTTCAACAATTAATAATTTAGTGATAAACTAATTATATCATTGATTTATTAACAATTTATCAGTTGTAAACTCTAAGGCTTTCACGGCCGGCGTTGCATGTTGTATGTATTGCTTCCGGGCTGTTTGGCCGTGGTCCAGGTGAAACTTGTGTTCCAGACGTTTCGTCGATCACTGCGGTCGACATCTTCAGTGGTTCAGGTCCGAGCGGCGACAAGAGCGTAGAACTCTCCTTCGCGGTGTCTTCTCTGATACTGATGGTGATACCAATTTATCAGTTGTTGTAGCTTTCTTAGGTTCGAAGACGGAATATCTTTTTTTGGATCGAAGCAAATATATAGTTAATATATTACATCCAATATATTAACTATATATTTGCTTCGACCCAAAAAACTAACGTGTGGACGTCAAGTAAGACGTTAGTTTTGTTATTAAAACTAACGTGGTTTTGACACATGTAGTATGACACATGACGAATATAGAAGACACGGGAATTACTCACGTAATATGTCAGAGGTCGCGGTTCGCCTAGTACAAAGTACTAGCCGCGACCGCGTCCGCGAACGCCCCGTATTCTCCTTGAAAAAGACCACCGAATTTGGTTGAAACTATAGTCGGAACACTCTTGACTTATTACGTGAGTAATTCCCGTATTTTATATATTCACAAGACGTTAGTTATTGTATGAATCAATGTACTCAAGAGTAAAAATGGGCTGTGCTTTTTGCATATTCTTATTTTTTCTGTAATTATTTTTAACTCTCATACAAAAACGAAGCGCCATCTATTAGATGGCTTGAAAAGCTTTATCCGCTATTTCATATAATACACTTACAGATAACACAGGATCTGGTGGGAGTGAGACAGTGCTAATTTTCCAGTATAGTGCGCGCAGTGAGTGTGTATGTCTGTCTCTGTCAGCTGCAAAACGCGAGGCTGCTTTCCGAAGTACGAAGTCGGGTGGAGAAATATGAACGGCTTACTCCACGTGTGGTAAAGTTGCTCGGCGATTGACTGGAATGGGTAAAATATAGTGATGTCAAGTGAACTTAACATACCTGTGAAAATATCGTAAACATTATTATGAACTAGGCGTGGAAAGAAGCTTTTGTATATTTTTTGCTGTCTGTACTTATTTTGAATGCTAGTTGCTAATTATGGTATTTCAGGCAGTCTGTCTTAAGAATATATTGTTAATTATTTTTATCTGGAATCCATATAAAAACAAGTCGCCGAAGTAGCCCAGTGGATATGAAATTTGAATTGCCAGTGGGCAGTCTGGCAAAGTTCTCTAAAAGAGATCTGGACTGGTAAGAACTGGCCACGTAAAATGTTTATTATCCAGCTAGACAAACGACTCGATAAAATGGTGAACAATGTGAATGCTGCCAGCTCTTAAACGGCCTTTGTGAATGTTATGTCTAGATATGAACAACATATGACTGGAATGATGAAAATGTTAAAAATCATCATTTTTAACTTTTTGGCATTAATGTTTTCGTCAATATTATTACTGTGAAGCTGTCAAGATATGTCCTTTAAACAGATAAACATTTTTATTCATAATTATTAAATTACAAGTGAAGGACATTGGTAAATTCAAAATACAAATCAAATACAAATTATAAACTTATAATAAAAAATACAATTGTCAACATAGTAAGTAAAGTAAGACGATGTATAATGTATATACATGCTATCAATGACGCAAGTAGCTCAGTTTGTATCAACAAACTGAGTTACTTGCGTCATGTCCGTCTTTTCTAACTTAACAAAGCTTCAACAATTAATAATTTAGTGATAAACTAATTATATAATTGATTACGTGAGTTATTCCTGTGTATATTACATGAATACCTTTATAAATATCTCATTTCTGTTGCTTTTATGAGGCACGTGTTTGAGACGCTTCCCCTCTTATTCACCCAATGCGAGAAGTCAGTAAATCAGAATAGGAAGAGAATATATAGACTTCCCAGATATCCAATACTCGCCCTTATGATGTAACCTTTAGCTTACCATTTCCAACACACTGTCACTTCACTTATTGTATTACTATACTTGTATAATATATTTATTTCTACGTTTTTGAGAGAGTGAAAAATAAAATTCCAATGTTCAACCTGCCTTACAATGATTGAACTCGTCGGCTACTGCCACTTGTGGATATAATGCTCGACAAAGAACCACCTGAAAACAAATATTTATCATCTTTAACACAATCCTTATGTGTAACCCAATCAGTTCATAAGAGTTTTATGGTTTACAAGTAGCGCCCGCAGTTTCACCCGAGTGGATTATGGTTTTAAAGCTATCTTTTTTTATATACTGTATAGTTCTAGCGTTTGACCACTATCTCACTTGATGGTCAGTGAAGATGTGGTCGAAGATGTTATCACGCTAGACCTAGAATGCTCACTGGCTTTCAAGGACTGCTGTCTGAACACACTATGCGCACACTTTATATGTGAGCGCGGCAAATGCTGAGTGACGCCTTTTGTCCTCAATTATTGTATTGTTTCCTTTTGTTTTTTTTTCTGTGTTTTTGTGTATTTATTTATGTGGCAATAGTGTAATTGTGAGACAATAAATATAGTTTGATTTGATTTGATTTTAATTAACAGATCTTACAATTGTTTAATCTCACCTTCAACATGATTAGATCTCGTCCACTGGAGGCACTGGTGCCTGATATCAACGCTTGTATCCTTTGCGCGTCGTTTGTCATTCGGAACTCTATGTCTTTTATGTCCAGATTGCTGTCTTCTTCCTCTTTGCTGTCGTCTACTATCTCCCAAGAGTCTACCTTGAGACGTTTCTTGCGTTTCGAGTCTTCCGCCGCTTTTTGTTTGTACTGTCTAAAATAGTAAGTTTAATAATAATAATATGGGACAACATTCACACAAGGTCTTCAGATCCCAAACTAGGCAGAGCCTGTACTATGGTAACCTGATGACTGATATATATACTTATATGCATATACACACCCAGACACAGGTCAAACAGACATGTTCATACACACAAATGTTTGACCTGTCCGGGAATCGAACCCGGGACCAGCGGCTCAGAAGGCAGAGTGCTACCAACTGCGCCAACCGGCCAGTCATATATAGGACATATATAAGATTATATCACGATAAGGATAAGGATACATAAGGATTCCACAGACAGAGAGGTAATGGAAGTCGTTGTCTTTATGCGAGCGAGACGCAGTATATTACTTGTGACTTTAAAACACCCAGATATTACTACCTTACGTAGTGAGTTTAGTTCTGTACATTAGTATTGTACCAAACGGTAATCTATATATAACTAGCTGCGCCCCGCGGTTTCACCCGCGTGCACTACGTTTTTCCCGCTGACTCAGTTATCCCACGGGAACCATACTTCTTCCAGGACAAAAAGTAGCCTATGTCCTTCTCCAAAGTCCCATGTATCTTTATACCAAATTTTATCTAAATCGGTCAAGCCGTTTTCATGTTATGTCGTGACAACGGAAAACGGGTTTCATTTTTATATATATAGATAATATTAAACAGAGGTAAAATTAGTGAGATTGTAGAGGGTAATCTCTGGATCTACTGAAGCGATTTTGAAGATTCTTTTACCAATAAGAAGCCACGTTATTTGTGAGTGTCATAGGCTTATCATAATCATCATCATCATCACCACGCAGGTAAAACCGTGGGGCGCAGCTATTTATATGTAAGTCCCAATACAAACGCGAGTGCAGACGCTGACTAAAGCTTTATCATATTGTTGTCTTATTTATCAACAAGTAATTGTTGAATTTTCTTGCTTCAAATCTTAGGCTGAAATCTATAGATCGTACTTACACTTTGCTCAGTCTATGCTTACGGGGAACTTTGCTAAGCAATTACTCAGCAATTATTATATAGATGTAGTATCCGGCTTTACTCACGTTTACAGTCGATATTTCGACCCCATATACTCAGCAAATACCTAGTTTCTGAATTTATAGTCTCTGTGATGCTAAGCATGTGTAAAGTGTCAAAGCAAAGATGTTTCACTCTATTCTGTGTTATTAGGGAGAAACGTTTCGATATTGCTTCTTACATTGAAATTTCCTTTTGATTGATTTCAAAAATAAATAAGTGTAATAAATGTTGGCAAATGTTCAAATGTGTAATACCTTCATGAAGTTTTATTATATCCGTCGTTTTTTTACTGTAAATTTAATAAAGTACCACTATTCGAATTGAAATTTATATGAGACATTAATCTGTAAAAGTTTAAGGCGCGGTAAATACGCAATACGCGGCTTTTAAAAAATAATTTAAAATCAAGTATGCATCAGAAACTGAGTTTTCCTTTTTTTTAGTTGAAACTGTCGAGAGAAACGAAACGCATCGGTGTGGTTTGTTTGTACTATGGTTGTATGTTATTTGTACATGGTTGTTGGTTGATTGTTATGTTGTGTGTTCTTATCCTTATCTCCTAGAATGGAGACCACGGACTGGCAAGCGCAGCATAGGACGGCCACCGACCAGGTGGACAGACGACCTGACTAAGATCGCAGGCAAGGGCTGGATGCGGGCCGCTTCCAGCAGGTCCTTGTGGAAATCAATGGGGGAAGCATATGTCCAGCAGTGGACGTCCTATGGCTGAGATGATGATGATGATGATCCTTATACCGGTATTATCCAACTATTCCCTAAGATGTCAATTTCGACGATTTTGACTTTGCTCAACAAATGCAAAGTTAATGGAGACAATCGTTGGTTTATAAATATGTATTTTCTCAAAGTTAAACTTACTGGATAAGTTAAATCAGAGCAGTCAAAGTACGGTCTATAGATTTCACTCTTAGAGGTAAATCAGTTGTGATTTTTTTTTGTTTTTGGCCCTAAAAGTTATGATATTTCTTGCAATGAAACTAGTGGCATATACTATTGGGGAGTCTGAGGGTTGGTTCCAAAATATTACCTTCTCATATCTTTCAACTGTTTCAGCTGCCCATGTCTCATCGCTCGTTCTGCCGACGACATCGTCTCAGGTTCCACCGTTTCCATTAAATTATTATCCTGAAAAAAAGATTAAATAAATTATAGTAGAGTAACATCGATGAAAATTTTTTTATTGATACAAATTGGCCAAAGTTATTTAAACTCTAAAAGCAGCATACTGTTTAGGGTTATATTCAAATTCGTTTAACTATTAAGTTGCCGGGTTTTTCATGCTGTCTTCTGGCTCTCAAGGACTGCTGCCTGAACACATTATGTTGTGTTTGGTGACAGTTTTCAAACTTGACAGTGGTAGCTTGCCAGGCGGGTATTCGAAAGTACTCTACCACCACGCTGGGAATTTGATAACGGTGTTAGCTTCACTGGAAGCTCAAGCCGTTGTTGGGGATCGAACCAGTGTCCGTCAGTTCGACACCTGTCATCGTTTCAATATAATATCACAAAGTACCTGCAGTAAGCTTCTCAGTTGCGCCGCCAGTTTCGTCAGTTCATAAAGCCTCTGTTCCTCTATGCCCCGACGTTTACACCACGCTCGCCCGCCTCGGTTCTCAGCCTTGACGGTCAGCCACGCGCAGTATAGAGAGAGCAAGGTCAGGGGATCACCGTGGTCAGATTCATCAGGCTTGCGGGAGTTCTGTGAAATGCAACATATCTCATCAAATCATAAATTGATTTGTGTATTCCTTTGATTGTACATTTGAGAATGATCTGTGAGTGATGTATCTTTTCTGTTCTGTTAAACTGTATGCTCTTTGTTATAGCAATAGGAAAGGAAAAGGCAATGTAAATAAATCACAGTATAATAATTTTTATTTTTTTTTAATCACACTCCGGCCCCCGCACTAGGATTCCCTGTATCGCGGGAGGCATGGACACACACAATCAAACACACACACAACATCCAAGACCCGGGACAAACATCTACACTCATCGCACAAATGTTTGCCCCTGCCGGGATTCGAACCCAGGGTCCCGACGACACAGAAGTCAATGTCACTGACCACTGCGCCACGGCGAACGTTTACGTAATGAATGTCATTCTGGTTTAATAAAATTATTGAAGAATCATTTTTTATAAATACTAAATAAAAAATATGATTTCATCTCCCATAATTCATTATTCAAGAAATAACTATTAAAATTATTACGAATATGAATATGAAATATATGTGGAAAAAAAAATAGGGTTGCAAGGAAAAATAATTGATTTTCAAAATGAGCACTAGCCGAAATAAGTTTGATAACATGTGCTATAAACATACAGGCAATACCTTATTGTCCCAACTGTGAGTTACAATTATTTATGTTTAAAAATAGTACAAGCAGAGCGGCTTTATCGCTAAGCAGTGATTTGTTCCATGCCCACGTTAAGCTAAACAATAAAACGATAGTTTCCTATATTATTTCTTCCGCGCGTTTGGAAAGTTCAAGGTCATGCGTTCGGCCGGGCGAACAAATGCCCATTCGTGGCAACGCCTTCTCTCAAGCAAACGTACTGCAGCCGCATCTTTGACAATGTCTTTAGACACGACATTTATATCGTGCACATTGTACATCGTCGTGAAAATAAAACAAAAGTTTACATTTACAATTTTCGCCACAATTACGTTTAAGGTACGATTTCATAGATTAGTTATCCATAGGATAGTTTTTATTTATGTGAAGAGTGTATATTTTCACACTGGTTAAACTGTGGGTGGTTTTGATATTGGTATATATTTGTAACAAATCACATTTTATTGAAGTAAATAGTAGAATTATAGAAAAAATAACACCAATTCAATCCATTGTTGTAAATTCGGTGTTATTTTTTCTATTCATACATATTTCTGTAATAATGGAGCTATGTATCTACCTCTTCTGTAATAATCTGTTCCACAAGGAACTATCTATAATCTGTGGCAAAGCCATTGTTTTGTATTCAACATATCTTGATGAATGAAAAACTGGAGCCATCATCTCGGAACCAACCTCGCATTCAAAATCCCGATGTGCTCTCGTAGTGTATATGGATCGGATGCCCAAGCCCGCCGTCAGCGCTAGCGCCGAGTCGCGCTTATGAGGGGGAAGCGTAGCAGCTCCAATCACTATGGCCTTGGCTAGGCATACTTCTACTGGCAGGTTTGATAACGCCCGTCCCAGAGAGGTTAGCTTCTCGTTTGCTGTTAAGGCTCCCTGGAACAAACATTTGAATGTAACAGACGGCCTAAAACAGGAAGTTAGTAAATAAACCAAATGGTGAAAATAGTGGTCAATCAAATTGTGTTACCGTAGTAGTAACCGACTGATTTTTAGCCTTTGTGACGTTTGTAGTAGTTCCAAAAAACAGGACATGCTCGGAAAACAAAAGTAAGTTTTTCTACACTTTTACTAGACCACGGCCTATGTATACCTAAAATTGCTTTATGATGAATAAAGCGCTAAAGTTCAAAAACAAGGGTTCAACAACACATGTGAAAATGAAAATATATAACAAGTTGCCTAATTATAAGATCACTGAACATTCTAATATTTCAAACAAACGTTAAATATTTTTTGAAGTAACTACTTAATACACGCTCAATGAGTTTATGATTATGAATAAAATTAACAGACTCCTATTTATGAGAAAAAAAACATGATTTAGGATTAAGTACATATTGCAACATTATTTATTAATTGTATTTTGACATTCCTCCTATCTGTTATAATATAAGGTACTTAAATAAAGTCTGATTTCTGATAGTATATCTTACTTAAAATAATTGGATAGTAATGTAATTTATTAAACATAGGGAAAACATTTTTATTCAACTACACAAACACCACGTGATATTGTTATTAAATACGAAAAGTATTCAGTACCATAATTTCGATACATCATACATGATCTTCGGTAGTATAGTGGTAAGTATCCCCGCCTGTCACGCGGGAGACCGGGGTTCGATTCCCCGCCGGAGAGAATCTTTTTGCTCTTTTTGTTTCGATTGTACTAAAAGATAATTACGAAGAAAAACGTTTTTTTAGTTTTTTTAAAAGATTTTTGCGTTTAACAAAATTTCACTGTCAAGTCAATTATTTCTGGGTAGGTACTGCTGTAGTGACAGTCAAACTAATAACTATCGCTTCGTGTGGAGATGGAACGAGGAATCTATATTCAGTAATGGGCATCTTACAGCTAATATAACGGTGATTATAAATTACAGTACTTCGTAACAGTAGATGAATAATAGTGAATAATATTAAGGATTACCGTTTTAACTCACATGTTGTTTTAACTCGAGTACAGCATTCTCAATCGCTTCCGACTTTGGCGCGTCGAGGAAAGGGAACCGTCTGACATCACTAACTCCGAGAGAGCTCATCAGCAGCAGCAAAGACGCGAGCGGCACCCGTGACACTTCCGGAGTACTGAAGTCTTGCATATCTGTGTACTGCTGCTCCGAGTATATTCTGAAGCAGACGCCGGGGCCTAAAGAGAAAGGATATTTTGAAATAGCTGTGTATGTGTGGACTACGGTTTCCCGCTTCCCGGGATGAAAAGTAGCTTATGTCTTATTCCAGAGTATGAGCTATCTTCATTCCAAATTTCATTCAAATCCATTCAGCCGTATCAGCCTGAAGGAGTAACAAACATACAAACGACAAACATACTTTCACCTTTAAAATATTAGTGTGATGCAAGTTTGGATAAGTGATGCATCACCCTTGAGTGTAAACATTAAGAATTTATACGCCTGCTAAGGCAGAATTTTGATGGATATCTACTAAGCTATAACATCTTAGCACAACTAATGACCCAAAATTCTTAGAAAAAAAACATTTCATTTCGAAAAACCCCTATACAGACCACGGCTGGTAGACATGAGAACGATGTAAGTACCTAAATGAACAATGCAATCACACTGTATATTAGAGATAGCCGCGCCCCGCGGTATTACCCGCGTGGTGATGATTGATAATTAGAATGATGAAAAGTAGCCTATGTGTTATTTCGAGACCTGAAGTACTTACTAAGTATCAAATTTTTTCCAAATCCGTCCAGCCGTTTTGCGTGAAAGAGCATCAAACATACATCCATACTCAAAAACTTTCGCAATTATAATATTCGTAGGGTATAATGGTCTTTGCTGTACGACATTGGCCTTGAGATAAAGATAACAGCTAAGTAGGTACATGTCATGTCGTTAATGACGTCATCGTAGTAAGCGTGGCTTGGCCCAGTGTTCACAGTCACATGGCCGCGCCGTTTACATATTACAATCAAATACAACGTGTACAAGGTAAACTAGTACAATTTCTATTGCATACGTTGTTCAGAGTCATTTTGGAATACCAGGCATTACGTTATAAATAAAAGTAAGTAATTTGTCATATTTCCTCTTTATTAGGTCAAGTATTAGGTACATAAAATGTGGAGTTGCTTGGAGATTTTATTAGTCATCACTAGATGTCGCCTTGTTATAAAGGAGCGCCATCTATTGCAAATGTGCGTATATACTTGCTGAGAATTTAAACTGGAAAACAGATTGTAGTAGGGAAGTGTACGACCAAACTATAGGTGGCAGCACAAAACGATTCGTAGCTTTGAAAGTTGCAGTCAATACACCAAATGTTATGACATTACGTTTTACATCGGCTGATAATGGTCGTTAGCGTGGCCAGAATATGTGAAAATGCCAAACACTCTTTCAGTCGACATTATTTGAGTATATGTGTAATTACAGATTAATTTTTAATGTATACAAAGCTATTTCTACAAATAACATATTAATATATAACACATTACTAATATTATAAATAATAGTAATCCTACTAATATTTATAATATTAGTAGGATTGTTTTGGCCTTCGGACATTTCCGGTTACACATCTCGGTTTCCATTGGTAACTCTTGAGAGTCTTGAGTAACAACCACAGTGTGGTTATAATAAAATGTTTTGCTCTTCTTTCTCAGGATGTCAGAACGTGTTAAAATAGTGAAGCGGATTATCGATGGGCTAAAGACCCTAGGGAATTGTAAATTTGAAAGTGAAGCTGACTTCGCAAAGATTTCTTCAAGCGCCGAGGATCTTATGTTTGCTATTTACAAAGCGGGAGTGTCAAACACAGTATATACTATCGAAGAGAAGAAAACAATTGGTCCATTGGTTCCAGAGGCGCTGCAAGGATTGGGCTACAAGATATCTCTTCTTCAAAGTTCATCGCAAAGCTTAGATTCATTGAGAATCCAACGATCCGGCCTCCAGTTTGTCATCGACATATTCAAGGACTTTCCTGAGAGCGCTGATGAAAATTCCGGAACACTGGAGGAAATCATCAAGGAATTTGTGGATCGTGAAGACGTAGATGGTCTCGACGAGCGGCTAAAAACCGCCGTATTCGATCCAGATTGTGACGACAGCGACCGAAGTGCTAGTTTCGAATCAGATATCGCCAATCTGCCCTCAACACATTGGTGGTTTTCTAATGAGTAGACTGTTGATAATATTTCAAATGCTCCACTACAATCCTCTAAATATTATATATTCGACTAAGAAACCAGCGCAAACTATATAGCAAGTAAACAACGATGTCCCAAGAGAACGCGACCGGGATGTTATTGAAAGTTGTGATTAGATAAAATTTCGAACGGATATTGTCTTTGGTATTGTGTCACCCTTCTGTTTAAACTTACGTTTGATACACCCCCTTCCCGGGATCGGCACGGGCGGTTATATCGGATATTATGGGTTACTTAGATCATACCAAACCAGGAACCACAAAAATAAACAATACACAAAACAGCTGCAATTCCAAAAAATATCATCATCTCAGCCATAGGACGTCCACTGCTGGACATAGGCCTCCCCCATTGATTAGGGGATGGGCTATGCTCGGGGTTTCTCTACATGATCGAATCAGAAATGAGGAGATCCGTAGAAGAACGCAAGTCACCGATATAGCCCAGCGGATTAGCAAGTTGAAGTAGCAGTGGGCAGGGCACATAGCTCGAAGAACTGATGGCCGTTGGGGCCGTCAAATAATGAGGATTGTGGATATACAAACTAAATATAAATAAAATAAAATACTAATATATTATACTTATTAGGAAACTTATCAGGATCGATCATAATCATCTCAGCCATAGAACATTCACTGCTGGACCCATGTCTTTTTTTAGGGGGTATGGCAGTACTCGCCTCGCTTGGCAGGCGGGTTGGCGAGCGCTGTATGTTGATTGCTATTATCCGCAAATGGCGCTGCTGCTCACCTTCTGGTACGAGATGCCTTAGCCGCCTCTTATGGCAATCACGGGTAGAGATGGGGGGATATACAATAATTCTTGGCCGGTAGCCCATGGCATCAACGGGGCAATGCTATTCGCATTCTGGGCACACTGCCTACTGGTAGTGGCATAGAACATTTGAGCTATGTAAAGCCTGGCAACTGGTTATTATAGTACCTGTAGTATTGCAATGAGTTATTAGTATTTTATTTATTGTAATGAAGGCATCGGGCCAGAAAAATAACTATTTTTTTTATTTTTTTTACAACATTTACACAAGGTCTTCAGGTCCCAAACTAGGCAGAGCCTGTACTATGGTAACCTGATGACTGATATATATACTTATATACATATACACACCCAGACACAGGTCAAACAGACATGTTCATGCACACAAATGTTTGACCTGTCCGGGAATCGAACCCGGGACCAGCGGCTCAGAAGGCAGAGTGCTACCAACTGCGCCAACCGGCCAGTCAAACTAAATAGTATTGGAGAAATAAGATGGATGCAAACCGCATCCTATTCTTCTTAATCTATTCTGTAGGCTTACAGCAGTCAATAACTTCATCTGATAATAAAATTATGACAGACACAGGGCAGGAACCTAATTATACATGACACCTTTAAAAGCTTCAAGTTATTTGCTTGAAACGATACCGACTTACCTGTTCTACCAGCACGTCCTTTTCTTTGGTCTGCGCTCGCTTTAGATATCCAGAACTCTTTCAGCCTCTGCATCTTAGTAGTAGGGTCGTAACTCATCTCTTTTACCTGAAAAATGTCTCAATTTTATGGTATCGAATAATTTTTGATTGGAAATTCTCGTGAGTTTGACACATTATTATATATATGTGGTATCCGGCTTTACTCACGCTTATAGTCGAAGTTTCGACCTAGGTTTCGAGCATGTCCGATGCTCATCCTCAGGTGAGTTTATCAGGTGTATTATTATAGGATGAGCATCGGACATGCTCGAAACCTAGGTCGAAACTTCGACTATAAACGTGAGTAAAGCCGGATACCACATATATATAATAATGTATCGAATAATGTTGATGTCTAGATGACAGGCTACACAGTTTAATATTTCAGCACATTTTATTGTGTTTAATAGTTAAAATCATTATATATTTTATCTCATCTCATACTGGAACATAAAAAAAGATATAAATAAAAATTATAAAATCAAAAACAATACTTCACTGATAGTCTTTACAGATAAGCCACCGATATTGGACATCTGTATCATAATGTAACTTTTTTACCATATACAACTTCAGCTGGACCAAGGAGGTTGGAATGCAGTTTTTCAACATAATCTGTGGACGCGGTAAACCACGCAGCGCAAATAAATTTTGGCGCTAAACGTTAACAAATAAATGCGAACATAATGTTATTTTACGTATATCTGTACTGTATGAAAATGCACATAATTTGGTCTTAAAACACTCGTGTGATCCTATAAAAAAACTCGCCTACGGCTCGTTTACTAACATACACTGGTATTTTAAGTACCCTTGTTATGAAGCTACTATTAATGTGCAAAATAATTTGAACATTGATATCTAAATGACAGTTTTTAAATTGTTTTTTTTTTTCTCCTAGCTATGCAATGTTAAAACTGCAAGAGAACCGGAGGCAGTGCAATCAAATATGACTCAGAAATGCAAAGTAAAATAAAAGTAATTGACTAATTAGTACTATTCTATATGCATGCATATACATAACAATGAAACTATTCTTTGATAAACAACCCACTGAAGAACAGCTGGATTGATTTGGCTTATTTTAACGTCAGCACATAAATAGATAGGAAGGAATAGTTAGGCTCGCCAACCCGCCTGCCAAAAAAGGCCGAATTTATGTACATAATACAGAATGTGCACTGGAATTGCACAATCTGATTCCACCATCCCCTATCTATCATCGGTCGACTCGAAGTACGGCAATTCGGCATCGTTATATGGTAGATATACCACCTATACGTACGAAGCGTTTTGCTTCCACTTTCTTAATGCGTACTGCCAAGGAATGGAACTCGTTACCCGAGTCTGTGTTTCCCGATATGTACAATCCTAGAGGCTTCAAGTCGCGAGTGAATAGGTACCTTCTAGGTTTCTAAATCCTAGACAGCGTCATTACTTAACACAGGTGAGACAGATGTCAAACGCAAACTTATAAGTAAAAAAAAAACATCACTTAACATCAGGTGGACTAACCCGTACGCTTATAATGCTTAGAATAAAACAATATACCCGACGGCATTGTTGGCTTATGTGCTTACGTGTCCCGATAGTTACCTTTCCCGAGTCACAGACGAATCTGATACCATCAATGGTGACGGATGTCTCGGCTATGTTTGTCGACACCAAACATTTCCTTACGCCCTCCGGTGGATAGTCGAAGACCTAAAACATGCAATACATTTCCACTTAATGGAGAAATCACACCAAACTACATTGGCCGGCGTGGTGGATGATGGCAAACACTCTTCGCTCTTTGAGGAAGGCGCGTTCCCCAGCAGTTTGGATGGACTACATTCATTTTAGGAATATATGAATGGAGAAGCTCTTTGGATTGGGTCCGAGAAACTAGACGCAGGTAGAATGGTCGGATAGCCATGCTTTAGAGTCATTTCGCATTCTAAGTCCCTGGTTTTTCTATCGACCAAATTGTTATCGACCATCAAGTAAGATATTCGTCAAACGTGCCATAAACAATAATAGAAAATAATTTGCTTTAATAAATATTCATCAACACACTATAGTTGAGCGGAGAGAAATAACTTTAAAGATACGGAGTTTACCCTATGCGAGCTTAACTAATCAACCGGGTTAAGCAAGGTACACAGCAATCATAATTCACATCTGAACAATTTCTTGCTACTATAAGCGTCGTTAAGCCGTCGCACATAGCTTTTCATAAGACAACCATCGTTATACTAAATCAGAGGGCTCATGGGCTGTCTTCAACATACGGAGCTCAGCTCCGTGCTCCAACAACTCTGACATCAGGCTAGCGGAAAGGGATATCCGGCAATAAGTCCACGGTGTTGTGTTATTGTCAAAATTTCTATCACTAACAAGTAGGCCCATGTCATAGCTATGATGACGTAATTTGCTGATTGACTGCTTAAATTTAAATACTTTTAAAAGAGAATCCTTTAAAATTAATATCACACAGAAAAAATATACGGTTTCTTACTCATTTCAAAGACGTTCAGTCTGAGTGTCTTATTTGTATATATTATTATCTTAAAAAGCATATTTCTATTGATACATCATAACATAGGCATGTTCGCGTTGATTGACTGAACAACTTTTTCAGACTATTTCTGTATTAAATCCCATATCGTGACAAGCAGGTGAGCTTTATAAATTATATATACACACATACATAAATACACAGTTCTTTCTCTGCCGACACTACCATTCACTTCACCGTTCATTTGTCTCTACATGTGCACCTTATACATTCGTGTACAAATTTTTAAAAAAAATGTAATAAGAATAGTTAAAAAGTTTACCTTATCCTGTTCTGCAAGAGAAAGACCGCTGTGGAGAGGCAGAACTATCCAGTGCTTAGATTTCTCTGCGTATTGTTGTGCCGCGTCGCAAATTGCTGTGATCTCTTGTACACCAGACATGAAAACAAGGAGGTCACCTCTCTCGTCCTCTGTAAATAACACAAGTGGAAAAATTAAAGAAAAGTAAATATATATTCTTTAACAAATTGAAAAGTATATTTTCGATGTTTGAAAAAATAGCAATAAATAAATAAAAAATATATAATATAACAAACAATATAATGTTAATTCTTAAAAATACATACAAGATATGTGATATCCTTAACACTGGTTGAGAGGACACACAGGGGCCGTTTTTCCATATAAACGTAATCCCCTGTTTTCTGGGGAATCAAAGAGCAATAATAAATCTTGCTCATAAAAGTGTATGGCCTCTATTGGCATGTCCCTATATTTTCCTTTATCAAATAAATTAATTATTAAAAGAGACATGAACCTTTAACAGCCTAACAAAATGGCCAGATTTTCCGCTGTTTTAAAACATCCAGAAAACAATTCTGACTAGATAATATACACAAAAAATAGAAAGGGAACACAGGAACACAGTCAAGGACTTCTTTAATTTTTCATGAAAAAGTAATTAAATCGGTCAAGCTTTGGAAAAGGAATCAGAGAACAACGAAACGTAGATTTTTGGTCATCGGTCGTATTTTTAATAGGTATTTTCGATCCAAGCTGCAGTTGTCTCTATCGTGCTCTGTAGGGGGTTGGTCGGGCACTGCGCGACAGCAATATATTTCATAAATACCTATTTTTCAATTCTCTCGCCCTTAGTATTTCCTCTTAGACGCACATACAATGCGGAGCCAAAATTAAGAACAGAAATGGCAACATAGCGACTGTTTTCGCGCGCAAAATAGGTTCTAAATCCCGTTTAAGTCAGTTACAGCACCTATCATAAAATGTTTATGAAATTCCACTGGCTTCATTCCATTACCAAAGGATACATTTAAACCGTATTTTAAAGAATGTTTTAAGACGCCATTTAACTTACTAGGATATTTGCTGTCGATCAGCTGCATAATCTGAACATAAGGCTGTGGATCGAGTCGATCGTTTCTCGTAGGTTTTTCTTCAATAAAAATTGGCTTGTAGCTCAGTTCTATCGGATACAGTCTTCCGGGCACCTAGAATTTAGAATTAGAAATAATTATATTAATAATTATTTACATATTAGAATTTATATTCAAAGGCTAGATAATAACTTTTGGTATGTCATAAAAAATAGATTTAGGAATAGGAATCACAGAGTGTCGATCGACCCACGTGCATATAAAGTTTTAAAGTCAACATTTATGGTTTTTTTAACTGTCATGATCATTAATGCTATAATTAGAATTATTATCGGGATATCTATCATGTATTTTATTGGTTTTTCTTTGCTGTATTGTTTAATACAGTCGCATGCGCATGCGAAAAATGTCAAGAGGACTGGACAAGTTATTTCACACTTTTGAGTGTTGCAATCGGTTCCATTTTTTTTACACCTTTATTAGCGACCTTTGCTACACAAGGAATCAATTGTCATAGTGTATGTTCTCGGATGTCTTCACCGGCAACTATAATGTCGTCGAGGTATGAGTAGCACTTTTCAGTTATTGGAGTGTAACTCAAAAACCGCTTGACCGATTTTGATAAAATTTTAATGGAACCAGCACGGAAGTATACTCTATCAAACAAAAAGAAAAGAATCATCAAAATCCGTTCGCAAACGACGAAGTTATCCGTGAACACTCATAAAAAAACATATATACGGTCGATTTAAGTAACCTCCTTTTTTTAAATCGGTTAAAAAATATATAGCAATACCTGTATTACAACAGCTGACTCTGCCTTGAAATAATCCACAAACAGCTGCAAATTGATGGTAGCTGACATGAGCACAAGCTTTATATCACTCCGGCTGTGCAAAAGGCATTTTAATACGCCCAGTAAGAAATCGCCCATTAGGTGGCGCTCGTGTATCTCGTCCAGTATTATCACATCGTAGTTGGGTAGGTTTTCTGAAGACATCTAAAAAATAGATAGACAACACTTTTTTTGCGCTAAAATTTTTTACTCATATAAACTACTAGGTGCGTCCCACAGTTTCATCGGCGTGGACTACGGTTTTACCGCTAACAGTCATCCCACGAGAAAAACACTTTTTTAAAGACAAAAATTACCCTATATCCTTCTGCAAAGAGCCATCTATCTCTATACGAAAATGGATGAAAATTGGTCCAGCAGTTAGAGCGTGAAAGCGTAACAAACAGACAAACAAACTCATACACAACACATTTTACTTAGCACCCATTCTTTTGTTCACTAACTTATTAGATTCTCTGTGGAATCGTAAACTTTCTCTAAAGAGAATATAAGTTAAATCGTTTTATTCACTTGCTTTGTTTGTATATTTAATTGCCTGTTTTTTCGCTATTTAATTTTTATGGTCGTGGTTAGGCACAGATTTTAGGATTATTGCTTCGGGAGGTAATTATTTACATGCTCCAGTTACTGTTCGAAATAGTTTTTATTTATACTTATACTTAGATCGTTAATCAATAGCTCACTTGATGGTCATTGACGATGTGATCGAACGATGAATCACGCTAGATCTAGAATGAGAAGTGACTCTCTAGGACTGCTGCCTGAATACACTCTGTGTTTTTAGTGACAGATTTTCAAACTTGAAAGAAGCAGCTAGCTCGGCGGGTATTGGAAAGTACCCTACCACAGTGCTGCAGATTTTTTAACGATGTTACCTACACCGAAACCTCAAGCAGGACGATCGAACCAGCAACCGTGGGTCGTCGCTATCATCGCTTTAAATTTAACTTACCTGTCTTAAAAGAAGTCCCTCTGTGATGAAACAGATCTTGGTGTCAGCAGTCTTGCTCTTCTCAAATCTGATCTGATAGCCCACTTTGGACTCAAACTGTGTCAGCATTTCGTATGCCACTCTTTTGGAGAGTGATACACACGCAATTCTTCTAGGTTGAGTACACGCTGAAAAATAAAATCAATTTTTAATTAAGGACAAATCGAAAAGTAGGAAATAAAACCAAAACCATATGTAAAACGAGCTTTGATTTTTTTACATTTAGTAGCGTAGGTACAATATAGTACCAGTACCATAGTACCAGTAGCTATTGTATTAACCGTAGTAGTACTTAGTAGTAGTAAGTCTAGTCCTGTCCATATGCAGGTGGAGATAGATAGACACATAGAGAAATAAATAAAGTGAAAATATTAAGTGAGATTTGGCTTTGTTTGGTATTGATCATGGAGAATGGGAAAAGCTTGCTGACATTAGGAGCGAGTGGAGATATCACCTCAGGACGGGTCAAAGGCTACACAACAGAGCCTGGTTTAAAAATTTTGCTGATAGGAGAGTAAAACGGCCAGACGGAAATAACCTTTCTCTAATCGCAGACATCTGCGCAAGAAGTCATCGTTCTTGCCGTTCTCATATTGGCTTAGATAGCCACCAAAAGAATGGTTTTAACACATCCTCCACACACTGCTTAACTTAAATCATCTATAATAGATGTAAAATTCCTATTCACATGAATGGAGACATCAGTTAATCAGATGGCAATGCGCTACCACTACATGGTAGTTATATCACCAACATATGGATCATTTTTGTCAATTTCTTAAAATGGGTCTGTGTTTTCAGCTAGTATAACCCCGGAGTCTACAAGTCACATGTGAATGAATAGGTACCTTCTGAGCTTGAGTGCTACATCATCAGGTTAGACAGCGCTCAAACCTTTTGTTTCTCTTCCATTTTGTTTTTTGGTGGAATTAAATTGTGTTCAGTTGTGTCAGGGCACATTCGCCAAAATGTAACCAATAGAAACCCAGGCAAGCAACTCTATGTCAGTGTTCATGGCTCTAACTAAAGCCTATGTTTAACCTGTTTCTTTGTAATAGTAAAGATAACATGTTTTCAATCAATTTTGTATTGAAATTAATATTATATACCAATATTTTGGAAGCCAGCCTCGTGCAAGTACTGAGGCACTTGGGTTGACTTCCCACATCCTGTGTCACCAGCAACTACAACCACTCGTTCATTTTGCACAGCTGATATAATTTCTTTCCTGAAAAATAAGCAATGACAATGTAATAATATATATAAAACCAACTGGACTCGGTAAGGCTGACTCTTCATTGTCTTGCAAACAAACAAGAGTACCACTGGAGCAGCTATGCCAGCAACTCAGGGCCATGCTCCGCTATTTTAAGGAGCTAGGATGGCTTGGGTAATAGCTGGTGGGGGGAATGCACAAAACACCCCAAGCGGGATGTCAGTGCAGGAACCAGCACCCCCAAATCAAATAAGAATAAGAAGACAAAATAATTAGCATTGCATTTCAATGGGCTGTTGGCATTTGGGGTACAATGCCAACTGGCAGAGCATTAGAACATTTGAGCTATCTATAAACTGACTAATAAAGGATGTGCATTCCTTTAATACACTTCACAAGAGTAATAAAATCATATAGCTAAAGTCGTGAAGAGCTTAATCAGCATCTCGATACAGGTATACAATAAAATCCCACTAGACATAAGAGCTAAAAGCATTATGGAGCTTATAAACTGCATGGAATTACATTTGATTATTAAAAGTTATTATAATTTGAACAAAGCTCTCATGGATAATAAAATTGTTGATATTAATTCAGTGAGAGCATTTATTGTAATTTGGAAATTACAATAAATGCTCTCACTGAATTAATATCAACAATTAGTAAAGTAATAACAATAACAATTAGTAATATCAACAATTAGTAAATAATAAAATATACAAAAGTATAAAAACATGGATGTTTTTATACTTTTGTATATTTTATTATTTTTAATGTTTTCTGAGGATTCTTGTGCTGATTGAATTCTAAGTTTAAATTATTGAATTGTATTACTTATTCAGTGTAGTAAAAAGTAAACTTGTAAATTTACATATCTAAGAACATGCATTTGTCAAAAGATGAATAAATAAATTGAATTGAATTACTAGGTGTATTGTAGTATTGTAATTATTTTTTGTATGTTATTCTAATAAGGCCCATCTGAATAATAATTATTTTAACAAGGTGGCATAATAAAAAGTTATGATATCTTAAGTTCAAATTTTTGAAGGAAGACATTCACCTAAGTGGTTGTGTTTTCAAATCCGATAAGTAACTGAATTTTTTCCTCCAAAAATTTGAATGTCAGTTCTACCTAGCATGATTTAATCCAATAAACGATAAAACTGTTAGTTTTGAAACTTTAAAACTAATATTTTCCTCTATCCGAAACTTTTGAGGGAGTCTTACTAGGCCTAGACCATACACCAAAAAAAATTTTCTTACAAGTAATTTGTTTTGGGGAATTCAATGTCACATATAAATCTAAAATTAGAAACAAAATTAAGCTCGCAGACTTTTTACAATACTTTGAACTGAGGAGAAAACATTTATAAAATCACCTGTCAAATTTAGCCTCTCAGCAGCGGCATTATTACCAAACTAATTAACATACTATGAAGTTTTATCCAAAGAAGTAAGAAATTAAATAAGACAAAACTTACCTAAATGTAGCAACTGGTAATTCCTTTTGAGCTTGTCTGAGCTTTTTAAGCTTTTCGAACTTCTCTTTATTCTTAAAATCAAGATAAATTGATACAATATTGAGAAACGCTTCAAATAATTTTTTGTCTAGTTTTATCCTTTGCCTATCATCTCGAACAGTATCAACATACTTTATTGAAGTTGTGAAACTGATGCAATCAAATTTAGAGAAGCTTTTCAATGAACTATCATCAGGGTTCACATACTGTAAGTCTACAATAGGTTTCCCAGCTTTTTTTACAGTTAATTCATACTTCTTCATAAAAATCCAGAAATCCTCCAAATTATTAGCAACTGTGTTACTTTCACTGCTATATAAAATTATTTTGTTTAGATCTCTTTTGTAATTCAAAAAACTAAACTCCTCAACTAAACTTTTTGAACTAGTACTAGAAGATGGACTGGATTTACGTATTTTATCCCCACACCGATCATGGGAGCCTGACCGTTTACGTTTGTGATATATCCGTATAGGACTTGGAGATCTACCCATTGTAGAACACGGGACACACCTACAGTATACAGGAGTAACTTGTTAGGTAAAGTAGATCCGAGCAGACTGTGTTACTTCGCTGACTACATTGCAAAGTCTGCATTCTGCAATGCACTGATCAGAAATAAAACTACTGTAACACAGTAAACTGGTACTCAGTTGTGGTCTGCAACTGCAACACAGAAGCATATACTAAGCATACGTGAAATACTTATAGGTCGAGGGATACCACCAATATACATTTATAATGATGTATTTTACCTATTACCTACCATTCATTTATTATTTGTGGAAATAAATATAAATTATAAATCTGTAATATTGAATTGAATTGAATTGATTGTTCATTTCATGGCTCAACTATAGATTATAAAACATCGAGTTGGCGGTCCATTTTTTTTATGAGTAAGTCATAATAATGTAAAATATTAACTTGCGGAAACAAATACCTACTTTTTAAATAATTTATACTATTATAATTTTTAAGTAAATTTCGAACTGTTTACATATTTCTGCCATGGAACGTTCCGTTTCACTTAGTATCATCCTATCCTAGCACTATTTTTTTTTTTTGGCTTTTCATCTCTATGTATTTAAGCTCTATCAAGTTTCTTGGATACGGCGAGCTGCTTCCAACAGTTACAAGTCCTTGTGGAAATCAATGGGGGAGGCATATGTCCAGCAGTGGATGTATGGGGGAAGGTGTTCGGTGATTGTGGTGTTGAATGATATTTGACACAGATGTCCTATGGCTGAGATGATAATGATGAAGTTTCTTTGACTTTAATTAAGGTAGCTCAGACGAAATCACATAAAGTCGTGTTTTTCAACTTTGAAACACTAGCTTTCGAAAATAATACTATACATACTTTTTTTTACATTAAAATTGTTAAAAACCTATATTTGGTGTAGTTTTTAGTCTGATTGTTTGAAGTATGAAAATACGTCAATTTTATAAAACGAAACGTAGTTGCTGACTTTTGTCTATGGTTGTTTACAAAGCACAGACTAATTGTGGTTTATTTTGTGGAGTATTCGAATACAGTGCTCACAGTGAATACACCCGGTTTAAAATTGTATTCACCGACATAATATCGTTATAAACACGCTACCAAAAATATACCGCAAATTGTACGCTTTTAAGTGCTTATGTAAGAGAAATCAGCTGATTGTAAATTATTGATAAGTATAAGTATTTTGATGAAGTTTTAAATCATGATTTCTGTTTAAATCGCTAGCAAAACACTGCGTAACCATCTATACGATAAATATATTATATATATATATCATACTTATACCCTAAACGATATAAGTTGAAAACTTTGTTTTGTTAAACCACCATCAAATGGCGAACGTCAATTGGTCAATTGAATTTGACGTTAGCACACACGCTGCACTAACTCGTTTTCTTGAAAATCGTATTCACGCTCGAATGCTACCAAGGACGTCACACCACAAACATGTACGGATATTGTCATATTTTGAACAGCCTTGTTACGTGAATAATTCAAATATAGTGATTAATCAGAATTTTAAACCACAGCATAATTTATATCAACAAATATAACCCAAGTATGAAAGTCATTTTTTTATGCCTGGTCGAGTAAACAATAATCATTTTTCAAAGAGATATGACTATTTGAAATACAGGAAAATGGGAAATTCTATTTCGATTTTTATTGGGAAAACGAAAGAAGGGCAAATAAAATTATTAACGTAGGTCGAAAGGGCAAATTAAGATCTATAAAATGAGATATTTTTAATTTTGAAATTCTAAAGTTTGCAGGCCGGAACATACCCGGCCAAAAATCGCCTCATCAACCTTTGACGTTTACTTACGATGACATTTCATAGTAAAGTGCTGCCATTACAAATAATGCCATGTATATAATATCTGCGTTCCAAATTAAGTGGATTCATTTGGTGCTACCATTTACAAACAAATGAAGATGAGAGGTGGGAAGTCTTCCTCCTAATTTATGCCTATTTACTAGGGGTTAAACGTATTTGGCTGATTTGAGTTTGAAATAATGCATGCTTCCATCATAGTTTTATTATATCCATTTTGACAAGTATTTTTTGAAGACTTCAGCCTACTATGGGGCATATGAATAAAAAAAAAAACTTTGGCCATCGTTGTCCGCCATTTTGCTATACTGCGGGGTGAACGTAGAATTAGTTCTCATGTATTTTGTTGTATTTAGCAAATAATTAGTTTAAAATTAGTGTTTTTCACACTAATGGCTTGTTTAAACACACTCAAGTTAGAAATAAAAACCCTAGAGCAAGTTTTCCCAAAAAATCATGAAAGGTTTCAGATAATGTCGGCTAGTGTCGACGAACTGACCTGCAGATTCGTTGGCAGAAATGGAAAGAAATACGAAATACATGCGAATATTACGGTGAGTTGCCCTTATGATTTTATTACGGAAAAATATATCAAACGTAGAATTAACTGGATGCGAGTATTGATTAGCTTATCTAGACAAAGGGTCGTTGTTTATGAGGGCAGAGCTGTCAACAATGCATTTGCGGAAGTTTCAACTTTCTCACTTGTGGTTCATAACTAAACTTTCATGGTTCGCAGCGTGATATATTATTTTAAAACAAAATAAATGACTTAAGCATGTGCTACGGTGCGTAGCTTTTTCCTAATCGCCTGCAATCATTGATCGTGTCATGCGGGACTGTGACGAATTCTATCGATCATTCAGCTTTCAGAACGTCAGGAACTCTGCACTTGTGAATCATTACAGCTATTTAAAAGAGAGTGTACAATCTGTTTTGTTTGCTTAACGGTACGCAGGCTCGTTTTGCTGACAAAAGGCTTCTTAGTAACATGTTTTAGGCGCTTTTTGTCATTCATTTTTCGTGTTTTCAAGTATAACAAATTTTTGTTAACCGCTTTATTCAGAGCAGTAAATGATGCACATGTTTATATACACCATTTTCTACAATTTATATGTATACAATGTAAGTATTAGAGCTACAATTGCTATACAGATGGTCTTGAAATTAGTATGCACATAACAGTATCTATTAATACCTTATCAATTTTAATAACAACAGTTTATTCATTATATTCACACAATGTGAAGTTCATATTGATAAGTTTATGTGCCCACATACAGCTTTTGTTTGTATACAGACTATGTTGTAGTCACATGGCTGCTCTCTGTTCAGTTATTCCATTCATCTGCTGACCCATTAACACATTAACTATACTAATTACTAAACCATGGGAATTGTGAAATGCCTGCAATTGAGAAATAAAATAGTTTTGAGTCATATACTAAACTGTCTGTTCCATATTATTTAGTTTGACTGAAATAAATTGATCATAATTAAATTTTTTTAGAAGATATATATTCGTAATTTAAACTAATTGTTAACTAAATCTTATAATAAGTAGTTCAATCAATTCTATGAAATAATAATTTTCAAAGAATTGTGATGTTGGCCCCTAATCAAAACACTATTAACTGGGCCAATAGTTATTACTCTTAAAAATATCTACATGGGAAAATTTGGTCATCATAATCCACTATCACAATCAAACAAAAATATCACCCATACAACTTGCTGAATGTAATTTATATGATTTTAATTGGTGATTATTTATATTTTAACTCATGTCAAAAATCTTCATGCTACAAATATACTTTGGCTATTGTCAATTGGAATAATACATATCTTTTATCTGTCAGAGTTAAACTCAGTTTAATAATATTACAAATTGGATGACTGACCACAGTCTTTTCAGTTATTCAGAAAAGTCACAGACGAAACACGGTGTTAAGCGACTAAATTTCAACATAAACTTGTCTTACCAAGATCTAAGCATAGAATGCACAGTTCTGGTCCATACTTAATGGCCATAAAAATATTCAATAAATTGCCTAACAAAATTAAAGAAGAAAAAAGAATCCAAATTCATCACACATTTCAAACAATTGCTTTTGAAATACTTTTACAGCTTGAATGAGTTTTTCAATTATACATTTGATAACTAATAAATAAATCGGTCGCTCCACATTGCTATACCCTACCAGGGTCAAATGTACAATGAAAAAATATTTATACCTGCATGTAAATTCATATGAATGAAATGTATTGAGTGTGGAGTAACTCTGCTCTGCATATTGTACAAAAATTGACATGTCAGGTGTTATCAGGCTTATTTAAAAATATTATAAATGATTGAATCCAATATTAAAATAACATTGTATTACTATGAACCAGATAATAATAACTATTTTGGACTATGATTATGACTAAATTGAACTCAATGATAACAAACTGTCAAAACTAAGAGCTGAATAGCTATGACCAATAACCTTAATTTAAGTTAAGTTTCTACCAGTGGATGGAAAGCGTTATGCCTTGGACAATTTCTTGGGTATAAAGGTGTTTTGAATCTCTAGGTTAGGTACTTGATGATGTCGCACATTGTCACAATAGATAAGTGACCCAATTTGATATTGTTTCCCTCCACATTTGTTTAATCTCTAATATTATTCTATAAAGTATGATTGCCAGTAAAAGGCTGAATTACACTGTCTTGGTTTGTTTTCCTTAGATACAATTTAGTCTGGGTATTGTTAAAGTTACAGGCTCAGTCTATCTCTGAATAGCCTTGTGAGCAGGCTCAAAGTCTCACGACAAGCTATGGAGAGGGCTATGTTGGGGGTTTCTCTATGTATACATCAAATTTCTATATATCTCTATATTAAATAACCGGAGGTGGCCATGGCACAGTGGTCAGTGTCAGTGACATGACCGGGATGTGTCTCCGGGACCCTGGGTTCAAATTCCGGCAGGGGCAAACATTTGTGCGATGAGTGTAGATGTTTGTCCTGGGTCTCGGCTGTTTGTGTGTCCATGCCTCTCGCGACAAAGGGAATTCTAGCTAGAGCGGAGGGTCTAAGTGTAATAAAAAAATCAGAAATGAAGAGATCCTTAGAAGAATAAAAGTCACCAACATAGCCCAGGCAGGGCACATACCTTAATGAACCGATGGCCGCAGCTACGCAAAATATCGAGTCAAGCTGAATTTTTAGTTTAAAAAATTAAGTTTTATTAATGTTAAGAATACTTTCTTGTTCATAAAAGTTTAAATTTCGATAACTATGTGTTGAACAATACTAACTATTATTTTGTTATACAGTGTAGAGTAATGCTGTGTAACAAATAATAGTGGGCATTCACAACATCTCTATGATTTATGTTGTTTAATGACAAAGATTGTTATAGACCATGCATGCCCTTCAGGAAACCTACCCGAACACACCGCCTGTATGGTTCGCCGACAGTGAAGATCCAGTTGTGACAAATGCTGTTCAGATCCTTACAAATACACAAGGCAGAGACAATCATGTAATAAATCAAGTAAGTTTACTTTTATTTATCCTTATTATTATACATTATTAATGATAATCGGACAAGTTAAACTTTATACCCCAATTAGAAGTACATTGATGTTCACTGTACCAGCAAAGATTACTTGAAATATATGATGTTATGATTGTGTTGAATGTGTTATATCATGTATAAGTATGTTCGGACACTGACTGGTAATTTGTGGCATGAGCTGCATATCTGGTTAATTTTATCAATCTTATTTCTCCAGTTTAAAGTGCCAGTATTCAGTGACAGTTCAAGTACATAATATTGTGCCTTAATACCCTACATTTAGAGGTTCTGGACCTTTACACTAGGGCTACTAACTTATTTTATATTTATGTTCTGGCTTGCAGCTGTAAAGTTTGATGGAGAACATCTAGATTTTATTTTCCGCCAATAGTGTTAATCTTTGTATAATTATAGTAGTGGATTATAAACCATTAAGTGTCTCTAAAAGTTCATGAGTGTAGAAAAGCAGAACAACATGGCTTAAATTACAAATTTTCGCTTCTTTATCTCTATGGGCAGACGCAGAATGGAGAAGATATTTCAGGCTAATCTTTTAGCTCATCAACTTCAAGATTGACATCAGTAGACAGAGTAGAAAAATATTACGGATCATCAGTTACTTTAGTTGTAGCATATTTCTCTTGCTTCATACAGTCTCAACTCAAGATGCTTCCATCTTGTCCATCTCTTAAAAGTACTCACGACTTCTAGCCTTTATTACAAGGTCTCAATCTAGTCGTGTTTTCAATGAGGTAAAGATGTAAACTCTACTTATAGTTTCGGAAATGGACGTTATAGGACTTAAAATGTGTTTAGGAGCAAACTCATTTTACGTCCTAGAACAAACTTTTTCTAAAGGAGTTCTACATGTTTATTTCTTCATAATTTACCAGCCAGTTAATGTGTAGAGAGGTAAGGTAAGGTCCTTTACCTCTATATCCATCCACATTCATGTTAAGTACTCTCTTTGTTATATGTTTTTCATCCCTCCTCATGACATGCCCATACCAAGCCAATCTATTCGCTTTCAACTTATCATTCACTGGCGCTACTTTCAAGCTTCCTCTGATATACTCATTCCTTATTTTATCCATCCTAGTCACAACACACATCCATGTCAACATTCGCATCTCTGCCACATGCACTTTTCTTTCATCTAACTCTTTTGATGCCCAACATTCAGATCCATACATTACGACAGGTCTAACTATGGTGTTATAAATTTTGCCCTTGAGTTTCAAGGGCATACGCGGATCGCATATGATCCCTGAGACCTGTCTCCATTTCATCCAACCTGCATTTATCCTGTTCCTTACGTCTCGGTCAATATTGCCGTTATTCTGGATCAATGAACCGAGGTACCTAAAATCGGAGCAGACTACAGGGTAAACCATTTAAAGCTATATGGGTACAATTGGATGGTCCACCGAAGTCGCAAAACAGGTGTTCGGTTTTGCTTCTACTGATCTTCAATCCGGCACTCTCCAATTTTTCCCGCCATTTTCCCAGTCTGTTCTGGACCTCGGTTGCAGGAAATACGGGAAAATATATATTTATATAAAAATAAAGCCAGGAATAACATTTAGGCTACTTTTTCCCGAAGACTCTCCCGACTGTTTCCGTGCGATGACGGGAAGACACTAAAACCGTCAATACCACGTACCATTTCACCGCGGGGCGCAGCTACATAATTCATTACGTAACACGTCTAAACGATATATTGTTGAATACATATTATATGCGCGACCTTGCATTTTTAATTATTCTTAAGTAAAGTTAGGTTGGTTATTTAATTTTAAGTAAGCTATTTGACGTGTAATTTCCATTCATCTATTATCAGAATGCAATGCAGTCTATGAAGCGGTGCTATTATATCCTAGGTTTGGAGAGTAGGTACCGGCCGTCACATAGGCTGTCGCCGAAGTGAATGTGAAGGTACACACATTGTGTATAAATTAGGGTTGCCAGCTGTCCCGGTACACCGGGATATGTCATCGCTATGGAACTTCTACAGGTCGTCCCGGTAAATCTACAAAATGTCCCGAATGGCATTTTAAATTTCAAAGCGCTTGCTCTCCTCGAAACGCGGGCGCTATCGTCAGTAGCACTGACTGCACCTGTGCTAGCAGAGGCGTGTGCGGCAGCTTCGGACGCTACTGCAGAGCGCAGCGGCTGAATACGACAACATATCGAAAATTCTTCGGCTTACGAATTTATTTAAACCATTTGCTGAAGACATTTATGGTTATTACATAATAGCTCTGGTATATTTAAAACAGTGGAGTATACCGATATATTTTTTGCATGGTCCGTCGTAGACCGCAACGTCTCATATTATCAGTATAAATGTTTAATTCGTGGTCAAGCGCAAGTCGTAAATTGACGACTTTGTACCCTAGTGAATGGCTTAAGGCATGCAAATGTTGTAACTACTTTAAAATACTACATTGAACGTAAGTAAATACAAAGAAATAAATTTTTTAATTATATATTTCATCAATATTTTATACACAGAAGTCATGAGAAAATGATTTATCCTTTAATCCTTATTGTGTATATTCACCGATTTCTTCACCCGGAATTATAATGTCGTCCACGTATACGTAGCACTTTTCAGTTATTGGTGTGTAACTCAAGAATCGCTTGACAAATTGTGATGACATTTTTAAATGGGACCTCACGAAAAAAAAAATAATTAAAGAATCATCAAAATCGGTTTTCCCAGTCGAAAGGTCTGAGATAACAAACACAAAAAAAAACCATACGGAGAGAATTAAGAACCTCCTCCTTCGTTTGAAATCGTTTAAAAATAAGGAAAATAATATTTACTTTTCAGGTTGGGATATTGTTGAGGGAGCTATGCAAGTTACACGGCGTTCCGGAGCCTCCAGATTTGGATTCACTATCGTTACCGGTGCATCCAGCACCACAACAAAGGTAAGATTGTACCAGCAAACACAGGATAACGACTTGTAAAGTATGACTATAGATAGATGGCGTTAGGAGCGTATATATTAATAATCAGCCTAATACATCCCCACTGCTCGGATACGGCCTTCCTCTCATACACAGAAGCATTGGCGCATAGGGTAGTGAACATCCTAATGTCAGTGTCTTCAGATCTCCCAAGGGCTTACTATATGACCTAACGACTATAATTCTAAGCCACGACAATCAGACCGACGAATTAACGTACCCTTTGAATCATGGAAGCGCTCGGTTGAAAATGATCACTAGCAGTCACAAAAGATGTGCATTCACTAAGAGTGTGGTGATTTATTTTATTTTTGAAAAAAGGACAGTCGCAATTGCTGTAAGGACGCGGAAAACTGCGGGTTAATAACCTAATGCTATGTCATACTTCGTAAGTATCAAATCAAATATATATTTACTTGCTTATAATACTTAAAATACACTACACATTACAAAAATACATAGTTAAAACTGACTTTAATACAAAGGAAAAAAGACCTTAAGCCTCCTATAACAACTAAAAAACATGCAATAAGTTCTAAGAATAAAAATATTAATGACATAATTTAAGGTTACTTGTTAATTGACATGGATGTAATTTAGTGTCTTGTGTAGGACATAATTGTCAAAGGTCTAATAAACATAACTTAAGTACTAAATTATCATCTCTGTCAATTTCTGATACCATCTGGGATGGGGCTAAGTGGATGCCAATATGAGAATTTCGAAAGTTTGGATCATGATTTGACTATAACTTTCTTAGCTAATAGTGAGCCTGCTGAATGTGTGTTTAATAGTCGGGATAATTATGTTGGATCATCATCATCTCAGCCATAGGACGTCCACTGCTGGACAAAGGCCTCCCCCATTGATTTCCACAAGGACCGATTGGAAGCGGCCCGCATCCAGCCCTTGCCTGCGATCTTAGTCACGTCGTCTGTCCACCTAGTCGGTGGCCGTCCTATGCTGCGCTTGCCAGTCCTATGCTGCGCTTGCCAGTCCGTGGTCTCCATTCGAGAACCTTTCGGCCCCAACGGCCATCGGTTCTTCGAACTATATGCCCTGCCCACTATGTTGGATAGTGTTAGTGATTCTTTTGTTTGTAATCTAAATCCTAATTCAGAAAAATAGATAAGATCATATTTACTCTGAAGTCTCAACTAGTATGACACTTATCAATAACATCAGTAAAATTAGAACTATCTATAAAAAATGCTGATAGTTTTAGGTAAAATAAGTCGCTACTTATTTGGTGCCGACTAAAACTACCCGCGATTGGCTAGCAATTGAATAAAACTCGTTTTATATTAGAGATAGCGTTGGATGGAGATATATGAATTTTAATTTTAGTATAAATATAATACGAGCTATTTCATTTTGGAAGAATTTTAGCTAGTTTGAGGGATTAACAGAATTAGAGCCAGTATGTGCTCTAATCATGCTGAAAATGCTGTTAAATTAAAATGCTAGCCTGGTATGAATAAGTCTGGGCTCCCAAAGTTAAGTACGTAGTAATAAGTACTTAACTTTGGGCAAAATGTATAATATCTATTTTCCAACCACAGAGTACCGAGCGTTACATCAAACGGTGCAGAATCTGGCACAGAGGAAGACGAGGAGATGGCTGAACAGGAAGATGATTCGGAAGGAGAGGATGACTTACCATTAGAAATGGTTGATGATGCTGGACGCGGCAATAAGGTATTTTCTAATAATATGTAGCTTTATAATATTCCAACATTATCTCCTACTATCATCAGTGACAAGCTCGTTTTCCCTCTTAAAGGAAATTATAGTTGTCGTTGAGTTTTGTGGTGTATAATGATGTTAAAGTACCCTCAAACATTATTATTATATGTAAATATTTAGAGGGTACTTAATGTGGTAATAAAATCAGTTGTGTCACCGGCTCCATGTTTGATTACTTGTTCCGCCTAAATATTCCATATATCTTACTAGTTTTAACAATATTATCTATTGTTAAAAGTCACGCTCATTAAGACGTAATATTTAAGACGGGTTTAAAGCGAAACTGACGGTGACGGAATCTTTCAACACACCGCACTCAAGATCCTGATGAAGGCTCTCGGATGAAGTTGAAACAATTGTCGATCGTGATATCGACAGCGCGTCATTGTACACTTTAAGCCTGGGGCCGTACCATCAACTTTTACAAAACCATCATGTTTCAAGAACGTCATACTTCAAGCTTAAAGTAATAATGCTCAGATTCGTACCATGAACGTCTTAAAACATTATTGTTTTATTATCGCTCAGTGACGTGATAGAATGAACGAAGAACATTCCTGCTGTAAGGGCAAGCGAGACAACATTATATTTTCATATAGCGTTGTCGCTTTCGTTGGCGCTGGCTCATGGTACGCTTTGAGTGAACGAAATAGAGGTTTACGTCACAAAACTGCTTAGTCTAAACAACATTAAAGTAACATTGCTTATGTGGCCTTGTGGTACGAAAATTCAAAGTAAGATTACAATAATACTGCTATAAGAGTTGGTGGTAGGCCCCCTGATCTATTTATTATATAGTTGCGAGTGTAATTTGAAATAGATATTTAATTTGACGGTCGCCGTGGCGCAGTGGTCAATGTCAGTGACTTGACTTCTGTGTTTCCGGGACCCTGGGTTCGAATCCCGGCAGGGGCAAACATTTGTGCGATGAGTATAGGTGTTTGGCCCGGGTCTTGGGTGTTTGTGTGTTGTGATTGTGTGTGTCCATGCTTCCCGCGATACAGGGAATCCTAGGGGGGGGGTCTGAGTGTGATTAAAAAAAAAAAATATTAGTGATCTAGATTAAAGTCTAGTATAGTACGTAGGCTACTTTTTCCGGAAAACAGTAGTCAACGCGTGTGAAACCGGAGGGCGCAGTTAGTAGGTTCTAAATATTTAGGTGTTTGTTCATGAAAGTGCAGAAGTGTAAGAAACAAACAAAGGGTAAATTTTCAAATCAAAATAGTTTATTGCGAATATAGGTTTTACATGAAAGATAAATTGTTCCGCTATATTCTACCCTTTTATTTTAATTTCTCTATTTCTTCAGGAAATTGAATTACAGTTCACTACAGTTGTCATTAAAATTAAATTATGCATGTTATAATGGGTGTCCGCAATACGACGCTATAATAGAATAATTTAGTATGTATATATATATTATGAGGGATAACTTTTGGAGTTTGTCAATAACTTTATAATTATAACCGTTCCGTCGTTATAAACGATGTCGTTACATTCGGTGTCGGCTGTATTTAAATTTTAAGGAACCAAAATCGTCACCACTTATTCAACATGAAAATTTCTACATCTAGTATCAATAAATTAAAGGTATGTACAAGTTCAAGAACAAGCCTGAATATGGCTTTTTGGTGGGCATATTTTCATACTTGAGGGTGAAAATTATACAGAAGCTACTAGCTGACAACAAAATTAAACAAGATTCCTTCATTAAATAAAAACACTAATTAATCATTTAACTATGAGTCTAGTATTTATAACAAAATACTAATGTCTGTTACATTAATGTTATACCTATATAATGGAAATCCGTTTTTGGCTGTAGGTAACAATAACATACATCAAACTCTGTTATTTAAAAGCTGTGGATTTTGTAAATTAATAAAAATAAAATAATAACTAAGTACAATACCACAATAACATTTGAACAAATAAATAAATAAATAAAATAAATAAATAAACAATTCACTAGCTGTTGCCAGCGTACAAATAGCTCAAATATTCTAACCCACTACAAGCTATCAGCTTACCTAGAATGCTAGCAGGGTTTTCGAGTTGATTTGCTGAGCCAAATATGTGCATTGCTCCTATTGAGCGCTCTGATAAGTTTGAAAAATTAGAATTTTCCGAGCTTACTGTCTCCACAGGCTCAATATCTCGTCCCCAATGTAATATCAGATGTTTACGCTATTCACTAATATTCCAGCTCCTACAATATGCGTTTTACAAGTCCTTTGAATGGCAAAATGTAATTTAAAAGCAGGCTGTAAAAATCTTAATACACATTTTCAGGATGACATGGAAACAGAACACTTGGCGACGTTAGAACGGCTGCGACAGAACCAACGGCAGGATTACCTAGCGGGAAGCGTGTCTGGCAGTCTACAGGCAACAGATAGACTTATGAAAGAGCTGCGGGACATATACCGCTCCTGTTCTTTCAAGAATAATATGTACTCTATAGGTAAGTAATAGAATTGTTTTCAACACGTCGGGAAGGTAGCAACATTTACAGAGGCTTTTGGCTAGTCAGGAGATGTGGATAGAAAGACATAGAGCTGTGTTAGTGTTAAGGTTATTGTTTGTGATAGCGAGACTTGGGTACGGCAAAAGAAAGATCACACTGAAATAAAAATGCAATGGATATGAGAGCTTTACTTTATGTTAGCCATTTTGACAAACCTTAATAAAAGAACAATTTGGATTGAAAGACGAAATAGATGTAGTGATTTTAGGGCGACTTTCATACATACATTTCCTCACAAGCGGTATACTAAGTGTCACAAGAGGTGGGGTAGGTGTAAGTTTTGTGAAATATAATGTCAAATTCTTATTTCAACGCATAAAATGCCCGCTTACGACGCCCGTCTGTGATGATGTGATCGATAATTAAAAACTAAATATTGCCAGCATGTTCTATTCCATAACCATACAATTCGGGAATGTAGAGTCGAGACATACTACATTTATTTATCTCAGGTAAAACCGCAGTAAATGGGTTGTAAGGGGTCTATTCTTATACTATTATTCTGAACTAAAAAAAGCAATGATAAATTTAGGTAATATCCAACTCATTGAGTTTGAACCAAATCACATCATGCAAAAGTGAATATTGTATGTAATAATAATAATATTATAATGAAGAAACTCGCGATAGTTTTCAGACTCAAAGTAAATATTGTTTAAAAATTAATACGCCCTAAGTATTAATTTTTGTACGAATGTGTTTCAGGTTGAGACTTTTTGATACGTTTTTCATACTAACCTGGATTTTATATTCCTAAGCTTAATATTAGGGTTTTGAACTGAACATGAAATAACATAGTGTAGGTTTTGTAATGGCGAAATACTTTACTTTAAAAAAAAATTATATATGTACTTAGGTTTGACCGCTGTCTCAGCTGATGTTAAGTGATGAGTTCCATTGCCTGGCTGTACGCATTATTAAAGTGAATGCAAAATGCCTCGTGCGGAATATATCTAGGTATATCTATCATGTAGTGGTAAGGCGACTACGCGTACGGCTACTACTAGGACGAGTGGTTAACTGATGATAGAATGGAGAGGAAATTAAAATTTTTGATTGGAAATTCTCGTGAGTTTCACACATTCTTATATAGATGTAGTATCCGGCTTTACTCACGTTTATAGTCGAAGTTTCGACCTAGGTTTCGGGCATGTCCGGTGACCATTCTACTTCGGGAATCGGGAATTAAAACTATTAAGTTTAGTGCCCATTCGCCGAAATGTAACCAATAAAAACCGACCGGCAAGCAACTCTACGCCGATGTACAAGGCTCTGAAGCCTACAATCAACCAGATAGTTGCTGACAATGATCTGTTTGGCTCTCCTATCTATAGAATCTTGAGCTTTAAGTTGGTATTTGGCTGACCCCTCCCAAAGATGCGAACAGTACTCTACGCACGACCGGACTTGTGTCTAATACGGGCCGAGCAACATCCCCGTCGTGAAGTACAGTGTGAATGTACTGCTATAGGTAGGAAATACCATTTGGCAGGTTTTTTCAATTAATTAATTTGGAAAGTTGCCAATGTATTAGATGTGGACAGGGAGAAAATCCACCGATAGTCTTATCACCGAATCTCTTACCTGAAATAATTTATCTAGTGGACTTAAAAAATAAAAGTTGTGTTTTTAATATCTCTTTGATATGGGTTTCCTCAAAGTAACGCCTGTATCTATATGATTTTCTACAATTTTATCAACACTGACGTGGTTTTGACACTTTATGAATGTGTAAAATACGCCCCGTATTCCCCTTGAAAATGACCACCGAATGTGGTCGAAACTATAGTCGGAACCCTCTGACGTACTACGTGAGTAATTCCCGTGTTTTATCTACACTACTAATATAAAGAGGAAAAATTTATTTTGTGTGTGTTTGTGTGTATGTTGTAATGGATAAACTCAAAAACTACTGTGCCGATTTTAAAAGTTCTTTTACTATTGGAAAGCTACATTCACCCTGAGTAACATAGGCTATATTTATTGCTAGAAAAGATTAGGGATCCTTACTAAAACTTAAGTAACGTAACCCAAGGTGTAAAAAAAGTCCCCTAAACGTCTTTCGTCCCATGCGCTGCGGAAACTATTGATGATAGAACTAAAGTATGCTCTACAATATTAAAGAACATGATATGTTCTTTAATATTGTACATCATACTTTAGTTACTATTATATTATATCTACAAAAAAATTCGTCATAAACAAAAAAAATATAAATAAAAGGTAAAAATATTTAATAAATCTTATGTCCACCCGTGCGAAGCCGGAACGGGCTGCTAGTACATTCATAATACAATAGTATCATCAATTTTTAAGAGCAGTAGCACTGTGAGAATTCGCCCGAGGAAGTACTGCCACCATAACTATTTGTACCGTCATGTCAGGCAGTAGTGTTTGCATTACAGTGTTCTGGTTTGAAGGGTATGGTTTCTGTTGAAATTACAGGCACATGAGACTTTTCAACTTTATGTCTCAAGGTGACGGGTGCAATGCAGTTATTTATGAATAGGCAGAAATTACCACTTAACATCCTGCAAGCCTTTTGTTTGTTCCGTTACTCTATCCCATAAAAAAATTGACTAAACTTGTAATATCAAAGAAACTTTCAATTAAACTGTGTCTCTTTCTTTTACAGAATTAATAAATGATTCACTTTACGAATGGAACATCAGACTGCGATCCGTAGACCCCGATAGCCCGCTTCACAATGATTTGTTATTGCTAAAGGAAAAGGAAGGCAAAGACTCTATCTTATTGAACATAATGTTCAAAGAGACATACCCATTTGAGCCACCTTTCGTGCGTGTTGTGTATCCTATTATTTCAGGTATGAATCATATGTATATATATTTTTACTAGATACTTACTACACTAGATAAAACATCTGCATGACTATTAAGAATGTAATGCTCGAGGTTAATCGTTGAAATCGGCTTGGTGAGTAGGTTGGCTTAATTTCAAGTATTGCTTGAACTGATGCCTTGTTTATGCACTTCAACTATACTTTGGCCAAACTACTATGTTTGTATTAAAAGATAAAAAGATTTTATTTGAACACAAAAACACGATTTACATTTTTTGTCAAGAGATTCTTAACTATAGTAAAAATGTTCCTGTGAATAACTGTACACTCTCCAGTGTCGGATAGCCCTGAACCCTGTACTAGTATAGACTGGGTGACAGGGTTGCAGATCCTTTCCAATCATGGAATTTAACTTACTAAATAAATTTATTAGACGGATACTTTTCTATACTTAATATATCTAGCGTTCTAACACTATCTCACTTGATGTCAGTGACGATGTAGTCGTGGATGTTGTCACGCTAGTTACTGGCTATCAAGGACTGCTATATGAACACACTAATATGTTTGGTGACAGTTATTCAAACTTAAGGGTGGTAGCTAGCCAGGCGGGTACTCGAAAGTACCCTACCACCAAGTTGGGAATTCGATAACGGTGTTTCCTTCACCAGAAGCTTAAGCCGTTGATGGCAATCGAACCGGCGGCGTCCGACAGCTGAGGCTCCCACCGCTGTGTTTTATACTAAACAGAGTCTTAGGGTTATGCCCTCTAGTATTGCAGATATCCACGTGTGATAGTGATCGCTTGGTTAAAATATTTAATTGAACTGTTTTTTATTTTCCAGGCGGCTACGTCTTAGTGGGCGGAGCCATATGTATGGAACTCCTAACAAAGCAGGGCTGGTCGTCAGCGTACACAGTAGAGGCGGTCATAATGCAGATCGCAGCGACTTTAGTGAAAGGAAAGGCGCGGATTCAGTTCGGCGCGACAAAAGTAGTCTCTCAGTCGCAATACAGCCTTGCGCGCGCGCAGCAGAGCTTCAAGTGCCTCGTGCAGATACACGAGAAAAATGGTGAGTTTAGAACATTACTTCTTGTTAAAATTTTCATCAAGCACTTGTTTGTATTATGGAAAGTATGACATTAATATAATAAGCTGAATATCCGGTGTATACCCAACACCACATTTTAGAGGTGTTTTGTTAGTTTTTTTTTTATTATACACACTCAGACCCCCGCACTAGGATTCCCTGTATCGCGGGAGGCATGGACACGCACAATCACAGCACACAAACACCCAAGACTCGGGACAAACATCTACACTAATCGCACAAATGTTTGCCCCTGCCGGGATTCGAACCCAGGGTCCCGACGTTACAGAAGTCAATGTCACTGACCACTGCGCCACGGCGACCGTTTTGTTGATGTTATTTATGTTCTTATTTTGTACATGGATGAGCAGGAACTTGCAAAGTATGGTTTCAGGTTTATATCTAGTATGTTTGTTTATGCTAGCTATGTAAGTCCCACGTTGTATATCCGAACCTACTGATAATTCAGAGTGAAAATTGTTCCTGAATATAAAAAGCAAAATAGTTCATAATAGTGTGTAGTTCGTGTTGCTCACTGCACCGATGTTGTTGTTGAACTTTTAGTTAACTACCTACCTACTTGTAATGTGTTCACTTTTATAAATTGATTATATATATCTGCATACTTACGGTTGCCGCTAAAGCTTACATAGTTGTATATATTTTATTTTTATAGAACTTAAACGTTATGTTATGTACAATAGAAATAAGTACTTAGAACCATGAAAAAATGGGACAATCGTTTTTAGCTTGTAAAATGGTGATTCACTTTCTTGTCACTTCTAGGATATATTACTTACACTGGAAATCCACAATAATGTAGTTTTATGTTTAATAAAGATATTGTGAAATTGAAAATTGGTGACATTGAATCAGTGTTTATTTTTGTATAGATTTACTAATATCTCTATGAAACAGTAAAGTTGAAAAAAAAAGCAAATGAAATTATCCCGCCGATCAAATTTATTTAAAATTTGCTCTACGAGAACGAATTAGCTAATAACATTATTTTTTGTATCAGCACTGTCCTAGATTAGATATATGTATATCAGATAATACATCACGCCTGTTCAATAAATTATATTTTCTGTAGCAGTTGGCATAAATCATAGATTTTCCACTTGCTTATTGCCCTTGTAGTCATAAGCTCGTTAATTCACAGTCTTCTGTTAGGAGCACTAATGACCTGGCATTTTTACATGGATGGTTTTCAATCTGGTCAGAATACGTTTGCCTAGGTTTGCCCCCTTGCTCTTTTGCCATTCCAGTATGAGTAATTTGTTCTAAATTAATTATTACTGTATCTCTTTTGAAGCGATGATAGCTTAGCGTTGATAGCTCAGCGGTGGGAGCGTCAGCTGTTAAACTGACGGATGCTGGTTCGATCCCCACCAACGGCTTGAGCCTCCGGTGAAGGTAATACCGTTGTCAAATTCCCAGCATGGTGGTAGGGTCCTTTCGAGTATCCGTGTGGACCACCTACCACCCTCAAGTTTGAAAAACTGTCACCAACACATAGTGTGTTGAAGTAGCATAATTCTTGAGAGCCAGTAAGCATTATAGGTCTAGCGTGATAACATCCTAGACCACATCGTCACTGAACATCAAGTGAGATAGTAATCAAACGCTACCTCTATACAGTGTTAAAAAGTCTATTTCGGTAATAATTTTTGCTCCAGCTAAAGTCAACATCGCCTTTTAAAATTAGACATTAATTAAAAATCAATTAATGATTTGTTTTTTATCGTTTCCAGGTTGGTTCACACCCCCCAAGGAAGACGGCTAATGCAACCTGCGCCGTGGCCGTTACAAATAAGACTAACGTGCAACAATAACGCCCAAAAACACCTCTTATATCAGAAAAGTGACTCTTTGAGTATGTGTGAATGAATTCAATATAATTCCAAATGTGTGAAAACATCAATTATGTATGTGGTCTATGTGGTAGGTATGACTGAACGGACACTGTGGGTGATCATTTGACTATCTTATGTGTACTTTATTGTTAAGTGCTAAGGTTCAGAGTTGAAGTACGGGCGTTGAAAAGAGACTCTACAAGACTTATAGGAAATGTTTAAAAAGTGTAAACGTTTTTTTGTAATCATTAATTTTCTCAGTAAATTTATCCGTATGGTAGCACTAGACGTTACTGGACTGTGAAGTTGATATATCTTTGCATTTCTCTTTAGTTATTGAAAATAAAAGAGGAGACCTGTGATTCTTTTTCTGTTTTGTTATTTGCCGTTTTGCTTGTTTCAAATGCTGTGGTGGGGTTTGTGTCGGTTGCTTTTTGGAGGCATACATTGCTGGATCTGTTGTCGGTCTGGAAGGGGTTATGGCGTGCATCGGCCAGGATAACATGATCGTAAAGTATACATGCAGTGAATCAACGCAAGCTGTGTTTAGTTAGCCCCGGTTAAGAACTAAAGTAAATCATGCAGACGTGTCTTGTGTTGGCATAAAAATATACAGATATATAGATAATTCCTTATTGTGATACAAATACAAAATATTGATATTTATAAGAAAACATAGTGTCAGGCAACCTTGAACTGATTGGATTGAAGATCCTATAAGCATGTTATGATTTGTTTAAAAAAGACAAAATTCTATACTTGTACTGTGAAATTGATAGCCGGTATTTTCAGGTAAACTATGTTTAACTTCAAGCAATTGATTTCTACAAATTTGTATAGAAAGAATTAGAAAATAGTTTAAAAGTAGTAATTTTTTCCATAAACTATTGTGCTGATTATTATCTTTTTTCCGTTAGTTGGCCACTGGAGATGTATGTACATCTTTTATGGAATTTAATCGGATTTGTTGTTTGTTTTGTTGCAGCGTAGGACGTCCACTGAGAAGATGGACAGACGGCCTGACTAAAATCGCAAATAAAGGCTGCATGCGGGCCGCTTCCATCAGGTCTTTGTGAAAACCAATGTGGGAGGCATATGTCCAGCAGTGGACTTCCTATGGCTGTGATGATGATGAATATTTTGTTAGGATCACATAAAATATTTTTTTTTTCAACTTTTAACATTCTCAATAAGAAGAAATAGTCAACCTTTTAACAGCCATGTTTCCATCCAATCTGGACAAAGGTCCTAATTCTATTAATCGCGCAAAATAGGTAAAATTCTCTAAAAAGTTTTAATATTTAATGGTCCCTCGTATAACTCCTTACAAAGATATCTGATATTACAAGAGTTATTCAATTGAGGGTAGTTTTAGTCTGCCCCAATTTTACTTCTTTTTCCGCATTTTGATAAAAAGTTCTAATTCCCTGAACAATAAAAGTTGAAAACATTGTTTTGATACGCCACCATCAAATGGCAAATGTCAATTGGTCAATTGAATTTGACGTTAGCACACACGCTGCACTACCTACCTCGTTTTCTTGAACATCGTATTCATGCTATAAGAATGCTACAAATGACGTCACAACACAAACATGTACGGACATTGTCATATATTGAACCGACTTGTAGCGTGAATAATGTAAATATAGTGAATAATCTGAATTTTAAACCACAGCAAATGTATGCCTGACCAATTACGATAATGACCTTGAAAACATACCTCACTGCAAATACATTATCCTAATAACCCAATATGATATGACATGAAAATAATTTATTATCGATATCAATATGTAAATACTGTTACCGCTTAAATCACGGTGTTATTGCCATATCTTAAAGTATTAATAAAGTATCCAAAAATGTTTTGGATGTTTTTGTCTAATCTAAGATAGATTTATTGAGGGAACAGAATTTTAGCTTGAGTCCTGTTTAGAAACTGCTCCCTTTAGTCGATCCAATTGAAGATGACTTTCATTAATAAAACCTCGTGTTGAAGTATTAAATTTTCCTTAATTCGTAATACTCTCAGTATTAGGAATTAAGGAAAATTTAATACATTATTTATTTTTATGATTTAAATGACAATGTTTTTCAATTTTATTTTTATGTGAAATTGTGGAGTCATCTGCTCCAGCTTGGATTTTTTTTCCGAATTGAGCATTAATAATTTTCATTAATAAAGGCAGAAAAAAAATGATTGCAATTACAAAAAGTACTACTCTTGTTTGGTAAGTCATAGTCAAAGGTGGCATTGAAGGAGTCATTAAAAGGTTTTTTCTTTTGTTTTGACTCCGCATTTCATGTAAATTAGACCAGTATTAAGTTTAAGAAAAAAAATAAAAGTTGTGGGTATTAGCATAACCTTAGCTCGAAAGTCCCTCCCTGTTTTCCCTTAGCAAGAATACAGAGTTAATTTATTAATATGATCCGAATAAGTTGGTTGCAAGGCTGACAGTGGATTGAAATAACGAAGTGATTTTCGAAGCGATTACAGCTCAGCGGGGGTGCGTCGGCTGTTAAACTGACGGACACTGGTTCGATCCCCAACAGCTTGAGCTTCCATTGAAGGTAACAGCGTTATGAAATTCCCAGCATGTTGGTAAGGTACATCGAGTACCCGCCTGGATAGCTACCTTCGTAAAATATATCTTCAATATAAATATTGTATTAGAAGTGACTATTTTTCAAAAAATTATATGACATGCGTTCACTGCAAAATAACCATACCAAGGTGTCAAGTCTACTAATTCAACGTTCATATTCAGTCTGCTGCGAGGCCGACCCGATGCCAATAAGACGTCAAATATCCGTCTGCTAAGTCATAGCAGCCTGAGTCTATGTTGAACCTATGCTCGACCTATGTCGATTTAGTGGGGCATTTGACATTTAATGTACTAACAGACTACGAAAATAACGCCATGTGCCAGTGAATCTAGAATTGAATCAAGATTGTAATGTAACAAACCGACTAGGACGCACGTGCTAAACACTGGAAAATGACTCTCCGACCAGTTTCGAACTTATTTGCAGTGCTTCATCTGGGAGTTATGATCGTGCCAGGCGGCGAGCGCGAGCTTCAGCACGTAACTGGTGTTGAGACGGCTGCGCTGCATCAGTCACATTGTCATGGTGCGCACTGTCACTTGAGTCATTGTCACCGAGAGTGTCATTGTTACTGTCACTTTGTGATGAAGATGGTAGGAGGCCGGTTTACGTTGGTAATTGGTAATTTTCCAGTGTTTAGCACGTGAGTCCTAGTCGGTTTGTTACATTACAATTATGGAAGAAACTCGCGATAGTTTTCAGACTCAAATTGAATCAAGATTGTTTCAATATGGACGAATTAAAAATAGCGGTCTACCAAAGCTGTCAAATTCACCAATTGTGAGCCGATCAAATTGCCATATTGAATACTTAGGTAGTAAAAACAAAAACATGCTCAATGAGCGAGTTTGTCACCATGCAGTTTCCCAAACGTATTATGAATTATGTGTATTTAATACTTTTGGGCATTGCGATAGGTAAATGCTTGAGATGGTTCTTTTTAGTAAGTGTTTTGTAGTATATTATCGAAATTTCCCAAATGAACCGGAATTTTACATGATGTGAGATTTTTTTTATTGTCATTTTTTTTTGTTATACACAACTGTGGTTGTTTTATTGCCATATTGATGTGAGATTGAGTTGCGATACATCTCTGTAGAAATTGTCTACTAATTTTTCGTTTACCTTCTCTCAGCTGAGATTATAACACTGAGTTAGGCTTCTGGGACGTTTGTAAGGACAAGGAACCCAGAAGATTTCCAGTGGACGAGACCATAGAATACATATGAGCTAAAAGTTTGTGCTAAAATAATTACGCTAAAAGCTAAAATTTATTATACATTAAAGCAACAAAATAATACATAATAATATACGTGTAGGTCTGTTTTTAATAACATAACTGAGGCCAAAAAGTTCTAAATAAAAAGCGAAGTCTCTAGGCATGCTTGCATTGTGAGATTTTTGCCAGCGTCCTGTTACACAATGGATATTGCTGACCTACGAGCTAACTACAACCAACTTCACAAAGCAATGTCATCGATATATTTCCCTATAAATACCGGTTTTCAAACAGTACCGTCTTAGATCATCAGTGTTCTTGATTGCTTCTAAAATCATCGTGCTGCCAGTTTCTCTTCAGCTACAAGTGTAGTGCAGGAATTATTTTGTGTGTGTTCGTGTAAAATATAAATTATATATATAAATAAATGAATGTGTGCGAATAGTTTTTTTTTAAAACAACTTGATGGTGTCGACTACATAATTTAGTTTTAAAGGCTGTGTTTTAAATAATCACTGACAATATAATTACTTTAATCCACGGCCCCCATTATTACAAGTACTCAATAATAATATAGGTCAGTGCTTTAATCAGTTATGAGAGCAGGACCCGGAAAATAGTTCTAGAATCTGTAACTGTCTGCACCATTGGTGTGTACCCGATTTAGAATACCACAATTCAATGTGATGAGTATGAATGTTTCTGATTTAGAAAATTATTTATTATTTTATTATTATGTTATAAAATTTCAGAAGGAAAATATTCGGCTCGTTGAATCCGCGACTACAGAACATCATCCTGTCACTTTGCCAAATACCCTATCTACCTACCCTAAATACCCTATAGAGGCACTCCAAAGAAGTCCGAATTCGTTCAGGACTCAAAAACGTGCAATTCGTACCATGTGTGGGATCAGAGAGGATCATCCAGCTGGAGAACTGTTCGAAGAGCTTAAAATCTTAACCATACATTGCCAGTTCATACTCTATGTTGCATCTCATGTTTTAGTTAACATTGAAAAGTTCTACACATACCTACTCTGACACCCATAGCTATCAGAACGAGGCGTGATCGACTTGCACCCCCGAACGCAAGATTCACCAAATTAAATAACCTAAGACATTTTGTGGGTGTACTTATATCAACGCCATCCTCAAAATTTTTTGTACCATAAAATAGTACCGACATCAACACTCAAAAGTGTGAAATAACTTGTTGAAGTCGGTACTATGATAGTTCAAGAGTAACTATTGTTAAAATGTTATGCGCATGGTACCGACTTCGATAAGTTATTTCACACTTTTGAGTGTTGTAGTCGGTTCCATTTTATTTTGGTAATAAATTTACATTCACCCTTTTCAGTGACCTTTGCTACTCACGGGAACAATTGTCATTCTGTATGTTCACCGATTTCTTCACGCGCTATTAGGAAGTCGTCAAGAAAACGTAACACTTTTCAGTTATTGTAATGTAACTCAAAAAACAATGGTCCAATTTTAGTGAAATTAAAAAGGTACCACTTTGGAGGTACATTCACACAATAAAGAATTTTAGGAATCGGTGCAAAAATGGAGAAGAAATCGGTGGACATACATAAAAAAATACGTACAGGAAAACATATAACCTCCTCCTTATTTGAAGTCGGTTAAAAACATCTCGGACGTACCAAGCAAGATCTCTTATAGCGAGGTTCTTTGCTGCTCTCCAAAGTCTAATACAACAATGAAGATTTTTCCTGATGAATCGCTTGTTGGACCTCTAGAACAGCATTAATAAGCTTTTAATGAAAAGTCATTAAATTATAATTACTCTTTATTTATAATTTTATTATTATTATTCAAACAAATCGAGCACATTTCGAAAAAATATTTTTATTAATGAACTATTTTATTCTGTTCATTATAATATTATATGTACCTGAGGGGATGTTTTCCATTCCCACCCATAGGAAAAAACATGTACGTAAATTCCGCCCATAAAACTTAGATTATTTTGATTGCCTCTAGATATGATTACTATTTTATGGTGTATCTGCTTTAATGTTGTTTTTTTTAAGTTATGTAAATAATATTTAACGAAAGTTAAATGTTCAGTACAATGAGCAGGGGCCTAAGTCTACTATTCAATATGGCAATATGATCGGCTCACAATGGCCGATTTTGACAGTTTTGGTAGTCTGCTATTTATATTTTGTCCTGAATCAATCTCGATTCAATTCTAGATTCAGTGACGTAGCACGGCATTTTTCGTAGCCTGTTAGCATCTAACTTATCAATTTTGTACAAAACCGACATAGGTTCAGGCCGCTATGAATTTAGCAGACTACGGATTTTTGACGCTATCTTATTAGCATCGAGTCGGCCTCGCACTGGACTTAATATGAACACGAACTTAGTAGACTTGACACCCTGTAAAGCATTAAGAGAATTAAAGCGTACAGGGCCCCGCACAATTCCAACAACCGTCACAATCTGAATCCTTACTGCATTCGACATAGGATAAGCTTTGCGAAGACGTTTTCGTCGTATAACACCAACTACCGTCCTGTTGCCAAAGACCTAGAAAGTATCCACATTCAGCCCAGCAGTAATTTTTGTCGCATCCAAATGACTTCGCACATTGCGCTGGGGGAGCCTTTCGACCTTCAATCATTTCTTGTGTTCCATTTACGTAGGTTCGATTTATTGAGTCATCGGGAAAGGGTTCCGTGGCGTCTTCTGGTAGTGAAAGCGCTAAGGCTATTAATGTCAAAAACATCAGCACATTCATTGTTTTATCAGCTTTCATCTTCGGTATTTAGAAATGTTCTAATTGTAGAACAGGTATCTACTGAAAGAAATACATAAATATCAAAATTTAGTGCAACCGCTATTATTATATTGACAGTAAATGTATTATTTTGACGCTCGCCGTGGCCCAGTCGTCAGTGGCGTGACATCTAGTCCGAGGTTATATCCCGGCAGGGGCAAACATTTATGAGATGAGTGTAGGTGTTTGTGCCGAAGGAGTTTGATGTTTGCCTTAGATGTTAGAGTGCGTCATTGTGTGTGTTCATGCCTCGCGCAACACCGGCAATCCTACTGCGGTGGTTTGAGTGTGAGAAAAAACGAAAAAGAAAAAAAAAGATTTATATGACGCTTACCTATAGATCAGTCTGTTAATTTTCATTTTCAAATTAACATAACATAAACAGTATCGAAGGGAAGTTTGAATTAACAAACTGAAATAATATTTAATAACTCTTACTTGAGGTACGTGAATCTTCTTACACCTTGATATAGGTACAAAACGACTGAGACTTAATGAGTGTACATTTGTATAGATTATTACAAATACTTATATTCTAGAACAAAGTTAGTTCGCCTATGGACTTACCAGAATAACCACAAAAGACTTTATTGCGTGAAAACTTGCGATGTCTGGTTTTTATCGTACAAAAGGAGATTACTTATATAACGCATATAATGCGCAACTGATTGGAATTAATTGTTAATATAAATAAGTGCCCATTACATGGTCGGAAATTAATTTTTATCGCATTCTTATACACTGATCGTCTTATGTTTTTGAAATACTTTTAACTAGATTAAATGCCCGTGGCTTCACTCACGTGGTTATTATTTAAATAATACGTTTGTTGTGCCACATGCGCCCAGCTCTTAATCAAATTATAATGGTAATTATATACCTTACAGACATACATACACTCACACTCCCCCCACACACACCCTTCACACACCCATATGCAAGGCAATCAATAAATTAATAGAAGCATAATTTTGTAAATGTAGTATTTAGACTTAGTTCTTTATTTTGGTTAATACCTATTAGTCTCACCTTTTCTTACTTTACTTTATATTAATTTATCTTATTTTATTTACCTACTTAATCAGTTATAGTTAAACTACTTCGGAAGAGCGGGATCCTCTAACAGAGGTATTTCCATACTTAAAAGAGGGTCCCAAACCAATTAAATGTAGGTAAATTAGATTAAGTTAACTAAATAAATGATTTGTATTTGTATATGATTGCTAAAGGAAAATTTAACGAATCATCACGGGGCTCAGTCTACTATTCGATATGAAAATATGATCGGCTCACAATTGGTGAATTTGACAGCTTTGGTAGTGTGCTACTTTTAATTCGTCCATATTGAATTAATCTTGATTCAATTCTAGATTCAATGACACAGCGCGTTATTTCCGTAGTCTGTTAGTACATTAAATGTCAAATGCCTTACTAAATCGGCATAGGCCGAGCATAGGTTCAACATAGACTCAGGCTGCTATGACTTAGCAGACTACGGATTTTTGACGTAGTCTTATTGGCATCGGGTCGGCCTCGCAGCAGACTGAATATGAACTTTGAATTAGTAGACTTGACACCCAGAAGACGCCCACGCCTCCGCCATTGTTTTCCAGAAGGACCGTTATAATGCGGCTGACAATTTGAAATACCGTAACCGGTATGGACCTGTAGAAACCGGTATTTATAAGGAAATATAGCGTTGACATTGCTTTGTGGCTTTGGTTGGGGTTTGCCCCTAGGTCAACATTAGTTATTGTATAGTACGTATCAGTAAAAAATATCAATTTTCTGTGTCACAACTGTACCTCAGCTAGCTCACTCCATAGTCATGGCCGCCTTGTAATCACGTTTCCCGCAACGTAGATTTCTATAGCTATACCTCCATAATAAGGCGATTACGTCGACGCTTCAGTATGGCTAGCACCGGCGCGACCGAGAAGGACTAATAGTGCGCCCGTTGTGTTCGTAAAAATGGATGATGATATAAAAAAAAAAATAGATATATACAGGGTGGGGCAAATTCTTGGCACTTTCAGGATAGCTACCTTTTCTTTTGTAGTTAGAAGGTTTTGTTCTTAGGAACCTTGTGTTTTATTTTGAAGAAAAATACATTGCCATTTTTAGTTTTTTGAAACAAATAAGGTTCGCCCAAAAATAACATTTGTCAAAAAAATCAAGTTGGTCTACATCGACTCTATTTCCAACCAGGAACATTTTTCCCAAAGTAACATACCAAATTTAATCAAATCGTAAGTTTTGGCAATAATTAAAAAAAAACATTCCCCTACATTTTCTATGAAAAAACGAGTAAGTGAAAACAACAATGTCACTCATTCAATGGTTCTTAAATTCGTATGTAACTACTTTTTTAAGTTGGTAGGCTAATTTTGAAGGCTTATGTCCCTACCCATGTTCGCTCTAACGACGATGGTTTATATGTAAAAATGTCACCAGACCAAAATATGAAACATACCTACCTAGCTACTTTTTAGCAAAATACACCCATTTTATTGAGTTAAAATAAAAAAAATACTTATTTAAAAATAAAAAATAAATATAATTACATTTATTCAAAAAACTTAAAATGACAATATATTTATCTTCAAAATAAAATAGAAGGTTCCTAAGAACAAAACCTTCTAACTACAAAAGAAAAGGTACCTGAAGGGGCCAAGAATTTGCCCCACCGTATAGGTACAATCGAGTTTAATTCAATTCCAAAAAGTTCTAGAGAAAAACTGTCACCAAACACACAATGTGTTCAGGCAGCAATCATTGAAAGCCAGGCAACATTCTAGGTTTAGCGTGATAACATCTTCGACCACATCGTCACTGACCGTCGAGTGAGATAGTGGTCAAACGTAGAACTATACAGTATAAAGAAAACACGAATTCGTGTCTGGCGAATTGACGGTCGCCGTGGCGCAGTGGTCAGAGACATGACTTCTGTGTCTCCGGGACCAATTGGGTTCGAATCTCGGCAGGGGCAAACATTTGTGTGAGTGTAGATGTTTGTCCTGGGTCTTGAATGTTTGTGTGTCCATGCCTCCCGCGATACAGGGAATCCTAAATCGGGGGAATGAGTGTGATAAATTAAATATTCAAGAGTATTGGAAAACTACTCGTATCATAAATATTTAATGTTAAAGCTTAGAGGTTAGTCTTTCTTTTGCAAACGCCATTAGAGCTTTGAGTCCTGCCACATGATCTTCGCTCCCCTGTTTATTGATCCTCTTGCAGACGTCCCTTTCATTCATATTAGTCAACCAGCGGTGTAGTTTTGGATATCTGTAAAATAGTTAATAAGCCTTTATCACTGTTGTAAGAATCATAACACATCACCTCAGATGTACAATAGGCAAATATGTAAGGAATGAATTCGGACGGCGTGCAGAGAGCTGCTATAGCTTAGATGGCAATGCGATAGGACGGCATTCTGTAGTCGTGGGTTCACTAGTAGCCGAATTTTATCCTTCCAAAATTTGAACGTAAGCTGAAATTACGTTCAAATTATACTAATCACTAGGTATAATATAATTATTACGTTAGGAAACTTGTCTTCATGTATACTGTATCATGTAAATGTATCTCAAATTATTGTCCTGTCACGGTCGCCAATGTTAATTCTTTAGTGAATTAATGTAAAGGTTTTTGTAGGATTTAGAGTCGATGAAAGAAAAATACAATTTCGTGAGTCGAACACAACAGCGTTGCTGGTTTTTTTTTTTAATGAAGGGAATAAAAAAGGTAAAACGGGTAGGTAAAAATAACACTGTGTTGCCGTTATTAAAATGTTGCCATGACTCAAACCGCGCGTTAACACTGTCCTTCATGTATGTATGCATATGGACCCGAACACTTCATGAAGAACCCTCATCAACTGACGGCGGAACAGAAGCGTGCCCGCGTCGAATGGTACTCACAGATGTTATAAAGTACATCCAACGTTTTTCATTCATTTAAATGCTGTTTAACAATTTAATAAAATAAAAAGTAAGTATACATAAGTGTTTATGTCATTGTCACAGGAGATGAAAAGTGGATTTATTGTCTTAAACCTGAAACGCGAAAAAACTTCACCCATGAGTGAAACACAACAATTTTCACTACACTAGCATTGCATTCTAGTACGAAAACCAAGGCGCGCGGCGAGAGGGATTCTTTCATACTTTTCAATAGCTTCTTTCAAGTGCACTCTTCTCTGATTGGTTGGCTAGTTAACACTAGCTTTGACAGGTGCGTTCTTGAATTTTGAAATATTTTAACAACTTGTCTAATAAATGTGTTTCTATAAAATGTAGTGTATCTAATAAATATGTAATTAATGTGTCTCTTTCTTAATTTATAAGAGTAAATGTTTTACCGCTTTTCATCGACAGGATGTAGTCCATGCAGCGAAGAGATAGTGGTCAGCACGCTGATATCCGCAAGCGTCATAACATTGTCAGCTAAGTACAGTGTGTCTGTTAGGTAGATCTCGAGCATTCCATACGCGTCGTCTATGTTCTTTACCATTGATTTGGTCATCTCCGCCAGTCTGCCGGCGTATGTGGGGGCCTTAAAAAATTGATTAACTATAGACAAATATAGCTTCTGAGCAGGCTCAGAGTCGCATAGCGAGCTATGGAGAGGGCTATGCTCGGGGTTTCTCTGCGCGATTGAATTAGAAATGAGGAGATCCGTATAAGAATGAAAGTCACCGATATAGCCCAGCAGTTTTTTTAAAAAATGTCACTTAGACCCCCGCACTATGATTCCCTGTGTCGCGGGAGGCATGGACACACACAATCACAGCACACAAACACCCAAGACCCGGGACAAACATCTACACTCATCGCAAAAATGTTTTGCCCCAACGGGGATTCGAACCCAGGGTTCCGGAGACACAGAAGTCATGTCACTGACCACTGCGCCACGGCGACCGTCAATCCATCGGCGATTAGCAAGTTGAAGTGGCAGTGGGCAGGGCACATAGTTCGAAGAACCGATAGCCGATGGGGTCGAAAAGTTCTTGAATGGAGACCACGGACTGGCAATGGCAGCGACAGGACGGTATTCTTTAGTCGGAGGATACAAGCCCCACTAAGTAGTAGCCGAATGCTGTCCTTACTCAATTGAAACGAAGTTCCATCTACCATGATAATGCAATGAACCATAAAACTCTTAGTATGTTTTTATTTACCATTACAGCTCGTAATCTCGGAAAAAGAACACCGCAGTCGAAAAACAGACGCTGATGGACCGTGGCTCGTTTCCTCGCATCCTTAGGATAGAGTGAAGAGTGTTCGGGCTTGCCATACTTGTCCAATAAATAAATAATTATTGCGTGGCTGGAATTAAGTTAATTAGTTATTTTTAAATTGTTGCTGATTACTAATACATTTTCATACATATATAGGTTCACGAAGTCAAAGAATTCTAAAACGACAGCATTCGTTTTCCATTACTACTACATTTGTAAAAGTAGGGTAACTTTTAGGGGATCTTATTGTAATTTGAGTCTGAAAACTATCGCGAGTTTCTTCCATAATTGTAAAGTAACAAGCGGACTAGGACTCAAGTGGTAAACACTGGAAAATTACTCTCCGACCAGTTTCGAACTTCTTTGGAGTTTTTCATCTGGGAGTTATGGTCGTGCCAGGCGGCGAGCGCGAGCCTCTACACGTAACTGACGTTGAGACGGCTGCGCTGCATCAGTCAAATTGTCCCGGTGCGTCACTTGAGTCATTGTCACTGAGAGTGTCATTGTCACTGTCACTTTGGTGATGATGATGGTAGGAGGAGTAATTTTCCAATGTTTACCCCGTGAGTCCTAGTCGGTTTGTTACATTACGATCTTATTGTAATTTATAGGTGTAGCTGACTTTTGGCTACTACGTTAATGTAGTCACGATGTGATCAAAGATGGATTCACGCTAAGCCTGGAATTGTAACACAGCACAAGGACAGCTATGAACATGTGTTTGGGCAATTATTCAAACATGATGGTAGTAACCAAGGTGTGGTTTTGATAAAGATGTTACCCACACCGAAAGCTGAAGCCGAGGAATGAGAATCAAATACTACGGACAATGTACTGTAGTACCTACATACATACGTTACGCCTTTTATCCGTAGGCAGAGGACACAGTTTTTCACTTGTTAAGATCATGCAAAAACCTCTTTGGTTTCAGCTACACTCATGAAGCCTATAATATAAAGAGAGGCGGCTATGTTAGCGTACTCTTTACCTTGGCTTTTGTAGAACTCTCATGACCTGACTTGAATTTTCTTTCATAAAATCTCTACATGGCCGGGCATGTACAGATACCATTTTAATAAAATAGGTTGTGTAATTACTGGAACAATGATGAGAAGTAAAGTGATGTTACTTAATGGGTTATGCTTACTTTTGCCTAATAAATTACTAAGCAAAATCGGCATGAGTATGGATAAGCTGGGTAATGTGGGTGGCGATGCCGACAGACTATTTTGCATTGTGTTTTTTTTTTTCTAAGATTATACGATATTATTGTTAATTGTTACTCTGAGAGGGCCGAGGGACTCCGCAGGCAGGCTTGACCATAGTAATTTGAGGCCAATTAATAAGTGCCTGGACCTTTTTATTTTCGTGATAGGATATAAAAAAGATAGGTAAGTACTTGGACCTATCTTTTTAGTTCATTAACTTTTTTGAAATTTCACAGAAGTAATGTTTTCACTCATTCGGTTTGTTTTAATTATTTTCACTTATATTTCTCTGTAATCATTGATACTGCGCGTAGCTAGTAATGATATTAAAATATCTTTTGTGATACCCACCTGTCGGCTATCGAGAAGTCGCCATCGTCTAACAACGGAACTGTCTTCATTGGGTTTTTCTGAAACGTAAATGCACAATTATATTTCTCTGTTTGTATACATTGAAAGAAGCGTTGCGGCGGTACTTCTAGGTAAAGGTCACAAGTAGGTATTTCATATATCGTGGGTACATCGGTATCTCATGCATATATAAAATTTAATAGCGCTGTGCTCACGCGCACGCAAGAACGGGATCCGAAGTACATGGTCTTAAAATAAATAAATGTAGGCGGCATTACGATGAATATCATAGCTAGCAAACTTAATTAAAACGAAATAAAACTGCCAAGTGATCACCACTAATGGTACGAGATACGGCTTAAGGAATATATTCCCTCATCTGTTATTTACCTACTTGTGACCACTGATTATATAATCAGTGGTCACTTGTGACCACTGATTATATAATCAGTGGTCACAAGTAGGTGTTGTTGATGTGTCAACCCATGTGCAATGTATCAACATTGCACATGGGTTGCCTAGCGAAATCCCGTACCTACACTATTTAATACCTAATAATAACTTTAATATTAAACAGTGTTATATGACTGTTTTTTAAAAAAATGAAGTTTATTTTATTGCCGATCCAACAGTATCAGGTTGTTAATTTAAAACTGTGTCATGTTCATGTTTCCTTAGATTTTTTAAAGTTCAGATTGAAGCGCGCGTAGGGAGAGTGACAGAGAAGCATAGCGCGCGCTACTTCATGTGAGAGACAAGGACGCAGAGAGATTTTTTAATACATATTAGGTTATTTAACAGTATAAGCCCGGGCTTAGCTCGGCAACCCATGTGCATTTTATTCCTCTACATATTATCTAACATTTAAGCCTTATCATAATTAAATAACAGATGATGGGATATATTTCTTAAGCCGTATCTTAGACCGTAAAAACGTCGTCGCAGAAATGTATCTCAACTAAAAAAAATTGCCATTACGATACAGGCCAGTACCACTAAATGGAATTAGTGTGTGTTCGTAATCCAACCCCCATACCTACTAATGATCCTGTCCCCTTGCGCCTTCTTGGAAAAGCGCCACGCGTCTCTTTACCCCGGACCCTTTTTACGTGTTACGTATTCTCTATAGGAATAGAATCTATGTTTGAGTACCAGCTTCGTCACCCAGAAGTCATGGTCTCTACCGTCTCCACCCAATTGAATAAAGAAGAGAATGGCCACAACACTACATCAGCATCATTGATCACTAGCTATGACGACCGTCAATTTGCATAGCTACTTTCTAGAAGCCAATGTAGTGTGCAATGAAAAATAATAAATGATATTCTTTATATCTTTCTTTTGTTGATGTCCCCATAGTAACGTTGAGATTTTTTCGGAGAAGTTAGTGGTATAATTACTCTCCTAGAGCTGTATTTAGGGGGTCTTATTTACTGAGCACACGTAGTTAAGTCCAGTTAGGCCATAAAAACGAATATTACCGACGGCAGATACTTGTATTTGGAAGCCTTATTATTATGATCTATAAGAACGCACTCTTTAAATTCTACTAAAAAGTAGGAAAGCGTTAAACTGCAGAGTGCAGTCGCGCAAACATAATTGAAAATTTTCCTATTTTGTTACACAGAATTACATTAATGCTTAGTTTTTGTACAGATTATAGGTATCTACAATATTCTTAAGGTACATTAGTATAACCACTAAAATAATATATTAGTAAAGCAATCAACACTAGTTGTTTAAGAAGAAATTAAATTTATTCCCATTAAAGGATAGATTTTACACGATAGGAAATTCACACCGCACGAAACAAAATTTCATAACCACCCGTGTTGCCCGATGTCAGCAAGTCTCGACCATAGATCAGATAGAATACATACTAGTAGTGGTCTCGACTCAGCATACATAGATTTTTTTTTCTTTTTTCTTTTTTTCTTTTTTTTTTTTGGCAGTATACGTTTTACACATTAATTGTTTTGTCACTCTAAGCTCTAACTAAACTCACTAAAGACGCCTCTAAACTTTCTATTTATCAAAACATGTTACCTTTACGAGTTGCGGTGTATCTTGTTCCCTCAACACAGGGTTTATTTCTCTTTTTTCCACTTTTAACCCCAAGATGTCTATGACCATCATCACTGTGCGAGCAGGTGGGCTGGCGTCCGTCATGTATAGAACTGGGAGTGAAGCTGCCATTGTATCTGGAGTAGGTAGGTAAGTTTAAATTTAATTATTTGTGGATGAGCTTCCAGCGATGTCATATAATAAATTTAAGCTTTGACGTATCATTATGAAACTATAAGTCTATTACAGGAAAAGAATAACGAATTCTCACTCGTCCATACATAGGACAAACTTTGAATCATTTAATAAAAAAATTTAAAAGGAATACGGTGTGGAAATTTCGGGATGAAATTTGACACTGGATTAGCTGGAGCCAACTTTAAAAAAACTGGTACCTACTTAAGTAGTTTCCTATCAAACACCTGTCAAATATCAGCTGGCAAGTTTCTTTCTAAAGTAAAGTTCAGTCAAGTATTACTTACCGTGTTTTAACTGAACTTATTATTACTTAGAAATTGTAAGTGCTATATAAATATTTTCTATTTATTAGGTACTTACCTACACTACACAATTGATAGTTCACAGCTGATAACCCAATAACTAGATTCAATTATTTTGCTAAATTATACACTACACACTGTTCGCCAAAGAAATAACAATTTTAAACACTAGGTTCATATTCCTAAGGTAATGTCTTGGGGGAATCGAACTAAATAATACACACACAGGTCAAGGTCTAGCAGGTGATAGTATAGAAACAAAACAGAGATAACAACTCATAAAAGTTGTAATCAACCAAAGTTGCACATACACACACACTCCTAGGTAGCAAGATTAGATAGGCTAGTAAGCCGCCGCCTACTAGGTAACCTCTCCGAGGTAGGTACCTTGTCGATTCGATTCGATTCGATGTGATGAAATTGTTCAAGTTCCCACAGACGACGCCCGACAACTCTAATTTCGGGTTTGCTACATTGGAACTTGTTGAAATAGTTTTAACATAGATGGCGCTTATTCAATATTTATGTATATGAAGTTAGTGGCGCTGCTGTTCAAGCAAACGTAATCGTAACTCGGATAAGGTCACTGCACTGCACGGAAAATCAAAATTTGATTTTCATTATTTAATAATGACACCATAAAATATTGTAGTCTTTGGATGACACATCAAACAGGGTTTGAAGTTAATTAATAACGCCAACAATAACTACGTATCCTTTACAACTAATACAATTATGGAAATTATAAATAGATGCAAAAATAATTAAGTTCTTTACTTACTTGACAGTATTAAAAACATACATTTCATGTAATTTTGTACATATTAGGTGGCACTGAAGAGACGGGCCGCCTGATGGTAAGTGTTAAGCGATCACGGCGTGGGGGCATTATGAGAAGACGCCAATATTAATTAAGAAGACTCCGACAGCCCCGGATCTTCAATTTTTTTTAGGCGGGGCAAAAACTGAAAAATGCCGCCCCCGCCCACTTATATTTATTTTTATCTTAATCATCCATATAATTTCGGATATCAGAGGTCCACTAGATGATTTAAATTTGGACATAGTCTTATATAGGCCTTCCGGAAATAATGCATCCATGGCTGTTTTTTCTGTGTTAAGCCTATTTATTTACAGATAAATAGACATAAACGTGTAGGATACATATTTTATACTCAGCACAGGATAGTATTTAAAATAAAAATATGTATTATATATATTTTATAATATATTATGAAAATAAAAATCAAATATATTATTGCATTTGTGAATTGAAATTACAATATTACTCTCTTCGAGGTTTTGTTCAGAAAATAAATCAATGGATTTGTCATAATTTAACTCGTGTGCAATTCGATTTTCTATCGCTAAGATTGCAAGACTCGATAATCGTTCCTGGCTCATAGAAGATCGCAAATAATTTTTATTTAGTTATAGTTTGCTAAAACTTCGTTCGCAGCTTGCGGATGTAGTAGAAAGGAAAAGAGTAAATTACATAGACATTACTTTATTGTGGCAACTAACAAAAAAATACAATTAAAAAATTAAAATTAAAGTTATCTCTAGTTTTTTGCCACAAGCCGACCCCAACTCAGCATAAATGCTGGTTACTTCAACCAGCGCTGGTCTTCCGTTGGGACCAGCAAGTGACGTCACGCACGAATATACACTGCACGGCGCACACAAAATATATACATAAAAAAATTTGAAGATCCGGGTCTGACGGCGACGTAAACATTTTACGTAAGTTTGATTATTGAAGAATTGACGTCGTAAGTGACTGCACGTATTAAATTGAATTTAAAAAATAAATATAGTAACTTAACAAGCATAAGATAGTTATGATAAAATACTTACCTAGAAAAGCGATCGATGAGCTGTGATATATTTATTGATGCGACACTAATAAAATCAGTATTTTACCTTCGGTTGATCGACAAGTAATAAATAGTACCTAAACATATACAACACACATTTATAATACAAAACACTGTCGTGACTCCCCACGACAGTGTTTTGTTTTAAAAATGTGACGAGTAACTGACGAGAGCGAGTTTTTTTCATCTCTTTCGCACGCACGGTAACCAGACGCGTGCTGCCGCGTTCTGCGATTCTTGCGGGCGAGCGGGCGCGTATTTTGGACTATGCCTACGCGCCTCGCGTATAATATATGTTCGTGCAGCACGTCTCACTCCGTTCTCTGGGTATCGGCCGAGTTGATATGGCCATGAAATATCTGTACTTGTACTAATATTTATTCCGTAGTCAAAGTTAAGTAAATGATGAGTTGTCTATTCGTCTGTAAAGTGTAAATTTCCCGCCCTCTGAACCGCCGCCGCCGCCCTCTGAACTTGCCGCCCGGGGCATGGGCCCCGGCTTGCCCCCCCCTAGATCCGGGGCTGGACTCCGATAACTCTCCTTTTGATAAATACCATATTGTAGCGAGGTAGGTACTCGGGTCGGGAACACCGAGGGGCGAGGAAAGAGCTTCCTGCTCGTTCCACATTTTGCAAGTGTATGGTAAAAATGATCGGTAGTAATCAGTAATCACAAAATAGATGTTCTCGGGTCTTGAATGCTTGTGTATTGTGATTGTGTGTCCATGCCTCCCGAAACACAGAGTATATTTGTGCGGGGTGAGAGTGAATGTGTTTGTTTGTATAAAAAAAAGCAAAGGGGCAGTCTTTGGGGGCTGCCGATAGAAGTGAAAACTACTTTGGCTAATATGGAACGCGTGCGGTGTCGATGACGCGAGTTTCACGCTTTTTGCTCATTGCACCCAAAAAGTACACATAATTTATACACAGTATACATATAGCTCATAAAAAGCGTGCGGTGACGATGACGCGAGTTCCATGATCTTTGTTCACCCAAAAAGTGCTCACCGCGCCTAAAGAAGTTATCACTTTTAAAGCCCAGAATGCGACATTCTTCGATGGAAGAAATGTCGCTTAACATTGAAGTGTTGATTCTATATTGAGTCCATGATGAGAAAACTGAGCATAATGCTCATTTTTCTCCAACATAGCATTTTCAGAGCGTCCACTTTATTTCTTTATTTGCAAAGAGTGTTAGGCGTTCTAAAAACGAACATTAGGTTGGTCATAACCCGGATTAGCCAGTATCGTGGATTATGACCAACCCCCCTTTCTAAGAAGGAGATCGCGTTCTATCATGTTTTAGTGTTTTATGTGAGACCCGGAAGGCTGATAATGTAAAAATATTTTCATTTTTATCTAAATAAAATGTATTATTATAGATCTACTAGCTATCTTGGCAAATGTTATTCTGTCATATAGATTATCGAAATTTCAAAGTGACAAGATATTTGGATATTTGTGCATACAGATATGCTATAAAAATGGGGAGTGGCGGCGAAAATAAAGGGGGCGAAAAATACTTTACGACCTATTCTCAGACCTACCAAACATACATACAAAAAAATCATGAAAATCAGGCCAGCCTTTCCGGAGGAGTTTGATAAAAAACACTGTAATACGAGATTTCTATACAGATATATAATATATACTCCTATATATATATATTTCTATATTTCTATTAGATTCTATTTTATCACTAAGTTCTTCTGTAACGTCATTTCTTTTTCCTATTGATACCTTTTGGATGACTGGTAGAAAATGATTCTTAGCCTTAAGTCCTCAATGTACAAAAATACACTATTTTAAGTACAAGTATAAATAAATAGAATAGATCTAGATCTGTAGGCCAGTTCACGCTAAGTTTATCTTTTGATACTTAGTTCTACATAGATACATCACGTCCTGAAAATATATTATGTGTGGCTGAAGGTTTAGTTAAGTATCACCTAGATTTTTTTGTCTTGATACATATTAATATTCATAATCATCATCTCAGTCATAGGACGTCCACTGCTGGATATATGCCTCCCCTATATAGGGGGGATTTGCCAATACTCGACCGAGCGCTCGGCAGGCGGTTTGCCGAGCGCAGTATGTTTTCCGATCCTAAGAAGGCGCTGCTGCCCACCCTCTGGTGCGTGATCCCTTAGCCGACTCTTACGGCACCCAAGGGAAGAGATGGGGGATTAGGTGCTGGGGGATGGGGATGGGGATGGGGATTATAATAATTATATATTAATATTATACAGAGGTAAAGTTTGTGAGGTGGTAGGGGGTAAGCTCTAAATCTACTGAACCTATTTTGGAAATGTCAATGGAAATTCCATTATTTTTTGCCAATATAAAGCCACGCCATCCGCGAGTATCATAGGCTCATCATCATCATCATCACCGTCATCATAGACTCCGTTTTTCATCAACACGCGAGTGAAACCACAGGGCGCAGCTGGTCCTCTTTAAAAAGAACATTACACAAGAACAACACAACACACAAAAGAACACAAGCAACATATTTGATCAAGTTTCAAAATAATGAACATATTTGTTAAACATACGCAATAATATATTGTTTACATGTTTTCGTTATTAATTTTAAATTAGAAAAGTAATATAAGTTTAAGCGTAGGTACACAGAACATTCGAAGAATTGTTAAAGGCAATATTAGAGTAAATTATTAGTTTTGATCCTTAAAGTCACTTAAAGTTACAAAATACCTGAGATTCAACCAAGTTTCAAAGAGATTCAAACCTGATACAAAAGACATTTTGCATCGTATTCATTGATTAATAGGGTACATTTGTAAATAAATACGACACTGACTCCGCGTAATGTGTGCGCCTTATCGCCTCAGCCAACATCACGGATATATCAATAGTTTGCAGCTTCGGACATTTCTTCATGTGCTTCTCTTGTGAAATTGTGTTCGTCACAACAAGCGCCTCCAGACAGGATTTGTTAATCTTCTCAATAGCGTCACCAGCAAAGATCCCATGCGTGCAAATAGCGTATATTGTACGTGCACCTGCTTCACGCAAAGCTTCAGCTCCTTTGACAATCGTATCGCACGTATCAGCTAAGTCATCAACCATTATAGCTATTCTACCCTTTACATCTCCGACCAGGACAGTTGAATCCCCATCATTTGCTCTTTGTCTCTCCTTGTGTATAATCGCAAAGTCAATGTCAAGTCTATCAGCAATCGCGGTCATTCTCTTCACGCCTCCTGCGTCTGGAGATACCATTACACACGTTTTCCATTCGAGAATGTTCTCTTTTATCCACTTCGTAATTGCCGGCTCTGCGTATAAATTATCGACAGGAATATTAAAGAATCCTTGGATCTGGGAGGAGTGTAGATCTATAGTTATTACATGATCGGCTCCAGATACTGATACTAAGTTGGCCAACAGCTTGGCTGTGATTGGTGCACGGCTTTTTTCTTTTTTGTCTTGGCGCGAGTAAGGGAAGCTAGGAATGACTGCAGTGACTCGAGATGCAGATGCAATTTTACACGCGTTGATCATGATGAAAAGTTCCATAAGATTGTCATTTATTTCTCCACAACCGCTTTGAACAATGTAAACGTCTTCGCCTCTTACCGATTCTCCGATTTCGACGCTCGTTTCTTTGTTGCTAAACTTTTTAGTCATAGCTCTTCCCAATGGGAGACCCAATCTGCATACGATTTTTTGAGCGATTTCAGGATGAGAGCTCCCAGTGAACACTTTGATATTCGGCATTCTTGCGCCTGGATTCAAAAAGTCGCTTTCTCTTTTATTATCTGTCAACTTCTCTTGATATTCGTTTGTAATCATTAGAAGTGTATTTAATGAGAAGTGGAAACTTCACTGTATGAGTGCGAGTAATGAAATAAACTGTTTGCACACAGTTATCTGGAGTTCAAGATGGGGTCAGTTCAATATAAATAGTGGGTTATCTCTTTGTATCCCCCGCAATGGAAGTGTTCTGTTACTAGTAGTACTTATCGCTATTTACTTCGTCTTAATATGTAAACACCTCGATAGCTGCAATTTCTGTTTGTTGAGTAATTAACCCAAAGAGTTTCTATGGTTTGAGTACGTATGGAATAAATTTAAATGTAAACTAAGTATTGTATTTCTCTGAAAAAACCTTATCAAGGGTATGTATAGAGTTGGAAAGTTTAAGAGAGTTCATTTACTTTAAGATAAGTAAATATATAATGAACAATTACAAGTAATACTTGCATCATTAACTGTTATCAGTTGAGGACTTGTTGTTGTAAACTATATTAAGATGTCTGTTAATAGAAAAAATAAAGGCTATGTCTGTCTATATGTATCTACACGAATAGTATATATTTTTATGTAATTTTTTTTTTGTATAATAACGACTGCACAATAGCACACAGTTTAAACTCTTTTCAATCAATGTTTTCATTTTCATTCTTTATGAACAATAAGTAGTAAAAAGGGGGATACTATACGGGCGTGGATCGCAAAGACTAGTTCAATTAGGTTCATGGACACGATTTGCTTCAGTCGCAATCAGGCCCGCACTTATGCAGCACGTGCTGATTTCTTAAAGTGCACAAATAGCTATAGAACCAAAACAAGTTTATGGCATTACTTTTCACTTAAAAAAACCTAACTTACTTTAAAGATTCTATTGAGAAGTAGAAACCCCGAGCATATACACTGAGGTAATATTACTACGCGTAGTACTTACTACATCAGTGGGAGCATAGGCCTCTCCATACCTAGTTGTGCGACCTTGAGCTTGCTTGCAAGGCCCAAACTTACTAGAGACACACTGATCGAAGACAGTCGTCTTAAGATATTGAGGTATTTTGGTCGAGAAGATGTCATGAAGTTTACCGAACGCTGCTCAGCCTAAAATGAAATCGACGATAGACCTCCTTTTCAAAATTGGATATACATAACCATGATATCAAATTAACCAATTAAAAACAAAACTTGTTTTTACCTAAATACTTCTCTGCCGTCTATTTCTTCAAATCAAATCAAATCAAAATAATGTATTTGCTTGAGTATAGGTATAGAAAGATCTTATGCTAAATTTATATGTTGTATTATATTCCAATCTTTGAAGGTGTGCAAATTACATTCTTAAAAAACTTAATGTAGATAATTAGGTATATTAATACTACGATATCACTGGAGTTGTATTCACACCCGGGCGCCTTGTGTGGTAACCTTGGCAATTGTTCGTTGCAGCCGTAGGACTTTCACTGCTGAACATAAGCCTCCTAAATCCTAATCTGAGATTCCTTACCGCCGCTTCCAGGCTCCTTCCCTTATCAGATCGTCATAGTCAATGGCTTGTGTGAATTTTTGGAATTGCATTAAATGCGGTAACTCCTATATGTACTGTAAGTACATATAGGAGTGTCGAGTGGACTCGATAGCGAGTCTTAAGGCTTTCAAATTTTATATTCATGTTAGATGTCACACTTATATGTACTTATACGACAACTATATGGTGACCGTCATACGACGGTCGCCCCGGCTTAGTCGTCGATCGCGTGACTTCTGCTATCTGGGTTCCTGGGTTCGAGGTTCCCGGCAGGAGCAAACATTTATGTAATGAGCATGGATGTTTGTTCCGGGTCCTTACCTTATAGCCTGGATTAAGACATTTATGCTACTATGTATCCCGAAAAAATGATGAATCCTCTGGGAGAGAACGAAATGCTAATAATAATATTTATTAATTTATTTAAAACATACAAATAAAACTTACGCTATAACAAACACTTGGTGACAATTTGGTTAATAGATGTGTTAGTGTAAGCTGAGTAACATTGAGGTCACGTTGTAGGTCAAGCTAGGCGTAATATAGCCTGTGTTATGGCTTACAGCGCTTACCCTCGAATGTGCAGTCGACACAGAACTTAATTCACAGAACTTCACTTAATTCTATACTTATGTAGGTTAAAGGTAAATACTAATCTAATATAACATGCATTATAAATGTGAAAGGAACTGTACCTGCTTGTTACGTTTTCACGCCTAAACTGCCGAAGCAATTTTAATATAGAGATAGACGGGAGCTTGGAGAAGGAAATAAGTTAGTTTCTGTATTGGAAAAAGTATTGCTCCCGCGGGATAACTAAGGTAGCAGAAAAGCCGTAGTCCGCGCGGGTAGAACTGCGGGGCGCATCTAGTTACACTATTAGTTCGTGAAATATATACTTACGTTTTATAATGACTCAACGACCGTCGAACCGTAACGACGGTTCGACGGTCGCCGTGGCGCAGTGGTTAGTGTCAGTGACATGGCTACTGTGTCTTCGGGACCCTGGGTTCAAATCCCGGCAGGGGTAAACATTTGTGCGATGTGTGTAGATGCTTGCCCCGGGTCTTGGGTGTTTGTGTTCTGTGATTGTGTGTGTCCATGCCTCCTGCGACACAGGGAATCCAAGTTCGGGGGTCTTAGTATGATGTGTAATTTATATCACATCAGTTTTTGTATTCTTATCACAAAGCGCCTTGTGCACGGCACTGGCAGTAAGAACTTAGACGCTATTAGATCTGTTATATCAGGGAGGCATATGTCCAGCAGTGGACCTCCTATGGCTGAGATGATAATGATGATGATTAGCGTCCTCGCAAATTGTCTTACACACACTACAATAATGAGTTGCCGCATTCACGGCGCTGTTGTGTTTAGTTAGCGCGATATCTAGTCGAGCGCAGCGAAACTAATCATTTATCTAAGCCTAACAACAACTCAGACATCTACCAACCAGTCTACATAAATACAAAGATAGAGCAAGCGATATTCGAAAACAACTCAAAACTCGTTTCCACAGGAACATTTTAGCTATACAAGCAAGTTACAAGTACATTTTAGGGAACTAACCTAAGCTTAAAATACCTTCATATAAGATTTTTACTGTTTGATTATTATTTTTTCAAAAATGGAGTTATACCACTTATATGGATTAACTACTACTTGAAAACTATAGGACAGTTGATATATTGCTATGGGGGAGGGGGGTAAAGTTGTGAACAATGAGTCTCGTAGCATGGGTATGTTCCCTTATATATAATATTAAAAAAAATATACAATCATGTAAATTAAGTATAATATTTCAGTGCCGCGATCACCTAATACTATAAAAGCAAAAGTTTGTCTGTCGTTCATCGTTTGTTACGCTGAAACGGCTGAACAGATTTATTTGAAATTTGCAATGAAGATAGCTTATACCATGAAATAACACATAAGCTTAAAATACTTTTAGTACAGCCAATATTTACTGTTCCCGTGGGATGACGGGAAGACACAAAATCATCAATATCACGTACAATTTCCCTGCAGGAAACATCGCGGCGCGGAGCTAGTTACCAATATATATAGGTTACACATCAAAGCAAAAACACGAATAACATTTTTAACTGAAATTAAATATAATTTCTGCTTGCGTTTCAAGATTACAAAGATCTATATCTGTGGAGATATATCTCATGGTGTCATAGTTATTCATATGATATTCTAATCCATAAATATTAAGTTCTCGAATCCAGCGAGACCAAGTAGGGTTGCTGAGATTGCAAAATAAGTCAGTGTCACCGTCGGCAGTGATCCGTAATCCCTCACGGTCGGCGACTAAGTGGATACTAGCATTTGACGTCATATAAAGGGTCCCAGATGCCATACACTTTGTGGAATTATTCAGTTCCATATCACGTGTATTGTTGAAAGACTCACATGCCAAAGCGATTGTTAGTGAGAAAGCTGATTGAGCCCGTGTCGCTTCTGCTGTGAGCCGAACATCCTAGAAATAAACATATTATTTCTTAGATAAGGAATAGGATAAGACAGGAAAGTCAAGTTGCCGTGGTGGTACCGGCCTAGAATAGTACTCCCCCATCTCTTCCCGTGGGTGCCGTAAGAGTCGGCTAAGGGATCACGTACCAGAAGGTGGGCAGCAGCGCCTTCTGAGGATATGAAACCATACTGCGCTTGCCAACCCGCCTGCCAAGCGTGGCGAGTATTGGCAAATCCCCCCTACATGGGGAGGCTAATGTCCAGCAGTGGACGTCCTATGGCTGCGATGAATGAATGAATGAATGAAGGAAAGTCAAAGGTAAAACTGTTAAAATCATCATCATCATCATCATCTCAGCCATAGGACGTCCACTGCTGGACATAGGCCTCCCCCATTGATTTCCACAAGGACCTGTTGGAAGCGGCCCGCATCCAGGACTGTTAAAATACTTACATTTAAATGTGAAGTGAATTTTTATATACTTTTTATACTTTACTAGCTGCAATGATGATGATGATGAAAAATAGCCTATGTGTAATTCCGGGACCTGAAGTATATATCTATATACCAAATTGTACAACACATGTACAAAATGAATATATATACCAAATTTCATCTAAATCCGTTCAGCCGTTCTGGCGTGATTGAGTAACAGATAAACACTCATCCATCCATCCTAACTTTCATATTTATTATATTATAGTTGGGTAGAACTAGCGTTGGCAATTGGCAATTAATTGGATTAATTAATTCATTGCAATTAATTTATTGATTGGCAATTCCCCCCAATTGGGGGAGGCATTTGTCCAACAGTGGACACCCAATGGCTGAGATGAATGAATGAACTAGCGTTTGGCCATTATCTCACTTGATGGCCAGGAATGATGTTATCACGCTAGACCTAGAATGCATACTGGCTTTTAAAGACTACGACTAAACACACTATGTGTTTGGTGACAGATTTCACGGCGACTTGCCGGTGAATTGTAAACATCTATTTGGTGCACATGGCGTTGTTGCGTTTGTTTGTTTGGCTGATTTTACTGATTAACTTTATTTTCCATCTATTTTACATTGTAAGTTTAATCCTTTTATTTATATCATAACTGGAGTAAATTATACAGAGATATAAATTATTTGAGATGTGCCATGATACTTTACTCTTGTCATCAAGGAGTTTGTAACCCAGCCACACCCATTACGCGAAAGGGCCGTACTAAGTATGCGGGAGATTTCGCAAACGGGACAAACTTTTGTCGAGCATTACTCGAAATTCTCAAAGAAAATATTTATTTCAACTTAAAATACCTTGTATTTGATCGTCTTCTGTGAAATTCTGAATTGGCTGTTAGGGTTGTTACTTAGTATTCGTTCGTTATGAATATCTTAGTTAACAAAGTTAAACTAAAATAAACAATCTCATTTCCTCCAAAATGTTGACTTTGGTTTATTCTATCAGAAGATCGGAAGACAATCGGAAGCGCGGGTGAGACAAGTAAGTTGTATTTAAAAAACAAACATAAACTGTTTGGAAAGTGCCTTATATAATTCCCGCAGCAAACTGAGGTTGAGCTCTGTGAAGTGCTTTGCTCTGTTCTTTCACAAAGGAGCTCAAGATCCGAGTTGTGAGCCAAGGGTTCAATGGTTACGCAAATATTGGCGTAATCCTCGAATCATCCCAGGATCGACCCGCGCTGATAGACCACTTTTTTAACACCGCACCCGGTCCGGACAGCTCACGGCAGGTCGGTGTAACCGGTGGGATTAAATTACTGACCTAGTTTCTGAACTTTAATGCTAATTACTATGAGAATGACAAAGTTTGAGCCGTACCTTCTGCATAACAACGATGGATCCACCTCTTATTAAAGTTATGAAATCAGCTTCTGTAGTAGCCATCGTAAACGATTGTCCTTCATCAGAGTCTATTTTCAGTCCACTCCATAGTTCAAACCAGACTCCTGGCGGCATTATGCCATGGACCATGCTTTGCATTGGCTGCAGATTCGGAACTATAAGTAAATCGTTACCAACACTGAATTGAGCATTTAAATCTTTTAAAACTTCCGATTGAGGAAATTGATAAAACATAGGTCTCAGCAATGGACCATTCTGTAGGGTTGTAAGAAAATAAGGCGCTAACATGAGCCTGTTTTTGAGCGCGTTGATCATAATAGTTCTATGACTCCCACCGAATGATTGAGGATTTCTTGCAGTATCTTTCGAGTGGATCCTGACCATGGGCATATATGTTGCTGCTAAATACCATTTTACGCACAAGCTCGCATGTGTTTCACTGTTAAAGTTTTCTGTGTCGCCGCAAATAGGCGAAGACCAGAGCCAGTGACCTGCTACCCCGCTTAAAGCAGCTTCGATCAACTCCATGTGAAGATTCGTCCAGGACGTTGTTATACTCTGTCTGCTGATGTATACATTTCCATTCATCCATTGGCTTGAAGTGCCGATGGGTGCCGAAGTCATTTGGTTGAAGGCTTCTGAGAAACTGTTTCCATATTTATTATGTGTGTAAAGATATTTTTCTCCGTTGCCCTTTGACGCATTCCACTCAGGCGTGTTAATAAAAGCCTCTTCAAAACTCTGGAAAAAGAGTACTTGTATTGAAAACGAATAAAAGCAGAAAATATATCTAATTCGATTTTTTAAAATTTGATTTATATTCTATTACTATTTAATATAAATCTTTAGCAAGTTTCTATCTTTTCGACTAATATTCCGCCTCGAATTAGTTATGGTGTTACTAACTACTGTTAAAACAGTAAAAAATTAACATGTTAAAAATGCTTATGGAGCGAGTAATGATTATAGGGCGAATGGGAATAAATCCCATTCGCCCATCGCTATATCTTGAAGTGACCAATGCAGCATTACCGAGTAGAGCTTGAAGTTCAGAAATGGTCTACAACCGAAGCACCATCCAGCGAAAACTTGCCAGCTTCATCACGTAAAAAATACGCTAACCTTTCTCTGGGCATAACTGAAAAGTGTGAACAATTTAATTTGGCTTGAGCTTATCTTTTACAATGTAATTAGATAAATTCCTCAAATATTAAAATTCGAAAATTAAAGGTATAACTTTAAATCCCTGTTACCGTTTAATTAAATGATCAAAGCACAGATAGGTTTAATCGGCTTAGAGTCTAGAGAACAAGGTTACAATTTACCTTACTGAAGTAAGGTAGATGCTGATCTGTTTCGTTAACTAGCTTCACGGATTCATCTAAAGGCCAGCTGTTCTGGAGTATAACACCATCTATATCTTTTGTATATATCCATAGCTGTTCTAATAAGGTAAATAGCTGTGTAGTGTTCTCAAAGTCCGGATATATGATTTCCTCACTCCCATCTAATCCTTTGTACATGCCTGTTGAATTGGCATTTTGAAGCATATAATTGGTATAATCTTCAATGTTATATGGGCAGTTAGTCATGTTGCCAGCTCTTCCTATCGATTCTGTCTCGTTTTCTGTAGTATTAGTTTCAATGACTTCGTAAATAATCTAAAAAGTAATAAATTTAGTAGAATAGATTTAAATTCGATGTTGATACATTTTAAAGAGTATTATTGTCAAGAGTGTCGTAGTCAAAGATTGGACGATTAAAGAGCATGTAATACTTTTTTAAAAATAATTTTTGAGTTATATTTTTTGTGCTTTAGAGGACGTTAAATTAAATCAGTATAAAACCAAAGATTACATTAAAAAAATGTCTTTCATATTCCTGCATTTATTTTTGTCGGATTAGATAACTAATTCCACATATATATATATAATTTGGAACATGGCTGAAATAATTAAAAATACGATTCAAAGGAGACATACTGTTAGTATTATGAGTAAGCTGCATTTTGTATAGTCTGCCAACAGCCATTCGCGGGAAAAGAGGGAGTTATGATTTTTGATGTTTTTTTCACATAAACAAAGTATTCCCTGTGTAGCAAGAGGCACAGACACACACAAACATCCAAGACCTACTCATCGCTAAAATGTTTGCCCCTGCCGGGATTGGAACTCAGGATCCCGGAGACCGAGAAGTCATGTCATTGACCCCTGAGCCACGGCGACCGTCAAAGGTCAAGTTGTTTTTTTTTAATACTGACTAATTAATAGTTTAATTCAGTGGGCATACTTCGTAAAGTACGTATTTTTTTACTTTATAAATCTAGCGTTTGACCACTATCTCATTTGATGGTCAGTGGCGATGTGGTCAAAGATAATGTCACTCTAGACCTAGAATGTGTTCTGGTTCTCAAGGACTGCTGCCTGAACACACTAAGTATGTGTTTGGTGACAGTTTTTCAAACTTGAGGTTGGTAGCTATCCAGGCGGGTACTCGAAGGTACCATACCACCATGCTGGGAATTTGATAACGGCATTACCTTCATTGGAAGCCGTTGGTGGGATTCGAACCAGCGTCCTCCAGTTTGACAGCCGACGCACCTACTGCTGAGGTATCATCGCTTCAAAGATCACATTTAAAATATTATAAGTTTGCGTTTGACATTTGTCTCACCAAGGCCCGTAGACAAAATGCATCGCTACATAGCGATTCTCTGTCTCTAGCCATTGATTGTTCGTTCTCGTTGCGAAGCGAGCGATAAAATAGGGTGAGGAAACGAGATAGAGGGATATAAAACGCATACCAGAACAGGATGGGACGAAAGACGTCAACGCGCTCGATTTGCGCCAATCATTTTCGCCGTAGGGGAAGGTTAGTCAACAGGTTTTATAGTCATTGGATATATCACATAAACAAAGAGAATACGGCGAGAGAAAGAGAATCGCTATGAAGCGATGCATTTTGTGTAGACCCACTGATGTGAGTTGTTTGAAGCTCATAGCTTAATAAATCTCGCCTTGTTTCAGCACATTAATATTATTGTTACTTACATAGGGTGCCACATGGGGTATGAACTTTTTTCCAGCATTCTTGAGCTGTCTCACACCCTCATTGATATGCATTACTGGTTCCGTTTCGCATGTATTATCGAATACGATAGGCTTCACGCAATGGCTCTCGAATGGCATATTGTGCGTGGTTGCCTCTTTTATAAAGGCGTTGATGTCTGTGACATTATCCAATTCGGTGAATTCACTGAAAATTAAATGAATGCAAGATACGTTAGGAACATAATGCCTTAAGCAATATAAGTTCGGCAAATATGCGCCTCTCAGGCCATCGGCTTTATTAAGGCTGGTCTTCGATTACGGTCTAGAGTTTTTGACTCCCCTTCTTGATCGTACCTGGTGCAAAGCCTGGCCGTTGCATTTCAAGAGGAAACGCTGCTGGTGGCTGGGTCATTTGCTCCAGGTACAATGTGAGAAGGGTTATTTAGTTAGGTTTTATATGTAACTTTAGCTTACAGTGTAAAGCTGTGTGCGTAAATTAAACTTATGCTTCATAATACTTTAGGGAATAACTAGTTTACCTAACTACTAAGCTCTACAATGCTGATGCTCGTTTGAATCCCGGCTTTGAGATCAATAGATCAATTAGGGCAATGCCGATCGCAACTCTATACATAGTTATGTAAGAATTTAATTGTTTTACTTTTAGTAACAAAACTTTAAAATTAATGAGTTTTGATGCAAGAAATTACAGCGCGGTGACCAATTGTGGCGCAAGCTGACTGCGGTGTGTCAGTACACACTTCCTACGTGTGGTTGGGTATATTAAGTAATTAACAGCAATAATTTTCGTTACACTTGCATAACTACAGAATTAAAGTGTAGTTGTACTTACGCAACGATAATTCCCTACATACACTGACAAGCTAAACTTTGATGACACTGAAACTGTTCATGACAATTGACAGTCACGGTCAATTTACCAGCTGAATATAAACGCATTCACAACGCAAATGCACACTCACACTCCCTCACTAGGATATCTTACGTCACGGGAGGCATACACACACTCACTCAATCACCTAACACAAACATCCAAGATCCGAGAACAAACATCTAAGCTTATTACAGAAATGTTTGTCCTAGCCGGGTTTCGAACTCAGGGTCGCGTTTCCAAAGCAAGGTGTAATGATAATTAAAAAAAAACATTCATTAATTGAAATGATATTCAAAGATTCACAGTTTATGGATTTTCTCCTTTCTTTTTGCTATAAATATTAGATTATAACGGAATATATAATATATAGAATTATAACAGAAAAGTACCCAACAGGGTTTTATTCTTATAAGTGTGGGACTGCACTTGAGAATTAAAGATTATTATGGCCTTGATACTTTTTCGCGTTCCTGAGAAAAAAGGCATCGAGAAGTTAATTCAGACGGACAACACGCAGACTTCAAAGGTCTTATTTTTACACTAATAATAACATTATTGTTAAAGATAATGATATGAGTGACTCACCTACAAACGTGAGTACCAAGCATCCAGTATTCAACATCTTCGTTGAATCCAATGTGCTTCATGACATCTTTCATCACATCATCAGGCTTAGGACCCACAAAAAGGTGAAATTTCAACCCAAAATTGGTAATACTTCGAAACACAATCACGTTATCTTCCCGAAACGAAACCTCTGTTGGATCGACGGTATCTACAAGCAACCCATGGTAAGATCCATTGATACTGGCATATACTAAAGGAATAGAGCTTAAACCACCTCGATGATTGTATATAACTTTGACAGTTTCCTGCTTAATAGGTATTTGTCCAAAGCCATACATGGACTCGTTTGTCAATTTCACGGCAATTTCCCAAATGTTCTCAGAAGCAATTAGAGGTCCTCTCACAGTACTGAATATACTCCCCTGAATTGCGTTGACGATCACGTTCAATTCAGGTGATTCTATTTGATAGTCGTACTGTTTCTCCTCGATTCTTCGACCAGTGATATTGTATTTTGCCGAGTTATAAAAAGTTATCGATAGATGCGAGGAAGATATTTCGTCTAAAGAAAGTCTTATGCTCGTTAGACTGTTTTGTGATTGGAATGGTACTGTAGCGACTCTCGGTTTTAGAATCACGTCTTCGGTCCAATGCTGGTCCATGACGTAAGAGAATCGAGATGGAAATCTGTGAAAGCACATATTGTTGCTATGGTCGTAGCAGCATTGTTGATGGCATTCTTCTATTGGTACGTTCCCCAGTCCACACAAAAGCCTCGATGATCTTGGCACAAGGCAGGAACCGAGGGAAAACCCGTCAGGTGAAGTCAAGTCTACACCAGCGTAGAAAATAAATTGGTATAAAAGGATAGGAGTCAATACCGCTGCTAATAATAATGATATTACAATCTTAAGCGGACTGTTCAATAACAATTTTCGGTGCCATTTTATATCTGAAAGAAATACAGACAATATTATTAATGGCATGAGCTTCCGGTGAAGGTAACTTCGCAACTAAATTCCCAGCATGGTGGTAGAGTACTTTCTAGCCTAAGGTTACCGTTACCGTTAAGGTTGCCCGCCTGGCTAGCTACCACCCTCAAGTTGGAAGAACTGTCACCAAACACATATTGTGCGTAATGTGTAGTGTGTTCAGGCAGCAGTCCTTGAGATCTAGTAAGCATTCTAGTGTCAGCGTGATAGCATCTTAGACCACATCGTCACTGACCATCAAGAGAGATAGTGGTCAAACGCTAGATTGCGTTTTAACATTATTTTGGATTACACAACTTAATGTGGGTAGCAGCGTACTTTTGTGAAGCCCTATCGAGTTGTTTTTTAAAAAGAACGACTTCTCACACAAACATTTATTTTTCATATATATCATTTTACACGAAACACACTTGAATTCCTGCACATAATTTGTACTGAAGCAAGATGGCTTTACGAGTAAATAAGAACATTATGATGATCCAAGACAGAAGAGAGAGAGAGAGATATTTTGGAAACCGGTATTTATAGGGAATTGTATCGCTGCTTTGAGAACCCCCCCGACGACGCCGCCCTAGGCATGTATTGGATGATCCGGACGACCCCATCGCTGTCGCCTTGTCGCTAGCTTTAGCGTCATCCCACGGTCATCCCGGTAGAATGCAAGGTCGAGAATCCCTGGTATACACAGTCAGACACCGAGCTCGATGGCAAGCTCGAGGCAAAAACATCCTGGTTAGATTCTCTCCAAATAGTCAAAGAACAAACATCCTTAGGGCCCACTTACGGACCACTTTGGTACCGGGGCAAGTCGATCCGATAACTCCCTGTCCTGGCCACAGCTCAAGCCGAGGTCTGAATCTCAGTGGTGCCCTTGAGCTAGTCGCCTCGTCCTCTCCTAGTGGCACAGCGCCGTCAGCGCGCGCCTCCTGCGCCCGCACAAATACCGGGCTGAGCACCATCTGTGCTCGCCCCCCTGTAAATGGCTGTAAATGCCGGTAGAGGCAAACAGCATTAGTCCATTAGAAAAAAAAATAAAACTGCTTTGAGATTGTGGTTGGGGTTTGCTCAGCAATGTTCATTGTACCACAGTACGTATATTAATTAATATTAAAAAATATAACTGCACATGGTACTCACGATTGGTGTTTTCTTTCTCATACTGCAAATCGACATCTTCATATTCGCCTTTGGATTCATTCACGTGTGGTATCATCTTTCATAGTAATCTTGTGACATGTACTTACCTGTAATAATGATAATTGTTTTTCGTTATTAAGCAATGTTTACAATTATATTTAGCAATTAGTCCATATTTAGCGATATGGACAGTTGACCTCACTAAGATCGTAGGCAAGGGCTGGATGCGGGCTGCTTCCAACCAGTCCTTGTGGAAATCAATGGAGGAAGCATATATTCAGCAGTGGACGTCCTATGGGTGAGATAGAGATGATGATTAGATGATTAAGCAATATTTGTAAGCCCGCTACAAGCACTAGAAAATGCGCATTGGGGGTTAGGCCATATTGATGGCGTAGTTTTCTGAAATTGCAGTAGTTTTCTGATCGCCTTTATCTTAAGACAATTCTCATTCTTATTTCATACAGTACTAGCGGGTATGCCCCGGCTTTGCACGGGTAAAACATTTCAAAGTTAAAAATTATAAGGTTCCCTAATTATTAATGAAAATATAATATAGCCTATGTCCCCCGGTGATAGTGTAGCTTCCCAATAGTGGCAGAATTTTTCAAATGGGTTCATTAGTTCGGAGCCTAATTTAAATTCATTACACGAGTTTGATCCAATGGCGGGCAGTTTTAGTCAGCACAAAATGCAGCGGCTGCTTCTTTTACGTAAAACTACCCGTATTTTGATAAAAAGACCTAAATTTGATGTTGTCATTCATAACTATCATATTTATACCGTAATCGTACAAAATGTGTTAATACCATTTTAGTTTCATTGAACAACATAATCGGTGCTAATATTTTATATCGGAATAAGTGAAAGACAATAAAGTCCTTATTTAAATAAAACAAAAAAAATAAGTGAAAGAGTATTTTAGGTACCGAATGTAAAATATTTAGTGGATACTAGTGCTCTGCCCAGATTTTAGACACGGAAAAAGTAGTCTGCAGATTTACTGAGTTACAAATGAGGAGTGTAGCTCAAGACTTCACATTGAAGCGATGATCGCTCGGCGGGGGCTGTCAAACTGACGAACGCTGGTTCGATCCCCACCAACCACATGATAACTCGGTGAAGGTTACACCTTTACCAAATTTCCAGCATGGCGGTAGGGTGCTTTCGAGTATCCGCCCTCAAGTTTGAAAAACTGTTACCAAACACATAGTGTGTGCATGCAGCAGTCCTTGAGAGCCAATAAGCATTCTAGGTCTAGCCTGATAGTACTTTCAACCACATCGTCACTGACCATCAAGAGAAATAGTGGTCAAATGCTAGATCTGTACAGCATAAAAAATAAAACAGGAATTTCAAGTTATAAAAATACTCAACGTTTGCCGCGGTGTTATACGAATAATATGAATTTCTTATATTTGTGTACATAAAATTACGTGTATAAAGTTAATGTTTATAACATGAGCTATTTAGAATATTTTTTCTCACTTAGTACTAAAATTACTAATTCAAAAAGGCTTACAACAGCTTCCAGATAAGTATGATAAGAAAAAGTTTCCAGCGATTTCGCCTGCTCATTTATACTGTATTTCCATGTCACTTTAGAAGTCACAAATTGATAAAAATTCACTATTAATACTATGAATGAAAATAAAAATGATAAATATAAATATATTCACACACGTAAACATACAAATAAACCCAGACACACCATACACACTAATGCAATTAAAACCTACTATTGCACATACTATGGCAGTCTATAAATACATATGTTACACCAGTAAAATGTAAATCCGTTATTGGCCTTAGGTGTAAGCTACTTATACAATAATTTGTTTATATAGGGGCTGTGGATTTTGTAAATAAATAAATAAATGTAGTAATTAAATTAATCAGCCCTTCCTCGAGAATCCCTTGAAAGCGTCATTTTAACAAAGAATTAAATTTTATTTCAGCTAAGTTTGCGTTTGTGTCAGTGTAATGTTGGGTGTAAAATTTATAATGTTGTGTCTTGTTTGTTTTTACAACATTGCCGCCACAATATAGTACATTTAATAAACAGTAGGCATTGTTTGTTGGACCGCCTGGTAAGCTATCGTCTATGGATATAATATATATAACACTGGGAGCATTAAGGGTCGTTGCCAATCCTTTTTATGACTCTCTTAACTCTCCTTTTGAATAATCCCATATTGTAGCTACTTGGAAATACCGAGCGAGGATTCCCAAGTAAAACATTTAGAAAAATGTTGACCATTTTCCTTGAAAATAAAGAGGAGTTCTCAACGGATTTCCATGTTTTTTTTATAGGATCAATACGAAAAAAAATCCTTTAACCAAAAAGTTGTTTCTTAAATAATAATATCCAATAAGGTTCATAAATGACGGAGTTCTGAGGTAACAAACATAAAAAAATCCAATTAAGAATCTCTACCTATTTTGAAAGTCGGTTAAAATTAAAAAAGTCTGTTATAATTATTAAACAACATAACGCAGACATGAAACACATACGCTCGACCAAGGTGGAATTTTTACATGTTATGAGCAAGAATGACCACGGTGTTGTAATCCATTCTATATATCTTATATATATACACACACACATATATACCTATATAATCTCTATAATCCTTGCTAGAATGGACCAGTACATTCCAAATTTATTACGTAAACCTATTGAAATCAATAAATACCCCGGAATCCGCTAGATAAAGTCCAGACCAATTCGGCGGTTAAATTAATTAAATCCCAAGGGTAGCACTGAATACTGCGTGCACTGGAATATTTTGATGAAAATATCTCAGGCGCGCATAATTGAATAACAAAAACAACAAATGTTTAACATCTTTTAACTAACAACACTACTATTAAATAACAACGATATAGCATAGGCAGGGTAATAAACCCTGTCTATAAACCGTCTACTGATAAATCATGATAAAAAAAAAAAACTTAATAAATGGAACCGAATTCGACACTCAAAAGTGTGAAATAATCTGTCGAAGTCGGTACCATGATAGTTCAAATGTAACTATTTTCAAAATATTGTTCTCATGGTACCGACTTCAACAAGTTATTTCACACCTTTAAGAGTTGAAAGTCCGTTGCATTATTAGTAAAAAAAAAAGTTATCCACCTTTTCAGTGACCTTTGACGGGATCGATTGTCATTCACCGTCATTAAGGATTCTAAGTCATCAAGATAGGCGTGGTGGCACTTTTCAGTTATTGGAGTGTAACTCAAAATCCGCTTGACATTTTGATGAAATTTGAACGGGACCACCTCGGAAGCATACTCTATCAAACAAAAAAATATTTTTAAGAATCAGTCAACAAATATGGGAGCATTCCGTGAATATACATAAAAAATACATACAGTCACATATAGTATCTCCTCCTTTTTTGAAGTCAGTTAAAAATAATTTCATTTCGATGTTTTCGAACTATAGCCGAGAGCAGGAATCACTATCGCCGTGCTAGCGTAGACATGTCGCAGCTTGAAACAATTGAACTCAGTATTAATAACTATCATTTACCGGGGCTTAATCACGAGAAAAACATTTAGTAATTTATTTACCTCGACGTTTCGACCAAGTTGCATTGGTCGTGGTCACGAGAAGACTGAATTTATTTACCTCGACGTTTAAGTTTAGTTTACGTCGAGGTTAATATAATACTAAATGTTTTTCTCGTGATTAAGCCCCGTTTGATTTAATAACAATGTGTTCGAATCGCGAAAGTCTAAAACTTACAACTATTATTTATCTAGATACACTGTGACCCAGAAAAATGATAGTTTGTAATTCGCTACGTGCGCTATACAATTGTTATAGCATTGCGATGTGATGATTGTGACGCAAGTTATTCCTGCTTTAGGTACTGGTCTATTGACCAGTTTATAAATATCGACGGATGAAATGGCTGGACGTCCATCTAATCTTTAGTGGTCTAGTATAAATGTAGATGCGGCCAGTGAACCCAATAAAAAAAATTGGTTGTCTGTAAAGTCGGTTTACGGACGATAGATTTACGTGATAACGACATAATCATGTATGACTTTGACTTTGAATTTGACTGACTTTGACTTTGACATTGACTTTGACTTTGACTTTGACTTTGACTATGACTTTGACTTTGACTTTGACTTTGACTTTGACTTTGACTTTTACTTTGACTTTGACTTTGACTTTGACTTTGATTATTTTATGTAATACAAAACTCAGGTGGAACGTTACGCGGAACGTCACTATTTTTCATTTTGGCATTCATCAATTTATAAAACGTTATCACGTCAAAATAACTAAAAGAAAAAGTTTCGAACGTCAAGAGCATTAATACTATTTTTAAGACTGACACCGCGTTCCAAAATTGATTGAATCACTATAAACCGTGAAGAACCGACAGTAAAGTCAAAAGCTATTCTCTCAAGTTTTGTAATGTGTACAATTACGGTTATTATTGACTTAAGTAAATACGTTGTCGCGGAAAAAATGCCGGATATTACCATTCTTATCAAGTTAATACAGGTACGGATGCTACCAGTATAATAATAATGAATATTGACACAACTGCGTCACACGAATACTACATATTTTATAGGTTATATATAATTATTTGATACAAGCGGACGATTTCAAATTCGAAGTATTTTTCTTCTCTAAAATATTTTCATTCGGGTTTTAATTGGTTTCTTGGAAAATCTTCTACGACTTTTATCTGGTTGTCTATTCACCTTGTCAGTGAACGTCTAGCGCTTTTCTAGTTCTGAGGTTGATTTTTTGTTTTATACTATATAGTTCTAGTTCTGACCACTATCTCACTTGATGGTCAGTGACGATGTGGTCGAAGACGTTATCACACTAGACCTAGAATGATAAGGTGGACCTTACTTCTGCTTCTTTGTCGTTACACTCTTGGCAGAGTGGTCGTGGTCGTCATAACAGGGGTGGTGGCGAGCTTCACAATTCGTCGCCATTCCTCTCGCACTGTCGCTTGCCTCGTGCATTCATGGAGTGGACCATTAAATGCAGTTTTGATTTGGTCCGTCCAGCGCATTGGTGATCTACCGCGCGCTCTCTTGCCCTCAATTTTGCTCTGAACCACTAGTCGCTCCACAGACGTGTCCTCTCGACGTGTAATATGTCCAAAGAAAGTGACAATACGACTTTGAACGATGGAAGAAAGACGTTGTTTTATATTAAGTTCTTCGAGGATTGAGACGTTGGTTCGGAACTGTGTCCAGGCTATGCGAAGCATTCGTCTCCAACACCACATTTCTAGAGCGTCAATCTTCTTTCTCTCACTTTCTCTTAAAGTCTACGTTTCGGCACCGTAAAGAAATAGGGAAGGCGTAAGGACCTTACTTACTGCCACATTAAATTGCTAATTCAGTTTATTTAGCTCTTTGAAATAGTGTCTATAGTGATAAGATTTCGTGAAGAGAAATCATCTTAATGTATCATACATTAAGATGATTGCTCTTCACGAAGTCTTTTGTATGTCCAGTGGAAAGGATAAATTATAACATATGGGCATACGGCCCATAAGTGGACACTCAAGATTGAGCTAGTGCACACATTTAAGGTCGCTCAGCGAAAAATGGAAAGGTCTTGATGGAAACGCTTGGAATATTTCTGAGGAGTACAATCCGGAACCAGGTGATTCTGGCCTTGTAGGCCACAGAGCCGATAATAATTGGGGAAAGTAACTTTCTGAGGGGAGAGCGAGAATTGGCAAACGTAGTGTAGGATGCCATCAGGACGATCTTTACAAAATTATTGGCAGCAGCTGGATAAGAGAAGCTGCGGATCGGGCAAAATGGCTTGCAATCGTGGAGGCATACATCCAGCAATGGACAGCTATAGGCAGATGAAGATGATATGGGTATAGTGTAATCGCATGCCACATCTTTAAATTTAGAATAATATCTCGAACGATTAATAACGACTGGCCGGTTGGCGCAGTTGGTGGCACTCTGCCTTCTGAGCCGCTGGTCCCGGGTTCGATTCCTGGACAGGTCAAACATTTTGTGTGTATGAACATGTCTGTTTGACCTGTGTCTGGGTGTATATAAGTATATATATCAGTCAACAGGTTACCATAGTACAGGCTCTGCCTAGTTTGGGACGTGAAGACCTTGCGTGAATGTATAAAAAAATATTTAAAAAAGCCCTTATATATATAATAAAATAAATGCTTCCTTAAAAATATCACAAACAGCTAAATTTCAGTGCAAAATAAAAATACATAATTTTATAAATTCGCTAAGCTATGATGACACGGAAATTCTATTAACTGTACTGTCATGAGCCGTTATGTTGTAACAAAGTTTGAAAACTAGCTCATAGAATAGATTGACCTGAAGTTTATTAATGCATTAATTGGGCATAACTACTATATAATACAATGTATACGTCCCTCCTCCTACAAAACACACATTCACGCACACCCCCACGTACCACACACACAAACAAGCAAAACATTTAAAAACACAACGCAATCATACATGTATAGTAATATAGGTTTTTATAATTTTATTTCATAATATATCATTAAATCAGCTTGATTGTTAATCTCCTTTTTTTTCCATTGATAAACTTGATAATGTGCAACTACACTTATACTTGTATACTTCTGCAAAAAAAAAAAAAAAATTGGTTGTCTGTAAAGTCGGTTTACGGACGATAGATTTACGTGATAACGACATAATCATGTATGACTTTGACTTTGACATTGACATTGACATTGACCATTGACCATTGACCATTGACCATTGACCATTGACCATTGACCATTGACCATTGACCATTGACCATTGACCATTGACCATTGACCATTGACCATTGACCATTGACCATTGACCATTGACCATTGACCATTGACCATTGACCGTTACGCGGAACGTTACTATTTTTCATTTTGGCATTCATCAATTTATAAAACGTTATCACGTCAAAAATGTTATAATAATAGGAAAATAGTAAATTAATATTATTACTATTATATTACAGGTTCAGGATTATTTATCAAAATTAACACTCACTTGAATAGCATTATACTAAGATTATGTTGAAATCGCGCATATACTGTGAACAGAAACATGTTTTTGTAGACAAGGAACGCTCTGCCCTGCCGTCATACAGTGCGAACTAGTACGGAAGGCAGATATGAATCTTTCGATTTTATAACATCAGGTTTTTGTTTCATATATTGCCATTACTGTGATTATTATTATATGTTATAACTAAGCATAATTTTTCTAGTAATAAAAAATATTGACTATTATAATTGTCTATTGATTACACTGTGTTCCAGTATTTGAGAATTGATAAACTTCTTATTAGTCGTGATAACCTACTTATCCGTGGTAAATGATATTCTTAGAAATACTGAGATCTTAATAACGAGGTTTCCATGAAACCAATTTGAAAGTATCCTTCACCAAATTAAATGAGTAACGAAATGATTTTTGGAATCGGTTTATAAATAACAGAGTAAAATGGTAACGTTAAAACATAAAAACATACAGTTTTATGGTTAATTGCATTAACACCATGCTTGACGGAACTTACTAGGTATTCTGTAGTCGTGGGTTCAAATCCCAGAAGTAGCCGGATTTTTTGCTTTCAAAATTAGAACATGAACAACGCAATCTGATTGAGAGCGTAGGTACTCCTGATTTTGGAAGTTAGATGCAAACTAAAATGTAACCAAATTTCATACCGTCTTATACCACAAGTATAGGGGAAAATCTGAAAACTCTCTATTTTTATTTCAATCATAAGAAAGAAGGGAAATACAGGGAACGGTAGACTAAATTTAGCCTTGAGTTAACTGTGTCATGTGGGGTATCGTACGAAAGGGCTTCATTGGCAAATAATAAAAAAAAAAAATTTTTCTTTCAGTAAATAAAACACTATTTTGACAATATGTCCCTACAAATTTTTATAACATGTAACCACAAATATGTACAAAACGCTCGATGGGTCCGACTCGCAGTTGTCCGGTTTTTCATATTATTGAGCACTGTTTATTTAACCAATTTTTCATAAAATAAAAATAGACTATCAATTTTCATTAGAAATCTTTATGATGACATGTTGATTTTTATTTAAAAAGCTATGCTTAATGGTAAATAAATACATAATTAACAATTTCAACTAGAACTTAAAGTCTCCTGTATCCAGATTCTTACAGCGATAACTAAATTAGGTCAAGGACAAGGGCACTCGGTGCCTTTGCCAGTCCATGCTCTTCGCTTGAGAACCTTTCGACCATATTTTTTTATTTATTATCTATCACACTTAGATCCCCGCACTAAGATTTCCTGTGTCGCAGGAGGCATGGACACACAATCACACCACACAAATACCCAAGACACGGGACAAACATCTACACTCGGCGCACAAATGTTTGCCCCTGCCGGGAATCGAACCCAGGGTCCCGGAGACACAGAAGTCATGTCAATGACACTGACCACTGCGCCACGTTGACGGTCAACAAGTCAACAATATTATCACAGTTTTGCGTTGTGTGTTATCCTGCCCGCTGACACTTCAACTTACAAATCCGCTTGACAAGGCGGTGGCCTTCGTTCTTCTAAGCTCACAATTTCTTATTCGACCTCGTTTTAAACCTGAACCTTTCTCTCTTCAATGCACTCTGTACTACTCAGATTCTTAATAATTTGAACTTGTAGGGAGCAGTACAATGAAATAAGAGAGAATTTAATTTTAACATACGTCTACTCATTTCACAACACTTACTCTGACACCATATATTTATTCTGCACAAAAAAAACAAACAAGTTTTCAAGTTGCACTAAACACTCACATTTCTTCTTAAACTTGGCTAAGTACGTGCAATTATTAAATGATACGTCGATTTTGACAGAAATCAGTTCATATCGGCTGAACAATTATAATTAAAGCATTGTGTACATGTTTATCGAATGACGTATTGAAAAGTACCGATTACAAAAGATAAGTGGTTCCGATTAAATCCGAGGATATAAAAGAGTGATAAGATATCGCTCTTATTGGAAATTCTTTGTTGTTTTGATTAGATTTTTATTGAAGATATGAACCAAGTATTGTAAAATTATCAATAAACTGTATTAGTACAATTGAAATGACAATAAAATAAGCCTTTATCGTCGCATCCGCTGCTTGGCAGGTTTACAGTATTTAGTTCAATTTCAGCCGAGATAAAATTAGGTAGACATATATATTTTTTTTTGCGAAAAATACACGTTATCTTTGAAAAACGATTGGATGGATGTTATTGTATTCTTATCACAAAGCGCCTTGTGCACGGCACTGGTAGTAAGAACTTAGCCGTTATTAGGTCTGTTATATCAGGGAGGCATATGTCCATCAGTGGACGTCCTATGGCTGAGATGATGATCATGATGATGTCTGCTGTGACATGTTCTTTTAGTTCGTTCTAGTTAATTCTTATATGCGAGACCCATCACCCACAATCATTATTGTTATTTCAACCGTAATGAGTACGTTGAAATAATAATAATAATGTTAGTTTTGACAACGGACTGGCAAGCGCTGCGTAGGAAGTCCGAGGTCGTGTGAATCAGTGGACGTTCTATGGCTGAGATAATGATGATGAGTATAGGTTGCTGTATACTCGTATTTCAGTAAAGCTAGACTATTATAAGGTTTCAAATTACTCTACGAATTCTTGTGATTGTTGACATTTTGCTTGTGACAGCAGAAAATAGTTACATTTTATACCGTTTTGTGTTAAACTCCGTCTGAAGAAATTCACCGTTAATTGATTTAAACGAACGGGAGCGCCTTAGCTAAGGGGGCAGGAATACCTCGCATGCGCCCGCGTTATTACGAGCTTGCATCTTTTCCGCGAGAAATCTTCCCCTTTTTTATACATTCCGATACATTTCGAATAAATAAAATAATTTCAATCAAGCAATTACCTGAAATGGAATTCCAGACTTACAGAATCGTCCGCTAATACAATTTTATGATATTTTGCTTGAAACATACAGTAAGTATAAAGTATCTGCAATAGCATCGTGAATTTATACAATTTTAGAATGTACTTACTCGTAGGATGACACAAACTTAAGTCTATCACATGATCAGGAAACAATATGCCAAAAACTAACTAGAATCTATGGAAACACAAAACATACAAATATTTAGGAATAAACATTTGTCATCTCATTGGACTCCCCTAGATACATATATACTTACGTTTACAAACGAAATATTTACCGTGTATTTTGTATTGTATTGTGTATTTTTTCTATCTTGAAACAAAATTAATTGACTACGCCATGATAAACAGTATAGGTAAGTCAGGTGCAGGCTGGTCAGAAGCATTTGCATTCTGATTTCTTCGACGATATCTATCGGATCTTCTGTACATCGTCGATTGTACATCAAAAGATAAAAAAATACCAAAAAATGAAACCAACTTCAACACTCAAAAGTGTGAAATAACTTCGAAAGTTAGTACCATGACAGTTCACAAAAGTAACTATCATCACAACATTGTGCTCATGGTACCGACTTCGACAAGTTAATTCACACTTTTGAGTGTAGTAGTTCCATTTCTTGGTAAAAAAAATTATCACCCTTTTCAGTGAACTTTGCTGCCACGGGACTACGGGACTCGTACTACGTACACTCACGGGATCAATTGTCATAGTGTATGTTCTCCGATGTTTTCACCCGCAACTTTAATATTGTCAAGGTGTGCGTATCACTTTTCAGTTATTAAAGTGTAACTCAAAAACCACTTATCCGATTTTGATGAAATTTAGATGGAACCATTACGGAAATATACTCTATCAAACAAAAGAATCATCAAAATCTATCCGCGAACACACATAAATATATATATCCCTCCTTTTTTGAAGTCGGTTAAAAATAAAACGTTCTTAAGGTAAGAAGAAGAAGGTGGAATAATTTAATTACCGGCAAAGATTGACAGTAAGATGGCAAGCCTGCAGGTCAGTATGGCTACTTACACGTATGGTAATATAGTACCGTACTAGGTTGCCACCTAATGTATAAGTCTAACATCTGTTCTGTTCTAATACAATAACCAAGACCGAATCCTTCTAAATATAATATCTTCTAAATATATTCCGAAGCACACAAGAGCTAAGTTATTATACCACCACAAAGTACGTGACTAAACCCTAATGTACAAGTTCTTTGTCAGTCTGAGGCAGACAACGTGGTCTGTTAGGATATATTCCATCTATATAATATGTGTATTACACTAACTACCTTAAGTTTATTTACCAGAAATCATATTTTTTCGGGAAAAAAGTAGTCTTATGACCTTCTCTAAGGTCCCATCTGTTTATATACCAACATTGATTAAAATTGGTTCAAGCGCAAAATCGTAATAGGCGGACAGTTATTTTTCACATTTATCTTATTACTAGCTTCGCCCCGCGATTTTACCCGCGTGGTAATGATAGACGATAATAATGCTGATCAAAAGTAGCCTATGTGATATTCCGGAACCTGAAATATCTACATCCCAAATTACATCGGAATCGGTGTGTCGTTTGAGCGTGAAGAAGTAACAAACATACAGTATCAGAGAATCAGTACAACCTCAGTATCAGAGAAGACACCGCGAAGGAGAGTTCTACGCTCTTATCGCCGCTCGGACCTGAACCACTGAAGATGTCGCAATGATCGACGAAACGTCTGGAACAAAAGTTTCACATAGACCACGGCCAAACATCCCGGAAGCAATACATACAACATACACATAAACTTTCGCCTTTATAATATTAGTAGGATTAGGTTTTTGTAATTACATTTTTATAGATCAGATTCAGAATTTCATTAAAATATATTAAGCCGTTAAGCTATGAGGGGCACTCATAGCCACAAACTTTCGCATTTAAATAAAATAAAATAATATGTGACAACATTCACACAAGGTCTTCAGGTCCCAAACTAAGCAGAGCCTGTACTATGGTAACCTGATGACTCATATATACTCATATATACTTATATATTTACTTATATACATATACACACCTTGACACAGGTCAAACAGACATGGGCGGGTCTGGGTTTATCCATTAAATAGTTGCTATGCCTATGCTTGCAGCGTTTACGTTGCTTGTTTTGGATAAGTCCAGGCCTTCTTTACTCATCCCGTGATGGGTAGGGAGGTTACGGTGTTGGGGGAAGCGCAGGTCGTGATGATCCTCAAGGCAAGTCTGGCGATTACCTTCTCGCGGTGCTGCCTGTTCTTGGTCTAATTCCTCTGAATTAGACGTAACTAGACATCGTCCGGCGCCTCGCGTGTCTCATATCTATGTAAGTTTATTTATATCCATGTATTTATGTATGTTTATAGTATTTTGGCCGGGACTGCTCCCGATAGGCTTTGCTCGCCAAGCCGACGAGGAGCGGTCCACTTGACGGTAGGTTGCGGTGCTGCTGCAAGGCACTGCAACTGAGGGGGGCAGCGGCGCCGTGTTGGACGGTGCTGCGGCGGGAGTGATTCAGTTCGTCTCCTGCTGTGGCGCCGATATGGCCGCCGTCGGAGGGTGGCGGCGGAAGCGGCTGGCGATGGGGCTGCTCCATCTGGCCCATCGCAGGGGACCACGAGCGTCGGATGTGGGAAGGTTGGCGTTCCTTGCACTGTGTGGTCCCCGGGGTGGTGCGGCCGTGCTCTTGGACCCGGCACGGTCGCGAGGGGGAGGGTCATCCTCCCCCCCTGGAGGGGTCCGGAAACGGACGGCCGTGGTGGGGGCGCGGTATGCAAATGTACCCCGCGCTCCCTCCGTTCTAGCGGCAGGATGGACACCGTGGGTTTTAGTCGGTAGTGGACCCTGGCTGCTGTGGGTGCAGTTAGGGTTGGGGGCCATGAGGCCCCCCAGGGAGCGGTGATGCTCGAGTGAGCCCGTAAAAAAAAAAAAAAAAAAAAAAAAAAAAAAAAAAAAAAGGTCAAACAGACATGTTCATACACATAAATGTTTGACCTGTCCGGGAATCGAATCCGGGACCAGCGGCTCAGAAGGCATAGTGCTACCAACTGAGCCAACCGGCCAGTCGGTTAATATAATTTATAATGATAATGCGATTATATTATTATCTTAGCTCTTATGTCCCAATAAAATACCTGGAAACGAAGACTCAGCGTATATTCTAGAGCACAAAAGCGCTACGCGAATGTCACAGCCCAAAGTAGTATATCTTCTTCTTCGTAAGTGAGCGATCATGAGGGCTTGTATGATTTTTGTATGTTTGAAATTGTATGATTAATTGGCTTAGGATGAAGAGTTGTAAGAGGCTGTATTTGTCAGTCTGCATGATTTGTCCAAGATATTGAAAATTGAAAAATAGACAATTTGCAGTCCTTTCAGCTTTTTTCGTTGAAATTTTTTACACATTAGAAATGTAGAAACATATCTTTTTTAAAAGGTAATAAGTTTACGTTTGACCACTGTCTCACCAAATGTTAAGCGACGACGCGGTCTAAGGTGGAGCACGCAAACTTAGTCTAATGTATGAAAAAGTAATTAGTAAATTAAAAAAAATATCACTTATGACATGTTCATGAAGGTTAATTATGATTAAACAACATTTGATTTTATTTGCTAATATAGAGGTAAAAATACTTTCGACTGACAATATTTATCTTTTATCAAACATAGTCGCTGTGACGGCGAATGCGCTTGAACTTCAGATGCACCAGAAAAAAGGAAATTAAAATGCCTAAAAATGTGATAATTCTTTTTTTTTTGAGTCCGTATGTCATCTATAAAGTACATTTTTGTAATATTTTAAATCAAAACGCATCAGTATTTGTCCCGCCCCTTGTACCTGTAAACACCCGCGAGCTGTTCGTCATCGGCACCTATTAATTGTGCCCCTTAATTTAACTTTCACAACAATTGTTAATTTATTTATTTGGGACAAAAAACGGTAACATAATACATCTTAAGTAACACAAATTGTTCTTATCAATACTAACTATGCTATCCGCAACATTATCCACTAATTACTTAGAATAAAATAAATCTTAATCTATGCTGAGCTACGTGACTTAAAAGATTACGCTATTTAACAATAAAGAAATGATAAAGATGATTTACATTAATGACATTACAATACTATAAATAAACTAAATAATGTAATGTAAATGATACGCTTGGGTCTTCAGGTCGTAGTTTTTACTTTACTTTAACGTTTTTTAGAATTAAAATGATCGGTGCTGCGACCGCGTGCGTAGAGAGAAAAACAAGACGTTCGTCGACAGCACATCGCCCAGGCTTGGGGTTCACACAGCCGAAACATGTGATGCGACTCGTCGCGGTAATGGAACACAAAACAGTGGAGCGGGGCTTCGCTCCGCTCATTGGCTGTTCTCGCGTAATAGCCACATACGTCACTCGGCGAAGTCGATGGCGGCAATATTTGAACGTGGCTCGTTACAATAATCATTTATTTTACACTGTAAAAACAATGTTCAAACAAGCATTCTTTCAGTTTTAACTTATTATAAACTTGTAACTATTTAGTATATTCTGGTAGTTTATTATAATTATTCGCTTGTTGTTTACGTTTTCTTGTAGATACGTCTAAGACCAATAGCTAGGTTAAGGAAAAAAAACGCTGCGAAACTTAGTACTCTTTTGTCTAGTCTTAATTTAGTTTTTTAACCGACTTCAAAAAAAGGAGATTACTCAATTCGACCATAAAACAATTAACATATCTTATCTTAAAAAATAAATTAAATATATACAATTTTTATGTGTGTTCGCGGATAACTTGGTCGTTTATGAACCGATTTCGAGGGTTCTTTTTTTGTTTGATAGAATTTACTTTCGAGGTAGTTCATTCCTTTAATTTCATTAAAATCGGTCAAGCGGTTTTTGAGTTACACTTTAATAACAGAAAATTGTTACGTGTCTTGATGACATGGAAAACTTCCTAATCGAGGGTGAAAAACAATTAAAAAAGAAAAAAATCAAAAATGGAACCGACTTCAATACTCAGAAGCGTGAAATAACTTGTCGAAGTCGGTACCATGCTCACAATATTTTGATAATAGTTACTTTTGAACTATCATCACCGGCCATTGTACGTACCTTAGTTTAAGAGTGTATGTAAATTATTTTTTAAGTTTATTATCATGGTAAGTGCAATAAACAATTATTGTATTGTATTGTATTGAAGTCGGTTCCATTTTTTGTAATTTTTTTTACTGTTTTAAGTACTGTAGACAAAATAATGGCTTACAACTTTCTAACCAGGCTTTGTTTAAAACTCTTATATTAGTACTTTATAAGTTATTTCGTTCTTATACGTTACTTGAGCAACATGCTGATCAAGTTAAAAACAAGTATAAGCATGGCGATCCTAAACAGAGCAGGCGATAAACCCAAGCTCCGTTCGAAAATTCCGTAGTGCCAGCCGAGCAAGCTTCCATTGCGCACGTTATGCTGCGACGCTACGGAGAGCTACGAACGCGCGAGTTTACAGCTACGACTCGCTACCAACTCGAATAGGTGCTACGAGATTACAGCAAAATATTTGAAGTTTATAATTTGCTGTCGTTCCCTCAATTATAAAAGTTTGTGAATAGAAAGTTTTGCTAATTATTGTTACAAAAAGATGTTTTTATTCAAAGTTATATTTTTAAGTCGTTTTGGTGGTTTTTCAAACCTGTGTGCCACATAAAGTGTGTGCAAAAGTTTTCAAAACGGTTCCACGAATGCAAATAAAATTAAGCCATCAAAATTATGTTTCAAAAATAACAAACAGGCATTATTAAATAAACAGTTTTAATCATTTTTTTGAGTAGGCAGTGCTAATTTTGAATATGATACAAAGCGTTGAAGTGTCAACCCCTGTGACGAAACAATCATTTCTGGACTATTTTGACATGGAAGGTACAAGTGACGATAGCAATATCACAGACCGAAAGTACCTCACCGTAACTGTACCTACACCAGATCATGGATTAGTAGTGGGAGTGTACAGTGCATTGCTAATTGTTGGCGCACTGGGTAATGTCAGCGTTTTCGCGTCCCTGCTGCGTTCTCGACGACGGAAGTCACGCGTCAATCTGCTGATGACGCATCTAGTGGTCGCTGATATGATGGTCATCTTCATTGTTATTCCTTTGGAGGTCAGTATTTATAAATATCCAGTTTTTGATTCGTAGTCGCCAAAATAATATAATAATAAAAAAATACCTAATTGTTTAGTTTCTGTTAAATAATCTACTTTAAAAAAAGTAGGTGATATTAAATATTTAGTGCTAATTACGCTTGATGAATTACGACAGGCTCTCACGTTGGGTGCACCGCCCTCCCTCCCGTAAATAAATTGTACTTAAAAATATTGATAAAAAATATTCCATATTTTTGCATATCATTTGGTTGTCATCATGCGCATCAAAAAACGTCTTTGACTGAAAACAAACAATTTTTACTTCTTATTACTATTTAATATATTAATAACTAGCGACCCGCCCCTGCTTCGCACGGGCTAAAATTTCAAAATTGTATATCCTACTAATATTATGAATGCGAAAGTTTGTGTGTATTTATGTATGTTTGTTACTTCTTCACGCTCAAACGGCTACTCTAATTTCGATGAAATTTGGTATGGACATAGTTTAAGCCCTGAACTAACACATAGGCTACTTTTATTCCGGAAAAACGTAGTTCCCGTGGGATAATTGAGGTAGCGGGAAATCCGCAATCCACGCGGGTGAAACCGGGTGGCGCGTATGTTGGTCAACTTTTAAATATAATAATTATCCTAATTTTCCAATTCCCATTATCCCAATATCCCAAATATCCAATATCCCAATTTTTGATTTAACTGTATCTCCAAACGTAATACAGTACGCTAGATGTGTTCTATTTTTCCTTTGAAGTGATCTAATAAAGAAATCCTAAATGTCTAATTAGGAGTATTTATTTGGCAGATAGCATGACAGATACTAGCGTTGTTTTTTATTGACACTACTTAACCGTATGACCAAGATGAAAAAGAATCTGAGAAAACATTACTTTAATGTATTAATCAAATAAAGTGCGAATCACCGAAATAATCTCTTAAAATCCCGCAACAAAAGATGAGCAAAAGAAAAATAGGCACATTCACGGGTCCCCGGATTAGTCGAACTCCAACCGAGGAGAAAGTTACTAATTGAACAGAGTGTCTTTATGATAGCTAGTGATAACCACTCCAAATTACCTCAAATTCACAAGACGATAGTCAGTATCAGTATAATAGTCTTCAGTGAAAACTAAATAAAATGTTTTTTCATTTTTCAATTTTAGGTGTTGCCACTGTGTACATATTACCCGCTTAAGTTCCGCGCTGTCATAATCGGCAACTTTTCAGGGGAGCAAAAATATCGTTTTATTTTGCATAAAACTTGTGTCTAGAGTTACATTTATTCCAAATTAAAATAATGTTTGATTGCTCAAAAGTGGAAATGAGAGCTCTGTGAAGTATGCTTGGAGTGAAATTGACTGACAGGGTAAAGAATAGTGTGATTAGGGAATGGTGTAAACAAAGATGTAGTAACTAAGACTGAGAAGAGTATGCAAAGATGGTTTAGTCATGTAGAGAGAATGAACGGAGATTGACTAAACAGGTACACATGGGTGAAGTGAATTGATGTCTTGGAAGAGGAAGGCCTAAGCGACCGCTCCGAAATCATATTGAGGAAGTTCTTAGAAAGGCAGATTGCTTCCAAACTTTCCATGTGATGATCAATGGAGTGGCATAGTCCAGCAGCGCACTTCCTACGGCAAACAAACAAACGAATACAAACACATCGTTTTATTTTAAGTTCAACCTCTATACTACTGCAAATGTTGCGTGGCAATCTGAAATGTATTAAATAATAATCCCACTAATATTATAAGTATGGATGTTTGTTACTTCTTCACGCTCGAACGGCTACACCGTCCTCGATGAAATTTGGTATGTTGATACTTCAGGTCACGGAATAACACATAGGCTACTTTTCATCATCACCACCCGGGTAAAAACGCAGGGCGCAGCTAGTAATGTATATTAATACTAACTTTTGGTTATGACACTGTTTAGCCTGGAGTTTAATTAATTTTCTAAATGGAATGAGGCTTTGAGCTTGCAACCATCATATATTATTCTGTTTGAATTTGTTTCATCGTTAACGCGTCGTGCGCTATATGGTACCTTGCTCTGCGATAGCCAACGTGTATTTTATTCATTATTTATTTTTATTTAAGGGGTCTCTTTGATAATATATACAGTTAATCATCTAATGTTAAAATATTTATATGATATGAGGAATGAAAGTCGAACGCCTTCTTAAGTTGTAATTAATTCAGTTAATGTTTGAACCGTTTGGGGTCGAGACGTTGGGCTTGTGGGGACCAGGAGCTCATCGAATTTTCTAAAACTTGTCAGAGCGTTTGATCGATGCGACGCGTGACCAACATGCCGGCACATATTTGGCTCAACGAATCAGCATTGCAATTTAACGTGGCAATGCTGCTACATTCTGAGTACGCTGCCAGCCGGTAGTGGGTTAGAGCATTTGAGTTATCAGGCTACCAATAGCTGGTGAATTGCTCAAATGTTATTGTAGTAGCTGCAGTATTGTAATTAGTTATTAGTGTTTTATTTTAATTCAGTTGCAGTAGATACTATGTCTAAGGCCACGAGGTCGCTGCTTCGTCTCATGAAAGCTCGTCTACATTATATATATGTACTTATTTATGATACGATTTATCAGGGAATTAAGTGTTCAGTTAAGTATTTTCTGCATTAAAATCTGAACGGATGTTTTTGCAAAGCAAAGCAGCCCATTACGGTCTCACAGACTAGATAGGCCCTTCCTATCAAAGATAAAAGTTTTGAAAAAAATTCGCTGGCTAATGCAAATTGGAAGATGATAATGATAAGCCCAGTATCAGAGTTTTCAGACCACTAAACTGGCTCCGACGTGGCCCAAAACTATTATACTAAGAGAGACCAACCGTGACCCTTAACATGCCTGTGAAATTGCAGATCGTTTTAAAATTCCACTAGCGTTGTTTCACCTGGTAAACTCCGCTCCGAACTCTTTTAATAATATTTTTGCGTGCTAAATGCTAGACAACGTCATCACTTAACATCAGATGAGACAGTTGTCAAACGCAAACTTATAAAAAAAAAAAAAAAATTTGAAATATTTAGACAATGCAATGTTAGTCTATCAGTTTTTAGTCTATCATTAGCTAAATAGAGATTTTTGAGTCTTTTAAGCTTATTTTGTTGAAGTCCTTCGTGTCTGATAAACGTAAAGGCAATACAACTTTTGAGAACAGTTCATTATGGTTAACTCTGATGAAAAATTTTGTATTTTATTTCTGAATTTATATATTACTAAGAAAATGTTTTTCAGCGACTATATTTTTCGTTTATCGAAAATTCTCCAGGTCTCTTTGCTCACGACAAATACGCTTAAGCTGTGTCTTAAACCAGTAAAAAGGAAATTAAAAACTCTAAAAGTTATGTGACTTGATATTTATTGAGCCCGTAGGTCATCTGTAAGGTACATATTTGTAATATATATTTTAAATTAACACGCATCAGGATTTCATCGTCATTTGGTCTACGAATGATTACACTAAATAGATTATCTAAACGATCTACTTATTCACTTGAGCCACCCAGCATGTAATTTTGCGGAAACACAGATTTTCAGGCAATTAATTTCAGTCGTTCAGTGGAAGCAAACTATCAAGTATGGATGTCGCATTGTCTTCCATCTGATCGTTCTTAGGTGGAAAGGGGCAGGAGAAATCTAATTATGCAGCGTATGCGCAAGCGTACTCGCTGAAAAGTATTCAGTGCAAGAAATATACCAAAAAATGGGACCGACTTCAAAACTCAAAAGTGTGAAATAACTTGTTTAGTGACTAGTAACCTTTGCTACTCACGGGATCAATTGTCATTGTGTATTTTCACCCATTTCTTCACCCACAATATAGAAGTCATCCAAGTAGACGTAACTTTTTTGAGTTATTGGAATGTAACTCAAAAACTGCTTAACTGATGAAATTTAAATGGGACCACACGGGAAGCACCAGCATTCAAATATAAACAAAATCATCAAAATCGGTTCACCCAGTCGAAAGTTCTGAGATAACATAAATAAAAACATACGGGTTGAATTGAGAACCTCCTCTTTTTTTAAAGTCGGTTAAAAACCGATAAACTAGTGACATTACGTCGGTGCTCTAGCCTTTCAAGTCTGTTCTGAACAGAGTCTTCATTGAAGAGGCTTTTAGCTGGACTATGTACTCGAGTCTAGAGTTGGTACTTAGCGAAACCGTCCAACAAATGAAAACGGCACTTCATTCAAGATCGAACTTGTGCTTGATACAAGTTGAGCTGTTGTTCCGGTGTTAAGTACCTACTTACTTTACCTTTACGAGGATACCCAGTTTCCTGTTTGCCAACTGAGCTCTAGGCTCAATGTAGGATTTTTTGATGTACTGTATAGATCTAGCGTTTGACCACTATCTCATTTGATGGTCAGTGACGATGTGGCCGAAGATGTGATTATTATCACGTTAAACCTAGAATGAGTACTGGCTCTCAAGAACTGCTGCCTGAACACATTATGTGTTTGGTGATAGTGTTTTAAACTTGAGGGTGTTAGCTAGCCAGGCGGGTACTCGAAAGCACCCTACCACCATGCTAGGAATTAGATAACCTTCTAATAATAAATCCTTATAATAGTAGTTTATGAAACTGTATCATAAAAAGGGTTCTTAAAACACCAGTGTTTTAAGTCCAATTTATGTGCAGATTTATATACTACTTTATATCTAATCTAATCTATAATCTAATAGATAATTAAATTTACGTAGCATTACAGCAGATGTTTGTTTTTATGTGTAAACGTTTAGCGCCAAAATCCATTTGCTGGTCGCGCATGCGTGTTGCGCCGCGTCCACAGACTATATGTGGAAAAACTGCATTGCAACCTCCTTGGTCCAGCTGCAGTTGTATTTTAATGGAAAAAAAGTTAACATTTCGATACAGTTGTCATAGAAGAGCTGTATCGAAATGTTAACTTTTTAAATTTATTTCGATATATTGTCTATAAAGACTGTCATTCAAGTTCAGTTTTTGATTTTTTAATATTTATATTTCAGTATGAGATTATATAAAGAAACATTTCGATACAGTTTTCATAGAGGAGCTGTATCATAATGTAACTATTTAAATTTATTTTGATATATTGTATTGCTTCCGGGCTGTTTGGCCGTGGTCCATGTGAAACTTGTGTTCCAGACGTTTCGTCGATCACTGCGGTCGACATCTTCAGTGGTTCAGGTCCGAGCGGCGACAAGAGCGTAGAACTCTCCTTCGCGGCGTCTTCTCTGATACTGTCTATAAAGACTGTCATTCAAGTTCTGTTTTTGATTTTTTATATTTTTTTATTTATTTTTTATATTTCAGTTCGAGATTAGATAAAATTAAACATGCTGCGTGTTATATATACGCATATAGCATGAGTTGACTCACCGCTTTTCATGCATTTTGAACCTAAATAAATAGACGATTGCTTTTCAATATTATACTACCTGTCTTAGTAGAATCCCCGTTGCATCACAGGGATTCCGATTCTCTACCTAACTTCACCATAACAAATTCACTAACGTGGAATTAATAAAATGTGAAAGATGTCACGTATTCTATTCAGGTTTTATAGTCATTGCTTTTATTATACTGATTTTATTATTATACTATATTTATCAAGTGTCATCTACTTAATGGTATAAAACCAGCGATTTATGAATCGTATAATCAAGGAGATTTTATTTCATGCAACTGTTTACTTATAAAATACGAATAGCAATTTCCCAAGCTAATATAAACTTTAATTGAAAAATGTATATGAGAAAAGTTAATTACTTTTTCTCAGATTTTATTTCGTTTCAAAGTGGCTCGCTTACTTAACATAGCTTTAAAATGCCCGTTCACACTTAAGCTAGGTTTATTACTGTTTTGCAAATTTTTTGTAGAAGAAAATTTTCGTCGATTCACACTATCACAGTAATTTATAAAGGCGAAAGTTTGTTTGTCGTTTGTATATTTGTTACTCACCAGCTAACACCGGCATAGTAGCAACTAAGCCAGTGTGACCAAAATGCTAGCACATATTTGGCTCAACGAATCAGCATTGTAATTCAACGTGGCAATGCTGCTAGCATTCTGGGCACGCTGCCAGCCGGTAGCGGGCTAGAACATTTGAGTTATTTATAGGCTACCAATAGCTAGTGGATTGCTCGAATATTATTGTAGTAGCTGCAGTATTGTAATTAGTTATTAGTGTTTTATTTTAATAAAGGCATTTGCCACTTATTATTTCCGTATTATCTGTGAAAAAAAAGTCAGTGTTAAAGATAATTTTTTGGCCGATAAGCCAACAGGCCTGTCTGTTTTATCCGGAAGCCAATGTGACAAGCTTGCTAATAATTCAGCGTGTGTAAGCAATGATAAGAAACAATGCGGGCGGGAAGTAACATATGAATCAGGTTCATTAATTGTACTTTATACGTTCTAAATTTAGGACTATGTTTGACGAGCAGCGAGTTATATTACCCGAATAAAATGAAACGCACTAACTTTTGTCCGTAATAAAGAAAACGATTCATTGGTTGACACAGCTGTTAGTCAGTTACCTACATAATCTTTTATGTTTATGTCATTGTTATTGGATACGTTAGAAACGCGTTACCTTGCAGTTGAGCGTGCATTTTTTAATAAGCTGCTGCCTTTTGTGCTGAATAATAGTTATCTTATGGAATCATCTACTTTAACTAAAGTTAGCTTTTGTAGACAAACCGGCTTCACTCCCGTTCATATCATATGGGGTGAAGGCCGACGTTTCGGATGTGGTAGAGATCATTTTTCATAGGATATCTCGGCCTTGGCCCTCCGATATATACGTAAGTGTAGCTCTAAATACGTGTTATGTGAAATAATAAAACAATTTATTAGAAAATGGAACCGAATTCATTACTCGATAGTGTGAAATAATTTGTCGAAGTCGGTACCATGAGCACAATATTGTGATGATAGTTACTTTTGTGAACTATCATGGTACCGACTTCAACAAGTTATTTCACACTTTTGAGTGTTGAAGTCGGTTCCATTTTTCGATAAAAAAATTATTCATAATAAATATCATTAAATTTAAAAAAAAATTATAGTACGTCTAATCAAGACAATCATAACATAAATAACTAAAACTGTTAAAAGCAGAAATAAAAAAATAATTAAAAAAGAACTAATCCAATAGCTACTGCTTCGTTTCGCTGTTCTGAGTCATCTTCGCCAGTTGTGGAATGTCTATTGTATTGTAGGTATTGTGTTTTTGCTTAGAATCGGCATTGATAACTTGTAGTAGCTGTTTTGTGGTGTGTAATTTATGATACGAATTACTTGCATTGAAAATTTGTTTAAAGAATAGGTTTGATTATTAACTGATAATATATTATATTAACTGATAATATATATATATATATATATACAATATGCTTACTCCTTAATTTCTTTATACTAAGCAGTAGGTTATTTAAGTTTTAGTTGATTAACATGTCCTGGCTTTTTATTGTATTTGTCCTATGTTGTTTTAATAATATGTTTATTAAGTTAGGTATGTAATAATCAGGATGCTCGTTGCATATTATTATCTATTGCTTTGATTATAGGAAGTAGCATAGCAGCCGTAACACAGGTGACCCTAGCACGGCTGCTAAAGGCCTTTTGTATTGTAATCACATACATATTATATTTTATTTTCTTAGGGTGGCTTACCGCTAAAGTTACAAATTAGCACAACAAATATTATAAGGAAGAGCCATTTCCAACCCTCCACAGATAATGGAGATACAGTAATAGTACATAAATCTAGAAAAATAGATACAATTTACTATAAATAAAAACTAACTAATGTCGTAAGGTACAACGAGAGTGTTGGTTAGTGCCGTGTGTATTGACGCCGAACTACTCGCGAATAAGTCGATGTTTGGATTGAGTTTGAGAGTATCGTTGAGAGCCATTGTTGAGCGTATTAAAAATGAATTTTGGCGATAGTTGGTGCGTGCGCTAGGCTATACATATAGCTATACATATGTATATATCTATAACCACGTGTACTAGTAATGTATTGAAAGTGTTTTTTGCCAATAAATATTTGTATTGTATTTGTATTAAACTAGTACGGACTGTTTCCTAGATTCAGATTATACATATATAAAAGAATTGCTCGTTTAAAGGTATTAGATAAAAAGTTAGAACAAGAGTATGCAAAGTTAGTGGTCTGCGGGTTAGTGGAATGTGAAATCCAAGGGACAATTAACATTTAAGGTTGTGAAAAAAAGTCCTGTTTATCCAAATTACTACCAGACTTTCACATTTCCTTATGTACCGCGTCTACCTTATATATTTACGGATCGTTTCTCAATAAATAGATATATTACACATAGGTGTTTTATTCAGCGAAGCAAAATTGATAAAATAGTTAAAATACGGAATTAATATGAAATTAATAAAAAATAAATCAATACAAGTAAGACTTGTCATCACAGTATAGAACGAAATAATCATCAAATCTTGTATTACGAAATCAACGTACATTCAACGCTGTAACATACTGCATAAGAAAACTAATATGGAGATGTTTATGTCATTCGCTGGGGAATAATGACACTAAATAAGTTAAGAAACTAATAAAACGTTGCCCAAGGTGCAATCAAAGGGAGGAAAACAGCGTATTAGATGGACAAACGTTATACATAACACTGGATCCACACGTTGGTCCCAACGCTGGTACAAACCTTTATCGGTTAATTTGGTAAGACGTACATATGTAACTCCTTTTCACAGCCAATGTGAAAGTGTCCGATACTGAAATCGAAATTTCTCTGTATGCTTTTACAGTACTGAAGCGAATAATTTATATTTTTAGATAAATTTTGCATTTATATTAGTGTTCCATATTATTGGATGTGCCTGGATTCTATAACTTCTATAACTTTTTCATTAATTGTCCATGCGGGTGGCGATTTTGTTGATGACCATATCTCCACGTACGCACTCGACGCCTGTCTCAAGACTGAGCAAATCGCCAATACGTGGCCGGAACGCGAAGGTTGGCACAGATTCCTTTGATAAAACCGACACTCGGCGGCCAACTACCAACGGGCGCTCCAACGTTGGGGCCAATGCTATTTTCTAGATCCACACGTTGGGCGAGTGGTATTGAGGCTAACGTTGGGACCAACGTGTGGAGCCGGCCTAAATTAGTTGGTGTCACTTGGAATAGAATAACCTATAATAAAATTAAAACTCACGTTCATGATTACTTTACACTGTTTTTTACGGGTATAACGTGGTACTTACGCGTAGTCGATGTCACGATCGACAATTGTTTCGGCTTCTTCCGGAAGCCTTCATCAGGATCTTGAGTGCGGTGCGTTAGTCGTAACGTCCCGTCTCGCACTGCGGGCGGCAGCGCGTGATGCTCGACAGGACGCCGCGGGCTGTGGAGGCGGGTGAGGGGGTGACGGTTGCGTCATCACATCTATGTGTAGGGATCCGTCTTCATCGCTGCTGCTTTCTTCGGACTGGATCCTGGCCGTGTGACACGCGTCTACGTGACTATGTCTCTGCACTCCTCCGACACGCTTTTTACTGTACCATGGAGACAAGTTTTCCAACTATGCGACAGTGCCCACCCTCTATCTCTATTGAAGTTCGGTCGACGACTGATTTCTATGGCCTCACGGATTTTGCGCGGCACAAAAAGCTTTTCCTTTGCCAAAATCCGGGCTTTATCAAAACGTATGTAGTGCGTCGTACCGGAAGTCCTGATGAAGGCTTCCGGAAGAAGCCGAAACAATTGTCGATCGTGACATCGACTACGCGTAAGTACCACGTTATACCCGTAAAAAACAGTGTAGAATAACCTAAATATGAACGGAAAAAGTGGCAAGTTCTAGAAGAGGGTATGGTAGGTTATCTTGCGGCAACAAAAGACAATCCTCAAAGCATGAATCAGCGTGAAACAGATAAACTCAAAACTGTCATAAATCTATTGCAACTGTGACATAGAGAAATGATGTATATGTGTATGTTTGTTTCTTCTTCACGCTCAATCGTCTACACTGATTTTGATGAAATTTGGTATGGAGATAGATTAGACCCTGGATTAACATATTTATTTATTCTATGTAATTATTAACATTCACACAAGGTCTTCAGGTCAATATATAGGCTACTTTTCATCGCGAACATAATTTGTGTTCCCGTGAGATAAGCAAATAATTAAAAAACCTCTGTTACTCCTTCACGCTGAAACAGCTCACCGGATTTCATGAAATTTAGAATAAAGATAGCTTATACTTATGTGTGTTGTAAATGTCTTGAATAACTGTAGTTTCTTTCTCTCTTTCTTTCTTTCTTTCTTTTATACCCTACAAAACATATAGGCCACTTTTATTCCGGTAATAGCATCCGTGGAATAATTGAGGTAGTGGGAAAACCGTGTTCCACGCGGGTAAAACCGCAGGGCGTAGCTAGTTAGACATAAAGGCAATCTATCATTTGATGATATCTCACTTGATGGTTAGTAGCTATGTGGTCGAAAGGATAGTCAGGCCAGACCTAGAATGTTTACAGGCTCTTAAGAACTCCTGAATACACTATGTGTTTGATATCAATTATTTAAACCAAAAGGTGGTAGCTAGCTATGCAGGTCCTGGAAAGTTCCCTACCACTATCCTGTGTATTTACGTTGACAGCCCACGCACCACTGCTGGGCTTCACTTCAATTATACTGTTTTCATATCGTTTTTTCTTTTATTGACAGATTGCCTGGAGAACCACAAATGCATGGCTGGCTGGGAACGCAGCGTGTAAATTCTTTCTTGTGCTCAGAGCATTTGGACTCTACCTGTCTTCAAACGTGCTAGTATGCATATCTCTCGACAGGTGAGTACATATCATCATCATCATCATCTCAGACATAGGACGTCCACAGCTGGACATATGCCTCCCATATATATATATAATACGTAGCACACGTTAAGCACTGTGCAATCATTTAATGACATTTTTTTCTTAATTCTATAAGCGTACACTTTTAACAAGTCTTGTGTCAAAACAAGTCGCGCACAGAGTAGTTCGTTTTTCACAAATACAAAAATGTGTATTTGTGAAAAACTAAATTCAGGAACTAATTTCAAATTGACGGGTAAATATAACACTTGACGGGAATTTACTTCACTGAGTAGTTTTTTTTATCACACTAAGACGCACCCCGCACTAGGATTCTCTGTGTCAAACAACCAAGACCCGGGATAAACATCTACACTCAACGCACAAATGTTTGCTCCTGTCGGGATTCGAACCCAGGGTCCCGGTGACACAGAAGTCATTTCACTGACACTGACCCCTGAGCCACGGCGACCGTCTAATAACTAACTAGCTAACAAGTTATTTGTTAGCTTAAGTTATAAACACACCTACCAACAATAAAATTCTTTCAAAACACTTCTAGACATCTGTTGCTGCTCTATTCATAAAAAAATACGAGACTGTGTTTACTATACTTTTACTACTACTACTATACTGTTTACTACATATTAGTGTAATTATTTTCAGATTTTTCGCTATTATATATCCATTGAGATTGGCAATAGCAAGAAAAAGAAGCAAGATGATGCTGTACTGCGCTTGGATTATAGCACTTATCTACAGTTTGCCACAGGTGAGCCAACACGAGAACATTAACACGCAAAAATATTTTTAAATGTCTGTGAAATCAAATATTAAAGCTCAAAGTCGCTTGTTCAACTCATTTGATCTCGTAAAAAACTCCAAGAACAGATATCCCAATGGCTTGCTTAGAGCAGGAACTACTTGCGTCACAGTCATCGTTTCGGATAAGTGTAAACAATTGTATAAGGTACGAGCCGGCAGTACTCACTATAATTTCTATGTTCACAGTTAGTAGTACTAGATAAATCTATAATAGTAAGTCACCATCAACCCTGCTATGACTATGAGCACATATGCCTCCTCCATGTCTTTTTTCTGCTGTATAGATCTGGCGTTTGACCACTATCTCACTTGATGATCATTGACGATATGGTCGAAGATGTTATGACGCTAGGCCTAGAATGCTCACTGGCTCTCAAGGACTGCTGCCTGAACACACTATGTGTTTGGTGACGGTTTTTCAAACTGAGGGTCGTACCAGGTATTCGAAAGTACCCTACCACCATGCTGCAGGGAATTTGATAACGGTGTTACCTTCACCAGGAGCTCAATATGTTGCTGGGGATTTGAGCAGTGTCCGTCAGTTTGACAGCCGACGCTCCCCCAGCTGAGCTATCAAAGCTTTAGTCGCTTCAGTCGAGCGCAGTATGTTGATTTATTCGTAAACGGCGCTGCTGTCCACCTTCTAGTACGTGATCCCTTAGCCAACTCTTACAGCACCCACGGGAGGAGATGGGAGGGGTACAATTCTGAGCCTACAATTCTAGGCTACTTATCTTAGGAACGAGTACTGAAAACATTTTAAGCTCAGTGGTTTTATCGAATTCCCAGCATAGTGGTAGGGTAATTCCGAATAGTCGCCTGGCTAGCTACCACTCTCAAGTTTGAAATACTGTCACCAAACACATAGCGTGCTCAGGCAGCAGTCCTTGAGAGCCTTGAAATGTCTCTAGGTCTTATGAAAAAAAAAAATTCAACAAAATATGCAACCGACTTCAACACTCAAAAGTGTGAAATAACTTGTTGAAGTCGGTACCATCATAGTTCACACAAAAGTAACTATCATCACAATATTGTGCTCATGGTACCGACTTCAGCAAGTTATTTGACACACTTTTGAGTGTTGAAGTCGGTTGCATTTTTTGTTAAAAAAATTTTTTTTCACCCTTTTCAGTGACCTTTGCTACTCAGGGGATCAATTGTCATTGTGTGTTCTCCGATGTCTTCAACCGCGACAATAGTAACATCAAGATACGCGTAGCACTTTTCAGTTGTTAGAGTATAACTCAAAAACAGCTTAACCGATTTTGATGAAATTTAAATGGTATCACCACGGATAGACAGTAGACAGTATACTCTATCTAACAAAATAAGAATAATCAAAATCGGTTCATAAACGATGAAGTTATCCGCGAACACACATAAAAAAAAAACATACATACTCATACGGTCGAATTGAGTAACCGCCTTTTTTTGAAGTCGTTTTATAATTAAATATACCTGTTTCAAAAATAGATTAATGCAAACCATTTTTAATGGTTATTTTTAGTGTCGTTATAATACCTGAGTAATAAATCGCATCCAAGGCGACCACAGATGTTCATCCGTTACCGAAGATTAATCATTTTGTAACTACGCTTATAAAATACTTTATGAATCCTAAACGAGGGCGAATTTGTCAGTAACTTGACGGGACAAATTTACAACCTTATTATCTTATTTGTATAGAAAACATTTTCGTTTGGAATATTTTCAGGATGAAATATCATTTACCTGTCTTATCTATTAAGAAGCTCCATTTTAATGAGATAGAATACATATTTCATTTTGAAAAGAGTTCGACTGACTGTCGAATATGAAAAATATCTTTTAAATTTATAATTAAGTCATTTTAAAGTTTTGATTACCCATACAATTTTTACCATACCTATTATCACTTTATCAAAAAATCTTCCTAGTCTAAAAATTTGATTAGTATTTTTTTTGAGCCTGTAGTTTATCTCTAAAGTACATATTCGTAATATTTTTAATCAACACGCGTCAGGGTAGCCGCGCCCTCTGCCTGTAATCATCCTCGAGTCTCTGTAATGTCATAGACAACTCCTTACCCCACAAGCGATATTTTGGATTGATCATAGTCTTTTGCTTAAGGTGAAGAATAGACCAAATCAAGCACTTTTAAAAGGATTCAACTCAATAACAACTACATCAACTCAACTACTCAATAACAATAACAGTACATTCAATATTTTATATAAGTCTATATATCAAAAAACAATGTGAAAAAATAATTAAACTGATGTCGTTTTGATAAAATAAAATTTGATTCCACTTCTAAACTATACTGATATTAAATTTAAAACTTTAATCGAAAAATGTGTAAAGATGTAACTCACAAACTGTACATTTAATTTTTCATAGCAACTATTTTCCAGGCGAGAGTTAATATATTTATATTGCTTCTAATATTAAAAATTTGCGAGTCTGTGCGCGGTTTTGTTCCTCCAAAGTTATCGGGTCTTAAAAGCTCCTTAATTATTAATAATATAAGCGTGAATGCGATAAGTAGCGGACTGTAATTAGTATCGTTAGCGGTATGAGGTTCGTGGTTACTGTTTACACGTGGTTTTGTCGGATGTTTCAATTTTAGCTTCTAGAAGTTTCTAAGAATACGTTGTTGAATAAAAAATGTTTTTAATGTTATAAGGTGGCACTGTCAGGCGGGCCGCCTGTTGGTAAACGATTACAGTCGCCTAAGGATGTCTGTAACACCGGGGACATATGGAATATTGCGTGTGACTTCATTTAAATGTAATGTTTATTTAAATTTATTTTGATTTTATTTTTAATTGATTTATATTGTACTGTGGTGTTTGTAATCCGATTTATATCATATTATATTTATAGTCATAGTAACCCGAGATAAACTAATTTTATTATTTATTTATTATATCACAATACATTGTCATTCTTTTTTGCATTGTTGAATCTCATATTGTTGTTTTTCGAGAACACAAGTTTTCTTATTTAGTAAAAATAAAAAAAAAACTCGACCTATGAGTCATTACTTTGAAAGCAAACATGTCTGCTCTAAAATTACCCGTACTTATATATGATTGTACTTGTAGCCAGGAGTACTATAATAAAAATAGCAAAAAGAACAGAACCGGGTAGATCAATTTTAGTTTCTGCGCAGTAGCGTCCACAAAATAAGCCGCCGCAAAAAGAAAAATAATTGAAATCCATTATCTAAAACTTTCCGTGGGCACTGACGCGAGTCGAAGAATTAAGTGCGGTACGCACTTAATCCTTGAAAATTCATTGAATCCATCAATCTTGCGATACTCCGCTGGGATTTATCACTGAGATACGTAAAGGTGCTGTTTCCGTTAATTGGTATATTTTTTTTCCGATTGATATTTATGGTTGGCTTCATAGTAATTGCGAAAACAATTTAACCTTTGACAGCTGATTAATTAATATATTATATATTAATTTAATTTATGAACAAATATAGGTAGAAATGACTGAGAGTTTTTTAAATTTATTAATATATACAATACATTTACATTTCTTTTAATGGAACCTGAAAAATGTGGACCGAGCTTGACTGGCCGGTTGGCGCAGTTGGTAGCTCTCTGCCTTCTGAGCAGCTGGTCCCGGGTTCGATTCCCGGACAGGTCAAACATTTGTGTGTATGAACATGTCTGTTTGACCTGTGTCTGGGTGTGTATATGTATAAAAATATATATATATATATAAGTATGTATTTTAGTATATATATCAGTCATCAGGTTACCATAGTACAGGCTCTGCCTAGTTTGGGACCTGAAGACCTTGTGTGAATGTTGTCCCATATTATTATTAGCTTCCTCCCTCGGTGTTCTCGAGTAGCTACAATATGCGGTTCTTCAACAAGAGGTAACATATTCTTAAAAAGGATTGGCGACATATTGTAATGCCCCCAGTGTTACAGATATCCATAAGCGACGGTGATCGCTTACCATCAGGCGGCCTGTCTGCTTGTTTGCCGAATATTTTAACACAAAGTGTTTTCTGATAACAGTCTTGAGAACTAGTAAGCATTCTAGACCGATCATCAATTGAGATCTATACAGTATAATAAAAGTTACATAAACAATTTAAATTAAACTTGGTCTGAATGCTACGACGGCGTCTCGCTTAGGTAATTAGTTGAAAACTTAAGGAAATTTTCAAATCATATGAGTTGGAGAGATGAACTGTAGATTAGATTTTAATTATATTTGAACTGTGGCTTGCGGATTATTAGGATGGGAGTGCGGTTGGAAACTCCGCCAACAAATAAATAGAGTTGGCAACAATATTTCAGTAACTATAGACTAGTAGCATGGAGAGTTCTGAAATTACTAGGTATGTAACAATTGTTGAATTTTATTTTCAAACTAGTTGCGCCCCGCTGTTTTACTTGCATGGTGATGAAAAAATGGTGGTAACAATGATGATGATGATCAGCATATGACACTCATAAATAGCATGGCTTTCTACTGCTAACAGAGTTTTCAAAATCGCTTTAGTAGAGCCAGAGATTACTCCTTACAAACTCACAAAGTTTACCTCTTTATAATATTAGTATAAATCAGCGACGAATTATTGCGTTGTATGTTCATACATTATATTCTTTGACTGAATAGTATCTATCTATGATATAGACCTTTTTCATTCGGGTTTTTATATTAGGGTCGATGCCTTTCTTCAAATAAAATACTAATAAGCATGTTTATGTCGTAAAGGAACAAAATCTGAGCACCTCGCAGAATGAATATACGTCATCTTTAGTAAAATATCATTGCATTTAGATAAAATAACAGCATCAATGTCGAACAAAGAACTGTTTTCAAAGAATATGTTCCGAATGGCTTCTTTAATTTTTCATGGGACAATATTATTTGGTCACATAAAAAAAATGGATGCATTGTACATGAGCACATTTAAAATATATATTTTTTATGTTTGATCTTTATTTTAATTACTGGGCTATATGAGTTGATCTACAGATATATTATAAATGAAACAGCATTAAAAATAATATAATAATTATGTTGAAAAATATTTTTTTTATATTTGGTATACAAAAATAAAATTTGATACTCTAGTAGTCCTCTAGTTAGTCATTGGTCTTTTTTGTTATTTGATGATTTTAATATCAAGTTTGTCTTTTAATATTGATTTCCTAATCACTTCGATCTATGTTATAACTAAATTTTAAAATCGATTTGATCAAACCAAAAATATTATTGTTAAGTAATTGTAATAAAAAATATTTTTAAATTTACGCGGTACTGTGGGTGAGTGTTGTGGATGAGTGATAACCGTCTGTCAATGTTCGTTTACCGAGTTGGCCAAGGGCCTGGTGACCAACAAGCAAGCAGGATGATAAACTCATATATAGGTATAACGACGAGTGAAGCGGGGAGGAGTGTTAAGTTTCTTTTGACCACAGCGCGCGATCCGAGAGAGCGGAGCGAGCGTGCCGCGGCAGCAGCCTGCGCTGCGCCAGAAGAAAAACTTCAGATACTGTTCAAGTATCATTGTTTTCGATATGATGATGATTTGACATACTTTGAAACAATTCCGTTTACAAATGATGTTTTTTTAATACAGTATTCAGTTTTCATGACTAGTCTAGGTCGCGAAGCGAAGTGGAGTGTTAGGTTTCTTTTGAACTCAACGAAGAAGAGTTTTACACACTGCTCACGGTATTATATTTTTTTAAAAATATATAAAAAGTACCTGTCACAATATTGGATCTTTGATGCTCATTTCTCATAGTTTTGGGGACCACCAAGTAACAACTAGACGTAATAATCTCTCTACGTATCAAAAAGTTTTTACATAGTTCCAAACATATCAAAATGTCGATAAACATCTTTAACTTTATGTCTCAAAGAAAGAAAATCAATCATTAAAATAGATGACCGTTTAGATTTCTTTCTTTCATTAATAATGAGCTTCCGCAAGCTATGTTGACACTAGAAGATTTTGGTCTGTTTAAGAAAAAAACTGTATAAGTTTCAGCATATAAGGTGAACTATCCGAGAGTTTATAGCCTTGACCATATACCGCCCGCACCAACCCGCGCCACATCCAGGTGGATAGTGATGTGACTGTTCTGGCGTGGGAGTCGATACATAGTTATACTATCTATCGACTTAGAATTACGCACGGGCATTTTACAAAAACCGATAAGATAAATTTAACAAATGCTCAATGTCAGATTGAATGAGTATTTTGTTAATTTTAAACTGAATAATATTGTCATAGGTCGTTAAGAATACATGCAGTAATCATTTTATAAATTAAATTAATAATATAAACAATGACTGGCCGGTTGGCGCAGTTGGTAGCACTCTGCCTTCTGAACCGCTGGTCCCGGGTTCGATTCCCGGACAGGTCAAACATTTGTGTGTATGAACATGTCTGTTTGACTTGTGTCTGGGAGTGTATATGTATACAAAAAAAGTATATATATAAGTATGTATTTAAGTATATATATCAGTCATCAGGTTACCATAGTACAGGCTCTGCCTAGTTTGGGACCTGAAGACCTTGTGTGAATGTTGTCCCATATTATTATTATATTATTAATGTTTACTCTGATATATGAAAGCCGAATTAATTATAAATGGACTATGTGAAAAATCATATGATTATGAACGGTGTTAGCACTGAGATAATAGAGTTGAAAAGAAAAATATATTGTGCTGACCACCTAGTGTGCGACAAGGTGAAGAAGAAAGAGTTGGCTACAGAAATAAAAACTGTTAATAATGTAATTGTTATTTCTTGGTTTTCTCAGTAAGACGGACTGTTATTCTGTAGAATGATCACATCTGTCAATAGGAAATTGGTTTCGAAAAGTCATTCGAGAAAGTGGATAGGTATTGTAGATGACATTGATATGACATTGACAAGGGAATCGTAACTTTGCTTCATCCTCTTGATTCACGTTCAATGTTGCGGTTTTCCTAGTTTAGGCAACCGCTCGAGTAGGTAAATGGAATACATAATAATACCTTTTTTAACCGACTTCAAATAAAGGAGGAGGTTCTCAATTCGACCCGTATTTTTTTTTTTTTCTCTTTTTTATTTTATTTGTGTTTGTTACCGCATAACTTCTGACTGGGAGAACAAATTTTGATCGTTCTTTTTTTATTTGATAGTTGGTGCTTCCCGTGTGGTCTCATTTATCTAATATCTAATTTCATCAAAATCGGACGAGCACTTTTTGAGTTACAAGTCAAAAACTGAAAAATGTACGCTTATACTACACGATATTATAGTAGCGGGTGAAGACATCAGTGAACATACCTACACCACAATAACAATTGATCCCATGAGTGACAAAGGTCACTAAAAAGAGTAAAAAATAAAAAAAAATACCAAAAAATGGAACCGACTTCAACACTCAAAAGTATGAAATAACTTGTCGAAGTCGATACCAGGAGCACAATACTTTGATATCAGTTACTTTTGAACTATCATGGTACCGACTTCAACAAGTTATTTCATATTTTTGAGTGTTGAAGTCGGATCCATTTTTTAGTAAAATTTTTTTTTTACATTTAATCTCTAAAATCAGGTTATTACGTTTCCATTTTTAAGATACCTTATTGTATTATATTAAGATGCCTTATTCTCAGATACCTCTTATTAATCTTATTCTACTTAGTGGGAGAATGTCTGTTAGCCATATCAACCTACTCTTTATACGTGTTATATAGCCTTTACACACACACTTACACAGTTTTGTAGAGATTTATTTTTATTTATTTATTGTGATAAAAACGCAAGATAGCAATTACAATTACCACACTTACTTTATATATATACTAATCTTATAAAGAGGTAGTTTGTGAGTTTGTAAGGTTGTAGGGTAGGGTAGTGTAATCTGTGGTTCTATTAAATTGATTTTGAAATTATCTCCCCGATGGTTGTCGTCGATTTACATGTCATGGATTATAAATGTAATCCCATTAATATTTAATGAAATAATTCTGAGTGCGGTGAATTTTGTCTCTAAATAGAATTTATAAAAGCTATTTTCTTTCAGAGCTTGGTGTTTCGAGTCTTGCAACACCCAGAGGTGCCGGAGTTTGTACAATGCGTGTCATTCGATGCCTTTGCCAGTCAGCAGCAAGAGCTAGCCTACAACGTGTTCTGCCTGTGCGCTATGTACTTCCTTCCTCTAACGATCATATCTGTTTGCTATGTATGCATCTTTTACGAGATATCTAAGAATTCTATGGAAATTTCGGGTAAGTTCATAAAATGGACTACATTTAAAATATTTAAAAATAAGTTAGTTTTCATTAAATACATATGTTTTTTAAACTGTATAGATCATTTGACCATTATCTCACTTGATGGTCAGTGAAGATGTGGTCGACGATATTATCAAATTAGGCCTAGAATGCTTACTGGCTCTCAAGGACTGCTGCCTGAACACACTATGTGTTTGGTGACAGTTTTTCAAACTTGAGGGTGGTGGTAGCTAGCCAGGCGGTTATCGAAAGCACCTTACTGCCATGCTGGGAATTTGATGACGGTGTTACCTTCACCGGAGAAAGTTGATTTGTTGGATAAATAGGCCATTACAATGGGTGTAGAAATATACATTATAACGGAAAACACTGAAATTTTAAATTAATATAGTTATTAAATTTTGTTATTAAAACTGACGTGGTTTTGACACATTATAAATGCATAAACCATGGGAATAACTCACGTAATAAGTCAGAGGGTTCCGACTATAGTATCGTCCATGAAGTAGACGTACCAGAATTTAAACCATCCAGTTGTTACAACTCCAGATCTTCCCATCTCAGCCCTAAGAAACCATACAACAACAAAGCGAAGGCTGAATAGGCTAACACTTGTTGTAAATATTCGGCTTTAAGTATGAAATACCCAAATTTACAGCTTCAAACAAAGCAAGCCACATATCCCTCTCGAAGTTCACGTAGCAATAAAGTATTTGGTGCTAAGTATCAAAATTGAAATGATATCTCATGCGTGCGTGCTTTTTCTATTTTCAAATTCCAGATCAATTTTACACAGAATATCATTCATTCATTTTATCATTCATTGGTGCGCAGAGGACCAAAAAGGGTCGTAGGCTGGAGTAATAAGCCATGCCATTTTGGTCTGTCTTGAGCCATCTCTTGCTAGTTAACGGCTTGGAGTTGAGATCCTATCCAACTTCATCACTCCAGTGATCTGGTCGACGAACTCTCTGTAATCCCAGGTATTACAGACAGTTCGTCGACCAGTCGGCCGTTCTACATAGGTATGTATGTAACCTATGTTACTAACACTGTTTTATCATTAATAGTAATGTTATCTTAATCTCATGGACTCCCAATTTCAGTCTAGGAATATATTTAATGATAGGTTTTGTTTTTGAATTGATTCTTCAATTTTATGTTAAGTACCTGCGCGCGACTTAATCTTGTACCGTTAGTTCTTACTTGGGTCACCAAGATACAGGCTATGCCTAGTTTGGGCCCGTAGGGAATTTTACCATGTATTACTATCTGGAATTATTGTAACGTTATTTAAATTGTAATGCTATTATTGAAATAAATAAATAAATTATCAAAATTATCAAATTATGTATACGTAAGTATACCTATGTATAACTATGAACGCTCGTTTTACAGTGTATTTATTTTTTATTTATTTTATTTATTAACATTCACACAAGGTCTTCAGGTCCCAAAATAGGCAGAACCTGTACTATGGTAACCCGATGACTGATATATATACTTACATACATATACACACCCAGACACAGGTCAAACAGACATGTTCATGCACACAAATGTTTGACCTGTCCGGGAATCGAACCCGGGACCAGCGGCTCAGAAGGCAGAGTGCCACCAACTGCGCCAACTGGCCAGTCGACAGTGCACAGACTATAGTGTTATATTTAAGTATAGTCAGAAGTGACAGTGAAATGTAATATAAATAGTATATCCACATGAAGAATTATTTAATCGAGCTCTGTTTAGATTGATAGCGCTGTCATATCGCATCACACAGTTCAATGAAGCTCAATTGATCGTTAAATATTAATAATGTTACCCATATGTCTAAAGGGCATTCGAGCGCAAGATGAGACATATAGTAAAATAATAAAATAGTTTATTCAAATATTCGTGACATAAATGGCTGGAATAAGATGTCTAAAACTCTATTATAAATATTATGTTTTGGGATCAAAGGCATTCAAAGAAAACGGCTTTCTCTGTCGGTAAAAAATTGCAGTAAAATGTATGTACATATTTCTTTTAATATACTAAATATTTACATATTATAAGTTGTCAAACGCAAACTTATAATATGTAAAAAAAATAAAAAAAAATATGCACATACATTTTACTGCAAATTTTTACCGACATCACAAAAACAGTATTAAATAACGTGGTCGTGTTTTATTGTGTTTGATATCTCAAAACTCCGTCATTAAAGCTGGTTTGGAGCTTTGCTATTTGAAAGGATACCTTCAAGATGGCCCCGTAGCATGAAGCGACGATGGCCTAGCAGTGGGAGCGTCAGCTGTCAAACTGACGGATGCAGATTCCATCCCCACCAACAGCTCGAGCTTCCGGAGAAGACAACACCGTTATCCGTTTATCGTATACCTATATTTTTTTTACATACATATAGTGTGGTTTATTATTCGGAGTATTTGAATACAGTGCTCAGAGTACATACAACCGGTTTAAAATTGTATTCAGAGAGATAACGTTATGTACACGCTACCAAAAATAAACCGCAAATTGTACGCAATTGTACACCACCATCAAATGGCGAATGTCAATTGGTCAACTAGAGAATGGAATACTACTGTGATTGGTCAATTGAATTTGACGTTAGCACACGCGCTTCACTGGTCCTAATTCTGTTAATCACACGAACTAGCTAAAATTCACTAAAATTCTTCAAACTGAAATATATCGTATTCTTTTTTCTGTAAAATTCAAATTCGTATAACTCCATACAACGCCCTCACTTATATTAGACAAGTTTTATTCCATTGCTGGCCGATTGCGGGTAGTTTTAGTAGCCACCAAATAAGTGGCGACTTAATTTCGCTAAAACTACCCGCAAATTTAATAAATACATTTAATGTTAGTGATGTTATTGATAAGTCTCATACTAATTTAGACTTTATCGTAACCGTATAATAACTGATTCAGTTTTCCAACATTTTAGTTTAGTTCAGTTGAATAAGCGAATCACTACCACTATCTCGTTTTCTTGAACACCGTATTCACGCTATAAGAATGCTACAAATGACGTCACACCACAAACATGTACGGAGATGACATATTTTTAACTGACTTGTAGCGTGAATAATCCAAATTCTCTGAATACTCTGAATTTTAAACCACAGCATAGGAAAGAGTAGTCGCGGTGCGTCATCTCTTGGACGCCATCTTTATACAAATTAATAGCATGGGTGGGTATTGAACTCATGTCAGATCGCTTCGGTTGTGATCAAGTATATTTAATTGGACATTCACCTTATTCACGCCGAATATAGTCTTCCCGATGGATCACGCCGAGAATAGAAGATGTTGCTGCGCATAAATCAAATGTTTTTTTTTTCACCTTCCAAGCGCAGTGACGAGATTTTTCCGACAAATTTCACGAGTTCAAATTTAGAAGTGTACGGTAGCGTGAATAATCCAAATTCTCTGAATACTCTGAATTTTAAACCACAGCATAGGAAAGAGTAGTCGCGGTGCGTCATCTCTTGGACGCCATCTTTATACAAATTAATAGCATGGGTGGGTATTGAACTCATGTCAGATCGCTTCGGTTGTGATCAAGTATATTTAATTGGACATTCACCTTATTCACGCCGAATATAGTCTTCCCGATGGATCATGCCGAGAATAGAAGATGTTGCTGCGCATAAATCAAATGTTTTTTTTTTCACCTTCCAAGCGCAGTGACGAGATTTTTCCGACAAATTTCACGAGTTCAAATTTAGAAGTGTACGGTAAATCTTTGAATAAATAAGAAAAAAGCCATATCCACGCCTGCAAAAAAATCAGGATACTACTTATATTGATGTTATGAAAACAGTAAAAAATACGATAATACTGATTTATTTTCATTTCACGTAAATTAGTTCTTCAGTTCTTGTAAATTAATAGTATAGTGTTGAATATTCTGGCTACTTTGTAGGCATATTTGATAAGCGTAATGTAAGCTAATTGCAGCTTAAAAGTTGTTTTTTAATCTAAAATTAACTAAAGTTACAAAATAAGTCCAATCGGTTTGGAGGCACGATTTAATGTGTCAATAGAATGAAATGTAATTTAAGGCCCACGAATATAATAGATAACGATTTACTGCAACACAAACACATTTACATAACATTACGGTACAGACATTATATTCAAACCGTATATTAATAGGGACCTTATAGCATGGTTTCTACCAGGGTTGGCTATTCAAATAAGTTTACAGCTAAAACCGTTGGCGACGCTAGGTCTAGGAGAAATAAGTTTCGGGTGGATGCATAACTGAATACTAAATATTGATACTAGCTGAATCAATATTTAGAATAACAGTAGACTGTTGTGCTATTCCAGGGTAAAACCTATTTCTATGCAAAATTTTATGCACATCCTTTCAGCCGTTTAAGAGTGAAAGAGTAAATAACATTTAAACGACATACGACAAGCAAACTTTCGCCTTCACAATTATATTAGTGTGATTACATCAATCTTTTTGAACGAAGCGGAATATACTTACGCTATACTATTAGGAAAAGGCAAAATTTGTGTTTTTGTGTACCGATCTCCTACTGTACCGATTTCAAAAATTCTTTCATCATCGGAAAGCTACATGTACTCTAAGTACCATAGGCTATATAAGGCTATATAAGATTAGGGATACTTACTAAACCTTAAGTAACATAACCCAAGGTGTAAAAAAAGTGCCTTAAAACGACTTTAGTCGCATGCGCTGCGGAAACTATTGATGATAGAACAAAAGTATGTTCTACAATATTAAAGAAATCAATATCTACAAAAAACTTCGCGATAAACAAAAAACATATAAATAAAAGCCAAAAATATTTAAAAAATCTTATGTCCACCCGTGCGAAGCCGGGTCGGGCCGCTAGTCGATACTGATATTATAAAGAGGAAAGATTTGTATGTAAGTATATTTGTAACGAATTGGCTCAAATAGTACTGGACCGAATTTAAAATTCTTTCACAATTGGAAAGCTACATCCACCTTGAGTAACATAGGCTATATTATATTTTCAATAAAGTTAGGGATCCTTATAATTTTTAATTTTAAAATGTTTTACCTGTACGAAGCAGAGCGGACCTCTAGTCGTTAAATAAAATCGTTCATGTGTAAGTATCAGACTTCAATACGAAGATAGAATAACCGAAGTTATTATCCTTAATACATCTTATGTCACGCTGTTGTGGACGAAAACTGATGAATAATTTCGTGAAATACGTATTAATTTATGATCTCATTAAGTACTCTTACCCTCGTCAACTTTAACAATGACAGCTTACATTTTTTTGTAAATGCTGTCATGACATAGATAAATAACTAGTTGCAAAGCGATATCTTATTTTATTCATAGAACTTTCGACTGAAGATAGGTCTGCCCTTGATATGATTAATTTCTGCAACCCTACCTCAGTTCTGAACCTATTTTTGGAGTGTTTAGTCAAAAGATTTACAGCCTTTTCTATTGCTTGTACAGACAGACTATGAATAGTGAAATTATGTTGCCTACATATCATCGTCCACAGCGTGGTACTGTACTTTTTTAAACAAGTACTTACCCCAGTAAAAATCATAAAAAAATACAAAGGAAATCAGAACCTCCTTGTCAATGTAAAGAATAACTCCCCTGTCACTTCGATTAGTGTTGCGTAAAAACAACCTTCGTGTAAAATACTATTAATTATAAAATTGCGCCCAATAATGCTGTGTAATGAAATTGAGCGTGAGATAACGATGTTCTTGCTGGTAAAAGTATCAAGGGGAGCTCAGTTCTAGAATCCCAATTCATTAGTCAACGTCAATCACAGCTCTGTACAAATCTGAACTCCAGTGACATGTCTAAAGTTTATTAGCGTGTGAAAATTAATATCAGTTTCCGTTTTGTAAGAGTTTGTAGTGTAATCGATTAACATTTGAGCATAATCTAGTTTTTTTTGCTGTCAAAGTAGGTATAGGACTCCAATTATTTTTAAAACAGTCGCTGAACAGAAATGATTTCGTACTAACGTAATAATTTCTTAAAAGAAGAAAGGAGATAGAAAGAGAGAAGAGAAGAAAAAACACAAAATACCACATATTGTAATTGGAATTTATTTAAGCTCTAAAAAGGCAAAAAATCATAACTTTTATGCGGCCTTTTATCTTTCATTACAAATCAGCGCAGTTCCTCTGCAGAACAGTCTCGTAGAGAGATTCAAATTCAAATTCAAATTCAAATTCATTTATTAGCATAAACACAGGTACAATAATAGTTAGTTAAAAACGGTTGTAGGTTCTCCATGTTTTGCCTTTTCAGGCATGCTAAAATTATAATAAAATAATAAATCTAAAAACTATGCGGCTGAGCCTCCCTAACTAACTAATTTTATACAATTAACGATTCAGGCAAACTTATCGCTAAGGTATTCATTAATTGAATAATATCTTTTATTGATTAGGAATTCATGTAGTTTTTTCTTGAATATATGTACGCAATCTGAGTCTAATATGTATTTGGGTAGGTGACTATATAGTCTTGGGGCCATAACAAAGACACTCTTATTGAACAGTGCAGTTTTATGTTTTTGTACACATATTATATTTTTACTACGTTTGCTTTTCATAGTTGTAAATAGATTTAAGTTGTTTCTCGTAAATAAAATAATTTCATACAGATATAAGCATGGAAATGTCAAAATATTAAGTTCCTTAAAATACGGCTTACAAGAGTCTATTGTTCGTAGATGACAAACTGATCTTAGGCACTTTTTTTGTGCTCTAAAAATTGTCTCCCTTTCTGTACAATTGCCCCAGAATATGACTCCATAGCGCAGTGTTGAGGTCACATATGCGTGGTAAGATGTCAGCACCGCTGATTGATCTACAATTTTGGACAACATGTATAAAGCATACGAATAGCTACTTAATTTAGCACATACCATCTCAGCTTGCGTTTTCCATTTAAGGTCCGAGTTTATTTGTAGGCCTAAAAATTTCGTTACATCAATGTCTTTAATTTGTGTATTATCATTATTAATATTAAATTTAATTTTTTTATTGTTATTAAATGTCATAATTTGAGTTTTTTCAAGATTTATTAAAAGATTATTACATGTCAACCAATTTATTACATTATTTAAAGTAGTGTACATTTCCAGTTCAAGAGATGTCTGTTTATCACCCACAAAAGTGATAGTGCTATCATCAGCAAAGAGTACCATTGGATGATCAGTAGCGCTTGAGAGATCATTTATATAAATTATAAAAAGCAAAGGACCAAGAACGCTTCCTTGAGGAACACCATATTTTACCATAGCAGCATCAGAAGAATATGTCTTTTCAATTTTTGTAATTGGACAGAGTTTAGTAATTTGAGTGAATTGCGATCTTTTCTCAAGATACGATTGTATTAGACATAGGGCATTACCCCTTACTCCATAAGTTTCCAGCTTATAAAGTAGTAAACTGTGATCAACATAGTCGAAGGCCTTCGTTAAATCCATAAACATAGAAGATACAAATAACTTCTTATCGCAACTAGACATGACATATTGAGAAGATTATAAATAGCTAAATTTACCGATTTATTTTTACGAAAACCTATTTGTTCTTCAATCAGAATATTATATTTATCAAAGTACTCATATAAAGTACTATGCATGAATTTTTCAAATATCTTTGAAAAAACTGGTATAAACGCAACTGGTCTATAGTTAGTCATGCTTTCTCTGTTTTGCTTTTTGAATAACGGTTTTATTATTGTTACCTTTAGCTTGTCAGGGAAAACACCACAATCAATACATAGGTTTATAATAAAGCAAAGGATAGGAGATATGATATCAGCAACATATTTTATTACTTTGGTGCTTATTCCATCGTATCCTGTACTTCCGGTATTTTTTAAGGATTGTATGATGTTAAATACATCTTTAGGAGTAGAAGGTCTCATAAACATAGAATTTGGATTATGCCACTTCAAAAAATAAGAATTATTACTATGATTACTAATATTGTTTGTCTTAACTTGATTTATATAAAAATAGTTAAATGCCCTAGCTATGTCTTCTGGATTTTTTAATATTTTGTTGTTATATTTTATTTTGTCAATGTATATATTAGGGAGCCTATTTTTTGAACTATTTATGATATTCAATGTTGCTTTTGTTTTATTTGAGGCCATTTTTATAGCGTGATTATTTCTTGCTTTTTGTGTTAGCTTTAGAATATTTTTCAGTCGCTTTGAGTAATTCTTAAAATGTATATAGTTTACCATTTTGGGGCTTTTCCTGTACGCCCATAACATCTGTCGTTTTCTTTTTGTGCACAGTTTTATTCCCTTTGTTATCCATTTAACTTTTTTACATAACGAATTTTTCTTTTTATTTAGTGGAAAACATAGATCATAGAGCAGCTTAAAGGTATCATGAAACTGACTGAACACTACATTTGGGTCAGAGTTATTTAATTCTTCACTGAAACTAACTCTACTCAAATTGTCCTTAAATTTTTCTAAATTCATTTTACAGTAATCTCGTTTAAATTAATACCAATACCTGAAGGAATAGTATTCCTTCACAGGACACTTAAAATATTGGGATGTATGATCCGATAAAGCCAGTTCAATTATTTCATATGAGGAACCACGCACATTATGGAAAAAAATGTCGATACATGTGTTTTTTACTAATCTAGTAGGTTCATGACTTGATATCTTTAAGTTATAACTCTTAATAATGTTTTTTAATACCGTTGTATTCTTATTGCTTTTCAGAATATCGATATTTAAATCCCCACACACTAAAACCTTTTTCTTTTTGTAGCAAAATCTTTCTAGAATAGATTCCAAGTTTTTAAAAAATATATCTAAGTTATTTCTCTTATTTACAGGTGGTCTATATATACATATTATAATAACATTATGCTCTGTCAGTTCCACTGCACTGCATTCGATTATATTAACACAACTTAAATCTTTAACATCAGTTATTTCTCTAAACCTATGTGTATTATTTACTAATATACATGAACCACCATTGCGTTTTTTCCTACAATAACACGCGGCAAGGTTAAAGTTTGGTACACTCAGAAGTGTAATATCGCTGTTAATCATGTTATGTTCCGTTATGCATATTATGTCGACTAATTTATTTTTCTGTTTTAATACCTCAAGATTCACTGTTAGTTTATCTGCTTTGTTCATTAATCCATTAATATTCTGATGCAACAAATTAATATAATTATGGACGAAAAAATGTTTGTGTAGGGGGCGGTGAATCTGGGTCTTCTCTATTAATATTGACATTGCTATCTATCATAGGCTCAGTTTGCGTACTTGTATTAACTGCGGTTACCTTTTTTGGGCTCTCTACTTGTCTTTTCTTTAGATCTCTTAATTTACATTTATAATCAATTTGAAGTATTTCTCTTATAACTGATCTACATATTTCTGTACATATTTTATATTTGTTAGGAATATATCTACTATAACCCATGTCTATGAAAGTGACATGACTTTTGTATCTAGTACAGATAAATTTTAATTCATGGTTTAATTTTTTTTCATTAAGAGATCTATTGAAAGGAATCTCAGTTATAATTATATTTGTAAAGCTACAATAATTTAAAAAACTACTTAATATGAATTTAAACTCAGACGGATTATAGTCATTCATGCCACCTAAAATAATTACATAATCTCTTTTTGTTAATCTAATTAAGTCATCTTTAGCAGAGCTGAAAATGTCTCCAATAGTAGCATCTGATTTCCAGAATGAAGTGACTGCATACTCGTCTCCTATAAGGCGTTGCAGCGCTTTTCTCAGTCCAACTCCACGCTGGTCTGCCAATATGATAACTTTGCGCTTTTCTTCTTCCCGTTCCTCTATATTTGATTTAGTCGTAGTTAAGTTCTGTATATTATTATTTATACATCGATCCGACTTAGGTTCATCATCATTAGTTTCATCACTTACAATTTTAGCCACAGGAATTGAATGTTGAATAGAGCGTTCAACCCCTTGACTAACACTTCTATCAGATTCTGTACTCAATTTCGGCTCAACTGCTCTTGAAGGAGTAGACATTAAACATTTTCTGCGTGTTTTTTTATTGCCCGATTTTGGTGTTACTCGGCGAGTATTCGACTCTGCTTGACAATCATATTGCCCAATTTTTTTGTAAAGCTCTATAGTTTTATTGCTTTTGTCTAATTCCGACTTTAATATACACATTTCGCTGTTTAAATTTTCTATTTCAGCATTTGCACTTTCTAAATTTACTGTAAGCTTATGTACTTTATCTTTTAATGCAATAATTGTATCATTTTCACTTATGGATGTATTGGGCAGGCTCATAATCGTCGAATTAAACAACGACGTATCATTGGATAGATCCGTCATGGAACTACAAGGACGCAAAGGTCTTCGGGTCGTCACGTAGTTATTCTCCATCCTTAACAAATAATACTGAATATTATTTGTTGCATAAAATTAGTAGAACTTTAAACCGCCAATTTGTCTGCTTACCGACAATATCACAGAATACGCAAGAGTACTCTAGCTAATCGCGTTTGCTGCCACAGTTGATGTAACAGTAATGCAGACTTCTGCGTTCGCGGGCTGTCGCAGAGCGATACCGCACACAGCTCTTTCCAACTGCAGACACAGGCGACACAGTGTCAGTATGTTGGCCGAAATCAGTTACGTAGTCAATATTGTTTTGCTTATATTTTTTTATAGAAGTTGAATATCGATTAGAAAATATCACTATTATAACACTTGCACACTCTTCTTTGAACTATTAGCATTTAAACCGCACAAGAAATAACTTTTAACATGTTTCGTTATTAATTCTCTGAGAGCAAAAAGTAAACGTCTATTTGGTTCAAATGTCGGTCGCCTTCCGGTCGGAGAGAATTCCAGTGTTGCAGTGAGAAACTAAAACAGATTATTTAATTCTAAAATTGTTAACTAGATTTGACATAAAAAGATAAAAGATCATTTATTGTATAAAAAAATATAACAGGAAAATATGTAAACTGTAGGCTCCAAACTAGGCTAGGCCTGTATCTTGGGAGCCCAAGTACTTTTCAGAAAAAGTTGAATAATTACATAAAATTTGCTTATCTTATCTGTACGTATTAACATACACAAGATTGCTCAAATGTCATTGTAGTAGCTGCAGTATTGTAATTAGTAATTAGTTTTCTATTTTAATAAAGGCATCGGCCCTGTAAAAAAACATATAAGTTTAGGTCATTGAATTACATTATACATTTATTCATTAATATATGTAATACTAGCTGCGCCCCGCCGTTTCACCGGCGTGCACGGGGATATCCGTGGATATCCGTTATCTGTGGGATAACTGAGTTAACGAGAAAAACATTTTCTCGTTAACTCAGTTATCCCACGGAAACCATACTTTTTCCACGATAAAAAGTAGCCTATATCCTTCTCCAAGGTCTGATCTATCTTTATCCCAAATTGTATCAAAATTGGTCAAGACGTTCACACGTGATGCCGTGACCAAGGGAAGTAGCGATTCATTTTTATATTTATAATAATATTTTATTTTATTTTATTTTATTTTAAAAATTTTTGGGAAATTAACAGCTAGCCGATAAAACGTGGTAACTAAACATTCACTGAAGGCCAATTATAAACTTCCACAAATAGCCAAATTAATAATGAATAACAAAACAAAAGTTAATGGACGACATCTAGATGTGTTGAGGAAATATATATACAGATACTACTATACTATGCCACTATACCAGAGACACTATACCAGAGTTTACACGAAATATATATAATTACAAATACAAATTAAGATAAGTTATCAATACATAGACATATTTAGCTTTCAAAAAACTTACAACTAAGTGCATGTTTCAATGTTGCAGAAGTAGTGTGAAACATATCAATATCGAGTTTATTGGATAATTCGTTAAAGCATTTGCACGCCCGAATGAAGAACGAATTCTGCCTGTAGTTAGTCTTTGCAAACGGTACGTCGAGTAGCTTTGGATTCCTATAGATCCTATCAGTAGTGCGGAGTCCGAGGTGACTAAGTAGATCCGAGCAGTCAACTAAACCATTCGCTATTCCCAAGATATACGTGAGATCAGCCATGCTTCTCCTCACACGAAGTGGTAGAAAATGAAATTTGCGACATCTCGCGTTATAATCCGGTAAAAAGATTTTTGATCGGAATTGTAAATAGCGTAGGAACCTTTTCTGTATGCCTTCTATGCGGGATACATATATATCGTATGTGGGATTCCATACCTGCGAAGCAAATTCCATGTGGCTGCGCACATAGGCACAGTACAAGATTTTAAATGTTTTGATGCTGCTAAATTCTGAAGACATTCTTATTACAAAGCCCAATGCTTTAGATGCTTTGTTAACGACAGCTTGGATATGATCATCAAACAATAGCTTACTGTCAAAAATAACTCCTAAATCTTTTATTTTGTTGACTCTGGTTAAAAGACTGCCTTGTATTGAGTAATCGAAAGAGAAGTAATTGGATTTACGCGTAAATGAACAGACATAACATTTAGATATATTCAGGTGTAGTTTGTTGAGAATGCAATAGTTCTGAAATCTAATAAGGTCATTCTGAAGACTGATGGCGTCATCAGGTCTGCTCACAGGATGAAGGATTTTCATATCATCTGCATAGAGTAAGATCTTGGCACTTTCAAAGCACGAAGAGATGTCATTTACAAAAATTGTGAATAGTAATGGACCGAGTAACGATCCCTGCGGAACGCCGGAAGGTATATTCATTGGAGAAGATGAGTATCCACTCAGTACGACAGTTTGACAGCGATTATGAATGTATGATGAGAACCATCTGAATAAGTTACCTCTTATGCCCATTTTCAGAAGCTTATCTAAAAGAATTAAGTGGTCTATGCGATCAAAGCATTTACTGAAATCAGTGTAGACGACGTCTACTTGAGACGGCTCGGACATAAAACGAGATAAGAACTCACTACATAATAATAGGTTCGACGTAGTGGACCTGCCTCTTAAAAATCCATGCTGGTTGGGGTCAAGACTATGTTTGAGTGAGGGATAAAGTTGAGCATATACAATTTTTTCTAAGATCTTAGCAAATAGACATAATTTTGAGATAGGCCTATAGTTTTCTACGTTACTTTTGGGCCCCGTTTTGTGTATTGGTGTGATATAAGCGGATTTCCAAACTTCAGGCACCACGCCTTCGTTCAATGATCGCCGGAATAAAATGGAAATAGGGATTGTTAGACTACTAGCGCAATTAATAATAAAAGTAGCGGGAATATTGTCAGGCCCTGCTGACTTATTCCGATCCAGTGATTTCAACAACTTAAACACGTTACTCTCCAATACTTCGATGTTACAAATATCGGCTGTCGAGGGACGCAATTCAAGAGAATCAGTTTCATTTGCGAGGTCTGATCGCATGTCAACGCACTCGTCCCCGAGGAAGGTGGAATGAAAATACTCTCCAAACATATTGCATATTTCACTACCAACGTCGGACGAGCGGCTACCATAATGAAGCACAGACGGGTAAGTATTCGATTTGTTCTTACTTTTTATATAAGACCAAAACGCACGCGGGTTTTCTCTAATACGGCTTTCAATGTTACTTATGTACGTGTTGAACATATCCGATTCCATAACTCGAGCACGCTCTCTCAGCATCAAGAACATGTTTTGATCGTAAGTATTACCGTAGGTTTTGAATTTCGTGTGATACTTGTGTTTTTCTTTCAGTAGTTTAATTAAGGGCTTTTTGTACCAAAGTGGATATTTACGGGACGGAATAACGGTTTTAGACTTTACGTAACTATTACGTAATGCATAAAGAATAGTATAGAATAAGGAGACCGCATCGTTGACACTTCCGCTGCCTAATTCCGTGTGCCAGTCATGACTATCGAGTTCATTACTAATGGAGCTATAGTCGGCACTTTGATATAAAAATGTTGTATACGGAAGCGGTTTAATTGTGTGAAGATAAACAAAATCGGCCGTAACTACTAAAGATTTATGGTGTAGATCTTCACTAATTAGAGGTGATACACAGCTTTCGACAGTTATATTATTGTTAGAAAATATTAAGTCCAACACACGATCATTGCAATTAGAAAATGAGTTGTATTGTAGCAAATTACACGTATTCATGTTGTCGAATACTTCGTATTGGTGCGAGCCTTGGATATTGCTCGGAGTGAGTGAAATACCATCATCACTCATTGTCCACGTAATATATGGTAAGTTAAAGTCACCTAAGACTATAACCTTGTCTGAGGGATTGTTCAAAATAACGTTGGTTAAATTATGCACAAAATTAGACCGCTGTAAATTTATGGAATTACCTTCGTTTTGGTTACAAATGTAAACAGTACAAATATGCATTTTATAATTCATGCGAGGCTTGCGATTTTGAAGTGTCAATGTGACCCACAGATCCTCGGCAGAAGATGACCACTCGTTACGAAGCTCGGCCGCCAAATTACGACGCACAGCCGTTAAGACACCTCCGCCAAAGCTCTGATTTGTTTTATCATAATTACGGTCATTTCTCCAGACTAAAAATCGATCATCAAACAGTTCACGGCTATCAATACTGTCATTGAGCCACGTTTCCGTGAGGCAAATTACGTCATATGAGCTAAGGTTAATGTTTCTGTAGAAATCCAACGTTTTAGTACGTAAGCCACGGACATTTTGGTAATATATACTAATCGGCATCATTATTAACAGAATGGTTATTTAGTTTTTGTATAAACAAGGAATATTGTAAAAGTATAGGCAGATTACTTGACTTCAATATCTGAGTCATAATGAACGTGTTCGTAGAATCAGTCGCACAATAAACGAAACATAGAAAGCAATAGCGAATGGTCAGCTGACTGTCGGGCGGCAGCAGCGATAACAAAACAATGCGAGCGCGCATAGCAGCTACACTACAATAATAATCATGTTCGAAACTGGTATACGAGTCAGGGGTTAGCAACATTTGGAAGTTTTGAGGTATTAAAGTTAAATAACTATTAAATTTGTGAAAAGTCCACACACAGCACTCAGCACTAAGTTTTAGAGTTTTTTTAAATCCGAATCCGTTTTTATAGAGATTGCAGGGGAACCGGTGTTTTTCCGTACAAATATTTTGCATCCTTTGACCCATGTAAAAGCAAACCCCCGCTCTTTGGCTAAGGTTTTCGTTTTACTTAGAAGTATTTTATTCTCGAGTGTAAGGTGGTCATTTACAAATATTTTATTGCCACCAGGTAGGCCAAGATCTCCAGCAACTGTGGTAAGTTTTTTGGCTGCGGTTACGAAGTCCTCCTTTATATATCTGTTATGTACCGCTACCACTATGCTTTTATTAGTCTTGTCGTTTCGCATGGGAACTCTGGCAATGTAGTTTATATTTTCTTTGGGTATTGTGCAGTTGATGTGCCTGCCAATCTTCCCGATGATGTCGAATAAGTTCTCGGTGCTGGTGAGCGGAACTCCTTTAATTTCAATATTGTTTAGGCGTGATCTCTGATCATTCTCACGAATCTGCGACTCTAAGCTATGAACTCGAAGCTGGAGATTTTCGACATCATTTTTGGTGTTCTTGAGAGATTATACTGAACGGAAAAAAAGGGATACCAATTTTTATTAATTATCATTTTATTTATAAACTAAGAGTCCGTCCTGGCTTCCCACGGTTCCATGATTGAATAGAATAGAATAGAATAGAATAGATTGAAGTGTTTAGTAAGTTTTTTATATGTAGTCTATGTTACTCAGGAATAATGTAGAATTCTAATGGTAAAGGATTTTTTAAATCGGTCCAGTAGTTTATGAGTTTATTCGTTACCAACAATATACGCTACTTCAATTATCCCACGGGAACTATACTTTTTCCGGGATAAAAGTGGCGTAGCCTTTTGAGCGTGACAAAGTAACAAACATACATACAAACTTTCGCCTTTGTAATATTAGTAGGATAGGATAAGTGTAGATGTAGATTTAAAAAAAAATGACAGATCTTCTGTTCTATATGTCAGGTATATTTAGTAAAATATTTTGATATTGCTCCATTTTAGGATCATACAACCTCAACAGGGTCTTTACTAAATTGTAAACTTTTACAGTGAAACATCGCACATCCCATGAAAGCCGAATCATGCTGAGAAGGTCTGACCAAAGACCTTTAGCTCGCGCAAGAAGACGGACCCTCCGAATGACGGTCACTATAGTGACTGTGTTTGCTTGCTGTTGGCTTCCTTATGCAACAATGACTCTATGGTAAGCTAATCTAGATCATAATTAATAACAATTATAAGCTAACATTGGTCAAATTTGCCTGAACACACACCGACACACTATGGTTATAATTTTTCAAACTTGTGCGACTTGATTACGGTGTACCTACGTGGAAAGCTCAAGCATTTGGTGGGAATCGAACCAATGTCCGTCTGTTTGACAGCTGACGCTCCCACTGCTGTGGCTGAGTTATCATCGAACGCTTTGAATGTCTGTCATAACAAGTTGCACTTTAGTAGCTCTGTGCATTTGCTATTGGCCGTCTTATGCAATGATGACTTGTAGATTATGGAAAGCCTCATGAGGTAATAATTAGTGATTATAAGGTACTTACACGATCATAGTTTCAGAACGGTACTCTTAATGACGGACACTATAATGACTGTTTTTGCTTGCCTATGACTTGTGAAAAGCTTTTTGAAGTATTAATTGGTACAATGTTATACAGGCATTATTATTATATTATTACAAGGCAAGGGCTGGATGCGGGCCGCTTCCAACAGGTCCTTGTGGAAATCAATGGGGGAGGCATATGTCCAGCAGTGGACGTCCTATGGCTGATATTATGATGTTGATGATGATGACAATGTTATCTCTACTAGTTCTTGCTGAATTATCTGCGTTAATTACGACAGCTAGCAAAAGTGTCCATGGTAGGTTATAGATAAGGGATTTATACGAAATCAATAATTGCTCGGATGCGGAAGCGGGCCGCTTCCAACCGGTCCATGTGGAAATCTATGGGGGAGGCCTATATCCAGCAGTGGACGTCCTATGGCTGAGATGATGATGATGATGAATAATTGCTCGTGGCAGCGAAGAGGTTCAGCTCTACAGAGAGTACTTTCTAATAGGACCCAAATTCGTTTGACGGGGAAATGTAAAAGCGAATTTGTAATCGGTTACAAAGTCTCTTTATGGTTACGTCACGAATACAGTGCCTTCGTAGCTGTCTAATGTAAAAATGACGTATAGATAGATAGGTTGACAATACTACACGCTGTTTTTTGTTGACCTCGGTGGTACTGTGGCACGATCTATGTCACCGATTATTCGGACCCGCGCCGCCATCTCAATGCTCTCTTTGCCGCCAATACTGATTGTGTTTGTTGTGGAGTTGTTATGTTTGACAAGTGGAAATGTATTTTAAGCGTTCTTTTGCTACAATTTAATAATAGAAGAATTTAATAATTTAGTGTTATGTGTAGCACTTAGAAGTGTCTTATCAGTCCTAATTAAGAGAGACGCCTCGTAGAAATACAGTAAAGGAACGGTGAAAATCTTAATGATTTTAAAGTAGGGGTGCATGATCTCTGGTGCAGTCCGCATATTGACCTAATGCATTATTCTGTGCTCTTAATTTTCTTCTTTCTCAGCAACGTTGTCCAGAAGATGGTTAATATCTTGATAATAATGTTAATATCTTGATAATAATGTTAACTCTTGTATAGGTGTCTTGTTGGTGAAACCACCTAAGGTATTTGATTACCTGTCTTTATCTGGCAACATTTCATCTGACGGTTCTCAGTCTCATAACTTCAACCCATTCAATTTATCTCGATCAGTCGGAAATCCGTTGTAAATATGATTTCGAAAACTAATAAAATTCTTCCATTCGTGATATCGAACAACACGAGATAATTTGTCAAGGCGGAACAAATAAATCGATAATGATATGGTAATTTCCGATAACAGACTTAATCCTAAATACAAACGGAGAGAAAGCCGTATCATCTCTCATTTCGTATTATATACCTAAAGAAATGGACCGTAAATAATATCATTAATTTCTTGAGACGAGTTAAATTAATGGGTTTCTACGTAATTTGAGAAAAGGTTGGCCTATTTTTTTAAATATAAAAGGGAAATTCGCTCATAGTGACACTAGTAATCACTGACTCCTACGACATAATTTACGGCTTAATTTTGGTGAAGAATAGACCCAATTAAGCATCTTTACAGCATTATATTATATTTATATTTGTGCCGTGGTGGTACCGGCCGTGTCGTGGTGGTACCGGTGTGCCGGCCTAGAATAGTACTTCTCCCATCTTTTCACGCGAGTGCCGTAGGAGTCGGCTAAGGGACCACGTACCAGAAGGTGGGCAGCAGCGCCTTCTGAGGATCTGAAACCATACTGCGCTCGCTAACCCGTATGCCAAGCATGGCGAGTATTGGCAAATCCCCCCTATATGGGGGAGGCATATGTCCAGCTGTGGACGTCTTATGGCTGGGACGAAAGGATTATATTTATTAACAACTAAACAAAAACAATGATAAAAATTATCCTAATAATATTATAAATGCAAAAGTATGTATGTATGTGTGTATGTTTGTTACTTCATCACGCTCAAACGGCTACACTGATTTAACTTACATTTAGTATAGAGTTAGTATAAGCACTGAATAAATACATAGGCTACTTTTATCCCGGAAAAAATATAGTTCCCGCGGGATAATCGAGGTAGCAGGCAAACCGTAAACCACGCGGGTGAATCCGCGGGTCGCTACTAGTATGTTATGTATTCATTTTTTAACTATATATTTAACATTAAACATAATTCTATGTATCGAAAAACAATGGGGAAAAAAAGTAGCCGATCCTTTTTAGGACTCTGTTAACTCTCTTTTTGAAGAATCCTATATTGTAGCTACTTGCGAATACCGAGGGATGAAGCTCGTTACACATTTTGCAGGTGTAAGTCAAAAACGATTGATAGGATCGCATCTTCTGAATCTAAATCTCCCTTGGTATTCCTTAGCCTTAGTAGCTACATTATGGAATTATTGAAATGGGGAGTAAAACTTTCTGCACTTACACACTTACACTAATCGCACAAACGTTTGCCTCTGCTGGGATCCGAACCCAGGGTCCTAGAGACACAGAAGTCATGTCACTGACCACTGAGCCACGGATTCAGTGGTAAACAAAATTGAATTATTTGGATTTATATTTATACTAATGAAATACAAAAGAGCAGGATAAAGCCATACGAAGTCTTTTATCATATTTCAAAAAGGAATATCAAGGCTATTAAAGTACATTTATTTTCACTTAAAAGGCGCTGAAATACGAATAAGTAACAACACTTTTTAAGTATTAAGCAATACCTACTTCTGTTAGGCGTTTTTGCTTTTTCACTTAATAAGGTTGACAATAAAAATTCAAAAGTATAACAAAAAAAAATTGGTTGTCTGTAAAGTCGGTTTACGGACGATAGATTTACGTGATAACGTCATAATCATTTATGACTTTGACTTTGATTATTTTATGTTATGCGGAACGTTACTATTTTTCATGAGTGTTGCTGGTATTCATCAATTTATAAAACGTTATCACGTCAAAAAATAAACAAAGCATCTATACCATTGTAAAACAAAACATAGGGTACCCATTGTATTAGATTATTGTTGCATAGAACAGTCTGCACAATCCGTCAGTATCTGTGTTAATTATTTTTTTTATCCCACTCAGACCTCCTAACTAGGATTCCCTGTGTCGCGGGAGGCATGGGCACACACAATCACAACACTAAAGCAACCAAGACCCAGGACAAACACATATACACACTTTCATCGCACAAAATATTTGTCCCTGCCGGGATTCGAACCCAGGGTCCCGGAGACACAGAAGTCATGTCACTGACACTGACCACTGCGCCACGGCGACCGTCGAATGAATGTGAATACTGCCACCAGCATTACTCTACTTCGCACACACCACTAGGACTTAGCCCTGAATCCCTTCCCCACAGGAAAGGGTTTCAAGCCTAGCCCTAGCCAAACAATAATTGAAACACACATTAACATTTCCTATTCTGATAACGGTCTACTCCGGCCCCAGATTCAGCTTGCAAAACCTAAGTCAAATCCATGCGTTACATTTAACGCTAACTATTCTTTTTGAATATCTAACACGCTCTCACATATATTATAAAAGAATATTAAATTAATTAAAGCTCATTTTCCTCCTTTCCCCAAGAAGAAATTTAATGTAGCTTTATTCTGTTTTCCACTCTATAAATCACAGATAAAGTGTATTAAACGAACAATATTCGAAAGCATGAAACATTTTCAATGCTTCTGGAAATATCTACGTATAAATAGCTTCATAAATTACGTAAATAGCCTTTATTCCCGTTTTATATCTAAAACAAACAATTGTTTGGCCGGAGACGATTTAAAGAGTAATGGCTCCCATACCGCCTACGCCGAAATGAAGTAAAAAATTGTAAACCTATTTACTAACTAAAGACTTAATTTGAATAAACTCGGAGATTCAGATATGAGATCTGTAAAATAACGAAAGTCACCGATATAGGCCAGTGTATTAGCAAGTTGAAGTTGCAGTGGGCAGGGCACACAGCTCGGAGAACTGATGCCCCTAGGGGTCCAAAGGTTCTTGAATGAAGACAACGGACCATCAAACGCAGAATAAGACGCCGACAAGGTGGACAGGCGACCTGATTAAGATCGCAGAAAATGGTTGGATGTGGGCCGCTTCCAACCGGTCCTTGTGAAAATCAATAGGGGAGACATGTCTAGCAGTAGACCTAGGTACTATGGCTAAGATGATGATGAAGCTCAACCAGATCTGACTGACAGTTAGTATCATGTTCAAATGAGCGTTTCCTTGCTGTCACGTAAAATTGGTGCGGATATATTAAGATCTGATTCTGTACCACAGATTGATAATAAAACGTTTCGGAATAGTTCATATGTTATGGCTCTTTATGTCTAAAATAGATTACCTACTGAAATAAATGAGCTGTTCCGGCGTAAATTGAAATCATGGCTTGTCTCCAAAACCTTTTAAAATATGAAATAATTCTTTAATGATTATTCTCGATGCAACTGTAATTTCTGTAATTGTCAGTAAATATTAATAAGTATACTAATGTGTGTAAAATTTATAATATTTATAAGTATGAATTATAATACTTATATACCATTACTGAATGCTCAAACTGGGCAGACTGTTGAAACCATTTTAAATTGTAACATCTTTATTATATTATCTCACACAGTTGTTTAGTAAATATTTCTGATTTCTGTTTTCTGGGTTGTAGTGTTTTGTCGTTGCCTAAGGATAACATTCGTTAGGCAATGTAAAAAAGACATTCTGAAAACTACAACGTTTTAATTTTTGTGGCATATACGCCAACTCACATTGGCCATCATGGTACGTTGTGGTGAAAAATAAATTTTGTGCAGAAGGGCCATCAAAAAGGACAGAATGGGCCATTTATGTTATTACGTTCATTGTTATGACAAGAGCCGTGTCTTCCAAAAATTGAAATTATCTACACTTCACATTTCCAGAATCTGGATGTTTTCGGGCATCGAAAGACTCCGTTGATAGTATCATAAGTGGCTATCTGAGTACTAATGTGAGTCCCGCGCGTCTGAAACGTACACTCCGAACGAAGTTGGGTCACCCAAATGCTTGCAATTAGGGTACTCATAGTTTTAGTAGTTTTTAGCGGTTTTAGTAACAAATTAAAGACTTTTATTCGTTCAACTTTATGTCTGTATCTACAATTCATAATTATGCTTGAGGTATATTTAAAATCTCATTTTCATTGGTAGATCAGATGTGATCTTACTTTGATACACTTTGTTCTTTTAGGAGAATATGATGGATGAGATAATGAAGGTAGGTTTTTTATGTTCTATTTTTTCATTTTAAAAGGATAGTATTAATTAATATTAGCATTAACTTCTAATATCGTTATTTTATTGTATTCTATTTCAATCATATGTTATCTATTGGGATACATCAATACTTTCAAAAGGTGTCATATCCGTTGTTTTGGTTGCACGTACATTATGCGACTGAAAAGGGTGCAGAGAAATTGTAATATTATTGAACATTATGGACCCAGGATTTAAGGCTTGCTAATCCATTTGCTAAATAGACAATTTAAAGTCTTTTCAGCTTATTTTCTTTAAAGTCCTACATGTCTAAAAATTTAATAAAAGTACCAATTATGAGAACAATCCATGAACATTGATTCTGATTGAACAAAAGTTAATTTGTAAGTGAAAAAATATTTTTGAGCGCCCATAATATATTACCTTAATCAAAATTTCTCTTACACCAGAAGAAAGGAAATTAAAAAGTGTAAGAACGTGATTAGTTACTTTTTTAAGCCCGTATGCCATCTGTAAAGTACTTTGTAATAGTTTTAATCTACACGAATCAGGATTTGTCCTGCTCTCTCCAGCACACTTGATCGAGCCTCTGTAATGTCATCGGCACCTTTTCAATTTATCAATCTACATATTGTCTAATATTTAAATCATTATTATAACAGATGAGGGTATATATTTCTGAAGCCGTATCTTAGACTATTAGAAGTTTCAAAGCATCTTTGACTTAATGATGTTTTTTTTCCTATGGCTTCCTTACAATTTGAACACTCATTATTTATCTGTATATTGATATTTGTTGACCATATACGTACCTTTTCAAGAATTTGTTAACCCATTATGGATATTTTTAAAGAAAATCCAGCCAACTTTTAAAAATATATCAATAATATCAGTGTATTCTGCTATGCACTTTACTACTACTTTTCCATAAAGCGTACACATTTAGAATTCAGACAGTATATACTTTTAATGATCTGCTGGCCATAACACCTTTGGAAGTTATAGTGGCAGTATTGCTGTGTACTGGCAATAAAACCGGGCCGATTCAACAGTGATGTTAATAAAGATAGATACGGTGCTCTCTAAGATCACGATACTAAAAACTTTACTAGATTCAATTAGAGGCAAACACCCACACAACAGCTAGTTTTACAAGAGCTATTTGTGCATCTTGAATGCACAGGACGGCACCGTTTATGCCTAATGATAAAAATAATATTTAGTGAAGACCATACATGCTGTCGGCCGGCTTAAGGCTTAAGCAATTTGGGCGCATGAACCTAAGTTGTGCGGTCCTCTCTAAAGCGAATGCCCTATCCCCAGTTTTTAATAATACTGTGAGTAAATTTTATTTTGATTGTTGTTCTTTTTTTTTCTTCTTGAAGTGCCTCTCCAACTAGTGAAGGTTGACAGTCAGCTGACCATACCTCAGTTTTTCCCGGGCCAGGTGGAACCACTCAGCGGAATCGCAATTCCAGTAAATTTTTGGATGTAAAACAGGTCTCGGTGAAGGATTATGTTATCACAATTAAAAGTTATCCCATTTCCAGGTATATGGTGGATCGCAAGTCAGCAGTGCACGTATCAGCGAGTCTCCAAGACCTGTTCTTTTTGATGGCTGTCTCCAACTCCTGCATGGACCCGCTAGTCTACGGCTCGTACGCAGTAGACCCGCGGACGTTTACCAGGACGTTTAGAAAAATCTTCAGCACACATACCAAACCCAGTGACGTACCTGGTAAGGAACCAAATAGAAATATATTTAAAAAAACTTACCGCTTTCTCTACTCTGCTGTAAACAATTAAATTGTGATCTAAGAAACCGACTAAGACTTACTTAGTAAATACTGGAAAATTACTCTCCGAGCTTCTAACTTATTTGCAGTTCTTCATCTGAGAGTTATGATCGTGCCAGGCGGCGGGCGCAAACCTCGCCACGTAAGTCAAATTATCACAGTGCGCACTGTCACAAGTGGCAGTTCGCACTGCGATAATTTGACTGATGCAGCGCAGCCGTCTCTAATAGTAGGATGTGAAAGGTGCATTACAGTACCCGTAACATTACAGTTTTAATATTTGGTGAACTTGTACAATGCATGTGAACAATTATTATACTTACTTTTTTTAACGATCTTTAGCACGAAAACATGTGAATTTTACTCAGTGCAAAATTGATGCCAGGAAATAGTGCTCAATTCTCTATTTTTGTAATTAAAACGCACGCTGCTCACCGGTGAAATGCTCCATGTTGACTACATTTCAGAGAAACAAGCTACTTAACCCACTCTACCCGCGCCTCGCTCTCGTCTGCCTGTCACGAGTCATGTGGTTTTGAAATTCGTATGCCTTTCTGGCCCATCCTGCACTATAATCATCCCTCCAGAGCTGATAATAAATTATCAATGGGGTTTCAACATTTTTGAAAAAAAATCAAATTGTTGAAGCCTTATTACGTCCTATTATGGGGCCATTATCTCAACCATAGAGAGTCTAATATTAGGGCCTCCCATACTGATCACCACAAGGACCGGATGGAAGCAGCCCGTTTTCAACCGGTCCTTGCCGACTTTCAGTTCAATCCGTTTAATTAGAACTATGTATTGATATATTAGTCAGTCGATCAATCAATCAGTCAGTCATGGTTATATCTATCAGTGCTCTTTTTTATTCAAAAGTGTTCAAGCTAAATTATATTAAATACTCGTTTGTCATGGTACTCCCTTATTCGTTTTATTTAAGCTAAGTTGAGTAAATTGCTTTTATTGCGACTTAAATTTGTTCCCAGACGTTAATGTCTGTGCAATTTAATTGTCGAACAATTATTAAACTGGGGAAGCGCCTGCTCTGAAACTTTGGTATATGACAATAATAATACAATCATTTATTCAAATCTCACAACATATGGTTTGTTGTATGTATTGCTTCCGGGTGGCGACAAGAGCGTAGAAGAGCTCTCCTTCTACGCTCTTGTCGCCGCCCGGACCTGAACCACTGAAGATGTCGACCGCAGTGATCGACGAAACGTCTAGAACACAAGTTTTATCTAGACCAGGGCCAAACAGCCCGGAAGCAATACATACAACATGCAACACCGGCCGTGAAAGCCTTAGAGCTTACATTTACAACATATGGTTTGGTTTTTTGATTTAAATATGTGCATGACTACAATCGAAGCCATATCGTAACTTTTTTACTTTTCCAACCTTTTTAATATATAGTAAACTGAACTGTATCAAATTAAGCTCATATTAATAACTTAGAAAGCTAAACTAGGTATCTGTTAGTCGGTTATTAGGAACCTGTAAAGTGTCATCTTTTTATCTGTAGGTCTCTCAAGGCCCATTTTTTTAGGAACCTTAGAAGGTGTCCGTAGAAATTAATGTTAACTACTGAAACATTTAATTTCTTAGAACAGTAAATGAATCAAAACTCTAAGTCCACGCAATAAAAAAATATACTAACCTTTTCCCTAGAAAGTTCCAAATACCTACGAGATTATTTTATCTGAATCGCGTATTTTTATTAAAGAATTGATTTAATAACTCTGCACTTAAAATTAGATGGTACTTAAAATTAAATGGATTTGTATTTAACAAAATTAAATCTGTCGAATAAAACCATTTTACACACAAAAAAATTACATACATCATGTTATTTTTTTGTTTGTAAAATGGATTTTAAATAGGTTAAAAAAATATTGTTTATTGTAATTGTATGTGTTTTTATGTAATTTCAACATTAATTCACAATTATAATCAAAATTATCTTAGATACTCACCAATTTCAATTTTAGAATCCCGATTTTCTTTCTCTATACAATTTAAATATTTATCATAAGTTTCTCTATGTTATCTGATTTAATTTAATCTTTTTACGTCTAATACAGGACTGACTAATACGACACACAATTGTCTTGGCTGAGTCACGAAAATGTTGTACAAAACAATACTGAGTAGGAAAATAAATCAAAACAAAGCTTCTCCTGTGGAAATTACAAAGTTCGCAAGTAATTCTAAGCTCTATTTTCGTATATTTTAAAAGGACAAATTAACTTGCTTTGTATCGTCAAACAGGAAACTGTTTCTTCGTTCCGTCAATTTCCTGATGTTATTAGGACTTTAATTTTTGATTGTTATAGCAATTAAATAATGGTGCTGTTATTGTGTATGTCCATGCCTATCGCGACACAGGGAATCCTAGTGCGGGAGTTTTAGGGGCATAATAAATAGTTGTTATGTTGCATTCCTGAAATATTGTGAAAGAGATATAAGGTAAGACGCATTTAATAACATTCTTTATCTATGGAATTCTACTGTACGGAGTGTACATCACTGAACTCTTCCTAAACGGCTGGACCGATTTGAATGTTTTTTTTTGTATTCGTTTGGGTGGCGCCTTGGATGGCTTCGATTCACAAATCAGCCTAGCAGATGGCGCTGCAGTCGGTAGTAATTTATGATGATTGCCGAAGTGAGTTATACAAAATTGTATATTGTTATAAAATGATTTAAAAAGTAAAAAATGTATGGAAGTTATACACCCATTATCTAGACAACTGTTTAAAACTTCGATATCGAGTACCCACGTTAGAAGGGTACTCGACATCAAAAACGAACACTATATTAAAAGGGTTTAAAAGGGTAATTATCGATTAAGGGAGGAGGTGAACCACCACCCCCTCTTCTCCCGGACGCAGATTCTACCAAACTCAACCGAACCAACTTAACTATACGTGCGAGTTTCCGACAAAACTCTAGCAGGAACGCTATCATTATCTCAGCCATAGGACTTCCACTGCTGGACATATGCCTCTCCCATTGATTTCCACAAGGACCGGTTGGAAGCGGCCCGCATCAAGCCAAGCAAACTTAGTCATTCCATCTGTCCACTTTGTCGGTTGCCGATATGATCGCTATGACGCTACAGAATTCCCTCTTTATTAATACTCTAATAGTATAGTAGGTATATATAGAAGAATTTTTATTTAAAGTATGCGAAATTCCCAAAGACAGCTGATATTTAGGAGTTATAATCATGACTTGATCGGAAATTATGCGATGTTAATTTCAAATAAAGTTATTAATTAAAATAGCTATAAATATATTACACTATTTGAACTGGCAAACATTGTTCTGCCATGTAAATTATCGAAATTTTAAGTGATACGATACTTCACTTAAATTACTTCGCGTCAATCATCGACGGTGCCGTGGTGGTACCGGCCTAGAATAGTACTTCACCATCTCTTCCCGTGGGTGTCGTAAGAGTCGGCTAAGGGATCACGCAAGGTGGGCAGCAGCGCCTTCTCAGGATAGTAAAACCATACTGCGCTCGCCAACCCGCCTGCCAAGCGTGGCGAGTACTGGTAAATCCCCCCTATATGGAGAGGCATATGTCCAGCAGTGGACATCCTATGGTTGCGATGAATGAATCATCGACGGTTAAATTATTTGGATATTGGTTCATACAAAAATCGCGATAAAAAATGGAGGGAAGGGATTAAAAGGGTGAAAAATACGAAAAACGACCTACTCGATATATGAAAAAAAAATCAGGCAAGACGTTTCGGAGGAGCTCGATAACAAACACTGGGACACGATATTTTTTTATATTAGATAAGATATAGTCGACTTGAGTCTGAAAACTATCGCGAGTTTCTTCCATAATTGTAAAGTAACAAACCGACTAGGACTCACGTGGTAAACACTGGAAAATTACTCTCCGAGCAGTTACGTGCTGAGGCTCGCGCTCGCCGCCTGGCACGATCATAACTCCCAGATGAAGAAATGCAAATAAGTTCGAAACTGGTCGGAGAGTAATTTTCCAGTGTTTACCACGTGAGTCCTAGTCGGTTTGTTACATTACAAATATAGTCGACTGTTTTGAAAAATACTTCACCGTGAATAAGACTATTGATGAAAAGAATATTAGATTATCGAAGATACTTTTCAGAAAAGGAAGTGCACGATTCGTATATTCTTTCGAATAAGAGGCACATCCATCAATGTATTGACAGATTTTCAAGCGACAGTGACTAAAGAATTATTATATTGATACTTTGTCATATACGAAAAGAAAGAGGAATATTTTTGAAGTGAAAAATTCTTTAGAGGCGTTGTGTACTTTTGTATGAGGAAATGTTAAGCTCGCGTCAGGGGCGTGACGTCATCGAATTCGTAAGACGGAGAGAGCGTAGAGATATTTAAATTAAATTGTGTTACGGATAAGGGACATTTTCGTTTGTTGGTAGGTATAATACGACCTTTTTTAAGCAGACCGCGCTCACCTCGCTCGCCCGTTTAACATGTTGATTTTGACTTCATTCTATTGTATGCTTTATGGCCCTAACTATAGTATTTAATGTGTAGGTACATAAAATCAATAAATTTACATACCTATTGTCATTTTTGTGTACGATAGGGCAATAAATGAATATTGTATTTTACCACATAAATCCAAGTTTTCACTTCTGCCCGCACTCTCGGACCGTAACCCGTTTTTTTTATACCAACGACAAGGACTGATAAAATCGTGATTGGATCATGCAATATGTGATGTAAGTACATAATTTGTATGATCGAACCATCATTTTTGTTAAATGATTCTGTTCAAACAATAATCAAATCAAAAATATGTTTATTCAGACAATACAACCCATATGTTAGTAAACTTAGTAAAGTTTAATATGTTAGTAAATATTTTTACTTTTTCTCTGACCAACACCCCAACAAAATATCATATTTATTAGCGAATCTAGCTAGAGAGAGAGCTAGACTGCAGAAGCGAGACAGCACCATCAGCATACGAAACCCGTTGTGGGCGCTGAACACGCAAGGCGCTGAAAGCTCTCTGCGTAGGCATAGGTACGCCACAAGTATATACTTCTTGTGTTCGTGTATATTTTTATTAAAACGGGGAAACATTTTGATTGACGATACAAAGTTTAAAAATGACTCTGAAATAAGCTTGAGAAGGAATCCTTCCCGCCACGCACTTCGCAAGTTCCAGTTTAGTTAGTAATATATATATATATATATATTTAAATACAAGTAATATAAACATGTAGATAAATGTGTACCTCTAATATAAAAAACAAAACTAATGACCTGGATTATTTTGACTTATTTTTGCTGTTGTTCATTAATAAATATATAATATATTTTATATCCAAACGTCAAAATTCAAACTGACGTACTGGTTCAATCCCACCAACGTCTTGAGCTTCTGGTGAAGGTAACACCGTTATAGAATTTCCAGCATGGTTGTAGGGTACTTTTGAGTACCCACCTGGCTAGCTACCACCCATGAGCTTGATAAAACTATCTCCAAACACAGAGTGTGTTCAGGCAGCAGTCCTATAGTATATAACCTATGACTATATATATATGGAGATGTTGAAACCGCGGGGAGCAGCTTGTCACGAGATTTAAACGTAGTTTTAAACGCATTTACAAAACGTGGCAATCGCATTCAGTCCTGACACGATGGAAGAAAATACTCCCTTTTGTCTTTACCAAAACGACTATTTGAAATTCTGTTAAGGAATCTGAGACGAATCTCGGATAGCGAGCCTTTTTTGCATTCATCCAGAACCAAATTTATTGCGACAAGTTGGATACGTATTAGGTTCTGCGTCATTTATTAACACAGTTTTTGTCGCGTGAATTAGATTTGCCGATTCTAACTTTCTTACTTCAAATGTTTTGGTCGTTGTCAATGATATTATATGTTTATATGAGGTAGATGTCGCACAAGCGCGCGGAAACTGAGGCGGCAAAATTAAGTCAATTGTAGTAATTTTCATTACGACGCGTATTTCAAGCGCAAGTCTAAACATATAGCTATCCTTTTCTATATTATTTGTACCGTATTATCTGTCGCAGTGAGCATGTTTATGTCGTAAAGGAACAACATCTGAGCACCGCGCAGTATGAATATACGTCATCTTTAGTAAAATATCATTGGTCGTTGTAATATGGACTGCTTTTTTGACAGATGATGTGTATTTATTTATTTGGATCACCAACTGTACCTTATAACCAACGAACTATTACATTTTTAAAAATATAATCAAATAAGATCAAAGAGGTTACACGACTGCATTATTGGAGCAGTGGTGGTAGATACTATGGTAATGTTTGGTAATTACGGTAATGCCGTGGTGTTACCGGCCTAGAATAGTACTCCCCCATCTCTTCCCGCAGGTGCCGTAAGAGTCGGCTAAGGGATCACGTACCAGAAGGTGGCTAGCAGCGCCTTCGGAGGATAGGAAACCATACTGCGCTCGCCAACCCGCCTGCCAAGATGAGGGAGATATATGTCCTACAGCGGACGTCCCATGGCTGAGATGATGAGTTGTGCCTATGGCACATTTTAGATAAATTGTAACTTGAAATCTGTTGCGTGAAATAATCCTCTCCACTAACACAATGAGGATGTTAATTTCAATTAAGTAACTAAATACGCTCCACAGACTCATACTTTAACAATTATTGTATCTAGATTGAGTGTAAAGTGAAAACAATGTGTTCCTAATTAGGGTTGGAATGTTCTCAAATGTAATAAAGGATTCAATTTAGTTGACTATTAAACATTGTTAGTCTGTGTTATCTACGTCGTCAGTGGTATAATGATCTGTGTACGTGTTTACATTTAGAATAACCAAGTAATATTATGGACATTTGAATGTGAATCCTTATTTTATATATTATTTTTGTTTTTATCTATACACAGCGACATACACTGCTAATCTGAAAACGTCTTTGGCTGGGCCCGTGCATTATTCAGCCGTGATTTCAGGTATCTCACGGTAACCATACCTTTTCCAGGACAATAAATAAATATCCTTAATAGTTAAAAAAAAAACATATAGGATAAGTTGAAAGCGAATAGATTGGCTTGGTATGGGCATGTAATGAGGAGGGATGAAAAACATATAACAAAGAGAGTACTTAACATGAATGTGGATGGATATAGAGGTAGAGGAAGGCCGAAGAAGATATGGATAGACTGTGTGAAGAATAGAAGTTTATGAAAGGTGAGCGGTGAGCACTGAGACGACTAATGATAGAAGAGAATGGAAGAAGAAAACATGTTGTGCTGAACCCACCTAGGGTGAGATAAGGGCAAGAAGAAGAAGAAGAAGAAGAGTTAATAAAAAAAACAAAATATTTAGAATTATTATCAATTATCAATATTTATAAACTTAATACGGCGTGTTTTTGATCGGGACAACAGGTTGACTTTTAATGATAGTCTAAAGTCTAAATAGTAAAAACTGGACGGGCTCTGCCCTCTACTTCAAAAAAGATACAAGATGTAAAAAAAATATTTAATCAAGTATTTAATCCTCTATTATTCCTCTAATATTGAATGCAAATAGCATAATGAAACGACCTATATCTTCTTCTCTCAGCCATGTGCTTCCACTGCTGGACAGCGTTTGACCACTATCTCACTTGATGCATATGCATCAAGTGAGATAGTGGTCAAACGCTAGATCTATACAGTATAAAAAAAATATATACATCCCCTATATAGGGGGTGATTTGCCAATACTCGCCACGCTTGGTAGGCGGGTTGGCGAGCGCAGTATGATTTCCTATCTTCAAAAGGCGCTGCTGCCCACCTTCTGGTACGTCGACACCTATATGAAACGAGATATTTGCAATAAATGTGTTAATAAAAAAAAAATCGATTTTTTTACCTTTGAGCTTGGACTGGCTGTAATCGCGGACACCCTGCGATACGACAAGTGTTTGGGTGTCAAAATAAATAAATGTGAAATAAATGTCTGTGATAGAGGATTCCAAACGGGAACTACGGCACAATGTCGATGACATTACAGAAGCTCGCGGGTGTTTACAGGCAGAGAGGGCGGGACAAATCCTGGTGCGAATTAAACATTATTGATATTATTTACTTTATAGATGAACTACGGACTCTAAATAATATTATCAATCATTTTTTTAAGAATTTTTAATTAAATTTCTTCTTGTGTAAGAAACTAATCAAGCGCGTTGTTACCGCAAGTATTATCGAAATATTTTTTTTCATTAAGAAATTAATAAGTTAAAACAATATTTTGTTTAATCAGAATTTTTTCATCAGTTTTTTTTTTTTTTTGAGATTTACGTAAATAGTGTTTCTTGTGTTTCTCTACAATATGGAATTGTCTTGTAAGTGCAATTTTTGTGATTTCTTTCTTAAGACAATAAAGTTCTTATTAATTCACCTTTGCGCACGGTTCCCATGAGTGGTATTTTTTATAGTTCATTAGACATGTAGGACTTAAGGAAATAAGCTGAAAAACTCAAATTTGTCCAAACTATAGTTTTCATTTCTAAGGTGTACTATTCCAAATTTATATACAATCAATAAACCAATGTAAATATCAATTCTACTGTATTTATCTACAGCCCCGTCGGGCTTCATGCAATTATTTTCATCAGGCATTCCCCGGCTGAGTAACCATATTTTGTGTGATGATATTTTAATTATAGCACTTTAGTTATCGGAACATATTTTATTTATTTATTATTAGGAAGACTATCGACATATAACTTGACTTAGGTACAAATTATTATTACTATTATAATATTATACAATTATTAGGTATAATATTATATTAATACCCGAATACCCGCCTGGCTAGCGGCTAAGCACATAGTGTGTTCAGGCAGCAGGCCTTGAGAGCCAGTGAGCATTCTAAGTCTAGCATGATAACATCTTCGACCACATCTTCACTGACCATCAAGTGAGATAGTGGTCAAACGTTAGATCTATGCAGTATAAAAAAATAAAAAATATACTAATGTATGTAAATTAGTAATGAAAGTATTTATAATACTTACAGACTTATTGAATGCTCAAAGTGAGTAAGCTATGGAAACCATTTTAAATTATAACATCTATATTATATTATACGTACACAGTTAAAAACGAAGGTCTTCGAACAGTGTGTGTTACCAGTGATGACTTACGGAACCGAAACGTGGTCTCTGACTATGGGCCTTCTGAGCAGGCTCAGAGTCGCACAACGAGCTATGGAGAGGGCTATGCTCGGGGTTTCTCTACGAGATCGAATCAGAAATGAGGAGATCCGTAGAAGAACGCAAGTCACCGACATAGCCCAGCGGATTAGCAAGTTGAAGTGGCAGTGGGCAGGGCACATAGCTCGAAGAACTGATGGCCGTTGGGGCCGAAAAGTTCTAGAATGGAGACCACGGACTGGCAAGCGCAGCATAGGACGGCCACCAACAAGGTGGATAGATGACCTGACTAAGATCGCAGGCAAGGGCTGGATGCGGGCCGCTTCCAACAGGTCCTTGTGGAAATCAATGGGGGAGGCCTATGTCTAGCAGTGGACGTCCTATGGCTGAGATGATGATGATGATGATGATGTACACAGTTGTTCAATAAATATTTATGATTTCTGTCATCTTATTGTGCAATATTTTGTTACGAGTGTCTTCAAAAAATGTGTTCATTTATAAGACACAGAAGGAATAGTTCTTCACTTGTTCCTTGCCCCCTTGTACCATTTGTTCCTGCAAAATTTAACAACCCCATTTTTCCAAAACTGATTACTATTTATTTTTTAGGAAACCAATAGCGTTGACAATGATTACTTAACATTAAATATAATAAACATTTACATAAGGCCGATAACAGGTTACCCTATACTATATATGTATAGGTGTGCTCAGGTTAAGTTAAGCGTTACAATCCATGGCTGATAAAGAGCAGTTTTACAAACAAAATAAATCAAAAGATAACAAACAGTATATATAATATATAACAATAAGATTGTGTGCATGTTATGCATCCTACTATATCAATAATATCAATGCTGTAGGTATCTACAATCGATCTGCTCTGAGAGGCGATGCGTGTTATCAGCAAATCCCGTCTTCACTTAATGACAACACTGTTCTATTCAAACTTTTGTTTTTGATACTTTCAATCCAATTTGCCAACTTATTTGCTTTTAAGAGTTTTATGGTTTATTGCGTTAACATAAACTGAGGCGACTTTTTCGATTTTTATGGAAAAAAGTATTTGCATTTTCTTACTAAGTAATCATTTATATATATTAACCGTGGAGAATCCCGAGAAAATGTAGTATGTATGTATATAATGATACGAGTATGTGTACTTCAGATAATTTCAAAATTCCCTCAAATTGGATAACCATTTCTGAAAATGGATAATTTTTTGAATTTTTGGTTAGAATGGAAAATCTTGTTTAAGTTAATTTTTGTATAAAAATCTATCAGATTCAGTTCGTTAAATTTTAATAGCGCGAGAATTTAAATTTGAGTATGAAAACAATCGCCAGTTTCATCTTTTATTAATTTTATTTATTTTACAGCAAATACCACGTGATTCCTAGCCTAAGATAATATTGAATTTAAAATGTAACTGAATATTAGTATTTAATTGATATAAAGTTACATATTGTTATTAGCTTGGCAGTGTGTAATGTAAATAAATAATACTCGAGCCCTAATTCTGATTTAATCACTCAAACTAGCTAAAACTCACTAAAACTCTTCAAAATGAAATAGCTCGTATTTTATTTAGTCTAAAATTCAAATTCATATCAGCGCTATCTCTAATATTAGACGAGATTGCTGGCCAATTGCGGGTAGTTTTAGTCAGAACCAAAGAAAAGGCACATATTTATACATTATACATATTTAACTAAAAACTACCAGCTACTTTAAGAATATTTACTTTAAAAGTAGTTTTGTTATTGATAATTTATACTAATTTGGACTATACCGTAACTCGTAACCCTACACGAATTTATCTTACATATCTTATTTACCAAAATTTAGTTTAGTTTAGTTGAACAAGAGAATCACTACCATAATTATACATACATACGCCTATACGATAATGCAGTAGCGAAATATTAATATTTTTATTGTACCTGATAAAATGTTTCTTTTCTTTATTCGTCATTGTATCTTTTTTTTTCAGGACTCACTGGTCAAGATACAATTAAAGCAAAGGTTTCCGTAATGGAGACTCAGAATCCTAACAATAACGTAAGTTTTCTTTTTCACCTCGGCTTAGCATTATATAATAATGAAATAATAAAAACATAAATAGTTCAACTTCTTTAGTTCTCATGCCCATACAATACGTCTTTTTGTACATGAAAAGGGTCTTCGTCGCCTAACTCTTTATAGATTTTAAAAAAGAAACGTGGAAAACTGTCGAAAATGTGACTATTGTCAATTTCAATATTAATAAACTTTTAATTTTTTTTTTTTTTTTTTTTTAATATGGGACAACATTCACACAAGGTCTTCAGGTCCCAAACTAGGCAGAGCCTGTACTATGGTAACCCGATGACTGATATATATACTTACATACATATACACACCCAGACACAGGTCAAACAGACATGTTCATGCACACAAATGTTTGACCTGTCCGGGAATCGAACCCGGGACCAGCGGCTCAGAAGGCAGAGTGCTACCAACTGCACCAACCGGCCAGTCATGCCGGCTAGTCAGCCAACTATGACCGTTATATTAGACAAGTCAATATACATTATAATATATTTCTTTATTTTATTATTAGCATTCACACAGGTCTTCAGGTCCCAAACTAGGCAGAGCCAGTTTATGGTAACCTGATGACTGATATATATACTTATATACATATATCCACTACTAATTGTATTGTGTTAAGCAAAAATATTTTTTTAAATTGTGGTCATAGATTTTTTTCGAATATATAAGCGTATATATTTCGAATATATAAGCACAAGCCTGCTTGCTTTAAAAGTTTGTAACCCCCTCCGCTGCTGAAAAATAAAAAATATTTGAAATAACCTGTATTTTAATAGAATAATTACGATTGTGTGTAGATTTTATTAAGTTTATTGAAAATGAATAGGTATTTATCTTTTGGTAAAACGATTATGTACCGTAGGCCCTGATTTAATTTTACTGTCGAAGAATGACTTGCTGTAGTCAAGAATGCTACATGTTTTTAAACGGACATGATCACTAATACAAGAATTAAAATTACTATTGGGATACTCACATTGTATATATCCTTGTTTTTATTTTTTCTAAGTCACCTACCCAAAGAAACAGAAAATATCGAAAATTGACATTTACAATTACTCATTGTGTGTATTGAGATTAAAACAAGGTTTGAAACAAGGTTTTTGGGTCTACATCTAGACTCCGACCTAAATTGGAAGATTCACGGTGAATTTGTGCGCTCAAAACTTAGCAGCTTTTCCTACGCCCTTTATGAACTATCAAAAGTAGTAAGTATATCGGCTGTGCTTACAGCCTACCACGCATATGTAACACCCACCCTGCGATATGGAGTTATATTTTGGGGGAATTGCTCAGAACGCAATGCAATATTCAAGGCGAAAAAAAAATGCTTAAGGTCTGTATGTCACCTAAATTCGACAGATTCCTGCAAGCCATACTTCTCAAAATTTAAAGTATTGACCTTTCCATGCTTATAAATTTACGAAATTTCATTATTTGTCAGAAAAATCTGCATCTGTATGAATTTGGGAATGGTACAAAATTGAGAATGCCAAGTCACAGAACTGCATGTTTCAGAAAAGGTGTGTGTGGTATGGGTTCTAAGATATACAATCACTTACCTGAAACAATATTAAGGTCGGAGGGTGTCGAAACATTTAAAATTAAACTGATTAACTTCCTTTCTCACAGACTGTATTACAAAGTAACTGACTTTCTTAAAGACAAATTTTAAATATGAAGTTATTATGTCTTTATGTTTTAAATTATTCATGTTTTATATTTACCAGCAATATGTTAAACACTAGATAAAAGCCATTAAACTATTGTATGTTCGAATTGACATAGCTGTTGATACCCCTATAAAACTTAAGAACTGCATGTATAACACAGCTAACAATACATAAATCTGAATCTGAAACTTCAGTTTACTCGTAAACATAGCGCTATGTTTGTCACATTAGGTTTTTGTACTATATATCGATTTCTGCCCCGCATCATATTATCCATTTTATTATTTGAAATATTTTTTTCGAAAACGCATATTTAAAATGTTTCAATGCTCTTTTTTCGCGATTCGTGCCGAAATAAGATCCGAAACTTAATTGTTGTGTGAAACTTTCGTAACGAATGAAATGCCCTTAGCTGACTTTACTGAGACTTTTAAATGAGGCTTAGAGACCAGAGTACTTTGCGTTCACATCTTGGATTGTTAATTTTAACAAAGTTATAATAGTCTAAGATACGGTATAAGAAATATATACCCTCATCTGTTGTTTAAAAGTGAGAAGGATTCAATGTTGATAAAAGTAGATAGTATAGTAGCATAAATTGGACATGGGTTGCCGAGCTCAGCCCAGTACCTATACGGTTAAATAAGTCAATAATTCTTCTCTCCCTACTCATGCTTCAATCTGAACTTTTTTAAATGTAAGCACCATGACCTTGATACAGTTTTAAGTAGGCAACCTAATACTGTAGGATAGGCAAAATAGGCATTATTTAAGAAAAAAATCAGGCAAGTTAGACTGTTTAATATAAACGTTAATATTGTTGAACAGTATAGTTCAGGGATTCCGCTACATATCACAATTTACATATTATATAATCAGTGTCATAAGTACATAACAGATGAGGGTATATATTTCTTAAGCCGTATCTCGTACTATAAGCACATGTCGTGTGCTCAGGCGGTCTGAATATTGGCACAGCATATACGTATATATTCGTTAATCCGATGGCTAATAGGTACATAGGTTAGTGTTTCGCAGTGGTTTCGATGACATTACAGAGGCTCGCGGGTGTTTACAGGCAGAGAGGGCGGGACCAGTCCTGATGCATGTCTGCTTAAAATATTACAAAAATTCACTATACAGATGACATATGGGCTCAAATAAATGTAGTAATTAAATTTTTCGACTTTTTAATTTCCTTTGTATATCCGTTATTTTTTGTCGTCAATACAGTTCAGACGCATTTGTCGTACCCGCTTGAATTTTCGAGAAAGGAAGCTATATGAATATTGTCACTCGAAAATGTTTTATCATTAGCTAATAAATACGCAAAAAAATGTTTAATCGGAATTAAATTTAAAATAAAAAAATAAATAAAAAACTTCATGGACTGTTCTCATAAGTGTTTTTTCAAGTTTATTACACATGTAGAACAAAATATGCTGAAAAGACTCAAATTTCTCTATTTAGCAAAATAGAAAAAGAACATGTTTAATAAGTAATATTTTATATTACTACACAGAATACTACACAGATACAAAATGAAGACCAAAAACAGAATGAATTATTCACAACTTAAGGAGAATAATTTGGAGAAGAAACTGGCAAAAGAATTTCAACATTAAAATCACATTACCGTATTCAAATCTGTAGCTTTCATTATTTATTACAGAGACGGACGAGTCGCCGATATCCGCGCTTCGAGGAATATTCGTCTGTGCGGCCTAGTGTGAACTCTGACCCTATTCCGTACTGGAAGGAACGATCCAGCAACGATCTTGTTCTGAAGCAGGCTCACAGTTGCGAGGTCTTTGTACTTGACTCCTCACCAGATATAGCGTTTCGTGTCAGTGTGTTATAGAATCAAAGTGTACGCGACTTGGACGTTATAGAACACTATTCGGAAACGGTGCTCTGATTTAATGATCCCATCGTTCAGTGGTTAAGTGAATATAGTGAATTAATAATAATATGATATAATGGGTTAAATGTGAATTTATGAGTTAACGCGATCGTCAATTGTTTCGTGCAACACAACATGAGTTTTATTGACATATAAAATTGTGAATGATTTATTATAACTTATAATAAATAAGTAGATGTTTTCAGTGCGGTGTATATTAAAAGGATTGTCAACTCAATACGATTGTTATAGTAAGCTTTGATGTACCAGGAAAATTCACACGATCGAGGTGGCGATGCCCTCGATGTGTTCTCGAGGGCATCGTGCACGAGGGGTGAGGGAGGATGATGGCTACCTCCCCGAAGTAGGCCTGTCGCAAGGCGGGCAGCGGAAGGTGCGAAAGCGTGCCCGCGCCCCCCGTCTCTATTCGAGGACGGAGGAACACCCCGGGTATTTAATAATTTTTTTAATAAACAAAGAAAATATTCGTGTGTGTAACAAATACATGGTAGTGTATGTGTTGTATGTGTATTTTTTTTCTATTGATTTAATGTATTTTTTATGCATAATTATAAAATATATTAGCATTCTGCACTTCTCTATATAAACTGTGTCGTAAATTTCATAGAGCTCCGTCCGCGTATTTTTTTGTAAAAAGGGGTAAAAAGTTTTTGTTTCACGTATTGATCTAATGATGATGAGATTCAGTAAGACTATAGATATTGTAAAATATGGTACTGTTCTATACGTAATTTTCTGTTGTAAAGATTTGGATAGTATTATATAAATTAAGAATGTAAATATACATATATACTTCTCTGTCAAGCTGTTAATGTTTAGCTATGATAGTAATTGAAACCAAAGGTTGTATACGATAAACGTTTAATAACTATCAATAACTACCTATCAATAACTATTCTAAAGATCAAAGTTTGTTTGTATGTTTGTTATTCGTGCACGCTGAAAGAGCTGAACGGATTTGCATAAAATTCTTAATGAACACAGCGTAAGTAGATATACTTATACTGTTCTTCTGTGTGTACTCTGTATTCGTTCCGAAATAAATAGTATTCCAGAATACCCTGGAATGACACATTTGCTACTTTTGAATCCGGATTCAGTATAGTTTCCGTGGGATAATTGAGGTAGCAGAAAACCCGTAGCGGGTGAAACCACAAGGCGCAGCCAGTATTTAATAAATGTAATAATAATTATAAGTAAATGTTTGAATCTAAGGTATTTCCACGAGGGATATACTCCGTTTTGTGGTCAGAATGTATGCTGTTTTCTGTATAAATCTTTCAGTTACTGTCAAATTATATAATTAATAAATTGTATATCTGCGATTGTCAAAACTGAAATTAGCAAAATACGCAATCAGCGTCGTTGCCAGAAGAAATAAAAAAATAAACACTGATTGTGGCGGGACATTATGTATTTAAAGGTGGATTATTAACAAAATAAACTTCACTTGTTTATTTTTCTCGCAATCTCCAAGTAAAGTTTTAATATTATGCCCACTATTAAACTGAATAAAAGAGGAAACAGCGATCCTTTCAAGATAAACTTTAAGGTTAAGATAACTACTTGATTCAATTAAACTTGTCACTGGCTAAATGCATATTGCTTACGAAATGCGGAGCCAAAACAAAAAAAAAGAAATACAGCTGCTCTTGAAATAATTTATTATAGGTACATGAAAACGAATCGAAAGACTAAGAAGCAGCTTCGGCGAACATTATTATAATATTAACATATTATTTATGTTTACATGTGCTTATGTTTAGTTAAATGATATTGCCCCTAATTCTGTTAATCACACAAACTAGCTAAAATATACTAAAATTCTTTAAAATGAAATATCTCGTTTTATACTAAGTAACGTATAAATTGAAATTCATCAAATTTTACGCAACGCTCTTACTAATATTAGACGGGTTTTATTCAATTGTGGGCCAGTTGTGGGTAGTTTTAGTAGGCACCAAATAAGCGGCGACATAATTTACTGAAAACTGCCCGCAATATTAATCATCTCAGCCATAGGACGTCCACTGCTGGACAAATGCCTCCCCCATTGATTTCCACAAGGACCGGTTGGAAGCGGCCCGCATCCAGCCCTTGCCTGCGATCTTAGTCAGGTCGTCTGTCCACCTAGTCGGTGGCCGTCCTATGCTGCGCTTGCCAGTCCGTGGTCTCCATTGGAGAACCTTTCGGCCCCAACGGCCATCGGTTCTTCGAACTATATGCCCTGCCCACTGCCACTTCAACTTGCTAATCCACTGGGCTATGTCGGTGACTTTCGTTCTTCTACGGATCTCCTCATTACTGATTCGATCACGTAGAGAAACCCCAAGCATAGCCCTCTCCATAGCTCGTTGTACGACTCTGAGCCTGTTCAGAAGGCCCATAGTCAGAGACCACGTTTCAGTTCCGTAAGTCAACTGGTATCACACATTGTTCGAAGACCCTCGTTTTCAGGCATTGCGGTATTTTGGACAAGAAGACGTCTCGGAGCTTCCCGAACGCTGCCCAGCCGAGTTGGATTCGACGATTGGCCTCTTTCTCAAAGTTGGACTTACCTAATTGGACTGTATGTCCTAGGTAGACGTAATGGTCAACAACTTTGAGAGTCGAGTTCCCAATTGATATGGAGGCGGGCGCAACATGGGCATTTGACATAATTTTCGTCTTGTCCATGTTCATTTTAAGGCCCACCCTTAGGGAAACTCTGTTGAGGCCTTCGAGCATCGTGCTGAGGTCTTCCATCGATTCTGCCATGACCACAATATCGTCGGCAAACCGAAGGTGAGTGATGTACTCGCCGTTGATGTTGATGCCGAATCCTTGCCATTCCAAGAGCTTGAAGGCGTCTTCCAATGCGGCAGTGAACAGTTTCGGAGAAATAACGTCTCCCTGTCTCACGCCTCTTTGCAATGGAATCGCCCTCGAAATTTGCTCGTGTACTCGGACCGACATGGTGGCGTTGTTGTTGCAATATTAATAATATCATTTAATTTTAGTGTTGTTATTGATCAGTGTCATACCAATTTAGAGTTTATCGTAACCATGCAAGAATTCATCTTACTTATCTAATTTTTCAGAATTGTAGTTTAGTTGAATAAGCGAATCACTACCGATTAGGTATAGTCTGATTATAAGTTAAATGCTTACTGAAACTAAAAGAGAACTGTTAATTAGATCTTTGTGAAATTTGGAAAGAAGATAGTCAAATTCTTGCTGAAGGTTGAATCACTCCAGACCTAGAATATTCATTAACTTTCAAGGACAGCTGCCTGACCACACTGTATACAGCGGGTACTTGAAAGTATATTTTCCAGAGCAACGATGAAATTCAAGCCAGTTCAGGGACGTAGATTGGTTATATAATGTGTTAAGCTTTGAAAAATAGGGCAGTTAGTCCAAATAAGATATCAAAAATAACGGTCTCGTCCTTATTAAAACTATTCAAAAAATCATATACCTACCTAATAGTTTTACAGTATATATTAATTATTATTATTAGTATATGAACTAATCTTAAAGTTATTGAAATCTGAGCTGGAAATAAGCCTTTCCCTGAAACTTAACTGTACGCTTACTGTTGCTGCAAGCGTAGCGTCCATTTGCTAACCCCTCGCAGTACCTACGGATAAAGTATGGATTAAGTAATCCACAGTTTATCAGTAGATACTGTGTAATAATGCTCCGCCGTTTTGATTTAATTTTCTCAATCTTAAAAGCCGTAATATGCTGGTGTCACTGGCTGACCTAGACTGTTAATGGGCTCTAAAGAGTAGGGGAGACCGAGGTGGGTTGACACAAAGTTAAGTTGACACAATGTCAATATCTCAGAAACTATTACCGCAGCACCGCATATTGAGACGCTACAAAACACGAACCATCTCCCCAGTACGCGCCGACGGCGTCCGACTAGCGGTTGCGTCACTATAAAGTCTGTGCCCTAAAACCGAACCAAAGTAAGTATTCATTTGTTTTCTTGATGTTGTTTAATACTAGACATTGTTAACTATTTTATGATATACGTGTGATATTCATATTGATTAACTATCGAGTTTGACACTAATACTTTCTAAAACTTTCTAAACTATTACTTTCTATTTCTTACACAGTATATTTCGTCCCATTTTTTTAAACTTGAGGGTAGTAGCTAGCTAGACGGATACTGAAAACCTTACCACAATGCTGTCAATTTGTTAATAATGTCACGTACACCAAAAGTTTGAGCCGGGAATGGAGTTTGAACAAGCTGACGATCCAACCGCATGGTTGTGTTCACGACGCTTGTTTTAAACTATTTAGCCTAAAGTCTTGGATTGATATTACATCACAATGTAGGTGTTTTGTTCTTTCATGTGTGTCCATACAATTTTCCAGGAAATCTCCGATCGTAACAAAATCGATTCTTAATTAATGATATATTCGATTTTAATGATAGAAGATGTCATTATAACTTTGGAAGTAAATGTCTAAAAGTAAAAGTCTCATTTTCCATAGTTCCTATGCAAACATACATTAAATGTTCCAAGCTAGCTGCTGCGCCAAATGGTAGTGTAGCTTATGTGGGACACTTGCTACACACTATGCTACACATAATAAGCTCATTTCTCATCCCTTTATTTATCTCCTTAAAACACATTATTATAATTATATATTACTAGTAACGCCCCGCGGTTTCACCCACGTGAATTACGGTTTTCCCGCTACCTCAATTATCCCACGGGAACCATACTTTTTCCGGGATAAAAGTAGCCTATGTGTTAATCCAGGGCTTAAACTATCTCCATACCAAATTTCATCGAAATTGGTGTAGCCGTTTGAGCGTGAAGAAGTAACAAACATACACACATACACACAAATTCTCGCATGTACAATATTAGTAAAATTACTTCGACTATAAACGTAAGTAAAGCCGGATGATACACATATATAAAAATACATTCTGAAAAATAGTGATGCAACCGTACCTACTCAAAGTATACAAAGCGACTATATTTGGACACATGTTCGGTAGTGCGCTCTGCCAGCTGCGGGTACCACAATGGCATAAAATATGTATATTATATACTGTTTGAAACAGTATCTACAAATCTTACTTAAAGATTTTATTTCATTTTATTTCTAGTTACAATTTTCATTGATTTTGTTATTAAAACAGACGTGGTTGAAACTATAGTCGGAACCCTCTGACTTATTACGTGCGTAATTCCCGTGTTTCATACATTCATAATGTTCTTTAAATTCCTTATTTATATAGATATTTTTTTTACATATTATAAGTTTGCGTTTGACAACTATCTCACCTGATGTTAAGTGATGACGTTGTCTAGGATTTATCACGCAAACCTTAAAGGTACCTATTCACTCGCGACTTGAAGACTCCAGGATTGTACATATCGGGAAACACAGACCTAGGCAACGAGTTCCATTCCTTGGCAGTACGTATTAGGAAAGTGGAAGGAAAGCGCTTCGTATGTATAGGTGGTATATCTACCATATAGCGATGGCGAATTGCGTCGAGTCGGCCGATGATAGAAAGGGGATGGTGGAATCAGATTGTGTAATGCTTAATTATAAATATAACTTATTTCGGCTGTTCTCGAATTATAAGTTAACACTACAGCAAAATGGTCAGCGGTTTCGATCATTGCTTTGTTTTTCATCCCTTACACATCCGATAGATTATTGTAAATATATTTTAAAGGTACCGAATTTTTAATCGCTACAGATTATCATTGTAAAAATTAACTTTTTTTAATAATTCTATTTTCTTAGTTCGTATAAATAAAACTTAACACGAAAAAACTATAATAATATTAACATTAATTAGGCATAGGCGATACAGATCTTCTGGCTTGAAGCGCTTTGTTATTGCAATATTCTCTGATGTCAGCGATTGGCATCATCAGGAAAACAGGAACGTCGTCGTCACGTTTCTGAAAAAAAAAAGAAAATAGGGAAGTAAGTGTCTATCATCCAAAGTAAATAAAATCCTTATTAAGTCAGGAATTCTGACAAATTGTGATTGAACTGAGGTCTTAATTAAATCAGGAAAGTAATTAATTCAGAATTAGCTTACGTATGAGTACCGCGGATTTGAAAAAAAATGATTATCATTCGAAAAATGATATTATCAAACGGAAATGGGGCACTAGCTCCTCGGGCATGGACCTCATAAATTAGGTTTATTCACTTATTTTGATATACGTATAGTTCTCAACAAATATTTGTATAACTAGTAACGCCCCGCGGTTTCACACGATTACAGTTTTCCCGCTACCTCAATAATCCCACGACAACTATACTTTTTCGTCGATAAAAGTAGCCTCTGAGTTATTCCATGGTCTAACCTATCTCCACACCAAAGTTCAGAGAAATTGGTACAGCCGTTTGAGCGTAAAAGAGTAACAAACATTAATAATATAAGTAGAACTAGACAGAAATAATGATGATATATCGTCGCTTTCTCATAGAAAGTGACGATCAAGTACCAATCATCGAATCGAACTCTATCTCCCGTAGAAGTAGTTCTTTAACCTCCTTACTCCAAATGTGGAGATTTAGACTCCTGAAGAGTCGGTCGAGCGAGAGTGTCGCTCGTGAGTAGGCGGCTTTATATTAGCTGCTCTTATCGGGTTTGAGATCAAACTTTTCTGATTTGATTCACATTTTCTATATTTTCGGTCATTGTTAAACAGGTGTGATTAGATTTTTCAGCAGATTTAGTGGTCATACATTTAAACTTCCACCTTTACTATCTACATCTTCTTGGTAATAAAGATCACGGCAAGTCTTGACTTGGCAAAGCCAGCAAAGGCACATTAATTCACCTTTGACCGATGGATGACAGAATGAAGACCATCGTCATAATTCATTTTAAATTCCGGTAGGGATAACAAATATTAGGGCATCTACACGATATAGTAGCATCGCAAATTGTATGCTCCCTAATAATTTAAAATGAACAAATTATGAATAAACTGGAGGGGTCAAGAAATAAATCATCCACGCGGTTTACCTTACGAGAACTGAGTTTCTGAGGTTCACCGCAAGAGAGAAGGCCTTCAAATGCGCATCGGGTGCGTACACACTGTATGTATATCTATGGCAGTAAATAAGGCACAAAGTATGGTTTACTTTGAAACATCTAGAGTGCATAATAGTATAGACCTGTCAACATGTTCTTCGTGGTTCGTACCATCATAGTGTCATATTAGTAGAATTAGTAGGCAATTATTACTATGGTAAATTAAAAATTTATGGTAAACTTAAATTATTCTTCTAAACTTAAATTGTTTTATTAATGTAGACCTGAAGACCTTGTGTTAATGTAAAAAAAAAAATATTAATCGCTAACCATTTTCTTGACTGTCAAGTAAACGCCGTGCTGTGGTAATCAGAACAAGTCGTGAGTTAATAGGTACCTTGTTGCGTGCTAGATCCTAGACCACGTCATCTCACAAACTCAAAAGTGAGTTAGCTGTGAAACGCATAATATGCAGATAAATAAAGAACAACCACAAAAATACAGCAATAAACTTGATTAAAAAATATTTTCTTACTTGTGTGTGACCCCAGAGAGGTTAAGTGGAAAATGACGTTTCAATTATATATATAATTAAACTAGCGTTGATATACATACATGATGATATAGATTTTACATGTACATTATATAATATATATATGGTTAACGTCTCAGGAGACCGAAGAGCTGGCAGCTTCCTCGCTCAACGTATTAGCCTAGCAATATAAAGAGGGAACGCCGCCAGCATCTTGGGTACTATGCCGCAGGGGCCCGTTTTAGATTTAATTTAGTTTTTATTAAATTTTGAAGGTTTTTATTTTAAGTTAGATTATTTTATTGCTATTCTAAATTATATTTAAATTATGTTAATGTTGTGAATGTATGGAATAAAATAAATTTCATCATATAATAAATAAAATAATACCTGGAATAAAACTTCACCTTCGAAGTACGTTAACTGGTGTTTTCTTGTTCTGATAAGAAGCCCGACGAGTTTGTCATTTATTACCGTGTATATCTGAAAATAAAAAAATATATACAGAAAAACGTTTTGAAGAACATAAACAAACACGTTCAGAGAGTGTTTTTAATGTATAGATCTAGCGTTTGATCACTATCTCACTTGATGGTCAATGAAGATGTGGTCGAAGATGTTATCACGCTAGACCTAGAATACTCACTGTTTCTCAAGGACTGCTACCTAAACACACTATGTGTTTGGTGACAGTTTTTCAAACTTGAGGGTAGTAGCTAGCCAGGCGGATACTCGAAAGAACTCTACCACCAGGCTGGGAATAATCTGATTCGAAGAATAGGGATGGTGAAATTAAATTGTATAATTTTAATGCAGGTTCAATAAACGAGCCGTTCTGAAATGATCCTGTATTAAAATTCATTCATATAATCTTTATTCTAGTTTATCTATTCTATAGAATAGAAAACCGATAGGGAAGCAAATCTACGCCAATTTTCAACGGCTCTGAACTCTACGTTATAACAAAGCGTCATCTGTCACTTATCTTATTTGCTCGTTTTTTTTACTCCAAAGATTTAAGTTGGTATTTGGCTGACCCATAACAATGATAGGAACAGTTTTCCTTGTACAAGGGTGTATATGGATAAGTAAGTAATCTAACTTAAATTTTAAGGCAGTATTTAAGTATTAATTATGTAAATGTGTTATTATGATAATAAAAAAAAAGAAAAGGAAAAATATTTGAGGTGATGATCACAGCTTTTATATCATGTTTTATATCCGTGCTTCTCGAGACTCGGGGAATCTTAGAGCGGGGTGTGAGTGTGAAAAAAATTATTATATAAATATTAACGTCAAGTTTGGACATGACAGACCCTCATGCTGTATGGATTTTATCATAAAAATTTCAATTTAACTCGGCAAACATGCGACTTGTTTTGTTTACTGTCCAAACAGCACTCATACTCAATATACCTGGGCTGTATTCGAATCAATTTAATTTTTAGAAATAAACTACTTTCGCTTGTATTGAAGTCCTACGAATACATTATACTCATATAAAATCTAGAATTCATCAACTTCAATCAATCACTTTAGAAAATTTAAGAAGAATATACTACATACCGATTGAAATATTATAATTTTTATTAAAAATTATATTTATCACGAGGATTGGATTGGAGGCCTTTACCTGCACAAAGGTTCGTGCAGAATGAGCAACAAATTTACAAAATTATTTTAGTAATCTTAATTTAACTTCCCATAAAATCATTGTGATTACTAACACTTGTTGTAAATGCAAAATTCGGCTTTTTTATTTTATTTTATTTATTTACATTTATCACGAGTGCTTACGCAAAGAGAAAGTTTTAAGAAATGGAAATACTCACTCATGTTATATATCTAGATATATCACTTTTAATTTTATATCCAGACGCTCGTAGAAATGAAACATTATACCTATCAAGCATTATTTACGGTTTGTGTATGTACGCATTTACGCGTATTAGCGCAGCAAGCAGCCGTGACCTATCTACCACGTTTACATTTCAAGCTCAAATCGGCTTATGGTGCAAAGACATACATCTAAATAAAACAGGAAAGACGTCATCTGGTTTCAAATATATTATCGATTTTAGCGTCGGACGTCAATCGATAAATGCTAAATTATATAAACAAATATCTGCGTTCGTTATTTTCGTCTCCAGCTTCCGATTCCATATTCGGCCACGTGCGCCCTGTTTTGTTTATGCTGCTAATTATGCTCGACTGAACTGAGGGCATTAGTAAAGCGATTCCAAATTTAAATCTTGGCCGTGACGGTCCGAGGCGGAATGCGCGTGACGTCACAAACTTGGACCGGACGAGTTCGATGTATCACACATGTCCAATTTATGATATATTACCTCCTGTTGATTCGCCAGTGTGACCTCGCCGCTTTTAATTAAAGGATATGTTAAGGGGTAAGAACTCTTTTAAATATTATATTCTGAGCATCATCTTTTTCCGATAAATAAATAGTATACGAATACATTCGATGCCGGTACCGGCCTAGAATAGTACTCCCCCATCTCTTCCCGTGGGTGCCCTAAGAGTCGGCTAAGGCATCACGTACCAGAAGGGGGGCAGAAGCGCCTTCTGAGGATAAGAAATCATACTGCGCTCGCCAACCCGCCTGCCAAGCGTGGCGAGTATTGGCAAATCTCCCCTATGGGGAGGCATATATCCAACAGTGGGCATCCTATGGCTGCGATGATGACACATTCGATTGTTTTTTTTAATACTGTATAGGTCGAGCGTTTTACCACTATTTCACTTGAGGAACAGTGACGATGTGGTCGAAGATGTGATCACGCTAGACCTAGAATATTTACTGCCATCCAGCAGTGGACGTCCTATGGCTGAGATGGTGAAAGAAGTATATAATTATATTATAGCTAGTAGATATTTTTAATGGTTGTAGGACATGGAAACATAAGAGTGAAATGATAAAGGCATTTAAGAAGATACCTGTACCAGTATTGCCTGAGGCAATAGACAATATTTTACAATAATGGCAATAAAAGCAACTTTCGATTTTTTTTAGAAGCATCAATATTTCCAGAAAAGTTATTGTATTTCTAGTGTATATTCTACTGATACAACAACATATTTGGGTCTTATATGTTTTAATCATATTTAGTACCAAACTCTGGCTTCTAGAATAAAAACATGCATTATTTATAAACACAGTTTTTTTAAACCGGAGCTCAGTGTTGCTACTTTGTAGAATATGTCCCAAGGAAATATTTGAATAAGTCCAGATAGTCTTGGAGTTTGTGTATACGACTGCACTCGGCGCCTGTTTTATAATCAAACTTTAATCAAGGTTTAATTAAAGTTATCGGGTAGACTATCCGAGAACACGATAATTGAAACGTGTTTGAATCGTCGGGATCTAAGTAAATAAAATGTACACGAATGAATCAGTTGAATTTGTTCAATTTAAATGCTACTTACTTATATACTGGACGTGGCATCGTGTATGTATATTTTGTTGCTTATTTTGTATTTTTTTGCCACAAAATAAAGTTAGGTCTATGTCTAAGTACGAGCCTAATGAAAGAATATTAGGTTACGTAGAAACCTTTGTGGCGGTTCAGAAATATATATTTCCAGACATGTTATTTGATGAAATCCGATTTGAATAATAGAGACTTTGAATGTGAAATAAAATAAGTAGAAAAATATTTATATGTGTTACTAGTAGGGTTTTCAACTATACCCCTAAGGAAAATTCTATACTGCTTTATACTAAGTACCTACATTATACCTCTACTGTTGACCAAATAGTATAAAGTATCCGAAACACTGTTTACATTATCACCTGTCAAAAAAGAAAACGCAAATGGTGTTTTATGTCATGATAAGAAGTGCCGGGACGATAGAAATCGAGCTTTTTTTTTCTTATTATAAGTTTGCGTTTGACAACTGTGTCACCTGATGTTAAGTGATGACATTGTCTAGGATTATTAGCTTCAATTAATAATTCTTCATTTATTTTACCTCTTCGATTTGTTCAATTCATCTTCTAATACATTTAATAAAATTATTGCCAAAAAAAGGTTAGATGCGTCCATCCAACTTTCCTAATCACTGATAATTGGGTATTACTTTTCCACTAATGCAATCAAGTACCTATCACTTGTATTGTTACTAAGAAATGTATCAGTGCTCGCTTTCCAAATAAAATAACAACACACATTACAAAAGAAATAAGTACGCATCCAAGGGTTGTCTAATTCTGTATGGCAGTACAAATATGTGTCATAACACAGCTACCCAATCTATAATATTTAAAAAAAGATTTCAAGCTACGGTTTGATGAAAACTAACACTCACTACTACTATGCTTTCATCACTCAATATCTCTGTTTTCTTGCAAAAGCATCGACGGTCGCCGTGGCGCAGTGGTTAGTGTCAGTGACATGACTTCTGCATCTCCGGGACCCTGAGTTCGAATCCCGGCAGGGGCAAACATTTGTGCGATGAGTGTAGGTGTTTGTCTCGGGTCTTGTATGTTTGTGTGATGTGATTGTGTGTGTCCCGCTCCCGCGATACAGGGAATCTTAGTGCGGGGGTATGAGTGTAATAAAAAAAAAGTATCAACTCGCTATATCTAAAATTCATCACATAGAAGAATCTGTCTGCATATTTCTTGCAAGTGTCATCTATTGTACAGATGCCAAATTCAAATCGCTTGAGGAAATTATTGACGACCTTTTAGATGCCGCCAAATGCTCTTGGACGGTTTACATGGCATATATAGGAAGAAAATATAAAATATATTCAGATCGAGATTGAAAATAGACTAGCATGAAGGATTAGGTGTCTATTTTACTAAAATTGACTGTTTAACGTTTTTAGCAGTCTCTAAATTCGAATGGGATGTTTAGTATTATTTAATTTCGGATCCTACTTATTTATTATTTTATTATTTTTACATTATTCATTCTACCCGGGATGAATAATAGAACCGAAACGTGGTCTCTGTGTCATGCCTACATGCCTAGTTTAGCAGTTAGTACTGTGATTATAATTAAAAGTACCTTAGGAAGAGTGTTGCCTCCTATGACATAGGAAATTCTAGTGTCCCTACACTACGATTCTCTATGTCTAGTCAGTCGCTATGTGAATCCAGGATTAATGGATGGATGATGATAAGGATCTTTCAACTTTTAAAAAAAGGACCTCAATGCCACTGTTTTTTTAATATGTGTTTTCTCGGAACTCTTTTCTAGGAGCAATGATTCTTAGTTTTAACCGAATTAAAAAAAAGGAGGAGGTTCTCAATTAGACCCCTATGTTTTTATTTCAAGCTTAGTAGCTTGTAGTCCCATTTAAATTTGATCAAGATTTGACCAATACTTTTGTGTAATGCATAGTATTATTATAATTATTAAAACTAATTATTTCATTTCGCCAATTATATTAGATCATTTTTTTTTTATATTTCTGATTAGTAGAAGTTGGTTTGCATAGTATATTTTTAACTAGTTAGTTAATAGATGTGATTTGATTTGAGTTGTGCTTGAAGAAGTTAAACGTTTGAGAATGACATTGGCTACTTTTTATCATTATTATTATTTTTTGGCGTGGATAAAACCGCGGGGCGCAGCTAGTTTGATATAAATGAATAGGCAGTGGGGCTTATTTGGCTCTTCAATAAAAAAAACGTAAAATGAAATAAGAATAAAGCATGTTACTTTGCTTGTTTTTAACCGACTTCAAAAAAAGGAGGAGATTCTCAATTCGACCCGTATGTTTTTTTTATTTCTTTTATTTGTGTTTGTTACCGCATAACTTCCGACTGGGTGAACCGATTTTGAACGTTCTTTTTTTTATTTAAAAGCTCATGCTTTCACCACAATAACAATTGATCCCATGAGTAACAAAGGTCACTAAAAAGAGTGAAAAAAAAATTTTTACTAAAAAATGGAACCGACTTCAACACTCAAAAGTATGAAATAACTTGTCGAAGTCGGTACCATGAGCACAATATTTTGATATCAGTTACTTTGAACTATCATGGTACCGACTTCAACAAGTTATTTCATACTTTTGAGTGTTGAAGTCGGTTCCATTTTTAGGTAACAACTTTTTTTTTCTTTTGATGTTACATGTGTATTCAAACATCTAGACTCAACGAATTTAAAAAAAAACAACGTTAACATTAAAAATGACTTTTTAGGAGTTAATATTTTTTAGTCATAATAAAGTCAAGCTGCCTCAAGGGTTTGCATTAGGCCCATCCCGGCTTTATATCGCGCAAATATCTGAACTGGGCGGTCTCCACGGATTCAACCATAACTCTTATCGGTTATCCTTGTTTATGGGTTTAGGACAAATATTTATAAGAATCATGAATAAAGACCCACGGAAGAAATAGTAAGCAGCTCAGTTAGTTACGGCCTCTGCGGTGATGGGTAAAATAAATAAACAAAAAAATAATAGGATTATGTTGTGAAGTAGTACGAAGTACCTACTCTCGTGGGAGCCTAGGTTATAAGGTTGTATTATAATTATTATTATTTACATTGGTAGCTCACAGCCATTGCTAAATTAAATCGAATTAAATGTTTGAGTTTAGTTCTATGAAAAAACGAATCACTGCTTATAACATCTTAGCCATCACACCTCATTAATCCTTCTGATATTATAAATGTGAAAGTTTGTATGGATATATGGATGTCTATTTACTTCTTGTCTACTTTTCATTATCATCATCATGATCAATCATCACCAAGCGGGTAAAACCGCGGTGCGTAGCTAGTTATTTATAATCGACTAGTATCTATATAATATAATATTTCCTATATTGAGTTATTTTCTTATGTTTCTGTTTGAACACATTACAAGAGAAAATATGAAAGAATTTTTTTAACTCCCAAAATATGTAGATAGATAGACTGGCCGGTTGGCGCAGTTGGTAGCACTCTGCTTTTTGAGCCGCTGGTCCCGGGTTCGATTCCCGGACAGGTCAAACATTTGTGTGCATGAACATGTCTGTTTGACCTGTGTGTATACATATACACACAGGTCAAACAGACATGAGTAAGACATATAAGTATATATATATATATCAGTCATCAGGTTACCATAGCAGAGGCTCTGCCTAGTTTGGGACCTGAAGAACTTGTGTGAATGTTAATAAATAAATAAAAAAAGATTGTTATATATTGTAACACTCAATTACAAGTTATAGATATTTACATATTAAAGTATTGTGCGCATGGTTGCTTCAACAAATTATTTCACGCTTTTGAGTGTTGAGGTAGGTGCCATTTTTGTTTTTTTTTAAACACGTTTTTATTAGTTTCACTGGTAGCATTATACTTGTCAATATCATGCTTTTTAGTTTTTTTAAACTATTGTTAATGCTTCGTGCTCTAGTCAGTTAAAAACTTTACAGAATATAAAATAATAATACCCACTTATGTACATATAAGGCACTTAGAGTGAACATACCAAAATTATACCATTAACGCATATTTGCCTATAAAGTCTTATTGTTACTTATGTGCAAGCTTTTTACTAAAAATAAACAAATATTAGCTTACTGAAAATAATTCTCCAAAGGAGATGACTTTCGTGGCGCTTTGCATTTCAGGTGGAAGAAGACCTTTGCACGGCGTCTTTCCATAATCATTGATTATTTCACATAACTCTTTCATTTCTGTACACACTCTTGCTTGGGCCTCTGCTCCTCTGAACTCTGTCATTGATCCGGGTATAGGTCTGAAAAAAAAAAACATAAATGTTTTATAATCTAAATCCTCTTACATGTCAAAAGCACAAAGACTCTTTGCGTGGCTAACTCTTTTGTTCAACGCCAGATTTAAAAATGACGACGACCCCACTAAATTGAGGCAGACGTATGTTTTTAATCGACTTCGAAAAAAGAGCGTACTAAAATCTCGCCTTTCCGGTCACTTACAGCGCATCGTTCGTTGCACGTAGTTTGTGGTTAAATGACTGGATAATTTGTAATATGTAAACGTCAATGTGTTACTGGAATTGTCCTTCTCATACAAATGACATAATGTCCTTATTTTATTGTATGTCAAAGATATAAAAAACAAAGATGCGGTACTCTCTAAGATCACGTGACTAAAAACTGGACTAGATACAACTACAGGCAAACGCACACCCAGTTGTTAATTTTATACGAGTTATTTATTCATTACTAGACTTTTTTTAATATGACATTGTAGCGTCGTACTACCTAACACGGTACCAGTAAAATACTGACTGAATATAAAGCACCGTTCATACAAGTAGTAATCTATGCGGAAACGTTTTTCCATCTTCTGCATATTTTCTTAAATAAACAAGAAGCACTCGGGAGGTTATAATTTTCCATAAACATGTTTACTCAGAATTCTGTGTCAACAACTTTGACAGGGCGAGAGATAGACTAGGTTTAAAATTAAATAAGACTTACGATAAATATTATGAAACAAACTTATTTCTATAAATGAAACCGTCAAGAGACCTAGCTTTGATAATATGTCCCGGATTGAGGGGCTTTTGTCGAAAAATGACACTATGTGTTAGTGATGCTAGCCATGGCTATGGGTAAAGAAGAATGCGGGGGAGGGGAACTTAAATCTCCCGGCAGGTAAGACAATACAACCCTAAGCGGGTCTTAAATAAGGACCACCAGGTTTGACGACGCCAGGATGAACGTTAGTATGGGTCGGTGCATCATATCACTATTAGACATTATGGGGATATGCTCTCGCGTCTCCTACTCCAGACGGCATACTATACATAGACAAGTAGCAGCAGTCTAGCCTTAAGAAGATTTAGGCTTCACAAAGTTGCCATATACCATGCTAACCAGAAAATTTGCCATTGTTGTTTAATTATTATCTTACCTCTAACCTAGAAGTATATATTCTAATAATTAGAAATATCAAATATATTTGCCATCTTCCTCTAAAAACTACAATTGTTGTTGGTTTTAGAGGGAGATGGCGAATATATTTGATTTGATTTCATCATTTTCATTTTACTCAGTCTCACTAAACCGGCACTTAGTAATTCGGTACGTCCAAAAACGCGCATCCCCCGCTCTTATTCTCGTTCTGCGGTCGCATACCGGCAAAAGTATAACCTCAAAAATTATCACAATAACAATATTTGTTATCTGTGGTTTATAAGTTAAAATAGCAAGTAAAACGGCAACATGGGACTCGTATCTTCTATAATATAAGCCTATGATTTTTCAATTCAATAATCTGGTACCCCCCAGTTTTTAAAGGTCCAAAACGTGTGAATACTTACTTGCCATACTCATCTTTAGAGAATGTAGGCTTGTGATTCTTATCAAAACTCCCACTGAAAGCTGTGACCTTCTGGAGATCGGTGTGAGCTTGTGCCTTTGTGTCAAACGCTGATATGAGATCTGTCAGTGATGAACTCTGAAACAAGAACAATTGAACAACGTTAATCTTAGATACATTTTTTTAAAGTACATTGATTAACTAAATCCACAGCCTTAAATTAATAATGAGCAAAATGTTTGCCTCAACTTTGAGGTCAAACACAAGTTAAAGTGTTTACATATAAACATGTAAACGAAAATAAAATAGTATAAATTAGTCTTTTAAGCCGCTACCAGTGGGTAGTTCCCAAAATACAGTAATTAATTACATTACATACATAAGTATCGACAGACGACCTGAAATATAAAAGGATAATTGTGGCAAGCGCTTCAGCGCTTCAGCGCTTGCAGTGAATGTACGCTACAACTACGGTCCACAAACACGGTTCGAAAACACGTGCGTTACAAAAAATGAGCATGTATCTCCGCAAAACATTATATTCACAGCTGAAATCCTCAAAAGAAAGTCATTTATCATCATTTGGTTTCATAAAATACTATATTATTTACAAAGAAAAATATACATAATTTGCGTTTCAAGATATGGTTTATAATATTTTTATGAGTCGTAAAGTCAAATGTCGGTGTCAAAGTAGCTATTTAGCGCTTCATTGCCGAGTCGTCTCCACAATACAAACATAAGCGATTCACGCGTATACAACACTGTTTCATTTCGCGAACGCGGATTCAATACATTTACACAAGGAATAAGATATTTTGAATCTATGACAATGCAGATATTTTTACAGGCAGAAGGGAAGTCAAATTCTGATGAGTGTTGATTTAAAATATTTCAAATACCTGTATCCAGATAACCTACGGGCTCCAAAAAAATATTTATCTTTTTTCTTTTTATTAAGAACATTACACTTCATAGACTAAGTATATTATCACAGTTTAAGACATTTTGATTTCCTTTATTTTGGTGTAAATTATTAATCCTATAAAATTTTGGGGCTTTAAACATAATATAGCAATAATAAGCAAGTCGTTGTCAGTGTCTAATATGAGTGAAATTATCAAATATCCATACCTTAAGAAATTATCAAGACCGTTTAGGTGATTAATAAGATTGATAAAATTATTTCTTGTCTTATAGACAGCAAGGTCTAAAGCCTATCACATTTACATATAATTACTCCAATACCCCAGATTGAAAGTAAATTGACTACCTATATCGATATTGATTGGTATAAATTGACAAAAACATTAGATGAAAAATACAATAAAATGAATCATTGATCATTGAAGTACGACAAAAATACGTAAAATTAGACCCAGTTAGAAAAACGAGCGAATTAAGCAAAAAAACTAAAGACAAATTCCACTTAATATACTATATAAAACAGCTTGTAGATATCATTGGTAGAGGTTTAATAGTAATATGCCATCCTACAGATAAAATGATAATGGTAACCTATAAGGCCCGTAATATCAATAGAAGCTTGAAAATTCTACGCTTAATCCTTCTCTGTCGATCATTTCTTAATGTCAATGATGGTAATCTTCGGATGACGGTTTAAACTGCCGCTCAGCTTAAACGGTCAAGCAGGGTCAGTTAAACTGCCTGTAGAGTTTAAGCTAGTCTCAAATCAAAATAGCCACCATGTGAACAGCTGTTCGTTCATCATATCTTTCAGATGGTTCCAAACAAGGTGCATCCTAAATACCTACAACACAAAAAACAAACACCTGACTTAAACCATAGATAATACATTTTACACACAAACTCAAAATGTTACCCCTACATTTTGACAAAGTGAATCAAAGTTTCTTATCGTTATTATTTTTATTTCAAAACATAGCAAATCCATTTCAGAATGAACGACATCACCAGTGTAGCTACGTTTATAATAATAATAATCTTAGTTTAACTAATCGCCCAATGCTTTGCCATTGATATTACGAGAGAAATTGTATCGATCGCTTAACTTTTGGAGGGGTTTAGTGAGTTAAACCATGATTGTTATTACGGGCCTAATTATTGTTATTTTACTAAAACAGTGACGATTTCATTACTGCGTAGTCTGTGTATATCCGCATTACGCATTCCTAAAAAGCAATGGCAGCTGGCATCGCTTTGCTGATGGATTTTAAAAATAAAACAAAGTAGACAGACAAAAGGCGTGGATTATATCTGGGCTTCTAAGAAAATTATATTGTGTAAGTTTCGATCACAACAATGTAGGAATTTGTAATTGAAATTTAATTCTTCCTATATAATACTGCCCAATGCTTCCTACAAAAATATAATTTATAAATAAATAGTGATATGCCAGATTTATTTATACTTATATTATAAAAGGTACAGTTTGTGAGGGATAGGGGGTAATCTCTGGATCTACTGAACCGATTTAGAATTTTTTTTTACCAATAATAAGTCACGGTATTTGTGAGTGTCATAGGGTCATTATCATCACATGGCCACTGTTTTTCATCACCAAGCGGGTGAAACCGGAAGGGCGCAGCTAGTATGTTTACTAGCTGTTTACTAGTCTACTAGCATTATTCTAATTAGTTGACAACCTTTGGCATCTCAATTGCTTTCTTTTTTTTTGTCTTTCGTGCCATTTCAAAATTACGCAACACTTCACACACACGAAACACCTCAATCATAATTTACGGAGTATTAGAAAAATTTGGATCCAGTAATATGTATAAACTGAGCACAATAATATCTATCAATAATATGTCAATAATTAAATCGATAGTAATAAATAACTAAACAAATGCAGTCGTATTGTATGATGGACCAATCGGGCCCATTCCATCTAGCATCAAAAACGTCATTCATGAAAGAGTGTTTTCGATTCTTTCGTTGTAAATGGACTATGATTTGATTCTATATTAAATCATAGCCCATTTACAACGAATCCATCTAACACACTCGTTCTCTCTAACGTACTCGTAGTATAAACCTCAAAATCCAAAGATACTTTGATTTTCATTTTCTCATAGCAAAACCATTAAAAAAAATAATTTTAATTGATATGCATTAATTATAACCTAATTGTATATCGAGGTTCCACGGGAATGACAAGCAGATAATTATACAGTATTCACTAAACATTTTTTTCGTTTTTTCTCGGCTAGCTGGGCAAATTGACAGATTTTCTAAATAATAATATTAATTTAATATTTGCTATGCTTAATCCTTCATACCCTTGTGTTACAGCTGCTGATGTCTCCCTGCATTAAGCCCTGAAAACTCGGTATATTTGCAGTTGCAGGTCAAAATCCTGATTGTATTAATGGAAAAAAAATTACCAGTGCATTTAATGTGAGTGACATTCCGTCAGTTCCTAATGAACAGAAGTAACTGCTTTGCATCGAACTCTTTGGAATTTTTCCAACAATAATGTGCAATACTTTTTAACGTTCGTTCCTCTTAGGCATATTTGTATTTATCGTTCTTTAACGAGAAAGAAATGTCAATGACCCTGAGTTCGAAAGTCGAAATATGCGCACTGCAGGTGTAAGACTTCTTTGTTAGTTGTGAAAAAAGGATTCATTTATATTGAACCATTTCTGCGCCCTGTTGTTTTACACACGAGGACGACGGTTTATAATATATAATACTTCAATTATTCCACGGCAACTATACTTTTTCCGGGATAAAAAGTAGCCTATGTTTTATTATAGGGTATAAGCTATATTCATTCCGTATTTCGTGCAAACCCGTTCGGCCGTTTCAGCGTGAAGGAATAGCAAACATATCGACGACAAACAACTGACAAACTTTCACCTTTATAATATTAGCGTCATTGAAATCGAATTTTAAGTAAGTTTGATTATTATTGTTTTACTACTGCACCTTCTGAACGCGACAATAAGTTGAAAACAAAACAAAAATACGCTTTTACACTCATAACGGAAGGCATGTATGCATTCCTTCTAAGTTTGCGTACTACACCTTAGACCGCGTAGTCACTTAACATCACGTAAGACAGTGGTCAAATGTAAGGTTATAATTTAAAAAAAAAAGATACCTACACATTATATAAACATCCAAAAGCGGTAGAAACATCGATATGAGAACGACATTTAGTCCGAATGGTGTGATACTACTATAAATAACTATCATGTAAATGTATGTTTGCTGGAATTCGAATCCAAGGCTCCAAAAGTCTGGTTACTGACCATTGAGCCATGATGACCATAAAATCTGGCTAGTCTATTCATAACAATGCCATGTGTCGACAAGCATTCACGATCACAGCGGAAGTGAAAAAGCGCTAAGATGAAAATGCCACTGGTCTCTATCTAAGCAAAAACTGTAAAAATTGTTCTTTGACATGGTAGACCTCGCGAGTAGTTACTTTTATAAAAAAATCACGCTGTTCTAATTTCAACAAGCAATATATTATATAAATACGCAAATGCTGACAAGCTGTCAAAACAAACATACCGATATAAATTATTTGTATATATTAAAACGAATATAAAATCTAAACGGAACAAATATATGACCCAGTTATAAATTGTGGTATTTCGTTTTATCATTTTTATTTATACGTTAATTTTATTCAGTACGTTTGTTTGAATATCAAGTGATGTTTAATATTGTTAAGGCTTATCTATTTGCTAAATTGAAAATTTTGAGTCATTTCAGCTATCAAGCTTATTTTGTTGTTTCCATACAAAATTGTCTAATAAACTTAAAAGAACTTCATTTATGAGAACATAATTTGCTTTCGTTTGCTAATTGAAAAAATATTTTCGAGCGTCAATACTTGTGTTTTTTTTTTCTATAATTCTAGCATGTGAATTTTTAATTCATTCCATTTCCCCAGTGACGACAAATACGTTTGAACTGTGTCTTACACCAGAAAAAAGGATGTTTCTAGAAAAAACATGTTTGTGATATTTTAAATCTATACACATCATGATTTCTCCCGCCCTTTCTACTTGTAAACACCCACGAGCTTCTGTAATGTCATCGACACCTGTTAAGCCCTTAAAATCAAAACACCATGACCAAAAAACACCATGACCAAAATAAAAACTTAATTTAGGTAACAGCCATCTAATATACATTTTTTTAACTGACCAAAATAAATGGATCTATTTGTTAAACATTAAGACAAACGACATCAAAATAATAATTTTCAAATAAACTGAATATTTAATCAAAGAAAAAAGAATTTATTCAAACAAAGACCCCTGGCCCTAATTATGTGAATCACTCAAACTAGCTAAAATTCACTAAAATTCTTCAAAATGATATAGCTTGCAATCTAATTACGTTAAAATTCAAATTCGTATAATTACATACAACGCTATCTCTAATATACGAGTTTTATTCAATTGCTGGCTACTTGAGGGTAGATAGTTTTAGCAGACACTCAAGTGGTGATTTATTTTACCTAAAGCTACCCGCAATTTTAATAAAAATGTCTAACTTTAGTGGTGTTGATTTATGATTTGTTTTAGTGTGATTGATAAGTATCATACTGATTTGAACTTTATCGTAACCGTATAATAAGTTGTCTTATTTTTCAGTTATTTTATGTTTAGTCAAACAAAACCTAAAAAATTCGTAACACGTGTCAGACAATACAAATTAATACATTGAACATATGTTATGATCACGATTCACGTTGCAACGAGATTCTATTTGAGCCACTTTAAACGATCGTCGAAATCATTCAACAATGTTTAAAATCCAGCTGTGAAATATTACAGGGTGTTTACAAGAGTTTGAAAATATCTTAGTTTATTGCCAGTGAAACGGTACGAAATGAATTGTTTAAAATCCGCATTCGCACTTGTTTAAATGAACGTTGCGTCAAGGTTTACACTCAATTATAATGATGAGCTACTCAGATCTGAATCCTCTAACTTCAGCACGCCACGTCGGCGCTGCTTCCTCGTCTCCTGCGCCCCCACAGCTCCCGTTCATCCCCTAGTGCGGAAATTTAGTCGGGGGCTAGTGTTGCGCTCACTGTCGTGACAGCGCTAAAACGCATCAACAAATTATTTTAAAAAAAAACAACTGCTTGTACCCCTGGAGTGCCGACAGAAGTGAAAACTTGAACATGATTGATGATGATAATGAAAAGTAGCCTATGTGTTTTTCCGAGACCTGAAGTATCTACATACCAAATTTCATTCAAATCCGTTCAGCCATTCTGGCGTGATTGTGAAACAATTACCCATCCATCCATCCATCCATCCAAACTTTTAGATTTATAATATTAGTGCGACACGTACAATTAACATGATGACTTTTTTTGAAACCACGAAATCTTACCTCATATGGGCATTTTGATAACCGAACTCAATAATACTTTTAAAATGTTCCATAATCGTAACACATTTAAGTTTAAATTTTAACAGCGGTACTGACGATCTGACGATCTTACGATCTGACGTGAGTTTAACATTTTTTCCCCATACAAAAGTGTAGAACGCCGTTAAATAATTTTTCACTTCAAAAATACTATTTATTAATTAATAAATAAACCCTCATTGGTGATTCAATCACGAACCACGAAACACATAAATAATGGCTTCACCCAATGAATTTCATCGGATGAAGCCGACGTAAGTTATAAATGTCAACGCAGATGAAGAAACATTTCAATCTAGGAAAACAGACGGAAAGCTTTACTATTAATTAGGTAAGCCAAAAATAAACGCCTAAATTCAACTTGGGAAAATACAAACTTGTTCCACAAGTATAACTATAAATAGAGGTACCGTTCCTTTTATTATAACTTGTTGAATTATCATCTTATAAGGAAAAATATCGCTTCGCTTTATATTTGCGTACAAATTCTCAAAAGTACTTTGGTACTTTGCTCGCTCGTGCGAACATTATCTAAAGGACAAAATACTCGTAGCGTACGTCGAACGTTCAACTCTAAATAAAACTTATTTTCGTCACAACGAAGAACTTTATGTGCTGTTTTGATTCAATCTATTTCAATATTGGTGATAGGCAATCTGAGCTGACATTACAATTTGAATATGCCAAAGCCAATTACAATTTGATGTAAAGTTAAAAATCGTGCCAAAAAGAAAAAAAATCCTGAATGAAACCGCATACTTCTGTCTAGTCATTTCGTCTCTCGTATTCTTAGAAAATGTGGCCAACGCATTTATATACTTATATACGAATAAGTAATAGCTAAAAATTGTGAAACCAATTTTTAACAATGAGATGTTTCGTATTTATGACTTTATATAAATAACACTGAATTAATTCAATCTTTTTAACAAGTTTGATGACTTGAAAGTATGTGTATTGACACAATGGTATATCAAACACAATGGTAGTGAGTAGCTCAAATAAAATAACTACAGTGTAAAAAAGTTCTTGAACATTTCGTTAAAGTCTAAATTAGGGTAGCACGAATGAAAATCCTTAAATAAGAAGTTTTCATTAAACGACTGGTACTTTTACGTAAAAAATCGATTGAACTAAAACTAGTGGCTTATTTTTACATATTTTATTTAACTTAACATAGGAACGAACTTAGTTCAATATAAGGAATATATATTATGTTACAACCAATACTGAATTAAAAAAAATGGATGATAAGAATCATTATTATTTTTTAAAATTTTAATTACATATGAGATAAAATCAATATTATTATATTTATGTGTAATGAATAAAAATATCTTTATTTTTGACACTTTTATGATATTCAGAGACTACTTTCAAAGATAAATCTTCATAAAAGCCCTCCATTCCTCTCCCAGTGAACAATACTAAAGTCAAGAGTAATGACATCCATTTCTGGCATCCAACTGCGTACTCTCTGATAAGAATGTCGGGAATGCAAATGAGAGTACCAATTCGCAATAGCCCCGGCCGTACGTAAGCATGATTTACGAAAGTCACCAGCGCTTAATTAAAACGTCTAGATTTATTCATTAAAGTCACGATTTATTACTGATATATGTGGCGGTATTTATTCCTGAGTGTGTGGCAACACCTGTCTTACACGTACTTGGAAATTGTGGCGCATTCTTGCATTGTGACGCGTGTCAACGAGTTAGGAATTTTTATGAGGTGAGTCAACTTACGCGTCTGAAAATTTATATCATTACATGTAATTCGTAAAAATTTTAATTTAAGCCTGCATATATGATACTAACTGAGTCCCATTGTGTTACCCGAGGTGAAATGGTACGTGGTATTGAGGATTTTTGTCTTCCCGTCATCCCACAGAACATTTAATATTTTCGGGATAAAAAGTAGCATATGTGTTATTTCAGGGTATAAGCTACATTCATTTCAAATTTCATGCAAATCCATTCTGCCGTTTCAGCGTGGAGGAGTAACAAACATACAAACGACAAATGACTAACAAACTTTCGGCTTTATAATATTAGTATGATAAAGTTTATTTTTTCAGAAAATTTCCACGCTTTTTATTCATTTATTATATGCTTAGCACAGAATATAGGTATACAATTTAAGGCATTAACTAAGCTATTCAAGTAATAGTAATAACTTAAGTAACGCATGTAACATTTATTTGGTTAAATAAAAAATATATGTGAATAATTTAATCTAAATGATTATTTAATATGATATAATTATGATAGCTATATTATTATAAAAATTGCCTTTTTGTCGAACTGGCCACTTAGATCTAAAATACCAGGTCTACAGTACTGAATTCCAAATTCAATTTCATTTCAAACTTTAGCCCATACCATTAGAATTTAGTGGTTCATTTGTTTCTGCGCCATATGATTTTTCATGGACATTGTTGTATTCACAAAATAGAAAATGTTAAATATCGCGTTATTGTAATTTTAAGACTTTCGCGATCCAACCACATTGTTAATAATTCGAACGGGGCTTGATCGCGTAAAAAACATTTAGCAATTTATTTGCCTCGACGTTTCGACCAAGTTGCATTGGTCGTGGTCACGAAAAACTGATGTTATTCGTAAATATTTCGTTACTTATATGAATATGAGTTACGCCGTGGTACCAGCGCAGCAGAAACAACTGTTATATATATGGCGCAGGTGCTGCGAAAGTAAGCACGATCCGTTTTTGGTTGCAACGTGTTTTTTCTGGACATGTTGACCTCAACAACAAGCCTCGTGGACGGCCTCAGGCTCAAGTTGATAACGAAGAATTAAAGGCTCTCAGTTTATTGACTAGTTTTGTTATAGTGTTGACAGGAATAACTACAAAAATAATTAGACCACGTCTTTCTAAATGTAAAATCTACTGAGAGCAATTTAATTAATCTATTAAATTATAAAACGCACATTTCCAGGAATCGATGGTAAAACAGTTTTGATTTTGAAGAGACGGAGAGACAGATGTAACCTTTTGAATCTGACTATACTTATACCATTTATTTCCCGTAAGCTAAAAGGGTGAAAGAGCTCAAACTGGTAATCATGATTGGACGTATACAGATCTTTTTACTGATGTATCATTTTATAGAAATTTAATAAAAAGTGGACACTACTGGACTGCACTTTACTGGACTGAGCTGTAACCGTTAAACGCCCTCCACTATCACCAACCGTCAAGCATAATCTTGTGCTTATGTTTTAACCAGTTTAGTGATTAAGCATTATAAAAAAATAGAGAAAAAAAAACGTAAAATAAAAACACACAAACGTATTCTTAGGAAAATAGTAGCTAATATGTATTATGGACACATACATACTGCATTTATTCGGTGTTATTTGCAAAGGTCTAGGGTTAAATTAAGATTAACTAGAAATAAGTAAAACAACATATTTTTAAATGATTTATTGTTTTATGATTTATAAAATAGATCATTTAAATACATTATGTAATAACTTTGGAATAACTTTGGAAACGGTTCTTTCTGTGTTTTTTTATTGTCGTTGCCGTTAATTCTGTCACTATATTCTTAAACATGAAATGAAACACGATCCATTTTCTAGCTCCATTTTAAAAATAGCCCTATTTAAATGTGTGTAACAAAGACAGCCATCAACGGGGCGATCAGAAATAGCCCGATATTTGTCATAAGGTAGGTGAACAGACGGGATGTGCCTTGGCCCTGCGCCTGCGCCGCCCGCGCGGCCTTGCGCTTCGTCTTGTTTTGTTTGAAGTATTGCTATTTTGACGTGCGTAATGAGGCATTAGTCATGAACCACACTTCCGTCTGCGCTTCAAAAGTTCCGTGAAATTTGAAGACTTAAAGTTCTATACGTACATGAATAATTACTTTTATAATTATTTGTTTTCATATAACGGTTAATATACAACCCTAATAATGCAAACATAACGTCTATAAAAATACTTCCACTCACGTTTATCGTCGAAGTATTTTGATCTAAATTTTGGGAATGTCCTATGACTAACATCAGCTGAGTTTCCACAGCCAGATCTGGCGACCACTGGCTTCTTCTGCCAGAATAAACTCACCTGATGACTTCAAAGTGGACAATTATTTTATAAGTTTCTATATACGAGTATCCTACAAACTGGGGAAATTAGTATCTCCCCTTTTAGTTTATATACATATTACTTTATAAATCATAATATTATTTAAATTACATTAGCAATTTAATTGCTAAGATTTTTTATCAGTAATATCTATGATAACTTGAATAGATGATTGTAATCGCGAATTATAAAGAATTAAACGGAGTGAATCTAATCTGGAGTTTATTACTTTCTCTTCTGACCTCCCAAAATACTAATATTAAAACTCACGTTCATGATTACTTTACACTGTTTTTTACGGGTATAACGTGGTACTTACGCGTAGTCGATATCACGATCGACAATTGTTTCGGCTTCTTCCGGAAGCCTTCATCAGGATCTTGAGTGCGGTGCGTTAGTCGTAACGTCCCGTCTCGCACATCTACGCGTAAGTATCACGTTATACCCGTAAAAACAGTGTAAAGCTCCCAAAATACATTCAAAGTATGCTATAAGTTGGGATCCTCAACTACTCCTTGTTTCGTGAGACCCTGGTGCATTATGCTAGTAGGAGTGCCTAGTAGGTGCATTTTACAATCAAAACACTTGAAGAGATTGTTGGCCTTCAAGAGGTTTTGAACCGTAGGAATCTTTATATCTGGCTTCAGCCTTCAGTATAAATTTAATTTAGATCGTAATCGGAGACACTATAGGGTAACTATTAACGAGTTTAGTTCTTCCGTCTTGACGGTCCCGTGGCGCAGTGGTTTGTGTCATCGACATGACTTCTGTGTTTCCGGGACCCTGGGTTCGAATCCCGGCAGGGGCAAACATTTGTGCGATGAGAGAGAGAGATGTAGATGTTTGTCCCGGGTCTTGGATGTTTGTGTGCTGTGATTATATGTGTCCATGCCTCCCGCGATAGAAGGAATCGTGCGGGGGTCTGAGTGTGATGGAAAAAAGAAAAAGAAAAGAAACGTTAGCCAGCACGGTCAAATTTGTTAATTGAAACTCACAATAGGCTCCGATCGCTTACTCTTAAACTCAGTTTCACTGTCAATCTAGTTCTTATTCGAATCAGTTCCAATCCCATTCAATGTCATTTTGTATTTATGTCAAAATATGAACTCGATTTAAATCGTGCGCCAGTGTTGCGTTCAAGTGTGTGTCAATCTGCACAAAATCGATCGAAATCGCAATTTACGATCGGAATCGAGTATCAAGAGTAAGCCCGCAGATTCTTAAAAGCTATTAAACATTCAACAATCTATGAATTGTCCCTTTGTGTTACAAACCAAGATTTAATCAATATGGAACGAATTAAAATTGGCATTTTACCAAGCTCTCATAAAAGGCCTTTATGTGTCGAAAATGTAGCTTTATAATATAATACACTTCACTATTTATAATGTGAGAACTGTTAACGTAAATATCGTTTATTGTTACGACTTTGCCCGCTAATATATTAAGAACGTCAAAACATGAACAAAGACCGTCAATGTTAGTATTGTTACACGTGTCTAGGTAAACTAAAGTTTACGTATTATGCTCTGTTTATTTTGGTAAACAAAGGTAGTACCAGGAAACTGTTCGAAATTTGACATATCGTGTCAAAATATTAACGGGCTCTTTAGGCATCAAAACGCTTGCTGAAATCATGAGCTATTTACAACACTGCCTTGTTTTAAAACTACGCCAAACAAATACGAATTCATTGCAATCAAACAACTTTATGAGAAAAAAGGTTCAAAAAAGCATTCGTGACTAACAAACTTGTCGCTGTCCAGTTCACTCCGGGGTGCTCTTTTTCGCTTTTTGGTCAGAAATTGAATAAAACTCGTTTAATATTAGAATTTAAATTTTAGATTAAATATAATACGAGCTATTTCATTTTGTAGAATTTTGGTAATATTTAGCTAGTTAGATTTATTAACAGAATAAGGGCCACTGACCTTAGTTCTTTAAATCACTGATTGTAATTTTTTTTTTATTTGTACGACATTTGCGGCGAATATATAGACTGAATATTAGTGTGATGTGTAAATATACAGCAAACACAATCTATATATAAGAAAATATTAATTTAAATGTGTTAACATGACTACGAATATGCAAACTATTCGAAATATTTATAATAAATTGAAATTTCCACAGTTTCTGATTTCTTGGAATGTTTACAAACAAGAACGTTCCCGTTTTTTATAACAGCTTTCAGTGCGTTAAAAAAAAATTGGCGTTCGTCCATTTATTGCATCATTTTATGGAAAAGTAACATTGTTTGATTAAACACTAGCGTCAACACACCGTGTTTGTTTTTATGGCAAAAACAAATGCACAACGCTGAGTCAAAGATGATAATTGCTTTTTTAAGCCTTATAATAATAAAATTGTCCTTTGCCACTATTCTCACGAATTTTATATTGAGTTTTGAATCGAATTTGTTGCCGTGACAACAGTTTACAATCTCACATGTATAGTGAATCAGGGAATCTCACGCAACGCTCATTATAAAACTTTTACATTTCGTCGACATTCGACGGTCGCCGTGGCTGCGTGGCTAGTGACATGACTTCTGTGTCTTTGAGACCCTAGGTTTGAATCCTGGCAAGGACAAACATTTTGTGCAATGAATGTAGGTGTTTGTCCCGGGTCTTGGTCGTTTGTGTGCTGTGATTGTGTGTCCATGTCATAGTGCGGATTCTTAGTGCAGGGGTTTGAGTGTAATGAAAAAAAGAATTAAAAAAAATTAAGGAGGGTGGGGGTAGGAGGGTGAAAATACTTTACGACCTATTCTTATACCTACCAAATATACAAAAAAATATCATAAAAAATGGATCTAGCCATTTTGGATGAGTGTGAACACAAACACTGTGCAACTAGATTTTAATATAAGAAGTTTTAAAAACTTTTACATTCCTAATTCAAAACTTTGCACACTTTGTATTGAATTTGTTATCAAACTCAGGTACAATACTGAATAAATCAAAACTATAAACTGACGAATCTGAGAAGAGGGAAGGATGCCAGATATATTAGGAAGCAACAAGTGAAAATCCGTCATGTCAGACGAACCACCCGGGAAATATTAGCGTTTAACTTTGCCCACTCCCCACGCGGGCAAAGCTAAACGCAGTCAAATTTAATGACAGGCCAACGCGGCATCGAATGAACCCGCGGCTGTTACGTCCGCGGTTGCCTTAAGTATAATTTATTTCTAGGTTTTAAAAATAAATCTATTAATTTAATTCGTTTCGTAAGTTATGTTGAAATTATCGATTAAAAGAAATTAGAGTATTTTTTTTTTTACTATTATAAGTTTGCGTTTGACAACTGTCTCACGATTTAATTATTGTCTGAACATCAGACATATATTTCACTCTATCTCAGAGTTGAAATATATGTCTGATGTTCAGACAATATTATAAAAATAAGTAATCAATACATAATGTTGTCATGGTTAATTCTAGTAAGGTTTTCAACCTTTATAACATCTAAAGAAAGGTAAAGTCTATAAAAGTATTTACGTTATATCTTACTAGTGAACATATTACGTAACTTCTTCACACATTTCAGCAAAATATAACTCGAGTGTTTGCTTCTTCAGCTGCTATTATTCTTGGGGCTTGAACATCAAGCGAAGTAATTTCAGCGAGCGTTTCCTTTAGTAAGGATTAATCTGGAGATACGTTATAGTGCCAACAGTATGTGTTAGATGAAAGTTTTCTATGTAATAAGTTGGCTGCGACAGCGTTGGTCAATGGGAGATTAGTACATTTGCTTGACCCACATGTCTACTAAGTGGTTAAGCCACTTTGCGGCTTTGGATTTGTCTAATTCTTTCGTATGTAGGTCACGACATAAATAAATTGAAGCGTGTATGTTTCACATTCATCTTCATCATCATCATTATGTCAATTTAATTTATTTTTACACATTATCTCAGCTATAGAACGTCCACTGCTGGACACATGACTATCCCATTGTTTTCAACAAGGACCGGATGGAAACGGCAGCATCCAGCTCCTTACTGCGATGGCCGTCTTAGGCTGCGCTTGTTCGTTTGTGGTCTCAATTCGAGAACGTTTCACCTTTTATGTTTCATAACATTAGTTCGATCTTTGGACGACCGTATAAAAAAATTTTTTCTAGTTAAACCATAGAAGTAATATGTACTACGTACAACGATCTTACGATTGTAAGATCAGTTTTTTACCGACTTCAAAAAAGAAGGTTACTCAATTCGACCGTATATATGTTTTCTTTTTTTATTTGTGTTCGCGGATAACTTCTTTGTTTATGAACCGATTTTTGGTTTATGAAGCGGTTTTTGAGTTACACTCCAATATCTCAAAAGTGCTTCACTTACCTGGATGATATTATTGTCGCGGTTGAAGACTTCGATGCACATACACAATGACAAATTGATCCCGTGAGTAGCAAAGGTCACTGAAAAGGGTGAAAAAAAAAAATTTACCAAAAAATGTAACCGACTTCAACAAGTTATTTCTCACTTTTGAGTGTCGAAGTCGGTTACATTTTTTGGTAAAAATTTTTTTGTTTGCAGTATTTTGGTACGTGCGCTTTCCAGTTGTTATTACTTCTATGAGTTAAACAAATTAATAATTATTCTAGATACATTCTATAGCTATCTATAGCTCCCGTTTATGAGAGCACGGTGAGCTACGGGAGCTACAGACAGCCTACAGATCCGCTATGTCGGGGATGTATGCAGGAAGACGAGACTGTGGAACACGTGTTACTGCACTGTGAGGTTACAGAAAGTATAAGAATCACAACCGGACTGCGTAAGGCTGACTCTTTATTATCAAAGGACCAACCAAAAGTACCACTGGAGCAGCTATGCCAGCGACCCAGGGCCATGCTCCGCTATATTAAGGAGCTAGGATGGATTGGGTAATGGCTGGCGGGGGAAATGCACAATACACCCCAAGCGGAACGTCAGTACCCCCAAATGGAATAAGAATACACTCTACTGTAACAAAAGTAGTTACAACAATGAAATGAGACAAATTTGCGGTAAGGTATGTGCTAAATTAAACATAAGATAAGATATATAACAAGACTAAGATCGCAGGCAAGGGCTGGATGCGGGCCGCTTCCAACAGGTCCTTGTGGAAATCAATGGGGGAGGCCTATGTGCAGCAGTGGACGTCTTATGGCTGAGATGATGATGATGATGTGCTATAACATGTACACGGTGGGCTATTAAGAAGAGCGAATTTAAAATACTACAAAGCGTAGGTATCTCCAACAACTCCAAATTAGTTTCAAACTTGAATGAGGTAGATAGTTCGGCAGGTAGCTATTGGAAAGCACCCTACCCCTATACCCTAAGTCGGATAACGATGTTAACTAAACTAAAGGCTAAATCCGAGAGTGGGGCTACTTATTCGTCTGAATCATATAGTTCATTTATTAGTTTATTGCTTTTAAGTAGTTTATTTTTAATTAGCTACGTCCCGCGGTGTTACCCGCGGTGAAATGGTACGTGGTATTTGCTGGTAAAGATTTTTGCGTCTTTCCGTCATATTTTCTGGATAATAGTAGCTATGTTATTCCAGGGTATAAGCTATCATCATCATCATCATCTCAGCCATAGGACGTCCACTGCTGGACATAGGCCTCCCCCATTGATTTCCACAAGGACCTGTTGGAAGCGGCCCGCATCCAGCCCTTGCCTGCGATCTTAGTCAGGTCGTCTGTCCACCTGGTCGGTGGCCGTCCTATGCTGCGCTTGCCAGTCCGTGGTCTCCATTCTAGGACTTTTCGGCCCCAACGGCCATCAGTTCTTCGAGCTATGTGCCCTGCCCACTGCCACTTCAACTTGCTAATCCGCTGGGCTATATCGGTGACTTGCGTTCTTCTACGGATCTCCTCACTTCTGATTCAATCACGTAGAGAAACCCCAGTATAAGCTATATTCATTCCATATTTCATGCAAATCCGTTCAGCTGTTTCGGCGTGAAAGAGTAAGAAATATCCATACATCCATACATATATACTTTCCGGTTTATAATACTAGTAGTGCCCCGCGGTTTCAACCACGTGGAATACGGTTTTCCCACAACCTCAATTCTCTCGCGGGAACTATGTTTTTCCGGGATAAAAGAAGTCTATGTGTTATTCCAGGGTCTAACCTCGCCATCCATCCATCACAACTTTCACATTTATAAAATTAGTGTGATTAGTAAGATTTATAGCAGAACTCTTTGGCTTTAAATTCCCATAAAAATTGCGCCTTAATGTATATGATTTTTATATTGTTTTGCTAATTAATGTCTCACATTTATATATTTATTAAGTTATGTCATTTCAGGATGCTCGTTGCATATTATTATTTATTGCCTTGATTATAAGAAGTAGCTTAGCAGCCGTAACACAGGTGACCCTAGCACGGCTGCTAATGGCCTTTTATATTATTTTCACATACATATGTATTTATCTATCTTTATCCATGTATTCTAGTAGTGTATAATGTATTTGTAAGTGTTTTGTGCAAATAAATAAATCTATAAATCTATTTATATGACATTGTACAATGTGAAATGAATCACACCTCATTGTGGTTTTTATATTGAGTCACAACTGGTAACTTTATTGTTTTTTAGTAATGTATATGTAGATCTGAGTAAGTGTAGTGACTATACCTAAATAAAATAAAATCAATAACAAAATACTTATTATGCAATACGACCGGCCGTTTGGCGCAGTTGGTAGCACTCTGTCTTCTGAGCCGCTGGTCCCGGGTTCGATTCCCGGACAGGTCAAACATTTGTGTGTATGAACATGCCTGTTTGACCTGTGTCTGGGTATGTGTATGTATATAAGTATATATATATATATCAGTCATCAGGTTACCACAATACAGGCTTTGCTTAGTTTGGGACGAAGACCTTGTGTGAATGTTAATAAATAAATAAAATATTGAAACGAAAACTTAACGGTTCCTGTGGAATAAATAGGTTTACACTGAAGTTAAACAGGGAAATTGTAGTCCAAGCGAGTGAAAACTGGCAACACAGCATATTGAAAATATTACATTACGTTGAAAAAAAATATTAGGGAAAGGTCATTAATCCCATTCGAAATTGCTGGGCGCAGCTAATTCTAAAACAATAATGTGTGTTACAAAAAAAAATACGTTCCTGTATACAAATTCCGCCTTTATAAACATTTTCCGGTATACTTCGCTGAATTAAGTTTCAATTAAAGTTGAGGTAATGGAAAGCAAATCAACGCATACAACATTAAAACCTTCGTGTTGGCGGGCACAAATATTTACCCGAGTTGAATCCGTTTATTTATATCCGTGGGAAATCTCTTAAAGAGCGACAGAGATTTATCTGAGTCGAAAGCAGATTTGAGATCTCAAAACTGAAACACGAATTGAAATTGATTTTTAATTAAAAAATAAAATTAAAAAAAAATCAAAATTAAATTGGTGAAAGCGTCACAGACACTTGTTGATTATTGAATTAGTTGCGAGATACTTTCCCCAATAAATTTATATTACAAGTAATTTCAGTAGAATAACAAGACCTCTTGAATCAGCCCCTTGGGGGTGTATGAGGCATCTTGCTTTTACGCTCTAGGCCAGAATATCCGGCTTTAGCCTCAGCTGGGTTTTTCAGACGACCGCGACTGTATCTGAACCGTGTGCGAGAACCTTGACTCAATCGCGTAAAGTGCACCTATCCCCTCCACATTTTGCTCAGCGCTAAACTTACGTGCCGCTACCTGTACGGACGGAGAGCCACGGTCAAGCTGTGTTGTGGGGAGCGAGAGTCGTTAGATTCGCCCCCGTACGCGAACGGTTCTAGAACTAGGTCTCGTGGTGCTGTGTATTAATTACAATTAATACAATGCGTGCTCATACAAAACCTTTCTTTCGACAATATAGCATGATACAGATGTGTCAAAGCGATGATAGCTTATAGGTGGGACCATCGGCTGTCAACTTGGCGGACGCTGGTTCAATCCCCACCAACACCTTGAGCTTTAGTTTAAAGCAAGCAAGTAGCCTTGTTTGTCTTTTATTTATTTATATATTTATTTATTAACACAAGGTCTTCAGGTCCCAAACTAGGCAGAGCCTGTGCTATGGTAACCTGATGACTAATATATGTACTTATATACATATACACACCCAGACACAGGTCAAACAGACATGTTCATGCACACAAATATTTGACCTGTCCGGGAATCGAACCCGGGACCCGCGGCTCAGAAGGCAGAGTGCTACCAACTGCGCCAGTCAAATCCTTCCTTGGCTTATTGTTCCTTTATTAGACTCAGAGCTTTTTCTCTTTAAAATACGGACTTTTTACGTCGATCTTCCAATAATAAATCAACAACACGTCTTTTGACGGGTTCTATCGCGTATGCATGAGAGCCAGTAAACCTTTAGGTCTGGCGTGATTATACCTTCGATAACATCGACACTGCATGACCATCAAATAGTAATCAAATTGTCAAAAAAGTAGACGAATGTCATAAATGTCATCCATTACCACATAAGTCAAGGTAAAAACATGAATGTACCTAGGTACCTTCTAGGTTTGCGTGCTAAATTCTAGACAACGTCATAACTTAACATCAGGTGAGACAGTTGTCAAACGCAAACTTATAATATGTAAAAAAAAAAAATGTAGTTAAGTAAATCTTAAACGTTTCTAGGCTATGCTATTACCTACACAAATTAGGTTTTGTATGAATCTTAAAATACTTTTTTTTATTTTTTATAGCATATATTTTTGAATAAAAAATCTATTCAGATAATTATACATAACCGTATTTTGAGTCCGAACCCTGTGCATTATAATGAACCAAAGTTATTAAATGTGGAGAAATCAAAGGTTTTATACATTTTTTTATTTAAAAATTGATATTTGTCCAACACGAGGCCTTAGTATTCCTATGGATCTATGAAAGCATAGCAGGCATCGGTATGAACGTTGACTGTCAATCTCATAGTCGCTGGTTTGATCCCTTATCCGTGACTTGAGCTTCTGGTAATATTGTGTCAAACACATTTTTTTTTATTTACACTCACATCCCCGCTGTAGGATTCCCTATATCGCGGGAGTCACGGACACACACAATCAAAGCATACAATCATCTAAGACCCGACACAAACATCCATGCTCATCAAATAAATGATATATATTTACATCATTTTATATAAATATATTATATATTGTAAAAAAAATATATTATGTAATTGTAATTTGTAGACTTCCGCAATTCCAACACATGAATAATAAATCGATCGGGACTTAATCGCGTGAAAAACATTTAGTTATATATTTACCTACGTTTGTCGAAACGTCGAGCTAAATAAATAATGATACCTTTGTCCAAGCATCGATGTAAATAAATAACTAAATATTTTTCACGCGATTAAGTCCCGACCGATTTATTAATAATGTGTTCGAATTCCAAAAGTGTAAAAAGTCCCGATAGATTTACCATTACCATGTTTAAAAACTGTTACCAAACACACAGCAGTTATTGAAAGCCAGTTGACGTCTAGCGTGATCTTTGGGTACCACATCGTCAATGACGCTCTACTATGTATGATCTTCGGTGCCAACATCTATAAATTATAGGAAAAACAATAGCTGCGAACATTTCAGAAAGCATTTTACGATCTTTTCTTAGATAAAAAGTTACAGATGTTTTGATGCGACGCAAAAAAAATAGGAATGCTGAGAATCTAGGCGAACAATGTTAGTGTCTCGGTCAAATACGACAAATGACTAACTAAAAATACTACATTGATGTTTACACAAATAGGTCATACTTTTTTTTTGCGTTCTTACTAAGTGCCAAATAAATATCTTCTTGCTAATTTAAGATGAATAATTGTACTTTTTGCGTATCAATTCGTTTACGTATACATAATTATTGTAATAAAAAGTTGAAGCGATGATAATTCAGCGGTGGCAGCGTCAGCTGTCAAACTGATGGACGCTGGTTCTATTCTCAGCAACAGCTTGAGCATCCGGTAACGGTAACCACATTATCAAATTCCCAGCATAGTGGCAGGGTACTGTGGAATACCCGCCTCGCTAATACTAGTACTAGTAATAGCTACCACGCTCACGTTTGAAAAACTGTCACCCATCACACAATGTGTGCTCTAGGTTTAGCGTGATAACATATTCGAGCACATCATCACTGACCATCAAATGACAGTGATCAAACGCTAGATCAATATTTAAAAAAAAATAAAAATATGAAAAATACTGTTTGGTAATCATTTCCTAAACATATTATCGATCGTCGGTTGAAATGGTAAAGGTGATCTGACTAAGTCATTTAGTAAAGCCCGTAGAAGATATTAACCTCATTATAAAAAGTTCGTAGACAAACGAACTTCCTAGATGTAAAACCTGTACAAATGAATTTGTTAATCATGACGAAAGATGGTTCATTGATAATGTGCAGATACACCTGATATTGCTTGGATAACCAAGCTGAGTTTATTTTGTACAAGATTTTAATCATTTATTGATTTAAAAAAAAATAAGAAACTAATAATTTAGTCTATAGTTTACTGTGCGTATTTGCTAAAAAGCTGTAAGCGCAGTAAGCAATAAAACATATTGTATTTCAATAAACAAATAAATAAATATCTCGCAGATACAATTGCTCATATTATTAACGCAATAATTATGAGGATCCCTATTTTTTTTGTAATTATAATATAGCCTATGCCACCCGGGGATAGTGTAGCTTCCCAACAGTGAAATATTTTTCAAATCGGGTCAGTAGTTTCGGAGCCTATTCAATGCAAACAAACAATCCAATCTTTCCTCTTTATAATATTAGTATAGAAAAGCCTAGATCATAACAAAAGACAACCGCGGATATTTAAAGATGCAAAATTTCTTTCACGCATTCTAACAAGTTTCGCGCTCTAATTTCATTTAATATGACGATGAACTCGGATGGCAGTCACGGCAATTAAAAACGGAAGTTTACGAAGAGATCTAGTACTGGCATGGCATCTATGGACGTGAATAGTGCCAAAATCATTTTAGAAAACTGACGACTTATAAACATAAATAATGTTTGAAAACACATTTCCATCATCTATATATGAATATATGTAACAGGGACAGCTACATTCTTGTTTTTACTACAAACGAATCTAAACTGTATATATATAATGATGAAGTTCCAATATATTAAAAATTACAAACTGCATAATTAAATTTTAATGAAATTATCCAAGCTTCAGTGTCGACTTCCCGTTGACATGGCTGCCTTGTTTACATAACAATATGGATGCAAAGAAGCCTTACCCGTGATCGCCTCTGGATCGCGTCATCACCCGGAACCATGAGGAAATTGCCGCTCATTTTCACTTATTAATTATTGTTTGTCTGTTTAAATTAACACACAGAGAGTACCACTGGCGATATGTGCACTGGTTTAAAAATAGGGCGTCAGAAGTTCTGTGCCGTGCGTACGCGACTGTAGTCTGGGTTAGAATGGTTAACCACACATACACAGTTTATGAATGAGTGACGTTTTTAAATAGCCTCCCCTCTCTTGTGACGTCACGCTACGTAGTCGTCTGCGTTCCGTTTGTTACGGAAATACACAGAGGTATCAGCTGTTGAGGATTCTGGTGATTCAGATGTTTGGGAGCTTTGGAGTACGTATGGAAGGTCAAGGTGACGTGGAATAAATGTGGGTTGGAGTTTGGAGCCGTTCTTATTCCTTCTATACTTTCCTATCTCTTTTGAGATAGGAAAGTATAGAAGGAATAAAAACGAATGTATGAAGGAACAAATGTATCATTTTGGCATAAATTTTACTTTATCCGACGATTACTTGATGCTTTTCAACACCCTATCCATTCATAGTATTCTAGTATTTTGATAAATTTTCCCAGTCCAAGATTTAAGAGTATACAATTATTTGCATCTGGAAATAGCATGTAGTAAATCGTTGACTGCATTAAAATTAATGATACCATTTACCAAGAACCTTATATTGCTCTTTATTGTGGTATCTTTGTTCACTGCATAAGGTTCTAAAAGCAAAAAAATTGACGTGAAAGATATAAGCAGACTTGTGAACCAATAAGTATAACAAAGTCAAAACAATACGTGAGGATAAAAATCGGGTGGCCTAAGCCTTGGCAATTGCTGCAAGATAAACATCATCAGCACCGTCTTAGACCTAAGAAAGATCTTAGTAAAACTCTGCCAGATAAAAACAATACAAAATGATACAAATTTGATGTACCGTACCGTTTGAATGTAACTCAATTCTGTGTGTTAAATAGTTACTGCAAATAAAAAATTGTTAGATATGAAAAAAAATACAGCTTTTTAAAATATTCCCCGCTGATCCCTATGCACTTATGACTATACGTCTGTAATTTTTAGAATTTCGCGATTAGAACAAATTGTTAATAAATCAATCGGAGCTTGATTGCGAGAAAAGATGTAATGGGTCGTTGTCTCACTCAGTTTACAGAAAACCCACACACAGCGACAGATACACAATACAATACAATACAAAACACTTTATTGTACACACAGGGAAAAACAATACAAAAATACATCTTAAATCTAACAATACAGTACAAAGGGCGGACTTATCATTGAAAGCGATACCTAAAGGCAAGGTCACACCACCATCCCCGTCATTTACAATCAGTTGCCCGATCTCTTTTTGACAGGGCTAATGATCTCCGTGACCCTGAACATTTAGAGTCAGAAATACTGCGTGTTCAGGAGGTACTGGAAAAGAACGGATACAGAGTGACCAGGCAAGTATACCCCAGGGAAAGAAATCCGAGAGGTTTTGAAGTTTCAACGGCATTCAGCTTTTATGCCATATGTCAAAGGAGTGACAGATAAAGTGGGAGTACTACTAAGAAAATACTCGATCTAGACAATATTTATCCCACTAACAAAAATGGCCAGACACTTAAGAACTCCGAAGGATTTCATTCCTTTTCAGACATCTGGCGTTTACAAGGTCAATTGCAGCTGCGGTCGTTCATAAATTGGACAAACCAAACGCACTATAGCGGAAAGGGTCAAAGAACATTGCGATATGTTCTCTCTTCAAAAATCGGCAGGTGAATAAATCGGCTATCGCTGAGCATTTAATTGACTCTGGACCCAATCATTGGATAGAACTACACGACCCTAAAATCCTCTCCACGGACCGCCTTTATTTTTCTAGAATCGTACGTGAAGCGGTTGAAATCAGAAAACATAAAAATTTCAATCGAGAGGATGGTTTTAGATTGTCTACATCTTGGAACCCAGTGATTTATAGATGTTCGCCTCGCGGCGGTTTTCACCCTGAGAAAACTAAGGATACTGTCAGTGTTGTGTGTCGTGACAGCCCTGTGCTTTTCCAGGGCTGTGACAGCTCTACAGTTTAAAAAGATCAAGAGTGGGTAGTTAGAGAAACTACGTGCTCTCGCTTACATTGCTACCCGCATTTCTCCAGTCTTCTCGTGACCACAACCAATGCAACTTGGTCGAAACGTCGAGGTGAATAAATTACTACATGTGTGATCAAGCCCCGATTGGTTTATTAACAATATGACTATAATTATTTGAAAAACGTATCCTGTGGCAGTTCAAAGGATAACCGATGAAATTCATCAACGGCCGCGTCTTCTATATCACATTTTCACCTAAGAAGCATTTTTTCACCATGAGAAATGAAAAAAAATCCCATGGGGCTTAATCTGGGCTGCACGGAGGATGGGGTAAAATTTTTATTCCCAAAGTCATCAAATATTTCATGGTTCTACGTAGTAGCTATGAGAGCGTAAAGCTTCCACCGAGACGTCTTCTATTGCAAACATAAGAAGATATGTCAATCTTTTAACAATGTCCGAAGATATTCAAGGAAATAATCCATAAGTGACGAATGATTTTCACCAAGAATATTTCGGATGAAGTAAGCCGTCAATTCAAAATTGTTTCAGGAATAAAGAAGTTGTATTAATTCTGTGGCTTTTTCGAACCACCAACATAAGTGTTTGAATAATTTATTTAGTCAGCTATGCAAAGAAGGGACTTCCCTGTAGTATAAGCTTAATCCGTAGACATTATCATTGGATATATATATGCACATAAATATTATTACATAAGGTATTGACAAGATCATTATGGTTTCCGCGCCAGACCTTTTAACATCCCGTCGGTCAAGGACAATCAGTTACGTATACGGGAAGAGTGTCGAAAAACATTTATTTTTACTGTAGGTGTATAATTTATGTATTAAACGTGTACTTTTTTATTGCAGCTTCGAACGAGAGACTCGAATACCCTCTGGTATGACAGAACATGAAAATCTGAAGCATCGGTTTTTGTTCAAAACGTCAATCCTGATGAAGATTATAAGTACTGAGACTACGCAAAGAAGAATTTTCCTCGATTCGCGGAGTTTTAGGTCTATTCTAGCACCGATAGGCTATTAGTTAGAAATTAGGCTATTAGATAGAACAAGTTGTATATTAATTGTTCTTTTGATTGTGTCTTTAAAATAGTGTGAATATAATAATGAATGTACTTTTTCGTTGAATGTTCCGTACGTTTCTCTAAAAATGTTGTTTCATAGATAATAATTTAATGTGTATAGATCTATACCACGGGTACCCAACCTAGTGTAGGTTTCAGGTGCACCATTTATTAAAAAATATAATGTATCTCTGAACAATAAAGATTTTATTTATTTAGTTATTATAAAAAACACCAACCAGGACCGATGCCCTAACATACCCTCTAAAGCACAGAAGCGCTCATACGAAAATACGCCTAACGACCACCCATCCAAGACTGTTACCACAATAGGTACCTTCTAGGTTTGCGTGCTAAATCCTAGACAACGTCATCACTTAACATCAGGTGAGACAGTTGTCAAACGCAAACTTATAATATGTAAAAAAAAAGACTGACCAAGGAGTACGTTGCTAAACGCAGTTGATTTGTTAAGATCGCATACCAAACACTTCTAAGATATAAGAACAGTATAAAAGTATGAAATATAAAAAAGCTATAAAAAAAAATTGTACAACTTCTAATAAAATGTTTTCATGACTTCAATAAACTTTCAATGCTATACAACAGCGGCTTTGATGTATTAATTCTTCATATCTACTGATTTGTTAGTACACGCTCTTGACTTCCCGTTAGTTGTTGCCACAATTTCATAAATATTATATTTGATTGTATTAAGAACTCCTTGGAATTACTCACTAATGCAAGCCGATCGAAATATTAACTTAAATATCAGGATAACTTACTTATCGCCTTCAAATAAAACTGAGATTCAAGTACCATTTGCATAATATCATTATAAGTATGGGAAGGGATACTACAATTCGCGAATGAACCATTAATATTATGTTTGTTCTAACAATGAATTGAATGAACGAAAGGAGACTGACTAAGCAGGTATACATGGGCGTAGGGAAAGGTAGTGTAGGAAGAGGGAGGCCTAGGAAAACGTTCCAAAATTATATTGAGAAAGTTCTTAAAAAGAGGCTGGTCAAGAGTATTCCAAACCGACGGTCTCGTATGAAAGGTCTGATGTGCGTGGATGAATAGAAAAATCTGTGTCGGGATCATAGTATTTGAAAGTCCGTAGTCTCTGCCAATCCCTACGGAAAAAGAGGCGTAAATATGTATATAATTATGTATATTCTAACAATACAAATGAGTACAGGAAAAAATACAAAATAATAATGCGGCTGTTGCGCCCGGCCGCCATTGGTAAATTAGAGGTCATCTTCTCGTCGGTAAAGCAGGTCGAAATATTTTAATGAAAACTTCATTCACATATTTGGTTATCAGGATTTGTTCACAAGTACTCATTTTCATCATCACCGTCGTCAACATTGAAAAACGTTTGATCGTTAGACATCCACTTCTAGAAATAGACCTCGCCGGATTTCTTTAAACACCAATAGGCAGCGACCTGGGTATTTCATTCTACTAACACTTTGCTCGTTGATTGTGTTTTACTACATGGAGTATAATTATCATTATAATTATACTCCATGTAGTAAAACACAATCACACTAATTTCTACCGCAAAACATACAATGCAATCGTTATTTTAGCGGAATAACAAATTTATTTATGATTAAATTAGAATTACTAATGAATTTTACATGAATGTGCTTGTCTCTGGGACCGTGGTGGTACCGGCCTAGAATAGTACTCCCCCATCTCTCCCGCGGGTGCCGTAAGAGTCGGCTAAGGGACCACGTACCAGAAGGTGGGTAGCAGCGCCTTCTGAGGATTGGAAATCATACTGCGCTCGTCAACCCGCCTGCCAAGCGTGGCGAGTATTGGCAAATCCCCCCTATATGGGGGAGGCATATGTCCAGCAGTGGACGCACATGGCTGAAAGAAAAAGAAGAAGTGCTTGTCTCACTTTTTATTTCATAGAGACACAATCACAGCACAAACATCTAGGATCCAGGACAACCACCTACACTCACCACGAATGTTTGCCCTTGCCGGGATTCGAACCTAGGGCTCCGGAGACCCATAAGTCATCCCACTGACGACTGAGCCACGGTGGCCGTCGTAATTGAAGTGTTGCCAAGCCAGGTGGACGCTACGAAGCTTGTCACGACATTAGATTGCGCATATTTTTGTTCTAATACCTATCCAATAGATCATCTGACCACTTTGATACTGTCGCTTACCATTATCTTACCTGATGCTAAACGATATTTCTTTATTATTTTATTTCAGACCGTTATCTCACTTGATAGTCAGTGACAATGTGGTTGAAGGTGCAGTCACGCTGGACCTAAAATGTTTACTGGCTCTCAAGATCTGATACCAGAACACACTGTGTGTTTGGTCACAGTTTTTAAAACGTGGGAGTGGTAACTAGGCAGGTAGGTTCTGCAAAGTATCATTCCACCATGCTGTGTTGCTATCACCGGAAGCTCAAGCTGACAGACGCTAGTTTGATTCCCACGATAACGGCTAGCCACCATGGTGGGAATCAAACAAGCGTCCGTCAGGCGACAGTCCCACTTCTAGGCTGTCGTTGCTTCAAAAGCTGATACCAAGATGTAGTTAGACAAGCTTATATAAACCTCCTCGTTAGTCGTTCACTCTTGACAGGATAGTGGTGGTTAAAGACCATGGATTGTCTTTAGATGGTGCAGCCCTTGCGATGCGTCTCGGGTGCTTTGGACTATGGATGTTTTTGTTGCAGCTTCTATATGGTCTCTCCAACGCGTAGGTCGATCGTGGATCGACCGGGATACCGGTTGCCTTCTACTTGCCCCTGGACCACGAGACGTGTCATGAAGTGTTCTTTTAAAACATTATGTCCCGAAGTATTTGAGACGAGATAATATTAACAGGGATACATTTATATTACGGCTGCACCTTTCAGCCGCAGTACACCTTAAAGAATGAAACAAAACGAAATATATATTTGAAATACGGATATTTATTTATTTTTTTCATAAAAATTCTAAATTCAATAATGTGTTTAAACATGTAACATTTACATATATGCATTTATACAAAGATATATGCAATGTTTAGTGATATTTTATACTAGAATCGGAGCATAACAGACTTATAATGCCGAACGAATGTGACGATCACATTTTTTACACTTACAAAATAATATTTACCAAGTATTGTCAAATGGTTTGTGTCGATATCTTATCATGGAATGAGATGAAAACTGTGCGCTTCTCTTGTATACGATTCTCGTAATATCTTCATAAACCAATGCTACGATTGAATTAATAAACAAACGTGCTGAAAGCGCTGCAGCGCTTGTTTCTGATCTATTCCAAGCAATCTACGACAAGATCAGAAACAAGCTGCATTCTCTGCATTCACAATTTGTATGGGTAACCGGTAGTGGCGCGACTGAGAGCTTCCATGCTTCAAAGAATACATTAAAATGTACCCGGTTGTTATCTTAGGACAACAGTTGTATTTATACAGCACGAACGACTTTTGACCAGACCAATATCAGGCTTCTTAAAGCCTGATATTGGTCTGGTGACTAGCATATCCACTGACCAGAACCAACCAGCGAGGTTGATCAAAACTCTGTTTTCGGCTAAAAATCATGTCCTAGCAGTAAGAATACTGGGCTGATTTAAATGCTATGCTTATTGAATATACGGAAAGTAATAATAATATATATAACATATTATTATAATACTGTTTGTTTATGTAGATATCACACGACCCCATCGATACCATCCACCCTTTCACAATACGATGGAAAATGATTTGTAAGTATTTACAAATGAATGATCATACATGAATTATTATCATTGTGGACATACTTTAAAATTTATCTAAAATGAAAATAAAATGATTGTTTAATAAATTTTTGTCTATTTAGCCAATATTTTTGGGATTAAATAGAAGCTCTATTCAACGCAGTAATGCACTGTTAAGTATAAAAATGTGAACAATTAAAAAATACAATCGTAAGGGGCAACGATTCCATGAAAAACTTCAGGCCTATAATTATGTAAATAGTTGAAATTATATCCTGTAAGTTCTATAAATAATTATTTATTTGGTACATACGCATTTCGCTGATTGTATTTGTTATTATCTTTAACCGACACTAGAAAGTAATGCAAATGGAAAATGGTATGTCTAATAATAAAATTATTTAAGTTTAAAATAAGATCTTTAAAATGTTAACTTTAAAAAAAGGATATTCACTGTGTATTTTTGAGCTACCGATATTTTTGCACTATCACAAACGTTTACACGTAACTATGGCGCCTGAAACAGTGTCAATATATCATGTGCTGAATTCAAAACACGGTAAAATACCCTGTATATATTATAAAGATAACTTTTCACAGATAGTCGTTATCATTTTAAAATTAAATAATTTTATTGCCAAACATACTTTTATCGCATCATTATTAAGGTTGGATAAAGCCATTAAAATATATTATTAGTGATACTTGTATGAACGTAACTTACTATCCCGTTTGTAAAATTAGCTCCTATGTTAGTGACGTCCAGTTTAAAAACATAGACTGTCTTTTATTTTACTTTCTCCTCATAACTGACAAACGTTAATAGTTAAGTATGCAAACATACCAACGTGATTTCAATAGACTTGTTCACATTTTCAATACATGTGATCAATTACATATATACCGTGGACAAAGAATGTACTAAATCTAATACAAATATGTATCATTCGTATATCATCCACTCAAATTATTGCGTACATTAATACATTGAATAGACATAAAAAAAACATAACACAAATGTTAAGATTTATTGTTCAAAATTCCTATTACACTATTATACACAGATTCAGTCGACTCGGAAAAATTGCAAGTTTAAAACAAATAAGACTTAATAATTTAGAAAGACGAGTAAATATAATGTTTATATTTTTATATATATTATTGAGATTTGGACTAGACAAACCACATTCTTCTATCTACAGATATGTAATCCATGATAAATGCTAATATTTAGAAAATCTAAGTCCCGTGTCAGTAGTGATGTGCCTTCCTACACATCGTTTTTATTTTCAAAACTCGTCAGATTTACGATTAATAACTGTTGTTTGAAAACTACATTTTGTAGAACCAATTTGAAAAATAGTCCAGATAAAAAAAATCTATTTGTCCTAATCGTTCTAATCGAATGTTTTCCAGATTGAAAAAAAAAATCCCAAAAATTAGCTTCATTTTTGGAACTTGGTTAAAAATACGCTAATTTATTTGACTCGATGAGCAAAACAGTATTTTATTTTAATGACATTGTACCGTGAAGTCACCTTTTAAACATTGCAACCACAAGGTGGTGCCGCCTTTATATTGTCAAGTTGTTTCATCTCTGTACTTCAAAGTGTTTATTGAAAAAAAACTCGTTGTAGGTATTTGCTTTGAGATTACCTTCTATCTCGTCTGACAATCTAGTTATAAATTTGACGAGTTTTGAAAATAAATACATATCCTAAAATTATTGTGACGATTCAAACACTGTGTCCTTATGTCTTGGTGTGTAATAAAAGTTATAATTATTCATGTTCTAAAATTTATATAAATCAACAATTTATAATAAATTGTCTTAACAAATAACTTTTGAGCACTGGGGCCTTACAATGGATTGATAACAATTATTATTTTATATGAACAGTAGTCATATCACAAATTGTTGCACTAACAAAGTGAAAGACGTAACACTCGCACCTTACAGCTTTTAAAAAGATAAACGTTAAAATCATATAACTAAATTTACATAATTGGAAACGTTTTAATTGATAATTTTAAAATTGAAAACGACTTATAAAAATTTCTATTCTCACCAGACCAATATGAATACAAAAATTATCGGGTAACAATTAAGTTGCTTTAGAAAATTTTGATGTACAAATAAATTGTTGTCTTTGATCAACTACAAATTTCCCACTATAGAAATACATGAATATACCAAGATATGGATTGTATTTATGTTACTGATCCGAAATATTTTCACCACCCGCGTTTTGATGTTGAAGTCAAAAGTCAAAGTTATTTATTCCATATAAGCGTCCTGTCATAATGACGAGTGGTTCCTGCTAGGCTATTGCAGCCGTATCATAGAGTAAAACAATTGAACTCAGTACTAACAGTCATTTGTATAAAATAACTATGATACAGAGAAAATATAGTTTGTACGGACGGTACGGGCGTTATGCGATTGTTTACATAATTGCGACGCACATTATTAATGTTTCAGGCATGGGCCGCAATTATGTAGTTAAGTCATAGTTCGTCAAGTCAGTGTAGTACCAAGTTATTGTAGTTGATCAATTTAAATTGTGTGATTTGTTGCTCAGATAAATAAAGTTTATTACGTTGATGATAGTAACAATGCCATTTATTTTTATAACAATATCACAATTTTCAATAATATACAAAAACATGAGATTTTATAGATTACATGATAAACAACAGGCCAAGCTTATTATAAAGTAAGAGTATAGATAGTGATATACATGTTTTTAAAACATTTCTTTATTTACAAGTCTGTATTATAAACAATATGGACCACAGATACAATGTAGATCACACAAAACGGGACAAGAAAAACAGCGTTTATATAAATGATGACAAGACTGTTCAATTCAGAATAAACGGTAACTATAACTATATTTCCAATTTAATTAACACTCATCACCTAGAACATGCTTTACGAACTTCGCATATCTCTATACACCACGCAAATATAATATATATAAAATGAAACTATTTTCTCAACATTCAATAACACTCGTGACAATTTACACAATTCCATTTAGAGAGAAGCAAAATATACCAACGAAGGAAATAATCTACATAAGGCCATTTAATTTACTGTACACGTGTAACGAGTAGATGATTAAATATAGTATGTTGCGTTAATATTAAGGATTAGGAGTTTAATGCGTCCGATATTTACGACAGTTTTGGTCCATACAAATATTATTACTTAAATCATTGTGACGATTAGCCCACTTTGGTTCTACGGGTATTCAGCAAAAAATTTAATAAAAAATACTTCCCGAAAATGTAAAGTCAAGTAACGTTAGAAGTAAAAAATGAAAGATGAAGGTGACGTTAAAATACTTACATTAATTAGAAAAAATGAGATATAGGCGGAAGTAAGGGAATAATAGATCTAGAGCAAGACAACGTCAAGTGTGATAGGAAAGTATTGATTTTCTGAATACCCCAGAGAAAGTGGACAATGCTGCGGCGCTCACAGCCGCCTACGGTCAGTCTTTTCTGCTAACGATTACGAATTTGTGCAAAATATTCTATAATACGCGTAACTTAACGATTTTAAAATTTTATTTACAAAACACATCTCCACAACGAGATGATCATAAGAAACTGAAACGAACGAGCACTGACCGGAAACCGCCGGAGCGCCATATGTCGTGTTCAGTTTTCTATTACATTGTCTCTCTCTGTCGCACGCGCGAGTTTGCTTGCAAGTATCTCGCCCACACAAATACGACGTGTTGCTACTCGGAATACGAGGCCTTGCGAACAGGACGCTAGAAGCGTCGGTTCAGTCACAGTCCTCGAGTTGGCAGGTTGTTTCTAGCGTTAGCTGAATTGTGTGACACGTTTGTTGATTTCATCCGTTTCACGAAGGTCCTCCAGGGCCTCCAGGGCCCCCAACGGGTGTTTCCGTTCGCATTTCAGATTTGAGCTTGACGAACTCCCTGGCGACTTCATCACTGTGTCGCTGTGATAAGATCCGGAGAATCGTCCATCCAGTCTCGTCCATCATGATTCGTTTGCACAGATGCAACCAACGTGCAATGGAGCCCTAGACATATTCAAAGTTTTATGACATTTGCTGTAGTATACTAAGAGGTCATAAAAGTTCTTTATACAAAACCGTGAGATGTATATTGATATAGAATAAGATAAAAAGAATGGACGGTGTTTTGCGTGCCTTTACCCCAAGCATACCCAGTATCCATTCGCATGGTAACTCCAGACACGAGAAATGTTTCGTGTCTCATCAAGCCTTTGATTCAGACGGGGTTAAAGTGAGAAAGCCAGCGCATTATAAAATGTAGGTGCGGTAATGTAAATGTTGCGCGTTTTGTGTTGCGACCGTCATGCGTGTAGCATATGGAAATATTCTGCATCAATCATTGTAGTAGTGAAGTGCATAATGTATAACGTGTATTTGCACAGTTGAGTCAAAATGTGTGTTCCATGTTTAATACTACTTATTCTACTTATTTATTAAAATATTTTCAATTAATAAATACTTAGCAGTGGGATAATTAAATGCTATAAAGATGACAGTGGTCATTGATTCACTAAACAAACATGATTCAAAATACTTTGTGGGTATAGTGAATGCCATTGAACAATTAAAAGAATAGAAGAATAGATATTATCGCCACTTACAGAAGAACTGGAAATTTTGAAATACGTAAACTACAATATGCGACATACTATCCCAACTGCAGCATAATTCTATATTAATAAAAGTTGAAATAATTTGTCGCTATAATTCCAACCAGGTTTCGAGTAATAACGTTTGATCTTATTCAAGTCAGATCTGTAAGTACCTACGCCTTTAAAACTTTAACTGACAAATCTGTGAAAAATTGCGTCATTCAAAATTATTCTATATTAATGTTATATATTTTTTTTAAATTCTTAATCTTGATTGGAAAAGCCGTAGGTTCTTACCCTATCTATGAACTGTAACTATAACCAGACCAGAATGCGCATTTTAATATTATTATTGCTTTGCATTTGCAGTCATCGAGTCTTTGCTTCGTCTTTTGTAGTAAGTTAATTGAGCCGAAGATTTTTTTGCTTAACAAGAGAGGTTAGAAAAGATGTACAATTACTGAATATTATTAAAAAACGAAAATGACTGTTGCCGAATATCTTTTTCTTTCTTTTTAATATCTTGATGATAAAATCTGGATTATGCATGTGACGGTAACTTTCATTTCTAGTCTTTGTCAAATAATTAAGATACAATTCATTAAAACTCTTATTGTTATGAATTGTTTTTTTAATTTATAGAAGGGACGGGCCGATAGAGCTGAAGCTATAATTAATAAAATATCAAATTACATTCTTGGATAGGACACTTTCTATTATATTTGAGAATACTATATTATTTATTCATTTATTTGGGAATTCACACGGTAATTATATCTAGAAGACAATGAATTGTTCATAGCAATACTAACTATGCAACCCACAACATTATTTACTAATCACTAAACAAAATAAGTCTGAACCTATGCTGGGAACCGTGAAGCGGGAAGTAGGAGTATAGCTCCGAAATAATTTGATGCTCGAAACAAGGTCGGAATTATGTTAAGTTACTAAAAGTATGAATATTCTACAAAAATAGATGAAATGAAACTCACGCGAGTATCCAAATTCAAGTCTACCTGTTCAACGATGTCGGCCAAGCGCATAAGGGCGACACCTACAAGTCGATCTTCTCGCGCAAAACAGTAGTCTCTTACGCAAACATGCAACTCGAATAGTTCGAGTTGTTCTGTTGCACTAACACAACTGAAAATAAAAACAAAACAATAACTTAGTAGTACTCAATGTGAGAGCTCGCCCGGGAAAGTACTGCTACTGTATACGTAAGTACTGCTACATAACTTTTTTTTTTATTTATTAACATTCACACAAGGTCTTCAGGTGCCAAACTAGGCAGAGCCTGTGCTATGGTAACCTGATGACTGATATATATACTTATATAGATATACACACCCAGACACAGGTCAAACAGACATGTTCATGCACACAAATGTTTGACCTGTCCGGGAATCGAACCCAGGACGAGCGGCTCAGAAGGCAGAGTGCTACCAACTGCGCCAACCGGCCAGTCAATACATAACTATGTTCCAGTTTGAAGGGTATAGTTGCCGGTGATATTACAGGCATAGGAGACTAACCAACTTTGTATCTCAGGGGGTGCTGCGCATTTCTTTGCAAATTGTATATATTATCTATAGGCAGAGGTTACCACTTAACATCATGTGGGTCTTTGCTTGTTCCGTCTACGCATAAAAATAGTTATGATATAGTTAGGCAAAATAAGTTGTCATTATATATGGTGCCGACTAACGCTCATCTAATACTAGAGGTAGTGACCAATTTTGATGAGATTTGGTATAGAGGTAGCTAACAACCTGAAAGAGCACATAGCCTTTTTATCACCATCGATTTTCATCACCACGCGGGTGAAACCGCGCGGTGCAGCTAGTATATTATGAACGCTGAAGTAACTGTCTGCCTGTCACGCCTAAATTACTTAACCGATTTTGATGAATTTTGGTTGAGAGATAGACGATTCCTCGGCGAAAGACAAAGACTACTTTTTATTCTGGAAAATGTTTGGTTCCCATTGAATAACTGAGGCAGCGAGAAAACTGTAGAGCACGCGGGTGCAACCACGGGGCGCAGCTAGTGAAAATAAAACTTACAAATTGAAACTCTCATTGAACTTGGGACTCCAGTTGTTGCTCTTTGACTTGGTCGCGTGTTTCCTCTTTTTATCTGCAAGATGCGGCCCGATGAGATTCACCTCCACAAATGGACGGAACATGCCGCTTGCTATCACCCATTTGAGATCGTTGCACGCAAGCACTGAAAATAAAAAATAAAATGATTTATTTTTAAATATTTTACATTCACACAAAGTCTTCAGGTCCCAAATTAGGCAGAGCCATGCTATGCTGCTATATGCTATCGCCGTGGGGTACCGGCTTAGAATTGTACCCCCGCATATCTTCCCGTGGGTGTCGTAAGAGTCGACTAAGGGATCACATACCAGAAGGATGGGCAGCAGCGCCTTCTGAGGGTCATATTTTTATACTGCGCTCGCCGACCCGCCTGGCAAGCGCGCCGAGTATTGGCAAACCCCCCCAAAATGGGGGAGGCATGTGTCCAGCAGTGGACATCCTATGGCTGAGATGATGATGCTATGGTAATCGGTCATCGCCGATATGTTTTCGTCTTGAATATATATTTATTTCTAATTACATAACCTCAAAATATGACTAAAACGCATTTGAAATCATAAGAAAATTAACATAGCCAACTTGCAACCCGACCTGGCTTTGCACGGGTGTGACTAACTTTCTTAGGAATTATAAAAAAATACCATCCACACTCACGTTTTTGTCGTATCGTAGGTACCTCTTTAATTCATAGGCGTGATTCTACCTGGTGTTCACGTCGGCTACAGTTGTCGCCCTTAACCCGATACGATAAAAACGAGCGTGGCTGGTTTTCTTATAGTATATGTGTAATATTCAATTCAATTTTAATTATGACATTTTTTTAACTTATGCATGTAATACAGTTTGGTTTATGTATTCATTTCATTGAGACTTGGAATTCTGAAAGTTTAATATAATTAACAGAGATTATGTTTCAGTAAGAGTTGAGTTTTATGTTTTACTTATGTACCTGTGAAATTAGACTAAAATGATTTAACAATCATAACCAAATTCAACATCATTTGAATGGTCATAGTTAAAAGGATAAATATAAAGAATCTGAATCTGAATTTCTAGAAACGATAAACTATCAGTTTATTTTATATATTATTTTCGAGTAGGAATACTCAAAACACCTTATTTATTGATACTTTGTAGTATCCGCAATGAGTATACACGTAGTTATAATATATATTAGGTAGGTACCGAGAAGGAAGGTGAAGGTGGAATTCGCAGCCAACTGCAGAAACCATACACGGTCATATTTAGACATGTGATTTAAAAAAGTATTATCAGAGCCCCTTAATGTATTATCAAAAGTATACCTTTTACTGTGATCCTGTGTTCACCAGTCCCTGGATGTGTAAACAAGTCCACCTGAAGAGACACCTCCCCAACTGTGTTAGTTTCATCAGCCTCTTCCTCCGTTAACACTAAAAGAATTAAAGAAAACTTTGAAAATGGCAACTCAGATATTTTAACATATTGTTATATTGTTGATTATGACTTGAAGAGTTTAGTTTCGAACAACTGTCACCAAGCATATTCAGACAGCTGTCCTAGACGGGACGTTTCAACATTTTGTATCAAGCGTGATTTTACATTTGTTACAAAAATATATTCGACATAAAAACAGGTCAACGTATTTTTTTTTTATATCAATTCTTTATTGGTACTTTAACAAAAGAACAATTAATTGTTAAAAAATGTCGCGACACAAAAGTTTTAAGAAAATTTTTGTGTCGCGTAAAACCTTGGCTCCAAACTTGTTTCCACTGTGTTTTGGAAGCCGAAGCTTAACTAACTCTTAATACAATTTAGCATTTAATTTTTCTTAAATTTAAACTTAGATTATTTTCTTAAATATATAAAATTTATGATTGTATTCTCACCTTGATGCACTTGGCTAGTAACAAACGTTCTAATCAGGGTATCAGTGGTCTGCGTGTACAGACTCAATGCGTATCTCAAAGACTGCAATTCTGGACTCTTCTCCAGGAATGTCTTCTTGAGGCCGTTTCCTCCCGCGTGGAAGTATAACTTGATAGTGTCTAATGCTGCATCGAGTACTGCACATTGCTTGGGTGTTAACGACTTCTCAGCTGACAGATGCTGTAAAAGAGAGATTAGTCATACAATATGTCTTTAAAGTAATTCACATAGCAAGTTAGCGCATTGATTTCATTTGGGTCTAATTCTACCAACTACCCTAGCCATCCCAACTACCCTAGCTATCCCAACTCCTTTATTTATCGCAGTATGGCTTTCTGTTGATGGCACAGCAGCTCCATCAGCGCGTTAACATCACTTGTTTATTTGAACATATAAAAACTCAAGTATCAAAATTTTTTTTTTTGTTTTGATGGTGTTTTTGGTAATATCGATATCGAAGCAATCGAAACATCGATCGATGCTTGTATTTTGACTGTTGTAAATATACAAAAGCGCTATTCTCGTTTTAAAATAAAAACGTTCTAATAGCCGATCGAAATATTTATAACAATCACAGGACGATGTCTGGAGAACAGCAGAATATAGTGTAAGATTTTAGATCGAAAGGCGGTCTTGGCTCTATGAAATAATCTGTAATGGATACATAGGACAGGCAATCTGATTATTTCATAAAGTTGTGTTCTTCGCAAATATATATAAAAATACACGGATTTAGTTTGCAGTATAATCATAATAAACAGATTATGTCGAATGGTTCTCGAATGGAGACCACAGATTGCAGGAAGAGGTTGGAAGCGGTCCTTGTAGGAATCAATGGGGAGAGCTATGTCCAGCAGTGGATGTCATATACCTGAGATCATAATGATGGTGACGATGATACAGAATATAAATACACACAAGCTAAAATCTATTAATAGTTTATATAGTTTGTTCTCATCTCTTACTTCTTTAGAAATATCCATGACACCAGAAAGCGCGTGCTTCACGTCCTGTTTGCCGACGGTGGTCTTGAAAAGTTGCGTCATGTCCTCAATCTTCGCATTCGCCGCCAAGTTCTTGGCGTTGTTGGTAAGGTTCTTAAGCATCATCTGAAGATTAAAATAAATAATTAAGGTCCGATACCATTTCAATACAATAAGTACTTTTTTGGAGAGAAATAATTATCATTATAAATAATGTTTTTGTATTAAATAAATAACACGATTTTATTAGCTTCCCTGTGTGATACAAAAGCTTGTTTTTTAGTATCTTTTAAAACTATTTTAGGATTTATTTTAAATTTATTGTCAGGATTCGTTTTATTTAAGCTTCATAAGGTCAATATACCAATAAAAGTAAAAGTTTTATATATACCGTTTTATCAGTCATGGGCGGAAGGACAACAGTCTTCTCAAGTATCTTCATCACAATCTTCCATAACTCCTTGAGCAGACGTTTGAGTACAGTCTTTTCACAGGACTCTGCATACATTGTTAGTGAGCCATCCTGCAGAAGAACATGTAATATGTATATTATATTATATAATATATATAATGAGGTTAGGAAGTAATCTCTGGATCTATGTACTGAATCGATTTTGAAAATTCTTTTATCAATACAAAGCCACGTAATTTGTGAGTGTCATAGGCTACTTTTTATCATCATCATCATCACCACGCGGGTAAAAGCGCTGGGCGCAGCTAGTAATGTGTATATAGTAGCAGTCAATGGAGTAATGACATTTATTTATTTATATATTAGTACTATTTTAGAATATTGACGACCTAGCACTAAATGACATTATCTAACAGTCATTCACAAGGTGAAAATAAAATGATAGAGGTGCAATAGAAAAACAAGGATTGATAATAGTGATTGAAAAATGTGGCGTATAAAATCTATAATAGGAATAGCCATAAACATATGCTCGGTGCGCAATCATATGCACGGAAACTAACACATCTGTGAACAGTGTATTAGTGTATTAACTGATCAGTGTCAATTAGACAAGGGTAAAGAGACGTGAAGAACTATTTGTGCGAGTGAGACAGTATTGAACATTGGGCGGTGTCATCGGCTATGGCGACTTTAATCGTATATAGCGAATAAAGAAAGCGGAGAACCAATAAGTAGAATTCATAAACCTTATATAAAGTTGTTATTGTAATTTGACACATTTAAATGGCAACACTATATGCTGTGATCAGGCTTATTGGTCTGTGATGCGGGCTGTATTGAGCCGACCGAGCGAGAACCGAGAACATTCTTATTTTTTTATTGGGTAAAACTGTACCTAGATTTTTTATTTACTTATCGGATAACAAACGGGCTATACGAGTAAATCTAATTAAGAATCCTCACCAAGATATCCATAAGCGGCCGAAGCACCTCGTCAGCTTCGTGATGGGCAGGTGGCTGGGGTTGGCCAGGCGCGCCTCCCCCTCCGACCTTCTGCAGCAGCTCGCCCAGCTCTTTCACGCTGGCTGTTATTCTTGTTTCGAGGCTGGATACATCATTATATAGTTAGAAAGATATATAATAAATTACTAATGAAAGACATTCAGTTGTTTAATGAAACTGACTAAAATGGTGGTAAATAAGATAAATACGAGGTTAAAATACTAAGTTTATAATTATGCGGCTATGATTTTTTTTCACACTCTATCTGCACCGGATTCCCTGTGACGTATAAGGCATGGATACACACCATCACAGCATTCACAGACAAACATCCACACTCATCGCACAAATGTTTGCTCCGGCCGGGATTCGAACCCAGGGTCCCCGGGGACACAGAAGTCATGTCACTGACACTGACCACTGTGCCACGGCGACCGTCATATTCATATTATGGACATACCTTATAGCAAACATGGAGGCGAGTTCATCAAGTGTGCTATTGAGACTTTGCTGTAGATCGTGGAGAATATCAGCCGCGTCACGCTCCAGCTTGGTGCCGCCCATCGCTTCGAACATCTTCTCCAGTTGAACTCGCAGTTGCTGGATGTTATTCATCAGGATGCAGGCCTGCACATGAATTAATAACAGACGTTAAGGTAACTACTATTAGGCTACTCACTTAGGTACTTCCTTATGCTACACCCTCTTTTCTGTAACTTCTCTTGTTCTTCTCTTCTAAGCTTGTCCTCAAACATGAAATAACGAAAATACACCGTATGACATTATTCTGTATGCTCATAACTGGTTCCGTCATAAACATCATGACCTGTATTACTATACATTTCTGTTTATATACTTATACATTTTCTACACGAACACACACACTCACCCTCTCTCACATCCCCACACACACAACCTCCACTCTACTACCAGCCACACCTGACATAAAAACCTACACGGCTATTTGTTTTTATACCTACGAGCACTGTAAACACAATGTTTGTCATAATATAATTTTAGTAATATGTGTAATCCTATTTTGGCCATACTTAAGCTTAGACTTACTACATACATGTTTAATGTGACGCTGTTGGATTATGTAAATAAATAAAAAAATAACCCGTTTTAACTCTTGCAGCTTCTCTTACTTCAAAGTGAGAATATTAATATTATGTATATATGAAACTTAAAAAAGCATACAAGTCCAAGGCTTAAAAAAAGGCCCAACTCAGCATATACTGCTAAGTTTCCGAGTCTCTCGATGCTGAGTTTTCAAATGAACGCAAAATGCGCGGTTAGCGTTGAAAGTTTTATAGTTAAAGTAGTAGTTTTATTCTTCTGTCAGCCATGTGCGTCCACTGCTGGACATACGCCTCCCCCATATAGGGGGGATTTGCCAATACTCGTCACGCTTGGCATGCGGGTTGGCGAGCGCAGTATGATTTCCGATCCTCAGAAGGCGCTGCTGCCCACCTTCTGGTACGTGGTCCCTTAGCCGACTCTTACAGCACCCGCGGGAAGAGATGGGGGAGTACTATTCTAGGCCGGTACCACCACGGCACTAGTAGTAGTTACTACATAATATTACTACATTATATTGTATATACACATCATGCAAAACAAAATTTTATAATTTTATGTTGTAGATTTTTAATTGTAATATATCGCAAATCCTAGCATTTTTTAATACTGTATAGATCTAGCATAATACCGTATTTGTAACACAGTGGGCATTAAGATAAAATGCGGGTGGCATACAACTTAAGGATATAAAGTAACTATGCATAAATATAACACGTCAGTAGAGAGTTTGGGCTCATCCAAAAATTGGAATTAAATTTTAGGACAAAATACAAAGCTTTATTCTTCTAATTCTAAACAAGGGAGTCAAAAAAGTACATTCATACTATAACATTGTTTATCTCACACATCTTGAGATTAGATGTTACTTATAGGAAAGAATTAACTAATAAGAATATTATTTACAGAGTCATTGATTACCTTCCCAAAATAAGGAAAGAAGATTTTCATAGTTGTGTCTTGCGTAGGAACGCAATCTATGGCAATAAAGCCTTTTGAAGACCTTTTGAAGCGATGATAGCTCAGTGGGAGGAGCGTCGCGTGTAAAACTGACAGAAACTGGTTCGACGCCCAACAACAGCTTGAACTTCCGGTGAAGATAACACCGTTATCAAATTCCCAGCATGGTGGTAGGGTACTTTCGAATACCCGCCTGGCTAGCTACCGCCCTCAACTTTGAGAAACTGTCACCAAATACAAAGTGTGTTCAGGCCGCAGTCCTCGAGACCCAGTGGGCATTCTAGGTCTAGAGTGATAATATCTTCGACTACATCGTCACTGGCCATCAAGTGAGATAGTGGTCAAACGCTCGAACTATACAGTATAAAAAAAAAGAAGACAGGAAAATTGGAATGTGGGGCAAGGTCATACCTAATGTATGAACTAACTGTAAACCTAACTCGTTGTTTGATGACTTGGTTGATGTCATGAAACAACAATGAGTTATACCTGATACCAACTAACTACCTAATAATAACGACATTAGTTATTAAGTATTTGGAACAATTCTTCTATTTTTTTTTGGACTGGCCGGTTGGCGCAGTTGGTAGCACTCTGCCTTCTGAGCCGCTGGTCCCGGGTTCGATTCCCGGACAGGTCAAACATATATACATGTCTGTTTGACCTGTGTCTGGGTGTGTATATGTATATAAGTATATATATATATCAGTCATCAGGTTACCATAGTACAGGCTCTGCCTAGTTTGAGACCTGAAGACCTTGTATGAATGTTGAAAAAAAAAAAAAAAAAACTTGTCGAAGTCGGTACCAATTTTAATACAACGGTTATTACAAAAAAGTAAATAGTTGTTGTTGTACAATTAATTAGTAAATAACTGAAGTGTTAGATATGCTATCATTTATTAAGAAGTGGAATTAAAGTCGGCTACATTTTCATATTTTTATTACAGTACTAATTTAAATTTTATTCCTTATCAATTTACCACTACAATAAAAATGTTTCGAGTTGAACGTAATTGATTCGGCGAATCGCCATGATACAAATGTTATTTCTATTTCATACTAGTAGCACCCCGCGGTTTACCCCGCGTGGACTACTGTTTTCCTGCTACCTCAATTGTTTCATGGGAACTATATTTTTTTAGAATCAAAGTAGTTTTTGTGTTATTCTAGGGTCTAACATATCTCTATACCAAATTTCATCTAAATCGGTACAGCCATTTGAGCATGAAGAAGTAACAGAGGTTTTTAAATTATTGGCTCATCCCACGGGAACAACAATTCTTTTCGGGATGAAAAGTAGCCTTTGTGTTAATTGAGGGTCTATACTATTCCCATACATAATTTTATCGAAATCGATGTAGCTGTTTGAACGTGATGAAGTAACCTACATACATACACACAAACTTTTGCCTTTATAATATTAGTAGGAAGGTTCAGCAATTGTTTTGGCCGGAGAGGTTATGGTACTCAGAAAACAATAATGCTTACCACTCGTTCCTCCTTCAAATGTTCTGAGAATTCTTTCTTCACTATATCAGCATACGCCACGAGCACCTTCACGATGGTCTTCGCGAATCGCTTCATGTACCTCTTCCAGATCTCCGGATCAGGACACTCCAGCTTGGAGACCACGTCGAAGCATTGGGTGAGTTGCGTGAACACATCGACTACGGAGTTACTGAAGAGGGCGTGTTCACTAGATTTTTGGAACTGAAAAACAGAATATTATTAATATTAGACATAGACAACTTTATTTTTATGGCCTTAAAACATATTGAACAATAATGTTAATAAAACTGACGTGGTTTTGACACATTATGAATGTATAATACACGGGAATTACTCACGTAATAAGTCAGATTGTTCCGACTATAGTTTCAACCACATTCGGTGGTCTTTTTCAAGGAGAATACGGGGCGCTCGCAGACGATGTCGCGGTTCGCATTCTACACCTGAACAGTAGTACACCAGTCCTTGAAAAAGACCACCGAATGTGGTTTAAACTATAGTCGGAACCTTCTGACTTATTACGTGAGTAATTCCCGTGTGTTATACATTCATATTGAGCAATAACTTATGAACATCTTAATATTAGTTCAATTTAAATTTTGAAACTTTGTTAGTGTGCAGCATCATTTTGGACCATAAAATCTAAAGAAATAAGTTCCTTTTTGGATGGTTGAAAACTGTATTGAAATTTTTAATAACCACTTTTTCCTTCAGCAGATATATGCAATTCTTCTCTAATGTAATAAGCAACCTCGCTTGTTACATTAGATAACAGTTTTTAGACCATAATTGCAGGGAATATGCATTTCAACAAACGCAACACTTGACCTGGTCTTCAACGTATACTTGGTCACCATGACTGTTTATGTCTCACACGCGTTTTGATTAGATAAAAGCCCTTATCCTCGCAGTTGGAATTTAATAGACTGAATATAATACATTTTTCAAATATAACCAGACGGGTTACTTAAGCTACAACGAGTCGTAACTTGAACTATGTTTAATCTATGTAATAACGTGACACTTACGCGTAGTCGGTATCACGATCGATAATTATTTCGCCCGCAGTGCGAGTCGGGGCGTTACGACGAACGCCCCGAAAGATGCCAAAACAATTGATCATCGCGATATCGACTACGCGTAAGTGTCACGTTATACCCGTATACACAGTAAGTAAAGTAAAGTGTTATAGAGTAAGATTTCGTACCCCATCCCGTTTGTCTCTGTTGAAAGCTCCGTTGAGGTACTCCAGTGACACGTCGTCATTCTCATTGAGCCACTGCATGACGAAGGGCTCGAACCATGCTGGGTATTCTGGCACCGCACCGCAGTATGGCGGGACGTCTTTTACGTAGTTTGTATGGAGCCATTTCACCTACGAAACGTCATGTGTTATTCACGACTTAAAGTTTTACAGATAGTGCTGCATAAAAGGTGGGTATGTAGTCTATATAGTTATGGGTCCAAATTAGTACAAAGCTTATTAAAGGCAATGCTGTTATTAGATTATATGATAAAACTGCGTGGCCTTTTTTTGCTTATGATAATTTCAGCTTTTGAATTTTAGAGAATTTTAGCTATACACTTTCACCTCATACCTATTTCTTTTATTAAAAAAACAAAACGTAATCATATCTAAATAAAGGACTATAGAATATGTGATCCGAAACATGAATGTATCAAAGAACAACAGGAATGACAAAAGAATAGTTACCTAATAAAAGTAAACAACTTTAAACCAAACTTTAGATTTGTAAACGAATGATCTGGGCAGCATTCGAACCCACGATAGCAAAATACCGCCCTGTCGCTTTACCAATTAAGCAGTATGACACTACACAAGCAGTCCATATTTATTCCTATGTTAACAAGATCTTACGGTAATATTTTTCTTAGCGCCATCTATCACATACAGACTGAACTGATTAAAGAACGATTGATTTGACTGAATTTTAATTTTAAATAAAATGTATTTATATTTGTTCCCGACGTTTCATACACTTTTCAGTGATCGTGGTATCGGGTACACTACCGATACATCAAACACGATTAATTTAATTGATAGTAGTTAAAAGTAGTTAAAAGTAGTTAAGTAGTTAAAATATTAGTAATAGGGTTACCTTGAAGTGCAGATTCATGTAAGCGGAGGACTTGCAGAGGCGGTGTTGCTCATGTTCTTCTAACGCGTACTTCATGTCCACGGCAAAGAGAGACCACATCGTCGCTGCTGACAACTGAAAAAGTGACTTATTTTTAGCATTAGAAATGCTTAGTAGCTGCTTTATAGCTAGTCTATAGTAGCTCAGCTAACTAAGCTCATAGACGCTGTAACCACCCTCTGCAGACTAAAATGGAAGTGGGCAGGACATATCGCCCGGAGCACGGACACCAGATGGAGCGAAAGAATCCTGCACTGGTATCCCAGGGACGGTACACAATCAAGAGGTCGACAAAGAAAAAGATGGCGAGACGATATAGTCGAGATCGCAGGAATAGCTTGGCCGAGATCAGCTAGAGACCGAAAGACCTGGACCAACATGGAGGAGGCCTATATCCTTTCATGGACGCCCGATTAATTTAAACGAGGTTATATATATATATATATATATATATTTCTACTAAAAAAAAAAAAAAAAAAAAAAAAACTACATTGTAAACTGTACATTGTTTTGGGCAATAAAAGGCTATTTTATTTTATTTATTTATTTATAGTAGCTCAGCGGACAAAAGATATTCAAGCATGCTGCTTTGCAAGCCTATGGTGGTAACAGGTAATTGTGTTTATAATTATGCACATTCTATGTCCCAATTGGGCACTTGGGATGATTTCATTGTTTTTAACTACATTATACAATAATATTGCTAATCATCGATCGAGACTTGATCTCGTGAAACAATGCAGCTTGGTCAAAACGTCGATGTAACTAAACGACTAAGGGTGGAGTTGACAAAAAATTAAAACGTCTGATTATCAATTTAACCGTCGGTCTAACACTTTTTACCAAACAGTTAACAGACGTTTAATTGATAATCGGACGTTTAAATTTTGGTGAACTCCACCCTAAATGTTTTAAATTGATTTATTAACGATGTTTTGGAATCGCGTAAGTCTAAAATCTACATTTAAATGCCCTAAATTTTAAACTCAAAATTATTTATTCAATTAAGGCGTTCAAGACATATGTATAAAAGTCAAATTATAGATAGGTACTTACTAATTAAAAAAGACTAACGTCGCGTTTCAAAATGAATATAGGTACCTACCTACTGAGTTACTATTAAGAAATGGCGACATGAAAATTGGGGGTTGCCCCCCTCTCCTCCTTTCAAATATGTTTAACAATATGTTTACAAGACATAAACAATTACTTAAATAGGTAACACATTAATAATAAAATAAATAAATAAAAAAACCACACATTAATATCGCGGTTTATAAAAGACTAGGCAAATAAGGGGACGTCCATTAATTACGTGAGGTGTTTACGGGGGGAGAGGGGGTCAAGCCGAATCTTACCCAAACTCACATGGGGGAGGGGGTGGGTTCGACAAATACTCACGTATTTTTTTCCTGTAAGAAACATTGTAATGTAGCGAGAAAACTGGGAAAAATTAGGTAAAAATATTTTTTGTGTGGTTCTACTACGATATTAATAATCTCAAATAACAAATCCTGATTAAATCCAACAAAATCAAGCCCATATTCATTTATTTACATTAAAAATATGTATTTTCAAAAGTCTCTCGTGAGATTATGGGTGAGGGAGGGGTCCAGCAAAATCTCACGACATCTCACCAAGGGGAGAAAGGGAGTTGAAAAATCGCTAAATCTACCCCACGTATTTTATGGACACCCCCTAACTAAATACAAGCAAAATGGGTTAACATCCATTTCGATTAATTTACCTGTCCAATGTTCAACTCCTGCGGAAATTGGTTGAGAACAGGAGCGTAGCTATTCCTGTCTTCCTCTATCACAGATACAATTAACGCTATGAGTTTGTGCCAGAAGTCCACTGAGTCCAACTGGGGACCATGGTCGGCTGGATCACGCTTCGCTTCGTTGGGGTCCACCTGAAAATTATGAATAATGACGATGATGTGGTTGTAGTACCTAAATAGTAGTGGTTAGGTAATCTGAAATTAGATTTTTAGTTGAATTCCAAAGCAGACCATAATACATATTAAATTAGTTAGATAAGTATTATTTATTGTCTGTTTAGAAAGTGCACTACTATAATATTTATAACACTCGGATCATGGTTCACACTAATTGCCACATCCAAAGTCAAATACATATCTAATCAATGTGATTTTTTAAGAGAATGTATATATTAGATCTAAGGTTTTACTATTTTATTTATATACATATTCAAATGAACACTGAATTTGAAATAAATGAATTTACAGAAAAAATCCAACACACTACATAGTAAAACTTAAATACTTAACTATCTTACTCAAAGGTTAGTAACGATGTGGCCAAAGGTGTAATAACGCTGTATGGCTCTCGAAGACTGCAGTTTAAACACTCTGTATGATACTAAGTGCCTACTAGATATTATTCATTAAAATTGAAAATTAGCTGCGATGCGTTATAACTATCAATTTAATATATTATTATATTACTATTGCAATAAGCCTTGTTTGCCTTAAGCATCTGTAATCACCATCACCTTATCTATTGGAAGTATCCCAACATCAAAATTCAAATTTCAACTAAATCTAAACGTGAATAATCTACATCGATTAATTTCGAAAGAAAGGTAAAAAAATATACTGGGTGCCCACTCTCTTATTTATGCAGACAAGCAATTCATAAATAATGCAAAATAAATTCAAATGTAATCATAAATAAACTTGGTATTCCGGTATTCCAATACAATGCAATCACATCTCGATTGCATTGTATTGGATTGCATTGCGTTAGAAATTAGATCTGTGTAGCCACTGTAATTTTATTATATTACCGAATAGAACAGCAAAACTAGCAAAAAAAAGCAATTCGTAAAAAAATCAGGTTTGGTTTTTTAACCATGATGATTGGGCATTTAATAAGTAACCATACCTGAAACTCCCTGTTGTACAGCTCGTAACAATTTTCAAACAGGAACTGGTATGTAGATCTAAGGCATGCTTTCACGCAGTCTTTGACAACAGTACTGGCACGTGGTGGACTGCTCAATTCTTGGACCTGGGAACAGTTATGTTTTATTACCATTCGACATGGTACACTGGACGAGTGGGCGCATGAATTTTTCACAAGGATAAAATCTGAAAAAAATCACTGATATCTGAATCAAGAAAATCACAATTGCAGCACACAAACGTCCATGACCCGCGACGAATACACTAATTGTTTAAATATTTGGCCCTGCCGGGATTTGAATCCAGGATGCGAATCCGAATACCCAGAAGTCATGTCACTGACCATTGAGCCACGGCGACCATCAAGTTTATCTTCCTTGAGTGGTAGAAACCTCTTCAAATACATGTAATAGTGATATGCTACCAGTACTTGTAATAGTTGCATATTCTGTGCTAGCTGATCATCTTTAAACTTAAAAGTATGTATTTTTGCAAATAGAATGGACAACCCACCAACCGCGCTTGCTCAATCAAATTGAACCTTGCTAAATGAAATTACAAAAACTGCATCTGGAATAGATTGTGAATTTATTCATCATACGGATCAATTCAAGGAAAGTGGAAAAAAGCACGATGGTAAATACTTTTGCGCTATTTCTATTGTTTTAAGTACACTTGATTTTAATTCCTTGTATTATTCCTAAGAGTGAACGTGTACAGAACTTACCCAAACTTAACCAAACAAACATCATTAAAACTTTTTGAAGCAAATACGTTGGTCTTTCTATACATCTCAAATGGGTAGAAACAAGTGAAAATTCTTTGAAACCTTAATTCTAAATATTAAAAACATAACTCTCGAATTCTAGCATCCCTATACTCAACATTCCCTAGTTTTATACGTGTATAATTGAACAATGTTGCTAAGACGGTCAAGCACGAGTCAGACTTGATTAAAAGGGTTCCGTAGTTCCTGCAAGCTGAGTACATACTATACTTTTAAAAAATAGTAAGTATGCATCGTATTAATTAAAATCCCTAATAAATACGTTAATTAGAAAGACTCCCCTTATTTTTTATTATAATTGTATTTGATTGTTTGTTGTAAGCATGTAACACACTTTTCTAAATTTCATACTCTCGTGGTTTATGGGAATTTAGCCTTCTGGCTGACAGACGGACTCGACATTTTAGTAATAGGGTTTGGTCAGTAACCTTTTAGAACCCAAATTAATAGTAAATACATTTTTAAGCATTGAACGTTTTAAAACTTAAACAGTAACGCTTCTTTTTTCTCAAACTTTGCTAAAAAAAACTACTGTTAAATAAATAATATACTAAATAAGCACCTACCTTCATTCTGAAGAACGTGATGCTGGTCAGAAGATCGACAGTAGACTTCAGGTCCATGAGCTTCTCAGCACTTGAAGCAGGGAAATTGTTTCTGTACATCGACAAGTCTATCCGAAGCGAATTGTGTAGCTGGTCAAGTAGTTTGACGAACTTCTCTTTCTGTCAAATATTAAGTTAAATTAAAAGCATTCAATTTACATTATTTAAAATAAAAATTTATCGTAAAGAAATTAATTTTCTTTTAATTTCGTTAGAAACTAATATAACAAACACTTAGTTAATGTTAATTAGATAGAACTTATAACAAAACACAAAGCTTAACAAAAATTATGATCCTAACTTGGCAATGACTGTATCGTGATGATCTAAGTATGTTTTCTATACAAATAATGAAACATAATGAAATCGTAGTTTTCATAATTAGTAAAAATACAAAACTAGATTTTGTTTAATCTAGTTCAATGCGTGTATAAACTAATATCTTACTATTTGAGTAGGCTCACAAATCAATATCGGTTTAGGTAATAACGAACCAATTTTACACGAATTTAAATAAACTACACTTTAATACTTACTCCAAAGTTTGAAGCGGCGAATCTGTCGGACGCAGACACGGCAGAGGAGGCAGTAGTATGCGCGTAGTACGCGTTGATGTTTGCTAGCAACGTCGACATGACAGCTGGCACTCCTGCGCATAAGTACTTCGTCGAAAGGCAGTGGAAGTGCCTGCAATTTTTATTAAAAAAAGTGTATTGTACAAATTAAAACATACATAGCAAAATTGGTGAACAACGAGTAGAGATTAAAAAAGAACCATGAGTAGTTTCGCCCCAAAAATAACCAAATTAATCGAATGACAGGAAAATCTTAAATTTTATCAACTATCTTAAACCAGTCTACAATAATAATAAAAAAAATTGGTTGTCTGTAAAGTCGGTTTACGGACGATAGATTTACGTGATAACGTCATAATCATTTATGACTTTGACTTTGACTTTGACTTTGACTTTGACTTTGACTTTGACTTTGACTTTGACTTTGACTTTGACTTTGACTTTGACTTTGACTTTGACTTTGACTTTGACTTTGACTTTGACTTTGACTTTGACTTTGACTTTGACTTTGACTTTGACTTTGACTTTGACTTTGACTTTGACTTTGACTTTGACTTTGACTTTGACTTTGACTTTGATTATTTTATGTAATACAAAACTCAGGTGGAACGTTACGCGGAACGTTACTATTTTTCATGAGTGTTGCTGGTATTCATCAATTTATAAAACGTTATCACGTCAAAACAAGTATATGATGTTGATAGAAGTATACATAAAAAATTTACAAAGACTGTATCATGTTTAAAGCAATATTAAAATACTAAAAACGACAAAGTGCAAGGCACACGTTTTCGCTGTGACGCCCGTACCAACATATGTACTTAGAATGCTGTTGGTCACAATATGTGTTTGTAAACATACTTTTCTTTTCATTTTTCGTTCTGCCTAGCATAGCATTAATGCGATACACAATAAAAATCTCTTATACTTTTCTTTATTGCCGCAACAATAGAATTACTCAAGAAAACATGCTAATGTTTCTAGATCCAAAGATACAAAACCTTTATAACAGACAGTCGGATAGACAGGGCAAAAATTTGTCTCTTTGTAATGCGGAACCCTAACAATACAAATATTCTAACTACGAGTGACATAAAATATAAAATGCCATTGCTATTCTTAAAATACAGTAAATACAAACTGGTATAGAAGGGTGTCAAAAAATATTTAACTCTTCATGTCGTTAGGATGAAAGAAGCAGATCTGTTCAGGTACCGTCTCATGTTAACGACATTTTAATGAGTGTAGATAGGTCTGAAAAATCTGAATATATAACCTATTTATCGTCAAAAGCCGCTGGGAACACGAAGTATCAACTTTTGGAGAGCGCCATCTACAATTTCTCCGAGCAACTCACTTGACGGTGTGATGTAATTTTTATTCCTACAGGTATGATACGATCTTATTCTTTCTTGGCAAATATTTACGCCCTTATTTCGCTTGAATGATAACTTTAAAAGTGATAAAGATTTTATCCAAGTAATTCTGAAGGTAAACTTAAGTTCGTTTTCGAGATGTTACTTGTCATGCGATGGCAGCTTTGCATCCATTTTGTAACTTAAATTATTTCCTTCAATTATTTTGATAGAGTAGATGTAACGTTTTGCTAAGGTAAAAAAAAACCATAGAATATCGATGAACGACTAATTGAATTGACACGACAAAATACGATCCACAAAATTGTCTAGTGTGGCTTATCCAACAGGATATAGCCAGCTTATATTTACAATACATTAAATTCTATGTGCGCCCCGCGGTTTAACTCGCGTGGACTATGATTTTCCCGCTACCTCAATTATCACAAATGAACAAACTTTTCCGGGATAAAAAGCAGAGTATGTGTTATTCCAAGGTAAAAGCTATCTTTTTTCTAAATTGCATCCAAATCGACAGACAAATCTTTCGCCTTTATAATATTACTAGTAGCGCCCCGCGGTTTCGCCCACGTGGATTACGGTTTTCCCGTTACCTCAATTATCCCACGGGAACTATACTTTTTCCGGGATAAGCCTAAGCCCCTAAGTGTTAATCCATGGTCTAAACTATCTCCATACCAAATTTCATCGAAATCGGTGTAGCCGTTTGAGCGTGAAGAAGAAACAAACATACACATATACACACAAACTTTCGCATTTTTAATATTAGTAGGATAGTGCAGACGCAGCTAGTGCAGCTGCGCTCCGCGGTTACACCCGGGTGTTGACGATTGATGATGATGATGATGATGAAAAGTGGCCTATGTGTTAATCCTTGAGCGTGAAGAAGTAACAAACATACACACAAACTTTCCCCTTTATAGTATGAGTAGGAAGTAGGATTAGGTGTGATTTCTAAGTGGTACGTATATAATGATCCTTATTCTAGTCACAGTTGGACATAAACCTGTTCTATAATTTTTTTACAGGTACTTTAATTTTTGGAATCCTTTCCAATACTCGCACCGCTTGGCAGGCGGTTGAGAAGGGTAAGATAAAAATGATCAATATGGAAATACTTAGAAATTTATACAGAAAACACTATACTCACGTCATAGCCTGATAAATGGCCTCGATGCCATATCTCATCGCGAACTCGTCGACGATCTCTTCAGGGTTCTCGTTAAAGTACACCTTCCAAGCGTCATCACCCCTAGCTGCAGGCAATGTCACCGCTCCACCATTCTCTTCACACAAGTAGTGGAACAAGTTCTCGTGAAGGCAGGTGTACTGGAAGAGAAAACAAAAGATATAAAAAAGGCATAGATATAGTTAGAGAGACAGAGAGAAAGAGAAGGAGAGAGACGGGCCAATTCCGCTGTAACGCTTGCACATGATTCGAATGACGATTGTAGTCGACAAGTTGGTCGTTTGCTTGTCCGGGTGTGCTGTGATTATGTGTGTCCATGCCTCCTGGGACACAAGGAATTCTAGTGTGGGGCTTGAGTGTAAATAAATAAAATAAGTAGTAGATAAGTGGATATGTATAGCTTTACTAAAGATTAACCTGTGTGTGTACAGTGTTTACACTGCAAACAAAAAACTTACAGAATGATTCACCTAATTCTTAAAAAGTTTAATCAATTAGATTAAAGTGTCGATTGAAATGCTCACATGGATACAGAATCATCTTAATTCTTATATGATAAGGAAAATCGAAGTAACTCTATCAAAGTAGGTAAAGCGAGAACAGAGCAAAATAACTGCGTCATAGATATTAGATTCCATTTTCCAATACAACTTGACAGTTTTATACATCAACCATTACGGGATAAAATTGATCACATACACAGATATTAAATTTTATCTTTACGGGATAAAATATTTAGATATATATCAGATATACATTACACTATAAATTCGTAGGTTTAGACACATTTTGTATCGAAGATTCTATATAAAATTGAAATAACATGTGAGATACTTTTATTTTAAAAAATCGTAACGTTCATTGTGGTACATCGAAATGTTTGAGATTGGTATAGCGAAAATCGTAGACCATGCGGGTGAAACTGCAGAGCGCCAATATTCAATAAACATGCAACACTTGTTTCATTTTTCAATTCATCCGCGCTTAAACAAAACCGAACTCACATGGGAAATCGCAGAGCAAACCGAAAATAAATTGAATCCAGCTTGTGTCTAGCGCGGCGAACTGGCATTGATGAATATATGAAGGAATGCAGTGTACGGACCAATGATAAAAGAGATATTTCGTATATCATCCATTTATTATAGCTGGAATACGCTAAATCGTCGGGCAGCACTAGAATCTTACGCTACATGCGTTGACACTTGTGCGCCACTCACATCTTCCCGAGACACATGTCAGAGCTGGTGACGCGGCTAATTCGGCCGAGCCATGGATACGGCAACAATTTGCTAACCTAGATGGCTACATATTATTTAGATCCTTTGGGCTTGAGACGTTGGGCCCGTGGGAAACTGGTCCGTGGGCACGAGTCCGTGGGCCGAGTATTTTGGTTGCAAAATGCTCGCACATTTTGGCTGAACGAATCAGCATTGCAATTCAACGTGTCAATGCTGCTAAGATTCTGTGCACGCTGCCAACTGGTAGCGGGTTAAACCATCTGAATTGTTTTTCCGCAAAAAAACTTAAACAGGCGCATCTACAAAGTAAGCTTAACACAAAAATACGTTGATGTAACTGTTGATATGTTTCCCTCGCGATTCTATCTGTTTAGATTCAAGATTCTTTTCCTCATTTTCTTTGCGAAAGTTTAAAAGTTAAAATTCTTTAAAAGCAAGCAATATGATTAAAACTTACGCTCATTCTTTCTTTATACCGTTTAAACGGATATACACCTACGCGGAGTCGATACCACGGTCACAATAAAATTATTATTGTTGATCATAAAGTGTCACGTTATACCCATATAAACAGCATAAACCAGCTCTAGTGCAGTCGATATAAATGCCAAAGTTTTTTATTTTTTATTTACTACCTAAGTTTGACCGTCTATTAATTGATCGTGTCGTCTTTTTATACTTTCTAGATTTACCACTATCTCACTTGACGGACAATGATGATGTTGTCGAAGATGTTACGCTGACGCTAGACCTATAATATTTATTGGCTCTCAAGAACTGCTGCCTGAATACACTAAGTGTTTGGTGACGGATTTTCAAACGTGTGGGTGGTAGCTAAACATACAGGTACTCGAAAATACCATGCCATCATGCTGGGAATTCAATAACGGTGTTACCTTCACCGAAAGTTCAAGCTTGTTGTTGGTGGGGATCTAATCAGCGTCTGACAGATTGACAGTCGTCTCTCCTACCGCTGACCTATCATCGTTTCAATATCATCTTCACTATTATAAAATGCATACCTAATAATTAAATAAAATAGCTAGTAGCTTAACAAAGCCATGAGTGATTCACGTAATGATTTTGAAATGTCTTAAAATAATTATTTCTATAAGACAATTCTCTGATTCTACTTATACGATTTGGCGATAAACTACCTTTGGAGACATCTCAGGCGGGTGACCTTAATCGAAAATCGAGTTGTATTTGCAAAAACAAAAACCGTAATCTGACGGCGGTTGTTCTACAACGCTTTTGGGAATCCGCAGAAATTCAATTTGTTACTTCAAACATTTGAATTAGAGCAAGTAGTTTCTGTGCAGATTCATTTTATCAAAAGTTTATTGAGATAGTTACTTAATAGTTTTTTACATTAAACGTCTCTGTTACTATCAAGTAATATATCACAACACTTGCCTATCTGTATAAACAAAATTATTATGTTCTAGGACCAATCTTCGGCGATGACTATAGCGGTTATGTCCTTACTGACCTCAACGTTAAGAACATGAACAACGACCAGTTTGTACCTGTTCCGGCTAAAAACGAACTGATAAGTGAGTTGTGATGATATTTCTCTGTTAAACTATTTTTACAACGTATTAATATGTCTATCTATGTATCTATCTATCGAAGAAGGTTTGGATGGACTGTGTGAAAATGAAGAAATTTTATAAAAAGTGTGATCACTGAGATGACTAATGATAGAAAAGACGGGGAGAAGAGACTTCAAAGCATGCAGCACCGACGTAAAATCGCTAGTCTATCGGTGTTTTCTCGGATAGATCTCGGGGAGTGCGCTCTGGAGTTACACAATTTGATTTTTCCATTTCCATTCCATCTGAGAACGACATCCATACATGGTACACGTTTCAACTTATCGTACGAAGCGTTTTGCTTCCACATCATAGAGCGTACAGCTAACGAGTACAATTTATTGCCTAAATCTGTTTCCGCATGAATACTTTCTGGTAAATCAGATTTTTTTTTCTTTTATTAGCCATGTGCGTCCTCTGCTGGACGTATGCCTCCCCCATATAGGGGGGATTTGCCAATACTCGCCACGCTTGGCAGGCGGGTTGGCGAGCGCAGTATGATTTCCGATCCTCAGAAGGCGCTGCTGCCCACCTTCTGGTACGTTATCCCTTAGCCGACTCTTACGGCACCCGCGGGACGAGATGGGGGAGTACTATTCTAGGCCGGTACCACCACGGCCTCAATCAGAATTATCCGAGTATAATAATTGAGTCGATGAAAACTTCAAGACTCATTTGTTTCATTTAATAAATCTGTAATTCATTTATGATTATATTATCATTCATAAGGGCTTAAAGAATATGCAACGTATGTAATAAACATACGTTGCATATTCTTTAAGCCCTTATGACGGAGATAATGATGCGGTGTGTTCCACCCTAAGAGCAAAGTAGAGGAACGAAGATTGATTGCGATTTTAGAAGTGATAAATCTTCGCATGCGTCAATAACTATATCCAGTATTATGTGGTCTACCCGCATGAAAGGATTCCCAGACGTTTTATCTCTTTATTGATTTTATTTACATATAACCTGTTATTTATCGCGTGATATCAGTAAAATGGGATTCCTTGTCGCAAATGCCCAAACCTTAATAGAAATTACATCTTCTTCGTGTCTTATCCCACACTAGGTGGGGTCAGGTTTGTTTTTTGTTCACCGACTTCATCTCCATTTTGGGACCACTTCTCAAAACTTTTTTTTGGTTATAGAGTGCACCTCCGAAGTGGTCCCATTTAAATTGCATCAAAATCGGGTGAGCTGTTTTTGAGTTACACTCCAATTCTAGTTGAAAAGTGTTACGTCTACAGAATACAGAATATATTTATTGCATATAACTGTGTACATAAGATGGTCAAGGTTACAATGTAAGATTCAACAGTTTGCCCATTTCGGACGTAAAATTTTTGTAGTTTACTTTTCACATACATAATATAAATTTCACATACATAATAACGGAATGTTTACATCTATTTCTAATAACAACTTAAAGGCAACTGACAACTTGATTACTTTACATCAAAATATTCTGCCAAATTATAAAATGCTTTGGATGCAAGCCAGCTCTTGGTTTTATATTTAAATTGATTATTTTTTAATAACTTCAGTTCTAGGGGTAACTGGTTATAAACTTTAATTGCCATGTAATATGTACCTTTATGAAATGTAGCATTGTTGACTTGTGGTACGCATATATTATACTTATAATTGGAACGTTTGTTGTCATATCCAATAAAAAAATGTTTTTTTTAAAAAGACTCGAGTGTCTGATAGCAATCGTCACATCTCCCTAAATAGTCGCAAAGATTCAATCTGTAATTTTCTAGGTAGCACTGCACTATGCTTTTTCTGTGGCATTAGCTCTAAGTTACTTCGATGAATTATAGCAAAATATGCTAAGCTCTTCATACTTATTGTATTTACATTTCCATTTTTGCTTTCATGTTCCTAGCTCCAATCAACAGTGCTTCGAGCCATATAATCTGGCTCTGCGGGAACACCCGCCAACGACTGTCTGTAAAGTTCTAACATGCAATGCGACTTTAACGGACTGCAAAAAATTAGACTGGCCGGTTGGCGCAGTTGGTATCACTCTGCCTTCTGAGCCACTGGTCCCGAGTTCGACTCCCGGACGGGTCAAACATTTGTGTGCATGAACATGTTTGTTTGAACTGTGTCTGGGTGTGAATATGAATAAAGTATATATATATATATATATATATATATATATATATCAGTCATCAGGTTACCATAGCACAGGCTCTGTCTAGTTTGGGATCTGAAGACCTTCTGTAAAACAAAAGGCTGTTGGGATATTCTGTGAAAACATTTTGTTCACTTCACATACACAGCGTACAACACAAATAATATTTTTAAGCTTTTCCTAGAATAATAACTTACTCAGATTTCCCTTATCTAGTTGAGTCCACCTACATTGATGTGATATAATTGAAGGCAAGGCAGAATCTACGACACAAGAAATATATTTTCTTAGTGTAGGTTTTGAACGATATTATGGATAGCAACATAAATCGCCTTAGTTTTGTAATGGTTTTTATAACTACATTGTATTTCAGTTGCTTTTGTATCTTGTATTTCTATTTTAATAAATTAAATTGAATTCACTGAAATTTGATCAAATTTTATAAAAAGTAAGTCTTAGAAATTGTAAGCAAGACATTGTAAAAAATTCTTCAAATTTACAAACCGTAACTCTAGAAACAGACGATTTATTTCAAGCTCTATCATAAAACGTAATTCATTACTTTGAGATATTTACAACGGGGCATCAATGCGGAAAATTGTAAAAAATGTTTCGGCAAAATTTCGCTCAGTAATAGGTATTTTTGGTGGAATTGAGATAATCTACTTGAATCGTTAAGGCTGGTTTACAACAGTACACGGATTACTTACTTTTTACTTGGACGTTTTAATGTGCATTTTCTGTACACTTGGCCAAATATATCATCCATCACCCTCAAATATCTCTGAAATCGTTACATTATTTTGAGGCTCTTTTATTTATTAGTGAAGTCCCTTATAAACATTTTTAAGGAAAGTTTTAAAAGGAGTTTTTACAAGCTTTTTTTTGCCATTTTTTAATCTTTTTATACACCACTCTATTAAAAAATAATATAAATTTACAGTTCTTCTCTCTATATTATAAATTCAAATTATGTATGTGTATTCGTGTTATGAGCAAATAAATTATTCTTATTCTTATAATAAGCAAGGACGACTACAGTTTGATATCTTCTAGAAGTTTCTTTCGAAAATAGAAGGCAAACATGACGTGAAATGAGACATGAGTCGGGCAATCTGATGGTAAGCCTCTATGACACTGGGGGCATTTTATTTTTCTAGCTTTTATTTTTATTAAACCTTAAAAACATTCTGTTGCTTATGTAGATGGATAGTAACTATCTCTAATTATGTATACGGACCGCTTAAAGAACGCGGTGAAAGATCTTTTGCAATTCTAGACCAAGTTTGTGATTCTACGGTCTCGATGTCGTCTTTTTTTTTTTATTACACTCAGACCCCCGCACTAGGATTCCCTGTGTCGCGGGAGGCATGGACACACACAATTACAACACACAAACAACCAAGACCCGGGACAAACATCTATACTCATCACACAAATGTTTGCCCCTGCCGGGATTCGAACCCAGGGTCCCGGAGACAGAAATAATGTCACTGACACTGGCCACTGCGCCACTGCGACCGTCATTCCATCTTGTTCTTTTTTTGGTGTATAAAAAACTAGTTAATGATAACATTTATCCATTTTTCGTTTGTTTGCCTCTGAATGTGACCCTCGCACTTCAACTTTAGACTTAGTGCTTGTTTCACAATGTCTTTACATTTAGTTTAGTCCCGTAGGATTCTCTTCTCTATCTCTAAGTTAGACGATTCTGTACCCTATCTCTTAGTTACAGTTAATGTGAGCATTAAGTTAACTAAATATTTGCGTAGCGAAAAGGTTATACAAACGGATTTCAACTACTCATGTGTGGAACATTTTCAACGATTTTAACTGACTTCAAAAAAGGTTTTTTTACATTTTTGTTACTTTAGAACTTTCGACTGGGTAAATCGATTTTGATTATTCTAGTTCTAAGCTAGTGCTTCCCGTGTTGTCCCATTTAAATGTCATCTAAATCGGACAAGCGGTTTTTGTGTTACACTCCAATAACTGAAAAGTGCTACGAATACCTCGACGACATTACAATTGCGGGTGAAGACATCGGTGAATATACACAATGGCAATTGATCCCGTGATTATCAAAGGTCACTGATATAGGTGAAAAAAAATATACAAAAAATAGACCCGATTTCTACACTCAAAAGTGTGAAATAACTTGTCGAAGTCGGTACCATGAGCACAATATTTTGATAATAGTTACTTTTGAACTATCATGGTACCGACATCGACAAGTTATTTCACACTTATGAGTGTTGAAGTAGGTTCAATTTTTTGTTAAACATTTATTTCTTTAAAAATAGAGCATCGTCATTGTAATCTAAGTTAATTAAATACGCATTATTAAAGCTCAATAACTACTTTTCAGTTCTTACACAAATTTAAATGTGATGAAACTGAAATTAACTGAAACTGGAAATGTGAAAAAACACACAGGTTGTTGAACGGTAAAAAAATATCTAAATCGGTTCACCTTGAAAAAAGATCTGAAGAAACACACATATAAATACAGTAGAAATGAGTAATGACCGGTTTTAATAACTTTTTGAAAAAGATAAAACGGCACGTAAATTTAAACAACAAATATATAAAACATAAAGTATGAAATCGTTTGTATAATTTCTGGAAACACATATTAGGGCTGGCGCCGCGTCTCAATCGGCAGAGCAATTGAAACGGCGAAAATATGCTAACTTAAGTAGTGGATACATATTTGAACCGTTTGGGGTCGAGACATTGGGCCCGTGGAGACCGGGACCTCATCGGATTTTCCAAAACTTATCAGAGCGTTTGATCGATGCAAACGCGTGACCAAAATGCTGGCACATATTTGGCTCAACGAATCAGCATTGCAATTCAACGTGGCAATGCTGCTAGCATTCTGGGCATGCTGCCAGCCGGTAGCGGGTTAGAGCGTTTGAGTTATCTATAGGCTGCTAATAGCTAGAGGATTGCTCAAACGTTACTGTAGTAGCTGCAGTATTGTAATAAGTTATTAGTATTTTTTTTTAATAAAGGCATCGGCCTTAGTGATCGTGAGTCAGAAAATTTGTTTCATTTCATTTTAAAACTTGTCGTTTTCATTAATAGTGACTCTATTTATTTTGGAAAACGGAAAAGTAAGAGAACGTGGAGGAGAATTTTATAAAGTTCATCAGAGCGTCCTATATAGTACCTAAAAGATATAATATCATTTCAAATTTAAATTATGGAACATAGTTTTCTAACTTAATCTATGCATACCGGCCTGTAACACTTTTAATACGCTTCTACTTTTCCAGCTCAACTTTGCTTACTTGAGAAACTCAAACTGATTTTATTATGCTTTCAACGAGAAAATAATTTTAAAAAATACTGAGTAAGAGGCGCCTAAAATTTTTCAGGTTGGGAGAATATTATGTTTATGATACAGAAATTCAGCATAATTTTCTAGAGATCCATACCAACCTTTATTTTTTAAAATGCGGATCTATTTTTCTAGTTGATCCTTTTTTTTGCCTTCTTAAGAATATTTCTGTGAATAATTGTTTTTTATAAAGCTTTCAACGAGAAAAGTTGTTTAACTAAAAGCCGTCAATTCTTCAGCTTGGGATAATATTATGTTTATGAAACAAAATATGAATTGAAAAATTTAAAATTGAACCAGCCGTCTTTGAGTAACTTAAAACATAAATATTGTATTTTAAATAGAATTTGTTCAATAACCCAGCTTGAATATTAAAAGATATAATATCAGTTAAAATGATAACGATCGTAATAAATACGGGATTTTAAATGAGCACCATTTACGAGTAGTACCGGTTCCTGATCTATCTCCTGGAATAGAGTTTTCGCTTTACTTTATCCAAAATTTTACAAATTCATCATTATATCAATCGTCACTCACAAATGCATTCTGATTCACTTATAGGATTGCCTTAGCTCATTTTGTAGAATAAAAAAAGTAAAATAAAACTTTGTAAAATAAATAATGTTGAAAGGCTCCGGATAATTAAGGTCGGCGCACTCGCAGTGGCGAGAAATGCACCACAAATGGGATTCCTTAAATATTAATAGGCGATATTAATAGATAATAAGTACCTGCCTAACTGAATCTAGATCTAGACATGCTCAAGAGTGTCTGACCAAATGAAGCCAAGAAAAACTGGCAAGCAAAACGATTGACTTCGATTTTTTTAAATATTTATCAACTAAAGATTCACCAATACGTACATATGATTTAAGATGTATGACACAACATTTGAAAATACCCCACCACTTAGGCAAATTATTATAATTGGTGGCAGTGCAAATTATAAGTATGGAAGCACAATTGGCGAATGCATGTGTTATATATATATAATATAACTTTATAATAAAAAAAAAACATGCGCATTGCCCTAGCGATAGTCGATCAATAATAGAAATAGAAATTATTAGAGGCACTAAAGCTATTAATTCAAATAGCAAGCCATTGCACCTAGTATTTTTGGCTCTCTATTCAATTCACTCATTCAGGTTAGGTAATCGTGTGCCTTTAATTTTATTAAAAAAAATAATTAATTATAAGCTGTTATAAATCAATTTATAACAACTTTCATTCCATTATCCACAATTATATATAAAAATAACAAGTACATGTTGAATGCTCGTAATATAAATATATATATATAGTAATTATAAATCATATTATATATAATATATTAACACCTTGATGTTTTTATAAATAACTTTATGAACTACAATCGTATACAGGTCACGCTGCCTTGAAATAAGTTTATACCGAGGCGAAGTTTGACCTGTAGGTACTTTCAGATCCCGTTATTACTCTGAACTTTGTATTAGCTCCAAGTTAGATACGAGTCCAGATTGGTTTTCCGTTGTGAAATAGAACTCTATTTATAGCTAGATACAGGTGTACTCTGTCGGATTATCTTAGTTTGGAAGGAATTGGTTGTGCGATTCAGCAAGTGTTTAGATTACTCCGGATGCAAAATAAATGTGTAGATAACACCTGGCGGCAGCTTAGACAGTCTGTACTTTGAGATTTAATTAATTATTAATGCATAAATTGTGCTATTAGTATGAATAGACCCGACATTTTAATCTAGCTTTCATACCTTGACTTTGGCAATGATCATACGTGTAACATGTGGGAACTCCAAATAGGTAATAAGTTTGATGAAAAAAATGTTTTACATTACTCAGCTATCTGCGAGGACCTGTTCATTTTTACGTTTACCAATATTCGATTTTTGAAATAAAAAAAGATTTTATAATAAATTATGTATATTATAGCGCACAGTCGTACCCCAGAGGGTGTAAAGGAAGCAAAGGTCGACAAACGAAACGTTGGGAAGATGACCTCAAGAATGCTGCTGGTCCAGAATGGATCAGGATTGCACGTGACAGAGATAGGTGGAAATCATTGGAGGAGGCCTTTGTCGAAGGGCAAGCTGTTGGTTGTAAAACCGATAGTTAGCAGTAAAATTGTTAAATATTTTAAAGTATTGTGAAACAGCAATAAAGGATAAGCCTTTATTGCTTATTTTAGCCTTTATTTTAATTATTTATTTATTATAGCGCAGTATAGATCGGCTACCGATAAGGTGGACAGACTAAAGTAGCAGGCAAGGTTAGTCGGTTGGATGCGGGCCGCTTCCAACCGATTCTTGTGGTAATCAATGGGGAAGGCATATGTACAGCAGTGGACATCCTGTGGCTCATATGATGATGATGATTTTTTTTTTTAAATTTATTTATTACCATTCACACAAGGTCTTCAGGTCCCAAACTAGGCAGAGCCTGTACTTTGGTAACCTGATGACTGATATATACTTATATACATACTTATATATATACTTATATACATATACACACCCAGACATAGGTCAAACAGACATGTTCATACACGCAAATGTTTGACCTGTCCGGGAATCGAACCCGGGACCAGCGGCTCAGAAGGCAGAGTGCTACCAACTGCGCCAACCGGCCAGATGATGATGAATAAATTATAATTTCTCTGTTTCAGAAAAAAAATATACAAAAGATCTGCCTTTATAATAAAGAAGGAATACAAAAAAATATGGCTTGAATTGAGAACCTCCTTCTTTAGAAATCGGTTCGAAGCGTTTAAGTTATACACTAGGATGGTAGGAGAAATGCGTACCGATGATGTGACGCGGCTCAGAGCTACAGATAAAGTTACAGTGCCTGTCATTGGTAAGTGAGGAAAATCCTTAGCGATGGAGTGACATATGAAATATCAACCTAAGCTCAACATACATTTTAAAAATCGTAAGGAGGCACGCGAAGTATTGTTTTTACCTCTTGTCCTTTTATTCCTTGCAAAATTCATCTCAAAACGAAAAGTTTCGAGTCCCGTAGAGCCTTCGCACGTATAGATGTATAATTCAGTCTGCTAGCCTGCGAAAGGGTGGGCGGCTACCATTTAAAACCAATTTATCTTTCCTTGATTTATTGCAAGGGACCTTTAATTAAATGAGACCCAAATATATACCGCCCTAAGCGAGTTAAGAAAGTTACAAGCCTATAAAATTAGGCCAGGTGAATTTGGGCAGGCGAGTGAAAAGGTACTATGTTGGGTTGGTGTTATCCATCTTAAACCACATTATCACTTAACATTGAGGTAAAAAAGAATATAATCGTATAAGATATGTATTACTAGCTGCGCCCAGCGGTTTCACCTGGAGTTTCGTGATTTCCCGTTTCCGTCATTTTTCCGGATATTTAAATTTTCTGCAAAATTCTGAACTTTTATTGTTCTAGAAAGTATTAGAAAAGTTACAAAAAAAGAGGAATTAAATTAGTAGTCTTCTGAAGTCCTGGCGTGACCAAGGGAAGTAGTTATTCATTTTCATATATACATAAATATAAAGTAAAGATAATTATGTTAACAAGGAATGAATGAAAACTTGATTGTATTGTTCAAAACTTCGCAAACACAAAGTGAATATACTTTTCCAATAATAGGTACCGAATCGCGAATTTAAAGGATAAATAAATTAAACACTTGAAGCTGCTTGTGTGAATTCTCACAAATATATATTTCATAAAATTATATCTGATTGCCGGTAAATGAAACGCTTGCGCGAGCTAACTTTACTCGTGCCGCCATCTAGTTTCATGTTACGGAACTAAATGGCGACACTCACTAGGAATACAATTTTACACATGTCTTTGACTGACCACAAAGTGACTTTAGACTCGTATTTTTCTATACATCTTATATTCGAGCCAATTCCTTTATTTATTTAAGATTTTAGCCTAGTGTTTATCTACCATGTTTAAGTCAAATTGAATAAACTTCTAATCGATTGTTAAATGTCATAGCACCTAAAAGGCGATGTTATCAAACTCTCTTGCCTTGAATTTTTTATTTTTTTACTTATATCGTTAAACATTTTTCAACGATACAAAGGAAAAATAAAAAAGTAGAATCCATACATAAAGTGTATTGTACAATGACACCACGTATGTGGGTCGAGCTGGTTGCTGGCTATTTAACTGCCCGTTGCAATTACGTGCTGAAACTGCACGAATTAACCGACCCGGTGAACATTACTGGGAAAGCAAAATAGTTGCGCAGCTAACGGTCCGTTTAATTACATATGTAAGCATTTTGTTTACTCACCACAACTACAGTTCTCTTGGAGTTAATGCAAGAATAAATTAGATAAGTTTGATTAGTTAAATACTTAGCATTATATTTGTGTATATAAAACCAGGATTCTTTTACGAACCCAAAAGAGTTTTTCTATGATGTTTGCAGGAATTTAATTTTATAATGCCCGATGCTTTTTGCATACTCAATCTAGTTCAATTTAGACAAAGTTTATCAGAATCCAGAGAAATGCTCATAAAATCAAAAACAATAAATTAAACAATCCAATAGTAATTAATAATACAAATTTTCGTAAAACAATATAAGTAATAACTGTAAGTCATAAAATATGCGGCACAAAATAAATGACTGTATTATAACCACACTAGCTGTCAATCACAAGTTTTACTCGTCGATTTCGGTGAGGAAAATGCTATTTTATTCATAAGCGAGAAAATAGTTTATTAATTTCGAGCGATAATAAGAATATATACCCTTTAAGAATATTTATAAAAATGTAATATACACGTTCTGAAACGTGAATTGACGTTAAAATATCCGTTGTTTATTTTATTGTTATCCTTACTATTACGTAAATAATATTACTCAATTTTATCAATAAAAATTTTAATTACAATTAGTTTATGAACCCCTAACGCAGAAAATATAATGTATGTACCCAACCAGAGCGACTACTAACCTCTTTCATTCAAAGATTTCCATACTTTCTAGGCTCTTATTTCTACACTAAAATAAACAAAACTCTGAATATTCACCCCTTGACAAAAACTTGGGTAAAATTTAAAGTAACCTCTTTGCTGAAATCAGTTTACATATGAGAAGACTGAAAAACTCCTAGAAGGTTTTAACATAACGTAATAATGATTTGTGTACGATTTTCTTATTCCAAAATATCAACCACAGTTACGCCATACCAAACTGTTTTTGATAAATAAAAACATATATCTAAGCCGACACCCTCTCACACTCACACATGCACTTATATTTTACACACAGAGAGGAACTTTTACACTTAACTTTAAACTTAATATTATGTATAAACAGTTGTCAATACTTTAAGGCTAGATTATTATTTATAAATCTAGGAGGAGGGCGCTGTAAGCAGAAGCACAGGCGATGAGCCTAGTTCAGCGACAGATAACCTATAAAATTTATTTGTGTATACCTCTAGCCACATAACACAAAATGTATAAATGTGCACTTATTTTGAATAAATTGAATTTGAGTTTTTGAATATTATCATCAGATATTATCTGTATTAGTGTGCCTTCTCTAACCGTTTTATTATAACATTTTGCAATAAAATGTTTTTTCGGCGTAATAGCTTATAGCATTGACTGCCTTACTGAGTACCATTTTAAAAAGAAAATTGCCTCTGCATAAATATCCCCGACATTGTAAAAAAAAATATACGACGGCTTAAATACGGAAAATACATTCTGTGGCGTCTCACGCCACGTAATTTATGATTTGATAAGACGCCTAAATGATTTCTTACACCCTTTAAGTTTTCGAATCTACCCTTTTGGAACTTCTTGCGCGCCGAGAATTCAAATTGAATATAGAATGTGGAATTAACGTGTACGGTTCTGACGCTTGCTTATACAAGTATAGGCATCGGATATCTTAATACGTACATTTATAATCGGATATAGATATATAACCCAAAAATTGCAGAATCGAGAGCCCTGAACGAGACTGCAACTGCTCTGCAAGCAGAGACCAAGGGCCTACTGCTTGCAGCGAAGGCCATATCAGCAATTGTCACTATAGCGAAACTAACGGGAAACAACAAAAAGATAGCATCTTTGTTTATAACGGACAGTGCGGCTATCATTTATGGACTCAGGAAACCCGCAAAAAGATCTAGAGTGGTTTCTGAATGTCATGCCGCGCTACTAACCCTAACACGAAATTACGAAGTAATAGTAAAATGGACTAAAAGCTGTGGCTGAAAGCCACAGCTTTTAGTCCATCTTACTATGCCGTAAGAGTCGGCTAAGGTATAAAGTACCAGAAGCTAGGCAGCAGCGTCTTCTGCGGATATAATCAACATACTGTGTTCTCCTACCCGCCTGCCAATCATGGTGAGTACTGGCATAATCCCCTAAAAAGACATGAGGGGTCCTATATCGAGCAGTGAACAATCTATGGCTGAGAAGATGATGATGATAATGACATCGTTTTATGGCGTCTCATTGCCTTCAAACTAAGAAATGATTCAGCGTTACGTAAATTTTGGTTTCTAAAAGTTAAACTAAATTTGCCTTTAATGAAAGAAATAAAATTAATCGCTAAATGCACTCAAAAATGCATTTCATTGATAGTTACTTGAGCTAATTGAGTTCAAATCATTCATTTAAGCTTTGACAAACGAAACTAGATCTATCTTCGCAAAGCTATTTATGGTTGAAAATTAAACAAATCGGATGACTTTGTGCACTCTCACACGACTTGTTTTACGTTCAACCCTCGCCAGCAGTTGGTAAATTTGCGACGTGTAAAATCTAACCCAACAAGTTGGTTTGACAGATTTTGGCAAATACCAAATTGACACTAGCATAGTCTAATTGAGTGAATTAACTTACATTTCTAGCTCAGATTTTTTCTAAACTTTCGAACACTCATAAATTTATCAATGTTGAAAAATGGCACGTCTGTGAAGTGGAAAGTTTTCAAATAAACAAACAACTACTTTTGATGTCGTATGTAAGTATATATAGTAAATGAAAAAGCGTATAAGTTTCCTTGCCAATCCAAGAATAAGAAATTTATTGAGGGCATTCCCTAGAGTAGAATTTGAAAATGTAAAGCCAAACCAATCTCCAGCTCGACCCCGATCAAATGATCCGTCTATTACTACACATGCGTTCGAGCTTGAGTAGCCTGTGATGATATTGTGATATTGTGTTTGGCCGAGACTGTAATGGGCGGCGGAAGGCATTACATTAATCAACTGAGCCATAATTACATAAAATATAATATGTTTTGCAAACTACTTTCAATGAAACTGTCGATCATTTACTAGCACTGAGTACAAAGTAATGGTTCGAGAATTTGTGCGTTCTCAAATGCATAAATAATAGTCTAACGTTCCCACTGCGGGACAGGAGCCTGCAATCTAAATTTATTTATGCTTACCGGGTACAACTGAGCACAGTTGAATCCGGTATCGCCCGACAATGCGAGTCCTTCCGGCCCCGTCCTGTATGATTAAAAGCCCGTTCACGGGAAATGTGAAAACAGTTGAAGGGACTAATTATTATAATAGCATGCTCAGAGTAAGAAAAAACAATACGCTTCCTATCTTGTAATTATTTTTTTATAGACTTTCGCGATTCGAACACATTCACGAGAAGACTGTCAGTTTTCTCGTGACCACGAGACCACCAATGCAACTTGGTCGAAACGTCGAGGTAAATAAATTACTAAATGTTTTTCTCGCGATTAAGCCCCGTTTGATTTAATAACAATGCTTCCTATCTTATTATATACGTTGTCTTGAAAAGACTTCAGATGTTCCACCTGCCGAAACTCGTTCGTAAACACTCCCTGTCGGCGAGTTACAGCGTGAGACGGGACATGAGAATAGCTGATGTCGGCGACGACCAACAGCGCGAATATTATTATTATTCGCGCTGTTGGTATTATTTTAAAAAATATTGACGGTCGCCGTGGCGCATTGGTCAGTGACATGACTTCTGGGTCTCCGCAGCTCTGGGTTCAAATCCCGGCAAGGGCAATTATTAGTGTGGTGTGAGTGTGTATGTCCATGTAAAAAAATTGGTTGTATTGTTTGTACAGTATTTGATAATAATGAATTTCGAAAAGTAGTTTACCGAGCATCAATACCCACTATCTAATATCTTGGCAAATGCGGGTTAGAATAGTCTGTGGATAGAATAGTCAGCAGGCCAGCATGTTGAAGATTCCACACAGCCAGAGGGCGTCTCACGAGGTCTAGCGACTGTTCTCGAAAGACAATGACTGCGAGCGAAATCTTCAAATGTCTTCCAAAATGCAAAAGAAACGTTATATGGAATATTTAATAGAAAAGCTCCAATACAGCTTTATTTGTTATGGAAAGTGTGATATTATGCTTTGAAAATTAAGAATTTTTTTAGATAGACCTATTCTATAGATTACACTGTCCGTTGTTTGTCATCAAGGCATCAGTATCAAACCGCCAATACGCAGAAGCGTGTTCCTATCACACAGAGGAATCCGGACTAATTAGTCAACGACACTTGGATTGATTTAGGACCGTTCACTACACTATAATGCAGTGTTAGACGAACCGCTCGTCTCTTTGTTGACTGGACGTTTGCCTTGCAGAGCGGTGACACTATGAGATTTATTGATCCGGAAATCTGCAGGTAGAGATAACGTTCTTTGTAAGAAATTGTAACACAGTCGAAGTAGAAAAAAAAAGTTGATATCATGATCATTTATCGTTTACGATAATTCATTTTTACTTAATATTTGTGGTTATTTAGTTTTTTTAATTCTGAAATTATTTGTTTATTCATTCATTATCTTAAGAAATATTGATTCATTCTGCACGATTTAAACGTTTATTTGCTATAAATATGTTAAAGTAGGAGAGGCATATGTCCAGCAGTGGACATCCTATGGCTGAGATGATGATGATGTTAAAGTAACATAATATAAAGCGTGTCATTTTGGTACCGCGTTACATAGAAAACACAAATACAAAACAGTAGCAAATCGATCTCAACTCAGCACAGATCTTCCGTTAAAGCTACCATCGACGGCTATTCAAATTAATATAACAAATAACATATGTTTGCAACCTGTAAACAATTTCAAAATACATATTGCCCATTAAAATACCTGCCAAATGTACTCTAAAACTCATTATAATCGGTCGAACAGTTTCGGAGGAGTGCGACCGCAACCACGGTGACAATAGATTTGTATATATTATCGCGGCTAGTGCTATATCATACTAGCTGCACCCTGCGGTTTTACTTGCGTGGGGATGAAAAAGGGTGATGATGGTGATGATAAAAACCTGTGCTAATCCAGAATATACGCTTTATCCATACCAAATGTCATCGAAATCCATTCAGCCGTTTAGGCGTGAAAGAGTGACAAATATACATCCATACTCACAAATGTTCGCATTTGAAATATAAGTAAGATATCTCTAGACATCTTCAAAAACATGGTCTATCATCATTATCTATCTCTAGCATAACTTTGTACTATCGTTTTTTTAATTATTGTTATTAATTATTATTTTTTTCATTTTTTTTTTCATATTTATTTTGTATAATAATATGTATTAGTATATACTTATTGGTTATTTATGTATTAGAATTTATATCAAGATATTAAAATTTTATCCAATTACGTTGCACCAACGATTACTTCTATTCTTTAAGATACTGTCCGTCCAAAGGTTGTCTGGAAGAAATCGCTATAAGCGATAAGACCGCCCATTGTACTACCTAGATTAAGAATAATTTTGTAATAACTTATATGTACATTCATGGTAAAGTGCAATAAAGAATAATTGTATTGTATTATATTGTAAGATACTATATTATTCAAAGATTTTGATTACACTTGCAGATTTTCAGAAATATAGCAACTACAACACTTTTAATTCTAACACAAAGAGACTGGCAAAGAACGCTTAGCTTTCATACGAGCCCCTGTACATCAATTATATAGTACGGTACACCTATAGTAGGGACTCGTGTGAGTACATAATTGGATTGCGTTCCCAGTGTAAACGCCTGAGGAATTTACTCTATGAGAATTGTTTCACGCTTTTGTTTATTACTTTAGTGGATGGCAATTGTCCCTTCTTATTGTACTTTTTACATACACATACATATATTCACGCCTCTTTCCCGTGGGGTAGGCAGGGACCACGGGCTTCCGCTTGCTATAGTACCAGTTCTATCAGCAAGAAATAGGTTATAAATATTTTGCGAATACTGATAAAAATATGCTGGACTATTTATTACTCTATAAACAAAATGACGCAATATCTTTTATATAAAAAAATCTCGTGTTTGTTATCGAACTCTCCCGAATCGGCTTGCCTGATTTTTTTTAGTAATTTTTTAACCGACTTCAAAAAAGGAGGTTACTCAATTCGACCGTATATTTTTTTATGTGTGTTCGCGGATAACTTCGTCGTTTATGTACCGATTTTGATGATTCTTTGTTTGTTTGATATAGTATGCTTCTGTGGTCCCGGTGGACAGAGACATACTAACTACAAGAGGGTCTTACAATCTTTGCTCTTAAGATTCATATAGGCATTTCCCGGACGCATATGCTACGTTTCCATTTCATCCAAGCAGCATTTATCCTGTATCTTACTTCGTCAATGTTGTCGTTTTGGATGAATGTATCGAAGCCGGTGCGTAATACCACTAATTTTATAAAGCGAAATTTGTATGTTTATAAGTGTGTGAGTGTATGTTTGTTGTGAGTGTATGTGTCCGTGACGCTGAAAAAGCTGCACTGATTTCCATGAAATGTTATATGGAGATAGTTTAGACCCTACCTTGGCACATAGGCTACTTTTCTGTATATTTCTTGTAAGATATGCAAATAATTCATATACCTCTGTTTCTCCTTCACGCTCAAATGGCTGTACAGATTTCAATGAAATTTATGGTATGGAGATAGGTTAGACCCTGGAATAACAGATAGGCTACTTTTATCCCCAAAAAGGTTCAGATCCCGTAGGATAATTGAGATAGCGAGAAAACCGTAAGCCACGCGCGTGAAACCGTGGAACGCTGCTAGTGATGAATACAACTCCTTAATCACGTCAATCATTAAAATGGTTAATAATTTCAATCCTGGTTAAAGTTTAAATTATAATGATATTAATTTGCGCTATCAACTGAGATTATCCCATTAAACTACGTGACCCATAACTGCCATTTAATTAGTTATTAATGCACATAAACTCCGATAAGTTAATTAGTACGCTGTCGATAAAATATACTGAATTGTGGCTGGAATGCGAATCACTAGAGCGGTCGTAACGTAGTCTTATCGTATACTCGTAGTACGCTAAAATAGTTTAATTTAGTACGAACTGTGATTCGTTAGAACGTGTATGACATAGAGAATTAATAGTATGTATTTGTGACATACGATGCTCAACTGTTTACAGGATGGGGATACGAACAATTTAATAGTAAAGCAACACTAAGGGCTTATGCACACGGTATATTTTAAAGTGCAAACCGCGTTGAGCACTTTCTGGGTGAACATGGATTTCGCGTCATCGTCACTGAACGCTTTCCATGAGCTATATGTATGCTGTGTATTTATGTGTATTTTGTGGGTAAACAAAATGCGTGAATCTCGCGTCATCGTCACCGTACGCTTTTCATGTTAGCTTAGAAACCATGTAATTTTCACTTCTATCGGCAGTCTCCACATACTGCCCTTATATATAACTCGCCGACGATGCGTAAATGACACGCACTAACGCACCTTAAAGAACTTTTTAATTTAAATCAATACAAATGCAACGATCTGCTGTTTGGTCATCCACCGAAAGTCTGAAAATATGCGTAGACGCGTGAAAAATACACCGTGGGCATAGGCTCTAACGTTCAACTATTTACCATGACCTTTCCGTTTTTTTATTTACAACACAATCTATTCCAATGGAAACAAATATGTACTTTAAAATGCGGTGGAAGTGGCCACTGTCCAAGATCGGATGCTGGTTCGATCACCACTAATGGCTTGAGCATCCGGTGAAGATAACATCGTTATTAATCTACACCATGGTGGTAGGGTACATTTCGACACCTGCGTCTGGCTGGTTACGTTCCTCAAGTTTGAAAATTTTCTCCAAACATTTTTCTTAAAGATTATAAGCTTACGTTTGACCTCTGACTCACATGATGTTAAGTGACGACGCGGTCTAAGGTAATGCACGTAAACTTAGAAGGAACCTATTCACTCGCGACTTGAAGACTCATACAGTGTACTCAGGCGGTTGTCCTTCAAGAGCTAGTTAAAATTCGTAGTAGTCAACCACTAAAAAAAAACGAGCATCTAAAAAGAAAACTAGAAAAAAATTGAACAATTGAATAATTGCAATCCAAACAAATAAAAGGAAAAATCTATCATTACATAACTTCGAAGAGCCCTCCCTATCCAGCCACCCGGCTGGGGTGACAATAGTGACCGTAATTAACGAGAGCCATATGTACGCGATTCAATATTCGCTTTTCCTTAATTGCGAGCTATTTGTTCTCATCTTGGTAGAATCGCAAAGCTGCGCTTACACTTTGCCACAATTTCAATATAATTTTATATAGTCCTATATCTGTTTTTGCATATGATGTTACGGCTGTACTATTTGCTAATAAGACATTTGTGCGTATTGCATAACTTACTAGCTACGCCTCGCGGTTGTACCCGCGTGGTGATGAAAAACGATGATGATGGTGATGATGAAAATAAGCTTATGTGTTAATCTAGGGTATAAGCTATCTCCATGCCAAATTTCAACGAAATCGGTGTAGCCGTTTGAGCCTGAAAAGGTAACAAACTCACTCATACAAACAAACTTTCGCATTTATAATATTAGAAGAATTTTGTTGAAAGTCATACACATGTCTCATAAACATAAAATAAATACCACTTATGAGAACAGTTCATAAACGCTAATTTTGATTGAACAAAGTATGATATTATTTGCAAATTTATTATTAACGAAATTTTTCTTATACATTCGAGCACCTTCAAGTTTGAAAAACTGTCACCAAACGCATATTGTGTTCCTTGAGAGCCAGTATGCATTTTGGTTTTAGCGTGACACCATCTTCGACCACACCGTCACTGAACATCAAGTAAAATAGTGGTCAAACCCTAGATCTATACAATATAAAAAGCCGTTATATGTAATAAATATGTCATTTCTACCGCAATACAATTGTATAGATGTAATTCATATTAAATTTTAATGGATTATTTATGATTACATTTGAATTGCTATTGCGTTGTTTATGAATTGCTTACCTTTATAACCAAGTTATTTGTAGGTATTTATTTTTTCAGACATTGTTTTTAGCATTATTAATGTATAAAACACGGGAATTACTTACGTAATAAGTTAGAGGGTTCCGACAATAGTTTCTACATGCGGTAGTGTTTTTCAATGAGGAGACGGGGCGCTCGCGGACGCGGTCGCGGTTCGCCTAGTACTCGGCGGGTATTTCGTATACAACATAGGCTACTTTTATCCCGAAAAAAGTATAGTTGCCGTGGGATAATTGAGGTAGCTGGAAAACTGTAATCCACGCGTGTGAAACCGCGGGGCGCTACCAGTTTATTATATTTGGCAACTCAATAATATACATTGTTTGCTTGCCACATTTATATAATAACTTTTATTATGGCAATCGTTCCAAATATTGCGTAATGTCCTAACGGAGCAGCAAAAAATCTCAGAGCAGTTTTGCCCTCAAGCAAGACAAATGTGGTGAGCGTCAATGGTCCGACTAACACAAATTCTAGTAAATACTGTGAAGGTTTTTATGTCAGAACGCTAGCAAAAGGGAAGAGAAAGTACATTTGTTCATAGTGGACGTTTTATTTAGCCGTGATTACACCCGACGAACTTGTTTTTTGTTTAGATTCGAGAACGGTAATCAGTTTTAAGAAAAAATAATTAAACAGTGCTTTTTCCAAATTATATTTTATAGCAGATAAATTGATGGAATAAAATATAGTATTCAAGATTTTTTCGAAAATTTATCGGAGTGTTTCATCATGCAACCATTGACCAAAATGCTAGCACATTATTTAGCTCAACGAATCATCATTCCAATTAAACGTGGCAATGCTGCTAGCACTGTCAAGTGGTAGCGGGTTAGAGCATTTGAGTTATCTATAGACTGATAACAGCTAGTGGATTGCTCAAATGTTATTTTAGTAGTTGTAATATTGAAATTAGTTATAAGTTTTTTATTTTAATAAAGGCGTCGGCCCGATTAAAGTAATTTATACAGGTATAACGTTATATTTATACTCTGCGACTGAATTGTGTCTACCTATAATAAAAACTTTAATACTGTAAAATTGTAACGGTTTTGTTTTAGTTGTATTACAATACAATACAATACAAATAAACTTTATTAACACAAAATTACAGAGATTACAAAAATAAATATTTGCAATGAGTAATTTTCAATAGGCGGTCTTATCGCTAAGAGCGATCTCTTCCAGACAACCTTAGGATGGGGAGTATTAGTACTGTCTGTAACCTTTATTATCATCATCATCATCATCATCATCTGCTGGACATATGCCTCCTCTATTGATTTCTACAAGGACCGGTTGGAAGCGGGCCGCTTGCCTCCGATCTTAGTCAGGTTGTCTGTCCACAATCAATGAATCCGGTTACAAGCACTTTATAGTACGACCAAAGTAATCGTTATGATTCACACATACATACACACAACATACACCCAAACTCACATAATTAGGTCACGGTGTCACGACCGCCGTGCGTAATTACGTCGCAACTTAGAAACTCAATTTTCAAGTGTCAAACTTCAAAACCCCGACGCGGGGTATAATGCGAAATTCATAGGAATTAATGGGTGTTGTGACATGTAGCTTGAAGGAAAAATTATACCAGCAACGTTTACTATTGTGATGGGCTGTCAAAAATTGGAAGTGGGTAGTTCTCTAGTGGTAAGTTTACTATTCAGTATAGCAATATGCTCCGCTCACAAAGGCCGATTTTGACAGCTTTGGTAGCCTGCTATTTTTAAAGCGTCCATATTGAATCAAGATTGATTCAATATGGACGCATTAAAAATAGAGAGGTGAGGGAGAGACTATGTCCAGCTGTGGACGGATACAGTCTGATGATGATGTATAATTTACTAAGGAATTGTTTCATACGTGATTTACAAAATATACGAATACTGGTTCCGTTATCATTTTTTTTTAATAAGTAACATTCCAGACTAGTATTTTTTTTAATTTTTGCAGCTTATGTTTATTTAGTAAGATTGATTAAATATATTTTTGAATCAAACCATCCTTTAGTGTTTAAAAAATCACCCGGATATTTAAGTTACAACCTTTATAGCTTCCAACAGGATATGTTAAGCATAATTCATGTTTAGACTTTGTTGCTTAAAATATAAGGTTGCTTTAGCTGGATCGTCGACATAATCATGTAATCTAACCAACCAATAAAACATCACGCCTTACTAAAATTAATAATTATACGTCTTACAAAATAGCCTCGAGGTTGGTTACTATTTTAAACCAAGTAAAATATAAACACTATTTGCAAATAATTTTTATAATGTTATCCAAACCCAATTAATCAAATAATTTATTTTATTCAATTGATTACACGGTGTTACAAATAATTACAATAATTAATCAATACTGAATGCTAAGTATGCATACACGCTAATAAAATGTCAATAAAATAAAATCAGCAAAACACTCCGCTTTCGCTAACAATTGATTTTGCGGAATTATTTCATCTAAAATGTGCCATAGGTACTATAGTGAGTCGCCGAATGAAAATCGAATGAGATCCGAATGAGGATGGAAAATATCACAACATGTATTAGCTCCCATATTAATTACTTACAATTAACGATGAAAGAACAGTGAGAGAAATATCATGTTCTTAAATCTGTTCTACGAGGTAATTTATAATGAAAGTTATTAGATATTGGCTCCACACGCGTACTAAATAACGCCCATTAAAACAACTCATAGCCAAGTACGCAATTAGCTTCAACTTTTCCGCCCTATTATTATAAGTTAAAATGTCCAATTAACTCGACTCCCCATCACATGTGGACCACGTAATGCTTTTCACGTGCAAGGAAAGTATTACGGTCACCCGTGTAACTCATAACCCAGCAAGTTTGCATGCTTACCCGTTACCGACAATTGAATGCGTCACTTTAACACGAAAAGGAAAAAGAAATTGTAGTTTCAACTCAGACTAAATAAAAGAAAGACACAGCACTGGAAACAAAACAATGAAGTCGGTTTTTAAAGATGTGTGCGTGATAGTGTTTCCATCTAAAGGGAAAAAGCCCTATAATTTGAGAAATTAGTCCGGTGACTTCTGATATTTAAATAAAATACAAATAACTAATTACAATACAACAGCTACTACACAAACATTTGAGCAATCCACTAGCTATTGTGAGCGTATAAATAACTCAAATGCTCTTACTCGCTTCCGGTTGGCTAAAATGCTACCAGCATTGCCACGTTGAATTGTGACGCTGATCAGTTGAGCCAAATATGTGCCAGGATTTTGGTCACGCGTCGCATCAATCAAACGCTTTGATAAGTTTCAGAAAATCCAATGAGCTCCCGGTCCCCATGGTTCAAATACCGAACCGCTTGGGGCGAGACATTGGGCCCAACCTAGAATAGCATATTTTCGCCACTTCAAATGCTCCGCCGAATATACTTGTGATTATGTATTAAACATAATGGTATTTTTTTTTAGAATCTTACTATCCGACGTGCTTACGTTTGACCCACTAGCTCTCTCCCAAAAACAGATTGATCTTTACTTTATATTTACCTGAGTGAAAAGATTATCTTGTAGCACAAAACAAAAGTATACATGAAACATATAATTTTAAGTAAGTTCTAAACATTTAAAACAAAGAGCAATTTTTTACCAAAAAAAGGAAGCGACTTCATCAATTAAAAGTCTGATATAATAACTTTGACGTCGGTACCATGATAGTTCAAAAGTAACTATTATTAACAAATTGTGCGCTTCGGTACCGACTTCGACAAGTTATTTCACACTTTTAAGTGTTAAAGTCGGTTCCATTTTTTGGTAAATGTAATTTTTTTTCACCTTTTTCAGTGACCTTTGCTACTCACGGGATCAATTGTCATCATGCATGTTCACCGATTTATTCCCCCTAATAAGGATGTCATCCAAGTAGACGTAATATTTCTCAGTTATTAGAGTGTATCTAAAAAACCGCTTGACCGATTTTGATGAAATTTAAACAGGACCACCTCGGAAGTATAGTCTATAAAAAAAAAAGAACAATCAAAATCGGTTAATATTCGACGAAGTTATTCGCGAACACACAAAAAATATATATACGGTCGAATTGAGTAACATCATTCTTTTTTGAAGTCGGTTAAAAATGCATGGCCCTTGTAAGACGGCCCCTGTGCCGATGACTTTCCTTGTTCTACGGATTATTCTCTTAATATCACGTTTTACGACATACGAGTCCTACGGTAAGATATTTCTATCATGTTTCTGTTCTTAAGTCGTCCCAGCCTCGAGACACAAGCCTTCGCCTAGTTTGGGTCTCAATGTTTATAATGTGTTTTGATGAAATACTATCTCTTTGGGAAATAAGATGGTATTTATCCCGGTGAGACAGTTGCCAAACGCAAACTTATAATATGTATAAAAAATAATAATAATAATAAAAAACGTATATAAACGCGTTCGCCGTACTAGGCGAATCGCGACCGCGTCCGCGAGCGCCCCGTATTCTCCTTGAAAAAGACCACCGAATGTGGTTGAAACTATAGTCGGAACCCTCTGACTTATTACGTGAGTAACTCCCGTGTTTTATACATTGATAATATTAAAAAAAAAAACTTTTATTTATTTATTACTAGTCGCACTCCGCGGTTACGGGTTATGGTTCCGGTCCCGCACGGATTACGGGTTTCTTGCTACCTCAATTATCCCACGGGAACTATACTTTTTCCGGAATAAATATCTCCATACCAAATTTCATCGAAATCGGTGTAGCCGTTTGAGCGTGAAGAATTAACAAACATACACACACACTTTCGCATTTGTAATATTTTATAATTGATGTAAAGCGCTGTGGGGTACCGGTCTTGAATTGTACCGCTTGGCAACGGGGAGTACTGGCATACCCTCATAAAAATAAACATGGAGAGGCGTATAGCCAGCAGTGGATAATCTACGCCTGAGATAATAACTATGAATTTATATAAATAATTTGATTGAGAGAAGAAAATAAGAGATTATCTATTTCTTTACAATGGTGTTTCGACCAATTTCCAGTGTGACAATATTGACTTATGTAAATAGTTTCTTCAACTACGCGCTCATGATTTCGAAAACATAGTAGGAATAATTGTGAAAATACAGGATTGTAGCAACATAAAGCACTAATAGCCACGTTGAATTTTTTACGATATCATACGCGACGCGAACACTTAACACCTATGTTCCAAGGTTAACACCGGAGTTCCAACGACACTACCGTCATTGGCCCGACTAAAATTCAATGTTTTTTTATTATTTCAACCACTTTATGTGCGATTTTGAAATATTTATGGAGCACTATGCAGAGAATTTTAGGCTTATATTTTAATATAGGCTTATATTATATTCTATTTTTTAATATAAGCCTAAAATTCTCTGCATAGATAATATAGATAAAATCCAACATTACATTAAAATGTAATAATTGGGGTGATTCGATTCAAGGTGACGGCCGCCGTGGCTTAGTGGTCAGTCTTCGGCCTTCTGATCCCATAATATTGGATTCGAATTCCAGCTGAAGCAAACTATGAAATGTGTGTGATAAGATCTTTGTTTTGGATGTTTGTTGTAAAGTTATTTTATGTATCCATGCATCAAGTAACAAGATAAATCCTAGTGGGAGGGTGCTATTGTAAAAATACAAATTAATGAAAAATATAATAAAAATATGATTTGCCGACTTTTCTTAATATTGTTTTAATTATTTAAAATAATTTGTTAGATTAATTTCGAGGACTACAATGTTTGTATTACCTGAGTAGGAAGGGTAGGTACAGTTAAGCCATCTATTTAAATTACCATAATAATACGGACGCCATAAAGCCTATCCAAGTGAGCGGACTACAAACAAAATGCATTAAAAACTTTTCTATTGTCGTACAGCGGTGCCCCTCGTAAAGTTTGAGCAATAGTGCAAAACTGAAGTTCTCTTTTACAGACTCGCAAAATAAAATTAGCTTTCTTTTTTGTATTGTCCCAGTGATAATTGTGCTTCAATTTATAAAGACAATCATAAAAAAATAATTTGTATTACGTAACGACTTTAAAAAAATGGATACAATAAAATATTCTTAGAGAATTTTAGTAGTTTTAGGTACATTTATAGTTAAGCCGACTTGGCCTACAAAAATAAGGTTTTATGAGAATTAATAACAAAAAACATTTAAAAAAAATTACACTTCCCCACAGTTTAACAATATAGCAATTATTAATTCTTTTAAAATTTAAAGCGATAAAGCTATCTGCGAATTAGATTACATAACGTGCTTAATCAAACAATCGCGGTTTGTGTACATAAAAATTTACAATAGATATACAAAATTATCAGTGTCATATGACTTATGAAGCTCATCATCATCATCATCATCATTGTTACAGCCATAAGACGTCCACTGCTAAACGCCTACCCCATTGATATCCACAAGGACCAATTGGAAGCAGTCTGCATCTGAGTTCTTCCTGTGATCTGTGTAAGTTTATCTGTCTTATCAGTAGACGTCCCACGCTACCCTTGTCAGTTCGTAATATATTTAATAGAATACAAAAAAAATGTATATGCGAAACTAAGAATGACTTTAACTGTAAAATAAAAAATAATAAACCGTAAAAACAAATCACTGTCCTGTGTGTTTCCCAAAAGGGACACAGACTTTAAAACCGGGACCATCTCAATCTAAACAAACGTGAAAAGTTATCCAACGAGTCGTTGTTTTACACGAAACAGTTGAAGCTTTAATATAATGCAACAAGGTGACGCGCAGATAATCAAGGAAAAACATTTTGCGAACCAATCTCTCGGGAACTGACCTGAACGTAGGGAACTTTTTTCTATTAAAAATCTGAACTCAAACACCGGTAAAATTGTAGAGTAAACTGAAGTGGTACAGTCCTCTCCCTGTTGCGGGAGATTTCATAAAATCGGTTTATATAATATTATATTTTCTGTAGACAATATACATTTCATAATTATGTTAAAAGCGATGAGCTTTAAGAATTCCACTCTAGAAATTGAGTCTCATGTGTTGATTATGTTGGATCTATATATATTAAGAAAAGAGGAAAAGTAATGCGCAATGCTATTAAATATCATCATCATCATCATCTCAGCCATAGGACGTCCACTGCTGGACATAGGCCTCCTCCATTGATTTCCACAAGGACCGGTTGGAAGCGGCCCGCATCCAGCCCTTGCCTGCGATCTTAGTCAGGTCGTCTGTCAGCACAGGACAGCCACCGACCAGGTGGACAGACGACCTGACTATTAAATATAATATCATGCAAAGATACCTTCAGTGTGTAGCAAATGTACCAACATTTTCAAATGCCTGACGCGCTTCAGGAATTATACTTGCATGTAGCCTGCGATCCGGATTTAGTCGCTGCACAGCCTTGGACACAGCCAAACTTCCTGCATATATTTTCCACGTATTTTACCTTTTACTTTACTTGATGTTGGGTTTATATTCATGTACGAACTGTGAAATAATCAGCGGCGTACGTTTTGGATTGTTACATTCGTCGAAAGCGTTTTGAGTATGCTATATCCAAATTCGTCTTGGTGATGATTTATCATGATGATGATGATGAAAATGGGCTTATGTGTTAATCAAGTATATAGACTAGCTGTGTTCCAAATTTCATCAAAATCCGTTCTGTAGTTTTTGCGTGAAAGAGTAACAAACATATATCCGTACAGCAATACATCAATAGTATTGATGTATTGCTGTACGGATATATGTTTGTTACTTTTGTTGTCTACTCGTACTGAAAAAGCTTTCGACAAATGTAACAATCCAAAACTTACGCCACTGATTATATAGAGCAAAGTGATAAGGAACTTTTGAAGGTCAAGAGCCGGGATCAGCAGCTTAATCCGAATTGTACAATTCCGTATTGTACCTACCTTAAAAGATATGAATATTTTTACAAAATTACTGCAACAAGATTGAAACAGTTCATATAATATATGCAATATATTTCTTTTTTATCATTAGACTTTATTTCTTAAAGATATTTATATATTCGTTTTCTTGGTGGTCATTATGAAATCAATCTCATTTTTCGTGGAATCGTTAGGACTCAACCAGATCTATTCCCTGTGAGGCGGCTTCTGAAAGAAAGAGTTCATCATAAAGAGTCCATCTTTCTCCAGGAAATCGGCCAGCTTTTATCCCTTGTAGTTCCAATGTCCATAACTAATATCAAATTGCCTCACTCTCAATTCTCCATCACTTCTTTTGCCCAACTTTGCATTTAAGTCCCCCATAACAACAATGTATTTGGATTTCTGACTATCTCTAAAAAATCAGCATACGATGAAAGTATTCAGAGCATAAAAAGCGATATATACGATATACCCATACAATTTAAATTTCTTCGCAAAGTTTTTCTTTCGAAACAACTTTTTGTCTGTATTTCTATCTTAACTCAATTATTTCTTCTAGAACTGAAGCTTATTCTTGTTTCTTTCAACTCTTCATTCGTGTAATATATTTTTTAAGAACTAGTACCAACTCGTTTAAATATCTACTTGCAGATTATTTTGCTGTTGACTTAAGTCTACAGTAAAAATGTGTCTTTGCAACTATTTGGTGACGAAAACTATTGTCATCTGCCTACCTTAAACTTACACGACATATACAGATTCGTATTTTCCCCACCACATACTATTCAGTAGTTTTAACCCTAAGTAGCTATAAACATAAGAATAAGATTATAAACGTTTTAATTAAAAAATTATTTTTATTTTTATTAATATATAAATATATATATATATATTTAATTATTCAATTTATTCAATTAAGTCAATGTCAAAATACAAAAAGTCAAATTACATAAAAATTACAGATTTAAATATGTCATTACAAATAAAATCGAAATATTATAATTTGGACCAAAAATAAAAGATTAGAAATGCAATAATTGGTCGTAGAAACTGATCGGAGAGTAATTTTCCAGCAAATATCACGTGAGTCCATCCTAGCCGGTTTTTAGATAATAATAATAATTATTGACTCGACGTCGATCATTGTCCCGATTGTCGTTTGGTCGAACGGCCAATAGCCAAGAGTCTCAATCAACATCTTAAGATGCTATCTACTAAAAATGAAGAAACAAATTCAGAGGCCTAGTGGAGTACTACTACAGCTTAGATGACGAAGCGACAGGATGGTATTCTGTATTCGTGGGTTCGAATCTCAATAGTATCTACTTAAGTAAACAACTTCATGTATCTATAATTTGTCTTCTTTTTCTTCTTGTTCCTATCCCACATTAGGTGATTTCGGCACAACATGTTTTTCTCTTCTATTCTCTTCTGTTGTTAATCAATTTAGTGCTCACAACTTTTACAAACATTTATCATTATTTACACAGCCCATCCATTCCTTCTTCGGCCTTCATCTACCAATATTCATGTTAATTTATTTATTTTATTTATATATTTATTACAATAAGTACGGCAGTTACCATTTACACTTATCGTTAGTTTATAACATAATAATAATCACAGTCAAAAATAAATAAATATTTGATTAAAAGCATATGTCAGATACAAAAGAAAAAGAAAAAGTTAAGTAGTCATTCACGCAATATTTAGTAATGTGTATTAAAAAAAAGTCACTCGTCTAGTGAACAATCAAAAAACGTGCTACTCTTTGTAGTTTAAATGCTAAAAAAACGTTGAAAAACTTAGCACATTCGACGTTGAAATACAGCAAACATGAAACGGGGCGCTTGACTTATTTGCCTCACAAAACTGCCCACTGGTACACCCCCTCGGGGCTTAATGTGACCAAGAAATTATACTTTTGCATTAGCTAGCAGTTTCGCTTAGTTAGTTGGAGCGAACTTTTCGCATTTATTAATAAAAGTTAGACCGTCGCACATCTGCGGGCTCTCTGGACGGTACTACGGGGCGTAGTTAACAGAGTGTCGTATGTAGTGAATACTTAACAAAATGCATTTGAACTTTTTGTATTCATACTTTACAGAGACCTTCAAGGATCGTCAACGTATCGCTCCTAGTATAGGCAACGGTGATCGCTTGCCGACAGGCGGCCTGTCTGTCGTGATCAGACTGCATAGCAAAGATAGATTTAAATGCTTAAAATTATATTAAGCTATGTTTTTATTGTCTAGCAAATTGTAGGTATACTTCATAAAAAAAACCAATAAGAAACTCTCTGGTTAGATACGAAAAGAGCTTACTGAGTTTTCAATTCTGGTTTTCCAACGAAACACATCATACATATTGTTGTATGTTACAAAAATACAGTTAAAAAGCAGTCTTGAGAATATCTTAACTTTCAAATTTACCCGCAGTCTAAACTTATCTAGATTATTCCCACTAATATTATAAATGTGAAAGTTTGGATGGATGTTTGTTACTCAATCACGCCAGAACGGCTGAGCGGATCTAGATGAAATTTGGCATAGTTATAGATTATAGTGTAGAATAGCACATAGGATTAATATATAGCATATAGGCACTTCTTATCCCGGTAAAATATATGATTCCCGTGTAAAAAATGATGTAGCGGGAAAATCGTAATCCATGCGGGTGAAACCGCGGGGCGCTACTAGTAATATTATAAATGACAAAGTTTGGATGGATGGATGGATGTTTGTTACTCAATCACGCTCAAACTGGGCGGCTGGACGGATTTGGATGAAATTTGGTATGTAGTTACTTCAGGACTCGGAATAACACATAGGCTACTTTTCATCATCATCGTCATCAATCATCACCACGCGGGTAAAACCGCGGGGCGCAGCTAGTATAATATTAAATGTATGCAGGCACATAACAAAAGATAATATATGTAGTATTTATCATTCGTGGAAAATCTCGTGTAAACACCTGTAATAATAAACCTATCAACTGATCCTATAATGTGATCACGTAGGTTTTAAGCAATAGTTGTTGTAAAATAAACTGGAAATAACTGTCAATTCTCTTTCTAAACGCGAATGCCGCAAAGCATTATCATTAGAAACTATATCCAATTACATTTGTCAAGTCAAGTAATTTCGTGAAACAACATGTGATTATGGTCGCTGGCTTGAGTCCAAGAGGCATGGTGCCAGGTCTACTGTACCTGTTGATTCACCATCGCAAACCAGCAACAATGTTACTTTTTTATGACAAAGCGCACGTGTTGATCAACAGCTTGGACATTTACTATTACTATTCGTTAACGCACGTAATTTGAGCATGAAATACTACTGGAAATGTAAAGTAATGGTATTGTACTGTTAACCATTTTTGAACTCTGTATAATTTATCATTTAGACATAATGTGTTCAAAGTTTTTTTTTTAACCAATTTGGTTTTTGGCTCCACATTTTATGGAAATTAATTATTTGTCAAGTATGTTAACACAATTTAAATTTTATTGCATCGAGTTTTAGGAATAAGCTGAAAGCTTAGCATGAACCTCCATTCCAGTTTTTTTATTTCATTCATCAAAGTAGTCTGCACTTCAATGATTTACCTTATTTGAAGATTGTAGAAGACAGAGGATTTTTGAAGTAAAGCCATTTCGGCAATGTTGTGCCACTTTTATGGACACTCTGCTATTACACTAATATTACACTAATTTTGGAAAACAATGCTTCTCATTCAAATTTCCCGCCAAAATGAATTAAGGGGTTATAAGCGTTGTTATAGGTTTGATACTGAATATCAAACCTATAACAACGCTCATAACATTGTTTATACAATGAAGACAAGAAAACAAACGACTATAGCATCAACATTATTAGGCCTGGCGTCCTAGGATGACTCCACCTTCTACGACATGATCGCTAACCTAGAGAGATAGTGGTCAAACAATACACTTATTTATAATCTATTTCTTACAACACACAGAATTGTTTATATGATCTATTGTTCGTAAGACAGATAAAAAATGTTTGTAAATTGTTTACAAAACAATTATTCGGTAAAAAAATAAAGTTAGATGTTTTTTTTATATTAATTAATTGCATTGTGCCGCGGCACACGAACGGAGAGGCACTTACATAACATATAAGTAGCTGGCCGAGCTTCGGTCGTGAGACACTTAGCTAGATAGACTTTTCAAGAATAAAGTTTTCCATATATTATGTAGGTATATATCATGAAAGTTTTATCACCAGAAAAAATGTTAGAACTATTTCCGAGATACGCTGAAGATATCGACTCGAATTCCTTGCTTGATGTTTCCTTTTTGTGAATTTATATTTAAAATATATCCACTTACCTGAACGTGGTATGGTGCCACCTTCTCCTCGCCTTTGATCTCGACGTTGATATGCAGCCTGATAGCACCAGAAACAGCTGATTTGTCCGTTCGCTTCTCCAAGTTGTACCAGACATCCATCTCACCAGATAACGTTCGTACCTTTAAATAACAAAAAAATTGTATCAATTTTGTTGTATCTATGACACCAATAACTAGGTGACTCATTTTCAAAAAACTAAATCAAAAACATTCATATAGTGCCTGAAAGCCAAAGGAATACCTACCAAGACAAAGAAATACCTAAAAATCTAACGTTTACATTATTTTCGTCTTGTATCACCGTCATTCCTTAAGGCAGTTCCATTAGTATCCTGATAAGAGTGCCTGAAGACCCTAAAGTAAGATTAGTAGAACTCTATGTGAGAGTTCCCCGGGGAAGTCCTGCCACATTATCTATATTTCTACCGCCAGGGAGTAGTAGCATTACTGTGTCGCGGTTTGAAGGGTATGGTTTCCGGTGAAATTACAGGCACACGAGACTTACCAACTTTATTTTTCGGGGTGACGGGCGCAGTTCAGGTCCTTACGAATTGTATCTGTCTATAAGAAGAGGTTACCACTTAACTTCCTGTGAGCCTTTTACTTGTTCCGTCACTTCCTACCATAAAAAAGCTCCTGCACTGAGCCATTTCGTGCCTGTAATCATTCATCAAGAGACCCCTGGTATATTTTTTTTAACAAAGTTTTTAGTCTAATGTTTTAGTTTACTCACAAAAGTGGGTCGATTGTTATCCGAAATATACAATTATAATGATTCATTTCCCCTTTTTATTGTTTTCTAAAACACATTTAAATTTTCGGTGAAACTGCTGTAAGGTGACGTAATAATATTTTAATTATGACGTCACTTCTTAGGATGATGTCAACAACAACAACTGCTAAAATGTCAATAACAACAATGACTTGAATGAAAGACCACGTGACTATATATTATTATTATGGATAATGCGGATCGCAAGAAGTGATGCAACAGATTATGATTGGTGTTTTCACATGTTTGATATTGTTTCTATATTTTTCCTTGTGATTAAGTAGTAACTTTTCCTACGCATCCAATTATTTTTACAGAAAACATGCAAATTGAAACCCCGATGAGACGGGCTGGTCGGTTGTATGATGGCCATTCTGAGACCCGTATCACGCCATGACTCAGATGTTCACTTCCATACACCTTCTTGCTTTTTTTTTACATATTATAAGTTTGCATTTGACAACTGTCTCACCTGATGTTAAGTGATGACGTTGTCTAGGATTTAGCACGCAAACCTAGAAGGTACCTATTCACTCGCGACTTGAAGACTCCAGGATTGTACATATCGGGAAACACAGACTCGGGCAACGAGTTCCATTCCTTGGCAGTACGCATTAAGAAAGTGGAAGCAAAATGCTTCTTTGCTTCCTACAGAGCAATAGAAACAAAATCAACTCAACGTTTACCTAACATCGAAGTTAAAAATAAATGAAATACTTATATAGTGTGTGTTATTAATACATTTGTTAAACACTTCTTAAAACATTTGTGGTGCCGGGTTTATCCGCAATGAAATTGAATTTAAAACTTTCGTTCATTTTTTTCATCAAATTGAATTTTGAACTCAATGTCAATTTTTATTCATTATTATATATTTTGTTTATTCACCCAGGAAACACTTATTAACAAAAAATACTATGCCGCGTTCGAAAATGAATTTGAACATTACCGAGAAAATGTGACAAAAACTCGGAGGCTATTACAATTCAGATATGCTTTTCACTGTGTTTCTGGTAAATAAATCAACTAAGATCTAAGTAATTTTAAACCTTATTGTCAAATAGTTAAACACAGTTTTCTGTGGAATAGTCTGTTCTGTAGCTTAGTTTGAAAGGGTAACATGTGCTCGCGGAATCGCAAAACTGGCGCACAGTTTGATACCGCGACTGTACAATTGTACATATTTACTAAAGTAATTAAATATGTAAAAAAAGTTATCAGTGTGCTCGGTAGATGCGACGCGTGAAAATGCTGGGACATATTTGACTCAACGAATCAGCATCTTAATTAAACATATTCTGGTACGCTGCCAAGTGGTAGTGGGTTAGAGCATTTGAGCTATCTATAGGCTGATAGCAGTTAGTTTGAACAAATGTAGGTAGTAGCTGTAGTATTGTAATAACTGCCCCTTTGGATGAAAAATAAGATAATAAGGTGAACAAAATCAATTATTTATTACATCGAAAACCATGCCCTTCAAACAGTAACACAGTAATGCGAATACTACTGCCTCGCAGTAGAAATAGGTATGGTGGCCGTACTTCTTTAGACAAACTCTCAAATATAGAGTGCTACAGCTGCTTTTATCTATAGTTCCAAGAAAGTGTTTAGAAGCTTACCTCGATGATCGTTTGACCCAGAAAGTCGTCCGATTCTCGTGTCAACTTTTGCCGAAGTTTAGATTTTAAGTCGTTGTCTTCGTCCCATACTCGAACTTTGATACGATCGGAGGAGTTATGGCACTCACTGTAAATAAAAATAAAATTTTAGTATTGATGCAGAAAACAGTCTTCTAATTTTGTATTTACAAACAAAATTTTATGATGCATAAAACTGTCTGCCCTAAACTTAAACAATCTTCTTCTTCTTCTTGTCCTTATCCCACACTAGGTGGGGTCGCCACAACATGTTGCCTTCTTCGATTCTGTTCTATCATTAGTCGTCTGAGTGCTTACACCTTTCGTAGGCATATCATTCTTCACGGCACACATTTCTTCTTCATGGTAGGTATAATTAATATATATATTGTTCGTTAAGATTTACAATAGAACAAAATATACTCAAATTGAGCGAAAGATGTGGATAAATATGTAATTTTTTCTTCAAAAGTATACTGTTGCTTAAAGATACTTTTACGTTCACAAAAAATAAACTAAATGTGCCTATGGACATATCTGTAAATTTCTGAATAAAATTGCAGTGGTGCGATGGCGCTTACAAACAATCAGGCATTCCTATTAGCCTACTGGTAGTGGATACCTACCAACAAGAACTCTCAAAGATAGTTTCGACAGAATGTGAAACATAATACACAGTTCCGGCTCCAAATACCTAACGATACCGTTTCAAAGTATTGTTTATGTTCAAAGTAATATACTCACAAATAAAACTTTTCATTCCAAACAGGGTTCAGTTCTTGAGGCATTGTTCTCGTTCGTTTCTTTACTTTGCTCACTTGAACGGTCACGTAGGGATCCGAAGTTCCACTCTTGTCCTTCGCTATCAGCCCTTGAGCACAAATAACTGCCCAGAAAGGGCCCAATTAGTAGGAACATAAAAACAAGTTTTGCCGAATAAACTTACAAGATATTGCATGTTGTGTATATTTTTAAACGAAATTATAATACAATTTTCATATAAAAGCTTACTACATTGCCCGGAATCGAACTCGAAATAGATCGCATCAAAAAACAGTACCCAATAAAGTAAGTGTGATATAGAAGACGATTCCTCGAACCTCGCGATACGGTTCGGTAAATTCCGGGCAACGTATTTCTGCTAAATCTATCGAAAGTAATATTCTTCCGAATATACGGTTATTTTACTTCTTTATAACATGATATTATTTTTCCTTAACGCATAGCTATAATATTGCTTACAAATATCTTAAAAACAAGCTTACCTCTAACCTTGCTCACCTAGCGAGGCATTTAACGCTAATATAACCTTTTGTATCTATGGATAAGGTATCGTGTGATCAAACAGGTTGGGGTCAGAAGAAGACTCTAGCTTCAAACTACCAATCTTTTTTATCTATGCCCAAATTCGATTTCTAAAACAAGTTGAACATAGCGCCTACATAATCGCAACTGCTAATGCAAACTTCGACCAAGAAGGAAAGTTTCAAAGAAGAAGTGTAAAGATATGCGCGGGAATCAAGTCTAATGGTAATGGAATTTTCACGAATCGAAAGTTAGCAGACGGCTGTAGTGAAGATTTAGAAGTTTGGAGATAATTGGAATCCTTCATTCGGCATGCTAGAGTTCCGTCTAATTCATTCGTTCATTCTCGTGAAAAATCTACGAAGTTAACGTTTCTATTCCTTGTATGCTCTGAAAATAAATGGAATGTTAAATTAAAAAGGAAGAAAAGTTTATTATGTTTGTATAATTCGTTCAGTTTGATATTGCTTTATTTTTTTTTATTTTTTTACTTTATTTTAGTGACGTCATGCAGTTTGTGTCAATGCAGTAGACGTGTATGCTCTGTGGAATCGTCATTAAATTATTGTGATTATTCAAATGGGTTATTTCTGTGTTAAGAGATTTAAAGTTCGTGTGCGTGACTAAAATCATTGACGTAGTATCATTATGGATAATTCAAGTGAAGTGTTGGATTCGTGGAATTTCCTCCGTGTTAATGATACAAACAAGCTACGTTTTATCGATGGAAGTGATTAGCTGTGGTGCATTAACGACCGTGATTTCGGGTTAGTATTTGAAGTAAGATTATGCAATAGAAATGTTTTTGACATCTGCTTCTTTTCTTTGAAACGTTTGCATCTTCAAATCAAGGTACAAGTTTTAACTCTCTTCGCTTTACAATATTATGTAAAAGCTTCAATGTACTAAGCGGCAAAAAGCAAAGCTTATAACTGATAAGCAGATATCAAAATACAAGTTGAAGAGGTTCAGGCGAAGAGAGTTTGTCTAATAGAGTCAAAGTTGCGAGCGTGCGGTTCGTAGCCGCAAAAGACCACCGCAAACCTGTAATGGCGATCTTGCAAGACCACTTTGACGTCCCTTCAATAGTGATTTGCTCGGCTTGTTCGAGACTGTCTATGTGAGTGTCTGGGTCGACGTTAAAAGTCCGCCTGGCCGCCACATGAAACGAAAGATGGAACGCAGTTTAGTGTTGTGTGTGTGCTATGTTTCCCCTCTCTCTTTCGCTCGGCATTTCTCGTTCCTGCATCGCCCTCGATCCAGAAGCACGCGCGCCTGATTCCTGCAGTGGGTAAAGGTAAGGATTTATCGCGTTAGGTCTTCGAACCTGTGATGGCGATCTTGGCGCTCCATTTCGACGTACCATCGAGGACTGATTGCTTGACGGTGCTCATGTGTGCCGTGTGCCCCTCTGCCTCCATGCCGAACACGCGTCTGTTACATACATACAGTGTCAGCCTTAGTGCCCTTACAACTATGTAAAACAAATATATAAAAAGTGACTTAGAATAAATAAAAATCAAATTAGTGTCAAATTGAAATGAAGAGGAAGATAACTATTTCTACACTACAACTTTCATGATTGTAGAACACATAATAATTTGTTTATTCAAACAATGGGAAGTGCTCGACGATTCTTTTGGCAGAAAATATTTATTATCAAAGAAATTTTATTCTACTGCAAAACTTCTAATGCAATATTGTCTGATAGATATTAATCGTCAGATAATTAATGAATTTGACAAATATTGACTAAATAGTCAAGTTTACTTAAGACCATTGCTGATACACTATTATCACCACAGGACTGAAAACTGGAGAACAATTTTGCTAGGGTTTATTTTTAACCAAGACCAAAGACATTTAATGTTATCAAATTATTATGTGTGGGTCCTTGTGAGTTACCGCGGTAAACACGTGCTAAAAAAAGAACTAAGCATAAGTCTATCATCTACAAATAGAATACAATTAACATATACCTGTCCATTCCAACCTTAAAAAAGCGATTCACAGTTAAAATACACAACATCGAGGTAAAAAATTGCGTAGATTATAAAGTTACCTGATAAGTTCAAAAATTTCAGGCATGTCGCGTTCCCTTTGTTTCATTCGTTCTTTCATGGCTGTGATGATGGAGTTGGCTTTATCTTCAGCACCGTGCTTGGAAGACTTCTCGGCAGCTCCTGCGAAACACACTGCTCAGGCGGTGCCAAGACTGTTCTTGATAAAGCGGGATGCGCCGGGAAGGGCCCCCGCCCCGCGCCCACATCCACTGTCGGCAACTTTGGGCCTCAACCTGACTAGATTCCAACTTAACTGTCAACAATGCCAAATATTAACAAAATGATTGAAAGGTGATTGTCAGATCTGATCAGGTCGTTGACCTCAAGCGGCGCCAGCCGGAGTGGATCTGAGCACGGCGCCTGTTGCGTAAAACCAATACATTCCAAAACATTTTAATAATACATTTCTATGATGTTGGCGGATTATTAATTTCGGACCTATCAACAAGCCGCCAAATCTTTATAAATTTGGGAATGTATTGAAAAATTAAAGATACCCTCTGTTCTGTATGTTTCGTTTTGCTTGGTAAATGTTAGTTGTCATAAGGAATTTAATTAGCAGTTGGTACTTTTTAGAAATTACTTTCAGAGCTTAAGGTAAGCTTCGAACTTGATTCCTATAGGAAAAAAAGATAGAAAACAAAAATAGTAAAGTAAATAATACAGGATGTGGAAGAAAATTAAACTTAGAATTGAAAGCTAAGGGACCACATATAATATAAAAGTGGACAGACATTGGATTGCGTGCACACACCGCTAGCAGGCACATTTGTACATACATTATGATAATTTTTGGAATAGGACGTGTTATTGAAGTTTAAAATTGGATTGTGAGACGGATATGTAAATTAGTGTAAGATGTAAATTAGGGCATTAGAAAGAGTCATTGTTCAAAACGGGCTTTTAGTTTCGGCGCTGGGCGGGGCAACCCGAAGGAATGTAATAATAATCGGACCGGAATCCATATCTAAAATAACATGATCTACAGTCTACACTTCGAAAATTTGTTTTCGCGAAACATGATAACACAAATTAAAGTGATCAAAACCATATATATAACCAAAATTTCAAGAGCAATTTCGTAAAATATTATTTAAGAGTACAAAATTCTTACCATATAACTTATAATAATTTTTTTTTAGTCTGTATTAATAAAAAAAAACAACAAGAATAGTATAAATAAAAACCCTGCCAATTTCAAAGTGTAGACTTAGAAATGGTATGGCTTGCAGTCGGTGTCATTGAAGTCATTATTTGAAAAGACGCGGCAAATCTGACGACTGCTCACCGCAATGATCGTGCATAATGTTCACTACAATTAAAAATCATGGGAATAATAATTTTGAATATCGTACATACGTGTATTTGATACCAATAGCCATGCACACCGACGAAGCAACGGTTATATATCGAGAGGAAGGGATTCATGCGTATTATATGAGGTCATAACACGAAGAAGAAGTTAAATAAAATTACAGTAAAATATGAGACAACATCGAAAAAGTAACAGAAAAAGATGATTTCAATAGAGAAAATTTTCAAGTCTTATAAATGTCGCTATTATAGTTATAGTATTCTTAACCAATAGCCAATTGTTTGTTTGTTAATACCTAATGAAAAAAAGTGTTGACAACTGATGAACCGATCCATGCAATAACGTTACTCATGCAGATAATCTGAGCTAAGAATGATATTTTTGGGCATGTTATTTTGAATTTACCTTTCTGATTGACATCGAATATATAGTGGAATCTAAATACCTATAAAACTAAAGACCTTCATCATCATCATCATCATCATCTCAGCCATTGTAGTCTATAGGCAGATGTCTTTCTTATTTATCTCAAAATAAATCTGTGGACTAATGGCCCGAATCCAGTCTTTTGCTGCAATCTTGACCTGGTTGCCGGTCACCTTTTTCGTGGACAAACGACCGTCCATTCGTCATATATCAAAGACTGTCACAATTGCTTTTCTTTTATATTCACATAACTGCTGTTTTTATATAATTCAAAAGAGTGTCTTTTTCGAATCAGCTTTTGAGGTCATGTATTCGTCGCTTGCAGATTTAAACCTATTGAAGGCTTTTTATGAATTGCGGATACAAAATATGATATAAAATATTGTAATCATGACCATATAGTACAATAAAACTTGTTATACCATATTATAAATATATTTAAACATCCATAATAGTATCAACAATTAATTTACTCGGTGTAAAGTAATTTGCACAAACCGCACAAAAATAACGGAACCAGAAGAAAGGCCAAGGAAACCAGAATATAAGACGAGTACTCACAGCACCGTCGTAAATGAAAAGTTTTAAAATGCTTCCAATTTGAGCTAACTCGATAAAAGATAGACGCTTCACCATTTCATAAATAATTAAATTCCTCGGAGGGTAACAGCCCAAGTTTCACGATAACGAAACCAAAAAAAACACTTCAAAGAAGCTCAAAATTTTGCTTAAAAATATAGATCCGTTTAGCTGAACTGTGTGTCTAGAGAGCTCGGCGGTAACCTATAAAGTGACACTTGACCGGTCTTCGGTTTCATAAGGAGCTGCGCGCTTTGTTGTCAACTTTCAACCGAAATATATTGATTACTGAAATATGGAATTGTACCGTGCAAATGCGACAGGTTGTTAGACTAAAACCTGCTTTATTTGCTTACATTAGAAATTCGTACTTGTAGTGATCATTTTTTAATTTTAAAGCAATATCAAATTTGGAATAACTGCATGGCAAATGAATGCCATGTGAAGAAATTTCATTTAGAAATGTATTTGCAAGACGTTAAAACTTACGGGAGATTTTCACAGCGCTTTTAGCAATCATAATATTTTGTTATTAAAACTGACGTGGTTTTGACACATTATGAATGTATAAAACACGGGAGTTACTCGAGGGTTCCGGTATATGTAGTATATAACTATAGTCGGAACCCTCTGACTCATTACGTGAGTAACTCCCGTGTTTTATACATTCACGATGATATTTGTTACTCGTCTATAAATGTTTTATTAGAAATAATTCAAAAAAGGAACCTATTAAGTTTTAAAAAAAGAAAGTAAGATCTCACCAAACGAATCCCCAATACATCATATTCAGTCAAAAAGCTCCACTTACTCTGCAGGCAGTCAGCGTTGAGCAAATCTTTGCACTTTTCGTGGCACTTGACACCGCACTCCGTACACCTGACACCTTGCCTGGCAATGCCCCACAGCAACCCTTCGCACTCGTAACAATAGGTGGGAGAAGTGGCGGTCCACAGGACAAAGTTATGAGGGGTCGTTGACGATATCGGGTAAATGAGAGCTTGTAAAGTCTTCTTGTATACGTGCATTTTCTGAAATACGTTTTATAACTTAATCTATCTTCACAAAGTTATATTTTTCGCTTTGGCAATAATTATAATAAACAAACCGAGTAGAATTCTATATATACTAGAATTATACACTGGAAACCGAATAAAATTATATACTGGAAAATTACTCTCTGACCAGTTTCGAACTAATTTGGAGTTCTTTATCTGGGAGTTATAATCGTGTCAGACGACGGGCCTGATCCTCAGAACGTAGCTGACTCATCATCATCATCATCTCAGCCATAGGACATCCACTGCTGGACATACGCCTCCCCCACCAATCTCCACGGGAACCAGTTGGAAGTGACGTAACTGACTGTTTCTGGTATATACCACGCGAGTCCTAGTCGGTTCTCAGATTGCAATGATGGATGAAACTCGCGATAGTTTTCAGCCTCCAATTAGCAAAAACTGTGAACAAGTTCTGATTCATATTTATCGTTAAAATTATAAAGGATAGGAATTCAATAATTACGTACATTTCGTAACAAAGAACTAGAGGGAGAGATTAGTACATATTATCATAGCTTCGATCAACACTATTTTTTATGAAGAAATACATATCTTATAAATGAACACGCACCCAACATGATGAACCCTTCCAACAGGTTTCTCATACAAGATAAAATGTATCCAAAACCAAAAGTATTTAGATTTAGAACTTATTAACAAACCAAAAAATGTAGTTATGTAAACTTAACATTCAGTTAAAATGTTATTATAGCGTATATCGGCTTCAAACAGTATTTATAGTTATAATTACGTTGTTAAAAAAAAAACAAATACCACTAAGTAGAATAAAATTTAGAAATGTATGAATTTGCATTTTTTAAACCAATCTGAAAGCTTAAAGATAACAAATACTTTTCTAAATCGGTCTACAAATAACGGAGCTTTAAGAGTACAAATTTAAAAAAATACAACCGCAACGACGACCCTCGCCTTTTTTGGAAGTCATTTGAAAATAGTGGCTTCGAGGTTTAATAGGGAAAAAATCAATAACCTGGCAAAATTGCCTCATGTTTTTAAGATACTATAAAAAAGAAACTCTTTTTTTTCAATCGTACATTCGTACCTACATGTAAATAAAAACACAAAACTCAAAGATATATGACTAACAAACAATTCAATTATATGCTGTGGATCAATGTAAGAAAACTTACCAGTTCTTCATCATTCAGAGTAGCTCGGTGAACAGCTGACGTCAAACCTGCATTCCTCTTCGTAGCAGCCATGGTCTAAACAGCAAAAAGTGTATTAGACATCATAAATTAGACTCGTATCTACTTCAGTATTTCTAAAGCAAAGCATTTTTATTTTGACTGCCTATTTGCCTACTACTTTTAAGTTCTATAATTCAACTGTGACATATTTATTAACTTTTATATCTGTAGTAACCCTTCAAATCAAAAATAGTGGTAGTAACAGAAATAAAATAAATATAGCAACATATAACATCAGATAATACGCATGATACATTTAGAGCTTGCTGTATCACAAATGAAATCGAAATATAGAACAGCTTCTGACCGACAGAAATTAAGCAACTTGGAGGAGGCTTTTACCGCTCATGACGATCCTCTCACAAATTAAAACAAAAACTAGATAAAGTCATATGATCATTTTTTATTTTTTTTATATAAATAACATTCACATAAGATCTTCAGGTGCCAAACTAGGCAAAGCCTGTACTATGGTAACCTGATGACTGATATATATACTTATATACATATACACACCCAGACACAGGTCGAACAGACATGTTCATACACACAAATGTTTGACCTGTCCGGGAATTGAACCCGGAACCAGCGGCTCAGAAGGCAGAGTGCTACCAACTGCGCCAACCGGCCAGTCTTCAGTCATTTAGATAAACAATAAGAATATATGTAGAAGAAATAAAATTAATTTATTATTATTTCTAATCATCTGTAGTAAGATCTACACATGCTTTGAGAAGCTGTTTCAAAGTTCAGTTTGTTTTAAAGCCTAAAGTAAATTTTAAAATGCAAACATCATGGATCTCGCATAAAATTTTTAAAGTAACAAAATATTTTTATAAACACGTGCTACATGTCAAAAATATAGTCGCATGTAAAGTATTTACCAAATTTGGATATTTTTAGTTAATTCAATCATGTCGTACAAAAAATAATACAAAATAGTATGTACTATGATTAAAGCGTTGCAATGGGAACGAAATTAGCAGGCACGTGCAAATTTCAGCGTTGAATTGTAGAATTGTAATTTTTATTTTTATCAAATAAGTGAAAGTGCCATGATATTAATTGTTATAATATTATTGGACGTTTCTGTCCTCTGTATACCTGAAATATGATTTTAAGACAGACCTCAAAGCAAAACATGCAAAGGCAAATCAAATCGAATAATTACAAAACAAATTATTATATTGCAAGCAATTTATGTACAGTCAGTGAATAGAGAAAAGTTATTTACGTGTTTGAAAAGAAAGGTTAACGTTAATAACGTTTCTTCATTCTTTATAAGATTCACATGCATAGAACCAGAGTGTTATGGGAAAGAAATACCTTGAGAACCTGCGGGTCCATGGTAAGGGGTAAAATGCAATGATATCATTAATATTCATCATGATAATAAGGTATCGATTCAGTGATTGAGGCTCCGCTAAGATTTGCTTCCGGTGACCCCTAAATTGTTAGGTTTTGTACACAGTCTAAGAAAAGGGTAAGGACATCTAAGTAGGGATAGAAAAGACATATACCAGGTAACATTTAAACATCAATGAAGAAAGAAGGGGATCAGAGGCCTATCAAAGATTTTGTTAAATACTTTGACAATTTATATAGAGACATTCACTTAAAGCCGCGTATGAGTGTAAATGTGGTCTAAAATGTTTTTTAAAATAATATATACCATTAAAGTTTTATATTCATTAAACGTCTTAGACGTGTTAGAACGTACTAATTTATAAAAAAACCCTGCATGTATTTAAGAATACAAATAAATTCTTTACCTAAAAAAAGTCCAGTACAGGATGTGTAAAACTAAAAAAAGTCCAGTACAGGATGTGTAAAATAATTATTTATCTGTCTCTTTATAAATTTATCAAAACATAATATACTATGAGTGTATAGGAGAAAACATTTATTATGCGCCTAAAATTACTAAGCCTCAGTAAGCAACGTCGACACGAGCTGGAAACATTTACGATCAATTTCAAAATCTACCTCCCCCACCTCCATAGTACCCTAGTACCTAGTCCCAAGGTGAAACAAACCCCATGAGCCGGTATTTGTAAACATCACGAGTTAAAAGGGTATATTATGCTCATTTGATAACATATTTGATTCCGAAAATGATTAGGAATAAGCTGGTATCGAAACAATTGAAATCGCAACTATTCATATTGTCCATAAACATGAAAGCAGCGTACTCGCTCTTCGAAATCACTTGTTTACGAGGACAAGTCTATAATAGAGTTGTTATTTTTTATCATTGTATACAGAAATAAGAAATACACGGTAACGTATGGTATCCGGGAAAAAATTGTAATTGCGAACACCAACGCCAATCTTCCTTAGTAACTAAAGTACATTTAGTTTTTCTTTTCCTTTCATTTTTTTTTTAACATTCACACAAGGTCTTCAGGTCCCAAACTAGGCAGAGCCTGTGTTATGGTAACCTGATGACTGATATATATATACTTAAATACATATACACACCCAGGCACAGGTCAAACAGATATGTTCATACCAGCGGCTCAGAAGGCAGAGTGCTACCAACTGCGCCAACCGGCCAGCCAGTCATTTAGTGTCTTAGGTTTATCATACTTCAATATTACTAAGAAAGAAGTTACTTGTATTGTATTCACGAATATAATACTAACAGGCCAAGTCTGAGACTGACTCACGTATCGATTGTTCCATCTAAACAGGCACAAACTTAACTATGGAGTTCGAAAACTGTAGTCGTCTAATATCGACACAAGTCGCGGTCAGTTTGCCAACTGAAAATAAGTTTTTAATTCAACACAGTTTGATGTCAGTAGGTAGACACTGACGACGGTTTTCTGATTTTTTAAATTTAATTGTGCTATTAGTCATTTTCATGATAGGTTGACATTGAAGTCGTACGTACCTACACATATTTTTAGGTTTTAATCCTTGCAAGTGTCAAAATATACAGCATATTTATGGTCTTGTGTCTTAACTTTTGACTTTGGAACTGAATTTATTACACAGAAAATTTGACACTTGAGTTTTTATTATTATTGATATTGAATATGTGTACCAAACATTCTAATAATTGCTTTTCTGACAGTCCTACAGATAGAATGCGAAGAGTTCTTAAGGCGTTCATTTTTTCCTTTGTCGGTACCATGCCGTATTGCCTACTGGTAGTGATTCCGTTATTCAACCAAACAAAACTAAAATCGTGGACTTTAAGTTATTTCTTATACGGTTACAATAAAGTCCAAATTAGTATGATACTACTCATAAAAAAACTAAATATAATTCTTTTTATAAAATTTCGGTAGTTTTTAGTAAAATAAGGCGCCACTAAATTGGTTCCAACTAAAACTATCCGCAATTACCCAGCAACTGAATAAAATTCGTCTAATATTAGGTATAACGATGAAAAGAGTTATCCGAATTTTAACTTTAACGTAAATAGAGAGAATTGTAACTTTAGAGTCAGAACCATTCTATTTATACGTAATTTTAGTTAGTTGGTGTGTTTAACAGAAATAGGAGCACTAACAAACAAAAAACATCAGAAAGAACCCTATTAAGTATCAATGATGACATAACATACCCTTATAAGATCGTTCAACACATAGGAAGTACACTCAAAGAATCCGATAGGTCAAGAAGGTAGATATATAAATTCGTCGAGGGTTATACAAAATCTTACTGTTTAATATAAAAAGTTACTTACAAGTTCCGACACAAGCGGTATCGATTTTCTTCTTGGTCGGATGTCGGGCATACTGTCGATGTTGCTGTAGAACGGATTATCTCCCGGGTGCCTATAAAAATAATTTGCCGATAGGATACAGCACTAAAAATATCTCTTTCGATGCTAGAAACAAAAGGTTTGTCGGGAAAATATTATCTAAAATGTTACATGGACACTGATACAAATCACGAAATTCAGTCTAGCGTGGAAGTTTCAATTTAGACTTTATTGTTATTCTTTTTGCAATCGGGCATGAAAAGTAAATTATCAAAAAAATTAAATGATCTCTGACAAAAAATTAACTCACCTTTAATGAAACGTTAAATGCAGAAAATATCTTTAGTTAGTACAAAAGTTTCGATAATGTTTTTTTTTCGAACCTTTTTTTTTATACTGAGCGTTTAACGATATTATTTTATACGATGTCAAAATGGTAGGTTCAGGACAATTGCTGGTATTTGATATAGAGACTAGCTGTTTCTCGCGGTTTAATCCGCGAGGATATTTATTTTCCCATTACACTCCTATAATAGATATAATATTTTCAAAAATATTTTCTTATAGGACACCTATTTTTATTCTGTATAGATCTAGCATTTGACCGCTATCTCACTTGATAATCAGAGACGATTAGTTGAAGATGTTATCACGCTAGACCAATAATGATTACTGCTTCTTAATGACTGCTGCCTGAACACACTATGTGTTTGGTGACAGTTTTTCAAAATTGAGCGTGGTAGCTAGCCAGACACAGGAACTGGAAAGTACCCTACCACCGTGCTGGAAATTCGATAGCGATGCCTAGTTTATAATAACTATATTTGTGCTAAATGTAAACCGAATTCATTTTGTTGTTTGAATTGTGTTTTTATTAATCAGTCAGTCCTTGTTTATTTGAATATTTCTTTAAAAACAGAAGATAACTTATCGTGTATTTTGTTAGGGCTAAATAAATAAACACAAAAAACAAGTAACAATCGTGTGATTTTCAGACATAAGACAGATTTTTTTCAGACGCATACTTCCGCACAATGATTCCCTGTGTCTGGAGGTATGGACACATGCAAAAATCCATGGCCTGGGAAAAACGCCTAAACTCGTCATACAAATGTTAGCCCCTGCTGGGATTCGAACCCAGGGGACCCAGAAGTCACTGTCACTGACCATAAAGCCACGCATAATTTTGAAAATACCATAATAGTAGTTGAAAGTACACACAACTTTAAAATAATTGCAATCTAAGCTTAGATATATACCTACCTATATTTTTTTAAGTTAATTTATGGTTCGAAAGTTACAGTATATACTTAAAATAATTTTGACAATTAACATACCCATTCCCCCGGCCGCCTTGGTCATTAAATCCACTGGATCCATTCTAAAAAAAAAAAAACAAATGAATAAAAAAGAAACAAAAATAAAATAAAAAGCTAACATTTTATTTATTTAAAAAAATATATAAACGTACATTTCCAAGTCAACCAATTTTTAACGTTGTTAAGGCGTAAACCATGTATTATTTTGTTCCTCGGTAGTGTAATAAACACATTAAAAATTGATTGACCTTAATAATAATAAATAACAAACATTTACCATGGAGAATTAATACAAACATGGACTACACATTATTTCAAAATTTAGCTGGTCACATAATTCATATATTATGCAATATATTGTGTTGTTATTTTAATCCACCAAATTACGCTACAACTTATTACACTGTCCCATTTCAAAATAAAATAATTTATTTAAAATTAATAAAACAGCTATAACCTTCTCTATACGCATGAAGCGTTCGTATATTTCATGTAACTCTTAGTTTAAGTCAACACCCTAAAACTCACTAAATACGTGCAAACTATTTTTTTCGTGTGTGATAACAGCTAAATATCTTAGCCATGACTTTTATGTCTATTATTAGATAATGAAGATTTAATGTGATCTTTCACTGATCATATAAGTTGAATATATTTGTAAATAGATACTTTTTGAAATCGTTGAAATAGTATTTCGAATGATGTTAAGCAGAAACGTGTATTGAATTTTTTTAAATCATTCTCTAATATTCGAAAATATATATTTGACTAGGTATTTCTTTCAAAGAGTAGAGATTATCACGATTTTTATTTTGATATGAACAGATATGACAATGAATGTTTTTTGTACGAGATGAACTTTCCAAAATATTAAAACACAAGTGTTTGATTAAATGTTTACTTTCATTGCGTAGCTACCTCAATCCAACAATCGTTTTAAGAGAAGGACAGCTAGCAGTTATTACAAATATATTACAAATATAATTTATAATACACATAGGTATAAGCTATTTTTAATACTGAGTAAATTTCAATTTAGAATACATAGTTTAACCTAGCAAGTTATTAATCATGGGTATATACTGCTTTTGAAAACAGACTCAGCTTGTAAAGTTTAGTATTTAATGTAGCATATAAAATCTTAACAACTATTGCAATGAATATCTAATTATTGCCTCATTGTTATATAAAAAGAGCAATCAGCAAGGATTATATAAGGCGTTTATTTGAGTAAGTAGTTATATTATTATATTCTTTAAAAGAGCATCCTATACTAGGTTTGAGTTTTTTTAAGTATAAAATTTGTGTACACTATTATGGTTGAAAATAAGATTCATTCTTCACAACCACAGTTAAGGTTAGTTGAAAATTCATATATGAGTTAAATAAATTGCAATGACTACGACCTGAACAAAAAAACTTATGTCTTTATCAAAATCTGTACCAGAAGTATTGACTGTGATAATTTTGACAAAAAAATCGAAATAACAAAACAAAAACAATTTAGGCCTCTAATTCATATTCTTACTTACGATTACATCTAAAGTTCAATATCATTTCTTTATGAAGCCGATTACATAAATTTTTTTAACGCCAATTAATTCGCAAGAATAATTAATAGGTTTGCTGAGAAATAATTAGTTTAGCCCATCACTACAGCTTAGTATAGTTGGTATATATATTTAGCTCTTAACCCTAATTTCATTAAATTTTTGCATCAAATAACTTACACTAGAAGCAACTTTGTCTTTCTCAGAAGATGGTATTGCTTCAGAGGCTGGCGTCTCTGGTGTTTTTTCTTCTGCCTTTCGATCTTTCAGTGCCTTCAGAAGTTTCCATTTGCTACCGACCTGCGTATCTTGTTGCGGCAATGGCATGCGTTTGATTGGCGATGGCGTGTCGTGGTGAATTTGAGGCATATCATAGTCATCATCAAATTCATCGCCACTCATAACAGGACTGTCGGGGCCAGATGTTTCTCCAGAACCTGAGTCTTCGAAAGATTTATCATCTTCAAGCTCGTGGTCATCTCTGGAGTCAGGCCTTGTTTCTTCAATGCCTGGAAAAGTTGTAATTTCTTTCCATGTTTGCTTCACAGGTGATTGATCATACTTTGTTTTCACAGTTGCTGTCTTTAGTTTTAGTTCTCTAAGCACGAAAGACATTTTTTCCTTCAAATCTTCTTCAGTTTCTTCAGAAATTTCTTCAAACTCTGGCTCTTCCTGTAAAGTTTGATGTCTTTCAGCTTCAAGTTGGGACTGGTGTTCCATTTCTTCCAACTTTCGTAATTCGTAACAGTACCACTCATCTTCTGAATCTATACTATCTTCTGTGCTTTGTCTTCTAGAAGATACTCTTGACCCACTCCTCCATGAATGAGTACTTCTGCTATCATCGTCATCATGTTTGTTTGGTATGTCAAGACTTTGTTGATGTCTTGGTTGAAACTTAATTGGTAGAGTACGATTACCTTGCATTGATGGACTTCTTTCTTGAAATATCGTTGGTTCTTCTGGAACCGCACTACTTTTGATTTCTGGAGTTGATGGAGTAGTTCTAATAGATTTTTTGTCTCTTGGCTCACCCATAGTTTCTTCACTTACTTCATTTTCAAGTCTTGGTGGCGACGTATCTATTTGTTCATCAGATATTGAAGTTGACTTTCGAAGACGGTACTTTCCCAATGCTCTTGATACGGCAAATTCCTGAGAACTGCCACTATACGGTTTGCTGTTATCACTTTGGCTATCGTCAGAAGGCGCTGATGCTTTTTTAACATCTCCGATTGTAGCAAATAAAGATCCAGGAGACTCATTATTATCTTTATTTTCATCTTCAAATAGATCAACATTTGAAATGTCCGTATCAATATCCAACTTTTCTAGCTCTTTGATATTGTCTTTTTTCATTTGACTTACGCGAGCAAAGTGAAAATCTATATCATCGCTTTTATCTCTTGGCAACGTAACGTTTGGAGTTAGTTCATTTTCTTCTATAATGCAATCGGTATCTTCATCATCACCAAATCCTTGCTCTTGTAATTCCTGAATCAATTGTTGCTGCTCTACAATTTCCTGGTTGTTATTTTTGCGCTGTTTCGGTTTTGGTGGTATTTTTACAAACATGCTTTCATGCGTTGAATCTGAAAATACACTATCACTATCTTCAGATTGTGCACTAGATCGTCCTCCAGACCATTCCGTTTCAGACGTTTCTGGATCAGACAACGATTGATGACTTGCTTGGTTTTTTCGTCTTACTTTTTGTAACATGCCAGACATTGAGGCTACTAGGTGATATTTCTTTTTTCTTCTTTGTGCTGATAATATCCGCTCTTTTAAGGATTTTTCTTGTTTAAGCGGCTCTTGTTCAGTTGTATCTACACCAGACGGCAATGAATGTGATCTATGTTTTTTGGGCAAATGTAAGTCGGGTAACCAGTGACTCATGGAAGACATAGCTGATTTTAAGGATGAAGTACGTTTTGGCTTTTTTGGTTGTTTGTCTTGAGATTTACCTTTTAGGTTAGCCGATATAGATAAATAACCAGATTCAGAAACTAAAACACCCGTAGAATCAACGTACTGTTCTTTTTTCATTTTGAACGTATCTTGCCTTTCTTGGCCTTGATTTTCATACGTGACATTGCCATTTCTTTGATCGTATTGTTGCTGTTTAAAATATTCCTGCTGGAGTTGATTTTGAAATTGCTTTCTTTCAGCTATGCTCAGAGAATGAGATTTCAAGCTTGAAGTTTCCATTGAACTCGACGGGGAACTCCTACCACCTTGCCAAGAAATTTGATCTTCTAGAGACATTCGTTTTGGCGAATCATATCTACCAGACGTGGGATAGTAAGAGAGCGCATCAGTTAAATTAGTTGAAGGGTAACTGGACCGTCCAGTAGGTTTGCAACCATTTTGGTAAAAGTGCGGATCATTGGCTACCATTGTATTTGTTCTCATTAAAGGTCTTTTATTGGTATTTCCCGCTGACATAACCACTGTCTGTGCATGGTAGCTTGGTTCTGGTGGGTATGAATCTCCTGCAGGTCTTGCAATAGATTCAGGAATTTCATTTCTATCTAATAATTCGGAAAAACTTCTATCCTCAGACAAACCTCCTCTTGGGGTGCTATACACAGTAGTGAATATAGGCTGTCTATTGCCAGCCACCGAATATATTGATGGAGCCTCGTTGCTGTAGTAATATTCAGGTATGCTACTAATATGCTGGGTTTGATTTGCCATTGAGTAAGGTATCTCGGGTTTCATGAAATCTTTTTCCATTTTTCCTTTGGTTAAATCACTAGGTTCACGAATATTTTGAGGTATAATGTCTTCATTTCTCAAGCTGTATTCATTTTTGGGATCATATAAATACGAGTCTACAAGCGTCTCTAAATATGGTTTTGAGTCTATTTCATATGCCATGCGTTGTACAGCTTGTGGCACACAACTTTTATGAGAATCATGGTTTCCATGCGATATTCTTCCCGTTTTAGGCGATCCAGGACTTTTTTCTAAGCTCGACCATCCACTCATTGAAGATAAACCAGAATCTGACTTAGCGGCAACAATATTTACATTATCTCTCTTTAAGTTTTTTGGTGATGTTTTTGGAGACTTAGGTGATCTCGGGCTTAATCGCATACCATCTACCTGTAATGCGCTGTTAGCAGTCAACATTGCATGATGTGCATTGTTATTTTCGATTGAAGAAAATCCATCACCACCATTTGGAGGAGCTGGTGGTGGAGGACTTGGAGATTTACGTAATCGGCAGTCATCATATACTAGTTCAAGTCTATTGTCGGCAGATCCGTTGTAAACATCATGAATGGATAACGGAGAGGAAAGTGGTTGTTCCGTACTTGATTTAAATATTTCATTATATGGCTGGGATATAACTTTATTAGCATAATAATCATGCCTTGAAGACTCAGGTATTTGATAGGATGGACTATATTCAAACCTTTCTCGGGAAAGAGCAGTAGGAGATTTATTAGCTTTAGCTGCGTTTATTTCTGCATTCGCCACTGCAGAACTATATGCAAGGCGGCCTGTCACTGTTGTGTAAGGCTCTGTAGATGTTCTTTCTGGGATAAATTTTCTACGAGGAGATAAACTTGGTTGTAAATATTCATTTTTTCTATCCGATAAAGAATTTTCTGTGAGAGATAATCTAGAAGGCGATTTTTCTCTGACGATTGTTTCTTTTGGTGTTGATAAAATAAATTCATCAAAACTCTTCATCATTTCATTTATACCCCAGTTATCACTACCGGAGTAAACGCTTTTTAATTGTTCGTTTATAATATGCCCGTCTTCTACAAGCGTTTTAGCTTCTATATCTCTATCATGTTTTGTGGATCTTGAAGGTTCCGGACTCAGTAGTAAAGTTTTTAAATCTTTTAGTTCTCTTGAGTCTTTGTGTAACTGTGTTGTTAATCTATCTAATTCATGTAATTTATCTACAGTTATTTGATCTATTGTACTTAAATTTGACAAGTGCACCAAATCTCTTTCGCTTATTTCTGGTCCGCCTTGTAATCCACAATAGTCTTTATAGTCTGAAGAGCTATAAACTTGTCTTGAGGCTGAAGATGCTATTTCTAAATCTGGTTCTTCAGGTGCTTCCCAAATCATGTCTAATTGTGAAGGGGGTCTAGAAGTTTCTTCACATACGAGGTCATCACGGTAAGCCTGATTTAAGCTTTTGTAAAAGGCTTCGTTGGATTCCATAACCTCTTCTTGAGGAACTAATAATACTGAACTACGCCCAATATCTAGTCCTTCTTCTATACCATCTTCAATTGAGCCGTTTCCTAAAATCTCTCTTATTACTTCTAGCCTTGTCATTGGGTCTCGACCCGTGACTGTGCGACATGTATAGAAATCTAGTAGAGTAGAAATAACTCCTTGTTGGTCTGAGAGTAGAGCCTCCAGCCTTTCAAGACGTTCCCACATTCTGACGTATTCCTGGCTAAGAAGATCAAGAGCTCGCCAGGCATATTTCAGCTCCGTCTCGAGTATGTTAAGACGCGTGCCAAGGCGTTCCATGTAGTCGCTGATGATGTAGTCTCCGGAGTAGGGGGGCAAGTCGGGCGGCAGCGCGAGAGAACCACAGTCGTCCATATCGGCCTCGGCACCCCCACTCCCGCCGCCCTCGCTTCCCTCCATCGCGCCGCTTGAACTTGCCCCCCCATTGTCGTGAATATCGCGCATCATCTTCGGATCGGATAGAGGTTTGCACATAACATTTTTCACTATGAGTCATCCCATATCGTTTTATCGAAAACACTTTTCACTTGAAACTGTCTTGCTATAGCAATAGTAACTAAAGTCATTGTTTTACTTCAGTTATTCAGTACATTTTGCATTCAGATTTTCACTATTTGCACTTAATTACTTATTATTCACTTTTAATAATTATGCACTTTGTTTTTCGACGGAGTCAGTTAAGTTGATAACCAATTTTTACATCATAAATAAACTTCGGTTTTACTTATCACTGTACTGTAATGGAAAATCAATGGTTAGAGGTTTGTTCAGCTCCACTGGTTTGAACATAAGCGTACTTATGTTCACTCCAGTGTCAGGGGCTAAAAGGAAATACCTCATCGGAACACATAAACTTTGAAATTTTAGCGACAAAATTTTGTTAGGACAGGAAAATGTTTCATTGAAAATATTTGATCCGATGAATTACAGAAAGTTGACATGTTCCTTAGGGAGGCAGCTAAGCGGTTCGAGATCGATTCCACATGAACATGTAGCATCCCAGAGGTGGAAGGCGACGGCGGGGAAGGAAATAGGATGAACGAAAGGAAATTAACGCCGAGTTTCACCACCGCTTCGCTTAAATTGACCTTGAAGTTATCGGATAAGGAAACTAGATTTAGGTATGACTCAAGACTCAGAACAAAAACTCCGGAATGTTATAGTATTGGTGGTTTACGTACTTATTGGTACAAATGAATACCGAAGCCGCACTTTCTTTAGGAGCTACTACGTAAATGAGAAATGTCTATAGAGCGAACGTGCCTGGCTTCCTAAAGAGAGAATGTCTTTGACACAACAATATAGTGAAATACTTGTATAAACGTACTCGTACATAGCGTGGTATGTAGGAATACCTATCCAAACAATGTAAGCGCCCTGTTGTGTTATCGTCCTGTTGTGTTATCGTAAGGGTAAAATGTTTTGTGAGAAGGTATTGTTTGCACGAATATACATAATTTAGTACACATAATATTATGACCCAAGACCTAAGTCAAAACATATGTGTAGATTATGAAAGCATAATTATGTCACATGACCTGTGAAAACGAAACAGCGATATTAGTATTCAATGGAGGATATTTTATGTGATAATATTTTCACTTTACAAAAAATATACTTCACAAACCAAAATCTATACAAGATATTTTGTCAACACTTATCTAGTCAATAATAAAAACTGATGAGTATTATGTTGCAAGATGTGTTGTGCTGCAATGTTGCAATGTTGCAACATGTTATCGATTAATCACACTCACAAGGCACATACCGAATACATATCTACTTAAGCAATCCCGAAAAGGGAATACTCGTACTCTAATATACTTCACCTTAAGCTGGTTTTACATTCTTGCGTTGTTTCACAAAAAACATGAAACATCAAACATGTTAGGTTTATGAAATGGTGATGACTAAAAAGGCGGAGTATACACTGTCATTTAAAAAAAATAATAATATAATTACATTTCAATTTGGCGCCGCGGCTTATTCGGCGGAGCAATTGAAACGGCGAAAATATGCTAACCTAGGTAGTGGTTACATATTTGAACCGTCTGGGGTCGAGACACTGGGCCCGTGGGGACCTGGAGCTCATCGGATTTTCCAGCATTTATCTGAGCGTTTGATCGCTGCGACGCGTGACCAAAATGCTGGCACATATTTGGCTCAACGAATCAGCATTGCAATTCAGGGTGGCAATGCTGCTAGCATTCTGGGCACGCTGCCGGCCGGTAGCGGGCTAGACCATTTGAGTTATCTATAGGCTACCAATAGCTAGTGGATTGCTCAAATGTTATTGTAGTAGCTGCAGTATTGTAATTAGTTATTAGTGCTTATTTTAATAAAGGCATTTGCCCTGTGAAAAAAAAAATACATTTGCATTAGAACATTTTTGTGTTGTTTCACAACAAGATATAAACCAAAAATAAAGGACGTAGAAATGACGGTACCGAAAATGACAGAGTAGGTAAATCAATATAATGAAATATTGATACCTACTATCACGGACACAATTAGCAAGATTTTATTGCCGCAGTAACCGTTCCAATACCATAAACGGCTTTTACAACCGAATGCAAAGTAATCACCCTGGAATTGTGTTTCTTCTCACGGAACCAAACTAAGTTAGCGGCAATGAACTGTGAATCGAGGAGCTGAGTCCCTTGGAATGGCAATTTCAAATTGAAACAGTTGGGTTCTGGCCAAAATTGAGCAGAAGTTTTGCTTAACACTAATTGGATTTGTATACCACAGTCTATGGGGAAAGTAGTTTTAAGAAACGCCTTTCTAGTTGGAGAAATAAGACTTAATTTGGCTATTCTTTTTTGTCCTGTTGGCAATTTTTGGCAACTTACCTGCACAAGCCTAGCATGTTTTTTGTACATACAATCCAATTAGCTCACTTTTTTTTGCCCATAGAGTGTGAAAAAAATTTAAAATCAGGTGAGACAATGGTTAAAAGTATAATAAGCTTATAATAAGTAAAAAAAAAGTGTGTTTCATCATCATCATCATCATCATCTCAACCATAGGACTGCTGGACATAGCCTCCCTCATTGATTTCCACAAGGACCGGTTGGTAGCAGCCCGCATCCAGCCCTTGCCTGTGATCTTAGTCAGATTGTCTGTCCACCCTGTCCACAACCGTGTGTTTAGTTTTACACTTTTCCAATTAGTTTCTTACATTTCAGGATGTCAAACAGCTAAGGGGGTACTTGAAAGTGCCTTGCTATCTTGATTTGTTAGCAATGTTACCTACATCAAAAGCTCAGGCCGCGGTCGGAACCGAACCAGCGTCCGTGAGTGTGACGGGTGACGTTCCAAACAGCGCAGCGGGGCAAAAATACGACAGCTATTATACCAAATAATTGAACTTAAGTTCCGCCTAGCATGTTGTTAATGCGATACACAATAAAAACTCTTAAGCTATATACCTACATCACAACATTCACAAGCTATCAACCTCACTTTGCATTTCAAAAAGCCATACGCGACCCCAAAAAAAATTACACTCTATAAACAATGGAGGAGGAAAATCCGATTAACGGATTTTCCTTACTCTCACACTCCCCATCGCTGGCAAGTCAAGGTCGCGATGACAGCTTACATCAATACTTCCAATACGCGAGTAAAATATTCTCAATCATATGACATCACTTTCATGCAGATTGCATTTCAAAGTACTACATAAAATTTAATTTCTTTAAATGTACTCTCTGCAAAAACAGTCATTATAAGTATTTTATATATCATAAAAATAAAGTGAATGTTAAAACATCCCTTATCACATTTATGAAGAAGCATGACAACCTCTTCAAAAACAATTGAAGAGGTTGTCATGCTTCATCCCCTTGCACATTAAACAAAATGAAACTACGAACTATTCTCACAATTTTTGATAGCCCTTCACCTCAAAATAGACGTGTAACAGAAAAAAAATACTTCAACAACAATTGAGGAGGGCGCAGTCAAACAGTTTGTAATGGAAATCCAATATAGAACATTTTTAATATTTGAGTCTGAAAACTATCGCGAGTTTCTTCCATAATTGTAATGTAACAAGTTTTGTTACATTACAATTTTTAATATTGTTATTTATTTACAGTTTATCACCCAAGAACTCATTATGCATAAAGCGATTTGAGACATTTTAAGTCCCACGATAAATGGTAACACGATAAATGGTCCCACGATAATAAGTCCCACGATACCTTAATTTTGCTAAAAAAACGATCAATAATGATCCATATTCCTCTTCCCCCCGGACCTCGAAATCGAGTAGTCGTGTCTAAGATTATTTCTCTTTATTAAAATTAAAACAAACAAAATTACAGTAAAAATAAGTCGCGATATAAAATAGGAGTGCATAATCATTGAAGAGGTGTGCCATTACCATACCGTACCCAGCGCAGGAGCACACATCGACACGTTACGTCAACAAGTAAGCCGCACACATTCAAGTTCATTCATAACGACTGTCATCGCCCCACTGCCTGGCGTTGAGCTGTGCCGCCCTTCATTGACCCGAACAAGATACGAGCTATTCTACGCAGCGCTGCTTACCTGGTACTTGCACTCTCTGACGTATTGCAAAGGTACTTTTTTTTTTTTTTTTTTTTGTGAAATCACTTTTCTTTCTCAACCGCTAAAAATGCCGCTTAAACGCACGCCACCAAAAGATATGTCTCCGCTTACATTTGCAACGCCATTACAGCACTATTCTTCTGATTCTAACGTATCAGAAGTTGGACAGGAGGCTGGAGTGAGTGCAGTTGCGTCTGTGAGAAACTCTTCTTCACTAAGCAATATCACGGCACGTGCCGTACCAAAACGTAAGCGTAAAGAGACGGACGACATAAGCAAAGCGGAGATGATGGAAATGTTCTCTGCACTGCAGAAGCGGCAGGATGAAAAGTGTGATATGCTTGTAAGCTGTTTGAATGATCTGAGATCGTCTGTGGACTTTATGTCCTCAAAATACGACGAAGCTTTAAAACGGTTAAACACTCTTGAATGCGAAAAAAAGAGCGACAGGAATTACATTCTACAATTAGAAAACAGATTAGAGATGCTAGATCGTAATGCCAGGGCCTCTAGTATAGAAATAAGAAACGTACCTGAGAGCGAAAAGGAATCTAAAGAAGACCTTTGTAGGGTAATAAAATGTACCGCTGAGTTACTCAATATTCCGCTACAAAATAATGAAATTAAAAATGTCTATCGCATTAATACAAAAGCAGCCGTCAAGCCGATAGTGGCCGACTTCACGACAGTTTTGACAAGAGACTGCTTTCTGAACTCATTCAAAAAATATAATAAAGAACACCGTCAAGACCGTTTGAGTACCACTAATATTAAAGTGGGTGGAGCATGTAGACCTGTCTACATGTCTGAGAACCTGACGCATCGAGAACGTAGACTGTTTTATCTTTCACGGGAATTCGCCAAGAATCATGGATATGTTTATTGCTGGACATCCTTTGGCCGTATATTTCTACGAAAAACCGAAGGGTCGCCACAAGTACGCATACTCTGTGAGAATGACATTGCTAATCTCAAAGATATGTGACTGGTCTGGAGAGGCCCGATTGTTTGTTTTTACTTTGTGCGTGTTTATGTAATGATTAATATTTCACACATTTTACATTACAATTGTATAATCTCAACCAGTGTTGCAATGTGTATAAATATTTTACATACATCACATTATTACGATAAACAATCTTACAATATTTACAATATTTTCCTCACTCAGAAATATATCAGTCTCGAGTCTTACGCATCTACGCCTTCTGTTTCACTTTTAGAAATCTGTTTCTTTCTATTTACACTTAAACAACTATGCATGGTGATGCTTAAAGTGCTTAACGTGTCTCGAAACGCCGTTATAGGTATTTTTAGTTCAATTTTTATTATCATATACACATCTGACGGGATGACGCTTGATGCAAAACTTAGATGGAAAGTTCACGTCAAGAAAAAAAGACAAGAATTGAATCTGCGATATAAAAAAATGCAATGGCTACTTGGAAGACATTCCGCGCTGTCAACTCATAACAAACTATTACTGTACAGACAAGTATTAATGCCAATATGGACTTACGGCATTCAGCTGTGGGGATGCACCAAACCGAGCAATATCCTAATTATACAAAGATTTCAAAATAAAGTATTAAGGGAAATAGTAAACGCACCCTGGTACATAAGAAACAACGACCTCCACCGGGACCTTAAAATAGAGTTCGTTGACAAAGTGATAAAAAACTATGCAGAAGCTCACCAACAAAGACTTCATCATCATGTTAATGTTGAGGCAGTTATGCTCCTTGACCAGACCGATTTAGTGAGAAGACTCAAAAGAACAAAACCGTTCGAATTAGTGTAGTGTTCAGTGACAGTATGCTAGTGTAATGTGGTTAAAATACTGCTCATAGAGAACACATGAATCAAGTGTCTCCCCCTTAAATAGAGACAATAAGAAAAGTGTTGATGGACACATTCTTAGTACAGTAAATTTAGCAAGTTAAGTTAGATTTAAATTACTTATTAGCTTTTTTTAGGCTAGATTGTAATATATTTATAGGACGCATTTGTATGCGTTCTATACTAGGAAAAAAAAAAAAAAAAATATACACATCTAGAAAATATATTTATATATATAATCACCAAAACAACCAACTTAAAGTGGTATTCATCGCATTATTGCCAAGTATGCATATATATTTTATTATGAAATTTGCAGCAGTGAATCTTGCCATTTTGAGAGAATTTTGCCACTACTCTATAACTGTAGCAATAACGTTCTTTCTTTCCGTACCGGTTTTAACATGTTATTTAAAATGCTTGATTTAATCAATAACAACCTGTTGCAAGACATAGATAGCACTGACTCTGTTTACTGTAAGTATATAGACGACCCATCGAAATGTGCTCAATTTTTAAATTATGGTGATAACCGCAGTGGCCTAACCATACTTTCTCTAAATATTCGTAGTATATACAAGAATATGGATAAACTACTGATATTTTTAAGTAGCATGGACATACAAATTGATGTTATAGTGTTATCCGAATGTTGGACGGGTAAATATGACCCCCCACCTATATATAACTATAATATGTACCTTACTAAAACATGGCTGAATCAAAATGACGGAGTTGTTGCATATGTACGAAAACAATTCAAAGTTAAGGAAACTGAGCCTGAAATGACGGAGGGAAATTGTTTAATCCTAGAAATAGATGATTTGTATTCTATTATATGTTCATATCGTCAGTCAGAATATAGGAATCCTACAAATTATTTAAACTCATTGGATACTATTCTCAACAATGCCATGCTAAAGAAAAATATAATTTTTACTGGCGATATAAACATTAATATCATGCCTGATGCAAGTATCACTGCTCATGCATCGAATTATTTAGATCTCATGGCTATGCATGGCCTTATTCAAGGCGTAAACTTGCCAACCAGACTCCATTCATGCTTGGATCACTTCATGGTTAAAACAGCAAATTCGTGGCGAACACTTGTATTTGACGGCCTAACTGATCATTCCCCCATCTTATTGAGCATAGCAAATAAAATAGGAAAAGGATCCAGTAAAAAAGACACGAAAACTAAATGTTTCACTAATATTAACCTTCTTAGAGAGTCACTTGCCCAACAGTGTTGGAATGAATATTATTCACACACTGATGTTGATATCGCTGCTGATGGACTGGTATCCCTAATAAAAGATAAAATTCAAAAATGCACTACACAAAAACATACTACCAATAAGTATAAAGCATTGAAGCCATGGATTAGTGTTAGTGTTATCAAATGTATAAGAAGAAGAAACCAACTTCAAAAAGAGTGGAAGACTTCAGAAAACAATATAGAATCTCGTGACAAATTTGTTAAGTATCGTAATGTTTGCAATAATCTAATAAAGTCGTTAAAACATAATTACTACAAACGCCAACTAGAAAAAGCTAGGGGAAACATGAAAGCAACTTGGAACATTGTCAAAGATCTATGTAACTACAGTAAAAATAAAATTGATCCTAATCCACTACTTACCATCGAAAAAACACCACTGGACTCTTTAAATACAGTTAATAAGTATTTCACTTCAATAGGTGAAAATCTAGCTGCAATAACTCTACAGAAACTAAGTCAAACGAATGAACAGCTTGCATCAATTGCTAATAAAAATGGTTCCATGCCAAGTTGCTCTATGTCACTTTTTTTAACAGATGCTACCGAAGTAGCTACTGTAATTTCTAACTTGAGAACGAATAGTGCACCTGGATGGGATACAATAACATCGAATCTGCTAAAAACATGTAGTATATCTGTGGCAGAGCCAATTGCTCACTTATGTAATTTAAGTTTTTCAAGCGGTATATTTCCTAAGGTTCTTAAAAAGGCTATGGTATGTCCCATATACAAAGCAGGTGAAAAACAGTTACCGTCAAATTATAGGCCTATTTCATTATTGTCCACTATTTCAAAAGTTATAGAGAAAATTGCCAACAAAAGGCTGATATCATATCTTGAAAAAAATGATTTGCTTTCTATTAATCAGTATGGATTTAGAGCTAAAAAGTCAACTGACGATGCTGTCCTTCACGTTACATCTCTTATCACCAAATATCTTGATAGAGGAGAAAAATGTATTGGGGTTTTCTTGGATCTTCAAAAAGCATTTGACACCGTCTCGATACCCATACTACTAGCACGATTGGAAAAACTTGGTATAAGAGGAAATGTACATAATTGGTTCTCAGATTACCTTACTGATCGTAGGCAACAAGTAAGAATTGGTATCCTTGAGAGTGACAGTGCTGCTTGCAACTACGGGGTTCCGCAGGGTAGTACGCTCGGGCCTACGCTATTTTTGATATATATAAATGAACTGTGCAAGGCAAAACTACAAAATGCGGATATCCTCATGTTTGCAGATGATACTGTCCTAATTTTTCATGATTCTTCTTGGAATAAAGTAAGAAAATTAGCCGAGGAAGGATTATCTTGTATAACAGCATGGTTGGAAGACAATCTTTTGTCTCTAAATACAAATAAAACTAAATATATTTGTTTTAAAAAAACTGAAGCTAATAAAATACCGCCTGACTTCAAAATTTATGCACATACTTTCCCATGCAATCGTAATTATAATACACGAGTTAACTGTACATGTGATGTATTGTCAGCTGTTGACAGTACTAAATATCTTGGAGTGACTATAGATAGCAAAATGGCATGGAAAGAGCATATTGAGGTCGTCTCTAAACGCATTAGGAGACTCATATATCTCTTTAAAACACTTCGTCCAGTGGCGGACAAACGACTGTTATTACAAACTTACAAAGCTTTGGGAGAGTGTATTATAAGTTATTGCATCTGTTCGTGGGGTGGTGCAGCAAAGAGCCACTTAATCAAAGTTGAACGGGCACAACGTGCCTTACTTAAAGTTATCATGGCTCTACCCTTTAGATATGCAACAACAGATCTCTACGAAAAGTGCGATGTTTTCTCTGTTAGGAAATTATTTATAGAACTAAGTATAAAAAGATACCATTTAAAAACAGTTCCACAACTACCTGAAACCAGAAAAAGGCGCGATAACTGCCCTATTCCCGCATGCAAGAGTGCCATTTGTTGGCGGCACTTTAATCACCTGTCCCCCTTACTATATAACAAACTCCACGACATAAAAAGGGTTAAGAAACTGACATTCCGCAAACTGAAGCCTATAATAAAAGCATGGTTGCAGCATCTAGATTATGAAGCAACGGAAAAACTTTTTGTAAGAGTCGATTGATACATGTTTTTATTTTCAATTTTTAGATTAGATAATTGTATTCATATAGTTTAGGAATTATTATTTATTGTTCTAACGTACTGTATTATTATATTATTTTTTAAGATGATTCATGTTCTATGCCTATTTTGGGGAAGACACTGTCTGCTGCAACACAGTGTATACTAAAGCAGCAGGCAGGGCTTTCTATGTATACTTTGTTAAATATTTTTTTCCGTGAATAAAGAAATTTGTATTTGTATTTGTATTTATTTATATCATGAATTAAATGATAAAATAATATTGAACAACTCTGTCAAAATAAACACAAACAACTCCTTTAACAACGGAAAAGAGCGTGATGTAACATGTTTTTCTTACTGCAAGAAAATATACTAAGCTTACAAAATGTTCATTGTTCTTCCACTTCGTAGGTTAAGACAAGGGTCGATGATTACTTGCACCGATATTTTTAATACTTTACCCAAAGGTCGGGGCTCTGAAGTAGTAGAACATAAATCGTGTTGCGTTTTGTCAGATTTATGGCAGCACCGCTCTATTAATTTGTAACGAGAACTGGGTCGTAATTTTATGAAAAACGATGTAAGATTTAACGCTGCAAAAATGTTGGTTGAACAAACGGCGCGGTATTACATTAACACATTACTACATATACACAATACACAGATTACTACACACATAGATTTACGATAAATTGGGCAAAATATGCGCGCAGTGTTTGGGAATATGTGTACTTAAAAATATCTATCATAACCGCAATCACTAATTAAAATGAAGTATCTTCTGAATCCACTTAGCTCGCTCGCACGCAATAAATTGGATTATCTATATCTATAAAAAAGTTGTGCGAAAAAAGTTTCTTTGTACTTATACAATATTAATATATCAGAGTACAAGAAGTAAAGTACAAGAGAACAAGAAACTGCAGCAACGCGTTGATATTTAGTCGTATTCTTAAATTGTACCCAGAAAATTCCTGAAACCTCAGCCCATTTTGGAAACTTTAGATAATGTCTTTGCTGTAATACATATAAAGAAGGAATTCACTAATAAGTATTATTTCTGCTGGTTAAGGATTTTAAGAAAAGAACTATTTCAACTACACTCGCCAGATAGCATGATATGCATAGAAATGTGTTGTGTCACCTGTCTAAAATGTATTGTATGTTGTGAAGAAGGTTTGATTAGAAAGCGTAGGTTACGTTAAAGAATAGTACAAAGGTCCAAAATAAAGCCGGGTCGACTTAAAGTGCAAAAAAATAACACGAGAATATTCTAGGGATCGAAAACGAAAGCAGAACAAATAATAAAAACCTGAGTCACAGACTAGTAAGAGGAAACAGTTGTCATTAATATGTCATGACAGTGACAAAACGATTTTTAACTACATAACACCATCTATTAGGTACATTTATAACGACGACTTTTTTTCTCTTTAGAAAACGCCTCTTTATAAGTATACCATGGATTATTTTTTTATCTCACTTCCCACTAATATTATAAATGTCAAATGGATGGATGTTTGTTACTCAATCGCGTCAGAACAGCTGAACAGATTTAGATGAAATTGAGCACAGAGATAGATTACAGTCTGGAACACATAGGCTACTTTTTATTGTCATTTAATCAGATGCGAGAAATCTGGGTTTGATTTTAGATAATGTGTCTTTTCAAATATTTTTGTCCGACCAAGTTTGATTTTAATATGGTGTGTAGAGGTATATTGTCTATTTAAATATTTTTTTTATACTGATCTAGAGTTTGACCACTATCGCACTTGATGGTCAGTGACGATGTGGTCGAAGATGTTATCACGCTAGACCTAGAATGTTCACTGGCTTTCAAAGACTGCTTCCTGAACACACTATTACTATGTGTTTGGTGACAAACTAAGCCTCACATACATAGGTCGAGAGCAGGACTGCTGCTTTTACTTATAATACCGTTATGCGTCCGGTGATGGCAATGAGATCAGATAAGAGCCCCACCAAGGTTTATATTTTGTTTAAAACATGACTTGCTCCGCTTCTGGGCTAGGAGCGGAGATGGGAGCGGAAGCGTCTTTGATGTAGTTTGCAATTAAAGTTAGTGCGCACAAATTAAAATTGCCCATAATTCTCTTTTTACTGCGCTATTATGGCGCACTAAAAGGTTATACGTTAGAGAAGCAAGCGTCTAAAGCCGGATGCAGATGTTGGCAGTTGTTCAAAGCCAGCCCAGATGTTACATCAACGGGTGGCTCGACAATTTTTGCGTAACGATCCGTGCTTTAATGAGACGTTATTTCGTGTTTACGCTCAACGTTTGCGTGGAAAGCTTTAGATTAGAGAACAACTAGCTGCGCCCCGCGGTTGTACCCACGTGGTGATAAAAAACGGTGATGATGGTGATGATGAAAATAAGCCTATGTGTTAATCCAGGGTATAAGCTATGTCCATACCAAATTTCATCGAAATCGGTTATGCCGTTTGAGCGTGAAGAGGTAACAAACATACATACATATACACACACACATACACACATACTCACAAACTTATTATTATTAAGATAAGGCCCTGCTTTACTCAGTACCTATTACAAAACAAAACTTCATTTATATAGCTAGTTTTTAACTATGCCGAAAAACAGCGCAGTGTTTATATGATCTCTGCATTATGCTGAGTATATTCAGGTTGCCCAAAGGACGCCATAAATTACTCACATACGCCATAAATCATCTCAGTTACATACAATAAAATGACAATTATATAAGCAATTTTTAATTATTTAGATGTAAGATTGTTTTGGTCTGGCATTTATATTTCGTCGGGCAGAAGCAGTCCTATAACGACGAAGTTATCCGCGACCGCACATAAAAATAACCGGTTGCACTCCGGGAGTGCCGGCAAAAGAAATAACTTGAAAATTAACGTTATGCATTTCTGAATACTTTGGAATGGTTAGGGAATAATTTCACACAAATTGCTTTATTTATCAGTAAAAAGTAATTTATATGGTAAACTTTAAACTTTGTGTACGATAGCGCACTATATGAATAGTGCGCTATCGTACACAAAGTTTAAAGTTTATTGATTTTATGTACCTACACATAGAATTAACATGATTACGTCTTTTTTGAAACAGTGAAATCTTAACTTTATAATATCGGCGTTTTGATAACCGAACTCAATAACACTTTTAACAAAACAACTTTATCAAATAAAACTATCAACAAACGAAAATGTTCCTTATTCGTAACATATTTAAGTTTAAATTTCAACGGCAGTCTACTCTCCCTCCGTCTTAATAATTCGATGAAGTCAGGTCCTGACGTCCTTACGCGAGGAGTCCTGACGCGAGTTTAACATTTTTTCCGCATACAAAAGTGCACAACCTCGCTGAAGAAGTTTTCACTCCAAAATCTATACGGTGGATTGAGTAACCTCCTTTTTTAAAGTTGGTTAAAAATAAATAAAATTCGCATTATTTTTTTTTGCCTTGTCACGGTCGACTGGTCGAATTCAACTGACCTACTAGCCACCTCTGTTCTAGAGGCGATTATATTCGTACAACGTCAGCTAAGTTCTCTAAGCGATACGACAAAACGATTCCACTGTAACGACGCTAAATTATACAACAGCCATCGCCAAATATAATTATTAAATTAATAATCGCTGTTGCCAGCACTAACGAGCACTAACTTTTGGGATATAACAACCAACATTGCGCGTCAAGTTTAACTTCGCGGAACATTTTCAATTTAAAAGCGTCAATGGAGGACGAGCTATACATAAGTACACATAACCAAAGCTCTTTGGCTAATTGGAAATTAGTTTCTATTGCATTAGTTAAAATAACTAACTTTTCATTATTTTAGGTTAAATTTCAGTTGTTTCTTTGTAAAAACCAAAAAACTATATATATTTAACCGACTTCAAAAAAAGGAGGAGGTTCTCAATTCGACCCGTATGTTTTTTTAAATTTTTTAATTTGTGTTTGTTACCGCATGACTTCCGACTGGTTGAACCGATTTTGATCGGTCTTTTTTTATTTGAAAGCTGGTGTTTTCCGTGTAGTCCCATTTAAATTTCATCAAAATCGAACGAGCACTTTTTGAGTTACAAGTCAAAAACTGAAAAATGCGTGCTTATACTACACGATATTATAGTAGCGGGTGAAGACATCGGTGAACATACCTACACCACAATGACAATTGATCCCATGATTAACAAAAGTCACTAAAAAGAGTGAAACAAAAATTTTTACCAAAAAATGGCACCGACTTCAACACTCAAAAGTATGAAATAACTTGTCGAAGTCGGTACCATGAGCACAATATTTTGATATCAGTTACTTTGAACTATCATGATACCGACTTCAACAAGTTATTTCATACTTTTGAGTGTTGAAGTCGGATCCATTTGTGGTAAATTTTTTTTTTTACAATAGTTATAATATTCATATGATAATATTAAAGAACTATTCAATTTAATATTATGTAAGCATAATTCATTTTTAATTTTACCTGCGATGAATTGAATTTGAAAAAAAAAATGAAAGCCTTGTCTACCTAGTATATAATGATATACTAGGTAGATTACTACTTGTCGACCGCAGTGATCGACGAAACGTCTGGAACACAAGTTTCATTTAGACCACGGCCGAACAGCCTGGAAGCACTACATACAAAATGTTGTTTTTATTTCAACAAAGCCATGTCAGAAACAAAACACAAAAATCGTTTAAGCGCTCGCATTTTTCGAACAAAATTTCAAGCGATAACAAACAAATGATTTTGTCAGTATGTGTGTTTTCCGTGAACTGTCAACAGAGCGATTCCACGCGCGCTTTCACTCCCCCCCCTTCACGGCAAGTCTGACCATTTAATTCAATGCGATCATTTTTCACACCCTTTTCGCAGGAATAACATAATTCCGACTATCGCGTCGATGGAATCACATAAGTTGGGAATCGGTATATAAAATTTATGTTCATAATAAGAATTCTGTATACGGGTCTATAGCATACATTCAATATTATGGAATATATTCTAAATAAGTAGATACGTTGCGAGCGAGTTGTACGTGATCAGAATGTTTAAATGGAAAGTTAAATAATTAGAATCTTATCACACGCTCGGCGAGCATGCAAAATGGCGGCGTACCTTCATAAATCCGTGACATTTTTGTTACAAAAAGTAACCCTATATCACAACGTAAAAGGTTGTAAACTGAGGCTGTCAAATAGCAACCCTTCTCCCAAACCTCCGTTTTGACCCTTCCTTTCGCTGACGTTTTTTCATCAAACGAACCACAAGCTTCGCCCCACCGTCAACAATCCATCTGTACAGACGAATGACCTAATTTTTTCACAAATGCATGTTTTATGAACGCCAAAAAGATTCAACCCACGTATTCCCTTTCCTATGAATTTGTTGTAAAAGTAAGTTGTAATTTTTTTTAACAAAACATGGAACCGACTTCAACACTCAAAAGTGTGAAAGAACTTGATGAAATCGTTACCATGATAATTCAAAAGTAGCCGTTATCAAAATATTGTTGCATGGTACCGACTTCGGCAAGATATTTCACACTTTTGAGTGTTGAAGTCGGTTCCATTTTTTGGTAATCTTTTTTTCACACTCACGGGATCAATTGTCATGTGTATGTTTTCCGATGTCTTCAACCGCAACTATAATATCGTCGGGGTATACGGAGCACTTTTCAGTTATTAGAGTGTAACTCAAAAGCCGCTTGGCCGATTTTGATGAAATTTAAATGGGACTCGGAAGTATACTCTATGAAACAAAAAAATCATAAAAATCAGTTCATAATCGACGAAGTTATTCGGGACCATTAAAAAAGATATACGGTCGAATTGTGTAACCTCCTTTTATTAAAGTCGGGTAAAATAGCAGTGATAGAAATAAAATGTAATTGAAGAGCAATTTTTGATCCTGAAAGAATGTTTTCCATTACGATGAAATGTAGGTATATGTGTATATGCGATTACCAAGAAGGCATTCTACGCGGTCTCTCAGGATATCTTACACATCGATAGATGGAGTTGGTAGCATCCAGGGGTTAGGTGTGAGCGGTTGGGTTGAACATCATGAAAGCATTTTATCGGGCGTAGCATAAAGAACTTCTTCCACAGCTTCCTTTCTGTCATCTTTCCGAGAAATCATTCAACATTCATCAATTCACTTGCATAAAACATAACCCTACTTCACTAATATTTAGATACTTACCGTTTGAGTTACAGCGATCAATTGATCAACTAATAATTCACTCAAAAAATCCATAACCACACTCCAGCTTATATCTTTTAGTATACCGTAAGTAGTAGTAAGATCCAGACTCCCACCATATATATTGTCTAGTTGAGACGGCTGACACATGTCCGGATAGCTAAATATATGCTACGATTCGCACGCGTGACGGTTGTCACACATAGACTAAAGGTTTCGTGGAAACGGAGGGTTATGGGCAGCAGCATCCTTACTTCGAAGCAAGAAATAAATTTGATGAACCACTAGTAGGAATGAATGTTTAGGACTAGTTTTAGGTTTTCAGATATTATATTGAATAATTAGTAATTACTAAATTCAATATCTATAACACTATCTACATACATAATGAACCTATCATCATCATCATCATCTCAGCCATAGGAAGTCTACTGCTGAACATATGTCTCCCCCATACAGGGGGGATTTTCAAATACTCGCCACACTTGGCAGGCGGGTTGGCGAGCGCAGTGTGATTTCCGATCCTCAGAAGGCGCTGCTGCCCCCCTACATCTGGTATGCAATCCCTTAGCCGACTATTACGGCATCAGCGGGAGAAGGTGGGGGAGTGCTATTCTAGGCCGGTACCTGATGAGCCTACACAACAGGTTTATTTTATACTGGTCAGATTTAGCACTTGATCCCCATCTTACTTGATGGTCAGTGACGACGTGGTCGAAGATGTTGTCACGCTAGACCTAGAATGCTCACTGGCTCTCATAGACTGCTTCCTGAACACACTATTACTATGTGTTCGGTGACAGTTTTTCAAACTTGAGTGTGATAGCTAGCCAGGCGGGTACTCGAAAGTACCCCACCAGAATGCTGAGAATTTGATAACAATGTTACCTTCACCGGAAGCTCAAGCCGTTGTTGGGGATCGAATCAGTGTCCGTCAGTTTGACAGGCGACGCTCCCTCCGCTGAACTATCATCGCTTCAAACTTACTTACTACAATGGCGCAGCGAGCCAAAGCGAGAATCGACTAATATATGTAAGTCAACTAAGTCATAGTCTAAGTAAGTAAGTCCTAAGGCTTGTGACTTGTCTAACAGTAGCATAGACTACGTCGATACAACTTGTTTGTTGTGAAAACATTGATCAAGCCAGTACCGCCAATTTGCATTATGCCAGCGTTGTAGATAATGAGCGACCTGTATTTCTGCAAGGAAATTCTTGTCCCAGCAATTGGGAATGTAATAAGCATATTATGGTGTTTATGCTTACATTGATATTTTAACCGACTTAAAAAAGTAGGAGGTTATATGTTCGACTGTATGTTTTTTATGTATGTTCACCGATTTTTTCCCCATTAGTGTACCGATTCTCAAAATCCTTATATTAAATACAAAATAAAAGGGGTAGGTGCCATCATGATAATATAAAATAATTATATTATATTTTATCTAAGTAAATTTATTTCATCACAGATTATATTTCATTGTAGAGATAACTTTTTTTTTTTTTTACTATAATAAGTTTGCGTTTGACAACTGTCTCACCTGATGTTAAGTGATGACGTTGTCTAGGATTTAGCACGCAAACATAGAAGGTAAGAAAAAGGAGATTGACTAAGGAGGTATACATATGTGAAGTTAATGAAAGTGTTGGAAGAGGAAGGCCTACGAGAAGGTTCTAAAATCGAATTGGTCAAGGCAAGAGTAATCTAAGCTGATGCTCTTATATGAATGGTCTGATGAGCCTGGATGAAACGAAAGAATTGTTCCGGGACTGTAACATTTGGAAGGCAGTGGTCTCTGCCTACCACTACGGGAAAAATGCATACGTATGTATGCATACTTTTTTTTTTTATTTATTTATTTATTTATTCTTGATACAAATCATTTAAGTACATTGGCAGACACTGCCCAAAGACCAGTTTGTCTGGACAGAGCAGTTCTCTAAAACATTAATCCACAATAATATTTGTAATTAGTACTGTATCGTTATAGATAAGTGCTGTCGCTATGTAACATAATCACCTGCAAAATAATCAAAACTACCTCGCAGTTTCACAGCGCCACACACACACATACATGGAAGCATGCCTATACACATATTATAAAAATGAGACCGTCAATCCGGTCAGCTGCGCTTGCCCACTTGACAACATCGCACAGCGGACCGCGCGTTTGCGTCGCAACATCGCGCGTGTGTGCGTGCGCTGCATACAGGATGCTCCCGTTTATGAGTTGTACTCTAAGAAATGCTTTTTTAGTATAAATTTGATATTTTTAATTGTAATAAGGTGTTTTATTTCCATTGGCAGTTTGTTAATTAAATCTGGCAAAATATATTGTGACGTTCGTTTACCATAAAAGTTAGAAAATTTTGGTTTTATTAGTGTGCTATTAGATATACTTCTAGTTAATATGCTATGATTTTTTTTATTGAGGATATCAGTTCGGAAGTATTGTTCTAACAATAGAGTAAAGTTGACTTTTTTATGGATAGGGACTACATCACAAAACTTGAAAAGGCAAAATGGGTCATCTGCAAATTGATGTTTGATTTTATATGGAACAATAAGTTTTAATATTTTGTACTGAATATTGTAAATTCTATCGAGGTATGTTTTAAAAGTACGTCCGTAGCTACTCAAACCATAAGATATGATGCTCTCAGCCAGCGCCTTGTACAACGCTAGCATCACTTTAAATGGTATCCTGTTTTTTATAATATAAAATTGAGCTAAGACCGATCTAAGTCTAGCACAAACTTTATTTATATGCTCAGCCCAGTTGAAGCGATTATCTATTACTAAGCCAAGGTACGTGTGTTTTGTGACCTGTTCTATATATAAACAGCCTGTTCCACACTGGCTATTCTGGGAGTGTAAGCAATCGTGACTGTGGGCTACTAGTTTTATACTTTCTGTGGGAGGATTATAACTGGAGTGCACGTGTACGACTTTGGTCTTATCAGCATTAATTACAAGCCCTGCATCGTGTGACCATTTACATATAGCTGTGAAATCATCTTGAATGTAGCTTTGCGCCGTGGTAATATTTCTATCTGCGGCTACCAAACAAGTGTCGTCGGCAAACTGGTATACAGAGCAGTTTTTGATTATGTTGTTCAGATCATTCACATACGTTAAGTAGTGGAGCGGTCCGAGTACTGATCCTTGAGCCGTTCCCTCAGTTACATGAATGTTGACGCTATGTGCGTCACCCACCTTAACATTATAGCTTCGGTCTAAAAGGTAATCTTTACACCAGTTCAACAATTTACCTCTGATGCCACTGTTGTTCAACTTTTGAATTAACAGGTCATGTCTGAGCGTGTCAAATGCCTTGCTGTAGTCTATAAAGACTAAAATTACGTGTTTTTTTGCATTTAGACTGGCATTTATATCATCTGTGAAGCGAGATAAAAGGAGAGTGGTGCTTTTCTGTGGTTGAAATCCATATTGCTGGTCTGATAAGATATTGTTGCACGAGTAAAAGTTACGAATTATGCCACACACATACTTTTCTATTACTTTATCTAATACTGGGAGTATCGTGATGGGACGATACTTCTCGTAGTCTTGTGTACTTCCGCCTTTATGTACAGGCCTTACAATACCAGTTTTAAGGCATTTGGGATAAATTCCTGTAGATATACTGGTGTTTATTAATCGTGTGATAGAGTCTACAATTTTATTGGATAATCGCTTGATATCGACAGCGCGAATGCCATCAATTCCTGGGGCTTTATTGGGGTTGATATTCTTAATTATTTTGAGCACCGTGGAACTTGTAGCTGTAGGAAAGTAGGCTGATTTGTTTACAGTTGTGAGGTAATCATTTTCGTCCAAAAGCTTTCTCGAACATTTGGGTATTATAGAATCAACGTTTTTTTTAAATTGGCGAGCAAAGTTATTCGCGATATTACTATTATCATCGTATGGAAATGCTTTCATTATAATTTTGTCTATGGAATTAGTTATCTTTCCTGATATACTGTTTATTATTTGCCATAATTTTCTTGTATCTGATCTATGTTTATGTATTTCTTGCACATAAAAATTATTCCTATTTTTGGTAATTAATTTGTTTGTTTTATTTCGTATTTTATTATACTTGGCTCTTAGTTCTTTGTTATTTGTATCTTTTATCCATTCTGAAAATAATTTATCTCTCATATTACATAAGGTTATTACATTTTTATTAATCCATTCGTATTTATTTCGCTTCGAGTCACACACTTTTTTTATGTATCTAGATTGACTGTAGCAACTATTTAAATTTTGATTAATAAAACTGTATATTTCATTTGGACAATTCATTTGTTTGGTGGTGTCCCAATTTATTTCATCTAATAGACTATTTAATTGAAGGTTATCAATGCGGTTGACATAAATAGGAGCAGCCTGTATACGGGAACTACAAACTAAAGTGACGGCAGTCATTCTGTGATCCGCCAGTACGGTACAGAGTGCAGCGGTGCACACATCTCTCATGCGGGATCGGTCGAATATGTGATCTATACAGCTTTTAGTCACTTTTGCTTTCAATGTTTCGATTCTCGTATATTCCGTGATACCGCATGATAGACCGTGACCGCTCATGACATTTAAGTATGTTCTTGTAGTGAGATTTTCCCGTTTCAGATCGATATTTATATCGCCGAGAAATATCATATCGTTATTCGCATGTTTATCAAGCATCTTGTCAATCTCACGGATAAATAGATTGGATGTTTTAGGTATAGGTGGCCTATAAATTGCACATAAAGTTACGGTGTAAGTGGGTGTGATTAATTTGCCAAGTAAACATTCATAGTGCAGCGTAGTGATTAAACTCGGAATAAATTTATGTTTATTTCTAACATATACGATTATTCCACCTCCTTTTTTATTTTTTCGTAATTTACTGTGCATTGTATAGCCATTTAGATAATACAGTGATTGGATACTATCAGATATGTTCGCTTCAGTAATTATAAGAATATCAATGGTTTGTCGGGATACCGTTATTAAGTGTTCTAGCTTAGGAAAGTTTTTAATCATTGATCTTATATTTACGTGAATGCATGATAAATTATGAATATTGTGCGGTACTAGTCCTATAAAATCAGAATAATTTAAACAGTCGTGAAATTCTTTAGTGTTATCTAAATCAGACATTTTTAAAGTACAGCTAGGTTATTCGATATTAATTATACAATAGAAAAAGTGTACCGTTACCGATCTGAGATAATTAATTGTTCAGTGAGGTACTGTTGCCGAGTGATAAGAGAGTCTGAATGTCATTCTTCGATCTCAGCTTGTACACTTTTGCACTCTCGTGCTTGCGCACTAGTATCTTTCCCTCTTTGAACCATATGAATTTAAATGCATTTTTGAGATCCTGTTTCGCCTGCCAAAGTAGATTCTTGTGATACGCAGACATCGCTTCTCTAATGTAGATTTTTTCTGTCGCGGGTAGGCCAACCAGGTTAGGCAATAGATCTCTCGCCATGATATACGTATGTATATGTTATCGCAATAAAAAACTTAAACCGTATTTGTTTTCGAAATAACAGAGGCTTGCATCAAACAGCCAAAAGACAGAAAAATCTCTTCAATATCGCATTTTAAGACTATTTGAAAAAAGTAAATATCGTCACACAGTAAATTTTATAAACGGCAAGCTATTGGACTACCCACGAAATAGAATATTCCACTTTATGGCTATTCTCACAGCCTTAATATTGTGAACGAGCTTAAATAAACCAAACGTAGAGGGTAGATACGACGTATTGAAGTATTTATTGCCTTTATGCAGCGTAAGTTATTTATTACGTAAGGATAGCTTGTAGAGCATAACATAACTCTAACACTTTCGATATCAACCATCTAACACTTCAGATATTTGCATAACACTTTGAATATTTACTACCTAGGTCTTCTTGTACTTTATTGTTATTAGCTTCACTATAATCCACGTTAATTCAACATCAGCTAGTAACAGTTTCTGTAAGCGATATAACTCTCTGTCAATGTGTAATAAGTACAATATTATATCTTTTTAAACAATTTAATGAGTGATCTATACTAATATTATGAATGCGAAAGTTTGTGTGTATGTGTGTATATTTGTTACTTCTTCACGCTCAAACGGCTACACCAATTTCGATGAAATTTGATATGGAGATAATGTAAGCTCTGGATTAACACATAGGCTACTTTTATCCCGGTATAAGTATAGTTCCCGTGGAATGATTGAGGTAGCGGGAAAACCGTTATCCAAGCGGGTGAAACCGTGGGGTGCTTAGTAGCACAAACAACAAACAAATAAAAGCGACCGATTGATTTATTAACTCTGTGTTCGAATCGCGTAAGTCTAAAAATTACAATAGCTAACCGTTACGGGCTGGAAGGCTGGACGACGGCTGGAGATGATGATGATGACGGGCTGGAAATTGCAAATAAAATCCGTCATCTCGAATTTCTTCGTAAGGGTCTTCTCGTGACCACGACCAATGCAACTTGGTCGAAACGTCGAGGTAAATAAATTACTAAATGTTTTTCTCGCGATTTCTCTGAAACGTGGTCCCTGACTATGGGCCTTCTGAACAGGCTCAGAGTCGTACAACGAGCTATGGAGAGGGCTATGCTCGGAGTTTCTCTACGCGATCGAATCAGAAATGAGGAGATCCGTAGAAGAACAAAAGTCACCGACATAGCCCAGCGGATTAGCAAGTTGAAGTGGCAGTGGGCAGGGCATATAGCTCGAAGAACCGATGGCCGTTGGGGTCGAAAGGTTCTCGAGTGGAGACCACGGACTGGCAAGCGCAGCATAGGACGGCCACCAACCAGGTGGACAGACGACCTGACTAAGATCGCAGGCAAGGGCTGGATGCGGGCCGCTTCCAACCGGTCCTTGTGGAAATCAATGGGGGAGGCCTATGTCCAGCAGTGGACGTCCTATGGCTGAGATGATGGTGATGATGATGATTTCTCGCGATCAAGCCCCGATTGATTTATTAACAGTACAGTTAACCGACGGTTAGTTGATAATCGGATGTTTAAATTTTGGTGAACTCCACCCTAAGTCAGAAATCGCAGAGTGGTTTGCTTAACTTCGTGGACCGGTCAAGATAGCATAAAGTAAATATGTTTTTTTATGGGATAAGATGACGGTCCAGATAATGTTAACTGGTTATCTCTCTCTATAGCCACATACAAATCGTACAGAACCCTGCGCCCGTCACCTTGAGACATAAAGTTGGTAATTCTCACGTGCCTCTAATTTCACCGGAAACCATACCCTTCAAAACGGAACACAGTAATGCGAACACTACTGCCTGGTGGCGGAAATAGATATGGAGGCAGTACTTCCGGTGCCACTGCTCGTTATGAGCACTTTTTTAATAATTGTTGAATTGATTTTTTAATAAGAGTATTGAATGACAAAATAAACAAAACTAATGATAACGAAACCTGCGACTGGTGTCTTACAGTAGTACTTATTTATCAATGTGAGAGCCCTCCGCACCGAACTAGATATTGCCATCTCATCTGTATCCGGTGGCGTGTAATGATCATTAAAGCTACATTAGTAACCTTTATTTAGCAAACTGCTCATTTGTAACAACAACGTTTTTAGAGTTTTATGGTGCGTTTCATTATCATCATGCTAGACGGATTTTATGTTCAAATATTTATTAATACCTAGTGCGTAAAATATAATATAAAAAATATTGGCAAAACCACCCTATATGGGGAAGGCATATATCTAGCTGTGGACGCACATGGCTGAGAGAAGAAGTGCGTAAAATGAAAGGTAGATGGCGTTAAGAAGAACATTCCCTCAGGTGTAAATAAGGAAGTAATAAATTTAAACCGCTATGTGGAGTGCTACTATAGCTTAGATGGAAAAGCGACAGAGCGGTATTCTATAGTCGTGGGTTCAAATCCAAAAAGTTGCTAGTATATACGTACGTACGTAATACGTACTAGATTAGACGATTTCGTCTGCGTGATCTGAGGTTTTCCCGCGCCTCAATTATTATTCCACGGGAACTTTACTTTTCCGGCATAAAAAGTGCCGTATGTGACTTTCAGCTGCTTCAGCGTGAAAGAATAACAAACATAAACGACGAACCTCCGCCTTTTTAATATTACTGTGATCTGATTACAAAAAGTATTTAAATAAAGTTTTCTAAACAAACAAACATTGAGTCATTTTTAAATTAGTCGTCATTAATCATCACTTATTCATTGACATTACATTAGCTTCATTCGAAGAAAGTGCTTTCTGTTAATTTATTCAAGAAAACAGTCTTCAGTGGAAGATGTTTTGACTGGCTCGACTACGCAATTTAGACTTAACGGATACCGATAAAGAGTACACTTTCTATTGGCGGTCTTGGATGCTCACTATTAACATAATGGAGGTACATGGAACAAGCAGTATGTACTTTAAGACCAAATCCTCTGTTGACAGCGACTGTACAAAAGCGTCGGCGATATGAGAGACTTGCGCGTATCTTCATAGAAGAAGAAAAAAAAATTACCAATAAATGGAATCGACTTCAACAATCAAAAATGTGAAATAACTTGTCAAAGTCTTGATAGTCCACAAAAGTAACTATCATCACAATATTATTGTGCTCATGGTACCGACTTCGACAAGTTATTTCACACTTTTGAGTGTTGAAGTCGGTTCCATTTTTTGGGAAATTATTTTTTTTACCCTTATCAGTGTTCTACTTAAGGGATCAATTATCATTGTGTATGTTCACCGATGTTTTTACGCGCAACTATAATATCGTCGAGGTATGCGTAGCACTTTTCAGTTATTGTAGTGTAACTCAAAAGGCGCTTGTCCGATTTTTATGAAATTAATTAAATGGCACTACCACGAAAGTATACTCTATCAAACAAAAAAAGAATCTTCCAAATCGGTTCATAAACAACGAAGTTACCCGTGAACACACATTAAAAAAAAATACGGTCGAATTGAGTAACCTAATTTTTTGAAGTTGGTTAAAATAGTGGTTTGAAAAGGTACCTAATATAAAAGTAGGTATATTTCTTATTACGGAACCCTAAATATATTTAATGTGTTAGAGTATATAAAAATCATGTTGATATGTTTATGAACTAACCTAGCGGTCCACCCCGGCTTCGCATGGGTAAAAAAAATAAAAATTAGATGTCTAATTTTTTGAAAATATTATATAACCTACGTCAACCGGAGATAGTGTAGCTTCCCAACAGTGAAATAATTTTTCAAATCGGTTAAATTGTTTTGTAGCCTATTCAATCCAAAAAAACAAACGAGCAAACATATAATCAAATCTCTCCTCATTTTAGTATAAGTTTAATTTATTTATTCAACACACGAATGAATTGGCAATATGTGTATACATCAAGTATGTAACTTTTGAATTTTCGTTACCAAAACACAGTATTGGAATATCTAAGTATGATTGCTCCAGAATTTTAAAAGATGACACATAATATATTTCTTTTCATTACAAATACATAATGTATTTGTAATATAGAGAATTGGGGTCAATCTAGCCATTTTGAAGCACTTACAAAACGTTACAGTTGATTTACTGTTTATATTTATATACTGCGTACCTTTTATCCTTAATGACGTCATCTAGCCTGTTTCCTTGGTAGCAATTTAATAAATTAAACTGATGTGGGAAGCACCCTGCAAAGGTATATGAGTTGTGTATATGTATATGTCGCTTTTGTTACGCGCGATATAATCGACAAGTAATTTATACTTTATGTGAGCTTTATGTAGTGTTTTTGAAGCAATAACAGCTCAGCGGTGGGAGCGTCGGCAGTCAAACTCAAAAACGCTGGTTCGACCTCCACCAACAGCTTTAGCTTTAGGTGTGGTAACACAGTTATCAAATTCCTAACATGGTGGTAGGGTACTTTCGAGCACCCGCCTGGCTAGCTAACTCTCACCACACACCACACATAGTGCGTTCAGGCAGCAGTCCTTGAGAGCCAGTAAGCATTCTAGGTCTAGACACAACATCTTCGACCACATCGTTACTGACCATCAAGTTTGAAAGTGGTCAAACACTAGGAATATGCAGTATAAAAAAGTGGTTGATCCAAAAATAGATTTCTATCATATTATGTCTCTTTTGAATGTGATTTCAACTATTTATTATTGTAGAAAAAAATATCACGAGTTTGCTACAGGCTACAATATGGAATTTTTCAAAAGGAGGGATAACAGAAATCTTAAAAAGGATTGGCAACGTATCGTAATACCTCCTGTATTACAAATATACTTAGGCGATAGTGATCGTTTACCATCAGGCGGCCACTTGCTTGTTTGCCATCTAATATTTGTGGCACACCACCATATGCCACACATATTAAAATAAAATATTAATAATACTTTGGATAAACACCTCACTTCACTGACATATAATACCTATGTATATACGATTAATTATAGGTTTGTATCGAGAACACTAACTAGGCGAATACTTGTTATTATATATGTATGTGTATATATAAACCACACAGTATATTGCTCAAAACGCGAAAGATTTATTCGTGATGAAGAGAAAGCAGAGTCAATGGGGGAGACTTATGTCTATCAATGGATGTCTTATGGCTGACATGATGATGATATCATGTCATATTCCCGTGAAACCCGCTCATAATTGTTACTAAACCATGGGTGGTGAAGAAGGTGCCTATGGTATATATGTATATTGTTTAACACAGGATACGCACCATGATTTTGATTGACTTCAAATCAAAATCATGGTGCGTATTCCGTGTCGAACAATATAGGTATATATTCGTTGCCCCGCCTGCCCCGCTGCTGGCGGAACTCTAGGTTTAGGTTTTTTATAATATCTGTATTAATTTTTGTTTTTGATATTTATACAGTAAAAAAACTAAACCTGAGAAAAAAAAGAAAATAAAGAGATAATAATTAATACTTACTTAATTACTGTAAATTATACATTCATATTATAGTGATATATAATTATAATCTCTAAATAATCAGTAAAATAAGCTTACAATGAAAAGGCGCCGCGTTTTCCCGCGCTTTTTACTCGATCAACCTACTGCTCTGTCACACCTTAGATGGGCATAAACATACTCAAAGGAACAACTAACATCATCATGTATGTGATTGCCAGGAGATGCTTATTACAACCAATTTCTTATAAAGATTTTCATCATGTTGTGATCCATCATACTAATAAAATTATCTTCGACCACATCGTCACTGACCATCAAGTGAAATAGTGGTCAAACGCTAGAACTATACAGTAAAAAAAAACGATCATTATCTGATCTGAAGTCAATATTGCAGTGTGAGCATTAGCTGTGTGTGAGAGGAGAAATTTTGGTCAATGTGTACTTTTCGGGAAAATAAGGGGAAATATTTTGGAGAATGTTTGCTGTCAGTTATAACGTAAAATCATACATTCCGAATCTCGGGGTTGATTGTTGGTGAACCAAGCGATCTTATTCCGACTTCACGGTTTTACCGTCGTGCAAGCTGATATCGCTTGAAAACTCATCCACATATAATTATCTGAAGTCTCATCCTCATAAAATCTGAAAGGAATTTCCTCCCTCGCTATTCCCGAGTTGCTACAATGTGGGATTCTTCAAAGGAAATCTTAAAAGGATTGGCAACGTATCTTAATACTTCCAGTGTAACAAATATCCTTGAGATATGGTGACAGCTTACCTTCAGGCGACCCGTCTGCTTATATGCCAACTATATCGCAAGGAAAAATAGGTCAATGGAGATTATAAACTTAACTAGACGAATAAGGGGAGGATTACGTAATAGATTACATAATAGTATTTGATGCTTCTGTCACGTATTACGTAATTCAACGTCCACCTACGTCATTTAATCCCCAAACATTCGAAAATTGAAAATTGATAATTCCGTAAAGTTTAATATATCTTCCAAATTCAAATAAAAAGTAAATTCTATGCTGTAAGGGAAGCCAATTTGCATAGCTCCGTCGTAGTAAAAGCTTCCTATTTTTTACCACCTTTAAAAAGGAGGAGGGTCTAAATGGGGTTGTATTTAGGAGAACTCTTGATTTCTCAATTGAATTGAATTATGAAAAGCAATTGAAGGAAGAAACCTAATTAGGTGTAATTATATGAAATACAGCGTGTGTTACCAGTGATGACATATGGATTCGAAACGCAATCTCTAAATATTGGCAAGCAAGCTCAAAATCGCACAACGAGCTATGGATAGAACTATGCTCAGGGTTTCTCAACACGTTGTTATTAAATCAAACGGGGCTTAATCGCGAGAAAAACATTTAGTAATTTATTTACCTCGACGTTTCGACCAAGTTGCATTGGTCGTGGTCACGAAAAGACTGACTAGGCCCCGTTTGATTTAATAACAATGTGTTTGAATCGCGAAAGTCTAAAAATTACATTTTCTCAACACGATCGAATCAGAAATTAGAAGATTCGTAGGAAAGCGAAAGTCACCGATATAGCTCAAGAAGTGGCAGTAGACCATCCTAATGATCATTAGTTCTTTGAGCTATGTGCCCTATAGCTCGAAAAACTGATGATCATTAGGATCGACAGGTTCTCGAATGGAGACCACGGATTGGCCACCGCAGCACATTACGGCCACCGTCAAGGTGGACAGACGACCTGACTAAGATCGCAGCGGGCCGCGTCCAGCCGGTCCTTCACTGGAAACCAATAAGGGCTATGACCAGCTGTGGACGCCCTATGACCGAGATGATGATGACAATGATATCAAATACCAGTTGTCAATTAAGTAGTAGAAGTGTGAACACTACAACATAAAGGTAGCACAAATCCAACCATGAAAAAAATGCCGTTATTACACACTGATAGCATTGCTCTTGTAATGAATGCGCACAACAAACATTTTCGTGTTGGTGTATATGAAACTTTATTTTCTAAACCGAGAGATTTCATATTCCCTTAAAGTGAAACGTTTTATGAGCTACATTTCTTCACGCCTTTGTCTCGTCTCCGGAAGTACATCCGTGACACCAGCACGGCGCTCCTTTTGCGTGAAATTCTTTTATTTGAGCGAAATTTTCTTGGAAAAGGAAATAAAGTTCTAAGCGAAAAAAGCAACAGAGAATAAATCGTAACATTCTACTAGCATAATAACAGTATATCATTTATATTGGACAATATTGGTACTAATTATTTCACACCCACTGAAATTCAAGAGGCTCTTAGTCGATATGCACTAAAACTCAAATTTCTATAACTCTTTACAACGCTCCCTTTTATATTAAACGAAATGTAATCAATTGCTGGCCAATTGTGGGTTTTAGTGGGCCCGAAATGAGAGACAAAAAACAAATATTTTACTTAAAACTACGCGCAATATCAATACAAATCTCTAATTTTATTTTCGTCTTGTTATCTGATGGGTGGCATACTAATTTGGATTGTATCGTTACCGTATAAGACCCGTTTTATTTTCCACAATTTTAGTTAGCTACGTTGAATAAGAGAATTGGAACCATACAGTTTATTAACTTGAAACAATTGACAAATTTTTGCGGTTACGACAAGTACGCTTGAACTGTATCTTATTACACAACTGTAAACAGCTAGAGCCTCTGTAATGTCATTGGCACCTGATAAGCTCTTAAAATACGTTTTTTTGAGGTTACTTACTGATTATCCATTCCGCGATGTCAACGTACGAATTGTCTTATTACAAAAATATTATGCCTATTAAATGAAACACGAAATTAAATCATGCTGTAATATTATTATGTCATCGTTATTATATAAGATTTTATTGGGAACTCGCAAAATCTAAAGTTAAGGAAAAGTAACCGTATTTCAAAGTCTATAAGGGAAAAAGTCGTATCAATATGAATTCTATGTATTGGGATGATACTTGACATTGAGAAGCCGTCACCCTCGCAATGTTGATATTATACATACATATGTATATATAGCAGTCCGTGAAAAAAATGCTTTGATTGTGCCTACAAAGTGAACATGTGAAGTATAAGAAGCTGATTTCGAAGCCTTTATACGCTTTGGTATGTTATTTACTTAAATCCTGGGACACCATTTTGGAATTGCGTCAAATACCTACTTAAAGTGGATTTTTTCGAACTTCCAAATAAACATCGACTGCGGCGATGGTCTTGCAATCACACTAATATTATAAATCCGAAAGTTTGTGTGTATTTTTACCCGACAGGGAAAGAAGAAGGATTATGTTTTTCGAGTGTATGTATGTATATTTCTTTGGCACGACCTAGAGCCTAAACGGCTAATCGTATTTTTATGTGAGTGGTGTCAATAGATTCGCCTTGGTCGTGAGTGACACTGGGTACATCAAAATTAAAAATCATCATTTTGTTGGTGATATAGGTAGAGCAACAAAATCTAGAAGTGAGCAGATAATGCCTCCGACTGCGTTTGTGAACACTGTCAACTAGGATCATTCAAAACCAAAATAAAATATGGAAATTAAAATCTTGTTTCTATCTTTCCAGTTGTTCAATTCATTTAATAAAGATTGAAGATAATGACGCAGTCGGGTTTTTTGTTTTTTTTAAATAATATATATATATTTTTTATTATTTTAAATTTTTTTTTGTACATTTGACCACTATCATACTTGATGGTCATTGATGATGTGGTCGAAGATGTTATCACGCTAAACCTAAAATGCTCAATGACTCTCAAGGTCTCCTGCCTGAATACATTATATGTTTAGTGACAGTTTTTCAAACTTGACGGTGGTAGCTAGCCTGGCGGGTTATTCAAAAGTACATAACGACCATGCTGGGAATTTGATAACGGTCTTACCATCATCGAAAAAAACAAGCTGATGGTGGGAATCGAACCAGCATTCGTCAGTTTGAGAGCCGACGCTCCCACCACTGAGCTATCATCACTTCAAAATGTGTGTTGGTTACTTTTTCAGCTTCAAGCCGTTACTTAATAGATTTTAATACAATTTGAATGTAGGTAGCTTATAACCTCGATTAACACAGGCTACTTTTATATATATCCTCTGGGATACGACAAAACCCTAATATTATAAATGTAACAGTAACTCTGTATGTCTATTAAATTTTCACGCCTTGACCTCTAAACCAATTTTAATTAAATTATATGAGACCCTGGAGAAGGACAAAGGCTAGTTTTTATCCCGGAAATAATATGGTTCCCGTGGGATAACTGAGGTGGTTGGAAAACCATAGACCACGTGGGTGAAAACACAGGGCGCAGCTAGTGTGTAATAAACTGGAATTTGTATTCCCTGTTTTTTCGTTGAAGCTTCTGAATGAGACGTCAATAAATTAAATGGCGCGAGCGTCGAAATGTAAATAAGAGTTTATTTAGTCTGAAATTCAGTTGAGCTCCGGAACGAGATCGATTTTACTTCTCAATTTTGCGTCGTCAAAGCTCACTAGAAATTGGAACAAATTTAGGTGATACTAAATCAATGGATTTATATGGATATGCGCAACCGTCTCTATTGACAATTTTTGACGTGACAACGTCTTATAAATTGGTTTGCCGGGTGACACTTCAAGAAACTGCGTTACGCTCCGCTCACGTTATGCGCTCACAATGAGAGCGAGTGAGAGGCACGCGTCCCTTCCACTCGGGCATGGTTAGCCCGCCTAAGAGCGAGAGAGACAGACATAAAAAGTGAAAGGCACTCAAAGTCGTTGTCACGTAAAACTTTCGCCCGTATACCGACTTTACAGGCAACGAATTTTATTTATTTATTACTTACTAATTGAACCTTTATGTAATATTTAAGGGTGATTATGTGATACCGTTTGTGATTTCGACTTACAACAAATTGAAATTGAACTAGATAATGCATTTAGCAAAAGTTAAAGGGTAACTAATGACAAAGAATAATAATACTATCCCATGTATAATTATTATCATAATAACCCAAATACCTGCATAAGCGTAACCTCTTAAGGGTTATATTATAATATATTAAATAACGAGACTACCTCACTACTTATACTTACATGACAAATATTATCCATTTATAACGATTGCTATATTTAACTTTACTTACAATTTTTATCTTACTGGTAGAGGATTGTTAGACTAAAATGTAGAAAGTATGTACATTTGTTTAGTATATTGTAGTTTTTTTTAGTCTATTTTAATCATTTTGTAATTATATCATTTATCATAGTTTGTTTCTGCTTCCACTGAAAGTTAATTTTATTAATCGTATACAAAATGATTGGATTTTTTAAAATATTTTATCAGTACAAGTGAGCTAAATTGCTCATTACATACGAGGCTGTACATAGGTTACAGTGGGATCCATAAACAAGAGCGTAATTCAGCCGAGTATGTAATGAGTAGAGCACACTAATTTCAAACGACATTTTTGGACACATAAGCGAGGAAAAATAATACATGTATTAAATCTTTATGCATAAGGATATAAAAGACATAACTTTTGGTGAAAGTACAATATAGCATTTAAATTTCATCACAAGTTTTTGAATTGGTTATATGATATTAAATTGGTATCTCCGATTCCAGCACCTGAAGCAGTATAATTTGCGTCACAGCGATTATATCGTATTCATATAAACAATTGAATAACGCACGTAATATCCGTACAACTATAACTTATCTGTGCCACAGTTGTACTAGACAAACGACAGTTTGTGCTGAGTTCAATAGTTTCACGCTACGATACGGCTGCGCTACGACTGCGATACTGACCGTGCTTTGTCTACCGTATTTTATTTCAAAATATCATTGTATTAAGATATAATTAACATAGATTTTTTTAAATAGATCCTTTTAAAAATATAATCTTAGATCTCACGCTGCACTCAACAATTTCACCCGCGTGGACTATAGTTTTCATGTTAGGTATATTTTAAGGATAAAATGTAGTATAATAAATTATAGACTATAATTTATCTCTGCGTCGAATTTCATGAAGCTAAGATTAGCTGTTCTGACGTTTATAAGCAAGAAATATCGAAAACATAGACATTTATATTATTTTAGAAATTGTATAGATTCAGGCGTTACTTTGCGGAAATTTGATATTAAATACACAATATTCAGTCCGCGAGATAAATTGTTTAATTCAAGGTACACCGCCCCCCTCCCCCCGCATAAATGCCTTGCAGGAATTATCTAACAAAGATCTTACAAAGACATTTCTTGAGAGGCATCGGAAGTACCAAAAACGGAAGCTGGGTAACTTTATAACCCTCTAACTTCACCTGGTATGAATGAAAATAAAATTAGGCAAACCAAAGAAAACAGACAAAACACCAATATCTCATCAAAACTGAAAACAAATCTCCGATTTATTTCGAGAATAATTCATCAACAAAACGAGCGCTTTGCAATCTTTTCATTTACAGTCTTATAACATTTCTTATTTGTTGCCCTTGGGCCATTATTGTGAGATGAGTCCAATATCTCGTCTCAGTTTAGGTCGAGGTCAGTCCTACTTGGGACAAGATCGCACACTGATTGTGAACGGTTCGTGATGGCACCTCATTAGAACTGGCAGCCGGATCCAGCCAGTTACCAACACAATGCGAAATGCTTCGCGACCATTCTCTCGAAGCTCTGGGGTGATACTAACGAGAAACCTCTCGCCCGTTTTTTAACAACGTTTTGTTTTTAGAATTAATGTATTTAAAAATAGATTACGTTTGAGTTTTGCTTTGTTTTTTAACTTTAAAAAAGGAGGTTATTCAATTCGATGATATATATTTTTTTATGTGTGTTCGCGGATAACTTCGACGTTTATGAACCAATTTTGATGATTCTTTTTTTGTGTGATATAGTTCTAGATAGATACGAGTACTTGCGTGGTGGTCCCATGTAAATATCATCAAAGCGGACATATTTGAGTTACACTCCAATAACTGAAAAGTGCTACGCACACCTCGACAATATTATAGTTGCAGTTGAAGACATCAGAGAACATACACAATGACAATTGATCCCATGAGTGGGAAAGGTCACTGAAAACGGTGAAAAAAAATTTTTGACCAAAAAATGGAACCGACTTCAACACTCAAAAGTGTGAAATAACTTTTTGAAGTCGGAACCATGATAGTTCAAAAGTAGCTATTATCAAAATATTGTGAGCATGGTACCGACTCTGGCAAGTACCACACTTGAACAACATATTTATTAACTAATTTAAAACAAGTGTATTAACATGTTGTGTGTTAAATAGTTGTTATAAATGAAATAAGTAAAAAAAATAAGTCAACACCAGAATTAACCAATAAAATAAAATGGTGAACGTCGTCAATTTTCCACCATTCTGAATGGCAGAATTGCCTCGTTAAAAAGCGTTGATTAAACTTTTACGAAAATGTAACCAGTTCTATGTTAGCATGTTGCTTTGACCTGCCGTCCTAATTAGCTATTTGTATTATTCATTTTTTAGAACTCCTATATTTAAAGAAATAATTAATGATAGTATGGGTACTTTATTTAGCGCTTTCTTCTTCTAAATTTATATAAAATAAAGTGTTTGTGAGATATCATCGTATTTTTTTATTCGTTTGAAAGACCTATATTGATGACAGTATAACTAACTTCTCTGAGTAGTACACATCTAAAATGCTCAAATTTCCGTGACAATGGCGCATAAATCAGGCTGATTTTGACTGATGACATGAGTTATGTTGACCTTGAGCGCCGCTGTAGTTTGTGGCTTATAATCTACGACTTAAGAGAACCTAACAAGAAAGTGTCTAACGGGGCAATTAGCACCATCTCGGTGGCCACTTCATATCCCCTCCTTGTGATATACGATTGAGGGAATACCCTCACTGCACACTAAATAAATGTCATCCAATTTTAAATATGTACCTTGAAAATATGGCTGCTATCGACTGTCAAAGCTCGGAAGTGCCTATCGGAAAAGCCTTTATATAATCTAGTTTTGATGTTGAGAGATTTAACGCGTGTGAATCGATAAATGAATACAACTTTAACATATTTTTAGCAACATTGATATCTTCATTTCTACGATCGAAACAGCATTCTTGGTTATAAATAAAACATTGACATATAATAAGAATTAAAATGAACAAAGCTTGTTTGTCCGAAAATAAATATAACACAAAAACCCTAGTGATTCTATTTAAGTGGTATTTATATGTGTAATAGAGAGAAAAGGCACGAGTCAAAGCAATTTCATTCAATGTTTGTGTTCGTAGATGTTGGGCGATACAACGTGGCCTGACCTAATAAAGGGTGTCAACGTGACCCAGATGAGAATTAAAAGTCATTTTTTATAAGTTATTGGAGGTTTACACGGACTGTTGCCCTTCGTGCTTTCATATATTTTGGGAAGTTTTTACGAGATGTTTTATCAACATTAACCTTCACTGTTTTATAATGTAAGCGACTGGCTGGAAGGAGTAGGTAAATACTCTTTTGTTTAGTTGTTTTAAAAACTGTGATATCGGCTTTTTTGCTTTGGCTATGTGATATACGCCTTTTTTCTCTGCTGAACATATATTTGTATTCCAAAACCATCGTCTACATCATTCTTTTTATATATACCTACTCATTTGCTTTTATTGTTTAAGTATTCACCTCAGATAAATTATTGGTCTCGTTGCGCTCGACGCGAGACCAAACATTTATCTAAGATAATAATAATTGATTTTTCTAGCAACAAACATACAAAGTTAAGTAATTTTTCTTCGGTTAGTTCCCAAGTTATAGGAGGTTCCTTCCAACTGGTACTTGTGAATGTCTATGGTAGAGACATTTGTCCTTCAGTGTAAGTTCTATGGCTGAGATAATTATGAAGTAAGTGGCATTCACGAACCTATACCAATAACTATATTAATCCATGGTGGCATTATTCTTTTCAATGCCATTTGGTGTTAAATATTATTAATAACATTTAAAGAAATACACTCTTGCAGGGAAATGTATATTCATGTTCATAAAAAAGCACCCGTTTAACCTACATCTTGAAAAACTAGATTTGTTTCATTTGTGTTCTATAGTAATACCTACTTGATTAGACACAGCACACGCTCAGTTAAACCATTATATTCTAAGTAAGTAAGTCAGGTGTAGCCGCCGCACGTAAAATTGGCCTTTGATGATCAAAATTATAGTCAGCACATGATACTGACTATTCATCAAAATTTGAGAAGAGACTCAGAGAGTCCCCTCTAGTAATTAATGAAATTTATTTAATTAATTAAATAAATTGAAAACAGTAAACTTGCTTGATTGTGTTAGCAATTCTCTTGCAACGTGATGAGAACATTTTAAAATTCAAATTGTGGAAGCTATATATATTTCTAATTACGTTTTAATTTTTTTTTATTGAAGATTTTTATTTAATTTATAGGTTATACGAACCACGGTGACGTAAAATATTGTCAGTTTATTATTATGTAATTTTGATGGCAGATTTCAGCGTAACCAAAATAAGTCCTTTCATTTCTTGCCAACTTCACTTAGTTTGAGTAAGCAATAAATCACCACCACCACCTATGTATGTCATGAGTTATTTTTATAGACGATATGCTAAAGAAGGTTTTGTCTGAAACCTTGGAACTTTCATCGCATAAAACCAGTAAGCACTAGTTATGGTATCGCATTTGCCTTTATATTGCGTAAATATACAAAGCAATTTTTGCAAACATTTTCCTCTAAATATTTATGAGAAATGTAAATGCAATTATCTCGAGACAATGAACAATTATTTATTTAATTAAGAAAACTGTTTATTTCAGTGGGTGAAATGAAAATATTTAAATTTAAATTTACTTAGAGAGATGGTAATGTTTACGATTGCTAAGGAATAAATTACTAAATGTGAACGATGAGAATAACGGTCAAGAGTAGTAACACTTTACTTGCTAGGTTACTTTGTGGAGTTTAAAATACATGGAACAAAAATATAATGGAGTTGATTAAATAGGTTTTTTTAAAGAAAATTAAAAGCTTTGAACGAAATGGATACTTTTATATTTTCGAATACGAGATGACCTAAGAGGAAAATTGTATACTTTTATATGCGCTTCTGCCGGCATATCTAATAAAAAAAAAAAAAAATTAAAACGTAAAAATATTTTATTTATCTACGAAGTGGCAATCAAGCGACGTAAGCTGTTATAATAATAATTTGTAGAATATTAAGTATTTACCGTTACTTACAATAATAACAACAATCTTAGTCATGATATTATCAAACCAACTATCCAGAATGAATATGAAATATAGCAAATAAACGAATAATTTGTGTATTTTTCTTCCACCGTTTCAACTTTTATAACCTATAAAGAAACAAATAGTTTTCAAATGTTTTACACCTTGTCAAAAGGAAATATAAAAATTTTAATTACATGAAAAGCCAATATTATAATCACATTAAGTCTCATGAAGTAGGCGTAATAGGTCTCATATTGAAGAAATAGTTATTATGTAATATTCGATGTTGTACACTGGTAAAGTCGGATTAATTGGTATAAACCAATTTTAGTAATCCAACTATACCATTGTACAACAATTCTTTGTACTACCAATTAATTAAAAGAGCAAACAGTATCTACGTATTGATTTTGAAATAGCATGTTAGTGTTTTTTATTTCTTGCGTAAAAGGCAATCCTGATCTGGCAGTGGAAGTGTCATCAAAATCGGTCCAGACAGAGATACAAATGTTGGAAAATATTAGTTTTCTTTTTATTTGGGAGATACTTTTAAAAAACGGGTTAATTCGTCCAACCACGGAAAATTTTGATGCCAGTCTTAATTAAATTCCAAGTACCGGCAGCAGATAGGTTAATAAGTATGAGCCATCCAATGAAACTCGTTCTAGTATCAAAGCAATTTTTAATTATTATTTCAATTAAGCGTTAGCGTGGGTATGTCTTCAAGATGTGCTATCTTGAAGACATACACATTAAGCGGCAAACAGGAATCACATTAGTTTTTAATGCTTGGTAAGCAAACGCGGGTAGTTTGTCGTTTACTGACATTGATGCGCCCCACTGGATGCGCATAGGGTGATGCGGCGAAACTTCAGTTCGCTTGGTTACGCTAGCAGTGTCAATCACACAGCCCCAACTCATTTGACGTTGGTCTTGGTTTTGAGGCAAATTAAGGGCGTTGCTATGCGATTGGCCGTTGTTGAGAAGAACCAACTTTTTAAAAATTAAAATTGGGCAACAAAGCTTGGATTTAATGCAAATAAATTACTTATTAGATTAAGTAAAAATGATTACTTTCTTGAAAAAATGGGATCATTGATGAATTTTGTGCTAGTATACGATGACTACACGCTTATTTTTTTAAACCTGGTTTTCTTGTATTAAGTGATCGTAGACTGAGTACCTACTCTTCGGTATACTTTCTGCATTCGATTTATATGGAAGGGAGGGCGGTGCACACTGCATGATAGCACAATTTAAAGTCGCGGAACTAACACTAAATATTGTGTATCCGGATAAATAGACGATGCTAAGCACTTGATGAAATTATGTCTTTGTAAAGTACTACTTTGACTTAGCAATGAAAAGGTAATAAATAAACGTTACTTTCGACAATACTTAGTTAAGTATGACTTTGGCTAAGCCAGAGCATGCTTTGTCTTTGTAAAGTACTACTTTGACTTAGCAATGAAAAGGCAATAAATAAACGTTACTTTCGACAATACTTAGTTAAGTATGACTTTGGCTCAGCCAGAGCATGCTTTCAATCGTTGTCTATGATTAAAGAAGCGTTCATAATTAATGGATTTTATTTCGTTATGAGTTTTGCTTTCTAATAATTTAGAGTAAGGTTATTTGATAATATTTGAGCTTGAGAGAGTTATTTACATGATTTTATGTACATATATTATTTGTATTTTGCTATATAAATTATAATAATAATTTAAAAATAAACAAACAAGAATTGTCAGCGATCGCGTCAGTAAGATGACAAACGAATAAATAGTAGTTACATATAGTATTACTACGTAACTTGTAAAGTTTACTAGAATACAGTTAAACATTTGTATTAATAGCCACAGAATCCATAATTCAAGAAATTTAACCAACCAACCACGCACTTTAAGCCAGTGCTAAGTCGACAAGAATCAAGACTCTGGCTTAGCTAAGCATTAGGTTGACTTTCATCGAAAGTGCGATGCTAAAGTACTGTCTATTTATTTGAAACCAGTACTTAGCACGGCTCTAAAGTAAGACTTTGCCTTAGCCAGAGTAAAGTAAGGACTATTTATCTGGACATTAAAAACTGCTGCATGAACACACGACGCTTGCACTTTCTAACGTGGTTTGATATCTCTTCATGTATAATATAATATTATTAATAGAAAACTCTTATTCAACCAAACTAAACAATAATGCAATGAACCATAAAACTCATCCTGTATCTTGTCTAATCTGCGTTAGCAAAGACAGCCGGTCACGGCCACAATTCAGCTAACTGTTCGCAGACGGATCGGGCAGGGCACATTAATTATACGAACCGAGATAATCGATCAATCATCCCCCACCCCCCCTTCCTGTTCCAACTCTCGCAACTTGGAATAATACCCATTAGTGTCAACTTGATCTTATAACTGCTCAAAGACTTTTTTTCGGAAGGTGGAAGGTTTTATTTCAAGCATATTATTGTTGATTAATCGTTCGGTAAATTTTACATTTTTTATTTATTTTGGTAAATGATGGAGACGATAATAGCTTATGTATCTATATAAATAGTATAAAGAGGAAAGATATGATTGTTTGTTTGTTTGCATTGAATAGGCTCCGAGACTACTGAACTGATTTGAAAAATTATTTCACTATATTTTCAAAAAAATTAGGGATCCATATAATTTTAAATAATGTTATATAAAAACTATTTTAAAATTTCAAGATTGGGAGGTGGACCTATTTACTCGTGACTTGAAGATACCCATATTGCATTCTATTTTTTTTTCTTTTTTTAAATTTAATATTTACATTCACACAAGGTCTTCAGGTCCCAAACTAGGCAGAGCCTGTACTATGGTAACCTGATGACTGATATAATAATATATATAACTTATGTTTTATATATATATAAAACATAAGTTTATATATATATAAAACATAAGTTTATATATTATATATACTTAAATACATATACACACCCAGACACAGGTCAAACAGACATGTTCATACACACAAATGTTTGACCTGTCTGGGAATCGAACCCGGGACCAGCGACTCAGAAGGCAGAGTACTACCAACTGCGCCAACCGGCCAGTCATGCGGAAACACAAATTTAGGCAATGACTAAGGCAACTTTCTAATTTCTAGTCATTCTAAAATATGATTAGTAACCATGGACTGCGTCAAAGCACAGTAATATTATTTGCCAGACTTAATTAAAGAATAATGTAGGTCGTGCGTCTGGCGCGCTTTATAAATGTGTAATATAGAAAGCTCTAGTTATACACGCATGTGACGGCATTACCAAGATAAGCAACTTCAAAGGGTAGATGGATACATTGGCCATTAATCAAAGTTATTCATTTTGACTATTCTGATTCTGTATTGCCCAGACTTGTATAAACTATATTCTATTGTACCATTATCTCTAAATAAACGATAATCTATTGTACAGAGATGAGGTTGTAATCTTGAGAGTTTGTATCCAAAGAGAGTTAATTTGAGAAACTACTGATCCCATAGTACTATGTGCTATTATTAATTTAGGTTTGAAGATAGGTAACCAGAACCATTTGTATGATGTAATTTATTTAGAAACTAACGGCCCGCTCCGGCTTCGCACTGGTATATAGTATGTAGCCTATGTTATTAATGGATGTTATTACACACAACAAACCTTCCACTTCAATCACTCTATCTATTTAAAAAAACCGCATCAAAATCCGTTGCGTAGTTTTAAAGATTTAAGCATACATAAGAATATCAGGACAGAGAAAGCGACTTTGTTTTATACTATGTAGTGATGTAATGATAGTGAAGAGTATATTCAAAAGCTTGGCAATAAAATGTACTTCATTATTTTAAGTATAAAGTATATAGGTACCAAAGTGTCAGTTTACAGCATATGGTCTAAGTTAAATACAAGCACCGTTTTCATGAAGTAGACGAAAAAAAAAGATACTATTATAGTGCAATCGTCGCGGTTTTTGGAAAACACAGTATTAATGTATAAACGCAAGGTTTTATTCAAAGTGTCTAGAAATACCTAAGTCCGCTGTGAAAGGTATTAAAACTAACTCAACAGTTTTTGAAGAACCTACTTCAGTGTGTCTAGACACACCTAATTTGATAAGTGCCACTCGTATTGAAATGTTATATTTGTAAACTGAAGAAAACCGCATACGCGAGCGCTTCTTATTCTTCTTGAAAAGACTACCAAATGTGGTTGAAGCTATAGTTGGAAGCCTCTGACTTACAATGTGAGTAATTCCCGTGCTTTATGCATTCATAATGTCTCAAAACCCCGTCAGTTTAAACAACAAAACTTGTAAATATATCTCACACTACTAGCGCCTTGCTGTTTCACCCGCGTGGATTATGGTTTTTCTGCTAACTGAATTATCCAACGGGAACTATACTTTTCAGGGATAAAATTAGCCTATGTATATAAACTATTTTCATTCCAAATTTCATCGAAATTGGTGTAGCTGTTTGAGTAGTAGTAAGTAAGAAACATACACACATACACGATACGAAACTTTGTGTGTATGTGGCACACAAACTTTCGCATTTAATATTAGTAGGATTAAAAAGGTTTCATGTAAAAATTGATTACTTGCGAAAATGTATTCATTTTACAAGGACTATTCATAAAGGTATTTAAATTTTATCTAGACAATGATTCAGAAAGAATAATAAGGATTAATATAAAAAAAACATTGAATAATCACTTTCTCAAGTTGATACGGTTCACATTTCGGTACACGTTCCAGATGTTCGGACAATCAAGTGAGAGAACCCTTAAGCCTCGCAATGAACCAGGATGAAGATCGTAAACATTCTACTGCATATTCAGCTATTTCCGAAATCATCTATAAAAGTTAAGTGTATACCCCTTCTAACATGTGAAAACCTCATTTTACACTCATTGTTCACATCTTATGCTAGCAGATTAGACAAACTGAAGATACATAAGTTTTTAAATTGACATTATTGCTAATTTATTTATTTAGTACATACAATCAGTATACAATATACAAACGTTATTGTATTTGCTGCAGCTCTACCAGCGTGAGACCTTAAGTCTGTGAGGCTAGTCCAATTCCAAATGGTCCTTTGTTGGCGTTGTGACAGTCTTTACAAATGTACGCATCTAGTGAATGTGAGTTTGAGTTTAAGTATGTAATTGAAATTAACAATTAATTCTGACGGATTTTAATTAATAAATAACGAAAACGTAATTGGACTAACAAATTGAATGATACATAAAAGTAATAGAACTTTTTTTATCACACTTTTGCCTTCGCACTAGGATTCTTTGTACCGCAAGTGGTTTGGACCCATACAATGTCACGACAACAAACATCCATGGCCCGGTACAAACATCTATGGTCATGACATATATATTTGATATTAACATATAATTTTCCCTTGCCAGTATTCATACCCAGGGCCCCGGTAACCAGAAGTCATGGTGTAAATACGACGATCGACACTCGCTCCAACCGTCAAATTAATCCTATCCCATCCCACTATATAATATACATATAGTCCGATTCCCGGACAGGTCAAAAATTTGTGTGTATGAACATGTCTGTTTGACCTGAGTCTGGGTGTGTATATGTGTATAGGTAAGTATATATATCAGTCATCAGGTTACTCTAGTACGGGCTCTGCCTAGTTTGGGACCTGAATTGGTTAATTATAATTATTTTTTGTATGGACAACAAACCACCTTAAATTTTATTTGTTGTTAATATCACATTAATTACTAAAACAAAAATTCAAACATAAAGATTGATGTTATGAACAAAACAGACAACGAAAACTAACGCATTAGTGAGTGACGTTTAGCAAACAACCCTCTCTGGCCCGGCCAATTTTCTAGCAACGTTTTTGTAGGTGACCCTTTCCAACGTTATTATTCACAGCGGCCTCACACATATTAAAAAAACAAACACATCGTTGTACGGTCTAAAGCATTTGCTAATGTACGGTTTCCGTCTCGCAGGGAGGATTTTCTTGCAAAATTCAAGCTCTCGACATTGTTAGCGTGTATACGAAACATAGGTACTATAGCAAATGTGAGCCAAGTATATGTACATGACGGATTTTCTCGGTATATTCACGCATACAAGTAAATACATTTTTTTACCTCAACACTCAAAAGTGTGAAATAACTTATTGAAGTTGGTACCATGATAGTCTAAATGTAACTATTATCAAAGTTATCTCACAGGTCGATAAGTTATTTCACACTTTTTAGTATTGAAGTCGGTTCCATTTTTGGGTAAACATTTTAATTTCACCTCTTTCAGTGACCTTAGCTCACTCACTCACTTGACTCACGGGATCAATTGTCATTCACCCTCTATAAGGAAGTCATCCAGATACACGTAACAATTTTCCGTTATTGGAGTGTAACTCAAAAACGACTCGACCCATTTTGATGAAATTTAAACGGGAGCACTTCGAAAGTATACTCTATTAAACAAAAAAAGAACCATCGGAAATCGGTGGATCACACACACATATATATACGGGCAAATTGAGTACCCTTCTTTTTTGAAGTCGGCTAAAAAAACGTTTTATGTTAGTTATGAGTAACGTCTTAAGTAACCGAAACATGGTCACTAATTTTATGGGCTCAATAATTGTAATGTAAAGGACCCCCAATTGATGTCCAGTAATCTTGCTTCACCCACAGTTTGTCATCTGACACCTTCACCACCGAATAAAAAGATAAATCTCAATTTAATTATAGAATCATTATAATTTATTTTTCGTACTGATTGTATGATCAAAATTTTTTTTACTATATCATTTTAATTGGCCGGTTGGCGCAGTTGGTAGCACTCTGCCTTTTGAGCCGCTGGTCCCGGGTTCGATTCCCGGACAGGTCAAACATTTGTGTGCATGAACATGTCTGTTTGACCTGTGTCTGGGTGTGTATATGTATATAAGTATATATATCAGTCATCAGGTTACCATAGTACAGGCTCTGCTTAGTTTGAGACCTGAAGACCTTGTGTGAATGTTAATAAAAAAAAATAAAAAAAAAAATATAAAATTGTAATGTTCGAGCACCCTCAGTTGATAACAAAATATTTTTTACTGCCACCGTTAAAACTGTATCTCCATAAAGGTCTCATAATAAACATTTTATTCTGTGGTAGTGCATATTACGCACACCTCAATAATCAAGCTTAAACTCTCACAACAAGATTTAACCAGGCTATGCTCAGGCTTTTATCTACAGAAGTAATGAGATCCGTAAAGTGAAAGCCTTCGGAATAGCTCCGTAGATTATGAGATAAAGGCGGCAGTCAACTAAGGCTAGCATTAAGAAGATAATAAATTCATAGTTTGAACACTTTAAGAATCGACATTGTTTTACTCAGTTACATTTTTTTTTTGAACATAAACAGAAGATACGTTCAAATGAAAGAAAAAATCTGCTTCTATTTCGATTTTAATCCACGACTACATAATACCGTCCTGTCGCTTAGCCATATAAGTTACAGATGCATTCCAATAGCCGTCCGAATTCATTCCTTACATGTGAGGATTATTACTAATTTTATATCTTGTTAAAATCGCAACAGTAGCCAAATTCATTTCTTCAAAAAGTTTGAACTCAAGTTCCGCCTAGTATGATGTTAACGCAATATAACCATATAACTAATCAACAAAAGTATTAAGCAGTTTAATATAAAAGTGTATCAATTTGAATGAAAAAACATACTTTTTAAATCGGTTTATGCAAGACAAGTTTTGTACAATCATAAAAATACAACTGAATGCAGAAACTTCTTCTTTCTGAAATCAGTATAATAATTGATCAATCTTTTCTTCGATTTTATAACATTTAATTATCATTGATACATTGATATCTGTGACATAGCTATTAAAACGAGAGCGTTAATTTTTTTAACTTTTATTTATTAACATTCACATAAGGCCTTCAGGTCCCAAACCAGGCAGAGCCTGTGCTATGGTAACCTGATGACTGTTAAATATACTTATATACGTATACACACCCAGACACAGGTCAAACAGACATTTTCATGCACACAAATGTTTGACCTGTCCGGGAATCGAACCCGGGACCAGCGGCTCAGAAGGCAGAGTGCTACCAACTGCGCCAAACGGCCAGTCAATTCATCTCTGGCAACCATTTTAATATCAGCCAACCGATTGTACAGCATTTCAAAATATTATGTATTTAAAAATACTAGTGATTGGTCGAAATTCGACCATAATTATTGATTACAATAAACACACGCATATACGGTTTTCTGCTACCTTTATTATCCCACGGGAACTATACTTTTCCGGGATAAAGGTGGCTTATAGGTTATTTCAGGGTCTAACCTATCTCCATACGAAATTCATCGAAATCGGTTCAGCCATTTGAGCGTGAAGAAGTACACACACAACATATAGACATATATACAAACTTGCACATACATAATATTAGTAGGATTAGATAAGGCAGTAATTGTAATAGGAATAGATTTAGCAAAACTATTTAGGTAGTTGCTATAAGAATCTTTGAATATTCCAAATTTTGTATATTATTCAATCCCGTTTTAGAAATGAGCCCTGGCTCATACTCAACATACAGGCGTAAATGGAGACTTTGATGGAATTGAAAGCAGCAAGAGTTACTCCAAGAATAGCTCCATAGCTGCTGGAAGCCTGTAATCTCTACCAACCCCTGCGGGACACATACATGACGCTAAGTGTTTATGTTGAGCTTAATTCAACTATCCAATACACAGTTTTAATCCCACTTAAACCACTTAGCCAATTAACCTATAATTAATTATTATAGAAACCACCAATCGATTGCACTACTGCTATGGCTGGCGTCAAAGCTTGTGTATCAGACAAATTGTTGTGTTAATTGGGTCTTTAACGCATTTATAACATCTAAAAGCAATACAATTAATACATGAATTGCTTTGTAAAAAAGGGCAATCTATATGTTAGGAAACGACCGGATCAAATAAGTCACCCCAACAGCCACTTTTTTTTATCACACTCTGACCCCCGCACTAGGATCCCCTGTGTCGCGGGAGGCATGGACACACACAAACAACCAAGACCGGGGACCAACACCTACACTCATCGCACAAATGTTTGCCCCTGCCGGGGTTCGAACCCAGGGTCCCTGTGAATTTCTGGCCTTTCTTTTAGATTGAACCATAGTCCAACATGCTTGCAAATATGGATTGACGCGTATAGCCAGCCCAGCGTCAGAGATTGCAGGCTACCCAAGGGCCCCCGACATAGCCTAACGACTGATTTCCTAGACAAAAACCGACAGCTTCACGTGCCTTTTAAAGCAAGGTAGGGCTCAGATTTGTTATTTGATAATTTATAAATCTAGCGTTTGACCACTCTTGGTATATTCACTGGTCAGTGATGATGTGGTCGAAGATATTATTACGATAGACCTAGAATGCCTGGTTCTCAATGACCGCTGCCCGAACACACTATGTGTTTGGTGACAGTTTTTCAATTTTGAGGGTGCTAACTCGCCAGGCGGATACTCAAAAGTACCCTACTACCATACAGGAAATTTGATATCAGTATTACCTTTATACCGGAAGCCCAAGCCATTGGTGGGATCGAACCAACGTCCGTCAATTTGACAGCCGACAATTATGTAACTGAATTTCAATTAATTATTATTTTCAACAAGCTTTCTATCGCCACATCCAAAATAAAATGCAAAGGAATCCTCTAAATGTTCCTATGGGCACTGATGCAAAATACTAATCTTAATCAATAAATGATAATTTATAACATATTTCAGCGCTGAATCCATAGGTAAGCAGTTCTAGCAATTGGGATGGGATGGGATGTTTATATCATCATCATCTCAGCCATATGATATCCACTGGTGGACATAGGCCTCCCCTATTGATTTCCACAAGGACCAGTAGGAAGTGGCCGGCATCCACCCTTGCCTGCGACCTTAGTCAGGTCGTTTGCGCACCTGGTCGGTGTTGCATCTTTTAAAATAAAATTTATATAGCGTGGGACGTTAAGACGAGATTTAATACTAAAGTAACCCTTAAAAGTCTGTATTGTCCAAATTTTAGGTCTAAGAATGTCGATCCTCAAATTCGAGTAAAACAAATAAGTTCTACGGTATTCATCGACAACTAACCATTCAAGTTTCACAATAATGGGAACCATCTCCAAAACGCTAAATCAGTCATTATTTTAAAAATCGTACGCCTCGGAAATCCTCAAAAGCTATTTCGTTCACAAATTATAATGGCGGCTGGGAAAGGTTTAATGCGTGAAAGGTCGTTTGAATATTACAGTAGCACAAATAATGGCCCAGCGTAAGGAAGTTTTCTTTAGGTGTCAAACTTAAAGTAAAACTGATATTCTATATAATTTTGGTAGTTCTACATTTGAAATTTGTATTCTATCTTTATAACTGTAGCATAATACATCGTAATCAAACGTCATAATGCTATTTATAAAATATGAACTGTTTAAAATATTTTTGGACGTAGCATTCACGGAACTCGTAGCAGGTGCTACGAAGTATCGTAGATAAAGAAATAAATATATTATATAATACATTTATATATAGACATATCTGTATGCCAGGCATTTGTATCGCTCATGTTTAGAATAGTAGTCCTAAAGAAAGTATAACTTGTCACATGAATAGATAGTATACGCTAGTTCAAGCTCGAAGTATTAAATTATGAGAAAAGAATGGGTTCGTTTCAGAATACGTTGACAAAAAGTATGGAAAAATAAAAATAATACGATTCAACTCGCTATGTGATAAATTATTGGTATAAAATGAAACCGCTCAAACAGCTCTCAGCTAAAAGCGGCGCGTTGTCATGATATAGCTCAATAATTTCGACACCCGCGAACAAGGCATAATGAAATCACTGGATCATTACTATAGTTGCATAATTGATCAACTAATTACACTACACACATATAACGGCAGTTTTGTGTCACGCGTCACGTGTTTCACTTTTTTTGATCACTTCACAACACTATTCACATTCCGGGGTTCCGCACGAGTTCTTTACGGATGGGATTATGGGGAACGGTTTTGTTATATATTTTTGTGAGAGTGTGTCACGCGCGCTCGTATGTGGTGAGAAGCCGGCGTGAGGAGGCTCTGAGGGTAGAGACAAGCTGCCGGGCCGCGCGCGCCCATAGCACTGGTGCGCGCGCCGCGGTCCGCCCGCCCCGGCCCGCGTTCGCTCGATACGCCGCGCCCCACACAACCATTATACCACCTGTACGCTACCGCTCAATCATAACACCACGATATGCTTTTTGTCAGCGTTGTCAGCGTTGTCAGTGTAGTCCTGTCCAACGTGCGTGGTAAACATCGACTGTGTGTCTACACGATTAAATGGAATGTCACATCATGACAAGGCTGTATAATTGTGCCACTTTTATTATAGCAACGTTGATTAATTCGTTTCTTGCTTTAGAAGGTCCAATTTATTTAAGATAGTCTTTTATTCATGTACAATATTTTATTAAATTCTATAAATAATTACGTTTAAAAAACTGTACCATTTTTATTTACCTACTGTAAGTTACTTTTCTGTAACCATTCCGCTGCCATTTACAATTAATTACTATTAATTTGTTTATCTAATATCTGTTACTAGCTAGCTACCAAATCCAACATTATGATTAAAAAAAATCCACAATTCGAAAGCTAGACTCCGTGGTAAAACTATATAAGGTTTTATCCGGTTTTTGCTTTTTTTTTTAATAATATGGTCCAGACATAATACTGAATATACGGGTTGACTAGAGGACCCTCTTTCATTTTAGGTTATGGTTAACAAGACAAAGCAGAGTCTGTTTTCTAATCATACTACTATAACTTCTTTTTAAAGCGACGCATCTTTGATACTTACATACTTTTATAGGTAAGAAACGAGCGTTGGTTCCAGCATTCTTCTATTAATTTCAAGCGAGTCAAAACGACTACCCTTAAAAGGATTTGCGTCTTGAGACGTGAATATAGGACACAGTGAGATCAAACGCTGAGCTGAAATCCCGACAAAGGTCGGTTGTGATAATATTTGCATAAATTTCACTTTCAATGAAAACAACGTATTATCTAAACCACCGTTACTTAACGTGTACAGTATAACATTTAATTTAAATGCGTCAGATAATATTCAACTTAGGTCTAACAATGATCCCAGTTTTATTGAAATCATTGGTTCAGTGTGGAAGTGTGTTCATTCTCAGTAGTCCCTTACAACTTAGTAAAAAAAACTTGAAAATCCTCAAACTTTGACACATTTTTTTGTGTGCTAAAAAATTTTTTTTTATATGCTTTGCCTTACTTTTTTATGCCTTTACTGTTTTTCAGGTAAACCGATATTGATGATTTCTTGTTATTTGAAAACTTGTGCTTCCCTTGGCCCATTTAAATTTTATCAGGATTTTAGACGCGGTTATAATTCATAATGCTTAATAAACTTTCTCTGCATTGATTGTTACTTGAACATGTTCTTGAATAATTGAGAATTGCAATTTGCATTTAGGCAAAAGTTTAATAGTTAAGGCACCAGCTGCTAGATAACTATTATTCGGTAACATTCGTAGTACATTGTTTTGCTACAACGAGTTACGAGCTAGAAAACAATTTGCAGTAAGTTTTAATCTTCAAGACGGTTCAATTCTGTGGCGCTTCTGCTTGGAATGGCAACTGTCAGTTCAAATGTTTTTCTTAGAGTACATTTATTATAAAAGCTTAAAAGATGTTTTCTTTTCTTTTGCAACAATTGTCGTTAATGCAGTCTATATAGTTAAAAAATTGAATTAAGTATTGCAAAAAATTCATAATGTCGATAGCAGTTTAATCTACATTTTGTTCTATGTATGAAAATAATCTCGACGCATGTGAAAAACTAAAGGTTTTAAAATTTTTTTAAAAATAATTTCATAATCTTGCAATCATCACCAATATTTGGTGGTTACATACTAACATACCTTGAATACTAGGCCCACAGCAATGTGTGTGATTACCCTGAAATAGCTGTAAGTGGTGTCGTATCAGACATTGTTAGTTGTATTTCTATGATTTTTTTACTTCAGTCTAATCAAATCAAGTAAAAAATAACTCTTAACAATGCTTTATCTTAGTAAATTCCAATCTCTTTTTTTAGCTAATCCAAATATGATAAGCAAATGCTTACATATAATGATGAATAGAATTCACAGATAACGTTAACAATAACATTCAATGAAACCCTTATAAACTATACCTTATGTAACTAAATTATCATAAAGTAGAAAAAATTTGAACGGTCACAGTGCATCTGGCCAAATTACATTAAAACTGTTTTTAAGGTAATCAAGGTACTGTTTAAAAACAAATTCTAAGGTCGATCAAACACAGATCGCCTCATCAGGTTACCATTGTTACAGAAACATATCATTGAACAAATAAAGGTCCGTAGATAAAAAAGTAACCCTTATATTAGGTGACAGGCTGATAAGTGAAACTGACAATGTAAAAGGTCACAGTGCATCTGGCACAGTCACAATCACCGATGGACGAATCGCTTCGTAAAACCGTAACCCTGCTTGCTTAATAGCCTCAATAAACTAGACGGAGCTTTTATCTTTTCTCCTCCTTGCACGAGAAAAATAACTTAAACTGGCTCATACACTTATCTAGAACCTTTGTCTTGTTTTTTTATTGTGGTTCATAATCTTTTGATGATATCAAAGGGTCAATGTTGAAAATTTTAGATTACGATAAGCTTCTGGATACATTTTATTTTTCTCATTCAAGAATAAACGGTAGACAATAACTAAAATACGTACATATAAAGGTATTTTTCCTGTGTTATAATAACTATTAGGATATCCAATTATGTGTCGTAATTCGTTTGTTTACCAACACGAGAAGATAATTATCGCTTTTTCGCTTTCATTCATCATAGACTGACATTGTGTGTAATATTTATGAATTTGTTATTTCATATTTATCATAAAAGTTTGAATGGCTCATCAAAAAAAAAACACCAAACGAGGAAAAACATTTGCAAAACATTTCCTTTCAGTCGTCCGCCTTCATATTAATATTATACATTTGACATACTTTGCTTTATGATTATTATTTACGCGATATTATAACTAAGAAAAGAAACAAGTTTGTTTTTTAAATATATCTCTATTGAATGTAAACCTATAACTAGGTTTGGTGTTCTGGCGTACATATATTAATATTATCTTAAATCTTGGTTTCTCTACTTTACTTCATTTAGTTTATGATCGTTTGCTATTCTGGACGACCTTATATTCTAAATTTTAGGTGAATTTTATAAACTTCATTCTAATTCCCGAATCCCGGGGATCACGAAAGTTCTTTTTAAAATTATTTAAACTGTAGAATAAGATGGCGCGCTACAGATTTCTGCAAAACGAAGAGAGAAGGTAGAGCAAGTAGGTATACGTACTCTGTAGTTGGCGCCTTTTAACAAGTTTTTATAAAACAAACATACCTAGAAAAGTACGCGAGAATCAAACAATAACATATTATTGAAACTTGGAAAAAATATTTCAAGAACTCCAAAAAGGTGTATATTGTTTTTATTTCTTATAGCAATAGGTATTAGACGGCCTCCGTAGTTCAGTCGTCAGTCATATGACATAGGTCTTTAGTTCGGGTCTTGGATGTTTGTTGTGCAGTTGTTATATGTGTACATACCCTGCCGCGACAAAAAGAATCCTAGTGTATCATACTAATACCAAACGATATACCGTACGATACGAATACGGTATTGGTATGTTGTAATTTTAAGACTTTCGCGATTCGAACACATTGTTATTAAATCAAACGGGGCTTAATCGCGAAAAACATTTAGTAATTTATTTACCTCGACGTTTCGACCAAGTTGCATTGGTCGTGGTCACGAGAAGTCTTCTCGTTGTTTTTCTTGCGATTAAGCCCCGTTTGATTTAATAACAAAAGGTATTGGTATGATAAAAAATCGATAGATCATTTTTAATTGTAACACAAACACCTTTGTACACATTGCTATTTACAAGCTGTATGAATGATTTGATAATATGCTTCCGTAACTCTAAAAACGATGTAAAACTAACCCCTCCATAATTAACAAAGAATACATACAGCATAATATTTAAAATAAATAGTTATATATGTATATACATCTATACCTTTCAAAGGAGAGAGATTAGCACAGTGAGCTACTTTAGTTGACAGAAAAGTTTGATCTGATATCGGGAATCATAGACTTTAGTAGCTTATCCCGCAGCTTTTGGCAGCATTCTGATAATAAGTCAATAGTAAATGAAAATGCACTTTTTAAGGGCTTTACAGTTGCTGATGACATTACAGAGGCTCGCGGGTATTTAAGAAAGGGGGTGGGGATACAAATCCCCATATGTACTATTCAGATAATCTATACGGGCTCAGAAAAAATATGAACAATATTACTTATCACACTTTCAGACACTTTAATTTTCTTTCTTCTGTTCAGAACACACAGTTCAAGCGAGTTTAATAACTCTCATGAACTGTTCCAAAAAGAGGATGTTAAAAAAATTTTACACATGTAGGGCTTTCAACAAACTATGCTGAAAAAATTCTGATGAGCAAATGGCTTTCAATCACGCCTTTAGTCTCGAAATCTAAAGCACTAAATAGCTATACCTCGTAACACATAACTCTTATTATGGCGTAGGTATTTAAGAATACATAATAATGTTGAAAAATTATACGTTATAGTCATTAGTATTAGAATGTTCTTAAAGCAATGGGGCTTATTAAGCGACACACTTCAAATAATACAAAACAACGTTCAGTCTGAGTCTCTCAAATGTTCAAATTAAAATATAAACACAACAACAAAAATACATTATTTACAGTAAATCCACAATTTATTTTATTTCATTTTATCACACAATTTTTAATACATCATAAATACTCGTGAACATAACCCATAACTATGTCGTAAAACTGAGCAACATTGCATGCATAATGTTTGCTCGTCATCATGGACGCATGCATTCGTGTCGAGATAATCGTCGCTTCCAGTTTCACAGTTCTTAAAACTTGCTGATTGAGCTTTTAATAGAAACTATCTGCGCCACGCGGTTTTACCCACGATTGATGATGATGACGAATAGTAGTATTTTTTTCATATATTGCTATTCCGGGACCTGAAGTATCTACATACCAAATTTCATCGAAATCAGTTTAGCCATTTGAGCGTGAAAAAGTAACAAACATACACAAAAACTTTCACCTTTATAATATCAGTAGGATAGGCAGTAGGATACCTTTTATGAATTGTTATTTGCATTTGTAAATAGCCGATGTCAACCGGGTTAAATATGATTCGGCAAAAACAATTATTTTCGTGACCTACTTCCGATACCGACACTTTAAATCCGACGAGTTTCTGACGCAACGTAATTATTCCCAGGCACCAGCAAAACAAATAAACCGTTTCAGACTCACACACCTGCCCTAGGATATCCTGTGTCGCGAGAGGTTTGGACACACACAATTAGATTAAACAAACATTTAAGCTCATCACATAAATATTTGCCGCTGCTGGGATTCGAACATCAGGTGACTTACCTCTCAGCCACGATAACCTAATAACTAACGGCACCTAGTAAATTATAACCTAACTAAATATCGTCTTAGAGTAATTAAACTGCGAGGACAGAAGCACAGTTATAAACCATAGCAGTATATGTATATATGATTTAAAATGTTTAATCTTCGAAATTAATTATTGAAGCCATATCAGATTTGACACTGAAGTTTTCATTTCACCTCAAAGTCATTAACAGCTAACACCGCTCTTGAACTCTAATTTAATCTTTCGACGTTTGACCTTTGGGATTACCGTATAGATATAAATTAAAAAAAAGAAATCCTAGTGTAGTAAAAAGTAATCCTACTAGCGACGCTGTAAGTGATGACCTTTGTAATACATTACTTAAAATATTAGTTATTACTACGTACAAAATGTATCATTTTTGAAGTGATAATTTACTAGTAACGCCCCGCGGCTTCACTCGCGTGGATTACGGTTTTACCTCAATTATCCCGAGAACTCTATTTCTCTGGAATAAAAGTAGGCTATGTGTTATTTATTCCAGGGTCTAACCTATCTCCATACGAAAGTTCATCGAAATCGGCACAACCGCTTGAGCATGAAGAAGCAACAGAGGTTTTTGAATTATTTTCTTATCCTACGGGAACAGAGTGAAAGATTAACAAACATCCATCCATCTATCCGGCCAAATTTTCACATTTATAATATTAGTGGGGTATATCTTGAAGGTTTATACTCAATCACGCTAGAATGGCTGTACGGCTTTGAGTGAAATTAGGCTGCTAGATTAGTCTGGATTAGTATATAGGTTATCCTAAAAAAGGGCACGGTTCCCACGGAATAACTCAAGTAACAAGAAAAACGTACTCCACATGAGTGATACCGCGGCGCAGCTAGTAGTAATTAGTTCTATAACTCGATTCCCCTGTCATTTGTTTCAGTGACAATGGCCCTAATTCAGTAATTCACTGGAACTAGCCAAATCTCACTAAAATGAAATAGCTCGGATACTACTTACGCTAAAATTCGAATTCTTTCGCTTTCACTCAATTCAATGTGATCTCTAATAATAGACGAATTGTATTCAATTGATGGCCTATTGCAGTTAGTTTAAGTAGGCACCAAATAAGTGGCGACTAATTTTACATAAAAGTACCAGCAATTTTAGTAAAAAGATCTCATTTTAGTATTATTTATTGGAATTCATCGTAACCATGTAATAACGTATTATATTCTCCAGAATGTTAGTTTAGTTTGGTTGAACAAAAGAATCACTATCGATAAATTATAGATTTTTAGAACATTTGTGCTATTTATAGGTTGGCCACAGCTAATGCATTAGCTGTAGTATATTACAATGTTTGATTATATTATTTTATATATTATAATACCATTGTACTTTTTCTGCGGAAAAAATATTCTATATTTGTGATCATGCTCAAACGTATTTATCCCGATAAAAATTACTACGGAGTTATATACGTATGGTCATAAAACCCAACCTTAATTTTATACTAAAAGAGGTCAGTATAAAAATGACTTGTCTGCAGGCGTAACATAAAAAGAGGATTACGTAACTGGCTAAAAGGGCATAGACACACTTAATCCCATGGATTAGTATCGTAGCAGGAGGTTCAACTCATCAATATGCTTACTTAAGACACGAAACGTTTCACAACAAAAAGGTTTTTAGCTCTTTGGGTAATACAAACGTAGGAGTACCGAGTTGATTTTTTATTATTATTAACCGATGCTAATTATAATAAAAAATCTAATATGTATGTCTAATATGTAATAAATATTTATTTCAGTTCATATTATGAATTGAAATATAGAACCAAATTAATAAGCTATATCTTTATCATTAGTAGCATTGTTTTTGTTTGAATATTTCGATAAACTGTCTTGTAGTTATTATCACTAATACAATAAAATTGTTAAGAAACTGTTTTATTTTTAGCTATTCTCAAATTACATTTTAAACATATGAGTCGAATACAAATTGTATGCAATGGATATAAGGGCATGAAAAGGCTGTCACCGAAAGTATTTTAAGTTTTGTCCACATTGCGAGGAAAAGCAGTGATAATCTGGAAAGACGAAGTCCCCGAGAAGGTCAAAGGGAAGCGTTTTAGAGGCAAAGAACAAATCCACACTACTCTTGACAACAATGCATAAGACACTACACGCTGTTACAGAAGCAGATGGTAACGTTTCGTAAAAGAGTGTGTCTTCTAGAGACGATCACGACCTTCACCAATTGGGATTAACTTATTAAAGAAGGACTAATGGACAAACGCAAAATCCCTGTAAAACCTTAGTAATATTGCTACTCCATAGCTTTAAATAAAAATGCGCAGACATATAATATGGCGCGAAGATTATGCCATTAGTTAATCAGTATAATATAACACAATTAATATAAATGTAACGACACCTCTCAATCTAAAACCCATCAAGCCGTTTACGCTACAGAATTTTTTATTTTATTTTTATTAACATTCACACAAGGTCTTCAGGTCCCAAACTAGGCAGAGCCTGTACTATGGTAACCTGATGACTGATATATATAGGTACTTATATACGTATACACACCCAGACACAGGTCAAACAGACATGTTCTGTTCAGAAATGTTTGACCTGTCCGGGAATCGAACCCGGGACCAGCGGCTCAGAAGGCAGAGTGCTACCAACTGCGCCAACCGGCCTTCAGAATGTATGCCAAAGAAACAGACAATTTTTTTATTGACGTATCTGCATATTGTATTCCTTTTGATATTAAATAATTGCTAAACTATTACCGGTAAGTATTTTCTAACGAGAAAATTATATGGGATGCTTTGTATTTAATCGAATAATGTGCAAAACATTGTGACATTAAATGTATTTCTATTGTATTTTTTTATAATAATGCTATGTGACCTTATTATTATTGAAATTACTTCACGTCGATGATCGATCGATAAATTATCTGGATATTGATGTGTTCGTAAAAAAATCGTAAAATGGAAATTAAAACTGGGTTAAGAAGAATACTTTACAACGTATTCTCAGACCTACCAAATATAAACAAAAATTCATAAAAAACAGGCAAGGCGTTTCGGAGGAGGTCGATAACAAACACTGTGACACGAGGTTTTTATATAATAAAATTTTCATAGCATACTTGTACTCCAGGCGGTGACACTTACGTCAGCACTACTACATCTGTCATCACAAATCTAACTTTAAATGACGAGCAATATCGACCTTAAAATTTATTTGATAATTATAACCATGAATATGATAATTATAACCTTGAATATAATAATTATAACCACCTACAAGGGCTCCATTTGACTCAAATCTACGTTTTAATGTTGAAGTATCAGATTTTAGTTTAAGATTTTCCTTTGAAAAGCTTCACAACTTTATTAGAGTACGAAAACGCCTCCCTGATGCTTTTGAAAGGGCAAGATGCGAGCTGGTGATTTCCCCATCATTTGGGGAGGCTTATGTACAGCTGTGGACTTTTTATGGCTGATATGATGAGGATGCTGTCCCTGCGAGTATCTATATCCAGCTGTGAGAGCGCATTTTCACATTGATGTTTAAAGTCACCGGCGTTGATATAATCGCAATATCCACACTACTGACTAGGACCGCAGGCACGAGCTAGATACGGGCCGCTTCCAACCAGCCCTTGTGGAAATCAATGGGGGAGGCCCATGTCCAGACGTCCTATGGCTGATGATGATGATGATGATGATGACACGACATTGACATACAATTTACAGCGCAAGCCGTGAATGACAATGCTGGGATTCCTCCTTTACGGCTTAAGAGGTGCCGATGAAACTACAGGCTCGCGGGTGTTTACAGGCAGAAGGGGCAGAACAAATACTGATACGTGTTAAATTTCAAATATTACATAATTCATTTAACATGTGACCAGGCTCAAAAAAAACTAATCCAATTTTAAGACATTTTAATTTCCTTTCTTCTCGTGTAATAAAGAGTTGAAGCGCATTTTTCGTTACAGTGATAATTTTAGATAAAAAAAAATACCGTAGCTAGAAATTATTTATTCTAAAAAAAAAAGGGAAATGGAGCCAAATTGTGTTCAATTAGAATTAGTCTGCTTGATATTTTCTCATAAGCAGTAATTCTTTAAAAGTTTATGAGACATTTTGATCACAAGTCTTTGAATTATGTGTAAACTTAAAAGACTAAATTGTTTATTTACCAAATGCCGTAATGTATGGAAAAATTATAATTTAATATCTTCTAGGTATCATTTATCACTCAAAATTCAATATAAAGATTATGGGGCAGATTCATAAAGGTCGTTAGATTGTCAAGATGATGTATTACAATATCACGTTATTATTTAAAAATAAACTTCTTTTTCAGAGGAAAGTTCACGAAAAGCTTTCAACATACAAAGCATTCTTTGTGTTCTATTTTCTGTGGTCTGCCTGCACTCTCCATTAGAAAACTTAGGCTGAAATTTGAGATTATTATGAATTGGATAAAAATGGCATTTCCGACACTGGCCCTAATTCTGTTAATCACACGAACTAGCTAAAATTCATTAAAATTCTTGAAATTGAAATAAATCGTATTCTATTTGCGCCAAAATTCAAATTACTATAACTCCATACAACGCTCTCACTAATATTAGATGTTTTATACCGTTGCTGGCCATTTGCGGGTAGTTTTAGTAGGCACCAAATAAAAAGCGACTTAATTTCGCTAAAGCTACCCGCAAACTTAATAAATACTCATACTAATTTAGACTTTATCGTAACCGTATAAGAACTGATTTAGTTACCCAAAATTTTAGTTTAAATCAGTTGAATAAGCGAATCACTACCACTATATATACAAGTAATATAAATATTATTACATTCTAAAGTGTTATTGTGTTTAGAGTAAAGCCTACAATACTTCAACATATCCCTATTTTACCAACAACAACAATAAACTGAAAATAATCGTAAACTACCCTCACGGAAATAGTCATAACAAGCGTAGTACGTGCGCACAATATAAAATGTCATCCAGTACTAACGGGTGCAGAATCGACAGAGCATAATGCAATTTCTGTGTACGCGACAGAATGCTGCTTTAACAAGCCGCGAAGCTAGCAAAGCTTTTGCGGCCGGAAATGGTGATTTATTTTTACTCTGAACTGTCATTTTCACTTTGAATAATAATTGAATTTAGCCACAGAATAACATCATTAATATTATTTTTTAGTTTGAAGATTTTTCTTCGTACCGATGAACGGCGAACAGTCATTTCTATGTACAATTAAATCGTTCATAGGTATACAAATCGTAGCCAATTATTATACCGTTATATAGTAACTATACTATATAACTTTAAACTACTATAAACTATATTTGAAGTTTTCATTAAAAACCGATTTAGTCATTTATATCTATTGTCGTAATATTTATCACTTGCACTATTGCAGGATTTAAAACGAGGGTTGGGGTCAGGCTACATTATATGTAAGGCTTTCAGAAAAGATTCTCACAAAAAAAGGGAATTATTATGGAAAAATAAACGATACTAAAATATTTTAACTAAATCTTGAGGTCGCATTTTTTTTGGTACATTTTATGTTTCTTCGGCTTATTAAGATTATTATTTGTAGGGAAATATTGATATTAACAAACTTTGAAATCATCCAACTCGAATATTATAACATTTTAATTCAAATTATCATAATTATTATATCTTAACTTATTTTCATAGTCATGTTTAACGTGTTACTGTCGTTTGAATGTATCACAGTTGAGTGATCATTAAGTGGTTTAGTTTTTTTTTTTTTTTTTTCATCATTCACACAAAGTCTTCAGGTCCCAAACTAGGCAGAGCCTGTACTATGGTTACCTAATGACTGATATACATACTTATATACATATACACACCCAGACACAGATCAAACAGACATGTTCATACACACAAATGTTTGACCTGTCCGGGAATCGAACCTGGGACCAGCGGCTCAGAAGGCAGAGTGCCACCAACTGCGCCAACCGGCCAGTTAGTTATTTCGTATGACTAATATTTATCATATAATTTCAAATTTATGTCGTCGTACTGTAAGGGCCAAAGTTAATAACGGCTAATATAATAAAAGACGCGCGCAATACTCCCAAATGTGGCACAAAATAATGTAATATAAGAATTCCGTGCCGACCCGAAGGGATAATTTCCTTAACCCGTGTGTTTCATGTACTACCGTATTGGAGTAGTATGTGTGTTTTACTTTAACACTAGGGTTTTTATGAGACAAACTACATAATGGTTTTTGGTAAGTCACAAAAATGCACAAACAAAAATACGTAGTTAATTCGTATTATATAATCCTCCACTAATATTATAAATGTGAAAGTTTGAGTGTATATGTGTAAGTGCGTATGTGAGTATGTGTGTTACATCTTCACGCTCAAACGGCTACACCAATTTCGATGAAATTAGGTATTGAGATAGCTCATACCCTGGATTAACACATAGGCTAAATCAAAAATCTAAAAGGCAAAAATTTGGGTGTGTTATTTAACTAGATCATCATCATCATCATCATTTAACTAGATATGCTTAATTATTTCAGTGGAATATTAAAGTACAGCTTTATGTATTTTACAAGAAATTTTACAGTAAATGGAGACTTTATCACTTCTCTATAGTTTTGGTTTTACAAGTAGGTTATGGTTACTTTTGTTTCATTGGAAGAATATGGTTGCCCCCATTTTATTTTATTAGGATAAAAATGCCCTTATGATTTTTCAATGTGGCGACATAATGGCTCTCTTGACAGATAATAATAGCTGCGTCCCGCTGTTTCACTCCCTCAGCCGGTTGTTTTCCTATTATCCTTCGGGAACTCCGTCAAATCAAGATAAAAGTGATAAAGAAACAATCTATCTCTTTCCTGAACAACCATTATCAAACCTTGCGTAACAATGGAACAGACAGGCTTACTTTTGCTTTTTTATATTGTTATGTAATGGATGGGCGCACGCGTAATTATTATATTTTTTATTCCTCCGTTTTTGAAGCGTGTTGGCAAATCCAAAATTATAAATAGAATGGTTAATACGTTCTAAAAATATAACCTTTGTTATCAGATACACATTTTTCAAAAGGTGGGTTATAATAAGAGTATTAAAAAGGATTGGCAACGTATCTTAATGCTCCCAGTGTTACAGATATTTATAGACGACGGTGATCGCTTAAGATCAGGGACACCGTATGCTTGTATATTTTATATACAAAGGAGGTAGCCATGCTTAGAAACGTCTAGCTATAAACGCTAGGTAATGTTTCTGTCCACGAACTGATAGTCACAGCGTAGAAATTTCGTCGATAATGTGGACCAACGAACAGACATGGGTTGCAGGTAGTAGTTGGATGAAGACAACTAGTCCTTGTGTTGAAAATGGGAGTCTATAGAGATATCTTCTTCTTCTTCTTCTTCTTCTTATTCTTCTTCTTCTTCTTCTTCTTCTTCTTCTTCTTAGTCGTATACTTCAATACTGAAGGTCGTGTCTCTGAAAGGCCTTCATAGCGATATCTATCAGTGGACATCTCATGGTAAAATTGTAATGATGATCATGGCGTTGTTTCAATATTTACCATTACAAGTAAACATATGATTATTTTCTACTAAAATATTGTTACGATGGTGCATATCTGGCCCTTTATTGGTAGCTACTAAACAAGATTATTTTGAAAGATGGTAAGTCACAACGATGTCATTAAAGGCAGTATCACACTAGGACAAATATATTGACTGGCTCTCAAATACAGCTGCTTGTACACACACAGTTTATAGAACTTGAAGGTATCAGCTAGACTGTAGAGTACTGGAAAGTATCCTACCACCATGCCGTGGCTTTGATAATTATGTTACCTTCACCGGGAGCTCAAGCCGGGAGTGGAAATCAAACAGCTACCTACAGGTTCACAGCAGACACTTACTCCGCTAAGCTATCTCATTGCTTCTACATTATATTTAAAGGCATCACCTGAATGGCATAATCGACTTGCATGTTATGATATTTCAATATTATTAACGTTTGCTTAAACATTTCTCACGGACACCAAATTTGTTCTATATCGAGACATAAGCAGAGCGTGTTATCTTTGCAACATTTCGTTCGTATTTAACATTGTTGATTCAATGTTAAAGCGGTAATGGAAATCAAGCCTCTAATATATCACAGTTTAATTACACATTCTGAAATTTCACAGTAATTGTAATACGGGTATCATGTTGTGAGAATTGCTTGCAAAATTGTGAGCGTCCCAGAGGTAAACTAAATTGTCTTGTTATCCGCTAGGAATTACGTTGCTGATACCTTGACGAAGTTTACAAGCGCTTTAACTTTCAATATCTGGAAAATGTTATTATATACTGTACTATTTATTATCATACACTGCCAACAAGATGTTTTTTGGTGAAAAACAAGCAGACGGGCCGCCCGTCGCTTATGGATATCTGTAATTCTGGAGGCATTTAGAAGCCAATCCTTTTAATACTTTGTTAACTCTCGTTGTTTTAAGGCTCTCTTATAAAGCATATTTTTCAAAAATTAAAACTATCGATAAAACTTTACTTAACCGGATTTTGAATCCTGACTGTTCCTTTATGCTGAACCAAAGATACTAATACTGAAAAAACCAAAGCTCTGTCTTCTACACATGGTTTAAAATACATTTTTTAAAATAGCGGTTTGTCTACTCACAGCGCCTTAAGGTAGCTAATCGGGAACGCCGAGGGAGGAAGCTCGTTCCACATTTTGCCGGTGTATGGTAAAAAAACGTTTGATAGAATTGCACAGTATGTGACACCCAAGAGTCAATAAATCATATGTGGATGAGCTTTCAAGCGGTGTCGGGTGGTGCGGTGGTAAAACCGTGATGTCGGAATAACATTATAGAGCTCTTGAGAACACTCCCCTTTGTATATACGGTAGAAAATACACAGAGACCCAATATCTCTACACATACTAAAGGGCTCTAGGTCTTCGGTGGTGTTACTATGTAAATATTTATATAGTAACACTGATAAATTTCAAAGAAGTATCATGTATTTCCAGTACCTATTATTCTGATATTTGAACAACTATCCATCAATGATATTAATCAAAATGTTAACTCCGAGGTTTTTAATAAAGTCGAGTGACTATTATTTACCGAACGGTACTACGGCGGGTATAATTACAGTGTGCCGTGTTACGTATATGTAATAATTTTGTAACCAAATATTACTCTTTTCAAATTATACAGCATAATTATATAACTCACAGTCAAACATGTTACTAAAAAGAAAAACAGGGCACGCTCTAGAGTACGTTTCATCAAACAGTTCCTATGCCGTCATGTTGGCTCCCCTGTCTGTCAACATCATCGACACGCGAAGAAGTACTTGCTGGTTGTCTGATAACACTTATTTGCAATGCTGCCAACAGCACGAAATAAGCATTATGATTTATTGAAACTCTAAGATTAAGTAACTAAATCTTCTTCTTCTTGTCTTTATCCCAGACTAGGTGGGGTCGGCAAAATATGTTTTCCTCTTCCATTCTCTTCTAACATTTGTCTTCTCAGTGCTCACACCTTTCCTAAACATATTATTCTTCACACAGTCCATCCATACCTTCTTCGGCCTTCCTCTTACTCCATAACCATTCACATTAATGATTCTTCTCGTTATATGTTTTTCATCCCTCCTCATAACATACCAAGCTATGATCAAGCCTATCAAACTTATCATTCATCACACATTCATCACTGGTGCTACTTTCAAGCTTCCTCTGATATACTCAAGTAACTAAATACTGGACAATAACCAGTATTGGCAAATGCACAAACATTTATTAATGTTACACGAACTATTTGGCATTTTTTTTTAACGTACGGGCAGACATTATTTATGCTGTATTATGAAAAGATTTAAACCTAATTAGGTGCGTGAACCTAATGTATGCGATCCACAAAAATCAAATTGACCCTAATTCTGTTAATCACGCGAACTACTTAAAATTTACTAAAATTCTTCAATAGGAAATCTCTCAATAATATAAGACGAGTTTTATTGATTTGCTGGTTAATTGCGGGTAGTATTAGTTGGCACCAAATAAGTGGCGACCTAATTATACGTAACATTACCCGAAATTTTAATAAAAATATCTAATTTTGTTGTTGTCACTAATAAGTGTCTTACTAATTTGGACTTTATTATAGCCAAATAAGAATTTATATGGCTTATAATATTTTTCATACTTTGAGTTTAGTTTGGTTAACAAGAGAATCAGTACCATTATCAATAAAAAATTTACCCTCTAGCATGTGAAAGTTCCTAAACTTTGACATAGATTTATCATCGGCTATCAATCAAGTAACTACCACAGCCATACCTGTCAGTGAAACATGTCAAGCGGGAATAACAAAGGCTTACGCATCCCTTTCTTGCATCCTTATAACAAGGTATAGGACTGTTCATAAGTTAGCAGCCTTGTACCGTAAACAGGCCATTGTGATTTGTCATCGGAGAGACATGTCATGGTATTTGCGTGCTACCCCGGTAGTTGGTGTTGTATTGTGCAAATAGTGTAGTTCTAATCGTATATTGAATCATGCCGGTAGTTGTCTTGATATTTCATAGCTTGTAGGTGTAGTGTGAGTTCATCATTTATAGTCCATATAATTTTTGCCCATATAAAAAAGGAAATAAAAGAACATACAGAAAATAAGCCAAAAAGAAGAGATGATCTAAAATGACATTTCTGAACATATTTTTATAAATTTTAGCTAAGAACCATTTCGTACATTTTACACTGTTTTTTACGGGTATAACGTGGTAACGTTATACCCGCGGTACGACTAACGCACCGCACTCAAGAACCTGATGAAGGCTTCCGGAAGAAGCCGAAACAATTGTCGATCGTGATATCGACTACGCGTAAGTACCACGTTATACCCGTAAAAAACAGTGTAAAGTAATCATAAACGTGAGTTTTAATATCATTTCGTATATAGTCGACATGATGTCGTAATTTTTTTTTTTTTTTTTTTTAGAAAGTTACTTAAGAAAGAGACACGATGCCACAGACAGACATGCAGACACACGCACACGTTAAACTTATAACACCCCTCTTTTTGCATCGGGGATTAAAAATCAGCGTCTTTCAGATGTAGTGAGTGAGCGCTTAGTCAGCGCTTGCTCTCAAAGATAAAAGCCGGAAAGCACTGGTTTTGGTGATAGTTTTTCAAAGTTGAAGCTTACTAGCTAGTCAGGCTAATACTAAAAAGTATCCTACCACCATGTTTTATTAACCCTTTGAGCCAAAATAACTGTGCCAATTGGCATGCAATGAAATTACAAAAAACGGCAGTAGACATATCAATTGGTTTGGCCATTGACGTTGTGTGAAGACACGATCAAAGAAGGAATCACGGTAGATCTTCAATGTAAACTACCGCTTAAGTACAGCGGCGAGAGTACAATGGTTACTTGATTGTAGACTTTTAAACAAAAGGGTTGGTGACAGGCAGGCGGGAGGTAGATAAGGTCAGGATTCGGCCTACCTGGCTAGCAGACATGTTTTGTGTTTGATCTCAATATGTCTTTCACTGACAACTCAAGCCGGTGGGATTTTTATACAGCAAGGTGGGTAAAAAAATCATCGTATTCTGGCTACAGGATAACATTTATTCAAACTGTACATATCTAAGAAACTTAATAGTAATAAATAAGATGTCAAGATCAAGTTGTTCACAATTAATAATCTGTGGTCGCTGTACTATGATTCCTTGTGTCGTCGCGATCAGATTACACACCGCACAGTAATTAATAGATAAGAACGTTACAAGCAAACGTGATATTTAGTTGATATTAAACATACTGTTGTGTCGTATTACACGCACACGTTCACTCACACATGCAAACGTAACATAGACAAACCCCGTATTGAGCGAAGAAGGTACAGAGTGTAGTAACTGTAGCAGTGCAGAAGAATTGAAAGGGCTTAGTGGACTCCATGCTTTCAAAACTAATTCACGACATATTCCACCCCTTACAATACAACATGAACTACAGCACAGATAATAGTAATACTACTACGCATGTAGTAACGACTCACACTACTCATCCGTGGAACATTTTTAAATTGAGAACACCATCAATGTAGTCACGCATAACTAAAAATAACTCGGTGAAAGTTTATGTATGTTTCTTACTCCTTAAAGATCAAACGGCTGCACCGATTTCGATGAAATTTTGTATGAAGATAGTTCAGGCCCTAGATGTAGGCTATTTTTATCCCAAAATATAGTTCCCGTTGTATAATTGAGGTAGTCGGAAAATCGTAATCAACCCGGGAGAAACCGCGGGGCACTAGTTAAATCACGATTTTATGAGTTCATATAAAATTAGTTGAATTCAGAACTTACTCTTTTTTGAAGTGGCTTAATTACATACTTAGGGTTGAGTAAACTGTTTGACCGACGGTTAAATTGATAATCAGACGTTTAAATTTTGCTGAACTCCACCCTAAATCTGTTTGTTACTCATTTTAAAAGCTAGGACGCACTTATTATGTTTCAACGCAGACATTATCAAATATAATGTGAAAGCAATAAACTTTATGTACACAGCTATTATTTTTATCGCCGAGACAATGTTGTGTTTACGGCTTTGAATACGTTTTATACATACTTCAGTGGTATTTTACTAACATTGTTTTTATAAAGTATTTGGGATGTGTTCAGATTACAGAATTTCATTATTCATGAATGCAATAATTGGAATAAAATAATATATAAATTCACTACATGTAGCACAGGCATTGAGTATATAAATATAGATGACTGCTGGTCCTTAGTTACAAGTTCTTCAGAATTTACTTTGTAGGTTTAATTACCTTACAACCGATCAATAATAATGTACATTATTCATTATCCTTGGGGAACATTCACCCCCTTAAGTGTTCACAACACAGGGTCCGGGAGACACAGCAGTCATGTCACTAACCACTAAGCCACGGCGACTGTCAAATTGATATTGATATTTTAGTACGAGAATATATCCCCTCATCTGTTATTTACTTGTGACTTTGATATATGTTAATTAATATGTAGATTGATACACTGCACATGGGTTGTCTAGCGAAATCCCGAGCCTACACTGTTTAATAATATTAATTTTAATATTAAACAGTTATTTTCAAGTAAAAAATATAATTACAAAACAATAAGATTTATTCGTATTTCTTTGATACTTTTAAAAAAGTATGCTAAAATCACTACATTTTTTGTAATACTGTATTAATTATTAAATGAGAAATATTACGGCTTATTGCATATTATTGCGATAGATAGTAAAAAAGCAAATGGGCCGACTGACGGTAAGCGATCATCGTCACTGACGTGTATCTATAAACCAAGGGGATAACGATACGTTAATCAAATAAAATCATTTTTATTAGTTGGACACAATCATCCATACTTATGATATACATTAAAAACTAAGATTATGATTAATACGGAAACGAAAACGCACATTCAAATTTTTCTTAATTTCTTAAATTTTTCGCCGGCGAGCGTTTTCAAAACTTTTCCTATTTGTTTTGACGAAGTTTATAGATTCGCGGGTTGGAAACTCTAAACTCGTTTAGAGTAAAACTTCCGCGTTTTATAAGTTTTGATTTGTATAAAAGTTCACGAACATAGGTTGGTCAATAAAAACCAAAGTATTTATTTAATAGTTATTGAGTTTTAGTTTAGTTCTTGGTAGTGATAGGTTATTAAAAACTCTTTAAAAGTTAAAGTGAAAGGGAGAAGTGATTTGTTTTAAGTGATGATCTTTTAGAAAAAATGAGTTATTTATATTTTTTCATGAACAATTTTTCAGTTCTCTCTCTCTGTCTATCTCTCTCTCTCTCTCTTTCTCACTCTTAAGATTTTTTTTCTCAAATACTTTATCAAGTTTTTTTTTCTTAAAAAATCTTACTGACGAAAAAAGAAACTGACGTGGTTTTGACATATTATGAATGTAAACACGGGAATCACTTACGTAGAAAGTAATAGCCTTTTTCAAGGAGAGTACGGAGCGCTCGCGGACGCTTTCGTGGTTCACCTTGTACTGGAACAAGTCACCAGAACAAGAACCCTCTGACTTACTACGTGAGTAATTACTGTATTTTATACATTCATAACACCATAAAAAGTGTTTAAAGGTATTCTAAATTTGAAAGCTCTCGTAAGAATTACACATTTTAAGAAGATAACCGGCTACGTTCACATTTTTATCCGATTAAAGGCCGCCGATGTTTTGGACGTGTGAGACATCCTTTTTTAATAGGCGTGCATGCTTTTTGTTTGCGTCGCGGGCTCTCACTCTCAAGTGTGTGCACGCCTATGAAAAAGAATGTCTGACACGGCCCAAACGTCGGCTAAAAATTATATTCTATCAAATAAAAAAAAGATAATTTAATAATAATAATCCAATTATTCAATATTTAGTTAAAAAAAAACTTCATTAAGTACTCGCCCTAATTCTGTTAAGAACTCGAACTAGTAAAAATTCACTAAAACTGTTCAAAATGAAATAGTTCGTATTCTGTTTACGCTAAAATTTAAATTTATTTAAAACTACACATCGTTATTACTAATATAAGACGAGTTTTATTCAATTGCTGGCCAATGGTGGGTAGTTTTAGTCGGTACCAAATAAGTGACAACTTACTTTATTTAAAACTTTAATAAAAACATCTAATTTTAGTATTGTTATTGACAAGTGTCATTCTGATTTTATCTTCATCGTAACTTTATAAAAAAATATCCTACTCTTATTTTCCAGAATTTTAGTTTAGTTGAACAAGATTTTCACTACATATATTGCACACTATATACAAATAGCAAATCTTTTCAAGATTTGCTATCTGATATTATATATTACGATAGGTAGTTAAAAAACCCTGCAACAGTAATATCTTAATAGTTATCAGAATTATAATTTAAATACGAACACACTAGCAACACTCAGCACAAAATCGCATTTAGCGATTGATTGATATTTGAAAACTTTTTTTTAGATGGTATACATTCAAAAACTTTGTATTAATAGAAAATAACTGTTCCTGTGGGAAAACTAAAATTTACGAATATTGTAGTACGCGCTGGTGCAAATGCAATGCCTAATATTTAAGACTTTTTGAATGATATGAGTCAAAACTATTAATTCAAAGTTTTAATGGACCATTATTCATAGATAAGATAACAAAGTTTAATGAATATTTTCTAGACACGTTACATGACATTTCAATTATCGACACAAGCGGGGTCGGATTTCTGTCCCTATCTACCTAAGCTCCACTGGTCTAATATATACTGTGATCAATATAAATGATTTATATCAATACTTTAAATACATGATAACAAAATAGTTACACTTATTAGGTAAATCATTGAGCTCTAAGTAGACAGTGTTATTATAACCTGGGAGTATCTCTGTACCGAGTGATAAGAAAATATCGAATCATATAATCGTTAAAAATAAATCCATCTCCTGGATTTATTTTCTTTTTTTTTAATTTCGCGACTAGCTATATTACCTATGGTTTATTAAAGGTGCAGGGCTAACTGCACCCTGCGGCTTTTGATTGCAATAAATGAGTTGCACTCAATTTCAAGGAAAGATAAAATAAGTATACATTTCTTTGTCTTATTGTTACACACATAATACGTAATTTTTTAAATTATATTTGATTCTCAATCACGCCCGAACACCACAGGTTAAAATAACTGAATCAAATACGGCACAGAGATATATTATATTCTGGAAAAGCATATTAATTACATAACAAAAAAATCGATTTCCGTGGGAATAGAAATCATAGTTGTTATGAAGTGTCTGGAGTAAAGGGCGACGCTAGTTTTTTTTATAAATGTAAATGTAGACAGTGGTCCTATACCTATATAAAAATAAAATAATTATGCTCTTTTTTTCCATTTTGTCATTACTTTTTCCTATTGTGAAATTATTGACTTAAAAAAAAAAACTTCACTTCAAATCATGTTACCACCTATTTTGCTTGTCGCCATCAATCTCAACTACAGAAAACAACTCCATCTAACGGAGACCAAATTGAAAGTTTTCACTACTAAATTTAGCTGCAATGCTTTCCAGAGCTTTCAGATGATATATTGAAGTGTCAGTTTATCACATTGATATTGGCTGTTAAGCCATAATTATACGCATGCAAATAAACTACTATTATCTCGAATCTTCAGACTAGTGCATCGCGTGCTTGGATGAATCTTTAGATACGTATAACGCCATAGTATGAACCAAGACAATTAAACCTAAATCTTATGCTAAAAGAGTTCTTTTTCCTCATCCTTACCCTTACAGATAAAACAGACGGCAGCAAGCAGATACCATAGAATCGCATATAAACTATGACGTATCTAGCTTGCTAGTAAAATAAAGTACTTCTTCTTATATCGTGTGACTTGCGCCGATATTCTAAGTCCAGTAGTAAATAACCAAGTTGAGAGCGACGCGGCGTAAGCTCAAATCGATAATGTTCGTATGAAGGCTTTACCATTTGCGAAATAGACAATTTCGAGTCTTTTCAGCTTATTTTGTTGAAATTCTTATATTTCAAATATTTTTTTTCAAATCACACATCTTCATGATCCATATCAAATTTTGTGAACAGTTTATGTTGACTAAATTTGATTCCAAACTTGCTATAATAGTGAAATAATAATATCAAACGAACATATTTTTCTTTTATCAAAAATTAATCTGGTTACTACAAACGCGCTTGAATCGTGTTTTACATGAGAAGAAAGGAAATTAAAGTCTTAAAATGTTATCAGTAATATTTTAAATGATGATGTATGATGATTCGTCCCGACCTCTCTGCTATTTAACTTTATAAGTTTTAATATGAGCATCCCAGTTTGTACAACGTTATGCTATTTTATAAGCTTTGGCACTCTTGGCCTAAACCAAACACTAGAAACGTACAATGTAATTTGTTATTTTAAATAAAGGTAATTCGAAAATTGTACAGGATTAATATTGTTAGTTTTATTTCAAACAGTGCCTAGGTCAATCTGATGTCATTAGTAGATGCAGAAAACTGCGGGTGATACGATACCATACTCGACACATATGGGTTTATTGTATCTAACGTAATTTCAAATAATAGTTCCACATCACAGACTAAAAAAACTATACTAATTTATAAAACTATTTTCGACAGCAGGAATCTTCAATTAGCCGCTCCGGAAAAAAGTGAAACGAATTTGAAATGGAAAATGTGTGCCAAAACGGAATATGGAAAAACACGCGAGCCATTTCACAGTCAGTTTGAGATTGATGAGTGCCAAAATATATGCGACAATGACAGTGTGACTAGCCTAGCCCCATGGATTTGTTTACTTCGTATACATTCGTGCTAGCTCTGCTAAGTCATAATAATAAAAAATGTCATAAATGGTGAACTGTGATCAAATCCTGCTAGCAGATATTTATTCAACATCAATTTTTTTTAGATTTATTTAGGTATTATAAAATAACTGTTTTGGCTTCCCATGGCTACACTAATATTATATATAAAGCTTTTTGAAAACGTATCCGTTTAAAAACCATATTTGTGTGCGGGTTTTTTATTGTCTAATTCTTCTTTACAGTAATCTACGTCATCATATTCATATTTATATAATTTATTGGTATTTATTCCATACACGTCAAAATACACATTATATAAAAACAATCTAAATTAACAATTTAACAGATTATAAACAGATATAATGTCAAAATACCTAATATTATGTATAGGTAAATAATAGCAACAACAAGAATAACTATGAGCAATTCAATCGCAATCAAGTCAATCGTTTTCCATCTTACGCTTTACGTAGGCGTGTTCGATTGAAATCTTTACTGATATAATTACACCAGATGTCTGCAATGCTGAGGTACAGCGTGTTGCAATTCACCCCTGGTGTTTGGCACCCGGTGGTAAGCAACAAGTGCCTGATGCCTGCCAGCTGCGGCCTGGCACAAACGTCGCTATTGGCACGAGTGTGGAATAACATTTGCTCAATCTATTGTTTGTTTGATGAAGTACAAGTGCGCTGGAAGATGTGGAGGCTATAGCTGCCAACATTGGGAGAGCAATCTACATCAGCGGGAGGGGTTGTGCCAATGAGCAAAACAGCAGATAGAATTTATTATTCAACTATTGGGCATGGAACGCCGATGCATTTTAGTATTTGAATAAATTCGATTTACAAATTCATAATTATCCTGTATGTAGTTTGGTTTAGTGAAACGCATTGAGATAGGTAAATGCCCAGCTTTAGACTAATACATGATACATGAAAAGTCAATGAAATAACTATAAGAAAATACCTTGCAATATTAATTGGACCCTATTCTTTTTATGTTTAAGAAGTACATAAGTAGTGATTTTGACGATGCGTGTCTCATGAGTGTCCATGAGCATATATGTATATATAATATAATTCTTTAAAATGATTTGTGGTACTGTAAACAGCATTAAACAACGTTAAAACATAAAATTAGTTCTTTAATTGACTAACGCAATGGGTTTGCGAAAATAGTGGTAAATAGTTGTGTTACTGCCAAGCATGTTCGCTCGGCACCTTAAGACTAAAGATTTCTAAGAAACAGATATCAAATACATTGCATGCATTTGTGTCGTGGAATGCACACAGTCTGTCTGTTCTACAGTGTTTGTTTTCGCTGTGTTCCAAAATAATTGAATGTATATGTAATAAAGTAATCAGGGCACTACAGCTGATGCGTACACATTAGAACTATTTCCAAAGCTATTCTGTATCACTAAGTACATTTTTGTATTTTTTATTTCGATTTTTATTATTATTGTTACTCAGAGTTTGTTTGCAGTAAGAAAATTACCGACCACTGTACACTAAGCATCGAACTTCATATCACAGGTTATTCCTAGCTTGAAGTTTCGATGTGACCTAATTAATGTTACGTGCATTGCTTAGTATTATTATTAGTTAAATGACTTTGTTACTAAGAAACTTTATCGTTTAAGTACCTTAGTTATGTGCTTTATAAGTAAATAAATAAATAAATTAAAGCAAACAAAAAATTTACGACAGCGACCAATTACCAGTTTTATCTAGTTTTATATTGGAATGTTGTAGCCACAATGAAGATCACCTTGTAGAACAGTATATATATATATATATTGAAAGATTTTCTTATACGAGTAAGGTAAATTAAGTTAGATTTTCTTACAAATTCTTTTTGCCTGCAAAAGATTTCTTCGTTTTTATATCCCTTGTTAGGGAATAGTAAACATACGCAGCTTTACGACGCCAAACCTTGGACAAATACTCGTTTTAAATAAAATGTCTATCGGTAAGTGAACATGAGATGAAAAAACCTTACATGCGGGGTTTATATAATATCTGGTCAGACATGTGAATAATATTAGTTTATAAAAACATGCTTTCTCACTTGATAGTCAGTGACGATGTGGCCGAAGTGATAATCACGCTAAAAGACTACTGCCTGAACACACTATGTGTTTGCGCTAAGCAGGTCGGTACTCGAAAGAACCCTACCACCATGCGAAATCACACACATCAATATCAGTTTAGGCCACTGATAACCAGCCCATTATTACAACATTTATGAATTGAAATTATTTTATTTTTTGTCAATAAGGAAAATCAGCTGATGTTCCCCGTTATTTCCTGCGATTGTTAACAGCGATGTGTAAAAAAAACACAAAGCTGTAACCACTGACCTAAATTCAAGCAGCAAGCTTGTTACTACACCTTACTAGTTTCCCGTGCAATTAAATTGAAAATCAAATTAATTAAGCAATCTGAACAACAAAGACATGGTTGCGGACGTCCGGATATCGCGTGACAGAGACCACAGACCAGTGTAATTGGAGCCGTGGAGTAAATGAGCTCATTTGTCGTTTGCTTGGCAGAATTAAGCTTTATATTATGCTGGTACAGTTATGGCAAAGAAGCAAATAATGATATTGTATCATGCATGTATATATTTAAAATAATGAGGTACAAGGCCTAGTTAACGTTGAATTGGAGTATTATTATTAAACCTTTTTTTTTTAATTCGAAGCATTACTCTCCTGGGACTCCAGGGTTCGTGCTATTTTTTAACATATAACATAATTTATAAACAATATAAACTAAGCTAGAATAATATAATTAAACTTAAACCAAAGTAGCTGTTATTTAAGTCCGATTTGCGTATACATCCAGGGCAGACCGGTGTCTGCAAACAGCACCCGTTCACGAGTTGACACGCGTGCCAGCCATCGCCTTCCTCAACCGTATTTGTGGGAAGATGGCGACCCGACACACGATGCCACCATTATTATATTTTAACCGACTTTAAAAAAGAGGTGGTTCTCAATTCGATCCGTATGTTTTTTTTGTATTATTTTTTATGTTTGCTGCCTCAGAACTTTCTCCTGGGTGAATCGATTTTAATGATTCTTTTTTTTGTGTGAAAGCTGGTGTTTTCCGTGTGGACCTATTTTAATTTCATCAAAATCGGACGAGCGGCTTATAGGCTGCACTCCAATAACTAAAAAGTGCTACTCATACCTCGAAGTTGATGTCAGTTCCTTTCTTTGTAAAAAAAAAAATAACCTTCAAACTACGCCTCGCATTTTCACCCGGACAGAATACAGTTTTCCACTACCTCAGTTATAATACGGAAACGATACGGAATAAAAACTAGCCTATGTCATTCAACGGAGTTTCATCTAAGTCAGAAAATAAAATTCATCAAAATTGATTGAGATGTTCAGGCGTGAAAACGTAACAGACAAACATATAGATAGCCTGTGTGGTGAAATCGTATTTTTTTCCACTCACTTAGTTCGTAGTTCAATCCTAGAACCCTTCGCTTCTTCGGTTCTAGAACTAATTTTGAATCCAACCACTGGCGTGAACTTTACCCACTAGATACTTTCACATTTTTACTATTCGTTTGGTCATCGCTTCTGCATACCTGCTACGATAGCATTGTAATTATAAAGCATTAACGAATCAAACTAAACCGGCCTTGATTGTTCTCACTAGTTATTTCTTTTTTAGTCAGATATTATCCACCCAATACCCATCGAGACTGCAAAACCGGCAACTGACAAAATATCTTCTACTTAGATTGCATGTTTTCAGTTATTTTGATTTAAAATATCAAACGACTAAGCCGATTACAATAAATAAAATCTTCAAAATCCATTCATATTCAGCGCAATTATCACGGAACACAAATACAAAAAAAACATGCAGTCGAATTGAGAACCACCTTCTTTTTTGAAGTCGACCTAAAACAAATAAAATACATGGTAAATGTCCTGATAATAATTTTATTCTTGGAATAGTATCCGTGTCAGTTTAAAAACTTGTATTCGAATTAATTTGTTGTACAATATACCTATTCAAATAATCATCTTTAAAAAAAATATATCTGCCCAAAAGTACAACATGAGAAAATAATTGGGTGATCGAAAAATCTTTACAGACCTCGTTACGAAACTTGGATAATATTTTCTCTTGATTCAAAGAACATTTGCGTGGGCAGATAATTATGGACTTGTTAGAAAAAATGTACTCTTTTATTACGAAAAATATTTGGTGAATTCTTTTTCGAAGCATAGTATTAGCAACAAAATACTGATAATAAATAGGCTGCATTTATTTGTATAAACAGAGATAATGTTGTTGTTATGATTGTGATTAATATGAACAATTACATAATGAGTTTAAGGGTTTATTGCGTTAACATCATGCTACGCGGAACTTTCGTTATATAACGGTTAGGTAATGGTAAAATTAAATATAAATGGTAAAGATGAATGGCGCTTAGAAAAACATCCCTTAGATATAAATAAGGAAGCAATAAATTCGGATGGTAATTGGAGTCCTAGTAAAGCTTACATGGTCAAGCAATAGGACTGTATTCTGAAGTCGTGGGTTCTGTTCCCACTAGTAACCACATTTTTCTTTCAAAAGATTGACTGTAACAAATATATTTTTACTCTTCTATAAATTATAAATGCTATTTATCTATCTGCAAGTAGTATAAGAGAATGTCGTTCTCCATGTCTGTCTGTCTTATTTATCTGAAGACGTCTCCTTTTTTTTTATTGGGAATAGGCAGGCGTTTGACCACTATCTCACCTGATGTTAAGTGATGATGCGGTCTACGATGGAGCATTTTGAGAGAGAGAAAAAAAAAATCATTTCAGAGCATCCTGAACCTCGCTACAGACTTTAATACGATGTTTACGATAATTTAGCCCTTTTTTGATAAATTATATTCACACTAAAATTATAGTTTTTCTGCCGTTTGCATGTTTGATCGGATTTGCATGAAATTTGGAATGAATATAGCTATACAGATACACTGGATTGCACTGGTATAACATATAAAGCCACTTTTTATCCCGAATATGTTAACTGTTACCGCGGGATGACAGTTAGACACAAAAATCGTCAATAGTTCATACCATTATAGCGCGAATGACACCGCGGGGCGCAGCTAGTGTTGTATTAAAAAATAACATTTATGAAAAACCATTTTTGAGAGACCACAAAAATTTCCCATCATTTTTATGAAATTGTTTTAGCTCTACTTTTATTTTTTTTTCTCTCCTTCAAGAAATTGTGGAAAATAAAGATTATAGAGTCTTTTAAACACTTTTTTTAAGTTTTGTAAGAGCGTTCGGAGGCCTAAATTGAATGAATAATGACGTATAATTTTCGCTATTATGTAATGATACGTAAGATCGAAATTTATACAAAGTCGAATGCCCTGTTTTTTCCAACTACGTCATCAGAATACGTATAGAAAAAGTATAAAGCCATGCGATATCCAGGATCACTTGTAATTGAGCGTTGATCCAAAAATATAACTATACGGCATCAACACAAGTTTATTGTCAAAGAGACGAGCATTTCCTCGCTTACGAGGACTTTAGAAAAGTCATCACAGTCCCCCAGTTTTCCTCAATTAATTCGGGATCAACATAACAAGTTGCCGTCGTGAAGGTCTCGAGTCTTGAGGAGGCTGCGGACGTTATTGGACGAACGGGAAAATGACGACCTATCAAGGGACAAGTGCGTCTTTTTTCGCACTTCTGTTTTAGATTATTGTAATGTGCTTAATAAGAATCCTTCTTACTAATATTATGAAGACAAAAGTTTGTCTGTATATGTGTATGTTTGTTACTTCTTCACGGGCAAACGTCTATACTGATTTCGATGATATTTGGTATGAAGATAGATTAGATTCTGGCATAACACATATGTTACTTTTATCTCGGGAAAAGTATAGTTCCTGTGGGATAATTGATGTAGCGGGAAAACCGTAATCCACGCGGGTCAAACCGTGGGGCGCAGCAAGTAAAAATATATATTGCTAGAAAGATCTCTCATCATATTTATGTCATTATCAGTTATAGTTTGAATTGCCTTAACGTGTCGAAGAAACCAATAGAAATAAGTGTTTAACAGTCGAAAAATTTGACTTTATAATTATCTCTTTGTATCTCGTATTTAAGAAGAACCGATGGCCGTTGGGGTCGAAAGGTTCTCGAGTGGAGACCACGGACTGGCAAGCGCAGCATAAGACGGCCACCGACCAGGTGGACAGACAACCTGACTAAGAACACAGGAAAGGGCTGAATGCGGGCCGTTTCCAACCGGTCCTTGTAGAAATCAATTTGGGAGGCATATGTCCAGTAGTGGACATCCTATGGCTGAGATGATGATGTCATATTTGGCGTTATTTAAATATGCTTTAGGTGAAATAAACAATATATGTGTTTTCATTATTTAATCAGGTTTGATGAAAGTTCCTTATTGGACCATAAAACTCACAGTTATGTGCTTTGGAATTAATCAGCATTTTTTCCTTGTATGACTTTACGTTCTTTTACACATGTTACAGTAACGCCAAATTAGATTGCGAAAATCACGTATACAGGTTTTATTAAACGTAAATTGAGCGAAAAACCTTTTGAGGGTAGCTGGCAGTAGCTGAATGCGGGAGATCAAGCTTATTTTTAGCGTACAATACACAGGCATGCCCAGCAGTTGACTACAATAAGCCGGTGATTATAATGTTGATAAAAAGCATGTTTATGATAACAATTTACTATCATTACAGTAAAATTTAGGAACAAAATGTGAACAAGAAATGTAGGTAATGTTTGGTATTTAGGCATTGAAGTAAAAAGTTGAATCGGGATTACTCTGGATTTAATAAGGAACTTGAGCGAACTTACAACCGATAAGTCTGACACCATTGGTAGAGAGTGCGAGCGAGCGAACGTCACAAGTGGAAGAAGCGGCTGTCACAAACTGACGTTTGACACTGACATAGTTATACCTCTATTTAAGGTCTATATTCATGTATCCTCATATATAAGGATTACTATTCACATGTTTTAACATTATTTACCCCCATTTGATCGCATTTTAGTAATTATCGCAAATAAGTTGCAAATTGCGCTTATCTTTTAGAAACTAACTTCTTTTCGTACACGACGACGTCAAATGGAAAGCATAGAGTATGATGAAGTTTTATTAAATAAATATTTTCTAATATTAATGATGGTGACAGTCCAAGGTAATACCCCTGTTTTCTGTGTTATATTAGTTGCGAAATCGTTTTGAACCTTTGACCGCCTAAGTCGTAACTTAATGTTTTCTCACTACCCTCAATGAGTCCTTCTTCAAAAGCAATTAAACCAGCGATATCACGTAAAAGATGCAAATCTTTCCCTCGTTACTGAATAGTGGTGATATAATTTAAATTGAGCGCGTGATTTCATTTCTACTTTGAGTGAGTTTCATCACTTTTATAATTTTTCACCAAGATGAATCCAGTTAAAATGTGTTTTATAATTATTTTAATACTAAGGTCGTAGACCTATAATTATCGTTAATATCTCCGTTGCAACGTATAAAGCTTTTATCTTTAGTTAACACGGGCGCCGATGAAAGTCACTGACTTTAGGTTCTATTAGAAGTCGATAGTTTGGCATGGTTAAAACAAAAAGATAGAAACTATATAAAAAATAATTAACTATTATTAATCTGTAAAATTTCATGAATTAATCAAGAATTTCATCAGTTTGTAAGTTACCCTAAAACCACAAACTATAATATAATGCTAACGAATCCTAAAACTAAGCTTTTCTCTTTAGATTACCGCAAATGATAACATTATATTCCATTCAATGCATAGATTTTGTGCATAGAAGCATTCAGTAGTAAAAATGCCACAGCGCACACCTATCCCACTAGGTAGCGTCTCGCATCCAGCGTTGCCAGAATGTTACTTTAGTAACATTTTATGTAATTTTTCACCCTTTTATATTACCTCCATGTTACACGACGAATGTTACTTTTACGTTACTTATAAGACCACGATTGAAGCCACTAAATTCTAACAAAAAATATCGTGAAAATCTGTCCTTTCGATTGAAGGTCATTTCGTAGGTGGAGTTTTATCTTATAATAAAATAAGATTAAGATTTGAGAAGAAATTGTTTAGTGATCTCAAAGGAAGCTCAAGGAAGTGGTCTACAAGGAAACGTTTATGAATTCTAGTTTATAGTGCCGGTTTTTTTTTGCATAAAATAAAAATGTTACTTTTTGAGCGGTCTCATGTTACTTTTCATTATCTACCACTGGCAACACTGCACATAAGTTTAGCTTGTAAAAGTCGAATGGCTCACAGTGATTCGCGACGCTCAGTTTGTACCACTTCCCGTCTGAGTAAGATACGTGTAAGGAAATTGGAAAAGTTTCTCTTGCAAGAAAATTATAATGTCTATTTTCTTTCGCCGTTAGTATTTGAACAGAGGAGAGAATAATTTTCTCACTGGACTGTAATGAGATGACAATGCGCGGTGGGTTCTTAAATATCCTGTTAATATATTACTTAAATATCTAACGTTTTTCTTATCTTCACTGCTTATTTTTCTTGCTCTTCATTTTTCCATTTTTATATATTATTGTTGGAGATTTCAAATATTAGGACTGCAGTAGGTGTTCGAATCGGTGCCGTGGTGGTACCGGCCTAGAATAGTACTCCCCCATCTCTTCCCGCGGGTGCCGTAAGAGTCGGCTTAGGTATCACGTACCAGAAGGTGGGCAGCAGCGCCTTCTGAGGATTGGAAATCATACTGCGCTAGCCAACCCGCCTGCCTATCGTGGCGAGTATTGGCAAATCCCCCCTTTATGGGGGAGGCATATGTCCAGCAGTGGACGCACATGGCTGAGAGAAGAAGAAGGTGTTCGAAAATTTCTTTATATTATTTATTGGTCTAGCATTTAATCACTATTTCACTAGAAGGCCACTGATGATCTAGTTGAAGGAAGAAAAAAATAAACATTAAATGTACTCTAGTTCTCCAGCACAGCTGCCTGAACAAATTTTTTTAAATTTGCGGGTAGGTACTGGCAAGTACCGACCAAGTGGACAGACGACCTGACTAAGATCGCAGGCAAGGGCGAATGCGGGCCGCTTTGAACCGGTCCTTGTGGAAATCGATGGGGGAGGCTTATGTCCAGCAATGGACGTCTTATGGCTGAGATGATGATGATGATTGGCAAGTACCCTAACACCATATAAAAACAAAAAAGTATACATTTCAACTCATGACGTATTTAGTCATATTCAGTATTGCACGTGTTATACAAAATATTACTTTAACTTACTTGCAAATAAAATTAAAAATAATGGTTTTAAAATAAGATAATTTCATTTCGAATAAAAGACGCACCGATTTCACCGTTGAATTGGCAATAAAATGTGTTCGGACGCAGTGAGTTTATTACTACCGTGAATAATTTACCGGCGACCTCGCCCCGGATCCGGAAGCTGTGACACGTCACTGCACCGCTCTGGTGTGAAACGTAAAATAACCAGAGATCCATTTTCAAAAGCGAAAAATCTTTATAAACCGACAAATATAATAAAATTTCGTGTCTAATATACTTTGTCATCAGTCGAGTCTAGTAAGGTTTATGAAACACTAGTAGCACCCCGCCGTTTCCCCCGCGTGGATTACGGTTTTTCCGCTACCTCAATTATCCCACAGAACTATACTTATTCCAGGATCTAACCTATCTCCATACCTGTTTTCATCGAAATCGGTACAGCCGTTTGAGCGTGAAGGATGAATAATTATGTTTTTGAATTATTTGCTTATCACGGAATACTATTCACAGGAACAGCAAATATTTTCGGGATGAAAAGGAGCCTATGTGTTATTCTAGAGTGTAAACTGAAAAAAAAAAAAAATATCCAAATCGGAGCAGCAGCTTGAGTGTGAAGGAGTAACAATCATACACACATATCACTGAGACTTTAAAACGCCGAATCCGGGTTTGAATTCCGGTTAATTGGGGAAAACATATCTGTATTGAGCATATACGTTTATTCTCGGGTCTTGGATGTTTGTGTATTGTGATTGTGTGTGTCTATGCCTCCCACGACACAGGGAATCCTAGTGAAAGGTTCCTACGGAAACGCTTAATACGTTTGTTTTTTTGTATATTCTTAAAACATTAACGTTTTTTTTTTTGGAAAACTAACTTCTAGAATTTCAATATTCTTGCCTTAATGGTTAAATTGTTCAACTGAAAATTATACACGTAAAAAATAAGTATTATAAAAAAACTACATCGATGTCTAAAAGCCATTGAATCAATTTCTATGAAAATATCTTTAAAAAGTAATACATTTCTATCAATACTTTTCGAAAGTCAGCACCAGTTCGAAACAAAATTAATTGAATGAAAGGTTGGAACAGTCGGAATAGGCAACCAATCAAGCTTTGAACGTTTGTAAGCCACTGTTATTGTTTTCTATCTAAATGCTTAACTTTATTTGAACTTCAGTGTAAAACAGTAGCAAATATCCTAGCCTACTTCCTACTCATATATAGTACTATAACGGCGAAAGTTTGTGTGTATGTTTGTTACTTCTTCACGCTCAAATGGCTGGACAGCTTTTGGATGAACTTTGGTAAGTAGATACTTCAGGTCCCGGAATAACACATAGGCTTTAATTATCACCACGCGGGTAAAACCGCGGGGCGCAACTAGTAATATTATGAATGCGAAAGTTTGTGTGTGTCTGTTAGTATATTTGTTGCAACCCAACGCTAAAACGGCTGAAGGTGCTTCAACTTTCTAATAAACGTATTTTTACATCTATGTGAAAAGAAATTATATCTTCACACTGGTTAAACCGTGGTTGGTTTTGGTATTGGTCTTTATTTACGGCAAATTACATTTCATTGAAGAAAAGTAGAATAATAGAAAAAATAATACCAAATTTTCAATTCATTGTCATCCTCATATCATTTCAAATAAATAGAAAAACGAAGTTTGTATTAAAATCGAACCACCTTAAAGGATTAACATAAAAAGCTTAGAGATTCCTTAAGCCCTGGAATAACACGTCATATGATCATCATCTCAGCCGTAGATTATGCACTGCTGGATATAGGCCTCCCCATGTCTTTTTAGGGGCGGTATGCCAATGCTCGCCCCGCTTGGCAAGCGAGTTTGCAAGCGCAATATGTTCGTTTTTGCCCGCTGAAGGCGCTGCTGCCCACCTTCTGGTACGTGATCCCTTAGTCGCTCCTCTTACTGCACCCACGGGAAGAGATAGAGTAGGCCGGTACCCCACGACAACGATCGTTAGCATGATATCTAAAGGAGAGTAAATTAGGCTGGTTTTCCGGCTGAATCAGTAAAAAACCCTAATCGCCGCAATTGGGTTGGAGACATTGGGGCCTTGGGAACCGAGCGTGCACCGTGTAATAAAAATACTATTAGAGCGTCTACTCGAAATAACACGTGATCAAATTGCGGGCCTACATATATCTTACACAAATAAAAAGCATTGCGATTCAGCGTGGCAAGGAACTTTGCCTACTGACAGCGGATTGTTATAGTAAAATGGAGAATGTATATAAATTTGTATGGTATATAGGTTTTTTTACATCCACACTAGGTCATCAGGTCCCAAATTAGGCAGAGTACTATGGTAACCTGCTGACTGATACATACTTATATACATATACACAACCAGACACAGGTCAAACAGACATAGTCATTAACACAAATATTTCACCTGTTCGGGAATCGAACCCGGTACCAGCGGCTCAGAATGCAGACTGCTACCAACTGCAGCAACCGGATATTCTTTAGTATGTTTTTAGTTACATAAGTTGCATTAATGTACTGTTATTAAATTATTATTGGTTATATACTAGTAAAATATATGCAAAGAAAGGAAAGATTGTATATACTTAATGATTCTACTTATTTTTTTTATAAATTATTCGATGCATTGCAATTTACAACAACTTGTTGCAAGTTGCTCCGAGTATTGTAACAAAATGTTTGTATAACCGAGTCAATAACTAAATTGTTTGATTCGATTTTGTTCACAGCGAGTTAGGCGTTAAACTATTCGTGTTTCTCTAATTGGATTTCGAGTTCGTGATTTTATAACTGATTAACGCTACTGAATAATTCAGTAATTAACTTCAATAAGTGATATTTCGGCTTATTGAGAGAAGATGGGAACATGTCTAGAGAACATTTACCGTTTCCTTGGGAAACTAACTAAGGAGAAAACCATAGACCACGGGGTGCTGGTGGTATTTCAATATTATTGCCTTAATACCTACTACTATTTCAATTTTTAAACTGAAATGAACGAAACGTATTCTAACAACAATCAATGTCGCCGGCGTTGGGTCTGATCGTGCCATCCTTGTCTGTTCAACAGTGTTTGTTTTCGCTGTGTTCCAAAATAATTGAATGTATATGTAATAAAGTAATCAGGGCACTACAGCTGATGCGTACACATTAGAACTATTTCCTTTTAAGCTATTTTGTATCATTAAGTACATTTTTGTATTTTTTATTTTGATTTTTTATTATTATTGTTACTTAGAGTTTGTTTGCAGTAAGTTTCCGAATATTACCGACCACTGTACACTAACGTTCGAGAGGAAGCAGCGAACTTCATAACACAGGTTATTCCTAGCTTGAAGTTTCGATGTGACCTAATTAATGTTACGTGCATTGCTTAGGTATTATTATTAATTAAATACCTTTGTTACTAAGAAACTTAATCGTTTAAGTTTATTGTAAATAAATAAATAAATGAATTAAAAAAAAAAAATTGAACTGAATCAACACACGTTAAAATTACATGTTATTAAAGAAATATCGATGTCTTACCAGCCATTGAGTCAATTTCAATGAAAACATCTTAAATAAGTAATACATTTTTAAGACTTTTCGAAAGTCGGCACCAGCTTGAAACAAAATTAATCGACAAAATAGGCGTTAAACTATTCGTGTTTCTCTAGTTCGATTTCGAGTTCGTGATTTTATAACTGATTAACGCTACTGAATAATTCAGTAATTAACTTCAATAAGTGATATTTCGGCTTATTGAGAGAAGATGGGAACATGGGAAGATATTTCATTCAAATGTTTGATAGAAAAAAATCAGCTACTATAGCTGATTATTTCCATCAAAATTTTGTCTCTTCGAGTATTTGATCATTATATATTATTTTTATATTGTTTTCTTTGTCCCGTTGGCTAAAATGCATGAACCCCGTCTTATCTAAATTTATTTTTAAATAATTATTTTCTAACCACTGTAATATAGATATCATTGCTTGGTAAATGTCATTTCTATATGTCTCTTTATTGCTACATGTAATTGTTCCAGTGCTATCATCTGCATGTTGTATATGTTTTAAGTTAGAAAAATCCGCATCTTGCCTTGCATTAGTCAAAAATATATTTCTAGTGCCGACAGATCCTTGATTCTTATTGCATTTCGTGTATAAGAAACAAAGATACATTTCAAGGTTATACTGCCAATCTGGTTTATTACATCTCTTGAGAGTGTTTTCTACGGAATGTTATGTATACTCACTACATAAATTCGATTTGCGAAGTGAAGTTACTTTTTATTTTTTTTCTTGTAATGTAATAAATGAAATAGTATTGTCCAGCAGTAGCGCCAAAGTTTGTGCACTTTTTACTAAACTTTTACATTTTAGTAAGTGCTAAAGTTTATGGGTGTATCAGTTTGTGTACGAGTAGTTACGTATACTTCTGCGAGTAGAAATGGATTGAAGGGTTTGGGCTCACGGATGTTTACAGGCGGACAGGGTGGGACAAATCTGAATGCTTGTTGATCTAGAATATTATACAAAAATTTACTATACAGGTGACCTACAAGCTCAAAAAAAATTTGTAATTACATTTGTATACTTTTTAATTGTATTTTTTCTGGTGTAAGACAGTTCAAACGCATTGGCCGTTATACTAGAACTAAAAAGTTTATATAAAGGAATAAAACATTATTTTTTCGCTAATAAGTTATACAATGAAATTCTGTTTGGTCAGATTTAACCTTTATAAACTGTTCTCATAAGTAATATTTTTTAAACTTTATTAAACACGTAAGACTTTCAACAAAATAAGCTGAAAACCTCAAAATTGTCCATTTAGCAAATAAAAAAGTCTTTATCCTTCAAGCTTCAATATGGCAGTTTAAAGTTGATATGGTGGTTGTATTGTACCCTGGATAATGTAACGTGCTATTTTAAAACATAAAAATGCGTTAGCATTTTTTTAAGTATTCTTAGTCCTAATAGTAGCGACAATTAAGGATAAGTGCTATATAGAAATAAAGAAAATTAACTAAAATTAGGCTAACTATCTATCTGAATATCCGAAAAAAATCGCGATGAACGATAAGGCTGCTTGTTGTAATTTGACTATTTATTTTATAATTCTTTATGCCTTCTGGGAACAGGGTGCAACAAAGTACCTTTGTGCGTATTGTAGAATATAAAATCGTATCGTAGCAAAAGTTATCTTACAATAATTTCATCGCTGATAATATTATCATTTACAAAAAAAGTGTTCACACTTTTCTAAAATAGACAAGCATTAACCTCGTGCGACAATAGAAGTGCAATAAAGCTCTGGACGTCACAGATACATGACATCAGATGCTTAAGCCCGCCATTTATGTACATACATGCTACCCAAACAGCCTTGAGATATTGTCCTGTCTAGGGAACCCAGTCACGTCTGACACCATTGACGCTTGACAAGTGACATCACGCCTCAAGTATTAACTCAACTTAATTAAAACATAGTAATAATAACGTTCATTTAGATGCTCTTGGACAGAACTCGTATATAATGCACATGGTAACGAGTTTAGTAGACATAATGCCTTGCAGTAATTCATCTGGACAAGTTAGGGTCATAATGGCTACGTAAGAAGACAGAAAATCAGGAAATAATGTATCATGAAGTTGAGTTTCAAATTTGCTATCTATTTAAAGAAAGCTCATTATTACTCAATTATAATAATAATTAAACTCAATCAATTATAACATGCGATTTTCTTTGATTGATTGTACTGTAACTGTAGATTGTATGGAAGTCTCGTAATTACGCTTGTGAACCTTCCTGAAGTGAATTTATGTTCTAAGCTAAGTGGAGCAACGGTTTATAGAGTCATCTGTCATTGGCACGGCCTGTGACAAGTGACAAGGATGGTGTTTCGTAGTCGTGGATTCATGTACTCTTCATTAAAATGTTTCAAGTTTCAAATGTTTCAAATGTTTGATGGAAATAATCAGCTATAGTAGCTGATTTTTTTCCATCAAACATTTGAATGAAATATCTTCCCATGTTCCCATCTTCTCTCAATAAGCCGAAATATCACTTATAGAAATTAATTACTGAATTATTCAGTAGCGTTAATCAGTTATGAAATCACGAACTCGAAATCCAACTAGAGAAACTATTTTGTCGATTAATTTTGTTTCAAGCTGGTGCCGACTTTCGAAAAGTCTTAATATAAATGTATTACTTATTTAAGATGTTTTCATTGAAATTGACTCAATGGCTGGTTAGACATCGATATTTCTTTAGTAATAGAGTCAGTTTAAATGTGTGACTTCGGTTGTTTATTAGGCAACTGTGACTCCCGGTTGTTTTTTTAGGATAACGGTCCTTAGACCAAGTTGCATAAGGTCAAGGGTCTTAAGGATTCCACGATTAGCGTGGCTTTTAGTCTATTACGCAACTGTCTAGCCACCACTCGTCTCATAATTTGAGGTTATGATGAGAGCACGCTGAGCGCTCATCATGGCGTCCTTTACGGCGCCTATTAGCCTTAACCTTTGAAGATCAAAACTGCCCACGAATCCGCTAATTATTACTATAAGGACGGAAAGAAATATATTAAATGTCGCCTGGAAAATAGTAACCTTAAAAAGGTACATTGTTACATTATTCGAATTATTTTTACATAAGTTTTAATTTTGAAATCAATATAGATTAATAGTTTTTTTTATTAAATCAATAAATATTGCATGTTAGAATGAACATAGCTGTTGATACCCCTATTAAACATATTTAAGAACTGAATCTAATACAGCTAACAATAAAAAAAATTGAATCTGAATTACTTTCACATGATTAAATACATTGTTTGTTATATAGATAGCGTTTTTTAATGTTGAATATATATATAGATAAAAGATTAATAAGTAGCATAATTTTGTTTTCGTTCGTTCATGTTTAGTTGTTTATGAGTAGAATCCTTTTAAAATTCCCAATTGGCTCTATTTTGGCTTCTTTCTTTTAACAGAATCTTATGCGTCTTAACGCATACGATTCTCATAAAGAATTACAGGTGACAAAACAATTGACGATCGTGATACTGACTGCTTGTAAGTTTGACGCTTAATGAGTATAAGTGTTTCGAAACTATATACTCCTTTGTTTGAAAGGATGGTCCGAGTCCGAGCCCGTATTTTAAGCTTCAAATAACCTTGCATCAGATATACAAGATTCTTATAACAGTAACTCTGGTTTCCTTTGCATAAAATTCAAATATGTTATATCTACATACTATATTTTATGTGATAGAATTCATTACATCGTAGATCTATTTGGTTATACTATATGCATGTTATATGCTAACGAGAAAGAACGTGTGTGTCTTTCATAAACAAGGTATATCTATATTTACTATACTAAAACTATATATGTATATATTTGTATTATACTGTATTATACTATATATTTGTTACCTTGAAAGGAGCAGACACCCACGATACAAGAACTTTTCTTAGTGTGGGTTCTGTATGTCATTTCTTATAGTGACATATAAGAGTCACATATAGTGACTTCTTACAAGTAACATAAGCAAATTTGAACATTATTTCTTGTGTATGTTTTTAAAGCGACCCTTGTATTATTTTGAATCAATAAACTTTTGTATTGGTATTTGTATAGGTATAGGCCAAAAAGTTGAGCAGAGTCAGGGACTAGTACTACGACTACTACTAGGAATAACCCAACAGCTCAAGAATCAAGTATAATAATATATTTATGGCTTTCTGTTGTCATCTTATAACTCAAAAACTCAATAAATTAAATACATAATACATGCGTATATATATATACGCATATATATATATACATATGTTTCAATGGGACGTCAGGAAACCAGAAGTGTAATATCTTCTAATTCCAGAACTGAGTATATGGCATCGTTTTCACAGTATGTAGTGTAGTTATATTATTTTAGATATCATGTGAAGTAAAATTAATGTTAACAGTATGGTAGGAATTTGAGAAATACAGTATTGTCAACTAAATTACGGTGCTAAATCTAGATCATACAGTATAAGTAGATATAATCAATGTTTTTTTTTATTCATAAGGTGACGAAACATGCACAAAGCCCATAGGATGTTAAGTGGCAACGTCAGATAACAGATACAATTCTTAAAGAACGACACTGCGCCCGCCACCCTGAGACATAAAGTTGATTAGTCTCATGTGCCTGTAATTTCATCGGAAACCTGACCCAAACCGGATCAAACCGGAACACAATAATGCAAACACGACTGCCTTACGATAGAAATAGATATGGTGGCATATTACCCCGGGTGAACTCTCACATAGAGTGCTTCTGCTATTATAAGCCGGAAGTATGAATTGCTTTTTGTAGGAACAGTTTTAAACTATTTACTATTTTGTTGAAGCCAAAAATAAGTTTTGTTAAAATATTTTTGTTTGATCAGTAATTTGATCTTCATAAACTTGAAATCACTTTTATTAGTCAATTTGACAAAAATAAAGAAATGTTGTATAAGATATGTTATCAATAACTAACGTATCCCGAGTATTAAACTAAAAATGTACAAAGTAATTTAGTTTTTATATACCGAAATATACCAACACTAAAAAGAAGCTTCATTGTGTCGAACAAAGATAGAACGAATGGAATTCTTTTCTTTTTTCAAAACGAAGCAGATTTAGCTTCAATCCGGTAATCGATAAACACTCGAATCTCTTCTCGGGGAACATCTGGAGAGAAAATATTCAGTAATGGAATTTCCCAAAAGCGCAAAATACACATACATTATGTAAACAGAACTTGTGATAAGTGACAAATATATTTACGTACGCCGTGTCATACGTATGTGAGGACAACTTTTTAAGTGGCTTTCGGGAGAGCATTTTTCGAAGGACCAATAGTAAAATGCTCTTAGCATGTAAAACTCTTGAGTGAATCGGATCTAGAAGATATTCGAGAGAGCCTCGAGAGAGTAAAGGGGTGTATGTATGTGATAAGGGAATTTGCATATCTCTTAAGAAATGGGCAAAAGTAACAAACATTCGCGCAATGCCAGAAGGTAGCCATAGTTTAAGAAGTTTCTTCCTGTAAAACTGTAAACAGTTCGTACGATTGTAAGTAGTATTTGATGCTTACTTTTTCTACACTTTTTAAAGTATATATTGCACCAGAACTTGATTGAGTGATTGAGTAAAAAACATCCATCCATCCAAACTTTCAGACTTATAATATTAGTGCGACACGTACAATTAACATGTTGACGTTTTTTTTTGAAACCATGAAATCTTTCCTCGTTTTATTATAGGCGTTTTGATAACCGAACTCATTAATACTTTTCACAAAACGACTTTATCAAATAAAACTACCAACAAACCAAAAGGTTCCTTATTCGAAACACATTTAAGTTTAATTTTCAACGGTGGTCTACTCTCCCTCCGTCTAACGAATTCGATGACGTCATTATTTGACGATCTGACAATCTTACGATCCGACGCAAGTTTTACATTTTTTTTCCCTATATAGAAGTTTACAACGCCGCTAAAGAAGTTTGCACTTCAAAAACACTAAATCGCCATTTGCAGCGAAAACCTCCGATGAATTCACATCCTCTTGCTCTTTTCTGATTTCACTGTAAAAGGTTCAATTGTTCAGATGCGTATTGCAATGGAACGTCGACAGGACGCGGGTCGGAACGTCATTACGGGGTGACCCGATCTATTGTGTTATAAGCCAGCTGCGTTAGAAGGACGTGTGACTTCGTACCGTGACAAACAGTTTGGTGGGTGGACATTTTATTGCTATGCTAAAAACTGTTTGCAACAAAAACTCTATTGATTGTACCTTAACTTTTGCTTTTTTCAGACCAAAAATCCATCGTGACCTAAGAATGGATGTCGTTGTCGATATAATCAAGAAGTATGCAAGAAGCTCATGAACGAAGACTTCATCACAATGAGAATGTCGAAACTATCCAGCTCCTCGACAACACGGACATAGTAAGAAGACTTATACGGAAAAAACCTTTTGAGTTAGTGTAGTGAAGTGTCAGTGAATAGCTAAGTTAGTGCTATCTTAAAGAACACAAGAACAAGGTGTCTTCCACTTAATAGAGACAATAAGATAGGTGTTAATAGACACATTCTTAATGGTACTCGTTTTAGCAAATTAAGTCAAAACCAAATTACTCATTAGCCTTTAGGCTAGATCGTAATTGAATGATGTACATGTATAAAAATGTACATCATTAAGATAAAAAAAAAGTCCAAATATAAAAAGGTAAAATTGGTCGGATGCGGACTGCATTTGGACGGAATGCGGTAAAAATTACAGCTGTTTTTCAAAATAAGAAGCAAGTGTGAAGTAGATGATACTTTCATACGGGGCATTTCTATGGTGGGCAATTTTTTATTCGACACCTCAATTGACTTAAAACAAAGCAACTTGTTATCTGCCAACTGAATGAAGATGTATATTTCTATACACATGTGATTTTGATTGAACGTTTTAATTTGAAGTTACCAACCTGCTGCGCTCTGCAAGAGAGAACTCTTCAAATATCAACACAAACACGAAAAGTTGTATGTATATTTAAAAGAAGTACCTATGTACATTTGTAAAAAAAATATCTCTTATTAAACTTTTGTAAACTGATTACAGGGAGAGACTGGGAGTAAGTATTCTGGGCGTTGACATTTTTGCTAACGTGGAGTTCCACGAGCATATGGTATACAAAACCAAGCTCGCATTCAAAAAACTTGATATGCTTAACAAAGCGAAGCGGTATTTCACACCAAGGCAAAGACTATACAAATTATACTACAATTACCATACAAATCGCAAGTCCAGCTTCGGAGTACTGCTCTCATCTTTAGAACGGTGCACCTAAGTATCAGCTTCAGCCTCTGGATCATCTCAGCAGCGTAGAGCAATTAGATTTTTTTTTCCACACACTCACATCCTCGCACTAGAATACCCTGCGTCGCGGAAGGCATAGACACACACAATCACAATACACAAACATTCAAGATCCGAGAACAAACATCTTTACTCATCACAGAAATGTTTGCCCCGGCCGGGATTCAAACCCGGGGTCAAGGTTCAAAAGTCAGTGTCGCTGATCACTGAGCCACGACAACCGAAGACAGAGAATTGTCAACAACCTCAAACTCACCGAAGATCTAGAGCCACTCAGTATGCTCAGAGACATTGGGTCTCTTTATATTTTCTACCGACCGATCAGGTGGACAGACGACCTGACTAAGATCGCAGGCAAGGGATGCGGGCCGCTTCCAACTGGTCCTTGTGAAAATCAATGGGGGAGGCCTATGTTCAGCAGTGGACATCCTATGACTGTGATAATGATGATGATCATATTTCTACCGTATTATACAACTGAAGAATCCTTCAACCTTGTTCCAGCATCAAGACCACCGTACTAGCCGAAATCGCTTAAAAGTTCATCCACATATAATTGACACATGGGGTTCACACACTGTGCGATTCAACCGATCGTTTTTGCCATAGACCTGCAAAATATAGAACAAGCTTCCTCCCTCGGTATTCCCGAGTAGCTACAACATAGGATGCTTCAAAAGGAGGTAACAGAGTCTTAAAAAGGTTTAGCAACGTATCTTAATACCCCCAGTGTTACAGATATCCATAGGCAAAGGTGATTTCTTCCCATCAAGCGACCCGTCTGCTTGTTTGACACCTATCTCATAAAAATATGTCTTGGCAGTTTGATTAAATGTTTCCGTACAAAAAGTTATTATGTAATGTTATATCTCCAAAATCTTGCCAACGATTTCTGAATCTCACGAGATGACAATACACGAAGAAGGGTCGAAATCCTTAAACAGACAATTTGTATTCAGGCAAGTTTTATTTTGGCATGATTCGGCCTACCGAGACTATAATAACTCAGCTAAATGACTCGATATCGGGAACATTTCGTTGGTTCGACAATTTACACGACCCAAAGACGTGACGTCGTCAAATATTTGGTTATGTTAGCACTTGCCTATCTTTATACTTATGTAAGGCGAAATATTTTTTTATTTATTTATTAACATCACACAAGGTCTTCAGGTCCCAAACTAGGCAGAGCCTGTGCTATAGTAACCTGATGACTGATATATAATACTTATATACATAATACACCCAGTAACAGGTCAAACAAACATGTTCATGCACACAAATGTTTGATCTGTCCGGGAATCGAACCCGGGACCTGCGGCTCAGAAGGCAGGGTGCTACCAACTGCGCCAACCGGCCAGACAATAAATTTAAAACAACGCTCAAATATAATTCAAATGTGGAACGTGATACAGTTTTTGTTTTGTCCTTAAAATTAATACGTTCTGTTTTTTAATAAGAGAATAATCAGAGTGCCTAACGCATCGAAAGTACCAGTATTATTGCTGAGGTCGATAGGGTCACCTAGGTAGTGATTCTTTTATTCAACGAAACTAAAATTCTGGAGAAAAGTACTAGTGTACTAGTGTAGTTTACGATAAAGTCCAAATTAGTATGACATTTTTTAATAACAACACTACAATTAGATCGTTCTATTAAAATTGCGGGTAATTTTAGGTAAAAAAAATCGTGACTTGATGCCGACTAAAACTAACCGCATTGGGCCAATAACCTTTTATAAGCTACAGCTTTAAAAAGGTTGTTGGCCAAATGAGCTTAGTCAGTTAGATAAGCGCATTAACTCCCAATAAGAAGTGGAAATAGCAAGGATGAACCATACCAGTAGTATCGAATCTGCTAACCGCCGCCTTATTGAACCCCATTTTTAGATTTGTGTAATCGCTAATGGTAACCTACTGAAATACATTCAAGGATAACAAGATGCTTTGTGATTTTCAATAATAAGAATTAAAATAAAAAAAAGTCCTAAAAAAATTTTTGTACTAAAGCTACACATAAATATCTAGGACAACAAACCCTACCAGTAGTGTCAATTGGTAGCGATAAGTTGAATAGGTGGACGAGTCAAAGTTCATGTTGAGATAGGTACATCTGCCGAGGGGTGCGAGGTCAAGCCACCTCCTCGTGGTGCACCCCGGGCAACAGTGGACAGTGGGTCGCTGGCGAAGAGCTTGACGTGGGGGACGTCTCTCCACTTCTGCCCTATAGCGTTGATAGGTAGAAGTGGATATGAGGCAAGATGGCGTTCGAGTGGTGGGACCGCCATAGGGGGGGAAAGCCAGGAGTCCGGCGAGGGGCTCAGCGGACCTTCGGGTCGGAGGATGGCCGGCCTGCAAGGCCGGCGGCGCGGCAGGGAGGGTCAACTCGGCCACCCTGTCGGGCACGAGGTGGAGTGGCGACGTCGAGTCGCAGCGGACCTTCGGGTCGGTGGATGGCCGGCCTTCAAGGCTGGCGGCGCGGCAGGGAGGGTCAACCCGGCCACCCTGTCGGGCAAAACTGGGACGGCGGCAATATGCCGCAGCGGACCTTCGGGTCGGTGGATGGCCGGCCTTCAAGGCCGGCGGCGCGGCAGGGAGGGTCAACTCGGCCACCCTGTCGGGCAAAACTGGGACGGCGGCAATATGCCGCAGCGGACCTTCGGGTCGGTGGATGGCTGGCCTTCAAGGCCGGTGGCGCGGCAGGGAGGGTCAACTCGGCCACCCTGTCGGGCAAAACTGGGACGGCGGCAATATGCCGCAGCGGACCTTCGGGTCGAAGGATGGCGGGCCTGCAAGGCCTGCGATGCGCGGCAGGGAGGGTCAACTCGGCCACCCTGTCGGGCCCAATGCGTCTCCGAATCCTACGGTTCGGTGCCCGCCAAGAGGATGCATGGTCGGGGGGAACCCGGCCGCTAGGGCACCAAAAAAAGGGACCTCACCCTTAAAAGGAAACAACATGGATCATAAGGCGATTGTTAAAAATCCCCAGGTGGGTAAAGCCCACCCTTCGCGAGAAGGCAGCCCCATCGTATCTGGGGGGGGCAGCAACCGCCTCGTGGGCTCCGGCCGGAGCTCACGTACCAACGGACCTGGCTCAACGACAACGGAACTTGAACCTGCACAACACGACGACAACAGCAAGACCACGGACACCGATACGAGGAAGGAGAGAACTCCCTTAGTTCGCCTCTTTCGTTGCGACGAAAGCGCGGCTAAGGAGAGCCCCTCGGAGACCTCGGACTCCGAGGCAATGATCTGGGAGACGGTTTCGTCTCGCAGCAATGCGAGACGACTCCGTAAGCGCCAGAGAGGCGCCAATGAAGAAGAGGACCAGGGTGACTCCTCACCGTCACCCAAGGTCCCAACTGCGCAGCGTGGGAGAGGGCGCCTGCCCACCACCTCGAGGCACCCATCACCCCGAGCTGCGCAAGAGGAGAAACGGGCCGCCGCCGAGCAGTCGCTCGACGAAGAGCTCGAAAGGAGGGCCACCTTCCAGAAAGTGAAGGTGCGGATGCCGGATAATCCCCAACTGGGCAGCTGCGATGCCGCCCAGTTGGAGACCATGGTAATGGACTCGGTGGACACCGTTTTGACGGTGGCCACCAAGTCCAAGCGCTTGAAGGGCACGTGTGTCAAGGCCTTGAAGGACGCCGCTGCGACCATCAAGGCCTCGTTCCAGGAGGCACGTGCCCGCACTATTACGGAGGAGATGGCCCTCCTCGTCGAGGCGAACAAGCAGCTCTCGTCGGACCTCAAAGAGCTCCGACGTGAGCTGCAACAGCTGAAGGCGGCCCGAGCGCCTCCCGCCCCGACCCCTGCGGTGCCGGCTAGGACCTCGGCCCAATCCCCCCTCTCAGAGGAGGCCATGCGGCAGATCATGGTGACACTAGGCACCATGCTCAACGCGCGCTTAGAGGGCCTTGAGGAGAGGCTGCTGCCGGCCAGGACGGTCAGGCCCCCACTTGCCGCAGATCGGCGTAGGGAGGCCGAGTCGCGCCCGGCGGCGGCCACAAGCCGAAGCACTGCGCCCGCCCGCGCCCCAGCGAGGACCCCAGCCACCCAGACGCGTGGCTCACGGGGTGCCCCCACACCGGCGCCGCGCTTTGTCCCCGCCCCCGTTCCGGCTCCACCATCAGAGCCGTGGAATGTGGTGGCGAGGCGGGGTCGGGAAAGAGAGAGGCAGAAGGAAGCTCCTCCCCCTCCTGCTCGAGCACCTGCTCCTACCTCCAACTCGAGGGGGAAAAGGAAGAAGAAGGCGAAGAAGCCCGCTCCAACACCGAAGACCACCGGTGCGCGTACGGCTATTCTCCGCCCCCCGAAAACTGCAGCCGTAGTGATCTCGCTGCAATCAGGGGCGGCGGAGAAGGGCTTGACGTTCGCCAACGTTCTTGAGCGGGCTAAGGCCAGTATAAACCTTAAGGAGTTGGGGGTGCCGCCGTTGAAAATCCGAACGGCGGCCACCGGGGCCCGAATTCTGGAGATCGCCGGTCCAGAGAATGCCACCAAGGCAGACGCTCTGGCCGGAAGGCTCCAGGAGGTGTTCGGGAGCGAGGAGCAGGTACGAGTCACCAGGCCGGTCACCACCAGTGACCTGAGGGTCAATGGCCTGGATGACTCCATCACGCCGGAGGAGTTAGCAGAGGTGCTCGCGAAGGCGGGCGACTGCCCCACCCAGTCCGTCTCAGTCAGCTCGATTCGCCGCGGAGCCGGAGGGATGGGGACCGCCTTCGTGCGCTGTCCCACCGTGGCGGCCAAGAGGGTGATGGCCAGCGGGGGTCGTATTTTGGTGGGCTGGGTAGCGGCCCGGGTCGTCGTCCTAGACGCTCGACCCCGCCGCTGCTTCCGTTGCCTTACGCTGGGCCACATTGCGGCCCAGTGTAAGTCCGACGTTGACCGCAGCGATGAGTGCTATCGCTGCGGTCAAAAGGCCCACAAGGCCCGGGACTGCTCCGCCACTCCCCACTGCACCATTTGCGAAGCAGCTGGGAAGTCGGCGGACCACCTCTCTGGGGGCAAGGCTTGCGCCAAGCCCCCGGCCAAGTCAGGGGCCAGGAGAAGGGCCGCTGCGGCTGAGGCCAAGGCCAAGCCGCGGCCGCCTCCCCCCGACAAAGGGCCCGCGGCTCAAATGGAGGTGGGTTAATGGCATTAACCTTCCTCCAGGCGAACCTCAACCACTCCGCCCGGGCACAGGATTTATTCCTTCAATCCCTGGCGGAGCGGTTGATCAGCGTTGGAGTGATCGCCGAGCCGTACGCCGTCCCACCCCGGGTTGACTGGGTTGGGGACCTCGACGGCTTAGTGGCGATCACAACACAGTCGCCGGCCCACTCCCCCCCCCTCGAGGGTGGCCCGAGGGGCAGGGGATACGTGACGGCTTGTTTGGGCCAAGTCGTCATCGTAGGAGTGTATACCTCCGGCAACAGGCCGGTTCACGAGCTGGAGACTCTTCTCGGTGAGGTGGGGACCTTCATTGGTCAGACCCGCCCACGCCCCGTTGTCGTGCTCGGGGACTTCAATGCCAAATCCTTGGCGTGGGGGTCCCCGGCGACGGATCTTCGGGGCGACATGGTGTTGGAGTGGTCAACCGAGGTGGGTCTCTGTATCGTGAACCGAGGCAGGGAGAACACCTGTGTCCGTCAACAGGGTGGCTCGATCGTCGATCTGACGTTTGCCACCCCAGACCTCACCTGCCGCATTCGCGACTGGCAGGTGCTGGTGGACGCGGAGACGCTATCCGATCACCGGTACATCCGGTTTAGCGTCTCCCCGTCCCCGACGGACGCAGTGTCAGGAGGAGGAGGAGGAAGAGGAGGGAGCGAGATCGGCCCGCGGTGGGCCCTGAAGCGCCTCGATGCCGAACTACTGCTGGAGGCGATCCTCGTCGAAGCGTGGAGTGGCGCTCCTCAGGAACCGGAACCGGTAGACCCGGACGCGATGGCGGACAGGCTGTGTGAGGCGGTTACGCGTATCTGCGACGCCGCGATGCCGCGTTCGCGTGCCCCACAGCCCAGACGCCAGGTCTACTGGTGGTCGGAGGAGATCGCCGAACTTCGAAGACGCTGCGTGACGAGGAGACGCCAATACCAGCGGTATAGAAGGCGTAGGCGGCAAGAGACCGAAAACACCGAGTCTCTGTACGCCGCCTACAGGGAGGCTTCCAGGGCCCTACGCCTAGCGATAGGGGAGGCCAAGAAGCAGGCTTGGCAGCAACTGCTGGAAGGGCTTGAGCGCGATCCGTGGGGTCGACCGTACTTATGGGCGAGACAAAAGCTCCGCCCCTGCGGTCCCCCCACCACGGCCTCGCTCCAACCGGTGGTGCTGCAAAGAGTGGTCGAGGGATTGTTCCCCGGTGCGCCGGGGACCGACTTCACACCTCCCACTGCTGTGGCCGCCCTATCGGCCGATCTCGCCGAGGGAGAGGACGAGCCTGCCCCCATCTCCGAGGGAGAGCTAGGTGCTGCAGTGCTCAGGATGAGGGCCAAGAACACGGCGCCCGGGCCTGACGGCATACCGGGCCGCGTGTGGGCCCTCTCCTTGGAGCACCTGGGCACCGCCCTGAGAGGTGTCTTTGACAAGTGCCTCAGGGTTGGCAGATTTCCCAGACGGTGGAGAAGGGGCATCCTCGTCCTCATAAGGAAGGAGGGTCGTCCAGCGGACGAGCCCGTGGGGTATCGTCCCATCGTGCTACTTGATGAGGCCGGCAAGCTGTTCGAGAGAATAGTCGCTGCCCGCCTTGTCAAGCACCTCGAGACGACCGGACCGGACCTGGCGCCCAACCAGTTCGGTTTCCGGAGGGGTCGCTCGACGATCGACGCGATCTCGCGCGTCCGCGACCTCTCCGAGGAGGCGTGCTCCAGTGGAGGCGTGTTGTTGGCCACATCGTTGGACATCGCCAACGCATTCAACACGCTCCCGTGGAGCACGATACACGCGGGCCTGGGGCACCACAATGTGCCCAGGTACCTGCGGAGGCTCGTCGAGGACTATCTCTCCGATAGAGAGGTAGTCTACTCGACGACCCAAGGGGTGGGACGTAGCCCCATGACGCGCGGTGTTCCACAGGGGTCTGTCCTCGGACCACTCTTGTGGAACATTGGGTACGATTGGGTCCTCCGCTGCGGTAACCTTCGTGGAAGCGATGTAGTTTGCTACGCTGACGACACACTGGTGACCGCGCGGGGGCAGAGCTACAGGAGGGCAGTGATCCTGGCAACAGCCGCTGTCGCGACGGCCGTGTCCAGGATCCGGATGCTGGGCCTGGAGGTCGCGCTCCATAAGTCGGAGGCCATGTGTTTTCATGGACCCCGACGAGCGCCACCTGCAGGCTCCACCATAGTGGTGGGAGGTACCCCCATCCCTGTCCGGACAACGCTCAAGTACTTGGGTGTTGTCCTTGACGGGAGGTGGAAGTTCGGGGCGCACATGCGACGGCTGTCCCCGAAGATTGTGGCGACGGCCGGAGCACTGAGCCGCCTCCTCCCGAACATCGGTGGAGGAGAGGGGAGCTGCCGGCGGCTGTATACCGCGGTGGTAGGCTCCATGGCGCTCTATGGTGCCCCGATATGGGCGGGACAGCTCGATCGGCAGACAACCGCCCTGCTGATCGGAGCGCAACGAGTGATGGCGACGAGAGTGTGCAGGGGGTACCGCACACTCTCTCATGAGGTGGCATGCGCCCTCGCCGGGACGCTTCCGTGGGACCTTGAGGCTGAAGTCCTTGCCTCGGTCTACTGGCGTAGAGCCGAAGCGCGGGAGCGGGACGAGCGACTGGCGCCGAGGGAGGTGATGCTCTGGCGGGAGGAAGCCAGAGCATCCGCCATCACACAGTGGGAGGGAAGGCTCCTCGAAGAACCCACGCAGAGGGGGGATAGCGCTCGACGACTCCTCGAGGCTATCCGTCCCATACTCGGAGAGTGGGTTAACCGGAGGCATGGGAGGCTCTCCTATAGGCTGTCGCAGGTCCTCTCGGGGCATGGTTGCTTTGGGAGGTACCTGCACCGTTGTGCCAGGAGGGAAGTCTCCCCGGTCTGCCACCAGTGTGGGCACGCGGAAGACTCCGCCCAGCACGCACTGGAGGCTTGTCCGGAAGGAGCCGAGCCGCGCCGAGCTTTGGTCGCGGCTCTGGGAGGCACTGACCTCTCCTTGCCGGTCGTCTTAGCCAAGATGGTCGGTGATGAGAGGTCGTGGGAGGCGGTCGCCTCCTTCTGTGAAACGGTGATGTCACAGAGGGAGGCCGCGGAGCGGGAGAGAGAAAGGGATCCTCTCTCTCACCCGCTTCGGCGAGCGCGGACACGGAGGCGGGCTGATCGGACCCGCACTCCGTCTCCGCTGAGAGGGCCGGGGGTGCTAGATGCGGGGGCGTCTGGCACCCCCCAAGTATGAGCCCTCCGAGGTGGCGATGCCCTCCATGTGTTCCCGAGGGCATCGTGCACGAGGGGTGAGGGAGGAATCCCTCCCCGAGGTGGGCCCGTCGCAAGGCGGGCAGCGGCGTCGAAGGGGGCTGCGGATAGTGCGCGAGCGGGACCGTGCCCCCCGTCACTTGCCGACGACGAAGGAACACCCCGGGGTTTTAGTGGGTACACTCGCTACTCTGGCGGGGACTCCCACATAACCACCGTGCCTCCCCCGGCCGGTGGTATCCATAAAGGATTTCCCCGGGAAAAAAAAAAAAAAAAAAAAAAAGGTACATCTGCCGAAACTGCTAGTTTTGTAACGATGTGTGGGTTGGTGCCAAAGTCACGCTAAATTCTCGTTGACCGCGCTCAAAATTCTACTAACAACAGTGGCAGCAAACAGTCGCTGAAACGTCTTCAAATGGTTGTCTAAAAGCGATTAAGTGGATGTGGTATAACGGTGGATATGTATTTAATTCGGTAAATTGCACTATTTATATAAAATTTTAGGTATATTTAATAATTATAGTCGGGGTGGGTCAGCTAATTAAATAGAGTCTTTCTTCCGGTTGAAAGCTTTATATTTCTTAAAACACAAAAATGTAAAACTTAACACTCGCCGCCATTCTTATCATAGCTAGCGCGACTCTCCGTAGAATGCCTGTGATTGGTCGGCGCAATCCTACCGCGCGGCGCGTTCCTAATCACGGAACTAGAGTATGGGTGAATAACGCGCAGGCGGCTTGCCTCGACCAACACGTAAGGGACGCTCCCGCACCGATTCACCCGCTACATAATTCGTTTGTTTAGAAAGTACTGATAGCAAATATGATTTTATTTCTGTAGGGTAGCTAAGTATTTTAAATCTTTCGGCTTTTATATGGTAAATGCAAATTACAATTGCATACATATTCCCATATTTAGGCAAATGAGAGCTACTAAAGCGATACGTGTTTAATAAAAATATATGATCTAAATAATTACTCGTACTTTTGCGTCAAATGAGAGTACAAAAGTATATTATTATCATATTATTATCTAATTTTTAGCATCGAATATTTTTGTAAAGTACACGCAGAAATAATGTATTATATGAACTAAAATTATCTATCATCATCCGAAGAAGTAAAATATCATCTAATATTAATATAAAAAATAGCAAATTTTCATTTAAAATGACAGGAGAATTTACGATCATAAATCAGTCAAATTGTGTTTAGTGTTTTTAATTTTATAAGAAATCGTTGAATCGGTATCAAGTACAGCAAAAAGAGCATCCTATTTTACAAAATAACTATTTAAGTACTTTTATGCCAGTATTCCCGACTATTCAATCTGAGGTAGATATTACTTCTGAGCTATCGATGGAACTTTTTAATAAAGGCGTATCCATATCATAGTTGCTCCATGACTCACCAAGAAAGCTCAGCATAGAAGCGAAGCAGGATAATTAACAAAGTTCAGGATGCTTCGGCGAGTTAATTCTCTTATAGATTGCCGGTTAGCACAGTTGCTACACTCCCATTCTACATTTATTTATGTAACTATAGACACATTTACCGGAATTATAATGGCCTTTAACTGATACCGCGTAATGTACCACTTTTCCGTACACTTTCTTATTATGTGGGTACACTTCTCTTGATAGAACTAAGAGATATAAATTGTTTCATTGCCAAGAACTAATTTTGTAAATATCATTTTAATGTAAATTGTACGTAATTTTTTAAAGTATTGGTGTAATAATCCTAGCCGAAAAGCTCCAAAACAGTCATAATATTATGTTAAACAGTTGTCAAACGCAAACTTATAATATGTAAAAAAAAAAAAAAAGTTAAAATATTTGTGCAAATGGAGTACTACAATGCCGTGGGTATCTAGTAACATGGATAAAATTAATTATCTTTAATTACAATTATATCTAATTATGATTATAATTTTATAATTAAGGGCGTCGCTTGGAAACAAACCACAGTATTACGAGTTATATAAGAGGGCGTTTTGGAGCACACAGCTTAGCCAGACTTCCACGCCCGCGTGGCTGCCCGTTCCATGCATGGAACGTTTGACCACTATCTTACTTGATGGTCAGTGACGATGTGATCGATGATATTATCACACTAGACCTATAATGCTGCTGACTGCTGCCTGAACACACTATGTGTTTGGTGACAGCTTTTGATACTTGAGGGCTAGCCAGACGGGTACTCGAAAGTACTCTACCACCATGCTGGGAATTTAATAACGGTGTCACCTTCACCAGAAGCTCAAGCTGTTTTTGATGATCGAACCAGTGTCCGTCTGTTTGACAGCCGACGCTCCCCCCGCTGAGCTATCATCGCTTCACAACTTGCTTTCTCATGGAATAAATGCCCATTTAAATACGACGTAGGTACAACGGCTGTTAATTGTTTATTCATTCAATTAGGGGCTTCGTGGATTAATAATTCTGTAAATGGAATTAGTATTAGTACATTTTGCTCTTTGTTAATATTCCCACAGATGATTAATTAAATTTTGTTAGGTGTAACAAGGCTACAGACAAACCTTTTTAGATTATTTCTACTTGTTATTAGTGGATTATTTTTTCTTTAGATTTGCTATACTGTCAGGGCAGGAAGTTTTGTTTATAGAGTACTATTGTTTGCAGAATATAAATTATATACAGTTGATTTGTTTTCTGTGTAGTTGTTTTTTCATCATGTTTTATAGGTCATTTATTATTTTTAACTATAAACACATCAGACTGTACTAACTTTATTCAGAATAACGAGCAATTTTTGTAAATATGTCCAGACGAATATATATATTATAGACAACTACTATTACTCACGTGGTGATGAAAAACGGTGATCATGGTGATGATTAATATAAGCCTGTGTGTTAATCCAGGGCATAAGCAATCACCATTTCTAATTTGATCGAAATGGATGTAGCCGTTTGAGCGTGAAGAAGTAACACACATACACACAAACTTTCGCATTTATAATATTAGGAGGATATCAAGGCTTTTATCCCACTGTAGTGGAAGTATGAAAAACTAATTCGGAAAAGAGAATGAACATCATCCTAATGGTGCCATTCTGTTCAAAATAATTCTTATTTTAGTGCTGTTAAAAGGGGTTAAACAAATGAAAAACAAGAGTTATATTTATATCCCCAATGTGAATAGACACAAAGACTCCCCTAGACAGAATTGTACGGAATTTCAAAAACGATTTTAGGGTACGGAGAATCGTAAAACACTGTGACAAATGGAATAGGTTTTTAAAAGAATACCTTCGTTAAGTTCTTCAAAGGGATGAATTGAAAAAATAAGTCGATTGTTATATAAAATATCTTTTTTGTAGTTTGGTTCGGCAGTTCATTTATTTTAAAAATTGGCCAGCGGTACAAGATAAGTCATTTCTATTAACTACAAGGAAAGAGAAGGAAATGAAACTGTGTCTGAGGTGGTGTTTTTTAGTATAATATTATGATGCAAGTGAGTTAAGTCGATCATTACACTCGATGCTGTAGGTTGCAGTGGGAGCCGCAGGCGAGGGCGTAATGAGGCCGAAATAAACATATATTGTTTATAATATCGTTTAATTATTACATTGAGACTGCCTTGTTTACGGGCATATAACTTATAGTAACATACTAAGGGATAATTATATTACACACTAGTGTGTAATGTTGTTACACATGTGTGCGCTATAGCATATATATACGCAAGGCTCACTTTACGAGCAAGTGTATTAAAAATCAATTTACGGGTTTTTTTATTATTTACACGCACTAGGATTCCCTGTATCGCGGGAGGTATGAACACACACAATCACAATACACAAACATCCAAGACCCGGGATAAACATCTAAACTCATCGCGCAAATGTTTGCCCCTGCCGGGATTCGAACGCAGTGCCGGAGACACAGAATTCATGTCAATGACATTAACCACTGCGCCACGGCGCCCGTCCAATTCTTCTGTGTTCTATGGAAAATGTATAAGATCTGCCGTAATATTGTTAATATTTTTCAGGTATGCTAAACTTTCATCTCATTTCATAAGACAAGCCAGAGACTTCTGTCCTATAGTACATTTATATAACAAGTGAATAAAGAATTTCGAATTGAAATGGACGACTTCGAATTGTAAATAGCCAGCTGTGATGTTTATAACGAGCCATGGAAGTGGGTAGAAAGCTTTTATGAAATCGTCACGACTCATTTAAACTAATAAAACTGTAACAACCTGTGTCTGTACTCAGAAAATATTTTCGCGTAATACTGCCAAGGATACTTGGAATAAACAACAGAATAAAAAAATATATATGTTTGAGTTTCTATTAGTTTGTTTTTATAATTAAAAAACTGCTTTATTATATTAATATAATAATAACATAATTTGATAGTCGCCGTAGTGCAGTGGTCAGTGACATTGAGAGAGTCTGTGTATCCGGGACGCTGGGTTCGAATCCCGGCAGGGGCAATAAATTGTGCAATAAGTGTAGATGTTTGTCCCAGGTCTTGGATGTATGTATGCTGTGATTGTGTGTGTCCAAGCCTCCTGCAACACAGGGTATCCTAGTGCGGGGGCCTGAGTGTAATAAAAAAATTAGATTGGATTGGTATGAGCATGTCATAAGGAGGGATGAAGGACATGCCAAGCGAAAAGAATACTAAACATTTATGTGTATAGATATAGAGGTAGAGGAAGGCCGAAGATTGTATGGATGGACTGTGTGAAGAATTATATGTATATTATATAAATATACTTATATAATGGCCGAAAGGTTCTCGAGTGGAGACCACGGACTGGCAGCCGCAGGACGGCCACCGACCAGATGGACAGACGACCTGACTAAGATCGCAGGCAAGGGCTGGATGCGGGCCCCTTCCAACCGGTCCTTGTGGAAATCAATGGGGGAGGCTATGTCCAGCAGTGGACGTCCTATGGCTGAGATGATGATGATGATGATGACATATATAATTATGTAAAGGTGTGAGCACTGAGATGACTAATGGTAGGATAGAAAGGAAGAGAAAAACATGTTGTGCCGACCCCACCTAGTGTGGAATAGTGAGAAAAATAGAATGAAATAACAAGAAGGAGAAGATTTTGTGAAATATACAGGAGACGCTTGAAACATACATCAAAACAAATTGTTTCACTTGTCTTCGAAGACACAATATTCCTTTTCGGATCGACCTATTTAAACTCATACGAACCCTTTCCTATCTATTTACAGTCCTTCATATGTCTTGTATCTTGGCAACCAAAACATCTCCATCAAAACTATATTATTCGTAACGTTTATTATTTTAATTGCACTATAACGAAGTTGTAATAAAAGCCTAAGTTTTCGCTCGCGAAGAGGTTAACAAATTGTAGTCATAATTGATTGATTACATAATCTCCGTTAAGAAATAATTAAATAATCAAAAGCTAGCTTTCAACGCTTTGTATATGTAGTTAAGTAGTAGTAGTGTATATATATATCAGTAATCAGGTTACCATAGTACAGGCTCTGCCTAGTTTGGGACCTGAAGACCTTGTGTGAATGTAAATAAATAAATAAATAAATGCATCTACAAATATTAATAATGTTGATAAGTTACTTTATAGAACTAATTCTGGAGAACTAACAAACTAGCTTGAAATGTTTAATTTGTACAATTTGTACAACTTTAAACAATGCATTACGTTGCGGGTACTCAATTTGGCATCAAGTTTCATAATCACTTAATTTACAATCACACAAACACCCAAGACAACATCTACACTCATCGCTCAAATGTTTCGCCCTTGCCGGGATTCGAACCCATGGCCCCGGAGACACAGAAGTTATGTCACTGACAGTAACCACTGCGCCACGGCGACCGTCAATTCCCTTTCAGCTGTTCATTCACTGGAGATACTTTCAAGCTTCGACTGATACACTCACTCAGTTTATTGTTGCGTATATTTCTCAAATGATTTATAGAAAATTTATAAATTACCAAACAAATTATTTCGTTAAAAAAAAAAATGAGTTTACATTCAACACGGAATAAAACAAAACTGGTGCACTTCGTTTGAGTGAATTGATTTTTACTAAAGCAAAGTTAAGAACGTTCTATACACACTTTCTACATCAAATAAATGTTTATGAATGAGTAACCTTACTTCAAAAGATGATAAAAAGAACAATTGCCTTTATATCAAGAGCAATTCACATATAATGAGGGAGCATCCGTGTAATTGCATCTGAGAAAGTAAACTGGGGAAAATGCACTTTTATTACGATACGGGCGTAGAGCGGGTCAAAGGGAGTCGTATCAGGGGTAAAGTGGGTCAAAGCGCGTATAAACCAGCTGCTCTCAGCATTCTGGTGTATATAGCCAATGATTTATATTATGACCCGTTGTGAAATAGCTTTGAATGAATGCTCAAGTCGGGTATGTAAGTCTGTCAGTTTGAAATTAGATTTGTGTTATCGCAACTGTGAATGTTTTGTTTTTTTTAATTTTGAAAGCACTTAAATAATTATAATATGGTGTAAAAAGGGTAAACGATGAATAATGTGTATGTTTATATATCAAACTTATTATTAACCATATTATATAAAGCTCGATTACCACTCACTCACTCACTGACTCATTGACATCATTGTTCTCCCAGAAGGAGCGATGGGGGGTGTTTGTGGTGTAAGGGAAAAGTGTAGAGGAGATTCCCATGACCACCAGAAAAATCCGAAAAGTGTCATTTTTGGTTTCCTTGATGGAACTGGTGTACGGATCTCGGAAACCATAATCGATGGGGGGTAGGTGCCAAAACTAAAAATGACTAAAACCCTGGGACCCTTTTGGAAAGTTGAAAAAAAATTACCCTCCCAAACAAAAAAGAGGTTCTCCCATACAAATTTAAAACGACCGCAACTCCGGAACCGTTATAGGTGGGTATGGGGGGTTCGAACAAATATTATAAAGGGTTTGTAGAGGAATTTGAGGTTTCTGTCAAAAATTGAAAATTGGTCCTTCGATCCGGATACCAAAATCCAAGTTGCTCCGATCTCGCTGAAATTTGGTATTTAGGGAGATTGGGGGTCCCTGATTCCAAATATAAAAAAAATTTTTGGATGACGTCATTTGTTTTTTTTTTACTGGATGGGGGTTTTTGATGGCGAAACCACTTCTTATTTGCGAGGCCGCAGGCCGAGCTTCAAACCTGCGAGGCCGTAGGCCGAGCTTCCAGGGCGAGGCCGAAGGCCGAGCTTTCGGCCCGCGAGGCCGAAGGCCGAGCGTGGCCTCCGCGAGGCCGCAGGCCGAGCCGTGTTAGTCACTTACGAGGCCGAAGGCCGAGTTCCGAATGGGGTGTTACGCATTTACATTCCTTAGGAGAGTCACTAACGAGGCCGAAGGCCGAGTCCCGAATAGGAAGTTTTTTCCACATCTCGAGCTGGTCTTTGATGCAACCGCTCACGGGAACTAAAAGTATCTGTCAGTTGTTCGACTTGCATGAGAATTTTTAAATCTTTTTATTTACTGGATGGGGATTTTCGCTGGGGATACAACGCCACGGTTGCGAGGCCGCAGGCCGAGCTTCAAACCTGCGAGGCCGAAGGCCGAGCTTTCGGCCCGCGAGGCCGTAGGTTGAGCCGTGTTAGTCACTTACGAATGGGGTGTTACGCGTTTACATTTCTTAGTCGAGTCACTAACGAGGCCGAAGGCCGAGTCCCGAATGGGGAGTTTTTTTTCTACATCTCGAGCTGGTCTCCGTGGCAACTGCCCACGTTAACCACTGCACTTAGAGGTATGGTCCCTTAACAATAGTCGTTTACAATCTTGGTGCGATTTTACAGCGACTAAAATTTTATCAAAAAAATCAACTTGCACATGGTAACCCTGCCATACTTTGTACTGATTTAGAAGAAACTGTCATTTATTCGACTTGTATGAGAATTATATATATATTTTTTAACTGCAATGACATTTTTGTTAATAATACTAATGCACATCGATAACGCGGGCTGCTCGCAGCCCGCGCGCCACCCAAATACTAGTTATATTATATAAAGCTCGATTACCACTGACTCACTGACTGACTGACTCACTCATTGACATCATTGTTCTCCCAGAAGGAGCGATGGGGGGTGTTTGTAATGTAGGGAAAAAGTGTAGAGGAGGTTCCTATGACCACCAGAAAAATCCGAAAAGTGTCATTTTTGGTTTCCTTGATGGAACTGGTGTACGGATCTCGGAAACCATAATCGATGGGGGGTAGGTGTCAAAACTAAAAATGACTAAAACCCTGGGACCTTTTTGGAAAGTTGAAAAAAAATTACCCTCCCGAACAAAAAAGAGGTTCTCCCATACAAATTTAAAACGACCGCAGCTCCCGAACCGTTATAGGTGGGTATGGGGGGTTCGAACAAATGTTATAGAGGGTTTGTAGGAGAATTTGGGGTTTTAGTCGAAAATTGAAAATTGGTCCTTCGACCCGGATACCAAAATCCAAGTTGCTCCGATCTGGCTGAAATTTGGTATTTAGGGAGATTGGGGGTCCCTGATTCCAAATATGAAAAAAATTTTTGGGTTACGTCATTTGTTTTTTTTTTACTGGATGGGGATTTTTGATGGCGAAACCACTTCTTATTTGCGAGGCCGCAGGCCGAGCTTCAAACCTGCGAGGCCGAAGGCCGAGCTTCGAGGGCGAGGCCGAAGGCCGAGCTTTCGGCCCGCGAGGCCGAAGGCCGAGTGTGGCCTCCGCGAGGCCGCAGGCCGAGCCGTGTTAGTCACTTACGAGGCCGAAGGCCGAGTTCCGAATGGGGTGTTACGCATTTACATTCCTTAGGAGAGTCACTAACGAGGCCGAAGGCCGAGTCCCCAATGGAGTGTTTTTTTTCCACATCTCGAGCTGGTCTTTGATGCAACCGCCCACGGGAACTAAAAGTATCTGTCAGTTGTTCGACTTGCATGAGAATTTTTAAATCTTTTTATTTACTGGATGGGGATTTTCGCTGGCGATACAACGCCACGGTTGCGAGGCCGCAGGCCGAGCTTCAAACCTGCGAGGCCGAAGGCCGAGCTTTCGGCCCGCGAGGCCGAAGGCCGAGCGTGGCCTCCGCGAGGCCGTAGGCCGAGCCGTGTTAGTCACTTCCGAATGGGGTGTTACGCAATTACATTCCTTAGGAGAGTCACTAACGAGGCCGAAGGCCGAGTCCCCAATGGGGAGTTTTTTTTCCACATCTCGAGCTGGTCTCCGAGGCAACGGCCCACGTTAACCACTGCACTTAGAGGTATGGTCCCTTAACAAACCTCGATTACAATCTTGGGGCGATTTTACAGCGACTAAAATGTTATCAAAAAAATCAACTTGCACATGGTAACTCTGCCCACGCTTTGTACTGAACTAGAAGAAACTGTCACTTTCTCGACTTGTATGAGAATTTTATATATTTTTTCAACTGCAATTACAAATTTGAAATAAATACAAATGCACATCGATAACGCGGGCTGCTCGCAGCCCGCGCACCACCCAAATACTAGTTATTATAATATATAAAGCTGCATTACCACTGATTGACTCACTGACAGAATTGTTCTCCCAGAAGGAGTGTTTTTGGGTTGAAATTATATAGTGGACTGTATAGAGAAAGCCCACGTGACCCCCAGAAAAATCCGAAAAGTGGCATTTATGGTTTCCTTCATGGAACAGGTGTACGGATCTCGGAAACCATAACCGATGGAGGGTAGGTGTCAAAACTAAAAATGACTAAAACCCTGGGACCCTTTTGGAAAGTTAAAAAAAATTACCCTACCTATTAAAAAAGAGGTTCTCCCATACAAAATTAAAACGATCGCAACTCCGGAACCGTTTTAGGTAGGTATGGGGAGTTTAAACAAATGTTATAGAGGGTTTGTAGGGAAATTTGGGGATTTTGTCCAAAACTTGAAATTGGTCCTTCGAACCGGATACGAAAATTCAAGTTGCTCCGATCTGACTGAAATTAAGTATTTAGGGAGATTTGGGGTCCCTGATTCGAAATATGAAAAAAGTTTTTGGATGACGTCATTAGTTTTTTTTTTACTGGATGCGGATTTTTGGTGGCGAAACCACATTCTCTTTGCGAGGCCGTAGGCCGAGCTGTAATCGAGCGAGGCCGCAGGCCGAGCTGTGGAGGCGAGGCCGAAGGCCGAGCTCCACCCTAGCGAGGCCGGAGGCCGAGCTGTAGGCCTGCGAGGCCGAAGGCCGAGCTGGCCGTCATTGGGAACAGCTTAAAATCATTCCCTTTGTAACTTGCGAGGCCGCAGGCCGAGCTTTAAACACCGCGAGGCCGAAGGCCGAGCTTCAAACCTGCGAGGCCGGAGGCCGAGCTTTCGGCCCGCGAGGCCGAAGGCCGAGCGTGGCCTCCGCGAGGCCGTAGGCCGAGCCGTGTTAGTAACTTACGAGGCCGAAGGCCGAGTTCCGAATGCGCTGACGATACAACGCCACGGTTGCGAGGCCGCAGGCCGAGCTTCGAACCTGCGAAGCCGAAGGCCGAGCTTTCGGCCCGCGAGGCCGAAGGCCGAGCGTGGCCTCCGCGAGGCCGTAGGCCGAGCTGTGTTAGTCACTTACGAAAGGGGTGTTACGCGTTTACATTCCTTAGGAGAGTCACTAACGAGGCCGAAGGCCGAGTCCCGAATGGGGAGCTTTTTCCACATCTCGAGCTGGTCTCCGAGGCAACGGCCCACGTTAACCACTGCACTTAGAGGTATGGTCCCTTAACAAAACTCGATTACAATCTTGGGGCGATTTTACATCGACTAAAATTTTATCGAAAAAATCAACTTGCACATGGTAACCCTGCTCACACTTTGTACTGAACTAGAAGAAACTGTCCCTTTCTCGACTTGTATGAGAATTTTTAAATATTTTTTTCAACTGCAACTACAAATCTTGATAAATATTACTAATGCACATCGATAACGCGGGCTGCTCGCAGCCCGCGCACCACCCAACACCTAGTTATATTATATAAAGCTCGATTACCACTGACTCACTGACTGACTGACTCACTCATTGACATCATTGTTCTCCCAGAAGGAGCGATGGGGGGTGTTTGTAATGTAGGGAAAAAGTGTAGAGGAGGTTCCTATGACCACCAGAAAAATCCGAAAAGTGTCATTTTTGGTTTCCTTGATGTAACTGGTGTACGGATCTCGGAAACCATAATCGATGGGGGGTAGGTGTCAAAACTAAAAATGACTAAAACCCTGGGACCTTTTTGGAAAGTTGAAAAAAAATTACCCTCCCGAACAAAAAAGAGGTTCTCCCATACAAATTTAAAACGACCGCAGCTCCCGAACCGTTATAGGTGGGTATGGGGGGTTTGAACAAATGTTATAGAGGGTTTGTAGGAGAATTTGGGTTTTTAGTCAAAAATTGCAAATTGGTCCTTCGACCCGGATACCAAAATCCAAGTTGCTCCGATCTGGCTGAAATTTGGTATTTAGGGAGATTGGGGGTCCCTGATTCCAAATATGAAAAAAATTTTTGGATGACGTCATTTGTTTTTTTTTTACTGGATGGGGATTTTTGATGGCGAAACCACTTCTTATTTGCGAGGCCGCAGGCCGAGCTTCAAACCTGCGAGGCCGAAGGCCGAGCTTCGAGGGCGAGGCCGAAGGCCGAGCTTTCGGCCCGCGAGGCCGAAGGCCGAGTGTGGCCTCCGGGAGGCCGCAGGCCGAGCCGTGTTAGTCACTTACGAGGCCGAAGGCCGAGTTCCGAATGGGGTGTTACGCATTTACATTTCTTAGGAGAGTCACTAACGAGGCCGAAGGCCGAGTCCCCAATGGAGAGTTTTTTTTCCACATCTCGAGCTGGTCTTTGATGCAACCGCCCACGGGAACTAAAAGTATCTGTCAGTTGTTCGACTTGCATGAGAATTTTTAAATCTTTTTATTTACTGGATGGGGATTTTCGCTGGCGATACAACGCCACGGTTGCGAGGCCGCAGGCCGAGCTTCAAACCTGCGAGGCCGAAGGCCGAGCTTTCGGCCCGCGAGGCCGAAGGCCGAGCGTGGCCTCCGCGAGGCCGTAGGCCGAGCCGTGTTAGTCACTTCCGAATGGGGTGTTACGCGTTTACATTCCTTAGGAGAGTCACTAACGAGGCCGAAGGCCGAGTCCCCAATGGGGAGTTTTTTTTCCACATTTCGAGCTGGTCTCCGAGGCAACGGCCCACGTTAACCACTGCACTTAGAGGTATGGTCCCTTAACAAACCTCGATTACAATCTTGGGGCGATTTTACAGCGACTTAAATGTTATCAAAAAAATCAACTTGCACATGGTAACTCTGCCCACGCTTTGTACTGAACTAGAAGAAACTGTCACTTACTCGACTTGTATGAGATTTTTTTTTTTTTTTTTTTAACTGCAATTACCAGTTTGATAAATATTACTAATGCACATCGATAACGCGGGCTGCTCGCAGCCCGCGCACCACCCGAAATACTAGTTATTATAATATATAAAGTTCGATTACCACTCACTGACTGACTGACTGACTGACTGACTGATTGACATCATTGTTCTCCTAGAAGGAGCGATGGGAGGTGTTTGTGATGTAGGGGAAAAGTTTAGAGGATGTTTCTATGACCACCAGAAAAATCCGAAAAGTGTCATTTTTGGTTTCCTTGATGGAACTGGTGTACGGATCTCGGAAACCATAATCGATGGGGGGTAGGTGTCAAAACTAAAAATGACTAAAACCCTGGGACCTTTTTGGAAAGTTGAAAAAAAATTACCCTCCCGAACAAAAAAGAGGTTCTCCCATACAAATTTAAAACGACCGCAGCTCCCGAACCGCTATAGGTGGGTATGGGGGGTTTGAACAAATGTTATAGAGGGTTTGTAGGAGAATTTGGGGTTTTAGTCGAAAATTGAAAATTGGTCCTTCGAACCGGATACCAAAATTCAAGTTGTTCCGATATCGCTGAAATTTGGTATTTAGGGAGATTGGGGGTCCCTGATTCTAAATATAAAAAAAATTTTTGGATGACGTCATTTGTTTTTTTTTTACTGGATGGGGATTTTCGCTGGCGATACAACGCCACGGCTGCGAGGCCGCAGGCCGAGCTTCAAACCTGCGAGGCCGAAGGCCGAGCTTCGAGGGCGAGGCCGAAGGCCGAGCTTTCGGCCCGCGAGGCCGAAGGCCGAGCGTGGCCTCCGCGAGGCCGCAGGCCGAGCCGTGTTAGTCACTTACGAGGCCGAAGGCCGAGTTCCGAATGGGGTGTAACGAATTAACGACCCTCAGGTGAGTCGCTAACGAGGCCGAAGGCCGAGTCCCGGATGGGGAGTTTTTTTTCCTCATCTCGAGCTGGTCTTTGATGCAACCGCTCACGGGAACTAAAAGTATCTGTCAGTTGTTCGACTTGCATTAGAATTTTTAAATCTTTTTATTTACTGGATGGGGATTTTCGCTGACGATACAACGTCACGGTTGCGAGGCCGCAGGCCGAGCTTCAAACCTGCGAGGCCGAAGGCCGAGCTTTCGGCCCGCGAGGCCGAAGGCCGAGCGTGGCCTCCGCGAGGCCGTAGGCCGAGCCGTGTTAGTCACTTACGAATGGGGTGTTACGCGTTTACATTCCTTAGGAGAGTCACTAACGAGGCCGAAGGCCGAGTCCCGAATGGGGAGCTTTTTCCACATCTCGAGCTGGTCTCCGAGGCAACGGCCCACGTTAACCACTGCACTTAGAGGTATGGTCCCTCAACAAAACTCGATTACATACTTGGGGCGATTTTACATCGACTAAAATTTTATCGAAAAAATCAACTTGCACATGGTAACCCTGCTCACATTTTGTACTGAACTAGAAGAAACTGTCCCTTTCTCGACTTGTATGAGAATTTTTAAATATTTTTTTCAACTGCAACTAAAATTTTAAAAAATATACAAATGCACATCGATAACGCGGGCTGCTCGCAGCCCGCGCACCACCCGGAATACTAGTTATATTATATAAAGCTCGATTACCACTGACTCACTGACTGACTGACTCACTCATTGACATCATTGTTCTCCCAGAAGGAGCGATGGGGGGTATTTGTGATGTAGGGGAAAAGTGTAGAGGAGGTTCCTATGACCACCAGAAAAATCCGAAAAGTGTCATTTTTGGTTTCCTTGATGGAACTGGTGTACGGATCTCGGAAACCATAATCGATGGGGGGTAGGTGTCAAAACTAAAAATGACTAAAACCTTGGGACCTTTTTGGAAAAATGAAAAAAAGTTACCCTCCCGAACAAAAAAGAGGTTCTCCCATACAAATTTAAAACGACCGCTGCTCCCGAACCGTTATAGGTGGGTATGGGGGGTTTGAACAAATGTTATAGAGGGTTTGTAGGAGAATTTGGGGTTTTAGTCGAAAATTGAAAATTGGTCCTTCGACCCGGATACCAAAATTCAAGTTATTCCGATTTCGCTGAAATTTGGTATTTAGCGAGATTGAGGGACCCTGATTTTAAATATGAGAAAAATTTTTGGATGACGTCATTTGTTTTTTTTTTACTGGATGGGGATTTTCGCTGGCGATACAACGCCACGGCTGCGAGGCCGCAGGCCGAGCTTCAAACCTGCGAGGCCGAAGGCCGAGCTTCCAGGGCGAGGCCGAAGGCCGAGCTTTCGGCCCGCGAGGCCGAAGGCCGAGCGTGGCCTCCGCGAGGCCGCAGGCCGAGCCGTGTTAGTCACTTACGAGGCCGAAGGCCGAGTTCCGAATGGGGTGTTACGCATTTACATTCCTTAGGAGAGTCACTAACGAGGCCGAAGGCCGAGTCCCGAATGCGGAGTTTTTTTCTACATCTCGAGCTGGTCTTTGATGCAACCGCTCACGGGAACTAAAAGTATCTGTTAGTTGTTCGACTTGCATGAAAATTTTTAAATCTTTTTATTTACTGGATGGGGATTTTCGCTGGCGATATAACGCCACAGTTGCGAGGCCGCAGGCCGAGCTTCAAACCTGCGAGGCCGAAGGCCGAGCTTTCGGCCCGCGAGGCCGAAGGCCGAGCGTGGCCTCCGCGAGGCCGTAGGCCGAGTTCCGAATGGGATGTTACGCATTTACATTCCTTAGGAGAGTCACTAACGAGGCCGAAGGCCGAGTCCCGAATGGGGAGTTTTTTTTCCACATCTCGAGCTGGTCTCCGAGGCAACTGCCCACGTTAACAACTGCACTTAGAGGTATGGTCCCTTAACAATAGTCGTTTACAATCTTGGTGCGATTTTACAGCGACTAAAATTTTATCAAAAAAATCAACTTGCACATGGTAACCCTGCCACACTTTGTACTGATTTAGAAGAAACTGTCATTGATTTGACTTGTATGAGCATTATATATTTTTTTAACTGCAATGACATTTTTGATAATAATACTAATGCACATCGATAACGCGGGCTGCTCGCAGCCCGCGCGCCACCCAAATACTAGTTATATTATATAAAGTTCGATTACCACTGACTCACTCACTCACTGACTCATTGACATCATTGTTCTCCCAGAAGGAGCGATGGGGGGTGTTTGTAGTGTAGGGGAAAAGTGTAGAGGAGGTTCCTATGACCACCAGAAAAATCCGAAAAGTGTCATTTTTGGTTTCCTTGATGGAACTGGTGTACGGATCTCGGAAACCATAATTGATGGGGGTAGGTGTCAAAACTAAAAATGACTAAAACCTTGGGACCTTTTTGGAAAAGTGAAAAAAAATTACCCTCCCGAACAAAAAAGAGGTTCTCCCATACAAATTTAAAACGACCACAGCTCCCGAACCATTATAGGTGGGTATGGGGGGCTTAAACAAATGTTATAGAGGGTTTGTAGGAAAATTTGGGGTTTTAGTCGAAAATTGAAAATTGGTCCTTCGACCCGGATACCAAAATCCAAGTTGCTCTGATCTGGCTGAAATTTGGTATTTAGGGAGATTGGGGGTCCCTGATTCCAAATATGAAAAAATTTTTTGGATGACGTCATTTGTTTTTTTTTTACTGGATGGGGATTTTTGATGGCAAAACCACTTCTTATTAGCGAGGCCGCAGGCCGAGCTTCAAACCTGCGAGGCCGAAGGCCGAGCTACGAGGGCGAGGCCGAAGGACGAGCTTTCGGCCCGCGAGGCCGAAGGCCGAGCGTGGCCTCCGCGAGGCCGTAGGCCGAGCCGTGTTAGTCACTTACGAGGCCGAAGGCCGAGTTCCGAATGGGGTGTTACGCATTTACATTCCTTAGGAGAGTCACTAACGAGGCCGAAGGCCGAGTCCCGAATGGGGAGTTTTTTTTCCACATCTCGAGCTGGTTTTTGATGCTACCGCTCACGGGAACTAAAAGTATCTGTCAGTTGTTCGACTTGCATGAGAATTTTTAAATCTTTTTATTTACTGGATGGGGATTTTCGCTGGCGATACAACGCCACGGTTGCGAGGCCGCAGGCCGAGCTTCAAACCTGCGAGGCCGAAGGCCGAGCTTTCGGCCCGCGAGGCCGAAGGCCGAGCGTGGCCTCCGCGAGGCCGTAGGCCGAGCCGTGTTAGTCACTTACGAATGGGGTGTTACGCGTTTACATTCCTTAGGAGAGTCACTAACGAGGCCGAAGGCCGAGTCCCGAATGGGGAGTTTTTTTTCCACATCTCGAGCTGGTCTCCGAGGCAACTGCCCACGTTAACCACTGCACTTAGAGGTATGGTACCTTCACAAAAGTCGTTTACAATCTTGGTGCGATTTTACAGCGACTAAAATTTTATCAAAAAAAATCAACTTGCACATGGTAACCCTGCTCACACTTTGTACTGAACTAGAAGAAACTGTCCCTTTCTCGACTTGTATGAGAATTTTTATATATTTTTTTCGACTGCAACTAAAATTTTAAAAAATATACAAATGCACATCGATAACGCGGGCTGCTCGCAGCCCGCGCACCACCCGAAATACTAGTTATATTATATAAAGTTCGATTACCACTCACTGACTCACTGACTCACTCATTGACATCATTGTTCTCCTAGAAGGAGCGATGGGGGGTGTTTGTGATGTAGGGAAAAAGTGGAGAGAAGGTTTCTGTGACCTCCAGAAAAATCCGAAAAGTGCCATTTTTGGTTTCCTTCGTGGAACTGGTGTAGGGATCTCGGAAACTATAATAGATAGGGGGTAGGTGCCAACACTAAAAATGACTAAAACCCTGGGATCCTTTTTAAAAGTTGAAAAAAAATTACCCTCCCGAACAAAAAAGAGGTTCTCCCATACAAATTTAAAACGACCGCAGCTCCGGAACCATTATAGGTGGGTATGGGGGGTTTGAACAAATATTATAGAGGGTTTGTAGGAGAATTTGGGTTTTTAGTCAAAAATTGCAAATTGGTCCTTCGACCCGGATACCAAAATCCAAGTTTGTCTGATCTGGCTGAAATTTGGTATTTAGGGAGATTGGGGGTCCCTGATTTTAAATATAAAAAAATTTTTTGGATGACGTCATTTTTTTTTTTTTTACTGTATGGGGATTTTCGCTGGCGATACAACGCCACGGCTGCGAGGCCGCAGGCCGAGCTTCAAACCTGCGAGGCCGAAGGCCGAGCTTCCAGGGCGAGGCCGAAGGCCGAGCTTTCGGCCCGCGAGGCCGAAGGCCGAGCGTGGCCTCCACGAGGCCGTAGGCCGAGCCATGTTAGTCACTTACGAGGCCGAAGGCCGAGTTCCGAATGGGGTGTTACGCATTTACATTCCTTAGGAGAGTCACTAACGAGGCCGAAGGCCGAGTCCCGAATGGGGAGTTTTTTTTTTACTTCTCGAGCTGGTCTCCGAGGCAACTGCCCACGTTAACCACTGCACTTAGAGGTATGGTCCTTTAACAAAACTCGATTACAATCTTGGGGCGATTTTACAGCGACTAAAATTTTATCAAAAAAATCAACTTGCACATGGTAACACTGCCCACACTTTGTACTGAACTAGAAGAAACTGTCACTTACTCGACTTGTATGACAGTTTTATATAATTTATAAACTGCAACTAAAACTTCAATTAAAAATACAAATGCACATCGATAACGCGGGCTGCTCGCAGCCCGCGCACCACCCAACACCTAGTTATAATATATAAAGCTGAAGACCCACTCATTGACTCACTGACATCATTGTTCTCCTAGAAGGAGTATTTTTGGGTTGAAATTATGGTGTGAAATGTATAGAGAATGGTCACGTGACCCCCAGAAAAATCCGAAAAGTGGCATTTTTGGTTTCCTTCATGGAACAGGTGTAGGGATCTCGGAAACCATAACCGATGGGGGGTAGGTGTCAAAACTAAAAATGACTAAAACCCTGGGACCTTTTTGGAAAAATGAAAAAAATTACCCTCCCTATTAAAAAAGAGGTTTCCCCATACAAATTTAAAACGACCGCAGCTCCGGAACCGTTATAGGTGGGTATGGGGGGTTTGAACAAATTTCATAGAGGGTTTGTAGGGAAATTTGGGGTTTTTGTCAAAAATTGCAAATTGGTCCTTCGAACCGGATACCAAAATTCAAGTTGCTCCGATCTGGCTAAAATTAGGTATTTAGGGAGATTTGGGGTCCCTGATTCGAAATATGAAAAAAGTTTTTTGATGACGTCATTTGTTTTTTTTTTACTGGATGCGGATTTTTGGTGGCGAAACCACATTCTCTTTGCGAGGCCGTAGGCCGAGCTGCAATCGAGCGAGGCCGCAGGCCGAGCTGTGGAGGCGAGGCCGAAGGCCGAGCTCCACCCCAGCGAGGCCGGAGGCCGAGCTGTAGGCCTGCGAGGCCGAAGGCCGAGCTGGCCGTCATTGGGAACAGCTTAAAAACATTCCCTTTGTAACTTGCGAGGCCGCAGGCCGAGCCTTAAACACCGCGAGGCCGAAGGCCGAGTTTCAAACCTGCGAGGCCGGAGGCCGAGCTTTCGGCCCGCGAGGCCGAAGGCCGAGCGTGGCCTCCGCGAGGCCGTAGGCCGAGCCGTGTTAGTAACTTACGAGGCCGAAGGCCGAGTTCCGAATGGGGTGTACCTCATTAACGCATCCTATGGAAGTCGCTAACGAGGCCGAAGGCCGAGTCCCGGATGGGGAGTTTTTTCCACATCTCGAGCTGGTCTCCAATGCAACTGCCCACGTTATTTACTACAATTAGAGGTAGGGTCCCTTAACAAAAGTCGTTTAAATTCTTTGTGCGATTTTACCCCGACTAAAATTTTAATGACAAATATAAACTTGCATATGGTAACTCTGTTCTCACTTTGTACTGAACTTGAAGAAGCTGTCTTTACCACCGCGAGGCCGAAGGCCGAGCTTCAAACCTGCGAGGCCGAAGGCCGAGCTTCAAATCTGCGAGGCCGAAGGCCGAGCTCTAATGAGGTGTAACGCTTCAACGTACCATATGGGAGTCACTAACGAGGCCGAAGGCCGAGTTCCGAATAACGAGTCTTTTTACATATCGAGCTGGTCTCCGAGGCAACTGCCCACGTTAACCACTGCACTTAGAGGTGGGGTCCTTTAACAAAAGTCGTTAACAATCTTGGTCTGGATTTACCGCGACTAAAATTTGATTAAAAAAATCAACTTGCACATGGTAACCCTGCTCACTTTTTCTACTGAAATAGATGAAACTGTTAGTTATTCGATTTGCATGAGAATTTTATATCTTTTTAGCAACTGCAATTACAATCTTGAAATAAATACTAATGCACATCGATAACGCGGGCTGCTCGCAGCCCGCGCGCCACCCAAATACTAGTATATATATAAAGCTCGATTACCACTGATTCACTCACTCACTCACTGACTGATTGACATAATTGTTCTCCTAGAAGGAGCGATGGGGGGTGTTTGTGGTGTAGGGGAAAAGTGTAGAGGAAGTTCCCGTGACCTCCAGAAAAATCCGAAAAGTGCCATTTTTGGTTTCCTTGATGGAACTGGTGTAGGGATCTCGGAAACCATAATCGATGGGCGGTAGGTGCCAAAACTAAAAATGACTAAAACCCTGGGACCCTTTTGGAAAGTTGAAAAAAAATTACCCTCCCGAACAAAAAAGAGGTTCTCCCATACAAATTTAAAACGACCGCAGCTCCGGAACCGTTATAGGTGGGTATGGGGGGTTCGAACAAATATTATAGAGGGTTTGTAGGAGAATTTGGGTTTTTAGTCAAAAATTGCAAATTGGTCCTTCGACCCGGATACCAAAATCCAAATTTGTCTGATCTGGCTGAAATTTGGTATTTAGGGACATTGGGAGTCCCTGATTCCAAATATAAAAAAAAATTTTGGATGACGTCATTTGTTTTTTTTTTACTGGATGGGGATTTTCGCTGGCGATACAACGCTACGGCTGCGAGGCCGCAGGCCGAGCTTCAAACCTGCGAGGCCGAAGGCCGAGCTTCGAGGGCGAGGCCGAAGGCCGAGCTTTCGGCCCGCGAGGCCGAAGGCCGAGCGTGGCCTCCGCGAGGCCGTAGGCCGAGCCGTGTTAGTCACTTACGAGGCCGAAGGCCGAGTTCCGAATGGGGTGTAACGAATCAACGTCCCTCAGGTGAGTCGCTAACGAGGCCGAAGGCCGAGTCCCAAATGGGGAGTTTTTTTTCCACATCTCGAGCTGGTCTCCGAGGCAACTGCCCACGTTAACCACTGCACTTAGAGGTATGGTCCCTTAACAAAAGTCGTTTACAATCTTGGTGCGATTTTACAGCAACTAAAATTTTATCAAAAAAATCAACTTGCACATGGTAACCCTGCTCACACTTTGTACTGAACTAGAAGAAACTGTCACTTACTCGATTTGTATGAGAATTTTATATATTTTTTTAACTGCAATTACCAGTTTGATAAAAGTTACTAATGCACATCGATAACGCGGGCTGCTCGCAGCCCGCGCACCACCCAACACCTAGTTATAATATATAAAGCTGACGACCCACTCATTGACTGACTGACTGACATCATTGTTCTCCCAGAAGGAGTGTTTTTGGGTTAAAATTATATAGTGTACTGTATAAAGAGTGCCCACGTGACCTAGGGAAAACTTCGAAAGGTGTCATTTTTGGTTTCCTTGATGGAACTGGTGTAGGGATCTCGAAAACCATAATCGATGGGGGGTAGGTGTCAAAACTAAAAATGACTAAAACCCTGGGAACCTTTTGGAAAAATAAAAAAAAATTACCCTACCAAACAAAAAAGAGGTTCTCCCATACAAATTTAAAACGACCGCAGCTCCGGAACCGTTATAGGTGGGTATGGGGGGTTCGAACAAATGTCATAGAGGGTTTGTAGGGAAATTTGGGGTTTTTGTCAAAAATTGCAAATTGGTCCTTCGAACCGGATACCAAAATTCAAGTTGCTCCGATCTGGCTGAAATTAAGTATTTACGGAGATTTGGGGTCCCTGATTCGAAACATGAAAAAAGTTTTTTGATGACGTCATTCGTTTTTTTTTACTGGATGCGGATTTTTGGTGGCGAAACCACATTCTCTTTGCGAGGCCGTAGGCCGAGCTGCAATCGAGCGAGGCCGCAGGCCGAGCTGTGGAGGCGAGGCCGAAGGCCGAGCTCCACCCTAGCGAGGCCGGAGGCCGAGCTGTAGGCCTGCGAGGCCGAAGGCCGAGCTGGCCGTCATTGGGAACAGCTTAAAAACATTCCCTTTGTAACTTGCGAGGCCGCAGGCCGAGCCTTAAACACCGCGAGGCCGAAGGCCGAGCTTCAAACCTGCGAGGCCGGCGGCCGAGCTTTCGGCCCGCGAGGCCGAAGGCCGAGCGTGGCCTCCGCGAGGCCGTAGGCCGAGCCGTGTTAGTAACTTACGAGGCCGAAGGCCGAGTTCCGAATGGGGTGTACCTCATTAACGCATCCTATGGAAGTCGCTAACGAGGCCGAAGGCCGAGTCCCGGATGGGGAGTTTTTTCCACATCTCGAGCTGGTCTCCAATGCAACTGCCCGCGTTATTTACTACAATTAGAGGTAGGGTCCCTTAACAAAAGTCGTTTAAATTCTTTGTGCGATTTTACCCTGACTAAAATTTTAATGAAAAAAATAAACTTGCATATGGTAACTCTGTTCTCACTTTGTACTGAACTTGAAGAAGTTGTCTTTACCACCGCGAGGCCGAAGGCCGAGCTTCAAACCTGCGAGGCCGAAGGCCGAGCTTCAAATCTGCGAGGCCGAAGGCCGAGCTTCAAACCTGCGAGGCCGAAGGCCGAGCTTCAAATCTGCGAGGCCGAAGGCCGAGCTCGAATGAGGTGTAACGCATCAACGTACCTTATGGGAGTCACTAACGAGGCCGAAGGCCGAGTTCCGGATAACGAGTATTTTCACATATCGAGCTGGTCTCCGAGGCAACTGCCCACGTTAACCACTGCACTTAGAAGTGGGGTCCCTTAACAAAAGTCGTTCACAATCTTGGTCCGGTTTTATCGCGACTAAAATTTTATAAAAAAAATCAACTTGCACATGGTAACCCTGCTCACACTTTCTACTGAAATAGATGAAACTGTGAGTTATTCGATTTGCATGAGAATTTTATATCTTTTTAGCAACTGCAACGACGTTTTTGTTAATAATACTAATGCACATCGATAACGCGGGCTGCTCGCAGCCCGCGCGCCACCCAAATACTAGTCTCTATATATATCTATAACTATCTCTTACCCATAGGCTACTTTTATCCCGGAAAAAGTATATTTCCCGTAGGATAATTTTATTCAGGTAGTGGGAAAACCATAGTCAATTCAGCTAGCCACCTAGTGTAATGTAGTGTAATAGGAGTATTTCCTATAACACTTCATTACACTAGCTGGCAAGCTGCGTTGACTACGGTTTTACAGTGACATAGAACGTTATTTAAATGGCTACAAGGTAACTTATATGTTTCACAAATTTCATATGCAGCAGTTTATTATGTTCCCATATAGTTTTCCTTCAGACGAGAAAATAATCCACAATAACTTCACCCCGGGGCTCAGTGAAGCCTAGGGGAAATGCCAGTTAATAATGACCTATACTGCCTTTAATTGCCTGTTTGTTTAACCTTTCATTGATTTATCAGAACTCGTCTGTCATTGACAGAGAATGAGGCTTTAATGAACACTGGGTTTCCTTTACCAGCATGAAGTGAGAGATACCCAAATCTTTAACGATATATTATTAGGACTTTATCTATTGTATTATACTAGATAAGTTATACTCCAGTTATACGGGCCGTGGTGGTACCGGCCTAGAATAGTACTCCCCCATATCTTCCCGCGGGTGCCGTAAGAGTCAGCTAAGGGACCACGTACCAGAAGGTGGGCAGCAGCATCTTCTGAGGATCGGAAATCATACTGCTCTCACCAACCCGCCTGCCAAGCGTGGCGAGTATTGGCAAATCCCCCTATATGGGGGAGGCGTATGTCCAGCAGTGGACACCCAATGGCTGAGATGAATGAATGAATGAAAGTTATACTCGTATATGTTAGGAAATTGATATTATTTTATAAAAATGAAAAAACAACCCTAACCGTATATCTTTTGGAATTAAGGGCCTTAAGAAGAGAGACAAGAGATCGTTATTTTCATTTAATTCCGTAGCTCCTTTGTAATGTTAATCCGGTGGATTCCAGTTTGTACCAAAACAATGGGTATTTCAAATCAGTTTTCTTATTAGGTATGGAATATTTTTCTGTGTTTCCAACTTGCTTGCTTATTGATATTACGTGTGTATCGACATAAATTACTTTTAAGTAAAACATGTAGATAATTCACTCAAAAATTAATTAGCACTTTTGATAAAGACATGATATTTAAAACCAAATAACCGTTCACACTCTCTATTTGTGAAGAAATAGAAATTCTATATATTTATTACAGTTTAACTAAATAGACAAGACAGTAGAGACAAATTAGTGCATTTGTACCGTGAACAGCCGTGCAATTGGAGTCTCTCGCTCATTACACAAAACGTCACTAGCGAGTTATAAAGGTGCGTCTTTAATGAGACTTTTGCGATTAATAAAAAAAACGATTAACAGTGGTTAAGAAATCCAATCATAATATAAACAAACTAAAATGAACACATAATATAACAACAATAATCTTATCCTACTAATATTATAAATGGGAAAGTTTGTGTGTATGTTTGTTACTTCTTCACGCTCAAACGGCTACACCGATTTCGATGAAATTTAGTATGGAAATAGTTTAAATCCTGGATTAACACATAGGCTGCTTTTATCCCGGAAATAGCTCCCGTGGGATAATTGAGGTAGCGGGAAAACCGTAATCTACTCGGGTGAAACTGCGGGGTGCTACTAGTACTGCACGCTGCGAATTCACCTGCGTAGAAATATATATTTGACGGCGTCACATCCTAGTTTATTAGAAACGCTCGTTAATCCCGGTTATTGTCTTTGGATAACAGTTTTATGGCAATGTCGGAGGTCCTTAGTCGATCTGACATGGTGGACTATGGCCAACATTTCTTCTCTGTAAGGGTTCAGTTTGGATTTTTGGATTAATCCGTGATCTAAAAATATCGATAAGTAACCAAACACATAAGGCTTGAGACAATTTTAATTTTTTTCAGTTTATTCTGCTACGTTTCTAAAAATCTTTAAAAAACACCACTTATGAGAACAGTTCATGAAGGTTTATTCTTATCGAACAAAATTTAATTAAATTTGCTAATTTATGAGAGAAAATTTCGAGTGACCATATTTTTATTATATCCAAAACTCTCGACACATGCGCTTGAACTGTCAACACCAGAGGAAAGGTAATTCAAAAGTTTAAAATATCAAAGTTTTTTTTAACCCGTAGGTCATCTGTAAGGTACATGTCATGTTTTAAATCAAAACACATCAGGATTTGTCCCGCCCTCTCTGCTTGTAAACACCCGCGAGCCTCCGTAATTCCTCAAGCATTCAGTAGTATCTTTATACAGAATCATAATTTAGTGACTGGTTTTTATTGACTAGATTCTTTTTGTTTATAATTGTATTAGTTTTATTAATTGACATGTTAATTATTTTAATGTATTGACTTATTGATTGTAACCGATTCCACCATCACCTTTCTATCATCGGTCGACTCGACGTACGGCAATTCGCCATCGCTATATGGTAGATATACCACCTATACGCACGAAGCGTTTTGCTTCCACTTTCTTAATGCGTACTGTCAAGGAATGGAACTCGTTGCCCGAGTCTGTGTTTCCCGATATGTACAATCCTGGAGTCTTCAAGTCGCGAGTGAATAGGTACCTTCTAGGTTTGCGTGCTAAATCCTAGACAGCGTCATCACTTAACATCAGGTGAGACAGTTGTCAAACGCAAACTTATAATAGTAAAAAAAAAAAAAAAAAAACAAATCTATATTGTATAGTGTACTTAATTAGTGTAATTGGCGCAAGGCGTACTAATGAATAAATAAGTAATGTCATCGGCATCTTTGCAGCACTTAAAGTCAGTCAGCAGATAAGGGGCATATACTACGTCCTCGATATTCATTTCCACTAACTGGTACATTAAATGACAATAAAGTAAACGCAGATTTCGTATTCCAGGTGAAGGTGTTCCTTAAGTCGGGAAATAATAATAATGAAGAGAATTAATGATGTGCCTTCCAGCTCCAAGGGCTCACTAATGAGAAACTTAGTTGAAATGACCTCAAGCGTTGAACCCCTTCGCTCTCAGAACCGAATGGTTTCTTTGCAAACTATAATTTTAAATAAACCATGGGCACTAATACGAATTGGCTAAAATGAAACGTTTTGTTACACGATTGCATATCGAAATGTTTGTACAGAACTTGTTTTAATTATTTATAAAATCTATCTTGTAAAACGTCATGACTAATTAATGTATTCAGTAGCTGCGCCCCGCGGTTTCACCTGCGTGGTCATTTCTTTATCTAATCTGAGTACTGCGATAATTTACAATGATCTACTTGGGAGATACAGGTTACAATCCCTCTGTTGTAGACGTAAGCTACTTAGTGCTATGCTATGTATTACACATGGAATGATTCATGGTAAATTTGATTTGTCCGGATATTACAAATTAACTTTGTGACATGCCTCAAGAACTGTGATTCGCAGACAAGTGTGTTCTAGGCACTTATTAAGTATTATTAAACAGTTCTGCAAAAACTAAAGCTGTCGCAAGGTCACTCCTATACCAACTTTTCGAATTTTATAACACCAAATTTGAAAATGTTGATATTCTTTCTTATAAAATAGCTGTATTTTTTTACGTATTTTATGCTGGAGTTTGACCTGCTGTTACATGATGACGTTGTCTAGGATGTGTTGTAATTGAATCATTGAGTAATCTACGAGTATGACGTAACTTTTCAACCAATTAACTTTGCGAATGAATGTTTTACAAAAATTGTCAAACTTTTATTTTTTTTTTGTTTGGTAATCTGTCATAATTTTTGTCCTAAATGTGTATTACAATGTTATTTTTGTGTTAATCGTTTATTTAATTTCTTTATTGATAAATCTTTTACGTCACGTGGCCCAGCCTAGACATTAGCCTTAACATTAGCCTTAACATTCATTTTATTTTAAGTAATTAGCGGATAATATTGAGGGTAGCTTATTTAGTATTGAACATAGATTAACAATTTGTGTTACTTATGATGTTCTATGATACTATTTTTTGTCCCAAATAAATAGATACATTTAGTATTATAAATAAAATAAAATCTTTTTTACCAATATCTAACAAAATTGGTTCATAGTTTACGAACACTACTTTATTTTTACTTATTTTATGGATAAATTAGAAATAGTCCTGTTTTTTTAAGAAACACAAATATATTTATCAATTATCTTAATGTAGCCTAATGTAGCTATTAAGTAATTATTAAGTGAGATTGAAACTTGAAAGTAAAAATTTAAAGTTGCTTTATTAGCTTTTACTTTAAATATGTTTTATCTTCATAAAAGAACTCATCTAAAAAACATCTCAAATTAACCTTATAGTATAAATACACAGCTTTATTTGAGATTTATTCACGCATCTGAACGTCAAATTATCCTACTCTTATATATTTTTATACTTATCGATAAAAATATAATGACATTCAATCTCAAAATTATATCCACAATTTCACCGTTTTGTATTGCAATTAAATATTATGGAATTGTATTTCAAATTTATTTCATTCACCCTAAGGGGTTATTAAGGAAATGACTGAATCGCCCTAAACCCAATTTCAGGGATCCATTTACAAGATGGCACAGGGTTCAACATAATATACTATAAAACCAATAAGATATTATTTTTGATGAGTATTCAATGTTCAATTGATTTGCTAAGGCGAATGTACAGGGCTACATTAATTTATTGAAATAGTTGAAATACTTTCGCCTTTATAATATAAGTAGGATAAGAAGTAGGATTTGTTCACGTTTGACTTATTTTCTAAATTTAAGTTTAGTTCAGTTGAATAAGCAAATTACTACCAATATAAGATATCTTCAAAAAGAGTTACCGATTCCTGTGAGACATCTACATGTTCACCAGAGATAACTAGAAAGGAAAGGTAAACACGCGAGGCGCAGCTAGTATGTAATATGTTAAAAACTTACGTGAGTACCTTCAATATGTCACGTTGAACAAATGTATATTATATATCGAAGCACATTACGTGCTCGTAGTACGTGATTAAAAACCAGTTATGTATGAGAGTATAACTCATTGAAGTTATCTCCGACCTCCAGCGATATTAAATAGGGTAAAAAAATATAGTTAAAAATAAATAATCAAATAGTTCAAGCCGACTTCACGTTTCCAGGCCTGTTTAACATATCTACTAGTAGATATTGTTAAACAGGCCCGCAAACGCAAGTGAGATCAATACCTACTATTTGCAGGAGAATGTAAATAGGCAATTTGTCACTTGCAAGCGGGCTTTGTAGCGGGACGATTAAGTGAGCCTATTATACCAACCTCGGGTCGTAGAGGTTTTTATTATGTTAACTGAACTGTTTACTCAAGAGACTCGAGTGTGCGAATGCTTTGTAGTTATTGTATTAGATACATAATATGTATCTAATACAATAACTGCAAAGCTTAAGCGAACCAGTTTTAGGGAGACAAAGAAACATCAGTTAAAATTTTCTTTATTAAAACGCTGACATACCAATTACAAAAAATAAACTTTAGATTAAATATAAGAGTAAGATTGCAATTAAAATGACATTATATATTTTTAACATACTTTTCCCGAAACCGAAAGCAATGTACAATAGTTGGCCATACATTCGAAAACAAATCACAGTCCAGTTTCGTGACCAGAGGTGCATTAAGAACCGAAAGGGCACGCGGTAAAGGCGAGTTACGGACGGTGTTATGTGATACGGTGTAACACAGCGTCTCGGCAGCCTGTTCCTGCGGCCAGAAAGGTCGCTCAGGGGGATATAAAATTGATATAGTGTTATATAAAACTAGCTGCGCCCCGCGGTTATACCCGTGTGGTGATGAATTACGGTGACGATGGTGATGATGAAAATAAACCTATGTGTTAATCCAGGGTATAAGCAATCTCCATACCAAATTTAATCAAAATCAGTGTATCCGTTTGATCGTGAGGAGGTAACAAACATACACACATACACGCACCCACAAACTTTCGCATTTATAATATTAGCAGGATTACTATCTAAAGGAAAGGTTCACTTACTTCAGTCAAACTTAAATGGATGGCATTCACCAGTCACATTATTGGATTAATGATTTGATTCTACATTTATCTTACGGTATACCGATTGTCCGGATGGAGATGTAATAGAGATGCAGACATGTCATGTGGCTGCAAAAAGGTACGTATGCGAAACTGTATGCGGACACTGGTAAAGATGGGATATTTATATCGCGTATTTCATCCAATATAATCCCTGGGAACCTAAAAGTAAAAACGTGTACTCATTTGAAGTCTAAAGTATGGTGTACGCGGGGTTCCACAGGTCATTTTCAGGGGAAGAAAGGGACCGCCAACCCCGGGGCCGCGAATGAATAAGAAAGTAATCTTCGATCACTGAAACTGGAGACGGAACACTGTAGGACTTTCGTCGATGGAACTCCGACATGACCATACCTGTCTCTCCCGAAGAGTGGAGTATAAGTAACGAATTATCTATGTTAAGAATTACTTAGCTTCAAAACTATATAACTCTTGGGTAAACAGTTTTACTCATGTATCGTAGTCTTCACTTAGAATTAACAAAAAATGTTCATGGAAAACGGTAGACCACCTGAAACCCTCAACTTTGCAAAGCTTTTACTACCAATCTGACGGCACTAGTTCGATGCCCACCATCGCTTGAGTTTCCGGTGAAGGTACCATCGTTATTAAATTTTCAGCATGGTGGGTACTTTCGAGTACTCGCCTGGCTAGTTACCACCCTCAAGTTTGAACAACTGTCACCAAAAACATAGTGCGTTCAGACAGCAGTCCTTGAGAGCCAGTAAGTATTCTATGTCTAACGTGATAACATGATAGCATCTTTGACCACATCGTCACTGACCATCAAGTGAGATAGTGGTCAAACGCTAGATCAGCATAAAAAACTGTCAAAAACACATAGTGTGCTGAGGCAGCAGTCCTTGGGAACGAGTCAAGTGAGATTAAACATCAACAAAACGTCGGGTCAAACGTTATCTATACTAATATTATAAACAAGAAAGATTTGATTGTGTTTGTTTGTTTATTTGAATTGAATGGGCGAAACTACTGAACCGATTTTAAAACTTATTTCACCGTTGGTACGCTACTCTATCCCCGGGTGACATAGGCTATATTATATTTTCAAAAACGTTAGGGATCTTTATAAATTTATTTTGAAATTTTTTACGCGTGCGAAACCGGGACGGACTGCTAGTTAATCTATCAAAGTATAACATAAGCTGACTGATGCAGCTTGTAATTAATAAATAAACAAATAGCTCATTATTAAATAAAAATGTGACATTGGACAATTATTATAATAAAGAAACGAAACGATAAATATTTTTTCAAGAGATAAGTAATTTTCATAAGCTACTTATTTTCAACAAAAAGGTATCTTGAAATCCCTTTGGGTAAGGAACGACTTTTATAATTAATTAAATATTTTTTTTTTTACCCTTGTGCTGAGATAATTATCAAACAGAATATTTTACACTCAGAGATTTGGAGATATTAAAGACTCACTTTTCTTTTCTTTTATAATGAAAATATCTTTTATACTAAAAGCCAGATTTTATCCTTAAGTATTTATGTGTTTAATGTTTTTTATAAAGATGAGATTGTACAAATATTTGCTACCAATTTGACTTTCAGAATGAATTTAATGTATAAATTAATATTTTCTCACTTTAGCTTCGTAAAACAACTCAGGTAGTGGTTATATATTTAATTGATGGTTATTTCTTATATAAATAATGATATAAGAAATAATTAGGGTCGAAACAGTGGAGCCCGTGAGGACTGAGAGCTCATCGTTTTTCCAAAGCTTGTCACGGTGCTTGATCGATGCGACTTGTGACTATAATATTAGCATAGTATATTTGGCTCAAAAGGATCAGTATTTCAATTCGAGTGGGACAATGCTGCTATGGGTAAGCTGCAAACTGGTAGTGGGTAAGAGCATTTAACACAGGCTAGTAGATTGCTCCAATGTTATTTTTAGCTGTAGAATCGTAATAAGCTATTAATATTTTATTATAATTAAGGCATCGGCCTTTTGAGTATAACAGGAACTACATACATCTATAATTAGTTGATTTCATGTTCTAAATATACGCGATTCATTGTTTAATAAATAATTTACCTAAAATTCTACCTCACCTGATGATGAGTGACGACGAGGTCAAAGGTTATACTAAGGTCTACAATCCCTTGAAGCTATGAAAGAATTAAACTTCTAAGTTAATATAAAAAAAGATACGGCCGTTTATGCCGCAAAAAACGTCCTCTCAAGGGAATCAAAATTAAAAGGTTGATTGAACTAGAACTGATGAAATTTGGCAAGTAAACCCGTTTAATACTACAGGGATAGGGATAAAAACTGAACATTATATACATTTGTAATTAAATCATAAAAACCAATGATATTATATGTTTATATGAGGTAGATGTCACACAAGCGCGCGGAAACTGAGGCGGCAAAATTAAGTCAATTGTAGTAAATTTGATTACGACGCGTATTTCAAGCGCAAGTCTAAACATATAGCTATCCTTTTCTATATTATTTGTAAAGTATTATCTGTCGCAGTAAGCATGTTTATGTCGTAAAAAGCCATAAGCCGTGGTACAAGTACTTTTTATATCTTACGCTATCTTATACCTTCCAATTTTAGAACAGTAATTTGAATGTGTTTAAATTTCCAAAATGAGATAGCTTTCATAATGAGTACTAACGTGGAGTGGAAGTCACTGCCAGAGTCTCTGTGTTTATTGAGAGGTACAACGCTTAGAGTTTTTAAATAGAAAGTAAAACGGTTCCTTCTAAGTTTGCGTGCTACTCCTTAAACCACAGCGGCAATTAACATCAGGTGAGACAGCGGTCAAAAGCAAGATATTAATAAATATATAAATACTTGGATATTTAAAAAAATGATACTCCGTTTTCTAATTACTGGTTGCCACATGTCCAAGCAGTAACAACGTATTGGTGTGATTATGCTCACAATATAAGTGATTCATTCATTCATTCATCGCAGCCATAGGAAGTCCACTGCTGGACATATGCCTCTCCATATAGGGGGAAATTTGCCAATACTCGCCACGCTTGGCAGGCGAGTTGTCGAGTGCAGTATGATGTGTGACCCTCAGAAGGCGCTGCTGCCCACCTTCTGGTACGTGATCTCTTAGCCGACTCTTACGGCACCCGTGGGACGAGATGGGGGAGTACTATTCTAGGCCGGTACCACCACGGCACGAAAATAATATAAGTGTGATAATGGTTAAAAAAAATATATCAAAAATGATTTTAGTATATATAAAAATAGACGATTGAAAACAAGGGAAAACTAACGCAGAAAGTAAATCAACCATCTAACCCTGCTAACGTAAGCCGATTTCTGTAACCAGCCTACTTATGCAGGTTTTTTGAATAAATTCAGGTCAGAGGTCAGGTATCACAATAAGGTGACGGAGAGATCGGCATCTAGATACTGAAAGGGCATTACGTAAACAATACATTTGGTTCTGCAACCCGTGATCCATAATATCGAATTTACAACTGTCTTTTCAACTTTGTTGTTATTAATGAACATTTTTATAAATGACGTACGCATCTGTTACGTACCATTGTTGTTTAAGGCTTTTATCCCAATTGCTAAATGGTCTTTTTAGCTTTTATTGAAAGTCCTACATTGAATAATAAACCTTTAAAAATATATTTACCTAATAAACTATAAATGTATAATACACGGGATTTACTCACGTAGTAAGTCAGATGATTCCGACTTACTATGTGTTAATTCCCGTGTTAGAATAGAATACAGAGATTATCTCTCCGAGTTCTCCCGTACGGGAGAATACGGGGCACTCGCGACTGCGTCCGCGAGCGCCCGGTATTCTCCTTTAAAAAGACCACAGAATGTGGTCGAAACTACAGTCGAAACCCTCTAACTTACTACGTGAGTAATTCCCGTATTTTATACATTCATAATATAAATTCAAAACCACGTCAGCTTAAACAACAAATTTACCTAATAAATTTTAAACAAATACCAGTCATGAGAACAGGTTCATTAAGATAAATTCTAATTGAACAAAATTTTACTTAATTTGCTAATTTATTAAAGAATAAATATTTTCGAACCACCATATTCAGAACACGCGCCAGGATTTGTCCCGCCCCCTTTGTCTGTCAATGTTTGCCAATACTCGCCACGCTTGGCAGGCGGGTTGGCGAGCGCAGTATATTTTGTCACCATCAGAAGGCGCAGCCGCTCACCTTCTGGTACGTAATCCATTAGCTGACTATTACGGCACCCACGGGAAGAGATGGGGGAGTACTATTCTAAGCCGGTACTACCACGGCACTGTTAAGCAAACAACATAGCCCTATATAATATAAAAGACGATTGATTACGACACGAAAATATTACATATATAAACTTTCTTATATATGCCTATAATGAAAAACAAAAGCTTTTCATTGGCAAATATGTGTATAAAAGAAGACAATTATAAAGATTTCAAAGATCACTTACTGGCACTAAAATATGTATATATAGTCTTCAATAACTCACTTTTTTTGTTTACACACGCAAATATGAATAGAAGAAACGGCGAATCATAAAATATTACTCAATAAAAATAATATTTGTGTTCAAACATCAACAATAATTTCCTCTTTCATTGTTTTTTATTATTTCGAGACTGCATTATTCATAGGATTTCCGTATCCCAATTAAGTCTTGTCTCAATACGAAGCTTCACCGTTAGTGCTGGTCCATAAAACGAGACCAAAGGGCACCAAATCAAGATATAAAACCAAGATTAACCATGGTACAATGTAACACAGTATTTCATCTTGAAACCTGAAGTGTGAAGAAGACGCTTTTGTGTCAATTCATTATCAGTTCCATTGTAAAGTTAACTTTATACTATTAAATTCGGGGTGCCAAAGTTTGATGAGCTCCTAATGGTAAATTTATAACTTAAGATAACATTATGTTACCTACTGTTTACATCACCACGCTGTGATAGATAAACGCTGTTTATTGCAAACCGATACGGCGTCTATAAAACCCGTGTTGGTGACTTGATGCCTGCAACATGCCAGTAAGACTGTAAACTCCTTACCTAAATTGATATAAGACTTACTTTGTCGTGGCGAATTTTTAAAACGATACTATGTTTGTATTTGGAATGAGAAACACCTACCCACAAATGCCTAACTCCGCTCACAGAACACAATTCCAAGCAATAGGTTATTCATAATATCAATCCTACTAATATTATAAATTCGAAAGATTGTGTGTATGTGTGTAAGTTTGTTACTTTTGTACGCTCAAAGAGCTACACTGATTTCGATGAAATTTGGTATGGAGATAGTTTAAACTCTGGATTAACACATAGGCTACTTATATCCCGGAAAAAGTATAGTTCCCGTGGGATAGTTGAGGTAGCGGGAAAACCGTTATCTACACGGGTGAAACCGCGGGGCGCTACTAGTAATATTATAAATGTAAAAATAATTATGTTTGTCTGTTACGTTTACATGCCTTGCTGCTGAACCAATTTTAATTCATTTGGATATAGAGACAGATCGATCTTGATAAGCTGCTTTCTGTCTGGGCAACATCATGGTTCCCGTCGGATAACTGAGGTAGCGGGAAAACCATAGACCAGAAGGGTGAAACTGCGGGGCGCAGCTAGTGAATTAATAAATACAAGATACCTGTTTACTTGTGATTTATAGTGGCCTGAAAATAGGCAGTTTAATCCAACCCTTCGTTGTTCCCATTAAGAATGTGCAAAGTATTCGCGCGTGAAAGCGGAATTTTAGTACTTACTATTAAGACTTACTATTAGCATTTTAAGTCTAGCATGATAACTTCTTCGACCATATCGTCACTGACCATCAAGTGAGATTGTGGTCAAACGCTAGATCTATACAGTATAAAAAAAATCTTCCGTTTTGTGTGTCAAATGACTAAAAAAATGTAAATAATAAAATCACATATCAATCTAATATTCAAAATTACTGCTGATATTTACTATACAAAATAGGTATATGACCCCTATCTCGCTTGTTTGGAAGCAAGGCGCTTTGTGCCACAAGATGGAATGTGTACCATGCATAGATTTCGCAATGTCGTTCGTAAGGTTTTTATTTTAGGTAATGGGGCAGAAGAAATAAATTTATGAAGGTCCAGATCATACCCCCCAAATTTTTCTACAAGGTCCCATCTATCTCAATACCGAAATGAATCAAAATTTGGCCAGTGGTTTAGACATGCAAACGTAATATAGATATACAATTATTTTCACATTTGTAGTATTACATTAAATATTAGTGGAAGAACCGTCATATATTTATAAATAGAGTGTTCTATGTGCTAATCCAGGTTATAAGGTACCTTCATTCCGAATTTCATTCAAATCAAAGCCGTTAACGTGTGAATAGATAACAAACCTTCATATTTATTTACATATTTATTTATATTTTATTCTATTTTATTGTATTTGGCAACCATCATTATTAATATGCCAATATGGCTAGTCACAGCTTGCCGAAGTAATGACATTGACATTTAATCATATTATTGTGATAAATACGAAAGCATAATTTTAAATCACATGTCGATCGCACTGGCCGTGTGTAATAAAATAATCTTTTTTGATTCGGACCGCTTCGATAGAATTTGATTTGTCATGAAATATAGAAAACAATGCTAATTTAATCCGATTTTCTAATAATCCCAGGCATTTCTAACTCGTCCAGAAAAACTGCGTGAGTCTGTTTGTTATCGTCTCGAATCGCCAATAATTACGCTCACAGATAAGGTTACTAAGTGTTAGCCAACAAAGAACTAGGTCGAGCATAAAACTTTGCCGGGTTGAGTACCTTTTTAATGGCTTCGCACTTGAGAAAACGAAACACTCTTGGCGGCCGTTGTTGTATGTTATCGGTAAGTTCCAAACACACTGAGGGTCGTTTCACAAATACGGTTGAGGAAGGCGATGATCGGCACGTGTGTTTATTAATGAACGGGTGCACTTTGCGGACACTGGTTTGCTCTGGATGCATACGCAAATCGGACTTAAATAATAAAGTATTATTATTCTATTCTTTCCGCTCAGTGTATAACTGCTTAAATTCTTAAAAGTTAATTATTTAATAATATTGTGTATTAGTTCCGCTTTGTGTGTACACATTTTTTTGTTTTATATATAAATGTGTAAATTAATACACTAAGTTTTATATTAAAAAAATACTGGAGTCAGCACAGAGAAATCCTTGCTAATAATAAAAAAGTAACAAACTGAGATGGATACTTTATATGTTTTTAACCTGTCACAGTCACTTAAATAAGAGTTGAATTTAAAAATGCAATATTTACCGTGTACACTGAGAGAAAAGTCACCACCAAATATTAAAAAATTGTTTAGTATTTGGAGAAAAAACTAAGTTTTAGTGTAAGTTATGAGAGTTTTGCTGTAATTGCAATTGTTCTTATATTTTACTAACTACCTTGTTTTTATAAATGTAATTCCTAAAATTCTCATTTAGTAAATGCAAATTATTACAAAGTTTATTTAATATCACACATTATAGTAAATATTAGCATATTTTTGCAAAAGCTGCAAACATGTTTAGTTTTTTTAAGAAAGGTTATCTGTATTTCCAAGCCTGTTACCTATTTTGTAATCCCATGAAATAGCTCATCTGATTCAAAGAACAATTTCTAAATACAAGTTATTACTTTATTGAATTTAACAGAAACGTTTAGTTTTTCCTTATTTTGTAATTCCAAGAAAAGAGCTTATTTGTTCCAAGAAACGTTTTTGATTTCAAAAAAATGAATTAGTTTATTTGACAGCAACGTTTAGTTTTTACTGGTTTTGTAATTCCAAGAAATCAGCTTATTTATTCTAAGCATTGTTTTTAATTTCAAGAAATTGCTAACATTGATTTCACAGCAACGTTTAATTATTTCTTATTTTGTAATCCCAAGTAATAAACTTCACTTATTTCTAGACACAAATGTTAAATCGCAGTACTCTATTTAGTTTGTGCGTTAAATTTTAAAAAAAGGCTCCATGTTCTTGTTACCTATTTAGTAATTCCAGGTAAATTCCAAAATATGTATTGTAATTTCAAGAAACGTTTTGCTCTTTGCTTGTGCATCGGCAAGCACCTAGCTCACTTCGGGCCAAGCAAACAGCCATTTTGTTTGTAGCACTGGACGCGACAATAAGTGGCGCACGCCGCACAATCAAAATTATAAATTGTGAAAAGAAAACTTGATTGTTTAGGATTTTATTTAATCCATTTAATTTTTTGTTCAAAATGAATGTCCTAAACAATCAAGTTTTCTATTTCGTTCTAAAAGAAAGTGATTTAGTGAAATATGGACCATCTCACGAGTGATCTTTTAACTAATTGGGGTCTCGGTGATTACGTACGAACATTCTGTGGTAAGTTTACCTGACAAGTAATTTTATTATTATATTTTATGTGCATGTAATTTGAACATTTTCTAAGGTGATTTCTGACCAATTAAACATAATGGCTCAGAATCGTGTACCACTTGCTTTGCGTCGTCACACTTGTCACGTCTACGCCATTTTATTTGTCCATTCAAATTACAGTCGCTAACGCTATACCTGTGTGTCCAGTTTTTAATTAAAAGTACAGGTATGCACCTATGGATTCAGAAATAAATATATTAGAAGTAAGTAAATATAGTATCGTAGGACATCGCGAGAGGTAAGATAAGTAGTAGGCAGGTACAGCTAGGTATGCAAAATGTGGACTAGTAACGTGGTGGGCCGGCCTGTACTTATATTAGTTTTTGCTGGGTAAATCACAAACACATCAAGACTTCCTTGTTATGAAAACTAAGGTACTTATTAGTCATCAATTTGGGGACATCGCATGCATATTATTATCTATCATGCTTGTACCTATCTATGTACATATCTACAGCCCGGAGAGTTAATCTGAGGAGTAGTAATGTCACAGGTAGTCTCACACTTCCTAATTACAATAATTTTGAACGAAGAGGTCCAAAAATATGGATATGAAAATTGATTGAACTGTGATTAACACTTGTTTACAGAAGGCAGAATAGATGCGGGGACCCTAAGATTGTTATGTAATGATGAAATTATACAGCTTATACCAATCCCTGGTGATAGGGCAAGATTTAAAGCTAATCTAGATAATTGGAAGGCAGAACTGAAGAATCGAAAACCAACAGATTCAATATTTAATACAACCGCAAATGTAAGTTAGCAGTTATTAATGTTATTATAAACAGCCTACCTGCCTGAATTTTAATGTTGTAAAGTGTTATTTATAGAAAACTATATAGCTGTTACCTGCGACTTTGCCCGCTTTGACATAAAATCACAGTAAGTTACACCACACATCCTACTACTGCATAGTTTACAGAAAGATTTTGTTTTATTTGAATCTAAAACAAAACAGATATAAGTAAACAATACAACATTAGGTCACTTTGGCAGCTGTCAGATCTAAGACTCCACTGAACAGTTATGCTGATCTATTGTGTTTTATTTGCAAACAATACGGTTCATTCATACATTTATAGATAATGGCTGAAGGCCTAAGGATGTTATTTATTCCAAAAATATAATCTATAACCTACACTGTGATATATACAGAATCTACACACATAAAACAAAGTTACAGTTAAATACAAACATGCAGATAGATATTTAATTTGCTTTTATAATATTAAGTATGTATATTTGTTGTATATTGTATTGAGTATTGTCATTTATCTAGCTACTTACTACTTTTAGGAATCAAGTTTATATTTTACTTTCAGCTGCCTACAATATCATGCTCTGAACTTGAATTGGGAAATGGATCATTGTTAACTGAACTAGGGCCATCATATCAGCCTTCATCACAATGTAGGCCCCTTTCGGCTCCAGTTCAACCTACATCCAGTTCATTGCAAGATCAGGCTGCAAGTAAGCACGAAGACTCTCCAAGCCAAATTTTACAAGGCTCAGAGAATAGAACTTCTACTCCAATTCATGGCATTTCTCAAGGGGAGTCCCTACGGTCAGGCTATGTGAGTATAAAGACTGGCTGTCTAGGCTTTGTCACTAGAAAAGTATATAAAAAAATATGACTGTACATATACATTGTTTGTTGTTTTAGGTTCTTCGAACATTGCAATCTTCACATGATGGTAAAGCCATATTAAACCAAGGTCGACTATCAGGCAAACTCCATGAAACGCAGCGGAACCTGTTAGTAAAACTAATTATTGGACCTCTTTTTGAGAAAGACCCATACATCATCATTTCAAATACTCAGCTTCTTAATTGGGCTTTGGAGGTACAGGAATTATTCCCAAATGAATCTGCTGCATTGTACTACACCCCTTATATATCAACACTAGTGAGAGGTACAGCTCGCAATGCATCTGGAAAATTGCTGAGATATGTGTACAATAGAAGAAGACAATTAAGAGAAAAAGGAATAATTGAAGGTTCCTCTCGCTCTCGATCATCCTCAACTTCTTCAAACGCCCTGAAACTACAATCACCTGTGGCTCATTTAAAAGGAAAAGGTAATCCAATTGCATATTATTTTTTATATTTAAAGTTCACAACCTTTGAACACATACATTTTTCAAACCTAGAACAGAAACTGAATTAGGTGGCTGGTGACAGATTTTAGACTTTAAGGTAGTAGCTATGCCCATGAGCATTCAGTGCCATTTGCGCGCTGACAAAAAGTAACTCGTGTTTATCCAAATTAAGATCTATATAGGTGCTTATACTCCAAAACTTTATCAAAATCAGTTCAATCATTCCGAAGTTCACAAAACATAAAATTATTAGTAGAATGTGTAATTTTAAGGATAGTTCAGCATTTTTTTATATTTTGTGAGGGGTGGATAGGTCCTGCACTGATGTTCCACAAATGGTGTGCTTCAGAATCTACTCTAAATCCGACTAATATTATAAATGCGAAAGTTTGTGTGTATGTTTGTTATTCTTCACGCTCAAATGACTACACCGTATTCGATGAAATTTGGTATGGAGATAGTTTAAGCCCTGTTAGCATATTTCTATACTAGTAGTATACTAGTAGTTATTAGTATATTTGTATACTTACATTTCAAATTATCTTTTGCAGACTTGGAGGAGGAAATAGCAGAGAAACTTACTTTTCTAAGAAATTCTCTGGAGCCCTGGCATCTGGTAGAAGAATATTGGAAAGCTACTGCCAATTATCGATTAGCCAAAAATTATTCAGAGCCAGGAACTCTTCAAGAATATTTTAACAATATCCCGTACTGAAACAATCTGCTGGTTATATGTTACTATAATTGGAAGACTTTAACATATTATACCAGGACAAATCTGATGCTTTATTCACCAGCATAGTGACTCTTAACAACAAACTATTCGAGCTGGCACAAAAAAAGTTAGGAAATATAAGAGACCGAGAATTGAAATTAACTTTGGAGAAATATATGGCTGCAGTAACCGGTTAGTATATTATGGAATCTGTATTTTTATGGAAACTACACAGAGCTTGCTGTTTGACATTTTGATTGTCAATTCATTATTGCTTACATCCAAATCTTGCCTCCAACTATGTGTAGGATCCATTAGATTTGACAAGATTAAATATTTTTGAATATTTCTATAACCTTTGTGTTATTTTTCAAGACTAATTGTACTTTATGTGGAGTATTAAAATACAATTTTTTAACTGCTGTTTTTCTATTTCAGAAACTGCATCAAATGACACCCTAAATAATGTCTGTTTACTGCTATTGCCTTTTTTGAAGTCAAGTGTACCATTAAAGGACAAATAAAAATACATGGAAACCATCAAAAACTGAAGTAAGGGATGGTTTAACCACAATAGTTATCATTTTAAGAGACGCCGCCGCTTAGACATACATAATTATAATTGCGTTTTAGAAAGTGTTACGAGTGCAAAACTTCCTGAAAGAATATTAAAGTACGTAAAAGTTACTAAGTAAAAACATCAACTGTTCATATAAATTTCAATTTAGATGTTGTCTATCTTGTATAGGTTTATTATTATATATTGTAAAATAGTGTTTATGGTTATATATAAGCAAACTGTAAAATATTATAGGTACTTAATGAATAAATCTTTGACATCTATTCCTTTGTATTTATTTTATCTGCAATCCATGTTGTTATAATCAACTGTAGTTCATATACATATACATAAGTATATAGTTTTTACTATTATTTTATAACTGCGATTTATTTTTGATATCGATATCTCACTATGTTTTTATATTACTGTGAAACTAACATGTCCATAGAGTTAGTAAGAGCGCACTTAGTGCGCTCATCGCAAAGTTATAAAATAATAATAATAAATATATATTTATGTATATGTATATGAAATACAGTTGGTTATGATAACAAAATTACCAACTAGATATTACAAATGTAGCTTTAAATATTACTAGGGCTTTACTAAATATTATCAAACTAAGCTATTGAAAGAACTAAAGTCTCATTAGATATTACAAAAGTAAGCTTCTGAAAGTACTAGGGCTTAATTAGATATTACAAAACTAAGTTATTGAAACAACTAAGGCCTCATTAGATATTACTACGTCTTTACTAGATATTACAAAACTAAGTTATTGAAACAACTAGTGCCTCATTAGATATTACTAGGTCTTTACTAGATATTACAAAACTAAGTTATTGAAATAAGTAGGGCCTCATTATATATTACTTCGTCTTTACTAAATATTACAAAATAGTTAGTATTTATCCTTGACGTCATCGTTTCTGAGATTACTATGGTTTTCTAGATATTACAAAATAGGAAACATTTCTCCGTGACGTCATCGTTTCTGATATTAGTATGCAAGCTTGAAATTACAAAACAGGGATTTGTATTATATACTAATTACATTTACAAAAATCAATTTGTAGTTATCACAGGCCATTTGTTGTCCTCGGATTTAGTAATAATTTAGTTATGATTAATGTATTTTTGTCCATTTTTCTCTCAGTGTATTTTTGATGTTTTGGCTCCCGATGTTTCGGCACTGTAAGTGAGTAAACATTTAGTTTACTCGCGATCATGGCGCTTACAACAGTACAAGTCAACATAGCAAGAGCCAAAAACATCAGAAATACACGGTAAAAATCTCGTTTCTAAAGTCAACTCTTATCATAAATTTAAGTTTGAAACTTACGTCCTTCTTCATATGTAGTGTATCGGATACAAGGTCGGCTGGAATTTCATTAATATTTTCATTATTCACACTCCTATGAAAACATCGAACTCCCCAAATTAATAAAGCTGCTCGCACTGGAGTCACAGCATTCATTGATTTATTTTGCATATATAATTTTAAAATTTGAGTCTGAAAACTATCGCGAGTTTCTTCCATATTGTAATGTAACAAACCGACTAGGACTCACGTGGTAAACACTGGAAAATTACTCTCCGACCAGTTTCGAACTTATTTGCAGTTCTTCATCTGGGAGTTATGATCGTGCCAGGCGGCGAGCGCGAGCCTCAGCACGTAACTGGCGTTGAGACGGCTGCGCTGCATCAGTCAAATTGTCCCGGTGCGCACTGTCACTTGAGTCATTGTCACTGAAAGTCTCATTGTCACTGTCACTTTGGTGATGAAACCTTTCTTTGGTGTGTAAACCGGCCTCCTACCATCATCATCACCAAAGTGACAGTGACAATGAGACTTTCAGTGACAATGACTCAAGTGACAGTGCGCACCGGGACAATTTGACTGATGCAGCGCAGCCGTCTCAACGCCAGTTACGTGCTGAGGCTCGCGCTCGCCGCCTGGCACGATCATAACTCCCAGATGAAGAACTGCAAATAAGTTCGAAACTGGTCGGAGAGTAATTTTCCAGTGTTTACCACGTGAGTCCTAGTCGGTTTGTTACATTACAATAATTTTAAAATCTTATTAATAATATTTTGACGGTATTAGTTTCGTCTTTTGTCATGTGGCTAGCGTAAGCATGCGGATAGATATGCGTTGATAAATCTGTTCTCGTCTTTGTTGTAACTAGATCAATCCAGGTCATCTCCTTAAAGCGCTGTACATACAAATATGCAAGAGTAGGCATGAGACTGAGCTTTACTTGTTTCAGGTTGAGTAACTTTGTTTCAGTATAAAGGAGTACTCAGGAGTTAAAATGCGATTAGATCTCTTCGCGATACCTCAAAAACATACTTTTATTATTTATTTATTTATTAAACTAGATATTAAGTAATACTAGATAGTAATATTCATTTATTATAAATGAATAAATGTATATATTCCAAAATAATAACAATATTTATACATAATTTGGTTTGTTGGATAGCTAATATCATAGTCAAGCAACGTGTTCTATGCAAAAAGGATCGTTTGGAAGAGATCGCGGAGCAATAAAACTGTCCTTTGCATCACATTGTATTTTTACCAAATGGACTTATCCGTGGCGATGGTAGGTATAGAACCTAACGGACAACAATTATTTAGCAGATGAAACCCTCAACAACCTCCCAACGTCTCATATTCCTGCGAACAGGGCTGGAGTAGCAACTGGAACAGTGAAAAACCTCCAAATGCGCACTGAGAATTGTAGTTAACACGGGCCATGGGGAGTTCGAACGTACCGTATGTTTAAAGACCTACCGAGGCAGCTAATTAAAACAACACGTGACCAAAATACGGGCTTTCATCTTGCTCAAAGATTAAGTAGCATTGCTTAATCTTTCAAAGTGCCAATCCTACAAGCGTTTTGGAAACTATGCCTACTGGTAGCGGCTGAAGGGACTAAATTGTTATTATTTTATCTATCGCTATGTGGTTTTTTATGAATTATTTCATAAATGTTTATTTTTCCTTTTTTTAACATCAACAGTTAAACATCATAATACATTTTAGGATAACGCAAAAATATACCTTTTGACTACAGTATGGGTACATTTACTAAACCAATGTACAAATGTAATTAAACCCCTTTCTCTTTTGCAAACTTATGCAATAGGTGTAGTGTAGTTCTAACTAAAGCTCAAATAACAAAGCCCTTAGTTAATCCTCGGAGTGGTATTGCTCAGATTGGACATTTAATGTAGCTCAACGCAAACTTTACTAATTACTTTTACACGTTACACTTAACTGTAAGGGTATGACGCATTGCATTATGTTAACATAATGCAATGCGTCATACCGTAATTAACTATTGTTTTTTTTGTCGGATAAAAGCAAGCGCATACTAACCAATAGGGCGTTAATAAATTGTGATCGACTTCTTTTTTATCTCTAAAGTAAATAATATTAATATTAGAACTTCTGTGGTTTACTAGATATTACTAAAAGTTCTCAGAAAAATGATTTCTGATATTATCGTAATCACTTTAATATAATAAATAGATTTAACTGTGTATAATTTATTTATTTTTCACCAGACTAACTAACGGCTACCACTCCCTCATTAAACGACCTCTGGCCCTGGTAACACATTACGTAAGAACTTTGTTGGCAGACGAGAGGATCGTCGAGCTGGAAGAAGAAATGAGTAAGTTACACTGGGATATCCTAGGGTTATGTGAAGTCCGCAGAGAGGCTGAGGACACCATAACCCTCAAATCCGGTAACTTGCTCTACTACCGGGAAGGCGACCAAAAGTCCCAAGGTGGTGTCGGATTTCTCGTTCGCAAGTCCCTCACTAACAACATTATTACCATCGATAGCGTTTCGAGCAGGGTGGCATACCTAATACTCAGAATATCAAGTAGGTATTCGTTGAAGGTCATTCAGGTATATGCACCGACTTCGAAATTCGGAACCGATGAGGAGGTAGAGGCTATGTATGAGGACATTAGTAGGGCCATGCATACCTCCAAGACCCATTATACTGTTGTTATGGGGGACTTTAACGCAAAGTTGGGCAAAAGAAGTGATGGAGAGTTGAGAGTGGGGCAATTTGGTTATGGACAACAGAACCCCAGGGGACAGAGGCTGGCCGACTTCATGGAGAAAGAGGGACTCTTTATGATGAACTCTTTCTTTCAGAAGCCGCCTCACAGGAAATGGACCTGGTTGAGTCCTAACGGTTCCATGAGAAATGAGATCGATTTCATCATGACAACCAAGAAACAAATATTCAATGATGCCTCTGTGATCAACATGGTGAAAACCGGTAGTGATCACCGCATAGTAAGAGGCATATTGAATATTAATGTTAAACTTGAGAGGTCCCGTTTGATGAAATCCACGCTCCGACCTCAAAATGTCCATATTCAAAACCCCGAGAGCTTTCAACTTGAGCTATCTAATCGCTTTGCTTGCCTTGAGAACTGTGCGTCGGTGGACGAGACCAACAACAGGTTTGTAGAAACTGTCCACGCAGTGGGGTCTAAGTTCTTCAAACCCCGCCGCACAAATGGACCTCAAAAACTCTCCAGCCATACCCTTGACCTCATGGCTGAACGACGCTCGTTGCAACTGCAATCATCTGATGACGCTGCGTCATATAGGCAGCTCAATAGACGAATATGGAATTCCTTGCGACACGACATCCGTACCTTTAATACAAATCGTATTAAAGATACGATCGAACGGAAAAAAGGCTCCAAAGTGTTTGCAAGAGACCGGTCTATTGGGCAAAGCCAGATGACTAAGCTGAAGAGAGATGATGGCAGTATCGCGTCGACCAAAGCAGAGGTGCTTGGAGAGATTGAGAGGTTCTATGGGCAGCTATACACTTCGGTCGCTAAACCTGTTGATAGCTTGGCCAAAGACCCAAGAGCCAAGCTAACCCGACACTATACCGAAGACATCCCGGACATCAGCCTGTACGAGATTAGGATGGCTCTGAAGCAGCTTAAGAACAACAAGGCGCCGGGTGACGACGGAATCACAGCAGAGCTTCTGAAAGCGGGTGGCTCACCGATACTGAAAGTCCCTCAGAAGCTCTTTAATTCCGTTGTCCTCGAAGGTTCAACGCCGGAAGCATGGAACAGAAGCGTAGCGGTGTTGTTCTTTAAGAAGGGTGACAACACATTGCTTAAGAACTACAGACCCATTTCGCTTCTGAGCCATGTTTACAAGCTGTTTTCAAGAGTCATCGCGAATCGTCTCGAACGCAGGTTTGATGACTTCCAGCCTCCCGAACAAGCCGGTTTCCGAAAAGGCTACAGCACCATAGATCACATCCATACGCTGCGGCAAGTTATACAGAAGACCGAGGAGTATAACTTGCCCTTATGTCTAGCGTTTGTGGACTATGAGAAAGCCTTTGATTCGATCGAGACGTGGGTGGTGCTTGAGTCTCTCCAGCGGTGCCGTATTGACCATCGGTATATCGAAGTGTTGAAGTGTTTGTACAATAACGCCACCATGTCGGTCCGAGTACAAGAGCAAATTTCGAAGGCGATTCCATTGCAACGCGGCGTGAGACAGGGAGACGTTATCTCTCCGAAACTGTTCACTGCCGCATTGGAAGACGCCTTCAAGCTCTTGGAATGGCAAGGATTCGGTATCAACATCAACGGCGAGTACATCACTCACCTTCGGTTTGCCGACGATATTGTGGTCATGGCAGAATCGATGGAAGATCTCAGTACGATGCTCGAAGGCCTCAACAGAGTTTCCCTAAGGGTGGGCCTTAAAATGAACATGGACAAGACGAAAATTATGTCGAATGCCCATGTTGCACCCGCCCCCATATCAATTGGGAACTCGATTCTCAAAGTTGTTGACCACTACATCTACCTAGGACATACAGTCCAATTAGGTAAGTCCAACTTTGAGAAAGAGGCCAATCGTCGAATCCAACTCGGCTGGGCAGCGTTCGGGAAGCTACGAGACGTCTTCTCGTCCAAAATACCACAATGCCTGAAAACGAGGGTCTTCGAACAGTGTGTGTTACCAGTGATGACTTACGGATCTGAAACGTGGTCCCTGACTATGGGCCTTCTGAACAGGCTCAGAGTCGCACAACGAGCTATGGAAAGGGCTATGCTCGGAGTTTCTCTACGCGACCGAATCAGAAATGAGGAGATCCGTAGAAGAACAAAAGTCACCGACATAGCCCAGCGGATTAGCAAGTTGAAGTGGCAGTGGGCAGGGCACATAGCTCGACGAACTGATGGCCGTTGGGGTCGAAAGGTTCTCGAGTGGAGACCACGGACTGGCAAGCGCAGCATAGGACGGCCACCGACCAGGTGGACAGACGACCTGACTAAGATCGCAGGCAAGGGCTGGATGCGGGCCGCTTCCAACAGGTCCTTATGGAAATCAATGGGGGAGGCCTATGTCCAGCAGTGGACGTCCTATGGCTGAGATGATGATGATGATGAGACTAACTATCTATCGCTTGTATCGATTTATGACAGAAAATTTCTATTTTATTTACAAGTGAGTAACAAGATTTTCAGATTCGAGAACGCACCTGACAAGTCTAATGTCAACTCACCGACTAATCAGATAAGAGTGTAATTGAAAGAAGCCTGTGATCGAATCCTGTGAAAGAATCCTTCCCACCGCTCGCCCAAGTTCCTCGTTAGTTAATTCGACGTCCTCTAGTGTGGTAAAAGTTGTTGTGTGTCACTCATGGGTAAAGTTTTATAGCTTTTAGCATTAAACCTTCACTTGCTCAGGTTTCAAAGCACTCACACCAAAAATTACTTTACCCACATGTAAAACAAATAACTGTTGTCCACGTTTCAAACACAGTAATTGTGGTTCTAGGTAGACTAGACAGTAAACTAGTTGGTAAGCTAATCCGTAGACTAGACTGTAAACTTGTCGGTGGAGCAGTTGTTAGACTAGTGTGGACTAATTTCAGTTCTAAGAGTTTTATGGATTTATTGCATTAACATGCTAGGCGGAACTTACGTTCAAATTATTTGAAAGAAAAAAATCACGTGCAAGCTCGTTTGCCAATTTAAAATTCTACCACGTGAACAACCACTTAATTGTACATCAAACGATATGAGATCGAGGTCAAGCACTGGCCTGTATATTAAAAAAAAAACAATAGCTCGGTGCGAAAGTTTCCCACGAATAATCCAGTTTATAAAGAAAATTCCACTCAAGCACAAACGCGAACATCATTCCAAACAGAAAAGAATGTCCGTCCAATAAAAGTTATCGGACAACCCAGCCCTAATAAAACGAGATCTCAAAGTTTAACAGGCACATTATCGGAGAAAACTTCACTGCTGCCTTTCTATTCTGTAATTATTTTATGGGAGACGCTAAAATCTGTTGGAAAAATACATAGAGTGATGGAATCACTTTAGTCTGTGTAGAGCCCTAAAACATAATGTAATACTTAAATTTACCAAACCTAACCTATAATATTAGAGAACCGTATACTACTAAAACATATTTTATTTAAATTTTTCATAATCAAGTAGTAACATTTGTTAAATAGACAATTTTTCGTCTTTTCGGACTATTTTGCCGAAAGTCCTACAAAAAAATCATACACTTTAAAATATATCACTTATGAGTACTGCTCATGTATGTTAATTGTGATTAAACATAATTAGATTTTATATGCTATTTTATTAGTGAAAAATTCATATTTTCGAGCGACCGTATTTTTCCCTTTGGTATTACTCATTCTCGCGGCAACGACTAATGCATTTGAACTCTGTCTTACAACAGAAAAAGGGAAAATAAAAAGTCTCAAAACGTGTTAGTATTTTCTTGGGCCTGTTTTAACATTTAAATATTTAAAACATTTGAAATCAATACACTGCTCTTTGCAATTTTATCGTGCAGATCCACTTAGCTGCGTTGGTGACTTTCGTTCTTCTACGGATCCCCTCATTCTGATTTAGAAGCCCTGAGCATTGCTCCCTCTTTATCTCATTATGAGACTTTTAGCATTCTTAAGGAAGAAGAATGGAGGAAGAAGGAGGGTTATGTTTTTCTTTTTAATATAATAATAAATTTTAATTGAATTCCATTCTAAATCATTACAAAAATTTAAACACATATGTATTTAAAGTGGTACAATCAATTTAACAATATAATATTTGACGATGTTATTCAGTACCGTTAATAAATTATCCGGTATTACTTTTAGCTATTAAGTTACACTTTCAAAGGGCTTATAAAGCCAAAGGGTAATATATAGTGCCGGGAAAGTAAGCTGTCGTTCTCGGTTGCTGTCAACAGCCTTTTAATATTCAGATATTAAACAACACATGGGTGGAACATGAGTCAGCGTTTTAATAATTTCACTTATAGTGGTGGTACGGCGAGCACTACCCAGTCTTACCACAAGACGTATTGGTTTATAACTCGTAGTAAAGCGTAGTATAGCTGACGTCTAAAATCCGAATCAATAGAATTTGAAACCGGTCATAAAAACAATTATAGAATGACAAATACCTGAGGAAAGTCCAAATGAAATAATATTTATAACACAGTATGTAATACATATTCATTTGGACATGCGTTATGTAAGTTAATACATACATACAAAATGTTGAAAAAATATAAAATAATACATTGAAACATATTAATTTATGTTGTATGTATTGCTTCCGGGCTGTTTGGCCGTGGTCTAAGTGAAACTCGTATTCCAGACGTTTCGTCAATCACTGCGATACATCAGTAACAGAGAAGACGTCCCGAAGGAGAGTTCTACGCTCTTGTCGCCGCTCGGACCTGAACCACTGAAGATGTCGACCGCAGTGATCGACGAAACGTCTGGAACACAAGTTTCACTTAGACCACGGCCAAACAGCCTGGAAGCAATACATACAACATGCAACGCCAGCCGTTTACATATATTATTTTAATTTTTTGCGTATATTCAATATATATCTTTGAATGTTTTATGTTTAATTGTTTTTCTTAATTTTTTTTATCATACTCTTTAACATTTTTAAAGAGAAATATTTATATTTTTAAAAAAATATTTATTTATCTATGTCAACCTTTACCGAGTTTAAATAAAATCTAGTCTATTCTTTCGTACATAAACAGCCAAAATGTTCAAACTTTTATATTATACAAAAACACCAAATCTGAATGTGAAAAATGTTATGACATAAATATTTTGATATAAAGAAAATTTAAAAGGATACAAAAAAAATGGATGGACTCCCACAATAGGTAAACCAGTGAATATTGAAATTTATGGGGTCATGTCACATGATTTATGTCAGTTATGGGTCTCAGATGGTTACGATAGGCCTTATAACAGGAATGGCTTTGATCGATGCTTTGGGGGATTTGACTTATTTCGAAGGTTTTATAAGTAACTAGTAGCGCCTTGCTGTTTCATCCGCGTGGATCACGGTTTTCCCGCTACCTCGATTATCCGACGGGAACTAAACTCACCACATTTGTTGCTGAGCATACAAAAACACAACTTAACCTTGTGAACTGCTGCTATGGAGTATCTATGTGGAAGAAAAACGCTCGGTGCAAAAAGGTGAAATTCAACTTTGTGACAAAGTACGGTAGGTCCAGTATGAGATTTTTACGCCCGTGCAGACTACAAGCTTATAATAATTTGTACAACCCAAAAACCGATTTTTCTCAACAACTATTAAGAATTCTGAGCGCTTTTGAACGCAGTTTTATAAGCGTAACCAAAAAATTCGCCCTATGCCTGGGGTAATATATCGCGGGTAGTTTGAAGATGAGATTGGAAGGAGGGATCAAATTATGTAACTCCAACTCCAGGGCTGATTCTGTTATATTGTGTGAGATAAAATTTTACTTCGGAGAGTGTTGGCATCACTACATACAAATATTGGATGGCTGTTGTACCATACACAATCAACCTATCACCACCTCGATCGAATAACCAAGTGCGCTTTAGATCTGTGTAATTTCATAATTCTATGGGGGTATCTATAAATACTAACGTATTCACGGATTAGCAAGTTGAAGTGGCAGTGGGCAGCATATAGCTCGAAAAACTAATGGCAGTTGGGGTCGAAAGGTTCTCGAACGGAGACCACGGACTGGCAAGCGCAGCATAGAACGGCCACTGACAAGGTGGACAGACAACTTGATTAAGATCGCAGGCAAGGGCTCGATGCGGGCCGCTTCCAACTGGTCCTTGTGGAAATCATGGGGGAGGCCTATGTCCACTAGTGTACGTCCTATGGCTGAGATGATGATGATTGATGAGCAACTATTTAACCTACGCTACGAGGAACATTTAATTATTATGTTGATAAGAAGATTTTCTTAAGAGAGATACAGAAACAATGAACGGTAACTAACTATTGATAAACGTGAAGACGAATATTATCTACACATCAAAAGCCTGTATCTAAACCTTTGAAAACTTTAGTAAGAAATACAAAAAAAAAACAGCTTTATATCAGTTGGAATAGAGCGTACAATTTGGCATATCAGGTTGGTCAGACTTTTCTATAACCTATAATGTTCTATGTACAAAAAAATATATAACATAAGTTGAACAAAACATATCATACTCCTTCCGACATTTAAAGATGTTTCGTATCATAAGAAAGTAATAGGGTTTCCGCGTTTTGAGATGATCAAAGCCGTTGCTCGTTTTGTAAAAGTTGTGTCAACAGGCACGAGTGTAGAACGTAGTAAGGATTGAGTTTTGGGGCGAGAAGTCCCACTTTGCAAAACTTTTCCACTACCACGGGCACTCGAGGTAGCTAGACAACGTTCGACTATTGACACTGTTTAATTAAAAAATGTTACAAAGATGTTGAACCTTTTTTTATAACATGGTAGTTCGAACGTTTAAAAAAAATCCCAATTATGAGTAGGGTTTAAAAGTTAACGAGTGGAGACCACAAACAATGAAGTGCAGCAAAGGACGTCTTCCTGCAAGGTTAACCCAGATGACCTGGGTGTGAAATCTACTAATTTCATATTAAGATGCAGTTCGGTGAGACGTCGACTCATTAAATATTCGTAGTCAGCTAAGTTTGTAGCAATTTGAATCTATTTTGAATCTATGCTTGCCCTATGCCAATTTAGTAGGGCATTTGAAATTTTATGTGCTAAGAAACTATGGAAAATGATACGCGGTGTCATTGAAACTAGAATGTGGATAAATTAAAAATAGCAGACTACCAAAGCTGATAAAATTGGCCTTTGTAAACTGAGCATATCGCCATATTGAATATAAGCTAAGCTAAGGATCCTGGCCAACAGGACGAGGCTTGATGCGGGCTGCTTCCAATCGGTCCGCGTTGAAACAATGAAGAAAAGCCATGTGCATCAGTAGACGTCTTATGGCTTATATATGGCTCATATGGCTTTACATGATTATGATGACGAATACCCCACCTCCTGATTACGACCACCTAAACGTCGCTCGTTATGTATGCGAGACGCGTTAATTCTGCGTTCATGCGGAAGGCTCGCTTGCTTTCGATTCCGTATCTAGAATTGCGGTTACCCGTATTTTATGTCTACGACTACGGCTAGTAATGTTAAGTAGACGAAATATTTTTGGGATATAATAAGTATATTTTATAAGGTCAACGTGAAAGTGTATTCACGTTAAATTAACAAAGATTATTTCAAATCGGTTCACAGATAACAGAGTTATACCCCCACTTAAAAAGTAATATAAGTTAAGAAACTAAGAAATTAAGAAACTCGTCCATGTTTGCAAGTCGGTTAAAAATTAAGGTTACAAGAATCATCCTACTTAGATATAGATAGAACTGTCAACAAAATCAGCTAAAAAGATTCAATTTTGAATCTTTTGTCCCTTTTTGCCTTAAACAAAAGCAGAATTATTATTTTATATTTAATTATACCGTATAGATTTGACCTAGCGTTCGACCACTATCTCACTTGATGGTTAATGACGATGTGGTCGAAGATGTTATCACGCTAGACCTTAAATGCTTACTGGCTCTCAAGGACTGCTGCCTGAACACACTATGTGTTTGGTGAACATTTTTCAAACTTGAGGGTGGTAGGTTTGACACTGCCGGGATTCAAACCCAAGGTCCCCACGTACCAGAAATAAAGCCACTGACGATTGAGCCACGGCGGATGTCGAAGTTCGATTGGATCTCATTCGCATTCATAAAATGCTTTTGGTTTTGTAATTTATCATTGTAATATACAATTAGGTACGTATATACTACGTTATCATTACACTGACCAGGGTCTACTCAAATTGCATCGATCCAGTTCAGTGTGGGCCGAATAAAGCTCGCGAGTGAATTATTTATGTGGCTCCAACAGAACCGGAAGCCCACGATGTAATCCTATTTTAAGGTGTACTTTTGTGAAAACTCGTACGTTGCGCAATAAATATTATAATAACAGTTTGTGAAAAGGATTGCTTTCAGGATTTCCTTTTAAGTATGTTACGAGATAGTTTGGACACGTGTAAATGTTTTGTATTAAGCGATACGTCGTATTGATATTCTTTCGAAGAGATGATAGCTCAGCGGGGGGAGCGTCGCCTGTCAAACTGACACTGGTTTCGATCCCCAGCAACAGCTTGAGCTTCCGGTGAAGGTAACACCGTTATCAAATTTCTAGCATGGTGGTAGTGTACTTTTGAATAGCCAGGCTAGCTACCACCCTCAAGTTTGAAAAACTGTCACCAAACACATAGTTCAGGCAAGCCAGTAAGCATTCTAGATATAGCGTGATAACATCTTCGACCACATCGTCACTGACCATCAAGTGAGATAGTAGTCGAACGCCAGATCTATACTAGACTAATATAAAAAACTACTAGACTAGTATAAAAAAAAGTTCGCACTAGCATAAGCTCAAACCGGGAATGAGGATCAATACGGTGGCTGTCAGAATATGACGACATTCACAATACCTACCGCCCTATTTCATTTGGGGGAAGCAGAGACTAGCTTTCCATTTCTTACGATCCTGACTTACTGCTTTCCTATTTCCAATTTCATAACCTTACCCTAATGGCAACTCTTTAAAATTGTGGTAGATCTAATAAGGATTTGTTAGCGAGTGCCGAGCCCGAGCCCCTACGTAAAGATAAAATTAAATATCGAGCAATATTCACGCCCCAAAAGAGACGCTTAAATCGCCCTTACTCCTATTTAACATGCTATTGAAATACATTTTATATGACTGTGTCGTAGACCTGTAGCTGAACCCTCGAAGCAAACAATGGCCATCGTTTCATGTATGTTTCTAAACCGTTACGATATGTCTGTTTGTACACTGAAATTGAATTTTAAAGGTCGAACCTGTATTTGTATCTGTTCATTCGATCGTTCGTTCATTGTCAATGAACAATAAATATATTAGCTGCCTTTTGTGTAAAAACAAAAAAAAAATCTTTATTAATTTTCGATCCGATAGAACAAAAATGACATTGTCCGTGAAAAAGATGAAGTGCTGATGAATGTTTCGCATAGTTGATTAATTGCTGTGCTCATCATTCAAATCCACGAACCTGGATAGCGACTGAATAGACTGGAAAGCGCAGCATAGGACGGCCATTATTGTTTTAAAACTTTAATCTATCTTTATACCAAATTTCACCAAGCTCCGTTGCTGTTAACAAACTGCATAACAAACATACGTCCAATCCTAACTTTCGCATATATAAATGCGAAGTAGGAGTTGCTATATGTGACAAATAGTACTCGTAATATTTCTAGCATCTGGTAAATTCAACTTCTTTGACAGTAAAGCATTATCAGTCAAAGCTTTCGGCTTACGTATTACTGGCATTGCATTGTACCCGGAATCCTATCACCCATTGATTGAATGCAAGTATATAACTTCAATGAAAACTTTACCCTTCAAACCGGAACACAGTAATGCGAACACTACTGCCTAGCGCTGGAAAGAGATATGATGACAGTGCTTCCCCGGGCGAACTCTTACATAGAGTGCTACTGCTCTATGGGAGAATAATACATATGCTGTGAAAATATGCACATTAATAAATAAATAACAATTATCTATTTATTAAATTAATTTGTACGGCTTGCGCTAATTACAATAATGTGATTATAAAATATAAATTATATTACAATATAAGACACAAAGATTAAATGTTTTAAAAGTGCTTGTATACTTTTGCTTATAGATATAATATTATATATCACTAAGCCTTAACTAAAGCGGATTTTGTACTATTAATTCCATATGTAATTATTATTATTTTCCAATCAAGATATGTGTCGATTGGCACTCTTAAATAGTGCATTTCTCTTTATTTAGCTTCGGAATTAGGAGTTCACTTAATTTAGCTTTAATATTATTGCAGACAGTGCAAGGTTTCGTAAATACTATTGAAATTACTACTTACATTGTCGTCTTCTAGCATACAGATAATTATATCCCTAACCGTTCCAAATACGCCTAATTAGAATTACAATGTCCCGCAAGTCATAAAAAAACAATAAAGGCTCAACAATAGCTGCTAAGAATAATTTAAAAAATAAATTAGTAATAATTTACGACTAATTACGCCAAATGCCATAAAACCGTCTCGGTATTAGCAGGCGCACATTAAGGTTTCCTTGATGAGAGATTTATTATGAAGAACGTTTTCATAGATAATCAGAATCTCTATTGTATGAATGTTCCAGATCCTTATCATCTCAGCCCTTTGTAGTTCCTTATGAATCTGTGATATTACCTAGTAAAATAATGATTTCATAATCCTAAAGGTTTATGTATACGTTGATACCATTTGTAAGGAGATCCGTATAAAAACAAAAATAAAGAATACATCACAGCGGTTTACAAGGAAAGTTGATGACTGGCCTGTTGGGGCAGTTAGTAGCACTCTGCCTTCTGAACCGCTGGTCCCGGGTTCGATTCCCGCACAGGTCAACCATTTGTGTGTATGAGCATGTCTGTTTGACCTGTGTCTGGGTGTGTATATGTATATAAGTATATATCAGTCAACAGGTTACCATAGCACAGGCTCTGTCTAGTTTGGGACTTAAAGACCTTGTGTGAATGTTAAAAAAAAAAAGTTGTATTGGAAGGACTAATAATATGCTCGATGGGACAACAAGAGAGTTCCTCCGGGAGTCCAGGAGGCATGCCCTGGGGTAAGCGAGCTGCTGGCCTTCGTGGATGACATCGGGTGGTTGGCGTGGGTGCAGAAAATTTCGCCCATAAACCAAGTACTAAGAGACCTTAGGAGTCTCTAGTGCAAACCACGTTCCGCTGAGCAGAACGGACATCTCTGATAGTCCTAGGAGGTAGATAGACGATCTGATAAATATCGAAATAGAAAACATGGATGAATGCAGATCGCTTCAAGCCTGTCCCAGTGGAGTTCAATGGTTATTTTTATAGCAGATAGATACTTTGAAATGTTACTCCACATTGTGGCAGTGGCCATCAATAGTAGGCTAGATACTGCTCGCTCACTTTTCTACGCAAGCTGTCTTCCCCTATAATTATAGTGACACTTTCTAGTTTCTAGTTTCTTGTATCAGTGTACATTATGTTGGGGTTCAAATAAATAAATAAATAGACATCTGCCCGTTATCTCACATGATGTTACATGACATGCGAGTATTTCTCAGTAGAAGGTTGCAGTGGCATTTCATGATCCGACGGAACTAAGCGAACCAGAGATGCCACTTAGGCCACAACCACAAATGTAATCAAATCAGAGAATATACTTCACTACAAAGTTTCCATCAACGATTTACGACGTTTGCATTGCTAACTAAATTGTCATATTTAAGGGATGTTAAGAACAGAGCACGTGCATCGATAAAAAAATGTTTAAGCAACTACGGAAATACATACGCGTGTCGTTCGTTACGCTTAGAAGAAGAAAAAAACAAGAAAAGACGTAAATTGTCTTTTAAAAATTCTTAATACTTATCAATTTATAACATTGATAAGTACTAAGATTTTTTAAATAATAATAAGTAATCTTAATCTTAAGATTTTTTAGTATTTAGAAAAAAAGAGGTTGTGTAATGAAATGAAAGAAAAAAGCAAAGAAAGACATAACATTTCTTTAAAAAAATCTTAATACTTATCAATATATTACATTGATAAGTACTTAGATTTTTTAAATAATAATAAGTGATCTTAATCTTAAGATTTTTTAGTATTTAGAAAAAATATAGGTACTGAAATGAAATGAAAGAAAATAGCAAAGAAAGACATAAATTGTCTTTTAAAAAATCTTAATACTTATCAATATATTACATTGATAAGTACTAAGATTTTTTAAATAATAATAAGTAATCTTAATCTTAAGATTTTTTAGTATATATAAAAAATGTAGGTACCTATATGAAATAATTTCCAACTGAAAACTTTATTTTTCTTGGGCTTTTTGAAATTTTTGCTCTGAGTTGTTCATTTGATGGACTATAATTAAACCTCCCTAGATGTCATCATATGATAAAAAAACACGTTCGTTCTCATAAAAAGACATTTTAAGATCATTGGGACAAATTATTTTCATTTTTTGTAATATCACTATGTTTCCTGTATCTCAAACACAAAATATACGTGAAACGGCAGGGCATGACAGATTTCGTCATGTTAGCATATTTCACTCTTAAAATAATATCTATAATACCTATCTACGAGTACTAACCAGTTGACTAAGATTATTATCTATACGCTTAGTTTAAAGTCTAGTAAGTTTGAATCTAGTCCAGTTTGAATGCTCAAACTGGGCAGGCTGTTGAGACTATTTTAAATTGTAACATCTTTATTTTTATATCAAATCAGAAATCAGAAATATTTATTGAACAACTGTTTCAATAAATATTTCTGATTTAGACATAATAAAGCTAACACGATTAAAATAACAAAGATAAAAAAAATTAAAATTAGTTTCTAAGATCAATACCGCAGCTAATAAGACAACTGATGACATTGAAACCTGAACAGATCTTTACAATTGTTTTTTTATCACATAGATACCCCCGCAATAGGATTCCCTGTGTCTCGGGAGACATGGACACATACACACACACTCATCGCACAAATATTTGCTCATGCAGGATTCGAACCCAGGGCCCCGGACATCCAGAAGTCATGTCACTGACCACTGAGCCACGGCGACCGTCAGCTTCAAATTGTACCTAAGAACCATCTCGCTTTCAAACAAAAAAAATCCCATCAACATTGGTTAATTCGTTTAGGAGCTACGATGCTACATACAGACACACAGACACGTCAAAACTATAACACCCCGCTTTTTACGTGAGGGTTTTTTTTTTCCCATCCACTCAGACCCCCGCACTAGGATTCCCTGTATCGCGGGAGGCATGGACACACACAATCACAGCACACAAACATCCAAGACCCGGGACAAACATCTACACTCATCGCACAAATGTTTGCCCTTACCGGGATTCGAACCCAGGGTCCCGGAGACACAGAATTCATGTCGATGACACAAACCACTGCGCCACGGGACCGTTAATGTATGCGAGGGAAAACGGTGCCTGACATTTTTGAGAAAAGCACATTTGGCACTATTTCCATTCGCCATACCGAAAATTTTTACCAAAAAATAGAGCCGACCTCAACACTCAAAAGTGTGAAATAACTTCACAACTTAACAAGTTATTTCACACTTTTGAGTGTTCAAGTCGGTTCCATTTCATGGTAAAATATTTTTTTTCACTCCTTTCTGTGACCTCTGCTGCTGATTTCTCCACTCGCAACTATAATGTCATCCACGTATGCATAGCACTTTTCAGTTATTGGAGTGTAACTCAAAAACAGCTTGTCAGATTTTGATGAAATTTAAATGGGATCACACGGGAAGCACCAGCTTTCAAATAAAAAAGTATCATCAAAATTGATTCTCCCAGTCGAAAGCTCTGAGGTAACAAAGATACAAAAACATACGGATCGGATTGAGAACCTCGTCCTTTTTTGAAGTCGGTTAAAAATATATTATCATTGTGAGTGCAACTCAAAAACCGCTTGACCGATTTTGATGAAATTTAAATGGGACCACCTCGGAAGTCTACTCTGTCAAACAAAAAAAAACATCAAAATTGGTTCATAAACGCCGAAGTTATCCGCGAACACAAATAAATAAAAACATAAGTAGGGTCGACTTGAGTAACCTTCTACTTTTTTAAGTCGGTTAAAAAAGTTCACATGATGTAACTTGAACATAGTAAATAGGGAAAACAAGTTGTCGGCATTATTTAATCTATTTAAAGGATACGTTAACACAGTCAATATGTACGCACCAAAACTCAACATAAAGGTGTTATCCTTTACACAGACTATCAAAAGTTGCACAGACCTATCAAAATATTTCCCGGACGGTGATACGGCTCCCTTAACGACTAAAGGCTCGTGGTAGCTATTCTACTCTACACTTAGGTACACCTAACACTTATTAAAGAACCTTTTGTTGACATGCGTATATATTTATATATTACGCAATTTTTTTTTTTTTTTTTTTTTTTTTTTTTTTATTGGAAATAGGCAGGCGTTTGACCACTATCTCACCTGATATATATATCTTGTTGACATGTATTTTATCCTATCCTACTTATATGTGAATGTTTGTGAGTATGTTTGTTACTTCTTCACGCTCAAACGGCTACACATATTTTGATAAAATTTGGTATGGAGATAGTTTAAACTCTGGATTAACACATATGCTATTTTTATCCCGGAAAAAGTATAGTTTCCGTGAGATAGTTGAGATAGCGGGAAAACCGTAATCCACGCGGGTGAAACCGCGGGGCGCTACTAGTACTAATAAACTGGATTTTCAAGACAAGTGTATCAAAGTTTGATTATATTTATAGTAGATAAGCGTTTAACCGCTATATCAACTGATGTCAAATGTTAGTCCTATCTAAAATGTATCACGCCTTCCTAGAAGATACCTATTACATACATAACTTTAGTGAACTCATTCACTCCTCACTTGAAGGCTATGATGGAATATTTAATTTGTAAAGCAACATATATCATGTTTAATAAATGTTAATAACGTTGGTTCTAATTATATTTATATAAATTGCGTAAACCCTAATTTACTTAAAATATAATATATATCTAGCAGCGCCCTGTGATTTTACCCGTGTGGTGATGATTGATGATGATAAAAAGTAGCCCATGTGTTATTCCGGGACCTGAAGTATCTACATACCAAATTTCATCCAAATCCATCCAGCCGTTTGAGCGTGACAAGTAACAAACATGCATACATCCATACAAACTTTCGCGCGTATAATATACTAGCTGCACCCCGCGGTTTTACCCGCGTGCTGATGAAAAACGGTGACGATGGTGATGATGAAAATAAGCATATGTGTTAATCCAGACTATGATCTCTCTCTGTGCTAAATTTCTTCCGGATCTGTTCAGCCGTTCTGGCGTGATTGAGTAACAACGATCCATCTATCCGTCCAAACTTTCACATTTATAATACTAGATGCGCCCCGCGGTTGTACCCACGTGGTGATGAAAAACGGTGATGATGGTGATGATGAAAATAAGCCTATAAGTTAATCCAGGGTATAAGCTATCTCCATACCAAATTTCATCGAAATTGGTGAAGCCGTTTGAGCGTGAAGAGGTAACAAACATACACACAAACTTTCGTATTTATAAATTTTAAAAATTAGTAGGATATAAAAACATGAAGTTTATTGGTTTTTAATATACATAAAATAATAAAACTATGATACATAACATAATAAAACTATGCCACCAATCTGTATAAAGTTGTACATTCTGCGACTGGTTTATATTTCTATTTTCGTCCTTCTCATTTCAAGATACGAGGGTACATTTTCTAAATACCCAATACCATTTGAGATCATAACATTAATATTCTCAGCTTCATAGTGACCGTGCGAGCCTCATTCGCTTACCTCACATCATCCTCACCAAATAATAAGGTTGGCAGCCAAAAATCACGACATAAAAAATGGAGGCTGAGGCACACATCAAGCCTTTGGAGTTTTGGCGGGAGGGGAGGGCTCCTCTATTGATTTTGCCCTCTACCCCGCTTTGCCCCGCACGCATCTCACAACTGTTGCTTAACTTTTGCTACAATACATTTTGTTAAACAGAAGCATATCTCACTCGAACGTTAAGACTCATTGAAAATAATAAACGAGGATGATAAACAATTTTACACAATTCAAAAATAGTGTTTCACGAATATATTTATTTGCCACCGCCTTAATAAACACTCAAAACAGGAGGAGAGATTGCCTAGCAAATATCATGTTCTCTTACTGTCATGATGTATACTCGCCACAGTTTGGAGAAGCAGTAGGTCAGTGCACGTCAAAGAGCTTGGAATTAGAACGTTGTGGCTTTAAGGATTCAAGGATGCAATATTGTACGGTTTAATTTTGAATTTCCTATTCTATTTGAATAGCGCTGGATGAATAATAACATTGATATAAAATGTGTGCTGTTAAAATTAGGTAGGTACTAGAATTTTTCAGCGCACATCGTTTTGGCTCACTTTTTTTTTTTTTAACAGATTATAATATATGACTAAACGCAAGTTGTCCGTCAAGCATGGCCAAAAGTTTTCTAATGCGGATATTTGAAGAGATAGTCGCTGTATCAGCTCCCAATAGCCGGTCATGTTTTCAAATTGCGCTATATTTTATTGTAAAAACCTACTTAAGGATATATATATATATATATATATATATGTCACTGTCATAGATATAGATATATATATATATATATATATATATATATATATATATATATATATGACAGTGACAGTATATATATATAGTGACAGTGTTACACTAGTTTTTTTAAGAACTGCAGGTCTTAAGACTATATGAACACTAATAACTATGGTGATTACCAAGTTTACTAACAAAATGATAGAAACTTAAAACATGTGTATAGGAAGTGAATATTAACATGTAACTCTAACAAATATTGCCGCTATTTATTACTGCCGAACGCTTGACAAAATGCCGATGCAAGAATAAATTTGAAACAAATGGTGAAAAACACAAACCCAATAAAAATTAAGCAAAAGAAATTCGACCATTCAGGGTCCGTCTAGGGATGATTATAATTCACTCGTTATTGCACGTAAATGTCTCTTTCGGATTGTAAAGCTGTTACTGGACCTCTTTACAGACAATTTATTTAATTGTTTTGGATTTTTGTTAAGTAAAAAGACTCAATTTATTCTTATTGTATAATACTTTTTTATCTTTAGGGCACTATCCTCTGAAACGTTTATAGCGGAGTGATGCGATCTTTTTTGTCGAATGGATTAAGACTCGTAGTTTAAGTTTTAACAACTTGTGTTTCAATCGATACGCATCCCGATTCGTCAAAGTAATAAAGAGAACTGAGGCTGGTTTGAACCTGTACACACCAGCTATAACTTGTATACCAGTCATATTATCTTATGTGCATACCTTGTGCTTTCATTAACGTAACAGTGCGTGTTACCAGTGATGACATACGAAACTGAAACGTGGTCTCTAATTATGGGCTTTATGCGCAGGCTGAAAGTCACTTATCAATCTATGGAGAAGGCTATGGTCTGGCTTTTTCTATGCGATTAATTTAGAAATGATCCGTAGAAAAACGTAAGTCACTGACACTGGGCAGGGCACATAGCTAGAAGAACTGATGGCCGTTGAGATCAAAAGGTTCTCGAATGGAGACCGCGGACTGGTAAGCGTAGCATACGGCCACCGACAAGGTGGATTGACGATCTAGCTAAGAACGCAGGTAAGGGCTGGATGCGGGCCTCTTCCATCCGGTCCTAATGGAAATAAATGGGGAGGCCTATGGCTGAGATTTTTTTTATTACACTCATACCCCCGCATTAGGTTTCCCTGTATCGCGGGAGGCATGGACACACACAATCACAGCACACAAACATCCAAGACCCGGGACAAACATCTACACTAATCGCACAAATTTTTGCCCCTGCCGGGATTAAAACCCAGGGTCTCGGAGACACAGAGGTCATGTGAATGACACTAACCACTACGGCAACCGTCTGTGAGATGATGATGATGATGACTGTATTCACAACGTTCACCATGTTATATAAAAATATTTGTAGGAAATAAATTATTAACTCGAAGCGAGTGACCTTGAAAACCCTGGCACATATTTGGCTCAACTGCAATTCAATATGGCAATGCTGCTAGCATTCTGGGCACGCTGCCAATAGCAGCATTTAAGTTATCTATAACAGCTAGTGCATTGCTCAAATATTAATGTAGTAGCTAGTTATTAGTTTTTTATTCTAATAAAGGCATCGGCCGTAGAAAAAATAAGAAATAACTTGTCTAGTTTATTAATTTGGTTATTATTCTTTTGGTAAATAAAGTATTTCTACATCTATTCTATATAGTATTTGAGTTTTATGTAGCACTTTAAAAATAATATATGAAATTTAATATAAACTTGCGTCTGAAAATAGTAAATCAATACAAATCTGATTTTATTAGAATGTACTGTTAAAACAATCATTCCCAAAAACCATACGATTTAAAACCAATACCATGAATAATTGAAACGATGAGTCCGTAGTGATAATGTGAATTCTGCGAATATGTATCTTACTATTCGAACAAAAGAGTTCAGTTTGGAACGAATCTTAATAAAATATATGATCGATCGACTTTCAAACTTTCCATAGGATCTAACACGTGCGGTTTTAATCACGGATTTGGTCCGGGGCCCAATAACTTTAAAAGGTTTTAGATTTGGGGGAGAAAAATGATCACAAATTTACTTAACGGCTTCTTATGCATATTATCCCAGCTAAATTGTCATTTTTATCCCATTTCTGAAAGAGATAATAATCACAATCATTTTTCGATTGATTTTTGGTCGAAAGTATAATCACGCTAGAGACCTAGAGATTGACCTAGTATTACTGACTCTTAAGGACCCGTGACTTAATGCACCATGTATTTTATGACAGTTCCTACTATGCTGTGAATTTGATAACGGAGTTCCCAGGACGCTAAAGCTATTAGTGGGGATCGAACCAGTGTCCATCAGGTTGATAACTAACTCTAACAGCTAGGTTATCACCACTTCATACATAATGTTTTCAATAACTACTTCGATCACATCCAATGAACTTCGAAGTCACATTTTAGGTGTTCAATTATTTGTTTAATGTCATGTGAGCAGCAGCTGTACCTTGCCGATGATTAATGTGTAATGGCGTTAAGTATTTGTATGAACAAGTTATTTTTTGAATAAAAATAGAACAGCCGACTTGATGCAATCTGTTTTTTTTCCCTTGATATCATAAATGCTACACATCCGAAGCGTTATTTTTATGTTATAAGCATGCTTATGATTTCGTTTTACTTTTTCGAACACACCTAGTATAGGATAAGAAGAATATGTTTATAAGCTTGCTTTTGACCCCTGTTTCCCCTGATGTTATGTGATGACATTCTTTAAGATGTGGCACGCAAGCCTAGAAGGTTTTCATTTGTATTTGTTCAACGTTTCATTGATTTGTGACTTGAAGATTCTAGAATTGTAAGTATTAGGAAACACAATACTCTTTCAAACAAAAAACTATTTTCAAAATTGATCAACAGTTGGTAGAGAAATCAGTGAACATACATTAAAATATTTAGTGCATAAAGGATGAGCCTTTTTTGAAGTCTCTTAAAAACACTATACAAACTGACAAATAAGCAAGCATTTAAATGGAGCCTTAGCAATTTGTTTGTGCTGTGACTTTGTGTGTCCATGCCTACCGCGATACAGGGAATCCTAGTGCGTGGGTCTGAGTGTGAAAAAAAATAGTCAACTGAGAAAATTTTAAAAAAACAAAACTTTGCCATACATAAGCAAAAAGTATAAGCAGTGCGCTAGTTCTTGAATTAACAAGTCTCATTGCTGGGAGCATTTAGATGAGCTTTTATGAATAAAGATTGCACAAACTTTCTTCAAATTTTAATCTTTCGACGACGGAGAAAATGTACTGTCACTTATTTTACATTTATGAACCTCCTTAGGTAATAACCTACTTAATATGCATTTTATAACTTAGAAATTCATGATTTGCTGACTCGTTCTCACACAACTTTTAATACGTGAGGCTGAAGTGCTGTAGTTTAAAATTATTGTTGTATGTATTGCTTCCGGGCTGTTTGGCTAAGTAACAGAGAACAGAGACTGTTCTCTCAGTAACAGAGAAGACGCCGCGAAGGAGAGTTCTACGCTCTTGTCGCCGCCCGGACCTGAACCACTGAAGATGTCGCAGTGATCGACGAAACGTCTGGAACACAAGTTTCACTTAGACCACGGCCAAACAGCCTAGAAGCAATACATACAGCATGCAACGCCGGCCGTTAAAGCTTTAGAGTTTACATTTTAAATTATTATTCGATAAAACATCTATGTGTGTGGCCCATATCAAACAGTGTATTAATTTGAATACTATACATTGATGAAGCAATCATAACACTAATCCAATACAAAGTTATCATATGCTATCTTTCGGAAATAATTATGTAAACATATCAGTACTGCAGACAGGAAGTAAACTATTCATGTTATGTGTGTGCTATATAACTTTATTGTTCCCACTTGTAACACACGCCGTAAGCTGTATATAACAAAGGAAACATCACCCTCGTTCTCAGTCCGGTTTTTTCCGGTTTCAAACTGAGAAGCCTAATATCAAACGTATGTATGTCCATTCTCTTTATGGCTGTCACTTGTGTCACAAAACTACACAAGCCAAAAGCGCCTTTGTATTTTGTAACTAAACTCGGAAATGCAATGCGACATGTTTTTGGGCAGTCACGAATTCCTATTTTCAGATATTCCAAATGTGTACGACAAATAACTTTTACATCCCGCGTAATACTATGAATGAACGTTTTATATTGTGGTTATATTTTTCCAAATTTTTATGTCATGGTGTTATTTAATAATAGTTTTACGATAGATCAAACCTGCTTAGGAGTTATTTATTAATACGTCGAGACGCCAGTGTGCCAGTAGAGACTGCCATATACTCGTATTAAGGTTTTAATTTCAAAAACTCAGAGGGGACAGGCTAACCCGTATATTGCAGAAATGCTGTGTGACTTTTTGAAAATCATTTTAAAAAATTGTATGGACGAGTGTGTGGGTCTGTTGTATATATTAAAAATATCAAAACACGAAACAAGAATTTAATTTTCAATTTTAGGCACAAAGTGAGACAAAGCTTTAAGAGGGCTGTTACATTTTGACGCCATGCTAAGTTAGGTATTTTCAACAGCCGACTACTATTATTTATTCTATGTGTAGCGGCGAAGCGGCCGAATAACAACGTGTCGACTAAAAGAGTCTTGATCCGTAATATCCTTTTACTATACCATAATATGAACTTAGGATTTATTTTATTAAATGTTTCTATGAAGCGCCGAGGCGTACTACTCGGATAGGTGACAGAGACGTATTTCCAATTGAGTACTACCGTTGGTCAGGTAACATTTTGTAGATTCTAGATTTTCCATCGTAGGCCATGTTGAGCTGAAAACTGATACCTAGATGGGCTAGCGACTATGTCTATACAAACTTATTTTAGGTTTTCAAGTATGCCCTAATATATTATATGATTATGATTATCTATCGTAAAACAAAAAAATAAAAGTTCAGTCTCTCTATCTGAGTCATCAAGATTTCTGGTTTTATAATTAATTTTATAAATTTACACAAATATTATTTTAACCCCAAAACCTATTTGTGTGCGTTTGTGTGTATGAAGGTGTGTTTGTGTAAGGGGCTTTGTTGGTGAATAAATGTGTTGTACACGAGAAGGTGTCAGAAACTTAATTTGATTTAAAAAAAATGTTATTTCAAGTGTTATTTAGATAATGAATAATAAAAATGAGTTATGAATTATTTCACGCTTATCCGTTTGTTAGGTAAATTGATTTTTCTTTTTTAGTCTTTTTTATTTTTAAATATGTAAAATATATTACAGTAATTAATTGTGTTCCGTGGCTTGGTTTGAGCATGTCATGAGGATGGATGAAAAACATGTAAAAAAGAGTACTTATCATGAATGTGGATGGATATAGTAGTACAGGAAGGCCGAAAAAGATATGGATGGACTGTGTGAAGAATGATAAGTTTACGAAAGGTGTGAGCATTGAGGCTTCTATCATTAGTCAATGATAGAAGAGAATGGAAAAGGAAAACCTGTTGTGCTGACCCCGCCTAGTGTGGGATAAGGACAAGAAGAAGAATGGTGTTCCATTAACTTTTTCAATACAAGTTATGACAGTAAGTACATTTAATTACAATTTCCTGTTTTTAAACACTAACTTCCTTCTCCGAGACCTTTATGTTTTTATTGCAGCGCTGTTAGCTATTACGTTCTCAGCCCATTGTAATAAACCATTATTTCAATTGCTTTTGAACAATATTTTAAATGGTTATGAGCATACTTAACAGAGCGGTTTGAAACCAACATTTTAGCACTTTCGTCTAATAAACAATTGATGCAAAAAAGAAAATGTATAAGTGAAATATATAAAGCGATATATTTTTTGTTATTAAAACTGACGTGGTTTTGACACATTATGAATGTATAAAACACGGGAATTATTCACGTATTATTCACGCCCGACTATAGTTTCAACCACATTCGGTGGTATTTTTCAAGGAGAACACGGGGCGCTCGCGGACGCGGTCTCGGTTCTCCGTATTTTCTGTAAAATAGACCACCGAATGTGGTTGAAACTAAAGTCGGAACCCTATGACTTATTACGTGAATAATTCCTGTGTTTTGTACATTCATAAAGCGACAAATATTTATTTAAGAGTATTTAACCGAATGCTAGGACAGAGTTTGTAGACTGAAAACTTTAAAACGACATTCTGTCAAATGAAGGTTGTAGATCAAAGTATTTGTACAATATTTCAATAAAATCAGAACAGACGTAAAACATTTGTGAAACAATAAATTTAAAATGACTATCAGAATGGAAGTAAAAAGCGTTCTTATAAAGTAAAATAAATAAATAAATCAGAAATTGAATTTCATTACGTATGTTGAATGAGGCTGGGCGTGTAAGGTTTTGTAGACTATATAACTAAAAGGTTTAATAACTTTTACAAAAACAAAATTAAAGAAAATTTTAATTAAGTTACAAAAACCATTATAATGTATGTTAATAAGTATTATATATCTTTATTGTTATATGATATACGAACAGAATATTCTTAACACTTATTTATGACTGATAATTGCAGTACGTAATGACGTACTGCAATTATGCTGTGCGTAGCTGTGACGATTTCAAAAGAGCCAACGAAACTAGTTTCACAAAACTTTATCTCAAATTATGAGATAACCTCGAAAAATAAGCTTCAAACGATAACAATTTCTCACAAAGTTAATTACAAGTTGTGCTACTATTAGTTAAAACTTGTGATCCTTACAAAGGTGTCGGTTGAAAGGTTCCAGGTTTACCCCCGGGGCGCGAGCAAAGTCGTAAGTTCCATTGATGTATTTACTTGACGTTAACTTTCGTTTTAACAACAAATAACCCTGTTAGTGAAAGGCAGGATCATGACGGCAATAATAAAGGCAATTTGTAATGAAAAATCAATACTCAGGGTAAGCATTTAAAGTCGAAAATAGACTTGATTTACATATGGCTATATTACTAAACTTTAAATCAAATCACACTACATTTACTGTTTCACAACTACAGTATTAACACATCAATTACACAAAACGTGCAAAAGTTTGCCATGGTGGTACCGGCCGTGGCCGTGGTTCTTCCCGTGCCGGAAAAGTCGGCTAAGGGATCACGTACCAGAAGGTGGGCAACAGCGCCTTCTGAGGATCGGAAATCATACTGCACTCGCCAACCCGCCTGCCAAGCGTGGCGAGTATTGGCAAATCCCCCTGTATATGGAAGGCATATGTCCAGCAGTGGACGTCCTATGGCTGAGATGATGATGATGACAAAAAGAATACTTAACATCAATGTGGATGGATGTAGAGGTTAAGGATGGCCGAGATGGTATGGATGGACTTTGTAAATAATTATAATTGTTAATGTAAGGTGTGAGAACTGAGATGACTTGATATATAATAATGAAACGATTCTTGTCCTCATCACACCTGGTGTAGGATATGGACCAAAAAAAGAATTATGTACCTAGAGCAAACTGCTTTTATTTATGATACGATGAATTATAATTGCTTCATTACGCACTCCAGTAATGTAATAATCAGAACAGTATCACAGACATAATTAACAATCATTATTCATAAGATCACATCACATAATGTATGCATGAGCCGCCGTATAGTCTAATAAATGATAACATAATAATAAGTAAGTGTTTATACTGTATGCCAGTAATATAATGTTTGTTGTAATAACAAGTTTCACAGCGATAAGATCACCAGTAAATCATTTAAATCTTGATATAGTGAAGTTAGACAACGTCATCACTTAACATCAGGTGAGACAGTTGTCAAACGCAAACTTATAAAATGTAAAAAAAAAAAAAAAAAAAGCTGGGGTTAAATGCAAGGTACCATTCGCAGATATTAAAAAAATTGGCATCGCGGGAAATTAAATGCATTTTTTATTCATGCTCAGCAATTATTTATTTTTTTATAGCGCGCTAATAAAGGCTTTACTCCATTTATTTTTCCGGTAAGCTAAAAAGATTTCCTAACTAATCATATTCCATATTCTAACTGTGCTAAAAGGTTCAAAGAAAGGTAGTAAAGATATAGTTTTGATGCGATGATAGCTCAGCGGTGGGAGCGTCGGCTATCAAACTGACGGACGCTGGTTTGATTCCTACCAACGGCTTGAACTTCCGGTAAAGGTAAATTATCAAATTATAAGTTATCAAATTCCCAGCATGGTGGTAGGGTACTATCGAGAAGCCGTCTGGCTAGCTACCACCCGCAAGTTTGGAAAACATTCTTTTGAGGATTTTAAGAATCTGTGGTTATTTTTTCCTGATCTATTATATTTTAGGGCACCATAATTCAACCTTCAAATGTTACTGTTGTCATATTCTTTAACTGTATGCGAGTATATACATTTTTGCTGTTAGTTAATTCCAGAAGAATACTACATAGACTATCAAACCAAATATTGGAGGACTCAGTTACACAGGTGAAGCCACAGTGGTAAATATATTCATAATGGAGCCATTGAAAAAGGCAAAAAATTTCAGATCACAAAAAGTATTCGTACTAGCCGGAAATCATGAAAACAATTTTGCAAGAAAATACAAACATCATTATAAATGTATAAAACACGGGAGTTACTCACGTAATAAGTCAGAGGGTTCCGACTATAGTTTCAACCACATTCGGTGGTCTTTTTCAAGGAGAATACGGGGCGCTCGCGGACGCGGTCGCGATTCGCCTAGTACCCGTCAGCCTTCCGCGACCCTGGGAATCCTAGTATGGGGGTTTTGAGTGTAATATATACATAAATATTATATTTGCAGATAATGTTATGAAAAGCCGTCAAAATTTAAAACAATACTTGACCGTAATAAGACTGGCCGGTTGGCGCAGTTGGTAGCACTCTGCCTTCTGAGCCGCTGGTCCCGGGTCCGATTCCCGGACAGGTCAAACATTTGTGTGTATGAAAATGTCTGTTTGACCTGTGTCTGGGTGTGTATATGTATATAAGTATATATATATATATATATATATATAAGTATGTATATAGGTATACATATATCAGTCATCAGGTTACCATAGTACAGGCTCTGCCTTGTTTGGGACCTGAAAACCTTGTGTGAATGTAGAAAAAAAAAAATCTAGCTGTTCAACACTTTACAACTCCTTTTGAATAGAGCTCGTTGACGTAATCAAAATTGAAATAATGAATCACTGAGACAGTATTTACTCAGCAAGTGACGCCGTACCTCACCGTATCAGGCTACAGTAATTCATAACTGAAACCCTCCGCCCCTAAATATCCGTCAATTTATCAAAACAACCACGTAATACATAACCAAACTAAGATGTTAATTATAGACAAGGGTGATTACTAAGTACATGATTGAGATTGATCACTTCCCATTAACTAATGAGGTGTTTCGAATACGAAAATTTCGTTTCCAGCTGGTCTATGAAGCGAGATTGCAAGCTTTAATTATAGCTTGACAGAGTTCACAATATCCAAAACAGATTACTGTTTAGTCACTTTGCACACGTGGATTATAAAGTAAAACACATAAATACTTATACTCCAAGGAACGACACTCATCCCATGGGAAGTAGAACAGCAATTCATTTGGGATGCAATCACCAAACTATGATGACGCAAACGAAATGATTAATAAAAATGATACGACGGTTGTCGTGGCTCAGTGATCAGTGGCTTTGATCTGGCTTTGGAACCGCGAGCCCGGGTTCGAATCCCGCCTGGGGCAAACATTTGTGATGAGCATAGATGTTTGTTCTCGGTTGTTTGTATAATGCGATGTGTGTGTCCATCCTGCGACACAGGGTATCCTAGTCAGGAGTGTGAGTGTGAATGCGTGTGTTTTGAATAAGACTTACCTCTCTAACTTAAAAATTTAAAAATACCCTCTTTTAAAAGGATTTCCAAAAATGTTGCTGTAATTACAATTTTAATGTCATTCTGGTTGATGGAACTTACCTTGTAATTTATTCGAGCGTCTAAAAATAGCTTCTACTTTAATTCACGTATATCAATCGATCTAATTAAGGAGTTTTTTTTTGTTCGCAGCTTGTTTTTTGTGTTTTACCATCATTAGTGAAGTCAGTAACTAAATTTGTAGGTGAGATGTGATTCCTTATTAAATTTAGCTGGTATAGACTTTTTGTTTACATAAACTCTAAAGGAGGATGGCAGAACCAGCCTTGCTCCCGAAAAACGAAATGACAACCCGTTCATGTATTCTTTATATATGAAAATTTAGATTATATTTTTGTGGATTCCGTGAATAATTTGCATTATTTATAAAGTTGGGAATCAGAAGTACTTTTATTTTCTTTATTTATGTGGTGTTTGTAGTTTTCGAACACACCCTATATTTCTCATTGTTTGTTGCGTTCGAATACTTACGCTCTGAAATTTATTGTTATTGTTACTCTATAATCTGTAATCAGCTGCTCTGTAGACCCGGACTGCGTTCATAAACATACACATGCCTAGTTTATTCCAGAATATAATATGTGATCTGTATCTGAAGCGATCCATGCTATATTGCTTTCTCTGTCTACGATGCTATACATGGTCCATGAATGGTCTATGGTGATCCATTGAATGGTTCGCTTATGGACGTGTAGTTAGCATACTGATACAGATGATTTTCCGTGATAACTTTTTACTCCCAACTTGTAGGAAAATGATTAAATATACAATAAATAATGTATTTATTAGTCTATCGATAGGTATAAGTTTCATTCATGAACGCGGTTTTTTTCTTCTGCTGCAAATGTATGGAAGTCTGCCATCCTCCTTTAAAAAATATATACAGCTTATCAGTTTAAAAATCTGCTTTCCAGTGTGGCGATCTTTAAAGTACTCCTTGCTTACAGTCGAAGTTGAAAATAATCTGTCACTCAAAAGCTAGCACTATACTCTAGGAACTGTCTTGTTTGTCTATCAATTTACTAGAACGGAATACAAGCTCACCTCCAAAATAATAAACAGAATTCAGTTGAAAAGAATGGACGACTACCTAAAAAGTAATTGTTCAACTTTTGAATAATAGTCTTCAAGTAAAAACTTCTTCATTTGAATTCTGTGGGTAAAGTTGAAGTAATATCAGTTAAATAAACGAATTAATATAAAAAAGTAGCATTTACGCTGCCAAATATACAAAATATTCTTAAAAACTAAGATCTCCTCTAACTTGATTACGACACGCCTCAGCAATTCTTTTTGTCGTCAACACTCATAATCTGAATCTGGCCTGGAGGCAGAAACACTGACCTTGAACGTGCCGCTTAGGCAAAAAAAATGCCTCGTAAAATATTCTACGAAGACAGAAGTGACAGCACGGCTCAGTAATCCAATGTAAAATATTTTCAACTGCCTTTTAATTGTGAAAATTATGAAATGGTGTAGCGACGTTCACTGTTTTTTTCTTTTAAAGAAAATATTATTTAAACGGCAAAGAAAAAGCTAAAGTAAGGGTAGAAAGTGTTATCAAGTTTTTCTCATTTTGAGAAAACTATGTTATATTCGGGTTGCATGATTTTGAATTATCATGCACTAGCTGCGCCCTGCGGTTTTCCCCGCGTGGTGATGATTGATGATAATTAAAAGTTGCCTATGTGTTATTCCGGGACCTACAGACCTAAAAGAAGTATCTACATACCAAATTTCATCCACATCCATCCAGCTGTTTGAGCGTTATTGAGTATCAAACATCCATTCATCCATCCAAACGTCACATTTATAACATTAATGGGATGTGATAGTAGAATTATCTATTGCGATCTATTATCTAGATATCTAACGCATACGAAACGTCACGTTAGATATGATATGCTATTGTTAAAGGCATTAGTTCACAAACTCGCTCAGTGAATTTTTTTTTTCTTTCTAACTATGCGAATTAATACACAAAGTTTAGCCCACACGGCGTATCTGTAAGTATTGTTCACTTGAATTTTTTATGCAACAGAAATACATCAATCCTCTTTGACACGAACTCAACAGAGGATAAAATAATCTTTCATAGAAAGGAGGATGGCAGAACCAGCCTTGCTCCCGAAAAACGAAATGACAACCCGTACATGTATTCTTTATATATGAAAATTTAGATTATATTTTTGTGGATTCCGTTAATAATTTGCATTATTTATAAAGTTGGGAATCAGAAGTACTTTTATTTTATTTATTTATGTGGTGTTTGTAGTTTTCGAACGCACCCTATACTTCTCATTATGTTTGTTGCGTTCGAATACTTACGCTTTGAAATTAATTGTTATTGTTACTCTATAATCTGTAGTCAGCTGCTCTGTAGACCCGGACTGCGTTCATAAACACACCCATGTCCAGTTTATTCCAGAATATAATAAGTAATCTGTATCTGTAGCGCAATCCATGCAATATTGCTTTCTCTGTCTACGATGCTATAAAGGGATAGCGATCCATTGAATGGTTCGCATATGGACGTGTAGTTAACATACTGATACAGATGATTTTCCATGATAACTAAAAACTCGCGATAGTTTTCAGACTCAAATATTCTTAATTATTTTTAAATTATGTTAATGTTACCTTGTTAATCTTAAGTTTTCTGTAATAAATTTTCTAATATAGATTGTATTATGTCCAGTCAACAACAAGTTTATTGTGTAAATTTACTATAATTACTCATTTAATCGCCTTCATTCATACACATCTTGTTACACACAATATCATGTATGCTTATTAGTAAATATTTATAAGTACATTTATATTTAACTCAATGAATAAAAAGGATTTGGGCAATTTTTCTTAACAGCGGTGAGGTTGAAAATATTATTTAAGTAAGTACTGCTTTACGGCTACATAAATTCAAAACAAAGATATGTCTATAATAAAAATCACTCCCAGAATTAAATGTTTCTCACTCAGCTTCTGTCATTTTATATTTCGTGCTTAATAAAATCATACTTTACGATAAAACATCTACGGTCCAATTCAAAAAGCTATCGCACTTCGAAATCCTTTCCTTCTAAAAGAGGCAATATTTTTTCTGTGCGAATAAAAATCAGTCCTGTCACTGGGGTTCTTCATACAAACAGGGCGGGTACCTCAGGAGATATTTATCAGCAAGAGTGGAGCAGACGTGGTGGTCCCTGTGGAGGAGTACAGGTCTTATGCCAATGTAATGTACATATTTTATAACGCTTTACATGAAATATTCGTTTTTGGTTGTGAGATTTTATTACGAGTATACTATGTTATACCCGAGTAGCTACAATATGGGATTCTTAAAAAGTTGAGTTAACAGATATCCATAGGCGACGGTAATCCCTTACCATCAGGCGGCCTTTCTGCTTGTTTGCAACCTATTACATAAAAAAAAACATCAACTTATTGGTATCAAATGTAGCCTATAAACACATTGGTTATAAATTTCTAAGGTATCTATCACATCTATGTTATAAGGTATCTATGTACATTCCGAATTTCAATCAAACCTATTAAGCCGTTAGAGTGTGATAACGTAATAAACACACACACACATGTACACACAAAGATTCGCTGTAATAATATTAGTGTAATCATGCCGTGGTGGTACTGGCCTAGAATAGTACTCCCCCATCACTTCCCGCGGGTGCAGTAAGAGTCGGCTAAGGGACCACGTACCAGAAGGTGGGCAGCAGCGCCTTCTGAGAGTCTGAAATCATACTGCGCTCGCCAACCCGCCTGCCAAGCGTGGCGAGAATTGGCAAATCCCCCCTATATGGGGGAGGCATATGTCCAGCAGTGGATGTCTATTTGCTGAGAAGAAGAAGAAGAAGAATCTCAGAGGAAGAAAGTAAATTTGTTTATCATAAGATATTCTTTAGGTGCATTGTATAAATGATTACGTTATTAGTTAGGCGAAACTATCGTTAAAATTTTGGACGAAAAAATCGGCTATTTTTGTCGCCGGAAGATTCGCTGTCAGCGTTCGAGCAGGCTGTAAAAAGTGTTTTGAAAACTGGGGAACTTTGTGTGGAGACTGGTGGAGGGGGTCGAGAGTAATTTGAAAAGCTTTAATAAAAACGATTTAAAAATAGAACACTAGTTTTTTATTTTTGCAAATCTTTCTGAGTGCCCCACGTACAATGGTGCAATGCATATGTCCAGCAATATCCGCCAAGTCCTGATATGGCTCAGATTATGATGATCAATACGTCTTGGGTAAAGCTAAAATTACATAATTTGATAATGAAACCATTGTTATATAAATAAAATAAAATAAAAACATTTTTATAACAGCAGTTTTATTTCTTTTTTCTATTTGTTTCCTTTTTATAAAACCCCCGTCCTTAAATCTCAAGAAATGATTATCATAAAACTAGATTCCATTAGGTAACCGACATAACACAAGGGTTTTATGAAGCTATCATGTTTTACACCCTAACAACCAACTTAAATTCACATTACGTGGTATTGGCATTTTGAACCAAGTGCTTTCTAAATAATATATGTGCCCCAAATAAGTCTAATCCAGGCAAGCCGTGTTTCTTCACAAATGGGACAAGTTTCAAGGCTAAATTTTGACAGGTTTGTTACCTTTAAACACCCCGTTGCCGGTTACAAGGGTTTGCTGAAATTATTTTCCCAAAATGTGTCATGGTCACTATTATAAGTTACCGAACAAAGGTTAGCGTAATGTCCGAGCAACGGAATTTAAATCGTAAGTAAAATTCCACACCTGCACATAAAATTGACTAAATTTGCGTTAACTCGTTTTATTTAAAATGGTTAATGAAAAGTACCTAAACTTTTTGCTTTGCGAGATTGGTTATCTGAAATATTTAGTATGTAGCAGTTTTACTAACTTAATTCAGCGATTCGCATACCAACGTGTTTATCGACAACTGTAAACTAAACATTTCCGAAAAACGGTGGCCTCAACATTACTTGTAGGATCATTTTTTTATTTTTTTGTATACTGTATAGATCTAGCGTTTGAACACTATATCCTGTAAAGGTCAGCAACGATGTGGTCGTAGAAGTAATCACGCTAGACCTGGAATGCTTACTGGTTCTCCAAGACTGCTGCCTGTACGAACTGTATTTGGTGACAGTTTTTCAATTTTGAGGGTGGTTGAGCCAGACGGGACTCGAATGTACCCTATCAAAATGCTAGGAATTTGATAACTACCTAACTAGCATCACTGAAAGCTTAAGTCGTTGGTGGAACCAGCGTCCTTCAGTTAGACAGCTGATGCTCCTACCACTGAGCTGTCATCGTTTCAATAATCCAACTCATGTGAAGACTGCTTTAAACTATATATATATATATATATATACGAGTAACCATCGACCTACTAGACCGGCCCAAGCCGAAAAATTGAATATATCTAAAGTGTGGTCGCGGAACACACTTTGCGCACATTCACGTCAGTTGGGGTATGATAAGAAATATACCCAACTACTAAGTGAGTGACGAGAAATGTAAGTCACGCATCTGATAGTAAGCCACATCACCATCCAATTTCAACGCGCCCTAGATTTTTTATAATACCATACATTTAAACAAGAAACATTTTATTATTACTCTTTGTTTTTCCTTTTCGTCAGTTTTTATATTAGTAAAAAATATATAATATCGATTATCGTTCAAAAGTCATACAATAAAACATAATAAAACATCATCCCTTTTGAAGTCAGTTAAAACAGTGTAGTGTATAATATTTTGTACTGTAGTTATCGTTTAATTTTGTTAATACTATTTACGTAACAGCTACTTACTAACAGCAAACATAATGGTGGTAAAGTTAAGCTTGAAAACATAAATGTAACAGTTACGGACAAGTTACGAAACCATTGAAACTTTTCTATTGCTAAACGCCATTGCATTAGAACTCATAATAGTTTCCTTATTCATGGTACAGCAAGTTTCAAAATGGCATTTCCAAAAGACAGCCGATTAGAGGCAAACTCAGACTAGAATGTTTGAATGCATGAAATAGTTCGTGGTATGTTTCAAAGCATACCGTAAGATATCCACCGATAAGGTAGGCAGGAGACTCGAGCAAGATTGCAGGATGAGACTAGATGCGGGCCGCTTCAAAACGGGCTTTGTGGATATAAATGAGGAAGGCATGCGTCTAGCAGTGGACGATTTATAGCTGAAATTGATATGATACTTCAAAATACAAAATAGCTTTTGCCGTCTAAATGTAAATTCATAATAATTCCTCTTATTGATATATTTTCCATTTTTACTAATACGACTTTGTAACAAAATTGTTAGTCAAAGTAGGTTGAGCGATTTGAGGGGAAAACGAACAAATAAACAAACTCACTTTTACATATGTAATTACTAATGTTTATTTATTTGGTTTGCTTACAGTAATTACACGAATTTCGATTCAAATTAGGGCTCATGCACACAATAATTATCAAATAACGTATGTTTTACAAAAAAATAACGTTTTTTAAAAGACTGACTTCACTGATTAACAATCCTACTGACTAAACAGTGTTACTTCACCGGTGGCTCTAGCCGTTGGTGGGGATCGAATCAGCGTCCGTCAGTTTGACAGCCGACGTTCCCACCGCTGAGCTATCATCGCTTTGAACGATATAGGTATAGTATATGTAAATAGATAATATAATGTAATAAGAACAAAACTCTGCTTTTAAATGGCATTGCCTATCCCATACTATATTTGTTTACTTATAAAAATTTTCTTATTCTAAAGACACTAAAATTAAAATATGTTTGACTTATTTTGTCGATTAAAATATTAGAACAGGTTTATTCCAATGTAGGTGTTATCAGCCCGCGTCAAATTATACAACGCTTAATTTTAAAATGAGTCTGCTGTTGAATGCAACCGTAAATTTGATATGTTGTCAAAATTTAAAACTGTCAGTGTAAGTGCTACCCCAATTTAAACTTTATCATGAATTAAATAAGAACTCATTTTAATTTTAGTTTATTTTATGGAATAGCAGAATCACTAACCTTCTTTATAGAACGTACCTTTGATACATTGTTTCGCAAGCTTTTGTCTTGGGATATTAAAACGGGAAATTGATGGAGCACCAATTTAATATTTATACGAGCTATTTGCAATAAAAAATATACACGATGACAAAGTTATACTACCGGGTATTTTTTTTAATGTAACATAGTATACATACAAATCCATCCTAACAATATATTACGATCTAGCCTCAAAAAGCTAATACGCAATTTAAGTCTAACTTAACTTGCTTAATTTACTATACTAAGAATGTGTCCACACTTTTCTTATTGTCTCTATTTAAGGCGGAGACACTATGTTCATGTGTTTTCTATGAGCAGTATTTTAAGCACATTACACTTTTACATTATAAATGAACACTACACTAATTCTGACGGTTTTTAACGGACTTCAAAACTAGAAGGACATTATAACCGACTTCAAAAAAAGAAGGGAGTTACTCAATTCAAACGTTTTATTTTATTTTTTATGAGTGTTTGCGGATAACTTCACCGTTTATGAACCGATTTCGCTGATTTTTTTTTAGTTTGATAGAGTATGCTTTTGAAGTAGTCAAGCGGTTTTTGAATTACGCTCTAAAAACTGAAAAGTGTGTCTATCTAGATGAGGAAATATTAGGTCAAGAAATTGGTCAACATACATAATGACAAGTTGATCCCGTGAGTAACGTAAGCAAACCTCATTGAATGGAGTAAAAAAAGAGTAAACTAAATCTCAAAAGTTTGAAATAACTTTTCGAAGTCGATACCATGAGCACAATATTTTGAAAATAGTTACTTTTGAACTATCATGGTATCGACTTCAAGAAGTTATTTCATACTTTTGACTGCCGAAGCCGGTTCCATTTATTTGGAAACAATTTTTGTTCATTTAGTCTTCTACTAGATTAGTCTGATATATTACTGGTTATTGAGGATCAATAAAAACCAACGAAGCTGTTTATTGATATGTATTTTTACTTTATTGACGTGATAACGTTTTATAAATTGATGAATACCAGCAACACTCTTGAAAAATAGTAACGTTCCGCGTAACGTTCCACCTGAGTTTTGTATTACATAAAATAATCAAAGTCAAAGTCAGTCAAAGTCAAAGTCAAATTCAAAGTCAAAGTCAAAGTCAAAGTCAAAGTCAGTCAAAGTCAAAGTCAGTCAAAGTCAAAGTCATAAATGATTATGACGTTATCACGTAAATCTATCGTCCGTAAACCGACTTTACAGACAACCAATTTTTTTATATTTAATTTATATTGTTTATTTTTATAAGTTGGTGCTACGTAGCAAGTTTTAATGTGGTTATCTATCATGCTGCACGGTTCTCTCAAACCTATTTTTTTTCTTATTTGCGAAATATTTACGTTAGACACTCAAGAATAGTAAAATTGGTATAATCTTAGTAATACTATAAACGTGAAACTTTGCATGCGTGTATGGTGGTTTGTTACTCAATCAGGCTCAAACGGCTGGACGGATTTGGATGAAATTTGGTATGTAGATAAATAAAGTCCCGGAATAACAAATAGGCTATTTTTCATCGTCATCATCATCAATAATCACAAAGCAGATAAAACCGGAAAAAAGGGCCTTTTCCATCTCTTTTTATTGCTTTCTATCTGCCGCCACTCATGACCACACGGGTCCTAAAGTAATTTTCAAGTCATCCTATCTTGCTTGGCGATCGGGCTTCTGGCGCGATGGCGCTAGAAGACTCGCTAGAGACTTGGGTACTAAATTCTCACTTGTTTGCTCCATTTTATGAATTATTATATTGTATAGACATATACGGTAATAGGTTGCCTATGAGCGCTTGGTTAAGTAACACCTTTTTCTTCGCAGTATAATAATCAAGGGTCTAACGTCAGTTCGTATCATGCGAGAGAGTGCGGTAAAAGTTTAATCAGTATAATTTTTAACGTAATATGTTTACAAACAATAAGTTATACATACTGCGAATCAATTGGCAATCGCATAAATCGCAGATACTATCGCTAAATAAACGCCCTTGCCAATTCGAATATTGGGTGGACTGGCCGCACAATCTACGTACTTATGCTTATGATTATGAGTCTTTAATTTTAGGGTTGCCAAATTACTGCGTATGTCGGTTATATATGCCGATGTCATTATAAAGACTCGTTGGTGGGTATTACCAAAGTAGGGGCAGATCAAATGCTGATGCTTATAGACTTCAAAAAACACAATACAATACTTCACAGATAACTTATGGACTTAAAAAATATCTGGTTTAACACAGTGCGCTTTTGTTGTTATCGTAAGAATTTCGGATAAAGCAACTATTTGGCTGCACGAAAATATTTTTTCACTAATAAATTACCAAATAAAATCAATTTTTGTTCAATTAGGATTGACCTTCATGAACTATTTTCCTAAGTGGTATTTTTTAAGCTTATTAGACATGTAGAACTTTCAACAAAATATGCTGAAAAGACTCTAAGTTATATCAATAGCAAAGCATTATAAATGTTTCTTTAGTTTCAATAACGTGTGTTTAAATATTTTTGCTAGATCTCAGACTTAAGAAAAAATATAGGCGGAGATTATGGACAATCTAGTCAAGCCGTGAAACCATGCCCGACTAGTAGTCACACGCGCTAGGTTTGTCTGAATCAATTGTAGACGTGGTAATATGTCATGTTATCGTGCATATCTATTATTTATGATTTACAAACTATAGTAGACAAAGATAGAAAGAACTAATATTATAAATTCAAAATTATTAAATTGATAGATGTTTGTCACTTAATCACTCTAGATATAGTCGGACTTTTTATCGATACACAGTTTCCGTGGTATAGGTACGAAGACTACGAGAAAACTGTGAACCAGTCTTGGGAAACCGCGGGGAACAACTAGTATTTAAGTAATTGCCAGACCATTTTTAAATGTTTATTATAATTAACACTTTTACGTTAAATGAACTTCATTTAACGTAAAAGTGTTAATTATAATAAACATTGTGTTAAATTTGTCTGGGTGTGTATATGTATATAAGTATATATATCAGTCATCAGGTTACCATAGCACAGGTTCTGCCTAGTTTGGGACCTGAAGACCTTGTGTGAATGTTAATAAATAAATAAATAAATAAAATCAAAATAAAATTTTTTTTAATTTACTATTTAAGTTTTTAATGTATTTTTTTTTTAGACTTTCGCGATTCGAACACATTGTTATTATATCAAACGGGGCTTAATCGCGAAAAAAACATTTAGTATTTTATTTATCTCGACGTTTCGACCAAGTTGCATTAGTCGTGGTCACGAGAAGACTAAACGTCGAGGTAAATAAATTACTAAATGTTTTTCTCGCGATTAAGCCCTGTTTGATTTAATAACAATTTAAGTTTTTAGTCTAGTATTTTACTAGGTATGTTAATAAAACTTAAATTGAATAAAAATGAGTAACATCTGAAAAATAAAATACTAACGTAATCCTTTCTAGTATATATTTTGAAACTAAAGTTATCCGGCTAAAACAGCGCTTTTAGGTCATCCTTTATTGACCCAACAACCCCACGTTAACGCCTACCTTGATTTACATCCGACGGTATCTAGATAAGCATCGAATCAATTAAGGAATGCTTCGGATGTTACATTAATGATAGAGTTAAATAGTGGGTTGTATTTTATTGGGTGTCAGACATTCACATTTTCTTTCGTATATGTACGATTTAATTAAAATACGCCATAATTTAGTATACACATTGTTGCGATGTTTATCATACATGTGAATGTGACTCTGTCTGTCTGTTACGTTTTCACGCCTTACCCACTGAACAAATTTTGATGAATTTCGGTATATAAATGAGACCTTGGAAATAGACATAACCTACATTTGTCTTAGAAAAGGTATGGTTTCTGTGGGACAACTGAAGCTGCGGGAGTCACGCGAATAAAACCACGGGGTGCAGCTAGGAACAGATATTTTTTTAGAGATATGACTCGATTGATATTTACATATTTTTAAAGAGTCCCGCTAAAACACTCTCAAAAAGAAAACCCGTAAGCTAGACATTATTTTGTTTCCATAATTGAAAACATACAAATTATCTATCATGAGATCCACCATTTCATGCCGTTTTTTATATACATATATAATAGCAAAATTTCTTGGAACTCCGCGTAGCTCAACTATGTAAGTAAACACAGATTTCCGTCGTCATATTGCTTTAGATTAATGTTTCGCTTTGTTATAGCGTTACTGGCAATACAATTACACAGAATGACTGTCTTAAAATAATATTTGCAAGTAACGGCAACTCGATTACCTGCTGCATGAAAAATAAACACATCTATGTAAAGCGGTGTTGCCAGGTAGAGCCGAAACTCCGAGAATTTATATTTATTTATTACAAGTTTGAAAGAATGACCGAATACATATTAAGAAATAGGGTTATATACGAGTGTATATACAAGGTTTGTTTATTATTTATATCAATTTATATTGTAAATGCAAAAATATATAGAATCATATTTCAATTCACGGAAACTGACATAATCCCACTATTCTCACTAATATTATAAATGTCGAAGTTTGGATGGATGGATGGATGGATATTTGTTACTCAATCACGCCAGAACGGCTCAACGGATGTGGATGAAATTTGGCAGAGAGATAGATTATAGTCTGGAATAGCACATAGCTACTTTTTATTTTGGTAAAATGTATGATTCCCGTGGAATAATTGATGTAGCGGGAAAAACGTAATCCACGCGGTTGAAACCGCGGGGCGCTACTAGTATATTTTATATTGAAGAGAAGTGGACGAGTGGTGGGAACGCACCCATGATAGGGAAGGATGGCGCTTGCTCTTGTCAGAGGCCAAGATCCACTTTAGGTCGCTTAGCCAGCGGAGTAAGTAAGTATATTGACGAAAGTTCGATCGACATATGTACTTCAAAAATAATTATCTGATAGATCTAATAATTACTGTACCTAAGTCCAACATTTTTATAAACATAAATGTGTATATATATATTTTTTTATAACGTTATAGCTTTTTTTTAATAGGCCGATGCCTTTGTTAAAATAAAATACTAATAATTATAATTAGATATGGATTAAAATAGACTAAACATAAACTACAATATACTATACAAATTTATATACCTTGTGATTAATTTATTTATATTAGATTATTCTTTTTTTAGATTTATTTATAATTATTGCGTGTTCGGTTTTTTTACCTTTTATCGGTGATTTTTAATATATTTAGACATTTACCGTTCAATGAGCGATGGCAACATTAAATAAAGTCAACAAAAAATGAGAAGTAAATTGGCCTTCAATTCCTTAGCCCCATCGTAGAATCTTAATTAGATGGGTAAAGTTACCTAAAATGGGCGAAACGTGACTTTCTTACGGAAATTTGAAAATATTGCCGGGGATTTAAATTTAACTATTTATTATATTCTTTATCCGTTAAAAATGATGACGAAGTTTTACAAAGTTGTCTAATTTTGTTGTTATTCTTTTCATTAATGTAATATTATATATATTTATGATAAATATCATTCTAAATTTGACAAAAAGGTCGACACTAGACACGGCCTTGCGGTGTTACCCGCGGTAAAATGGTACGTGGTATTGACGATTTTTAGGTTTTTCCGTCATCCCACGGGAACAATTAATATTTTCGGGCTAAAAAGTAGCCTATGTGTTAAACCATTGGCTAACCTATCCATATACCATATTTCATTGAGATCCATGCAGCTCTTTCAGCATGAAGGAGTAACAAACATACTCACAAACATACTTTCGCCTTTATAATACTAGTGTGAAGTGTGATTAGCTAAAAAGTGACAAAGCAATTTTGTATGGTTTGGCCCTACACATATAAAATGATAAACTGACTGACTCAGTGATACATACATTATTAGTAGTAATTTTGATCACTTCAAAAAAGGAGGAGGTTCTCAATTCGATTGATTTTTTTCTACGTTTGTTACCTTAGAACTTTTGACTGGGTGAACCGATTTTGATCATTCTTTCTTATTTGAAAGCTTCCCGCTTCTCCATTTCATCGAAATCGGTTAAGCGGTTTTACACTCCAATAACAGAAAAGTGTCTACCTGTAATAATTAACTAATAATAGCATATATAATTAATGGTCTGAAGTGTAGATTGTAACTTTTATGTGACGACCTAAAATGGAATAACATTTACAAAAAAACAAAGTGTTTTCAAAATTACTGATAAACGTAACTACAATCTTTTTAGTTAACTTAATACCTATATAAACGTATGCGTACATAATTATATCCTACTTCTACTAATATTATAAATCAGAAAGTTTGTGTGTATGTGTGTATGTTTGTTACCTCTTCACGCTCAAACGGCTACACCAATTTAGATGAAAATTGGTATAATACACAGGATTAATACACAGGCTACTTTTCATCATCATCAATCAACACCACGCGGGTAAAACCGCGAGACGCTACTAGTAGCTTATAATTTTTTGTAAAACAAACATTTAAAATATCACAAAATCTTTAGCACGTTTTCTATTCACAAAGATATATCCGATGCCGCTTGACGCCTATAAAACTATGTGTTTACGAGTTCGCGACCATTTTACGTATCAGTGTTATAGTAAAACAAGATTTATGGCAACACTTGGTTCACTTGCTACTCGTCAATAAATAAAATAACTCGCCAGCAAAAATTTTGTTGCACCCATTATACATTAGTAGAAAACGTATATTTTTTACAACTTATTTAACGTTTAGCGGATAACAAGTTGAAGTGGCAGTGGGCAGGGCACATAGCTCAAAGATCCGATGGCATTTGGGGTCAAAAGGCTCTCGAATGGAGACCACGGACTGGCAAGCGCAGTATAGACCGATAAGCCACATCCACCGATAAGGTGGACAGACGACCTGACTTAGATCGCAGGCAAGGACTGGATGCGGGCCGCTACCAACCGGTCCTCGTGGAAGTCAATGGGGAGGCATATGTTCAGCAGTGGGCGTCCTATGGCTGAGATGATCTAGCTTTTGATCACTATCTCACTCAAGAGTCAGTGAAGATGTGGTCGAAGATGTAATCACGCTAGAACTATAATGTTGACTGGCTCTCAAGGACAGTTGCCTGAAAACAATATATTAAGTTTAGTGATAGTATTTTAAACTAAAAGGTAGTAGCTAGCCAAACAGGTACACGAAAGGACCCTATCACCATGCAAATGAAATTTGATAACCGTGTTAATGTCACCGGAATCTCAAGCCTTTAGTTGGAAGTCAACCAGCGTCTGTCAGTTTGACAGCTAACGTTCCCACCATTGAGTCATCATCGCTTCTACATAACGTTGTTTCTGTCACATAGTTTGTTATTGTTGATTCAACTTAAATGTTCCTTTATATCATTTGTTTAAAAAGTTGTCTCTAAGCTATTGCGTCACGCTTTTCATTCATCATTTACAATAGCAATACGAATTTCATCAGAACACAGGAGCAAAGCTCAATAATATTAAATCTGCACCACACTGGATACATTAATCATCATCATCATCATCATCTCAGCCATAGGACGTCCACTGCTGGACATAGGCCTTCCCCATTGATTTCCACAAGAACCGGTTGGAAGCGGCCCGCATCCAGCCCTTGCCTGCGATCTTAGTCAGGTCGTCTGTCCACCTGGTTGGTGGCCGTATATATATAATAATAGATACGTGGATACATTAATGATAATGATAAATTTTATTCAAATAAACAACTTATCTATTACACTTCTTAACTGCGGAAAACAGTTTTTATATTTCATAGTTACAATGATGTCCAGCGAGTTCCAAACTAAGCGAAAGCTTGTCTCTTAGAACTCTTGAGATGCGACATTTCCTTTTATAAAATTATACTAAACCTTTGTTGGTGCAGTAAGAGATAACATTAGAGATAAGAACAATGATGTTTTACTAAAGATGACGTATATTCATACTGCGCGGTGCTCAGATTTTGTTCCTTTGCGACATAAACATGCATACTGCGTCAGATAATACGGTACAAATAATATAGAAAAGGATAGCTATATGTTTAGACTTACGCTTGAAATACGCGTCACAATGAAAATGACTACAATTGACTTAATTTTGCCGCCTCAGTTTTCGCGCGCTTGTGCCACATCTACCTCATATAAACATATAATATCATTGGATAAGAATCAATTTTTGTATCCAAACACAGATAAAGATGACGTTACACGCCTGGAAATAAACACAATTATATGTGATGATTTTAAAACTTGTTTCCGTAACGGTAAACGCCATTATGACATTTTTTTATCTATGTCCTTAAATCAAAAGATATTCCAACTCAAACTCAACATAATTTATTCAATCGAGGCATCCCGCGTCGACGACTAATATCCGGTAGTTACCGGCGGCATATTAATCAATGTTTCCTCTTGTTTAACCATAGAAAAGCTAGCAGACAGTTTAAGGTGAGTATTTTGTTTGTACAGATATTGACAAACTTGGTTATGTTCGAACGTGGGTGCGCAGTTATGAATAATGCGTAGTACATTTAGAATCAATACTTGAAATTTGATTTAAAGCCACAGCAAAGATAAATCTAAGATTAACAGTAACAGCAAAACTATATTTACTACACTATTATCAAAGCTGGCACATATTTGGCTCAACGAATCAGCATTGCAATTCAGCGTGGCAATGCTGCTAGCATTCTGGGCACGCTGCCGGCCGGTAGCGGGTTAAAACATTTGAGTTTTCTATAGGCTACCAATAGCCTTTTGGATTGCTCAAATGTTATTGTAGTAGCTGCAGTATTGTAATTAGTTATTAGTGTTTTATTTTAATAAAGGCATTATAAAAGTAACAGTACATGAAATCATCATCTCAGCCATAGCACTTCCACTGCTGGACAAATGTGATTTCGACAAGGAGTGCATGGAAGCGGCCCGTATCCAGCCCTTACCTTCGATCTCAGTCAAGTCGTCTATCCACCTTGTTGGTGGCCGTCTTATGCTGCTCTTGCCAGTCCGTCGTCTCCATTCGATATATATATATATCGAATGGAGACGACATCTCGTATTCTAATAGTCACCGCAGTGCAAAGGCTTCAAACATTATGCCAAAAAAAGTATCAGTAAGTAACACCAAATGTAAATTATTGACAGTAGTCAAAAAAATAATTTCTTCCGCTATATTTAAAGTGGCACAGTCCACTCAGTATTAAGTAAATTTTTGTACTTTTATTTTTTCACTTTCACTATTTTTAAGCAAATATAGTTATATGGTAGCATTTATGAAAACACAACTCTTCTTATTGATTTTTCTAAACAAAGAGAGGAAGGATATAATTGACCATTAGTGTCACAAATAGAGAGCCTCTCACTCTCAAGTGGATGTCAAAAAGCGACAAATGGAGGATGAGGGTACCGCACGTCCTATCACTCTTTAGGTTACCCACGGGGAGGTAGATAAATAACTTATATTACAATACGGCTGGCCATAAAAAACAAAGACAAATGTTTTAACCGTCGCGAACAGAATTACAATTTAACCGACCCACATAGAAAGAATGGGGGGACCATTTTTCAACTTATTGATATTGCTGTGCAATTCATTTTGCTCACTAAGAGTTACGAAGCGATGATAGCCCAGCTGTGGGAGCGTCGGCTGTCAAATTGGACGCTTAATTCCCAGCATGGTGCTAGGGTACATATAGTATAGTGTGATCAGGCAGCAGTCTTTGAGAGCCAGTAAATATTCTAGATCCAGCGTGATTACATCTTCGACCACATCTTCACTGGCTATCAAACGAGATAGTGGTCAAACGTCAATCGATAAAGTGTAAAACATTAGTTATTATTTATAGTAACATTAGCTGCGCCCGCAGTTTTACCCACATGGACTACGGTGTTCCCGCTACCTCAATTATGCTACGTTATATGTACTTTTTCCGGAATATTAAGTAGCTTTTTCGTTATTAAAAAGAAACTATAGTCAGAATACTCTGTCTTATTACGTTAGTAATTCCCGTGTTTTATACATTCATAATATGTAGCCTATTTGTTATCCCAGGGTATAATCCATCTTTGTTCCAAACTTTATGCAAAACTGTTCAGCATAAAGTTCGGCGTAAAGATGTAAAAAACATACAAACGACTGACAAACATTCGCCTTTATAATATTGGTGTTTACCAGAATAAAAAGTAGCCTGTGTGTTACTCCAGGGTAATATAATTATCTAATTCAAAACTTAATCAATATTCGTTTAGCTGTTTCAGCGTAGTATAGTCACAAACATACAAACGACAGACAAACAGTCAACCTGTTAATATTGACTGTTACCGTCAGATGACGGGAAGACACAAGAATCGTCAATACCATTTCCCCGCGGGTAACACCGCGAGGCACAGCTAGTATTACAATATCAGGCAATATTTATATACACCTAAGTGTATACATAAATACAGTTCAATTCGATTACTTCAGACTTCGGGACGAATTAAGGCGGGGTTCAGTAGATATTCGTTGAGGACAAACAAACGCAGCCCGAGCAATCAACGGACGAGAATTAGTGAAACTTCCCTTATTTGTTGAATACAATGGATTGATTACGTCACACATGTGAATAAATGCTTTTGTCACGAACACAAACAGGTTTTAAGGAAATTACAAGGACGTTGTTTTTAAATTTGACGGTCCCGTGGCGCAGTGGTTTGTGTCATCGACATGACTTCTGTGTCACCGCAACCCTGGGTTCGAATCCCGGCAGGGGCAAACATTTGTGCGATGAGTGTAGATGTTTGTCCCCGGTCTTGGATGTTTGTGTGCTGTTATTGTGTGTGTCCATGCCTCCCGCGATACAGGGAATCCTAGTGCGAAGGTCTGAGTGTGATTTAAAAAAAAAAAAGAAAAAAAATTAAAATATGGCTTGTAATTCAGGAAGCATTATTTGTGGACGGCATAAGTTGGCGACGATCGCCTTAGAGGTCGGTGTTTTGACTTTTGATCCCGGAGAGTGGGTTTGAATCCCGACCGGGGCAAAGAATTAATTAATGAGCATCAATGTTTCAGATTCCGTTTCTGGGTCTTATATGTTTGTGTAATTGTGTTGTAATTGCGGGTCGGCACCAAATAAGTGGTCATTTAGTTTATGTAAAAATACCCGCAAATTTAATAAAAAGATCTAATAATAGTGTTGTTATTGATACGTGTCATACTAATTTGGACTATACCTTAACCATATAAAAACTTATCTTATTTTCAGACTTTTAGTTTAGTTTAGTTTAGTTTAGTTGAACTAGAGGATCACTACCAGGTTGTACTCTACACAAACGAGAACAATCAGACAAAAGTACTTTAATGACATATCCAAAATGTTCTAAGACCACTATTCATATATAAGCTACTTCTACTACCCATTTAAGATACTTTAGCACTATTAAAGTATCAATGTATATGAGAAAAAACATTCATCCCTTAAAACTTATTTTCATAACACGTCAGCAAGATTTACCAGCGGACCATTTTAAAACTTTTCTTGAACTAGTTAATGTAGATTTTATTTAAATATGTTACTTTTAGTGCTAATAGCGGTCTTAATCAACTATCTTTATACGCCATAAACCTAACACCTAACATAAAACCACATTTAAGCAGCCCACCATTTAAGCACCAAACGAATTGAGGTAAATTACCTTCATAAGTGCCTATATGAGAGTAGATATCAGAATTCACGAGTACCTATGTTCAAATATTATTAAATTTGCATTGGGACTCGATTGTACTTTAAAGCTATTTGTTAAATCCGGGAGTGAGCTGGACCGGTTATCCGGGCACCTGTGCACCTGGTTATAACGGAGAAATACAATTGAAATCCACGGCGTTTGTCTTTGTCAAGTAACTAAATCTCTACAAATGTTTGATAATTTTTAAATGTGTTGTACCAGATCTATAAAAAATGAGTCTTTTTTTTTTAAATAGTCTTAAATAAAAGCGCGATTTTTTTTATTATAAGTTCGCGAACTGAGCGAAACAGCATTTACAACGTTTCAATATTTAGGCACAGTGAGAACATGGATTACTGAATGCTCTACTCTGTGCGAACACAGCATGCACAATAATAGTTTTTACTAAAACTAAAAATATATAATTTAAACATAAAAGATAATTCAAATTCAATCAGTGATTAAAACATCATTTTTGGTATCAGAGGTGTAGGCTATTAACATTATACTAATTACTAGCCATAGTCGACCGCCTTTCTTAAAAATCTTAAAAAATTTAGTTGTCCAAAGAAATTTCTTAGAATTTACGTAATCTTCAATGTGCGATTTGGCAGAAGTGGTTTATTATCAGCATTGTTATCTTCGGAATGATCTATTTAATATGATAATGATAAATGATAAATTTATTTATTCACAAAACACAGTGACACTTATTTCTAATAATAAATATTTGTGATCTCTTATGATCTAAAGATCTTAACTAATTTAATTTAACTCACATTAAATTAAGTTACCACTTCTCGAATAACGAGCTCCTGTCCCAGTACTAGTTGAGAACTGTGTTACAGGGTACAGGGCCTTCCCGTTTAAGGGCTTTTCATAATACAACTGTATGAATAGTATACGATCTATGTGATGTATCATGTAATAAATAAAATTAAATGGTTTATTTATATGTTTTAAAATCAGACGTAAAATGTAAATGAAAATAGAAGTGTGGAATGAAAAGAATGTAGTTAAATACATGTAAACGTAAATACATAAAAATATATAAATATATATATATATATAATTATTATTAATAATAATTATATATATATATTAATAATAATAATTACTAATAGATTGTTTATTGTAATCTTAGCCACGTAAGATTATAATAAAGTAAGCCTTCTAGGTCATGATGACACCTTTGACTCCATCGGCACTGGCCATCACAGTGAGATAGTGGTGAAACATGAAAGGGTGGTAAAACAACAACAAGTATAAAATACTATAAAAGCGTACGCAAATTATAAACTTGCGTGTCTACAGTTGTACAAGTATTTTTACAATGAACAATTTAAAAAAATGTCGTGCTACACGCGTTATGAGTCATTACATACAAAGCTTAAAATTACCGTTACAGAATATTTTTGCATAAGTTTTGAATGTGAAAGGAAAATCCAAATTACGCCATTAATATTTTATTCTCTAACTAAAGCATTCACATGAGCAAACTACAAAGCTGACATATTAATACTCCATTAGTCTTTATGTATTAAACCTGTGACAACACTCTTTTCTCAGAAAAAAAACAAAAATGTTTAAATTAACATTTCTAGTTCTTTCCGGTTTTCCACTTTATCCGGGCACCTGTTGTGTAAAATGTACACAGCTATGTCCACCTGCGCACTGCAGCCTCACCGGCTATAAATAAAGGTGCGTCTACGGGCATTTTACATTTCAAGTCACACCCTGTATCTATTTATGAATGATTTTACATTCAACCAAAAATAAACCCATATATTTAAGGAAATTTACATACAAATTTATATTAACAAATGTCGTTAATAAGACTTCATTTGCTTTATACACAAGCCACTAAATCGTAAAATTTTACAACTATTATATATGCGAAAGTTTGGATGGATGTATGTTTGTTACTCAGTCATGCCAGTAAAGCTGAACGGATCAGGATTTAATTTGGTACAGAAATATGTGGTAAATAATCTAAAATAATACAAAAGCTACTTTTAAATCCAAGTCCTCGTGGGATAACAAAAGTAACTCTTAAATTCCAGTTGTACCCGCATGGACTACCGTGAGGGTAAAACTAACATGGGATGTAAATTGTATGACCACTTTTACAAACAATAAATAAATATCAGCTATCAGATATTACTAGCGTTTAAATAAAAAATTAATTAGATGTATACTCGTATATTTGAAGCTGAGCTTTTAACATAACTTGGAGTATATAAGCTCATGTATATTCTGTAGGTGAATGCAAATTCCTAACGAACCTCATCGTTGCACAGTGCGCGACGAACAAACCTTGAGATAGGTTACCGTCCAAATAGAATTTGAGCCAGTTCTCAGAACTTAATAATATTTGAGAAATTCCCAGTTGGGTATAGATGAAAGCACTGAAGTTTTATATTTTATAAAAAATAATCGTAAACTTTTATATAACTTACATTTGTTGCTTTGATTTTTATTTAGATGCTCACATTGTTAACGTTTGAATCAATGAATTATCAAGAATAACCTCCTTTACCTTGGTAAAGAATGTCACTCTTGTTAATTCATTATTATTGCATATTTAGCGTATTAGACTCATCTAGGAAGTGACCTAGCGGTGTAACACAGGGCTATCCTAGTACGCTGCTAAGTACCGAATCATTTAAATAATTAGTTAAATTTTAATTAATTAGAGGCATAATAATTGCTATTCAACATTATCCCTTTACTAATGTTATCTTATGTTAATACCTCTGATAACTTCAAATCACATAAATATTAGCTATGCATTATAAGTAATTTAATATTTCCGCTTTTTTAAAACATGTTTTTTCCATAATTCGAAATGAAACCTGTCACATTTTATCATAATCCAAACAAAGCCATTACATACACATTTATAACATGATTAGCATGATTATAAAAAGGGTCCTCATTGTACCTTTAAATTTTATGTATCATTTTCAGTATCGTGCCAGCGAAAAGGCAATACGTGTAGCGTTCGCGAGAGCGCAATAACGAGACAATTCGCGGTTGGAACGAGGGTTTCATTACGCACGCTGTAAACAAAGAAAACGAAATGAACAATAAATAGAAGGCGTAATATACACTGTGAAGTAGGTATAAGATCGGATGATGTAGCAGAATCCTACTAATATTATAAATGCGAAAGTTTGTGTGTATGTGTGTAAGTGTGTATGTATATATCTGTGTATGTTTGTTATCTCTTCACGCTCACACGGCTACACCGATTTCTATAAAATTTGGTATGGAGTTGCGACAGCGCAATAACGAGACAATTCGCGGTTGGAACGAGGGCTTCATTACGCACGCTGTAAACCAAGAACTATATGAACTATAAATAGAAGGCGTAATATACACTGTGAAGTAGGTATAAGATCGGATGATGTAGCAGAATCCTACTAATATTATAAATGCGAAAGTTTGTGTGTATGTGTGTAAGTGTGTATGTATATATCTGTGTATGTTTGTTATCTCTTCACGCTCACACGGCTACACCGATTTCTATAAAATTTGGTATGGAGTTGCGACAGCGCAATAACGAGACAATTCGCGGTTGGAACGAGGGCTTCATTACGCACGCTGTAAACCAAGAACTATATGAACTATAAATAGAAGGCGTAATATACATTGTGAAGTAGGTATAAGATCGGAGGAAGTAGCAGAATCTTACTAATATTATAAATGCGAAAGTTTGTGTGTACATTATATAAGTGCGTATGTGTGTATCTGTGTCTATATGTTTGTTACCTCTTCACGCTCACACGCCTACACCGATTTCGATGAAATTTGGTATGCAGATAGCTTATACCCTGGATTAATAGGATAATTTTTATCATCATCAACATCATTACTGTTTTCCATCACCACGCGGGTACAACCGCAGGGCGTAGCTAGTATGCCATATGTCTAATAAAACTGAATTTGTAGCTTTCGACGTTGGTTTGTGAAATTTTACGTTGATCAAACTAATTTTAATTTGTAATATGGGCCCAACGTCGAAGCAATTGAGCAGTCACGAGTGAATAGGTCCCTATTCACCTGAATAGGCCCTTTAGGCTTGCGTACTACATCTTAGCGTGCCGTGGTGGTACCGGCCTAGAATAGTACTCGCGTGGGTGCCGTAAGAGTCGGCGAAAGGATCACGTACTAGAAAGTGGGCAGCAGCACCTTCTAAGCATCGCCACCTAAATTCCCATTAGGTTAAACAGTATTGAAACGAAAAGTTAGAAATTTTTAAAAAAAACACATTATAGTTTAAGTATATTACTGCTTGGATTGGCTCTTAGTAGAACAAATTGTTTAATTTTTAGTATTTAAGTTACGGCTTAAATTTAAAAAAGAATAACACAGTTCACAAAAAAAGAGCTGTACATAAATATATCTATATTATATAACAGAAGTATGATGGAATAAATCATATACAAAAATGCATTAAATACATTTAACGTAGACCTATCTACGTCGTAGCAGTAGTGTAGTACGGCGTAGAAGCATATATTTTTATGGCAGCTTTATAAAAAGATCCAAGTTATGAGACATGAAAATTAAGTTTTATAGAATTGAAGTTATGTAATAACCTTATGTGGCGCTATATTGATACGATTGACGGCAAAAATGAGGTTTTCATTACGAGCCTTCAAACGACAGAAGCAAATTGAACAATACGTTTTCGGTACGTAATATAAACGTATTTAAGTAAATGAGACTGAGCAAGCGAGAGTAATATGTACTTAAGTGCGTGGGCTTAAGACACGAACTATTTAAGGAACACAAAGAAGAGATAATTGTGTGTGGTACGAGGTATGAAAAGACAAATGTCGGTTATCACTTACAATGGATCTTATTTTTTTAACCGACTTTAAAAAGGAAGAGGCTATATGTTAGACTGTTTTTTTAATGTATGTCCACCGATTTCTTCTCCATTTTTGGACCGAATCAAAATTCTTTTTTGTTTGATAGAGTGTACTTCTGAGGTAGTCCCATGTAAATTTTATCAAAATCGTTTAAGCAATGGACACACGGTATGTTATGGCTCGAACGTGGTTATGACTCATAACCATGTCCGAACGTGCATCATGGAATTGGAAGCCGCCCGCGCCAGACTATATTTCTATGGGACCTGTGCCTTAAAAACGAAACTATGAAGCATTAACAACCTGATCAGACCAGAGAACACGACTAAATGATCTGGCAACGCAATCAACGATTCCCACGTAGGCTATATTTTTATTTGCTTGCAACCCCATTAACATGCATGCTAGACCCCGGATCGGATGGGACAATGAGCTTGGGATACGTGATGCGCCTTGCAATGCCGCCCCCAGATTGCCAGGTGAACAGGTAAGCGTCGATAAATATCGGAATGAAGGGAACCAGCTTAATTGCTATTTACAATTAGCGCAATTGGATTTTCCACTTTTGTTTTCTTTTTGACTGTTCTATGTATCTATATAGACAACCCAACTAAGATCGCAGGTAAGGGCTGGATGGGGGGCGCTTCCATCCGGTTCTTATGGAAATCAATAGGAGAGGTTATATCTAGCAGTAGACGTCCAATGGCGATTATGATGATGATACTGGTGCGATTGCATTCATATTGATACGATACTTACAAATATTGAACCCTATATGTTCCTACTATTCGGGTACAGCCTTCTTCGCAGGTAGACAAGAGTTGGCCAAAATTCACCACGCGGGTCTGCGTGAGTGGCCGCTCTATTGCTAGAGTTTTCAGAACTCTGCCTTAAATCAGATCTGCCTGCTGTTGTCAAATCTTCCAATCAGCAATCCCATCGAAGCCTTGAAGACCAGAAGAATTACTACTAGCGGTCACCCACTCACGGTATGAACCACATTTTGATGTGTAAATATTATGATTATATGAAATCAATAAATACATACAATGTACGTTATTTAACCTAATTGATCCAGTAATTTCGCAAATTGAAACTCTGCTATGAATAATTCAATACTTATAAGAATGGAAAACTGACTTATAAGAAGCCATTTGAAATTAATTATTTATACGGTTATATGACAAAACAAGTCTCACTATATGAATGTTTATCTTTTTAAATAAGGCCACTTATTGTTCACCAACATTTAAAACGTCCGATATATATAACCGTCGGTCAAACAGTTGTTACCATATATGTGTATTATATTTACATTCGTTAATTGGACGTTTAAATTTTGGTGCACAGTTGCCTTAGAATCAGCATAATCTATCTCGTAGGATAAGTAAACGTTGGCGGACAGGCTAGCCCGTATATTTAGTTCCAAGAACTTCAAGACTTCGTACGTGATTTAAATTCTATAGATCTTATCGTAAAATCTCCTCTCGACACCGAAAATACTAGTTTAAGTAAAAAATTCACATACATTACACACACAAATACACACATTCATAACACTTCCAGAAACACAACACACACACACTAAACAAGTAGTTTTTATAGCTGTTTATATTATAAAATATGTATTTACTTGACGTAAGCTAAGTCTTTTTTGGGAGAGGCCATTGGCTCCTAAAACACAGTCCCACTAGTTCAGGAGTCTTTGGATTCACTATTTGTTTGTACACGAACTATGTCAATAAAGTATTTTTGTATTTTTTCGTATTTGTATAATTCAAGTGATATAATAATAATTCAATCGACTCATTATTAGTTTTCTAGGAAAGTACCAATTGTGTACGTGGGTTTGCCCAGTGATTATTATCTTTCGTAGTCTTCCATGCGTATTTCAATTGTTGAGTGTAATAAGTTAATGCATTTCCTCATCGAATTTTTATTAAAAATGTGGCATCAGTCTGTTTCCTGCCTGACAATTTAGTTTAATAAGTTTGGTTAGAGGTAAAGTAATGAAATAAATTTAACTGTACAAAGCATGTCATTTAAATTATTTTAAATTTATCTACTCAACTTTTTGCCATCTATAAAATCCGCTTTGCTTGTTATACGCATGTCCTCATTTCTCAATCAAATAGATAACTTTTGATTTCAAGATTACGAAATCGTGAGGCATTGTAAATAATATACAAAACTTGTTTTCTGACGAATATCGGGATACTATTTACATAAAAGCAATAAATTATTCAAAAATAGTAAACAAATGCTTTTGCGTTAGGAGTTCCCAGATCCTTTAAGCTTTAATGAAACGGGTAACGCCGGGAAAGTTTACGGTGACCGACTATCCTCGTTATTAAGCAAATTTGGAGTAGACAAAGACGTAGCTAAGTTAGCTGCGTCATTGTCTAATCAAAGACCAAGGACGAATAAGGGAACTAGTTATTCGTACCTAACTGTTACCTAAATATAACAAGTGACAAGAAGAGATATTGGAAGAGGTTTTATAATTCGACAAACAAAACCAAAAAAAATTACCATAAAATGGAACCTACTTCCACACTCAAATGTGTGAAATAACTTGTTAAAGTCGGTACCATGATAAATAAAAAGTAAGTAATATCAAAATATTGTAATCATGGTACCAACTTTGACAAGTTATATCACACTTTTGAGTGTTAAAGTTGATTCCATTTTTAGGTTAAAACTATTTTGTCACCCTTTTCAGTGACCTTTGCTACTCACGGGATCAATTGTCATTGTGTATATTCACCGATCTCTTCACCCGCAATTCGGGAGTCGAAGTAGACGTAACACTTCTCAGTTATTGGAATGTGACTCCAAAACGCTTGTCCGATTTTAATGAAATTTAAGTTGGAACAATACAGTGGAATATAATAACCTCCTCCTATTTTGGAGTCGGTTATAAAAGAGAAATGTTATCAACGGAATTCTTAAAAATAATTTTCTATTGAAGGTTACATATAATTTTTAATTTTACTACAGCACACTTATGCCTCGATTTCAAAAATTATTTTGAATTTTTATACCTACAATAGAAACGCAATTGACATGCAGACATGCGAAAAGGGTGCATTTTCAGTCGCATGAAATATTTAAATTCAACTTCAATTATTCTGTTTTCGAAAAAATACTCAATGAATAAGTTGACTTCCACAGTCGAATATTTGTATGTTTTTTAAAGGTATGATTAAGTTTTAATTTATCACAATTTATTTCTAATTGATACAAACATAATATAAAAATAATTTAGCATAACAATAAAATAATCTAACTTAAAATAAAAACCTTAAACATTTAATAAAAAAGTTTTTTAAAGTACCTTATAATCTGGTCAAAGCTTTGAACACTATGAAATAGAAGCTCTCAGTGTCTCGGTCAGCTTATCATCTTAGCTATTATACATTAAATTGTATTATATATTAACCCTCATTGTACTTAGACAATGTGACTGCCGACCTTGGGGATACAGAATACAGAATATATGTAAAGGTTTGAAGGATGATGTTATATGTATATCTTATATCCGTATCCCTTCTTTAATACCTCACACTAAACTCCCGTTACAACTCCATTCTCAAACTATGATGTATGTTCATATAGTACGCAGTATAATGAATGTTGCTGATCTATAGTCAAACCCCTTTTTGAAGCGATGGTTACTCAGGGATGGAAGCGTTGGTTGTTAAACTGACGGAAGTACCCTGTAGGTTTTGATTCTCTTGCGAGTGTCGAAAATTTGCAGGATAAACGGCTGTTTCAATTGATTGAGTTGGCTTAGATGTTTGATTTTTACACAGCTCTAAAGGATAGTACTTCCACACTCAAATGTGTGAAATAACTTGTTCGCCGTTACCGTGAAATAACACGGCGCCTTGTAATAGGCGCCGTGGTGGTACCGGCCTAGAATAGTACTCCCCCATCTCTTCCCGTGGGTGCCGTAAGAGTCGGCTAAGGGTTCAGTTACCAGAAGGTGGGCAGCAGCGCCTTCTGAGGGTTGGAAATAATACTGCGCTCGCCAACCCGCCTGCCAAGCGTGGCGAGTATTGGCAAATCCCTCCTATATGGGGGAGGCATACGTCCAGCAGTGGACGCACATGGCTGAGAGAAGAAGAAGAAAGGATAGTAGATTTGATATGAATTTCAATTTGATACCTCCACGCATTCCTGAGAAAAAGGGTCTTGACAGACAGTCTATTGACGATCAGTACCGTGTTTCTTTTTGAGGTACGGAACCCAAAAAATATTTTAAAAATAGCACCTATATCACAAAATAAGCTGAACATTATGTGTAAATCTCAAACTTGTAGTTATTCCCAAGGTTTATTTTAAAAAGAGCTTCGTTTGTGACCGGCGAGGATAATTTCATTTGTTTTGTACAATATCACGCGCCACAATCATACGTGCTGTCATTTCTGATGATAATTTATCCCTTTGTGTAGGAATACTAATTCGCTGTACTTTTTTGGCACTCGCAATTTCTAAGCTTGATATTTTTGCCACCTGAAAATCATATGACAACGAAATAAACATCCATGCGAATTTCAACTTTACGTAAATATTGTACACGGTCTAGCAGTGAAAACTCACTTGATCCGATTAAGACAAATAGACATGCCTAAACTTAGAAAGAAATTATTCGACTATAAACGTGAGTAAAGCCGGATAATATATAAAATATAATGATTATCTAAATACTGGCGAAAAACTAACAGATTGCTGAAATATTATTAAAGCAGCATTGCTATTGGTTTGAAGAAAAACATCCTAGACAACGTCATCACTTAACATCAGGTGAGACAGTTGTCAAACGCAAACTTATAATATGTGAAAAAATAAAATAAAAAAAAAGTTTTTATTTTAAAATGATTGTTAGCATTTTAATCAAAAAGTCCTTATGAATAGCTACATAAACACACATGGTTCTTAGTCACTTATTAAGTAGATACATAGGGCTAGATTGTACTCTAAAAAACCTGGTACCTCCATGTTACGGACACAAAATGGTAGCACCTTATTATTGGTGGTGGTATCCATAACAAAGTGCTATCATGCTAGAGATATAGTATGGTGGTACTCGGATTTCTACTGTTCTATTTAGCTATCAACAAAATTTAACTGCATACTCAAGCATTAAGTGTGATCAAAACCTGTTACCATCTGGCTTGCAAGACATTCACATCCCTGAGCTATTATTTCTTGAACGTTACAGTGAAATATTAGTCTACGTTTTTTCGTAGAAACGTATGCTACGTTAGTTACGTCACAAAAAGTTTAACACTTTTCCAAAAGCGCAAAATTGCAAACATTGCAGAACGAGACAGTAAATAGCGCACCAACAAAAATACCTCTCCAAAAAGCTATCTACATATCAAAATCCTGCAAAATATGAACGTTTTAAAGAGAACATGAAATGAAAAACAACTGTAAACAACGAAATGTGACCGTCCCGAGCTTTGGCCGTATCGCAAGATTTACTTGGCATATAAATATTCATGGTTTCATGTCATACGAATAAACCAGATATGACTTGGACGTGAGTTTTACGGATAAGCTGTGGGGATTTGCCGAAATCCTTAGAAGAAATACCTGGTAAAATCAGAAATAAAATACCCTTCTCTACTACAGAGTGAGGAATAGAGATACCGCTCTTACATAATAACTGAGTTTAGTATTCGGTCTGCCCTTGAAGCGATGATAGCTCAGCGGTGGGAGGACGGCTGTCAAACAGACGAACGGTGGTTCGATCCCCACCAAGCTTCGGGTGAAGGTAAAACCGTTGTCAAATTCCTAGCATGGTGACAGGGTACTTTCAAGCCTCGCTAGCTACCACCATGAAGTTTGAAAAACTGTCACCAAATACTTAATTATAGTGTGTTTAGGCAGCAGTCCTTGAGAGCCAATTCACTGGCTGGTTGGCGCAGTTGGTAGCACTCTGCCTTCTGAGCCGCTGGTCCTGGGTTCGATTCCCGGACAGGTCATACATTTGTGTGTATGAACATGTCTGTTTGACCTGTGTCTGGGTGTGTATATGTATATAAGTATTTATATCAGTCATCAGGTTACCATAGCACAGGCTCTGCCTAGTTTGGGACCTGAAGACCTTATGTGAATGTTAAAAATATATATATATATATATAATAAGCATTATAGGTCTAGTGTGATAACATCCTCGACCTCATCGTCACCATCAAACGAAATAGTTGTCAAACGCTAGATCTATTACAGTACAAAAAATAAATAAATAAAAAACGAAAGTTTGTTGGATATAGGATACTATCAGTCGCCTAGTACCATCTGAGTTAAGCTCGTTTCATTATAGTTCAGTATTCGTTATAGTATAGTATTCCAGTTTGAATTTAATGACAGGACAACGTCTGACGGGTCAGCTAGTAAAATATAATTTTTATATCAATGGAACAATATATAAGCAAAAATATTAGAAATAGAGTATTAATTAGCTCTACTGATATATTATTGTACGTACTATGACAGTCTCTTACTCTGAGACTGCTCTGAATATAGGTGTATAATCAGCATATTATTTTATTATAGGTCCTCATAAACAGGCTCGCTATGAGGACATTTTTGAGTCTCCAATAATAAGTAAAACTTTATCTCGGCTCAGCCCAAACGTTCCATTTGTCGCTTGGAAGGATTCGTTGATAGGAAATATTTTCCCGAAAATCCGTTTCACCCATAAACGCGTTACAGAATTTGGCTTAAGTTATAAGGTACGGAGTCGTATGTGTTTTAAATCAAACTTTTTAAAGCTTCAAAAGCATGTGCTAACTAGACAAGTTTGATTTTTTTCAGCATATTTAGTTGAACGTCCTACATATATAAAATCTAAAAAAAACTTATGAGAACAGTTCATGAAGGTTGATTCTGATTGAACAAAATTTGATTTTATTTGCTAATTTATAAAAAAAAAAATATTTTCGAGTGACTGTATACGACAAATGCGCTTGAACTGTATCCTACACCTGAAGAAGAAGATTTTAAGAATATTTTTACGAGGGTGAGGGGCCAGTACTGCCAGTACTCGCCACAGGAGGGTTGGCGATATAGATATATCTGCAGGAGGCACTGCTGCCCAACTTCTGGCTCGTGATCCCTTAGCCGTCTCATACGGCACCCTCGGGTAGAGATTGGGCCGGTACCCTTCGTGCATTTGATTAAGCCTATGAAATAGTTGAATAATGTACCTTTTGTGAGTCTCCATATTTAATGTTCCCGCTAGATCTTTAAAGTCGAACCATACCATAAAGACAGCAACCATAGCCAGGATTAGAATCGTCTTAACATTACTAATCTTGCAAGTAGAAATTAACCAGTAATTTGTTCTGCACTTGAAAAGGGTTCGGCGGAAGCGAGATACAGATAGAATGAAAGCTCTTTTCACAGAGACACAACCCACATTACTCCGAATGGTCACGGAAATAAATGGTTTACTGATATGAAATAGTAAATTGTCACGTGAAAGCTGGCAATGTTTTGCGGGATTTGGCCTCGTAAACATAATAGTATAATCTTTCGAGTTATGTTGAGGAGAAACAGTTGAGTACTATCAGAATATATCGCATGCATTGTGCCAGTGTCTGTAGAATTATTTTTTTTCATCACATTTAGACCCCCGCACTAGGATTCCCTGTATCGCGGGAGGCATGGACACACACAATTACAACACACAAACAACCAAGACCCGGGACAAACAGTTACACTCATCGCACAAATGTTTGCCCCTGCCGGGATCCGAATCCAGGGTCCCGGGGACACAGAAGTCATGTCCATGACACTAATCACTGCGCCACGGTGACCGTCTGTAATATGTAGTAGTTTACTTCATTTTAGGGTTTGTTTTGTTTGTAGTTATTTATTACAATTCAAGCTGTGCTAATTTTACTAAAAATCTTTATAGAATATAGTCATAATGATTCAAAGTAATATTATACTTCGTGCTTCGTCCTCGAGATTAGTAACCTGAAATAGAATATCTTTATACATTGTAGTAACGCCTACGTGACACCACTCTTTGCACTAAGTTGAGAGTTTTTTTTTTTTTTTTTTTTGTTTTGGAGGGTACTTTCTACTCCTTGCTCATTCCCGTCGCTCATAGCGTCATTCGCTTTTTAGTGCTCCACCACTCAACACTATATTTTAAACTCAGTGCCGGTTTGATTTTTTCGAAGTGTTAACCGCCCCTAGTTAAAAATTACGACAAGGAAACGCGAAATAGAATATGACATCGCGAAAAAAATAAATAAATAATAATAATAATAATTCAAGGAACTGGAACAGAAGCTAACAAGTGATAATTATCAAAAACTCGTATCATCGAGTATTCGTCGTCTTCCCATCGCAAGAAGCATCTCCATCTTCACCAATCTCGCCAGGTAATTAGCATTTTAAGACTCAAGTAATCAGTATTCGTGTAATGTTCCTAGTACCTACCTACTTTGTCTACATAAACCCGGTTTGCGTGTAATATGTATGGGAATTATATCTTACTGGATAGTACGTAGACGCTATTAATGTGACTCGAGCTGTATTTGGGACTGTCTCACCACATGCCATATAATCATAGTTCATAGTTATTTATTTGGTAAAATTTGTTTACATGTCAAAATTATATAAATGTAGACTATAAGTAAAAGCTTAAATTACAACTAACAGTAAAAAAGTATTTTTATCGAAATACATAAATTATAATTATTAATATATAATATAATATATTATACATTGGAACATATCATTATCAATGAGTCCTAAATTGGAATGGATTTTATCGTACCGGATAGTACGAAGATGCTATTAATGTGACTCGAGCTGTACTTGGGACTGCCTCACCACATACCATATAATCAGTTTGCGTGTACTCCTGTGGGATACATCTTACTGATTCACTCGGTACATAAACTAGTTGGTTCGCGTGTAATTCTGTGAGAATTTTATCGTACCGGATAGTACGTAGATGCTATTAATGTGACTCGAGCTGTACTTGGGACTGTCTCACCACATGCCATATAATCAGTTTGCGTGTACCTCTGTGGGATACATCTTACTGATTCACTCGGTACATAAACTAGTTGGTTTGCGTGTAATTCTGTGGGAATTTTATCGTACCGGATAGTACGTAGATGCTATTAATGTGACTCGAGCTGTACTTGGGACTGTCTCACCACATGCCATATAATCAGTTTGCGTGTACTCCTGTGGGATACATCTTACTGATTCACTCGGTACATAAACTACTTGGTTTGCGCGTAATTCTGTGGGAATGTTGCCTTACCTAATAATATCTTTCGCATTTTATGATGACTATCGGAGGATAACAGTACATGAACCGAACTGTATGCGTAATTTATCAACTTACGCTGTCGAACTTCACATCTACCCTCGAGCTAGTATATCACTAACAAATTTCGACGCCATAAAGGCAGAAATAATCTAAGTGCGCCTACCGAGGAGGAAGCGCCTAGCGGGGATGATTTGGAATTTATGATGTACGTCTTAGACGAAGGCCATTACTACATCAGCGGCTGCCTCAGCAGCGGCATGAGCTGGGAACCCACAAATGTGAGTTCACCATTTGAACGTCGTGGGTATGAGTCCGCGACCGCCACAGCGGTCGACGTCTGCGCCCAGTGCCGGGGTCGCACCCGCTACCGGGAAAATCGTTCAAAAAACTCCAGCGGCGGTGCCACTAATCAGTAGAACCCAAGCTGGCGAATATTTAAACTAGAAGAACGAGGCCTGGGCGTGCAGGACGCCCGTGCCGGGACCACCCGCGCGCCCGCGGCGCTGCAGAGCCGCGAGCCTGCGCCTCCAGCGCGGTGCGCCGCGAACTACTCGCGGTGCTCGTCTTCTCCGCCAAAACCGACTGGCCGCCAGTAGACACGGTAATGTACGCATAACAATTGTCTGTCTCCCTTTCGTTAACAATGGTCCCTGATATGAAGAATCACTGATTCTACACTGCATTGAAGGTTATAAAATACAATTTACAAACACATTACATTATAATATACTTAATAATAAATCCGAAAAAGAGCAATATGATTCCCTCCACTTCATGCAAGTTTTTAGACCTCACAAGGGTCACCCGTTCTATTATAATAGGTTTGCCAAATGAAAAACGAATTCATGTAGAAAAGAAATAACAAGAATAGAATGGTTTTCTATAAAGACTAGCTCCAAAGTCAAGAAACTCGCACAGTTGATACGATTACTCATCATCTGCATGTCTGGCTGTCAAATACGGCAGGTTGTATTACTTCTACTTTAAATGGTGGCTCCGCGCCATTATAACTTTTTTACCATTTTCTAAAAAGACAATTTTTAGTCTTTTCAGCTTATTTTATTGAAAGCTTAATTAATATAATAATAATAAAAATAAAAAGACCACATACGAGAACAGTTCATAAAGATTGGTTCTGATTGAACAGGGTTTGAGTTCATTTGTTAATTTATTAGCTAGGAAATACTTTAGATTACCTACCATAATTTTCCTTTGTCAAGGATTCTCGCCGTAACAACGGGTGCGCTTGACCTGAGTCATTACCTACATCTAAAGAAGGGAAGTTGAGGGGCGAAAATTTGATTGGTAATATATTTTTTCAGCCCCTAGGTCATCTCTAAAGTACATGCATTACATATTTGTAATATTTTGAATCAACACGTGCCAGTATTTGTCCCGCCCTCTCGTTCTGTAGGCTGCGAGCTTCTGTGGTGTCATCGGCAACTGTTAGGCCGTAATTACTTTTGGCCCTAGGATTCGAGACAATAACTACTCCTTTGAAATACTTTCTGACGCCTCAACGACAGGGGGCGGCTGCGTGTGGCGGTCAAACCGCTAGCGGCTCCTGGTGGGAACGAAAGCGCAAACTTCACATTAATCAACTTAAAGTATTAGTAGTTTATTTCTCAATCACATTTTTTACAAAACAGCCAACCTGTGAAATGTTACTTCGCGACGACGATGCTACTGCCATTTCATATTCCTATAAACCGAATGGCCAGCATTCAATTCTCTCGCCTAACGCGCATCGCTATAACATTTGGCCATAGTGCGAATCAAAAAGAGTATTTGTATTAGCATCTTGTTATCATCGAAAGAAAACATCGTAGCGGATGCGGAATCTAGAAAATCCCACCCCGATTAAGAATGTGAACAAAGTAGTTCAGCATTTAAGACTATAGTCAGTAGATTCGGACCTCCCACGGTTAATTTATTTGCGCGTATAGTATTATAAAAATGCAATAAAATAATGTCAAATAGTAAACAATACATCATGATTCAGAGATCCAGAAGCATTTGAAATAAATGCATTCACGATCCTTCGATCAGATAGTTATTATTTCTACGCGTTCCCCCTGCGCCATACTGCTTAAAATCTGATCAAAAACTATATATATATATATATATATATACATATATATCTCCAATAAAGCAACAGGTATCATTATTGTTCAATTGTGGCCTCACAAGCTTGGTACCCGATTATTTATTTTTTAATCTTCAATATATAAGCAATTATATTTTCATTTCAACTGCTGGAACATCTAGGCCAATCTGACCCTAGTTACAGGGATATTGTCCGGGGCGCGCTACTCCGACGGGCGGCGCCAGAATCTTCGGATATTAAGCTAGCTCTGTTTTCAGCGAAATCATTTAGGCAGTACAGGCCTTAAATTAGAAAATGACACACCTATTGCAAAGATAATAACATACACATTTACGTAACCTCTAGTAAATGAGTTATTGATTTCCTAACGAAAATGTATAACGGTGGTTGTCAATATGGCTTTTTTAACAGTTATAGGGCTGCGCTATCTTAGGACAGTATATGTCAGATAATCATAGAATCCAAAGGTTCTTTAAAAGCCTCATCCGACTAATACCTCCTACACCCGAATGTGATATGACATGGAATCCTGGAAAAGTATTAGACTGCCCAGTGGAACCCAAACAAATGTACTTACCTTTTTAGGACTCGTGTAAAATATATGTATATATATATATATATTGCTAACCTAATTATTCTTATCACAATAAATAGAGTTCAGACTCTATAAAATAAAAATCTACAATATTAACATTTTAACTAAAATTATGAATAAAATTGAAATTTCATCGAAAGTAGGAAACATTTAACATCTACTATAATTCCCGTTTTTTTAAAGAAAAACCACAAGCGTCATGCTTAGGCACTAATCTTGTACATAGATAGAACAACACCTTTATGGAAAAGTATCGAATTGTTTGTTAGTTTTATTAAGGCTTATTGTAATAGCTTATATAGTGAGTGACTACCCATACGATAAGCCGCTGGATCAGGTATCAGGTCTTAGGTATTCTACCTAAAGGTATACAACATTCTCTGCGACGCGCGGCTACGTCTCGAGCTCACGCACCGACGGTCAACAGCAACCAGCAGTGCAAGTACAGAACTCGTTTCGCTAAATTTGACGATCGTCAAATTCGTCATATTTTTACGAATTGTACGAGTACAGAACTGAAATCGCAATCGGTTGTCGATCACATCCGGATGACATGATGACATGTCACCTGGACCTCTTCACGTCTCTTTCGATAGTGATATACAAGAGCTATTCCTTTAGAAATTCGGTATACAATCTTAAAACAATTCCGAAAGTCTTAACCGGTTAATTGCGTACCGTAAACGGTGCCTTTTATCATCAGCGACTGCTGGCTCTCAGTTTGTCTTCCAGGAATAACATGACTAATACCCATTATTTATATCAAGTAGTTTGTTGCTTAAATTTATCGACATTGTTTTTGAAGTAGTGATATCGCAGATCCCAAACACAGCCGGCCGGAGCCCTAGCTCCAGAACGTTTTCCCAGTTTCTTAATAGAACTATTCTCAGCTTTGTCGAAGCAGAGTTAGCAAAAGCGATTATCAATCCAGATTGAATAGAATAATTGTCTATTAGGAAATTATTTAAGTCTATAACAATATCACTATGAAATTTAAATGTAACAAATTGTATACACATCAATTGTGATTTATAAATTTGTAAGTCGGAAAACAAAACTTGTGTTTTTTTCACATGTTTTGTTACATAACAGGCAGCGTTAACAATTTCCTAAACACGCTATCTCTCAAAGTCTACAATGTATAAAGATATTCTATTTCAGGTTACTAATCTCGAGGACGAAGCACGAAGTATAATTAGTGATTAAACGAACTTACCTGTAAGTGAAGTTCTATCATAATTATACGAGTGCTTCGTCCGAAGAGATTAGTACCTAACACCCGCCCGCCCTATGTCACTATCCATCCCTAAAATGGTTTAGGAAATTATTAACACTGTACCTAATAACATAGTGCAGACTCTAAATTAATGACGCTATGAGCGACGGGAATGAGCAAGGAGTAGAAAGTACCCTCCAAAACAAAAAAACAAAAAAAAAAAACTCTCAACTTAGTGCAAAGAGTGGTGTCACGTAGGCGTTACTACAATGTATAAAGATATTCTATTTCAGGTTACTAATCTCTTCGGACGAAGCACTCGTATAATTATGATAGAACTTCACTTACAGGTAAGTTCGTTTAATCACTAATTATACGTCAATCGTATTTCCACACATGACATGTTTTGTAGACAGTTTATAGCTGAATTCATTTGTTATTTACGTCTAACATCATTTTAACACTTCTGTTACCGAAAACAAAATATTTTTGTGAAGCTATTCTTTTAATTTTAACATGGTCACTAACACGCGTTGGTGACCAACCGCGATTTTTATCGGATACATTTCGGGGAGTGCGCTCTGGAGTTGCATAATTTGATTCCGCCATCCCCATTCCATCTTAGGACGACCAGACGGACGGCAATGCGACATCCATACATGGTGGACGTTCCAACTTGTCGCACGAAGCGTTTTGCTTCCACATTCTTAGTGCGTACAGCTAACGAATGGAACTCATTGCCTAACTCTGTATTTCCGAAAAAATACGACCTGGGTATCTTCAAGTCACGAGTGAATAGGTATCTTCTAGGCAGGCGTGCTCCATCGTAGACCGCATCATCACTTAACATCAGGTGAGATAGTGGTCAAACGCCTGCCTATTCCCAATTAAAAAAAAATTAAAAATAAGTGAAATCATGTATTCCAAAATGAATTCCGAAATTGTTTAAGCATATATATAACAGCATTTGCTTCCTTTCTCAAGGAATGAGGCTTTTGCTATTTTGTCAGTTGCCTATTAAGTAGAACATTGATATGAAAATTAACGTTATAATCGGGATATTTACCATGAATTAAATTTGTTTTTGTCGCAGACACGAAGTACTAAACTTCTGTGGATACATATCAAGAAATGAGCAATGAATGGAGAGACTTGTGGTGCAAGGCCAAGTAGAAGGAAAGAGATCGCGAAGTCGTTCACCACCACGCTGGACGGATTTGATTAGGAAGACGATACAGCCCACCTTAGTACTGTGTACCCGCGATACAACTAACCGCTAGTAATGGAAAGACGCCGCTGATGAAAGATGGTGTTGCCCTGGAAAAGATCAGCGAGAGTCCACTTGCTTTAACTACAATCACGCCTACTCTGCCAACCCAAGCTGCCAAGTGCTGCATACGTAAAATATAAGTAGCTGATATTTATTTTCGTTTCTCGATATTTGAGCAAAGTTACACGCGCCATGTGTAGGTGTGGGTGCCGTGGTGGTACCGGCCTAGAATAGTACTCCCCCATCTCTTCCCGCGGGTGCCGTAAGAGTCGGCTAAGGGATCACGTACCAGGAGGTGGGCAGCAGCGCCTTCTGAGGATTGGAAATCATCCTGCGCTCGCCAACCCGCCTGCCAAGCGTGGCGAGTATTGGCAAATCCCCCCTATATAGGGGAGGCATATGTCCAGCAGTGGACGCACATGGCTGAGAGAGACACGCGCCATGTTCTCGCAGGAAAAGGCTGGATGCGGCCCGCTTCCAACCGGTCCTTGTAGGCGTCCTATGGCTGAGATGATGATGATGATAATGATAATGATGACATGCTCAATATTCACGATAACATTAAGTCTTGTACAAGTGACCATGTCAGCTTAAAAACCGAACAGTCCTAATTCTTACACGCGATATTGCCGTAATATTGTACGAACACAATATTTCTACGCTGTCAAATATTAATTCGCGTGACCGTAGGGACCTTTTGGCAATTGTTTTTCACAAAATCCTTCGCGTCATCGCAAAGGTCAAACGGTAAAATTAAATTATAATACTGTATATATAACTGGAAATGATTATTTTTATTTAAACAAAGTCTATAGAACAAAAACCAGCTTTGATAACATGACCTTTCAAAATTAGTTTGTTTTATTTATTTACATAATCCAAAACTCTTAATTAACAGAGTTTGGTATGTACGAGTATTATGCTATAACCTACAGCTAAAAACGATTTTCCATTATATAGATATCTCATTGTTATATGACAGTCTGTTTCACTAGACACGGCAGATATAACCAGTAGGCATAGACAAAGTAATACTCTACAAGCGATAATGCTGAAATAAGACATAAAATATTTATAAAATTGACATTTCAAAGCGATATATCACGTGATCTAAGAATACAAGCGATGCATCTTGCCTACGTCCACAGATCTATGATAGAATTGCTGGTTGGTCGTGTTGCTTGTATGTGTGTAAGGGGTAGTGTTGCATATGTGTGTTCCTGTGGATACATGAAAATTAGCCAATAAGATTCAGTATGAGAAAACAATCTATTAATAATATAATATGGGACAGCATTCACACAAGGTCTTCAGGTCCCAAACTAGGCAGAGCCTGTACTATGGTAACCTGATGACTGATATATATACTTAAATACATACTTATATATATACTTATATACATATACACACCCAGACACAGGTCAAACAGACATGTTCATACACACAAATGTTTGACCTGTCCGGGAATCGAACCCGGGACCAGCGGCTCAGAAGGCAGAGTGCTACCAACTGCGCCAACCGGCCAGTCTATTATGAATACGGTTTTCGTATGTTGTTTATCTTCAACTTTTTATTAGACTCAATAATTCTTTCGTGAATCTTTGTTAACTGCAAATGAAATACTTATAGCAGTTATAAGCTAATATTATATAGATACATATACATGACCGGGAACTCATCGGATTTCCTAAAACTTATCCGAGCATTTGATCGATGCGATGGGTGACCACACATATTTGGCTCACCAAATCAGCATTGCAATTCAACGTGGCAAATGCTACCATTCTGAGCACGCTGCCAACCGGTAGCGGGTTAGAGCATTTGAATTATCTATAGGCTGACTACAGATGGTGGATTGCTCAAATAAAGTTATTGAAGTAGCCGTAGTATTGTTATTAGTTACTAGCTGCGCCCCGCGGTTTCACCCGCGTGCACTACGTTTTTCCCGCTGACTCAGTTATCCCACGGGAACCATACTTCTTCCAGGACAAAAAGTAGCCTATGTCCTTCTCCAAAGTCCCATGTATCTTTATACCAAATTTTATCTAAATCGGTCAAGCCGTTTTCATGTTATGTCGTGACAACGGAAAACGGGTTTCATTTTTATATATATAGATTCGTATTTTTAACCAACTTCAAAAAGCGGAGGAGGTTCTCAATTCGACCCGTATGTTTTTTCTTATGTTTGTTTGTGGTTGTTTGTGGCTTATGGTTGTTGCATGACTTTCGACTGGTTGAACCGATTTTGATCGTTCTTTTTTTATCTGAAAGCTGGTGCTTCCCGTGTGGTCTCATTTTGAGTTGCACACCAATAATTGAAAAGTACTACGCATACGTCGATGATATTATAGTTGCGGGTGGAGACATCGGTGAACATATAGAATGACAATTGATCCCGTGAGTAGCAAAGGTCACGGAAAAGAGGGAAAATTTTTATTTTCCAAAAAATGGAACTGACTTTAACACTCAAAAGTGTGAACTAACTTGTCGAAGTCAGTACCATGAGCACAATATGTTGATAACTACTACTACCAAGTTACTTTTGATCTATCATGGTACCGACTTCAACAAGTTATTTCATGCTTTTGAGTGTTGAAGTCGGTTCCATTTTTTACTACTTTAAGTTTGAAAGTGATAGCCTCTAAACTATGCGGCGCTCAAGAGATCAAATTTAACGAAAGTGGTTTGATTTTTTACTGTGGTAATGCGCCTTCGCACAAGGCCATCATTGTGAACAAATCATTGACCAAAAACTCAACAAATACCATCGACCAACCAGTCTATTCAGCAGATATGACTCCAGACGATTTCTTTATTTTTCCTAAACTAAAATTACCACCTCACCTGTTTTCATTCGGTAGAACACATAAAGTGTTCTTTATGTCTTCTACCGAATGAAAACATGTCGCCGCAAGAACTGAACTCAATTCCGAAAAAAGCGTTTATAAAATGCTTTGATGATTGGATTATTCGTTGGCGTAAGTTTATCGTTTATGAAAGAGCATATTTTGTGGGCGTAAAATGAATTTGAATGAATATCTAGCATTTTGTATACTATCGATCTTTTTCCGGTACTTTCGTGGCAGAGTAATCTCTGACCCTAATATTTGATTTTGAGTTGTGACCAATTCATGATCATATACTTAGTTTTATAACCTTACACATTTCAAGAAAAATCCTATGATATATAATGTTGTTAATACCCCACATCTCCATATGACTAGGAGATATTTATGTATTAAAGTTTTTAAGTTTTCAGATCATAGTTTATAAAAATAACTAAAACACTAGGTCTAAAAAAATGGCGGTGTAAAATCAGCGTGTTTAAAAAATAACAACACCGAAATTTGTTGCTTTTTTGTTGCTAATTAGTTGCTAAAAAAATTTTTTTGTTGCTCAAACCTATCGCGAAAAATCAGCAATAACGCTAACTTTTCATTAAAATAGCGTGAAAATCACTGGACATAAAATAATCGATGAAGTGAATAGGGGTCAATTTGTTGCTAATTTGTTGCTGAAAGATGGTGAGAAAAAAAATTTAAAAAATTAAAAATTTTTTTTTTTTTTTAAATGCCTAAATAAAAAATGTCCACGCCTGATTAACACTCACCTTTCCGTAGAAAAAGTATAGTAAAAATTTGTAGCTGCTCATACTGGAGCTACTCTAAGTACTAAGAGTCAGCAACAAAATAAAAACCGGAAGTCAAGAGAATTTGGAGATAGGTTTAGGAGAAAACCGGCCACGCCAGCTTAACTTTTGACTTTTCCGTAGAAAAACTATTGTAAAAATTTGTTGCTGCTCATACTAGAGCTACTCTGAGTACAAAGAGTCAGCAACAAAATAAAAACCGGAAGTCAAGAGAATTTGGAGATAGGTTTAAGAAAAAGCCGGCCAAGCCAGCTTAACTCTCGACTTTTTCGTAGAAAAACTGTTGTAAAAATTTGTTGCTGCTCATACTAGAGCTACTCTGAGTACAAAGAGTCAGCAACAAAATAAAAACCGGAAGTCAAGAGAATTTGGAGATAGGTTTAGGAAAAAACCGGCCACGCTAGCTTAACTTTTGACTTTTCCGTAGAAAGACTATTGTGAAAATTTGTTGCTGCTCATACTAGAGCTACTCTGAGTACAAAGAGTCAGCAACAAAATAAAAACCAGAAGTCAAGAGAATTTGGAGATAGGTTTAAGAAAAAGTCGGCCACGCCAGCTTAACTCTCGACTTTTTTGTAGAAAAACTATTATCTCCAAATAAAAAATAAAAAATAAAAGTATCTCCAAATTCTCTTGACTTCTGGTTGTTATTTTGTTGCTGACTCTTTGTACTCAGAGTAGCTCTAGTATGAGCAGCAACAAATTTTTACTATACTTTTTCCACGGAAAATTTGAGAGTTAAGCTGGCGTGGCCGGCTTTTTCCTAAACCTATCTCGAAATTCTCTTGACTTCCGGTTTTTATTTTGTTGCTGACTCTTTGTAGTCAGAGTAGCTCTAGTATGAGCAGCAACAATTTTTTACAATAGTTTTTCTACGAAAAAGTCGAGAGTTAAGCTGGCGTGGCCGGCTTTTTCTTAAACCTATCTCCAAATTCTCTTGACTTCCGGTTTTTATTTTGTTGCTGACTCTTTGTACTCAGAGTAGCTCTAGTATGAGCAGCAACAAATTTTCACAATAGTCTTTCTACGGAAAAGTCAAAAGTTAAGCTAGCGTGGCCGGTTTTTTCCTAAACCTATCTCCAAATTCTCTTGACTTCCGGTTTTTATTTTGTTGCTGACTCTTTGTACTCAGAGTAGCTGTAGTATGAACAGCAACAAATTTTTACAATAGTTTTTCTACGAAAAAGTCGTGAGTTAAGCTGGCGTGGTCAGTTTTTTCTTAAACCTATCTTAAACCGGAAGTCAAAAGTAGTTGGAGATCGGTGTACGAAAAAACCGGCCACGCCAGCTTAACTTTTGACTTTTCCGTAAAAAAACTATTGTAAATATTTGTTGCTGCTCATACTAGAGCTACTCTGAGTACAAAGAGTCAGCAACAAAATAAAAACTGGAAGTCAAGAGAATTTGGTGATAGGTTTAAGAAAAAGTCGGCCGCGCCAGCTTAAATCTCGACTTTTTCGTGGAAAAACTATTGTAAAGATTTGTTGCTGCTCATACTAGAGCTACTCTGAGTACAAAGAGTCAGCAACAAAATAAAAACTGGAAGTCAAGAGAATTTGGAGATAGGTTTAAGAAAAAGTCGGCCACGCCAGCTTAACTCTCGACTTTTTCGTAGAAAAACTATTGTAAAAATTGGTTGCTGCTCATACTAGAGCTACTCTGAGTACAAAGAGTCAGCAACAAAATAAAAACCGGAAGTCAAGAGAATTTGGAGATAGGTGTAGGAAAAAACCGGCCACGCCAGCTTAACTTTTGACTTTTTTGTAGAAAAACTATTGTAAAAATTTGTTGCTGCTCATACTGGAGCTAGTCTGAGTACAAAGAGTCAGCAACAAAATAAAAACCGGAAGTCAAGAGAATTTGGAGATAGGTTTAGGAAAAAGCCGGCCACGCCAGCTTAACTCTCGACTTTTCGGTGGAAAAAGTATAGTAAAAATTTGTTGCTCCTCATACTAGAGCTACTCTGAGTACAAAGAGTCAGCAACAAAATAAAAACCAGAAGTCAAGAGAATTTGGAGATAGGTTTAAGAAAAAGTCGGCCACGCCAGCTTAACTTTCGACTTTTTCGTAGAAAAACTATTATCTCCAAATAAAAAATAAAAAATAAAAGTATCTCCAAATTCTCTTGACTTCTGGTTTTTATTTTGTTGCTGACTCTTTGTACTCAGAGTAGCTCTAGTATGAGCAGCAACAAATTTTTACTATACTTTTTCCACGGAAAAGTCGAGAGTTAAGCTGGCGTGGCCGGCTTTTTCCTAAACCTATCTCCAAATTCTCTTGTCTTCCGGTTTTTATTTTGTTGCTGACTCTTTGTACTCAGAGTAGCTCTAGTATGAGCAGCAACAAATGTTTACAATAGTTTTTCTACGCAAAAGTCGAGAGTTAAGCTGGCGTGGCCGGCTTTTTCTTAAACCTATCTCCAAATTCTCTTGACTTCCGGTTTTTATTTTGTTGCTGACTCTTTGTACTCAGAGTAGCTCTAGTATGAACAGCAACAAATTTTTACAACAGTTTTTCTACGAAAAAGTCGAGAGTTAAGCTGGCGTGGCCGGCTTTTTCTTAAACCTATCTCCAAATTCTCTTGACTTCCGGTTTTTATTTTGTTGCTGACTCTTAGTACTTAGAGTAGCTCCAGTATGAGCAGCTACAAATTTTTACTATACTTTTTCTACGGAAAGGTGAGTGTTAATCAGGCGTGGACATTTTTTATTTAGGCATTTAAAAATTTTTTTTTTTTTTTTTTTAAAAATTTTTTAATTTTTTTAATTTTTTTTCTTACCATCTTTCAGCAACAAATTAGCAACAAATTGACCCCTATTCACTTCATCGATCATTTTATGTCCAGTGATTTTCACGCTATTTTAATGAAAAGTTAGCGTTATTGCTGATTTTTCGCGATAGGTTTGAGCAACAAAAAAATTTTTTTAGCAACTAATTAGCAACAAAATAGCAACAAATTTCGGTGTTGTTATTTTTTAAACACGCTGATTTTACACCGCCATTTTTTTAGACCTTAAAACACTGCGTTTTTTAATGGAATATTATGTTCGTAGAAATAGTTATTTATTCTTTCTTCTTGTGTTTCTACCCAACAAAGATCGCGTCGTCAACATTTTATAAAAAAAATACATTAAAACATTAAAGCTATATTTGGAACTATTACAGTAATATGTAAGGTAAGGTATGTCCTGCATGGTGGCCATAAGTGACTGATGGATTAATAGATGTCCCCTTTAATCCTTAACTACTTTGTATGGGATACTCACGAGTTACGGGTGTGAAAGGTGGTTAAAATGAACATTAAGGCATGTAGTTTAACACTAATTACAAGGCTCTCTGTCTACTTATGTAAAACTGTAGATTTGTTAGTAATTAACAATATCACTTTTTCTTCTTCCTGACTTTATCCCACATTAAGTGGGGTTGCCACTACATGTTTTCCTATTCTATTCTCGTCCCTGAGACCTGTCTACATTTCTTCCAACCTGAATTTATCCTGTTCCTTGCGCCTCGGTCAATGTTGCCGTGGTTTTTGATCAATAAACCGAAGTACCTAAAATCGGAGCAGAATGGTAGCGATAGCATAATTTAGACATTTAAGGCTATTATTTTTGACTAGTTTTGTTCATTGGGTACAAACCAAACAAACCAGCATTTAGAAATATTAATTCCACATACTGACAGATCCAGAAACGTTCGTATATTATGAATTTTAGAACATGATCCTTAAAATATATAATTTATACAGCGAATGCACTAATCGACATTGATTCGAAAATTTGCTTGAGTTTTCTTCCTAATTGTCTTATGTTTAAATAGCAGACATTAAGTCCCGATATAAATAGCCAGTGACAATCCATGTAAGTAGGTCTTACTGGCCATCAAAATACAAAAGTTTTCACGATACAATGTGCTAGATTCTGTACAATGCAGTATTGAGAATGGACACTATGTAAAGTGCCAAAGTGCTGGCTGCTTTCAGAGTGAATTGAGTAGCATTATTCGTATATACTTTACACAATATCCAACGTTGGTAGAATTTTCAATATGTCCCGTTAGAGCCGTCGTGAACGGGCGAGGACGACGTGCGGGATAACTGCGACCGACAGCGTGATTTTATTTGAAAAGTTCCACCTTTCAGTGGTCCACTTTATGTTATAGTTACTGCAATATTACTTGACAAGAAAGCAGGTATGTTTTACTGTGAAAGCAGGTAGGATATTTTACTCTGGAATGTTTAGAATTTTGTTAGGAAGTTTTAAGGCTTGACCATTTGCTAAATAAACAATTTTGGGTCTTGAGACTTATGAGAACAGTTCTTGAACCTTAATTTTGATTGAACGAATTTTGATTGAATTTCTTACAGTCTAAAAATGTGATTGGAAATTGTTTTTGAGTCCGGTAATCAGGTAATCTGTAAAGTACATATTTGTAAAATTGAAATCAACATACATCAAGATTTTGTCTCCTCCTTTCTGCCTGTAAACACCCGCGAGCCTCTGTAATATCATCGGCACCTGTGAAGCCCTTAAATGGAACTGTGCAGTTTCCTTAGCCTCTGGTTCGAAGAATTTTGATCGTACTTATTTGAAATTATCTCTCTGAACTTCAGCAGCAATTAAATCGAGCTAAATTCGTGGCTTATACTAACTTAAGAAATAAAACTCGTATTGCTGTTTTTGCTTTGCCGTGGGGTACCAGCTTAGAATTGGATCCCCATTTCTACTCGTCGTACCAAAAGGTGGGCAGCAGTGCTTCCTACTGATAAAACCAAAATACTGTGCTCTCTAACCCGCCTGCCAAGCGTGACGAGTACCGACAAATCCCCCCTAAAACATGAGGGAGGAAATTTGATAAATTCTGCGTTATACAACATATCTAGATTTGTATGCTGAGCATTTTGATTTTTGTTATAATAGTAACTGTCACCCGTGTGTCACATACATATGGTTGCCATTATAATACAACAATAAACGCAACTTACCCGAAAGCAATCTAATTTGGTGTCACGCTAGGATTTAGGATTTGTATGGTTATGCAACTGTATTTCCAATACCACAAAGTTTAATGCTAAAACTCGCAATCCATAAAGCGCCTCAAGTCGTTCAAATAAGGTTTATAGTCGGATATATCCCAAGCGATATTTCTCAGAGGTGCAATCAAATAGTACCCCAAAGGCGAAATAATACGATTGAACAATCCTTCAAATATTGAACTTTGCTCAAACTCATATTCAGAAAACCATACATAACTTTCCAAATATATTGCATCCAGTTTGAAAATCACATGGACTTGCTCATATAATATGTACGGGTAGATTGGTAAGTTCAACTATTTTTTGAACGAAATATTGAAATGTTGTGGTCGGTCATATAGTGACCCCGACTTGATTTGAACACGCAACCTTCTGATTGCGGGGATGTTGTGGTGACTAACGTTCAAAAGCATTTATAAACGGAGGGTGCTACCCTCATTAAGTGTTAAATAAGGTAGGAGTTTTTTTTTTTTTAAACTGAACTGTACTGAAGTGAAATTTTTGAACATTTTTAATTTTGGTCACCACACGACTAATTGATATACGCCAATGCTCCTAACCCCAAAATATGATCCTTATATCAAAACCTTTATTAACTGAAGAAGCGTCGATAATAACATTGATAGAAAATTTTAAAGTAATACTTTAACAAAACTCACTTTCATCAAGCAATTTCATAGACTAAGCAGAACTTGTAATGAAACTGTATTGTATCTATGTGACATCTATATCTTAATGCTAGTAGCGAATGCTAATTTGCACTAACAGTCTAGTTACATGAGCTCGTTCAACCCTCAAATGGTTCACCCCCTTCTAATCGAGAAGCGATCGCGTGAAACGATGCGAAGCAGTTTATCGATACGTACAAATAGCGAATGATGTTTCGATTCAACGCTGAATTGATTTGAAATGAAACCTGTTCCAAGTGCAATAGGTTATTACGTAAGTCAAATAACCAGTTATCGAACATAGACCAGATCAAAGCTTAACATTTCACTAATACGGAAGCAAAGCGGTTGTTAAAGGAACAAGATGGTGTTTTCAGTTGAAAAGTATATATAAATTGTAAATACAGTACTTTGTAATGTTAATGTGTATGAATAGTGTGATAAGTTAAAGAAGCAAGATAGCGACAGAATCGTAAAAAATAGTATCATCTGATACTATCGGATGATACGGCGGATGATCTGCTATCATCCGCTTAAAAATATTGCTTTGTCTATTACTCCAGCATTCATTTTTTTTCATTCATTTCAAATCTAAGAAAGCTTTATTAATTAATAATTTATTTATAAACTAGTGACAAAATGGATTAATTAACAATTAATAAATTGTTGAAGCTTTCTTAAGTTCGAAAAGTCGGAAAGAAAGTCGAAAGCTACAGTAATAATCAAAGCAATATTTTTAGGCGGATGAGCCTCTGGAAAAAGTTGTGACTCGCGTGAACTGCATATTCCCGTTACCCTATGTTTTTTCTAGAATTGTTCAATCAAACTTCAAATCATTTTTTGACATCCTTGAATAAAGAAGATAATATAGCTATTTAGTGACATTCAACATCTTTCTTCTTAATATATATAAATCTCGTGTCACAATGTTTGTCCTCCATGGACTCCTAAACCACTTAACCGATTATAATAAAATTCGCACACCATGTGCAGTTCGATCCAACTTGAGAGATAGGATAGTTTACATCTCAAATTATAGTCGCAATTTTAATTTATTGCTAATTATTAGCACACTTATTACAGTCACAATTATCTGTTAACTCCAAATGATTCTAACAGATGTCGATACCTTTCGACTGGGTTGAGTAAGTAATCAATAGATGGCGCTGCTATGGTAAATCTACGAACGTGTCATATAAGCTACATTTTAACAGCATAATTACCACGTGTTGGCCACAGCAACGCGTGGCCGGGTCAGCTAGTATTTATATAAATTAAAATGTATATTCAATACATTTTTAATAATTCGGCAATTAGCTAGGTCCCAAACAGTTACTAGAATTATAATCGCTTCAATTGACAGGCGTGCATATGCCGGAACTCTTATGTTCAGTGTGGTTCGGTGTCATTAGTGTGAATAATTCCAAGCAAAAATCAATGGTGACTGAACAAACGTGTTCAATCAAACTCGAATCCTATTCGTCTTGTATTTTTAAAGCTTTTGCACTTGTATTCGAAGCGGAAACGATTAAAAGCTTCGCTCAGCTCCGTCTGAAGCGCAAAGTTAATATCATAGAAGAGCTCCTCTTTGCTGTGATTCAGGAGCTAAATGAAAATCTCATCAACCCCGCTGGCTTAAAACCGGTTTAAGGCGGTTTTTTTCCAGTGCAAATCTAGTTCTGGCGAGTAGTGGTAATTCGGTTTAAATGAGAAATAACGCTGTGCGAGGTTTGTGTAGGTTGAAATGTAGAAAGGTCAATGAGAAATAGAAACAGTCGCATAAATGGAAAACGTGAAAAAGACGGTCTTTATTCGGCTAAGAATAATTATTTTATGTTTCTTTAGGGTTCCGTACCTAAAAAGAAACACTTATAGGATCACATGTTGTCCGTTCGTCTGTCTGTCTGTCTGTCAATATCGTTTATCTCGGGAACACGTGGAGGTAGTTGAAATTAAAACTTTACGTTACCTTGCTACGTTTTTTTTTTTTATTACACTCAGACCCCCGCACTAGGATTCCCTGTATCGCGGGAGGCATGGACACATACAATCACAGTATACAAATTAGCAGTAACACACATTTAAGGTAAAAGAAGATACGGCCGTGTATACCACAAAAAAAACGTATAATTCGACACTCTCAAGGGAATCACAATTTATAGGGTACTTTCCGTTGACCTAGAAGTATGGTATATTGTAAATATAGTATAGTAAATTTGGCAAGAAATACCGTCTTATACTACAAGGAATAGGGAAAAATATCTTAAAACAATACATTTGTAATCGGTGGTGCTCCAAATTTTGAATTGAGTTAACCGTGTCATGTTTGGTACAGTATGAAAGAGATTTTTAATTTTAACCATAGTCATAATCAGGACTGTTTCCGTACACGTAGACTGCTTTTGAAATAACACATATCAGACATTTCATTCAAAAGTTATTATCAATTTAAAAATGATATCAAATAGACGCTGCCATGATGCGGCGATGCCTTGCAACATCTTTGCCTACATCTACCCATGTGAGGCCGGGGCGGGTCGCTAGTCGTTTAATACAGATATTACCACCACCATTACTATATGGATCAAAGTAAAATTTCATTACTTAAGCAAATATAATCTGTAGAGCTGTAGGTACTTACTCAATAAAAAAGAATCTCTTAGTAACACCGCGGTAGTAGGCGTAGGTAGTAGGCAATTTTATATAATACGAAGCCTTCGTTAAGTAAAAATATGGTGGAAGCGTTCGCCTCTCTCAGTTATGATTTACTTACGTGGCTAGCGTGGTAAGTAGAGTTTGCTCCAAATTGTACAGCTGAAGCATACAAAGTGCTTTTGTGAGGCTAAAAACCATTAGTTGTATACGCCGAGAATATTTGCTACTTCTAAAATAATGATCGGACATGAAGCTTAATTTGAGCTATCTTTTTAGTAACATAGATAAGAATTTTACTGCACACATATCGTGATAAGGCCGAGGTAGAAAGAACTTAATATTCCAGAGTGACGTTTATACATATCAGGCAAACAATGAGCTATTTGTTTTACATGTGGTTAAAGCTGATTTTTGGCGCGAGTTCTTGGTAGCAAACGTTTCGAAACACGAAATGCTAACAAACTTTACCCATGAGTGAAAGACAACAATTATCAGAACTAACGAACGAGGAACTAGCAAGGTGCGCGGCGGGAAGGATTCTTTCACAGGCTTCTTTCAAGTGCACTATTTTCTGATTGGTTGGCGAGCTGATAACTAGCGTGTTTAGGGCCGTTTTCTAATTCTAAAAACTTTTGACTCACTTGTGAATAAAATAGAATTTTCCTCTACATATCGAAGAGTAAAGCTAGGGATTGACACTTATATAGTGTGGTGAAAAGAAAAATACTCATTAGGAATTCACACCTATGTAGAAAACATTTACTATTCGTAACGCTGGTATCACATGAGCATTCGCAATCAAAAAGCAATTTGTGTATCTTTTCAGGAGAACTGGGAATATATTTTTGCCATCTTCAAATACTTAGGTGTCATATGGACTGGCTTAGAGGTGTGCACGAAGTAACATAAACACTATTTGTATAGACGCAAAGTTCTTTTTAAAGCGTGCTTCATAATCATGACTTCAAATGTGATAAAGTTCTAGAACAAAAATGGTAAATCTCGCGTGAGCGTTGTTAAGATAAATTAAGTGACACACTATTTACAGATTCATATCCTAGAAAGAAATAGCAGTTGCCTACTAATAATAAAAATTGCAATATTAAAAAAAAAAAGGTGAACCGACATCAACACTCAAAAGTGTGAAAAACTTGTTGAAGTCGGTACCACGATAGTTCACAAAAGTAACTATGATCACAATACACAAGTGTTCATGGTACCGACTTCGACAAGTTATTTCACACTTTTGAGTGTTGAAGTTGATTCCATTTTATGGTAAACATTTTTTTTCACCCTGTTCTAGTGTGACAATGACAATTGATGCCGTGAGTAGCGATACTCACGGGATCGATTGTCATTGTGTATTTTCTCCGATGTCTTCAACCGCAACTATAATATCGTTGAGGTATGCGTAGAACTTTTCAATTATTGAAGTGTAACTCAAAAACCGCTTGTCACCATTAAAAGGGACCACCACAGAAGCGTACTCTATCAAACAAAAAAAGATTCATCAAAATCGTTTCATAAACGACGAAGTTATCCGCGAATATACACATAATAAAAGATAATATATGCATACGGTCGAATTGAGTAACCTCCTTTTTAGAAGTCGGTTAAAAAGGGTAAATTATTATTTACTAGCTGTGCCCCGCGGTTTTACCCCTGTGATGATGAAAAGTAGCCCATGTGTTATTCTGGGACCAAAAGTATACACATAAATATAATATAAATATACATATAAACATACCAAATTTCATCCAAATCCGTCCAGCCGTTTGAAAGTTATTGAGTAACAAACATCCATCCATTCATCCATCCAAACTTTCACATTTATAATATTAGTGGGATTAATTATAGGGAAACCAACAGCTCACTTTACAGTATAACATAGTTTTTGAAATATCGGAATGCCAATAAAAGGTTTCATAGCTGTAACATAACATAAAGTGAGTATTCACATTGAGTTTTTGAAATTTTTACAGAAGATACGATCGTAAAAAGAAAGGAACATTTTTTTGAAAATAAAAACTTAGTATTCATAACAGAGTTCAGGTCAATGAAAGCTCTTGAGTTGCTTAATAATTATAGTCTACTAAATAGCTAGTCTTGAATTACTGTTAATATTATCTTGCTACAAGTGATTTAAGATCTTTGTTTGTAAACTGCTGCATTCCGCGTTAGCTATAATTCACCCCCGCTAACTATTATAATTTACCTGTAATTCATCTAGAACACATTGATAGTGATTCTCTTGTTAAACTCAACTAAACTGAAAATCTGGAAAATAAGATATGAAATATATGTTCTTATATGATTACGACAAAGTTTAAATTACGACGAATTGTGACGCTTTTTTATAACAACACATTTATAAAGTTAGATATTTTTATTTAAAATTGCGGGTAGTTTAAGTAAAATAAGCCGACAACTATTCGGTGCCGACTGGAATTACCCGCCGACATTTGAAAAAAAGTCGTCTAACATTGGAGATAGCTTTGTATGGAGTTATACAAATTTGAATTTTAGCATAAATAGAACAAGCGCTAGTTCAATTTGATGAATTTTAGTAAATTTTAGCTAGTTGGCATGAATAACAGAATTACGGCCATTTGTACAGTTTAATTAAAATAAACCAGTTCGATTGATTCAGTAACCAATCTAGGTCTAGCGTGATAACCTCACTGACCAACAAATGAGATTGTGGTCAAACGCTAGATGTATACAGAATAAAAAATACTAATAAAAACTGGATTTACTGTTACGGCACCCATGGGTAGAGATGGCGGTACAATTTTAGTACGCTACCCTACTGCAACATACACGTTCTAAATTACTACTTACTCAAGAAAAACAGACCATAAAAATTCCCAACGTCACAATTTACTGCACTACTTTAGAACTTCGCCTAACTGTTAGAGAAGAACCTTTTCTACCGCCACAAATCACCACGTGTTTAACTGGTCGTAGTCATTCGCTTAGCAATAATGAACTGTATAGGTTTGTGTTAAGGATGGTGTAATGTTTGTAACTGGAATACAGTAGCAAACTACTGCATCAGAATGAAAACAAGCGATACGGACGCGTTGGTTACATAGCGTAGAATACCTATGCGTACGAATGGCTTACATCATAAGCGGAGAGCGATAAAGTGTTAATGAATAAATAGCAATATGGTATTTTTCTTAAAGGCGCTTAACATTAAAACCTGATAACTTTTTAAGCAAAAAAACGCGCACGGACCCGCTAATTCCTAGTAGAAGGAGCAATAGAAATATATTAACGGTCGCCTTGAAAATGCTACTTTAAAAAATTACACATACTGTTTGTGGGTTACATGTTTATGAAGTTTTGTTTAAAGTTTAAAATCAATATAGTTTAAGAGTTGAATCAATAGCTATTTCTTGAAACATCATTCTAATATTTTTTTACGTTGTTTTTAGATTATATAAAGCATTTTGAGTTTTGAATTTGAATTTGAGTCTGAAAACTATCGCGAGTATTCCTCCAGTGTTTATCACGTGAGTCCTAGTCGGTTTGTTACATTACAAAAGCATTGTTTTAAATATCGAATGTACAGATAGATTTTTTTTCAACCGTTTATTATCAGTTGTTTATGAGTAGAAACTTTGTTCATCCTAACCTAAAAAAAGAAAGAAAAGGTTCTTAGTTTGGTTTTATTTTTATATTTGTTTAATAATTTCTAATTTTAAATACGGTCATTTTTTAACTTATTGGATAAACTCTATCAATCCTTGTATGTATACCCTTTCAGATTTAATGCGTAAAAAAACTTTCTAAATTGTTGTAAATCTGTGTATAACATAAATTTTGCGTTCCCGTGAATTATTTCTGCATCTTTAATTGTGGCATATGCACAACACAAAAGTAAATCATCCTGTTGCACCAATTCAAATCATGGGCTGTCGAATAATATATCATCTCAAACAAATCACAAAGCAATAAATCATCGCTGGTTCTCGTGAATTATACAAAACGTCTGAATGTTTGAATGCAGAGAGGAGAAACAAAAGTTCGCGACGCGACGCCATCGATCGGACGGTTTCGACTCTACTTTGCATTAATATCAATGAGTTTGAATATAGAACTTCTGATGTTGCAAAGTGACAATTTGACATTAAATACACCAGCCACAGACATTTATTCATCCACAATCAGTCTACCTTATGTATAGAAGACTATAATACTCAAACAATAAATAGTATAAATTATTGTTATTAAATTATGTGGTAATCTATTTTTTATGGTTTTGCAACTGACACTTTTAACATGTATGAAACATTTCAAAAGTGTCAGTTGCAAACAAGACACTTAAATGAAAACAACTTAGAAAAGTCAGGAATAAAAACAGTTAAGTCTAACAGTACAACAGACCGAATAACCTCGGAAAACCTAAAACGCTCCATAATCTAATTCTTAATTTATGGAGCAAAAAAAAGATATGATTATTATCTGTTACCTGAAAATAGTAACTTTAAAAAATACATGTCCAGTTTATGTGTTCAAGTCAAGCTCATTGCACATTGCGTTTATTTTTTTAAATTCTATTTTAAAATCTATATAATTTTAATAGTCACATCGAATTGTATGTCTTAAAACGACATCATATTAATATATTGTTTCACATATTTTTTTACATACATAGAAATATTATTTTAAATTTTGAATTCCTTTAAAAACAAGATAATAATTATATAGAATTTTTTTTAAAGATTCCCAACTTTTTATCTTCACCTAAAAAGTTGTTTTTTTACTTTTTACATATAAATAATAATCATTTTATGAATTTTCGGTTACAATAACAAACTCTATGAGCAATGTTATACTATATAGATGACATTATAACAAGATTTTTATTTTTTTATTTTTATTTCAAACGCTCGGACAGTTACAGAAAATGACCGAAGTTATTTTAACCAAATTAAACTCCCACGCTTCGGAAGGAGCACAATGAAAGTAAGGGACATTTATTGTACAAATCGTGGCACCGCAATCCAGACTTTACATTTTATACCATTGAACGAAGACAAAACGCTTCGGATGAATGGCTTCTGTGAAATGACATCGCAGATATTCTTTCAAAGAAACTCATTTTCGAGACGAGAACAGAGCCCCGCTTGTGAGTAAAGGATTGTAGAATTTGTAGGGAAAATCTATTATGCTGTGCATTATAAATTTAATTAAAATTATACTTTTTTTCGTTATGATTAAATATGTTTGGAAAAGATTTGTCTTTAAAGCATATTTATCTACAAGGGTATGAATTCTTATTACTTAATACCTATTATTCGTGCAGAATTAAGTGATTGACTCATTATTTAATTCTTCTTTTACTAGCATTAAGCCTGGGTGCCAATTCTCTTAATAAGACAAGCAATTCACAAACAAAACAAAAGTTATTCAAATGTAATCAAATCATAAATACTTTCCATGGCCTCATACGATCACTCATATTATTATGACCAACAGCAGGACTTTAAGTCTCGTTTTGCTGTACACGTGCTGTTCAAAATCGTTTTTAGTGATTTTGTAATCGCGTCCTGGCAATCCCCGCGCTGTCAACGACACTCTTGTTGGCAACAATGGGTATGACTTGAGACGGAGCGTTGATCGATTTTGACTTTTGTTGGCGGCTTGAGGAACTGTTGTAAGCGTGTTGTTTATATTCCTGTTGGATTTTGATAGTTGTATTCGTCTAAAATCAGTTCGTGCCCGCGTTTGGACGTGTACGCGAGCCGGTGCGCCCTTGGTTGAATTAATTGTGAATACGTAAGGATTTGTGAACATTCTACCGTGAAACCACCTTAAAGTATTGCTGCGACTTTGAGAGGACCCTCTATAGCTGTAGATCATAAATATCAACTACTAACTGCCATTGGGAATTCGATAGATTATATTTCAACTTGTTCTGTAAGCACCGTGTATCGCGGTCAATGTGGAAAAATTGTTGACCCCGCCCCCTCCTCCCCTCTGGTCTTCTGGTCACTAATCAAACTCATGGAATACAAACAGGCCGTGGGTCTTTCTCGTATACATGCCCCGCTTTGAGAGCTATAGCTCCTGTAGCTCGTCGGTTTTATGATCTCCTGGTAGTTAAAGATGCAATGGCCTGTAACTAGCACTACATAAAGATGAAAATAGTTTGTTTAGAGATATTTTTAGAATATATTATTTTTGTTATTCAAAATAGGCAAGCGTTAGATCACTACCTCAACTGACGTTAAATGACAATGCGGTCTACGAGCATGGAGTACGCTTGTCTTGGACTAGTGATTTGAAGACACCCAGATTTTATTTATGGGGAAAAACAGAATTGGCTAATTAATTCCACTCATGAGCTGTACGCACTATGAATGTTTGTAAGCAAAATGCTAAGAGCGACAAGTTAGAACATTATACAAAATTAATACAAATATTAATCTTAACAGTTATCTTGAAAAAATATCAATATTAGAATAATAATAAAACACATCCAATCTATGAAAAAAAAGCAATTTATGAACTATGATTGGGACGCATCGGGTTTCGGGAAAATTCGATACTAGTGAGGAAAAAGACTGAGAAAGAAAGAGTGAGAAAATGAGGGAAAAGATACAAATTGTAGAAGCCAACGATGTTAGAATCGTTTTTAAATAGAAAGATATTCAACGATATAAGATTAATGTATAATAAATAAAAGAAAATACTAATAAGAAATTAATTAATCTTGCGAACGACCACCATATTGTAATTATTTTCAATATAGAACTTCTTCTACCTTCTTTGCCTATGTATACTAGAAATGCTCTGCGGCTTTACCCGCGTGGAATATTATTTTCCGTTATCTCCCGTGAATATCTAGTTATACCAAAGAGGCCGTTTAGATTTTGAAATAAATGGTATTACTTTAATGCCAGTTTATAATATTTAAAATGGGTTTAACGTGAAACTTAATCGTTGTCGATATCACGATCGGCAATTGTTTCGATAATGCGAGATGGAACATATCGATGAACGCACCGCACTCAAGATCCAGATGAAGGCTTCCAGAAGAAGCTGAAACTATTGTCGATATTTTATTATTAAATATTATAACGTCATAATGAGTTGTGATTTATGACCAGATTTCTGAACCCAGACCCTGAGACATGGATGAATGTTCGTCTCGTTGCGAAGCGAGCGATAAAATAGTGTGAAGAAACGAGATAGAGTAATATAAAACTACTCATACCAGAACAGGACGGGACGAAAGCCGTCAACGCGTTCGATTTGCGCCAATCATTTTCGCCGTAGGGGAAGCTATACCATTAGTCAATCGGGTTCCTAGTCATTGGATATATCACATGAACAACGAGAACGAACATTTAACGGCTACGGGTCCGCGTCCGTCTGCGATTTCGCGGATTGTGGGAAGCCGCTATTACAGTTATAACATTATTTCCAGTTCTAAAATATATTCGCGCCAAATTTGATGTAAAACCGTTCAGCCGTTTTATTACTGAATGGTAACAAACATACCGACACACACAAAATTAAATATACAAACCCATACACTCTCGTATTTATAATATTAAGGCTTTACATACACAAATCATAACTTTTAAAAAAAATGCTATTATGAATCTATCTTGTGATACAATATCTTTCTGAAAATCCGTTATTCAACAAATAAACAACTTAATTATTATAAAGCAACCAGCGTTTTAATTAACTGCCCATTATATAACACCCTAGATCAGCAAAAGCCGCATTATCGTAGTTAGTTCGTTTAATAATTAAACACTAATTAATTAAGTGCCCATCGTTTTATATTCACTTGGGATATAAAATTCCAAATTAAGGAAAATTTTAATAATAATCTGCTAACACTGTTTCGGCGATTCGCATAAGTTTCCATTGGATTCTTAGAGGAGCAAAAGCTACCGATATTGGCTTACAAATTTCAAAGCGCAAAATGGTAGTAGACAGGACTTATTACACAAATAAATTATATATGTTGGAGTCGAAAGGTTCTCGAAACCGAAAACCACTACTTGTCTGTAGATGAAATGTTATTGTATCGATTTGGAGTAGCGATTAGTGAATATGTACAGTGTCACGCAACAAATTATAAGTAAAGCTGTAGGTTTGGGCGCCCAAGATACAGGCTATGCCTAGTTTGGGGACCGTTGCATAATAATTAAATTTATTAGGTTACTTTAATTTTATAGAATATGTTTATGTTATTTGTATATTTTGTGTTTCTGGGAATAAATGATTACTTACTTACTTACTTAGTGACAAACTTTTAGTAATGACAAAGAAATCATTCCTAGTTGAAATTCAACTTTTATAAACTATCGTTTATAAATACAGCATTAATTGACTCGATGTCAGCTCGAAATAAACTTGCTAAAGCGATTTGAAAAGCGCCGACAGTGGCCGGTGTTAAACTGGCAAGTTAAAATCGCTCAGCTAATTCTAAAAGCGGGCGTCTAACTATCCGACAATTAATCGCTTTCTTTAACTCCTTTGCCAATAACAGCGTACCGTTGTGTAACAGTAAAACCCTGTTTACGACGTGGGGTTTAGCTAAGTGCATATAAAGATTAAAATTAACTTGGTGCTTTAACGTTTACCTTTGCAAACACTTGGAACATTTGAGAGGATACGGATCGGCATTTAACTTTACAGCTAGATCGTGGTCTTTTCAAATGGAACGAAGTGTTCTATTAAGAACTGCGTATTTATAGTAAATTCGAGAGTCGTGTCGAGACCGATTCGATTAGTTTGTTTACCGGGCAGCAAAGGTTAGTGTTTGAAACGATGATGGCTCGGCGGTTGGAGCGTCGGCTGTCAAACAGACGGACGCTGGTATATACGATCCCCACCGACGATTTGAGCATCCGGTAAAGGTAACACCGTTATCAAATTCCCGGCAGGTAGTAAGGGTACTTTCGAGTACCCGCCCGACTCGCTACCACCCTCAGTTTTGAAAAAAAAAAATTCTCAAAAATTTGGTAAAAATTTTTGAGTGTTGAAATCGGTTCCACTTTTTTGGTAAACATTTCTTTTTCGCCCTTTTCAGTTACCTTTGCTACTCCCTGAGCACTCCCGGAGAACATACACAATGACAATTGATTCATTGTGTATGTTCTCCGATGTCTTCAACCGCAACTATAATATCGTCGAAGTATGCGAAGCACTTTTCAGTTATTGGAGTGTAACTCAAAAGCCGCTTGTCCGATTTTGATGAAATTTAAATGGGACCACCACGGAAGTATATTCTATTAAACACAAAATAATCATCAAAGTCGGTTTATAAACGACGAAGTTGTCCACGAACACACATAAAAAATAAAATAAAATAAAAAACATGTGTGCGATTGAATCGAGTTACCTCCTTTTTTTGAAGTCGGTTAAAAAACTGTCACCAAATACATAGTGTGTTCAGGCAGCAGTCCTTGAGAGCCAGTTAAAATTATAGGTCTAGCGTAATAACGACCACGTTTATATAGTGGTTATTTCCAATCATATTCATCTATGAAGTATAAAACGTGTTTAGAAACATAACAATATCTGTAACCAATACAAAACAATATAACAACTTCATTAAAATATATTATTTAATTGGGTCTAATCACACGTGGGAAGCCGCAGATCTCTATTTTGTACTTATCTATAATTGTCTCGATAAATAACTTGAATTCCCGAGCAGTCAGCTTAAATAGAGACAACCCTAATTGCCAAACTTCAAACAAAATTACACCTAAGCACCAAAGCGCTAAATTTGGCGCTCAAGTAATCGGCTTAAGCCTAAAATTTGTAATGTGTAGTTTAGTGGTAGAGGGTATACTGCCAACTCAAAAGATATGGGTTCGAATCTTATCTGAGTATTTTGAGAGCTCTGATTTATTTTCGAAATATGTCATACTTTTATCTGCAAACAGCTCGGTGTATGAGCAGACTATAATAGATTATACAAAAAAAGTGTTTTAGTAAGTAATAATACAGAGAGTAATTCAGTGACGTTATCATATTATCTTTTCTCAGCCATGTGCGTCCACTGCTGGACGTATGCCTCCCCCATATAGGCGGGATTTGCCAATACTCGCCACGCTTGGCATGCGGGTTGGCGAGCGCAGTATGATTTCCGATCCTCAGAAGGCGCTGCTGCCCACCTCCTGGTACGTGATCCCTTAGCCGACTCTTACGGCACCCACGGGAAGAGATACATATATATCATATTATGTATATGTATAATTGCATATATCATATACAGGCTATTTACCAACTACAGAGGGTTGTAACTTACGGTATAAATCCCCTTATGTGTTAAATACATAGGCTACGCACTCTAGGGGGTTTTATGGGATATTTATAGGGGATGGACACCTTTTGTTTACAATTTGTAGTATTAAACATCGCAAAAACACATTGTCATGTAAGAGGAGATTAATTTCAGTTTCACACAATGTGAAGCCCCGCAAATGAAACTGCCGAAGCTGTCACAGCCAGGGTACACAATGAGTGACCGAGGTGTGAGCCGCTTGAACATCGCTCACGGGCTTATGAACACATGGATCAGAGGTGTGAGGTTTTGAGAAGTGATTCATGGAATGTTCACAAATTACTCTACAAGATTCGGTGGCATCAACTATCTTCGATAAGATGTATGCCTTTTGATTTGGCGATCGGTACGTATACATTGATTATTGACACACAAATATTTCTCCATTTGTGGTAGCAAGCGTAAAGAATATACCATATACATGTCAGTGAATGAAAAACCGTAAGTTTTTACTTTTAAGGCCATCTCTTGTTTCTAGCCGAAAACTATTCTTCAAAATTGGAACTTTCTGTCACCTTCAAAGGTTGATATGTCACTGTCAAAAAAAGATTGGTCTGTTACTGTCACTGAGTCAGTGTTTTCGTACGAGAGAACGCAATTTGTCACTTCACGTTGAGAGACCGACTGAACTGGGTGTGCGCACTGATTCTAAAATGAAATGAAAACCATCATGGCTGCCGAACAAAAACGTAATCCATTTTCATTCTGAACATATCATCATCATCACCATGTCAGCCATAGGACGTCCACTGCTGGACATAGGCCTCCCCAGAAATATAAATATTGTAAAGTTAAAAGTTTGGCTGCTTGTCGTTTGTATGTAAACTCTAAGGCTTTCACGGCCGGCGTTGCATGTTGTATGTATTGCTTCCGGGCTGTTTGGCCGTGGTCTAAATGAAACTTGCATTCCAGATGTTTCGTCGATCACTGCGGTCGACATCTTCAGTGGTTCAAGTCGGGGTGGTGACAAGAGCGTAGAACTCTCCTTCTCTGGGCATCTTCTAGGTAGGGGGTGAAACATCGTGGACGAAATCGTCACTTTACATCAGATTAGATAGTGGTCAAACGTCTGCCTATTGTGGATAAATAATAAAAAAAGAGTAAACTCGATAATATCATTAAAAACATGAATTTAGTTCATAAATAAAATATTATTCTTAATTCTTTTATTGTATGTAATTTTGTTATTGTCTATAGTTACATAAATTTAAAAACAAAAACCTATATATGTATAAGTTCACTTTCATTACACCTGTGAAGAATGTTTCTAAGTCACCACTAAGGTTGGTTTTAATATTAGATCAAGTACTGTTTTGGTACTGTGTAGGAGGTAAATTTTGTATGAAATTAATAAAAATATATTTAATAACGTAGTAAAATTAAAATATTCAATCTTTCAAGTTTGAGCTTCGACAAAAACATGTGTATTTTACTTTTTCTTGCAGCGTATTATTAAATGTTGTTGAAGGAAATTTAAGTTCATAATTTGTAAGATCCATCATGCCCCCTAGCGGCGTACCCTTGAGATAACAACAGCTTTATTACAAAGTTTATTCTTAAAAAGCTCTTTAAGGAACTTATGCTCAAAAATGTTGTTGCAAGATTTGATTTAATATGATTTTAGTTAGTTTATGGTTGATAAATTACCTGATCGATACGATTATTATCACATAAATTACACTCGGTAAAGCTGCTATAGCACCCAAAAACAATTTCAACATTCACTCATTAGGACCCCACGCACCGGGTGTTTGATAAAAATAGTCATAGTCATAATCATTTTATTGGTAAATACAACATTACAAGTCAATTTGTCAAATTTGTAACTATTGTACCAATTTGACAATTGGTACAATAGTTACAAATTTGACAATTTGACTTTGTTGTAACAAAAAAAATTTGTTACAACTGTCAAATTAGGTAACTAATTAAAATTTATTATGGCAAAAATATTAAATTAAAGTAATACTAACAATATATAAAAAAATAACTACGTAGTATTATTGTCTTTGTCTTTGTGTAGTAGCCTTTACTTGATAGTAGCTTCTTTAATTTATATTTGAATATTTTGGCGAAGTTGCACTTTTAATTGACTTTGAGAGGCGATTATATAATTTAATAGTTTTTATAAATACGTTCATTTCATCAATTTATTTCTTATATCTGTTTATTAGAGATCGCTAGAAGCGATAAGGTCGCCCATTGTAAGCGCCATTACATTAATAGTTAGGCTTTATTGACTGTTTAGTTATTTGCAAGGTTTTTTTAGGTTTTATTGGCTTTTATTGTATTGTATATCTAGTATAACATAATGTAAATGTGACCTTAGCGTGTTTGTTATTATGTCCATTTTTTTAAATCTTTCACCTAGCCACGAATAGCTTATTTAATAAGATTAAGCTCAAGGTTACAAACTGAAATCCAAGGTTAAATTCTTTATCTAAAATATACTTGCCTATGAGCAACACTTATTCCGTATCGACATATTAACACGAAGCTGGAGATTCTAGACAATTAATAAATAGCCAGTCCAGCTATACCCATTACAAGATAGTCTTTGATTTCCATAAATTATTTTATGGAGTATAAATCAATACATAAGTTATTTAACTAATAAATTGCAGGAACATACAATATTGTTCTGTAAACAAAGTAGGTTCAAATCAGGTCATAAATAATAATATTTTGTCAAACGTAGCAAGGTATAATCTAATACCTTTGAACGAGCAGCTCTTGGTAATATATAAATCTGTATAATCTGAATTTCGGAAACGGGTCCAACGAATTTCTGTACGCAGGAGTTTCCCGGGGCGATTAATTTATTTAGGTAGGTTTCATTTTTAGAAAACGTCACTTTATTCGTGTTTTCAGCCAATGAAACACTCCTACATCATTAGAATATGACTCTTCCTGACATTTATTGGCGAGTAGTGATACTACTTTAACAACAACTAAACTGTTTTACCGACACAGCAACACTAAAACTACTTGATAATAGATGGCGTTGCTAAGCGACACTAAGCCATTGAGTTTTGGTTTGAGCTTCGACCAAAAATCGTTTATTTTGTTATTAAAGCTGTTTAATATTAATAAAGCTATAAAATATACATAATTCCGTCTACTCCTTTTGTTGTAAAATGGGGGAACGCTGCCTGAAGTCGCTGACCACCGAGAGAGATTACGAAGATAGAAGCATTGTAATTTGTAATGCGTAAAATTCAGTCGCGTTTCTTTTAAGAAAAAATACTAATAGATGGCATTCATCGCAGTACTAGACTAACCGCGACCGCGAGCGCCCCGTATTCTCCTTAAAAAAGACCACCGAATGTGGTGGTTGAAACTATAGCCGGAACCCTTTGACTTATTACGTGAGTAACTCCCGTGTTTTATTCATTCATAAAGTGTTTATTTGTATCTCGATTTTCGAGAAACAAACATTGCTGTCTTATGTTATTTGTTACCACACTCAAACTCAATTTCATACCTCTCTTCTTCTACCTCTATATCCATAAATGTATATATCACTAAAAGTTTTTAGTGCGAACACCGCGTGTAAAACTGTAAGCGTTTGCTAGTCAGGATATCATTGAATAATTCATGATTTTAGGCTCAACCTAAGTCGCAACACAGCAAATAATTACACTAAAGATATGTTTTGGTTCCAAAGGGATAATTGCCCTCATAAATAATGTTCAGACTAAACAATTTGACATTTACAATTGTTTCACTTGGTGTTCTGTTTATATACGTACTTATAATAACTGCTTTACATATACATACATGTTTAGTTAGGCTTTCCACATGTCCCTATTAGTTGATGTACCGAATTCATTTGAAATGGGAAATAATAAATAATAAAATGGGGGAAAGCTGCCTGAAGTCGCTGACCACCGAGAGAGATTACAAAGATAGAAGCATTATAATTTGTAATGCGTAAAATTCAGTCGCGTTTCTTTTAAGAAAAAATACTAATAAATGGCATTCATCGCAAAAGATTTTACTCATACAATACAAGAACATACAATACATATACAAGTATGGGTTGTTGAAAATTAGTTTACCATTCAACAAAATATGCAATGACTTTATATTCAGTAACCTATTTCGTAACATTAAAATTCGCAGTATACACTGTCACATGACAAATACATAAGGCATTTGAAACAACATGAACGGACATAATAATAATAATAATAACTTAAGTACTCTTTTGGCATATTAGGGTGGACTCAGACTGAGCTAGACGCCTTAGATAGAAGGCTCCGTCAAATGCTCACATTGCATCGCATGCTGCACCCGCGCTCGTCTGTCATGAGACTGTACATTCCGCGGAAATGGGGAGGTCGTGGCTTTTTAAATGCCAAGAACCTTCACAACCGCGAAGTGTACAATCTCAGGACATATTTTCTAAACAACGAGTGCGGGATGCATCGTGATGTTGTGGCAGTTGACAAAGGCTTCACCCCGCTCTCCTTGGCTATCGAAAACTGGCGTAAACCAACGGTGTTGACCACTGAGGATCGCAAGGACATATGGAAAGGCAAAGAGCTACACGGCCGGTTCTATCGGGCCTTAACAAGACCCGATGTAGACCTACTCGCATCCGTGAACTGGCTACGTTTCGGTGACCTTTTTGGGGAAACCGAGGGTTTTGTCTGTGCAATTGCGGACGAAGTTATCATGACGAATAACTATCGGAAATATATTCTGAAGGACGGTACGGTCGACGTTTGTCGGGCATGCCGCCGTCCGGGAGAATCCCTCAGACATATTATTTCTGGTTGTTCTCATCTTGCTAACGGAGAGTATTTACACAGGCATAACCTAGTAGCCAGAATCATCCACCAGCAACTTGCAATTCAATATGGCCTTGTTCAATCCGAAGTGCCGTACTACAAGTACACACCAGCGCCAGTTCTTGACAATGGTCGTGCGTTACTCTACTGGGACCGCTCTATCATCACGGACAGGACTATTGTTGCCAATAAGCCTGATATCGTTTTGGTCGACCGGTCTCAACGCCGGGCAGTGCTCATCGACATCACCATCCCGCATGACGAGAACCTCGTAAAGGCTGAGAAGGACAAACTCAGCAAGTACCTTGACTTAGCTCACGAGGTAACCGCCATGTGGGATGTTGACTCGACGATCATTGTCCCGATAGTCGTTTCGACGAACGGCTTAATAGCGAAGAGCCTCGATCAACATCTTAAGAGGCTCTCGCTAGACGGTTGGATCAAGGGTCAGATGCAGAAGGCGGTACTCCTTGAAACGGCGCGTATTGTCCGGAGGTTCCTCACTCTGCGGCCCTAACCACCGGTAGCTTGGGCCCTGCCCCGCTGCTGGCGGAACTCTAGGTTTAGGTTTTTTATAATATCTTTATTAATTTTTGTTTTTGATATTTATACTGTAAAAAAACTAAACCTAAGAAAAAAAGAAAATAAAGAGATAATAATAATAAAATGTTTTTATTGCGTTCACAAAAAATACATTGTATTCACATGGATGAAATCTCCTTTTAAGTAAAAGATACTTGTCATAGGAGATTTCGGTCTTGCCCAGATCTATTTCTTTATTTTACAGTATGGTTAATAAATAAAAACAAAGTGTGAGTGTGCGTGTGGTGAGTGTTGGTGTGTGTGTGTGTTTGTATGTGTGTGTGTTTGTATGTGTGTGTGGATACGCGTGTGAGTTTGTAAATATATCATGTAAAGAGTGTGGATTTAACTTGACATGACACGCAAAACTAAAAAATGATATTGTTTAAGACCTTTATTTAATCACGTCTTTTTTTATAATAATTAACATTTATTGTTCATCACGCTGACAGTTCGCTATAATTAGTTACACTGTAAACGATAACGGCGGCATTTTTATGTAAACATCAACAGCGCGCATCACAAACCTACAAAAAGTTTAAAGCCTAGCTAATCATCCTATTGGACCATAAACTGTGTTTTATAAACCTTGTAAATTAAGATAACGATCGCTAATCACTTAGGTAATGGCAGTAATTTTGTTGCTAAATCAAACAAAACTAAAACAGTAGAAAGCTAGATATTTATTACGATACAGTCCAATTTAGTATGGCACATATTATTAACATTAAATAGTAGCAAAATTTTTAAAAAAATCTTTTATTAAAATTGCGGGTAGCATAAGATGAAATAAGCTGTCACGCAATTGAAATGTCTAATATTAGAGATCGTGTATATAGAAATTATATGAAATTGAGTTTTAGCGTAAATGTAGTTAAAGAACTTTGGAAGTTATATAAAATAAAAGGTTCGTAACTACGCGTTATAAACGATATGACATTAATTTTCATCTGATCGTTTTCATATTTAAATCTAAAGGTCATAGTCCTTTTTGAAGTGAAAACTTCTTTAGTGGCGTTATGCACTTTTGTATGGGGAAATAATTTTAAACTCGCGTTATGACATTTCGCGTCAGGACACGTGACACGGATCGCAAAATTCTTGGTGCCCGTGACATCGAAAATTCGTAAGACGGAGGGAGAATAAGTAGTTGAAATTTAGACTTAAATATGTTACGAATAAGCAACATTTTAATTTGCTGGTAGGTATAATACGACCTTTTTGAAGCAGACCGTTTCACTTCCCTTTTTCACTTTCACACCGACAAGTTTTCACTTCTGCCGGCACTCCCGGAGTGCAACCAGTTTTTTTTTCTGAGATGTCCACTCTAATCGCAGATTGGAAAACATAAGGACAGTTCTAACTTTAGAGGCTGTAGCTGTGAAAAGTGGAGTGGTGCTGAAGCCAACCCTCTCTCGAACGAAGCCAACCCCTTTCAGTATTTCTTTCCCAGCGATTTTCCCTTGAATGATAAAGCGGAGTAACTTGTCATAGTGAAAACAACTCATTACAAGCCAGTAGTAAATCGCAATTAACCATCAGTTATCAATCATAACATAACTCAGCCTAAGCCGGTTTAGCGATTGGCCGATACGCAAAACAACTGCCGATCAAATCTAAACTGAATACGTGACGTATGTAAATCACGCAGGTCGTGTGTTCACCGGAGTTTATTGAGCAGCATTCACAGTTGTAATAAAATATTGACGCCGCAAAATAAATTAACTGCTCGTTGTCGCGTTTGATGCAACACCGTTCTCTTTGAGACAAAGAGAATAAAACAGTTTTACGATTTACACCAATTTCTTTTTTGTGTATTTTCACGCTTACAATAAAACTCGACAGTATTATTTTTTATAACATTTGGTTTTATACAAATATAATAAAATGTATAAAAGTTTCTCGTGTATTATTTTTCTTTTCTTCACTTCACTTTTGCTCAAACACGTTGAATTTGAACCCTCAATATTTTTTATTTAAAACCTAATTTCAACCTTATTGTGATATACGTATGAATATGAGAACTCCCGGATAATATTTAAATATTATATAGAAAATATATCTGTTCTGTGTCTGGTACTACTTAATATTATTCAACTCAAAGTTCTGTATCAGTTAGGTCGTTTTAAAAAGCTGCTATTTAGGCGTAAAAAACCATTAAACCTTAAAATCTATATGAGACATATCTGAAAGCACGCGCTTTCTTTAGGTGACTAAGCTCTGAAAAACGTTGTATTCTTTTTTCTTTTTTTCTTTTCTCAGCTATGTGCGTCCACTGTTGGACGTATGCCTCCCCCATATAGGGGGGATATGCCAATACTCGCCACGCTTGGCAGGCGGGTTGGCGAGCGCAGTATGATTTCCGATCCTCAGAAGGCGCTGCTGCCCACCTCCTGGTACGTTATCCCTTAGCCGACTCTTACGGCACCCGCGGTAAGAGATGGGGGAGTACTATTCTAGGCCGGTACCACCACGGCACATGCGGTACCACCACGGCACAAAACGCACGGTACAAAAGTTGTATAAGAAAATACAACTAACACAATAACTCCCTTTTTTCAAAATAAAGAAGCAATGAGCATCGAATTATACATAACTGATGGCGGATAACTGATGAGTCGAAAGGTTTTCGAGTACAGATCATTTAACATTCTACAAGCGGTAACGTTGAGAGAAAACATACAAAATATATGAGTTTGACTCTTCAAAGCCATATATCACGTGATCAACGGAAAGGAATAGAAAATTGACAGACAACGTACAATGCGTTTCTATTCTCCCGAGCGCCGAATCCATACAAATTCTTAGTCAAATACCATTTTGACTAGCGGCTAAAGAAAGAGCTTCTCTTTCTCTAACCGCTAACGAATATAATATAATCACGTGATTATTGCTTTGAAGCGTCAAACTAATACGTTTTTATGTTTTTTCTCAGCGTTAACGCCAGTAGAATGTTACTTAGTCTAGGGCTACAGAGGCGTTAGACGTCTACCGAAAAGTTGGACACATGACATGACAACTAGATCAGACTCAATAATCAACTATATGGTAGCCAAGTGGTGTGAATAACGCCTAACATATCTCCGTCGGAAATGGTTTTGTACACGAATGTACAGGAATTCCAATTTGTACCGGGATTGCAAATGCAATTCGCACACAGACGCTTTGTAATAATTAATTGTAAGACGTCGTAGGAGTGTACTGGGAGACAGGTTTCATGAAAGGGTTATAAGAAAGAGCAATCAAGACAAGAGTTGAGAGAGTGGTACGATATAAGCTTAGAATTGTAAAAGTTTTAATAATCCAATGAGTTACTTTTTAGAGTTGATTTACGATAATTATGATGAGTATGAGAGAGAGAGATGAGTCTTCACAGATTTAAACCATGACTTAAGATAGTTATTTTATTTTTTTTATTTTTTTTTACATATTATAGGTTTGCGTTTGACAACTGTCTCACCTGATGTTTAGTGATGACGTTGTCTAAGATTTAGCACGCAAACCTAGAGGGTACCTATTCACTCGCGACTTGAAGACTCCAGGGTTGTACATATCATAAACATAAAAAAGTTGCAAACTGTTTTATCTTTATGATTATTCAAATTGTTTCTATGATGGTTAGCACCTGGCGTACCTACCATAGCTCACACGGGCCTTCAAAGCATATAAATATTTGTCACTACCTAATCTCTTTACCCGATAAATCACTATTTTAATCTACTAATTTACTAATTTAATTTACTTTTTTTAAGTTTGTTAACTCAGAACTATTGTGTTGTTTATAAATGTATTTAGTATTTTTTTTATTCCTTATATCCTTGAGAACCAGTGAGCATTCTAGGTCTATCGTGATACCATCTTCCACCACATCGTCACTGACCATCAAGTGAGATAGTGGTCAAACGCCAGATCTATACAGTATAAAAAAAGGAAAAAACTGTTTACCAAACAATTTTTGTGCCCATTTCAGTCGAAAAATATGCGTCAATGTCCATTCGCCGGGCAATATTAGATTTAGACCACCTAAAAAAGCTTAAAAGCTTTTAAAAGGGGGTCGATCCCAAAACAGACACATGAATAAGATAAATAGCTGGGTAAAAACTTGGGACCGTCACGTTTCAAGTTGATTTTGCGCAGGTTCGACAAAGTGGACTTTAGGGATTGTCAACAGTGTGAGACAGTTTCCACCTTCCGGTGATTCCTTTGGCTATATTCCATTAAACACTATCAACAGTAAGACCAGTTGTTATATACCTACAACTACATTATCAATTTGACTATGTCTAAACATAGTTAAATGTAGAGAACGCACGCATGCTGTTTGACACATTTGGACAACAATTTCGTTAAGTTTACGGATAACCTAAATGTTTTAATACTCAACAAGCACAATGTGTTCATGTTCTAACCTATAGAACATGTACAGAATAACACAACCCTTGACCGCATCGTCACTAAACACTGTAGTAAACAACAAGATGGCTGGTTCAAGACTGACTTTAATAACTGACTCTGACTTTAAAATATTCCAGAGTGTACCCGCATTTATTAATATTAACAAATCCAGTTCAAGCAGCTTGTGCATGAATATGAAGTTGTATATGATATATCCATTAAATAACAACAAAAAAAAACAACAAAACAACACACTACAGGGTGATGAGAGTTTAATTCTAAGATTGGTTCAGGCAATTTTAGGATATCAGTTCTAAGTGGTATTTGTTCAGTCTATGTGTCTTTTGTTCTTCTGTTACTATCTTTTTCAGAGTTGTTCTTACAGAGTGACGTCATCTTTGGCTTACACTGTTTCTACGGGTATAACGTGGCACTTACGCGTAGTCGATATCACGATCGACAATTGTTTCGGCTTCTTGCGGAAGCCTACATCAGGATATTGACTGCGGTGCGTTCGTCGCAATGTCCCGTCTCGCACGTAGAAACAGTGTAAAGTAATTATGAACGTGAGTTTTAATGCTAGCTAGTATGTAATTAACTTTGTATAAACAAATAATGTATTCCTCTCTACTGCTTTATAGACATAATATAACGGTTTCAATTTAATGGGAGAAGCCACTGACTCTTGAAACAGAGGTATTATAGCTCAGGAGCCTATGGACTCAAGAAACCGAATGGAATATTTATGTCAATAAAAATAATTTGTATTTGTAATATCATCTTTGGCATTGCCATAGCATAGTGTACAAGTTTGAGCCTCGCTGTGAGTCAACCATAGTTAGAAACCATGTTACAGTGTCATAACTCATCCCAGGATGGTTCAGTGAGCTGCTTTGAGCGTCGCATGGCTGTGGAGCCCATCGTAAGGCACCACATTACGTTTTCAAAAGTCACTCCTGCTAAAACACACCTATCGATTATTGTTGTGCGTATTATACAACTACTAGCTGCGCCCGCGGTTTCACACGCGCGGACTACGGTTTCCCGCTACCTCAGTTATCCCATGGGGACCACACTTTTTCCCAGATAAAAAAATACCTACGAGTATGTCCTTTCTCCAAGGTCCAGAAGTTAAGGCATGAAAATGTTACACAATTGACAGACATATTTATTGTTACACAAAGTTACTTTCACATTAATAATATTATTCAGATTATTTAATATTACATTTATAATATTTGTATGATTTAAATTGTAAGTCGTACCTTTGTAAGAATTAACAAAAGTTTAAATGAACAGCGAGATTATTACCGCAATTAAGTGGAGGTAATTGGAGAGTCGCCACTGTTTTAAAACATGGTAATATTGGAACATCGGAACAACATCGAAGACTTAAATAGTCTCCACATAATCAATAATATATAATCCAAGTGAAGTGAACTGAAATTTGTAGCATTTTTTTCTTATGTTCTCTTTTTTTTTTTTTAACCTCAAATTTAATTCGGCGAAAATCTTAGTCCGAGATAAAGGGGTAGACTGAAAAACAGCGTTTCGTTTGCTACATTGTAAATGAAACACAAGCTGAGTCTATCCCTATTGCTCTATAATTACTCAAGTTAATGTGTCAGTGTTTAAACTAAGTAGAATATTATTTAAGTAGGATATTTTTAATAGTGTTTATTTATCTAGGTCTACTGTAGTTCTTTAGTATGCTTGAGCAATAATTGGATGTTTTATTTATTTATTTATTTATAATCTGAGTGTGATAAAAAAAAATACCGCTTTTAACTGAATCATATTTCCTTAATAATTATTATTTTCCTCTATAAGGCCGGAATTATTAAAACGGTATAATGTCCGTAACAATTATTTCTAATTTGCATTTGGGTTATATGTAAATTAAGGGATCATAAAATTTAATTTGATTAAAAATATTGCGCATAAGTTGCAATTTTTAACTCTCAGATTTTCGTGAATATTGTAGTACTAGTAGCGCCCCGCGGTTTCACCCGCGTGGATTACGGTTTTCTCGTTATTTCAATTATCCCACGGGAACTATACCTTTTCCGGGATAAAAGTAACCAATGTGTTAATCCAGGGTTTAAATTATCTTCATATCATATTTTATGGAAATCGATGTAGCCGTTTGAGCGTGAAGAAGTAACAAACATACACACATACACACATACACACATACACAAATACACACATACACAAACTTTCGTATTTATAATGTTTGTAGGATAATAGATTACTAAGAAATTTCGAAATGTAAGATTCGATGTATGCGCGTGGAATTCTCATAATCAGATAAGTCAATTAACTTATTCGATTTTGGATTATAATCTACTTTGCTTACTGAGTATTGTAATTAGAGCAATTATCGTCATCTTTATTATTTATATATCGGTATGTTAAAATTTTTTTTTTTTAAAACAACAGTGCCGTGGTGGTACCGGCCTAGAATAGTACTCCCCCATCTCTTCCCGTGGGTGCCGTAAGAGTCGGCTAAGGGATCACGTACCAGAAGGTGGGCAGCAGCGCCTTCTGAGGATCGGAAATCATACTGCGCTCGCCAACCCGCCTGCCAAGCGTGGCGAGTATTGGCAAATCCCCCCTATACGGGGGAGGCATATGTCCAGCAGTGGATGTTTAAGTGCTGAGAAGAAGAAGAAAGAATGTTAAAAAAAAATTTTTTAACAAAAAATGCAGCCGACTTCATCACTCAAAAGTGTAAAATAACTTGTTGAAGTCGGTACCATGATAGTTCACACAAAAGTAACTATCATCACAATATTGTGCTCATGGTACCGACTTCGACAAGTTATTTCACACTTTTGAGTGTTGAAGTCGGTTGCATTTTTTGTAAAATTTTTTTTTCACTCTCTTCACCTTTGCTACTCACGGAATCAATAAAATTAATTGTCATTGTGTGTTCTGCGATGTCTTCAACCGCGACAATAATATCATCAAGATACGCGTAGCACTTCTTAGTTATTGGTGTATAACTCAAAAACCGCTTGTCCGATTTTGATAAAATTTGAATGGGACCACCACGGAAGTATACTTTATCTAACAAAAAAGAATCATCAAAATCAGTTCATAAACGACGAAGCTATCCGCGAACATACATACATATATACGGTCGAATTGAGTAACCTTCTTTTTTTGAAGTCTGTTAACAATACATTTTGACATAATTTACCTACTACCCGCAATTTTAGTTATAATATATCATTTTTATTGTTGTCATTAATAAGCGTCATATTAGTTTGGACATTATCGTAACCGTATAATAAAAAAAATATATTATCTTATTTTCTACAATTTTAGTTAAGTGAAACAAGAGAATCACTACCATTGTGTTCTGTTTATAAACGGATTGTAGTTCTAATTCAACCTCATAGAGAAACCCATAGCAAAATCTTGTTCAGATCTTTTTGGAAAACTACTTCTACTTGTTATGTATGATGTAGATATAGAGACGGCTTGAGTTTCCAGTGAAGGTAACACCGTTATGAAATTCCCAGCATGGTGGTAGGGTATTCGAGTACCCGCCTACCTCCCTCCTAGCTTCCTCCCACAAGTTTGAAAAACTTGAACACGGTTTGTTCACGCAGCAGCCCTTGATAGCCAGTAAGCATTTTAGGTCTAGCATGATAATATCTACAACCACATCGTCACTGACGATCGAGTGAGATAGCGATCAAAGCTATAGATCTATGCAGTGTTAAAAAATATAAAAAGATCTTCCTAGCCATAAGCGACTCATATAAAATATGAAAAGAACAACGTAGCCCCTAAGCCCTTTACGTTCAAAAATTCCAGGGCAAAATGTTTGTTGGAATCAATCAGCAGCAATCTGTTAGTAAAGTAAGACAGATATAATCACTGTTTTTAAAGTATTTCCTTAATATTCAATCACGTCATAGCTACCATCATACAAAACGATCTGTCCAAATGCTATTAATACAATAAATTTATTCTTATTCTCATTCTTATTCAGTAAGTACTTATCTATACCAGATATTATGACAATATAATTTGTATGCATAGAACTAACATAATATTGTACTTACCTATTTACCAAGTAGGTAAGTACACGAACGAGCCTGTTTTCCTACAAGTTTAGGTATATAGAATAAAGAATAAATATTGTACCTAAGTAATGTAAGTAGATGCTGACGAAACTAGGCATATAGCGTGAAGCGTCATAAACACAAACTTTAATAAGATGCTAACGCATGTCCTAAATATTTGTAAAATTCACACAATAATAATAATTATAATTTAGAATACTGTACTGCAGTACAGAGGTACCGGTACCGCCATCTATACATTTCCTTATAAACTAGTTTTCATCCACTGTGTTGCATTGTTTCAGAGCTTTAGGGCGCAATCCTTTCGGTAATTTTAATACGTCTTATTGTTAGCAGATGGCGCTGGACTAAAAGATGAATGAACACTATTTTCTTGATTTAACACACAATTATATTTTTGCGTTAATTCTGCAACTCGCGGAATCAACACTAAATATTGTGTACGTGTTTAATATCACTTTACAAATTCATTAGTACATTTATATTCCTACCTACTTAAAGTCCTTACTTTTTAAGTTACACATTATACATTCTTAGTGTGCTGTACTATCCTACTAATATATATTATAAATGAGAAAGTTAGTAAAGATGTATGGATGCGTGGGTGTATGGATATGTGAATGTATGTATGGTACTCTTTCACGCTTAAAGGGCTGGACAGATTTGGATGAAATTAGGTATGAAGATAGATCTTTTTCATCACCACGCGAGTAAAAGGGAATTGGAATAAATTTGGTATATAGGTAGATATCTACTTCAGGTTTCGGAATAGCACATACGATACTTTTCATCATCGTTATCATCATCATCATCAATTATCACCACGTTGATTGATTGATAGGTATAGTTTGATTTAATCCTGTTTGGACGTTGTTGAAGTTCTCGTATTGGGATTTGTTAAATATAGCCTCCAAACAAAGCCTCAAAGTTTTGATATTTAAATTAGAACTTTAATGGATTTAGTCACGTATATATTATTTATTTTTATCCATTCGTTTTAACAATGTAGTATTTTTAATGTAATACTGTAATGTAATATACGGTAATAGTCAGTCGAGCACATCTACATTTTCTCATTGATACGGGGAAAAAATAAAAATTCAGCATCTCTAATTTTGCCAGCTTTTTAATAGGTACAAATAAGTTGTAGAAAAAAAAATCATACTGATATATTGGCATACTTACGTAGATACCTGTAATAATACAGCTAAATTACACTACTAACTAAATTACACCTATTTATATAGAGTATTTGCTTTCATAGGCATAATATAATATTTGTGCTTATTTTAAACAATAAAGCAAGTTTATTTTTGGCTGTCATAATTTTATTGATGTGTTCCGAATTTTTTTATAACCTTTGTAGTTACCGGACTTAAATACGTAATTTGTGAAGTATATAATCAAATATATAAATCAAATTCAAATTCGAATTCAAATTAAACGGGTAATCGTACGTAATGGTTCGTTGTACGTAACATGATCTCTATTTACTTCCGAATAAGTATCTAAAATTTATAATTAACCATGGGGAGGCCTATTTCTAGCAGTGGACATCCTATGGCTGAGATGATGATGATGGAGTATAATTTAGCTTATTATTTTTTATGTCATCATTTTCATCATCATCTCGGGCGTAGATTATTTATTGCTGGATATAGACCTCCCTATCTCTTTTTTACTAGGTAGGTATGCCAATACTCGCCACGCTTGGCATGCGGGTTGGCTAGCGCAGTATGTTGTTTATACCTGCAGAAGGCACTTCTTATATAAAAGGTGTCAAGCAAGCAGACTAGCCGTCTGATGGTAAGCGATCAGCGTCACCTATGGATATATGTTAAATACACCTACTGGAGCTACTATTAGGATCCATCCTTTTGAAGAATCTTTATAAAAAAACAAGAAATTAAGTATATTATTAGAATTAACAGCTACAGCCATCATATGCGTATTTAAAAATATTAATTATCTTTGACAACAAATTGTCCTATTCTTACTTCAAGCCCTTCGTATAAACTGTCATATACCATTGCCATAATTCTTTATCTGCATAAGAATTTTAAATCCTCATACTTTTTAGCGCACATAGGTAAAGGTTTGCCATATGCATTCTTCAACCTAATGTTTTTCACAGGTAACCTCTTCTATGGTTAAATCTTTTCAATATCATAAAATATGTATATATTTATGTCTTCTTTATAGCACTGTAACCATTTTTTTTTTAATTTACAACTCGCGCTATTGATGTAACCCTAGCATCATCATCATCATTGACTATTGTCGTAACCATAGCATGATGACGTTGACAGCGGAGTCTCACTGTTATTGATTGCTTGACTGTTTTTTATAGATATTTACGTCGGATGTAGCCATAATCCACATACTGCGTCGTGAATTCAAAATAAAGAAATGAAACGTGATTTGGTACCAGTAAATTACTGCGGTAAATCAGACTTGGATTTTCCCAATCTAGTTGCTTATATCAATAGTTGAACAAGTTGTGTTCCACATTTCGTACGAGGAAACGGAAACTTGTACTATTTATTTATGTAGCGGCATCTCATAAACATCCTATCATCGCTACGACAATGTTTATCTAAACATGACAGTGACTTTCAAGCGGCTCTATTCAGATGGAAATAGTGTTCCGTATACATTCATTATTATTCATTACCTTATTCTACAACGCTTTATAAAGAAGACGGCGACAGTTTTAATGGCGTAGTCTGTAACTAGTAGTCAATTGGACCTTCTTGTTATAACACTGATGTCTTCGCTGAACTTTGGAAGCTATATAGTCGAAAACGCATTTGAGTGCCAAGAAGTTGGGCATATTGGCCAAGGTGAGACAGTACTTCACGCCGGGGCAGTTGCTCAACCTATATCGGGCACAAGTCCGGTTGTGCATGGAGTAATGTTATACGTCTTATCGTTATGCATCTTTGAGATGGTTCACCCAAATACCAACTTGAAGCTTTCGACCCTGGTATAGAAAGGCAAGCCAAAAAAATCATTGGTATTGTCTCTGGTCAAACATAGCCTTGAACACCGGCGCAGAGTTGTTTGCCTATCGGTTTTCTAGATTCTAGATTTCGGCGAATGTGCATTAAAAAGTTTATAAGCTTGCGTTTGACTGCTGTCTCATATGATGTTAAGTAACAACGCGGTCTAAGGGGTAGCACGCAAGCTTAGATGGTATATATTCACTCGCAACTTGAAGACTCCGGGGTTGTACCTATAGGAAAACTTCACATCCTTTTCGTTATGTTTTCCATCCCTCCTCATGACATGCCTATTCCAAGCCAATCTATTCCCTTTTGACTTATCATTCACTAGTGCTACTACAGCAGTGCATTCTAGTGACACCACCACAGATCATAACACGCAGGTTTCACAGTCAACGCACACCACATATGCATCTTAATATTCGCATTTTTACCACATACACTATCCTTTCATTTCCTCCTCTTTTTCATTCACTCATTCCTGCCCAACACTCAGATCCATACAATATGACAGTACAATACAAAATTCTTTATTACACCAATACGAAAGACAATTACAGATTAACTAACTTAAATTATGATATACAAAGGTCGGTCTTATCGCTATATATATTTATGAGGGAATCGTGCTTCCCACAATGACCATCATATCAACTCACAAACGTTCCATTTATATGAGTATCCCCAAACAACAGTACCCTAACACTGCATGAATGAAGAGTAAAACAATTTATCGTGTTATCATAAACATTAACTCACCGACCGCGTCAGTCATCATTGATTCAGTTTTGTCCAAATTCAAAACATTGACTACCGATTCATAAGCAAAACATTGCTATCGCAAAACATTCAGTAGCATACCAAACATCGTCCAAGCAACAGTATTTTTCAACAGGTCGACGATAAAATCAATTTAAAAAATCACAGGACATTTAAAGTATTTTATTTAAAGGAAACGTGATTTTCGTCAGATAACAATCAAACTAGAAGTGAATTAAGCCGTTAAATGAAAAACAATTTTGAAAATTAAAATGATAAGTGAATGCAGTTGATTATGAGTGTACCAAAAAAACGGAAATGAATCGTAGAATCTCTTTTGTGGTGTTCGCGGTTTTGGTCGCATTAAGTTTGCAGGTCTGTATAAATCTTGAAACCTATGAAGTATTTACTTAATTTCGTGGTTTCACTCGCATTGACCACGGCCTTCCCGTTACTCTCGTAAAATCCTTGTTATTTCTAAAGAAACATTCGCATATACTACACATTGCTATAGTGTAGTATTCTAATATATTTTATGAGCTATCTGCAGATTTAATAGTACAATTTAATTTTGAGGTTTTTTATCATCCACTATTTTTGTGCGGAATCACGATTCTCGACCTCTTTGTATAACGAGTTTTATAACTTTTTTTTACGGTCGCCGTGGCTCAGTCGTCAGTGGCACCAGTTCTGGTCCCCGGAGGTTCTAGTGTCGAAGCTCGGGAGGGGCAAACATTTATGTGATGAGCCTGGATGTTTGTTGTGATGTGTGTCTATGCAGGGCAACACAGGGAATCTTAGTGTGTTGGTCTTTGATGAGAAAAAACATATCTAATTTTGGCTTTCCCGCCTGAAGTATGTCTTAAGTCATTTTGTCAAATATATTGAACTTACAGCTCCTCATGTCTTCAGTAGTTTTGTACTATCTTAGACCCGACAAGAGAGATAAGAAGAGTCAGAGTTAGAAAAATAGAGATAAATAACACTCATCTCAGCCATGCGACGCCCACTGCTGAACATGGGCCTCCCCCGTTGATTTCCCCAAGGACCGGATGGAAACGATTTGCCAGCCCTTACCTGCGATCTTAGTCAGGTCGTCTGTCCACCTTGATATAACTGACACGGTATTATATGTTTTACCATGTGTGATTAGTTTTATCAACAAATTGATGCACATTAAAATAAGGTTTGCGTAGATATGTGATTACTTGAATCCTATAGTAATTTTTTAAGTGCGATGTAAAATATATCATCGCCTATAGAATTGGTAATTTGAAAGATTTAATGGACTCAACACTGCATTCCAGACGACGGACTTTCAAGATAACTTAATTAATGGCTACCGGGCTCTCATTGCCGATATCCAAGTGAGAACCCAGAAGTCTCGGGAAGATATGGATACACTCGTCTCCCAGATAAAACTTTTGATGAAAAATGAAGCAGACAAAGCTATTAACTATATGACTGTCTATTTGGAGCAGATCTCGCTATACTTCCAGGTGAGTTCAAAGCTGACAAAAAAAAATATCAAGCGTACAAACACCTCATACCAACAGGTATTGGGGCGATCGAATCTAACGACTCTCGCTCCCCAAGAACAGTTTGAACGTGACTCTCCGTCCGTGCGCGATTCAATCCACGCGGTTCTCGCGCACAGTTCAGATCGAAAAACCTGGCTATATCTTACAGCTCGATGTTCTGCAGGGCCCAGGAGCAAAAAAGCTTAATGCCTCATCAAGAAGACACAAATCAATACGCATTAGTCAGCGAACGCAAAAATACTTACGCACCCCCAAGCATACAGAAATGCGAGAACTTACCCACAAAATACAAATATAAATAAATAAGACGTGTGGCACTCGGGGACTGCCGCGGTAAAGCTATTGCATACCATTTTTTATCAACTTATGCAATTAATATATTAATAACTTATGCAGTAACGCCGATACAACCAATGCCACCTAGAGGCGAGTTGCTGAACTAAACAGACAAGCGTGATATTTCAAAAAAGTCATTAAAAGTTCTGCTATTCATCGATAGATGGCAAAACTAAAAAGTATCACCGCTGTGCCGGTCGGAGTGCGGGGTGTTAGTTTATTTTCGTAACGGAATTTTTGGATTCGGTCTCCACGCTCAAGGCCCGCGATAGAAGCTATACAATAGCTTAAAAACGTTTTAAAGTAAGAAAGTTAAATTTTCATCTTAAAGGAATATGATTTTTGTTTTGAACTACATACATACTAGGTAGATACTTTTCTTTTTAGCTGTGTGAAAGCCCATTAATTCTAAGTTCCGGCTATTTCGCTAACATCTTTCGAAACCTTTCATAAATCTGATGACCAACAGGTTATAATCCACGACAGAAAGCCGAGAAATGGAACGTATTGCAAAGAGAGCATAGTGAAGCTGCTCGGTGAGAACCTCCAGCTGGCCGACGAGAATGTCACGTTGTGCTTAGCGCTGGGCTATCAACGGGTTCAGAGATTACCCGGTACGTATAATAATATTTATTAAGGTATTTCGTTTGGTCGTATTAACGTTTATTTAGTACTAGCTGCGGGGGGTTGCACCCACGTGGTGATGAAACACGGTGATGATGATGATGATGAAAATAATACTATGTGTTTATCGAGTGTATAAGCTATCTCCATACCAAATTTCATCCAAATCAATGTAGAAGTTTGAGCGTAAAGAGGTAACAAACATACACACACACTTACAGACTTACACACAAAAGTCCAGTGACGCCGTAAATGCCCCATGTGGCAAACAGTATTTAATCAATGCTAACATACTTACACACATAGACACAAACTGTCGCATTTATAATATTAGTAGGAAGGACTAGCGGGCCGCCCCGGCTTCGCACGGGTATTTAACAACATTTTCAACATTAAAAATTATAAGGACCTAAAAGGAGGAAACTATACCTACCGCCTATGTCACCTAGGGATAGTGTAGCTTCCCAACAATGAAAGAATGTTTCAAATCGGTTCAGTAGTTTCGGAGCCTATTTAATGCAAACGAACAAACAATCAAATCTTTCCTCTTTATAATAGTAAAGATTATTTAGTATTTTATTGAGTTGCACTAGAGCAAGACGTAAGTGTACAAATCTACTATACATAATAGATGTTCCAACTTGTCGCACTGAGCGTTCTGCTTCCACATTCGTGCAACTAAAGAGTGCAAAGCACTGCCACCATTTGTTCCCAAAAAAATACAATCTGTGTGTCTTGAGTGAATGGTATCTTCTGTGCAGTCTTGTTCCATCGACGACCGTATCATCAATTAACACCAGATGAAATGATGGTGAAGTGATGTGAATGATGATAAATGTCAAATCAATTATACCAACTTTAAAGTCTAAGTTGCTTGTTAATAATAATTTTCCAACCTTATATCTGTACTATTGGAAGGCGGAAGATAGGATTACATAAAAGCATAGCACTTGTATATATCTGTTATTATCAATCACGTCAAAAATATCCAAAACCTAAAAACTTGTGTCCTTAATATTATTTTTATCTATGTAGTGAAATATTAGATAATAAATTGAATCAAGTAATAATTTATCAATAAAATAATAAATATACACAGAACTAAAAAAAATAGATTGAACTAATCTATTAAACCCCTACCAGTAGGCAAATTTCTCAAAATGCTGGCTGCAATGCCACGTTGAAAAACAGAGATAATTCTTCTTCTTTTAAAATTACGGTTTTTGTGTTTGAAAGAATTATTTCTGAAGTCAAAATGTCACAAAATTACCAAAAACTCAACTTGCGCCAATGATTTTGTTATTTTTGTTTTTCATGCTGGAAAGATCTAGTGTTTGACCACTATCTCACTTGATGGTCAGTGACGATGTGGTCGAAGATGTTAACACGCTAGACCTAGAATGCTTACTAGCTCTGCTTGCTTGCTGCCTGAACTCACAATGTGTTTGGTGACAGTTTTTCAAAATTGAGGGTGGTAGCTAGCCAGGCGGGAAGCTTGCGCCAATGAATTTGTGTAAGAGCAGGTTATTTCTATACTTTATTTATCGCCAAAGTCAAGAAAACCCAAATATACGACATTTAATTTTATTATTGCGAATCTCGCTAATATGTGAAAGTTTGGATGGATGGATGTTTGTTACTCAATTACGCTCAAATGGCTGGGCAGATTTGAATGAAATTTAGTATGTAGATATTTCAGATCCCGGAATAACAAATAGGCTACTTTTCATCATCATCATCATCATCACCCATAATAACTACGGGGGTAAAACCGCGGGGCGCAGCTAGTAAAATAATGTAAACCAAACAATATTTCTGTTCGATGGACAAATATAAATAGCTATGGCAAACGGGTCGTTTCCGAACGACGTCCCTTTGTGAATGGAATATGCCACTTAATATTTCCACCAAAAGATGCACGTTTCGACACACAAAGGCATTTCGTGAGTTTTAGATTTTCGACGTAGCCATACCAAGTAAAAATTGTTTTCTCAAGAAACATTGCACACAGTAAAAGAAATAGAAAACTGCTGTATTACAGTGGCTCTTCCAAATAAACTATCCCATCTATGTTTGTTGCACAAAAAAAATACTTATTGTTATGTATGTAGATACACAGAGTTTTGTATATCATGTGATATAATTGTTACTATTGTGCTAGGCTACTATTTTATCTGTCTATGAATGGTTTTTAGCCTGTTTTCGAAATATGTTAATTAAATAACAATAATCAGATTAATGTTATTTTTTAGCAAGCTACATTTACACAATTAAATATATGTACTTTTATATTTAAGGTTATGCAGATACCTGTGTCATTTTTGGGCAGCCAGATATTCAGATTAAAGCAGAAGTATACAAACACGCTGTTTAGGTTTTAATGACGCCGTGGCATGTAACATTATTGAGTTAACTAGGCTTGAGAAATAATGTCTCGAAATCACGCGAATTAGATGAATTACTTTTAACGGTCCGTTTTTCACAAATATAGTTCATTGAACTTTATTTTTCTAAAATGGAATGCCACATAGACCGTATAATCCTTAAGTAATTTATCGTGAGTGTTTTATTCATCTATAATTATTTGTGAAATAATATATCTTTCTTGAGGTCGAGCAGGCCCTCGGACTCTCAAATTTCAAAAAGTTCATGGGGCTTTCAGCATCTGTCAAACAAATTTATCGCTATAATTAAATTTAAGGAATGTTTTAAGGTGAAATTGAGTCGTATAATTGTTTATACCATCTTAATGTAATAAAAATACGATGTTTCATAATTATTTTAGCCGCACTCTACTACTTGGCACTGTTTTTATTCTGTGGCCGAGGTACGGTTTGGGGTTCTTTAGCAAATTAAGTAGACTTAAAATACTTATTAGATTTTTGCATTTACATAATAATATATGAATACTATGTTCTGTAAAAAAAAACCATAATATATCGAAATACTCGACTATAAACGTGAGAAGAGAAAAAGAATGTACCAAACTCGTGAGAAATTTCAATCAATAAGATTGACGGCTAGTGGACTGCTATTGTAGCTTAAATGGCAAAGCGACAGGGCGGAATTCTGTTGTCGTAGGTTCAACTCCGACTAGTAGCCAAATTTAACCTTACCTTACGACGATAATGCAATGAACCAAAAAAAAACTTTTATTATTTATTGCTATTATCCCAGCTAGTAGTAATAGTAGTTACTCTTTATGTTATTTCAGAAAAACTGCAGGTCCACTTCGAAACACTGGAGAATCTGAAGAAGTATTCAGCTTCGAAACTGTTCGAGTGCCAGAAGCAACAACAAGTTGGTGGCAACTGCTCCCACGAGAGCCAAGACCTTGAACGAACTGTCGTAAGTATTGAGTACATACTGAGGAAGGTATAAATTGTATATATTTTTATTCTAATACTGTCGCATTTATAATATTAGTAGGAAGGACTAGCGGGCCGCCCCGGCTTCGCACGGGTATTTAACAACATTTTCAATTAAAAATCATTCAAAATTATAAGGACCTAAAAGGAGGAAAATATACCTACCGCCTATGTCACCCAGGGATAGTGTAGCTTCCTAACAATGAAAGAATTTTTCAAATCGGTTCAGTAGTTTCGGAGCCTATTCAATGCAAACGAACAAACAATCAAATCTTTCCTCTTTATAATATTAGTAAAGATTATTTAGTATTTTATTGAGTTGCACTCGAGCAAGACGTAAGTGTACAAATCTACTATACTTATTAGATGTTCCAACTTGTCGCACTTTTTAAGTAAAATCGTTATCGTCGGGATTTAAGGGGATCGAACCAGCGCCCGTCATGCCATGTTGACAGTTGACGCAGACACCGCTGTGCTGTTATTACTTTACTAAAGTATGTTTTAAAAATTGAATCTATTTTTTATTTTTCAGTTTCTGTACGAAACGTCTCCGTTTCCGGTGGTTATGGCAGAAATAGCTATTCACGGATTCAAAGAAGTGTCAGACCTAAGTGTCTGCCTCAAAGATATAATTTCCCGAATGATGACCCATTCTGTCAAAGTCATAGGAGACTTCAATAGATGCATTCATAACATAGAGATGCCAAAACTTAAGTACCTACTTAAGTTCATGAAGAAATATGCTTAATTGTTGAATAAGTTAAGGTTGTTTTTGTCTTATTGTTTTAACAATTTATAAATATTTAGGTGGCTTAACAGTATCAATTATTTTTAATAGTAGTGTAAATAATAAAATTAAGCTAGTATTTTTAATGTTTTCGATATGTGCTTTCCTTTAAAAGCAGTTTCATTAAACATAATGGCGTAGATTCTGCTATTATAAAGATTTTATATAATACGTTACGAATTTTCATGAAATTAACTACTATTTTGTGTAAAAGTTAAGAAATTTACAACATCTAAAATTATTAATTAGGAATTTTTAAAATTAATAACAGAGAATCTAACATCAAACATAAATATTTCTTCATAGTTGTGTCTGATAGTTGTCCAAATAAAATATGTTTTTAATACATACACTTCTTTCATTTTACTAATAAAAGAAAGAAAAAACGGGTTCTATGGACGAGACCTTACATAAGTACACTCATTACACCACCGCCAGCAGCCTTAGTAAAGGAGATTTTATCGTTTCTATCGAAACTTGTCTACCGTCTAAGCTTAATATTGCTGTATTTGCAAATACTTACGTGCATTTACGTAAGTTTTTGCGTACTTACGTGCACTTACGTAAGTATTCGCTTACTTACGTGCACTAACGTAAGTATTTGCGTACTTACGTGCACTTACGTAAGTATTTGCGTACTTACGTGCACAAAGAAATTGTAATGTTATTCATAAATAAATTATTTTCTATTACTCCACACACTCATTCATCATATACTAGTTCTGCTCGCAGTACCAACATTACATAGCTAATTATAAAATCAAATATTTTTTGACAAAATCAAAGGAAAGAAAGTTACTTAAAAGGCATTGATAATAACACTTAGATATTTAAATGATAATATTGGTCTGAGGAAAACATCTTAAACATAATTTCACATAATTTGAAAAACAAACAAACCCATTCACACTTACACCCCCGCACTAGGATACACTGTGTCGTGAGAGGTATGGACACACACAATCACAATACACAAACATCCTAGACTCGCAACAAACATGCTCATCACAGAAATGTTTGCTCCAGACGAGATTCGAACCCGGGGTCGCGGTTCTAAAGTCAATGTCACTGATCACAGAGCCACGACGACCAGTAAATAGCATTAACTTTAGATGTGATTAATGTGACAAGTCAATTAAGGTTTATACTTCCTCGTAATGGCGCGATATGACAACGAACAGCTGATAAAAGCTGATAATATTGCAACCTTTTTATGGCACTATTAAAAGGGCTTTGTATAAGCCATTTACTGTCAGTTAACAGGCACATACATGTATAGATAACGCTATAAGAAACCCTACAAAAACGTTACACGATGGTTACTGAACCCGTCAGTCGACACATGAAAAGGGTTAACAGGTATTGGATATAAATCAAACTTTGAAAAGTTTTTACTCACCAGAGTTATGAGTACATCCGTGGAGCAGGGCTGATATTTTAGCAGTCTACTGAATCTCAGCGTTCGTTGAGCCATCGTCATGGGACCTACAGGTCGAGACACGTGGATAAGCGGAGATGAGGGCGGACGCGACGGCGGAGCCGACATAGGTTGCACATAGCGACGAACCGTTTCTAAAGGGACAGTTCGAGCGACCAGCGTATCACTACCCACCGAATTAACACTTCCACTAAACATGTTCATCAAATCTCCTATAGAACCACCTCCGCTAGAGCCTCCTCCACATCTTAACTTGTCCAGGTCTGTCAAACTCGAACCACGACGAACGCGGAGCCGCGATCCGCTCACAGTCACGCGGTTCTGGAAAGGCTGGTCGCGCCGGACGTCAGCCTCGCTGATCGCTTGACCTTTTCTTCTCCGGAACATGTTCACAACTTTTCAATTTGACTGTTGTAAAAACACTGAACGTTTTTCACCTGATGCGTTCGAAATTTGCATACAAATGTAGGTGTTCGGTATCATTAGGGCCACGGCCGCCCGCAGGATGCCACTATCGCGTCCTCGCGAGTTTCCGTCGCCATCGCTTGCGCAATGTCTCTACCCTAATCGTATCGTGTTGTATTGGAACTTTTTCTGGAGTTTAGTGCAGGGGTGCGCACGCAACAATGTCTGTTCGCAGACTGAGTGGTGAGTGCGTGGTTTTGTGTGCGAATGGCTGGAGCAATGAGCTGGACTAATGAGGTGATCGAGTTCAAAGCGAAGCGGCTCTGCAGGCGGTCGCCACTTAGCTAATACTGTTACAATACACCGCCTCACAAAAACCGATCGCTATTCTTCTAAAGCAGTAGAACTGACGTGGAAATTTACGAAGCATAATTGAATCGAGGTAATGTACAAGAAAAAGGTTTTTATGTTTTTCCTTGATTGCTAGAGGCGACATTATCGGTTGGTTAACGAAAATTGTTAATATGAAGTTCATTGTAATAGCTAACGAAATAAAACCAGACATGGAACAATTATAGGAAATCTTTTAAATAAATTAGGAGATTAAATGTTCGTTGTGAGTGCTTAACGCAAAAAGGTCTGAAATCGAATGTTTTCTAATTATGTAATATAATCTAAAATTTGATTACTATTTTGAGTCGCCAAATGTATATTATAATGGATGCTAATTAGATTTACATTTTCTGAAAATTGAATCGGGCTTTAGTCTATTTTGTATTAAGCTTGATATAACTCCCATGATAATAGTTCCTCAATTTTAGCAAGAAGTACGTGATGAATCAGGTTAGGTTCAAGATTTTTAGTATTCGTTAAAACTTGGCTCAATTTACAATTTTCTTAGTTCACATACATAGGAAGCATAATCACCCCATCAATTCCCTTCTTTCAAAGAGAACTAGCCATGTAGCAAGGCAGGCGGGTACTCGAAAGTACTCTACCACCATGCTGGGAATTTTTTGATAATGGTGTTACCTTCACTGGAAGCTCAAGCCATTGGTGGGTAATGAACCAGCGCCCGATAGTTTGACAGCCGACGCACCCATCACTGAGCTATCATTGCTTCAAAAAAGTAATGCAAGAAAATATATATCTTGACGTAATATAACGTTTCATACCTAACTATGTAGAAATATCCTTTTAGTTCTCGAAATTACATCAGCGACCCAAAAGACTTTCAATCTTAAGTTGAAGACGTAGAGACGATATTATTTTGTCCTTGACGGAGATTCAAAAGGTTGTATTTATTGTAGGTATAGCAATGTTGGATATGAGGTTAATTAAGAAGACATAAAGCTAATGAAGTGTTATTTTACGAGTGAAATATATTAAGGTGTGTTCAATCAATCAAGACGTTAAGGGATTCCTACATGTGCGATTATTTATGGGATTGTAGTAATTAAATTAATTGACTGGCCGGTTGGCGCTCTGCCTTCTGAGCCGCTGGTCACGAGTTAGATTCCTGGACGGGTCAAACATTTGTGTGCATGAACATGTCTGTTTGACCTGTGTCTGGTGTGTATATGTATTTAAGTATATATATAAATATGTATATAAGTATATATCAGTCATCAGGTTACCATAGTACAGGCTCTGCCTAGTACCTGAAGACCTTGTGTAAATGTTTAAAAAAAAGAAAAGAAAAAAATTGATGAAATAATTAACTAAATCGGTAATCAAGATCAAATTTAAGATTTTCAGGTGGTTCAATTGATAAAAAGTTTATGAATACTGTTTAGATCTAGCCTTTGACCACCATCTCACTTGATGGTCAGTGACGATGTGATATGTTGTCACGCTAGATCTTTCAAACTTAAGGGTTGTAGCTAACCAGGCGGGTACTCGACAGTACGCTACCACCATGCTGGGAATTTGATAACGACATCACCTTTACCGGAAGTTTGGTGGGAATAGAATCAGCGTCCATCAGTTCGACAGCCGACGCTCCTACTGCTGAGCTATCATCGCTTCAAGTGACAAATTCATAAATTAACTAAGTAACACACTTATTTTATTTTGCATAGTTTTATGCCACACGTATTTTATATTTGCAGTTAGTTTTTTTAATCTACACTAAACCATACGAGGCGCGTCACGGCAGACAAATATTTTCTAAGAGTTTTATGGTTAAAAGCATTAACAACATGCTAGACGAAACTTACGTTCAAATTATTTGAACAATATAATTCGGCTGCTAGTGGGACTTGAACCCATGACTACAGAATACCGTCCTGTCGCTTTGTCCATCTAAGAAACCGAACTTCTACGAAAATAGTTATTAACAAGTACTAATGCAGTACTACAATTATTACTACTCTGAGTAGCATAACCACTGTTATGGGCAAACGTAAAGTTTAAGATTTTTTAAGTTAAGATGATTTTTCTTTATCCTCATCGCATCAAAACTCTTCGATGTAAAATATAAATAGTAGAAGTAAATAAGGACAAGTATTATCATTAATTTTTAATTGAGTAATAAGTTTCTAATTTGAATTAAACCACCTCAAACTACTTCTCCCTGGCTAAAACTTATAAGCGGAAACTGTGTTTATGTTTACAAAGGATTATCGGAAACCTTTTGGTCGGTAAACTTCAAGCTACCGATAGTGTATAATTACCCTACACTGCTGTTGTTGTAGGTTGTTGAGAAACACGTGCTCAAATGTGTGGTTGACGGTTGAAACAATCTGAGTTGCATAATCATAATATCGCTGATTATATTTCAGTTGAACTGAAGCGTTGAAGTGGATTTCACTAATGCGATCAGCTGGCCTACACAATGAGCATTCTAGGTCTAGCGTGATAACATCTTCGACCACATTGTCACTGACCATCAAGTGAGATAGTGGTCAAACGCTAGATCTATACAGTATAAAAAAAGATGCATCGCTTCATAGCGAATCTCTTTCTCTAACCGTTGAATCTTCGTTCTCGTTGTTCATATTAAAAAAAAGTGATACGATTAATGAAAGGTGAGATTAGGAACATTATTCACAATGTGACTGACTAATAGATACACTGTCCTGTGACTAACGCAAAATAAATGCAAAAATTTGTTTTACAATTAATTACAACAAAAAGGTTTTATCGGTGGCTTTTACAGAAAATAAGTCAGTTGCGAGCCGATTGAAAATGTATTGAATGTGCCGCTAAATATAAGGCGACGTCGTAAACCTTAGCTTGTTTTTCTGCCTACACAAAATAACATAATTACAAGCTTTAGAGAGAAAACATAAAAATTGTCAATGACATTTCAAAGTGATATATCATAAGAACAACAAGAACGAATTCAACGGTTAGAGAAAGAGATTTGCTACGAAGCAATGCTCTTGTCTAGGCCCGCTGTTACACATCGAATGTTGTTGGCCTAGAGGCAACCCCATCTTGATCTGCACAGCACTGTTGGCTTAATATTTTGATATAAATACCGCGGTTTCTGAAACATTTTCTCCCTTGCCTTGGATCTTTAGTGTGTTCTAAATTGCTCCATAAACGCTCTTGCTACCTTGCTATTTCACTTTGAGTCAATAAAAACTTAAGTGCCGGAACGATTTCCTTTTCTCTAATGTAAATCACTAATAAGACTGATAAATGCCATTGTGTTCATGACCATTTTTTTACTGACTTCAAAAAAAGGAGGAGGTTCTCAATTGGTTTATTACACATTTAAAACATATTTTAAATATAGAATCACGTTTGATAGACACAAAGGAATATAATTCGCGTACTATATTATTAATTTCTGAACGATATATTTCTTTAGTTTTACTGGAAGATTGTCATTATCGTCACTCAGATGAGAAGCAAACCCGAGAAGGTCAAAACTCGACATGGTAACAGCATTCTCGCGTTTGCGCAGCGGGATACAATGTTTATTTTACCCTCTAGGAATCTCGCCACTACAATATATGCGCTACGTAAAAATGGCAATAAAGGAATCTATTAAGTTGGGTTATTTGCAAGAGATGGCAGCGCTATTCAATAGTTCCAATGTGTTAGAAACCAACATTTTAATAATTAACATTTATTATTTCGGTGAGCAGTCCCATGGTACACCTTATATTCAGAGCTTTCACGATATTGATTTGCGCTTGGTATCTTAGAGACTTAATATGTACTGTTTTATTTGAATGTTAAAAAGGGTTAAGTAAGTTATTAAGGTAAGTTTATTAAAGGTTAATATAGTATGAAGTTTTATCATCTATCATCATAACATCTACCATCTTAATACTTTTAATGAATTATAGCTTTGGTTTTAACTTTGCATCCCATTGATTATTAAGTTACATATATGATAATTAAGGGCCTTAACTGACGCTTGCGGGTGTTTACAGGCAGAGAGAGTGGGACAACTCGTGATGCGCGAAGATTAAAAATATTACAAATATGTAGTTTACAAATAACTAGACTTATTGAAGCGCTGTAGTAAAATGAGTGTTCCCCAGATTATAATGGCGATTTATTTATATGTCCAGACGTATCAATACTCTGTATATGGGTCCATGAAATCGCTGTCGATAATGTGTAATCATAAATGAAATAGCACCCTGTAGCGCCAGACATTGTAAGCTTTTGTTATCTATGTTCTAGTCACAGCAAGCATTCTAGACACAATGTACTATGATACGGATATGTACGTTCGTACACATAAAGTATATAAGTGTTTATTACACAAAGTATGTGTAGACACTGACAAAGTATGAGTGTAGCTAATAGAGTATTAATTACTAACTGAAATTAATTTTTACAAAATATAGTTTTAATTTCTTGATACCTTCATTTTAAGTTAGTTAAGTTCTAGTTATTTACTTATCGTAGTGTTTATTGTATTATGTTGTTTTTACTATGTTGTCTTTATATATTTATTAAGTTATGTCTTGATGGTCGTTGTATATTATATTTGCTAGTGATCACAGGAAGTAGCTTATGCGCCGTAACACAGGTGACCTTAGAACGACAGCTAAAAGTATTTTATGTTGTACTTAAATAAATATATTTGATATTTCAATTACTAATTTAAATCAAATTTTTTCGTGAACACACTTTTTGGTCCGTTGATGTTTTTGAACTACACTTTATTTTAAATAGATAGATAAATGAAGTTAAGTGATATAACTTTTAACTTATATTTTGGGTGATATATGATGTTATAAGTTAGTAATGTCCTGCCAAAATCTGTCTTTACCGATGTAAAGTTATGTTTTTTATATTTATAAAAAAACATAATTATGTCATCAAACATATACATTATTCTAAAAGACCTACAAAGCATAAAAAAACGTTTTGTAAGATTGTGTCCAAGATTGAACTGTTGGCTCCAAACGTGTTCAAGTCCTAGATTCTTAAGTTTGAATATGTCAAGTTCAGCATAGGACGGCCGCCGACCAGGTGGACAGACGACCTGACTAAGATCGCAGGCAAGGGCTGGATGCGGGCCGTTTCCAACAGGTCCTTGTGGAAATCAATGGGGGAGGCCTATGTCCAGCAGTGGACGTCCTATGGCTGAGATGATGATGATGATGTCAAGTAACTGAATGATTAATCTGATTTAATGAGCCTGATAATTCGTGGACCATTATTACTACCTACTAACTTTCACGTATTTTTTTACTATAGCATAAAAAAAGCTGAAATTGACTTCAAAGTAATCTTAGGTAAAAAACTACGAATCAATTAGAACTAAACTTATATAAACATAATATAATATGGTGTATGTCGTTTATTTTTATTTAAACACCTTCACCTACGTTAATTTTGTGTTATACAGAATCACGAAATTAAAGAAAAATCTTTGTAAAATCTGTAGCATACATTTGTTGTCATATTACATACCTAAAAAAATTATATGAATCCTCAATCATGAATAGTATGAATCATCGTGTACGTATAAAACACTGTTAACTTTGTAAACTAAAAAACATTTAATTTGGTTTTGCAACTATAAATTGGGACAGTGTAATAACAATTCTTGAAGAAGTCATTCACCGCTGATAACTCGAGTCACACTTTACTTGAGTTTAACCTTATTTTCATTGCATATAAATTGTTTAATTAATTTATTGATAGCACTCACCCGTTTCCATAATGTAGGCATTAATTCTCCATAGTAATTCAAAAGTAAGTAAAAACACACATAAAACAATAAATGTAAGTTAAATAAAAGTATAAGAAGTGACGATGAATTCAGAATTAAATATCACATTTTCATAGTGTTTTTATTTTTATTTTATAATCTCTTATGTCAGATTAATTTAACTATTCTTCATCTTCTTAAATTTTATTATCTTTTCTGAACGTATCACAACTGTCAGCCCACAGTATGGAATACAAATTGTGTCAAACCGTTTCGTTTTATATGAAAATAAAAATTTTAAGAAAAGACAATAAAAGAAAAACTAAAGCATCGTAAAACACATATTATGTATTTGTAAAAAACACTTTTAATTCATAAAATAAAACCTATCGATATGTTTTCCATTGTAAAAAATAAACATTGAAATTGTGTAAAATAAAATGTATCATAGACTAAATTATCTGAATTCATCGCCTGAATAGAAAAAAGACTCACGTTCAGCTGAATCACGATCTTGTTGTACGCCCGATGCCACCTCTGCGTCGGTGTCAACTTGGGCTGGTCCTGGAACTCTTCTCTGCTTTCTTTCGCCCTCTCTTTCTCCTGAAATACTTCTTCCTGATATTGCTCATCGTTTTGTTCAAACTGTTCATCATTTTCTTCTTCTTCTCTATAACTTTCGTCTGGGTACGTATCGTCTCTAAACTCTTCGTTATCATCATAAGGCTCTTGAACTGGTTCTTCAGGAACCTCGTGGTAAGTTGTGCGGTCTTCCTTAAATGTGACTTTTGACTTTTCTGCTAATATATCTGCGAAATGAAAACATTTACCAACATTCTGCAATACACAATTATTTGAAACTGCAGACTTGCTTTAATATGCATTATTGCAAAATCCCGTATCACACAGGAAGGTAGTTAAAAATCATAAGCTCTCATTGTATTACTATAATTTTTGTTCTTGATGCTGCTGACCGTAAAAGAAAGATAAGAATTAGAAGTCTTCAGCTGTAAGTAAGTAAATGTGGTGAGTGAACGTCGACTTGATGATAGCTCAGCGGTGGGAGCGTCGGCTGTCAAACTAACACACACTAGTTTGATCCCATCAACAGCTTGAGCTTCCGGTGAAGCTAACACCGTTATCAACTTCCTAACATGGTGGTATGGTACTTTCGAGTACCCGCCTGGCTAGCTACTACCCTCAAGGTTGAAAAACTGTCACCAAACACATAGTGAGTCCAGGCAGCAATCCTTGAGAGCCAGTGAGCACTCTAGTTCTAGCGTGATCCTCGACTACATCGTCACTGACCATCAAGTAAGATAGTCGGTCGTCAAACGCTAGATCTATAGAGTATAAAAGACAATATAAAAAAAAAGGACAGCCTAACTCCCTGCGACCGAACCGATTCTTACTTTAGCTCATATACTGAATATAATCAAAAGTATCCAGAATTAAAGTCTACAGCATAGAGGTAGGGTGCTTTTCAGTACCCACCTTAGTATATACTACCCTCAATTTAAACACAAAACCGGTCACTATTACCTTTACATGTTCAGGCAGATTAAACGCTACTACTAGCAAATAGTTTAAAAGCATAGCGGTTTATAATTATTTATAAAGAAAGTAACCAGTCAGTAGAAGAATAACATTTTGGTTGAATAAGATCAAATATTCAATACTGCGAAGATACATTTTTTTCGCGTAAAATATCGTTTTAGATGACGCAGCCAATTTAAACAAACATTATACCGGGTGCAAATAGTCAAATTGATAACTAAAATCATTGTAGAATTGTTACAATAAGCAAAAATGGGGATCCATTAATGAAAAGTTAAGAATACGAAATTGAAAGAATATTACAATTATAATAAAAACTATACACTTACACTGTGTAAAATTATTCTAATTAGATTCCAACAAATCATTTACGGTTTTTTTACAATCTAGGAACAATAATTACCATCTTATGTGTAAAAAGTAACTATTACGAGATCCTGAATGAAATGTGTCAAAATCGCATTCTGAAATTACCATTTTTTACATTAAAAATAACAAAGACTATAAGTTCGAAAGAAAAGAATGTTATATTTCAAGTTTATATATATGAAACATTTCATTTCGGTGTAGTTCATATTAAAAACAATTTATTGGTACCTAACTGCTACGGTAACCATCTAACACTATAGTTTTGACGCAAAAAAGGATCCTTTAAAGATAAATATAATACATTTATTTACATAAAATGGTAATTTTGGTCTAAAAATAATGATGATCTTTTAACTCGTTGCCTTTAGAAAGTAAAAAAGCAAAATTATGAATTCATAAGTTAGGCACGTAAATGAAGTACAAAAGATGAATTACCTTCTTGTGTTGCGGGAACAGAATGTTTATCTTCATGATGAAATGAACTTTGTGATGTTCGACGATCAATTACAGAAGGCGTCACACTTATATGGCTATGATAGCTATCCACTGACGGTTTCCTTGTTGACCCCGTTCGCGTTGGCGAAGTCTTTTGTACACTAGGGCTAGATAATTCTGATAAACGCCTTTCTTTCTCTACAGATGTTTCTTCGTTAATGGTTTCAGGATACTCATCATCCCGATACCTGTTCAAAGATGCCCTGTCTTGAGATTGTTCGTAATCAGTCTTATGATACTCGTCCTCGTAGGCACTTTCGTCCAAACTTCCTTGCATGTCCTCCGGTGCGTCGGGTAACGTTCGAGTACGACGAACCGGAGGCCTTTGTATTGACTCTTGTCTTCTTAATGAAGGAGTGCGTGGTAGCATTACTGGGGCTGATGTTACGGCTGTCACTGGTACTGGAGGTGCCACTTCTGGGACGGATGCTGTGGCGGAAACTGTTGTTGTACTGGAGAAAGGTGTAACAGGTGCTATAGATGAAGAAAATTGATTTACTGGCGCGGTTGCACATGTTGATGCAGACGTTTGGCTTGTTGGTGTTGCCACAGCAGCGGCAGCAGCTCCAAATAAACTTCCGAGTTTTTTGGCACCGCCAGCCATAAAAGATCCTAAGCTAGCAGCGCCACTTAAAACTGTTGTTTGTAATTGTTGCGCAGGTGCAGCTTGTTTTGCTTGTTGTTGTTGTTGCAGTTGCTGTTGTTGTTGCAAAAGTTGCTGTTGTTGATGGTACTGTTGCTGTTGTACTTTTAACTGTTGATCTTCCTCATATTGTTGCTGCTGTTTTAGTTGTAGTTCTTGTTGTGATAGTTGTTGTTGCTGTTCTTGTTGCTGATGGTATTGTTGTTCCTGTTGTTGATATAGTGGTTGTTGCTGAAATTGAAACTGTTGTTCTTGCTGCAATCGTTGTTGCACTTTTTGGTCATCTTGATCGTACTGATATTGGTAGTCTTGTTTCTCTTGATATTTCGTATCTTGGTATTGATCTTGTTGATCGTACTGATACGATTGGTCCTCGTATTGCAAATTATATGGTGGATAATTTTTATCATGATAGGTATCTTGTTGCGTTGTAATCGGTATTTGTGGTAAATATGGCGCTATGGTTGATGGAACTGACTTATGAATTAAAGACTCGTCTTGACTCGTCACTGGATATGAAAACTGTGTGGTGGTTTCCGGTTCAGTCCATGGAGTTTTTTGAGCTGAAAATTTTAAGAAAGCACTGAATATATTGAAAGTTAAATCGTCGTATAAACTCTGTAGCAAGCGGCACGCCATTTGCGTGAATCAATGTTTACTGTATTCAATGTCAAATCTGCGAGATATTTATACGTTGCGCCGGATGGTGTTATCATTTATGTAATGAGTGTGTATTAATGTGAACTGATAGCTGATTCTTTTGAAATTTCATGGGCGTATGATGTAGGTGATTTCAAAGGAATTTTAATTTAAATTTTAAAATTTAAAGGAAGTTTTAAGTAAATTTGTTATGATTATAGTGACAATACACAATTTTAGTATCAATTATATTGTATCATATTGTGATAGTTCCTCCAGTGTAGTTTAATATTAATCACATGTATACTCATTATTCTGTGAATCGCCTACAAGATTTGTACCAAACAGTATCCTATAACGTTCCATAGGTTATTTTATTTATTTTTTCAAACGAAAGGCAAAATCATAAGTGTGTAAGAAACGGCCACCTTAATATATTCACCTACACCTATCGCATTATAATAACTTTAGCAATATTTAAAGGCACTACGAGTCAGTGAAGCGGTTGAATAGGTATGACTTATTGTTTTTGTTTGGCATTGTCATTGCTGGGCTACTAGTCAATTCTGTACCTTCCCTCATAATCTTCCGGGTTCGATTCCCGGACAGGTCAAACATTTGTGTGCATGAACATGTTTGTTTGACCTGTGTCTGGGTGTATTATGTATGTAAGTATATATGTCAGTCATCAGGTTACCATAGCACAGGCGCTGCCTAGTTTGGGACCTGAAGACCTTGTGTGAATGTTAATAAATTTAAAAAAAAAAAAATTACATCCATATTTTATATGCCCTCAAAAGAATGAAGGTAATTTAAGTTCGTTTAATTATTCAACCTCCTAGCTGGTCTGTGTAGGTAAAACACACATCGAGGTTCCTAGTATATAATAGATTATGTAAGTACCTACAGATTATTGTATATAGTAGTATTGTCCAGAAGTTGGAATCGTGGTAGCTGTAACACAAGGAATCCTAGTACAGCTACCAACGACCATCCTAGGTGTATCTAGACAACTTACTATTGCTAAACTTTGTAAGCAATACTTAGGATAATATTTATTACTAATTTTTTGTGTAATAAATTATTTGAATATGAAAGTAAATGCTCGATTATTAGAGTATTTTTTACCTGCTGCAGGCGGGGTAGCGTGTGGCGTTTCATCAAAAAAAGGTTGCATTCCATCCTCATCATAACTGCAACAACAAAAATACAATATTGTCTAGATTTGACTTTTACCCACGTATTATGCTCGTAAACTGCATACGTTTCTCGATATTGTTACTGACTTATAAGTATATATAACTGTGTGCAATTAGTGTGAGTTCTTTTAGCTCAGTAGACGCTAGCTAGCATAACCGTGTTACTATGCGTATCACACAGAACATAATTTGTAAGTTTCTACAATTTTAAAAGTAGTAAATTTGATTACAAATAGAAAATATAGCCTACAACTTTAGTGCCCATCATAATAACATAGGGATATTAATACTAACTTTTTAAATTATAGGTGATAATACCGTACCAACAAATATGTTTAGAAAGTAAATATAAGTACCTAAATATGAATATTTAAAGCCAAATAATCCTTTATCTACACGAGGGTTCAGTACACATCTTGTAACCAAAAAAAAATATATATATTTAAAGAATGTTAGCAAGGACAACTTGTGAAATCGATAAGTATTTGTAAGTTAAAGAATAATTAAAGATTATTTCCAGTTTTATATACTTTATAGAACTAGCGTTTTTTTATCCATTTTCAAAAAGATGTGCACGAAAAAATTAAATTGGCTATAGTCTCTAGAGGGTTTTACTACGCTATTGCGAGAACATCAAGTTGACTATGCTGATGCATGATGAGGGTAATTCAAACTGAATGAAGACTGAAGAGAGAGAGGACACAGACTTATTCGATTTTGTAGGCTCTTAATAACACAAAGAAATAAAAGTAAATACTATTGCACCTAGATAGAATTTAATCTTTTTAATTTTTTGTAGACTCGTTGGTAACACAATTTAAAAAAAAGGCTAACCCCTAGATCTAAATATGCTATTTTATCCCCGCTCCGGTACACTACAATGAGGGACTAGACTACAAGAGGGGTGAAAATAAATACGAAGCTATATTACATTTTTTTAAATATAAGAACCTATCGAAATATAGATAAAATAAATATAGAAATTGAATCCCAGCTGATCGTTGTAAAGATGCATGATGGAGGCATATGTGCAGCAGTGGACGTCATTGAACGTGTAACTCATTTAATTACGACGGAATCTTAAGTCTAACGAGTAATTAATTATGATTTGATTTTCTGAATGGAGTAAAATTAATAATGTGTCTATTAACACCTATATTATTTTATAGCACAGTAATTGATGTAACTTAAATTTATGGACGCCGCCATCCGTCAGTGTTTTCCTCTCCATCCAAAGGTTGTCTGGAAGAGATCGCTGACAGCGATAAGACCGCCTGTTGTTACAGTCATTTTAAAATTGTTTTGTTATTTATTACTTTTGTATACTGTGTTCAATAAAGTGTATATCTATCTATCTATTATTATATCTATTCAGGGGAACACACCTTGTTATTATGTTCTTTAGAGATCGATGATGATGATGATAGAAAATAAATATTACTTACCTATTACTATAATTATTATCTTGATACTGTTCAGTGGCAGTGTCCCGATATTCCGGCTGATACCCGTAACTATCGTAACAGTAATTCATATCAGCAACAATCTTTTCAGGTTCTGTGAAATAAAGATAATTACGTCATTAAAAAACTATACCTTTTCTTGAAAAATTGATGAAAAAATCATCGATATAGTCGAAGTCAATCAAATACGCATATGAAACATAACTCACATTCAAATCTTGATTTCAAATAAAAAAAGAAATCGAATTAAGAACCTCCTGCATTTGTGTAGTCAGTTAATAATATTTAATTATGTAATTGAGCAAACATATACTACTGGTAATTTATGCATGAATCGCCGACGTAAAATTTCTACTTCGAGCAATAAAAAATATGAAAGAAAACAGTTGATTATCCCAAATCAAATATGTATTGACATATGGGATGGTCAACTGTTTTCTTTCATTCAGTAGTTAATTAAAAACACAACAAACTAATATAACAAATAATATTCTAAGAGATTTTTATTGTGTATCGCATTAACGCTATGCTAGGCAGAACTTCAGTTCAAATATTTGAAGGAAAAAATTCGGCTGCTAGTGGGACTTGAACCCACGACTACAGAATACCGTCCTGTCGCTTTGTCCAACTAAGCTATAGCAGCCCGTACCACTAGGGCCGAATTACTTCCTTCCTTTATTAACATCTTGCGGGGATGTTTTAGCGCCATCTACCTTTAATTGTATGAACAATTAATTAATAGGACTGATAGACCAACGTTACAGTTGATATCGTATCAAACGAAGGCACCCTACCCTTATTTTAAGAGATTTTTATTGTGTATCGCATTAACGCTATGCTAGGCAGAACTTCAGTTCAAATATTTGAAAGGGAACGAATTTTTTCCTTCAAATATTTGAACTGAAGTTCTGCCTAGCATAGCGTTAATGCGATACACAATAAAAATCTCTTAAAATAAGGGTAGGGTGCCTTCGTTTGATACGATATCAACTGTAACGTTGGTCTATCAGTCCCATTAATTAATTGTTCATACAATTAAAGGTAGATGGCGCTAAAACATCCCCGCAAGATGTTAATAAAGGAAGGAAATAATATTCTGTTTTATACAATAGGTGGTAAGCAAGCAGACGGGGCGCCTAATAGTAAGCGATCATCGTCGTCTCTGAATATCTATAACACTGAGGCTTTACGCTAAGTTATCGATACTTTCAATGCTGTTGAATATTTTTTTGTGTTGTTTTGCAAACACGATAGATTGAATCACACGGTATGACTCCATGAATCCATAATAATATGTGGGTGGACTGTAGTGAAACCGTTACGCTGAAATAAGCTTGTAAATGCGGCACGCGTCCTTAGTACCTATCTAACAGTATTTTAACTCACCGGGTATGTAAGGCACATGGATGCGCGCGGGGGGCGTAGTGAACGACGCGAGAGGTGCTTGAGTAGCAGTTTGCGGGGGGCGAGGTAGTCTTCTACCCCTCCCGCCCCGCAAAGACCCCGTCTCGCTGCCGCCCGGTGGCACAGGTAGCGCCCGCCCTCGCTTTGGCGTGGACGATGGCGTAGCTGAAAGTACAGTTAGTTATTACTTTCAACCGCCTAAATTAAAGTTAATATCTTTATTCAATATAAATTGGCTACATATTATTCACACTACATTATAAATGCAAATCGATATCGATCAAAATTTAAATGAATAATAAATAAAAATAAATGCAAAATAATGAGTTCGCCAGAAGGCTATCTGTTGATGTTCGCGATAACGCTTAGTTTTTTCTGGAAATCCAGAAGAACTGCTGGCGGAAAAATGGTTACCTCAGAGCTGAGCTGAATCATTGGCCATAATGGCAGTATAAAAGAAGAAGAATATCTGTTGAAAATACGAGAGGAGTATTGAAAGTTTGTTTGAAAAAAAGGAGACGCTGGACCAGTTTCAGGCATCCTACATGAACTCGTGTAGTGATAAGAATGAAATAACCATGTATGAGATTATGAAAGCGTTGAAAAGTGTGAAATTAGGGAAGGCTCCAGGGTGTGACAGAGTGTCAGTGGAGATCCTACGGGCTGGTCATAGAACTGTTGCCAGTCAGATTGTAACGGCTTTTGAAAGAAGTGTCTTCAGATTGTTGCAATCGGAAGGCTGTGGTCTTTGCCTACCCTTACGGGAAAGAGGTGTGAATATATGTATGTGTAATAAATGCGAAAGTTTGTGTGTATATGTGTATGAGTGTTTTTATTACCTCTTCTCGCTTTAACGGCTTGATAGATTTGAATGTATGTATATAATAATAAACAAAAAGTATTATATTTTAAGGTATTTTATAACCTAGGTTAAAACATAGGCTATTTTAGTTCTCAAAACTATTTTTTATTTAATCGATACTTCTGTCTTTCAAAGGTTTCGAATACTTAGCCGTCGCAAAATCTTGTAAAAATATTGTTCTTATATTATATTAGGTACAAATTTGTATCTTCTGTTTGGCATTCAGGATATAGTTAACTAGTTAATTATATAAAGAAAAGATTAATTAAAAAAGTGCCTTACCTGGAAGACTAGCTGCCGTCCGTCTCGGCCTAGGTCTATATGGGGCCATCTCATTATAGTCCGAGTACCGAGATGAAAGGGGCATCTGTAAAATAATATAATAACAAAGTTTACGCAAAATAATGTATTTATTTTAAACGTGCAACAAATGATTACGTAAATTATTACAATATGAATAAATTTACCGTTACATAATGTTGTTGCTTTAACATACTAACATTGGCTTCTGTATCCATATAACTACAAAATTGATGATATGTAAATGTGACTCGACTAGTATAACTTTAAAAATATGCATATTATTATAAATATTAAACAATACTATAAATTGAAAATGGACAAAATTACACTATAACATTACCGTTAAAATAAATATTCGTTAATAAATTAAACATTGCTCTTCAACGTGGCGGTGCTGTCAGCATTTTAGCAACTTTGCCCAATGGTTGAAGCTTAAAGGAATATTATGTATTTGTAGATATCTTATTTTTTGTAAATTGTTTGACTTATATTTTTATTTCAATTTTGTAAGTACCCTTAGAACGATAAAATGCTGGTAGCGGGCAATATTCCCAAAATGTTGCCAGCATTTGGTAGTTTTGCTGTAGCACACATGACCTTACTTGCTAGTTGCAGATAACAAAACGGCACCATTTTGGTGATTGTTTCATCCCCATGGCCTATCCGTCATTGGGAAAACCCTTGCCATGTTACAAGAGATGCCATTCCTCGGTTATTTTCCACAAACTAATATAGTTTTAGGCAAGTAAACATGTATGTTTTATTGAGCTGAGCTCGAAAAAATTAAAAGTACTGCATTTAAAAGTACGATGCGATTTTCAATCGCAAAATTAAGTAACTTAAGGTCTACAATTATTAAAGCATAATACACTAGATAGGAGGAGGATGACATTCATTCCCTGAACACTCAATGGTTTCCCCAACTTCGATGTCTTCAAGTTTTAACAGAAGGGGTCCTTTACTGTCCTTTCCTTTAGGGTACAATTTTTGTATCCCAGCCGTGTTTTTTTTATTTATCTTAAGAGAAGTGATTACCAGCTTATCGCATGCGTTATTCCACGTATCAGTAATAAGTTGACAAAGATTTGAATTAACTTAGTCACCTGCACTATTGATAAAATTAAAACGTAGAAAACAAGAGTAAATATGTGGGGGATTAGTCTGATTCTAGCTTAAAATAAAAAAAAAAACATCTACCAACAATTCATCATAAGTTCATCCCAAAACTTATCGCTTGCAAAAGCACTTCCGATTTATCGGAAATTGATATCGTCTACACGTAAACATATACCAAATACTTATACCAAATAATAACCAATTTTAACAAAAGTTCACGAAGGATTTTAGTCTTTATCTATATATGTAGTAAATAGCTTACTTGTTTAGGTGGCACTTGAGGCAGTTGGACGACGGACGAGCGCCGTTTGTTTACGATGTTCTCGTATTCCGTAGGCGTCATTCCATAGCCGTCATCATAGAAGTACTGTCCCGTCTGTCCCCCGCTGTCCCATTGTCTCGTCTCGTCCCCCGTGTATGGTGTTGTGTAAGGAAAACTACTCGAGTCAAAGTACTCTTCATAGCTTTGTTGTTGTGAAATGTGTGGTTGTGAATGGTCCCTGAAAAGTTATAACAGTAATTATATATATATATATATAAATATAAATATATGCATAATTATAGCAATAAAAATCCATTTTAATTCATGCATATACTATTCCTTATTTTCCGAACGTGATGAACAATAGTAAAATACATATATCTTGATAATTATCATAGAACAATGATTGAAATCTCCGTCGACAATCGATTATAATGTATCGTTATCAGCTGTTGAGTATGGTGGTAAGGTAATCCACCTGCCTGGAAACCGAAAATTTTTTTTCAACTTGAGGGCGGTAGCTGTTTTACCATAGCCATACCATGATAGTTCACACAAAAGTAACTATCATCACAATATTGTGCTCATGGTACCGACTTCGACAAGTTATTTCACACTTTTGAGTGTTGAAGTCGGTTGCATTTTTTGTTAAAAATTTTTTTTTCACCCTTTTCAGTGACCTTTGCTACTCACGGGTTCAATTAATTGTCATTGCGTGTTCTGCGATGTCTTCAACCGCGACAATAGTAACATCAAGATGCGCGTAGCACTTTTCAGTTATTGGAGTATAACTCAAAAACCGCTTGTCCGATTTTGATGAAATTTGAATGGGACCACCACGGAAGTATACTATACCTAACATAAAAAATCATCAAAATCGGTTCATAAACGACGAAGTTTTCCGCGAACACATAAAAATCGGTGAACATAAATTTAAAAAAAATACAGTGCAACATATAACCTCCTTTTTTTTGAAGTCGGTTAATTGAAAAATTAGCAACAAACAAACGCGTGCGTCAAGTAAGGACCACGTAATGACCAGGACCACAGTCATGAGCGTAACCTATAATTTTGTAATTTTAATAATTTAGCTCACAGAATATCTTTTGAGATCATTAAAAAACAGCGTAGGGCCATTCATGCTACCTTAAAGTATGCCCAGTTTTATTGGTAAAATGTTATTTTTTTTCAGTTTTAACTGAGTTATTCTTGGAGTTATTTAGGTTGTCTAGCTTATTTATCAGTTAATATACTGTAGTAAAGGCCGATGTTTTTACTAAAATTAAATACTAATTACAATACTACATCTACTACAATAACATTTGAGTAATTCAATAGCTGTTGTCGGCCTATGCCTAACAGCATTGCTACGTTGAATTGCAATCCTGATTCGTTAAACCAAATATGCGCTGCATTTTGGTCTTGAGTCCCATCGATGTAACGTTCCGATAAGTATTGGAAAATCGGATGAATTCCCGGTCCCTACGGGCTCAATGTCTCGGCCACAAACGGTTCAAATATGTAACCACTATATAGGTTAGCATATTTTCGCCTCTTCCATTGCTCCTCCAAATTAGCCCTTGCACCGGCGTATGAAAAAGTATCAATGGATCCAATGGAACATATAATTTGCTCAATTGCCATGCTAATATTGTTTTGGGATATAAGGGATGTTTTTCGAAAATTGCGATGGAACTGCGTGATTTATAGAACGTATGATACTCTTACTATTGTGGTTGTATTATTATTATGTATAGAAATATGTAATACTTACAAATAATATATTATTTTCAATTTGTAATATTCATAAACAGGCTTAGCTTGAAACTTACTCCTTGTCAATACCACGATCGACAATTGTTTCGGCATCTTCAGGAACCCTCCATCAGAGTCTTGAAAGCGGTACGTTCGTAGAAACGTCTCGTCTCGCACTACAACGCTAAGTTTAACGCTAAACCCGGTTTCAAATATTATAAAGTTAAAATGAGTGTTAGTTTTAACCATAATATTTAATTACCTAATTTGCGTGCTAGATGTGTAGGAGTCAAACCCGTAGCCCATATTATCGTCGTACAGCGTTGTCTGTCGTTCCAGACTTGGTCGCCGCTGCTCTTCTAGAATGAAAAACATCATCAAAATTAGTGTAATTCTTTTATTTCCTTATCTGATCTCTTTTTAACTTTCATTCCTATCAAACGTATACAATTTGTGTCACGTTGATAGGCAACGGAAAAAGTAAATGTTTTAAAAAGTAGATTGCTACACGGGCCATGAAAAGGACATATTTAGGCACGAGATGGTTTGGCGCATGAGCCAAATTAATTACGTTAATTATTCAAGTACGCGCTTAGTTTTCAATTCGAATGTGAAGGAACAAAAATATCTCTGACGTTTTCCGAAAAACATGACCGTTTTTTTCAGCGCCCCATCTTACAAAAAATATCGTACAATATTAAAATCTTTCTTTCGATTTTGGAAAGAACTTAGACTTTTGATAATGAAATCATGAGTTAAATCACGGGAGAGAGAGATTTAATCCATATTTGAATCTGATGAATTCTTTTTTTGTATCTGTATACCTACGTAAATCGTATCTGCTTACTTCTAGATTTTGTTGCTCTACCTATATCACCAACAAAATGATAAGAAGTGAGCTGTGAGCGTGTAATGCCTCCGACTGTGTTTGTGAACACTGTCAACTAAGATCATTCAAAACCAAAATAAAATATGGAAATTAAAATCTTGTTTCTATCTTTTCATCAGTTGTTCAATTAATTTAATAAAGATGGCAGATATTGACGCAGTCGATTTTTTTGTTTTTTTCAATAATAATTTTATTTTCAAGCCATATGCTCATGCTACACCCTATTTTTGGAAAATTATTTCTAGGAAGTGGATACAAAATTATGGCATAAAAGGCTGAGACTATCTGAACCCGAAACTAGAAATAACCTGAATTATCAGATTCAGTTGATCTTACCATCTTTGACTTACACAGAAACCTCACAGAACCGTTTTTTGGCCCTACTTGACGGTCAATGATGATGTGGTCGAAGATGTTATTACTCTAGACCTGTAATGCTTTGAGAAACTTTACAAAAACCCCAAAGATTACCTCCAGATTGCCAATCAGTTGCTGTCCGCCATGATATAGCAGATTCCACGCTAGCCTGATGCAATTGCGACCACGTATCTATCCTGTAACAGAAATAACTCTGGCGTTTATTTTTGAGGGAATGTGAACATTACCTTTATTTCATTTCTGAACCATTATATTTTGTTTCATAATTATATGTATTGACTAGCTGCGCCCTGCGGTTTTACCTGCGTAGTGATGAAAAACGGTAACTATGGTGATAATGAAAATAAGCCTATGTGTTAATACGGGTAGCTATCTCAATACCAAATTTCATCGAAATCAGTGTAGAGGTTTGAGCCTGAAGATGTAACAAACATACACACATACACATTTACACACGCTCACACAAACTTTCGCATTTACAATATTAGTAGGATATGCCTAATTCTAAAAAGGAACTTGCATGTATAGTACTTACAAATATTCCTTTCTGCTTCTTTAATCATGATGTTATCTGGTTTATTACTGTTTAGAATTTAATTTTAAATATCTCGATTACGCTACAATAATGCAAACGATATTGCATCGATATTTCAGCTATCGCGAAGGAATTGTATGTAAACTTGACGTATGAATTACCGAATGAATAACCAGAAACACAGTTTCAGAAAATACATTATATCGAAGTGTATCAACGCATCCGAATGGCAGTATTAGATAAAATGTGCTTATGTTGACCACTTTTTTGCTAACAACCAAAAATTGAAACGCGTGTGAAAAACAAACAGATGTATTTGATTGTTACGCAATGTGTTGAAGCAATACACTTCCGGGCTGTTTGGCCGTGGCTGTCTGTTACTGAGCTCAGTAACAGAGAAGACGCCGCGAAGGAGAGTTCTACGCTCTTGTCGCCGCCCGGACCTGAACCACTGAAGATGTGGACTGCAGTGATCGACGAAACGTCTGGAACACAAGTTTCATCTAGACCACGGCCAAACAGCCCGGTAGCAATACATACAACATGCAAAGCCGGCAGTGAAAGCCTTAGAGTTTACAGATGTATTTGAATTCTTTAATTTTTCCTTATATTTTCACTTTCTGAGTTCAAAGAACATCTTGGTAACCTATAATATTACAATATTACAGGACGGTATTCTGTAGTCGTGGGTTCAAGTCCCACTAGCAGCCGAATTTTTTCCTTCAAATATTTGAACATAAGTTCTCAAAAGCTAATTTGAATTATATTTTTGGTACTATAGTCATAATATGCGTAGGTTCAGTTCGCAATACTTTTATTACAAGCAAATATATATCAAAGAGCCTACGCAACATATCAAACGCGAGACGAACTTCCTCCTACACAATTCTAATTTCATTTTAACAAATTGAAAACCACGTATGGAATATGATAACTGTAGGTTGAATGAAGTGGAGACACGTTTTAACAACCATATGTGACCAGACAGTGTCCATGAAACTCAAGAGCAAAATTTTATTTAATTTATTTATTTTTATATGGGACAACATTCACACAAGGTCCCAAACTAGGCAGAGCCTGTACTATGGTAACCTGATGACTGATATATACTTATATATATACTTAAAATTGAAAATACCATAGTGAGAACTGTCGTGCTGTTGATGATCTAAATGTTGGGCTGCTAAAGAGGGATTAAAGAGAACTAAATGCATCTGCTAGAGTTTCTTTTTTTTTTTGCAAGCCACCTTCATGCGGTCTTTTTAGAAGACTCACCAGAGCACCAGAAGTTCATTGTCAAGATCAATAAAATTAGCAATCTGAAATAATTTGCCTTGCATTCACTACAAAAGTCTGCGTATATGTGTCTTTATTGCAAAGTTCTATACCACGTGCGAAAAAGTTTCTATTCATATAATTGTTTTACTATTTTGTAAGTATTGACTAATTATTATTATGAGGATTTGATACTCAAGACAAATCTATTCTAAGTTTTTGAGTATTTTTTTTATAAGATAAACAATGTAAAAATATAATGAATGAAAAAATATGTATAAAACAATAAAAACTTACTTTATATAAATTGTATACATTAGATAACATGTTATAATATTTTATGTTGCGCTTCTAATGTTTTTAATTCTAATATCATGCAACAGTGTACATTAAGGCAAGGGCTGGATGCGGGCCGCATCCAACAGGTCCTTGTGAAATCGATCCTTGAAATCAATGGGGGAGGCATATGTTCAGCTATGGACGTCCTATGGCTAAGATAATGTACATTAAGCTTCCAGTACAATAATACACTTTATCATTACTTCCTCTTATTTTTTTTATTATTATTTTGTTGTGATTTAATGAAATAATATTATTAAAACATTTTTATTGCATATGAAAAGTAATAGCACTATTTACCTATACTAACATTATAAAGAGGAAAGGTTTGATTGTTTGTTTTTTGCATTGGGTAGGCTCTGGACCTACTGAACCGATTTGAAAATTTATTTCACTGTTGAGAAGCTGCACTGTATATCCCCGGGTGATATAGGCTCTATAGTTTTTTATAAAAAAATAGGTATCCTTACAAATTTTATTATTTACCCGTGCGAAGCCGGGCGGTCCGCTAGTTGCTAATAAACTGATTTATTATTTATTATAAATGAAATTGACATAATTATATAATTACCTATTATTCCTTGGCTGGCTATTGTAATAAAGTGGATCGGTGTCGCCGTGAAGATGGTAGTCTTCCCTCTCATACGAATTCTCTCTTGAAACCTCTAGTGATCTCTGTAAACGAAAATGGATATTTTTAATGAACTTTAATGTAAAGATATAAAGCACTTTATTGCCATAGAATATATACAAATATATATATAATTTGTTTAAAAACATGATGCTATAAAATTACATAAAAAATAATTTCTAGACAATAAGGTTACTGCTTAGCCTGTGCAGTGGTCACACTTGCACGCTTATGCTGTGCTGTTTTTCAGCATAACCCCGGCTTGGTGTTAATCGAGAAGAACTAAAAAAAAAACTTCCACGATTTGTATAGAAACGAATATTATCTATAACCAAATCCTTTATATAAATCCTTATAATCCTTTGAAATATGAAAAAGATTCAATTATATATTATATAGGTATATAATGTTTTTCAAGAACACCCATTTTATCTATTTATTTTTTGTGACTTCTCTGATATATTACGATTTTTTAACAATGCTTTATACCGCCATTGAGAATTCAGAAAAAATCAAAAAGTAGTCGATGTTGAAGGGGTGCGTATAATACTTAGAAGAATACTTCGATTATAAACGTGAATAAATCCGGTTCCGGATTTACATAATACATATAACAATGTGTGAAACTCACGAGAATTTGCAATCATATAGTTGTTGTTTTATATTTGTACCTTTGTGGGTTTGGATCTTTGAATATAGAATGACGATACACTACGTTAAACAAAACATTTGAAACGCACTCTAATCCTCTTTTTTAGATTATAAGCTGTGTTATAAGCTTACGTATGACAGAGAGGCGCCTTGAATATATAAGGTGTTATTTACGAAATACATATTCAATGAGATATGACTTTGAATAATTCTACTACACTACTTAATCCAAGATATTCGCCTTGTGTCAAGCGCAAATACATCCTATGCGTACGGATTCGCAGGGAGCATTTAGTGTACATACACCATTAAGCTCTGCTTACCTGTGGTGTGTGAATTTGGTGGGCCGCGTTTCGAAACTGTGATGCACTGCAGTTGGGATGCTGTCCTACCGGGTAGTTGAGATCCGACGTGTAGTCTGAGTCCTCAGAATAGCCCGCTGGAAAAATATATAACCTTATTGAATACCTCATTGAAGTAAATTCGTTGACATGACACGCCCAATAGATCACGCTGCACTAATTACAATACTTGTTGTCATAAACAAAAAGTTTAGAAAAACACCGTCTTCAAGCCGTCTTATAAAGCGACGATAGCTCAGCGGTGGGATCGTTGGCTGTCAAACTGACGGATGCTGGTTCAATCCCCACTAACGGCTTGAGCTTCCGGTGAAAATTATCAAACTCTCAGCATCGTTGTAGGGTACTTGACCCGCCAAGCTATTCTACGATCCTCAAGTTGGAAAAAATCTCACCACACACATGGTGTTTCCAGGCAGCAATCTTTGAGAGCCAGTAAGCGTTCTAGTTCTAGCGTGATAGCATCTTCGACCACATCGTCACCGATCATCACGTGAGATAGTAGTCAAGCGCTAGATCTTCACATTATAAAAGAAACATCTCCAACCGTTATCTCTTAAAATTTATACTGGAATATAATTAGCAAAACGAGGCTGTTAGAAAACACTATAAATTTGCATATTATCGTGTATCATAATATACGTGTAGATAAGTTAACCAAGTGATAACTAATGTAAGTTGCGCTTCGTAATGTATTATTCGATGTTTAACGCTTTAACCACAATATACTTACAATGAGCAATGTACTGCATCTGTCTGCGCGCCTGCTCAGCTCGCTCGGCGTCGGCCAATGTGCCATTGAGCAGGTCCAACTTGCGCTGGAGATCAGCACCACCTGTTCCTTCTGCATCTGCAATTAAACCAAAGAGAACGTTGATATTCAGAGTAAATATATTTTTCTTCTGCATATATTTTTCTTTTTTTTTTCGTATCGTAACATGATAAGATCAGCCTTTTGTTTCAATCCCACAGCTGCGATATTCTTACCACTTAAACAAAACATATTGCTTTTGTAATACGATGATTTGTAGTTTTGAATTCCGCCCGTGATTTATACGTCCACATGTGACGAGGGTAGCTATAGAAATGGCAGGACACGCTTGTTGCTCAGAATTCGGACATTCAGTACTATGTAGGCGTTGTATAAGCCCACTCTTTAGCTATTTTTGAACAACCGATGACGATATACACAATTTATCGATTGACATCTTGACATGTCATGTCATCTAATCTCTGTTTTTTGAAAAATAAATTCAAAATAAAAGGTAACCGTGGTAATCAAATAGTACATAACTCAAACAGAAAGGGTTGATCTAAAAAAAAGCACACATATGTATACCTATTTTGACAAAGGCATACGTCAAGAACGTGTTTTTGAAAAATGGCTTCCTAAAGAGATGATTACAACGGGTAAATCACAGGTAGCTCTATATATATATATGACTATATGATTATATATATACTAATATATATATAAGTTTCTCTAATGGTGCCCAGTTTTGTTCCGTTAAAGTTTCTCTAATATAAATATATGTCAGGACATACCTACGCAAAAATCAGTAAAAAAAACTAATATTTGCGTATGCCCCTTAAGTTTGAGATTCTCGCTTTTTATAACCACTTTCCAAAAAAGAATGGGTATTTCAGTTGAGATGTATATTCGCGTCATTTATGAATCGATTTAAAAGCATTTTTTCATTCAAGAAGGAATAAATACAGATTAATCCTTCACAAATTTTATGAAAACAGTTAAGTATTTCTCGAATAAATGAATTACTTCATTTGATGCTAAGCTCAAAATTCGCTTGACCAAAAGGCCAATACTTTTTTTCACACTTCCGTTCAAGCACAAGGCAGGTCCGTTATAAAGGGGAAAACATTGAATATATCAAGATAAGTAGTAAAAACAACAATCTTCTATTTATATTCAAACCACAGTGCGAGTGACACCGCGGGGCGCTGGTAGTGTATAAATTTTTTTTTAAATGTTCTACGGATAGATACTGAAAGCTGATTTGTATAGTTTTTAAAATACGTTACTATATATTTATTGTTCAATTGATGACGAATCTAAAGTGAGTGCATTTAAATCTGTTAACCAATTATATCTGCAGTCTGAGTACACCAGGTTAATCACATTATCCTCAAACTCCACTGAGGCTGATGTTGCATTGCTATATCAAATATATTTGAATATTTCAAAGTATTACAACCTCTAAATGTCCTAAGAATTCTGAAAATGAGAGGATAAGCTTAAGCGTCATTGAACGTAATCTCTGATTTGGGCAAATATTATTTACAAATAAAAGGTCCTAAAGTCCAAAACACATATTGTGACAAAAAACTAGAGATAAATAGTTTAATTTCTCATCACCTGTATTGTATTTTTTGTTTTTTGCTACAATAAAGTTATGTCTACGTCTATATTTTGAGTATTCATTTACTTACTAAGTCATGGTCACGATTTTTATATGACTTAACTGTTCCAGTATATCATCAAGGTACTTGTTTTCATATTTTTGAGTTTCGTTCATTTATTTATCCATTTATTTATTCATTATACAGTTTCACAGCTGAGTTGCATTCTTAAGTAGCTAATTAATTGTTACACCGCATATAAGCCAAATTGAAACCATATTATGTTGTGTGTATGTGTGATGTAGGCAGTCATCTTGTCGGATAATAGGTACATGAACTAATAAATTATAAATGAAGCAGTATCTCATTATATTCTTAACTTCGTAACTTTTACCTCATCTGTACACCTTGCAAAGCTACGAGCCAACATATTCGCTCTTACTGATAGCGCCCTTCTCTTTCCAAAGCAGCTTGATCCCCGAGACCAGCAGTGATTATATGCCTTAATTACTTATGAAATGTTATACTCTATCTAGAGGGTTTCTATGCAATGGAACTGGCATATTGCCGAAGTATTGCCGTATTGCCGAATTCTCGAATGTAACTAGTTTATGTGTCCTATTTCAAATACATTTCCACAATTTTATTGTGCCTTGGAGCTATAAATATTTCTTCCCTATTCAGTTTTTTTCTGTATACATATATACAGAAAAAGACTGACATAAAATCTTTTCTTATAGAAATGTTTCCACCAAATCAAACGAAGCGTTTATGCTTTCAAATTCATAATGCGTGTAAGTGTGCAAAGGTGTGTGAATTTCTTTCCAATAGATTCTTTCCAAAGAATCAATAAGTATCTATAAAATAGACGTGATAAATAGACCACAACATGACTAAGCATTACTTTAGATAACTATTTAGATATATATATATATATATCCAATATGACATAGCTAGCTAAAAAATAAGAAAAATTTCGGAATATAATAAAAGTAGTTAGGAATAATAGGTAGGGATTCTCTTGCTCGACTAAACTAAAATTCTGAAAAATAAGATAAGTTCTTACATGTATACGAGAAAGTCCAAATTAGAATGACACTTATTAATAACCACACTACCTGCAATTAGCAATTAAATACAACTCGTCTAATATAACTTTGTATGTAGTTTGCATGTATGAGTCCTAAACTTATTTAAGCAGCAGAAACATACTTTTTGGAATCTCATGCTGTAATGTATAATTTTGTTTTAAATAGATGATATTTATTAATTTTTGTTCAGTGGGTTTAAAGTCTAATCTTAGTGACTGGCAAGCTCCAATCATCGGCCTATCTTGCTCAGTTAATACACTCGCCTTGCGACCCAATTTCTTAAATTAAATTAATTTCCTTAGAGGCTACGATATTATACCACAAAGTATTGTGAGGGTAGTTCTTGAATACTAATTACTTTCGTATCGTATGGCAGTATTTTCAATTTATTTACGTCTATAATACGTTATTGGTAATGAGAGGCGTAAAAGTCTTCGATAAAGATGTACTTTTTCAGTTAGATACAATTTGAGTAAGAGTCTTTTTAGTAAGTTTTTTTTTTTTAATTAACTTCAAAATAATGAGAAGATTCACAATTCGTTTTTTTATGTTTGCTACCAACAACTTTCGACTGGGTGAACCGATTTTGATGAATTTTTTTTTTAAAGCTGGTGCTTCCCGTGTGGACCCATTTTATTCCCGTCCCCAAATCGGTCAAGCGGTTTTTGAGTTACACTCCAATAACTGAAAAGTATTACGTCTATCTGGATGACTTCCTTATTGAGGGTGAATGAGAATTGATCCCGTGAGCAGCAATGGTCACTTCAACAAATTATCACACTTTTGAGTTTTCAAGTTGGTACCATTTTTTTATATATTATTATTATATAGAAATGTATAGTTTTTTTATCACTAAGATCTATCTTATCTGATTTGGTACACTGGTGGTCAGGGACAAAATGCTCGAAGGTGAATCTTGTATCAGTTATTTGGAGTTAACTAGGTGACCCTTTATTTTTGCGGGCGAGTGTATATTAAAAACTTTTCAACTCTCACTCGGTTGAAAGTTTCCTAAGTATTCGACATTACGTAGCTTAGCACGTGCTCTCTAAGAAAAAGTAACTCAGAAGGTCACGTAATCGGGCAGGTCACCCACTTTACTAATATACGTAAATCAAACCCTTTTTTTTTTTTTTTTTTTTTTTTTTTTTTTTTTTTTTTTTTTTTTTTTTTTTTACGTGGGCGAAATGCATTTACGCACTTCCGCCTACCGGGAAGTAGGCGGGGTGTGTCGGGCTCGCTCGAGCATCACCGCTCCCTGGGGGGCCTCATGGCCCCCAACCCTAACTGCACCCACAGCAGCCAGGGTCCACTACCGACTAAAACCCACGGTGTCCATCCTGCCGCTATAACGGAGGGAGCGCGGGGTATTGCATACCGCGCCCCCACCACGGCCGTCCGTTTCCGGACCCCTCCAGGGGGGAGGATGACCCTCCCCCTCGCGACCGTGCCGGGACCAAGAGCACGGCCGCACCACCCCGGGGACCACACAGTGCAAGGAACGCCAGACTTCCCACATCCGACGCTCGTGGTCCCCTGCGATGGGCCAGATGGAGCAGCCCCATCGCCAGCCGCTTCGGCCGCCACCCTCCGACGGCGGCCATATCGGCGCCACAGCAGGAGACGAACTGAATCACTCCCGCCGCAGCGCCTCCTCAGCTGCAGCGCCGTCCCACAGCGCCGCTGCCCCCCTCAGTTGCAGTGCCTTGCAGCACCGCAACCTACCGTCTGATGGACCGCTCCTCGTCGGCTTGGCGAGCAAAGCCTATCGGGAGCAGTCCCGGCCAAAATACTATAAACATACATAAATAAATGGATATAAACAAACTTACATAGATATGAGACACGCGAGTCGCCGGACGATGTCTAGTTACGTCTAATTCAGAGGAATTAGACCAAGAACAGGCAGCACCGCGAGAAGGTAATCGCCAGACTTGCCTTGAGGATCATCACGACCTGCGCTTCCCCCAAGACCGTAACCTCCCTACCCATCACGGGATGAGTAAAGAAGGCCTGGACTTATCCAAAACAAGCAACGTAAACGCTGCAAGCATAGGCATAGCAACTATTTAATGGATAAACCCAGACCCGCCCACGTAAATCAAACCCTAGTTTAAGCTAAACATCTTAACTCAATTTAGTTAAGCAAACCTATTGAGCACACATCCTTCTCATTAAAACAAACATATACACAGCTAAATGCAGCAGTTGAGGAAACAGAGGCATCTTATGCAAATTTCTAAAAAAACTCATAGCTAAAATGAATGGTGACTTCGTAAAAGCCATAAATCTCATAACAGCCGTAACAATTTATTTTCATAGCAGTTTTTGCAAGAGGTCGAAATTTGAATATCAGAAGTCCCATAACTCGCCAGTAATCATAGCGGAGTGGCGTGAGCGTAACCTCACTTAAATTACAAAAATGATTTACGCTTCAGCCGATGTAATTATGACTCTGGACACACCAACACGACCATCAAGACATAACAAACTCCTACTCAATCAATTCCGTGTTGACTTTTGCTTATTGTAAGTGTTGAGATGAGAATACACGACATAAGTAATCGAAGAAAATTGCGTTGCCTGTATCAGCTGAATAGTCATTATAGTATTATTAGTTATTTTATTTTAGTTGCTCAAACGAAAAGCATAGTCTTAAGTGAGTAACAAACGTAGCCTTAATATACACCTTCACCTATCGCATTAATAACTTTAGCAACATTAAAAGGCACTACGAGTCAGTGAAGCGGTTGCATAGGTATGACTTATTGTTTTTGTTTTGCATTGTCATTGCTGGGCTAGTGGCTAGTCAATTACCTTCTAACATAATGAGACCCATATTTGTTATGCCCGCAAACGAAAGAAGATAAAATATTTAAGTTCATTTAATTATTCAACCTCCAAGCTAGTCTGAGTAAGTAAAACGCACATTGAGGTTTCTAGTTTAAAATATATGTGTGTACAGATTACTATATAGTAGTACCTTATTGTTGTCCAGAGGTTGGAATCGTGAAAGCTATAATAAAGGGAATCCTAGTACAGCTACCAACGACTAGGTCCTAGGTTTATCTATATAACGTACTATTACTACACTTTGTACGCAATACCTAGGATAATATTTTGTAGTTTTCCAAGTTTTATTCGGTTGTCAGTATTTGCCAAAAGAGATCTATTTGAATCATACATGGCTTATCCCGAACAACATCTGTCAAATCTTATTTTTAATAATCCAAGATATTAACAGTGATAACAGATAGTATGTATATGTATGGTAGTATATTATGATAGTAACAGGCAAAAATTATTTTTTTTACAATTCCATGTACCATATTATACCTTAATTATTTGTTATATCACAAATTTACGTGTTATTGAGAATGTAATACCTGCTCCAAACTATCTGATCAAAACATAAAACCGTTTTTATTCATAATTATTCAACTAGAAGTCAATGTTTGGTAAATTCAAAATACAAATTAATTACTTAATATAAACTTATTATTCTACCAATATTATAAATGTCAAAGTTTGGATGGATGGATGGATGTTTGTTACTCAATCATGCCAGAACGGCTGAACGGATCTGAATGAAATACAGCACAGATATAGATTATAGTCTGAAATAGCACATAGGCTACTTTTTATCCCGGTTAAGTGTGTGATTCCCATGGAATTATTGATGTAGCGGGAAAACCGTAATCCATGCGGGTGAGAACGCGGGGTACTACTAGTTAAATATATAAAATATAATTGTCAACATTACATAATAAATAAGGTAAGATCTTATATCATAGCCAGTCACTTCTATTATAGCTAGAGAGCCTTGAGCAACACATACCATGTTTATGACATATTGCCACTATCACACCCATAACGGGCAATATCGTAGTAATCATAAAAGCAAACAATGTATTGTGTACGCACTCGTAGATAGCTCGTAGCAGTTACGGCCGCTACGAGCTACGGCTCGTAGCGGCCGTAACTGCTACGGCGATAACGGACTTTGTTGCAGAGCTGATTTAAATTTATTAGTAGATCCTGGGTTATCGTGATATGCTGGAATGTTGCATCGAAGATGCTCTCGTTTGATCACCAGCATAACAAACTAGACACAGGATCTCAATATTCAACTTTGCGGCTCAAACATAAAAGATATTTTCAAAACAGGTATGTCATATAAAACTGGTCAGTCATCACAAAATGAAGCTATGAAATAGGGAAAAAAGGGGGAGCAAGTGCGAGTCGGACTCGCACATCGAGAGTTCCATATAAACTCATATGTAAATCTAACGAAAATATAAACTAGATTGAGGGGCATACTTAACTTATATTTATAATGATATATCGCGGTTAGATATCAACAGAAAAAAAACATTTTTTTTTAAGATTACAAGCTAACGTTTGACTACTGCCTCACCTGATGTTAAGCGACGACGCGGTCTAAGGTGGAGCACGCAAACTTAGAAGGAACCTATTCACTCGCGACTTGAAGACTCTTGAATTATTAGCCCACTAAACTTGGATGTAACTACAAATTTTCGATTCTCTAATTGCTACATGACATTGCTTCTTGATAAATGTAATTATTTTGATTATAAATATAAATTATTACGATTTAAAATCTGTCACGGCATATAATTTAGTGCCTCCGATATGTAAGAGACTGTAAAAATGAATAAAGGCTGTCAGCCAAGTTGACAACATGAAATATTTACACTCGAGCAGCGATCGTCTGGATGTAATCTCCGGCGTTTCAGAGCCTAAGGCCGCTGTTTATTATTTCTTCAGAACTCAGGACAACAATTTAAAACTGAAAAGGAGAAAAAATGAACTTTGTATTCCCGCAGCGAAATGTTTCATAACTTACGACTCGTACGAGGAGAGTTTTCAGGAATTTTATATGTTACTAGCTTCGCCACGCGGTTTCACGCGCGTGGATTACAGTTTTCCCGCTACCTCAATTATCCCACGGGAACAGGGGAAACTTTACCAGGACAAAAAGTAGCCTATGTCTTTTTCCAAGGTACGTCTATATTTATACTAAACTGGTAGCACCCCGCGGTTTCACCCGCGTGGATTACAGCTTGCCTTATCCTACAACCTACTAATATTATAAATGCAAAAGTTTGTGTATATGTTTATGTTTGTTACTTTTTCACACTCAAACAGCTACACCGATTTCGATAAAATTTGGTATGGAGATAGTTTAAGCCCTGCATAAACACATAGGCTACTTTTATCCCGGAAAAGTATAGTTCCCGTGGAGTAATTGAGGTAGCGGGAAAACCGTAATCCACGCGGGTGAAACCGCGGGGCGCTGCTAGTTAAACAATAGTTATGATTTTCAAGCAATTCTTAAGTATCTACTAACATACTGCGGGAAACATCACAATGTAATAGTTACCTCAAGGGATAAGAAAGCTCTGGAATAAAGCATAATAACTCCTAGACCAGAGTTACTCACGAAGAAACTTGTTTACATAATATTAACTGACCTTTGTTGTGGCTTTTACCCAAGTTTCAGTTTAGTAAAGCCTTTGGAAATCACTTGTTGAATTTTAAACAACTCAACAACTGTACCTAAAGTAACATAATACTTGCCATGTACTTAAAGTTAGCCATTTCTGAACAAATAATACAATGGATTTATAATAAAATGGGAAAATACATTTATTGTAACTTCAGAGTGATCTATATTCACAGTTTATTCTTAATTAAGGGTTTAACAGGTGCCGATGACATTACAGAGGCTCGCGGGTGTTTACAGGCAGAGGGCGGGACAAATCCTATGCGCGTATTGATTTAAGATATTACAAATATATACTTTACAGATGACGTATGGCTCAAGAAAAAATACTTATACACTAATCACGTTTTTAGACTTATATGTCTATCCTTTTAGTGTAAGACACTTTTCAAGCGTATTTGTCGTGGCCGCGAGAATTTTTTATAAAGCAAAATATGGTGGTTTAAAAATACTTTTCCACTGATAAATTAGGAAATGTAATCTTTGTTCAATCATAATACACCTTCATGAACTGTCCGCATACATGGCATTTTTTTATGTTTATTAGACAACAAAATAAGTAGAAAAAAATAAAATTGTCTGATTAAGAAATGGTCAAACCTTAACGAAGCAGATTGAAATACAAGATTCATTTGTAACAAGATGTGAAAATAATTAGGGGAGAACCAAATTAGTCAAATATATGCTCTGCTTAGTCTGTAATACGATCATATATCAACTGATGATGATGAGATCAACTGACCTATAAATACTGAGTGCTACTGGAAACTGAAGTAACAAAGGGAGAAGTAGTTTTAGGATGAAAATTAGTCTCAGTAATATAATTAATTTATTTTGACTTCCTTCTCCTCAGTCGTTCCCTCATTGTTGGGGATCGTGACACCTATGAATTATTTCACTGCTTCTCTCCACCTGTTTCTGTCTTCAGCTGTGTGGAGAGCTACGTTGACCAGCATTTCCAGCTCCTGAGTCACTTGGTCAGATTATCGTTTCGGGCTTCGGCCTCTAGGCCTTTTGCCTTCTATTTTTCCGGTAACGATGTAGTCTTTCCAGATTGTCAGGATGTCTGCGCGCTAAGTGACCGAAGTGTAAAAGTGTATTTTCACTTAGTTTTCTTGCTATTGTGAGATCACGACTTAGATGTGTGTTTATAGGTATTATAGAATTTTTTTATGGTGGTTAGTAGTTGGTAAATCAAAACAAGAATCAGTTCAACACAATTTAGACACTGATTCTATAAATAAACATGTTTCCGCTTCATCTGAGATAGATAAAACTGATACTACTAAAGATCTTAGAATTATTTCAAACACGTCAACTCCTGCCTTCTCTTCGTTTGAGTTTCATGAGTTTTCAGCTTGTTATGTTAGGAAGAGCGTGATGTCTATTGTCCAAGGCTGTTGGCACAGAATAAGTCCAAGTATAATAAACCCAATTATTGACCAAATCCTTCCTGTTTTTATAATATTCCATAGTTAGTGCCGTTTTTCCATGGAAAGATGTCTTTACCAAAAATAAACTTAACATTTGCCATCCTCTAATTAGGATAATTAATTTCCTGAGTATATAACAAAAGTACATCTTCTATCTACAAGTAAACGTATATAATTATAATATTATACTAGCTGCGCTCTACGGTTTCACCCGCGTGGTGATGAAAAAGGATTTGATGTAAATGCATAACAAAGAATGGAACTCACATTCACATTTATAATATTAGTAATGATAATAAAGATATAGAACTGGTTTAACAAAAATCTATTTTGAACAAACTGAAAACTGAAATTTAAAAATCATATTTTTTTAATGAATTTTATTAACTGACTTCAAAAAAAAGGGGTCACTCAAATTGACCGTATATATATATATATCTTTTATGTGTCGTGGATAACTTCATCGTTTATGAAACGATTTTAATAATAATAATAATATAATAAGAACATGGGACAACATTCACACAAGGTCTTCAGATCCCAAACTAGGCAGAGCCTGTACTATGGTAACCTGATGACTGATATATACTTATATACATACTTATATACATATACACACCCAGACACAGGTCAAACAGACATGTTCATAAACACAAATGTTTGACCTGTCCGGGAATCGAACCCGGGACCAGCGGCTCAGAAGGCAGAGCGCTACCAACTGCGCCAACCGGCCAGCCAGTCAGTTAATAATTCTTTGATTTTTATATACTTCCGGGTAGCTCCATTCACATTTCATCAAAATCGGTTAAGCGGTTTTTTAATAACACTCCAATAACTGACGAGTGCAACCTGTATCTAGATGACTTTCTTATTGAAGGTGATGAAATCGGTGAACATACATGACAATTGATCCCGTCAATGAGAAGGATGATAAACAACGCGCACAATATTTTGATAATAGATACGTTTGAACTTCAACAATATATTTCACACTTGTGAGGATTGAAGTCGGTTCCATTTTGAGTAATTTTTTTTATAAAAAAACACAATCATATCCGGGCGAGCCATTATAAAAATTGTTATCATACGCACTAGAAACATAGAATGCATGAAAACAACATGCTTTTTTACGTTTTAACAAGCTAAGCTTACTCATTAGTTTTGAGCTGTTAATCTTGTTACCCTGTTTAGATATACGATTGCTTTCCGAAAGAAAACAGAAAAAAATGAATAAAATTTCCCAAAATAACATCAACTAAAAAAGCTGAAATGCACGTTAAATGTCCGGTATAATATAATACCAAAGCATTCGCAAGCATCCCAGAAAAACGTTTAGAGAATCGTGACCGACGTTAAGCATCACACTAATATTTTAAAGGCAATAGTTTGTCTGTTTGTTACTCTGTCACACTCAAACGGTTAAACTGATTTACATGTAAATAGATGATAGTTTATACCCTGGAATAACCTTTAGGCTATCAAAAAAAAGAAGTTACTCAATTCGACCGAATATATTTTTTTGTGTGTTTTCGGGTAACTTCGTCGTTTATGAACCGATTTTGATGATTCTTTTTTTGTTTGTACATTTTCGAAGTGGTTCCATTTAAATTTCATCTGAATGGGTCAAGCAGTTTTTAAGTTGCACTTCCTGAAAAATGCTACGCATACGAGGATTTAGTTGCGGGTGGAGAAATCGGTGAACATACACAATGTCAATTGATCCCGTGAGTGGCAGAGGTCACCGAAAAGGATGAAAAAAAATTTTTACCAAATAATGGAACCGATTTCAACACCCAAAAATGTGAAATAACTTGTCGAAGTCGGGCGGACGGTTCCATTTGTTGGTAAAAAAAAATGTATCACACTAATATAATATACGCGATAGTTTGTCTGTCGTTTGGATGTTTTTTACTCTACGCTGAAACGGCTTTATTTAATTCACGATAGGCAGGCGTTTAACCATCATCTCACCTGATGTTAAGTGTGATTCGGTCTACGATGAATCACGCCCGCCTAGAAGATACCTGTTCACTCGTGACTTGAAGATCCTTAGATTGTATCCACGTGGAAACACAGACTTAGGCAATGTATTCCACTCGTTAGCTGTACGTACTATGAATATGGAAGCAAAACGCTTCGTGCGGATTGTTTGAAATTTGGAATAAAGATACCCTGGAATTGCACATGGGTTACTTTTTATCCCGGAAACGTATAGTTCTCATGGAATCATTGAGTTAGTGGGAAAACCACGGGGCGCAGCTAGTTGTATATAATCCTCTTGTGCTTATTCGACTATAAAGATAATTTATAGGTCAGTTGAACATTATAAGCGTGTTAGACTTAGCCTTCCTGAGTAATAAGCGGTTGCCCTAATTCTCAGGCAGAACCCTCTGGGACCACGGAAAGCCCTGAGCTGCTGTACGTCAAAGTAATATAAATGATAATAAATATTAGATAAGTTATTCACAGAGGATCTTTACGATATTATTTTCCTAAATTATCTGCTACCATTAAAATATTTTGTGGGAATCATTTATATAAAATATACCATAGGCAATATTGTGATTCCACAAATTAATGCTAATAATAAATTACTTAATGTTTTTTACACAATCAAGTCGGGATTGATTAATTAACAATGTAGTTAACGCCATCTATCCTATTTCAATATCTAACACACTCCGACAGATATATACAGCAGTGTGCAACAAGAAACTAAGTATATAATAGAATATATAATATATATCCATAGAAGCTGCGAGGCGTAGCTAGAACTTCGATAATTACCTTATTATTTACTAGCTGCGCCCTGCGGTTGTACCCGCATGGTGATGATTGATAATGATGATAATGATGAAAAGTAACCTATGTGTCATTCCGGGGTCTAAAGTATCTACATACCAAATTTCGTCGAAATCGGTTTAGTCGTTTGAGCGTCAAGAAGTAACAAACATACACACATATACACAAACTTTCACCTTTATAATATTAGTAGGATTATAATTCTTTCAAAAGGCCACATCGTGGGGACATGTTATTATGCAAAGATAATTCTATCGCCGTACGTGGCAGCCGCGTGGTTCTTGTCATATACGGATTCATAAGAGTTTAACTCAATATACGTGTTTCTTATGTAATCGATTGTCTCGGCTCACTGGCTTTGAACTACTACATAGGTACTTTACCTTACCTTTAATCAACATCTGCGGCAAAATATAGTACACACTGTTTTAAAATTAAAAATAGATTTTTAATTTAAAGAGAGAGCAGACCTATTCACCTGTGACTTGTATTTACGCAGATTAAGCCCAGATTATATTTACGCCGAAACACAGATTTATTATTGATATATTAGCATTTGCCCACTATCTCATCTGATGTTAAGTGAAGTTGTGGTCTATGATGGATCGCGTCTGCCTTGAAGATACATATTCACTCGTGACCTGAAGATCCTCAGATTATATCCATATTTGCATTATGGTAGTGTACTTTTGAATACCCGCCTGACTAGCTATCACCCTCAAGTTTGAAAAACTGTCACCAAACACATAGTATGTTCAGGCAGCAGTCCTTGAGAGCCAGTGAGCATTCTAGGTCTAGCGTGATAACATCTTCGACCACATCGTCACTGACCATCAAGAGATATAGTGGTCAAGCGCTAGATCTATACAATATAAAAAAATATAAAACATAAAAATGTGAAAACCCAGACTTAGTCCAATAATTTCATTCGCTAGCTGTACGCACTATAAATGTGGAATCAAAACGCTTCATGCGGCAGTTTGGAACGTCTACTATTTATAGACGTCGAATTGCAGTCCGCCTGGTCGATCTTTGATAGAATGGGGTTGGAGAAATCAGCTGCACGGGGCACTCGTTGAAATGTAACTGGTAAAATACCAACTATTATTTAATTAAGAGATAATAAAACCAATACAAATTTATATTTTTAACTGACTTCAAAAAAGGAGGTTACTCAATTCGACCGTATTTATGTTTTTTTTATTTTTTTATATGTGTTCGCCGATAACTTCGTCATTTATAAACCGATTTTGATGATTCTTTTTTTGTTAGATGGAATATACTGCCGTGTTGGTCCCATTAAAAAAAATGTCATCAAAACGGATATGCGGTTTTTGAGTTATACTCCAATAACTGAAAAATGCTACGCGTATCTTGATGATATTATTTTCGCGGTTGAAGACGTTACCGACGAGTTACGAGTACCGACTTCAACAAGTTATTTCACACTTTTGAGTGTTGAAGACGGTTGCATTTTTTTTTTAATATTTTTTTTACATTTAAGCTTAAAGCATACACAGCTTATGTATATGTGTATTATAAAAATGTTAAGAATGTTTATCATCGTTGAATAAAAAAAAAAAAAATTGTTCAGAATATTTTGTTACCGAGCAATGAGTACATTTCAGTTAGGGCGTGAGGAAACGAAGTTTAGCCTTTGTGTTTTTTATGTTTATATTATTTATCCAGAATTGACAAAATGTTAGTATTTTTTTTTTTAAAGTTAATATTGGACAACATTCATACAAGGTCTTCAGGTACCAAACTAGGCAGAGCCTGTACTATGGGAACCTGATGACTGATATATATATACTTATATACATATACACACCCAGACACAGGTCAAATAGACATGTTGATACACACACAAATGTTTGACCTGTCCGGGAATCGAACCCGGGACCAGCGGCTCAGAAGGCAGAGTGCTACCAACTGCGCCAACCGGCCAACAATGTTGTACTATAAATAATCTGACACTTTAAATAAACTTGCAACACCGGCGTCGGTGTTCAAAGGTTTGAAATATTCAAAATATAGTTCAATGCTGTTGCTAATGAGCACTCTGGTCTCTCTATGGTCTGAAGTGCCCCTAGGTGGCGCTTATCTGAGCCACCCCATAGGTGATATTACGTATAAGCATTATACGTTCCCGAGCTTGTACAAAATGTGAATTATTTTCATACTAAACTGTTTTATTACTCTTGACCTTATGTTTTTGAACTGGACATGAGTGAACATAGTTGTATTTAATTTGTTATAACTGCAAAATCAATAATGAAATAATTATAACGAAATAATATTTATTAGTAGTTAGACAATACAATTTTTCAGTCGATTTTTTTTCAATTGGAAAAATATAAACAACTAACCTCTTTTTTATTGCTAGTGATCGCACCACTGCTTACAAAGCGTTGTTGGTCCGATCAGCCAAGTTGTGTTTCCTTACGCAACATCATTATGTAGATAGAATGGAAGTTGTCATTGAATGCCAATGGAAAATTTGGGTACATTAGTTCTAGTATACGCTATAGTTACTAGCAATACGTTTACTCTTCTAGACTGGAAGGTCAGAACTCGGCGTTTCATCGTTCTGCATTGCAACCTCGCTTTATCATTTTTGCGATCTCTATAGCACTGCCAGTATGGGACTGCGACTTCACCAACTCAGTTATTACTGCTTGTCCTTTTGCCATATTCCAAAACAATCAATCAATGAAATTATATTTATTGTCTCACAACTACAGTATTGCCACATAAATAAATACACAAAAACACAGAAAAAAACAAAAGGAAACAATACAATAATTGAGGACAAAAGGCGTACACTCAGCATTTGCCGCGCTCACATATAAAGTGTGCGCGGCGCTGGTTTTCAGTGTACTCCGCAGGTCGGGCTGATGGTCGCCGAGATAGTTTGTATGAGCGGGTAATATCAAAATTATTTTACACTCTCAAAACAACTAAATATACAGTTTAACATGAATGAAACGAATACATATAGGGGCGGTGCGTGAGTGTGGGGAGGGGTGCATGAGTGTAAGTGTGTGTGTAAAAAAATCAAATATCAATTAAAATAAAGTAGAAGTTATGACAGCAATACTAATATCCCTTAAATACGCAGTGACAAAAGAAAACATATTATCGTATTGTTTTTCAAAGTTATAGGAAAGAATATATTGCAATTAAAATCTTAAAACAAAGTTATGGGTCCAATCAAAATAAAAATGAAATCTAAAATAGGGCTCCGATTGAATTCAAAACCAACACAAGTGATGGGTGAAGCCTAGAATAACATCAAAGGAAGGTTTTCCCTACGCTCGAGTGAGCATATTAAAAAACATGGACTGGGAACTGGATGGACCGATGACAGATAGAAAGAAAAATATATTTCTATTATTCATATCTTTTTTGAGAGAAAGTGAAGACATATTTAAGCGTATGTAAACTAACGCTTAGGAAACAAAAATAAGAATCTATAATATCAATTCACTAGCTGCTACTGTGGGTTTTTATGGCCTACTTACCATGTATTTTTTTCGATTTTCATTAGATAATTTCAGTAAAACGAAAGGTTTATGTAATAACGAAATATTACTTAAAACATGAAAAAATTTATGCTACCTATCTATTCTTTCTATTCTATTCTTTCACGCTCTAACGGCTGGACTGATTTGGATGAAATTTGGTATGTAGATACTTCAGGTCCCGGAATACAAATACGAAGACGCGGCCTAAGATGGAGTATGCAAGCCTAGAAAGTACCTATTCACCAATGACTTGAAGACATCAGGATTGTACCTATCAGGAAACACATACTCAGGCAACGAGTTTCATTCCTTGTTAATACGCACTAAGAAAGTTGAAAAAAAACGCTTATAACGTATGGTTGGTACTTATTATGATATTCACACATAAAAGTGCACGTTTATATAGTACTAGTCACCTAGTGCTAGATAGTTGACGTTGCTGCATAATCGTAATATTATGAATTATGAATGATACCCGTAAAAGCTTAGAAACCTAGATTCATTAGGTTGGATCATATTGAATGTGAATAATAGTACCAGCATCAGGATGGACTCTTGCCAGTGAGTGCCCTGTCCTGTGCTTACCAATCCACTACTGGAGAACCCTTTTTTAGCCCCGTAAGCTATGCTACGTGCTATCTACGCTACGTGCGTTTACGTGCTATCTGTCTGCCCATTGTCTAATAAAAATAGCTGTGGGTTAAGGTATATACTGACTTTATTTAATTTATTTCTTCATTTCTGATTTAAACTCAAAAGGAAACAATCATCACAAGGAGCAATTCTGACTTTGAATATAATAATATTATATTTTAATAGGGCAAATTCCTTTATTAAAATAAAACACTAATAACTAATTACAATACTGCAACTACTACAATAACATTTGAGCAATCCACTAGCTATTGGTAGCCTATAGATAACTCAAATGTTCTAACCCGCTACCGGCCGGCAGCGTGCCCAGAATGCTAGCAGCATTTTATTTTAAAAGTCATCATAAGTAATCATTTAGTAATGGTGCAGTCCAATTAAAACCATAAGTAGCGAGATTATAATTGTATTCGCTGGGGACTCACGTGGTGGGGAGGGGTTGGAGAGAAAATAAAAGTCAATTTATTGTGCGCTTGAGGCAGCTTCCACAGAGTGAAATTGGAAACAATATTTCTAGTAAGATATTGTACAGAGCTGCATTTCTAATTTAACTAATAAATACAACTCGTTGAGATAAGAAAATGTAAAATGAGATTCAATGTTCAGGAATTTTGCTGATTAACTTCAACAAGATATTTCACACTTTTGAGTGTTGAAGTCGGTTCCATTTTTTGGTATTTTTTTTCACCCTTTTCAGTGAATTTGCTACTCACGAGACGCTCGGGACTCACGCTCCATCCGCAACTATAATATCATCGACGTATGCGTAGCACTTTTCAGTTATTGGAGTGTAACTCAAAAACCGCTTGACTGATTTCAATGGAATTATATTAAGCTCCAGCTTTCAAATAAAATAAAAACGAGCAAAATCGGTTCACCCAGTCGAAAGTTATGCACACAGCAAGCTCCAGCTTTCAAATAAAATAAAAACGAGCAAAATCGGTTCACCCAGTCGAAAGTTATGCAAATAATTTAAAGAGAAACATACGGGTCGAATTGAAAACCTTCTCCTTTTTATGAAGTCGGTTAAAAACTCATTTACATTCTCTCTATATTTTTACGTATCCAAACAACACATGCATAATATTCAACTTTCAACCAATTCGCGCCCATCTGTCTACAATCCCCATTCACCAGCTAGGTGAATGGTGACGCTGTGACCTTGGCTTATCCGTCCACGGCTCGTTGCCGGCCAGACGGCGCCGTAGTTCCTTCTGTTTGTCACGGTAATAATAACCCAGTCCCGACATGGTAACACGGCCTGATAATTCTTGGCAAATGGCAAAGGCCATTTAAGTATGAAATAATAGTTCGACTGTCAAGATCCTTAAGGAATTTCTATTTAGAAAAGCACTTACTAGTAAATACTTTAGATTCTTTTTAAAATTATTGATAGTTTTCGACTTATGTAAACAAACCACGTGCGTATACGATGTAAATAAAAATAGACTTAGTTCCCCAGTAGTTAAGCTGGAATTGGCAACTGTCGCAAACATTAGTTACGAGTTTTAGCTGTTTTAGCGTGTCATGAGCTAGCGATGTCTTTATTTTAATAAAATACTAATGAGGAATTACAATACTACAGCTACATTAAAAACATTTGAGCAATCCACTAGCTATTGTCAGTCTATAGATAACTCAAATGCTCTAACCCACTACCAGTTGGCAGCGTGCCCAGAATGCTAGCAGCATTGCCACGTTGAATTGCAATGCTGATCCATTGAGCCAAATTTGTGCCAGCATTTTGGTCACGCGTCAGATCGATCAAACGATCAAGTTTTTATTTGTGTCTACTAGCTAGTGATATAGCCCGTGGCCGGAAAACTATAGGAAGCGAGTTCAAGTCCTGCCTATAATGGAATTTTTGAAGAAATTTAGCCATCGCTGTTTACTTTAAAAACCATTCTTCATGAAATTTGTAAAATAAATACCGTTCCATTAACTTTTATCTTGTTAGAAAAAAATACAGTCGTCCTTCCTCTGTTATAATATTAATTAAGAAGACCTTTTCTGCCTCTTTTTGATATCTAGGACGCACTAGTTGGCAGTCTTGGACTGTAGACTATATAAAAGTGTGGGCTGGACAGACAGGCGCCGTTGTGGCACACTTGAGTCCTGTGCCAAATGGCAGTTTCCCTTGTAATCCTTGTATCGATTGCGAAGCGTATTTTATGGGGCTGTTATGGGAGGATCCCAATAGCACTTTCAATGACGAGGGGATACGTATACTAGTAATACACGGGCAAAGAATGAAAAGTATAAGTGTAAAAGTTCTCTATGTTTTTTATCTAGGAAGATTATTTATGTAAGTATGCATACATATAAAAATACATATGTATATACACGACTGGCATATATCTTTGTTCAGTAACGTAGACACATTGGTGGATCCAGGATTCTGGTTGAAAAGGCGGGTTTGATTCAGCTGAGAGAAATATTTTTGTCATTACAGCTTACTACTGCCTCTATTTGAGTTAATTGTCTGATTGAATGATTTACGCACAACTGAAATAACTACAAATGAAAAGTTTATTTTTCTGAATAGACTAAGATGGTTTTGGGGAAAGAGGGGCTTTTTATCTCCCCTCCTATGTCCGCCAGTGGAAAGATGAATGAAAGTCATAGCCTAGTAGTTTACCCAGTAGAAGTAGCAGGATTATGTTGAACTGAATGCTGAGGGTAGCACCGATTGATGACAGTGTGAAAACGTTCTAGATAGCCACATCACAGATTGGCAAACACAGCAAGAGACAGCTGGAGAAAAAATATCCCATAAAATAATAATTTATGCAACGCACAGCCATAATTAATTGTTTACAGTTACTACAAAAACATTTGAGCAATCTACTAGCTATTATCAGCTATTTTGAATTAATATGGAACATTATAACGATGTAAAAATGTTACATTACACATGTATCATGTACATTACATATTTGGTTGGTTTTTTTAGGAGTGACCATCTATCTGATAGCAAACTTCGTTGAGATTTCATTCTATACATAATAGAAAACAGCAGTGACAGCGGTTTTATATTTGAGCCTTTTGGGGTTGAAGCGCTTGGACCATGGGGTCTAGGGGCACACCGAATTTATAAAGACCTATCGGTACGACTTAATAAAGCAACACGTTGCCAAAATGCTGACATTTATCATGCTCAAAGATTATGCATTGCTATTGCACGTGGCAATGCTGCCAGCAACTTTGCCTACTGATAGCGATTTAGTAGACTTAAATTATTAATATTTTTATACTAATGTTTTATTTAGTAAATGGGTTATCTATGTTATAAAAAATGCAGAATAACTTTTTCTAAATACAAACAATTCAAGTATTGAAGCTCCTCGCTATATATAGGATGAAATGTACAACATATATTCCATCAAAGTATGTTAATGCTTTGATTAGGCGCCAATGACCCATGCAAACAAGTTGGAATATTATGTAAATGCTTTTTCTGACCTGGTACATTGATCTGGCACCGTTTGAATCAAATTGCCAAATAATATGGGCTTAATAACAATATTATGAGATTTGAAAATATATATTGAGCTGGACAAAACCAAGCCTATGTTTTTATTGAAAGATAATGTTTTAATAATAAATGTAAAGTTAACAAAACAAAACATGTGAATTGAGTTAACCGTGCCATGTGGGGTATCGTATGAAAGGGCTTCATTGGCACAAGCTAAAACAGATTTTTAATCATTTTTCTGATTATTTTCAATTTACGACGAAAAAGGAAAAAATCACTTTTGTTTAGGTAAATATAAAACTATTTTTCATAATATGTACCTACAATTTCTTTTATGATATAAAATAAATATATTTACCTAAATGTTTATTCGGAACCCACGGTTGGCGAGTCCGACTCGTATTTGTCTGGTATTTTTTATAAAATGATTTAGTAGAAAGGAACCATATATATTTCTTATTCAAAAAATATACCAAATATTGTGGTGTGATGTATGTATTAAAATTGAATTAACTGGTATTAATATTTCCCAATAACAATTCGATACCACATTCGCGGTTGGGAATACACAAAAGGAGTTGTAATGTCGAATGATGACTTACCGAAAGGCGGTTCGAATCTGCAGTCAAGGAGCAACGCATGGCCGGTAGGTCCAGTGGTACCAACCACTGCTCCACCTCGCATCATGAGCTGGGCCTCAAGTTCCACCCATCTCCCGCCGCCACCACCACCACATTCCTGCAGGTAGAGACGTAGGTATTGAAATAACAAATAGTCATAATGTTTATATAATGCGCGGTCCACCGCGGCTTCGCACGGGTAAACAATTTCAAAATTGAAAATTATTAGGATCCCTAATTTTAAAGTAAATATTTTACCACCCTATTCTTTTTAATTTTTTGTTTTTTTTTTTTTTTCTTCTACACCAGGTCTTCAGGTTCCAAACTAGGCAGAGCCTGTACTATGGTAACCTGATGACTGATATATATACTTATATACATATACACACCCAGACACAGGTCAAACAGACATGTTCATGCACACAAATGTTTGACTTGTCCGGGAATCGAACCCGGGACTAGCGGCTCAGAAGGCAGAGTGCTACCAACTGCGCCAACCGGCCAGTCAAATATTAATTATGGCCTATGTCACCCAGGAATAGTGTAGCTTCTCAACAGAGAAAAAATATCAAGTCGGTTAAGAAGTTTCAGAGCCTATACAATGCAACCAAACAAACAAACAAATCTTTCCTCTTTATAATATTAGTATAGATATATAGGTTATTTAAGCTACCTTTCATCGTTTTTATTAGGGTATCGGAAGACCATCTATCGCGTGTAATGTGAAGTAATCATAGTTACACACAGACATTTGCAACACTGGAGGTCTGGAAGATGCGTTGCGTGCTTTTAAGGTAGGGATATACATTTTTTTGGAGGTTGCCGAGTCCCATCGATTTCAAAGAACTTCTGATGGTAGCCATGACAACTTAAGAATTTTCTCATACACAGGAGTACCATGCATACATATAATCACAACTGTTTCATATAGATTATGGTATTTATATATTTATATGCGTCAGTTCAGTACATTTATAAATTAGATATATTAGATAGATTTATTCTGGCTGGATTTTTTGATTAATTCTTTATTAATAGGATTATTTATGGAAATTCTTTAGCTAGATCTAATAAAAATCTAACAGCCAATGATAGTACTCTGTTAGGCTGTATTATCATTGCTAACAGCCCAATAGCGAAGAGCCTCAACCAAATCTTAAAAGGGTATCGTTCGTCCTTTACTTGACACGTATTATCCGGAGGTTTCCCACTCTGCAGTCCTAACCTCCGGTAGCTTGAACCCCGTCCCGCTGACGGCGACACTCTAGGTCTAGATTTTTTATAATATCTTTATTAATTATTGTTTTTTATATGTAAATTGTAAAAAGAAAATAGATCTAAGAAATAAAGAAAATAAAAAATAAAATCATAACATGACATCTATTCAGGACGTCTTCAATCTTGTCAGAATAAGTTTACCGAGATCTTCCTATACCTCATTTCCATACACACGCCTTGAGTAAGTATTTGTCGTTCTCCTTTCATACATCCACATCAGCATAACTTTATTTTATTATCATCATCATGTCAGCCATAGGACATCCACTGCTGGATATATGCTTTCCCCATTGATTTATAAGGACCGGATGGAAACAGCCCGCATCCTTTACCTACGATCTTAGTTAGGACGTCTGTCCAGTATATAATTATATACCAGTAGTTATAATCGTTGCTTGCAGAGATAAACAATAGTGAAAAAAATTAAAATATAGACAGGCACGCCATTTGTGATTTTATTTTGTAGTAAGATAATACAACACACATACACACACACACACACACACACACACACACACACACACACACACACACACACACACACACACACACACACACACACCACCACACACACGTTTATTACTTAAGGAAAACAATTTATTCATCCTCTGGGACCTTACTTTAATGAACCAATCGAAGGTAATTCAGAACCTACGACACAAGAATCATTTCTTAGTGTAGATTCCGCACGTCAATATTTAAGTGGAATTTGTATACTTTTTACGATAATAAATTGAATTGAATTGAATTGAACACTTCTGATATGCAAGTTTGGTATGAGACGCTATATCTAGCACCGTTACATCTCAGGACACAAGTTAGGACTCGCAGCTTATTTGGTGGAGCAAAACGACGACAGTACACTAGCCGGTGTAGAGGTTTCATATTTGTGCCGTTTGATGTCGAGGCATTGGGCCCCTGGGGACTAGGTGCTCATCGGAATTTCCGAAACTTATCAGAGTGCCTGGTTGGACGCGACGCGTGATCAAAATGCTTAAATATTTGATTCAACGAAATAGCATTGTAATTCAACGGAGCATTGCTGCTAGAATTCTGGGTGAACTAGTAACAAGTTGGAAAATATGAGCTATATATGCTGGCAACAGCTATGTCGTTGCTCAAACTTTATTGTTGCTTTCGTAATGCAGCTTTGGTTGCTATTGTACCTAGTTTGTAGTTAACCAATTTAAAAAAGAGGTTTCAAGTTCGAATGGATTTTGCTTATATATATACCCTACAAACGAATAATAAGTATTCGTAAATGATTTCTTTTTTTAATTGAATACTGATACTTCTCATGTAGTCCCATTTAATCTTAACATTACAGGTGCTTAAAAGAAAACAAAATCAGCATGCATTCTTTTTATGTCAAAAGAACAGCAAAAACTAAGTAATTATTTTTTATCAATCCTTCACTCAGTGTAAACAAAACAAAATGTCCAAATTTTATCAACTTGTGTCTCCAAAAACGCCTGAAGATTGCCAAATAATTAGTTAACGTTTCAAAAGAAGTAGAAAAGTACCCTACCACCATGCTGAAAATTTGATAACAGTATTAGCTTCACCGGAACCTCTAGCCGTTGGTGGGGATTGAACCAGCATCCGTCAGTCTTACATCCACGGCTGAGCTATCATCATTTTAACTAACTACGGACTATCGTCACAACAACTAAAGGTTTTACACGCTCTGTGTATACAGAGCGTGTAAAACCTTTAACAATTATACAATAAGCAGAGTAACTTATACATCGATATTTTTACATCTTAAATCTATTAAAACTTTGCCAAACCTTCTTTGATTCAACGCAGGTGAAAATTGGGTATCATTTAAAAAAGGTATAAGCGTGCGCTGTACTTCTTTGTCATTACTTTAAGAGTTTTAAAAGAACTCCTTTACTGTATATTTATGATTAAGTATATTTAACTAATAACCATTTTCTTTTGAGCCAGTATGTCATCTGTAAAGTACATGTTTGATCAGTATCCATCAGGATTTGTCGTGTCCTTTCTGCCTGTAAACAACCGCGAGCCTCTGTAATATCAAAGCCACCATAATCAACCCTTTATTGCCCGTCGCCCTAAAGTTTGATACGCCTGGAAGGACATTGAACTAAAGCTTGTTTTTCTATCCTTACTCTAACGATTTGAATTCTGAATTACTACTCTATGTTCTATGTAACTTAGTATGTTTATCGAACGCCGCCGTATTGTTTTTAACACAATACTAGTATCCTACGCTGTGTGTTAAGTTAGGTATAAAGTCAATTGTGTTAAAAACAGGTACCGTCAAATAAGTTTAGCCACCTGACGAGCTACAAGGTCGAATCTATAAATAAAGCTCTTTTAAGCATTCGTGGCGAATTTTTACAAGAGTTTTTACTTTCAATGTTTTGGCGAGTTCAGCGATTCGCACGCGTGTTGATTAATACAGATTTTTGTATTATTAAGAAGACTATCGACATAAAGTATTGTATATAAAAACAATAATTAACAAATCTCCACAAAAAGAAATTAACTAATTTGCAAATCGCACACACAATATTTTAGTTACTTCATCATCTTAGCCATACGCCACGTCCACAGCTGGACATAGGCATCCACCATTGATTTCCACAAAGACTGAATAAAAGTGGCGCTCGCATCTAGCCCTTTCCTCTCCACTTTTCCTCCTTTTTTCACTCCAAGATCTTCCAACTTCCGGCCATCAGTCCTTCGAGCTATGTGCCCAGCCCACTGCCTCTTCAACTTGGTAATCCACCGGGCCATATCGGTGACTTTCTATATTCTACAGATCTCCTCATTTCTGGTTTAATCGTGAAGAAAGCCCGAGCATAGGTCGTTGTGCATATTTGATCCTACTCACAAGGTCTATAGTCAGAGACCACGTTTCAGTTCCGTAAGTCATCACTGGTAGCACACACTGTTTGACCTCGTTTTTAGGCATTGTGGTATTTTAGACGAGATCTTATGTAAAAACCAACTTGTCGCACTAGTGTCATTTATAACTATTTAATAAAATACGTTGCTACTACGTTCTAAGCCGGTACCCCACGTTGCCGTGGGGTACAGGCTTAGAATAGTACCCCCCCATGTCTTCCCGTGGGTGTCGTAAGAGTCGACTAAGGGATCACGTACCAGAAGGATGGGCAGCAGCGCCTTCTGAGGGTCGTATTTTATTTACTGCGCTCGCCAACCCGCACGCCAAGCGTGGCGAGTATTGGCAAACCCCCCCCTATGACAGTACAAAATAAAACCAGGCCCCCAGTCCCCGGCAGCTCCGCTAATGCTGGCTCCGGTAGCGGCCAGTGTAACGGTGGAGCAGGGGGTGCTAAGAATCTCCGGCAGATTCCCGGCTACCACTCCCTGAAAAAACGACCTCTGGCCCTGGTAACACACAATATAAGATCTTTGTTGGCAGACGAGAAGATCGTCGAACTGGAAGAAGAAATGAGTAAGTTACACTGGGATATCTTAGGGTTATGTGAAGTCCGTAGAGAGGGTGAGGACACCATAACTCTCAAATCCGGTAACTTGCTCTACTACCGGGAAGGCGACCAAAAGTCCCAAGGTGGTGTCGGATTTCTCGTTCGCAAGTCCCTCGCTAACAACATCATCACCATCGACAGCGTTTCGAGCAGGGTGGCATACCTAATACTCAGAATATCAAGCAGATATTCGTTGAAGGTCATTCAGGTATATGCACCGACCTCGAAACTCGGAACCGATGAGGAGGTAGAGGCTATGTATGAGGACATTAGTAGGGCCATACATACCTCCAAGACCCATTACAATGTTGTTATGGGGGACTTTAACGCAAAGTTGGGCGAAAGAAGTGATGGAGAGTTGAGAGTGGGGCAATTTGGTTATGGACAACGGAACCCTAGGGGACAGAGGCTGGCCGACTTCATGGAGAAAGAGGGACTCTTTATGATGAACTCTTTCTTTCAGAAGCCGCCTCAAAGGAAATGGACCTGGTTGAGCCCCAACGGTTCCACAAGAAATGAGATCGATTTCATCATGACCACCAAGAAACAAATATGCAATGATGTCTCTGTGATCAACATGGTCAAAACCGGTAGTGATCACCGCATGGTAAGAGGCACATTGAATATTAATGTTAAACTTGAGAGGTCCCGTTTGATGAAATCCACGCTCCGACCTCAAAATGTCCATATCCAAAACCCCGAGAGCTTTCAACTTGAGTTATCCAATCGCTTTGCTTGCCTTGAGAACTTTGCGTCGGTGGACGAGACCAACAACAGGTTTGTAGAAACTGTCCACGAAGTGGGGTCTAAGTTCTTTAAGCCCCGCCGTACAAATAGACCTCAAAAACTCTCCAGCCATACCCTCGACCTCATGGCTGAACGACGCTCGTTGCAACTGCAATCATCCGATGATGCTGCGTCATATAGGCAGCTCAATAGACGAATATGGAAATCCTTGCGACACGACATCCGTACCTTTAGTACAAATCGTATTAAAGATACGATCGAACGGAGAAAAGGCTCCAAAGTGTTTGCAAGAGACAGGTCTATTGGGCAAAGCCAGATGACTAAGCTGAAGAGAGATGATGGCAGTATAGCGTCGACCAAAGCAGAGGTGCTTGGAGAGATCGAGAGGTTCTATGGACATCTATACACTTCGGTCGCTAAACCTGTTGACAGCTTGGCCAAAGACCCAAGAGCCAAGCTGACCCGGCACTATACCGAAGACATCCCGGACATCAGCCTATACGAGATTAGGATGGCTCTGAAGCAGCTTAAAAACAACAAGGCACCGGGTGACGACGGAATCACATCAGAGCTTCTGAAAGCGGGTGGCTCACCGATACTGAAAGTCCTTCAGAAGCTCTTTAATTCCGTTGTCCTCGAAGGGTCAACGCCGGAAGCATGGAACAGAAGCGTAGTGGTGTTGTTCTTTAAGAAGGGTGACAACACATTGCTTAAGAACTACAGACCCATTTCGCTTCTGAGCCATGTTTACAAGCTGTTTTCAAGAGTCATCGCGAATCGTCTCGAACGTAGGCTTGATGACTTCCAGCCTCCCGAACAAGCCGGTTTCCGAAAAGGCTACAGCACCATAGACCACATCCATACGCTGCGGCAAGTTATACAGAAGACCGAAGAGTATAACTTGCCCTTATGTTTAGCGTTTGTGGACTATGAGAAAGCCTTTGATTCGATCGAGACGTGGGCGGTGCTTGAGTCTCTCCAGCGGTGCCGTATTGACCATCGGTATATCGAAGTGCTGAAGTGTTTGTACAATAACGCCACCATGTCGGTCCGAGTACAGGAGCAATTTTCGAGGGCGATTCCATTGCAACGAGGCGTGAGACAGGGAGACGTTATTTCTCCGAAACTGTTCACTGCCGCATTGGAAGACGCCTTCAAGCTCTTGGAATGGCAAGGATTCGGCATCAACATCAACGGCGAGTACATCACTCACCTTCGGTTTGCCGACGATATTGTAGTCATGGCAGAATCCATGGAAGACCTCAGCACGATGCTCGAAGGCCTCAACAGAGTTTCCCTAAGGGTGGGCCTTAAAATGAACATGGACAAGACGAAAATTATGTCAAATGCCCATGTTGCGCCCGCCCCCATATCAATTGGGAATTCGACTCTCAAAGTTGTTGACCATTACATCTACCTAGGACATACAGTCCAATTAGGTAAGTCCAACTTTGAGAAAGAGGCCAATCGTCGAATCCAACTCGGCTGGGCAGCGTTCGGAAAGCTCCGAGACGTCTTCTCGTCCAAAATACCGCAATGCCTGAAAACGAGGGTCTTCGAACAATGTGTGTTACCAGTGATGACTTACGGAACTGAAACGTGGTCTCTGACTATAGGCCTTCTGAACAGGCTCAGAGTCGCACAACGAGCTATGGAGAGGGCTATGCTCGGGGTTTCTCTACGTGATCGAATCAGAAATGAGGAGATCCGTAGAAGAACGAAAGTCACCGACATAGCCCAGCGGATTAGCAAGTTGAAGTGGCAGTGGGCAGGGCATATAGTTCGAAGAACCGATGGCCGTTGGGGCCGAAAGGTTCTCGAATGGAGACCACGGACTGGCAAGCGCAGCATAGGACGGCCACCGACTAGGTGGACAGACGACCTGACTAAGATCGCAGGCAAGGGCTGGATGCGGGCCGCTTCCAACCGGTCCTTGTGGAAATCAATGGGGGAGGCCTTTGTCCAGCAGTGGACGTCCTATGGCTGAGATGATGATGATGATGAATAAAATACGCAAACTGCGTAGCGTCGTTAAGCTTACAGTAGAGGTAAGCTTGCCAACAAATTGTCGGCGCTTCATGAATATTTCACCAGTGATCTGATCAATTACGAATACGTGATGACCGCTTCAGCGACAATTACGTGCAATTTTAACTTGAACAACGTAAATGAAGTAAATTTTTCCAGCGCAGGGTTGCCGCTAAAAAAATTATGAGCCGATTAATTCGAAACAGTACCTACTCAGTGTATGTTAAGCTTACATAACTACAACGATTCTGCATTTACACATATTTGTATATTTGTATTTACATAATTATCTGTTTAGTGATTACTATACCGCTGAAAATAACACACATTACTCAGAAAAAATGTGTAAGAGCTGTGTGTTGAGTCGGACCACTAGACTCAGGCAAATCACTTTTAATAAAATACAAGCTGTTAATTAACAGTACTATATATTTATCAGGTTGGATGTCTAGTTAAAGATATAGCGATATATATGCATGATAATTTTAAAATAAACCTAACACAAGGTTTTACAAAGTATTATTAGAACAATGTTATTCAATTGCTGGTTATTTTAGCTGGGATTATTACACAAGGTCCAATTTGGACAAAGTAGGTATAAAAAAGCACTCGCAGTAAAGAGTATATGATGAGATACTTATATGGAAGGTCGTATGTGGCGTATGTGAGGTCGCGTATGAATTGCTTTGTGGATATTCAAAATTCAAAATTCAAAAATGTCTGTATTTTTCCTAATATAATAGTAAAAATATCTGCCGTATTTTAATTGTAAACAATTAAAATTGAAGGAACGAACTTCACATTTCGAAAGAACTTAGCATTTGAAATTTACTTCCACTCGATTAGTCCATCTGTTCCTGATATCAGAAAATCTTCTATCTAAAATATACCTTAGTACCGTGGACAGTAGTATATCATAAGTACAGGCAACAAGTCGGTAAATAAATAAAAAAGTTTACACTTTTTAAGGTCTACATAGGTACGAAAACTTTGAAACACAACCTATGTATGTTTTCAATTACACTTACGCAAAGAAAGCGTATAAACATTGCCGTTGGCCGGTGGACTTATGATTTACCGAGTCAGTAAGCGCGACTCACATGCTACAAGTTAAGCTGACCTGAATTATGTCAATTATACTAACCTCGTTGTACGCCACGGAGCTGAGAGGTAGGTAGTGGTACCCAAGCGCGCGGTCCCAAATGACTCCCTTGTTCCACACCTCTACTAGCAGACCCAGGTTGATGTCGTTGATCTCACTGAAAAAATAATCATTTCTCAAAAACTTCGTACAAAGAAACGTATATTTAAGCTTGCAACGTCAATTTTTCAACTATATACTACATATATATTTGTGAATCGACGCCCTCTGTATATTTCTAACTTATTATGACAAAACAAGAATCATATGGGTCGAATTGTGAACCTCCTCCTTTTTTTGAAGTCGGCTAAAAATGGATGCATAATCAAGTGAAAAACACTGAGTTTTAACTAACAATCAACCTTTAAACCAAGTTGCATTGGCCATGGTTGCAAAGTTACAATACTTTTTCAAACTATTACTGATATTTTTGTTTTTATTTTACATAACATTTTCCTAGATCATTATGGTGGTTTTTTTCTTCTGTATACCAGATACATCCACATTTGTCCGACTTACTTTTCGTCAACAAAACTTTATGTTATTACGAGTTACTCTTAATAATAAATAACATCAGTATGGTATTGAGCCAGTGCTTAATATTTTTCAATTTTTTAAGTAAATTCTTGAAGTTGAATATTGTATTGTACATGTTACAAGTTTCATTACAAAAATTACTTAAAAATATGTTCAAGCTTTTAGAAAAACGTCTTTTAAATTTCCATTATCTCTCGTCCTCAGAGTACCGTCAAGAAGTAAAACATTTTATAACGTAACGGCTAGTATTTTTCACTTATTTATTATATTGCAGATACCTAGTGAACCTACAGTATAAGCAACGTGCTAAATAGTTAACTAAAGTTTACATTATTTTATTTCTAATTGATATTAGTTACATGATTTTGACTTGTAAACTGGTTTTGCCAAATAAATGAACTATGAACTACCTACTTAGATAATGGGCTAAACAAAATATAAGATTAGTTACAGTTCTCATTGGATCGGCAAACAAATCTACATGCTGAAACTCATTTTTAACCGACTTCAAAAAAATGAGAAGTTTCTCAATTCGACCCGCATGTTTGTTTTATGTTTGTTACCTCAGAGCTTTCAAATGGGTAAAACGATTTTGATGATTCTTTTTTATTTGAAAACTGGTGCTTCCCGCGTAATCCAATTTAAGTTTCATCAAAATTCGAAATTGGTAAACATCATTATAGTTTTTATTTAATATGTGTCGCGGATAACTTCTTTGTTAATGAACCGATTTTATGATTCTTTTTTTTTGATAGAATATGCTTTCGCGGTGGTCCTGTTTATCAAAGTCCGACAATTGATTTTTGAGTTAAACTCCAATAACTGAAAAGTGCTACGCATAGCTCGACGATATTATAGTTGCGGGTACATACAGCGGAGAACATACACAATGACAACAATGATAGTTCAAAAGTAACTATTATGAAAATATTGTGCTCATGGTACCACTTTCAACAAGTCATTTCACACTTTTGAGTGTTGAAGTCGGTTCCATTTTTTTTTTTTTTTTTAAATAAATAAATTAAGTTATAACAGCGCTCGCTGTGTTGGAGCATGACTTGCGTGGCAAGTCCTCGATATTGGACCAATTAAAATTTGTTGATAGCGACGCCTGCTGCGCTTACAGTCAGAAACAACTCTATACCGGGTTGCAAACTCAGAGTACATTTATATATACTCGTTGCAAACTTTATTGTGAAATAGGTCGCAATAGTGTACTACAAGTAGTAATTTTCGCCTGAGTTCTAGTGCGTCCACTCCGACCATACCCAACACAAAGAGCGATAGAAATAATTCGCTACTAAAATAATTTATCAAAATTTATATCTTGACCGTATATCGCGTCTCAATTATATTCAGAGACATCTGAGGGAAAATATTGTATATAAATAACTCGTAACTGCAAAAATTTTATAATATACCTGTTTTTAAAAATTACTCAATGTTATGGATATGAAAATTGCTGATCTTCTGGAAACATTGTAAAGACTGTTTAATAGAAATATTGCTATTTTTGGTCTGTTTGTATTAATAATAGCTAAACTTGAAAGGGCAACGGTTATCTAATGAAATATTTATGCTAATTTGACGGATAAAAATTAAATAACATTTTCTAGGCGCTAACAAGCGAATAATTAAAAATTCAGGTCAAACTACGTGACCTTATTACTTATTTCCTACAGTTTTACGTAGAGTTGAGATCATTAAATTTTTATATTATGAACTACGGTTGGCAGCTTGTGACCGATATTACAAACATTTTGTAATGCCCTTGGATTTGACGTCCTTAGATATGCATTTATTTTAGTAATTTATATGTATTGCGTACAACTACTACCGTGTTTGATAGTCAGTGACAAAAGTCGAAGGTGGAATCTTGCATGATCTTTAATATTGAATTTTATTTATGAATGAATATTTCAATTATAATAATTTCAAGAAAAAAAAATTCATTTATTTCAACATTTGTTATAGTTTAAATTTACATAAGATTAAAATTAAATATACATATAGTATCAAACCAAAGTGTGTGTGTTTTATTTTTATTTGTCAACTGCAAATAGGTCTTCCGTGTCCTTGTAAGACAGTGATTGCAACCATTCGACACATTTTAATTAATGAAGTAACATTTCATAATGGGTAAAATCTCTTGGTAAATCCAGAGGCCAGTGACACTTCTAATGACTAACAAATGTAGCGATTTGAAACATAATCGAAGAAAGATCGTTTGCCAAACTAAAAATGTATGCTTTATTTAGGTACAAGTGTTATTTTACCCGAACACGGTTGAGCAAAGAGTAGGGAATTTGACCGGTATGTGTTTCAATTACCACATAGCTATTAAACTACTTATGACAGTTTGAACAATTAAAATTCATTAGAAGAGTCTTGATTGTACGCAGTTAAAAAAAAATTTTATAGATGCTACAAAAACTTATATATCCTTCTCGGTATATATGTATATATTATTAAAGAAGAACATTTTCAATAAGTTATAAGTGTATTATTTTTCTTCCGCTTAAATGGTGACGACGGTCACCGTGCCGCAGTGGTTAGCGTCAGTGACATGACTACTGTGTCTCCGGGACCCTGGGTTCGAATCCCGATGCAGGGGCAAACATCTGTGCGATGAGTGTAGATGTTTGTCCCGGGACTTGATGTTTGTGCTGTGATTGTGTGTGTCCATGCCTCCCGCGATACAGGGAATCCTAGGGCGGGGGTATGAGTATGATAAAAAAAAAATCAAATGTCATCCTGAGGAATTTGAGCATCCATAAGCCCTTTATAGTACAACAATTTTAAAAAATACCTTACCTGGTATTGCTTATAACTAGCAGTACTGAGAGAGTAATACTTTAGGAATTGTACAAAAGCACTTTTCCTCGCTTTCTCTTACACTCCTAGACTATAATCAAATCCTTTATCCTTTTTCCAAGATAAAGCCGTACTTCCGTTTGTAGAAAGTATATCAATCCAAAGTAGATCCCTCTAGGGAATGAGATTAAACCTATTAAGTGGTACCAAGTCGGCTTCAATCTGTGCGAGGAAGGGCAAACGTAAACTCTATATTTACTGGAAAATATGATTAGGTCGTAGCACTTTATTACGTCATGGCATTGACACTGAACTGACCTACTCGAGGCTTGGAGCACAAAAAATTTAGAATACATTGTTCGTACTCCGCTCCTACTGCTAAGCGCAGCGTACACTAGCAACCCCCTCCCCTAAAAAAGACACGGGGGAGCCCTATATGTTCTATGGCTGAGATGATGGTAATAATGCTTACTTTTCTGTGTCAGAATGATACTAGCTGGCTGAGTGTAAGCGACGGTCAGGTGGGCAGCACCTTCGTTACAAAGACGTACTCAAGCGACATCTCCACGCTTGCGATATCAATACTAACTGTAGGGAGGAGCTTGCATTGAATAGACAGACGTGGCGCTCTAGTGTTAATCAAAATATTAAAACTTTTGATAATACACGGCTAGATCTCGATGCCAAGCGCTCTATAAGTAAAACTCGACCAAAGCCCTCCTATAACTATACCTATAACAGCGCCGGTCAGCTATACTGCAACTTATGCGTTCGTATATTCAAGACAAAGTTTGGCCTGGCGAGTCATATTAGGGCGCACGCCTGGAAGTAGAAACAGGTCGCCGTTGTCGAAAACGACAAGGAGGACATTATCATCCGTCCCCGGAAAGACGGTGTAAGGAGTAACTAAGTTGCTCTAAAGCTAACATAAAAAAGGGCAAAATAAAACTTCAGGCCTCTCCCCAAGGTACAGATTAAATAATACTCGATTGCACAAGGCAAGAATAACCGCGTTCGCTTCGCACACTCCCTTCACAACATTCTAACCAGCTTTCCTCCTTTTTTTTTTTTTTATCGTGGAGGAAATGCCTTTACGCACTTCCGCCAACCCAGGGGGGAGGGTTGGCGGGGTGTGTCGGACTCTGCTCGAGCATCACGACCATGGTGATGCTCGAGGGGGGCTAGAGAAGGCCCCCAACCCTGACTCACAGTAGCCAGGATCCCCTACCGACTAAAACCTGCCACGGTGTTCTTCCAGGCGCTGTTGTACCAGAACTACGGGTGCACTTTCGTATTCTGCCGCGGCCCTGGCAGCGAGATCATGTTGATTCCTTCCTGGTGGGCTCTTCCCAGCCCTTTCACCTTTTAGGAGGCACGTGGAACACACGCGCGCCACCTCTGGGTCTAATCTGTACAGGTGAAGACACCCCCGCGTCTCCACCACAGACCCAGTTCACGGCGGACGGAGGAGGGCATGAAAGATTAACCTCCGTCGCCCCGTTCTTTTCTTGCGGATTAGAAGATCTGAAGATAGTTCACGCTCCCTCTCCGCCGCTTCCTTCTGACTCATTACTTCTTCGCAGAAGGTAAGCATTGCCTTCCATTTCCGGTTATCTCCCAGCATTGCTGTTACAATTGCTGGGAGTGTCAACACATTTCCCACTGCTGCGGCGAGAACACGACGTTCGTTCACCCACGCCTGGCACTCTTCTAGAGTGTGTTGCGCCGTGTCCTCGCCGCAGTCGCAGTGATGACACGCTGTCGATGGCTCCCTCCCAGCTATACGGCACAGGTACTTTCCGAAGCACCCGTGCCCGGAGAGCACCTGCACCAGCCGGAAGGTAAGCGGTCCACGCTCCCTGTCTAGCCATTCATTGAGAGCAGGACGAATAGCCTCAATAGTTTTTATTCCGGCCGTGGGGTCAGACAATCGCGACCTCCATCTCTCTATCATGTGCTGTCGGGCCTGTTGCTTTCGAGCTTCAATCTCTCTCGTCGCTGGACGTTCACCTCTTAGGTAGCACTCTCTGTGCCATTCGAATATGTCCGCACTGAGTTCTGCCTCCAGATCCCATGGGAGGGATCCCGCCAGTACACATGCCGCCTCATACGAGATGGTTCTGTACCCTCTTATTGCTGCGATTGTTATCGCCCTCTGCGGCTTTCTTAGGAGAGCGATCGTTTTATTTGTTAACGAATCTGCCCACACTGGCGCTCCATACAGTGCCATCGACTTCACGACTCCCAGGTACAAGCGACGAGTGCCCGGTTTAGGCCCACCGAGATTAGGCATTAGTTGTCTCAGCGCTGCAGCAGCGCTCATTAATCGGGGCACCATCCGCAGAAAGTGTGCCTGGAAGTTCCATCTGCTGTCGATATAAAGCCCAAGATACTTTATCTGGGGCTCGACGCCGATCCGTACATCCCTGATTGAGATAAAAGAGCCCTCAGGAGGCGCTCGTCTGGGTCCATGGAAGCAGATGGCTCCTGACTTATGGAGCGCAACCCGAAGACCCAATCTCTCCATTCTTCCGACCACATCATTCACCGTTACAGTGGCGAGTCGGGTGGCATCAAGGTAGGTCTCGCCCCGGGCAGTCACAAGCGTGTCGTCTGCATAGCAAACAAGGCTGGCGCCCGGATTGAGAGCACCTCTCAGCACCCAGTCGAAACCAACGTTCCACAAGAGCGGTCCGAGGACCGACCCCTGTGGGACACCGCACGACATTTGCCACTGCAAGATTCTCCCCCCATGCCCTGGATATGACACATATCTGTCAGACAGGTACGCCTCCACAATTCGGGTAAGGTAGGGCGGCACCTCGTGGAACTTCAGTGCCTCTATTATATAGGCCCAGGGTAGTGTATTGAAGGCATTGGCGATATCAAGAGACACCGCCAACATTACCCCACCCTGATCCACCACCTCATCCGCGTAGGCCCTTACGCGTTTTATTGCATCTATAGTAGATCGGCCGATACGAAAGCCAAATTGGCTGTCTGACAGATTCCGTCCTGCCCCATCGAGATGACGAATGAGGCGGAGAGCCACTACCCTCTCAAACAACTTATCCGCCTCATCCAACATCACTATAGGTCGATAGGCAGAAGGAGAATCAGCTGGCTTACCGTCTTTCTTTAAAAGTACGAGTCGGCCATCTTTCCATATCTTTGGGAACGTGCCCGATAACAGGCACGCGTCAAGCAGGTTACGAAAATGGTCCCCAAACGCATCGAGAGCAATGGCTAGTGCTCGCCCAGGTATGCCATCAGGGCCTGGTGCCCTGTTCTTAGCTCGCATCCTTAAAATGGCGGCACTCAACTCACCCTGCGAGACAGGTGGCACATCCTCATTTCCTTCCACTTGTCTAGGTTGCCGTGACTCTATCTGTAAAGGCGCATAGCTCACCCTACTGGGAAACAAAGTAGAGACAACAACCTCCAGTAATTGTGGCTCAAGAGTTTCAGTAAGAGGAGGCGCCCAGGGTTTCAATTTTTCTCGCACCATCTTATAGGGGCGTCCCCACGGATTACGATTGAGACTCTCTAGCATCTCTGCCTTGGATCGATCTTTAGCGTCACTAATTGCAGTTTGTAGGGCTCTCGCCAACTCACGGTATGCCTCGTACAGTTGCCTTTCCATTTCTTCGTCACGTTGTCGTCGGCGTCGGGATCTCGTGTACTCCCGCCTTGCACCCGTGCATCTGACTCGGAGTTCAGCTATTTCCTGTGACCACCAATACACTGCTTGTTTAGGGGGCCGTGGTTTGGCTCGGGCCATTCCCGCATCACATACTTTGCTCATGGCGTCCCGGAACCATTCCACTTCTCCCTCAATATCCACAAGGTCAACAGTGGATCGTTGCCAAGCCTGTACTATAGCAGCTTCAACCAGAGCCTCCCTGTTCAATGTTTTTAATACCCATCTAGTTGACGACAGAGATTGCATTATTCGACTACGGATGTTCGGAGTATTCGAAGACGCCGAAATGTCGAAACGGATGTAGAGATGGTCGGATAAAGTCTCCACTGCATCCATTACCCTCCATCCTTGGACGATGCGTGCAATGGAAGGGGAGGCTAGCGTGACGTCTACAATGGAACCTCCATTCCATCGCACGCACGTATTGACAGAGCCCTGATTGAGCACTACTAGACCGGTTGTAATGGCCCATTCTTCTAACACCTCGCCTTTCACGTCAGTCACAGGAGACCCCCACGCCGAAGATTTAGCATTGAGGTCCCCCAGAACTAGTACCGGATGGGGCGAGTTATGCCTAATGAGAGCACCCACTCCGTCCAGGAACCGTTCGAACTCGGCGAGAGTTCTATTGCAGGAAAAATATACTCCTATCAGTACCACCCCTTTCCATCTTACTGCTGCGTATCCTCTACCTTTAGCTACCAGAGGCAGAGCTCCAGTCTTCGCCGAGGATACGACTGCTACCAGGTTGTCTAGGTCCCCTACCCAGTCATCCCGGGAAGGAGGAACAAAGTAAGGCTCGGCAACCACTGTCACGTCAATGTACCATTCCGCTATGCTTTGCATGAGTAAGTCTTGCGAGCGAGCGGAATGATTTATATTCGCTTGGAGGAAGCGATAGTCCATAACTAATACTAATTACAGACCATCGCCTCCTCCTCCCCCGCTTGTGACGGAGGACAGCTGGTGGCTGATGGGGCGTTAGCTGACGCTGAAGCCCTCTTCTTAGTTTTGGGAGGATAGCACGCTATGCTCCCCACCCTGTGCTCCGCCGGCCTGTTCGCTGCTGCACACAGCGAACACCGGGGTTTTTCGGAGCAATTTATCGCCTTGTGACCAGGTCGACCACAACGATAACATTCGTTACTGCGGTCGATTTCCTCTGTGCAGTTGGCTTGCACGTGTCCCCGATGGAGACATCTGTAACACTGCAGCGTTCTTTTTGGAAGCAGTTTAACCTGAGCTGCCACCCAGCCTACCATCAAACGGCCTCCTTCCGCCAGTTTCTTTGCAGCAGTTACTGGGCAGCGAACCCATACTGCTCCTATGCCTCGAGATTCACGTCGAATTTCTCCAACCTTGACGTTTTCCGTTGAACAGCCACCACGATTGGCCACTGCTGTGGCTACTTCTTCCGAAGACACTGAATCGTCAAGACCAGAAACTCGCATTTCTGCGCATCTTACGGGTCTTGAGACTTTGACAACTTCCATGTCTAAGGTCTCCTTGAGTTTCTGGGCAAGAGAGTCAGCCTTCTCCCCGCTAGAGGCACCCGGTACTTCCAGCATTCGAGCACCAGTGGCTGCTTGGCGATATCGCACGCCCGCGATGCCGCAGTTGGAGAGGTCTACCTTTTGCCGTGCCTCTGCTAGAACTTTGGCATAGGTAATGCCTTTCTCTTCAGCTCCTGGTAGCAAAGTGATTACGACTGCTGCTGACCGAGGAGCCCTCATTTTTGGTTTGGACCATTTAGTCTTTGCCATCTCAATGTTCACAAGTTGTGAGGTGGGAGGACGTCGAGGTGCTGCCTCTCTTTTCCTGCCACGCTTCACAACCGTTGTCCAACTGTCATCCAAGGACTTTGATGTTGACGGGAGAGGATCTGCATTCCTATCACTATTTCCTCTCAGAGATGCACTTGCATCTGCCGGTTTCGTAGCTCCTTTGATGGCTCGGTGAGAGCCTGTCTTATTTCCAGACTTTTTAGGTGCCGCCGCCGTAACTTTCCCTGTCTGAGGTTTGGAGCCAACTGCTGCTTTTTCCTTAGAAGGTACAGGCTGGGGCATCTCGTTATTTCGGTCACCTGCAAGTGCTGGACGAACACGCTTTTCTGGAAGAAGTCGCTCTTCCAATGCCTCAAAACGTGCATTCATCATACCTCCGACCTGGAGCATTATGGAACGCATCAAATCTTCGACTGAGTTCGCGCTTGCAGCGTCTTGACGCTCCCTCCTCTGAGGCGAGGGACGCTGGGACGGCTGAGCAGTCTGGCTTACCCGGGTTTTTCCCACCTCTTTGCGTATTTCCGCCATTTCTTTTCGGAGGGCGGCTATCTCACTGTGCAAGCGAGCGTTGTCCGCAATGAGTTTGGCGTTCTCCTCTGAGCTTGTTCGGCTTTGCAACACCATCACTGCCTTTTTGATGGAAGCCGCTGCATCATTGAGGGCACGCTGAAAGGTGCCTTTCAGACGACCTGATCTCGCTGAGACATTTCTTATTATGGCAATGTCGTCGAGAACTTGATTTGTTATGGCTTCTGCAGGTCGTTCATCACCTGTGTCATGCCCGTCGAGTCCAAGAGCAATTCTGCTCGCATTGGCAAGGCGTGCCAACTCTTCCACATCTACTTCAGCTTGCGCTCGATTTAGCTCGCGCTTTTGCGCAAGGAATTCCCTTCTTCTGTTCTTGTTTCCATCGTAGTCTCCTACAGGCACACGAGGTTCCTTGAACTCTTCGGGACCTGTCCGGTTGACCTGGCGTCCAGCGGTAGAGAGACGCCCTCGTCCGCGTTGTCCAGTTGGGACCTTGGGTGCCGACACGGCGACACCCTGGTCATCTTCCTCTCTCGCTGCTCTGCGCTTACGCAGCATTCTTGTTGAGCCACGAGACGAATTTGTCTCCCAGCTCATATTGTCAGAGTCTTCCGACGTGTTTTGAGTCGGAATTCGACACTCCGAAACGGGCCGTTCGCCCGAGAGTTCCCGAGGGTGCTCGCTTTCATCAGCTGTACTTGATGGGGGAGTATCACAGCGGGTGAGCACCACTAGTGCGGTCTTCTTTGCTTGAGAATCGGTATCCTTTTTATTGCATGGGTCATCAGTTTGGTTTTTAATCATATCAGGGCAGTTCTTGCCCCCCCCAGAATACGAGGGGCAGAATGACGCTTGTGCAGTGCTCGCAAGCACTTCAGAAGCATCACTGAGGGATTCTCCGGGTTTCCGGTACCCTCCTGGGGTAGTTCTCTTTGAATCTGCTCTTTCCATTTTTGTTGGGGTCCTTTTTTGTGAAGGGGGGTCAGGTCCCCCCAGTGTAACCAGCTTTCCTCCTAACTTATCACAACAAACAAATTTTAACCCTACGTAAATATTTTGATGTGAAATTCCCAAAGTGGGTGCCATTGATGAAACTTTGCCATGGTTGTCAGAATTGTTATTGTTTTTGTATCAACTTTGTTAAGCAATAACAATTAGATAGGAAATTTAACCGGTAGGGAAAAACATAAAAAAAGGGTTGAGTTGGCTGAATGATTGGATTGATTTACAATTTTAATAATTCGTTAACTCGATTTACATTAAAATTACAGCTTTTAGAAAAATTGTTCCTTGCGGCACATGTGTCACATGGGTAATGAATTCCATTCCGTACATTTTATTGAGTTTATAAACGAAAGACAATTAAATACAAATTTCATAAATTTAAGTAATTCATGGCAGTGCGCATGGTAATTTGTTTATACTGTATAGTTCAAATGTTTGACCACTGCCTCACTTGATTGTCAGTGACGATGTGGTCAAAGGTGTAATCATAAACTTCGATGAGTAACTAGATGCGACTAGTTTGATTTTCTATTCAACATTACTTTTCAAAGGTTTTGCTATCTAAGTTGAAGTACCAACGAAGAAAACAGTTTTTGATATTAATAAATTTCAACATAAATGAAACAACAAGATTGATATTGTCATACGCAAAAACGCTTTTCTATTGCTGGAACAAAAATGTAAAAGCTCTCTAAAAGAAAACCTTCTGATACTCAAAATAAAACTAAAAATTACTTCGATAATATAAGTTTTCTTTTACATCACAAGAACATAAAATGTATAAAGTTTTTGCGGTGGATTTTACACACAACCATAACTTTATGAAAGTAAGTAGTTAGGCAAGCGACTTGGGAATTGCTTGGGACTACCGTTGGCATCATACGGACACTATAGTTTATATATTATAACGAAGATCCAAACCTTTGGGTACAAAATACCTTTGGGTGTTCGTTATGGAGAATAGGCATGCGTTTGACCACTATCTACTACTCTCATGATGTTAAGTGATGATGCAGTCTACGATGGATCACGCCTGCTAAAAATAAACCTATTCACTCGTGCTTTGAAGATGGATTGATGATAAAAATCGATTTTGATCAAGAAGGTCATTACAATTGTACACTCGTACCGATCGTACTCCATAATAATAAACAAAAATTTTAAAAATATTATGAAATAATAAAGATTTTGTGGAATCAACCTAAAATTATATCCTTTAGAGTAAAAAAGCTCAATGATGGAATTCTGAGGAAGCAAACGTAAAAATTTAATGGAACCGAATAAGTGCTTCTTTTGAAGTCGGTTATACTAAATAAGCAAATGAACGCTTAATCATAAGCGATCACCACCGCCACATTGATATCTGAGTGAATCTTAGATACTGTAGACAGAAACGTCTCGAACTCTTTCAGTAGGTATTTACAGTTGATTCTGATTGTGAAGAATCCCATGTCGTAACTACTTATTCCGGTGACTCAATCGTATGTGGATGAATAAGTTATTATTATTACATATCGTCGGTGCAGACGCAAGCTGGTTTACCTCTCATTCGTCGGACTTGTATCCCAGATGTTGGGCTGGATCTGTTATCTAATCAACACGCCACGCTCATACGTGGCTTTAGGTGTGTCTGGGGGGATGTTTGACCCATTCGATTGGTCTGGCTGCTTACAATGTATTGAAAGAGTTCACCGAGTATAATGTGTAAAAATCAAGTCTGAGACCTTAAGAAAAGTGAGGATTGTTTTAACCTTGAAGCGATGATAGCTCAGCGGGAGGAGCGTTGGCTATCAAACTGACGTACACTGGTTCGTCCCCGAGAACAGCTTGAGCTTCCGGTGAAGGTAACACCGTTATCAAATCCCCAGTATGGTGGTAGGGTACTTTCGAGTACCCGCCTGGCTAGCTACCACCCTCAAGTTTGAAAAACTGTCACCAAACACATAGTGTGTTCAGGCAGCAGTCCTTGAGAGCCAGTGAGTATTCTAGGTCTAGCGTGATAGCATCTTCGGCCACATCGTCACTGACAATCAAGTGAGATAGTGGTCAAACGCTAGATCTATACAGTATAAATAAAAATAACCAACACATAAGCCATCGCGCTCGGCCCAGGCTATGTATAAGCTATGGCCAAGTATGCACAAACTAAAAGCTATACTGACACCACTTTATCCCTTATGTTTTATTTATGAGAATATAAGTAACGTCTGGAGGGCCTAGTATCTTGCGTTATTAACTTTTTACTGATCCTATAAAGTAGGGACATTTATAGAATCAGGGCTAATCCCCACAAAAGCCGTACGACGATTTGGCTCGAGTCACCCCTTTGCACTAATTGCTCGATTCATAGCCTAACAAATGCCTCGAGGGCCATTATGACGTTAACCGTCTATATTCTAAAGCAAAATTTTAGAATGGGTGTTCATTATTTTGAGTCTTAGACATCGTAAGTAAATCATTACTTGGGAGGAAATATATTATTATGCAATAGTAGTTGAATATGAATATTATATAATATGAATAGTACCACAAGGGAGCAAAATAATATTATCACGGCGAGGGCGCTATTTGGGGTCCAGAGCGTAGCGAAGGATTGCAGCCTGCCGATGACGCAAAATTGCCGGCAATTTTGGCGTTTGGAGGAATACGTTTAAAACGGAGAAGATTTCAGAAAATTGCGAATGTACGCAGATACATGTATATAAATCTTGCTTCTCCGATTTAAAAGGTTATACCTAGCGAAAGTTATTATAAATTCGTGTCGTGCGTCATTTCATAGCTTCACAATACCTAAAAGTACTCTAACGACTACACAAAAACAAAACATAGCTTACTTTGCTTGCAAAAAATCTCCGTAAACACTATTTACCCACAATTTAGTCTAGCTACAACCCACAAGTTTGAAAAACTGTCACCAGACACAGGGTGTATTCAGGCAGCGGTCCTTGAGGGCCAGTAACAATTCTAAGTCACATCTTTGAACACATCGTCACCGATCGTCAAGTGAGATAGTGGTGAAACTCTAGATCTACACAGTATAAAAAATTGTAAACAAAAATTATGTCTGCTATCAACCTCTTATGAAACGCAAAGTTTGACAGCTGCTCATCAAACAAGAAGTTGGATGGCACGAAAGCACCCACAAAATGAATTAATGACATCCTAAGCAGACTAGAAGTACAACATAAAGTGAGCGGGTTGTGTCATTCTACGTCACGAATTTATAAAGGAGTTCATTTCAAGACTAAAACTGAAACATTGATAGGTCTGCAGGTCTATTACTTATTTGTTAAAAAGCATTTGCAGTGTAAACTAATACCACGTAAACAAAAAGTTGTAACCATCCTATGTGCCCATTACCTATATTCCCCGGCCATATTCCAGCTATATAGCGAAAATCAATATCCAATATGCCGGTGCTTAACCAAAAACTCGTTTGCTAAATTGAAATCGTGTTGCAACACTATCGCGAATTAATAATAACCTGCACAGTGATAACAATCAACGGTATAGTGGATCGATGGTGACGCCGGCCGACGTATGGAGCTCAGCTTTATTTCATGACGGACGATGAGTGCAGAGGCTCATTATATTTTATTAATATTTCTTTGAATATTTCAATTATATCAATATTTGACGAAGAAACATGTCCAGCAAAGCCTACACTAAGATTGCTCATGTGTCGTAAGTTTGCTATCTCTGCCAAAGACAGGTACTTCAATACAAGCATTTATTTAATTTAATTATTAACATTTACACAAGGTCTTCAGGTCCCAAACTAGGCAGAGCCTGTATTATGGTAACCTGATGACTGATATATATATATTGAAGTTAAAAAGTTAAAAATAAGTTTTCCCGTTTACACGCATTTAATAAATTTAATACTCATGAAGAAATGAATGATATTTGTATCGATGATGGCCTAGCAGTGGTAGCGTTGAGCTTATTGTGAAGGCAACACCGTTATGAAATTAGGAATGTGGAGTAGTAGGGTACTTTCCATTACCTGCCTGGCTACCACCCTCAAGTTAAAAAAAGTGTCACTAAACAAATACTGTCTTCAAGTTTCTTCTATTCTAAGTTTAGCATGATTAGACTTTCGACTACATCGTCATTGACCATAAAATGATGTATTAGACGCTAAAAGTATATAAAAAATTATGAAAATCGCAAAAATATCAGAAATTTATAAATAAATATGATCCTACTATTTTAGACGACCAAGCACACCAATTTTAATATATTTAAAAAAAATAAGAATAGAACTAGACAACAGTGATGGTCAATATAAACTAAACGCTACTTTAGACAGTTCTCGTTAATTGTGAAGAGTAAAAAAACAAAGAATAGATTGTAAACATAGTAATGGAGTGGTCTAGGTGTGGAGGTTTGCAAACGTCTTTTTAGTTCGTTTTTAGTTATTATGTAAGAAATGACTCATAGTATCAATAACTCATATCACTTACAGTGATAAAAACTGTTATAATAATATATTTAATGATTTCATAAAATAAATTATATAGTGCATAGATAATTATTTAATCACAGAACGCAATGTACAGTAATTGGAATGCATGACAGCAGATTCTTCAACTCTTACAAAAAATTCCACTAAAAAAATATACAAATGTCAATATCTGGTATCCCTGAACCCTGTACTAGAACGGACTGTGTTACAAGGTTGCAGGTCCTTTCTAGTCGTAAAATGTATTGGCTTTACAGGTGCCGGCGACACTGCAAGGCTCGCGGGTGTTTACAGGCAGAGAGAAAGGGACAAATCCTGAAGCGCGTCGATTGAAAATATTACAAAAGTATACCTTATAGATGCCCTACCGGCTGAAAAAAATAGTAATAATTTTTTAATTTCCTCTCTTCTGGAGTAAGACATAGATAAAGTGTATGTATCGTTACGGCGAGAATTTTTGATATGTAAGAAAGATATTGCCCTTCGAAAGCACTGTTTAAATAGTAAATGAAAGAAGCTTTTTTAAATCAGAATTGTTTCAATTTTTTTTTCTCATGAGTGACATATTTTTTAACTTAATTAGACATGCAGAACTTTCAAAAAGGTAGGTTAATAAGACTCCAAATTGTCTATTTTGCAAATGGTCAACCCATAGTTGATACACCTTTCAAAACAACATTAACAAAACAGCTTAGATATAGGGATATTATTAATGAAGGTACTATGTATACTCAGAATAGATTATGAGTGAAACTTAGTGATAGAAGTGATTATTATACTATGCGTGTTTAATGGGGTTGGGGTAGGTGCCCCGATAACCTTGGAAGATCATAATACTATATGGTAAACATATAGTATACATAATAAAGATATAGTATAATGAGGCATAGAAATATATTAAATGTGACATGAAATATATTTATCAACGATTTTTTTTTTCAAAGTTTCATGTTTATAGTCAATAAAAATAGTTTAAGAGTTCAATCAAATTGTATGTCTAAAAACGACATCATTTTAGTAATCATTTTCGAATATTTTTTTAGATTTTACTAGCTGACCCGACAGACATTGTCCTGTCTTAACTATGAATGTTGAAGTCGAATAAATAAAAACAATATACAGATTCCGTCAATTGCGCCAACTGTCAAATAATTGACAATTTGATCAAACACCGCAATACATTAAAAAGATAATGGCCCTAATTCTGTTAATCACATAAACTAGCTAAAATTCACTAAAATTCTTCAAATTGAAATAGCTCGTATTCTATTTACGCTAAAATTCAAATTCGTATAACTCCATACAACGCTCTCACTAATATTAGACGAGTTTTATTCAACTGTTGGCTAATTGCGGGTAGTTTTAGTAGGCACCAAATAAATGGCAACTTAATTTCGCTAAAACTACCCGCAAACTTAAAAAATATATTTTAATTTTAGTGATGTTATTGATAAGTCTCATACTAATTTAGACTTTATCGTAACTGTATAAGAACTGATTTAGTTTTCCAAAATTTTAGTTTAGTTCAGTTGAATAAGCGAATCACTACCATTGTAAAAATCACTAAGAAGTAATTTCATTTAAATTTTGTTTAAATTTTCTTAGTTTCCGTGTGATTTTTTAACTTTTTCTTGTGTAACAATCTTCTGACTATAAAAAAACAACAAAAAAGAATTATCGACATCGGTCCAGCCGTTCACGCCTGATTTCGTGACTAAGGGAAATAGGAATTCATTTTTATATATACAGATTTAAAATGTTGCATAAGACATAATTATATGTATAATAACAATATAACAAATATATTTTTTTATTGTTTATGTTTAGTTGTTAATGAGTGGAATCCTTTTAAATATACCCAATTTATAAATGTATAAAACACGGGAGTTACTCACGTAATAAGTCAGAGGGTTCCGACTATAGTTTCAACCACATTCGGTGGTCTTTTTCAAGGAGAATACGGGGCGCTCGCGGATGCGGTCGCGATTCGCCTAGTACTGAGTTATAACGTGAGTAACTCCCGTGTTTTATACATTTATAATGTGTCAAAACGTCAGTTTTAATATACCCAATTTATTTATTTCTTTATTTATAACAGGGTTACGTCAACGATAATATTAATTAGCTCTATTCTTCACCTTGACCTTGACGCTCCCTCCTCTGAGGCGAGGGACGCTGGGACGGCTGAGCAGTCTGGCTTACCCGGGTTTTTCCCACCTCTTTGCGTATTTCCGCCATTTCTTTTCGGAGGGCGGCTATCTCACTGTGCAAGCGAGCGTTGTCCGCAATGAGTTTGGCGTTCTCCTCTGAGCTTGTTCGGCTTTGCAACACCATCACTGCCTTTTTGATGGAAGCCGCTGCATCATTGAGGGCACGCTGAAAGGTGCCTTTCAGACGACCTGATCTCGCTGAGACATTTCTTATTATGGCAATGTCGTCGAGAACTTGATTTGTTATGGCTTCTGCAGGTCGTTCATCACCTGTGTCATGCCCGTCGAGTCCAAGAGCAATTCTGCTCGCATTGGCAAGGCGTGCCAACTCTTCCACATCTACTTCAGCTTGCGCTCGATTTAGCTCGCGCTTTTGCGCAAGGAATTCCCTTCTTCTGTTCTTGTTTCCATCGTAGTCTCCTACAGGCACACGAGGTTCCTTGAACTCTTCGGGACCTGTCCGGTTGACCTGGCGTCCAGCGGTAGAGAGACGCCCTCGTCCGCGTTGTCCAGTTGGGACCTTGGGTGCCGACACGGCGACACCCTGGTCATCTTCCTCTCTCGCTGCTCTGCGCTTACGCAGCATTCTTGTTGAGCCACGAGACGAATTTGTCTCCCAGCTCATATTGTCAGAGTCTTCCGACGTGTTTTGAGTCGGAATTCGACACTCCGAAACGGGCCGTTCGCCCGAGAGTTCCCGAGGGTGCTCGCTTTCATCAGCTGTACTTGATGGGGGAGTATCACAGCGGGTGAGCACCACTAGTGCGGTCTTCTTTGCTTGAGAATCGGTATCCTTTTTATTGCATGGGTCATCAGTTTGGTTTTTAATCATATCAGGGCAGTTCTTGCCCCCCCCAGAATACGAGGGGCAGAATGACGCTTGTGCAGTGCTCGCAAGCACTTCAGAAGCATCACTGAGGGATTCTCCGGGTTTCCGGTACCCTCCTGGGGTAGTTCTCTTTGAATCTGCTCTTTCCATTTTTGTTGGGGTCCTTTTTTGTGAAGGGGGGTCAGGTCCCCCCAGTGTAACCAGCTTTCCTCCTAACTTATCACAACAAACAAATTTTAACCCTACGTAAATATTTTGATGTGAAATTCCCAAAGTGGGTGCCATTGATGAAACTTTGCCATGGTTGTCAGAATTGTTATTGTTTTTGTATCAACTTTGTTAAGCAATAACAATTAGATAGGAAATTTAACCGGTAGGGAAAAACATAAAAAAAGGGTTGAGTTGGCTGAATGATTGGATTGATTTACAATTTTAATAATTCGTTAACTCGATTTACATTAAAATTACAGCTTTTAGAAAAATTGTTCCTTGCGGCACATGTGTCACATGGGTAATGAATTCCATTCCGTACATTTTATTGAGTTTATAAACGAAAGACAATTAAATACAAATTTCATAAATTTAAGTAATTCATGGCAGTGCGCATGGTAATTTGTTTATACTGTATAGTTCAAATGTTTGACCACTGCCTCACTTGATTGTCAGTGACGATGTGGTCAAAGGTGTAATCATAAACTTCGATGAGTAACTAGATGCGACTAGTTTGATTTTCTATTCAACATTACTTTTCAAAGGTTTTGCTATCTAAGTTGAAGTACCAACGAAGAAAACAGTTTTTGATATTAATAAATTTCAACATAAATGAAACAACAAGATTGATATTGTCATACGCAAAAACGCTTTTCTATTGCTGGAACAAAAATGTAAAAGCTCTCTAAAAGAAAACCTTCTGATACTCAAAATAAAACTAAAAATTACTTCGATAATATAAGTTTTCTTTTACATCACAAGAACATAAAATGTATAAAGTTTTTGCGGTGGATTTTACACACAACCATAACTTTATGAAAGTAAGTAGTTAGGCAAGCGACTTGGGAATTGCTTGGGACTACCGTTGGCATCATACGGACACTATAGTTTATATATTATAACGAAGATCCAAACCTTTGGGTACAAAATACCTTTGGGTGTTCGTTATGGAGAATAGGCATGCGTTTGACCACTATCTACTACTCTCATGATGTTAAGTGATGATGCAGTCTACGATGGATCACGCCTGCTAAAAATAAACCTATTCACTCGTGCTTTGAAGATGGATTGATGATAAAAATCGATTTTGATCAAGAAGGTCATTACAATTGTACACTCGTACCGATCGTACTCCATAATAATAAACAAAAATTTTAAAAATATTATGAAATAATAAAGATTTTGTGGAATCAACCTAAAATTATATCCTTTAGAGTAAAAAAGCTCAATGATGGAATTCTGAGGAAGCAAACGTAAAAATTTAATGGAACCGAATAAGTGCTTCTTTTGAAGTCGGTTATACTAAATAAGCAAATGAACGCTTAATCATAAGCGATCACCACCGCCACATTGATATCTGAGTGAATCTTAGATACTGTAGACAGAAACGTCTCGAACTCTTTCAGTAGGTATTTACAGTTGATTCTGATTGTGAAGAATCCCATGTCGTAACTACTTATTCCGGTGACTCAATCGTATGTGGATGAATAAGTTATTATTATTACATATCGTCGGTGCAGACGCAAGCTGGTTTACCTCTCATTCGTCGGACTTGTATCCCAGATGTTGGGCTGGATCTGTTATCTAATCAACACGCCACGCTCATACGTGGCTTTAGGTGTGTCTGGGGGGATGTTTGACCCATTCGATTGGTCTGGCTGCTTACAATGTATTGAAAGAGTTCACCGAGTATAATGTGTAAAAATCAAGTCTGAGACCTTAAGAAAAGTGAGGATTGTTTTAACCTTGAAGCGATGATAGCTCAGCGGGAGGAGCGTTGGCTATCAAACTGACGTACACTGGTTCGTCCCCGAGAACAGCTTGAGCTTCCGGTGAAGGTAACACCGTTATCAAATCCCCAGTATGGTGGTAGGGTACTTTCGAGTACCCGCCTGGCTAGCTACCACCCTCAAGTTTGAAAAACTGTCACCAAACACATAGTGTGTTCAGGCAGCAGTCCTTGAGAGCCAGTGAGTATTCTAGGTCTAGCGTGATAGCATCTTCGGCCACATCGTCACTGACAATCAAGTGAGATAGTGGTCAAACGCTAGATCTATACAGTATAAATAAAAATAACCAACACATAAGCCATCGCGCTCGGCCCAGGCTATGTATAAGCTATGGCCAAGTATGCACAAACTAAAAGCTATACTGACACCACTTTATCCCTTATGTTTTATTTATGAGAATATAAGTAACGTCTGGAGGGCCTAGTATCTTGCGTTATTAACTTTTTACTGATCCTATAAAGTAGGGACATTTATAGAATCAGGGCTAATCCCCACAAAAGCCGTACGACGATTTGGCTCGAGTCACCCCTTTGCACTAATTGCTCGATTCATAGCCTAACAAATGCCTCGAGGGCCATTATGACGTTAACCGTCTATATTCTAAAGCAAAATTTTAGAATGGGTGTTCATTATTTTGAGTCTTAGACATCGTAAGTAAATCATTACTTGGGAGGAAATATATTATTATGCAATAGTAGTTGAATATGAATATTATATAATATGAATAGTACCACAAGGGAGCAAAATAATATTATCACGGCGAGGGCGCTATTTGGGGTCCAGAGCGTAGCGAAGGATTGCAGCCTGCCGATGACGCAAAATTGCCGGCAATTTTGGCGTTTGGAGGAATACGTTTAAAACGGAGAAGATTTCAGAAAATTGCGAATGTACGCAGATACATGTATATAAATCTTGCTTCTCCGATTTAAAAGGTTATACCTAGCGAAAGTTATTATAAATTCGTGTCGTGCGTCATTTCATAGCTTCACAATACCTAAAAGTACTCTAACGACTACACAAAAACAAAACATAGCTTACTTTGCTTGCAAAAAATCTCCGTAAACACTATTTACCCACAATTTAGTCTAGCTACAACCCACAAGTTTGAAAAACTGTCACCAGACACAGGGTGTATTCAGGCAGCGGTCCTTGAGGGCCAGTAACAATTCTAAGTCACATCTTTGAACACATCGTCACCGATCGTCAAGTGAGATAGTGGTGAAACTCTAGATCTACACAGTATAAAAAATTGTAAACAAAAATTATGTCTGCTATCAACCTCTTATGAAACGCAAAGTTTGACAGCTGCTCATCAAACAAGAAGTTGGATGGCACGAAAGCACCCACAAAATGAATTAATGACATCCTAAGCAGACTAGAAGTACAACATAAAGTGAGCGGGTTGTGTCATTCTACGTCACGAATTTATAAAGGAGTTCATTTCAAGACTAAAACTGAAACATTGATAGGTCTGCAGGTCTATTACTTATTTGTTAAAAAGCATTTGCAGTGTAAACTAATACCACGTAAACAAAAAGTTGTAACCATCCTATGTGCCCATTACCTATATTCCCCGGCCATATTCCAGCTATATAGCGAAAATCAATATCCAATATGCCGGTGCTTAACCAAAAACTCGTTTGCTAAATTGAAATCGTGTTGCAACACTATCGCGAATTAATAATAACCTGCACAGTGATAACAATCAACGGTATAGTGGATCGATGGTGACGCCGGCCGACGTATGGAGCTCAGCTTTATTTCATGACGGACGATGAGTGCAGAGGCTCATTATATTTTATTAATATTTCTTTGAATATTTCAATTATATCAATATTTGACGAAGAAACATGTCCAGCAAAGCCTACACTAAGATTGCTCATGTGTCGTAAGTTTGCTATCTCTGCCAAAGACAGGTACTTCAATACAAGCATTTATTTAATTTAATTATTAACATTTACACAAGGTCTTCAGGTCCCAAACTAGGCAGAGCCTGTATTATGGTAACCTGATGACTGATATATATATATTGAAGTTAAAAAGTTAAAAATAAGTTTTCCCGTTTACACGCATTTAATAAATTTAATACTCATGAAGAAATGAATGATATTTGTATCGATGATGGCCTAGCAGTGGTAGCGTTGAGCTTATTGTGAAGGCAACACCGTTATGAAATTAGGAATGTGGAGTAGTAGGGTACTTTCCATTACCTGCCTGGCTACCACCCTCAAGTTAAAAAAAGTGTCACTAAACAAATACTGTCTTCAAGTTTCTTCTATTCTAAGTTTAGCATGATTAGACTTTCGACTACATCGTCATTGACCATAAAATGATGTATTAGACGCTAAAAGTATATAAAAAATTATGAAAATCGCAAAAATATCAGAAATTTATAAATAAATATGATCCTACTATTTTAGACGACCAAGCACACCAATTTTAATATATTTAAAAAAAATAAGAATAGAACTAGACAACAGTGATGGTCAATATAAACTAAACGCTACTTTAGACAGTTCTCGTTAATTGTGAAGAGTAAAAAAACAAAGAATAGATTGTAAACATAGTAATGGAGTGGTCTAGGTGTGGAGGTTTGCAAACGTCTTTTTAGTTCGTTTTTAGTTATTATGTAAGAAATGACTCATAGTATCAATAACTCATATCACTTACAGTGATAAAAACTGTTATAATAATATATTTAATGATTTCATAAAATAAATTATATAGTGCATAGATAATTATTTAATCACAGAACGCAATGTACAGTAATTGGAATGCATGACAGCAGATTCTTCAACTCTTACAAAAAATTCCACTAAAAAAATATACAAATGTCAATATCTGGTATCCCTGAACCCTGTACTAGAACGGACTGTGTTACAAGGTTGCAGGTCCTTTCTAGTCGTAAAATGTATTGGCTTTACAGGTGCCGGCGACACTGCAAGGCTCGCGGGTGTTTACAGGCAGAGAGAAAGGGACAAATCCTGAAGCGCGTCGATTGAAAATATTACAAAAGTATACCTTATAGATGCCCTACCGGCTGAAAAAAATAGTAATAATTTTTTAATTTCCTCTCTTCTGGAGTAAGACATAGATAAAGTGTATGTATCGTTACGGCGAGAATTTTTGATATGTAAGAAAGATATTGCCCTTCGAAAGCACTGTTTAAATAGTAAATGAAAGAAGCTTTTTTAAATCAGAATTGTTTCAATTTTTTTTTCTCATGAGTGACATATTTTTTAACTTAATTAGACATGCAGAACTTTCAAAAAGGTAGGTTAATAAGACTCCAAATTGTCTATTTTGCAAATGGTCAACCCATAGTTGATACACCTTTCAAAACAACATTAACAAAACAGCTTAGATATAGGGATATTATTAATGAAGGTACTATGTATACTCAGAATAGATTATGAGTGAAACTTAGTGATAGAAGTGATTATTATACTATGCGTGTTTAATGGGGTTGGGGTAGGTGCCCCGATAACCTTGGAAGATCATAATACTATATGGTAAACATATAGTATACATAATAAAGATATAGTATAATGAGGCATAGAAATATATTAAATGTGACATGAAATATATTTATCAACGATTTTTTTTTTCAAAGTTTCATGTTTATAATCAATAAAAATAGTTTAAGAGTTCAATCAAATTGTATGTCTAAAAACGACATCATTTTAGTAATCATTTTCGAATATTTTTTTAGATTTTACTAGCTGACCCGACAGACATTGTCCTGTCTTAACTATGAATGTTGAAGTCGAATAAATAAAAACAATATACAGATTCCGTCAATTGCGCCAACTGTCAAATAATTGACAATTTGATCAAACACCGCAATACATTAAAAAGATAATGGCCCTAATTCTGTTAATCACATAAACTAGCTAAAATTCACTAAAATTCTTCAAATTGAAATAGCTCGTATTCTATTTACGCTAAAATTCAAATTCGTATAACTCCATACAACGCTCTCACTAATATTAGACGAGTTTTATTCAACTGTTGGCTAATTGCGGGTAGTTTTAGTAGGCACCAAATAAATGGCAACTTAATTTCGCTAAAACTACCCGCAAACTTAAAAAATATATTTTAATTTTAGTGATGTTATTGATAAGTCTCATACTAATTTAGACTTTATCGTAACTGTATAAGAACTGATTTAGTTTTCCAAAATTTTAGTTTAGTTCAGTTGAATAAGCGAATCACTACCATTGTAAAAATCACTAAGAAGTAATTTCATTTAAATTTTGTTTAAATTTTCTTAGTTTCCGTGTGATTTTTTAACTTTTTCTTGTGTAACAATCTTCTGACTATAAAAAAACAACAAAAAAGAATTATCGACATCGGTCCAGCCGTTCACGCCTGATTTCGTGACTAAGGGAAATAGGAATTCATTTTTATATATACAGATTTAAAATGTTGCATAAGACATAATTATATGTATAATAACAATATAACAAATATATTTTTTTATTGTTTATGTTTAGTTGTTAATGAGTGGAATCCTTTTAAATATACCCAATTTATAAATGTATAAAACACGGGAGTTACTCACGTAATAAGTCAGAGGGTTCCGACTATAGTTTCAACCACATTCGGTGGTCTTTTTCAAGGAGAATACGGGGCGCTCGCGGATGCGGTCGCGATTCGCCTAGTACTGAGTTATAACGTGAGTAACTCCCGTGTTTTATACATTTATAATGTGTCAAAACGTCAGTTTTAATATACCCAATTTATTTATTTCTTTATTTATAACAGGGTTACGTCAACGATAATATTAATTAGCTCTATTCTTCACCTTAATACAGGCATTCGTACGCGAGCACTGTACAGTGTACATGTGCAGATCACAGTTGTTGATCAATTATATGGTACACTAGCTGACCGCCACGGTTTCACTCGCGTGGTCTACAATTTGTCGTTACCTCTAGTAAGCATCTGATTATCGCACGAGAACCAGTTTTTTAAACGACTTCAAAGAAAGAAGGTTACTCAATTCGACCGTACATATTTTTTTTTATGTGTGTTCGCGGAAACTTCGTCGTTTATGAACCGATTTTGATGATTTTTTTGTTAGATAGAGTATACTTCCGTGGTGGTCCCATTCAACTTTCATCAAAATCGGACAAGCGGTTTTTGAGTTATACTCCAATAACTGAAAAGTGCTACGCGTATCTTGATGATATTATTGTCGCGGTTGAAGACATCGACATCCCGTGAGTAGCAAAGGTCACTGAAAAGGGTGAAAAAAAAATTTCTCACAAAAAATGCAACCGACTTCAACACTGAAAAGTGTGAAATAACTTGTCGAAGTCGGTACCATGAGCACAATATTGTGATGATAGTTACTTTTGTGTGAACTATCATGGTACCGACTTCAACAAGTTATTTCACACTTTTGAGTGTTGAAGTCGGTTGAATTTTTTGTTAAATTTTTTATTTTAATAATTAGTATTCTGTGCTCTTCATAGTTTTAATGGACCTTTGTACTCAATCCATCCAACATAATAAAAATAGGTCAATTTTAACAGTACTTAAATTTTTTCCATCAAGAATAAGAATAATTTATTTGCCCAAAACACGAGTACACATACATAATCATAACTATGACTATGAAAAATAATTACTAGTGAAAAATAAGTACTACATAGTTACTTCCGTGAATTTAGTTGTTTCTTAGTCCGGCTATAATACTCCTGTATTTAAATTAAATATTCTATGACATTGCATAAAGAGGCCATTCGTTTGGGAGCTCTCAGTATAAAAGCTATATAATTGATATCACAGGCAGCCATGTCGAAAATGGATTTTATTAGACAGATGGAAAGAGACATGGGGTAATTTAAATTAGATGTTTACTGTTTATTAAAATTAAATTAAAAAAATTAAGTTCATTTATTTCATGTAACCTAGACTCATAAAAGGAAATTCACAATTATACATATTATATATACACCTTATTTTGTACAAATGGCCCTGCATGCGAGGTGTCGGTCGCAGCAGTGCTTCATATAAATAAAAATAAATAAATAAATAAAAATAAGAAGCCTTTTATTTCCTTATAAATAATAGATACATTCCTTTTTAAAAACATAAACATAATTTAGTTAGGAACCCCTCTCAGGTGAAGGCCTCTTCCAAGGATTGGCATTTCTCGCGATCTTGTGTTATTTGTTGCCATTGTGGTCCAGCTATTTTCCTAATATCGTTCTCCCAGCGCGTGTAGGGTCTGCCTTTGCGACGTTTGCCTCATATACATGCAGTCAAATCTGCCCGCAATCATCGCCAGGACGGCGTTGGTACTGGCCCTCACTATTCGCACTAGGGAGGCGCTTCGTTTTCTTAGGACCGCTTGAAAACTATCAGTGCGCGCGTTGGCGAACATTCCCGAAGCACTGCAGTGGCGAGGCAGTCTCAACACCACCCTGAACGCATTATTATATTGAACCCGAAGAGCGCTGTATGATGTTTGCGTATACTGGTATAGCCTGTCACTTACGCTTAGTCGACATCACGGCTAAGTGTTACGTTATACCCGATGATGTTTTACTAAAGATGACGTATATTCATACTGCGCGTTGCTCAGATTTTGTTCCTTTACGACATAAACATGCTTACTGCGACAGATAATACGGTAATACGGTACAGATAATATAGAAAAGGATAGCTATATGTTTAAACTTGCGCTTGAAATACACGTCTTAATCAAAATTACGACAATTGACTTAATTTTGCCGCCTCAGTATCCGCGCGCTTGTGCGACATCTACCTCATATAAGTATACAATATTATTATACCCGTATAAACAGTATATAAAGTAATAATTACCCTTATTCTGTTAACCGATCGACCTAGCTAAAACTCTTAAAAATGACATAGCACGCTAAAGGTTACGCTAGTTACGCTAAAATTCAAATTCATATATCGAACACATTATTTTATACTTTCAAAACCCCTTTCTATATAAGACTTATCTTACCGTCCAGAATTGTAGATTAGTTTAAATGAAGAAGAGAATAATCAAAAGTTTGATTTTAATGTAGCTAAATATAGAATTACGATATTTTATGTGTTTAGTACTACATGTTTAAAGATCAAATGAAGGACTGATGGACCCTGGTTCGATCCACACCAGCGGTTTGAGTTTCCGGTGAAGGTAACACCGTTATCGAATTACCAGCATGGCGGTAGGGTACTTTCGAGTACCCACATGGCCAGTACCACTCTCAAGTTTGAAAAACTGTTACCAAGCACATAGTGTGTTCAGGCAGCAGTTTTTAAGAGCCAGTAAGCATCCTAGGTCTATCGTGTTAACATCTTCGACCACGATGCCAAATGAGATAGTGGGCAACCGCTAGATCTATAGTAAAACCATATTAGGTATTATGTTGACTCTGTTTTCATAAAGCAATATTCTATACAAAGAATGTTAAGGTTTATAAACGTAAAACTTACATAACCAATGTTTATTTCTATACCTTAAACTGGTTCACTGCAAATAATAAACATGGCTTTTCAAGTTTAAATGTTAGACATTTTCGTTACCTTTATAGAAGCCTAACAATATGCTCGATGAAGTTAAGCTTGTCATAAGTTATAAGGCTTTCGGCGTTTGTGCTTCAAAAGTACAAGATAACCCGAAAATCTTAAACAGAGAACTTTGTTTTAATCATAAAACAAATGAAAGAATGCTACCAAATTTCTTACACAAACTTCTTATCAGGTGTGTACCTAATAAAATAAGAAACACGGCGTTTGTATTTAACCCACACATTACTGCTTAAACCACAATTCCACAAACCACATCATCATTAATTCCATTAAAAATATGAACGTGAAATTATATATTTAAGCATATATTTTCTCTACTCAATCACACCGGAACGGCTGAATCGATCTAGATGAAATTCGGCAGAGATAATAAAGCATGCATAAGCAACTTTTGATGCCGGAAAAATGCTGTTCCCTGGGATACTTAAAGTGTCGCTTATAGTAGCTTAAAGTGTGAAACCCTTAGTCACCGTGGGTGAAATCATGAGGTGCAGCGAGTATGCACAACCTGTGGATCTTTCGCTTGTCTCGTCACCTTATCCCATAAAAAACTCGCAATTTTAAAATTATTTAATGAATAAAAAACTTTTATTACCTACTAAGTTAACTTTATTAACTCGAATTTATTACTTGAAATACTCCAAGTGACTCACGTGAAAAATACTCCTTTTTTATTTTCTTTACTTATTTCCACAGTCTGTGCTTATTCCTATCATCTGTGAGAACATTTCGCTAGAGCTTTATTTAGATGGTCCTATCTAAATAAAGCTGTAGCAAAATGTTTCACAGCCAGTATTGCCAGTTCATAGATGATAAATTAGTGTAGATATGTAGATAGATATGCGTGATCTTATTACCTAACTGTATAGCTAAATGGTGAAATTAAATGAGAAAAGTTCACGGTGGGTTGACTCCGGTTTTATTATATCAACACTATTGAATGCTCAAACTGGGCAGGCTGTTGAAACTATTTTAAATTGTAACATCTTCATTTCTATATCACACAGTTTTTCAATAAACATTTCTGATTTCTGATTTCTGATTATTTTCCTTTATTGCGGTAGTTAGTGTGGCTTGCTTAATTCGTTGAGCAATTTCGCAAAAGCGCCTGACAATACTTAAACTAAGCACTTAATTGTGCAAACCTTTTAAATTTAGGCGATCGCAAACAAAAGAGTTAAATGAACGCGTTTATCTAAATGGTTTAAGCGGTCCAAACAAAACGGTTCAAATCACCGAATCAAATTAGTTTGAAAGCAAATTCACGGTCGCCGTGGCACAGTGGTTAGTGTCAGTGACATGACTACTGTGTCTCCGGGATGTGTGCCGGGATTTGAACCCAGGGTCCCCCTGGGTTCTGGGTAAATCCCGGCAGGGGCAAACATTTGTGCGATGAGTGTTGATGTTTATCCCGAGTCTTGGATGTTTGTGCTGTGATTGTTTGTGTCCATGCCTCCCACGATACAGGGAATCCTAGTGCGGGGGTCTGAGTCTGAGAGAAGAAAAAAATAATTATATATACATTTTGCAGTGTTATCGCATAAGCAATATATAATATTTTTTATAGTAAGAATTCGTGATGTTATTACATATGTATGAAAGGTTTGATGAGCGTGGATCAAGCGAAGGCAGAGTGTCGGGATCGTAGCAATTGGAAGGTTGTGGTCTCTGCCTACCCCTACGGCAAAGAGGCGTGTATATATGTATGTATATAATATATATACACTATCAATATAGTTATTATCGAACTTATATTTTTAATTTCTTACTTGATTATTGCTGCAATTTTATCATATCAATTTACATGCGGTTTCACATAAATAAACCGAAATTTCTATAGCTGCTTTTTAAGATCAACATTAAGTCTCATAAATAATACCAAAAATAATAATTAGGTATATACCTGTTACGTTGGTAAATAATAATTTTTCTGTGTCTCCACTAGGGTAAGAGAAAAACTCGCTTCTATTTCGGGCAACACATCCGATCGGAGTGATCGTTATTTCACGCTTCCTGCCCTGAAGCTCAAGCATGAGGGAATACATTGAACGCATATCAATAGAATTCGATCAAGCACAAATCACAACCAAACATGTAAAGGAACGGTATCATAACATAAAACAAATGAATTCATTACATCATTGCGAAGAAGAAAATGGAACGTTAATTATAAGCACAATTTGTGCGATTTTCAATTGTGTATACGTCGATGAGCAAAATGTCCCTTCGCATTGTGTACACAATGTTTGTACAATTTTTACATTTACCGTATCGCCGTCGCATAAATAATTGAATAACACACATATTGCGCGTACAAACTATACTATTCTAGATAAACTACAATTTATACTGATTTCAATTGTTTAATGCTTTGATACGATAGTAAGTAACATTAGGTAAAGCAAGAGAGATAACTAAGATCACACGGACAAAGAGCTGCTGAAACCTGCGCCTGAAACAGGAGTAGTTTGCGTCACAATCATCGCACCGCAGTCGTATAAACAATTGATTAACACACATACCATCCGCACAAACTATAACTTATTTATTTCACAGTTGTACTAGATAAATGACAGTTAGTACTGAGTTCAATTGTTTACGCTGCGATACGGATGCGATAGTGATTCCTGTTTTGGCTACTATTAGCTTTTTGTGGGTTCTACACTCTGAATATCCCTGTATAATTTTAAGAAGCTTTTGTTATTGCTTAACAGGTTAGTACTATAAAATTTCTTAATGCGTACTGCCAAGGAATGGAACTCGTTGCCTGAGTCTGTGTTTCCCGATATGTACAATCCTGGAGTCTTCAAGTCGCGAGTGAATAGGTACCTTCTAGGTTTGCGTGCAAAATCCTAGACAACGTCATCACTTAACATCAGGTGAGACAGTTGTCACACGCAAACTTATAATATGAACAAAAAAAAACTATTCTAACTCTGTAAAGTATTTTAAAATATATATATGAAACGACTGCTACTACTTATGCATGGAGCAATTTTTACATTTAAAAAGAAGACCGATTTTAATGAAATTTCCATGGACTCAATGTGAAAGTACATACATTATAATTTATAATGGAAAAAGAAAAGGTCATAAATTATAGAGCTCTGTAGAAAAAAAATTCAATTGATAGTTTTATGTCATTATCTCAGCCATAGAACGTCCACTGCTGGACATGTGCCTCCTCACACATAGGGGGATTTGTCAATTCTCGCCACGCTTGGCAGGCGGGTTAGCGAGCGCAGTATGACTTCCTATCCTCAGAAGGCGCTGCTGGGCCGCGTTTCGAAACTGTGATGCACTGCAGTTGGGATGCTGTCCTACCGGGTAGTTGAGATCCGACGTGTAGTCCCCACGAATGGGTCCCCCCTCCTCTGAGTCCTCAGAATAGCCCGCTGGAAAAATATATTCTTTCTTTTTTTTTTTTTCTCAGCCATGTGCGTCCACTGCTGGACGTATGCCTCCCCCATATAGGGGGGATTTGCCAATACTCGCCACGCTTGGCAGGCGGGTTGGCGAGCGCAGTATGATTTCCGATCCTCAGAAGGCGCTGCTGCCCACCTCCTGGCACGTGATCCCTTAGCTGACTCTTACGGCACCCGCAGGAAGAGATGGGGGAGTACTATTCTAGGCCGGTACCACCACGGCTAACACATAGGCTACTTTTATCCCTGAAAAAGTATAGTTGCCGTGGGATAATTGAGGTAGCGGGAAAACCGTATGCCACGCGGGTGAACCCGCGGGGCGCTACTAGTATTATAAATGCGAAGGTGTGTTAGTATGGATGTACTTGTTGTTACTCTGTCACACCTAAGCGGCTTGATGGATTTGGATGAATTTTAGTATGGAGATAGCTTATATCCTAGGTTAACACACAGGCTTATTTTCATCATCACCACCATCGCCGTTTTTCATCACCACGCGGTAACCGCGGGGCGCAGCTATCAAAACCATATTATTCAAAAACTATCTGAAGGTTCAATGATTATCGATCGATCTCAAGGTTCGACAGAAATTTGCATTTCCACAGTTATGCGAGGCTCAACGATTGTTACTAACCTAAAACCTAATACCCTCCAAAAACCTAAAACCTAAACAATAAAATTAAGGTTTAATGTAAAATGACAATACTGTCCATTCATTGCTTTTACCATTTATTCCTCAGTCAAGAAGTTATTATTTAGTTATTTCAAGGCATTTTACTCACTTAGATACTTTTTTAATCTTGAGCTCATTCTTAGTCACACTCTACAAGCGTCACCTTGAACCTGTGTAAAAATACTCACAAGAGGAAGTCTTGCTCCCAACATGGGGTCGGACCCTTAACTGTTACCGTCGTCGACTTGACATTCTGCAGCTTGAGTGTCACGTACGTGTTGAATTGTGTTGCTGTGAAAGAAAATAAAGTTTATTAGCATAAAAATAGGGTCTAATTTATTTTGGACTACCATTTCTTTTGTAGTATTGACAAAGGCTGAAAACGCTTACAACAAGCGTCATAATATTCAAGACAATTATGTATATACTAGCTGTGCCCCGCGGTTTCACCCGGGTGCACTACGTTTTTCCCGCTAACTCAGTTATCCCACGGGAACCATACTCTTTCCAGGACAAAAAGTAGGGGATGCCTACGTCATGCTAGCTTTATGCGTGCTAAGTCTCAGCCCGATCAGTTCAAAATTGACAAAGTTTCATACAAACTTTCATCCCCTATTTGATCCCCTTGGAGGTAGAATTAATCAAAATCCTTTCTTAGCGGATGCCTACGTCATAACATCTACCTGCATGCCAAATTTCAGCCCGACCCGTCCTGTGGTTTGGGCTGTGCGTTGATAGATCACTATGTCAGTCAGTCAGTCACCTTTGAGTTTTATATATTTAGAAGAAGAAGAAGATAAAGAGAACATTGATGTACCTATGTGACTGTTTGATCTGGTTTATTTATGGGAATCAAATATAAATAAGTTTCTGAATAGAAACTGTTTCGTACAAATAGACACATTTCAGTATCAAACGAAATGTATAAAACATAAGTTTAAACAAGACGAAAGAAGAACTCACCTTGTATACCAACATAGCGCGCCTTTTTAACTGTAACAAAACAAAAACAAGTTAATTTTCATTCCATATATTTAATACGTTCACTCTCCTATCCAATATCCTATGAGTTAACTGTATGGTAAAAACTGTTTGACCGACGGTTAAATTGATAATTGGACGTTTTAAATTTTGGTGAAAGTTGTATAATCTGCTAAAGCGTTAGAACGATAGAATTACTCAAATATGACTTAACAAGCCACGCTCCGCAGTTTCACTAGCGTGGTGATGATTGATTATGATCATGATAATTAAAAGTACCCTATGTGTTATTCCGGGACCTGAAGTATTTAAATACCAAAACCAGTATTTAATTACCAAAAAAAATTAAGTACCATATACTGTGTTACCGCGGTTTCACCCGCGTGGTCATGCTTGAGATGATGATGAAAATTAACCTATGTGTTATTCCGGCTGAAGTGTCTACATACCAAATCCGTTTTACCCAGGCGTTGATAAAAATGGTGATAATGATATAAGCCTATATATTAATCCAGGGTATAAGCTATCTGTGTTCCAAATTTCATCTAATTCCTGACTTGAACGAATAATAAACATACATGCATACATTCATTGCATCCATACATTAATACCACAAACTTTCCCATTTACAACATTAGTAGGATATCTAAGCTTATGCTATAAAACTTAGAAACTTTAGACAAAATTTGAACCACTGCCATCAAACAGACCAAGGATGTAAATATTTACCATTAATTAAAAGTTAGTTGCAATTTTATCCGTTTCTTTAACTATGGATCAAATAACCGGTCCTAAGGGAAGATCGCAAGCTACCTGTCGCGAAGTATCAACTTCATGGAATTCTATGCAAGTGTTTATTTTTCACCTCCGTAGTCAATCTTGTTGGGAACTTAAAATTATTTATGCACATAGCCTTCCAAATAAACATTATGGGCAAAAAACGTTCTTGTACATTCTGCCACCTCCACACGGCGGTTTGCGTGCTACACGTCAAGTACAAAAATAGTAACACAATCGATGAGGCCACTTCACTGTGACTTAAATAAAAATTGCTACAACGATTTGGTCAGGTAGTTATGTTAGGGTTTCATAAAGCAAAGGCATATAGAGTTTAAAGCAAATTTACGTTAGGAGAAAGTGCTTGAAGCGGAGTTTACTCGTGAGATTTTAACCGATAAACTTGTGAATATAAACATATCTTTTGCACACTCAAACCCCCACACTAGGATTCCATGTATTGTGGCTTACAATTACAGCACACACACATCCAAGACCCTGGAAAAACACCTATACTCATCGCATAAAAATCTTTTTTTGCACCCTTGGGATTCGAACCGAGGATTCCGGAGAACCAGAAGTTATGACCTGACTGAGCCACGGCGATCCTCGCATTCTACCTACATACTTGAATAAATAAAATTATAAAATAAACGCGATTACGTGTATTTGCGATCAAACCTTGTCATATATATATACATAAATATGCTATATTTAGTATAGTTTAATTTAGCTACAAATATAACATAACAAATTGCCTCATTGTTACTTTTTCAAACTCTGCAGTTCTTTTAGTAAAGTGAATTATACAGACAATCAAAATTAGGTACACTGTTTTTATAAAATGTATGGGTAAATGGTTCTGCATGATTTTTGTTTTCAGGTTAGAATGCAGTGTGCAAGGTCCTCCGGAATTTCACACGAATATTTTAAACTTTTAAGGCGTCAAGAGGTAACATACACACATGCATATGGTGCAAGCACACATAGATACATGCACTCATAGATACATGCACGCATAGACACATGCACATATGCACACATCCATACATAGACAAATGCACATATAGACACATGCACACATAGTCACACGCACACAGAGACACATACTCACACTCTCGCATTCTAAATATTAGTGTAATTGGATCAATTCTGAAGAAGGCATACAAATGTTTAATAGAATAATACAATTCTTATTATTCACCTTCAATATAGTTACAGCTAATCTCTGTGGGCTGTCAACATAATGCAAAAACTTTAACTACCCACAATCTGTATCAATTTATCAACCCCTGGAAACCGGGAAGCCACCCTTATCTCAAAGTTTGGAAGTTAACTCATTGAAAACACCACCCCCTTGCGGACGATGGCAAAAACTTAGTTGTTGCAAAACAGTGGGTACTAATGTCCTTCAATTTTTGAAGTAAAACAAAACAGGGTAAAAACATTAAACAATTACAAATAGAAAAGCCCAGTCTACTCGTAAATAAACGGTGAAGGTTATCAACTCCACAACACGGTGGTATGATACTTTCCCATACCCACCATAACCAGTGTACCTCAAGTATGAAAAATCTGTCACAATGTGTTTAGACAGCTGTCATTAAAAGCCAGTCAATATTCTAAGTTTTCCAGAAAGATAGGCAGAGCTGATAGATATATATTCAGATATATTAAAAAAAAAAACGTAACTAAATAATAAAATAGAATAGAAAAATACGTTAATTTAATACTGCCCAAGTCGTAAAATGGATCCATCTGAGCAAATGCTGGTATTTAACCAGCGCTGATCTTCCGATGGTTCCAGCGTACGACGTCACAGAAGCATACATATTTAAAACTTATATCGCAAGGCCGTAATAACGAACTAAAAATGAAATAACAACAGATATAACAGTGACAATCATAAAATAGAAACTGCTAAATAGTAAAAAAAAGACTAGTTACAAATGTGAAGAAACAAATTTAAACTCAAAATCCATGTTAGAACTATAGTTGGTGACTAATGCTTAATTAACTTACCTGACTATATATCTAAAAACAATAAAGTATTTAAATGGTTTACCTCATAATAAAAACGACATTTATTATAAATTAAAAATCAACATTTTTCAAAATTTTCTGAATTTAATCCACTTAAGCAGCATCAAAATAACACCGCAAATTCCTAAAACTTTTTTTAAAATTTCCGTCGCATGTTTCTAAATATAAATTACCACAACGGTCACAAAGGCGAAGCGACGAGTCGAGTATAAGGTATGTAAATTTGTTCTACCAGTCGAGTTTGAATATAAAAAGGAATGTCAAATATTTCAGCTTCCAACATTGTTAGGAGGGACGTCGTTAAAATAAAATTATTGATGCCCGAACGCCCTCTTGAGCGTTTGTAAAATACTTAACGATTATATTATATAAATATTAACATGAGAAACGTTAACAAATTATTCGATTTACTTATTCAATGTTTATTGTTAACATTATATTTATGTTAAACCTAAAATGGTAGATTTTTTTTTTTTACATATTATAAGTTTGCGTTTGACAACTGTCTCACCTGATGTTAAGTGATGACGTTGTCTAAGATTTAGCACGCAAACCTAGAAGGTACCTATTCAATCGCGACTTGAAGTCTCCAGGATTGTACATATCGGGAAACACAGACTCGGGCAACGAGTTCCATTCCTTGGCAGTACGCATTAAGAAAGTGGAAGCATAACGCTTCGTACGTATAGGTACCGTAGTACGTGTCTACCATATAGCGATGGCGAATTGCCGTACGTCGAGTTGACCGATGATAGAAAGGGGATGGTGGAATCAGATTGTGTAATTCCAGTGCACATTCTCCGAAATGCACCCGATAGAAAACCGATAGGATTCTATTATTATCTTATATTATCAATATATATTGTTTCACGTGGAGCTAAAATAACCTATTATCTACGAAGAAGTAAAAAACTTGTGAGTAAATAGAAACCGAGCTATAGTGGGTTTTTAGCGTCAAGTGCACTCTACTTTTCACTACAATTGCGAAAAAAATTAAACAATCTAATACAATATTAATACTTTTTTTCTGTAGCCGCAACGCAATGCACGCATTCTACCAAAAAGATCGCCGCTATTAGTTTAAATCACCGACAAGGTGGACAGACGACCTGAATAAGATCGCAGGTAAGACCTGGATGAGGGCCGCTAACATCTGGTCCTTGTAGAAATCAATGGAGGAGACTGTCCAGCAGTGAACGTCTTATGGCTGAGATGATGATGAGTTCGATTTTCAAAAACGTATGTACGGAAGAATCAGATCGGCTATGGTGATAATACCAGGTTGGCTATGGTGATGCAAGATGGACGAGTTTCAAACCTAAAAAAAACTTTCATTTTTGTAGGCTCGTTGGTAACACACAAAAAATTTAAAAAGTACTTTAGTCTCTAGAGCTTAATTTGCTATGTACGGGTTACCGCACAGTAAGCAGTGTCAATACCTCGCTAATTTAGGTCAAGCTGAAATACCTAACGTTATGTACGCATTTGATTAAACAGGATTTTTGAATATATATAAAATAAGAATTCTTTTACAATAAATCAGTGTTTGAACGAACCCAATGATAATTCAATGGGTTTGTTTCCTACATTAACATACCTTGTCCTCAGCACTCATCAACTTACATCAACATAAACTGAAAGCACACTACAGTTTTTTGGTCCTTCGAACCGGATTTGAACCAGTGACCTATGGGTTTGTTTACTACAACTGTTGTTTACTAAGCAGATTGAGATCTTTTTTAATCAACCGACTACAGGTTTTTGGTACTTCGAACAACTAGCCCCGCTCTAGTACACTACAATGACGGGCTTTTTGAGCAAGATGAGTGAAAGGGGTCACGCCTGCTTGGTCAACAAAGTACTGTGATGTGAATCATCTCACACCTTTTAATACTCTTCTTAACCTCAACACAAAATTATAATAACCATGATAATCAACATTACAAGCTCCTGATTTGTAAGCTTTTTGAACTTCAAGCAACAATACGCAGAGTTCTAAATTTGGCACACTTCTATTCAAAAAGAGATCAAAACTTATACACAATATTGCTTATAATTGCTTATGCTTATACGTTAGACCAATTTTAGTTACTTCTGTGACAGTGGTAAAACGCAAGCTTATAATCTTAAAAAAAAAGAATTGGATAAAATTTGATATATATCTTTATATGTAAGTATAATAAACATGAATTCCTATTTCCATTGGTCGCGGCATTACGCGTGAAATGGCTGGACAATTTCTCTTTCTTTTGTTCTTGTGTTAGGAGGATCTTGTGAAAGAAAAATAATTAAGAAAGTGGCGCGGAAATTTAGAAAACTTAACGACCATATATACTTTGCTAATGTAACCTGGCGTTTGTCGTAACGGTCAGTTAAAGCTCAGTCAACGTAACGTATTGGGTCAGCTACTAGTTTATATATTCTGTGTAATAAAACAAAAACACATCAATGAAAGGAGCTTTTTATACATGTCGATTAGAATAACAACAGGAGCAAATATAAATTCTTGTCAAAAATAGATTGTCTTGTTCGTTATACCATTACAGTACCAGAGTATTCAACTTTGAAGCATTGTGCATACAATGCTTTTGTTTACTACAAGATAATTACTGTGTCACTAAGTTTAATTACTACAGTCTACTACTACAACGAAGAGCACTATAACAAGTGATTCAGAAGATTAAGACTAAAAACGTTGCACTCCACTCACACCGAATTTCACTTGATTGCCAACTGTCATGACCAGGCGAAACGCTTACCTGCAAGATTTGTTCTCTTCGATAAACAAAATATTTGTATTTAATTGCAACGTTAACCCCGAATAATTACTGACATAATTAAACTCCTCCCAGATTCCAGTAATTATTACCCAAAAGTGGAGCAAGAAATAGTCCAATTCCAGTATAAAGACTGAGAGATAATGGAACTTTCTGAACCTTAGTTTATTATTTCATTAAAATACATCATATGCGGTATATTACATAGCTCATTTTAACGGTTTCAGGAAGAGGTAACGTATACGTTGTGCTACCAACTGGACGTCCTAAAGCTTAATTGAGGAGGCCTATATTCAACAGTAAACGTTCTGCGGTTGAAACGACAATTATTGTATTAGTAATATACCATGGTCCAATATACTACAAGAAGACTGACAATCGCTTAAAGAAAAAACCTCGAAATTACGGTTAAATCTAGATGGCGCTACAGGTTTCGAAAATTTTGTAGTCACAAAACGAGTACCGACTAGTTTTACTAAGTTATCGATTTCTATTCTTTAATTGAAATTTGATTGGTCCATGGTATATCCTTTTCTCAGCCATGTGCATCCACTGCTGGACGTATGCCTCCCCTATATAGGGGGGATTTGCCAATACTCGCCACGTTTGGCATGCGGGTTGGCGAGCGCAGTATGATTTACAATCCTCAGAAGGCGCTGCTGCCCACCTTCTGGTACGTGGTCCCTTAGCCGACTCTTACGGCACCCACGGGAAGAGATGGGGGAGTACTATTCTAGACCGGTACCACCACGGCCATGGTATATACAATCACTTAACACATTATTTTCAGATCGGTTAGTTAAAAAGTCATATCAGCTTGCAAGCTTTTGTTACTCGTCGTCTGGATATATCGAAGTCATTTTAATATGATAATAAAATGGTTTCTATACATTTGTGCTAGAGAGTCTTGTCGTATGTTAGCTCGGAGTTGCACTGAGTAACTGCTTGCCGCTTACAATCAGGTGACCGAATTAAAATACCTCTATTATTACCTTATTACCTGTTCTTCTCTTACTTACTCACTTAGCCTGCTTCACTGTTACAAACTCGACAACCACCTTAGGTCGAGATAAGTTGTATGCTGAATATCAGTCTAACGTAGACACAGTAATGTCTACGTAACGCCGTGCTGAAGATATCCCTACAGTCAAAATAATATTACTCCTTCACCCGGCTTCTTGTGTAAATGTATATACAATTGTATGGCAATTAATATGCTGTATTTCGAATACTCAAAATAATAAAAAAACGTTAAACATCCAACCAATCTGTTTCAATATCTGAACCAATTAGAGCTCTCGAATAGAGTAAGATGGTTATAAAGTTCTTCTTTATTGCTAAACCACAACTTGTGTGAATGTACTTTGAGCTAAAACGAATCACCCAGCATCTCTTCATCTATCTGCTTCGGAATATCCAAGCGGATCACACAGATAGCCGGCAAAAAGCAACTGTTGCCACAAATTTAAATAAGCGCCCGTAGTTTAGTGCCCTCCAGCGTCTGAAATACGAGATTTAGCGGGTTTATCAAATGATTAAAGAAATCTTCTTGGCTTTTATCGAATTTTAAAATTATGTTGGTGTTTGTGTTTTATAAGATTCTCAATCTAGTAAGATAATGATATTTAGGTAGGTGTTTAAAGGTACCTACATTATGCACTGTATGTTATGTAAGAGTTTCTGTACTGGTAATCATAACTTAAAATGCCAGAAGTGGTAGGTATTATTATTACATCGAATATTAGTTCTTATATTCCTTAGGATTCTTCACCTAAGTACTTTTAACTGCCGGTCGTGAAAACAAGCTCAAAGTCGCATAACGAGTTTTGTGGAAAATTATGCTATGGTTTCTCTATGAAGAAATGGGGAGATCCGTAGAAGAACAAAAGCCTACTGTGGATTAGTAAGTGAGCAGTCCACAATATCTCTTAAAGTAATAGGTCTGTTATGAATATTATTAAATGTGAGTTTGCAAACGCATGATAATGAAGAATTATATAATGCAAGGTTTATATAATTCTTAATAAGTAATAATACAATTGGTGATTTTTGTTATAATTTGTAGATTTACTTTTGACCACCATCTTACTTGATGGTCAGTAACGATATAATCCAATATGTAACCACGATAGATTTAGAATGTTTACTGGCATTGAGGACTGCTGCATGTATGTGCTATGTGTTTGGTGACAGTTTTTCAAACATTAGGGTGCTAGCCAGGAAAGTGTACTGGAAAGTACGTGGTAGATTTCTACGATATTAAAGCCTGATCAGCCAGACAGTTACAGCAGAAATATATGTTTGTTAGTTTCTCAAATGTTATTGTATATATATGTTATTGTAGCAGTTGTAGTATGGTCATTTGGTTGTTGTTGTTGTTTTTTTATCCTTGACCTTTTGTTGAATAGTCAATTTAGAGCAAATTTTGAGTCCTTTCAACTTGTAGGACTTTCAGCAAACTTGCTGAAAGTCCTACAAGTAAGATGAACTTCAAATCCACTTTATATAAGAACAGCTGAGTGAACAAAATCTGATTTCATTTGCTAATTTATTAGAGGAAAAATATTTACTAGCGACCATATTATCTTTATATTAAATATTCTCGCGGTAACGACAAGTGAGCTTTAACTGTGTACTTTTTTTGTTCACCAGAAGAAAGAAACGAGAAAGTCTAAAAATGTGATCAGTAATTTATTTATTTTTGAGTTATTTTTGTATTTTTGAATTTTATCTGTAGGTCACCATACTAATATAATCACATCATACTAAAGAGGAAAGATTGTATTGCTTGTTTGTTTGCATTGAATAGGCTCCGAAACTACTGAACTTATTTGAAAAATTCTTTCACTGTTGAAAAGCTACACTATCCCCGGGTGACATAGGCTTTAATATAGTTTCAAAAAAATTAGGGAACCAATAATTTTTAAGTATTGTTTTAAACTTTCATGGCTTTTCACAATAAAAATTTTGATCACGAACAGACTCAGTCTCTCCGTGATCATGGTGCGTATCCCGTGTTAAACAATAATTTTTATTTTGAAATTTTCTACCCGTGCGAAGCCGGGGCGGATCGCTACTTTGTAATATTTTTAATAACACTCGTCAAGATTTGTCCCGCTCCTTCAACCTGTAAACACCCGCGAGCCTGTGTAACGTCATCGGGACCTGTTAAGCCCTTAATAAAGAAATATGCAAGATGAACAAAGTAATTATGTAAGATGACGATTGCACAAAAGGATTGCTACAGCTTATTAATTTGTCAAGCCTCTTTAGTGCCAGTAGGCGCTATTACATAAAGGAACTCCGAGAAAAACAGCTGACAAGTTAAACAACGGTATTCCTTTCTGTAATTAATAATGGAACGTAATTAAAAGAACAACAAAGCATACAGCTGCTAGAAACAAATAATACCCGTTGTGATTTTGGACACTGATAAATACAACAAATTATTACTTGTATACTGGTTTAGGCATGTATTGTTTTACTAATAGTGCCTAGACATGCAAGGCATAGGCGTTGTATACACTAAGTGCTGCTATCCTTATAATTATTATCTCGTTTAGTACGTATTAGCAATCGGTTAGCAAAACGGGCACTTGTTTACATAGAAGACATATCTGTATGAAACAGTAGTTCCCCGTTTCGTAAAGATATGGCTATCCGTTGGGAACCGTTTTTGTATTGAATAAAATGTTATATTTCATGGGTCCATGAAATTTTCGTGAGTACCAAATTTCTTGCAATTACGTCCAGCCATTTTTGCACTGAGTGGTCGCAAACACTGTACTGTTAAAGTATTCTTTAATTTCCTTTTGGGGACAAAGACGTGTATCGTATTGCATATTATTAGTATAATTTAGAATTTAACAATTTGCTAACTAAGGTTAACACCAACGGGTAAGGTGTTGAAGTTGGTTGCATTTTTTGGTATTTTTTTGGGCACTTCTTATCCAAATAGACTTATTACCATTATTTTTCACACTTACACATTTTACACCTACATCATCTGTCACTCCACTTTTTTGTTCGTATTCGTGAAAGAGATACGCATCGTCTAGAGATATTATAGAATAATCAATTTAAAATATTATGCAATAGTCAGTTATTAAATTACAACTAATAAGAATATTAACACTTGACACTCTAGCTTGATGCACATAAAATGCGGAGCCAATAAAGAAGAACATAAACAACAATACTTCAAGGTGAAGGTATCAGTGTCGTCCCACGCAGTTTTCACCACTTACAGGTGTGTGTAGGTCCCAGTTATTGAAATCATATCTGTATACGTATGCGTGTTTAAAAAACAAAGGAATCTTGAGCAGTGTGCGTGCGAGGGAATGGGCGTACGGATAGGGAAAAATGAGCATTGTGCCTGTGAGGCAATGGGCGTACGGATAGAAAAAAATTCTGATGGTTATCAGGGAAAGTAGAAAACGCCACACGCTAATACAATGTGCACGTATGTGAACTTAAAAAAGCACATACGCAGTCCTGAAATATGAGAACTAGAGCTTTAGCTATAAGGTCTAAACTTGCTTTACGAAAATGTTTGTTTCTTTGGTTAACGATGTGTACTAATTGGTACCTGTAAATGTACATCAGTGTAGGAAAGTGATTTCTCATCAAAAAGTAAATTTTCTCTACAGATGGTCGTCGTGGCTTAGTTAGGGGTCAGTGACTTGAATTCTGATCCTGGGGCGCTGGGTTTGACTCTTGGTCGGGACAAAAATTTGATGGATGATGTTTGTGTTAGGCTATTGAGTGTGTCCATGCTTTACGCGATACAGGAAATTCTAGACACAGAACTGCGTTTGTATAAATCAATTAATACATACAATTCTGGTGATTCTGTTTTTTATTATTCTGTATAGATTAGATTAGCGTTTTCCCACAATCTCGCTTGATGGTCAGTGACGATGTGGTCGAAGTTGTTATCACGCTAGAACTAGAATGCTTACTGGCTCTCAAGGACGACTGCCTCATCACACTATGTGTCTGGTGACAGTTTTTCAAACTTGATGAGGGTAGCTAGCCAGGCGGATACTCGAAAGTACCCTACCAGTATCCTGGAAATATGATATCGGTGTCACTTTCCCTGAAAGCTCAAGCCATTGGTGAAGATCGAACCAGCGTCCGTCAGTTTGACAGCTGACGCTCTCACCGTCGAGCTATCATCGCGTCGAAACGAGACGCTTGTTATCCTAATGTGAAAACTTGTTCAAAAGGCAGTTCGTTTATAAATCATTTATTTGCCGACGGTTGTTATATACTGTACTGTATATAATCTACACTAATTATAAATTATAAAGAGGAAAGATTTGATTATTTGTTTGTTTGCATTTAATATCCCCCGCAACTAATGTACCGGTTTGAAAAAATCATTCACTGTTGGGAAACTACACTATGCCCGGGTGAAATTGGTTATATTATATTTTCAGAAAGTAAGGGATCCTTATTATTTTTAATCTTGAATTATTTTACCCGTGCGAAGCCGGGGCGGACCACTAGTTATATTATAAAGGGCAACCCCGCAACACAGTGCAAACTAGTTCGGGGTCAATGGGTTCACAAATGTACTATGAACCACAAATGTATGTCATTTAAAGTTATTTGTTCATTGTATATGGAAACCTAACGTTTGTTTGTTTGTTCCTGTTTCACGGTCAAAATGCTATCAGCGTATCAGAGAAGACGCCGCCAAGGAGAGTTCTACGCTCTTGTCGCCGCTCTGATCTGAACCACTGAAGATGTCGACGGCAGTGATCGACGAAACGTCTGGAACAAAAGTTTCACATAGACCACGGCCAAACAGCCCGGAAGCAATACATACAACATGCAACGCCGGCCGTGAAAGCCTTAGAGTTTACATCACAAAAATGTTTGCCAGGATTCGAGCCCGTGGTCGCGGTTCTAAGGGCAGTGTCGTGGATCACTGAGGCAATGACCGTACCTGGCGAGCAATCCAACTCTTATTGAAGCAAATGGTAAATACCACTCGTGAACTAACGCGATCATGGAATCCAAGTTAACACTGTCGTAATGAAGCCGAGGCTGTAACGACCAATGTTTTCGTTGTAATGGACTGTATTGAATGATACGCGCGACCGGTCTCCAAGAGCATATGTTTTCTCCGCCCACATCACCTCAATCTTCCGGGAGGAGGTCATCCCCCCACCTCCTATATTACTTGTCTTTATTCAACACTACAGCTACAAGAAATTACAATACTACAGCTACTACAAAAACATTTGTGCAATCCACTAGCTATTGTCAGCCTATACTCGTAGATAACTCAAATACACTTCGGTATATAAGAAATCAACATAATATATTCTTATCTATAGAACCAAAGCACTATAGTAGAAAAAAAAGTCTTTGTATGTGATTTTTATACGACTTTCTATGCAAACTTCATACGCAAAGAGTTTTTGCACTTGACATTTAAATTATGTTTTATAAACCATACAATAAGAAACACTTTACAAGCAAGTGTATCTTAATAACTAACACGGCTTCCATTGACAATTACTTATAGTAATTAATACTCGCTGAACCTAGCCGAGTCACGCACATAAAATGTTGATAAAATGCTTTATCTAAAATGCACATGGGAACGTCTATACATCGCCAAATCGAAATAAAAAGGATTCGTTATTTGTATTGTATTCTGAGAGACAAACTGATTGTTAACCCTTCGCCCATCCACCATAGAAATTCTAGAAAAATAGAAAGTGTTTAGTTTAGTTTACTTAAGTAAGTATTTCCATGTTGATTTATTTATTTTACTAGCTTACAAATAAATTTGCTTTTTTTTTTTTGGAAATCGATGACATTTACTTAACTTACTTAATTTACTTTGTATTTTTTTACTCATTTTCTCACTCTACCTAGATGTTCTAACTCAAGGGACAAGATAGCAACGAGTTTAGATAAGTTATCCTCCGGCAATCGGACGTCTGTTGGTTCGAATCTCACCCCCAGCGGGTGTTTTTAACGCAGGAAACATCTATCAAATCTACAGATGGCGGGAGAATACTTTCTAGTATACACTAGCGCTAGCACCCTCAACTTTGAAAATCTGTCGTCAAACACTCAGCGTGTTCAGGCAGCAGCTCTTGAGAGCCAGTAAGCATTCCATGTCTAGCGTGATAACATCTTCGATCACATCGTCGCTGACCATGAACTGAGATAGTGGTCAAATGTTTAATCCGTACAGTATAAAAAAGTTATATTGAGCGTGAGTTTAAATGGTATTCTTATACACCCTGATTCAATTTTCATACACCTTGCTCAAGTATCAATTTCGTCATCAAAGAACTTATAAGATTATTTCCAAAACAGTTAATAATTTGGGTGTTTATATTTTTGTATATATGTTCAGACATAACTCCTTCGTTATTTATCTTTTGAATTGGTTTAATACAAATTGGCCCTTTCTAGTAAATCTATCAATATTGACATTTTTCATTATAGCACAGCAAAATTCGTAGAAACTGTGCAGTGTGCAACTCTTGCTAAAGCTAGCAATAATAATACATAATCATTTTACTTCATCGCATTCGTAAATACTGTTATGATGTATGTATTTTTCAATAAATATATAAAAGAAACTCATAAAAATTAGTTTATATTACACTTTAATTCAAGAAAATGTTGAAAATTTACCGATTAGTAGTGGAATTTGTTTTCTTATATAATTTTAAAGTATGTTAATATATTATATCGTTTTAAATCATTATATAAGCATGAGAGTTAGTATGTATATATAAATTTAATGATTAAATTCACATATAAACGAAAACATTACATTCCTGTTTTCGGCATTTTCTTAAAAAGAGAAAAAACGAAAAGAAACACAAATGGCAGACTACATTGCAGTTATTCGGACAGGAATTTAAATGAGACCCGATAACGCTTAAACGCGTAAAATAAAACGACATTTAAATTCTCTTCCGCTACAATAAAAAGCTTTATTTTAACTTGTGTTAAAATTCCATTCAATACGCAAATAACATAATAACAAATAACAGCGTTACACACGCTTTTATTTGTTATTATGTTATTTGCGTATTGCTCGCGGGGAATTCATTTCTAATTTAATGACGTTTTGATAACAATTTTGAGTCTCTAAATGTGTATCCTTATTACAAATTTGTGTCCAGTCATAATTGGCAAAAAATGGTTCAGCTTGGAGAAAGTACTTCTATACCATACCATTAGTGTATAGCTAACCTTAATTTTCATCCTAACAGGGAATCACCAAATAAATATTTTTTTATACAATCATGGACATGTAATGAGACGAGAGGATAGCCATATGACAAAGAGAGTTCTGAACATAGAGGAGGGAAAACGAGGCCGAGGTCGACCACCGACAACTTGGATGACGACTATCATGAACGATATGAAAGCACAAAATTTGACTACAGATGCATTTCAAGATCGCGCATCATGGCGCAGGAATACTAGGAGAGCCGACCCCAAATGAAATGGGATTAATAAGGCTAGGAAGAAGAAGAAAAAGAAAAAGAAGAAGACAATCAGACGGACTGCCTGATGGTAACTGATCACTGTCGCCCATGGAATCTGTAAAACTTACAGCCCTACGATACGTTTCCAATTCTTATGTATGAGTTTTCACGCTATGTCGAAAACCTTGATGCCGGAATGGGTTGAAGAGTCAAAAACTTCGCGTTGTATAGACTGTAAAAAATACACAGAGACCCAAAAGCTCTGCGCATACTGAGTACCTCTAGGTCTTATTCAAATCATGAATTAAAAGGTGTTATGCATATATCGACCCAGATATTGAAGTCTGAAAAGTAGCACTGAATACCTAGAGAATAGGATGGTTTTACAGAATTACGTCTTTTGGTGGCGAGTACAGTGCAGTCGCACGCAACTTAAAACGCAGAGCAAAAACCATTAAAACATAGCTTTTCTGTATGTAGCATGAGTCACATTTGAGAATTTTCACCTAAAACTATAACCACCTTTAGTTACTAGTGGTTTCCGTATACGGAAATAGAGACTTTCTATTTCCAACTAATTGAGATAGTTCAAACTTCTAAAACTAGGTTGATTCTTGTTATTTATGCATAAGACTAAATTTGACTGACATTTTAGGCAGGAGTAAATATTTTAACTTTGACTGTCAACAGGTAGTCGACCGTAAGTGTCTCTTATAAATTAACTAGTCAAGAGAATTTAGAAACTCAGCAAGTGTTAATCATGTGTTCATGATTGTATCCATATACATATAATAATGGTAAAAATTAGTTTTTTTTTAATAAATGTCTCAATTACCATCTAGTCTAATCCTAAACATCTCTATAGCAATATTTATTGCCAAAGGGCAATCAAATTAATCTTCTTTTTTGAAGGATGTAATGTAATAATAATTTTTAGAAAGATTCTACAGGACATATGTATGATATATATCCTATCCGGCAAATGGAATAGGCTCCGCAAACAACAAAATATATGATTCATCATAATATGAAATGTCGACAATAACAAAATAGTTGTTGGAGAGACGCCAAAATAGCCTTGCGTTTATTTTATTGCCATGTTTATCACAGAATACACGTCGCCTGTTTAACCGTATGTGCGCATAAATTGGACACTTTGAATTGAGTTTTGTACAAAAAGTAATAACAGCCAGAGAGATAAGCAAAATTGAGAACATCCAACCCTAAAGTATAATTTATACAAATAAAGCAAATTAGATTTAGACGGTCGTGTCTCAGTGATCAGTGACACTGGTTCGAATCACGGCTGGAGTAAAAATTTCTGTGATGAACAAAAGTCTAGGATGTTTGTCTATCGCTTCCCCCACAGAGGGTATCCCAGTGCGGCGTGGGTATGAATTTGTTAAAAAAAAACATAATTTTCGGTAATTATGTTAAGTTTTTTTTTACGAACACAAGCCATGAATATTATGTTATTAAATAATTTTGTAATAAACTTTCTTATCATATCTTTTATACGTAACGAAATCTGTAGGTGCAATATTCTTTAAAGTAAAAGAATAGTACCCGATGTTCCAAACGAGTATAAGTACATAATATTTTAGACCTTTTTGTTGAGGATTATGGTTGAATATTGCAACAGTTGGTTTTCAGGAAGTTTTCGTAATATGCACGGTTAATGGCAAAGAGCCAACAAAAATGAGTACGCGCTGAGCCTCTTCATGATTAAACTTCTATTCATTGCTACAAATTTCAAATATGACAAGCTTAAGGAACCTTATATACGTAATCGTTATTTTGCCAAAATCTTATCCTATGTTTGTATCATGATAACGCTTTTAAAACGCAAAAGGCTAAGTACAGATGTACGCCGCTGGGGTCTCCCGCAGTAACGCATTTTTTTCGTTTTACAAGCAATAAGGGGGACTACAGTAGGATTTATCCTTATCTAGCGTGGGTCTGACCAGATACGCTCCACACTTGAAATCCCAGTACATGAGGCTATGCAAACTGCCGGCAACAGATCCAGATTGCGCTCGATTATCCAGGAAAAATAATTAGTGGAAGTTGTCACGACCCTCAGTCATGAGGATAACGAATAACGGGAGCGTGATAGACTATGAAAAATAAATCTAAACAGAACCAACCACACTTTTGAGTGTTGAAGTCGGTCCCATTTTGTGGTAAAATTTTAACACCCTTTTCAAGTGACCTTTTCTACTCACGTGATCAATTGTCATTGTGTATGTTCACCGTTTTCTTCACCCTCACTAAAAAGTCATTCAATTAGACGTAACTCTTTTCAGTTATTGGAGTGTAACTCAAAAACCGCTTGTCTGATTTTGATGAAATTTAAATGGGACAGTCGGAACATTTTACATTACATTTTTTGACTGATAGTCATTGCTGGAATTTGTTTGTTTTAGTTCAAATATTTGAAGGAAAAAATTCGGCTGCTAGTAGGACTTGAACCGACGACTACATAATACCGTCCTGCCGCTTGTTGTGCAACTAAGCTATAGCAGCCCATACGATTTTTTTCCTTAAAATATTTGAATGTAAGTTCCGCCTAGCATGTTGTTAATGCAATAAACCATTAAACTCTTTGTTTACTTTATATTTTATAGTGATAACATCTTCGACCGTGTTAGCATAATAAAAAGATTGCTAATGATGTGGGTAGTAACAGAATACAAGATTATACTCATTCTATAATCTTATTATTAATCAAATAAATACAATTACTAATACGTCACTGACCAACAGTGAGATAGTGGTCAAACGCTAGATGTATACAGTATAAAATTAAAAATTAAAATAAAACTCGAAAGTTTGGACAAGTTGTGTTCTAATTCAGACAACAGTCAACCTTTTATACGCTTTTGTGGCAACTGGAAGTCTACAAGAGCATAGCCGCGTGATTCCATTAGCAATATAATAAAATTAATCATACCCAGTTCAAAAATCACGTTTCACGTTAATGGTGAAAATTGATTGCGAAGCCTCTTTGAAAACATTTGAAACCAATTAGTCATTTCTAAGCCCGCCTGTAATTTACTTTTTGATTCTTGATGTCGCGTCGTGTGATAATGAATCAGGAACTTTTGTAATGATCGACTTTTAAATAAGAATTCTTTTTCACTGCTTAGAAATTGAACTAAATTGTGAAGGAGCTACTCAATACCTTGTATATATTACATATCAGCTACATTTATATCACATAACGTACATATCATCTACACTATTTAGGTCTGAAAACTATCGCGAGTTTCTTCCATAATTGTAATGTAACAAAACGACTAGGACTCACGTGGTAAACACTGGAAAATTACATTGACAATGAGACTTTCAGTGACAATGACTCAAGTGACAGTGCGCACCGGGACAATTTGACTGATGCAGCGCAGCCGTCTCGGTCGCCTCCTGGCATGATTATAACTCCCAGATGAAGAACTGCAAATAAGTTCGAAACTGGTCGGAGAGTAATTTTCCAGTGTTTACCACGTGAGTCCTAGTCGGTTTGTTACATTACAATTACACTATTTAGCTTACAATAACGTGGCGTCATTATTCATTGTCACCTTGTAATGAAATGAAATGAAATTAGTAGTTTGTATTATTTGTTCTACTGGTTGTGTAAATATGTCAGTCAGTTAATATAAACTCTAAAAAATGTAGTCGCTAGCTAATGGTACTTTAAATTTTTTTGTTTATTTATAGAAGGAACTATTTGTTATAGATAATGAACTAGAAACTTATAAGAGTTTTATGCTTTATTGCATTAGTAACATGCTAGGCGGAACTTACGTTCAAATTATTTGAAGGAATTTGTTGCTATGGCTTAGTTGAACAAACTGACAGGACGGTATTCTGTAGTCGTGGTTTCAAGTCCCACTACCAGCCGAATTTTTCCTTCAAATATAAAGTTATAATTATATAGTTAAATAACTAACCGGCATAAAATTATTAACGGGCAAATACTCTTTAAACAGCCATTACCTCTTGAAAACTAGTCGGCTGTGTTCAGTATAGATATCCATTAATTTATAGAAAGTTATATATAAACTTGATTATTTACAGTTCGTAGAAATATGAAAGAAATGGATAAGTATTATAAATGTAATATAAATTTTGATCTTCAGACGCTAAATTTACACAGCTCAAATTGAAAGACGGATCCCAATATGTGTCTACTGCAATGGGCAAAAGAGCTGTTATACGTTGATTTAACCATCTAGCTAAGGCTAATTTAGGAAAAATACAGTAAATATTTGAATTTTGTGTGACTTTTGTTAATTCCTGAAAATAAAAAAAGAGCTTAAAGGGATATAAGTTTCGCCACCGGAAGATGCGCTGTCGTCGTGTAGAGCAGGCTGAAAACGAAGTATCTGCGACGGACTGGAAAAGTGTTACGAAAACTAGTTCAGACGCATGAAACCGTTCTGAGTGTCCCGCGTAGATGAGGTCAAAATGTTCTTAAATGAAGATGGACTGGCAAGTACGTCGTAGATCATGACGCACGATGAAGGCTGGAGGTTGACAATGGACAGAGTACTTAACAAATATTTGGAATAAATAACAGGAAAGGTGGAAAATAATATTAAAAACGTATTGTATAAGGACTCATACGTCATCCAATAAAAATCGTTAATTATGTAATATAAATAGAACTTTATAAAAAGCCAAGTCGTTGGTTGAACTTGCTGCTATTTTCATTGTATAAATACAACTACGCTGTCAACAAAAGCGACTGACATTTAATATTCTGAGTACGTTCACGTAACTTCCATTATCATAATATTGGTTTCAATAATAATCCACTTTCATGAACCGTGATGTGTTTATCAACATTTTGACACTAAATAATAATAATGCGGCACATTACACTAGATGGCAGTTAATATTACAATATGTAGATTTAAAAAAAACGATTGTTAATTAATTAAATTCAGCGGAGCAATTGAGCGAAATTATGCTAACCAAGGTAGTGGTAACATAACCACCACTTTGGTGTTTCGGTTTGATTCAAGTATGTACTTGAATCAAACCGAGACACCAAATCAAGACTGGGCTGATGGGAACCGGGAGCTCATCGGGTGAGACAGCGGCCAAACGTAAGCTTTAAAACAAGACTTTTCCAAAACTTACCCGAGCGTTTGATCAATGCGACGCGCGACGCTTGATCAAAATGCTAGCTAATAATTGGCTCAACGAATCAGCATTGCAATTCAACGGGGCAATTCTGCCAGCATTCTGGGTACGCTGCCAAGTGCCAACTAATAGCGGGCTAGATCGAGCAATAATATAATTTGTATTAGGTCAAATATTCTGCACGTTAGCGATGGATTGTCAGGTGAAATACATTTTTTTTAATATAAATGATATACACTTTTGTACATGTACCCCATTAAATCATGATCCTTAAGCCTTTAGGCCTAAAGGCTAATGAGAAATTTACCTTTGAGTTAATTCGCTTAAACGAGTGAAATACTTGTGAATAATATTTTTAGTAAGTGCGGGTGTAAAAGTTCACTTAGTCATGTACACAATACCGAAGGTGTCTAAGCCAAGCAGCATGGTGCTTCATAATAAAGTGTTTCGGACACGGCATGCGATGACGCAAGTGAACGCAACCGGCCGTGACCCAAACCTGAAGGTCGGCCCCATCGTGCTACCGTTTCGTACGAGACACAGCGCGGGTTTTTTTTTTGCGATGAATGGCAAGATATTGAAAGCTCACAAAATAATTCCATATCATACTTTCTTGATCATTTTAGGTGGCAAAGTTTGGCCGTGTATCTTTTGTGTTTTCGCGTTTCATTTAAAGCAGGCTCGTCTCAGCGTAACAACAAAAATTGTTAAGATAATTTGATAGTGTTGATCTGTTTCTTTATAATAAGTGTATAAAGTTAAGGTTTTAAAAGGTACTGATGAAATTACAGAGGTTTGCGGGTGTTTACAGGCAGAAGGGGCGGGACAAACCGTGATACGTGTTAATTTAAAACAATACAAAAATGTACATATCAGACGACCGTGCTCATTAAAAAAAACATTTTTGACTATTACATTACCATTTTTTTGGTGTAAGACACAGTTCAAGCCCATTTATCGTTACTGCGAGAGCGTTTAATAAAGGAAAAAGATGATCGCTCGAAAATATTTTTTCACCAATAAATTAGCGGACGAAATCAAATTTTGTTCAATTAGAATTAATGTTCATGGTTTCTTCTAATACGTAGTCATATTTAAGAATTATTAGATATTGTTATTGTTGTAATATGTCAATATGTATTATTGAATTCAATGCAAATATAATTGTTTCAGGTAACTTAAGAAAATATAAAAAAAAATTCTAGACCCCAGTATAACAAGCTGATATTTATTTATATAAATACAGATGTTTACATACTATCATACTATGTCTGTATCTTGGAGAAGGGCATACTTTGCATCCCGATTTATTTCATAGGTCCCGTGGGCTTTCTACATAACCCAATTCCACGAGCACAAAGTTGCGTTCAGCAGTTTTGTGTTTTATATGAACATTTTCAAATACTTTACCAAATACTACTACTGGAAGCCTTGCTGCCAGACAACTTAATTGCATTGCATTTTATCTCAACAGTTTCAATATCCCCTTTTATAACCGACTTCAAAAAAGGTGGAGTTTCTGAAATCGGCGGAATCTTCTTTTTATAAGACGACTGAACCGATTGTTAAAATTGTGAAAAAAGATGTTTTCACATCTTTTTTGCTTCTACTTTGAGTAAAAACTAATTGTAATTAAACTTGCTATCTTATTTTTCAAGTTAAATACTTAAAAACATTGTGAACCCTTTAACTAAAAATTTAAGTAAATATTATAGTTAAAAAATAATCTAAAAAAACAACCGTGGAAAATAAAATATTTGAAAAATATAATGAAAAAAACAGTTTACTACCTTACTAGCTGTCCGCTTCGGCTGCGCACGGGTAAAAAATTTGAAAATTAAAAATTATAAGAATCCCTAATTTTTTTAAAATATAATATAGCCGTAATGTAACAAACCGACTAGGACTCACGTGCTAAGCACTGGAAAATTACTCTCCGACCAGTTTCGAACTTATTTGCAGTTCTTCATCTGGGAGTTATGATCGTGCCAGGCGGCGGGCGCCAGCCTCATCACGTAACTCTATAATATAGCCCATATTAATCAGTGATAATGTAGCATTCAAATGGTGAAAGAATTTTTTAAATCGGTCCAGTACTTTTTGAGCCAATTCGTTACAAACATACATACAAATCTTTCCTCTTTATAATATTAGTGTAGAGGTATAGATTTAATGCTGTTCGTTTCTCAAAACTAATAAAAATAAAAAAGCTTCATTTCAAGCATGTTAATCGTAGAAAGTGTATATATGTATCATTTCTATAGGACTATAGTTTTACTACAAAGCCAATCGCTATCAATCAATCTATCAATAGATTGTGCCGGGTAATTAAAGCGCCTACTCCCTTCTGAATATGAATAAAATATGTTATCCATTAATAACTTTGGCTAGACTATATTTGTTTGAGAAATATGAGTCCAGGTAGTTAAGAATATCTGAGTGCCACATTAAATATTTAGTGAGTAATGTTTGATGTTTTGAATTGATGTGGCAGGCGTGCGTTCGGCAGCTACATCGGCCAAGCCATTTCTTGCTCTAACAGCGGATATGCGGCGTTCACGCACTCTAATTGAGCATTATTTACTCACCCAATATTTGATCTTGACCGTTCACGTTAACCAATCGGACAAATTATGCTCGACCACACCATAATCTTTCTACCTCTAGATTTGATCAAATCTTGTTTGGATGTCAAATGTGACGCAATAGTATGTAAACCATGATCCAATATCAATGTATATGACTCCTACCTCTTCTTTAACATTCTTAAATATTGATGGGGTTGCCGTTCGTAAGACATCGATCGAATAATAAATTAAATTAAATTATTCATTCATGTTCACACATAGTGCATAGTTAACTTTGACTTAAAGTAAAAAGAAGCCAAACACTAAGAGAAAATATTGATCGCGTAATATTTGACTGATGCAGTTGCTGAACGCAGCCCTGGTTTTATCATGCTCTGGGGGCCTACCACCAACTCTTATAGCAGTATTATTGTAATCTTACTTTGAATTTTCGTACCACAAGGCCACATAAGCAATGTTACTTTAATGTTGTTTAGACTAAGCAGTTTTGTGACGTAAATCTCTATTTCGTTCACTCAAAGCGTACCATGAGCCAGCGCCAACGAAAGCGACAACGCTATATGAAAATATAATGTTGTCTCGCTTGCCCTTACAGCAGGAATGTTTCTTCGTTCATTCTACACGTCACTGAGCGATAATAAAACAATAATGTTTTAAGACGTTCATGGTACGAATCTGAGCATTATTACTTTAAGCTTGAAGTATGACGTTCTTGAAACATGATGGTTTTGTAAAAGTTGATGGTACGGCCCCAGGTCATATCACAAATAACTCTACGTGAATGTGGAATTGAATATTATTTTTAACCGACTTAAAAAAGGAGGTTACTCAATTTGACCATATATATGTTTTTTTATGTGTGTTCGCGAATAACTTCATCGTTTATGAACCGATTTTGAAGTGAAACTTCTAATGCGACTTCCAACAAAGTTGCGTTAAACGTTTAACGCTACCATGGAGGGGGTATGAAGGCACTGTAACGTTAAACGTTCAACGCTTTTATTTTTATTTTCACATTACGAAGTTTCACTCCTTCCGCGCGGAGGAACTACACGCACATTTTTTTTATTTGGTTGTATATACTTCCGTGGTACCGCGTAACTCAAAAACCGCTTGACCGATTTTAATGAAATTTAAATGGGACACGAAAAGCACCAGCTTTCAAATAAAAAAAAGCCAATCAAAATCGGTTCACCCAGTTGAAAGTTCTAAGGTAACAAACATAATAAAAACATACGGATCGAATTGAGAATCTTCTCCTCCTTTTTTAAAGTCGGTTAACAATAATGTAGGATATTCACACAGATAACTTTCAAACCATATTTATCATCATCATCTTATACTGGTTATACAGGTATAGCGTGACACTTGTCAGTTGTTTTGGCTTCTTCCGGAAACCTTGATAATATGGATCTTGAGTGCAGTACGTTCGCCGTAGCCAGTGCAAGACGGGACGTTGCGACGAAGACACCTCAGTCAAGATCCTGATGAAGGCTTCTGGAATAAGCCGAAAATTGTCAATCGTGATGCCAACTACGAGAAGTGTTGCGTTATACCCGTATAAACTGTAATAAGTAATAATGGGCGTGAGATTTAATAATATTATCATCGTCTTACTCTGAGACGAGACGAGAAATATGACCTCCATGGATATATCCGCTTCCAACCAGTCAGATTAATGGGATGGCCATTAATCTCCACAAGAACTGGTTTGAAGCGGCCCCCATTCAGCCCTTTCTTGCAATTTGAGTCAGGTTATCTGACCACTTTTTTTATTATTACACTCGAACCCCCGGTTCAAAGATATTATCACGCGACACAGGGAATCCTAGTGCGGGGGTCTGAGTGTGATTTTTTTTTTAAAGTATGTATGTTCATATCAAATTACATCGAAATCGGTGTAGCCGTTTGAGCGTGAAGAAAAGTTTACAAGACAGTAACAAACATACAAACTTTCGCCTTTATAATATTAGTAGGGTAAGCACAGGAGATTGATCAAAAACGGTTAGTCTTTAAATGTAGCAAAACCCAGGTACAAGTTTACCAGGTATTGTTTAGCTCTACAGGTACTGTTTAGTCGTCTATAAAGTTGTATAAAAAGAGGACATTAATACGCACTTTTTGAAAAGTATTTGTCTTTTCAAAAAGTTCCTAATAATTTCATTCTAGGTATTTTTCAAAGCTTATTGAATCATCATACCAATCATCTTCTTCTTTATCCTGGCTTTAAATCCCATTTCATTTGGGGTTAGCTCTCCTTGCGCCACACCAAATTTCATACTAGGAGATTGTTTTATTTGGCTATGTGGTTTTACAGCCGGTTGCCTGTTTATCCTCGCTTTAAATCCTATTTCATTTGGGGTCAGCCCTCCTTGCGCCACACCAAATTTCATACAAGGATTGTTTTATTTGGCTATGTGGTTTTACAGCCGGTTGCCACCTAACGCCAAGATTAGACTGTCCCTTTTTTATAATTTTCATTCCTTCTGGGGTGCTCTAGCCTAAACTCCCAGCGCTGTCTGTATCCTTTCCAATTATGGAGCTCGCAGCAGAGGTTTGTTAACGGAGTTGCCTTCTCCGGCCTTTTGGTCCGCGGGAGGTTTTTTATTTCCCTCCTATCCAGCGCAGAGCTGAGCATTCCCCTATCCGCCACCTGGGGACGCGTTCTCTAGGTGCTAGGCTCACTCACATCATACCAATTATCATGGTAGTTTATTTTACGCAAAGTGGCAAACATACAAAAACAATCGCATCCCCTTATCTAACTTCTATTATAAATGCGGAAGTTTATCTAACACTATCACTTACAATATCTGCAATAGCACAGTTTTTTATCCCGAAAAATGTACGGTCCTCGTGAGATAACTTAGATTAAGAGAAAACTGTAGCATGTGCGGGTGAAACCGCGGGGCACAGCTAGTTTATAATATGATTAGGATTTAAGGCCGAGATCATATACGATTTTACAAATATCAGCATGGCGATTCAACGACGTAATGTAGCATTGTGGGTACGCTACCAACTGGTAGCGGGTTGTAATATGTAAGCCAGCAACTGCAACGGATTAGGATATTGCGTCCAATACCTTCCCACTCTTGGCGCTGGCCAATGTGGGTTGGCGGATAGGCTAGTGGCTAGCTCTATGTCAGGATAAGCTTGCTAATAAAAAATAAAATGCGGAATGTTCCAAACTGAACAGAAATGTTCATATAAAACTTAAATTGTTCAAAAACCCGCTCGTTCTGACCGTGATCACTGTCAACGTCGGACCGATGCTTGATCAGTCGGACCTGTGTATCATCTGAATACCACTGTAATAGTGATATACATACATAATGTAATATAATTGAAGGAAACGCAGAATCTACGACACAAGAAATATATTTTCTTAGTGTAGGTTTTGCACGACACAGTAGATAGCAACATTAGTCGCCATAGTTTTGTAATTGTTTTCGTTACCATATTATATTTTAGTTGCTTTTGTATCCTGTATTTACTGTTGAAATAAACATATTTGTATATTAATATTTTGGTCTTTTATTTACCGCAAGACCCGCTTGACAATTGCAATAAAAATTCAATAAGGGTAAGCTTTTATACTCTCTAAAATGTTCTTAAATTTCAAAATGCTGTTAATATGTTTGACCGTTCAAAATTGGAAATATTCGCTTAGTGCATAGTTATAACTATAAATCCTTTAAAAATCCATTTTAATACTATGTAGAGTATTTTCAACATTTTTATTTATGTATATTATACCCTGCTTAACTCACGTCCATAGACGAGAATTACATTAAAAAAGAGAAGGATTTTAGTTTAGTTGAACTCGAAAATCACAACCCTATATCACATGAAATGTTTAGGTACATAATTATAAAAAGTATCTTAATGCATGCAACCATATTTGAGCGCAGCCATGTCTTCGCAAGGTTATTTCACTACGCTCGCTCATAGAGTTCGCGTAATTACTTCGACACTCATTTGATAAGAGATAGTATGAAAATGATAATGAATATGCAAGAATTAGCATTGTTATCGGGTTATTCATGATGTGCACCGTCACTGGCGGCGTCTGAGTCACCAGACTGACTGACGACTGTTCAGAAGGAGGTTAAGTTCTTTGTATACATGTAATACGTATGAATGTATTTTTCTCTGGCATGCCATGTAACGTGAACGGCTTGATACTTTTACCTTGAGAGATATCGTTAGATTGTTATTAATCGTGACGGTGAAATTATATCACAATCATTTTTAAATAACTCAACATGTGCTTGTGCAAGTCAGACTACCCCACCGAGGGTTCCGTACAAATTTGTACATGGTACCGGTAGGTAACAAGGTACATATATCTCAAATAGTTTTTTATTTATATATTACTAAAAATGTTGTTTATTTTTCATTCTTCGACATAAATCGAATACTACAATGTGAATGAAGCTTTTCATACGATACGTCACAAGACACAACTCAATCCAAAATTTGGACTACCGGTGCCGTTCCTTGCATAAACACCCTGTTTTTTAAAGATTTCATTACAAATGTATAGTTTTCACATTTATCTTTATACATGTAGTATAATTACTTGCCAAATATCATAGTTCTATGTCAACAGAAAATACCTATAGAGAGAGCATCGAGAGACCATAGAGAGTGTCAAAGTGTACGTTTTTTGCGGCATAAACGGCCGTATTTTATTTACGTTAACTTATAAATTTGATTGTTTTACTGCTTCAAGAGACTGTAGACCTGAGTTAATAGTCGATTGTGATTAAAATAGTCTTTAATTTCAACTCGATACCTCCACGCATTTTCGAGATAAAAGATTTGTCAGACAGACGGACACGAACAACAAAGTGATCCTATAAGGGTTTTTTTTTAGATACGGATCTCTAATATTGACGCATTTCTGGCGTCAGTGTATATATCTTCAAACTTTACAAGTGGTGTAACATTATGAAGAATTTTAAAAATTTATTACAATTTTAATAACAAAAGAAATACTTATATATTGCAACTCAACGTGGCAATTCTGTCATTTCGGGAAATTTGCCTAAATGATGGAAGGATTTTGAGTAGCGGATAGTTTGATTAAAATGCAGAAAGTATGTAAATTTGTATAGTATACTGTAGTTTGTATTTAGTATATTATTGTTAATAATTATTTTAAGGTTGAGTTTTAATAGTTTCTATGTTTATTCGATTTAATAAATACTTTTATTAAATTATTAAGTAAGAACGTAAGAACGTACCATCGGAAGCACGGAAATGTTCAGATGAAAATGCCACTAGCGATCACCCATCCAAGTTATGCCCGAGGAGTATGTTGCTTGACACAGTTGATCGGTTAAATCGCCTGAATATTCTCTGCTAGAAGCGCTTCATATCACTAATACCGGAAGTAAATGAAACCTTTATATTATTTTACGAAATAAAATTGAAAATACCTTCACTATTCTTACTAGTAATCCCGGGTACATCTATTATCGGAACCGAAAATTAATCATAGAATACGAGTACATAGATAATACAAGGTACTTAGACTGCTCATTAGACGACACCGATTTCACTGTCAAGGAGCTATGTAAAAACCATTAGCTACTTTAGTTTCCTCGCTTTCCTTTAGCAAGTCACGTACGGACTATTAAGGGCCGAGAGGGCGATATGACGCTATCGACCTTAGCATGCCTCTGACGCTGGTGACGCCGGGGCGTATTTTATTAAAGGTTGAAGATCAACTATATAACACAAACTGAGTCAACATATAATTTAAAAAAATATCTAGGTGACCGAGCTTTGCTCGGTTTTTTAATAATATAAGTAAACAATTGATTTTCTTGGTCTAACCTCAAACCAAACTCTCATTGGCTTAGTGTTGCTTAACAACGCCATCTATTGTCAAGTAGCTTTAGTGTTGCTGTGTCGGTAAAACAGTTAAATTGTCGTTTAAGTACTACTATTACTCGCCAATAGATGTCAGGAAGAGTCATATTCTAATGATATTGTAGCAGCAATTGTTTTTTAAAAATGAAACCTACCCAGAATCTGAATGAAATTTGGCACAAAGATAGATTATAAGAATAGCAAATGGGTTACTTTTTTACTCGGTAAAATGTATTACTCCCGTGGAATAATTGATGTAGCGGGAAAACCGTAATCCACGCGGATGAAACCGCGGGGGCAACTAGTATAATTATAGTAGTAATACTAGGTGTTTCAAAATGACATAAGATGATATACTCTTGAATAAAGAAAATAATTATTCCTTGGAAATTGTAGAAGAAATACGGACCATAGTCCAACCACGCTGGCCCTGTGCGAGTTTAAAGCTACTCTGAATCCTCTGATACTAGCAGCCAAATATAATGTAAGTTTTAGACATGTCCCCGACATGACCAAGCGACTGATAAAACTGTATTGAACTCTTTTAAATAAATATCTAGGACTAACTACTATTGAAAATGCTACTTCAGAAATCCACTGGGTTCTAGATCTGGATCATGAGATCACTACGAGCGCTTTCTGATTATATCTACCTTTGAACTTCGATATCTAAATATTCCTTTCATTTGTATACTGATTGTATTTATCCTCACAAAGAGCTTTATCTGTTACGTCTTACACCTTCTAATAAATTTACGTATTATTAAGCTTTATTAGCTTTCAGGAAAACTCAACTTTGTAGAAATGTAATTCAAAGATTAATAAGAAAAATGTTTTGATGTACGTTTCAAATTAAAAGTTTTATTAATATATTATATATTTCATAGGCGGTCTTGAGATTTACAAGTAGAGCCAGGATTTATATTATTTTCTTGTTTCTGTGTGGGCAGCTTTGATGACAAGTCTAAATAGATATTTTAGTTATAATTTTTTGAGTTTCATTTTTGCTTTCGAATCTTATAGTTATACAATGTGTGTGTAAATAGGTGCGTTGTATGTGTGTAAAATAATATTGATGGTGAATTACAAGTATCTCTAAATATAAATAAGTTTCACCAATAGAGTGTATTTTAGAAATTGGAAGCGATGATAGCTCAGGCGGTGGGAGCGTAGGCTTTAGAATTTGTAATAAGTGTATAAATTCTTATGTGGTTACGATAAAGTTCAAATTAGTATTAGTACTTAAATTAGATTTGTTTATTAAAATCGATGGTAGTTTTCGCAGCAATTGGATAAAACGTGTCTAATATTAGAGATAGCGTGTTATGGATTTATAATAATTAGAATTTTAGCATTAATAGAATATGACCTACTGAATATTGAAGAGTTTTAGTAATTTTTAGTTAGCTCGAGTGCTTAACAGTATTAGGGCGAATAACTGGTTAAATATTGAATCACCGCGTATCCCGACCATTAGTCAGATTTTTCAACAATCTTATTCACTCTTCCTAGTATTAGATACTATTTCGCATCTGAGTTATATGTTAGCGCGAAATCCGTTGACCCATTTGGCTTTGAAATGAAACGTACGAGGCACAAAGAATGGCAAAGGAGAGCGGAATACGAAATGCTGAGTCAACGGCACTTTATATTATATGTACGAGGCGTTGTGGATATAGCTTTATATCCTATCCTACGAATATTATAAATGCGAAAGCTTGTGTGTGTGTAAGTTTGTTACTTCTTCACGCTGAAACGGCTAAACCGATTTCGATGAAATTTGGTATGGGGATAGTTTAAGCCCTGGATTAACACATAAGCTAAAACAAGTATAGTTTGGGTGAAACCGCGGGGCGCTACTAGTAAATAAATATTTGGTGTAGAAAATCGTTACTTTATGTAACAAATAATAATGATATTGCTGGTTGTGTCGATTGCCCTATTGTATGTTGACATTTAGCGTGATCTATTCGCAAAGGTCAAAGATATCCTTAGTTTATTAGTAACTGTTGTATACTATACTAGCTGTGTTACGCGGTTAGGCCTGCGTGGGTAACGGGTTTCTCGCTACATCGGTCATCCCACGCGAACTGTTGTTTTTTCCGATATAAATAGGAGTCTATATATTTTCTACACTTCAAACCATTATCTATCTGTATATATAATTTTATTCAGATGCGCGCAGCCTTTCTAGCGTGTTTTGAGTAATAAACACCCTCCGAAAATTTCCCGCTTATTATAGTAATTAGCACAGTGCTGCTATTTTGGGAGTTTTGCCCACTGATAATGGTTTAATAGATTAGATTGCTTTCTATGTGTTGTTTTTTTTTTTGAAATTGTATTTTTAAATACTTGGATTGTAGGAGTAATTTAGGAAAGACAGTTCTTTCATCATTTTTCTCAACAAATTTTATTCATCTTAAAGACTTTCATGCTACATACATTTTATTTATGTTAAATAATATAAAAGTTGCTGGTTAGTTTGAATCTAGAATGAAATTGAGTGTTGGTTTTACTAAGGTACATAAAGTAATGATATTTTGTATGTGAAAACTATATATTTATCTACTATTAGAAACTAAAAAAAATTTATTAAAACTGCATTCATTAAAAATTATATTCCTATAAAAACTAACACAGCTAAAGTAATAGTAATAAACGAATCTATTAAATCAATACCATTGGGCAAATTTTGAAACTACTGGCAGCATTATCACATTGAAAAACAATGCTGAATCTTTGACCAAAATAAAGGCCAAAATTTTTGTTATCATATGTAACTAGAGTTTGACAGCTAGGCATCATTTTTAACCAATACTGACGATAATAGTTAGTATTTGTCAGTTTAACAATTATTTTTTAGCAGCGTCTGTGTTAAACAAAATAAAAACATAACCGTTGCAAAAACATGCAACGCTTAATTCAACCGTATGAATTAAGCGTATGAATAGTGTAATTAAGCCTTATAAATTTAAAACCATGAAGCTTTATTAAATTAAACATGTAACCGTGATTCCGTAGCACTTCAATGTTTCAAGACTATGCATTAAGGCGAAGATTTTAGTGAAGCCTGAAGTCATTTGTACTATACATAATTAATCTGGACCCGAAAAACAGGTTCTGCCAACCCTACCTAGTGTGGGATAAAGGCAAAAAGGAGAAGATGATGATTAATCTGAATCTCTGTATCACAGTGGATATAAAGTAAAGGGTACATTATTACACCTCTTTTAGTTCAAACATCTTAAATGTGCCAAGAAACATCTAGACTCAGTTACTAGAATGTGAGTCAAGTCTAGTTCTTCGAATAGTGAATCCTACCAAGCGCCAACGACGGTGACGTTAATGCACGACGATTAATACTTGGCCATCTTGACACACTTTGAGAAGTATACCATTCACACACACAATAAAACATCATGTACAGATAGAAAATTCAGCATCAAAAAATGTCAATTGTATGAAACTGCATGTATTAAAGTATATTCAGTAGGCTTTTTTTTTACAACATTCACACAAGGTCTTCAGGTCCCAAACTAGGCAGCCTGTACTATGGTAACCTGATGACTGATATATACTTATATATGTATATATATACATATACACACCCAGACACAGGTCAAACAGACATGTTCATACACACAAATGTTTGACCTGTCCGGGAATCGAACCCAGGACCAGCAGCTCAGAAGGCAGAGTGCTACCAAGGCCAGTTGGCATCAGAGTAAACATAACGTCATCAGAATATTGAGAAATTCGATTACAGTAACAAGATAAACCGTTTAACCTTTACCCTATATACTGCAAATAAACGGCTATCAAAAAAGCAATATGTACAATACATGCGTGGGAATCGCAAAGAAGAAAATAAAAAGGTCGCTGTAAGATTGTGTTTACATTTTCAAATGCCAGAAGTTTTCACCAAAGTGACACTTCACTTAAACACTTCATTTAAATAACTTCACGTCAATGATCGACGGTTAAATTATTAGGATACTAGCTGCGCCCGCGGTTTTACACGCGTGGTGATGAAAAACGGTGATGATGGTGATTATGAAAATATGCCTATGTATTTTCATACCAAATTTCATGCAAATACATCTAGCCGTTTAGGCGTTAAAGAGTTAAGTTTCGCATTGATAGTACAAGTAGGATTTATTCTTTAAAAAATAATTAAGATTAGGCCGATTAGGCAACTGTCACCTCTAACAAGATTTATTCGGGGCCTAAAATGACTCCTGCAAGCAGTTTCCAAATACATTCTTCAAAATTGGTGAGATAAAAATCCATAAAAACATCACACGGACACAAACATCCTTTGACGGTGAGTTTTCCATGTTACACTCGACACTGTTTGCTTGTGCAAAACAAATAAAATATAATTCCCGCTAAGAAGTAGGGTACAAATTGGTGAATTGTTTTTCCTCTTCAGAAACCTGTTATAAAATGTTAGTCGAATAAACTAGAAACATTTTTGATTCCTGAATGGTTACCAACCAGAAAATTACTTTCTCCTTTCGTAACTGGTAACAAATGATAGTTACACAACGGTAAATAGATTAATGCCTGCTGAACAAATAAATTGCGTAAATTCGTATCGTCGTCATATAAACAACTGAACGACGTACCTATCCTACGCATCAGCTATTACTTATCTGTGCAGATGTACTTGATAAATATGGTTAATGTTAAGTTCAATATTTTTACGTTTCGATATTTTACAGTAGTTAGTGATACAGCCACTGGTCTGTATGTTTGAAGCTGGGAATTAGAGTTCCCATTCGGTAACTGATTACAGAACACAGTTATTAGTCGGTGAACTTTAAAGATTTTAAGTAATTGAAGTTGTTTATTTTCCTTTTGTAACTTCCAAAGAACATCTAAAAACTTAAATTAAATTTAAAAGTAAAGACTACGAATAATTACCACTATAAGCTTAATCTAAAAGTCCAACGGTGGAGGAACAAGTCCTCAGAATGCTGGCGGCATTGCCACGTTGAAATGTTATGCTCAACTTTTGTGCAAAATATATGCCAGCACTCTGGACCCAGACGCCTCCACCGAACGCTAGAGCGGTCGAGCCCCATGGACGCAAAGTCTCTATTTCAAAAGGCACAAAAAAATTAGGCACAGTCAAGGTTTACATATTTATGCCGTTTGAGGTTTACAGTATCAGTAGCGGCAGCGCCAGCTTTACTGAAAGGTGAAACGGAGCCAATGAATCAACGCAAGTGGTATCCCAGCCCAGTGGCTGTCCCACCTTCCATGGAACAAGTGTCATTCCGTCAGTCCTCTTGCCGTCACCCTGCATCAGTTCAGTAGGTTCTACTACGGATGGAAGGCCAGTACTGATTTTTAAATTCTATTTCATGTATTATTTATAAATATATAATACTAATGATAGCTTTCTCACCATAACAACGCCACTGATATTGGTTTGATAGCTGTATATATCTTTCCATGGCTTGAAACTACGCCGAGTTGTACAACCCAATATTTTTTAAAAATACTGAAATTTTTTGGTCTTTGCTATTTCAACTTACTGAAATATTTACCTTAAACTGATATCTATTGTCAAAATCAACTACACTTTATCGTGCATAATAATCTCAACATTAACCTTTCTGATCAGATATAATGTTTGGGAGTTCGGAGATCGACAGAAAATACTTATTTGATTTAAATATGGGTAAAGCAGATTTTTCGCATAAGTGCTTGGATTTAAACCTGAGCAAGCGAAAGGTTCTAGGTTCTTCTTTTGAACCTGAGCTAAGCAACGATGGATTTAAAACACGAAACGCTAAAAAGTTTATCCATGAGTGAAATACAACAATTTTCACCACACTTGTACTAACGGGGAACTTGTAGGACGCGCGGCGGGAAGGATTCTTTCACACTTTTCATAGCCTTCTTTCAAGTGCACTCTTCTCTGATTGATCGGAGAGTTGACATTAGCTTTGCAGGTGCGTTCTCGTATTTCAAAATCTTTTTACTCACTTGTGAATAAAATGTTCCCGTCAGAAATCGATAAGTAAAACTAGCATTTGACAGATTGACATAAAATACTTTTTTGTTTTACAAGTGAGTAAAATAGATTTTTGGCGTGAGTGCTTGGATTGAAACCTCAGCAGGCAAAGGTTCTAGGTCTCACTCACTTTGCTCGTGGTTCAAAACAAGAACCCTGACTATAGCGAAGGTTTCAAACAGGAAACGCTAAAAACCTTTACCCTTGAATGGAACACAACAATTTTCACCACACTAGCAATAACTAGCCAGGAACTTGCAAGGCACGAGGTGAGAAGGATTCCTCCACAGGCTTCTTTCAGAGTGATTTTTAAACTTTGTCTCGTCAAAATATTACCCTTATTTGAATACAAAATAAAAGTGTACGAACACAAGAACGGAATCGTGCGATAAACCTACTGAAAAAGCAGACTTTAAAAAAATGCGCTCTTCTCTGATTGGTTATCGAGTTTACATTATCTTTGCCAGGTGTGTGTTTCACTTACTCTACTCCGTTTTAAGAGTATCTAAGCTCTACACGGTCAAAATATTTATCATGTTATATATTTTCATAAAAAAACATTTCAATTATATTGGCTTTTGCTCTGTAAATGATTTGATCAATTAAAATATATAAATCTGAGAATACAGTAATATTGTTTATTTCATAGTATAAAAGCTATCAATCAAATGAACAAACGGATATTCTAACGTCAAATAACGTTTCAAACCGTGATTATTGTGTATTTTCTTTTTTGGAAGCGCTCGAATTTCAAACACCTTTTATTTAATCTCATACTGAAATATAAAGATAGAAGAGAAAAACAGAACTTGAATGACAGTCTTTATAGACATTTAAAAAGTTACATTATGATACAGCTCTTCTATGACAACTGTATTGTAATGTTACTTTTTTACAGTACAATACATTCAAAAATAAGCTGTAATTTTACTTAATTTTCATATATATCTTAAATATGTTATTGAATACTATTATTATTTAGTTATTCCTTTTTAATGTTGTGTAATGATTGTGTACTGATTCGATGTGCCCATTTGATGCAATGTAACAGAATGGATAAATAAATATCGGACTGAATCATTACGCTTCACAGTTGGATAATATACGTAAGCACATAGGTATAGATACCTTATTGGAACACGTGCAGCCGCTTTTATCTCAGTCGACACACCCGTTAGTATGTCATTGAGAGGTTATGTTTGTATACAAGTTATGAGGAGTATTTACAAAGCCATACACCGCAAAGACGGAATAAAGGGGATGTATCTATGTTTTGGTAATAAATAATGATAATGAATAATGAAAAATATGATAATACCCATCTTAATGTATTACAATAGATGTGTATGAAGATTTGGATGTTTATATGTTTACTAACTTTTACGAATATAAATTATTATTATTATTATTGCAGTATTATTTAAAGATAGTTTTATAAGAACTGCAATCAAAATAAAACACCACGTGCAGTTATCGATGTTATAAAAAACATCTTTATCTCAGCCATAAGAAGTCCACTGCTGGGCATCCCCCATTAATTTCCACCATGACCGGATGTAAGCTGCCCGCATCCGCTGTCCACCTGGTCAGTGACTGTCTTTTGCTGCGCTTGCCTGCAATCCGTGGTCTCCATTCCAGAACCTTTCGACCCCAATGGCCATCAATTCTCCTAGGTATGTGCCCTGCCCACTCCCGCTTCGACTTGCTAATTCGCTTACTTTCGTTCTTCTACGGATCTCCTCATTTATGATTCGATCGGGTATAGAAACCCCGAGCATAGCCCTCTCCATAGCTCGTTGTGCGAAATCGGAATGTGATATAAAAAAAAGTTTACCAAAAAATGGAACCGACTTCAGCCCTCAAAAGTGTGACTTTGACAAGGTCGGTCGCATTTTTTGGTAAAAATGTTTTTTTTCACCATTTTCAGTGACCTTTGCTACTCACGGAATCAAGTGTAATTATGTATGTTCACCCTCAATAAGGAAGTCAGTACGTAACACTTTTCAGTTATTGGAGTGCTTTGAGAACTCAAAAAACGCTTGACCGATTTTGACGAAGTTTAAATGGGACCATCTCGGAAGTATACTCTATCAAACAAAAATAATCATCAAAATCGGCTTATAAACGACGGACACGTATAAAAATATATATGCGGTCGAATCGAGTAACTTTCTCCTTTTTTGAAGTCGGTTAAAAAACAGAATTCGCCCTGTTCAAAGTGCATTTACACCTACAACTGTATAGTATATATATAATTATATAGTACTAGACCGTCAATAAATTATTGTAAACTCTCGTCTCAATTTTATTACAACGAGACTAGAATCTGTGGTCGATGATGGTCTCACAATCATTATTTTACTAATTAACTTTTATTCATAAGTAACTATATTGGGAAACTGTTAATTGCTCCTTGAAAATAAACTAAAAAAAAACCCTAAATTCTTACATAAAGGTGGTTGGTTTTATACAAAAAGCAATCATGGTATTATTACACAGCTAAACCAAACAGAAAAAATGCCAAAATGTACAAATAATTACATCTTTTGAGGTTTTTGTTTGCGCAAAAATGGTAAAACATAACATTTTCTGACGAGTTAATATAATGTCAAAGGATTAATTTGGTGATATATTACGCAGTTGAGTGTATTTGTTGTCGTGTACAACACACATCGTGATGTTACCGGTGCACATGGCGCTCAGAGATAAAACGCGATGTATTTACGTTCTTGCCTATGAATTCTAACGAACCTCCTTAATCTGCCGCTGAAATGGACAGGACATTTTTAATTTTTAGTACAACCTCACATTTAAAGTTTGTGTTTGTGTGTATGTGTGTGTGTGTGTGTGTGGAAGTGTGCAGTATAACAAATGTGTCATAACTCAACGAACCAATAATAAACCTAATTTTCAGTTATTATCCCTTAAGAAAACGAAGCAAAACAAAAACTGTATGATTATCAATATTTTTATAAACCAACGTTATCAGGGCGTGGAAAATAAGTAAATCCTATATTGTGTGTGTCTAACAAAGTTACAAGAACGGGTAGAAGACTGATAAATTACTTTGTACTATGTAACATATATTTTTTTCTATATCTAAGTATACTGCAAATTTTTAATTATTAAGATTTTTTTCATTTTAATTTTTTCAGACAGTACGTATCAAGAAATACGCTCTACACGATGCCCAGTCCTTACCAGCGTACTCGTTCTTCAGAAGTAGTCGCAAAACAGGCTGATTTATACGTGCAGATGACTCATCAACCATATAACATATTGCATTTTTGTCGGTTGAAGATGGGACGCTAAATTTACTCTCAAATCTCTATCCCGGTGTAAATTATGCATTCATGCATATAGACCGGGAAAATGTAGCCGGCAAACTGGTTGTCACGGCTCTGCCTATATTCAACCACCGGGTAATAGATATAGTTTCTCTGTAGCTAATTATATGTAGCTATAATTTATCTGTTGGGCTAATGTCAATGCTCCGCTTAATTTGCTGATATGAATGAGATATTCTCCAAAATTGTAGCAGTATTATTTCCGACCATTATAAGTAGCTTTAGTTGTAAATAGCCTGCCGGATTTTATTATTATAATACTATTACTTGCTAACCTGCCTATATATGGTAGACGTACCAACCTGTCGGATGAAACGTTTTGCTTCCACATTCATAGTGCGTACAGCTAACGAATGGAATTCATTACCTAAATCTGTGTTTCCACATGGATACAATCTGGGCATGTTCAAGTCATGATTAAACAGTATCTTCTAGGCAGGCGTGAATCATCGTAGACCACATCATCACTTAACATCAGGTGAGATAGTGGTCAAACGCTCGTCTATTATGAATAAAAAAAAACCTGGCATACGTTTTTCTGCCATACGAATTATCGAAATGTCAAAATGACAAGACACTTCATTTGTTTGATGATTGTCGGTTAAATTATTTGAATGTTTGTTAAAGCAAAAGTATTAAAATCGCTTTTAATAAATAGGGAATGGAGGGAAAGAAGGTGAAAAATACTTTACGACCTATTCTTAAACCTACTATATATACACAAAATAATTCGTAAAAATCAGTCAAGCCATTTCGGGAAAGTTAAATAACAAATACTGTGACAGAAGAATGTTATAAAGAGTTATTATTATTTTATATTAGAAGAAGATAAACGTAGAAAAATAATATTGGTACCTACATATAACACGTGTAACAAGGAAACACGTGTAACAAGTAAATTTAATTAAATAATATTTAGATGATGGTTGTTTTAGTATTCCGTATACAACATTCTGAATTAATACATTATTATACCTTATTCTCAGAACTTTGTTCGTTATCTTTGTGAATATTTAATTTTGTTAGGAGAAATGAAAGCTTATTGAAATTATACTGAAATAAGACGTTGCTCACAGAGATAAGATGCTTGTTTTTTCATTAAAAAAACAGGGTGGATGAAAACTAAGTAGATAGGCTGATTAGACATTATTGAGAATTCCTGAAAGAGGAAGCTAAGTTTATAATTTATTCGTCTCACTTAAATAATATTATAATATATCAAATATTTAAAGGCGAAAGTTTGTATGTGTGTAAGTGTGTATGTTTGTAACTGGAATAGTTGTTACCCTGCAACAACACATAGTTTACTTTTATCTCGGAAAAGTATAGTTTCCGTCGGATAATTGAGGTAGCGGGAAAACTGTAACTGTAATGGGGAAAAAATAATATTATTTGGCGCAATAAACCATAGCTTATCTCTCTTTCGCTGACGTAACATAAAATTCCTATTTACATCCGTCACTAGTTTGTTATATTATCAGATAAGTCAGCAGTTTCATGGTATAGACTACAGAAGACGCTGTTTCTCATCTTCTAGTTTTCTCTTGCTTGGTTTTATATTAAAGAGAAGACATATCAAGAACATCCCAAGATACTTTGAATTAGAATCTCAAACTTATATATTATTAGTAGCGCCCCGCGGTATCACCCGCGTGGATTACGTTTTTCGTGCTACCTCAATTATCCCACTGGAACTATACTTTTTTCGGTGTAAAATAGTCTATGTGATTAATCCAGGGTTTAAACTATCTTCATACCAAATTTCATTGAAATCGGTGTAGCCATTTGAGCTTGAAGAAGTAACAAACATACACACATACACTCTTACACACATACATACTTACACACACATACACTTATACATATACACACAAAGTATATAATATATATATTTATAATATTAGTAGGAAGGATATACACAAAATATGAGATTGTTTACTTAATCGAATATCAAATGATCCAAAAATACAAATAAAGTAATGGGGAAGTTTAAATAAGGTAATAACAAGTTGACAGAAGTTATTACTCAAGAAACAAACGTATTGAGGTCAACCCTGATAGCGATTGATGCTAAATAAAACATATCGCCTATCTACGGACAATTATTTTATTGATTAATATTGATGGATAGAAAAAAGTGTCTACACTGCGCATATGATTGAATAATAGTTTTTTATATTGGTTAAGTAAAAGTGGTTCATTAACATTTAAACGTCCGATTATTAATTAACCGTCGGTCAACTGTATGGTAAAGACTGTTAAACCGACGGTTAAATCGTAATCGGACGTTTTAAATTTTGGTGAACTCCCGCTTTAGCAGTTATATCCTCAAATGATTTTATGAGACCAAAGATGCTCCTCTGGTCGGTTCAACTTTTGACCATTTGATATGAGGTCAAAAAAGAACGAATCTGTGCCGTGGTGGTACCGGCCTAGAATAGTACTCCCCCATCTCTTCCCGCGGGTACCGTAAGAGTCGGCTAAGGGTCCACGTACCATAAGGTGGCTAGCAGCGCCTTCTGATGATCGGAAATCATACTGCGCTCGCCAACCCGCCTGCCAAGCGTGGCGAGTATTGGCAAATCCCCTCCTATATGGGGGAGACATATGTCCAACAGTGGACGTCTCATGGCTGAGATGAATTAAAAGAATCAATTACTAATGTAAAACAATAATTAAATATGATTCGAATGAACCAGATGTTGTTGGCTCACAAACAGCTGTGCTTCAGTTTTTTTTTCCACGTCAGCTTTACCAATCTTTAGTAAACAATGGATGTCTTTGCGTGGCTTTATATGTTTGTTAACTTTCGTTGATAACTATATCATTTGTTTGGATAATATATACTATACCTAATATGTAACTCTGTATAGACCGAACATGGAATGACAAAGACATTAAGCTGTATTCTAATTTTCGCCTTAAGATCCCATAGCAGAATTGCAATATGTACAGCGTAGGAACGCAGTTGGCAGGAAACGTAGACCTAGATACCTCCTGAGTCTAACCCTCCCCCGACACTAAGGTAGCTGAGAGTGTAAACGTTTAGGCAGAGAATAGATAATTATTAAGCTCCATTTTTTTTGGTATTTTTTAAAGGCCTAGACAAGATGCATCACTTCAAAGCAATTCTCTTTCTCTAACTGCTTCATCGTTAGCGGTTTTAGTTTGGAGATTTCGTTGATCACGTGATATATCGCTTTGAAGTGTCAATCTCATACTTTTTTATGTTTTCTCTTAGCGTTGACGCTTGTGGAATGTTACTTTGTCTAGGACTACAGATACACTCGACGCTTCCTATTTCGTTTTTTTTTTTTTTTTTTTTTTTTTTTTTTTTTACGTGGGGAAAATGCATTTACGCACTTCCGCCTACCGGGAAAGTAGGCGGGGTGTGTCGGGCTCGCTCGAGCATCACCGCTCCCTGGGGGGCCTCATGGCCCCCAACCCTAACTGCACCCACAGCAGCCAGGGTCCACTACCGACTAAAACCCACGGTGTCCATCCTGCCGCTAGAACGGAGGGAGCGCGGGGTACATTTGCATACCGCGCCCCCACCACGGCCGTCCGTTTCCGGACCCCTCCAGGGGGGAGGATGACCCTCCCCCTCGCGACCGTGCCGGGACCAAGAGCACGGCCGCACCACCCCGGGGACCACACAGTGCAAGGAACGCCAGACTTCCCACATCCGACGCTCGTGGTCCCCTGCGATGGGCCAGATGGAGCAGCCCCATCGCCAGCCGCTTCGGCCGCCACCCTCCGACGGCGGCCATATCGGCGCCACAGCAGGAGACGAACTGAATCACTCCCGCCGCAGCGCCTCCTCAGCTGCAGCACCGTCCAACACGGCGCCGCTGCCCCCCTCAGTTGCAGTGCCTTGCAGCAGCACCGCAACCTACCGTCAAGTGGACCGCTCCTCGTCGGCTTGGCGAGCAAAGCCTATCGGGAGCAGTCCCGGCCTGAATATAATAAACATACATAAATAAATGGATATAAATAAACATACATAGATATGGGACACGCGAGGCGCCGGACGATGTCTAGTTACGTCTAATTCAGAGGAATTAGACCAAGAACAGGCAGCACCGCGAGAAGGTAATCGCCAGACTTGCCTTGAGGATCATCACGACCTGCGCTTCCCTCAAGACCGTAACCTCCCTACCCATCACGGGATGAGTAAAGAAGGCCTGGACTTAACCAAAACAAGCAGCGTGAACGCCGCAAGCATAGGCATAGCAACTATTTAATGGATAAACCCAGACCCGCCCCGCTTCCTATTTCCTGTGCTAACAGCGGGCAACCGATCTATATGGCACTCGATTTATCTGGCGGTCACAACTCTCAGTCATGAGGGCAACGAATCACGAAGGAATATTAATTACATTATAATCTACTTATATAAATACTATAGTACCTCCTATATTCGTATCACATAATAATGATTTTAAATTATAATATGTAACCATTGATTTGTTTTTAAAAAATTGGATTCCATCACGCGTTTACATACGATGCCCCGAGTTAATTTTTTTGTATATTATGTTAAATTCACTTTAAACCACAACAGAAGTCTTCGCTATTTAGGGTAATGAAAGTCAATGAGTCAACATGCAAAATTCTATATGCTCACTGTGGGAGCAAACCACTTTTGCTTCGAAAAGTTTTAAAAGTAATCCCATTTAACATGATTCAATATTTATTACCAGAAGTGATTACTTGCAGCAATGCTTCTTCAATACCTAATACGCCTCGTCTGGCCCTTCGTTAGGCAATCATTTATTAACGTTTACATCTGAATAAAGGTAACGAAATCTCATTTAAGGCTTGACCATTTGCTTAGTACACAATGCCTAGGCTTTTCAGTTTATTTTGTAGTAAAAAAAGTAAAGTTTTACATGTCTTTAAAACTTTTAAAAAATACCACTCATGTATTATATATACACTCAGTACATATACAGCTCATGAAACTTAATTCCAAATGAACACAATTTGGATTCATATCATAATTTTTCGTGTAAAAAAAATGATGTGACAATATTTTTCCTTTTTAGTAATTTATTGCGGTAACGACACAATAGGCGCTTGAACTGCGTCTTATACCAGAAGAAAGGAAACTAAAAATTCCAATAAATGTGATTGATAATTATAATGAGCTCGTAGATCATCTATAAAGTATACATATGTAATATTTTAAATCAACACGCATCAGAACTTACCCCGCTCTCTCTGCCTGTAATCACCGCCTCTGCAATGTCATCGGCATCTGTCAAGCCCTTAAACGTGAAAGATACGGTCTTCACTCGTTTATGTAGCTAATAAAAAGTAGAATCCTGATAGTAAATGTATACACCTTTCAACTCGTCTTGAAGGGGTTACTACTTATATCCAAATTATATGGGGCATTGTGTTTATTGCTACAACATTAATAAATTATGTTGAGTATTGGAATGAATAATAAAAACGTATTATGTTACATATAACTTTAACAAAATTTAAAATACCAACCTTAAACCATAATAAAATAGGTTTAATTTTAATTGTTATTTTTCTTATATGATAATATACATACCGAGATTGTAAAGGTACTTAATACTCTAAGTATGTAATGTACCTATGTCGAAGCATAAATACCTACTTAGCATAAGTTTCTCATATAGTTGAAATGTAAATTTCTTGTTGAGAAATAAATATCTTTAAACCGAAACGTTATTATTAACTATATTCGTAATCGTTGGTTCAAATATATTAAAGTTGAATTAATTTAAAGTTTACTGTAGATAAACCGGTATGAAACCTATCTAATTAACTTTTTGGTATGAATAGGGATGGCATTTTTTTTTTTTTAAATACCCTCTCTATTCAACATGGGAATGCCGCCCACATTCTGGGCACACTTTTCTTCCACGATTGGACTTATAGATTAAATTTTAGTGTTAATAACTTTTATGCTTTTAATATAAGTATCTAGAAATATACTAGTTTATTTATATTATTAAGTATTTTCAATAACGTATTTGTAATTTAATCGTGACTGCTTTAAATAAATTATGTTCCTAATTTAAGTTTTTATTTAAGTGTTTAGTCTAGTACTTTTCTATTTTTTATAATAAAATTGAATGAAAACGTTTATATCGTAAAACCAATATTAAGGCAAATTTTTTATTAATAATATTAGTATACCCGTGATACTTTTTAGATAGATTATTATACTTTTCTTGTATTGCATTCAGGTTTTTTAATAACATGAGGGCAGTTGTAAAATGTTTGAATAAAAAAGAAACGATAAAGAAAATTGTATATTTCTAAATCTATCATTTTTATGTTTAACGACCGTTTTACACATGTCAATGTGGCTGGAAATGTATTACATATTACATACTCGTATATATAGCTAAACCATGCCCAAAGTTTTCTTTTTAATAAGTATTGCTTGACCATTAGTATTGGGCAGAGTTGGAAGAAAAATGCCTAAGAAGTTCTGATGAAGAGCTAGATCAAAAGTACTCTAAGCTGACGCTCTTGTCTGGAAAGTCTGATGACTGTGGATAAATTGAAGAGAGTGTGACGGAGCTGTAGCTATTAGAAGGGTGTAGTCTCTACCTACCCCTACGGTGAAAAGACTATCCTTTATGTATGTAGCCATGCTAGGCCAGCATTCGACTGCTAGTTCAGTTGACATGATGTCAAAAATGGTCATTTTAAATACAGAATTTCCACTTAAACTTTTCTTCGTAGAAGTCGATAGATCAACCAAAAACACGTTCCGAAAACAAAAAGTGTTCATTCTGCTAATATAAAATAATCATTTTATTAACCTTGCCATTTTAGCTATCTACTATAATTAATTGACGGTCGTCATGGCTCAGCGATCAAGTCAGGAACAATGACTGGAACCGCGACCCCGGGTTCAATTCCCGGCGGGGGTAAACATTTCTGTGATGAGTACAGACGCTTGTTCTCGGGCCTTGAATGTTTGTGTGTTGTGATTGTGTGTGTCAGTACCTCCCACGACATAGGGTATCCTAGTGCGAGGGTGTGAGTGTGAATGGGTTTGTTTGTATAATTTACTTAACGCATTAAGCGCGTTATGTGTATCCGCAAATGTCTTGTAGTTCCAATCTTCATTGTAGATCTACCCCCTTACTTATAAACGTTGAATAACCTCTGAATAGTTATTCAGTGTTTTGTCTTTGTCGCTATGACAGTTTGATGTTGAAAGAACGGAACAAAACACTGAATTACTATTCGCAGCTTATTCAACGTTTATAAGTAAGGGGCTTAATGTTTAATTTAATTTAACCTTTAAACACCTTGTCACTGACTATATGAATTATATAGTGGTCAAATGCTAGATTATTTTTTTGTAAAGTTGATTTTTAAAAAGTAAGAGTATTAATGTGTATAAGTGTTCATTATATTTTAAATCTGACAGGATAATTAAAAGACCTTTTTTTCACTTATATTTTCACCTTTATGCTAAAATCATTAATACTCCGTATGTTTGTCATGTATACAAAACTCTACATTTCTGTCTAAAGAACTATTTTCAGCAAGATGCTTTTCAGGTATTTGTATGTGAATTTAAGCCTTTTAGTAACAAAATAGGACTCAAAATAGCAAACCCCTTTTCGTTGCATGCACATATTGCATTTTCTCGTCGTTCGAACTGAGATATTGAGCGGTCCCGGTATAACTTCATCCAAACTCTGGGTTATAAAGTTTGAGAAAGCTTGTTATTCACAACTGGTCTAGTCGACAGGACTTACAAAGATAGCATTTATATTTGGGCGAACGAAAACAAAACACGGTTCTTAATGCACCCTGGTACAAACAGGTACGTAACTTGTTTGTGAGTTACTTCTTCAGTGACGCAACTCATTAAATGGTTCTTGCGTATTATAAACAGCTTATAATTTGGAGTATTTTAAGATATTAAGATAAGCAGACATTTGTAATCATAGTCGCATGCACGCTATTATTTCATGCTATGTATATAGTTACTTATCAATGATGCTATGAGACTGAAAGTTGTTATTAAAAGAACTCTCGCTGGCATTTCAAAAAAGAAATGTGATATAGTATTGATTTTCAAAATACATGGCATCAAGAATTTGTGCCATTCCAACGTTCTTTTTTTAATCAAGTTTATTTTATTAACGTGGTTCAAAAACTTTGCTCTTCCAATACAAATATAATAGAAAATTATTATTTTTTTAAAAAGAAGTTATAGTTGCATTGGTTTTTTTTATTAATTATCACTTTATCAAGGGCGTCATTTTGGTTGGTAATTTATAATGGTTGATTAAAGAATAAGATTGTATATTTAAGCATTGCATTTTGTGGATAATATCTAGACACTACGCTCGCCAGCCCACCTGCCAAGCGTGGCGAACTGACAAATACCCCCTAAAAAATACATGGCGAGGCAGATATCCAGCAGTAGATGTTCTATGGCTGAGACGATACTCTAACATCGACAGAGGTTAATTTTTTTGTGCTGTTTCAGGTCGAAACTTTGGACACATGGCAACCCCAGGTGCTCTTGAGGAGCATAGAGATTTTCCGGAGCGACTTATAGATTCGACACGTGACCAAAATGCAGGTAGGCGCTATCCAGCGGGTTAATACGGCTCGCATTTTGTGCACGCTGTCGAAAATGCAGGATTGTTTAAACCAACTTTAGGGTATATACGTGGTGACAACAAACTTTTGGTAGGTATTTTATTGTTTAGAAACTGTTTTATTTGGCATTTTTATTAAATAACATCAATTAATTTTGATCATTATTATTGATCATATAATTTTTAGTTTTATATTAAGGTCTACGTTTAATTTTTTTTTTTCCCATCACTTTCAGACCCCCGCACTAGGATTCCCTGTATCGCGGGAGGCATGGACACACAATCACAGCACACAAACATCCAAGACCCGGGACAAACATCTACACTCATCGCACAAATGTTTGCCCCTGCCGGGATTCGAACCCAGGGTCCCGGAGACACAGAATTTATGTCGATGACACTAACCACTGCGCCACGGGACCGTCATTCAAATTATTTCTTTATTTATATCGTATATTTAAAATTATAGTTCAGCAATTTTCTTATGTTTTCTAAGTCATGTTTACATGAATGGGTATTTGGCATTTAAGTTACAAACATATATGTTTTATATTTGAGTGTTGCTTAAGAAATATTAAGCTGGCGATGACAACTATGTATGACAGGTGTCAATAACTGTTATGTGCTCCTAGAAAACTATCAAAGTATATAAGTCATTAAGTAATTTCAAAGCCCATGCAGCGACAAAAACACTTTCTTATTCAGCGTGTAGGTACTAAGAGAAATAAACAGATGAATCTTTGTAAGAAGTGCCTTTAGATGTTATTTAAGAAGGGATGTGTCATATTTATAGCAGGGTTAACCTCTGACATATCTGGATTTAAGATCGGGCCTCCACGAAATGTAACACGGTAAAATACTCGGAACTTTCCGGTTTTTTGAGTAACAAGATAAATCATAAACTTGATGGAATATCCATATATATCAGACTAGTAGCGCCCCGCGGTTTCATCCGCGTGGATTACGGTTTTCCCGGTACCTTGATTATCCCGCGGGAACTATACTTTTTTCCGGGATAAGAGTAGCCGTTTGAGCATGAACAGCAAACAAACATACACGGTTACACGCTTACACACATACACACAAACTTTCGCATTTATAATATTAGTAGGATATCGTGTGTGAAATGAATGAACTTTCACATGTAGTAATGTTAAAATGACTTGTGTGTAAATAGGCTTGTAAATAGGCAACTAAATTAGGTACCTACGTGAAAGCTTATAAATCAATTTAACCCTGTTTTCAGGTGCCGATTGACATCGCTCACCTTTGTTTCTGTATTTTAATAGATCAGCGTTTAACTATAGAAAATGCTGAATCACGTACGCAAAACAAACGTATGCTTGTGCGTCAACTTTATCAGAATCGATGAATCAATCTTCGCTCAGTATATATCGGCAAACGTTCTATAACGTAAATCGAGCGCGATTACGCTTTCAACGAAAGTCTGATGTAATACCGATAACGGCCTCTAGCGAGCTTTGTTATCTGTGTTTAGAATATATCTATATTAGAGAATATGACTATAGCTATTATAAGGTGCCGTCTCTCAAACCTGACCACTACAAATGCTGGAGTACATTGAATAGGCGTCCATAACGACCACAAATTGCTGCGTAACTGATACGATAGCATTAACACAAAGGCGTGCACTATAACACTACACTACCTGTGACGCTGAGCAAGGACATGTTGGGACATCCGTCTGGGCTGGCCCGTCGACCCGGGGCGGTCGGCGGGGCCGCCGCCTCACCGGCCGCCACGGGGCGCCATTTCTGCACACGCGCGCCCGGCTTCTCGCGCGGCCGGCGACCGACTGCCGCCCGGCAGCTCACTGTACTCGCTACTACCACAACTTTAGCCTCTTCTACCATCCCTCTCCCGCCCAACGAGCCTTCAGCTACACAAATGAGATGGAACACCGGTCTGGTGAGCATGGCCGATCGCTGCGAGCGCGCGCCGCGCATGCGCTCTAATATCCTCCTGACATCACCGTTACCCGGATTATTTTCGCCCGCCGAGGTAAATACCCTCACATTGATCGGACCCGGCTAAACTTGATGCAATTATTGCACTAGCCTAGTGCTGACCGATGCAAGCTTACTGTTCCTTACCGGATAAGTACTATTTTAAACATTAACTTACCACAAACAAGAGCTCCAAGATATATCACACTTATATGTAATATTGTAAATGTGAAAGTTTGGATGGATGAATGGATGATCGGATGGATAGATGTATATATATTACTCAACCACGCCAGAACGGCTCGATGGATTTGAGTGAAATTTGGTAGATACTTCAGTCCCGGAATGAAACATAGGATACTTTTCATCATCATCATCAAAAATGATCATCATCAATCATCACCACATGGGTAAAACTGCGGCGCACAGCTAGTCTTATATAATTGAGTCAATTGACACCCGTTCAAATAAATAAATTAAAGACGGAACTTTAAGGAACTTAAAGGTTTAAAAAGATAATTCTAATGAAAGCATATAATAATGTAATTTGCGTAATAGCGTAATAAGGTTGCCTAGGTGTTTTTTTTAATGTGGTCCATTTTTTACATTTACTCCGATCACAATAGTACGCTTTAGAAGGAAAAATTACTACGCTCAACTTCAGCGCTTGTGCTACAACTTTAATAAGCTACGGCGTAGCCAAAGGTAAAGTGTAGTACGTGCTACAAGAAATGTAGACTACGTAAAAGTTAGGTTCTGTCAAATTATACGTATTGCGAGCTTAAAACACTTTTATTCTAGAAGTGTACTGTAACAATAGTATCAAAGTACTCAGCCGGTTCCACGCGTTTACATTTATGAACACGAAAGGTGTGTGAGCGCAGTGAGCTTTTATTTTGTCTGCTCGGCTCTGCATCCTGACTCATTAAATGATAAAAAGGGGACTATAACTTATACCTTTGTTTGCATTATTCATAACATTTTTGAAGTGAACACTTTTTAGCGGCGTTGTGCACTTTTGTATGGGGAAAAATCTTAAACTCGCGACACTTCACGTCAGAACATCAGAACGTGACGTCATCAAATTCGTAAGACGGAGGGAGAGTAGACCGCCGTTGAAATTTAAACTTAAATATGTTATGAATAAGAAACATTTTCCTATGTTGGTAGTTTTATTGGATAAAGTCGTTTTGTTAAAAGTGTTATTGAGTTCGGTTATCAAAACGCCTATATTATAAAGAGGAAAGATTTTATTGTCGCAAAAAAATGTCATCATATTAGTTCTATGTGTAGGTACATAAAATCAATAAACTTAAAATACCTTTTGTCATGTTTGTGTACGATAGCGCAATAAATGAATATTGTATATTACCACATAAATACTTTTATACTGATAAATAAAGCTATTCGTGCGAAATTATTCCATAACAATTCAAAAATATTCAAAAATCGAAGATTCTTATGTCAATCGCCAAAGTTGTCTTTGAAGTCAGCGGAAAGGGTTCCTGAAAAAAACATGATGTGTCGACATATGAATGGATTGGTTGCCGAAGGAAACTGTCATCTTAAAAGGTTTTTTAACCACAAATACCGCGAATAATTTGCTTCTAGTGTCTCACACTAATATTTCCGCTACGGAGAAAGTTTGTTTATTATTTATATGTAATACTATTTATATGATAAAGGATATATATTACGGGCATAAGCATTTATTAAACTAAAATATTAATTGCCAATACTAAAGCTACTACAATAGCATTTGATTGATCCACTATCTATTGCCAGCCTAAAAGAATAGAAAGCCGAAAGAAAAGCCCAAGATAGGACAAAGTGGAGCGAGATGGAGGAGGCCGTCGAGAGGTCCTTAGTTAAAATTATGTAATAAGAAGAAAATGTATTGCTAATGAATTAAACAGGCTTAAACAAATCAATAAATAAATAAAAATTTTACAATTATGTAACTACATGACATTCCTTCAGCTATTTGTTATTACAAGATTGCTTTTTCTTAAACTTAACCCTTTTAGTGTAGATATTTATTAGTTAAAGAAACATAGCCTGCTATATTGCCTCACGGATTTTACTTTAGCTTTAAATAGCGTCCTGACATAGTGCAGTTGTTAAAAATTCATAGCGTGGCGTTGCACGCTGTCTGCAAATCCTGCAATACGTAACTTCCGTTTCCACTACCGTTAAAGCTAACTAGGTTTTTATCCAGTTGATATCCTCTGTGGCTTTCATTGCGAGTTCGTCGACTTTGTTGAACTTCAAGTATTGTTTTTTTATTGTTGAACTTTATGTTGTTATTATTTAGCGATAAAATTAGCGAGGCAGTGATTTCTTCTGTTCAACTAAACTAAAATCGTAGAAGCTTGTTCTTAAATGTTGACGAAAAAGTTCTAATTAATACGACAATAACAATACTAAAATGAGATGTTTTTATCACAACTGCGGGTAGTTTTAGGTAAAATAAGTAGTTACGAATTCGGGGCTGAATAACACTACCTGCGTTTGTCAGGTAGTTGATTAAAAATCATGTAATAATAGAGATGCAAGGAGTTACACGATAATTTGAATTTTGGCGCAAACAAAATAAGAGTCTTTTGACTTTACACAATTTTAGTTTAGTTTAGTTGAATAAGAGAATCACTGCCATTGTCTTTGAATTGAAGAGCATTCAACGTAACTTTTTTAAACCATATCAGCATCGTCTAACACATATTATTATTAACTGGGAAGTCTCTAGCTTCGATTGGGTGATGGCATAAAATAAAAGGTATTTTGTTTAGTTGTCATTTGTAATTTTTCTGTAAGATTTATTGTCACCTTTCTTAAAGAATAGCACCAAGCAATCCGGCTTTGAACTTTCAGCACGAGAGAAAAGTCTGGAGGCTTTTTATGGATAAAATAACTGATATTATAATGAACGCCGTTCTTAGACCCGAGGCTAGAAGATGTTGCTGAACTTTGGGAATATACCATATATTTACCTAGCTAGAGTCTCGACTGGTCTCGAGTCAATCTCTGTCTCTTGTCATATTTAAATCACCTGCATTAACCTCTCATCCACCGCGTGGATATATTTCATCTGAAATGTACCATAGGTTGACACATTTCAGAATCCCGGCAGGAGCAAACATTTATGCGATAGGTGTTTGTCCCGGGGCTTGGATGTTTGTGTGCTGTAATTGTGTGTGTCCATGCCTCTCGCGACACAGGGAATCCTAGTGCGGGGGTTTGAGTGTATGAAATAAAAAATTTAAAAAAATAAAAAAACGTACGTATTTTACGTGAACCATTTCCCGATTCTAAGCGTAAACCTATAAAGCAATAGCCAGCAAGTCGCCGAATCATATTAAAATTTGTTAAAATATGCGTACCTATATCTTGTATAGATATAGGTAAGGAATAAAACTAACAAACAAACAATTATGGAGGAACAAGTTTTAATAAAACCAAAAAGCACGAGAGAAAACTAACTGCAGCAAATAGCTTTTAACAAATTCATAAAGCACCTATTTCCGTACCGACACATTTATAGTGCAGTAAAATTTCACAATGATCAAAGTAGACACGGGTTAGTGACCTCTACAATGTGAACTATTAAAATTCAAATGAGCTACCCAGTACGCGCGGTTCCGTATAATATCGAGGGTATTACAAGGTAAAAAAACGTCATAGACCACCAATCAGAATGTCAAGACGTCATATATTACTCGTTTTAGTAAATTAAGTCAAAATAATAGATCGTAATTAAACGAGGTACATGTAATAATAATAATATAATATGGGACAACATTCACACAAGGTCTTCAGGTCCCAAACTAGGCGGAGCCTGTACTATGGTAACCTGATGACTGATATATACTTATCTAAAACTACCAAATAGGGGTTTGCCTGTAGTTCTATCTAGTTTAGCTTGATAATATACTTATATACATATACACACCCAGACACAGGTCAAACAGAAATGTTCAAACACACAAATGTTTGACCTGTCCGGGAATCGAACCCGGGACCAGCGGCTCAGAAGGCAGAGTACTACCAACTGCGCCAACCGGCCAGTCTACATGTACAATGTACATACATCATTTATTTTAAAAAACTATATTGTACTTTGCTACTAGCTATGGATTAGTAGATCATAGCTAAGCACATGCATCTTTTGCAATTGCATGTTATGGGTAGGCAGTTCACAAATATAAAATTATTGTCTAGGTTTCTTTTTTTTTTGTTACACTCAGACCTCCGCACTAGGATTCCCTGTAACGCGGGAGGCATGGACACACACAATCACAGCACACAAACATCTAAGACCCTGGACAAACATCTATACTCATCGCACAAATGTTTGCCCCTACCGGGAGCAAACCCAGCTAGACTAGATAGAACTACAGGCAAACCCCCATTTGGTAGTTTGAGAAGAGCTATTTGTATATTTTGTAAGAGCACATTAAAGCTTCATTTCTGCCTAATTATGAAAAGGACATGTGCTGCACAAACTGCCTTCCCAATTACTTCTGAAGCTAATTACGTGCATGCACCTAATTTATGATGTTCACGCCCGGGAAGCTAATGCTCCATCTTCCTTTTTAACTATATCATTGTTCGCAAGTCAGGCATATTTTTGGCCTGACTGTTACTGTTACCTTCCAGTAAATATTGCTTCATAGTATGATGGTCACTGCGCCATATTTCATGTTTACAACTTAGAAATTTATCATTTTCTACGTTGATAGAACTTGCAAGAAGTTTTATTTATAATTATTTCGAGCAAAGTGTAACCATAACTTTCCGCCCAAACTTTGCGGAACATCTTTGACACCCTGCAGTTTTACGTAAATATACGACTCACATTGTCATTTGACTCTTATTAGAAGGTATGTATAAAACGTAAGTAAATACATAAAAAAAAATGAAAAAATGACCAAAATGCTGGCACATATTTGGCTCAACGAATCGGCATTGCAATTCAACGTGGCAATGCTGCTAGCTTTCTAGGCACGCTGCCAGCCGGTAGCGGGTTAGAACATTTGTGTTATCTATAGGCTATCAATAGCTAGTGGATTGCTCAAATGTTATTGTAGTAGCTGCAGTATTGTAATTAGTTATTGGTGTTTTATTTTAATAAAGGCACTATGCAACGTCATAATGGTATATCACAATAATTGGTCTGTTTTTAACAGCCTTATGTGTCAATTTGAGCAAACGGCATCGCTTGTTGATTATCAAATCAAGTCTTCTTACAAATAAATCTTTGTCAATGAATTGTGTACAACATTACATAACGTGCACGTGGCGGTGATTGCGAGCGGAGCCGACAAACCGCGAGAACGGCCGAACCGAATTCAAATATCGATCGGTACTGCGCGACTACGCTGTGACGTCACCAAGACGCTACTTTCCACAACCGATAAGTCATCACAGCCCTCATCCTAAAACTCAACCTTATCCTCCTCATTGTTAAGCTATAATTTGTTTGAAAATGTTTTGGTCGTTGTTCCAGTTTTTCGTAGTTATTATTATAGGTGGCAGGCGATACAAGCCTCCTGACCCACATCGGGTGCTCTGCTGATGCGTAATGCGTATGCACCTGTTATGTCGGTACACGATTATTACGTGTGCAACATGTGAGGTCCGTGGAAATAATACAATTACAAATGCAAATTTCTTTATTCACGGAAAATAAATAATACGTTTAACATTAGGATGTGTGGGTAGTATATGGAAGACTTCAGTTTATTGTTACCATAAACGAATGATCTAACGATTTGTTTGGTCTAATCACTTGAATAATCGATGTAATCAGAATTCAAGAGAAATAGCTGCTGAAATGCAGACTAGGTAACCTAACTATACCCACAAAAATCTGTAATTAATGTGCGTAACAACCGTAGTAAATGCAAAGTAGTGATGTATGCTCAGACAACTGAAGGATTACGTAGTAGGACAATGAACTTAGTATCAGATACGTTAGACCCTTAAGCGTCTACTAAACAATAAGTAAAAATATAGCGAGGTACGAGCTAAGCGAAGCGTAAATGAATAGATTACATACAAAACTACGTACTTACTTATTGAATAAACCTTGGCATTATAACAAATTTCTAGTTTCTTGAAGTAGCTATAACGGTTTAGATGACAATTTGTACATGGACAACGCTATGGTTTTAAATTACTTATTCATCTATGGAAAAGTGAGTTTTGCTCATAACTTAGAAAATCTTTTAGATTAGGTGAGCAAAGCGAGAGAGTATGCCTTTGAGTGCTTGTTAGATTAATAACAAGAATACATTAATGTGTTCTTTGTTAAGTTACTGGTTAAGTCTCAATCCTTAACTACTCAAGTAGTTAAGGATTGAGACTTAACTACTTAACGGGTCACATCCCCGGTTTATCGCTCATCAATCAGACGTTGGTATCTACTCCAGATCGACCCCTCCTAAGACTTGAGCTTTCGGTCAGGGCATTGATATCAAATCTACAACACAGTGATAGATATTTTCTACTACCGGCCTGTCTAGATACCACTCTCAAGTTTGAAAATTTTGTAACCGAGCACGAGTAGTGTACCTATTCAGGCAATTATTCTTGAGTCATTCATCATTGTAGGGCTAGCGAAATTTCACCTTTGACCATATTGCCACAGACTGTAAAATGAATTAATATAGTCAATCGTCATTAATCTTTTTTTTAAATCCGGGCAAATCCAAGACCAAGCTATGAGGAACAGCGGCACGGCGATAAACAGAATGAAATATTCATAGATTGTTCAATAAAATCACAACCGCTTAGAAATATCGGTTTTACTTTGCTACCTATTAACGAGAGTGCGACTTTCCAGTATGACGTTCCTACTCGTAGGTTGGCCTGGGGTCAATTAATTGCAATAGCACCACAAACGTGTGCGATACAGGCTAACCCCAAAGGCGGACGGAAATAAGGGCAATAGCGCCTGTTCCGTATATCCCTACTGGTAGGGAAGAAAGGAATTATTTTCCATTTATCGCTACTAGGGGGGATACTTTTCCGTTCATCTCCAATAATGTAATTATCATGAATAAGAAGTATCATCACATGGAACATTTGTAGTGCTTTTTGGAGCGTTTTAGTAGGTAAGCACTACAGTATCCCCTTTCCCAAGAGTATCTACTTAGTTAAGGTACCAATTATGTCTACTATACTAGTATGCGGCAGCCACAAGTGGTATACTTCTCTTTCTCAATTTTGACCAATGGGAACGAATGGGGTGACGAAGTTTTAAGTCACGCGTCACAACCGCTCATCGCGAAATATGAATTATGGCTCAGAACTCATCAGTATCTCTTGATTTGTGTTCACTCTGGGGTGCACACTGCATTGGAGCCTGCGTAGGTACCAGTGGTCTTTGCTCAGTGATCAGTGACACTGACTTTAGAACTGCGACCCCGAGTTCGAATCCCGGCTGGGAACAAACAAAACATTTGTGAAGAGCATAGATGTTTGTTCTCGGGTTTTGAATGTTTGTGTGATCATAATAATGATTGCGCGTGTCCATGCCTCACGCGATACAAATGCGGATGTGTGTGTGTGAATGCGTACAACCGGGTCATCGGGTTCCCACATCTGGGTCTGCCTTCTTGTCAGAGAGAAAATATTATTGGTCATTTTACACTATACTAGACTGCGGTATGAGATGACGTTCAGTCTACTAAACAGAGCGCTTACATAAGTGATTGTTAAGGCTCCGCCGTTCAACCTTTTTCAGGTGTTAAAAAATTCGACAAATGCAACAGGCTTAATGTTGATTAATGTTCCCACCGAGCGATGCACGGAAAAGCTCAGTTGAAAATGCCACTAGCAGTAACCCATCCAATCTACCTAATATGTGGCCGCAGAGTTAGCACGTCGCTAAGTTGGTCTGATAATATAGCAAAAAAGCACTGCTATAAGTGATTTCAGTTAGTTGCGCGCCTCGCAACCATAATTCATTCTAGGATGTACGCTATGCAGTTTAACTTAATCTCATACTGTTAGGACCAGCTCCCATATATGACGGCATGGCAAGATACGACTTGTGGCATAGGGTTCTTTAGGCACAATAAAAAATATTACCAATACAGAAGAATACCTACTTATACTTACCACCAAGTCTCATTTTAAGAAACACAACTAACTTTAGAACATCGTGGTCCTTAGCGTTCAGATAGTTTAATTGCGAAGTAAGTTGCCAGTAGATACTTCGGCGTGCTGCGAGATGCCGCTGTAGCATCAATTCTTCTCCATGCCGCCTGTGATTGAAGGCCCTTATTCCAAAGTAGGTAAGTACCTTGCAGAGCAGTCCAGCACTCTGTGAGAGTTCGCCCGGGGAAGTACCGTCACCATATCCATTTCTACCGCCAGGCAGTAGTGTTCAAAATACTGAGTTCCGATTTGAAGGGTATGGTTTCCGGTGAAATACAGGCACATGAGACTTACCAACTTTAAGTCTCAGGGTGACCGGTGCATTGCAGTTCTTTACGAATTGTATTTGTTTATAGGCCTTTTGCAGATACCGTCATCTTATCCCATAAAAACACAAGTATCTCAAAATCATAGGTCAAGAAATTAAGTCCAAAAATGCTTTAACATTTATTGTTGGAATATTAAATGTCTTTCATAATCGTATCTTACTTCCAAATCAAATAAATACAAATAAAATAACATACAATAAAATATTTAAGACATATACTTTACATATATTACACAAATCATATTCACATCCCATAATTGTAGGTACCTAGTACATAATATTATTTATATTTTATTGAATAAAATCATCGAAACCGGTCTACTGTGAACCTTCTATACTGTATGCCTTTCCACTTGACACACCACCCCCCCATTTTTTTTATGAAACCTGACCTTCACTTCTCATCATACTTGAACGCTATACAAATTTGTTCATCACCTTGTCAATAAATTCAGAATACTCGCGCACGCCACACCACTTTTTTTTGAAGATTATTAGCTTACGTTTGACCACAGTAGACCACAGTCTTACCTGATGTTAAGTGACGCCGCGGTCTAAGGTGTAGCAAGCAAACTTAGAAGGAACCTATTATAGGCGTATAAAGAGGGGGGGGGGGGGGCGGGTGGGCCGTAGAAGAAGGTAACAAACTCAATAGTAATAATTATAACATGACAACTTACACTAAACCAAACTAAAACAATTAGATTAGACAGACAAAATGTACTAAAGTTGACAAGTTGAGACATCTCTGTATTTTTTCCTATAATATGTAAAACTAAATTTATAGCTTTTGTTCTTTTTTCTATCTTACTACATACATTTTGTTAAGTAGAAGACCAAGACAACCTTCTTATTCGATTCGGGGGTTCTTCACACCGATTTCACAAAAGACTTGGCACATTCTGATCAAATTGAGACTAAAATATTTGTTGAGTCTTTTTAATGGACAGTCAAGATTAAACTAAGTAAGCAAGATATACCAAGACCTTAGTCTTGTTCTCTCTTAAATTGGGACCCATGATCCATGGTTAACCATTCAAAGCATCGGTGTGATAATAGGTATGCATACAAAAATATAGGCCCTTGGACTGCCAATTCCAAGAAATGGGAAGGAATCCAATTCCTAAGAATTATCAGTAAAAGTGCCATAAAAAATAATAGGATTACTATAAATAGACAGACAACTGACAAAAGACGATTATAGTATTTTTTCTATGTATAATTGTACATATAGCCATTTCAGTATAAAGTTATTCAAAGACACATACCAGATAAAAAATTATATAATAAATATATAAAGGTTACATAGAAGAGTATTATTTGATTACATTTTATTACCTAGTAATTATACAAGAGCCAAATGAATATGCCTCAAAGGTTAATGGAACATAAAAATGTTTATTAGGTGTGTATATTTTGCTCAGATTACATTATTGAGTCCTTCTACAAATTTCAAATATTTAATATGTCTGTCAGCATAATTATCTCCATCGTTTCGCCTTTCTTCAACAGTTCTCTTCTCGTGACATGTCAGCACTTTAAACAAGACGCTTGAATAGACACGGTTACTATCATATCTAACCATTTTAGCTTGCTTTTGTCTTAAATCGTCTATATTACATATACAACACATTTTCTTGACTAGCACACCATTTTGTCTGACGAACTCAAAATAGTCATACATTAAATTTATTATTTCATGCACAATAAACCTTCTATGATACCATAATGTTTCATGCAATTTATAAAATTTTAGCAATTCATCATTCAATACTAATTCGTAGAATAACACTTCTATGTTACGTGAAATACTACTGTTGTTTATTATGCAATTACAATTCTTATTTCTATAGCTTAAGAGATAATTCACTAAGTTGTCTTCAGAATATGACATTAGAACATCTTCTGAAACATATTCTGTGGTATCTTTTGAATGATTTGAAAGAATGTGTAACAAGCTTTTACGGAAATTTGAATCCACTGAACTTTCAAATGTTTTCCATCTAGTACTGTCTATTGTGAGAATGTTTTTAATGCAAAATTGCCTATAATGGAAGCAACTGAAATCTGAGACATGCTTTGCAGTCCATCGTTCTGAAAATCTATATTCCTTAATAAAGATAAATCCTATATCAAATGACCTTTTCACATTTTGACACATATTTATAACCCACATGCGATGATTCCAGCTATGGTAGTTGTTCGGACTTCGATCTGATGCCAGTGAACAGATGTGTAGTTCTTCATTGATAATATTTTCCATGTTATGCACTAGGATTGCTTCAACTGAAATTGAAAAATTCATATTTAACTTTCTGGACATGATAATATATGCATTGTAATACTGGCAACCTATAATAGTATTATATATATATATTATATCTATTATATATAGTTTAATGAAAACAATAATATTTTTGTTTTTGTACAATCTACAAACAGACCACACCATTGCAGTAACACACTACATTGTAAATCAATCTGCATGCCAGTTGTCCCATATTTTTCAGATTGACAGATTTGAAGACTGACCTAAAGTCTGGCTTCAAGTTAAGGTAACTGACAACGAATTTGCAAATAGTGAATTAAGCCCTGAAAGAAAATCTATCTACATAGTATAATGCCAATTACATTCCCACAGTAGTAATATGGGCTTTTCTTTTCAGGAGATGAGTGTAATAGAACATTAAAGCATTTTTTAAGTTTTTATAGTATTGCTCTTGAGAAATGTAAAAAGAATAAGTTAAAATTAAAAGCAATTACTTATATCATAATTCATCATTGCATATACCACTACTAGAATATAAAATATACCTAGTAGCAATTGTAGTATGGATAAACTTAACATACTGAAAATAATGCTGTTATTTATGTTTAGGATTCTATACTTATATATTGTAAAGTAACAAATATTACCTAAGAATATACTCTCAAGTAGCCACCTCCGGTATGCAAATGCCTCATTACATTTGGGTTTTCTAGATAATACCAGCTTCGTGAAGTGAAGTTCTGTAGACTTTTCTGATAGACCTCTCAAAACCATTTCGCGCCTTCTGTTCCATAATGAACTCAAATCTGGGTTTATCAAGAGGGTTATATTTAATAGCTTAGATAGACGTGATGAGTTTATTGAGGAAGTTTTAGTCAATTTCGTTTTGGTTTTTTCAATGTACTTGCCCATTACTTCGTTGTAACAAAATATGTAGACGTGTTTCACGCACCATGACTCCAAACCGAGACAATTTTCCAAATGTAGAACAGGGGATTTATTTCTAAAATTACTATCAACAGGTACTATATCGAATGCGCACCTGAAAATTACGAAAACAAAGCGTAAGTGGAAGCAGGATTATTAGTTGAAATCATGCCAAAATTGGGTAAATAATTACAACTCGGCGTTTTTCGACATAACATTGTCAATATCTTTGATGATTTTCTCAACTAGAGCAAATTTATCTTCATCCATAACGGGACTGGATAGCAATTTCGTAATGGTGACAAATATTATAATTATTTCACACCGAATTCATTTATCATTTTGGTTTAGATCGATAGATTGTTTTGCTCTGCTCTAGGCTTGTTGAAAAAATATCGATACATCGATATATCGATACATCGATATATCGATATTATTTTTCAATATATCGATATTTTTGAGCGATATTTAATAGTTCCACACATCGATGTATCGTTATAAAAGTCTAAGTATCGAAAAGGTATAAAAATCGATATTTTTTCAAACCATTAAACATATTTTAAAAGTTTTAAGATTAAAAAATCCCAAAGAGAAAAATGATTTTGTTGTTTGATTTATTAAAAATTATGTCTATTAATTATCTAGAAATGTAAGATGATTGAATTAGATTAGACCAAATAAATTAATTCTTAGAGCACGAATATTCTCTGTCTAATCATACTGATATATCGATATTTTTTAATAAAAATATCAATACCGATATTGATATTTTAAAAAAACATCGATACGATATAATATATCGTATCGATGTAATTATCGCATATATCGTTATCGATCGTAATTATTGCATTTCCGACATCCCTACTCTGCTCTAGTATGTATTCTATCTGATCTATGGTCAAACCAAACCAAAGCAAAGGTTTGAAACCACAGATAGCAGTAAAAATGTAATTCTAACAATGTTGCCAACGACTCACAACTGTTATCGCCAATTTTCACACCTTTAGTAGCGTAATTCAGCCGAATTTTAGCTGATATAGCTTAAAGTAGTCCAAACGTCAAAACATCACTACGAATAAAAAAAACGTAGATTTTAACAACATTTGTACTGGGAAAGATCTTATTGTGAAATTAATTTATTAAATAAAAAATAATAATCAAAAACACATTTCCTAGCATGTATCTGTTTCATGTACCGTAAGCAGCAACAATACTAATATTACCTACAAGTACTGTGCTGGTATTGGCACCTGTGTGGCCCGTTTTGCCCACATTGGTGTTGGGTGTAGTTTTTTTTTTTTTGTGCCACATGTCGCTATAATAGATATAATTACTAAAACTAAAGTTGTTACTTGTTATTTTAGTGTATCCTAATATATAATAACCTACCTTAAATTAATAATTTAAGGCCTTGTCTTTCAAATAGCTTAAAAGGCGACCTGTCACCTATCAGAATTGCTCGTCACCTATTTTCATTCCGAGTAGCCTAATTGGCGATAAATCGCCTATATTGGCAACAATTATTTTTAACCGACTAAAAAAAGCAGGAGGTTCTCAATTATATTTTTTTCGTGGAGAAAGCTGTTTCTTTGTTTATGGGATTTTTCCACAGAGTTATCAGTCAGTAAACAACAGTCAAATTTTTTCCAATAATAGGCATGATGACTGTATCTGAGAATCACTAAAATAATGTGTTTATGTAATGACATAAAATGAAAAGATTTAGAAAAATATATTTATATTCACATTTAAGACGGGATTCATAGTTTATTTAATAAAATAAAACCTCAAAATACAGCAGTCCGCCATGATAAGTTGAACACCAAGCAGAGAGAGTTACGTCACAGATATGTAAACATTATAAATATCGCATAGTTTCGTACGAACTTCAACGATTTTTGCATTTTTTAATTGTTTTTCTAGTGTTTCCAAAGTATTTTGTTGTTTTTCATCGAACAGTTGCTTAGTTTTGTGTACTTAGAACATGGAACAAGGATTTACCAAGGCAAATAGCTCGAATTTGCCTAGAGTTGATTTGTTGATGCTAGGAGAGTTTTTAGCATCAAACAAAGACTTTTGTTCAGCAGAGTTTAGAAATGTCAAAACAACAATGGAAGTATACTTATATTTATCATTAAAATGCTCTAGAAACTATAATTTAAAAGTTCATATTAGTTTTTAAAACCACTTCTTGATACATAAGGATTAGGGGCTATGTTACGAAAGAGCAAGATTAAGCCACTTATATCGTATTGTTTTGGCGCGCGGAACGGACACAAATAATTTGTTAGTTTTTATTGACGCGTTAACGCACGGAGGGACCGCACACCACTTATACACTTTGGAATTCATATTTAACACGCAAAGTACCTGATTATTGTTTTAAATCAATAGTGTTTACGGTATATTTACATACGCGTGACGTCACAAGCAGACGCCACGACACCGGCGACTGTTTTGGAGCGAATTTCAAACTTATAATTTTAAAATAATAATAATAATCTTTATTCTGTTTAAACGTTGTTTTTTTTTCAGGAATTATATATTTTCTATTAAAGTAGACCGTTTAGAATAATATAGGACAGTTTTTCAAAATCAGTCATCATGCCTATTGTCAAATATTGGCCCCCATTGTGCTTTGCCCACTGATCAGAAAGCGAAACTTTGTCGAGATTTTTGTTGCATCGAGTAGGTAAATTAAAAATTCAGGCGAGCTCGATATTCAAGACGAATTTATTGAAATATTCTCTCGCTAGTTTCCTTCGCATTCAGTAACTAAATATGCAGTCAATCTAAATTTTACGTCGTAAATTCGAGTTTATTAAAACAATTTTTTTTTATGCATTGTAGCATTAAAAAAAATGTTTATACATTCTATTTTACAGATACCTAATATAAAGTATATATTACAAAGGTAAAATTCATGCTCTGCTACCTATTGACATTATAATCTCAATGGGAAGCTACAAAACAGGACGTCATAATATTTACTAATGCACTATTACTATAATAAGATTTCATTCAAGTATCTTTCTGCAGTTAAAGTGTCATTTTCTACCATCGTCCGCACATCCCCGCATGGCACTTTCTTTTTAATGCAAGCTGCGATATACGAATACATTCTACACGCTTCTCATACCATCGTATGTGTAATGACCGTACTCATGAACCTCGACTTATCCAAAAACAGTTCTCCTGACCATGAAGACCACGAGTCTTGTTCGTATGTAATCTTAGTCCTGAATTTTTATGCTGCCAGTTTCGGACAACTTGCCGGACTTAATAACTTCAGATTTATTTCCGCAACCGACGTCTTCAGGTGACAAAAGTGGTCAAATTAAATAAGAAATATGTAGTATGTAGGTAGGTAATTATTTCAAAAAATTTGAAACATAAAATTATAATAATTATGATATTTAATAATAATAATTACTTTCATGTCATTTTATATTCACTACCTATAGTAAAATGGCAACAACAAAGCAATTTACAAAAAATAAACATTCTTAGTCAACATAAAGTAACATTCAGTAATAAAATTGTAAGTAACTCAACAAACAAAGTGAATAACAAGTAAAAAAAATCAAATATTGCCCCTACTTAATAGACAGACATATTACTTTTTAATATTAGTGCCTCTATATCCGTTTGCCATTTTCAGTTTATTTTAGTTCTAATCATTCAGGCAGTTTGATTACTTTATGGAATAAATCCAAAAACTTCTTTTTCAAGAAGACCGTAAGCTTCTTTGACGACAGTTGTGATGTCCTTCACTGGCTTATCGTCAACAGATAACCAGACTGATCCGCAGGCACCGTTCTTGAGCATGTACTCGACGCTTGCGATGGCTGAATCTACCCTGGAATTCACAATATTTCATATCACAAATACTTAAAGTTCCAACAGAAAAAAAAGTTTACTGCTATTTAAAAAAAAAAACTTTTAAGCTATTGCATAGCTACTATCGCGGGCCTTGACCGTGGAGACCGAATCCAGAAATTCCGTAACGAAAATAACCTAACACCCCCCACTCAGACCGGCACAGCGGTGATACTTTTTAATTTTGCCATCTATCGATGAATAGCAGGACTTTTAATGCCTTTTTTGAAATATCACGCTTGTCTGTTTCTCTCGCTCTCTCGCCTCTAGGTGTCATTGGTTGTATCGGCGTTACTGCATAAGTTATCAATAAATTAATTGCATAAGTTGATAAAAAATGCTATGCAATAGCTTTACCGCGGCAGTCCCCGAGTGCCACACGTCTTTTTTATTTAATAGGAGTTTGATCAATCATGACCATGCCACTCCCATAGTTTACAAACGCACTGACTAATCTCGACGTCTTGTACATATGTTAACAAGTTTGTATAGCCTTCTCGTTCCTATTGAAAGGTAAATAGATATATTTTCAAGACGTAAAGTTGTCTTAAATTCTTTAAAAGTTCGCGCCCACCAGCTTTTATTTTGAAGCATAGATAGCCCAGCGCTAAATCAACACCCTAGCTAGCTACCACCTGAAGTTTCAAAACACACAATGTTTGTCCAGGAAGTTGTACTTAAAGTCAATTAACATTGCAGGTTTAGTGTGAATAAAAGAACGAATGAAAGGAAGATAAGTTCTGGGTGTACACGTACAACACCGAAGTTATTAACAAATATATAAAAATATTGTGTCACAGACTTTGTGGTGGCAGTCCTCCGAAACGACACGACATTATAATTAGTTTTTTTGTAAATTTGGTAAGTATGAGATTAGGTTACACTTTTCATCCTACTACGCCCACTAAAATTAAATGGCAGAACTATTGCCGGGTCATCTAGTAGCATATACAATACAGTTACACATGACACTGGCAAGTGCTTAAGCATGTGACGCCATTTTACCGCAGAAAGAAGAAAGAAAAAATTAAAATTAAAACGCAATACCTACAGTTCCAACAAAGCTCATGCTAAAACGGCATGGCAATAATAAAATTGTTGATACATTTTAATAAATATTGAAGTACACACGTGATTTTACCCATCAAAATATCATCTAGTGAGATATAAATGAGATATATGTTAAGATAAGGTATATAAAAAATCCTCAACTCGAGAACTTTATGCTTCGTCGATCATCACATCCACGAGGATATTACCTAATTTTTTATACTGTATAGATCTAGCGTTTGACCACAATCTCACTTGATGGTCAGTGACGATGTGGTCGAAGATGTTATCACGCTAGATATAGAATGCTCACTGGCTCTCAAGGACTGCTGCCTGAACACACTATAATGTGTTTGGTGACAGTTTTTTTTCAAACTTGAGGGTGGTAGCTAGCCAGGCGGGTATTCGAAAGTACCCTACCGCCATGCTGGGAATTTGGTAACGGTGTTGCCGAGATCGAACCAGTGTCCGTCAGTTTGACAGGCGATGTTCTCCCCGTTGAGCTATCATCGCTTCAAAACCTACATCTAATTATATTTACTACCTATATTTGCTCATGCGTTGCTTAATAAAAACTTACTTTTGATAGTAAAATCCATTTTCAGGAACTGATTGAGCAAGCTCCTCGGCAAATTTTGGATTGTACGCCCGCTTTTCCAAGTTTTGAAGCAAGGGAGTATCGGTAGGGCCGAAACACATACACAGAATTCTTACACCAGTCTTCTCGTAAAATGGATCCACCTGTATAACATAGTTACGAGTCAAAAGTTTTATACGATAAGTAAAAAAATACATTTGTGTATAAACTAATAAATTCAATTAACACTTAGCCATCATCACAACAAGAAACATAAGCAAAAGTCCTATTTAAGTGAGTTCCCAGAGAGTTTAAAACGATAAGGAATAATAAAATATTTGATGATTTTGACGTATTTTTTGTATTGGTGAGTGCGTTTAAATTTAGGTACATTCCTATGCAAGAAACATTAATCACATCAAACATCATCATCTTTTGTTGCATTGTTTATTTATATGTTATAAAACTAGTCTAGCTTTAGATATATCTAATAATGAGACCCTAGATAAACTAGAACCCTACTCATCGATCTACATGAAGATGACATAATATTCATTTTTCTTACAGAGATACACCGGCAGAAGTGCAAAACGGCACTCTTTGCTCCGCTGTAGATCGGCAAGCCAGGAACTATTGTCAGTGCCACCGTAGAAGCAATGTTCACAATGGTACCACCTGCTCCTCCCTCGCTCTTGTCCATATGATTTATACCTTTCAATGTCAGAGACACGAGACCTTGCTGAAATGAAGACAAACCAAATTGAAATATGTTAGAAATCCATACTATGTAGGTACCTATATTACGGCCGTGCCTGAAGATCATAAAGTTATAAGTAAAATAAACTTAATGTTGAAGATGACGAGAGATTCTAATCATTCTACCTTGAGAATACCGCTAAGATAACATTTTTAAGAAAATCTTTATTAAGTGTGATCAAAGAATCGCGCGCAACTGGCTGAATCAAAACAACTATAGGTACTCATTTTGATTCGTTTTCTGCTTGATTATTTGATCTGATTGATTTATTTGATTTGATTATTGATTATAAGTGAAGCAGACTCTGTGTTTGTTTACGAAGCTATCGGTATAAGAGTAAGAGTTAGAAGATACCAGTTCAGATTCCAAAATGTAGGATAGGTGCGTTACATAGTTGCTACGACGCGTGTATATAGTGACCACAAAGAATATGGAAAGGCTTTTAGAGACTTGCGTTTAAAACCGCAGTATCCTTTCCTGATATTACACGTCCTAGTATTTACTACTATACTTACTACTTACACTTCATTTAAATTATTCAGAAAGTTACACACGTTTCTATTGATAATTACAATGTTTTTCTTAAAAAATGAGGTCTAGGGTTGTGGTTATGCAATAGAGTAGGTACTTAGGTATATAAGCCTTTACAATTTAAAAAGATATATTGATAATAAAACGCATCATAGTGTATAGGTACTTAGATAATCTAGTATCTACGTGATAACAATATTATTATCTTTCAAACAGCTTAAAGGAAAGAATAACAAACAAGATATACAACATTTATTACAAATTTTGGTGCGATAGTGAAGAGAAAAATATGTTGTGGCGACCCACCCCTAGTATGGGATAAGGATAAGAAGAAGTAGTAGAATAATAATAGTAATGTAATAATAATGTTTGAAAAACTGTACCTAAGCATGATAAAGCTTATCTTGCTTTATCATGCTTACATGCATATCATCACACAAAAACTTATCAACAAAAATAGTAAGGATAACGCCATTAGTGAAATAATGCGCATAGGTCAATGATACGGCATGAAAAGAAAGATGCGGCACTAGCTCCTTGGGCGTAGACCGCATAAATTATGTGCACGCACTTAATTTGTCAGTTTCTTCAATCGGGCTGGCAGTTGCGCAGCACAACATGTACTTAAGGTTCTCAGTAAATATTTTTATCATTCATAAAAATGATACTTTCCTCTGCTTTCACAAAATGCACAAACGTGTGCTTTATCACGCTAGACCTAAAATACTTACTGGACCTTAAAGCTTATTGCGAGGCAGTTACTAACGAGGCCTTATGTCGAGTTCCGAACGGGGTGTAGCGCATTCCCGTAGCATGAGGAACTCGCTAAAGCAGAAGGTCCAGTTCCGAATAACGATATATATTTTCCACACTACAAGCTATATGGTCTTCGAGGCAACTGCCCACTTTAACTAACCACTGCAATTAGAAGTGGGGTTCCTTATCATAATTATGCCTATAAGTGTGTCGTTAACGCCATAAAACGCCAAATAAATACGATATTACATCTACAATGAAACTCCTAAACCTTAGTATATAATGAAACAGTTAATTATAGTTACTAAGTTGATGCACCAGTCTATCGATGGTATTAATTCCATTCACTCAAGTAAACGAAAATTGTGTAAATTGTGCAAGCTCTTATACTTTTTACGTTAAAACCCAAATCACATATGAGTGACGATCCTATTATTAGAATTTTCACCGTAAAACTGCCACCAAGATTTCCAAGAGAAATAGCTTTTCTGTTCTAAATACCAAGAATAATATATAATAAATACTTACAAAGTTAACATCACTGGCCGTCCTCCAAATACTAGCTGAATCAACCATGACGCCCGCGTTGTTTATAATCACGTCAATTTGTTGGAACTTTGTGACCACCTCTTGAAATGCTCTTACAATGTCCTCTTCCTTGGACATATCACATTTTATAAATATCACTTGGCCAGGATGGGTTTTATTACATTTCTCTACGAGCGCTCTTCCAAGATCTACTGCAATGTCCAATACAGCGATACTCTAGAAAAAAATATTATACGCATAAATATAGGATTCTAGACTTAAAAAGTTAAAATGCTAGGAAGTAAGAAGTTCTCGTTCCAACTTACGGCGTGGCTAAAAACTGAAAATAATTTACTCAAAATATAGTTTCTTACTTATAAGACAACTCTGCCTATCTCAATTTTTATAAGAGGCGGGGTGCCCCTATATGTGTGTTAATCTCTCTCTGTCTGTTTGTCGTCTATCGTGTGCATGTTTGTTACTCATAGGTGTATATAGAGGAGGGGCCGGGTGGGCCATGCCCACACCAGGATGGTCTAGTGCCCACCCCAGGATGTTGGGCTACCGATTCGAAATTCTCTGCGTCGTCGCATCAGCCATGGCATGTCAGGGGCCAGGCCCTCCTGAAAAATAACGCTAGATACGCCAATGTTGTTACTCCTTCACGTTCAAACGGCTGAACAAATTTGCATTTATCAATCAATTGTGAATGAAGACAGCTTTTACCGTGGAATAACACATAGGCTACTTTTAATCCAAAAGTAGCATTCCCGTGGAACAATTGAGGTAGCGGGAAAACGCGTAGTCAACGCAGGTGAAACTGCGCGGCGCAGCTGCTAGTATTGATATAAAATGTTATAAATATTATGACGAATAATAGTTTTTTTATATTACGTAAACATATAAGTATTCGAACCTTCGCTCCTTGGTTCAGAAATAACTCAGGGTAACGAGCTCCCAATCCAGATGCACCTCCTGTCACCACAATTTTTTTTCCCTGAACCTCCCAAACTGCCATCGTAACGTGTTTACTTAGTTGCGTGAAAGTGATATGTGATAGTTTATTATATATTAGGTACCTACGTGTAAGTATTTATCTTATCGATCTTGATTATATCACCACCATTGAAGCAGGAATTGATGAACAAATAAGCTAGGTAAGACGATTCGTTTGACTAATATATATTTTTTAAATATATTACTTTCGCCTATTGTTCTCGTCGTTAATCGTTGAGCTGTGCAGCGACATGGTACAACGATCAGTGCACTCTGGAAATTAATTAAATTATGTGAGGGTTAGCCAGTGACATATATGCCCTTATATTTATATACTCGTAGTCATTGATTTCGATGACGATGACGGCTACCCGTAAAATCTGTTACTTTCAAACATGAGCCAGACCGAAATTTGTTTTAAATATTCGATCACATGTTATGCAGTAAAGTGATGTGTTGTATATAGGTATTTATCTTATCGATCTTGATTATATCCCCACAATTGAAATAGGATTTGATAAACAGATAATCTAGGTAAGACGATTCGTTTGACTAGGTAATTTAAATTACTAGCTGCACCCCGCGGTGACTGATGACGATTAAAAGTAGCCAGAGTGTTTTTCCGGGACCTAAAGAATCATCATATCAAATTTCATCCAAATCCGTCCATACGTTTGAGCGTGAAAGAGTAACAAGCATCCATGCAAACTTTCGCGTAACCTTTCGAGGACAACGGAATTAAAGAGCTTCTGAGAAATTTTTAGTATCGGTAAGCCGATGATTGTGCTTCCGGATGCTGTGATTCCGTCGTCACCCGGCGCCTTGTTGTTCTTAAGCTGTTTCAGGGTATCCTAATCTCGTACAGGCTGATGTCCGAGATGTCTTCAGTATAGAGCAGTATAGTGTCGGGTTAGCTTGGCTTTTTGGTCTTTGGCCAAGCTGTCAACAGGTTTAGCGACCGAAGAATACAGCTGTCCATAAAACCTCCCGTGGAGGTTACCTACGAATAAGTATTAAGGTCCACTTGAACCAACCAAATTTCCGAGATTCTCGGATCAAATCAGAATTTTTGGCTGCAAGTTTGTGATCTACACCGAGATTTCAGCGAAAAACTCGGAAAATTTCGTTGGCGCAAGTGGGCCTAAGTCTATTTTTTCGTATACGGTTTGAATTATGCGTTTTGCTTTCCGAGGCCTTAAGTACTATCAGCTTTGTAAAATACATTCAAGTTCTGAGCAGTTCTAAAACCTGGCTGATAGTAAGGCCCGATCAGTGATTATGCATTAGTTACAGAGTAACAGTACGTAGAACCTATAATACTGAACTAATAGCTGTAGTAATTGCACCTCGACGGTTAATTATTATTCATCATATATAGTATCGTTTATCTTTACCTACACCCTTGTAAAATTCTCACTAATACAGAATACTAAAAATAAATATCTATGCAAAATAAAAATAGATTACGGGGTGGTGTGTGCGTTTGTTACACGCACACACCACCGCGCAATCGAAATAAAAAAAGAAGGATATCATTTACTGTCACTTTAAAAAGCTGACATGCCCACAGACCACAAGTGTCATCTTATGCATGCATCAGCTGTAGCAGTTTATTATTTGGAATTTGGATGAATAGTGCTATGTTTACTACCAAATTAGCTACTGTTGGCGTTTTATTAATACATTTTAAAGCCTACTGTACAAATTGTTACAGCTTCCACCCAGACTTCAGAAATTGATAGATGAGAACCTTTGACAAATACATACTTATTAACAATTTAAACAAGGTTCAAGCTTCGAATACATGATTACTATTTGGTAAAAATAAGATTTTCGTCTCAGTTTATATAGTTAGTGAATACATTGTGTCTTGAATACGTAGTGAATATACTTAATTTAATCAATACCTATCTCCTAGAATATATATATATATATATTCTAGGAGATATATATATATATATATATTTATATATATAGATTCATCCGCTTTTGTTGTGCTTGGCATGGGCCATTGGCGGCTTGGCGGTTTCTTGTCTACTCGATATGACAATACTGGACTAAGTGAATATATTTTTTAATTTTTCAAATTTATTGACTCATTACAAGTAAATAAAGTCTGAATATTGTGTATTTTCTATGAATTTCAATAATTTAATATGGTAAACACTATGGTTACATTAAGTATATCATTTATAAATTATAAAAGTCGTTTTGCGTAATGACATTTATTGTTTCAGAGTGCTATATTCAATTTCCAAAGCTTACTATCCGTGATACTATTGCTAATATGTACGTGCGCGTATTTGAGATCATTTTTTCCCAGTATAATGGACCGTAATAAAACTGGGTATGTACAATTTATTTGACTTATTAAAATAACCTCAAATACATAACAATCACACCGAAACACAGGATTAGCGATATAAGATAGGGTAGATACCCGATCGCTCACTCAAAAACGGCACCGTGTGTGACCGCGCCAATTGTTGTGATGCTAAGTGAGTTTAAAAATAATAGTTGATAAACTTTCACAAATGTTTTACAACGCTATTGCTAGGGCGTTAAGGTTCATTCGTAAAATGAAACAACATCCGCTTGTGGACGAATTTTATATTATCTGAGACGTATATACCTGTGTAAGTAAACACTGGCGAGGGGACAATTTTGAGGTTTGATTTTCATAAAAACTGTGTATCTATAGTATATTCGATGGCTTGAGTTTTATATCAAGTCGCTTGAATTTGTTATCACAATAAGTAGCGCCCAAGTAGTAATCAGAATGCACTTGGTCCAAGCAAACTCATCCTGTGTTAACCCGGCATAAGTCAGACGTACTTTATTGGTATAACACTAATTGGTATACCTTATACTATAACATAAATATCTAATAGAATGTGGTGTTTAACATTTTCCAAATACATGGTGGTGCTTGACCAGTTTTGTACATTCTTTTTCATGCAATAGGTGACAAACTGAGATATTATAATTTATTTTACCAAATAAGTGTGTCTATGTAATAATGGAGAATTATTAAGTATGTAGTGTACAAGAATGGATGGATACAATGGAATGTAGGAAAGTGAAAAAAAAGGTGCAATGGGAAATCTTTCTTTTCTATTTCTCTGCAATAACAAAGAAAAATTTAAATAAAGTAAATGCAAAGTGGAAACTGGGGGTCTCACCAGGGGGAGGGGGTCTCACAATGACTATGTGTTAAAAGGTGGGATAAGTCATTGGTATGAAATAATTTATGAATGGCCCCATATATGAGACATGACTTATCTGTATCAATTGACATAAATCAACCTCATGTTCCTGGCTGAGCAAATGTTTGCCACAGCTCAGGTACTTTATCATCAGTCCACATAAAGTTTACTCAGATTATATGTAATCATCATCATCTCAGCCATAGGACGTCCACTGCTGAACATATGCCTCCCCCGTTGATTTCTACAAGGACCGGTTGGAAGAGGCCCGCATCCAGCCCTTGTATTATATGTAATAAGATTGTGTTAATACTATGGGCTTGACACAGTCAGTGTACAAGTCAATATAGAAAAAAAAACTGTCTAGAGTTGATCCAACACTACAAAATGCATATAGATTTAAAATATGTGACATCCCTGTTTTTTATTTACTATGTAGTACAGTGATTTCTATTTGATTTGAATTTGGTAATGGATCTTCTGAAATAACATATGTCCTAATATTATTATTGTTATGCTATTACAGGTTACTAGGAACATTCTGGAAATGTGCAAGAATTGGGGAGCGAAAATCACCATATGTTGCAGCATGCTGTGTTATAATGGCATTCTCTTTACTATTTCTGACCTAATCCATAGTTCGCATTAAGGAAACAAGAGATCATTATTTTTATAAATAAAAATGCGATGCTGTATTTACTTACTTCCAATTTATTTGTTATGCCATGACTAATTTAATGAAAGTCAAAAATTAAGCAATTTAATTAAAAAAATATATTTAGTACCTACATACTTCCATATGTTTTTGCCTAATGGCAAGGATGTTACCGTGGTCAATGTCACAGCTGAGACATCCACATACAGTGCCAGTTGACCCTGTGAATTAGGTTAAAATGCTTTCTGGGTTAAAAATGTAAATTTTCTTTTTCTTTTTAAACCGACTTCAAAAAAACGAGATTACTTCAACTGTATATTTTTTTGTGTGTTCGTAGATAACTTCTTCGCTTATGTACCGATTTTGATGCTTATTTTTCGTTTGATAGAGTATACTTAATAGAGTATTCCGTGGTGGTCCCATTTAAATTTCATCAAAATCGGGCAAGCTGTTTTTGAGTTACACTCCAATAACTGAAAAATCCTACGCATACCTCGACGATATTATAGTTGAAGACATCAGAGAACATACACAATGACAATTGATCCTGTGAGTAGCAAAGGTCACTGGAAAGGGTGAAAAAAATATTTTTACCATAAAATGGAATGGACTTCAACACTCAAAAGTGTGAAATAACTTTGTCGAATTCGGTAGGTACCATGATAGTTCACAAAAGTAACTATCATCACAATAGTGGTACCGACTTCTTTTTTGTTATAAATCGAAAATAAGCAAACGGTCTACCTGAAGTTAAGCGACCGTCGCCGATGAAAATCTGTAACACTGGGGGCATTACAATTACTTTGAAAACCCTTTAAACATTATTTAATCTCCCTTTGAAGATTCCCTTATGTAGTTACAATGATAGGATATTATTTACGTAAACGTACCCGCAGTTTATTTAAGAAATCCAGTTTTCAGAATATTATTTTAAGCACAAAATTATTATTTTTTGCCGTGGTGGTCCAGCCTAGAATAGTACTCGTCCCGCGGGTGCCGAAGAGTCGCCTAAGGGATCACGTACCAGAAGATGGGCAGCAGCGCCTTCTGAGGATCGGAAATCATACTGCGCTCGCCCACCCGCCGGCCAAGCGTGGCGAGTATTGGCAAATCCCCTCTATATGGGGGGGACATGTCCAGCAGTGGACGTCCTATGGCTAAGATGATGATGATTTTAGCACGGGCTACATCGCCATTTAAGTATATATAATATAGTGAGCGAGCGAACCGGGCGAGTATCGTTCCAAGTCATTTCAGACTTTGGTTCACACCCCGAACTACAGGGATAAGCTTCGTCAACGATACAAACGATGCAAATGAAATATCCGTAGACAGAGAACTGTTATTCTATTTACGGAAATATCCGACGATGCCAGATATGCTATTCTAGCTCGCTAGCTGACGGTGTGGCCAGCGCTATACGCGCAATGTCAGACTGCGAAACAGCAATTCCAGCTACGTTTAGTTCTGATTCTCATTGCTAAAATTCATTACTGGTCGTTAGGTCGTCAAAGGACCTGAAATTAAGAACAAAGGTTTTTGTCAACAAGAATTGATCAATTTTTCTACAGAAAAACTTTCTTATGGTAAGTTTCCCTACTGTTAAGTTAGTAACGCAGTCTTGCACCAACCAAATTATCCGAAATTTTCGCCTACATCTACGATTGAATATGTGATTTAATCCGAGATTTTCGGATTGGTGCAAGATGGCCTACAAGTATAGGACAGTAATAATTGAAACACAGTTACAATAATTTTATTTATTTATTTTTATATGAGACCGATTTCTAGCACAGATAAAAACTTTATAGAAAAACAGTACACACTATGGGATAGAATATCCGAAAATCTAGATAAAACTAGTACAATACATGATATAATAAAAATACATATGTACAGAATATATACTCAATCTTCCATACAGCTACACGTAAGTGTCCAATGGTATATTTTAGATACATACTTTCCACCAAAATACATGGTATATAGCAGCAAGGGTTATTTATTACTCTTGAGCTGCCGGGGCCTATCAAATGTAAGTAGTAAGTATAACCTATGTATGTAGATTTGATCCTACTAATATTATAAAGGCGAAAGTTTGTGTGTATGTCTACTTGTTATTTCTTCACGCTCAAACGGCTGGACGGATTTCGATGAAATTTGGTATGTAGATACTTCAGGTCCCGGAATGACACATAAGCTACTTTTCATCATCATCAATCATCACATTTTCATAAGTACCATGGCATTACGAGACGCCAAATCATTATACGTGTAAAATGTAGGAATACACATGCATAGATAATACGTGTGATTCCGGACGAGGTAGTGTGGATCGAGACATAGTCCAGTCATCTTAGAAAAAGGGTCAACCTGGGAATCTAACTTAACTTTAAATTCCGAAGTGGAATGCCTGGATGACTGCACTAACAGCCATTTACACTTAAATGATTAATTATGGGCTCTGACCAGCCAACTAAGAGTGGAGACGTGACCCATAGACTAACTTTTTAATATGAGGATAATAGTGTGTCCAACAAGTATGTAAGTTTGTCTTCTGGTTTGTAAATATTAAGGTAAATAAATCTAACTTGAGCAAATAAATAGTCATAAACTGTGAGGTCTAGCCCTCACAGATAAAAAATAAATAAATTGTAAGTTAACGGGGTCAGGTTCATTTATATTTAAAAACAAACCTCAGTCATCGATAACTTACATTATTATTTTTTAATCATTCTTTCACTCACTTTTGCAACTGATTAGCGGAAAGTAAAAAGAAAAAAGGTGTCTCAGAAATGAAGATTGAGTGCACATTCTGAAATATAATAACAAAGTAAAAAAGAAACAACAGTTATACATACATATTCAAACAAGTAATATTTGCAACAGTTGTGAGACATGCGAGTAACAAATGCATTCACACAGACAAATTGTGCTTGAGGGTAGTTAGCCAAGTTTATTTCTCTTATAAACTTCGGAAAACTAACGACGCAATAAGACATTCATTATCTTATTCTATATATATCTATTATTTATTTTAAACTTATCTTTCAATCTGTAAACCTAAAATAATGTTAAGGGAACCGTAATGAAAATTCACAGTATGGTAGTAGTGGGTACACCCTGGAGCCCACCGGATTAGCTACCGCCATCTAGTTTGAAAATACCTCGAATTGTGTCTCAACGATTGCCTATATGTCGTACCATTTATTCACCATTATCATAAAGTGAGATCAAACAGTACCTAGGTATTACCAAAATACGAAAAATAACGTTGCCAAAAAGCAAGCATTAAGTTTGGGGAGAAAAAACTTGGCCATCTATCTCAAGAATAAAATATCGATACCAAATCAAACTTACTAATATTGCATTCAATGTTTTCCTGTAAATAATAAGTCCTAAAATAAATCTATACAAATTCTTATTTTATAAACACAATTCTAAACACCGTTGTGCAATAAGATACATACAAAATTATACTTACTAAAGTGATGTTCACTATTTAATAGACATAAGTAATCTAATGAAGTTCAGTACAAAAATGTTCATCCAAATGGGCCAAATTTATGTATTGCTTTTTCTCACTTTCGTTAAAATTTTGGTGAAAAATCTAGGGTGTAATATACATATCTAACTAACACGTCTAATTGGAGCTTAATTCAGTCTAGACATTTTTCTAATACAAGCTAGTTCACACTTAGATACCGCAAGGAGAAGACTGCTAAAAACTAGATTATATTATATTTGAAAGTCACCGATGCCCTGCATTGCTGGCAATACTGAATCATGTAAGTGACCAGACAACACATAAAACAACCTTATGCTGTATAATAATAAGGTGCTAACGCGGAAGAGCACCTGACTAAGTATTGAAAGGTATGGGCAACAATGTTTTTTTTATATTAGGTACAGACAAATTATTACAGATAGCTTGTATCAACTTTTAATCATACTATTAATAAAAATGAATCAACGATTTACCAATGTTCATAATTAAGCAAAATTAAGAAGAAAATTAAAAATACATATTAAGAATGTAAAGATCAATTCGAACAAGTTTTAAGGTTTCATTTTAACTACCTGCATAAACATAAGTCAATGGTATGTGTATTGTATTGCATTACTGAGCGTTTCGCTTAACCACCATCACGTCACTTTTTAATTGACAGGCTAAATGTTTTAGAAATTCCAGAAATCGCAGGAAGTATGTAGGCTTTACAATAAAGCGACCAATTTTCTAGTCGTTTGCTTGATCATAGGTAATGTCAGGGCCAGTTGGGCAACCTCTATGAGTAAGTCTATCCAATACGACGATGGACATTATATTTAGGATATACCCTACAACGGGCTATAAATGAATTGATTAAAAAATACTAAAACATAACACTGTTTTATCAGGGCTGGTTATTTTCATACAAGTCTTTTTTATTTCAAAATGCACGCCTACATAATATCTCCACTTACAGACAAATGAGACGTCCTATAAAACAGCGTAGCAAAATCGTGATATAAACAGTGAAAGCAGTAGGTAAGTACTGAATATATGGCACTAGATATTCACATAAGTTTTTTGAGCAATACTGGAAGGTTTTGAGAAATCTAAATAATAATAAAATGTACATAATGCAATTACCCAGTAGTAGCCAAATATGGTAGTTTAAACAACCAGAGATACCGTGGTGTACCTTGAGTGTACATAGTAAAAAATACCAGATATTCTGTTGTTTTTAATGCCATTCGATAGGCTGGACGATGCGAGGCGATAATTTGTGTCGCTAACGTAGCTTATCTCTGTAGTTCGGAGTGGGGCCGAAGTATGAAAAGAGGTAAAACTTTGTTCGCCCGGTCGCTAGCTGGCAGTGTGGAGTGCGCTTGAGGTATTTTGGCGTTGAATACTGAACAACCATTACGAATAAAAATAATCCATTATCTTTGTTATCAAAAAAGAAACAAACAATAATTTGAACATAAAACTGAATTAACCATACAACTAACATACATAGTCTAGTTTCACCCACCAAACAGATAATATTAAAATGCAATAAGAATGAACTGAACAATTGTTTTTATCACAGTTTTATACAGGTGCACCGCGTAATCTTATGTGCATCGTCATACAAAGTTCGATTCATAAAGAACACTATTCCAAAACCATATCTATCACATTCATAACACCACAACAATTTTGGTGTCTTTATCAGCAATGTTAATTATCATACTAAATACAATAACTAGCAAAATACGTGGCACATTACACAATTTTATGTGCGTTAAAATGTACGAGTAAACATTCCTTAGGTATAGAGAGCTAATATTAGTCCGGTCGCCCAGTACGCAACGAAAATAAGTGAAGTGTCTATCTTTTCAGCAGGCCCACACCTCGCATATGTGAAACGGTAATTCACTATTGGTTAAATCATTGTTTTAGAGGTTGAGCCGATCGTTAGTGGGCCAGCTAGCTTTTAGCAACAATATTATAAGTTTAACAACAATATTAAATCTGAATTGTCAGTAGGTTCGAAGATGCAAGGTGGGCCAACTAGAAAGACGTATTTCTAGCTTTTCTAGCCACAAAAACGGTCACAAAGGACAAAAATATCGATTTCAGAACTCTGAAAACATTTGGTGCCATGTTATATTTATTGGTACCTACTAGTCTTAAAGACTGCTGCCTAGTGTGTTCAGGCAGCAGTCCTTGAGAACCAGTGAGCATTCTAGGTCTAGCGTGATAACATCTTCGACCACATCGTCACTGACCATCAAGTGAGATAGTGGTCAAACGCTAGATCTATACAGTATAAAAAAAAAAGCATTGAGCATACTTATTTTGAACGTAAATCATGTGGATTACCTGTTACAGCTATGGCTGCTAAAAATACGTCTTTCTAGCTGGCCCACAGTTGTCGTGTTTTAACGCGGGTACGGTAAAAGCTGCTATCTTTCGACTTTGCATTCGTTTTGAACCAACATTGAACTACGCCGACTTACCTTTCAATGATCCGTAGGTACCGTAGTTTTCGTGCAACAGCTTGGGCCAGCTAGGGTAATCTTTCTAGCTGGCCCACTAACAATCGGCTCTACCGCTAAAACTACTATTGCACTTACTGTGAGGTTTTACATTTCTGATTTAACCAATGGTGTGTGGTGGGTGTGGGCCTTCGTCATAAGCACAATTGTCGATATGTACCGACATCTGAACGGCGCGGAACCAATTATTAAATTTTTTAAGCCCCTACTTATGAGTGTGGGTATTGTAAGTGAACACTATTCATTTTTAAAAGTATTTAGTATTATAGTTTATAATTAACAAAATACTCATTCAATCTGACTTTGAGCATTTGTTAAATTTATTTAATCTAGGTTTTTGAATCCAGTTAAAATGCCCGTGCGTAATTCTAAGTCGATAGATAGTATAACTATGTATCGACTCCCACGCCAGAACAGTCACATCACTATCCACCTGGATGTGGCGCGGGTTGGTGCGGGCTGATGACTTCTGTGTCACCGCGACCCTGGGTTCGAATCCCGGCAGGGGCATACATTTGTGCGATGAGTGTAGATGTTTGTCCCGGGTCTTGGATGTTTGTGTGCTGTGATTGTGTGTGTCCATGCCTCCCGCGATACAGGGAATCCTAGTGCGGGGGTCTGTGTGATTAAAAGAAAAAAAAAAAATGTGTATCCTTCGCCCCAACGAAGCGTAATTTATATTTTATTTAAAAGTATAATAAACAGGCTTACCGGTGACATTTGATGCTAGAATTCAGTTTAGTGTGATTCCTAGTAGCGTTTTCACGCGGCGCTATAGCATATTTAACCACTTTTTAAATAAAAGCAAGTAATATCTACTAAGAACTCGCTAAGGATGCACACGCCGCTTGCATGACTACAAGCGCTTGCGATAAAAACGATGTAATATTCTCACACGTGATACTTTTCCCACTTAGACAGACGCGCTCCATACCTAAGAAATGTTTACTCTGAGGAAGAACTAAGACAAAAGCTGCCTGCGGCAGGCGTTATTTGTTATCTGCAGGAAAGTATTAATGTCGTCGCCATATAATAAATTATAACTATAATGTAACACGCCTAAAAAATAAATTCAGTGTCAGAATTATAACAGATAAATTATACAATTCTGACGTCTTCATATTGACTTAGAATGTGCTAAACGGAAAATCGGTAAATGATTAATTTTGGGTTTATCACATTATTCAACACCACAGAATAATATGTTGATGTATGTATCACTTACGATAAAATCGTTACAAATACTTAGTTTTATATAATGATATAATTTTCGATAGTGATTCTTGCTCTTCACAGCGGACAGCTTAGAAAACATCTTTATGACACTGAATGATGAACTTGTAATATGACTAATAATTACTATTTTACTGTGTAAATTAGTTTTATGCTGTTATTTTATGTACTTTTTGAAGTGAAAACTTCTTTGGCGGCGTTGTGCAGTTTTGTATGGGGAAAAAATATTAATCTCGCGTGAGGACACGTGACACTGATCGAACATTCGTCAGTGACGTGGCGTCATTGAATTCGTAAGGACGGAGAGAGCGTAGACCACCGCGGCGTAGGAGAGGAAGTAATATCCCCCTCTCTTGCTACCGCGCGGCGAAAATGTATGCCTCCATTTGTTTCGTTTAAGCGGCGCAGGGCGATGTAATATAATTGTAATAGTTCTGTTTTTTTTTTATGTAATATAAATTGTCACGTTTGTGTACGATAGCGCAATAAATGAATATAGTATTTTACCACATAAATGATACTTTTATACTGATAAATGAAGCAATTCGTGCGAAATTATTTTCTAACCATTCCAAAATATTCCAAAATGCACAACGGCACTCCCGGAGTGCAAGCGGTTTTATTTTTGACATGTAAACTATGGATATTGATTTAAAATTATGGATGGATTGATTGAATTGCAGATCTGTCACGTATTTACAAAGTTATTGCGACTACAAGTAAAGTTACATGTCATAAAAAGCTTATGATAAGGTATAAATAAATGAAAAATGAGTACAAAATGATTACAATATAAATCTTAATTATTAACATTATTATTTTAGGTCTTGCGTTTCGATCTGAAAGCATTTTAGTGAGAGGTATTTCAATAGTTTTGTTAAATACTTATTTTGATATTGCGTCCAGGCACTGCTGCCGTTTTATTAATAATTTCAGTCATTTTCCAAATTTGTAAAAAAACTATCCGTTATGTTAGAAATATCCTCTAGTACCAATAAAAACAAAGTATTAAATCGTTATAATTTGTGACCAATTCTAAAGGCACAACATCGATTGAAATAAAATATAATTAAAATTAAGATTGTAGAGAGTAAATACATTATTTTGTGATGTTTGTAGTTTCTAAATAAATGCTGACCAAATCTCGGGCAATACACATTAAACACTAGAGAGCTTTTTTGTTACTTCGTTTAAACAAAAGTACCTTAGCCAGTATTAACCTATAGTTTACTACATAATTCGAATACACATGAATAAATACAAATAAATATACGCACACAAAACCATTTGGCACGAAAAAGCTTTAAGTCGTATTGACACGTGCTGTACAGTCACGATGAATATGTCAACAGTTTTGATGTTTTCAATTGAATGCATAATCTCGTTGCATTCAAGTGCACAGCCCATTTGTATTTTAATTGCACACTTTACTTAGGGATAGGCAGATTAAGTTAACACTAAAAGCATCAGTAGCCACACTAGGAGAAAAAACACATGCTATTTTGAAAACAGGTTTGTGGCTAATCCAATTGTTGGATTTTTCGGACAACGCGAAGAAACTTCAACGGCGCTTAAGGACCCTTGTTTTGAGAATTCAATCAGAACATAAACCGGGGCATGAAGCATAGAAGTGATTTAAGCCCCTACTGATCACTCTTCAAAGTAGTTACCGCATATAACAGAGTTTGACTAATTGGAAAATTCATGTCAACAATATTTGATATTTGCCAAATAACCTCGTGCACTGTTTGGGTTCAAAATTCTGTAGTAATTTCTTGAAAAATGATTACAATTAGCTGATTATACACAAATTTGAAAACTCTGGAAATGTGTACATACTGACATCAGTGACTGTGCAGTGTGCATACGCTCTAACAACCCCATTACAGTTTTATGTTCCTCTCTAATCAGCTAGAACATAAATACTTACATGAGCGTTAATAAGTGTCATAATATTATATGTCAGTGCGTAAGAGTTAGTACCTTATACAACCTCTAGACTAAAGCTAACAATGACTACGCGTGTACGACGTACGACTATGGGGATCCTTACTTCTATTCTGGATGACTACGCGCTACTTTCACCGCTCCACTTGCCCTTTTGCCGCTTTTACCCTGGAAGTCATACACATACGAATTTCATACCAATATGAGATTATACTCGGTAAGTAAGACTACATGCTTAGTCGGCCGCGTGCGAGGTCCGGCCTGTCACCACATGTGTTCAGGCAGCAGTCCTTGAGAGCCAGTAAACATTCTAGGTGTAGCGTGATAACATCTGCGACCACATCATCACTGACTACCCAGTGAGATAGTGATCAAACGCTATCTATAAAGTATTAAAAAGATCCATTATGCCATTTATTCTTCCATCTTACACTGGTCACACGCTCACACTGGCAGAATATTGTTAGCTCAACTATAAACGGGATTGTGGCGATTCAACGATGAACGCCGTACATCACAAAAATATGAAGAAAAGATTGTAGGGAGAAATTTCGACAGGGAAGATATACTTTTCGTTTATTTTCCAATATTAGTGTTTATTCGGGAATCTGCAATCTCCAAGTATAGTTCCAGTAATGTGCCTACTACTTTACCGAATCATAGGGTAAACAGGTAGGGACTATCGGGCTAAGCTTTAAGATTAAGCCCACAAGGTACCAGTAAACTTGAAGAATATTAAACACTAATGCACATGAAATGAGGAGCCAAAACGACGAACAAAAACTTATAGACCGTGTCCATGACATGCGTTAAAAGAAGAAGGAGACGCAAAATAAGCATTGCAGGATCGTATAGCAAATCAGCAAAGAGGTAGTTTTTGTCTAATTTCAATAGGAAAGTATGTATGAATTAAATTATCAAATGTCAGTCAGCTTAGTGCTACCAGAGCATGGCTTACCTGTGTGTCGTTTAATAGCGTGTCCTATCTGATCATCTCGAGGTACTTGTGCTTGTGTTTGGTGAGCATTTCAGTGACTGTCACCAGTTTCCTGATCGCTGGTTGTGTCTTCGCAAGCCCTTGGAGTTCGGTCAGATGGGACACGCATATGTGATGCATGGTCGCTAGTTCCTTCGCTGCAACGAAATTGTCCACATCATAAACGAATATTGGGTTTACTTTGGTATTGGTATAATCATGGACTTTTAAAATTGACTGAATAAATACTTAACTAGCCGAAAGCATATCAGGCAATACAAAATACATGGCAATGGATCTGTGAAACAGACACGTGCATTAATATATTCTAATTTAGGTCCTTTGAACTGTCTCTAAATTGAATGAAATGTTTAAAACTCATACACAACTGTAGACAAATACGGTGCCAAAATATATATAAAAGCGTTCACCTGGACTCTCCTGTTTTTAAAAAAAAAATTAGTTGTCTGTAAAGTCGGTTTACGGACGATAGATTTACGTGATAACGTCATAATCATTTATGACTTCGACTTCGACTTCTGACTTCTGACTTTTGACTTTTGATTTTTGACTTGACTTGACTTTTGACTTTTGACTTTTGACGGAAACGGAAACGGAACGCTACACGGAACGTTACTATTTTTCATTTTGGCATTCATCAATTTATAAAACGTTATCACGTCAAAAATATTAATCAATTATTACACAACTTTTAACGGATAATATAACTGTAGTATGAAATTCGAGTCACTTTAGCTATGGAGGAATTGGAATTCTTAAATAAATAAATAAACAAACGTATATGTATAAATTCTGTTGAAAAATAATCTTGTATCGCTTCCTTCCAGAGCAAGACGCGTCTTCATGTAACATAGTAACATTGATTTAAAAAATAACGTTGCCTCGGCTAATTTTGTCCATGTTCATAATACACAATACATAAAATGTATGAACCATACAAATGGAATCGAATCAGTTTGTTGTCAAAAGTTCTGAATAGAAAATGCTCACCAATGTCAAAGTTATTGTTAGTAGGCGGCGGAGTGTTGCCTGGGTCGGGTATGTTGCTAAGCTGGTCCAAAAACACAACCATTCGCTCTTTGTTTTTGAGTATGAACGGGTTAACGACCTCCATATAGGGTTCCTGAAAAAATATAATTCAATTAAGTATTCACAATTACATCGTACAATGAAGCATAGGAAATTTGATCTGATTAGCAGGCTTACTCTTGACATTTGATTTCGATCGTTAATTGTATTTTCGATCGATCGATACTATTGAACGCAACACTAGCACACGATTAGAATCGAGTTCGATGGAATTGGCATAAAACCAAAATTATGTTGAATGAGATGTTTCGGTGATGATGAACTGATTCGGATTAGAATTAGATTGACATTGAATCTGAGTTCAAGAGTAGGCCACCGATCTTAATTAGATCTGATCTGAATGATACATTTATAATCGTCTGCATGTATGGCTTGTTTTTTCAAATGACATTGTTCCAATGAAATGTGATAATATTACAATTAACATTTGCATGCTGGTTATAAGCAAGAACTAGGTTCTGTATGTTAAAAATTATTCCACCTGTATGTACTAACATTTTATACAAATCTTTTCTATTTTATTCTGTTTGAAGGTCGGCGAAGAAAATATGCTTATTCATGCATAGAAAGGAAATTCGAGGGCAGCTATGTCCGACTATGAATGTACTACAGCTAACGCCGAGAGCCGACTAGTAGTTTTGCTTCCACTTTTATATGTGGCAGAGCTTCTTTATAGAGAACTAGCTTTAGTATGTTGTACAACTTAACTCCTCAATTGAGAACTGGCAAGAAATATTTTGATTTTCAAAAATCAGGAAAACTTTATCTCTTGTCCCAGCAAAGCTTATTAGATCATAGTGAGCTTGTACAGGAAAAGGAAAAGAGGTAGACTTGAGAAAAGTGCATGTGAGAGAAATGCGAATGTTAAAATGTAAGTAGGCACACACACTTATGACCACGTGAATATGTGTGACTACTAGAATGGACAAGATTGTTAGATATTGAGGGTATTTTGATAAAAACTTTCACATTTATGTTAGTTCACCGTCATCTCAATAAAATCAGCATGCAACCGCCCGATCGTGTATCATTACGTCTAAACTTCACTACCCAGACTTTTTTAGTTTGAGATGGCGCAACCACGCTCGGCCGAGAAGGGGCGGGCCGCCGCCGGGGATCACATATAATGGCAAGCCCTGTGCCTCACGCCTTTCTGTACCATCTTCGTAACATACTGTTACGCTGATGAAACCGACAGGCAATATTTTACCTCCTGTATAAGCCTTAAACTTAAGGTTGCATTTCGATAGGTGTGTGATAAGCGTATTTCGGGAATTATTCGCCCGTTTCGATCTGCCTTTACAAGTCGTATCCGATAACGGACCCCCATTCGCGTCACAAGAATTAAAATGTTATTTTGTCAGAAATGCAATTGTGCAATCACTGACTAGCCTATATAGGCCTAAAGGCAACGGAGCCGCAGAGAATGCGGTCCAAACGGTCAAGAGATCCAACGGTGCAGAGGGAACCGACGTAACCCAAGCTATAAGCAAAATGCTTTTTCAATACAGAAACTGTGAGCATGCCACTACCGGAGTGGCCCCCGCGGTAGCTTTAATAGGGCGGCGACTGCGCGGTCGTTTGGACGTGCTGCGGCCCAGTACTGAGTTAAGAGATGATTACATCAGAGGAAGCTTGAAAGAAGCACCACAATATAATGATAAAGTTGCCCTACTGTCAGGATATGCCCATAGCACTAATAGATAGAAAATAGCAACTAACATGATTGTGGATAAATATAGAGGTAGATGAAGATGGAAGAAGGTATGGATGGACTGTGTGAACAGTCTCCTATTCAAGTCGGATGTTGATAACACCTCAACTTTGATTTTTTTTTAGACTAGTTAAAAATGTATGTTTTACACATTTGGAAGCCAAAAAGTTCGCGGAAGGTATAGTTTGAGACAGCATGGACATGTAACCGGTATAGAACTGGCCCCGGGCTCGGTAGTCCCGGTAAATTTACAGTATATCTCGGTATGCATTTTAAATTACAAAGCACGCGCTCAGCTCTAAAACAGCGCGGCGCGGCTACTCAGTGGACTAAAGAACGTAATCGCCTTCAAGACACAATCAAAAATAAAACAATAGTGTTTTCTGTATGTACCTAACATACAGAAAACACTAATCATTGTTTGTATTTTAGTTATTATTTTATCAAATCTAACTTTTAAATCTCACTAGCTAATTTGTTTAAAGTGAGATTACTTAATAAAGTTAAATTAAAATTTTAACAAAAAGTTTTAGACAGCAACGTCACTACCATCAGTATACACACTTAATTCGTGGTCAAGTGCAAGTTAACTAATTCGAAAATATACAAAAAAACATATCCCGGTCAGTACTTAGGCTGCTATGGCAATCCTACACTAAATACACTTATAAAACATATTTAATGCATTTAATGCAAACGTTTTAGTTCTTGAAGATCACTAGATGAAATGGATATTACCCGTTGGATTAGAAGACAGTTCAGAGATAACATTAAGTTTTGTGATGTGAATAAAAAATACATGGGTGATTTGTCACAAAATAGTACCTACAAATTCATAATTAACTAAGTAGAGATGGATCAGAGGAGAATTAACCGTGTGCGTGTGAGATTACAACTGAGACTCACCTTGGCTCCAAACTCGACGAGGTTAGCAAGGTTTTGTAGGCACTTGGCGACCATCAACAGCGAGCGTTGGGCGTGCGGAGGCGGCGCCGCAGTCACCAGTCCCCACGCTCGCGGCTCCACTAACGCCGGGCAGATCAGTCGGAGGAATATGAACCCTGTGCATTGGAGATCATAACTCATTTTACTAAAAAAAACACAGGAAACTAACAAAATAAGTTGGTTATAGTTATAACTATGGTATAAAACATAATTTATGGAGGATCATAATGTTAAAAATATGAGAATTTTCCTTTATGTAAAGTTTGATATGAAAATGAATGTGCTATAAAAATATAGGTACCTATTCAGATTGTTTTCGATGGCTTGCTGATAATGTAAATAATACTTTAAATTAACTAAGCGGTAACTTTATAGGCGTTTGGTTACTGTATGTGAAAAGTATAAGCATTTTCTTAAGAGAAATGAAATGTCTTGTGACAGCCGTTATTTGCTCATGTATGTCAGTTTACCTGAAACAACCCTCGTGCGCACAAATCTCTCATTCGGCCACTTGGCAACAGCGGCGCGCTGCAGGCAACCGCACAGGTACCTCACGGGCCGGGGACATGCTTCCGGTGATGTGAAAATTGATAATGTAATCTAAAAAAAAAACGAATTTGAATTTAGTCTCAACCTACTCAGTAAAAGAAATATTCAATCTTATGCCTGATTTGAGCAAAAAAAAAGGGATTTATTCTATGACTTTCATATTCCCCATAAAAGTTTTTGGCAACAATTTAAATTTTAGAACCTAATACTAACTGATACAAGAAAGAGACTAAGCTGTACCTGTAGGAAAGAGTCGAGGAAAACCATATCAGAGATTTAGGAGTGATGTCAAATAAACACTATACAGCTGGTAGATCAGTGTCAGTGTTATCAGTAATAGCGAAATGCAATTTATATAAAATATAATATATGTATGTATGTATATAATATATATGGCCTTTCATAAAAGACTTGTCTAACGAACGACGAGGCTTATGTCCAGCAGTGGACATCCTATGGCTGAGATGATTATGAGGAAACGAACGACGGAACACTATAGACCTCAAGTGCAGCCAAGCACAAGTAAGGTAAATCCCAAAATGACCCATGAACACATACACACCCGTGTATATCACGGTTTCTATGTAAGACTGTCTCTTCAAGTCACAAGTGAATAGTATATCTTCTAGCAATCTAGATAGACGAGAGTCATCAAATACAAATATATTTATTGGCACAAAACACTTTCAATACATGATAGCTAGCTAAAACATGTGATTAACGATGTATACATAATTATGTATGTGACTACAATATAAAAGGCCTTCATCGACCGCATGTTTACTTAGCATCAGGTAAGATCACGAAAGAGAGAGGGTAAGATGGTAAGGGGTCTAACTAACGCTTGCCTGTGGAATACAAAAATTTATCTATATTTAAACAGCTGGACAGTTTTGGATGAAATGATGATTCCTCGGGCTCAGCTTCTATGAAATAAATATATATTTATATGATTTTTTATGCATACCCTATAAATATGAGAACAATATAATAGAATCTTTCTATCCAGAAAAATAATTTCATGACAAGATTCAACTGGCACATATTTGGCTCAATGAATAAGGATTGCAATTTCAATATGGTAATGCTGCTAGCAATCTGGGCATGCTGCCAACTGATGCCGGGTTGGAGCATTTGTGTTGATTATAGGCTGAGAACAGCTAATGGATTGCTTAAATGTTATTTCTAGTAGCTGTAATATTGTAATTCGTTATTAGTATTCTATTTTCATAAAGGCATCGGACGATTAAATACGTGGTATTTCGAGATATTTAACCATATATTTTATTTTATTTATATTTTACCTGATCGAGGATCATGAGCAAGAATTCAGCATTATTACAGGCGTCGTCGGGTGAATCCATTTTGGTGGGGTTCAGTTCGGCGGACTGCTTGGCGTCTATTAATTTTTGGACTGTCTCTGAGATCGCCGCCTGTGGGATAAAAATATTTTAATCATCCGAAGGCTTTTTGATGTGGCGCACGTATTGACTTGGTCATCAAGTAGACATCAGAGTTAACTTTTACCACACTTAACGCTTGTCCTAAATATTGTTCATTTGAGATCATGATGATACACACTCAACTTATTTTTACGTTGAATGTTGTTAATATTAGTTATGATTCTAGATTCAACATGATTTAGCTGAAAATAAATACATAATTACTACTTGGAAATTATACCATTTCTTATATAAGGTGTTACTCTCGCTGGAAGCTCAAGCCGTTGGTAGAGAACCAGCGTCCGTCACTTTGACAGCCGACGCTCTCACCGCTGGGCTATCATCGCTTCGAGTTCATGTCATTCACTAGCATTAGTTGAGAGATCGTTCAAACATAAACACGCAGAGGAGATAGATTTTACCTATCTATCAATTATTGTTAATTATTTCTAATTACAGCCATACTAAGAGTCTAGAATGTAATGTTATATTTAACGAAAACTTCTTTAAATGTATGTAAATTCAATTTTTACAACTGCAAAAACGTTTGTTTGATGCGTAATCTCCATAAGCTTAACTATAGACATATCATTTAATATACATTTTCATAGCTACGGAATAAAGTATTTATTTTAGAAATAGTTAATAGTTTTTATAGTTAGTAGTTTAGTTAATAGAAATAGTAATTAGTTAATACTAATAGTTATTTAATACTATTGTCTTTGACACCGCGCCACCTTTCTTCAATAAATGTTGACAGAACAAATTATATAAATGAAATTAAAATCATTTATTGAGGACAGAACTGCATACAATAACATAAAATATGAACAAGATGGTTAATTTATATGAATATTGACTTACAATATGATGAGATGAAGAGGATTTGAACCTAAAATTATCCATAACTGATAAGTCTGTCTGGCCAAGTTCCAGCAATGCCAATATACTTGCCTGTAAAAATGGTTTACACTGGGCGTGCATAAACTCGTCGACGACTGCGGTGGCGAGAGAGGCGCCGCGGAACATGGCGCGGTGGTCGATCTCCTTCACCACCTCCGCGCACACCAGCTCGCGCGCCAGCTCGGCTCCGCGACCGCATTCGGTAAACGCGTGGAGCACCGCTGTCGTGGTATACAGAAAGCATTTTCAACTGGACTGGCCATGGCAAATCCCTATAATATATGAGAACAAGCTGAACCCCAAGGTTTCCCCCACCTATAGTATGGTATTTCCATGTATCATACATATCGAATAACTCACAATTTCTTCTAGTTCAGTAGGAAGTGTAAACAGGGCCAGATACCATATGCAAGTTATTTATTTTGATACAAATCTGGTCGCAGTAAACATTTTTTACCAAAAAATGGAACCGACTTTGACACTCAAAAGTGTGAAATAACTTGTTGTAGTCGGTACCTACTACTCTAGGCTAGATCCTCAGAAGGCGCTGTTGCCCACCTTCTGGTACGTGACCCCTTAGCCGACTCTTACGGCACCCACGGGAAGGTATGGGGAAGAACTATTCTAGGCCGGTACCACCACGGCACCTTCACAAGCATCTTCACCTTTTAAGTAATGTGTAAACCTCTTCATTGCCAAAAATAAAAGGGTTTGCATAAAACAATTACTTATGTAGAATGTACTATGGGCACTCATATGTCAAATTACAAAAAAGATATCTGGTCAGTTTCAAAGTAATATCAATATACTTACAAGTGGCTAAAGGTTGTCTGTCAGTACGACAGAGATCCGACAACGCTTTGACGGCCGGTAATCCTGGTTCTAGCAATAATTGACGTAGAGGGCTGTACTCTTCACGGGGCATCACTAGTTCTTGCATATATCTGAAACGTCACGTTGCAAAATTGTATTTCCTTTAAATTGATATTGTAATAATATTTTTAATTTGCCCAGTAAGTTCTTTTTTGCGTTAATAAGTAAATTATGTCATTTTTGTAATTATTTGTTTCGAAACCAAAAATGCATTAATTAAAAACTATTGAGTACTGAAGTTTTCAGAATATTAATTGTTGTTGTTAAAATTATATAAACAATTAATTTATTTCTCTATTCCGCTACGAAATATTAATCGCAAATAAAAAATGTTTACCTAATTCGCAGTCTTAATGAACCCCATTCTCCAATGGGGGTCATGCCCGCTAGAGGGTACCACTCCTCAATCTCTTCACCATTCGCAAGATTCGCTAGTTCTATCGTGAGTTCGGCTACCTGAAATATAAGCAACACATGTGATTTCCTATACATATGAAATCGAACTTTATATCCATTGGTGATAGGTTAAAAATAGGATCGTACATCAAACTCAATCCTACTAATATTATAAATGCGGAAGTTTGTGTGTATGTTTGTTACTTCTTCACGCTCAAACAAATACACCGATTTCGATTAAATTTGGTATGGATAGTTTAAACCTCGGATTAACACATAGGCTACGTTTATCCCGGAAAAAGTAGTTCCCGTGGGATAATTGAGCGGGTAAACCGTAATCCACGCGGGTGAAACCGCGGCGCGCTACTAGTGAGTAATAATTTTGAATAGGTATAAAAGAGTAGTTTCGGCATACGTACCTCAGAATCTTTGCCTCTCTTCCCTGTATTGTGTACAGTGATGGTGAATGAAGTGACATCTGGTGGAACGTCGCTGAAATTAAATAAAGATATTACATAAATTGCGGTTTCATTTTAAGTAAAATAAGTCGCTAGTTAGGCAAATAAAACTACTAGCGATTGGCCAGCAAATGAATAAAACTCGTCTAATAATACAGTTAGCTCTATGTAGGTGGACATATACGAATTTGAATTTTAGCATAAATAGAATACGAGCTATTTCATTTTAAAAAATTCAATTTTTGGCAATCGGAAAAACTGTCGATAAGTTTTCAGATGTGAAACAACAGTTGAATGTTACCTAAAACAAATAAGTAGTTATATACAAAGAATTTTTATTGTCACAGATAACTCAATTCAATGTTACCAGAGAGTCGTTGAAACTTTGAAGGGCCACTTAAACGCCAATTTCTCAACCGATTCTGTATTAAGTCAGTATATTGGTTGTATAAACAAAATTTTGAGCATGAAAGAGCACTCACCACACCGAATAACATAGTCCAACCGATACATTTATTATTTCAGTATCCATAAAACATATTAAGTGTAGTGTAGGGAGAGGGAGAGAGAGAGAGGGGGTAGTACTTACTCGAAGAGGAACTCGTCGTCCCAGTGCGGGTCAGGCGTGGGGCGCGGGCGCGTGCGTGCGACGGGCGCGGCGCCGAGCGCGAGACGCAGGTGCGGGCGCGGCGCTAGGCGCGCGGGCAGCCGGTGCGCCGTCAGGCACCGCACGCGCAGCGCGCGCAGCCACACCACGCGCGCCACCTGCCCGCACACACACCACGCGTTGCTTACAGTTACTGCGTACTATCCTTCAATTACGTCACGACACTTTGTGACCCATTCCTCAAGGTGTGACGTCACATATTACGCAAATATTATCTACAAAATGATTAAATTAACACTTGACATCCAAATATCTACTTTTAAGAGAGAAGTAATTTTAGGCAAATTTATTGGATTTTCCTTGTTTTAGACAGCTAAATGCGAACTTTAAATGAGAATATGACATATCATTGTGACGTCACAGAGCTAGACTAGGCTCCCCGACCTCTTGTCGCCCTTTGGCATACTTCGGTGACCCCCTCTCCCCCTAAAGGTGTGAAGTAATCTATGGTTGGCTCCTTAACGCTCCAGTTACTCTTGTCTATCATGATATAACAATAAGTAATAACTTAGAAAGTCACAGTTCATTATAAATACAAGACAAATTTCACCGATATAATAGTCCAGCGAAAATCAAAGATACATAGTGGATATAGCACGTACTACGCAGAACTAATGGCCGATGGGGCCGACACGTACTCGAATGGAGATTATCGACTAGTAAGCGCACATATGTGCAGTTCACATTTATCCGGTCTCTTGTGATGATCGATGGAGACTGTACACAGCAATGATTGTCCAGCGACTGAAATAATGATGATGTAAACCGCTCTTGATACAATTTGTTTAAATGATTAATGTTTAACCTTGCTCTGATGCCTGGCCTGCTGCGGCACGCACAAAGGCCGCAACGCGTCGAGCCATGCGCGTTCCTCAGCCGCGCTGTTGGCCGCTAAGAAGGTATGGGTAGACAGGCAGGGCAATGCTCGCTCCACTAATTGAAAACAAAATTCTCGCTCCCAGAGGGACTCATGAACCTGGAATGTGAATTAAAAATTATATGTACACTATCCGCATGAGTACTACGCACGCTGTCACCCTTAATTGCAGTACTGAATCATAATGTGGGGTCTGAATCATAATCAAAATCGTATTTGTATCTAGAAAACTGTTCTCGTAACAAGTCAGAATAGTTCTAATATCGATATTATGTCGGTATAAAATCGACATAATATTAATTTCCTATCATCTATAATAATATATGTCAATCGCAATAAGCTCTTAAAATCTGAAACATATTGACTTATTTATTTATTTAAACACAAATGCTTACTGCGCTTACAGCTTTCAGCCAACAAACACAGTAAACTAGTCTAAATTAAAAATTGTAGCTTAAAAACCGTATACAAAAATCAACAAATTTTGGAACTGTTGTACAAAATATATCTAGGTTGGTTTCCCAAGCAATCAGAGCGTTGAGAAGATTTGTGGCCTGTGCCGTAGGAGCAAATTGTGATGTTTGTGTGCGCACCACGTTTGGCACACAGGATAAGCGTCTCGGCGCCCAGCACGCGCCGACAACGTTGTCGGTCTGGTACAAAAAGTCAGCAACGCGACAGAGTGGTGGGATTATCGACCTTGCCATTCAGCTGCAGAGTATTTATGCCAACCATGCCTGCTACAAAAAACTATATGCTCCCAAAAGTCAGTTTTGAAAGTCTACAAATATAAGTTATTAAACTTACCTGATAAAGATAAGCGCAAGACAGGTCAATCAACCCCTTAGGCTTGGTCCTTTTAGGCGAGTCGTAGAAATACAAATGCGTGTCCGTCCCCTCTTGCAAAAGGACAAAGTACAGTGCCTTCCATTTCTTCGTAACTTTATCGGACTTCTTGTTCAAGTATCCTTGGTGTTTGATACCTTTTGTTTTCTTTAGGCCGATTTGATCTCGGCATTCGCGTAGGGTCGCGTATATCTTCTCAGCTGCCGCGCCTGTGGCGTTCTGCTGGGGCTCAATTTGATGACCCTCAGCAACAAGCTGGAAATACATAGAAAATAAAACGGTTAAAAGAAGGCCGAAAGCGAAACCATTAAACTCAATAAAAAAAGTATTTCAATTTAATTCAGACTCATATAAATTGGGGGCGTTTAAAGAATCTGATTACAGTGAAGTAACCAGGAGAGATATTCCAGGGTCGCAGCAAGTGCAAATCTCTGCCTATCACTCAGGGCAGGTCGTAATGTATGTAGCATGTAAGAATTGTGTATTCATAAGCAAACGCGTATAAATGTCAGTCTCCTAGAGATTAACACCATGTCGGTTCCAAATGAAACGAACTATAAAGCTAGGGGCCTACTCTTGTTGTTACTTGTGTATCTAAAGACATACTTCTTCTTCTTCTTCACAGCAATTGGTCATCCACTGCCGGACATCTGCCTCCCCCATATAGGGGGGATTTGCCAATTCCCGCCACGCTTGGCAGGCGGGTTGGCGAGCGCAGTATGATTTCCAGTCCTCAGAAGGCGCTGCTGCCCACCTTCTGGTACGAGGTCCCTTAGTCGACTCTTACGGCACCCGTGGGAAGAGATGGGGGAGTACTATTCTAGGCCGGTGCCACCACGGCCACGGCTAAAGACAATAACAGTAACGAAAAATAACCTCAGTCACCCCGAAGAAAAAAAGATAACAAAAAAACAAAAATATGATTACATATCGGTCGGTGAGTGATATCTAGTTCTAGAATATTCTAGAATGAGTGATATTCTCGGTTATTATTGTAATAACCGAGAATATCACTCATTCTAGAATATTCTAGATTAACTGTACCTACTTAAGACAACTAAGGCTTCATTTAATTATGCAGTTTAAAAATTATAAAAACCAACGTCAGTTCACGAAATATTCAATATTTTCTTTTTGTAACTGAAGTGAAATATTAGGTAAATGAAAAAATAAATAATATCTAACTTGAATTTCTATAGAACCAATTTCAAATCGAATAATTTTTTCACATCGGTTTATAAATGGCTGAGTTCTGTGCTAACAAACAAAAAGAAAACTTAAGACCCTTCTCCTATTCTTGTACAAAGGGTTTAAAATACTTGCCTGTTTATTAAATAATTCATTTTTGAACAGTCTAAACACAAACCACTTTGGCATAACTAATCACAGCGGATGTAGACTAGCCAACAAACGATATAAACATAGAATTGATGCTATCAAAGATACTTAACTGTTATCTAATCGAGAAAGTCAATGTTGTCATAACGATATTTTGTTGACCTAAATTTGGGACTTAAGTATATTATATATATATAGCACACTGGCTCTTATCAACTCATATATTATGTTTAATTTTAGCTGCTTAGATTTGGGATACTGAGCTGCTGACTTTAGAACCGAGACCCCGGGCTCGAATCTCTGCTTGGGGTAAACATTTCTGAGCATTCGATGTTTGTATGTAGATGTTTGTTCTATGGGTCTTGGATATGCGTGTCCATATCTCCCACGACACAGGGTATCCGTAAACAAGAACTTTCAGATATTGTATAATTTTAGTTATACACGTTGAGGCAGTCGTTTTACTTTATGATGCTGTAACGGAATTTGTGCAAACTCCGCAAGAGTTATTATCATTGTCATTGGTTCTTCAATGAATTGCTTAAAGCTGAATCAATGACGGGAAAACCTCAATTAAATCCTTGATTAGGACATTGGCACATGTAGGTTTTGATAAATTAATACAGTCATTAAAACAACGGTTTTGAGAATCATAAGGATAAATTCGTGTCATGACAGTGTGCATTTAATAGATTACTTACTCTGACTGTGAATTAATGAGTAGTTACTCCCTTGTGCGGGCCAAAACGACTATATTTTTTGCATATAAACTTCGTCTAATATACTCCGTTTGTTGACCATATTTACAAAAGGAATATAAGACGTCTAAACCTGAAGAAATCGAAATATAAGAATTGTTATTCTTTAACTATGAGTTTGAACCTACCGGTTGTCCCAGGGTGTGTCCTTCCACAATCTGCTCCTTCCTATATCTGTTGATAACTGCGTCCAGACACTCGAAAGTACGTCCTCCCATAAGATATCTAACGCCTTTCTTCTCTATACGAAACCTGGGCCAACATAAATATAAGTAGAATCAAACAACTAAATTCAGTAAAACTTAGAACAATATAGTCTAAAATTCTGACTATATACGCGACAGTTGATTATATATTATTACACCTGTCGCGATTGATACCATATCGTTTGTAGATGGAATAAGGATCAAATGAAAATGTATTTGGCAAAAGGCTGATAAATAAATACAATCAGACCATAAAGACAAACCTTTGAATCTGGTTATTAATGTGGAAGAACAGAGAGTAATCTCCGGGCGAGTTGTCCGAAGGCCTGACAAGGAAGCTCCCCGGTCCAGCCTTCACAAGCATATCAACCGCTTCACTCTTCGTGCAGTTCGGGTGGAACCACGAGAATACTGTATTTGGGTCGATGGAAGGGTCTAGATCTTCGACCAACTCACGAAAGATCATACCTTGCTCCCCAGTCCTGTTAGAAACAAGCAAGTAGTTTAGGTTCAATTAGAAAATTCCTTATTTTCACCCCTTAAATAATATACAATAATTATTTATAAACACATTTACAGAATGAATGTAACAATGGGCACTATGGGCAGCCCAATCACTAAAAGTGATCTTTACCAGGCACTCTTTATATGGAGATAATCTTAAGAAACGTAAAGGACCGTGTTACTGTTACTACTAGTTTATAACATTATCACATAAATCCGATATATTAGGTGGGCTGAAAACTTCGTAGGCAGACGAAAAAAAAACAAATGGCGCTACTAGTATCCATATGATTTTTAGTTAGCCCTATCCTTCAAAAGTCACGTGTATAAATTTGACAGCTGTCGTACCACTAGTTTCTGAGTTGAGAGAAGCAACTTTTGTTAGTTTGAAAAAATTGGTAAAAAGGAATTCCGTCTCTAAAACATTGCTTTTTGATGAAAAAAAAAAACACTATTGAGGACAAGGTTTGGCTTGATAAACATCATTCGGACTTCTCACCAGGAAAATCAACCGTTGAAAAGTGGTTTCTTAAGCTTAAACGAAAATGAGTACCAAGGACGATGCACGCCCCAAAGAGGCTGTTACCGATGAAAACATCAAAAAGTCTACTAAATAATTTCGGATAACCGTAAAGTGAAGTTGATTCCACTTAAGTCACTATAAGAATGGTATCGAAAAATTGTATGACCGCTATAATTGTTGTATCGCCCTCGAAGACAACTATATTAAATAATAAAAGCAAATTGTTTAAAATAATTTTTTTTTTCTTTGCTATACTACGAACTTTTCAGCCCACATGTTACATTATATCACATATTTAGTACAGGTCAATGTTAAAAAATGCCACGGACTCTGGAGTACAGACTCCGTGTGTAAGGTTCTCAAAAAAAGTGTGTGAATAATATCACTGGGAAGAAGTCACCGTAGCGAGGTCAAAGTTTTAGGTTAGCTAGTTTTCAACAATAATTCAATTAACAGGCAACTTTGTGAAATACCTCAGGCGTCTTTGCGTTCAAAACAATGTCTCACACCACAATGCTCCTTTTGTAACATAATTTATTGTAAAAGTCAAATTTCCTCAAGCGCTATACATAAATTATACAAGTACTCACCTATGAGCGGTGACCCAAAGCCAGCCGTCACCCATATCATTGTGAACAAAGAATATATCCCCCTTTTGAAACGTCAGCTCATCCGTTTCAGGCATCTTGGTGTACGGCAGAATTGCAACGACTCTCTGTCAAATACAACATTATAAGAATCAATGCATACATTAATATAATAAAAGATTAATCAAAATTATAATCTTATTACATAATAATTGCGAAAGATAATGTTAAGTAGATGGATGGAAGTTTGTTACCAATCATGCCAGAACGGCAGAATGGATCGGAATAAAATTAGAAACAACGATTTCTCAAACCCTGGAATAATATAGGATACTTTTCATCCCAAACATCAAACAGTTGCTACAGGATAACTAGGTATTTACGCGAAGAACGAAGAAAGAACGAGAAAATTTTAGGCCATGATGCCTACACCGCGGGGCGCAAGATCAAATCAATCAATCAATCAAATAATTGTTTATTTTTCACCTCACAAAAGGTTTCTTAAGCTAAATATACAATTTAGTGGATACAAATGTAAAAACCTAGCTTTGTGAGGGACTGGTGCCTGAAATAGGCTATCTCCCGCGGATAGGATAATACCTAAATGTAGTGAAACCTCACGAAGATCATAGAAGTTAAATGTGCATTATTACAGGTTGACGTTAATTGTGTGAGAGGGTAAGTGTACATTTACGTGGGAGATCAAAGTCATACATAAATAACAAAAAGAATTTATGACTTTAATCTAATTTGACTGCGATGGAATCTAATCTATGTATTGTTAATTCCAATGCAATATCACATCTTATGAAAGTACATAATAATATAGATTTATAGCACTACCTATAGTATATATACCTATAGTAACGCACCGACAATGCAAGATCAAAGTCGTCGCAACTCAATGTATCAAATTTGTAGCAAATATTTGATTTTGAGTACCCTCTGAATGACCTAACGAATGCTTTGAAATTTCGACCAGCAAACGAAAGAAAGGGAACGTTACTGATGGAGATGAAACCCTAGCGCGCAGCTACAAAACGCCAATGGAAACGATTTCAAAGGGCCACGTTTAAAAAACATAGTAACGTTCATTATACTCGTATACTAACCAATAAGGGGTATTAGAAATAGAAAATGCAACGACAATAACTTAATGGTGAGTAACGATGTGGTCGAAGATGTAATCTCGACCTAGAATGATACTGGCTTTCAAGGACACACTATGAGTTTGGTGACAGTTTTTCAAACTTGAGAAATAGCTGCTAGAGTATGTACCGATCCCACTAAGAAGAGGCAGACATACCTTCTTATCATTAACAGGTTCAGGCGGCGCGACCGGTTCAACCAGCCTTTCCCGTTTCAGGAGATCAGAACAGTGGCTGTAGAAGCCAACCAGTTCAGTCAGTGAGTCGAACTGACGGCCACCGATGTAATAATCGCCACATACTGCCGTTATTCTGCAGATATTAAAATAAATCTTAATGTGGTTACTGGTTATTAAAAAATCTCTTTACGTTTCTTACTATGTTTTTACGTAACAAACAGCATCTTCGTACTTTCTCTGTGACAGATTTTTACTAGATAAATGGAATGATTAGTGTATACCGAATTAACTGTTTTTGCGATAGCTAACCATTATGTTTATCTATTGATGTTCGGGCAGCTGTGGTAAATGAATTGTCATACTATTGAGGACTAGAGATGCCACGAATAATCGGCTGCGTTTCGGTATTCGGCCTATTTACCCGCTTGTTTTAAAATTATTTTATCAGTGGCCCTCCCTCACGAAATATAAACATAAAAATGGTTACTGCACCCATTTCAATGAAGCTATTCGGAACACAAGGTCGCCTAATACTCGCCATTTAGGCCGAGGCCCTACTCGAAAATTCGGTATGCAGCTAAAATCACTATCGTGGCTTTCCTGTCTTCTGGACCATTAAACTTTCTTTCTACAGACGGCTTATTACCACTTTCTAGTTTATAATAGAAATCTAAAACAAAGTCGAACAGGAAATATGAACAAAATTAAATACTTTCTAAACTCACCTAAAGTGGTTTATTCCAGTCCTGCCTAAGTAGCTTAGAACATAGGAGCCTGGTTTTCTATCACTCTCCCGGACTATAAGGAAAATAAAAAAGACAAATTTGTAATTATATATTTAACAAGGGCCTACTTGCGACACTGTTTTCTTTTTAGCCGACTTAAAGGTGGAGGTTTTACTTTCAGTTGTATTTTTTTTCTGTTAGATACATAATTAGGGAGGCTATACAGCTCACAATCTCACAGCTCACAAATAAATACCAATATCAAAACAAACCACAGTCTATCTAGTGTCAAAATATGCTCTCTTTTCACATAAATGGAAAAATACATTTGTATGGAAATCGAACCATTTAACCACCAGTTTATTAACCAGTGTTTAACCAGTTAAAGAAGGTACATTATTCATGGTAAATACAAAGTTAAATGCTGTTGCATAACCTGGTACAATCTACATGGGAAAATTAATGTATTGTCTTTCCAAATAACAATTACCATTGAATAGTTTCTAATTGTTACATAAAAAACCAAGTACTAAGACAATGCTATTACATTGTCTTGAAAATGGAACTCACTCATAGCACGAGCAATAGTTATAAATTCCTCCAGATATATTTCCTCTAAGCCTATGGATCTCACTTCCATATATATTGAATATACAAGACATCCCTGAAACACCAGAACTATTGATAAGTAACTGATTGTCAATAGATTGTATATCTTGAGCTTTTTTAATTCACACATATTTCGTAAATGTAACAGAATAGTGCAATCTATAATTCTATCGTTAATAAAATTGTCTAATAAATGTTTTAAATAGTTCTATAGAAGGTCTGTAAAACGGGATTCATTTATATCTGAATCAATTCAGTGAGTTATTGAAGAGTTCTGATTCTGGGTACTGTATATTTTCTTCAGTTATAGTTTATTTTCCATAATAAAAGCATTTTTACTATCAAGATATATGCTCTGAGGCTTGTCATATTATATCATCAACATATGCAGTTGAGTGTGTTCTATTTCTATAAACTTATACAAGGCCAATTAGTTAGTTATATGCGACAGGCGTGGTATGTATCCGGAGCAGAACTTTAAAAAATAATGTTTTTATAAGTTTTTGTTTAGTTTCACCTGTTCCGATGTTTCTCATCAAATTAAATTTGATCTACTTCACAGATGTCTCTGATTTTCAGCTTAGAAAGATAGAACTCGTAATTGGAACACCACTTACTACAGATCCTTGGTAGGTACACTTGTGTTCTAGAGAAATGAATGAAATTTTTCAAAAATCAGTAAATATGAACACAGTAATTTAATCATCCTTATTCCCAGCCATATGACGTCTATTGCTGGACATAGCCTCCCCCATTGATTTTTACAAGGACCAGATGGAAGCGGCCCTCATCCAACCCTTATGGATCTTAGTCAGGTCATGTGTCCACCTTATTGGATAGCGGCATTAAGGATGGGTACATGTTGCGCTTGGTAGTCTGGTCTCCATTTCAAAACCTTTAGTTCCCAACGGCCATTGGTTCTTCAAGCTATGTGCCTTGCCATATTAATATATCTATTGGGGATTATTATAATAATGTTAATAATATGACAGTATTACACATTGCAGCACTTTCCCTTCTTCTTAAGCAATAATAGATAATTACTAAATAATTTGAATCAAGTACTTAAAGGCCTTACCCAAGTAACTTCCAAGTTTAGCAGCTGCCCAGAGCCTATCTTCAGAGGTGTATCTATCCAATCGGCCATGGTACCATTCAGTCTCTGGAGGAGCCAGTACTGCCTGTCTGTCACCTGCCGAAAAATCATATTTTTAGGTTTGTAGTCAAAGGTAGTTATTAATTAGTTATTATTATTATCTCAACCTTCTAGTGAGAGCCTCTTAAGATGTTGATTGAAGCTCTTCTGTAATAATCCGTTCGTTGATACGACTATCGGGACAATGATAGTCGAGTCAACATCCCACATAGCTCGTAAGCTAATTCAAGGTACTTGCTGAGTTTGTCTAGTAGCGGCTCTTCACGGCTTTTTACCTTTTATTTATATTTTTTTGTTTATCTCCAAGTTTTTTGAAGATGTTGATATGTTCTTTACTATTGTAGAATATACTTTTGTTCATCATCAATCGTTTCCGCAGCGCATGCGAAGAATGACATTATAAGGCGCTTTATTTACACCTTGAGTTAAGTTACTTACGTTATACCAAAGATCCCTAATCTTAGCAATAAATATAGCCTATGTTACTGAGGGTATGTAGCTTTCTAATGGTGAAAGAATTTTTGAAATCGGTTAGTAGTTTTTGAGTTCATTAATTACCAACATCATCATCATCATCTCAGCCATAGGACGTCCACTGCTGGACAAAGGCCTCCCCCATTGATTTCCACAAGGACCGGTTGGAAGCGGCCCGCATCCAGCCCTTGCCTGCGATCTTAGTCAGGTCGTCTGTCCACCTAGTCGGTGGCCGTCCTATGCTGCGCTTGCCAGTCCGTGGTCTCCATTCGAGAACCTTTCGGCCCCAACGGCCATCGGTTCTTCGAACTATATGCCCTGCCCACTGCCACTTCAACTTGCTAATCCGCTGGGCTATGTCGGTGACTTTCGTTCTTCTACGGATCTCCTCATTTCTGATTCGATCACGTAGAGAAACCCCGAGCATAGCCCTCTCCATAGCTCGTTGTGCGACTCTGAGCCTGTTCAGAAGGCCTATAGTCAGAGACCACGTTTCAGTTCCGTAAGTCATCACTGGTAACACACATTGTTCGAAGACCCTCGTTTTCATTACCAACATACACACAAACAAAAATACAAATTTTTCCTCTTTTAGTTTAAAGTGTAGATTAGCATGGATGTTGCCAGGATTATTTTCATGGTGGTGCATCTGCATCTTAGCTTTATACTACTTACTAATTAATTATCTGTTACATAAATAATATGTAGCAAATACTTTCTTCCAATTACTGTCTACTATTCAAACATGAACTTAAAAAATAACAAATAAAAATGTCACAATGTTTACAAAATCTCAATTTAATTTGAATTACGTAATTTTAATATGCTATCAGGGGGGTACAAGTACACCCCCTTGCACCCTGATGTCGGCGCCCGTGCGTATTAGATATTGTAAGGTTTTTTGAGGTATTTACCATTAGTACTAGGTCCATCTGCTTCGTCAAGCTCGAGATCACCAACAAGCTCTGCGATATCTCCTCCTCCGTCCTCGGACTCCGTAGAAGGAGAACCCAGCTTGTCTTTAACTGGGGGTCCTATAGGCGCTCCCATAGCGCGTATCATATCAGCCATATTTCCTTAATTTAAATAACCACCGCCACGACAATTCAGAATGATAGAATACATATAACCCAGTGACTCATAGTACTTACACAAACAGAATAAAATAAAATGTAACGCAAATATTTCAAACGTGTTTACAATAAAACTACTTAGTAATGGATTCAATTTTGTGTATTGTAATGTAATAAGGTTTAAACTATTTTTTCAGAGAAACCATTGTATTGATCATCAAAATTAATAAATCCTAAAATAATTGTTATTTGTTTGATTGTTAAAAAAATACACTATTATGCTGGGGAAACGTTACTTGCCGACCAAATAATTCCCGGCCTGTGAATTACCGGCCAGATAATTGGCGACCAGATAATTCAAAGCCATGTACATGAGCTATCAGGCCGCGCATTATCAGGGTGGTAATTACTAGGGTGGTACAAATTCTACCGGGCGATAGTGCGCAGCCAGTGATTTACCGACCCGAGCTTTACCGACCCTATATTTACCGGCCTGATAATTGAAAGCCACTTTTTATAAAGTCTAGTCCACAATGAATTCCCTAGATGTTCACATCATACCAACGTTAGGACATGAATTTCTGGATGCGTTCAGAATATTTTAAATAACTTAGACTCAGTCAATTGTTAGGTGAATTGAAATAAAGTGACCCCTTAGTTATATCAACTGAAATTAATCTATAAGTGGTTTGTTGTGAATGTAAGACAAATATTCGTCAAACCCTTAAAGTTGCTTTCGTCGTGTGCCTTCCACATTCAGTGCGAAAATCATATCGTGGCGGTGGTGATTTCAGGAACAGGAACTAAAAATCAAGGAATTCTGATAAGAGGGTGGCTGGTATTTATGAAACCTGCGATTGAGACGGTTTCGATGTGATGACCCGCGAAAAGAGTTTATAAGCCAGACTCAGAAGGATGATGGGTCTGCAGTTCTTGGGCAAAATGTTTAATCTTTTTTGAAGAACAGCGCTATTATGCCTTTGTTCCATTTTTCTGGCGTTATACCTCAAATAAGAGCGAAATTGAAAAACTTCTGGAGAACTTTGAGCACCGGTGCTCTGTCCGCTTTTAGAAACTCAGATGTTATTCCGTCGTCACCAGGTGACTTGTTGTCTTTCAGCTGTATCATGGCCATTGTAATGTGCGGGATATCTTCGATGTAGTGTGTCTATTTAATATAAAATATATACACTAAAAAAAAAATAGGGGCCACTAGCTTATTTATATTAAAATGCTTTAAGTTACTTAGTTTAATTTGTAATTTTTATTCTCCAATTAAAATAAATTCAATCATGTATTGATTTTTTTTTTTACACTTTGGCTGTGACCTTTGTAATTCATGTATCTCCCAAATCAATAAATATGCAATATATACTGCTAATTAAACATTATAGTAGAAGATCTCAAGTAAGAACGACCTTCACCAATATGATAGACTAGGTGAAAAATAAATTCTAACAAATAAACTATGTTTGTGGACGTGTACCAAACGGGTGACCATAAAAAAATGTTCATGGCTATGATAATTATTATGAACATTCTTTTTTTTCAAATTTGACTTCTTGGTTGCCAAACTTTTTTTTTTTACATATTGTAAGTTTACGTTTGACAACTGTCTCACCTGATGTTAAGTGATGACGTTATCTAGGACTTAGCACGCAAACCTAGAAGGTACCTATTCACTCGCGACTTGAAGACTCCAGGATTGTACATATCGGGAAACACAGACTCGGGCAACGAGTTCCATTCCTTGGCAGTACGCATTAAGAAAGTGGAAGCGTAATGCTTATAGTTTATTCGAAATTAAATGTTAATTCGCTACAAACTGCCTCTATGCATACAGTTGATTGTCTTTAGACATAACTATATAATTTGTGGTTGATTGGTAGCTTACCTTTTTCTTTTCTCTATGGTAGCCGCGCACCACAAACAGGGCTGCGTTCAGGAGCTTTGTCAGCCAAATTTTGATCGACCAATATTTGATCGATGTATCACGAACGGCTACTCCATAACATGTTACAGAAGAAGAGGAAGAAGAAGTCACTTACAATGCTATTGAATCACGTGTTATGTTACTACTGCATAAGTCAATTTTGACAGCCGACCAAGATTTTTCCCTAATTGAGTTCGTGAACGCCGCACATCCACTGTCAGAGCAAGATATGGCTTGGCTTATGGAGCTGCCGAACGCACGCCAGGTAAATTGTGCTAATAATGAATCTATGATTGCACTCATCTGCTTACCAAGATAAATATAAAATTTATCTCGTAACAAAAACGGGCCACTAGATTATATAACAATATGAATATGAATATAATTTGTAAAGTACTGGGCCATCATTTTAACAAAACGTTCTCGTTGTTCATGTGTATCACTTTAAAGTGTCTGACATTTTTTATATTTTCTCTCAGTGTCAAGCGTTATCCGTGATGTTGAGGTTCCGAACGTAACATCTCTAGAATATAGTAGTCTGTAATAAATGTCAATGTCAGACGCTCTTCAAAAACTGACCAATACGAATATACTGTGTTTAATTTCCTCAATCTCTGAATTATTTATATTAATAGTAATCTCCTCCATCGAACCGAAATAAAGGCATCGCAGCCACGGACGCAGGGCGTCCTTGAGCTTGTGCAACACGTGTGTTAACGCTTGTAGAATAGTACTTTACTAGTCATATTAATTTACTATGTAATTTTTTTCTTCTTTGTCTCTAAATCATAAAAACATAGCCTGTCGTGAAATTCAGATCGCAATATTTTGTCTGCCGGATGCGATCGACAGAGATGTCCACGATTCATTTTTTTCGCTTATTAGGAGTTTTGGCTACGCACGCCCTACGTCAAGCAAATTTTGGCTTTTTAGTAATGTTATTTGGTCTCGTGATTTTCAAAACTATAACAAATTTTAATAATTCAAACGATTAAGTGTGAGTTACACCAAAACTCTAGTTTACGTCATGGTCAAAGATAACTTTATCACTAGCGAACGTCGATTTCAGTTACATTAACGCACGGGAGTTGCACTATCAAAAAATTTGCTTCAGTTAAAGATATTAGTACTGCCAGTCAAATGAGGTTTTGTCCTTAAAGTTATTCAGGGAAAATATATTTTGAGTTGGACACTTTCTATTTGTTGTCTCCAAATGTCACTTTCACTTTTGTCAATTATTGTGATCTCGGACGGAGGCGAGAAGTTTTGATGTTTAATTTTGTAATTTTTGTGCGAGGTATTTTGTGGGATTAACTTTAATCCAACCGATCTTTTCTTAATGATTATAATTTCTTTTTTCTGCGACCAGTATTATCCACAAACAGGGTTTTATAGTTTTCGTTTTTATAGAGTCTTCAAATGAACTACTACTTTCCCACAAGATATCTTGTAAATAGTGACATTATTGTATAGGTTTACGAAATATGTCACCTAATTTGTTTAGATTTCAATGTAAAATTGTTTGCAAATAAAAATCAACCCACAACTTCACTTTTATGGTATGTGCATGTACTGAGCTTTTGAGCTTGAGCTGAGTAAGTGACCGAGAAAACAGAGACAGAAATAGAGACAGAAGTAGGTAGGCGGGTACTCTGTACCCAGAATACATTTGCTGATCGCCATTGTGTGAACACAATTTCATGACACTAATATTAACAACAACCAGCCAAAAGTGAGTGTTTATGGTTATGGTATAATCGTGACGTCATTTTAACTTTTTGATGGTGCAACTGAATTTTTGCCTAACTATTGATTTGACGGGTACTATAACGCTAACGTTGGATGGTGCTCCTCACTCTAAGTTTTTCGCTGCCGTGATACGTGTTACATTATTATTTTCCACGCAATTTCTTGTGTCCTGCAATGGAGTGGCAGAAATAAAATAAGAATTAAATTCTCTACTTCAAAGTTGCATTCTCAGAAACCCTTTGTCTACAATGTACCACGAGCGTTATTGCAATTGCATAAAAACAAAAAAACTTTTATGCTGGAGCACCATACAAAATCATATACTTAATACCTATATCAGCTAAAAAGATAGATTACGTTTGTGGATATCGTAGACTAATTTTTAATTTATAGTTAAACTCACAAGAACACAGTAACTCAATTTAATAGCAGTTAATCCCATTCAGTTCATATTGCTACTAACTGCTTTTCTACACAGTTTTATTATAGCTTAATTTGATTAAACTTGTTTTCAATGTCGTGAAATCGATTCGTCTCACAAAAAACAACGGGTTGCACTCCGGGAGTGCCGGCAAAAGTGAAATTTAGAACATTAACGTTGTGGATATGAAGTCAAAATCAACATGTTAAACGCTTGAAATGTTATCTCTGCACGGCCGTGCCGCATACGGGCCCGGTCTGTCTCTGCTTTTATACCTACCAACAAACAAAAATGTTCCTTATTCGTAATACATTTAAGTTTAAATTTCCATATGACGTCACGCGTCTGACGCCAGGTGTCCAGACGCGAGTTTAATATATTTTCCCAAAAGTGCACAACGCCGCTATTGAAGTTTTCACTTCATTACACGATACCATAGACAAATTATGCGAGAGTTATAGCTATATTCGTTAAAATTGGTCAAATATAACGATCTCTTGTTACCGCTTTATTTTGCCTCCCCATTCCAGCGCTGCAGTAGAAAGTATATTTTCTCTATTAAAAGATCGCGGACAACAGAGGAACTGCTACTTACGAAACAATTGCTAAACAATGTACCATGCTTTAATGTACTGTAAGAATGGAACTAATTTTTAGTAAAATGAATATATAATTATGTAAATAAATCCATAATTATATAAAAAAAACATATATTATCTATTACTTTCTCTTTATAGTTCATTTTTTCGTTACAGTACGTACCCTAATTATTGTTTCATATATTCCTCGATATATTCCAAATGTATGTTTACAGATTTGTTAGACCTTGAAATCCAGATTTGTTGGTTAGGCAGTTGGCAGCACTGCTTATGGCAACACTCAGCGTTGCCAACTCTACGTCATTTTATGTAGATCTTTTATGTAGATGTATTTTAGCCCGTTCCTGCGAATCTACGGACTTCAGTCCCAGAATCTACGCATTTTTCATCAAATTTTACTAAATAACAATGGCAACTTGGTCCAACTATATTTGTAAGAGAAATAACTCAAAATGTTGAGCTAAAACAATTAATAAACGAAAAGTATCCAATTATATATGGAACATATTTCGACTAAATGAGTGGCGATTTTTAAGTTTCATAGTTAAATTAGTCATTATAGTTTTGAGCTAACTGCTCAAATTAGATGACTTCAATGCTATTATTTTTTAAGTCATGTAACCAAGTTGAAGAACATTATCAGTAATAATTAGAATCGTCAGTTGGTACCAAAATCAGGTAAAAGAGGAAAGTAGTAAATAGTTATATTTGTGTCTTAGTGTGTTTTACCTATAAAAATTCTTATACTTATATTTAAAAAATACAAAGATGCAATTCATAGAAGCTGTAAGAATCTTAACAAATATGTAAAATGTTCCCCTACAGACTTCAACTTAGTTATCAAAACGCAAACTGCATGGCAATAAGAATATATAACAAATTACCTGATAGGTTTAAAGAGATCATTATAATCAACTTAAACTAAGAATATTTGACTTCTTTTTGGATAAATGTTATTATTCTGTAAATAATTACCTTAACAAAAAGTGGTTCCATTACTGTACCTATGATAATTATTAACTTGACATAAATTATGATGAGCGAATTGATTTATTTAACTTAACCCACTGGAACTTTGGCATAATAATATTATCTTAGCCATATAAATAGAAAAGTGTAATTAATAATTATAGTATTTTTTAATTATATTAAGAATTTATATGCCTGCTAAGGCAAAATTTTCATGGATTTCTACTAAACCATAACATCTTAGCACAACTATAATTACCCAAAATTCTTATCCCTATGAGAGTAAATACAGCGAAATGGTGGAGAAATTGCAAAAACAGTTTTTGTGCTTTTTATGTTTAAGAGTACGGCGTACCAACGCTAAAGACGAATCTCCTTAAGTATGCTCCCATGTCACGCGCGATAGTAATACTGAATCGAATTTCCAAACAAGTAGATATTTTTATACGTAGCCTGGCAGAAATCACAGAAGTGGCACATAGATTATGTGAAAATACTATAGTTAAATAGTAAATATTATTTATTATATAAGTAATTTATGTAGGAAACATCGTTTTGGTTTTAGTTGTAATAATGTATATCCTGTATTTAAGGAAAAAAATATTTTTATATATAAATAAACGTTTCATTTTATACCTAGAAATTTGTTTCAGAAAGCTGATTTTTCGTAATATTATCTTTTATATTTAATTAATTCCCTTTGTGTGAAAGTGATAAAAATTTCATTATTTTTCAATTCAAGAAAAAAATTACGTAGATCTACGTATTTTTCACATGCAAATAGTACAGTTCTACGAATTTTTTAAACCTGGCCTACGACTTTTTTAAGATCTGAGTTGGCAACCCTGGCAATACTCCAAAATAGGGATGGAAAAAAAAATGGGCAAAATGGAAAAAAAATATCGATATTTTTCAAATATATCGATATATATCACCCAAGAAATATCGATATTGCAATATCGATAATAATTTGCAATTATTTATAAAAATTGCCTAAATAATCGAAATTTTAAAGCAAATTCACATCTGGCTGTTTCAACATAAGTTTTATTATTTAAAATAAAAATTTCGAATTGCTTGACATAAAAAAAAGAAACAAAAAAAAACCCATTCATACCAGTATTTGTAACAACCAAAGAAACTAAACCCATACAGCCTACTGCATATTTTCTAAATTTAAGAAATCGGATTGGTCAATATCATGATGTGACGCATGAGCAGACAGCAGAGCTTTAAAAATATATCGATTTTGATATCTGAAAAAAAATATCGAAAATTGATATATCGCGGGAAAAAATATCGCTAATTACTATCGATATTTTGATATATCGATATTTTTTACCCATCCCTACTCCATAATTTAGCTTGTTAAGTCTGAAGGTTTTTTGCGAACAGCGATGTATATAATGATTTATCACTTGGCTAGGCTCACTTACAATAATAAACAGATATTGTATTAAGTGTTCTATGATAAACAGCCTTCGCTTCATCAACTACCTACATAATTTGTAGGTTATGTTACTCCTTATAAGATTATAAACGTACCTACTGCCCCTTGTACCGGCTAACTTAGGTACTCCTGTTGTATGTCTAGACCGACTAACTCTTCTACTTTTGTCGGTCAAGACGTACTAGTGTCCCAGATTGGCGCGGCCTGCGGTGGCGGTCAGTTAAAGACGAGAAATTCAATAACTGACCGTTACCGCAGGCTGCGCCAGTCTGGAACTATGACATTGGAACACAACATTAAGCATTATGGGACAAATTCCTGTAACTAATTAAAGTCCTAGCGGCTTACATGGTAATTTTTGGTACCTATATGACCACTAGTGATACATATATCATTTTAAACAGTTGTTGTCTAAACAACTGGTGCTTTAACAGTTTACAACAGCCCTTTTTATTAAATTTTAGTCCCTGGAGCACTGGTGCTTGTGCTAATTAACTATAACATGCTAAGTGCGAATCGGGATCACGTACTAAAGGCTCAATACAAAGAAAAAACATTTAAGAGTTTTTAACAAGGGACTGATTCGCCCTTGGCCAGTTTGTTGACACTAGAGTTTTCTATAACCTAGTTTCATGTCTATATATGACATTTATGTTAAATAGATATTATAATGATAGAGCCAAAAGGATGAACTTTAATAAAAGATGTTTTGTTGGTAAAACTGAAGTGGTTTTGACACATTATGAATGTATTAAAGATGAGAATTACTCACGTAGTCACATGAGTAATTACCATAGTATTTACATTTTAAATAAAACATATTTGTTGAATAAAGACCCCCCTTCACATCGTTTAATAAATAAACCTATATGGAAGCCCGTTACCATCCAAGCAGTTTTCATTAGGAAAAGTGTCATCGGCATTAGCCAATTAGTTAAGTATAAGGGTGAATAGAGGATGTACAACACGAATATTGACATTAGAAGAGTTGTGTTCAGTCTCTCACTAATATACAATTTTAGATTATACATCACTATATTGGTTGCACCTCTGTCTGACTATGCTATATGGTCAAAGCAAAACATTTTTGTTAGAAATTAATTATTAATTAAGTTAGTTAAATGTACTTTTAGTGCTGATGAGATGATGTGGTTGCTCAGGAATAAAGCCCTAGTCCATGGTTACATTAAATTAAAAAAGTTGGTTAGTTTATAATTACAGTTTTAATATGACAAGATGAATATGACAATGCAGTGGCATGTTTGCAAAAACAAGGAAATCACTTGAACAATGGATTAAAAATTTGATGTGATACCTAATAGTTATGCAATCCTTGGTATTGAAGACATGCCGATACTATACATACAGTCCAGAAAGTTCCTCGGTTTAAGTGTTTATTGTGAGAGTATGTAAGCTGGTAATTTCAACATTTTATTATGGTGGCTTCTATGGGGCTGAGACAATTTCACCAAAGACAGGTGGCATGGATGTCATAAAAACAAAAAAAATGCTCAGTAACAGAATTGTTTGGTATCATTTTACATCTAGTAAAGCAGTAGACGACTTAGAGGGCATGTGTATGGTTACTTTGTTCTTTCCATACATATTTACTCACACTTACTAATCTATGCGCAGCAGTAAACACATAACAAGCATTTATTTTTTTCTACCATTTTATGGTATGTATAAAATAACTATTCAAATAGTACAGCCTTCATTTTTTCAGAGGTTTGTCAATGTTCAATAGACGGTTGCTTCTGAACATGGGAGGGTGAAACTTCCAGCTCGAAACTTGGTAACTCAAGCGTAGGTGTTCGTACAGTTACAATCAATACTCCATCTCTTCTCACGTAACATTCTGATTCAACAGTGACAGCTAACGCGTCACTTTTTCCCACGTTGTTTATTTGTTATAGATACCAGCCAGCCACAGGCCACGAAGAAAATAACTTTTATCCTTTTATATCTCATGAACAATAAACACAATCATTTAAAATCTACGTAATTTGTTCGGTCTGGTTCTATCATCCTTCCTTTAGTTGTAGATATAAGAACAATCCATCCGGAAAGCTGGCGACATTTGAAAAGACCGATTGATTTCCACTTGCCGTTCGTGCCGTGACGTGCCGCTCTTGCACGAGCATTCAGATTTCAGATATGGACTAATCATAAACGCAATGAAATTTCACAATGAAGAAAACAAACACATTCGCCATGTTTAGTTTTTTTTTCCAGATTGTCAGCATTGAGCAAAACTAGGATTTTGACTATCGCATGATGAGCAAAGCCTTACAATTTAATAAATAATTCCACCAATAGAATCGATTTAAGAATCATTTTAGACCAATAAGCGTAACGGATTTCAGCCAATAGAAGGTGGTCGCGAATTATCTGGGTGGCTTTTATCGGCCGCGCATTATATGGTCGGGAAATACGTGCCGAACAAAATCGCTACCGGGGTGGAATACGCAGCCAAGTACTGCGCAGCCAGTGAAATACCGACCTGATAACCGACGTACATGGTCATGAATTATCTGGGTGGTATTTATTGGGTCGGTAGTTATCAGGGCGCCAATTCCCTGGCCGGCAATTATACACACTCTTATGCTGAGATCACAAACCATTCACAAATCACAAACTAAAGAGATGAGCCTTCTTCCAAAGAGATTCTAATACATTACTCCTACCGTGCGTTCGAGATGAGCTGAGGAACAGAAAAACGCTCTCGTTCCGCCTTGTTTTTGGCACCAGTGGCGTTTTTAACTGGTCTGGGCTGCGTTCGGCCAAATATTGATCGACCAATATTTGATCGATGTCTCGCGAACGGCTACTCATAGCATGTTGCAGGAGAAGGAGAAGAAGTCACTTACATTGTTCATGGATCACATGATAATTACTACTGCTTATGCCACTTTTGACAGCCGACCAAGATTTGATCGATTCTAGAGGTAGAAAGATTATGGTCTCGTCGAGCATAATTTGCTCTGACAGGTTGACGTGAACGGTCGTGATCAAATATTGGGTGGAGCAAATAATGCTCTAGTTAAGTTCGTGAACGTCGCACATCCGCTGTCGGAGCAAGATATGGTTATTGTTGTCTCTGGCATGTTTTAGAACTGCTCGATACTTGCATGGATTTTACAAAGCTGATAGTAAATCCCCTGCGTTTGCTGCGTTGCACTAAACGACAAAGCCAACGCAAGCTAATCGTTGGTGCGCGCTAATTTATCATGTCGATATTTATCAAATAATACTCATGCATATAATTTTTCTATTTAACTATACCTCTGGGTAGGGAGCAAAAATTGTTGGTAGATGCGATAATCTCGCATAATTTATTTAAATTATGAACTAAAGTAATATTATTTGGTTGGTTTTGAAGGATCACCCGCCAAAGTCTTATGTCTTTTCTATATCCATAAACGTAAAACATAATAAAGATAACTTAACAATTATACAGATTTAAATGAATTTTGTACATTTGTATATTAGTATGTGTGTACTATTGTATTTTTTTTAACAAATCATAATTCAATACAATACTATTCTTTATATTATTATGATGCGGCCGCTTCCAACCGGTCCTTGTGGAAATCAATGGGGGAGGCTATGTTCAGCGGTGGACATCCTATGGCTGGGATGATGATTTATTATTTTATTTATATATTATTAACATCTAAAACGATTTACAAAAAACCAATTACAATAGTAAATTAAATTTCATAACAAAATATCAAACAAATTAATTGATAAAAATATACAATGATGTCAATGTGCTTATATAATAAATTAAATTTGTAACAAATAAGAGGTAAAAATCAATAATCTTCTTCCTCATTCATCGTGCGTACCTTCATCTAACAGTATTCCAAGCACTCTATCAGGATACTTTTCAATTCATCGGCAAACACATCATACTCAGGCGCTTTGGTCATGAGGCAATTGAAGTCGATGAGAGTGTGCTGGATAGGGGAATTAGTATGAGCAACTGTTCTTCCTCGAGGGATCGAGAACAGCGAGTGACGCCCGCGACGACAGGAACGATATTTTACGATAATTTTATTAACGATAATTTTTAAAATTTAGTCAATATAAATGTCACTAAAACATTTATTTACATATGGTTCAAAATAAATGTATATTTGTACGCATCTCATGGCTTGCTCAACCGCACTACAAAAGTTTCATATCTAATCGATGACAAGAAACGAAATTTATGGTCTGTGCTGTCTATAAAACCTTTTTTTCTTACGACGAAATTTATTATATCTGGAAAATTTGTTAACGTTATTCGTGTTGAAGTGTTCTAAGTCCATTTTTAATATTTCTGACTAGTTTCACATGAATTTGGTATTGTTGTTCAAGATTATACAGTACACGTAAAGTGGTAAGTCCTCACATAAACCTCTTTTTCCTATTGACGTAGTTTTTCTCGGGTTTTCCAGTGTTCGATGGTTCGATTAGGATGAATGACGTTGTTTCATGTATGGGCGTGACGCCATTTTGTCGCAATCTTTTGTTCCCATAGATAAGACGATTGTTCCTTTGTTCTTTGTTCATTTCAACAAATCTCATAATTTCCTACAACTAAAACAATTACAGTTCCGTCCGTAGTCCATCCTCAAGCTCCTCTATCGATTGTTACAGATCTCATCATGCAGATATTCGTGAAGACATTGACTGGGAAAACCATCACTTTGGAGGTCGAGTCCTCTGACACAATCGAGAACGTAAAAGCGAAGATTCAAGATAAAGAAGGCATTCCTCCAGATCAGCAGCGACTGATCTTCGCAGGGAAGCAGTTGGAGGATGGCCGCACCCTTTCCGACTACAACATCCAAAAGGAATCTACTCTCCACTTGGTCTTGCGTCTTCGAGGTGGTATGCAGATCTTTGTGAAGACACTGACTGGAAAGACAATCACATTGGAAGTTGAAGCATCAGACACCATTGAAAATGTGAAGGCTAAGATTCAAGACAAAGAAGGCATTCCTCCAGATCAGCAGAGGTTGATCTTTGCTGGAAAGCAATTGGAAGATGGCCGCACACTTTCTGATTATAACATTCAGAAGGAATCAACACTCCACTTGGTCTTGCGTCTTCGTGGTGGTATGCAGATCTTTGTAAAAACCCTGACAGGGAAGACCATAACATTAGAAGTCGAAGCATCGGACACTATTGAAAATGTGAAGGCCAAGATCCAAGATAAGGAAGGAATCCCCCCAGACCAGCAGCGACTTATCTTTGCTGGGAAACAGCTTGAGGATGGACGCACACTCTCAGACTACAACATCCAAAAGGAATCTACTCTCCACTTGGTCTTGCGCCTTCGAGGTGGTATGCAGATCTTTGTGAAGACCCTGACTGGAAAGACAATCACACTGGAAGTTGAAGCATCAGACACCATTGAAAATGTGAAAGCTAAGATTCAAGACAAAGAAGGCATCCCTCCAGATCAGCAGAGGTTGATCTTTGCTGGAAAGCAATTGGAAGATGGCCGCACACTTTCTGATTATAATATTCAGAAGGAATCTACTCTCCACTTGGTCTTGCGTCTTCGAGGTGGTATGCAGATCTTTGTGAAAACCCTGACTGGAAAGACTATAACATTAGAAGTCGAAGCATCGGACACCATTGAAAATGTGAAGGCTAAGATCCAAGATAAGGAAGGAATCCCCCCAGACCAGCAGCGACTTATCTTTGCTGGGAAACAGCTTGAGGATGGACGCACACTCTCAGACTACAACATTCAAAAGGAATCTACTCTCCACTTGGTCTTGCGTCTTCGTGGTGGAATGCAGATCTTCGTGAAGACCCTGACTGGAAAGACAATCACATTGGAAGTTGAAGCATCAGACACCATTGAAAATGTGAAGGCTAAGATTCAAGACAAAGAAGGCATTCCCCCAGACCAGCAGAGGTTGATCTTTGCTGGAAAGCAATTGGAAGATGGCCGCACACTTTCTGATTACAATATTCAGAAGGAATCAACACTCCATTTGGTTCTGCGTCTTCGAGGTGGTATGCAGATCTTTGTGAAGACCCTGACTGGAAAGACCATCACATTGGAAGTCGAAGCATCGGACACCATTGAAAATGTGAAGGCTAAGATCCAAGATAAGGAAGGCATTCCCCCAGACCAGCAGAGGTTGATCTTTGCTGGAAAGCAATTAGAAGATGGCCGCACACTCTCAGACTACAACATCCAAAAGGAATCTACTCTCCACTTGGTCTTGCGTCTTCGAGGTGGTATGCAGATCTTTGTGAAGACCCTGACTGGAAAGACAATCACACTGGAAGTTGAAGCATCAGACACCATTGAAAATGTGAAAGCTAAGATTCAAGACAAAGAAGGCATCCCTCCAGATCAGCAGAGGTTGATCTTTGCTGGAAAGCAATTGGAAGATGGCCGCACACTTTCTGATTATAATATTCAGAAGGAATCTACTCTCCACTTGGTCTTGCGTCTTCGTGGTGGTATGCAGATCTTTGTGAAAACCCTGACTGGAAAGACTATAACATTAGAAGTCGAAGCATCGGACACCATTGAAAATGTGAAGGCTAAGATCCAAGATAAGGAAGGAATCCCCCCAGACCAGCAGCGACTTATCTTTGCTGGGAAACAGCTCGAGGATGGACGCACACTCTCAGACTACAACATCCAAAAGGAATCTACTCTCCACTTGGTCTTGCGTCTTCGTGGTGGAATGCAGATCTTCGTGAAGACCCTGACTGGAAAGACAATCACATTGGAAGTTGAAGCATCAGACACCATTGAAAATGTGAAGGCTAAGATTCAAGACAAAGAAGGCATTCCCCCAGACCAGCAGAGGTTGATCTTTGCTGGAAAGCAATTGGAAGATGGCCGCACACTTTCTGATTACAATATTCAGAAGGAATCAACACTCCATTTGGTTCTGCGTCTTCGAGGTGGTATGCAGATCTTTGTGAAGACCCTGACTGGAAAGACCATCACATTGGAAGTCGAAGCATCGGACACCATTGAAAATGTGAAGGCTAAGATCCAAGATAAGGAAGGAATCCCCCCAGACCAGCAACGACTTATCTTTGCTGGGAAACAGCTTGAGGATGGACGCACACTCTCAGACTACAACATCCAAAAGGAATCTACTCTCCACTTGGTCTTGCGTCTTCGTGGTGGAATGCAGATCTTCGTGAAGACCCTGACTGGAAAGACAATCACATTGGAAGTTGAAGCATCAGACACCATTGAAAATGTGAAGGCTAAGATTCAAGACAAAGAAGGCATTCCCCCAGACCAGCAGAGGTTGATCTTTGCTGGAAAGCAATTGGAAGATGGCCGCACACTTTCTGATTATAATATTCAGAAGGAATCAACACTCCATTTGGTTCTGCGTCTTCGAGGTGGTATGCAGATCTTTGTGAAGACCCTGACTGGAAAGACCATCACATTGGAAGTCGAAGCATCGGACACCATTGAAAATGTGAAGGCTAAGATCCAAGATAAGGAAGGGATCCCCCCAGACCAGCAACGACTTATCTTTGCTGGTAAACAGCTTGAGGATGGACGCACTCTCTCGGACTACAACATCCAAAAAGAGTCTACCCTCCACTTGGTTTTGCGTCTTCGAGGTGGAAAATAAACGTAGATGGGACATCTGTAGCAATTGTATTTCAAAACTTTATTAATCTCTTTTGGTATATTCATTCCATATTTTGATATTATAGTAGCTTCCTTTAATATGTGAATTTCATTTCTATATTTTATCCTATTTAAAAAGCTATCTTACCATTTTTTCAATATTAGGCACTTAGGGAGGTTATTTCAATGTTATAAAACGTGCTGTTGCAAGGCACATTTCTTGTTTACTCGTCGAGATGCACAGATGAGAACTGGTGATAGATAGATGATGAGGACAGTATCTCGGCTCAAAATCGACTGTATCATAGCTGCCCACTCCGTGTATTAAACTTATGACTTACGAACAGACCACAAGAACCGTTGGTAGTGAAAGTGCATGATACGGTAATACAGCAAGTCCAGTCCTCAAAACTTCTAGGCTTTCAGATAGATAGTGCATTAAAGTGGGACGCCCACATCGATTACACTTGCAACCGTCTCGGTCAAGCTTGTTTCGCCTTGAGTCGTCTGGCGGTATCAACTCCCAGAGAGGCGGTGATTAGCTGCTACTACGCCACAGTTCACTCTCTCATAACATATGGAACTGAACTGTGGGGAGAAGCAGCAGAGACTAAACGAGTATTGGTTCTCCAAAAGCGTGCGGTTCGCGCTATTATGGGTGTCGAGTGGGATACAACAGCGAAACCACTATTTAAAGAACTCAAGATAATGACCGTACCATCCATATACATATACCAAATATGCACGTTTGTCCATGCTAACTTGGATGATTTTGAGACCTTAGGTGATTCACACACCTATGAGACAAGGCACAAACATCGGTTAAAAACCCCTGTCCACAATCTTGAAAAATCCAACAGATTAGTACATGTGAGAGGACCTGCGTTATATAACCATTTGCCAGATGGAATCAGAAATGCAGCTTCCTTAAATATTTTTAAGTTTAAATTAAAAAAATTACTTGTTAGTAAAGCGTACTACTCAACGACAGAGTTCCTTAAAGACAAATGGAACTAAAAAATAATTAAATAAATCTAAACGTTTGAAAACGTTACCATAAGGCATATAGCATTATATCCAATTATTATTATATAGAATGTTATTTTAGTGACTTGTAAATTATTATTTTACCAATAAATATCTGTATCTGTATGGTTAATTAGACTAACTATTTATTATCACTGTTTTCTTTAAACTCTAATAGTTTCGCTTTAAAAAAACTTTTTTCAGTAGGTACTGAAAACGACTAGTTACATATCTACTAGGTTTTATTAACTAATTCGATTAGGATTAGAGGGGATGGGTTAGTAGTAGTAGGGTAGTTTGGATGGGATAAAGATTTCTGAAACTGATTTGCATTCGCAATAAACAGCAGGTATTAATTATTATTTTTTACTAAACGAAGATTTCGAACGATCTTTAATTGATTGGCACAAAAACAGTGATTTTAATTTGTTTTATTCGAATTTCATATTTAGCCACATGCACCCTGGTACAGCAGGAATGTCGACCTCCATCGTGACCTTCAAAAAGTAGATATGCAGAAGCAAACAAAAGAAGAGGCTCCATCACCATGTAAATGTCGAGGCTGTCCTGCTCCTTGACAACATGGACAATGAGAAGGCTTAGGGTGATTCGATTTCCATACAAACGTATTTTTCGATTTATGTGAAGAGAGTAATAGTTTCACACTGGTATACTGTGGTTGGGTTTGATTGCTCTCACGGCAAATCACATTTAATTTTATTGAAGAAAGTAGTAAAATAATTGAAAAAATAGCACCGAATTTTCAATGATTTGAAAACTCGGAGTTATTTGTTCTTATTTAGAAAAAATAACGCCGAAAACACCGCGTCGCGTTGAGGAAGTAGGAACTACTCAACATGTCTTTCGTAAGTAGGTTACTATTGAATCGGAAATGTTGTGGTCCGACAAACAGGGAAGTATTTAGAACATGTAATAAAACATCAGTAATGTTTAATTGTTAACATTTTATTAGGAGGCGAAAACGAGCAATAAGTTTTGGGATAAATTTTAATACAAATGATATTTGCATTACACGTCGTAAATCGTCAAGTTTATACTATGAAATTACAGTTAATTTAAGATTACAGTAACATGAACAAGAATAATACATTATATTATAACAGACAGATATCTGTGTCGATAGCAAAATACTTGAGAACCATTATTAGGTATTATCACACCTTGTACAAACTTTACATTCTATACTTTAGTTCGCTAACAATTCTCGAGATAATGATGCTTCGTGTCGTATTCAAATGTTACATAGACAGAGTTGCTATGCAAAAACGCAAAACTTTCAAAACATCTTGGGCAAGATTCATAACGATATTTCTATAGGTATTTATTTGTAGAGAGCTGTTCAAATAAGCGTTTTTCAACGATTTAAGAATGTAGTATATAACTTCATTTTCAATTAATAAACCTCATTTGCGTGCAAAACAAGATCAAGGCTGTCATGCTCAGTAGTTTGAAACGCTTCACCCACTAGACTACATCAAATTACTCTCAGGAGGAAGTTAAAGCATACAAATGTAAAAGTACTCATGCGTTTGCGAGGGTACCTACATACATAAATTACGAAAAGTCAGCCGCATCTACGTTTAAAATTATAATAGCCTTTATGTCTCTCGCTGTGTACGGATAGTTCTATTACTATAAACGAACGAACAATTCAATAAACGAATGAAAACTCCGAATCACTTTTCAATCTTTAAAAATTACGTCATCAACACGTTTAACAGAAAATAAAGCAACCCCGGGGGGCCATTTTAAGGTTATGATTTTCGAAGGATGAATATTTGCTATATTTCGTTTCCAGACAACTTTAGCAATTGTGATATTTCGATGATAGTCTAGAATCGGCCCTGTTTTTGCACAAGCATCATTATCTATCGAACCAGTGTCCTTACACCAACGTTACAGCAGTTAGCAACACGTTGCCAACCGTAAATTGCTCTATAAAATATCTCCTCTCATTAAGTTTACACCTTTTCACAAGCCGTTAGAAAACACCTTTTTTTCAAACAATAGTCTAAAATATAACAGGACAGTGAAGTTTTAGGCGTACAATCAAATCTTAACGTTGAATTGTATTAACATCGATACAAGAACTACGAACGGTACGCGGTTTATTTGCGTCACCTTTCACATTGAAACACGAGGTTGTAACATTGAATGTATTACTCAAAATACTTACATTTAAGAGACACTTGAAGATAGAACAATTACATTATGAGTTATGACTTACATATACGACTAACATTAGATCTAGGTATTGTCCTTTGTATGCCAGAGATGTGATTACAATGGGGTCCGATAACTACTCATGAACGATTACAAATTATGTTCAATATTACTGCAACATCGATATTGGACAAAGATGATGACATAAATGACGATTTTAAAGATCCTAGCGTAAGTGCATTACATTTAACAATCTTGAATAGAGGCCATGTTACTTATGATTTTTGGTATCAATTATGCATAAAAATATAACTAAAATACTATGTATCTGATTGTATGAATACGCTAAAATAATTCTAAAATTAATAAAATGCTAAACTATCAGTTGTAGAAGGACGACGCACCTGTAGCATGATATCTATAGTTATCACAATGACATAATATTGATTAATATACATATGCATACCTATAGCTTGCCAATAACACATCAAATATTAAATGCCATGGATTTCTGGCAAGATAATAACAACTCTCACACTTCCGTCATACCAAGATTCATCATATTATATATATATTTTAATGTATACATTCTCCATTTAGATAAATTTAGTTACCCGCAAAGGTGTAATTATAAAAAAAATCTAATCTCATACGTATTTGTCATAAATATGCCTAAGGGGCCATCCATAAGTAACATCACTCGAAATTCATGAGTTTTAAACCCTCATTACTCCTGGTTACAGGTGATCACATATCTGAGACCCCCCCCCTCTCTGGTTTGACATTAAATAATCTGTAATTTTTTATCTCGAATAAATTAAAATAACGTTTGACCGCTGTCTTACCTGATGTTAAGTGACGAGTGTTTCACCTGCGATCACATCGTTGATTACCGACGAACGCTGAAGTGTAAAAACGATTTGACATGTGACGTCACACAGTTTAGGGCTACACCCTTTGTCACTCTTCGTTGACCCCCTCCTATCCCCTAAAGGTGTGACGCAGTTTATGGATGGCCTCTAATAAAGTGATATAATTTAAAGAGAGAATATTGTAATAGTAAACGCTTTCGGGTGGATATACTATAAATAGATAACGGAGCGCATCTACAAAAAATAGACACACATTTTACTTTAAAAATATCACCATTCAGAATTGATGCTGCCAGAGCTGTGAAGCCTTTCATTACATACAACAATCTCAAGTGGAGCTTTCAACATCTTAGTCCCTAATCCTCTATAAACTCTAGCGAAGGGGCTACACATTAAATAAACAGTACATTCGCTTTGAGATATATTTATAATAAACGTAACAGGTTGTAACCATGTATTGACTATGTGGCCCGATATGGATAATTATAAAAATAATAGAATCGTAAACAAATTGAATTAATAATTGAAAATTGTAATTTATCTAGCAAAATTGTAATATTACAGATAGACTGCAGTTTCCATGACAAGGCGCGGTGCCTCATTCAATTTTTTATGTTGAAAACAGATTTTCTTCGTTAAAAAATAAGTGCTCTGTCTTGTTTGATATAGCATATAGTTTAATGGTTTTATTACGTTTATTAGTGAAGCGGATAGCACTCGTATATAAAAGCGGTTTAACAGTCTATCTCCAAATATCATGCTCGCCGTCGATTTAGCATAAGGTACAACACGTGTCCCGACAGAAAAAAAAAATTATAATTTTTAAGAGCCACCATAGCTTAATATGCCATTGCTATTATACATAATATATACAAGTTTACGTGGGCAGAATGCAGATAAACCAAATCTTATTCCCCTGTGATTTGGTAAGCACGAAGATCATCCTCCCAGAACATCAAAGATCCGGTTTATTTATCCCCGAGCGTTACTGTAGCGGTGACGTGACTATTGCACATTTTACGTTAACCACGAGATACGCGTCTCTTGTTAGATGTATAGTAATCATTATGGGTACTATTAACGCGATATACATCATCAGTCGTCAGTATACCATCACACAGAATAAAGTAGGAAAATTATTTCCTAAAAAAAGGGAAAGTTGTTGTTGATCTATCCCGCACGTTAGCTTTCGATATAAACCGCTCGTGTAAAATATCCATACTGTTATTATTGTCTTATAGCCCCTCCAATATACAACGAGCACAATACAGCTCTCGTATCTGAGTGATTTAACTAAATTTAAAAAAATAACTAAATTAAAATTAACTATTTGCTCCCAACTCATCAAATTCAAACATCATACAGGATGACTATCTTATTTCATCATGCCGCAATTGGTGTTTGTTTCTATGGAATCATTGAATTATTCGTTATTTTTATTTACACTATTAACATAACGTAAAAAGGATTAAAAATATGCGAAATATACATAGGCAAAGGAGCGTACGAAACTTTACATACACAAATAAGTGTTAAATACTCGTGATATGAATAAAAGTAAAACTTAACAGCCACGCTTACGATTCAGATTTTAATCACACATTTGTGTTGTATGATAAAATTCATGGTATATTTCGTAAAATTGTATAAGACCAGAAGGTCAAACAAAACTGTGACGTTGGTAAATATTATTGTCGAAGGATACAGATTTACTAATAATGGAGACCGATATTAGTGAATTTTTATACTAAACAATACTGTCTGACATTACCCATGGATAAAAGCTTAGGTCTATTAGAATTGGTCGCGACGAAATAAAATAGTCAAAATTTAAATTCATCACAACAAAGTGACATACATGGCAACATTACACACATACACAACTTAAATCAATTTAAAATTACCTACGTCTTTATAATTTGGCAATTAATAGAAAAAAAATTCAGGATTTCATTAAAATATTTTGTATAAAATTGTTTAGTCAAAGTAAATAAATAAATACACTGGAATAAATAGTCCCCACACAAGGAAAAGTACAATTTCATGTGACGTAATAAAAACAATTCACATTCATGATTTTTGAGGTGTAAAGTAAAACTTTTTACTTTTGTGGCGACTTCGAATGATTTAAATTGTCCGGAAGACCAGAAAATATACAATTGGTAAAACAGAACATATAATAATGATATAATTCATTAACTTGACGTAATGGAATGAACCAGTTCATAACTGTTACATTGAGCTTTTGACACGAATTCAGATAACATACCATTTACTTAATACTGTAATATAGTGAAGTTGACGATAACAATTTGATACAATTTAAGTGTAAGGTATGTAACGCAACTCTCAACTTTTCACATGTCAAATGCAGCTATTACAGTAACACTTTCTTTGTGCCACAGAATCCATAATTTAAGAAGAAGAAGAACACTTTCTTTGATAAATCGGTCACTGATGACAGGTGATGCTGACCAATGACAGCCATTTTATATTTTTTATAAATAACATTTGACATCTATGAACGTCTTTTATAGATATTATTTTGAATAAAGCGGTCACGGAAGCAAGGTTGGGTTGACCAAGCAATGACAATCATTTTTATCCATCACTTTAAAAGTAACCAATGGCAACCATTTAAGGTGCAACGGTTTTCACAATACGTTTCTTAAATCTTTTAAATTCGTGAGAAAATACGCAAATACTTAGTTTTGAACTGGACATGAATAAACATAGTTATTTTTAGGTTTTTAGCGAAATCAATAATCTGATAAGATAGACTATGTCAATGTAGGTCTAGTTCAAAAACTCAGTATAAAGTTCTGGAATAATAATACAGTTTAGTATAAAAACGATACTAAATAAATAATCCCTTCCCTTTCGTTATGATATTATTATATGTGGCCGATTTAGCAAAAGGAAATTACGTTGCCGAAATACCATTTATGTAATTTAATTAGCATCAAAAATTATTCAAAGATGTAAAATATATGAAATAAAAGAAATAATACAGTCCCAATTTAGAAATTAAATTTCTTAGTTTATTATCGACTCAAAAACTGAATTGATTTTATTGAAATTTCGTTAACGAATCTACAACACAATGTGACGGTTTTATGTTTTTTTAATTCCATGCTATACCGCAATTCTGTCCTTGTTATTATCATTTATCGCCGTGTATCGTGTAAAGTTGCGTTACAGACATGAATACGTTAGGTGTTAATAAACACAGGTTTACATATTGGGCAGCGGTACGGTGATCTGAACATAGCTGATGGGGAAGTAGCCGGTCTTGCCATGCACCTGGCCTTCGAACCAGTTCTCGTCCACTTTGCTGATCAGCGTGATCACGTCGTTTTCCTGAAAAGTCAAACAAATGTAATTAAATATCTTTCATATAAACGTAAATAACTACTTGTAATTTTTAGACTTTCGCGATTCGAACACATTGTTATTAAATCAAACAGGGCTTAATCGCGAGAACGCGATTAAGCCCCCGTAATAAACCTGGTTAAACTTTGTTTGATTTTGATATTGTTCTTTATTTGCGGCAAATCACATTTTATTGAAGGAAATTATCGACAATTAATTAAAAATACGGTGATATTTTTCCAATTATTTACCTCGACGAACAGAAAACACAAAAGTTTCAATCGAGATAATGGTTTTAGGCTGGCTACATATTGGATTATCCCAGTGATTGGTAAATGTTCGCGTCGCGGCAGTTTATACCCGAAGTAAATTTAAAATACTGTCAGTGTTGTGTCGTGACAACCCTGTGATTTTGGAGAACTATGCCAGCCTTAAAATGTATTATTAATATATAAATCATAAAAATCAAGACTTGATTCAAGAGCGGGTAGTTGGAGAAACCACGCGCTCTCACCGATATAGTCACCCGCATTTCTCCAGTCTTCTCGTTAGTACAACTAATGCAACATTACAACAACTGGTCCCGGGTTCGATTCCCGGACAGGTCGAACATTTGTGTGTATGAACATTTTTGTTTGACTTGTGTCTGGGTGTGTATATGTATATAAGTATGTATATCAGTCATCAGGTTACCATAGTACAGGGTCTGCCTAGTTTGGGACCTGAAGACCTTGTGTGAATGTTGATAAATAAATACAACAAAAAAAAAAACATTGTCGAGGTATATAAATTACTAAATGTTTTTCACGTGCTTAAGGCCCGATCGATGTATTAACAATATGTACAAAGTAGCTCAGTTACATAAATAAACGATAGAAAGCGTAAGACTAATTTAAGTCGTTCTTACCTTGAATCCCAGCTCGCCCGGGTTCTCGGCGTCGAAATCGTAGAGCGCGGTACAGCACGGTCCCTGGGGCTTTGCGTTCGCAGCGGGAGCCAGCGGTGTTCGTGCGGGGGATTTCACGGGCGATGGCAGCGGGGACGCTATAGCATACAAGGTTAAACCTAGCTGTTAACCAAAACAGAACGACATAGCAACGAAGTTATAAGAAGAAAAACGGCTACACTCACGTTTTCTATCGTAAGGACGTATTGAACGTCCTTTTTCATAGGTACACGCCTAGAAAAAGGAGCACTGTGCGCGAATTCCAAGTGGATGGCGAAACGTCGCGTCGTCGTCGGCATTAATCCAATACTTCATAGCATGGGATAAACCACGAGTGTATCCGTTTTTTTTCTTATAATGTGTAATACTCACGAGAGTTTTCAAACTTTAATAGCATAAAACTATAATAGTTTATGTTGTATGTATTGCTTCCGGGCTGTTTGGCCGTGGTCTATGTGAAACTTGTGTTCCAGACGTTTCGTCGATCACTCCGGTCGACATCTTCAGTGGTTCAGGTCCTAGCGGCGACAAGAGCGTAGAACTCTCCTTCGCGGCGTCTTCTCTGATCTCATCAGAGAATGATCAGTCATCAAACAGCCCGGAAGCAATACATACAACATGCAACGCCGGCCGTGAAAGCGTTTCGTGAAGAGTTTATGATAGTTTAGTTTACAGAAACGTTTTATGCTTTGATATTATAGTGATGGTCGTGGTGGTACCGGCCTAGAATAGTACTCCCCCATCTCTTCCCGTGGGTGCCGTAAGAGTCGGCTAAGGGACCACGTATCTGATACGTGGTCCCTTAGCCGACTGGGGGCAGCAGCGCCTTCAGAGGATTGGAAAACATACTGCGCTCGCCAACCCGCCTGCCAAGCATGGCGAGTATTGGCAAGGCCCCCTATATGGGAGAGGCAGATGTCCAGCAGTGAACGCACATGGCTGAGATAAGAAAAAGAAGATAATAGTGATCGACTCGTGACCTTTCCAAAAACAGATTCAGATATCACTCGCGCCAATAAAGAAATAATTTGATCGTTAGTTAACTTATTACACTTCCACTATAGATTTTTTAATCAATGCTTATATTATTGCCTATCCACCAGTATTAGGTTGCCTACTTAATACTGTGTCATGTTCATGGTTGCTTAGATTTTAAGAAGTTCAGATTGAAACGCGTGTAGGGGGAGTGACAGAAGCCTTCTGCTCGCTACTTCAACAGAAAGAAAAGGAAGCAGAGAGATTTTTATATTTATTAGGTTACTAGCTTCGCACTGGCCCTGGTGTATGCAGCGGTTGTACCCGCGTGGTGATAAAAAACGGTGATGATGAAAATTAGCCTACGGGATTAACACATAAGTTATATGCTAGCTCCATACCAAGTTCCATCAAAATCGGTGTAGCCGTTTGAGCGTGAAGAGGTAACAAACATAAACACAAACTTTCGCATTCATAATATTAGTAAGATTTAACAGTATAGGTACTGGTCTTAGCTCGGCAACCCATGTGAAATTTATCCATATACATACTATCTAACGTTTAATCCTTCTCATCATTATATAGCAGATGAGGGTATACATATCTTAAGCCGTATCCTAGACTATAATACATTGACATAATTAAAAGCGCAGTGCATGACGTATACAAATTATTTTAGTAGACGTAAGTAACAGGACACGCGGCGCCCGTTTAAGTACGAAATGTATCTGACGAAAAGTAATGCATTTTGTGCTAGATATTTTTTGTATGCCAAAATTTGTTGTATACGCGCAGCTTTTAAAATATAAAGTATTGGAAAAATAGACAAACGTATTCCTTCACGTTTGTCTATTTTTCCATGTGACCATATATTACATGCAATTTAAAAAACACACAGCTAATCTAAACTTGGAACTATAAATTTTGAAACGAAACGACAATTACAAATAACTCTTAATTTAAAAATAACATCGAACGGTCATACATAAAAAGTACTATTTTATTAATCATGTAAACAATTCACTCTAGCTGGGCTCCTCTGACGCTGGGAGAGCGCCTGGTACAAATTCACACTCGTTAGTTTTTTTTACAAAATATGGAAGCAAGCAGCGGTCGTATCCAATGTACGAACAACTCGAAATTCGACGGTTCATAAAAAACTTAACCAACATTGATGTGGTATTATTGTATCATGTTACATTTAACAATCGATCGCTGCTAACTATATATAGTTCTAGAAACCAAAACCTAACACGTTTTATCGAGTCCGGAATCTTAGTCACTGCGTCTGTTGCATTTTAAGAATAATAACCAATATTTTGACTACTTCAGTTCTATTAGATCATTAAGCAAATAAGTAAGATTTTTTTTAATGCTACCGGTGTTCATGCGTATTTAATCCATATGATAATGATAACATTCATAATATGACAAGGCTGACGTCGAATTATGGTGCACTCTAAATGTTCAGATTATTACGTCACGAAATATTTTGGACATGCACAAAATGATTGAAAAGCTGTATTCTGATGATGATGTCATAAATAGAAAAACCACAGTCGAAAGTAAAACAAGCGAACTCTAACAATCCAAATAGAAAAAGAAATTCTACTTAAATACCTTTTGTATCGTTCGTATTTGTATTAATGTAAAGTGGGTATACTACTGAATGCGTACTTTTATTAAATAATTTGTATTCTATAAGTCTACGCTACTGATATATAAAAAGTAGCACGCGTATGGCGTGTTAGTATGTCGTTAAGTATATTGGAGGTGAGTTGATGTTTGAGAGTGTAAATGTGTAATAGGCGTGTAAATACGATTCGACGATCTAATACTTACACATAAGAATATGGATGCTTGTGAAAATGTACATGTGAGAGTGTGAGTATGTGGATGTTTCTCTAAACGCTCGCTTGTTACCATTGTTGGAGCGTTGCATGCCACCGCTGCCGCTGCCTGGGAACAGCTCCAGGTTGGACGGTGGCTTGTGGTCCGGGGTGCCGGCGTGCGAACCGTCCTCTTCGCGACGCATACAACACATCCACACTCAATAAACAACACTCATTGCTTCTCAAATCTAACCTTTGTTGCCATGGAATATGTACTCCTATTTTAGCGAAATAGATCACATTTGTCATTTACCTTTCTTTCTATTATTAATACTTTTAATATTTTTCCCAATAAATTATCTATCTTGTTTCACTGTGTTTATATTATAATGATAATAATTTGCAATTGACGCATCGTTTAGTTAGACCGACTGGGTATCATTAATTTCACCTAATGTACGATATATTAAAAAAAAGATCCTGGCAATATTTTTTATGTGTAACTCTGAAAATTTGTGTTGTAATAATTTATCTGCTATGCATGTCAGTTTGTTCGCCTGTGACTGAACATAGATACATTAGAGAGAGATAGAGAGAACATCGAATATCAACTACTTACACTTAGAAAGGTAGTATATAGACGACAAGCATACGAAATCCATTATACGGAACAGATACACGACACATAATATCTTGAGAATCAATGATTTACCAGCACGCCAGGCGTCCATAGCAAATACATTGTCTGGCTAACTTATTCCCATTTAATAATTATTTATATTTTCCAAACTATGGGCTCAGTCACAGTAAGAAGAAATAAAATACAATTTCCCAAATATTAGTAGTAGTAGGTAATTTAACTGTCATGTTTTCGAAAGAAAGCCCATAGTTTCGACATTAGTATTAAAATTAATTAAAAACTCATCAAAACTTACGATAAAGGAATATGGAGTCGGGATAAGGATAATCGGCAACCTGTAAAAGAGTTGTTTCGAACTACGCTTTGTCAGTGCAACCCTTGCACCTTGAATTAACACAAAATAAAAAGCTTGGAAAATTAAAGTCAATAATGTTAATACTTGTTAAAGAAAAAACTACATTACGTAAAATACAATAAAAACGACATTGAAAAAATAAACAGATAACTATTTGATATACGCAATTTGAAAGTTACCTATATTGAGCAGTGTATCTGCATTTATTATTTGTGATAATTTGATGCAGCTCCTATCATCGTAATTATAAGTCGAAATGTTTTTACTCGGTTTAGGAAAAGTATTTACAAACCTACGAAAAAAAATTACATTAAAAATGATAGGAAATTTGGAACTTTATCGTCGCTTCATTGGTTTTGAATACATTCAACAAACGTTTTCATTATTTATGATATATAATTGCCAAATTATAGAGTCTGTTTATTAAGTTCTATAGTCTATAAAATACGTTAAGAATCGATTCCGTAAGAAAACTATAAGAGTATACTAAATGAAATAAAAAAAAGCAAAAAATATTTATTTACACTAAATGAAATAATATTTAGCATGAACTAAAAACATCTACACATGTGTAGTGTATGTCAGTCAACGCCAAAACTTTATTCCTTATGTCCATAATAAAGTGTCGTGTGTTGTGTCATAAATATTAGGGTGTGACTGTTAAAACCTATAATTGGTTCAGAACTTCCTATAATACCCAATTGGGTATAGGGTGAAATATTGGGAAAGTTTCCCATTGATGACATACCGGAAGAAATGAATGATGTATCGGTTAGTGACCTACACAAGAATGTATAGAACCTTAGACTCGCTTCTGAAAGTGTCTGAGTGCTATGAAATCAAGCGTGTTTGTAAAGCGTGCTTTGTGCACTGTATGAATGATGTATGATATAGAAACGGATGGACTTTGAATATGCACTGTTTGAGCCCTACACATATTGTACTGTTTGATAAAGAGGGTAAATTCAGAATTACTACCATATTTACATTATAACTTATCCGCGCACAGCTATGAATACAATTACTATCGGAGACTACAAGTAATGCATAAACCCTGCGCGACCGCATGATTTAACCGACGTTATAAAAGGCAGGTTAGTGCTTCTCATGTCCCAATTAAATTTAATAGAGTTAACCAGTGGATTTTGAGTTAACCTTAACGCTTATTTGACTTCGCCTATGTAATACATACATTAAATTACATACATACATTATTACTATCGTTTAATATGTACTATGCATGGAATTAAATAAAGCTTTATTATTATTATGTCTATTTATTTTCTTTTTTTCTTAGGTTTAGTTTTTTTACAGTATAAATATCAAAAACAAAATTAATAGATATTATAAAAAACCTAAACCTAGAGTTCCGTCAGCAGCGGGGCAGGGCCCAAGCTACCGGTGGTTAGGGCCGAAGAGTGAGGAACCTTCGGACAATACGTACCGTTTCAAGGAGTACCACCTTCTGCATCTGACTCTTGATCCATCCGTCTAGCGAGAGCCTCTTAAGATGTTGATCGAGGCTCTTCGCTATTAGGCCGTTCGTCGAAACGACTATCGGGACAATGATCGCCGAGTCAACATCCCACATGGCGGTTACCTCGTGAGCTAAGTCAAGGTACTTGCTGAGTTTGTCTTTCTCAGCCTTTACGAGGTTCTCGTCATGCGGGATGGTGATGTCGACGAGCACTGCCCGGCGTTGAGACCGGTCGACCAAAACGATATCAGGCTTATTAGCAACAATAGTCCTGTCCGTGATATTATTATTATGTAATAATAATTATTGTTATGTAATACAGTCGAATGCCTTGTATATACTCTAACATCAATCTTGATTTTAGTTCTTCATTAATAATCATGTGTTATTGTATAAAAAGATCTTTAGTTTTTATCTAAATTCTAAAATACCAGTAAATAATACTTTGTTCTACTTTGATCAATTTGCATCAAAACACAAAATCACAGTCACGAAAGACCCCACTTATAACCCCCACCACCGAAGCAGTACACACCCAAAACCCAACCCAAAAGTAAAACGAAAAATGAACCAGCAAACAAAATATATCACCTGACCACGGATCCCTTAAACCGTTGAACTGACTCCGAGGCGCCGGATGTGGCGTGAAACCGGCAGGAGCGGCCATCGGCTTTGGCGTTGGCCTGTTATTTTGCATTCTATTAGTCTGTACAGGTGCTTCCCAAGCCTTGAAAGGATCTACAGTACTCAGATCGCCGACGGACGAGGAAGGAGGGAGGTAAGGGGTGGTGGTTCGAGGCCGGGAGAGGCTCTGAGAGGAACCGTAGCGCCTACCATGGTTCAAGTCATGGATGCCCTCGAGTTGAAGATCCGCCAGCGTTTTTGGAACAAACTCGAGCTTCGGACGACTGACTGCCTCTTCTTTCCTGTAAGTTTAGTGGATATGAGCATACGTATTCCACTATTATCTGTACTGTAATGTAAAAAAGCTGTAAACAAGAGTCTTCACATCTATATTATTTTCATAAAAACCTATCAGTGCTGCCAACGATATCAAATCCAACAAGAATGTAGGGTTTGTCGTGTATTTTTGATGTTCTTGGCTCTCGACATTTCGGCACTATTGCAAGCGCCATAAGTATCACTAAGCTGAGTCTTAGTAGTGAGTAGGGGTACATGCACAGTTATTAGGTATTAAAAGCTGAACATTTCGAAAGTAATTCTGATGTTAGTAACCGTGACGTTTAAAAAATATATCCCGCGTTTATTTTATTTGATTTCTGATTGTGTAGACACAGTCAGAATTATCATTCGAATTTTAGCAACATTAGAATGTTGTCAGATAACTCAAGAAGTACTGAAAATTATGATGATAAATGAAAGTAAATGAAAATCATAAATTCATGACAGAATCCCAATAACACAAAAAGATGGTTCGTGAAATTGGATAGTAGATTAAATGTTAATAATGATTATTTTATTTTTATAGAAATATATGCCAAGCAAGTAGACGGTCCGCCTGATGGTAAGCGATCTTCGTCGCCTATGAATATCTGTAACACTGGGGGCGTTGACACGTTGCCAATACTTTTTAAATAAATAATAAACTTTTCTTGCTACACTTACTTCTCCATTAGCTGCGAAACAAGCCCCTGAAGTATCTCCGTGCATTGTTGATGGTATTCCAATAACCCTTCAGCGAAGAAACTCAGCTGTGCCACTTGCTCAACCTACAAAGTATTATTTTAATAAGTTTTAATACATTCGAAATTATCAACACGCTAATTGGTATACCAGGGTCCGCACCACACTGTCAAAGCCTTATTAAATTAACACTCGTATAGATAGACCACCTAATAAAGGTATCCTGCATGAATTTGTTTGATGGGAAGACCAGAGATGTAAAACGTACGATGTAAAGTAACGTAACACAAAGTACCCGTGTGTATTCGTTACCATAACAATCAGTACTCGTTGTTACTATCGTATCGTTATATTACTTGTTACTTTTGATATCAAATAACATCGAAACGCATCGAGTCGTATTGCGTACGGTAATTAGAAGACCTGGACGTCGCGTCGTTCGTACTTTGTAAAAAACACACTTATATGTTATATACTTAGATAGTTGAGTAAGGTACAATTTTCAACTTTACCGTATTTTGAACCAGATGCGAGTATGTGTAGATCTAAATTTAGTTTGATTTAATAGTTAAACTGGTTAAAACTACTAGTAAACTGTAATTTTAATACCTCAAGTAACTGAGGAAAACTACAGAATTTACAATGAATTTACTGTTTCTAATATTTTATCCACGAGAATATCACATATATTGTATAACTCCACAATCTATCATGCATAAAGAATCAATAAAACCAACATCAGTACGAAAATACAAAACATGCGAGTAACGAAACGCATTCACGAGTAACGTTTCGGTACTCGGTACTAGCAAGCGTACTCGTTACTCGGTAGTGGATACATACGGTTTGCTACAGCTCTAGGGAAGTCGTTATCTCCAGCTAAGTAAATAAAGCGATAGTGTACAATTATACTGTTCATATAATATTCATTGGAAAATGTATTAATATGTAGTGGGTACTTACATCGTTATCTAGTAGATTGAACATGCCAATCTGGGCCAGCTGAAGCGATTCTGCGAATTTCTCCTCGGCCTGTCTGATCTCGTCGTCTGGAATGTGAGCACCTGATGTACGCAAGCTTCACAAACGTACACGCACGCACACAAGCACGCAACGTCACACAACAAGCACGCCGTTTGCGTACGCATGCGTGAGGTTTGCGAGCGTGCGCACGCATTTGACGTACAAATTATAAGTAGTATTATAGAGCATGCAAGCAAACGAATTGTATACACTCGCATGTAATAAGTGAGTAGGAATGTGATATAAAAAACAAAAGAAACAAAAACATACAGACCAAACGACGAACATAATACTCAGGCGGGTAAAATGAAGTGATGGAAGGACCGATGCAGGCGGGGCAGGAACAAAGTCATGTAAAAAATGTGAGCGCTTATTATAGTACTTATATTTACATATGTATGTTAGCCTTATGGATGTCAATGTTGATGTGTGTATAAACTTAATATAGTAAATGTGTGATATAGCATCTATAATATTGTGTCCCTACATACCCTGTCTTGTTGCTCCGTGACTGGGGCTCATATAGGGACTTGGGGCCCTACCGGGGCCTTCGATTTGAACAAAAGAAAAAGACATAATCAAAATTTTTAAACCAAAAACATCATTTGAGGAAAGTGAACGGATAAATAGGTATAGTTCCACAAGTGAATAAATAAACTTTATGATGTTATCTTTCTATATATAGCATGCGAACAGTAAGTATGATAATAATCACCTTTGGCCTGTCTCCGCCGTTTGCAGTCGAAGTCGAGCCGTCGTCCCTGTAGTTTCTTTCGGTGATGCTGACGAAAATATCAAAAAAGTATGATGATATATCTTAGAACATTGGAAAAAATAGGATCCTTATAATTTCAACAAGATTGAGAGGTATGATAATACGACGAGATAACGTATCATCTGAAATTTGAGTGAACTTCAGTACATCAAAGGCGACATCTATCAGCGTAGGCAGTCGCTTGTGCCTTAATAGTGGCAGCCTACGCTCATAGATCTTGCGAGGAAGATTATTTTTATAAGGATATGATTTTTTATTACATATCAATCATAAAAAGAATAAGATTTTTTTGTTGTGCAGCATTGAAGTTCACTAAAACATAATAATAATAACAAATGTGATGGGCGTCTGTACTGCTCGAATGCCGGTTGAGAAACAACTACTGTATTAAATAATTAGTTAAAAAACTATACAAACCGTCTCCCACTCCTTATCCGTAGAAAAATTCTTAACAATAACGAAAAATATAAATAAAATTTTCAACATTCTTGTAGTTACAGCGAAATACTGTGCGGTTTTCGATGAAATTTTTATGGGACCAATCTGAGAGAATACGACTTTTTCGGTTAACAAATAACGTAGTTATGCCCGAACACAGATAAAAACACATCCGAATGAAGAACCCCCTCCTTTTTGGGAAGTTGGTTAAAAACGTGAGTGACTGCCGGTTTACCTTTTAGTGATGAGTTCTCAGTGTATTTTTCAGGGGCACTATTCACTAGTTGAGCATAAATTATCAGACAGAAAATATCACATAAATTAACTCATCGGTTTCTTTATTCATAAGTTTCTCCTTCGTCTTTTATTAACTTAACGAATTAAGGTATAATCGGGATTTCTTTAATCACTTCGGTCGCCGTGGCGCAGTGGTTAGTGTCAGTGACATGACTACTGTGACCCCGGGACCCTGGGTTCGAATCCCGGCAGGGGCAAACATTTGTGCGATGAGTGTAGGTGTTTGTCCCGGGTCTTGGATGTTTGTGTGCTGTGAATGTGTGTGTCCAAGCCTCCCGCGATACAGGGAATCCTAGTGCGGGGGTTTAAGTGTAAAAAAAAACTAAAAAAAAAAAAAAAAAACTTCGTATTGGCGAACTTTACATCTCTTTATGTTGTATAGACTATTGTCAGTGTTGATATGTGGATTCCCTTACCATAACTTCCTTGAGGTCCTTGGTCTGCAGATGATGCAGTGGCTCTAGGAAGCTCTGCTTGATGTTGTCGTCGAGCGAGTATTTCACGTCGGCCATCTGTTTGAGCGCCTCACCCATCTCGATAAGACATTGTGCTAGAAAAATATTATTTGGTTTTTAGACACCACCGTATTATTTATAGTCTAGTTACTCTAAAAACATCTAAAAGAAGGCATACATAAAGGTAAGAGAGGGTATCTAATAGCGTGTTCAGGTCGTTAACCATTCAAAGAAAATTAAATAATAAATAGCGATTATTTTCTTAGTTACAGAACTGAAACTTTGTCTCTGATTATGGGCCTTCTGAGCAGGCTCAGAGTCACACTACGAGCTATGGAGAGGGCTATGCTCGAAATTTCTCTACGTGATCGAACCAGAAATGAGGAGATCCGTAGAAGAACGCAAGTCACCGATATAGCCCAGCGGATTAGCAAGTTGAAGTGGCAGTGGGCAGGGCACATAGCTCGAAGAACTGATGGCGGTTAATGTAGAAAGGTTCTCGAATGAAGACCACGGACTTGTAAGCGCAGCATAGGACGGCCACCGACCAGGTGGACAGACGAATAATTGATTATTACTATATACTACTGGTACTATGGCTGAAATATAAGCCCTGCGAAGCACCGTTGCAGAGGCATAAAGCATCACCCACAAAATAACACATCAAATGATGTCTGTTATTTTTCTTCAGTAGCTAAGAGTATCGGTTCCAGTATCGGTTCAGTATCGGTTGCCAAAACGATACTAGATGAGCTCGCCGGTTGCACCCGCGTGGACTACGATTTTCCGCTACCCCAATTATACTATTTTGAATTATACCTTTTCCGATAAATAATAGCTTAAGTGTTATTCTAGTCAGTTAGTGTATAAGCTATTTTTATTTCGAATTACATAAAAATCTGTTCAGCTGTTACAGCGTGAAAAAGTACTAAACATGCAAACGACAGACCAATTTCAATCTTTATAATATTATTGAGATGTGCAAATGTTTGAAGGATAACGTTGGAACTCGACTACGATTTACAGAATACCGTCGTAGCTGGTCTGTCCAACTTGAAGAACTTACCACGTCGTAGTAAAATCATATACTTACAAAAAATAGAGTCCTCTCCTAGTTTCCTGCCATACAGTAGCATGCAGTCGCCGAGAACTCCCTCTGGTTGTGGATAAGTATTGCTCTTAGCTTGGCCGCTCAGCTTGCTGATGCCCTTCACGGCCGCCATCTTAGCTCGCGCCGTGGGATTAGGTTGAAGGAACTCCTTTGTCTTCGTTTGTAATTCTTCTACTAACTCGCATGTTACGTCTGTTTTCTGAAAAAGAAATAACGGTATTGTAGGTAAAAAGTCAAGTTAAGCATTTTCCAGAGAGGCATAATTATTGCGCTTAAATTTTAAACCACCACGAATCAAAGTAACTCTAGGAAAAATGTTTACCTTATTGTTCTGAATGACATATTGCGTGTGATTCAGAAAACTAATGTTTTTGCCGAGGAAATAAATTGTATTTATATGATGAATTTTTGATAAGCAGGTGTGTCACGGCGCGGTGAAGGAAAACTCAAGCGCGGCGTGAGATTGCCGTGAGCCGTCGTGATCCTGGATAAATTAGGGGATTCATACGCGTTATGATCGCCACCCACTATTTCCAAAGAACCAACAACGTTTATTAAAAAAAAATTACCAAAAACTTAGCAGTCGCGCCGTATTCGAGCTGAGCGCGTGCTTTGTAATTTGAAATGCCGAGACATTTAGTAAATTTACCGAGACGCCCGGGACTCAACTTTACACATGCAACCTTAATTTACAGGAACGCAGTGGCAAGTTCGTGAATCCATCCACAAAAACTATGCGAAGTACCAGAAATAAATTAGTTATCACAAAATAATATAACGAACTCGCAGACGACGCCTTTTATTAGATAAAGTAAAATATGCCTACTTACTCTTTCCATTTCCACGAAGTCCAAATCCAATTTCGTGCCTTCGGCACCGCCCATCTTTTCTGTGACATACTGAAACAAGAATAACACAATGGTAACATCGTATATTAAACATTTAAACAGTTGCTGTTTTGAAAGGTTCTTATCAATTTTGGCCAAACGGAGTGTGTGAGAGAGACAGGTTACGAGGTTAGTTCGGGACCCAAGTGAACAATTGTTATTCTATCCATATGCCTTATTTACTTAAATAAACCAATTTTAAAATGAATTCTTTTGAATTTTTTGGATATGCAGCGACTCGTAAGAGATGTTGAACAACACATTTGAATAAAAGTTTTCTCGGAATCTTCATGATTGAGGTAGCCATAAATTTCGCAAAACATGAGTTCGTTTAAGAAACGATTTTAAACTTTTAAATAAATAAACTAGCCTAGTAAATATTTTTTTACGAAAATGTGCGAAGCCGGGGCGAACGCACGGGTAAAAAATAAAAATAAAAATAGCATCACATTTTTTCTGAATATATAATAATAAGCCTATGCTATCCGGGGATAGTGTAGCTTCTCAACAGTGAATGATTTTTTCAAATTGGTTCAGTAGTTTCGGAGCCTATTAAATTCAAACAAACAATCAAATTTTTTCTCTTTATAATATTAGTATATATTATTATACTTGTCTGTTATTCACTCTATTCATTAGGTTTTGGAAACCAGTTTTAAATTTGTTCGATATTATGTCGTCAATTTCGTGTAAATTTTCTTACCACCAAATGGAACCGACTACAACACTCGAAAGCATGAAATAACTTGTTGAAGTCGGTCCAATGATAGTTTAAAAGTAACTATTATAAAAATATTGTGAGCATGGTACCGACTTCGACAAATTATTTCATACTTTTTAACCGACTACAACAAAAGGAGGAGGTTCTCAATTCGACACGTATGTTTTTTTATTGTTTGTTACCGGATTAGTTTTGACTGGGTGAACCTATTTTGATCGTTCTTTTTTATTTGAAAGCTGGTGTTTCCCGTGTGGCCCCATTTAAATTTCATTAAAATCGGTCAAGAGGTTCTTGAGGTACACTCCAATAAATGAAAAGTGCTACGCATACGTCGATGATATTTATTTATTTATTTTATTTATTTATTTATTAACATTCACACAAGGTCTTCAGGTCCCAAACTAGGCAGAGCCTGTGCTATGGTAACCTGTTGACTGATATATATACTTATATACATAACACACATATTATAGTTGCTCACTCGGCTACGGATTAGCGGGTAGAGAAATCGGTGACAATTAATCCCGTGAGTAGCAAATGTCACTAAAAAGGGTGAAAAAAATTATTTACCAAAAAATGGAACCGACTTCAACATTCTCCCTACATGACCAAACTATCTTAACATACTTTTCTCAATCTTAGTCACTACATCTTCCTTGGCACCACAACATTACCTTATCACATTATTCTTTACCCTGTCACCCAGTTTCACTCCAATCCTACTTTTCAGAGCTCTCAATTCCACTGCATTAATTTTGCTTTCATGATTTTTCTGCTTCCCCCCAACATTCTCTATACCATACATTAGCTGGAACCAACACTCTATGCACATCCAAGCGTGTCTTTCTGGACACCTGCTGGTTGTTCATAAAAGGCATATAACGCTACATTCAGCATATTTCCCACATTCAACATACAACGGTAATATTGAAGTAATTTTAATTGTAAGTTTGTAGAGGAAGGATTAAACCGCGGCGCGCGCGGGAGGGTCGCTGGAACAAAAGCACAGGTCGAGGATTTAGCCTTGGCCGAATTGTGCTCGCCCCTACTATGAGTAAAATCGAAATTGTAATATCAAGCTTCAGCCACGCATGGGCAGAATTAACGCCTCACTGTACTCAATTACCGCCAATTAAACATCGCGCTGTATTTGGTTTGAGTAAAATTAGACTTTCCAAGAAGGCTCCTTAGTTTCAGGTGAGCGGGATCACGTCAACGAGATAATGTTATCGCGCTTTTCTTAGAATAAAGGTTCTCTTTTCACGTTTATTCTCTATATAATAAGAACGACCAAGTTATTTCTGAACGTCGTTTCTAAAGGTTATTTACGCTTAGCAAGCTATTTCATGGAAATGAAAATGAAATGGCTCCCAAACGAAGCGATCGAATGGCCTTTATAATGGAAACCCTGTATACTCCCCGGTTATAATACTTTATGGACTCTATCACGCAGTGTGGCGGTTTTAAAGCGGAATTGTGTCCCTTTCGCTAAAGATTTGCGATTCAAATCACGTTAATACTATGACGAGGCAACGGGGTTCGAATAAGCAAAAAATGTTGTATAATGACTTCATAGCAGCAATAGGTCGTCCACTGCTGGACATATGCCTCCCCATGTTTTGGATTTGCCAATACTCGCCACGCTTGGCAGGCGGGTTGGCGAGCGCAGTATGATTTCCTATCCTCAGAAGGCGCTGCTGCCCACCTCCTGGTACATGATCCCTTAGCCGACTCTTACGGCACCCACGGGAAGAGATGGGGGAGTACTATTCTAGGCCGGTACCACCACGGCATAATGACTTGGGAATGCTTTAATTGCTTTGATGCTAGACCGACGCCGTATTGTTAACTGTGATGCTGGGCGGTACGCCACCAAGTGTATTGAATATCAGGTTTACTTACTTTTACGTCGCGTCTTAGTAGAGATTAGGACCCGATAACCTTGGAAGAGCAAAACCGCGCACGGACCCGCAAAATCGTAGTATATGGAGCAATAGAAATATATTAACTGTCGCCTGGAAAATAGTTACTTTCAAAAATCACATACACAATTTGTGAGTTACAACTTATCGATTGTTTTGTGTAAAGTATAAAATCTAAATCGTACAAGAGTTGAATCAAATTATATGTATTAATAAAAAAAAAATATCGTATTGTTTTAGATAGCATCATTTCAAATGTTGATTTTATAGATACAAGGTTAAATAACATATATATATTTAGGGTTTATATTTATTTGATAAGCCTTTAGGATGCCCAATTGGCTCTATGCTTCACCTTAAGCTTTCAACGCAAATTACTCTTTTGTGAATCGCAGATCCGCCGGGAAGAACCGGAACATATAAAAACGATATTACAATCACCAAAACCAACTCCGACGGATCTAGAATCCATTGTAGTATCAATGAAATTCCGCATGCTATTTTCATATTATAAATATGGTAGTGTAGTTATTAAAAATAATTACTATTAGTATTAACATATAGTCGTAAATGAAGGAGCATAGTGAAATGTCAATTTTAACAGGAAGTACCCGCGTACAGGGCAGGGGTGCAAATGCACTTGCAAGGTCCCTCCGCACTGAGGTTCGATTTCGCAGGACCTCGCCGCGAGGGGTGCCGAAGGCCAACGTAATTGGGACAGAGCTTCTATGTAGGACGGGGTAGGTCAAGGTTCAATTCATCTCGCGATATAAGCTCTTGTCATGGTCAGATAGAGAAATGGAACTCTAGCAACTTCAGATATCGTAATCTCGACCATTGACTTTTTTTATTTTAGAAAATGGTTATTCAAGTGCTCAGAACGCTTGTATAGAGTAGAAACAACATATTGATAAAACGGATTATAAATTATCTTATATATATTAGGTAGAAGTATTACACGTATTACAAAATAATTTGCCAACAGAGGCACTGTCTATAATCTGCCTAGAAGACAAATAATTGTTTATAGCGTATGACAGACATTAAATTTTCGCGAACTATGCAAATCCCACTAATATTATAAATGTGAAAAAGTTTGGATGGATGGTGATGTTTGTTACTCAATCATGCCTAAACGGCTGGACGGATTTGGATGAAATTTAGTACTTCACGTCCCGGAATAACAGGCTACTTTTCATTATTATCATCATCAGTCATCACCACACGGGTAAAACCGCGGGGCGCAGCAGGTACAAAATATTTTTATTGACATAAATATTACATTCTGTTTCTTGAGTACAAGTATGCTAGTGATACTTCGAAGTCATACAAAATATCATCAATAAGTATATATAATGTTTTAATAATAATATTATATATAAAGTTGATTTGGACCTGCTTGTCTTAAGGCTACTGCAAGCTATGAACTCCGGGAGAACTTTTAATGTACCTACAGACTGTATCTTGTGAGGTAAAAGTCTTTAGAAGATAAAATTTAAGCATTAGTTATTTTTAAGTTTTAATATTTATTTCAGTTAGTTTCTACTATGTATCTGTTCAATTGAATAAAAAATTGGTTGTTTGTAAAGTCGGTTTACGGACGATAGATTTACGTGATAACGTCATAATCATTTATGACTTTGACTTTGATTATTTTATGTAATACAAAACTCAGGTGGAACGTTACGCGGAACGTTACTATTTTTCATGAGTGTTGCTGGTATTCATCAATTTATAAAACGTTATCACGTCAAAAATTCATAACTCATCAAAGTACCCTTTTTATTCTTGATACGATTTTCATATCTATTTAAAATTAGTAAAAACATATACCATAAATTAAAAGTATTTCACCTATGTTCATGTATTTGTATTAATGCGTGTTAATGAATCGGTTTAATCAAGTCATTATTATAAAAATAATGCATAGGATGCCGTCTGATGATGACATGATCATGATCATTGAAATATAAATGCAATATATATTTTCCCGTTACCTGTTCTCATCATTCAACCCCTGACAACGGAAAAGACATTATTTAATCATTCAAGTCCCGTTTTACAAGCGTATTATTGAATTACCAATTAAAGGAATTATTTCGACGTAAATAGGTCAACTCCTGGGTCAAGGCCCGTCGTCGTAACCACCTAACTCCTTAATGGCGTCTTCGAGGCGACAGGGTAATTGTCAGCGAAGTAGTATATATTATTATTTTCTTGTTGTATTACCCTTAATAGATGTATATGTGGTATTGCTATTTGAAAGTTGTTTACTTTCATCATACTAACACACGGAATGAACATGACAACATTGACATGCCTGTTGATCACAAACATCTTTATGACATACTAGTTGCGCCCCGCGGTTTCACTCGCGTGGATTACGGGTTTTCCCGCTACATCATTATTCTACGGGAATCGTACATTTTACCGGGATAAAAATTAGCTTGGTCTATTTCAAACTATAATCTATCTCTGTACCAAATTTCATCCAGATCCGTACTGCCGTTCTGGCGTGATTGACTAACAAACATCCTTCCATCCAAAGTTTCACATTTATAATATTATATATTATTTTATATAGTGGGACTGTCATAATGATTCTAGTCGGGTGGGCCGTGGTGGTACCGGCCTAGAATAGTACTCCCCCATCTCTTCCCGTGGGTGCCGTAAGAGTCGGCTAAGGGATCACGCACCAGGAGGTGGGCAGCAGCGCCTTCTGAGGTTCGGAAATCATACTGCGCTCGCCAACCCGCCTGCCAAGCGTGGCGAGTATTGGCAAATCCCCCCTATATGGGGGAGGCATACGTCCAGCAGTGGACGCACATGGCTGAGAAAAGAAAAAAATGATTCTAGTCGTAGGAAGTCCACCGCTGGGCTTATCCTTTGATCTGCACAAGGAACATTTGGAAGTGGCATGAATCCAGCACCCTCGTACGATGTTCATCAAGTTGTCTGGCCATATAGGTGTTACTCTAAGCTGCGCTTGAGGGCCAGCGGTCTTCTATTAAAAACTTTTACGCCCTATAGCCCATTTATTTCATGGCATACGTTATCTCTGATTGCACATTTTAAATCAGAATTTTCTGAGAAGACACGAGCACGCAACAATAGGCGCATATGTTCAAACTCATTGTGTATACGTAATTTTGTACATATAACCTCATTCTTGTAAAGAACTTCTGGTTATTTGATGACTGCTGCCTAATTTTTAGCCGTATTTTGACGATTTTTAAAGTAACCTGATTTCGATTTGTGATCCACCGATTACTTTAATAGTACATACACTGAGTAAAAAGGAACATAATTCAAGATTCGAATCAGGTCTCAAAATTATCCTCAAATAGATGGCACATTTGTATCGTAAATAGAGAGTATTATATAATTAACACCTAACGTTCAATCATAAAAATGAAAATTGTTCTTAACCGTGTAAGTGTGGGGAGAGGGGCGAGTTGTTAGTTTGATATTAATCGGTCACAAACTAGGTCGATAGTCGCCCTCGTTTTTAAAGCTTTACGCTTCCGTAAATAATAGCTTTCTTGGATGACTATTATCTAAATGTGCCAATGAGCACTTTCTAAATTGCCAATGTAAGACACTGTATTTAGTTTGTTCATGGCTTCATGAGTACGTTAGACATGGTGATTAGTATTATATGCGGGTGGTCTGATAAACAATGTGTATTTTGATCATTACTTAATAGTCGATACGGTACCAACCTGTTTCCTCTTGCACCACAAGTAATATGAGTAATATACAAACTATAGGCCATAAATATATTGACGCCATTGTTGAAATATCGAAGAGATTGGTTAGTCTGTTTTAATACTCCGGTATACAATTTTATTAGGTGGTTGAAACGTGGTAATTCGGACATTCGCTCGTGTGTCGGTTACTTCTCAAACTACACTTTTACACTGCGTACTATCCTGCGTATGTAGGTATCCAATATTCCATCCTTGACAGAGTTCAAGATACAACTCCTGACGTGTGTTCACGATACAAGTCAAGTATGTATTTGTGCAAAGTAAAGCACAGTTTTACTTTCGTAAGGACGCCACTTTTGTGAAGTAGGTTCTGATTGTTAGACCGAATATGGGAAGCAAAATTGTTGCTTTTGTAAAAAAAAAAGCAAAGTTTCAGAGTCAAGGTTATGCCTAGGATGTCGTACAAGACGGTATGCTGCTGAAAAAGTGCTGCTGACTTAGCCTAGATGAAGTGAGTAACATTGAAGGGACTCTAAAGCTTTTCACTGTAGTTTATAAGGCACGATTAGACAGATTATGGATACGCTGCATCCAAGCCCCTCCGGTGAGGCTATAAATCCCTCCGGTGAAGCTGTGAATCCGTCCCATGAAGCTGTAAAACCCTCCGATGAAGCTGTAAATGCCGGTAGAGGCAAACAGCATGTCGGTTAGAAGAAAAAAAAGACGTGTGGCACTCGGGGACTGCCGCGGTAAAGCTATTGCATAGCATTTTTTATCAACTTATGCAATTAATATATTAATAACTTATACAGTAACGCCGATACAACCAATGCCACCTAGAGGCGAGTTGCTGAACTAAACAGACAAGCGTGATATTTCAAAAAAGTCATTAAATGTTCTGCTATTCATCGATAAGATGGCAAAACTGAATGGTATCACCGCTGTGCCGGTCGGAGTGGGGGGTGTTAGGTTATTTTCGTTACGGAATTTCTGGATTCGGTCTCCACGCTCAAGGCCCACGATAGAAGCTAGCTTAAAAACTAGCGGCTTTACTCTCGTCCCCGGCGGTCAACGAGCTAACAGCTACTGAGGATGCCTCGTGCAGAGACGAAACACGTGTCGAAGAGGTTTCAGTTACGTATGATTGCCGGAATAAGTAAAGTGGCAGAATTAACACTAAATATTGTTTATTAATATCTTCTTGTTATGGATTTCCGCAATGTAACGCGTGGATAAAATCAGAGGAAGCTTGAAAGTAGCATCAGTGAATAATAAGTTAAAAGGGAATAGATTGGTTTGGTATGGGGATGTAATGGAGAAAGGATGAAAAACATGTAACAAAAAGAGCACTTAACATGAATGTGGATGGATATAGAGGAAGAGGCTAGAGGAAGACCGAAATAGGCATGCATGGATGGACTGTGTGAAGAATAATATGTTTACGAAATTATGTTATTAAACTGACGTGGTTTGGACACATTATGAATGTATAAAACACAGGAATTACTAACGTAATAAGTCAGAGGGTTCCGAGTATAGTTTCAACCACATTCGGTGGTCTTTTTCAAGGAGAATACGGGGCACTCGCGGACGCGGTCACGGTTCGCCTAGTACTGGTACTAGGCGAACTATTTCGTATATATACGTAAATGCATTTAAGTAAACGATCAACGCCACATTATCTTACTCCTATCGCAACCATGCGGGCTGATTCAAAATGTGATTTATTTCTCGCAATTTTATTAGAAGTGGCATTTGTATTCACGCATGTTGAGATAAGGGTAAAAAGTATAGATACTTTATTAGAGTGCAGGCATCAGGCAGATGGCAAGCCATACAAAAGCCGAATCTGTTAACATTGTGAAAAAATTAATGACATATTGACCGACATAGCTGTAATAAGGCTAGAACAACGGTGAAGATCATGTTGATGGAACAGCCGGCGTCAAGCATTTGAACGAATGCTACGTCAACTATTATATCTTAAAGATAATTATAATACTAATTAATCTCACACACCTTAATGTAATTACTGGTAGTAGATTGGAAATGATTATATTGGCGTATTGGTTTATGGTAGGTGGCCTGCTATTAAAATGAAAGCGAAATCTTATCAGATTTAGCTGAGGCGAGTGAATATTCAAGCTAATACGTCGCATATGCATTGGTAATTTAAAAAATGATATTACATTAACCAGGAGACCTACTGAAAATTTAAAAACTGTAAACGGTGGATTACATAATTGTTTATATATTTAATTATAGTTTTTCAACAAATTATACAATTAGTTATCAAATATCATCAAAACCCCTGTTTCTTGTGACAGGGATTTTACCTAACTTTACAGATTTTACATTCTATGTGATACATTGAGATATTTTTCGTTTGTTGATAATTATAGTAATTTTTATTTAACCATGACTAGCGTTTTGGCATATTTTGCTTGATAGTCTTAAGTCAAATGGCCGTTCGTGCTCTCGATTTTCATACAGTGAATCTGCGTAACCCTAGCGCAGCACTACGGCTGCGATATGACAGCATATAATCTTGAGTGCTTTCAAATTTAGTTATTACGTACTGAGCTGATAATTTTCATATGCATAAACTGCTTACGAAGGCGATGCGAATGTTTTCTCGATAGAAATTTGTGCTTCAGTTTCTGGAATCGTAGAAATAGTCTTCGCCGCAACCGACATGGCAACCATGGCCTGTTTCGGGCACTTTTAAAACAAATACATGTATTACAAAAAATATAAGGGAAGCCGAAGAAACGTGGACGTTGCAATACGTGGACGTTACGTGGACGTTTGAAAATAAGAAAATAGACGTTGCACTATAGAAATGTTGGTGTTACAGAGAAATGCTTGGAGTATCGTGGACAGAGTTTCGTACAAACGAATCAATACTTCAGGAAATCAGCTTGATATACGCCAAAGTGTAATCTCGTCTAATTTTCTTCGCACATGTCTCGAAGCAGTCAGTGTCTTGTCGTCCAAGGCAAAGAAGGCAGTAGACCACGCGGGCAGTCACCCTTGCGATTAGCCAATGAAATGAAATCAGCGGTAGGCAGCATGAGTGCGTCAGGATGATTTCTTATAGAAGATTGTGTGAGATCGTGAGGCGTGTAACACCTACCCTCACTACTCACTGAATATGACGACCACGACCACTTTGTCAGAGTGCAAGGCTGAGAAGAAGAGGAAGCATCCACAATAAAATATCAAGCCTCAAAAAATGTTAATAACGGACGAATGGAGAAACGGACCAGTTATTGAAAGTAACACGTACACGAGTACCTATGTGTTGCTTATCAAGTATCCTTTGCCATTAGAGATAGAACCACAAGCGTGTTTTGCATTCATCATTTTCTATTTTCTGCCAAATAGTACTGCACTGTTGCAGTAACAGATTATGTCTAGTAGCGTGCATTGGTATTCCTGTTGTTGATATTTCTGCCGAAATCGAGATGTGACTTTTTGTTTAGGCTAAGGATATAAGCAGCTTTAAAGATAAAAAAGGCAAATTTAAACTAAAAGTTTCATCCCCGCGCGATGATTTGCCATAAATCTCAGCCTCGCCAACGTCAGCTGTTTCTTTTTAAAACCGATTAAGAAAATTATCTTTGAAAATAACTTCCTGGTTTTAGTAACTCAACTTTAAAACAATACTTTGTATACTTTGTTCATACAAAAAAACAATACTTGCCTCATCGAAACATTTCCAAAGGTCTACCCAGTTCAGTCTGCCGATTAGGTACCGTCATTATTTGCAACCGGTTTTATGGCACTGTTCAATCGAATACGTTTTAATTACGTATTGCACGACTGACGTAATGCGCCATCGCTATATGTTAGCTATATCACCTATACGTACAAAGCGTTTTGTCTTCATTTTCCTAATACATACTGCCAAGGAATGGAACTCGTTGTCCGGGTCTGTTTTCCGATATTGGAGTCTTCAAGTCACGAGTGAATAGATACCTTCTAGGCTTCCGTGCTAAATCTTAGACCGCGTCATAACTTAACATCAGGTGAAACAGTGGTCAAACGCAAGTTTATAAAAATACAATTTAGAGCACAATCAAATTTATGTCTAAAAAAATGACACAAAATTTTTAATGATATCTTATTTTTACTTTATCATCTACAACATTGTGCTATTCAAAGATTCTTGAGTTTGCAGGCTAGAATGATTGCAGAGTTGCTATACCCGAAGCGGTCCACGTCATTAGCTCATTACACACAAAACTACTACTAAATTTTACCCACGAAAAGGTGTTGACAGTCATGAGATAGGAGTCATATCATGGCCTTAAATATATTGTTCTAGCTGCGACACATCGTTTTACCCGCGTGGACTACAGTTCTCCCGCTACCGCTGTTATCAGAATATAGAACCATAATAGTTTCCGACTAAAAAATTAGCCTATGGCTTTCTACATGGTCCTAGTTATATTTATGCCAAAATTCCTCAAATTAGTACAGCGTAAGTTAAGTTTAAGTGTGAAACGTAACAGAGAGACTTAGTTACTTTCACATATACAATATTAATTTGGGTATGATATTAAAGGCCCCATGGAATTAAAATATAATGAAAAATATGAAATCCCTAGTTACTTTCACATTTATAATATTAGTTTGGGTATGGTGACACATTTGGTTAAAAGTAAAGTGAATAACCATTATGGATCTAAGATCCCTACCGCAATAGAAAGAAACGTATGACCTTGAAATCCCTGAACAGATCTTCATAAATTGAAAATAAGGATCATCATAATCACGTCAGCTTTAAAAAAAAAATTGTCATTTCGTTTAAGAGCTACGATGCCACAGAGGGTATGGCATCGGGGGTTAAATATATTACTAAAGATCGTGACCTTATTAATGAAAGTTAACATACTCATATAGTTTTCTAGTATATATTTAATACTTCGCATGGCAGTGGCTTAAGTCTTAGGATTTTGACATTATAAGTAATAAGAATTATTAAGCTCAGAGTATAAAGCTTCTTTTTCAGCGGTCGGACCCGCATTAGTGGAAACCCGTGTAATATCTCAACCAAATCGACGTCTACGGTGAATTTATTATTCATAATAGGGATTTTGTGTCCTGAATCCTCTATGATTCAGGCTCTTATGAATAATTCATGCCTGAGTGTCACTGATAAAACTGTGAGTATTTGTAAGTGTCGAAATTTTAGCTTTTACATTAGAGACTAATATTTAAAAAATAAATATCTTAGATATTAATTGTTAATATTCATGCCACTTACAATGTAAAATTTAATAAGCGAAAAAAGTTAAGGTTTCGCGTTTTAAAATTCTGCTTGCTATATTATTGTGTAAAATCGCTGTTTATTTTCCAACGAAAATAAAATATATTAATAATATATATTAATATTGCAATATTTAACCTTCAAACATTTGAGAGCAATGGCATTGGAACAGAGAGACATGGCGGCAGCAGTAAGTATTTAATTTCGGAAGCCTAAAAATAAGGCTCAACCATTGAGACTAAAACAACTCGGCTGTGATGGATAACAAAATAAGGATGTATTTCGCTTTTAGCTTAACCTATTTGTAATATACATTAGTCAAAAAAGGGCAGATTTTATCTCGAATCGGGGCTATAGGGGCGGGCCATTATTCACTCATCAATCATCACTGAGAGATCCTCACTCTCTTGCGGCCTACGCTGTCTTCAATATAATGATCTCGACAGCGATTGATAAAATGAGATTTATCTACATAATGACAAAAATACATTTTAATATATGTAGTTTGATTTAGGCGGCCGTGGTGGTACCGGCCTAGAATAGTACTCCCCTTCTCTTCCCGCGGGTGCCGTAAGAGTCGGCTAAGGGACCACGTACCAGAAGGTAGGCAGCAGCGCCTTCTGAGTTTTGGAAATCATACTGCGCTCGCCAACCCGCCTGCCAAGCGTGGCGAGTATTGGCAAGTCTCCCCTTATATGGGGGAGGCATATGTCCAGCAGTGGACGCACATGGCTGAGAGAAGAAGTTTTATTTAGAAATAAAACATTGGGTGGATTTACACCTTCTGTTTATCGATAGACAAACAGTTTGTATTATGCCAAGCCAAAAATAACAAACACATGACATTGTTGAGATACTGGCGAAAGTGATGAGTGTAATTGGACTTGATAACAAATCTAGTGTACCAACATGCAAACGTTATATTTTTAAAAGGGGATAATAAATATATGTATACTATAGTAATTAAAATATAATTATAATTAATATAAGTTCTTACAACATTGGTATAGCACTTATGCGAGACAATCCTAAAATTAGTGGTATTATATGAAAGAAAAACGCCAACTCCAGCTAATTCCCTCACAAGGAGACATAACGTCGGAAACTATGCACTTTAGGGCAAAAGTTATAAAGACCATTATTGTAGAGAATAAAATTTCACATCTTTTGTTTCCTGTAAACTTTTTTTATATAGTTACCGTTTACGATTTATGGCCCATTTAATGAACCGGTTTTTGTATATTGTGAGACTTATCGGCCGAGATAGAAAACCGGGCCTTAAATCGTTAACGGTAAGTTATACAAAAAAAATTACAGAAAATAAAAGATGCGAAATTTTATTCCGAGATATCGACCGTAAACTTCTTTTCAAGATAGCGCTTTAAGCTCCACCTGGATCTGTCAGCATTTTATGCTCAGTAAGTGACCCTAAACATTATAGAAAAAGATATTGGGATCGGAAATTTAGGGCGAGGTGAAATTGTATTTTTGTTGGCCTTCTACTGAATTACACCTTCTACTCTGATACTCATATTTTTATTTCTCCGCCAATTCGCAGGTAGACTATCTGGCTTCACCAGGGTAGGTAGGGAACACTGTCATTATTAAAAATATTTGTTGGAAATGTAATTTAGTATGTTATTAAAGTACCACAAATCACAAACTTATAGTAATCCATTGTTCATCACTGGTTCAATCATATTAGCTTATAATGAGTAAAACAAGAAAGGTACAAATTGTCATTAATAAACGTTATACACACGCCATGCTATCACGCCATGTATTCAACTATTACTACAGTATTTTTGGACATACATGATTTAATAGGCCTCCTTCTATTTGGAACCCTGCGCTATGTAAATAGCTCTTCATTGTCGTCAGAGTAAGAACTCATAGAATCCCGTATATTAGAATTCCTATAATAGTCACTAGGTGTCGGTCTAGATATTACGTGACTTTAACTTCAACAAGCCGAACGGGCAAAACTTTTCTAAGAAGATTTAATTGACTTTTTCATTCTATAAATTGTTAACAGTGAGGCCACTGTTAAGGTAACTACTTCTCGCTTTAAAAAAAAAAAATAGTGTGGATTATTCGAGTGCATGTTGCTTTTGGCATCTCGTTCTTCTAACAAGCCTGTATAGTTCTATATTTATGTATTACTAGCTGTGCCCCGCAGTGTTACCCGCGTGGTGATGATTGATGATGATGAAACGTAGTCTGTGTTTTTCCTGGACAATAAGTAACTACATAGCAAATTTCATCCCAATAAGACAAGCCGTTTGAGCGTGAAAGAGGGAAATAGGGATTCATTTTTATACTATATACATATTATTATTACTTACCCCAAATAAACGTTTTAATTGATTTGGTCGATCAGGAATTATCATCTAGGTAAGTATGGCTATCGATAGGACATTTTTAAACTTTAAATACTTTTGTAATTCATGTATTTCTGATGTATTAATTCAACTACAAGGTTAATAGAATACTAGTGAATAAATAATTTATTCTCATTTCATTAGTGAGAGGAAATACGACTTTAGTGAGAGGAAACAAAGCTTCAGAACGGTAATAGAATTTGGAGATAGTATCACTCCGTTTATAGGTAGGTATCCTTCGCATTTAGGACGATTTCACAAAAAGGAATTTTAGAGAGAGTATTGTTAGAAAGAAGCGCACGTAGCGAAATTCGCCCACCCGTGCTATCTTAATCAACTGCGCTAGTGGCATTTTCAACGGAGCGCTTCAGTGTTTCGTAGGGCATGCTAATCAGTCGGCATTTTTAAAAACAAAATCACTAAACAAAACAATACTATAATTGAAATGTAACTGCAATTTAAGGCGCTGGACATACACAAATCGCAACATTTTAAAAATAATTTAAAATAATGTGCATTTTTAGTTCAGTAAAATTGATAGTTTTATCCTTTCAAAAACATGCTTTTATTATATAAGAAAACTTGTATCTATCAAAATTATAAGAATATTCCTACAAAACTTACCTTATTGGGTAGGTAATAATAATAATAATAGTATAGTCAAGTAACGGTTAGAATGGTTATTGCAATATCCAGGATTGATGATTTGATACGAATATATTCTTTGAAATTCCTACTGCCGCTCTGTATCACGTAAACTCAGCTGGCTAGTCCATTTTTCATCACGTATCTAGCTTATTTTAAACAGATAAGTACGCGCGCTATTTCCCTAAGCTGTCAGGACTTCCTCGCCTTAAAAGATTGTTTACCAAGCACACCGCGAAGTCATACCGATTTGTACAACTTAAGGCTCTAAATAATACTGCATGTCAAAAATAAGCATCATATTTATATTATTCAAAAGAAGCCGCTTCTTTTTGTTCCATTTGTTTGGAGTATGATTTTCCTGTTACACCTTTTTGATTTTCCTGTTACACCTTTTTATGAAATGACTGCAAAACTCCGTTCTTAGCAGATGCCTACGTACATATAACTATTTGTGTGCCGAATTTCAGCCAATCCGATCAGCGGAGTGAGTTATGAATGGATAGATCACTCAGTCGAGGTTTTTTTTATCCTTACAGACCTAACACCTTCTTGTGTGATGGACAACATAAAAAGTCTGGAATGAAGAACTGACATTTGAATGGCTTACAATATCTCATTTTCGATTCACGACACGGCTTCTGACGAGTTACGGTTATTAACTTTAATACAATCCGGGGGCATCCATTCGTTTAATTGGAAAATACTTCGAGCGGACTGTTGCCGATGTTTCCACGCGTCTCGTCCTGTAAAATGCTGATACGGATACAACGCCTATCTCCCATGAAAAATTAAATTGCGGCATTTTAATGTCCTTGTGAAAAAAATATTTTTTTCGTTAGAGACCCTTGTTATCATAATATTACGCCATAGCTTACATACAAGCTATGAATCTATAGTTAATTAGTACTAGTAGTAATTCATACTAGTAGCGCCCCGCTGTTTCACCCGCGTGGATTACGGTTTTCCCGCTACCTTAATTATCCCACGGGAACTATACTTTTTCCGGGATAAAAGTAGCCTATGTGTTAATCCAGGATTTATCCTATCTCCAAACCAATTTCATCGAAATCGGTGTAGCCGTTTGAACGTGAAGAAGTAACAAACATACACACAAACTTTCGCATTTATAATATTATTAGGAGGATAATATAATTATTATAGTGTGATTACATTACGTCCGTTTAATAATTCACGTTATTCCAAATTAACGCGCTTCTTGTCTCGAGAGCGTAAAAAGTTTAATAATAATAAACTATCCAAACTATATAAACATAAACTTATCCATGGACATTCCACTATAATTGGGGATAAATCGACTCGCAGTGATGTGGATCGACATAAGTACGGACAATTTAAGTTTGCTTCGTAATTGTTGAAACATTACCAACGGTAAAAATATATCGAACACTTGCCAACAAGTTCTCTCATCCACGGCCAGTCTCTCAACATTCTTTATAAATATTAAATCTCGACTCTTATTTAGATTCAAGAATAATGAACCATTGCTTTCATCCAGAGGGTCTTAATTACCAGCCGACGATTTTGCCTAATTGCTTTTGGTGTTTATTAAACATCGACAGATTGAATTCTTACCTGATTGGCTTTATTAATTTGTTTTTTGAGTCCTGCGAAAGCCATGGTAAGAACGTCAGTCTAGCTGCTTACGTCTGACCTGAAAAAAATCGAAATGAAATTAACCCACGTATTCCTTGTCAGTTTATGATCACAACTAAAACGCTTTTCACAAAACGGACTGAGTTTAAAATTAAAATATTTAAGCGTTAGTGATACAGCTAATAACTATTATTATTAGTTTATTTGCCGTGGTGGTACCGGCCTAGAATAGTACTCCTCCATCTCTTCTCGTGGGTGTCGTAAGAGTCGGCTAAGGGATCACGTACCAGAAGGTGGGCAGCAGCGCCTTCTGAGGATTGTAAATCATACTGCGCTCGCCAACCCGCATGCCAAGCGTGGCGAGTAATGGCAAATCCCCCCTATATGGGGGAGGCATATGTCCAGCAGTGGACGCACATGGCTGAGAGAAGATTAGTTTATTTTATTTATTCGCTTTGCAGAGCCATAATGAAAGCTCTTTAAGCGGAGCTTCTACCTGGCTGGCCTATCTACCAATCAGTGCTAGGGCAGCGTAGTACGGTTATAGAGCTAGGGCAGATAACCTTCTGTTTACGAGGAAGATCTGTAAAGCACCGAAATGGTACAGCAACATACCCATTTATGTATGTTAAATAAGTATATCCTGACGTAATCTTGGCAGTTACACTTCAGTGGCTTTGACACATTTTCCACAACATGATATGAAACCTCCTAAGACGGCGCCACCCGTTAAATAATCAATGAGTTTTGCTCGTGATAAAACTCAGAATTTAATACTTTACCAAAAGAAAATCAAGCATGAGAAAGACTTTTACATTACCACATAACATGAAAAATGAAATAAATAATGTATTGATAGCAATTGCTATAGTCTACAATTTTCAGTAAAAGTATAAAATAGAATAATACATTTTAGTATAAAGTGCATTTGAATATCTGCTTAAAACTTAATGATACTTGACTGGTCGGTTGGCGCAGTTGGTAGCACTCTACCTTCTGAGCCACTGGTCCCGGGTTCGATTCCCGGACAGGTCAAACATTTGTGTGTATGAACATGTCTGTTTGACCTGTGTCTGGGTGTCTATATGTATATAAGTATGCATATAAGTATATATATAAGTATGCATATAAGTATATATCAGTCATCAGGTTACCATAGTACAGGCTCTGCCTAGTTTGGGACCTGAAGACCTTGTGTGAATGTTGTCCGATATAAAAAATATAAAAATAAATGAAAATATATTTTTAACAATAATAATCATTAATTCATTAACAAGTCCGATCAAATAAACATGGGTATTTCAACTGAATATTGTCAAATGAACATTGAGTATTTCAAAGTCGTGTAAGTAATTTATTTTCCGGGAAAAGACATCATCCCCAGTTGAAAATTAAAAAGTAACTCGGGCACAAAAAAGCCTTTGTTAGTTTCGTGCAATATTTTAGAGTAGTCCACATTGCAGCGATAAAATACTTATTGTAATAAAACAGTTTTAACACCGAAACCTGTGAACGGGCACAAGTTTCCACTTATCAGAGTATGGGGTGGCAGAGGTACTGGCAGCGACGAAGTTTCTTACTGGCACAGTGCCACAGGGACCGATCGATACGGGAGAGGACCGTAAGTAATATTACGTAATGTGCGCTGGTTCAACAATAATCCGATTACAGACTCGCAGTGGATGCACCGTACTCATTAGATTTGACAGTTTGAACTTTGACCCTGGTGACGTAGCTATTGTGAGCCGGAACGGGTAATGTGGGTTAGGTCAAGAACGCTGTTACTGCACAGACAAAGTGACTACATTTGTTCCAATTCTTGCTTGATATATGGAATTCACGTGATATATGGAAACTGACATTGCGCATTTTGAGAGTGACCTCGATGGGAAGGGTTTCTTTTATGTTGACTGATTATCTCTCTGACATGGGTATCGGTTTTTTAAGAGCAAACACATTTTGGTTTACTCAACTTTATTTACAGGGCAAGGCTCAGGTCAAATAATGTCCAAATTTTAAAGTATTTTCTGTTGGATTTTCGCTTTTTTGTATTTATCATACTGTTACATAACTCTCTTTTTTTATTAAAAAATAGAGTGCTATTGTTAGGTGTTCACTAAAACCTTCTAGGTTTGCGTGCTACATCCTAGGCAACGTCATCACTTAACATCAGGTGAGTCAGTTGTCAAACGCAAGGTATAAGTAAAAAACTAAAAACGTTTCACGGATCAAATTTCGCGTGGATATATTTGGGAGTCTTCGAGTTATGAGTGAATAGGTATATTCCACGGTCCACATCTGGTGGAGTATCGGTCAAACATCGCCCTATTCTGCCTAATCCTTCACTTCAATAAAGTACCTACTCATCGCTTCGGGTATATAATGTCCTTTGTATGCTTATATTATGTATATGAGTCATTATCGTTCATCGTCACCAATAATCCCAGTCCTACCAGCGCAGTGCGTAAGCCTCTTTTTTACGCTATATTATGTCAGCCACTGATTTAATAGCACTGATTTAAGAATAGATATTTGAACTTCCAACAGAGAAACAATGATTCCTAGTAATTTCATCCTAGATTCTCCCAATTATGTCGATCCAGACCGACATAATTGGTCGGGATAGGTAGGGTAGGGATAGGTTACTTCGGCTTAGTCGAGAATAACCGTGAAATGCCTGTAGCTTATTAGTGGAGTTAGATTATTTGTGTTCAGAAATAGGTAATCTCATATCAGGTCTTTACTGAGGCAGGTAGAAAACAGCACACGGATGTGTGACCGCTAGTAGCATTTACAAGTAATCGCTTCCGAGCTTCGGAGAGCAAGTTAAGCCTCAGTTCCGATTGTTTTCTTAAGAGGAAACAGTAGATACATCACGTTACCGCCAACCTATGGCCAGTGTCGTGGATTATGGCCTACACGCTGCTTTCTGAGAGGAACTCCCGTAGCTCACCTGTGGCAACGAAATAGGAAAATTGCTTACGTTAAAGATTGTCTCCTCGACTGTACTGTTATGGAGTACAATTTCTTGTAATTAATAGTTATTTTTGGTACGGATTATCTATAGAACTTATCTCCTTATAGTAAGTATTTTATATCTGTGGACAAAGAGAGAAAAATAGATAGATTTATAATTAGAATAATTACGATTTCTGTAAGAAAGACTAGTGAATATACGAAACTTAAGAAAACAAACTCGGTGTTTATTGTGTTGACCAACCCGAGAAACCCACAACAAGATCTCAGTGTCAAGTTATATGTAATGTGCCTGACAAAATAAATTTGTTAAGCATTTGGAATGGATGCTCACTGAAGTTGCATTAGTGCTTACTTAATTCTGCTGTAGGTTAATGGCTTGTCACTTAGTTGTAGTGAGATTCTATTCACTTACATTAGCATTCCCTGGCTTTACATGATACTAATCAGTGATTCAGCACAGTCGATACTGTAATGTCATGTATTAGTGTAATGGCATAATATATTTTTAAAGAAAATAATGACATAGTTTAAAAACTATAAAACAGACTTTTACGAAATATCGATGGAAAATTTCTAGAAAATAAAAAGAAAATATTGGTCGAATTTAAATCTGAACACAATTTCGCATCACAAGGATTTTATTAAATCGATTCATAAATAACGGAGTTCTCCTATTTTTTTATGTCGGTAAAAGGTTGAGATTAGTCTGACTACATTGTTTGCTATGTAATATTTCAGAGGATTACCAGTAAAAGCGTAACAGTATCCACATAACGTGAAATGTTCGTTGTGTGGTTCGTTGTGCGCTCATTTCATTAAAGGTCACCAGGCCATTTAAGGTGAACCGTTTTTGTGTAGGAGGCGTAAAATACTTCAATAACAGTATCTCGTTTAAATGTCAAAGTATAGCTTTAATGAATTACATTACATAACCATATAAGCTCAGAGTATAAGAAGGTTGGTCCGATCAAAGGTTAACTCAAGACGCCCTCGTGCGATCTACGCTTTGTTTTAAACTATAGTTAGAGCTAACTAATTAAATATCGTGTTCGTTTTTCAATGTCTGTAGTTTAGAGATCATAGCTTCGCCATGTTAAGATAACTTTATTGTGTACCATGACTTAAGTATTTTTATTTATTAATTTATGTTTTAACGAATTCTATTTTGATTATTGAAACACGAGAAGATATAGATTGGTATTTAATAAATATTAAGAAAATTATGAACTTACACACAAAAAGCAGACTTTTCATAATTAGAACACTATATCAAGTCAGCTTTTTTTTATCACACTCATTTTAAACAAGACAATCTACAGTATGCGTAGGAACTGTAGGAAGTCAACCGCGCGAGTGCAAATTGCAAGGCTTCGCGCACCACGGCGGCGGCGCCGGCACGCACTATGGAAAGTGGTAGAACGTTATCAAAAATAGTTATTCCTATTGTCGTTAAATATATACTTTTTAATTTTCATTCTAAATTTTTATACTCAAACTATACGGTGATGCTGATTTTTGCCGAGTTGCCGAGTTTTGTATAAATTATTATTACAATTTTTTTTTATTATCACAAACTAAACTATGTAGAAGACATTCATGTCACGCCCGTTTCTATTAAGACTTTTGAAATTAATTTTATGTACAGTTTCAATATACATATGAAGTACTCATTTAATGCCATTTTGAAACAATGGAGTTTTAAGTTTTATGTATATGCCTATGATTAATAAAATCACAAGAAAATATGGTAAAAATGTTTATTTTCTAACTTCATCCAGAGTTTCAACAGTTATCAACGCATGCATACGCTTTGTATTTGGTATTGCTTTGTAGCCTATACACCCATAAGTAATATTTATAAAAATTACCTGCCAATATTTGCGATTTTCGGAGATACTGAGAAAAAGTGATAACAGTCAACAAAAGAAAAACCGCTATCTATTTTGCGGTTTCAAATAAAGACAATTTTTGTATATTTTTTTATTAATATTATATGTATGTATATACATATACATGCATATGGCTGTGCACTCATTTCTCGTGACAAAAATATAAATAAGAAGTTGAACAATACCCTAATGTTATAATTAGTATATGAAAAGCGGAGACATTTATTCATTAATTAAACAGACGTATGGATGGAGGAAGAAAATATGAAGTATGTATTAGCAACAGCTTTAGGGAAATTAAAAGGTATCTGATGCACGCCAGAAAATATTCACGATCAGCTACAAATGAGGATGTTTTTCATGCTCTTCCTGATTCCTTAGATCCATACATTAACAGCATTAGAAAGTCGTATCTTCACTAAATAAATAAAGAAACTTGACTAAGATATTTTAGATCTTTTAAAAGTGCACGACCTCATTATAGATCCAGAAATTTACAAAGTGTAACACTAGTACAGGGTAGTATCACTTATTCATTTTAATGTATTTTTATTTAGTATCAAATATCATAATTCATAATATCTTAAAGCATATAAGTTTGAAACAAAGAAATGTTTACTCTTAATGATCATTTTAATATTTCCAATAATTAATTGGTCCTCAATTTAGGTAATAATTTAAGTATATAGTAATATAGGTATATATAAGTGTATATATATAAGTAGTATAGGTACTCAATGGTGAATAATTCGTTTTATTCATTTTTTCGATTAATTATGGCTTTCATAAATAAATATTAAGATATCTACAAATTAAAAATAATATTGATATATATTTTAATAAAAATACGCCTTTTCTTTTTAAATATTATTTCGAACTATAATATCAATAAAAACAATACATTTGAAGCCTCACATTATTATGATGTATCTATATAACACAATTTTAATAATATGTCTTTAAAACTAAAAGCGTAGGTACTCGATTTCGGATTCGAAACGGACATATATTTTTCATAGTGCGGCGGCGCGGCGATTATTTTTCTATTTGATATCATTTTTAAACTGATGAAATCTTTTGAAAGTCATGTTCGATATGTATCATTTAAAAACCAGTCTTCTGAGACAGCCCTGATTATGACTATAATTATTGCGATAATGATTAATATTAAGGTACGAGTAACGTCCTTTGATTTCGGTCGGCATTTCTATCAATCGTTTTAATATAAAAAAGCGTTTATAGTGACCTAAGTACAGTAGTTCGACATATGTTGCATAGTTTTTTGTAGATATTGACATGTTCCCTAATTTTGTAGATCATTTTTTTGTTCTATCTTCGATAGTTTTGCAGCGTATGCGATGTAAGGAATGTTTTGGCTTTTTTTCACCCTGAGTTCTATTACTGAAGTTTTAGTAGAGATCCGTAATACATTTTAGTCTCGGCTGACATAGGCTATATTATATTTTTTATATAAGGCATTTTTTAAATTATTACTTTTGAAATTTTTTACCCGTGTGAAGCCGGAGCAGATCGCTAGTTAATTTATAAATATAAAGTACCTATACATACAATATGTTTCGTTCTACGTTAACTCAACTACATGTACATAAGCGCGCTTGTAATTCTATTTCTGTATCTCTAAAATTATCAAGGTTTATCCATTGCCAAAATGTTTTCGCAACTTGAGCCCCCCGATGTAGGCGGCGCTAAGTATAGCCATCGGGTAACTTTTGTATTTGGCAGAACCGTGTAATCTCCAGTCACTTGTGTAGGCACCTGAAAACCCTGAAGGCAAACAGAGAATACTATGAAGAGAATGTTTAACGAAATCAGAAACAAAGAGACATTTGAACACAAGTTGTTTTTTTTTATATATTACATTGAATTAATTATGTTTCTCACATAGGCTCATTATACATGAGCCCGATACTTGTACTAATAGGGGTTAGTATGAAATTGCCGTTGTCTAGTAATAGATACTTTGAATTGACATAGAACTTCAATGGCTTTAGATATTCAAATGAAACATTTTGTTACATGACACTTGAGGTTCATGTACAATTATAAGCCGGTACACCACGGCAGGTAAGGTTAAAAGTTGGAAATGTTAGATTCAGCAAGTATTTAAATAATATTATAGAGTTTGCAGTGAGTAGAAGATAGTGGTGACAGTTTGTTATAAACTGTCACTAGCTGAATTGGCAACACTATACTAGTGGGATAGAAATAATAAATGTGATGTCATCGTCATATAAATTTAAAGGAAAGCTAACTCCGCTGCCTGAGAAAAAAAGGAGAATCGTTTATCCAAAAATTGCCATAGACACTATTGTGGATCAATTAACTAAAACGTAATTCTGATTGGCGTGACGATATTGTTCAAAAATATTAAAGAAAGGATGAAACATAAATGCTAAACGCCTTAATAAAGGTACATAAAGAAAACGACATACACACGTAATTAAACAGTTCCGTATCAACATAACCAGATGCAGAACACTAAAGTTAATTAAAACTCAACTCATATGATGCTAAATCGAATCGCAGACCTTGCCACTGTTCACAATGCCCCATTCACATCATTACCGCACCGTATTAATGTCATAAAGATATAAGAGCGAAAATCCTTCAGCTAGATATTACTGTCATCACATCAATATTGCATGTAGTAAAAAGTATAAGACCCAAGTAAATTACAAAAACGACGAATGTCCTGTACCTTGAATGTGTGTAAGCAGATGAGATGTATCCCTTGAATCCTATGTCCACAGTGTCACAAATACACTGAAAGTCTAAAAGGTTGTAGTGCTACGGTGCGGGCGTAGCGGTGTCGTATACTCGTAGCCCGATCGCGACTGATTCGTAGCGCGACGGAGGCGTAGAGTGCGCGCGCAGCCTCGCCCTCACATATGAAATGAGACCGATATCAATCCGCTTACAAACAATTTCAAAACGATTTGGGAAAATTCGATTCTCGAAATTCAAACGTCAGCTATTATGGCTCAGCTGCTTCGCAACGTGCAATGTATGATTCTATAACTCATACAATTATTCTCTTGTTCAACTAACTTAAATTCTGGAAAAAAGATAAATTCTTATAATGTTACGATAAAGTCCAAATCCGTACGAAACTTGTCAATAGCAACACTAAAATTAGATGGTTTTATTAAAATTGCGGGTAGTTTAATAAAATAGGTCGCCACTTTTTTTTTTACTTATAAGTTTGCGGTTGACAACTGTCTCACCTGATATTAAGTGATGAAGTTGTCTAGTATTTAGCCACTCATTTTAGCTGAATTTCACGAATTTTAGCTTGAGTTGAATTCTTAGGTAGTTCGAGATGATGATGATGATGACCCTCTAGGACAATATGGTAATATACAATTTAATTTCAAAACACGTTTCACGTGTCACTTTTACACTAAATGTAAATATTGTGTAAAGTAGGTTGCAGAACACGTGCTTATATTTTTTCATTTTATATTCATTTATCTGAAACATAAATATATTATATTATGTTCTAAATTCAATAATACTGTCGTATAATAGCATGTAGGGTACATAATATAATGTATAGATGTTTCAGATTTAAATAAATGAATATAAAATGAAAAAAATATAAGCACGTGGTCTGCAACCTACTTTTAGCTATCGTACAATTAAATTAAGCTCCGTCTATAAGATGTGGAAAATCCTCACACTGTATGTTACGTTTTCGCGCTTAAACCACTAAACCAGTTTTGATGCATTTTTTTTTTTTTTTTTTTTCCCAGCTATGTGCGTCCATTGTTGGACGCACATAGCTTCCCCCATACAGGGGGGAGGATGATTGATGTATTTTAGCATCTTAGAAATAGATGGAATTATGTAGAAGGACATAGGTCAATATTTATCCCGGCAAATGTATGGTTCCCGTGGGATAGCTCGAAAACCGTAGTCCATGAGGTTGAAACGGCGGGGCGCAATTTTTTGTGTAAAATGGGGAACTTAGCATAAAACACCGCAGTATGCCAGTAATGGGAATAATGATAATAAACCGTTAAAACTTGGCACAAACGCTGAATGAATTATTTATGTAAATAAGAAGAAAGAACTATCTTACTAGAAACTTTTACGAACTTCATAGTAAGTTTTAAGATTATAAAACGACCATAAGATACCATGTACGTAAGCAGTAGTAAACATATCAATTTTAATTGAACATAAGTACATTTTTATGCAGCAAAACAATGGCCCTTAGTGAGCATTTTTGCCTTTTTTAACTTGTTTAATAAGCTTTTTGTATTTATATGTATATTTTGCAAAATAATGTTTAGTGATTTGAATAATGATGTTAGAGAGTTTTTACACGTAACGTTATAATGGTAATTAACTCCTCACTAATTTGTAACTCAAATATTTTATCAAAGATGATAACGGGTTCGATACTCCTTTTTTCTGTATTAATATCAAGGTTCGCGTGTTTTTTAAATCTTCAATGAAAGTAAATTCTACCGTGTAAAAATGCTTATTTACAAAAATCAAACAGGTACTTTTCGATTTCCCTATGTAAATATGTGTATTTTGGCTTGCTGTCTGTTTGCCACCGAGTTCAGTAACGTCTTGATCCAATGTCAATAATGAATACACGATCCGGGATTAATTTATAACTCAATTGCTTCTAAACCTTATACTTGTACCAGTAGTTCCTATTTGAACGTCTTAAAACTGTCTTAGCTTTTCGTGTATTATCGATAAATTAGTAATAAAAAAACTACCACATATGGAACCGACTTCAACACTCAAAATTTTTTTAACAAAAGATGGAACCGACTTCACTATCATCCATCATGAACTATCATCACAATATTGTGCTCATGGTACCGACTTCGACAAGTTTTTTCATACTTTTGAGTGATGAAATCGGTTCCATTATTTGTTATAAAAAAAATTTCACTCTTTTCAGTGACCTTTGCTACTCACGGGAGCAATTATTGACATTGTGTATGTTCTCCGATGTCTTCAACCGCAACTATAGTGCGCAGCACTTTTCAGTTATTAGAGTGTAACTCAAAAACGCTTGTCCGATTTTGATGAAATTTAAATGGGACCACCACGGCAGTATGCTCTATGAAACTAAAATTAATCATCAAAATCGGTTCATAAACGATGAAATTATCCACCAACACACATTAAAAAAACTATATGTTTTTTTACGGTCGAGTTGAGAACCTACTCTTTTTTTTAAATCGGTTAATTAAAATTTTAAAGCAACTCCCGACGCAAGCGTCAATAGTGAGCCCACACTTTGATTTATTAATAGGCAATAAAAAAAGTAAAATAAAAAAAAAATAAAAAAAAAAAATAAAAAAAAAAAAAATAGCTCAGTGGTACATCTAATACACCCCTGTATGTATAGGGGTGTTTCAGATGTTAAGTGACACATACATATGCTTAAAAGTAAAGTAAATACGATTATGCGTCTACAATAATTACCGCAGCTAACAAAAAGAACGTATTAGATTTGACGGTCGCCGTGGCGCAGTGGTTATTGTCAGTGACATGACTTCTGTGTCTCCGGGACCCTGGGTTCGAATCTCGGCAGGGGCAAACATTTGTGCGATGAGCGTAGACGTTTGTCCCGGGTCTTGGGTGTTTGTGTGCTGTGATTGTGTGTGTCTACGCCTCTCGCGACACAGGTAATCCTAGTGCGGGAGTTTGAGTATGATTAAAAAAATGCAACAAGTCCCGATTGATTTATTAAAAAATTATACCTATCCATATAAACATATACACCTCTGGTTTAAGGCATAGTATTTATAATTGAGGTGCTACCAACCTAATCAGATTCTTCCTTAAAAGCTCTATCACATACCGCCTGCACTGTTATTTTAATATACAAGATTACTCTAAGATTTTTTTTAATGAAATCGATAAATGTATACATGGAAACCCTTTTACTCACAGAGTAAATAATTGTAGTTAATTAACGCAAATTTATAACTTACGGTACATTAAATAACGGACAGAGACGGTGTCAAAAGATCTACGAGTGCTTTGAGCTCAGTTCATACTTCAAAGCAATATCAACTGATAATTATCAAGGAAACAGGTACCTACACATCTAGTTGTTATCAAACAGATTAAACAGTGTTTGGGAAAGACATTGTAATTAGTTGCCATCAAAGAAACAGTGATAGGAGTTGTAACGGACCAGTAAAAAGCGTAGGCAGGTAGTTTAGCTCACACTAATAGGAACAGGAAGAGCGTTTATATTCAAGAGGAGGTAAAATAACCGAAATTTTACTGTACTACTTAGTTGCTAGTTAGTTATCTTTAAGTACCGGGAGCTCTCTATGACAATGATTTTTTTTATACAGTATAGATCTAGCGTTTGTCCACTATCTCACTTGATGGTCAGTGACGATGTGGTCGAAGATGTTATCACGCTAGACCTAGAATGCTCACTGGCTCTCAAGGACTGCTGCCTGAACACACTATGTGACAGTTCAGGTGACAGTAAATTGTGATTAATTAAATAAGCCGCAGTTTAAGAGGCATAGAGAGCAGAAATAGGGTAAGGGTAGGTTAAACACAGTTACTTGAAGTCAGAAAGACAGGCGACGCACGGTTACCATATGCATTTTTTTTTAATTAATAATTTGGTCGCGGCAATATCGGACCAAGATTGTATACGACTTTCACTTCACTTTTACTGGACCCCACCTCTAAATGCAGTGGTTAACGTGGGCAGTTGCCTTGGAGACCAGTTCGAGATGTGGAAAATACCCCTATTCGGAACTCGGCTTCGCATAAAAATATTATCTGTGTCGATCAACACGCAAGATAATCGCAGAATTAATTAAGCTTGTATAACACATTTTTTTTTAAAATTTGTATTTGTATGCTTGTATTTTTACAATAACGCAACATTACACATTTTTCTCACAGTGCTTTATTTTGCGTAGGGTTAGTAAACAAAGGAATAACTCACTATTAAATAACCTTAATTTCTCTGTGTCACAGTTGTGACACATAGAACCTGAGACGAGCAGGGACAACATGCAAGAACACCAAGAGTGTAATAGCCCTGAACTGAAAATTTATGACGAATAGACATAGTCGTAACTCGAAAAACCTGGGAAGTATGTTACTGAATCTACAACTTTCCTCCAATTAATATTAGAGTTCGAAATTGCCATTTACCCGTACCACATACCTTATCAATGACAGCGATCATGCCGACAAAACACGCTATCTGTTAATGTATATAATGATGATAAAAAGTGTAAACAATGGTTTGCATGACAGTGTATATTATTATACGTTTTGGTAATGTAGAAATTATGCGCCCGTGTGTCAGTTCGCATACCTCCCATCACAGGCAGTGATTAAATTTAGTTTTTTTACATTATGTGTAAGTCCTACGTTTACATGTTACGTTACGTAACTTTTATGAGAATGTATATTCTCAGGGGTCGTACATTTTAGATCAGAGAGATTAGAGATATTGTTAGAAAAGTATCTTGCTCTATTCGCTTTTATTTTAGTCGAAGTTTGGAATGAGACGTACATAATATGCTTCTAGAAGAATGTACATATCGTCGACGTAATTCGATTCTATTCGATTGAAATACATGAATAAGTCTTTATATTATATTTTTTTATATGAAAACATACTAGAAAATGCTGAGGCATTTCATATTCGACTTGACATTGATTACAAAAATATATATATCATAACTTCTCCCTTTTTAGTGCCTTATCAATTGCTAAGTCAGTGCGTCGATATCAAGCGGTTTCATACAAAAATCCAAGTGCGGCCAGCCACAAAAGGCACGTCATATCGCGGCCAGCCGCTAAGTGCGTTTTAGACCTAAAACTTTGATCAAACATAGATGATACGATCGTCCTGGGTCTCAATTTCAATATTCAACATGGCAACATGCTCGGTTCACAGAGGCCAAAAGAAGGTCAGCCAATATAAGAGGAAGGAGGCCAATATTAATTTTTTTATTTTTTTATTGGGAATAGGCAAGCGTTTGACCACTATCTCACCTGATGTTAACAGCTTCCGTAGTCTGCTGTGCGGTACGGTGCGATTGGCAGTATGTGGAAACCATTGGAACCATTGGCTGAGATGGTGACACCTTGCTGATTTGTTCATATTGATTAAACCCGTAGTCTGCTATTTAGTATTAAACTTTTCTCTACTTAACCTGCATAGACGGAACATAAAATTAACATATTCAAGAACTAAACATTTTGAGTTGCTTTATTGGAATCGATTTAGCCTCGTAACGGACGGAATGTAAAGGTGCAATAAAGAAATAAAACATGTTTATTGCAAAAAAGTATCTAGTAGACTTTGAGATCGGTGTTACAAGTGTATACATATATTGTATTATGATAATTAATGAATGCATAGATTCGTGACGTAATCTTATTTAAGCTACTAGTTATAGTGCCAATGCTATATTACATAATATCTTTCCAGGAAAATCAATTTTCCCAGTTCAACAGTTCCCAGCCGCCGAACGGGAGCGTTAATCAATTATTTACTAATATTCAATGCAACATAAGTTTGATGTTTCAGCATCACATTACCAAATATAGTTTATAATGGACTAGTTTATTATTCTATGACAATAAAAAAGAACCTTTCATCCATCAGAAAAATAAGGAAAAGCTTGGAAAGGCGTAATAAAGGAGAGGTCTCGCTTGAACAGCAATATAGGTTATATAAAGGCGCGTGTACACGAGCCGCCGCCGGCCGTCGCGTCGTCGGCACTATCCAACAGCGCATTGAGCATATTGAGTGAGCAATCTTTCATTCAGTGAGACCGGCATACTCCGATCGAAGGCAATGCGCGCGCACCCCTACAGTTTCATTATAGAACTATACCCGCAAGTGGGCCGACGAGAAGTCGCGTCTTCTACTTATGCCTTTAGGATTAGGCCGGATTAGGATATGCTAAGAAGTATAGCTATGAAGCTGTTACCGAATGTACTCGTGTTACATGAAGATAAAAGCTAGTCCTATGGTCACATGAAACTATACCTACGTAATATACGTAAATCCGTCGTTACGTACACATACGTAGATTTATCTCTAAGAAATAATCCGGCTCTCATAAGCAATGGCTCTTATTCTGTTTATCACTAGAACTAGCTAAAAGTCACAGTTATTCAAAATGAAATAGCTCTCATTCTATTAACACTAAAATTCAAATTCGTATATATTGGTCGCGTTGTACACAACGCTATCTCTGATATTAGACGAGTTGTATTCAATCGCTGGCCAATATAGAAATAGTTTTAGTCGGCACCATATAAGTGGCGACTTACATTACTTATAACTACCCGCAATTTATATAAAAACATCTAATTTTAGGGTTGTTATTGATAAGTGTCATACTGATTTGCATATTATCGTAACAAAGAAAATATAAGAATATATCTTACTTATCTTATTTTCCAGAATTTTAGTAAGTATGGTTAAGTTAAACAATAGAATTAGTGTCAACTGTTGTGACATGTATGTCTATTTTTAAAAGCAGTTGTTAATAATATTTATGTGAGAATCAGTTAGTATTGCAGAATGTATACGAAGTAGGTATTTATCCCAAAAAAATATCAAACTGAGGTCTTTGAAAACAAAACAATTATAAGAAAACTTTGGTATAAGAGTGTCGATTAGCACACGTCTGTATATGGACAAATTCATCTACGCTGGAAAAGAGGGCACGTTTTAATTTTAAGCCCAACCTGTAAGCCTATGTTGACACAAGGTCGATATTCGACAAGGAGAAATTCTATTCTAGTATCTTATATGGAACATTGAACGTAAACCATTACTACTGGTGAGTAGAAACGGCTCGAGCGATCCGATTGTGAGTCAATGTGTCAGGGCCGCAAATTATAGGCGAGCGATATGGGTCGGGATCTTTATATCCATTCAAAATAGGTCCATAAATCTAGCTACCGGACTTCAAATGAGATAAAAATTCGTGGAATCTTTTTATCTGAAATGAACCATGGGTACTATTACTGCGGTCGCCTAACTAAGACATAAGTAAAGTATAATTAAGAAGACATTTTACTTGTAACATTAAAACATTATACAAATATACCTAGTCACAAATATATATATATTTAAGTGATTGTTGCCTTTAAAGGCTTTTGAAGTAAATCGCTAGTTTTACTCATCGATTTCTGACTGGAAAATTCTACTTCATTCAAAGTGAGAAATAAGATTTTGAGATTCTAGAACGCACCTTACAAAGCTAATGTCAACTTGCCGAACAATCAGAGAACAGTTCACTTGAAAGAAGCCTGTGAAAACTGTGAAAAAATCCTTCCCGCCGCGCGCCTTGCATGTGTTAGGGTGGTGAAAATTGTTGTGTTTCTCTCATGGGTAAAGTTCTTTGGTGTTTCGTGTTTGGAAACCTTCGCTACGCTCTAAGTTCATGTTTTGAACTACTCGTTTCGCTCGTGGTTCAATCCTGGAGCCCTTCGCCAAAAATCAACTTTAGCCACATGTAAATAACAAATAACTATTCTTTTCATAGAAATTTCAAAGTAGCAACCATACGCGAGTTGTTTCTATACGTTTCACCCAGGTGTACACGTATATGTAATGAAGCGTATTATATAATATATAGAACGCTATATTATATACTATATATATATAAATATATATACGTTATATTTGTTATTAGGCACATCCCTATAAGAAAAGTAGCACAACACTAAGATATGAAGTCTGTGGTGAGATGGTGAATAATCAAACTTGATGTCTATGTCCTAAAAAATGTAAAAACGTGTTCTCCGATTTTAATTAAAATAAAAACCAGTCTACTCATAATAAAAGGTTTATTTCCCTCCTCTGCGTATTTCCTATACCCTTCAATATTATAACATATAGTTAACTAATGCTTCTATTTAAAAAAAAATGCATCTAAAGGAACTCAGATAAAATAGGAAGTGCAATCCGATCAATCAGAAGTTTAAGTAGAGTAGATACCAATCTTTCTAATTTTATCTGATTCTACTGAGAAAAAAATGCCATGGACAAAGGTGTTTGGGTAATGCATGTGCGTTTTAAAAACATTATACACAAAACATATTATTATGTGGACGAATACATTTCAGTGGATAACGCCCATGGATACATTTAGATAATATTTTTATTTAGAATCCATTTCTTTCCAGCATCGTAATATCTATTATTAAACTTCGCGACGTTTTTCTTATCTAAAGTGCCGGATCTAATCTCTTTGCGTTCCTAACTTCTCCTTCAAGACAGGACAATTAAATAGTCATTCTCTTTAGGGGTTTATAGGATGAATGAGGACACGACGCCAAAGCAGTTCGTCAGCTGGCAAACACGGCTCTATAAATGTGTTTCTAGGGCGTGGGCGGAGAATAAGAATCTAGCTAGACGAAGGCGGTATTACAACTTGACCTATACATACAATGAACATAACTGCTAAGGTAGCAAGTATGTACATCCTTTTGATGAAATGCCGCGCTATCTAAGAGCCATTATAGGAGAAGTGTAGAGCTGATACCGAGGCATTTAATTATGCAACTCGTGTATTCCGGCAGCTGTTTCTAAATATCAGTGGACATTCTAACCTACGACCACGAAAATCAACATTAATTAGGTGATAATGAAGAGATTCATACATGCAAAACAATTTAAGTATAGAAAAAAATTAAGCATAAAAATAATGTGTATTTTCCTTTAAAGTTTTGCTATTAACTTATAATGTCATTACACAATTTATCTTATCTAATACTTGAATCTTTGTTCTGACTGACTGATCTATGGACAACGCACAGCCCAAACGGCTGGTTCCTAGGGACATGAAATTTGAAGAGTGTATTTGTTTTAGTACGTAGACGTGTACTAAGATTTTTGGAAATTCCATCCCTAAGGGCGTAAAACGGGGTAAAATGTTTGTATAAAACTTCTTTGCTTTTGAACTTGGTATATGTGTAGTCAATTTAAAACGTAAAAAGGGTTTAAAAATGGCAAGAGGTCCAATAAGAGTGTGAAATGGGGGTTGAAGGTTATACGGAAAGTTCTTTAATTGTGAAGTTAAAGTCTTGAAAGTTATTATGTAAATTAGTAGTTGATTAAATAGTTAAAATAAAATTATGAAAACTTTCGGCAGGGGTGCATTAAGAGGGATGTCATTGGTTGGGGTTGAAAACGTATACAGAAAGTTTCGTGTTTATGAAATACTTCAGAATTGAGTATTTAAGTAGGTCACTTAATGGTAAAATTGTGTTTTATACGCCGGGGGTGCGTTGGGGGTAGAGAATTAATATTAAATGTTCGTTATTTATAAAACTGTAGTGAAAATTAAAACTTGGAACTGTTTTGTGTAATTTTTAGTTTAATGGTACTACCGTTAAGATTTTAGAGCTATAAATAAGATGGGGAACAGAATGATTCTAATTTTTAAAATTTTCAATCAAAGTAAGTACGAGTCAGGTCCCGCGACAAGCTTTGTCATAAAAACTGTGTAATGACTAATAACGTTATAAGTTGATAGTAAAAGTTTTAAAGGAAAATATTATTTTATTCTTTATTTGAATAAACATTAAATTAAAAAAAAAAGATTTTGTACCTTTAATTTATTTACAAAGTAAACGAAAACGCATAAAATTTTACATGGTAGAAGTCCCGATTAAGAACGACTCCTTCAATCATCTGTTTATTCAATTATTATTTTTTATCAAATTCAGTATGTTGGAAAAACATCGCGAGTGGGTTGTTATAAAGTTCCTGACGCAGACTATATATAATTAAAAACTGAAAAATAATTTTATTTTTTAATATTTTGTATTTAATATTGCACCCATGATTGATATTAAATTTATTCGTAAAACTACGAATAAATTTATCAATCGAAAGTATGAAGTCTATATAATATGCAAACATCGTGTTGTCTACTTTTTCCCTGAGGTAGCCCTTGGGATGGCAGGTATCAACAGGTATAACAGTACACAGTAACAGTACTAGCTATTTACCTATTTGCTTATAAAATAAATCTTACATCAAAATAAGCTCTACTTTATTGCGAATACGATGATGGTTGTCAAGGTTGTCTGCAAAAAGTTTGGCCTTAAAGACGGTTGTCAAATTATAAGAAGTGTAATATTAATGTGAATGGAAACTTGCGACAAAGAGATCCGAGCTTATCCGATATTAGAGAGATATTATGAGACCGATGAGGACGCAGCATTGCAGCTAAAATTCGACAACCATCATTCAGACCACAGTTTTTGTAAACAATTAACCTTATATCATCGTGAATGTATAAAACACGGGAGTTTTTCTAGGTTTGCGTGCTAAATCCTAGATAACGTCATCACTTAACATCAGGTGAGACAGTTGTCAAATGCAAACTTATAATATGTAAAAAAAAAAAAAAAAAAGTTACTCACGTAATAAGTCAGAGGGTTCCGACTATAGTTTCTTTTTATATCATTTATATCATCGTGTTCGCAATAAAATAGCGCTTATTTTGATGTAAGATGTATTTATATAGACAATAGACAATATTTTTTATTACTAGAAAAATTATACTTAGTTATAACATATAATAATATATAACAAACAATTTAACAAACAACAAGGTGATAATAGCGATTATCTGCATAACTGTTCATACCTGCCCACCCAGTGGTAACGCCGGGAAAAAATAGACATCCCAACGTTTGCATATTTCATAAGCTTCATGTTTTCGATTGATATTAAATTTATGCGTTTCAATCACGTGAAGGTCGTTCTTAATCGGGTCTTAGACTAACAGTTTCGCACGTCATGTCACGTCGCGTCGTGCCCTCGTCGTCGCCTCTCGCTGTTTTTGTACTAAATTTGTTTCGCTCGCGGCCCCCGGCATGTGATAATAATTATCAAGGACTCTAAAAAAATCGTGTCATAAAAAATACAGCAAATTGGCATAGTTGGAGAATAAATCGTACAAGGGAGCGAAGAAGATGTGTGACTACGTGATTTTAAGATTAAACTTGATATATCTACTAAGGAGAGCTCTGTGAAGTATAATTTGAGTGAAACTGAATGACAGGGTAAATAATAGTGTAATAAGGGAATGTTGTAAACGAAGATGAGGTGACTAAAACAGTAGAGAGAATTCACGAAAGGAAATTGACTAAGCAGGTACACATAGGTGAAGTGAATGATAGTGTTGGAAGAGAAAGCCCTAGGGCCCTAGGCGAACGTTCCGAAGTCTGATGAGCGTGGTTGAAGCGAAAGAAGTATATCGGGATCGTAGCAATTGGAAGACTGTTGTCTCTGCCTACCCCCACGGGAAAGAGGCGTGAATATATGTATGTATGTGTATGTATTTAGGAGAGATTGCCACATATTATATTGATCTGTTTATCGGTCCCTATAGGATCACAATTCTTGTGAAAGAAATGGGTCAAATATTCGCTTTTCTATCGCATCGAAGATAATACAGCGTTATTATATACATGTATGTATAAAATCTCCTTTTGGATTACGTGTATGTATAAAAAAAGAAAATAAAAGTACCTACTAGTAATATTTAAAAGCTAGCTCATTGAGAAGTCGGTTCACTCTTTTTATAGAGAATTCACTCACGTACATGACAATGAAATTTAAAGTTCTTAGTTTTTTTAGTACACATACACATTATACAAAATATTATAAATATTAACTATATACTGTAATCATAACTTTTAACACATTTTTGTATTATTTAAATTGTATTAACAAGGTAATATTATCTAATTAACATGTTGATATGTAATGGAATATCACTTAAGACTAAACACGTGAGCGTCGTCACATCAAATAGCTTATTATTTACAATCACATGAAGTATGGCATAAGGCAACCTGGTAGTCTGAAGACGCTGCTTAAGACTTCAATACATTAAATTCATTTATTATATCTATAAAGAAGAGTTCCTCTCTTCTGATGATAACATACATTCCCAGGGAGGACTTTTCCTCTGAAGAAAAATAAGTTATCCTAAACTTGTTTTTAGTCTCATTATTTTGTGGTTATGATCACTTTCTACAAGATGTGAAAAACAATTTAATCAACTGCGCAAATTGAAAATCAATCTCGTTCCTGCAATTTAGAATCAAGGTAATACCTATCATAAACGTAAATAAAATTATTCATATTTAAGATCTTAACAGGTGCCGACGCCATTGCAGAGGCTCGCGGGAAGGACGCTCTTCTGTATGAAGAGCGTCAGAGGGCGGGACAAATTCTGATGGGAGTTTTTCAAAGATAGAAGAAAAAAACGATTTCAAATAATATAAATATGTACAGATAATCTACGGGCTTAAAAAAATACCAAACACGTTTTTAGACATTGAATTTTCTTTCTTCTGGTGTAAGGTAAACTTCAAGCGCATTTGTCGTTGAATTTATGATAAATGAACAATAGGTAGATGAAAAATATTTTATAACTAATAAATTAGCAAATTAATTTAAATTTCGTTCAATCAGAATTAACCTTCATGAACCGTTCCCATGAGTGGTATTTTTTAAAAGTTTATAAGACATTTAGGAGTTCAACAACATACTCCGGAAAGACTCAACATTGTCTATTCAGAAAATAGTAAAGCCTTAAAAAACCGCATTCCGAAAGTAAATAGAGCGACAGCCGACAAGTGGCAAGAACCTCTGAAATAAGATTAATATTAGTAATTAATATTAGGTCATAACTTCGGCGAGCTTCAAGCGCACAGGAACATTACTTCGTAGGACATACCTACTTTATACATTATTTTTCCAAAACTACATCAATTAAATCATGAAAACAAACTTTTCCTTTATATTAGTGAACTTGCGAAACTACCCTGTTACCTTTACAGAAGACCCTTAAAAATATGTACATATAATATTAATTACAGCCGAGTTTGGGCCCTTAGTTGATCACTGTTTAGTTGATACCTTAAACATAAAGAAAATATTCAGATTTTATTTTTTATTTTATTAGTGATGCCAATATCATCGCGCCTATCATATTTCTTTTTAGGCATGGGTGTTACGTCATTATAAAAGGCGACAGAGACCGCGGCGCCATGGGGTCTGGCGTCAAAGAGGGCAGCCTAGATACCATGGCCAAGTGGGTTAACGAATTATGCGGAAAAACCATGATCGTATTCGGAGAACTAAAGTTTCAAAGAATTTTGAGAAGAAAATGTTCTTGGGGATGTTTGTTCAACGTAAAATGGAACTTAATTAGTGCACCTTAAAAGTACATGGTGAAGAATGAAGTTCAGAGAGTATAATTAGACTACCCCAAATAAGTGATATAATTTTAAGGTTCGATTATTTTTATTGCATATGCATAAATTTTAATCAACATATTAAAGAATGACAATGGCAGTATTATTTTCGCTGCTTCAGTAACCCTCTAATGTTGTCTCTTGAATAATTGATTTGTTTTCACTAAAAATTATCGAAGCAACAGAGCCCCAAATCAAGTTTGTTTACTAAAAATATGAATTGGTCTCATTTTGGTTTCAGGTACACCGAACGTATTTCATGAAAATCTTAAAATTGGTCTCAATTAATGGGATACAAACAAAGGAGACATAGATGACATCATACTCGTATATATACATATATATATTCTTTGTAACGCTTAAGTAATGGTACGAAGAAAAATTAAGTACATACCGCGAAAAAGTTTACTTTCGCACCGCATACATTATTTATTTATCATCCACAACTTGATGACCGAATCATTATAGAATAACGAAACTTACCAGGAACCATCTTCAAAATTTAATGAGGATTTTCTCATTAAGAATATAAAATAAGATAAATATTTACAGGCTGGACTGTATCCGGCCGCTTCTGAACGCGTCATCAAGCTATACACGTCATGAAGGTATATATAAAATAACAAAGCAATGCGAAACGTAAAGAGTGTAATTACTTAATAATGAAATTGATAGTACTGACTACTGGTATTACAATACCTAAAAATCCATGTGCTATAAAATTACAACTCATATCAGCATAATATTCTGCGATGGCACACGTTGCAGAATATTGTGCTAATATAATACATTGATAATTAGGTAGTAATCATTAACTATGAATACTAATCTACACTATTATAAAGAGGTGATTATGAGTATGGTTATGAATATTATTTATATTTTTTTAAGTATTACTTCTTGAAATACAAATATAATCAATTACACTACTTAAGTATTTACTAAACATCTAAATAAATAAGGTCTAACTGTGCTATTTCTTATTGTTTTTCTTTTAAAATGCACCAAAATTTGTAAAATAAATTTAAAATTGTGAATAATTTTGAATGCAAATTGTTATTGATACAGAAATTGTAAAATTAATAAGCAAGAAATAAAAGGCTTTTATATTTATTTTATTTTTATTATAAACAGGAAAGATTTAGAGTTTTTATATTCTTATATATTTGTGATGAATAACTCAAAAAATCCTGGGACGATTTTAAATATTCTTGCAATAATTAGAATGCTACAATACCCTTGACCAGAACACATAATATTTATTACTAAATTATAATGGATCTCTACAAAAACTTCGATAACAGAACAGAAGGTGAAATAAAGACCGGAAAATTCCTTACATCGCATACGATGCGAAAACTATCGATGATAGAACCAAAAAATGTTTTAAGAACATGTCAATATCTACAATATACTTGTATTTAGGACACTATAAACACTTCTTTGCACATGACAGATAATTCCGACCGAAATCAGAGGAAGTTACTCTTACCTTACTATCAATCCTTATTCCGGAACTAGTATCATCCTAATCAGGTATGTATCAGTATCCATAGATTGCTCTTTAAGTTATATAAATCGGACATTTAATTTAAAAGATATCATCAATATAAAAATGATCTGAAATAGAAAAATATACACCGCCGCGCCCCGTGGACTCTAGCGGTCGACTTCCTTTGTTTTATTTAGATTATTTTGTTTAAAAGCTGACTTGATCGAGTGTTCTAATTATAGAATGTCCGCCAATTATTTTGTTTAAAAGCTGACTTGATCGAGTGTTCTAATTATAGAAAGTCCGCCAAGTGTGTGTAAGTTAAGAATATTCTAAATATTTATATATATGTATCTCTATTTTCTCGTGCCTCGCACGAGAAAATAGAGATACAGGGCGGACCCCTGGCATACAATATAATAAACAATTAATAAAAATCAGATGATTTTCCATTCCTTTCTATTGCTGTAGTAAATCGATTACATTATTTCGGGGAAACGTTTTATGCAGGTATGTGACTGGCAACATTTGAAAAAACTTTATCGCCTAATTATTTCAATTAAATGTTATATAACCTTAGCCGCGTTGCGGCAATAAATGACCCAAAAGTAGAACGTGTTTTGGTGGAGAAAGGTTTATCGGATGGGACGGAAATGTTTTCAAGACCGGGCGGGGAACGCGGTCACCGTAGTACCTAAGCAAATATATATAATTTGAAGGGATATCTACACTAGATAATATTACAAAAAGGTATTTTGTAAATTTTAAAATTAAAGGATAAGTAGTCCTTCACAAGAGTCCGTGTCACTACATATCTATCTATACCTATTGACATTAACAATCTATGACGCCCAGCGAAGTGGATACGGTTCAACTAGTACATATAGTAAATTTAAATTATGTATAAATCGATAACTATTGACCAGTTCAAAAGTTTGCCATTACAAATATTGTGAAGTATGTTTTACACCAAAAGAAAGGAAATGAAAATTCTAGAACTGTAAATTATTTTTTTCGAGCCGAGGTCATATGTAAAGTACATATTTGTAGGATTTCTCCCGCCCTCTTTGCCTATAAACACTCGCGAGTCTGTAATATTGCCATCGGCAAGCCCTTAAATAAACAGATGGTCTGGTTTTAATTACATTGAAACTGTAATGCGTTTGTCATTGACCGATGATAACAATAACGTGTGTACAGAACAAAACAAAATATATTGACCAACATTTTACCGTACAAACTTTTGTATATGTATCGCACATAACTTATACAAATTCCAGTGAGTTGTATTGATCGAGAGGGAACTGCATACAAATTAATTACTGACCTAATTGTTTTGTAGAGATTTAAGTAACGATCAACAATCTGACCCTATCCGCCAACCATTAAACCAAGCCTTAATTCCTTTCAATATTTAAAACCCTAAGATTCTAAATAAAAACCACAAGCATAGTTGATATTGATTTGAATTCAGAATTAATAAAATATCCTTTTTACAGCCCTATTATGAGTAGGGTATTTTAACATTTCCCGTCAAATTGAATTCTAATTTAGTGTTTCCCCATATGTCATTTCTAAACGACCAATGTTAGACTCATAACCATTAGAGCTTTTTGAGTAATGAAGAGAAGCGTTCGCAATTCAAAAAGAAAAATCTCCATCGTAAAATACAGCTGAGGAAACCGCCCCATGGGTGACATACTCTTGGAGAGTTTTTAACCAAGTTTTTTAGTTTTTTAATCTAATGGATAACATAAGACGTACTCGTATAAAACTTACCCTACGGAGTAAAAAGGTAAACAAGCCAAGTTACAAGACGAGCCCTACATTTGCACGTTCCACGTTCTGATAGAATAGTATATACAGGCAAAAACCCGATACCTGAAAATATCTTATGAAATATATAAAATTGAACCCAAAAGATTCATTACAAAGTAGATATAAAAAGTTTACTTTCTTGATTGCGTCTGGTTTGAGTTTGGAGGTATTCGAAGATCCCATTTACCTGCAATGCGGTGTTTGAATATTCAAAAGAGAGTTTATTACGTAATAGCCTGTTTTTAATAAAGATTAGTTTAAGCCCGCTACATTAAGCCTAGTCCACGCAAAAACTAACTTACATTCACACGAACGTTTTTTGTATATATTGTATATAGAATTTATTTTGGTTAATGGTTGGTACTATTTAGCTTTTAAAATAAACTTTTGCCTTCTCGTTTTAATTTTATTTTTGCTTCACTATCAGTGTTTCGTGCAATATTTATATTTGTGTACATATGTATCTTTAACAGTTGTTTATCACAAGATGTATCTTCAATAAATGTAACTATTATATAAATAATACGGCAGTGTATATACACTGCCGTCTATTGTATCTACCGATGCTATCCAGATGGACTTGTCCAGAGGTAATCTGGTAGAGATCGCTACAAGCTATAGGACCGCCCATTGTACCACCATAATGTTAATAATTCAGATTTATTTACAGTTGCCTTTTTTGCACTGGTTTACAATAAAGTGTTATTGTATTGTATCGTGTTTCCCGATAGATGCAATCCTGACCATAGATTCTAAAGCTTGCGTGTTTTTATTCTAGTGTTCTAAGCTTGTTTTGTTAAATCTAATACCAACTATTATATTAACATCTGGATAGTTGTCAAGCGCAAGATTTTATATGATAACTCCCAAACATATCACAATGTCATTGTCCTTCATTCTGCACGGAAATTGATAAGCAATTATTGATAGCTCATGTTATAAATGTTTCGTTTTACAGTTTTTTATAGGTACTTGGGCTGGATATTACAAAAGGCGCCTGCATGTGAAAGCGGTAAGGGTAATATTTTGTATAGGTATATGCTATTTATATAAAGGAGGCTACAATATTACGCTCATAGTGAAATACATATACTACGAGTTCTATATATACTCCAAGAAATCTGCTTACATGCAAAATCAACCAGGTAATGTCAAGCGTATGTTACCGATATACTGATTTTATAAGTATTTAACGTGATTTATTTAACGAAGACCTCTCCTCTCTCACCTCTATTCCATCCTTTAGCCACTCATGACTGCAGAGACCTAAATAATTTTAATCTCCGTCTTATCTTAATCTATAGTAAGTCGTTTCAGTAGATAATACAAGATGACACATTCCCACACATAGATCAGAAAGTTATTATGTATCTTAATCAGGATTTAGATACATAGTCATAGTTATTTATTGACATATGGAATACATGAAGTATACATTTAAAAATTAACAAAATTACATCACAACAAAAATGGTAATTACATAATACTAGTTACTTTCTACTCATAATATTAGTCAGATTCTCCATCACAAAATAATATGGATTAAAGTATGATATTGCCGTAATGCCACAAAGTAATCCTTCACATCATCAATACCAGACTTCAAACTTTTCTGAATGCTGAAAACTGTGAAGCAAGCCGGATTTGTCAGAGGTTGAGGGACAAGGGAGCAGATTTTAATTCTTCAGCAGATATTCGAGAAGTCTAGAGACTCTTAACATTCCACTCTATATCTGCTTTGTCGTCTTTCACAAGGCCGTCGACACCATGAAATGGCACAAGTGATGGGACGTAAAAATGCAAATGGGAGTGCCTAGTCACCTAGTAGGGCTTATATGTTGACTCTATGAGGACAGAACTGCAACAGTTCGAATTGACTGTGTCGATTCGGAAAATTTTCAGACTGCTGCAAGTATTCGGCAGGGCTGCATACTTTCTACATTCCTGTTTACCATATATACGGAATGCATTATGATAATCGTCTTGGAACAATGGGACAAGAGCATTTCAGTGGGAGGTCGGAAGACATCCAATTTGGGATGCGCCGACGACATTACCTTTCTCACTCAAACAGGAAAAAATGGAACACCTGTTGACGCTTTTGAAGAAAATGTTTCAGTCATGCGATCAACAGACATAAAACCAAGATGATGATTGTGGTTATTGTATATGGATAAAAAAATAATTACCAAAAAATGGAACCGACTTCAACACTCAAAGTGTGAAATAACTTGTCTTGTACAGTCTGGTAACATTTTTTTTTCAACCTTGACCTTTGCTACGCATGGACCTATTGTCATTGTGTATGTTCACCGATTTCTTCAAAATCAACCAGGTAATGTCAAGCGTATGTTACCGATAATGAATGTACATGTCAGACTAAATTGTAGGTATTACTAATACATATCTACCGACCAATCAAAGACATTAATGATAAATGGATTTATTACCGGTACGACATATATGTATATATAATATATTTAGTTTGCAAAGGTGTACGACCTTTTATTTCTATAAAAAAAAGTGCCTCTTTGTACAATCACAATTGATAAATACGATAATACCAAACAAAGTAAAATGTTCTGAGGCGAGAAGTGGACAAGACGCTAATTGTAAAAGAATCTATTTATAGAGAGAGCTCAGGACCCCCGCAGCTCTGACGTCATTGTCACAGATTTCGAATGCACTTCGCTGCAGTGCTCCCGAAATAACCTAGGACGAGGACACAACCAGACTTAACCTAATATTGGATATTTGAGACGACTATTGATCTCTCTCCACTAATGTAGTTTTAAACCCTTTGCAAACAAAAGAGCTTCTGCGTAAACCGTAGGCGAGATGGCATCAGCCAAGTAGCACCAACTGTCATATACTTACTTATATCGGCTACGTTTGAGCGTGAAGAGGTAACAAACATACACACTTACACGCCAACTTTCGCATATATAATATGAGTAAGATACTATTAGCGCGCCGAAGTCTCACCCGTGTGGATCACAGTTTTCCCGTTACCTCAATTATCCCCCGAGAAATGTACTTTTTCCGGGATAAAAGTAACCTATGCGTCTTTCCATGGTTTAACCTCTCCTTCCAAATTTCACCAACATCGGTGCAGCCGGTTGAGCGTGAAGGAGTAACAGAGGTTTTTGAATGCTGAATGCTTATCTCACAGGAACAGCAATTAATTTCGGGATGAAAAGTAGTCTATGTGATAATCTAACGTCTAAACTACCTCCTTACAAAATTTCTTCGAAATCGCTGCAGCCGTTTGAGCGTGAAGGAGTAACAAACCTGCACACATATACACATACATACAAACTTTCGCCTTTATAATATTAGGGGGATTAGTAATATAATTTGCCTCGTGCCTTCTTGTGGTATCTGAGGATTAATGAGTATTAATTGAAAAGATATCACGTATCCCTCAAAAAGACTCATAATCGTTAAGATAATGGTCTGCAGTCAGTAGATTATTAAGATGAAGTTATACTGTGCTATAATTTGTCTAGGTGCTATGGTAAAATGATAAAATACAACACTAAGGAACCCTAAATGTAATAAAAAGCCAAGGCAATGTAACATTTGACGCAAAGAGATAATCTGAAGCAGCATTAGGCAGTCCACGTCGCACGCAAAACTCATAAGAAATAAAATAGATACGTGTGCGGCAAATCGTATATTTGTAGAAGCTCACGCCCCTACATAATGCACGTAATGTCTTTGTAACTTGAGGATGGATAAACCTACAGAAACAAACGGAAAGCGATTAATCACTATAACGTTAGTCTATATTCTATAATCAGCAGAGGACATATTGCAAATGATAGTGTAGTAAACGACCGACGACCACGACCACTCTGCCAAGAGTGTAACGACAAAGAAGAAGAGTGTAGTAAAGTACATTTTTTGATTTGGACTTCCGCAAAGTAACGGCTGAATCTGAAAACTGTCCGACTTCGTCCTCTGAGAGTTCCATCCTATCGGTGATTGGACATAATAAGGGCAATTTTAACTTTGGAGGTTGCAGCTCTACAAAGTAAACTGGTGCTGCAGCCAAAGCACTTGTAGGTGAAGGTAGGTGTTAACCAAGAACGCTGCTTCCTGCTAGCACTACTTTTCCTTGGATGATGAGGCGAAGTAACGCGTATTTTTTATTCCTCCTGACGTGTTCGAAATACGAATCGTATTTCAGAAAGCTTAAAAGCAACATTGGGTGCTGATATGGATGCTGCTTAAGTACAAGAAAAAAAGAGATATAATGAAAAATAATATATTCGATTCAAGCTTTATTGTGATATTATCATCAAAGCGTGTTTGCTATGCCTTGAGCAAAATTTGAATAACGATCTCCATGCTGCCAAACACTAAATGATTGCTTTTAATGGGACTTCAGAGCTTATATGCATATAAAATCGTACAATAATATAACTCATAAATCCATACTTATATTATTATGTGTCCCTATCCATGAAATTGATCCGGCTTCATTACATAATTATTTTATAAGATAATGGTAGATTATATTCTCAAAATTGTCATATCGTCTAGATCTAGAACCTGATACATTAACGTAGTATAGATTAGAGTATAAACTCTGCCATAACATATACTGCTTATTGTGATTGCTAGTTGACAATAAATATATTATTAACATTTACATGTACATTTGGATAACAGTTTTTCACGAAATCTTACAATGCAGCAATGGAAAGGTAAAAATGTAGTACTTATTCTGTACTCTATGACTCCTGATAAACCTGCCACAACTATGGTAGGCTTCCCATTTACTCACACGGCATATTTAATTACTTCAGGTACTTTTGTAACAATGTGGTTTGAATAGGAAACCTCCATTCTCAACCACATCAACACAATGATCTGAAGTTTTTGGTTATTTTTTTTTAACACATTTTTTTTTAAAGGTTTCATAATGAAATTGCATATAAACAATCTTACTACATTATACTGATTTTATAAGTATTTAACGTGATTTATTTAACGAAGACCTCTCCTCTCTCACCTCTATTCCATCCTTTAGCCACTCATGACTGCAGAGACCTAAATAATTTTAATCTCCGTCTTATCTTAATCTATAGTAAGTCGTTTCAGTAGATAATACAAGATGACACATTCCCACACATAGATCAGAAAGTTATTATGTATCTTAATCAGGATTTAGATACATAGTCATAGTTATTTATTGACATATGGAATACATGAAGTATACATTTAAAAATTAACAAAATTACATCACAACAAAAATGGTAATTACATAATACTAGTTACTTTCTACTCATAATATTAGTCAGATTCTCCATCACAAAATAATATGGATTAAAGTATGATATTGCCGTAATGCCACAAAGTAATCCTTCACATCATCAATACCAGACTTCAAACTTTTCTGAATGCTGAAAACTGTGAAGCAAGCCGGATTTGTCAGAGGTTGAGGGACAAGGGAGCAGATTTTAATTCTTCAGCAGATATTCGAGAAGTCTAGAGACTCTTAACATTCCACTCTATATCTGCTTTGTCGTCTTTCACAAGGCCGTCGACACCATGAAATGGCACAAGTGATGGGACGTAAAAATGCAAATGGGAGTGCCTAGTCACCTAGTAGGGCTTATATGTTGACTCTATGAGGACAGAACTGCAACAGTTCGAATTGACTGTGTCGATTCGGAAAATTTTCAGACTGCTGCAAGTATTCGGCAGGGCTGCATACTTTCTACATTCCTGTTTACCATATATACGGAATGCATTATGATAATCGTCTTGGAACAATGGGACAAGAGCATTTCAGTGGGAGGTCGGAAGACATCCAATTTGGGATGCGCCGACGACATTACCTTTCTCACTCAAACAGGAAAAAATGGAACACCTGTTGACGCTTTTGAAGAAAATGTTTCAGTCATGCGATCAACAGACATAAAACCAAGATGATGATTGTGGTTATTGTATATGGATAAAAAAATAATTACCAAAAAATGGAACCGACTTCAACACTCAAAGTGTGAAATAACTTGTCTTGTACAGTCTGGTAACATTTTTTTTTCAACCTTGACCTTTGCTACGCATGGACCTATTGTCATTGTGTATGTTCACCGATTTCTTCACCCGCAATTAGGAAATCATCCAGATAGACGTAACACTTTTCAGTTATTGGAGGGTAACTCAAAAACCGCTTGATCGATTTGGGTAAATGGGACCACGGGGGAAGAAGCAGCTTTCAATTAAAAAAGATTCATCAAAATTGGTCCACCCCTTCGAAATTTTTGAGGTAACAAACATTAAAAAAATACAGAATTGAAAAAGTCCTCCTTTTTTTGAAGTTGGTTAAAAAACTAACAAAGTAATTGTGAAAATATATTTATTTAATTTGCTTATAGATTTTTCAAAGTTCATTGAGATACATTAATATTCTTAACAATATCCTAACATGCATTTTTGAAAAGCTTTTGATTTTGGTGTTAGAGATAAATCTAATCTATTAATTTTTTTATCTATTAGATAATTATTAAAAGTAACATTACCACCAAGCACTTCATGAAAATTGTAAATACATATATTTTTTCAATATACATCTTTCTCTGATATCTATAACATTATATTTGTTGCCTTTAATGCTGCACTAAATGCTTACTAACATGCATGCGGAAATGTTAGATACACATTCCTACCCGGAGGAACAAGTTATGATCTCTCATAACTTGTCTTATGTCAGGGTTGCACTGAAAACTGGGGCATTTGGTATGCTTACATTCATCTGTGAACTTTCTTTCCTTTCCATGGACCTCTGGACCAAAATTAAGTGATTCTAATTTTATCACATGGCTGGCAACCAAGTGAGATAGTGGTCAGAACTGAATCTATAAATATATTAATATTGCCCATGTAAGTACTTTTTAGATAAATGATATTTATGAAATCTATTGATGCAACAACAGACAAATTAACAAGAAGGATATTAGAATTGACAAAACCAAGCACAGTACAATGACATGGTACAATTTTTAAAGTTAGAACTAGGTACTCTTTACTAAGACTTTTTGAGGGTTTAAGGAGAAATCTGATAAAATCTATTTTCAATTTGCAGAAAACTGCAACTATGATTAGAGGCAAAAATAATATTAGAGAAGTTATGTATGTTCCTCGAGTATATTAAAATCATAATAAAAATACAATGGAGTTACCTCATCTAAGATCATATTATAGATACCAAAATCTATATAATCATGATGAATTATTATCACTAAAGTTGTTGTTTATTTACATAAGTCCCAATCGTTATCGCGAAACTGTCCCCACGAAGTGGTACCCAGATGTGATGTAGGTAATAAACCTATATCAAACTAATTCAAAGAAGTTTCAGTTATCCTACTATTCTAAAAAACTATTTATACATAGTAGAAATCTGAATGCGGGGAAATAAGCTGTGATCAGAATAAGATTTGTAGGAATAAAAAATTACATACCTCTGGAGGGGCCTTAGGAGAGTTGTCTTAGTTTAGAAATCTTCACAATAAGCCCACAGTTATATTTTCAAGGTCTTCTTCAATTATAATTATTAGCAACAAAAAGTCAACAGTTTTCACACTGACCAATTATCTAATAAACTGGTGGACCGTGGAAAATAAATCCCCGAAATCCCCGTCCTGGTGGTATAATTTTATGATTTTCGCTTTTCTGATCAGTGTTTCTGATTTATCTATGACCAAAACACATCAACTGTCAACATTACTATGTATTCTATCTGATCTATGGTTAACATTTTCGTTACATAGACAGAGAAAGTTAGATATATGGCAATGTATTTATTGCCAGAGGACAATTCCGAATTGCCGTGCTACTGACCGGAAATGCCGATTAATAATATGTAACATGCATGAACATATATTTATACCATGGAAACCAGTCTTTTGAATGCCATTTGTATAACTTTTTTTTTAAATAGTCCAACTTGTTTAACTTTCGCCCCATGTATTCTGTAGCTGTGTCTGAAAAAAACTTATTAAATGCGCCTGAATTATGGCGTTTTTGTTACAAGACAATATAACCCCGCCAAGATACAAATCTGCGCATTCAATGCAAAAGCATTAAGTATGTCAGAACCAACCAAATGGGCAAACTGTTGAAACTTACATTGTAAACTTGATCATTTCATGTACACAGTTATATGCAATAAATATATTCTGTATTCTGTATAATTCTGTATTCAAGCTCGTATCGTTGAAAACTGATAACAAGAGATAGCGGCATTTTATAAAAAATCATAGGCTTTTCGGCGCAAATCCAGCCTGACACAATAGTAATAAGAGCTGCTCTCACTTTTAGAATAGATCATTAAAATATCAGCTTGGACATCTCGATGCATTGCGGTGTCGAGCTATTAGAATTATCAGCAACCCCGAACTCACCGGAGACCTAGAGGCTAGCCTTTTTTTAGTATGCAGACATATAGATCTCTGTGTTTTCTTATCTCGTCCGATATATGACGAGTTGTAATACATTATCTATACTTAATAGAATGAGGTAAAGTTTGTAATTTTGTGAGGTTGCGGAGGATTATCCAATAGTAATCCCTATAAAATAAATGAATAACCCTGGAGATCCAAATTATAACTCGCTAGTTTTGCTTCAAAAATATTATTGCAAATGGGCTACATAATTATTATCTATGGCCTTTCCTCATTTTAACCCAGTCCCGTAATATACTTCTTTCCCATCTCATTCTACGCTTGTATTTATAGCATTACCGCTTTTTGTAGTTTTACTGTACAGTTAATACATAAAAACCCAGTAGAATTAGGCGTTACATTGCAGAAATCAGTATTAAAATGATGGTTTAATCTTTATTATTATTTTATGTTCCAAAAAAGAATTCTGCAGTGTGCATCACCCTTTTTCCAAGATAAATGCACGCAGAACAATCTAAACACATAGCATGGACCAATTACCAAATTTAACCTACAAGAAACCTAATAATTGGTAAATTCCAATAAAAGTATACGTGCGCTTGCTCCTGCAGACATACAATGAGGTATCATTGAGTCATTTGTATAGAAACTTACTAAAGTTAAATAGTTTCCCCATATTCTATTCATAAAAACCGTTTGGACTTACTTCCCGTCCTCTCACTCACCGTTGAACACCCCGCACTAGCTGTATTTCTGTGACAAGGCATAGCCTATATAGATGCTTTAAGCTGTGGAGAAGGTAGAAATTAGCTTCATGTGCACTCTTCATTAATAAAATGCAATATAGTATTTTGTTTTGTCAATACTTCCTGTATTGAGTCCATCTTATTATACAGAATTTTGAATTATTTTATTTACATTGATTTGATTTGTACTACCGACGACGGTACCTGTCATTTGGCAGCGAATAAGACATCAGTACATGATTGACGAAATAATCAATCAACATCCAACAAATAATAAAATTATATGCATGACATTTTATTTTAAATACTTTTTCTTCTCGTAAACTTAAATGTCTACATGAATTGCATTATTATTTTAGTTCCTTAGGAAGAGACTAGAGTCCCATCACACATGGAATCCTAATTGGTAACTAGAGATTCAAATACGAGCTTAATTAAAGTAGTTATTTAATGTTGTATCTCTTAGTTTCAAGTTTTATGTAACTAATGTTGTAATTGTTGTAAAAACAATTATTTGTTATTACTTTGTCATTGTCGAGTAATAATAAAAATTGACTACATATTTACGAGTTAATATGTATTTTATTTTACCCGGTTCATTTTTCCGGGTATAAAGTAGTATAGTAGTATAATAATATAAAGATATAGGTTTTTATACTGAAGTAGTGTATGCAATCTAGGCTTTATTTAAAAATTATCTTAAAATGTTAGACCATACTATGCTATAGCTAGCTACCTATAGACTTTAGAGTAAAGAGTTAAGTTACTAAAGATTTAAGATTTTTATAGTAGTTGAACAAGACAATCACTCAATCAGTGTATATATACATCAGATTTAAAAAGGTAGTTTATTGAATTTGAGAATGGTAGCACTGCTAGTTTGTTCGATTCGATGAGGTGTCTGTCAGTCGATCGAGTCAAAGAAATTAATTGCGGAAATATTTAATTTTATTTAGATCAAAAGATGTTTTATACATTTTTATTATTCATTAATAATGTATTTATTTATTGAAGTGATGCCAGTGAAGTTTGGTTTCGTGGAATTTATATAACAAAGTATAATTGTCTTAGTTCATTATGAACTGTCATCAAGTGCTGAGTGGTGCCTGTAATTCAGGAGATCAATGTTTTGCTGTTGGTTCCGTGGAAGGAATACCATTTACAGTGAGTATGACGGTCAAGGACTGCGCTTGATAAGTAGGTCTCGTGACCCAAGGTTTTATATGGCCGAAGTTGTAATTGAAATGTAATTCATCTACCAAGAAAATCTTGTTTAGCTTTATTGATAAGAATAAAATTATTCAGTTCGCGTTACGACTTAAACATCTTGAGTTGTTTGTCTATGGATATAACCTCATTTATGATTAGGATACTTATTACTACAGTTTATATATTCAATTAAGTTTCCTTGAGAGCTAATTTACATCATATATCTGTAGTTGTAAGTGCCTAACATTGTTATGCACTGTTCAAAACTACTAAATAAAACACTTGACCACAGTCAAGTGTTTTGTTTAGTAGTTTTGAACAGGTCATCAAGTTCCTTAATTATAATGATTTAGTGACATATAAGTATTTCACTAGTTAAAAATTCAACAGGAATACTAACAATGGGTTTATACCCACTTAATATATTTAAATTCACCATACTAATTGCAAAGAGAATTATTGTGTTGTGAGACTATTTTATCATAATAACTAGTCATATTCAACTGAAAAGGAATGCCAAGTTAAAGAGCTTTAGATTGTGTTGAAAGTACACTGGATCTCAGCAAGTTTAGTGGACACTAGGATGTTGATACAAATGTGTTAATATATTATGTAATATAGGAGTATACTGTTATTCAATATTTTTCTTTATTTCCATTTATAATATAAACTGCAGGTGTGATCTGAATTTAGTTAATAAATACTAAATTAGGTGTTTAATAACAGATACTAAATTCGGGGCCCAATATGATATATATAATTATATAGGCAGGGTTCCATTCTATTCTATACATATTTGTTTGGTTTCATAATATCAATTATATAAGTATTTAGTTAGTAACAATTCCTGAGCATAGTGATTACTATTCTGTAAGATTCAACACAATTTTGATATTAAACTGATGCCTGATCAATATCAATATTTGTAATTCTCTGGAAAAGGATGTCAGTGAGGATTTCCCTTACCATCACTATAACAACAACCACACTGCTTAAAGTGTACAACTAAAAAGAACAATAAAAAACTATAAATATTCTTTAAGCTTAAATATCATTACAATATAATGCAATATTGAAGATATATCTTCAATATTACATTATATGTAATGCATAAGCATGCTATCTCATGTTTTGGATTTTATCTGTAATCATATGTACCTATTAGTATAAAAGGCACATTAGGCAAATCATAATATTTTCTAAATAACTGAATAACTATGCACAGTACACAAATGTATTCCAAAAGATACATTTCTAATTTTACAATTTTTTTATTATATTCTGCAGTTACTTTTATCTTTCGATGTATACAGATACTTAATAGTTAAATTATTTAAATAACAATTTTCTCTTGGAATCAATGATATATAATAGTAGTTTATGAAACTGTATGTAATAAGGGTTCTTAAAATATGAGTGTAAGTTAAAAAAATGAGCAGTAAGCTAGTGTTTTTATAGCATTACACGAGTGTTTTGGGACCAAACTATGTGCAGCTACATACAATTTTTTATCTAATCTTATAAAATAGATAATGATATTTAAGTAAAATTACAGCAAATGTTTGCATTTATTTGTATACATTTAGCTCCAAAATCAATTTGCTGAACGCACATGCGTGTTGTGCCGCGACCACAGGTTATGTAGGAAACTGCATTGCAACCTCCTTGGTCCAGCTGAAGTTGTATCTCAATGGTAAAAAAGTAACATTAAGATACAGTTGTCCGTAGAAGAGCTGTATTAAAATGTAATTTTTAAAATTTATTTTGATATTTTGTCTATAGACTGTCTGTCAAGTTCTGTTTTCGATTTTTTAATCTTTATATGTCAGTTAAAATTTAAATAAAAAATATTCCAGTCCTAGTTCCATCTTTATTGGAAGTTGGAATATTACTCTTATTTTATTTTTGATTATAAATGTGTCAACTAGTTTTCTGACTTCTACATTTTTTTGGTCTTTTAGTCTTTCTTAAGTGCTATTCCCTCAATTATAAAAATAATAATTGTAATATTATTTATTAATACCATTTTTATGTTACAATTTGGTTTAATTTTTTTGTATAATAGAAAAGCGAGGGGTACATTTACACACACACACTGTTCAAGATTATATTATTGTACATATGTATCTATATTTACACACAACACACTATCTTTCATAAATAGATCATATCACAATGTTATCACAAAGTATGTCATGTGTGTGACATTACAATGTTTTTCTTATTACCTACCAATGTTTATTTCAATTGATAAATTCAACTATTTCATTAAATAGCTTCCATTACCTCCATTTGTGATATAGTATATTTTTATATTGTTCTAAATGTTTCTTGCTCTCATGTATTAGTCCTAGACCATCTACTTTATTCCCTAACTACTAAAATCCCTAATTAACATGTGTTACAAATGTTCATCCTCTAACATTGTTAATGTTTGTTGATGTCGAATTAAATCTATGTTGTGTGGTAGTATTGCAAGCAAACAAGCAGATGGGCCGCCTGATTGTAAGCTATCATAGTCCCCTATGGATATCTAACACTACAATACATTGCCAATCCTTTTAAGGGTCTGTAGAAGCCCTTTTCATGAATCCAATGTGAGACAGTTCTCCAAGCTGGGGCAGTTTCTCAGCCTGTTTCAAGCACAAAGCTGAAGTACTGTTCTCATCTTTGGGATGGTACAGCCAAATATCAACTGGAAGCTTTGGATTCTATGGAAAGGCGAGCCAAAAAGATCATTGACAGCGACTCTCTGGTCGGACCTAGGCTTCAGAGCATTGAACACCAGCAGAGAGTTGCTTGCTTGTCTTTTTTTTAATGGTTACATTTCTGCAATGTGATAATGCACATTTTAATTCCACCATCTCCATTCTATCATCGGTGAACCATACGCACGGCACTGCGGCACCGCTATATGTTAGATTTACCACCTTTTTGTACAAAGCGTTTTGTTTCCACTTTTATCATGCATACTGCCAGGAAGTGTAACTCACTTCTATAGGCTGTGTTTCCCTATTCACACGTGACTTGAAGACTCCAGGGTTGTGGAGTCTTCAAGTCCCATGTGAATAGGTACCTTCTAAGCTTGCCAGACCTTGGTACTGTCGTCACTTAACATCAGGTGAGACAGATGTCAAATACAATCTTATAACCTTAAAAAAACATATACTCTGATATACCGAGGGAGGAAGCAAAATATTAAAGTAATGGTTTATATGTAAATATTGTTTACCATGTATAGACTATTTGTCCTTTACAAGTTTTGATCTACATAGTAATAATATAGAAAGATGCATTTAAGCCTATAATTAAACAAAATCAGCAAATACATTTGTATGAAAAACTTGTTCTTCTCCAACAAAATAATATTCCTAAGTTATCTTGACAGTGAAAAGGATTTTTAGCTCCCAAGAATGTTTCCCTGAACCCCTTGTATATTCAAAATTCTATACTGTCTTAATTAATTTAACATTTCTAAGTGGATATCTATGTACTCAGTACAAAACCAGTGTATTATGCAAATTCTGGTTATTATTTTTAAATTTTACTTATTTTAAATGTATCATTCATAAATTTATTGAATTTTGTACAGTAGAATAGATCCTGAGATGAAACACTACCATTCAAACATCTTACATAAACAAAATAAAAGAGATATATATTGAATTATAAAGTAAGGCAGTGGTTCTTGGTAAGATCATAGATACAAATGACAGAAATGCTTGAGTCTGTTTATTCTTTATTATATTTTATCATTCCTATTCTCATTCCTAGCACCACAACCAAAAGAATTTTGTAATACAAATATACATAGTTTTTGGCCATTATTATTTTCTTGTATTGTTTTCTGATATTTCTCTAAAAATGATCTTTGTAACATAATATGCATATTTAAGAAAATGTCCTTTTCATTTTTTTAATATCTCGACGACTATGTCTGCTCTCTTTTAATTTCTTTGTACCTTAGATATCTACTAATACTGCATCCACAAAAAATATAGTAACATATATATATATTGTATCCAACAGGCCTATGCAGCAGGGTGTAATATAGTAATCCTAGCATCCAACTTCGACCGGGTCCAGATAATACCTGGTGCAATCCATGGCTACGTCCGCATTGGTTCTCTTGACTGCAGCACTGATACGGGGAAGATTGCTGCAGCTTATGGTGCTGAAGTGTGCATATTTGAGCCAACTCCCCTTATACATACTGCAAACACCACTCATGTAAGTGTTTTTGAATTGTTTATTAGATTAGTGTTGTGTTTAGTTTACATTATAGGTACATACGGGTGCCATCCATGGCTACAACCGCGCGTGATTGGATTTTGACCGCAGCACGGATACGGGAAGATTGCTATTGCTTATGGAACTGAAGCGTGTGTATTTCAGCCAACTTCGCTTATAAATACGAGTACTGATATAGGTAATAGGTACTGGAAATGATATTTGAGCATATATATTGCACATATATTTTGGCGTCATGTTTAGTTTAAATTTGACGCGGTGACATCAATGATAACGTCTTTATTCTGTCCGGTGTTGAAAGTAGCATGTTAGCGAAATTTCAAGCATAAATACAATAAGAAACGAAAGAATAAAGAGGCTAATAATCAAAAGATTTAAAATTATTTGTCACACTGCCGTGGCCATAGACGCACGCGCTAGCTCGACTGCAGTGTGCTGAAAAGATTCATGCGACTTATGAAGCCGAAATGCTCTTAATATTGGTTCAGAACCGTCTGTAATCTTTTAGTACATAACACGATGATTAAGATCGTGACCCTGCTTATGTGAATAAACAGTGTTTTGCCTTGAACAACGTAGCCTTGCTAATTTTATTCATTGTCAAATATCTGTACCCTTTTTCTCCTCTCTATGGTCTAGGGGGACCGAGAGCCCGAATCTTTAATACATTCTCTTTACCTTGCTCAATAGGCATTATCTAGCTAAAAGCGTATTGCTTGGTGGCCCTAAAACGAAACTGTCGATTTTATGTATGATTAAACTTTTTATATAATTACTCATGTATGTATGAAACTACGCCAATTACCTAGCTACATTGTTACAGCTTAGGGTCGGCTTAGTTTCAATAGTTTAGGTTAAAAATAGAGGCCTAACTGTAGAATGTCCAATAAATACATGGAGTCTGACAACCAGTCTTCAAAACATGCTACTATTGATCAATATATAACCACGACTAATTAAAAAAATAGGTGCCTATATGGATACACATATTTAGAGCACACAAGCAGGCCGTAAGTTGTCTCTTCAAAATTTAATAACGACTTACAACTTTTAACTGTTTTTGCATTTTTAAAATCCGGTCCTTACACGTCGTGCAGTTGTCACGGTCATTGTCTCCTGTTGTTATAATCAGGCACAAAACGTTGAACTTCTCTTCAAGATATTAATTCAGCTATTCGTGCGTCTCGTTCGACACATGGATACTTGTTGTTACGTGCTGAGGCTCGCGCTCGCCGCCTGGCACGATCATAACTCCCAGATGAAGAACTGCAAATAAGTTCGAAACTGGTCGGAGAGTAATTTTCCAGTGTTTACCACGTGAGTCCTAGTCGGTTTGTTACATTACACATGGATACTGATTTGATAAAGAGTTACCGGTCAAGAAAGTGTGAGGGTTAACTGATGTACAAATATTCATTGTGGTCACAAATTAGTATGAACGGTGATGACATGTTTAACAACTGATTGGGCTGGCCATTACATTAACCGCCAACTCTCACTGGCTTGTTAATTATTTATGAACAATCTTTCTTAAGAGGATGACCCGTGTTCCAGCTGTAGTAGCATATTAACCTTGCCATTGATGTAAAGACTCCATAGGTAAGCGTTTTCCTTATAGCTCTATGCTTGGCGACACGTTTTGTGGTCGATTTTTTCGGGGTCTATGCGTTAAAAGTAACCATACAAAATTGAAAAAAAAAGACGTGTGGCACTCACTGCCACGGTAAAGCTATTGCATAGTATTTTTTATCAACTTATACAATTAATATATTTATAACTTATGCAGTAACCCCGATACAACCAATGCCACCTAGAGGCGAGTTGCTGAACTAAACAGACAGACGTGATATTTCAAAAAAGTCATTAAAAGTTCTGCTATTCATCGATAGATGGCAAAACTAAAAAGTATCACCGCTGTGCCGGTCGGAGTGGGGGGGTGTTAGGTTATTTTCGTTACGGAATTTTTGGATTCGGTCTCAACGCTCAAGGCCCGCGAAGCTATGCAATAGCTTAAAAATTCATGATATAATATTTTTTGTTTAAAAAGCGTGTGTACAAATATACTGCGCTCGCCAGTATCATCTTACACGTGTGTGTGTGTGCATTAAAAGACACTTTGTCAGCCAGGTTATTAATAAAAAGTCAAAAAATCAATTCATTTTAAAATAAAACTCACCTACATACATAAATACACGCCTCTTTCCCGTAGAGGTAGGCAGAGATCACAAATTATTAAAATGAATCATGCATTTGAAGTCTGTAAGTAGCTACAAGAAGGTACCCTAATATATGTGAACAGGTTGGGTGTAATCGCTGCAAATATGAAGTAGGTGAAGGTGCAACATTCGATGAATGCGGAGTCTCAACTGAGCTGGCTGGCGAGCTTAAGTAATGCCTTCTAAGAGGCTAGAAAATGTCTTAGAACATGTATAGCTTATGACAATTATATTATATATGTACTAAATACTTAACAGTTATACATATGTACAGCATTAGGCTACTTATTATCCGTTATAATATACATGGGAAAGCTAGTTTATGACACATACTACGTATTTCACAAATGAGATTAGCTGGTGAATTTCACTACAACATACAGATATAACTTGAGATTAGCTGGCGAAATGCACTGTGAGACACGTCCAAAAATGTCATAACATGAATGTTGACAACTGAGTAAAATGACCTTGAACAATAATAACACAAACAATTTTTTACTTTGCTGGTCGCAGCGGCACACGCTCTTTAGACCATGTTGCGACCTCCTGGCTGCTAGTTATGCCACAGCTAGACATTGTTTTTCTGGTATTATATACGATATTTATTTGCCACAAACATGGTATAATCAAAGTTGTGAGACTTGTTTTTTGGGCACATTTTTTCAAAGTATGTTTGCAACTCAGTGCACACAGTCAAGCGTGCACCTTTAGCATTGTATAGTCTAGTAGTCGCTGTATTATTATGTAACTGAATGATTACACATGAACACGTGACATGCAAATGAACAGATGGATTCTTTTACTACGTATTGTCAGAGCATATTGCTGCACATATTTATCTGTAAACAGTCGTGAAGTGACGTGCCTAGTGTTTACTACAGCTACGGATTGTTGACTGATCATGTTGATTTGTTAATAAACAAAAAGTTATCATTGAACAAAGTGCAATTTATTATTCACATTATCACCTTATTTCATTACATATTTGGGTACTTACGTATTAACGCCACTGCAGTAGTACTCAAGTTCACAGTAATCAAGTGGGACTGAACCACAGCTCAATCACCAGTCTCTATGAAGATTTCTCCCTACCTCATTTTCAGTAATATGATTTACAACTAATTAATAAGAACACCTCACCAGAAAATTACTTAATTACAATTTACTTAAAGAAGAGTAGAAATTTTCTAGAAAAAAAAAACGATAAATGGAACCGATTTCAAGTGTTAAATAACCTTATGAAGTACGGCAAAAATATTTGATGCTTCTCATATGCTCAATTATTTTCCTTTGATCAAGGAGAAGCAAAAATCATTGCCATACTTAAGCCAGGCAAAGAAAACTGATCCTAAATCGTATCGTCCAGTCTGTCTACTCCCTTGCTTAGGCAAACTATTTGAGAAAATGTTGTACTGTCGATTGTATCGCTTTTCTTCAAAAGTGGTACCAGATGACCAATTTGGACTCCGCGCAATACTTCAGGTCCCGGAATAACACATAGGCTTCTTTTCATCATCATATTAATTACATTATTTATCTAGATTTAATAACTAGGCGACCGAGCTTCCCTCGTCGTTTCCTTATTTAAGACACCGAGGTAGAAAATCTTTGTAAGCGTTACGTTATCCATATCATCAACTTTATCCAAATCATTAGAGCTGTTTCCAAAATAGCTTGGAGACAACACAAGAACAGCTCTCGATTAATAGTGTAACAGTCTTGTTGAAGAAACTTAAAATGCTGCTTTCGCCGCGTAGGAACTTTTTACCACTCACGCAATCTCATATCTCCTTTGATGACATGCTCGTACAACAATTTGAACTAAATAATGAGGCCATCATAATGAATCAAGCGATTTTGTGTTATTGCTTTCCCTCGTTTAGTCGGTCATCCAACTATTAATTAGTTCTGCGTCCTGATTCAGAACGATCGACAATCAGAATTAGTTCGATTCGAAAGTGTTCATACATTTTTTTTTCAATTGTACATAATACAAAATTAAGAGGAATACAGTAATCTATATCTACTGCTATCAATAACAAACTGTCTTCGTCAATTGTTAATTGTCTAACAATAGTTTTGAATAGGTATACACACACCACACATCCATCTCAACATTCGCATCTCTGCCACATGCACTTTTCTTTCATCCACCTCTTTAGCTGCCCAACATTCAGATCCATACATTACGACAGGTCTAACTGTGGTCTTATAAATGTTGACCTTGAGTTTCAAGGGCGATTTTTTATGCGATATGCTGCCAATAATAATTTATTGACTCATATTTTACTTTATTATGATGTTTTCATTTGTGACCTGATTAACATTATTTATTTAGCAGCATATTTTTCATGCCAATAAGGTTAATCAAGAATGTACTAATACCTAATCTTTCTTTACCAAATTACCACACCTGTTAATCATGCAGTATAAAAGAAATGAATATAAATTTTGAACGAAGCTAAGATGTTAGTTGTTTCGTCCGTAATATAATATTGAGGACTCGGTACTTGGGTGTCACAATACCGAATGTAATGTCGATCGTTTATTCATAAATTATTAATCAGCTAAATTAATCACCCAATGAATAGTGCCGACTTTGCTCGCTGGACGACAGTAGCTTATTGATCGCCGTAATGAACCTAATGTCCAGACTACATTAAAATTGTATTGATTTGTTTTGCCGTTCCTATCTTGTGATGGCCATAATTTTGACGTTGATGCCTCATCAGTATGTGTGCTTTTGTCCACTGCAGTTTACAACTGTGACTTATCTTGGTTAATGCAATAAGTTAAATTGATATGACTTGACCTACTGCAGGTTGGTACATTTAAATGACGAGAAATATAAGTCCGCCCTTGAGTCTATAATTACATCTATTTAAATAATCCCATGGTGACACCTTCTTACTACAAGTACCATAAGAGTGGTCAACCTGTCGCCCTTAACGAATTGTTACGAAAGTGTCATGTGGTAAGTTGCTCGCCCCAGGCACAGTATAAACCTATATATAGATATACATAACTGTATATTTATTGTGCACTGAACTATGAACCTAGCCACGTGTTTTTTCTACTTCTTAGGAAAAATTTATAACAAGCTGAAGATGTAGATAAACAAATTATTTACCACCAGTCTATGCGACTGAATCACTTTAAAGTCTTTAAAGCGTCGCGTCGGGATGGAAATAATTCAAAGTATACACGATAAAATCCGTCAGAAGAAGCGGCAAGAATCACGGGGCCGTTCTTTTCATATTATTATAGGTTTTATAATGTGTTAATTACAGTACGTATCCAATGAAACAGGTGACCATAAAAGTGGTTATATGGCAAAGATTGAGCATTCAAATTAAAATCTTATAAGTAATAATTTACGTCATAGTATGCTTATATGCTCATTAAAACGTTATTATGCTCCCCTTCCTTCCGTGACCTCTATTATGTCTTGATATTTTTATACCCAAAACGGACCCAGTACCCTAGTAAGATTGATTTATCTATTTGCTAATCTGAAACTAGGTGCGATAAATATTCTTATGTCTAGTGTACGGCTAGGTCATAAGAGTACTCTAAACCGACGTTATGTTTGAATGGTCTGATTAAGATGGATGAAGCAAAGAAAGTGTGTCAGGATGGTAGCAATGGAAAGATCTCTGCCTACTCATACGGGAAAGAGGCGTAAATATTATATGTATATATGTGTAGTGTTAAAATTTAATTTGAACTTATTGAGAGTTGAAATTAATCGTAGGTTCGTTAGTTATCTTATGTACGTACTACAAACATCCATTCTCTTCTCTTTACCTCTCATAGTTCCGCTATATATGAAGAATAATATATGGGGGAGACCTTTGTCCAGCAGTGGACGTCCTATGGCTGAGATGATGATGATGAGTTCCGCTATGTCGATAACACAAAGCTTCTCAAACTACACCATCCTAATACGTGACTCAATTTGTCATATTTCCGTAGCAAATGCCGACGGTTTCGCCGTTCATTATTCAATTCAACTCGTCACATGTTTGGCAGGGCTTGGAGTACAGATGGGTGCAAACCGGGAAGTTGGTCGCTGACGGGCCAATCACCGCGTTATCGTGGAACCTCGAAGGCACTCGTCTCCTGACCGGTGGGAAGATCTTGCAGCTGTGGCACCAGGCTTCTTTGTACCAAGATGATAGCCAACGTAAGCATGATAACTTCTAAACGTTTTTGGGTACAGGCTACTGTGTTTATAGAATACTAACCTTTGAACAAACATTTAATTATAGGTCTTGGTTGTACAACATGAAACATTACTGCAACAGATTAAGTAATAGCTCTAGCTATTAATTATATAGAACTTAAATTACATAGTTTACTCTTTACTTATGATTCTATTATGTAGTGTTTTCAAAAATACATAATTATATACATACATGTCTTTTGCAGCCAGATTTGTCAATTTTGAGGTGGTTCGTTTTCCATACAAAAAGCAATCAGGATTATTCATGTTGTACAGATCAACGAAACAGTAAAAATGTTGAAATGTATAATTAACTGTACCTTTTCAGGATTCTATTTCGGAAAAAAAAATATGACAATTCTTGATAGAAACAATATGAAATGATTAATTTTATGGGATTTTACGCATTTGTATAATAAATAACCCTTTGTTATTATATTATCCTGTTATAAATTTCTATTTTGTATTAATTTTGCGGTAATATAAACCCAATACCCGTATTATATTACTAGTTTATTGATTTAGCGCAAACAGAAACCCAATATATATATAATAAAAGATAAAATTATATAATTATTGCTTTTTGTATGGAAAACAAACCATCTTAAATTGGTTAGCCTCAGCCTCTGTGGTATCCTTAAGTAAAAATATTTAAATGAAGGTAGTAATTTTTTAAATAATTCTTTATCAGTTTACTGTTCCGGTAGATAAATACATATAGTTTAGCAGATTGAAGTAGGGCAGGGCACATAGCACACAGAACTGATGGCCGACGGGGTCAAAATGTTCTAGAGTGGAGACCGCGGACACGGACAGGCAAGCGCAGCGTAGGACTTCCACCGATGATAGAGTGGACAGAAGGGCTGACCTAGATCGCAGTAAGAGGTGGGATCCTGGCCGCTTCCAGCCGATCCTTATGGCGCGACCTACGCCTGTTTGGACCCATATATAACGTGACCATTTATTTTTTTTGCCAGTTCGGGACATTTGCAGAATTATATATTTGAAAAAAGTTATTCGTGTTTTACAAGATTTTTATTATAAAAGACAGAATAACAGAAATTAATCAAAGCACTAAACACAAAATACCTAGTTAAATAAGCACGACTTTCTAAACACCATTAGTGGCGTGAATTTATTTCCCCCAAAGTTGCAGTTCGTGTTGTCTCTTCGAGCGGGAAAAATACATTTTGAATAATCTCTTCAACTGTTTGCAAAAGCGGGACTATGTCGACCTCGCTGGGGACACCTAGACAGTCTGCCTGAAAGCGGGACAGTCCCGCTCAAAGCGGGACGTATGGTCACGTTACCCATATAGGACCACGTCCGATAGCTGAGATGATAATGATCATGAAAAAATAACACTTGTTCCATAGACTATTATAACAGTTATAATGTTTGTCGTGAAGCGTTCGTATTCAAGCATTATCTCAGTGCGAACCCATGATTTCTTATCAGTACATCACGTTAGATATCACTTTTAGGGCATTGTCATAAATCATAATGCGCATTTTAAAGTTACAAGTGTACGTTTTTTGACGTTCTAATCAATCTAATAAATCATTACCCAAAATTAAATGTCACTTTATTTCCGTTCTAATGGGTGCTTCTATGTTAGTTCCATACAAATGGCTCATGCCGATTTTAAGCAGAAATCTGTTTATTAACCCGCCTACACAGAGATTCTTAGGAAAACTTCTTAATGTGCCTAACATTAAATAAAAACTTGTATTGCACGATCACGAATTTATGTAACTCCATCTATCATTACACACACACACACACACGTAAAAATAATTGACTTAATACGCAGAAACCTATATGTATGTATAACTGCTCTGTCTACCTAAATATTGTATTATTTGTCTTTGTAATATCGAATATTCATAAAAGGTATACCTATATTTTTATGTTAAGATATTAGTAGAACGTAACTTGGTGGCACTTTATTGTGATATAGATAAGATATATTGTTGAACGACACTGCCTTTTGTAACACTTATTTTAAATTAAAACAAAAGGCCGAGAACAATAATATTGTATACTTCGAGTTTTGCATTATATAAAATTTGACCAATGCCTTTGTCCGGTAGTGTTCCACTTACTAAAACCTCCTATATCTATTGATTCCTTCACTTTCATTTTTACTAACAATGAAATGTCAGTTCATCTGCAATCGTATTGGTGGCTCCATCAAATTAATTTCATTGAATGAAGTTCATTTTTATTCTAATTGGTAGTTTTTGTTTTAAGAGGTGTGTGGTTTACAGCAGGTAGAGAACAATCCTAATGCGTGTTTATCCCACTAATATTATAAATGCCAAAGTTTGTGTTTGTGTGTAAGTGCATATGTGTGTGTTTGTTACCTCTTCACGCTCAAACGACTACACCGATTTCGATGAAATTATATATGGAGGTATGGAGATAGCTTATACCCTGGATTAACATATAGGCTACTTCCCGGAAAAAGTATAATTTCCGTGGAAAAGTTGAGGTAGCGGGAAAACCGTAATCCATGCGGGTGAAACCGCGGGGCGATACTAGTATACAATACTAGTTTAGTAGTTTAGTGTTACTTACGGGTTCTGAAAATTATTAATTGTATTATTAGACTTTTTAGACACAGTTTAAGTGCATTTGTCGTTACAGCGAGAATTTATGTTAAAGGAATAATATGGTTGCTCGAAAATAGGTTTTCTTTTCACTAATAAATTAGCAAATGAAACTAAATTTTGTTCAATCAGAATAAAGCTTATTAGACATGTAGAACTTTCAACAAAATAAGCTAAAAGACTCCAATTAGTTTATTTAGCATATGGTCAAGCCATGACTACCTGGACCCTTTTAAGTGACATTATGGGTAAATATAATACATAGATGGTAAAATTGCAAGCCGGTAAATGACTTGCAACGCATTCAATCTAGTCAGAATACCACCGCCGCGGATGACTTCCTCGTTAATTTGTTTTTCTCAATTCATTCTATTTGTAAAATTACCTGGTGTTTACATCTGCTGATGCTAATTTTTTTTTTGTGTATGCCTTATACATTTTTAATTCGTAGTTTTTACAAGATTAGCGCTAGATATGCGATTCTCGCCGAAATTAAAAGTTCCGCTGACAGATGTCATTATTGCAACAGATAAAATAATTTATGAACATAGAAACTTCTAGGTGCGCCCCGCACTTTCACCCTCTAGGATTCGACCTCCCTGCGACCGTGGAAATGTAACTTTCCTACATCGCAGCCATAGGACGTCCACAGCTGGACCTATGTCTCCCCATATAGGGGATTTGCCAATACTCGCCACGCTGGGCAGGCGGGTTGGTGAGCGCAGTATGAGTATCGCAGTATCCTCAGAAGGCGCTGCTGCCCACCCCCTCTGGTACGTGATCCCGTGGCCGACTCTTACGGCACCCACGGGAAGAGATGGTGGAGTACTATTCTAGGCCGTAACTTTCCTGCAGGAACTGTTTAATTCGCACAAACTTGGAGAATCGAGATTACTTAGAATTTGAAACGTGAGTTCACGAGTGATGATTATGTTGTAATAATACTTAACGTCTGGTATTTCATCGTTATTTTTATTTAAGTAATGGGGTTTATCTATAATCACTCCTTTATCAAACCTACCTAAATGATTAAGTATGCTAAACGTGTTTTTAATCTTCCTATAATCTTTTTGGCTTTATTGACATAAAAATGATTAATTACATGTCATTTTTCAAGTTTTGTCCAAAATCGATGATGATGATCATGCGTTCCGACCCATTTCGGTCACGACTCACGGGGGCTGCATTCCCCAGCTCTTTTAATATTTGCGTGCGTGAGCGCACACGTGAATTATGTTCCCAATCTTCGTTTTGAAGACCCTTTCGCTGTGTGAGCATGTTAGAACTCCATTCACGAACGCATAGTTCTATGCCACGGGGGCTTTTATAGCTTCGTCGAGTTCAGGGCACCTCTGAGCTTCAGTGTAAAATTATTGTGCTTACTTAAGGCAGTAGTTTGGACAAATATCAATTTTTGAAAAACAAACCAAAATCATGTGTAAAAGATAGAGCTTTGATTTTTCACATTTAGTTACATTGGTTCAGTATAAAGGCGTGATTAGGATTCAAAACACGATTAGGTATAAGTCTTCTCGATAGTTTAATTGTTTCCGAAACAAGCTTTAAAAAAATTAAATCACGTATATCTTCCAATTAATAAGAACTAGTTGCGCCCTGCGGTTTTACCCGCATGGTGATGATGGATGATGATGATGAAAACTAGCCTATGTGTTAATCCAGGGTCTAAACTATCTCCATTCCAAATTTCATTGAAACGGTGTAGCCGTTGCAGCGTGAAGAAGTAACAAACATACACACAAACTTTCGCCTTTATAATATTATTATGATATTCTTATAAAACTAGGTAGGTAATGGCATGGTGTAGACACGTATAGGATGTAAAGTGCTTTATCAATGATTATTCATTTTATATACGAATTCATTTTTATTAAATTCCTAGTGCCGCGCAATATCACATGACCTCAGCTGGCTAGTCCGCGCTTCGCGGACTATTTACCTAAACTGTCGGAAAAACCTCGACGATGAAATAGAACTATGTCATGAAGTCAACATCATCATCATCTCAGCCATAATTGAATGAACTAATTGTTGTACCTTTTAATATTATTCTATTATATTGTCCCATCAGGTAACATTTCTGTTATATAAAATTAAATATCAGATACAATATCTAGCCAGATTAATAGATATCTAAAAAAGAGTAATTTGTGTGAATACCTACTAGAAGATATAAGGTAAAAGATCACGATCTATGTAGCTACATAACAAACCGGTCAGTCATGAGTCGTGATTGTAATATTTGATAACAATGTTGATTTGCAGCAAGCTCCGGGGTGACATTCCAAATCGGTGGCGATCGAGATGAAAAACCAAAGCAACCTGAAGAAGAGGAACCTGTGAGTATCCATTATACTAATATTAGTATCATCATCATCATCTCAGCCATAGGACGTCCACTGCTGGACATAGGCCTCCCGCATTGATTTCCACAAGGACCGGTTGGAAGCGGCCCGCATCCAGCCCTTGCCTGCGATCTTAGTCAGGTCGTCTGTCCACCTGGTCGGTGGCCGTCCTATGCTGCGCTTGCCAGTCCGTGGTCTCCACACTCAATATTAGTATGATAATATGTAAAGGCGAAAGTTTGTCATTTCTATTTTTGTTACTTCTTCGCATTAAATTTATAATATAGACAGCAGGAAAAAGTATAATTCCCGCGCGAAAACCGTAGTCACACACCCTTCGTGACGTGAACATGCGAGCTGCTTGCCCCGTTTCACTTGTGTTATGTTCTTAGTTGAACAGCACTTTTTAATCGACTTCAAAAAGGAGGATGTTCTAAATTTGTCTGTACTTTTTTGTGTGTTGCCTTAGAACTTTTTTCTATGTGAACCGATTCGTTTTGTCTCATTTGAAATCTGCTGTTTCTCGTGTTGTCCCATAATTTTGATCAAAGTCTGACCAATAGTTTTTGAGTTAACCTTATCAACGCGTTGATGCTTTTGACTTCGACTACATTGATGTTGTTATCATTTTTTCAAGAAAATGTTCCACGGCGGGGTAATGTTAGATGGTTTGTCTAGTTTTTAAATACTTTATCATTATAAGGCTTACTGTGTTCTTTCTTAGAAAGTAAGAATCAACTTTTTTATATCTCTAACCATGTGTATGCATTATAAATGTCATGATGATTGCGAGTATTAAAAGCGTGAGCGTTGAAAACAAACGACCGCACATTAGCATATATATTAGGTAGGATTACTAAATAAGAAATAATATACTCTCTATTTGGTGTACCTGAGTTTGTATTAAAACGCGCGAATACGCTCTCGAATTGTATTTGGCTGTTCATAAAATGTAATGTGCCGTGGTGGTACCGGCCTAGAATAGTACTCCCCCATCTCTGCCCGTGGGTGCCGTAAGAGTCGGCTAAGGGATCACATACCAGAAGGTGGGCAGCAGCGCCTTATGAGGATAGGAAATGATACTGCGCTCGCCAACCCGCCTGCCAAGCGTGGCGAGTATTGGCAAATCCCCCCTATATGGGGGAGGCATATGTCCAGCAGTGGACGACAAATTGCTGGGAGGGAAAATGTAATGTAATAAAATAACCCGACAAGCAGGCAAAAAATAATTATATCAAGCTGGCTTCTAAGCTTTTAAGTTTTTAACCGTCTTTAAAAAAAGAGGTTACTCAATTCAACGGTCCGTTCATAAAGGACGGTTGAATTGAGTAACCTCTTTTTTCTCGATTTTGATGATTATTTTTTTGTTTGAAAGTGTATACTTCCGTGGTGGACCCATTTATTTTTTTTCAAAATCAGATAAGCTGTTTTTGAGTTACACTCCAATAACTGAAAAGTGCTTAACTTACCTCGACGATATTATAGTTGTTGAAGACATCGGAAAACGTACACAATAACAATTGATCCCGTGAGTAGCAAAGGTCACTCAAAAGGGTAAAAAAAAATTTTACCTAAAAAATGGAACCGACTTCAACACTCAAAAGTGTGAAATAACCTTGTTGAAGTCGGTACCATGAGCACAATGTTGTGATGATAGTTACTTTTGTAAACTGTCATGGTACCGACTTCAACAAGTTATTTCTCACTTTTGTAGAAGTCGGTTTCATTTTTTGATAAAAAATTTTATTCGACATGATTAATGTCTACAGGAGTAATAGTGTTGTCTTAAAAGTCCGTTGGCACATCTAGTTGCTCTTGATGTCTGGCCCAAGGCAAAAGGTTCTCTAAATATCGATTTTTTAATTATTATTTAGGACATAGGACGGCCACCGACCAGGTGGACAGACGACCTGACTAAGATCGCAGGCAAGGGCTGGATGCGGGCCGCTTCCAACAGGTCCTTGTGGAAATCAATGGGGGAGGCCTATGTCCAGCTGTGGACGTCCTATGGCTGAGATGATGATGAAATATTATTTTACATTTTATTTCGATGGTATAAGAATACAATATCTATATATAAATAAGTGTGGCTTAATAGTTAGAATTTAAAAGGAATTTGATTTTTGTAGGAAACCTTTGTCAACTGGATCACATTTTGTCCAATGACCTTTAAATAATATGTTTATACATATTTTGCTATACATCTCTACGATCAGATTTAAGTAGTAATGAAAAGTTTATTTTATTGTTATGTTTAATCTTTTCGGTAAAATAAACTATTTCTATTTGTGAACTAGCTGTATATTATATTAGGATACTTTGGTATTAGTTTTAAGACCCATATGCCTTGGTATAAATAAATTTTATTTCATTTTATTAGATTGTAAAGATCTGGAAAAGCGTAACAATCACGCGTGCTACAAACAAGATAAGATAACATCGATATACCACCTCCACTGATAGCAATGTTATGTTTATTACTACTTCGTGTTCGGGATAGCCCAAAAATTTGATCAAATCGCTTGATAAATATGAGCGACACGCCCTAATTGATAAAAAAACAAATATGATATTGAGATAGTTTCGTCACTACCTACTTTTTTTTAGTGCATATAAATTGCTTTCTCCACTTGCAGTATTCACCAACGCATACAACCAGCTAACGACTATTAGTAGAATATATTATAATTGCTATCAACTTACTTAATAATTTAGCGCAGTGATTACGACATTCTTTAGGTTTATTAGATGTCTAGTTCTGATTCCTGAGCAAGCAGGGCATTGAGGAGAGATTGAGCTTGAGATGTCCAGATTGACAGATGTAGCGACTACTGACTGATTAACTGAGACAGTGCACATCTTCTTTTGCTTAAATCCACAGCCGTTTTGAGGATTACTTCACATATTTATTTTTGCTTATTAACAAGGTCTGAAAGATTCTTTATATAATAAACATAGATAAGGAATCCTAACCATTCCAAAAAATTTAAAAATGAACTACGTTTATGTTCCAATTTTCACATCTGCCGGCACTCCCGGAGTGCAACACGTTGTTTTTTTTATATATTTTTTAGATCTAACGTTTCACCAACATCTCATTTGATGGCAAATAACGATGTAGTTGAAGATTTCCATTTAATTTTATTGCGTTTTATGTATATGTATTGTTCGAAGTTCAATTTGTTTATGGTCATAATTAGCTATTTCCTAGATGCTATCGCTTTATAAGAATAAGAATAAGAATAACTTTATTTCCACGGTCACAAAGGTAATAATATAATAACAATCTTAAAGTAAGTGCTAATCTAATTGGTAACACTAAGTAGTGGTTTGGATTCTGATCTCCACACTAGGATTCCCTGTGTTGTGGAGAACAGTTTCACACAAACATAGATAATAGCCAAGAGCGTTACAAGTGGTGTGTTGACTTATTACAAAATAGCTTGAGACAGACTGTGTTAAGGGGAGTACACAGTGTATTACGTAGCAGTAGTGTAGCTTACAATTATTATTAACGTACATCGTTGTGATAAAAAAGTAAAAGAAAAAAACAAAAAGAATTTCCTAAAAGTATATAAGCAAGTGAACAGTTATATTTACACTTAAACTAATATAAGAGTAAATTACTTAAATAGAAAAGAGTGTTTGTTGTACATATTATATAACTATACGTACATTAAATGTGTTTTTTATGACTATTATTAATGCATACAAATACAATCAATAGGGGTAAATTTAAAAAACTTGTATTTTGTCTCAATTACTTCCTATTTTAATGGAGTCTAACTTAGTATTATGTATCGATATGTAAAATTTGCTCATTTTCTTCATATGTTTTAGACAATAACCATTGCCTGATGGTTTTAACACACCTAATCCTGGTAAAGTGTACAATGTTTAGCTGCCTGTTGATTTTAGTATATAAGTAAGGTGCCACCCAAGTATAAAACCGTCGGTAAAAGTCAGTTTGCCTGGTTGGCTTTATATTTGACCATAATTAAACTTCATTCGGTCGAATTGATAACGAGCGTGCCTTCGTGATGTGTCAATAATTAGTTGTGCATGATTAGTTACACGATCCACGGAAACATAATATTGTGTAGGTATTCATACTCATTTGAATATTTTGAAGGATTACAGTGACATCATTAATTATTATGGTAATAGTGTTAAGGAAGGTCTTGATAAGGATATACCAATTGGGTATAGGTTTATTTATTATTATACAGATGTAGTATCCGGTTTTACTCACGTTTATAGTCGAAGTTTCGACCTAGGTTTCGAGCATGTCCGATGCTCATCCTCAGGTGAGTTTACGCTGCCAGATCGCGGCGACTACTGAGTCGTGAGTAAAGTCAGATATTACATCTATATAATAATGTGTCAAACTCACGAGGTTTATTTATTTATTATTACATAAATTTCTTACTGCACTTACAGTATTTACCAACGCGTGCAGCCATCCAACAACAATTAGAATTAGAATACAATATAGTTACTATCACCTTAGTTAACAATTTAGTGCAGTGATTACGAAATTCTTTAGGTTATTAGGTATATTATTTATGTTTTAGCTTTAACCCGTGGTTACACCCGTATGGACTATGCTTTACTGTTTATTTAAATAATGCAAAAATATTTTATCATTTCGAAAATATAATTATTGTAAAGATAATTATAAAAATAGCAATCGGTCGAGCGAAGCAAAGCAAAAGTAGCATTAGGAAAAGTATCGGCGTTTGCGTTTAATAAGTTGTATGATAACTAATAAGTTACTGATATCGTATCTTCGTGCAATTTTTCTGTAAATCCTTTTACAAGTACCTTCTTCAATATTTTTTTCAGGCCCATATGATATATTAGCTATATGATATATTACCATATAGTATATTTGCCAGATCGGTTAAAGAGTTCAATCACGGCAAACCACCAGTTTCATATTTGATTATGTAAATAAAGTGATTTAATATGTATTTTATATATTAAATCAGTGATGATAATAATATAATAACAGTGATCACTCACCATCAGGCGGTCCTCTGCTTGTTTGCCACGTTGATACATAAACAATGTATATAAATATATATAATATGATACTGGTCTATAAATAGGCTACAATTTTACCTTGACATTTGTTAAGCGAAAGGCTACTGACTTGTGTGTTTAAAGTCTTTTGGATAAATTAACTTATATTATAGTCTTTTTCTTAGATTATCCTAATCTATTAGATATATCTTTTCCTGAGTAATGTATGTTAGAAAAATAGGTGGAAAGTATGAGATGTGTTTACTCAGATCAGAACGCACAGGCTTGGAATTACCTAGGTTACTACATAAAATCGTTCTTATTTTGTGTGAAACTGCCTTACTTATTTATGTATTTATACTTCAGCTATTTTAGTACATAATATAGGACTTAACGATAAGTAGAATACAAGTCATCCATCGAGTGAAAGTTAGATGATGCAACTGTAAAGTAAAATTAATGGATAATATACATAAATGTGGTATATAAAATATATAATAAACCCGTTAGGAACTAAATACAGTAGTCACAACCTAAGATTGTTTGTCTGCAGTTGCCTGCATGTTCATAAGGCCTTAGCGACCATGAAAAGTAACAACTGCGTATCTTGTACATACGCAGTAGTTACTCTTCATGGTCGCTAAGGACTTGCCTTAATTATAGTACCTAAAATTAACTCGGCTCACTTACGTTTATCGCATCTTCCTTTCTCAATTACTTTACTCAATAAAAACTGTTTTACCGATAGATTTTTCGCAATGACTTTTTATTGCTCTGAATCTAGACTCCGCAAGCCTAGATTCAGAGCAACAAAAATCGGGTGCGCCTACTATAGATCCTTGATGTTCGCTTTTTTATCACACAGACAACGGTCCCGACGTAATGTAGAATTGAGTTTGTGTTTGTTCTAGGGTTGGATATGCGTATGGCAGTGTCAAACGGCGACACCGGCGCATCATTTAGCGTTCTCCCCCGATGGCGTCTTGTTCGCGACGTCAGGCGTTAACGACAGGCTTGTCAAAATCTGGTATCAGAATAAAGGTAAATATAATTCACTAACAATATTTCATCATATACATATTGAAAATGTTAAAATTACAGCTAAATTGGGAAAGGAACATATCAAAAATAAACCTATAGCAAAATATAGGTAATTATTAACTAAGTGTATGCAAAAAAAGGACAATAAATAAGTATATAATTAAAATATACATCCCTTTTTCTCAGCAATCGGACATTCACTGCTGGACATATGCCCCCCATATAGGGGGGATTTGCCAATATTCGCCACGCTTGGCAGGCGGGTTGGCGAGCACAGTACGATTTCCGATCCTCAGAAGGGGCTGCTCCCACCTTCTGGTATGTGATCCCTTAGCCGACTCTTACGGCACCCACGAGAAGAGATGGGGGAGTACTATTCTAGGCCGCTACCACCATGGCGCGATATACATTATTTACATTATGTATCGAAATTTTTTAAACATTAGTCTAGATTAGTGATATACATATATATTACTTTGTTTCTTAATTTTTTACTAAATTACCAAGTAATATTATTTTAAGAAAGATTTGATTTCGAGGAAATTTTCTGTAAAGGATATGCGCGAAAAAAGGGAATTATAGAATAGGTTTATTGATATTGGAAATCATGGAAAAAATGTTGTGTACTTTTGTTTATTACAGTCCTGTCCCAAACGCAAGGCGAGCCAAACCACGGGTCGCCTCAGATGAACTACACGTTTATCTACGTCGCACATCCACGCGCCGTCACGCATCTCTCGTGGCGAAAGACCAGCAAGTACATGCCCAAGTAAGTGCCGTTCAGTATCATCATCAGACGAGAATTCAATTAAAACAAACACATTCAAACTCGCACCCCAGCACTAGGATACCAAGTATCGCTCGAGGTATGGACACACACAATCACTTTGCATACTGTTGGAGAAAGGGGCATTTAGCTGTCACCCTGTGCCGCCTCCAACATCGGCCACGTACGCCGTGGCGTAACAGTTAGTTAATTACTACAAAAATGCACTCACCAGAGTGGGTCGCGGCTAGTACGTAAGGAGTCGCAACGCTACCCTCATGATCACAGTAAATTGGCCAAAGTGGAACAAGATCGAAACAGTGGTCACCGCGGTCAGTGGTCGCCGCGATCTGGCAGCGTAAACTCACTTGAGGATGAGCATCGGACATGCTCGAAACCTAGGTCGAAACTTCGACTATAAACGTGAGTAAAGCCGGATACCACATATATATAATAATAAGATCGAAACACTTACCCTTGAATCCAGTCCGCCGCCGGTTGGGATGACCTCTGCCCTGCTGAGTCGATACCCGCCAAATTAACTAAACCTCGTGGGATAGAGGTCCTACTGTAGCCGCACAGCCTCCAACGCGACATTCCTGTAGTTCACCCGAGTGATGTCCCAGTCCAGTTGTGCCGCACAGCTGCAATTCGCGACAATCCCGTGGGTTTCCTAATCCGAATTCGCTCCCGGAGTGGTAAAACCTTTTTGATGCTGGTTAGCTGCTTTTTTATTTCTGGCACTGTGTGGGCGCCCGGCAACTAACAGCCAGCCGCGTGTCTTGCCGCTCCCCGAGCACCAACCTCGCCTGCCTGCTGTCTATCTGCGCGCAGATATGGATTGTTAATTCTAAACACACAACATCCAAGATCCGAATACAAATATCTATTATCATCACAGAATTATTGCCCCAGCCGACATTCATCATTTCAATCCCAGGGTGGTTCTGAAGTCAGTGTCACTGATAACTGAGCCACAGCGATCCTGAATTAGTTTATATCCAGAAAGCATTAGCATAATCAGTGTTTTCCTTATTTCACAAGGTTGTTGGAAATGCCACTTTCATACTTTCATAGAGATCTTACTGCAAAGTGTTTGTAATGTCAGAAAAATATATACGTGATTATATCGATTTAAATTTGATTCATTTCAATTACTTTCATAGAAAGAAAATCATCTAGTCAACCCGTAAAGTTGAATTCAAAATAATAAATTATACCCGATTCTCTCACCGTTCATTCCCTGAGCTTGTCCCTTTGCAGGGGCAGCGTGGGCAACGTGTTGGTGACGTCATCAGTGGACAACATATGCCGCGTATGGGCCGAGACGCTCCTCCCGGAGGACGAGTGGGGCGGCGGGTGCGTGACGTCACACTCGCGGTCGCCGCCGCGACGTCAGCGCGCCACGCACCGACACAAGCATCGGTTCATGCAGCGGCTCAAGCATATGAAGTGAGTACGTCATCGAGCAACTAACCCGAACAGATGCAATATGGTACTTACTACATTCATGTGTCCCCGATAACTTGTGGCAATTTTCGTAAAGTTATTATTATTTATCTTATAGCGCTTTCTGACTGGTCCATTATTAATCTTAATATAACGTGCTCTTATTGGTCTGTACTGATCTGTGCGCTCTTTATTCGACCCCCTGATGTTCAAATAAAGACATTGTTTTTTTGACTGACCAGCAATTATCTACGGATTAGTTGCTCGAAGTAGTACGTCTACTTGCGACATGAACCATCGTTATTCGTCATTTTGTACCCTCGAAAATGTTTTATTCATTCCTTTTTTTACCGTGAAAATCCTTTTAGAATATCACCGGCACAGTAGGCCAAGATGAATATATGGAAATCTCGTCCAGAGAGAGAAGGCGGCACAAAACCCAGGTCTCTTTATTCACCCTATGAAGGAATCTTTCGAGACGATAAATGGAGATAGAGTGAAATAACACAGAATATACGCTTAATATATCACGAAAATAGATGGATGGTTCTATAGAGTTAGTGACACCAAGCACTTAATACTTTCGTAATATAGAAGTTTCAACATTTCGAAGCGATAATAGCCTCGGGTTGGTTAGTGAATAATGGACTAAAATGATTACCTTCTGGAACAATCTCGTTGAAAAACCCCGTACAGTGCCAGTATCCTATGTTTGTGGTTCTGACGTTAGGATCTGTGAACATTTGCGTAATTGTCGGTAAAACAGTTTGTCATGGAGCAGAGTGAGCAAGATAGTTATATAATAATGAAAACATGTCACTAATACCTCAAAAATAGTGCGCAGTGACATGCAGTCCACTTCAGAGACACAAATTTATGCTTTGACTACTGTACAGTACATAGCTATCTACAAAACTCATTGCGCAACCTGGGTATAAAAGAATCTACTATCGACTCCGTGTATGACACGCATTTCTTTGCTTTGTAGAAGCAAAGAAATATTAATTGATAAATTTACTTTTACTATGTTATGCCTAAATTTGAAGCCAATCAAATCTCTGTTTCTAGTTAGTAGATAGGATTGAATGCTGCTGCCATTTATAGCATAGAAATGTAAGTGTTTAAGTATTTTCCAGGACATGTTTCCACATCCGACGGAACGCACAATCGTCGAAGCAGCCGGGCGCGCCGATACCCACCCTGCCTTCTACGTACAGCGCCCACGATTTCCACAATCCGTACCACGCTACCTCATACACTGGCGGTAACTTACATTACTCATAGTAAATGTACATCAGTGCTTCTAGAATGAATAATTTTATAACATTAATTATTTATAACAGTGATTCTCTTCTCTCTCTAAACTCTCAAGCTAAACAAAAACTAGTAAATAAGATATTTCTTATATGGTTCCGGTAAAGTCGAAATAAGAATGATATTTCAACAACAATACTAAAATTAGATTGCGAAAAAGAATTGCGGGTACCTTAAGTAGTTAGTAGGTAGTTTAAGGTAAAATTAGTAGTCATTTATTTGGTGGCAACTAAAACTAACCGCAATTATTCAGCGATTGATTAAAGCTCGTCTAATATTAGAGATAGCGGTGTAATAAGTAATAAGCACAGCTACTAACGATATGTTTAGTGTTATATTGTAGTTTTTAAGATAATAACGTTTTTTGTGAATTTCATTAACACTAAAGATCTAAATTAAGAATGTTTGGTATAATTGGAATGAATAAATGAATTATGAATAAGTAATACAATTTCGAATGTTAGCGTAAAATAAGAATAAAGTCGTTTTGATTCATTCTCATCTTTTCCATTAAATCAAATAGGGAATCATTGAAAGTGGAATATACTTCTTTTTTAGAATAGAATATATTTCTTTATTTGTAAGACATGGCATGTATACAATTACAGAAAACGCACAGGTATTTTACTCAGGTGGAACGTTACGCGGAACGTTACTATTTTTCAAGAGTGTTGCTGGTATTCATCAATTTATAAAACGTTATCACGTCAAAAGTAATTCTCATACCCATAATTTTCAGTTATCATAGGTAGATGTTGTGCTTTTTAATCAGTTAGTAGCGTACCATTGATGATTAAAGAAGCCAATCGTACGCATGTTGGTTGTCACGTTTAGATCTTAGATATTTACACGTAAGGATTACTAATTAGATATACACGTGACTGGCTAGTTGGCGCAGTTGGTAGCACTCTGCCTTCTGAGCCGCTGGTCCCGGGTTCGATTCCCGGACAGGTCAAACATTTGTGTGTATGAACATGTCTGTTTGACCTGTGTCTGGGTGTGTATATGTGTATAAATATGTATATCAGGCATCAGGTTACCATAGCACAGGCTCTGCCTAGTTTGGGACCTGAAGACCTTGTGTGAATGTTGATAAATAAATAAAATAAATAAAAATTGTTGATACGAAATAATAAAAAAGGATTCTTACACGTAAGGAAAGTGTAGGGATCTAATTTTTGTTATCCTTTCCTCAGGGCTCCACTTTCACTTAGCAGCGTCAATAAATGCAGAGACAGATATCCCACTGGTCCCGTCGCTGGCCGGCGGGGGGCGGTTCATCTTACACTGGTTACACAACAAGGAGATGTACTTCACCAGCCAAGCCGAGGCCATTCTTCACGATCTAACTAAAAAGGTACATAAAATAACCTCTACATATATTCATACAAATGTTTCACAAAAAACTTTAGACAAAATATTATTATTTAACGTTTCGCATACATAAAAAATCTCTTAGAAACTCAAACACTTCATGTATTAATAAAGTAAAATTAGTTTATTTATACACCATAGTTTGAGACGAAATTTTTGTTTTGACAATTGTTAATAATAAAAAATAAAAAATTGTTGCTAGATCATTGTGCACTTTTCAGTTTATATTTGGAATGATTTACAAATTCACGTTTAAAAAATAGTCTCTCATCCTATGTCAGTAGGATCTACCACAGAGCTTCCATATAGATAGTTTCGCAAATAGGAGGCTAAGGCAGAAGCTCTCCTTCCCTTCGCTCACGCCTTAGCCTTCTCAACTTACCTTTACGAATTGGATCTGTCACAGAGCTTTAATATGCCATAACTACGCATGTTCATACAATTTATATAGTAACATACGTGATTGTATATGTTCGTGCGATATTGATATGCATGTTACATTGATAAAATTATTAAAATTAAAAATTGATCTTGATACTTGTATTAAGTCCTTTAGACATCGTTTCCTGGAAATGCCGCCACCTGAGTGTGTACGGGCACCGTGCTACAATTCTGGTGTAAACACATTTACATTATTCAAGCAATGCTCATATACTCGTACGGTTAGATCAAATAAAGCCACCAACACAGACGGACGCCCGTCTCATTCCTTACGTCACAGACCAACAAAACAACGGCTGATCCAACAAATTGTGTTGATCGATCGATCAGATACAAAAATTCTCATAGAAATTCTCGTAGAATTCCAATGCCCAAAAAAAAAACGCCAAGTGAAAATTAAAACATTCGCATAATAACACTATCTGATTATAAGTGATACCTGAGTATCTTATCAATTTTGATCAGTTATACAAAAAAGTAACAAGCATATCTATATTCTTCTTCTTCTCAGCAGTTGGTCATCCACCGCTGGACATATACCTCTCCAATATAGGGGGATTTGCCAATTCTCGCCACAAAGAAGAGAAGAGATGGGGGAGTACTATTCTAGGCCGGCACATATCTATATCTATACTTTATATTATAGGGGTAAAGTTTGTGAGGTTCTATGGGGTAATCTCTAGATCTACTTAACTGATTTTGAAAATTCTTTTACCAATAGAAAACTACGTTATTTGTGACTGTCATAGGCTACTTTTCTTCATCATCATCACCACGCGGGTGAAACCGCGGGGCACACCTGGTATATTATATTCAGAAATTATTTCGACATATGAAATAATTATTGCTTATGCTGTATTGTTGACGTCAAATTTTGTTGCATTCAGGTTTTAGATAAAGAAGATACAGAGGAAGGTGGATCCGGTTCAGACCACACCACACATCCAGAAGGAGAGAATGACGGAAGTATGTACATACCTTATCACGTAACATTAAACAGGCATATTTAAAAAGGAAATATTTGATTGTTTCTTTGTTTGCTTGTTTGCATTGATCAGGCTCCGAAACTACTGAACCGATTTGAAAAATACTTTCACTGTTGGGAAACTATACTCTCCCCGGGTGATATAGGCTATATTATATTTTCCAAAAAGTAGGGATCCTTACAATCCTTAATTTTGTAATGTTTTACCCGTGCGAAGCCGGGGCGGACCCGACATTTCACATTTGTTACTCACGGTATCAATCATATTATTGTCATTCACCTCTATAATGAAATCATCCAGATAAACGTAACACTTTTCAGTTATTGGATTGTAACTCAAAAACAGGTTGACCGATTTTGATGAAATTATAATGTTACCACCTCGGAAGTGTACTCTATCAAACAAAAAAAGAATATTGAGAATCGGTTCACTTATGCGGGAGATATCAGTGAAAATACATCGCACCCACATAGACTTTCTAGGTGTCTGCCAAGATGTAAAAACCATTGAAACTGTCTGGCTTTTGAGGTAACATTATTTTATGGGCCCCCAAGTAACATATGACAAATCCAGCACTTATACTATGACGAAAGTATAATCATAGTTTATTAAAGTTTAGGGGGGTCTGGCAGGAGGTTGCAACCGTGCTAAGTGTCTGGCAATGGATGACATCATTTTTAATGCTATCTGAAGAAAATATAAAAAAATTAAGTTCTATACTATAACGAAATTTAGGAACTATTTTCTACACCTTTCCTACCTAATTCCTGCCCAAGTTCCCACAATTCCAATTCTGTGTAGGAACATGCTCTGGAAAATTTTCAGCTCTTATAAAATAACGACGGTCTGGCGATCGTGGGCTCTTGCTCTATATACATATCACACAACAACAAATAAATATCAATCTTCGTAGAAGCGCTCAAATCGATGCATACACAATCTTGAACATGCTATTGGCACAGACGTGCTAAATCCTGGACAACGTCATCACTTAAAATCAGGTGAGACAGTTGTCAAACGCACTCCTATAATATGTAAAAAAAAAAGACCAAATTTCATTAAAGTTCGTTTGCAAGTTATCTTCGTACCCACAAACGCTCATTTGCCTAGACTTGTACTGATATCTATACATTGCTCTGTCAAAAAATCACATTGATTTATGAGATGACATAGGAACATCCTCAATAACATAAAACATTTGTTTGTTATTGCCAAACACAGAAAGAGGTAAAAATTCTATAATCTAACTAAACCATTTTTTTGTAAGCTAGTTTAAATAAGGCTTTCATTGTTGATGGCAGTAATAAGGTTGAAAATTATTTATACCGTTCAAAGTAACAACCTATGTATCTATCTGCATCAGACATTGTGTGTTTACGCATAAATAAGGCGGGAGGTAATTAGATCTAGTAATTCTACTACTACTACTTCTCAGTTCTCATGGCGCTGAATCTTGATTTTAGCCCCCTTACTTATAAACGTTGAATAACCTCTGAATAGTTATTCAGTGTTTTGTCTTTGTCGCTTATATGACAGTTTGACGTTGAAAGAACGGAACAAAACACTGAATTACTATTCGCAGCTTATTCAACGTTTATAAGTAAGAGGGTTAGTCTTCAAATTAGGATTCTTCCTTCAGCAAAACATGCACAAACACACAAACATTATTGGCATTAGTAATATTTTATCAAATAATAATGATTTAAATTGTAAAACCATTATACCTCTCTAGCATATCATCGCTACTTTGGTGGACAAAATCATGCGCAGTACATACATTAATTTACACCGTCACCGTATATAAATCATAAAATAGCTGTGTTCTATTATAATTAGAGTAAATATATTATATTTACTCTAATTATAATAGAACACATACGAACGAAAACTAAATTAAGTTATTAAAAAATATAAGCCTATAGCTTAACTGGCAAACTGACGTTTTCATACAAGCTATCGGCTGATACTGGCCTATTTATGAAGGAGTAGTAATTATTATAACTATTAATAGTAGACGTATTTAAAACGTTTTTAGAGAGGTTAAACTAAAATAGTATACAATTCATAATTTGTAGGAAAACATCAATATGTGATTTAAATAATAACACAAGCGTTTGTCATAATGAGCCTTTTATGTGACAATGTCTGGTGCGGGCACTATGAAAATATATATCGCATTAACGGCATACCTATATTTATCCAATCATACCAAAATTCTGGGCTTTGTCTCATTATTTACGCGATTTTCTTTTCTGTCAAAATGTATTGCTTTCTTACTTACACAATTTCAGCCAACTGTGTAGTCCCAACGTGGTGCTTATTTATTTACGGAGCATATTGCTTTGATGCTTATTCCATGCTGCTTAGGACATAATAATAGGAGGCCGAGTCAGCATTTGACTAAAATGCAGTCTGAAGATAACAGCAACAGTGATGAACAACCAGGTAAACCCCTAATTAGGTCTCTAGCTAATGTAAGCATTGGTAGCGACATTCAAAATATCTAATCCTTCCATATTTGTATCATATTGTAGTGCATTGATTGGGCCTTAAGTTAGAAATGGCATGTTAAATAGTTAAACTTTAAGATCACCAAGAGAAAATTTGCAAAAACTTCGTGAAATGTTGTTTTGAAAATATTTCTCTAGGTGGTAAGAATATTAATTTTCTGCCAATTCATTGGCGTGAAATGCTAAATCTTTTTAGGGGCAGTTTTCAATAACTTCGTTATGAAACGGTTTAAGGCTCTTTCGCCAATACTTTATTTAAATTGTACGTTGACTTAATAAAACTGCTATTATCTTAAGCTATAGCAACTACTCGTATTTAACGGCCTAAGTGTTTCCGATTACTGTTGTCAGATTTTATGTCTCTATAACCATTAAATAAATAATAATTAAACCATTACACTTCTAGGTAGCGGCAACCACAGTCACCCCAGTCTGTCCAACACAACGTCAATAAACTCAATCGCGACAGACGTCACGTGTACTCACTTACCGGACTCGCTCGACGCAAAAATCGACGCGTTGCTTCGAGATTGGCACCAAAGTCCTGACTTATTGTTCTCTATACACCCGGTAGACGGCAGCTTTCTTATATGGTAAGCCTTTTCAATTCGTTTCTATAATTTGCTTTCCATCGTTATAAAGTCCGCTGGCGGTAGACCATTTTAGAGTTGTAAATATAAATGTAATTGTACATATAAATATCAATACAAATGTATTACAGTTTTGTGTCACTTCTTTTGCTTGCGTTTTGAGATATTCAAAGTCTAGTGGCGGTTTTTTACTTTCAACACAATCATGGGTACCTGTGACTCAAAATAAATTTAACAACAGAAACCAGTGATTTGACACTTTAGACACATAATTAACTCCCTTGGATATATTTTATAGCAATTTAGTGACATTTTAGGTACCAGATAAATATCAGTATTCCTATGAATAGAGATGATACAAAATGCGTATGCACATCTGTTACATAAATAAAGTAGTATAACATTAAATACTTGGTATTAACTGTAATGTTTTACTATAAGATTTCTCTAGGAATTGGCCTAGCATAGAGGTGTAACACAGGACTATCCTAGTACACTGCTAGGTATTGAAACAATTTGTTTAATTAAGTGGTGATGGTAATATTGTGTTACTTGATGAAATAAAAAAATACTCTAATTTGTTTATTTTCCGTTATCATTACTTTACTGTAAAAATTTTTTCCAGCCGAAGCTAACATTTAGATTGACACAAGATTATGTATTAGGGCAAATAGTCCGGAAATTATATGAAAAAATTTTAAAAATTTTTAATATTCGAAACCTGAAACCTAGCGCTACTGGACTAATAATCTATCTTGTGGGGTAAACTTTTCCCGTCAGGGTGTGCGAATGGCTGGATGAGTTGCAAGCCGGTGCTATACGACAAGCGCAAGTGTCGTTCTCTGCTCGGATACCGTCCGCCTTTCCGCTGGGAGACGCAACCACTATGTGCACTCCCGCGGCTTTGTACCACGCCGCCGCGCAGCCGCTGTATGTGAGACATCGGACGAAGCCGGTCATACCCAGTAAGATTACATACACACATCAAAAAAACTCTGATCAATTGTCAGAACTAAGGTAGTCATTGTGAAATACTAAACTTCAAACACCAACCTCCTTGCATGGATTCCCTGAAATACACCATTTGAAAACCATAAGGTAATTTCAAGATTTTAGACTAAATGACTAAATTTAGTTATAGACAAAGTTATAAGCAGTTCTGAAATTTCATCCACTAAAAGTTTATTATATTTAAGTCCAGAACTATAAACTGTATATGTTTTCAATATTGTATATGCGAACCAAATTTGGTAACATATGAATTTACTGACGCTAAAAATCTAGTTATTATAGTACACAATCAGGCCTTGAAAGTGTTTTAATGGCAAATCTGCCATATTTCGATATTTTATATTATGGTAGTAGTATGTAATTATGGTTGTTTATTCTGCCACCTTCTAGACGTATAATACGCGCTACCTATCATTGTGGCTCTAACGTTAGGCTCTGTAAACATTCGCGCGAGTTGAAACAGTTTCTCAGCAAGCAAAGTAAATTCAGTGTGACAACTATACAGCAATTAAGCCCCAGTCCCTAGCGCATGACAAATAGGTACTGCGTCGTCAACTTCAGACACATAAACTTACGTTGTTACTATTGTAACCAGCATAATGTTTCATCTGGATGAAATAAATGTTTGTAATTATGCAGGTAACCAACAACAACCCGAAGCTGTAACGACACCGTTGGCAAGCGTACAAGAAGAGAAGGAAGAACACGAATTTCCACATAATGAAGAACAAACAGAACCACAAGAAAACGGTAAATTATACTCCATTTTCGCGATGATGAAATTTACTTGCTGAGTGTTGAAAATGAGATTGTTACTGATTGATGACCGACGATATTTCGCTACTTTGTCAGTGGGCTAGAGCAATCGACCAGTCTCGTACACTAAATCACATACTTTAAGAATACTTAATTTATCTCAAAACTTCAAAGCATTTGTAGTTATCATGCCGTAAACGGGTATATTCGGCAAAATATAAGTTATACCATAAGTTGAACTTGTTTTATAGGACACACAGAAGAGAACAACAACGAAATGCAGCGCAAAACTAGTGTAGCAACGGAAGACTTGGGCGAAAATCAAGAGGGTGACGTGTTAAACTCTGCGCCGGTAATATCCATGGTCACAAACCACACCAATGGCACTCTCAATCTTTGGCAGTTAACTTTCGACGACAAATCCAAATTTACACAGGTATGTTGATTTACTGCTAATTTTTGCTATTCTGTGTGTGTACTAATGTGATACGGTACGGTAATCTATGTGAGTTGAATAGGTTAGAAAATCTCTACATTGCAACACAAAAAATTGTGAGGTTTGCCCCGTAACGTAAAGTTTACCAAAAAATTTACCTATAAATCTCCGCTCTCTATCGGTTGCATAGGGGGTTCGGGGGATACCTGAGATAGCAATACGTTTGCTTAATACCTATAGCGCGAAAAATGTGTTTGGCATAAAATATAGAATCCTCTTAACAATTAGACCAGAATGGATCAGATGCATTTTTCGTAAGGTGAAAACTCGTGCGCGATTGATATTTAGTATATGCGTTTCGTTTTTCAGGTATTATCCATAGGGCACGCTTCGAGAGCCTCCGGACATAGGTTTAGAGTAAATGACATCACATGCCATCCAGTATTACCGCTCCTACTAACTACGAGTCATCATAACATTTCTGGTAAGTTTTAAATTACATAACTATTTACGAATAAAGCTAATTCGTCAACGCTTTTTTGGTAGGCGTTGATTCGTTTTGAAACACCCTTTTCGTCAAATGGCGCTTTGTTTATGGATTTTGGACGTATTGATAAATCCAGGACCCATCACCTGTAGTGATAACGTAAACACGCCTTCTTCAAATTTATTTATCATAAATAAGATCACGCCACACTCGGGCCTGCTTATGAGAGTCGATTGTGCGGCACCCAGCGTGAAACTATTCTCACGCGAAGATGCACGTGTCGAATGCGGCTTTCCAATCCAATTTGCAGTTTGTACTGAATCTCCTGATGCGTAACTCACCTACTGTCTTGGATTAAGAAGTGGTCGCCCTTTGATGGCTGTCACAGAATAAAACGTTTTAGCAAAGAAGCCGTAAAATGGCGACCACTTTTTTCTCCATACCCCAAAGTTAATCGAACGCTCTTGAATTCGTTATACCAACGATTCATTCCATAACAACAGAAGGATAACAGGATAATCTTTGTCTGCGCAAGTATTACCTTCAGGGCGCAGCTAGTATTCTAATGCAGAGTGAAATAGTTTTCAGTGATATTTTGACAGATAACAAAAGGGATCACCAGAAGTTTGACGACGATACGATGGCCGGCGGTCTATGCTCTGAGCTCATAATGTGGCGTGTGGAATGTGTGGGCCCACTTGGAAAATCGGGAGGAGTTTCCGAATTGGCGAGGGTCAACTCGCCGCATCTATCTGCGTTTAGCAACGTAGCTTGGCTGCCAACGTTATTACCCAGGTACATTGTTTTATGAGTACGCTAATGTGAATAAGTTATTGTGTGTGAATATTTCACGAGTAACGTCTGTATGATGTCTATGTTATTAATGATATGATAATGATAAATTTTATTTATTCACAAAACTCAGTGACACTTATTGTTAATAATAATATTTGTGATCTCTTATGATCTAAATGTCTTATCTAATTTAATATAAATTTACTTAATTATTTGATAATGTGGCACGTAAAATGCGTGCTCACTCGCTAAGTTAGTTCAAGTAATCAAATTGACAAGAGTGAATTCCTACCATCCAACTAAGTATCGTAGTTGAATACTTTTCTACCAGTGTGTTTATGATGCTGAATTAAATTAATTTCGCAATTCGCCAAAGTATTCGGATAAAAATAGTTACTTGTTATACACATGGGTAAAGAGATTTTTGGCATGAGTGCTTGGATTGTAACCTGAGCAAGCGAAGGGCTCTTGGATTCAGTTTAGTTCAAAAGAAGAATTCGGAGCGTAGCAAAGATTTCAAAATACGAAACGCTGAAAACCTTTAACTCATGAATGAAACACAACAATTTTCAATACACTAGCACTAACAAGGAACTTCCTAGGCGCGCGGCGGGAAGGATTTCCGGAATCGACAGGCTTCTTTCAATCGCACTGTTGTCTGATAGGTCGGCGAGATCATATTATCTTAGTTAGGTGCGTGCTCGAATTTTAAAATTATTTTACTCACTTATGAATAAAATAGAATTTTTCTGTTAGAAATCGATGAGTAACTAGCAATTGAGAGCTAGGTGAAAACGGTTTTTCCTAACTAGGTATTTACTTTTTACATTATTTACGGCTATTAAAATCTAATTTATAAATATGTTTAAACATGTCCTGTTCTAGATAGTAGTCCTGTGCTAGTATGAAAAACGTTGCACCTTAGGAATGTAAATTTCGGCTACAATTTTCTTACACAATCTTAGTTCATTTATTTTATATTTTCTCATGGCTCTCGATTTAAAAGACCTAAAAATTACATATGGTTACATTGAAAACATCTGTAATTTTTGAGTATTTCCTGCTTACACTGCTACGTTAGAAGAGTAGTGACGTATTTGATTTTGTGAACAAAAAAATTCAATTCGTCTCACGAGTAACTTCATCTTTTCTAGCACTACATTGGGTAACCTGTCAAATTCTCCGTCGGCGTGCTTCGTAGCGAGCGACGGGGAAAGCTTGCGCGTGTTCCAAGCTGTGATTGACGCTCGGACCCTGCTCGCCGAAATTGCCACTTCGGAGAGACGCCATAAAGATGTAATGGTAGTGTAGTGAACATGTAGCTTACACAATCTTTAGTTAAAATATACATATAACAAATACACACTAAAATACATATTTCCATCCTCCATCGTAGACCGCATCATCACTTAACATCGGGTGAGAAGGTGGACAAACGCTTGCCTATTGTCAATAAAAAAGTGATGTCTCAGAATAGATTTTTAATTTCATGTCATATGATGTCAATAATTAATATTTTTGCTCACACAGTAAAAAACTCTCTAAATAAATCGGTCCACGATTTAATTGTGATACTTAATCGATTGACACAGTAAACATTCTTACTGCGTCAGGCTAAAATGGCATAAATTTATGCTCCTGGATTCGAACCCGGGGCCTTAGAGCCAGAAGGCTTGAGCATTCTAGGTCTAGCGTGATAACATCTTCGACCACATCGTCACTGACCATCAAGCGAGATAGTGGTCAAACGCTAGATGTATACAGTATAAAAAAAACCGCATTAGTGAGCCACGGCGACCGTCGATTAAATCGTAACGTGTTGTCGACAGCACCTGCAGGACACGATGTCGATGTCTTCCGAGTCGACGATGTCGGAGGCGGGCGGCACGGGCGTGCCGCTGCATGAGCGCATCCGCATCGTGTCGCAGCAGTCGACGGCGCGCCCCGGGGCCGTCATCCAGCTGCACGCCATCGCCGACGCGACCCACGACTGGCACAACACGCAGCTCTTGCACGTCTTCCAGGAGCAGCTCATCACTGGTCAGTCTCTACTCTACCGGACCGAGCGTTCTCTTTACTGTATCGAATCGAGGTTTTTTTTATTGGGAATAGGCAATCGTATGACCACTATCTCACCTGATATTGAGTGATGATGTGGTCTACGTTGGAGCACGCCTGCCTAGATAGCTGTTCACTCGTGGCTTTAAAATGCCCAGGATATATCTATATGGAAACGCAAACCTTCGAGGACCTTCGAGGCGATGAATTCCACTCGTTAGCTGGACGCACTATGATGTGGAAGCAAAACGCTTCGTGCGACGAGTTAGAACGTCTATCATGTAGATGTCGCATTGCCGTCCGTCTGGTCATTCTCAGATGTTCCACCTACTACACCAGAGATATACTGGATACGATGGACTATATACTGGAGTGAGTCTTATCTTTACTGTCCCGTACAGAGTGAGCCGCCTTCTCTCTACTGTACCTTGGCGAGTCTTAGGCTTCGATAATGAAGTCAATCTTTTATGTATAACTAGCGGCCCGCTCCGGCTTCGCACAGGTATAACAGTATTTCTCCACTATTTAATGGATGTTATTATACCTATAAACCTTCCTCTTCGATTACTCTATCTATTAAAAAAAACCGCATCAAAATCCGTTGCGTAGTTTTAAAGATTTAAGCATACATAGGGATATAGAGACAGAGAAAGCTTCTTTTCTCATCTTTTATTCTGTTTTCTTCATAACGTAGTAAAATATCCTATTTCAATGTAATATGTACATTATTTTCAGCAGCTAAACGGTGTGTTACTACCTCATGATTCAACTTACGTTTCGCGAAGTAAATGAACAATCACATTTGATTGTATTATCAGCAATCAATTCACTGCATTTCACTTTAAAATATTTCTAAAACCAAAACTTTTGTAAACTCACAGGTGAACGTACGTCTCCCGATACGGAAAGCATGGACTCTGGCGTGGAAGGTTCTTTCAACACGATCACAGAGGCCGGCCTTGAAGCTATTGTTGATCTGCGCAAGGCGGCGATGTTCAACGAACCGTTCTATATCGTGGTCCTGGAGAGAACTGACGGGGGATCCACTGTGCATATGTGGAGATTGACAGTTTCCTCGCAGGCTGATCCTAATGGTGAGATACTTTTGATTGTTTTTGGATATCATTTATTTATTCTAATAAAACCTCATTAGAACATACCTAATGTTTTTTTTTATTTTTTTTATTTATCAACATTCACACAAGGTCTTCAGGTCCCAAACTAGGCAGAGCCTGTGCTATGGTAACCTGATAACTGATATATATACTTATATATACATACACACCCAGATACAGGTCAAACAGACATGTTCATACACACAAATGTTTGACCTGTCCGGGAACCGAACCCGGGACCAGCGGCTTAGAAGGCAGAGTGCTACCAACTACGCCAACCGGCCAGTCAATTCACATCATTATCACACAAATATTATAAGGGCGCAAGTATGTGTGTATGTATGTTTGTTACTTCTTCACGCTCAAACGGCTTCACCAATTTCGATGAAATTTGGTATGGAGATAGCTGATACCCTGGATTTACACATAGGCTTACTTTCATCATTACCATCATCACTTTCTTCATACAAAATGTACAGAAGGTCGTTTATAAGTTTTCACTGACAAGTAAATAACAAATCTTAATTACTCCGTTTACAAAAGATACAATAAAGTGTACTTTTCATTTCATGTTCATTTATTTAATTCTGAAACGTTTTAATTTTAACATAACACCAACTCAATCCAAAAAGGTTCTAGATAACATTTTCTTCAGCTGCGTAACAATAATGTTAAATGTTCCATGAATGGATACTCCATAATATGTTAGAGAAGAAGAAGTCACTTACATTGATAATGGATCACACGTTAGTTACTATTGCATATGTCACTTTTGACAGCTGACCAAGATTTGATAGAATCTAGAGGTAGAAAGATTATGGTCTCATTGAGCATAATTTGGCTTGACGGGGTGACGAAAACGGGCACTATCAAATATTATGCGAAGCTACTAATGCTTGAATGTAGGTCATAAACCCCTTAAATCTGCTGTCAGTGCAAGTTATGGCTCCGCCGATAGAACTGCCGAGCGCTCGTCCGCGTCGAGAAGCGTATTGCGCTTATAAAACAATATACTCCAGCAACTCAGGACATTGCTATTTTGAATAAATACACAAGATCAGAGATTCTCTTCCTCTCATGTAGTGATAAAATATGGAATTGATGACGACGCTTGGTACAGTCAAGTACATAACGTAAAATTACAGTTGTAATATTCTATCCCTTAGTATTTGTCACAAAGCATCTTATGGGATCATTTAACTATCCTTAAGTTCCAGTCAACAATCAGGGTGTCAATTCTACTAAACTATTGATCATAGATTGTTAATGAATTATCGATTTCGATAGTTTTGCTATTCTTTTTAGAGTATAATTGTAATGACTACACAGATCTAATTCCTACTGCAGTTCCCGTCAATGCAATCGAGATGCAATTGTTATATTATAGCTTATAACCAAGTTTATATATGATTACATTTTAATTACTATTGCATTCTAAATTAATTGCTTGCTTAATAAATAATAGAATTGGCATCCGGTCGAGTGTGATACCACCTTTAGTTAAATTGTTATTGGCCATAAAGTGAAATAGTAGATAATTGATGAAATATACGATGAAATTGATGAAAGATTTAAAATGCTCTGTTTACTTACAGACGACCTAACAAACAGTATGATGTACGTGCCAGACAGTGCATTGGTGCAAGAAGAAGAAGGGATGGAATCTCGGAAGAACTCTGTCTCAATGGATAACGACAGGGCTATGCCGCCTCCACCTCCTAACTCACATCTTTCCATCACTACTAAGAAGGTATCACTATTATCGTTACTCAACAAACATACATATTTTTACATGACTTGACCTGTCTTCGCTACAAATTTTCTCTAAGCCTAACGCCAGAACCACAAACATAGGCTTATTGTTCTCCTCGAAGGTAAAAGCTCCCGGTAAAAGTTAGAAGCCCTACGGATAGTGATCTACGGACATCAGGATTGAGTTGAGAAAGACTAATGTAATAAATAACACTGTTCAAGTGTATGCATTATGAATGCCAAAGAATTACGCTTGAAAAGATGAAATGTTGGTCATGGTTTTTATATTATGACGAGTAGAAAACAAGGTTACGGCGATCACCATCACCAATGAATCTGTGATGCTATTGGCACTTGCACAATGCTAAGCCGAAAACTCTGATTTCCTTTTTAAACGGTCTCATGTTGTCACTTAAAAAACTAGGTGGATGATTGTTCATTGAAAAGGGTTAAAGGAATAGAAAAAAATTGCTGATCTTCCTTTTCGAGATATGGCAATAATTGTATATTTGTTTTAGGTGTGCGAGTGCCCCCTCGCACTTCCAGACGGAGTGGATGTAATCCACGCGACTCCAGCCGCCGGACATCTCAGTTCCGCGTCTATCTACCCAGCTTGTTTAGCTCCCTACATCTTAGCTACGGCTTGTTCGGACAGCACGTTGAGGTTTTGGAAGTGTAATGTCAACAAGAAGGATGATAACGAATTTGAATACACTTGGAACGAGTGGGAAATGATGAACAAGGATCAAGAATCCACTATAGACATTCCAGGTAATTTTATAGCTTTGGAGTTCTGTTGACTAAATGATTAACCTTTGTCTAATATGGGTGTGCATACTTTGTTTTTTCTTATATGGTCAGAAGAAGGACTCGAAGAGCTCTTTGCACATGAGGCTGCGTTGGCTTGGCTCAAATAGTTGAAATCATGTGATCTACAATCGTATTTTGTTAGTTGTTATTTACATAGATTTTGATACAAACCTATTTGATTGTTGAGTATCATGATTAGTACAAATCGCATAAGACAACAATGTGTGTTGCAGTTTTATGCTCAGTTGAAGCTTTTATACACGCATTTTGAAATAAAGCTTCATCCATACTGAAATGAAGTTATTGCAATATTTCAGGCCAACCGCTACACATAAGCGCGGCTTACTCCGGCCGCATAGCTTGTGCGTACAAATGCGGGCGTTCATTCACTCGGCCCAAAGCCGCAAGTGCGTCCATGAACAATATAAGTGCGGACGCGCGTTTTGTCAACTTGTGCGTTTGCGTTTACGAGTGTGAAAGCACCGGCGGCGCTGAATGGTTGTTAGAAGACACAATACCGCTGAGAAATGTCAGCTTGCCTCGAGTCGGGGTCTGTGCGGACACGCAGATAGATTTGTCGTACCTTCACGATACCTCCTTTATAGCCAAGAAACAGAGGATTAATCAGGTTTGTAATCTCGGTAATAATCACAAGAAAACACCTTACAAAATATAATTTTGATTTGTTTTTAAGTTTTTCTGTTAGCATGAAGTTTAATATATCTGCATTTCTGAATTCCGTTACAAGAACATCTATTCGTGATGTCCATTGACGACACAATGATATTATTCTCCTTTAATAATAAATGTTTTTTTGAAGATCTTGCCTTTTACGAGAACATCATTTGCTCTTGATTGAATGTGATTTACAAGGATTTATAAGCAACGGGTTCACATTAGGCCCGTGTCGTAGAAACTTTGATCGATATTTGTTCGATCGACATGTTTTGTTAATATCGATGAATAAAGTATGCGATGTGTTTTCGTTAGGTACTACAAACTCTATCTTCCGACGAGAGCCGCAATAACCGCAACGGTGAAGGCGACACCGGCAAATCGGCGGGTCTTCTCGCTGTTCCGTCGTTCAGTACTTTACAGTCGTTACGCAGGTAACTGAAATAACTACCCACGTTAGATAATCTTTATATCAGACACAGACATATATTATATTGTGTAGACACTTAGAATTAGAATGTCCTAAATGAAACTTATAAAATATACACACATGTATTTGAGTTTTGACCATGTCATGCTTTCTTATTTGAATCTTAGGTTAATATTTATAAATTAGTTTAATCGTAATAAAAACTGCTTTTACACGTCATATAATTAAATTAAATTGTATGTAATAAATAATATATTTCTATTAATATTCTTTTTAATATATCATATATATAATATCGTATGTAACGTTGCGTCTAGCCCCAAACGCCGCAAGTATTTATTAATTAATTATAATATAATTTAACTTTTACTAATACGAGCTATTATAACATATAAAGATAGAAATTGGCCTTACTTCCTAAATACACATGAATTGATTATCGCATACAGGAGCATAATGGAGAATGGCAACACGTGTCCACTTACACAGAAGCATCTGGTGCAGCTGGACTGGGTGTCAAAGGAAGATGGATCACACATCCTTACAGTAGCCGTTGGTTCTCGGGTATTGCTGTTCACTCCTGTTTCCAGCGACCTGGCCCAAGCCAATTTGAAGGTAAACTTTCGATACTTTTCCGCTGAATGTTGAAGAAGTGCTTCTTCAATAATTTTAGTGATAGTAGTCTATGTGGAAACTCTTACTAATCCAATACAAGATCTCGAATATGTATAAGTGAAAATGAACTGCCCCAAATCTTACATGGTATAAAAGTATTTTATAATATTAAACTAATCCCTTGTTTCACCAAATGTATTTAAGATTTCAATATTTTCCAGATTGTCCCGTATCTCATAAGATAAACCGTGACAATTTTTTTCATTTGTTGCCCATCTTTTTAATACTTACAGTTAAAAAGTTTTCGGTAAAATAGATGAATATATAAGATGAATACGAGTAGATGAAGGATGCAATACTTTTATATAGCATGCCAAAAGTGCAAAGCTAACGTCACGAAATAGAACCGCCATGACAAGTGTACAAATAATTTGTTCAGTATTGGTTTCCATTTGCGTTATCTTCGTTAGTGCTATTGGTGCGTTTTTTATTGTATAGCGAACTAACTATATTTCTTGTAAACTTTTTTACACAGGCAATGAAAGAATCTATAAACAACAACCGACCAATCCTACGCAAGGCGTCTTCTCTTGCCGCCCCGCTGTTCGTTGAAGAAATCAGATGGATGCAACTTCGCCGTATCCAGCTCAAAACTGCCGACGGGCTGCCTCCATTACCTATGCAGATATCGTGGGTCCGAGACGGAATACTAGTCGTGGGAATGGACTCAGAAATGCATGTCTACTCGCAATGGAAACCAGAGAATCCACAATCAGCGATGGGGCAATTTGGTCCACAGGTAAACACAAATTTAAGAAGTCCCAATAGGTACCGTGTGGCCATATTGACCACATTCGCATAAACAGAATGTCTGGGGATAATATCTAGATTATGACAGCTTGTTTTGATACTATAATGAGATATTAAGGTATAATAATTGTATTACTCCACTTCAATAAGTATGTATCTTTATTTTAAGTTGTTTGTTATAGTATCGTGTTAGATACAATGATTTGCAGAACTCAAATAGATTCTCCTTTTTAAAAACTGTCCATATCTTTAGTATTTTTACACACTCCACACGACTTATGAATAAATATTTATGGAAATTGAGCCACTTAGTGATAAAGTAGGTATCTTTCTTTTTAACAAATGGAAAACAAATTTTTACTTTTTATCTATTCATATATACACTTTACTTTACACTTGACAGAGTCATAGTTTCGGGTCATGTTATATGAAAAATGTTATTTACTATACTAAAGATTAACAATCCTGAATCCCGCACTAGCAGCACCTGTGTCGGAGGATCCAGTGTCTTATGCTCGTATAATACATACTGCTTATTGCTTACACTCTTTTAATTATTAATTTTTACTATTTAAAGGTTATATTACTTTTTATTTAATTAGTCTCCCGTATGCCTTTGAAGTTCTATATAGTGTTGGTATGCGCATAATTGATTGACAATTAACTAAGTTTATAATATACTGAACAGGAGTTAGATGAGGGCAGTGAGTCTCGTGCATTGCGCGACTCGGATCTTCGTATATCCGCGCCACACTTGCAGCGTGTCTCATCGATCAACTTGCAACTATTGGAGAGAGACGCCAGGAGAAGGAACAAGACTCAACCGGATCAGCCTCAGGTATAAAAACATGCCAAAACTAAGTAACGATAGTTCTTTATTTAAATTGTAATGAAAATGATAAATTAAACTAAATTAGCAAATACTAGCAGGGCTTTAAAAATAATTCATAGTAACAAATAATCTCTGTTCAGAAAGAGACCGGTTGTGGGAATTTAGGGTACAGCGATGTCTCTTAACCTGGTATATTTAGGTGTCAATACAATGTCTCAGTTTAATTTTGATTCTTGTAGCACTATAACATTTTTTTTAGTTTATGATTTAAAGTACCGACGGAAAAAAACACTTATAAAAGTTTTATGTAGTATCGGCATTCGTTGAACAATATACTATACTATACAGAAAAATATACTAAAAATAATACGCAAGTTCGCTTAACACGTTATGATAATTGTGTTAGACATTTGCCAATTGGCGGGTATGGATTGTCGTATAAAAGTCGCAGTATTACTTCACATGTTGGCCAAATATTAATAATAAACCAATAACATCCATATGTTTTATTTACTTTGGCAGGGTGCTCTTGTATTGACACCGTGGTTTCAATACAACCGAGCTTAGGGTAAGCTCTGAGATTTTGTTTAAAAAATTATAATTTCACTTTGTTGCTGTCTGTACTTAGTTACGCAAATACGACACATCTGATCAAAATAACATAGATGGTAATTTCCAGCCCCTCCTAGACTACATGCCGGACTACGGTCTGTTCGAAGCGTCGCAGATGGCGTGTCCAGTTCTACCCCAATATCATCCTAAGCAGTTAATGGAGCTTCTCAACAGCGGGAAAATACGATGGGTCAAGGCTATACTGGCACATCTCGTAAGGTAAATATATATTTTGGTTAGTATTTTAAAAAAATACAAGCGGCTACTTTTGACTTTTGCTTACTGAAACTTTTTCGTTCTTAAACTTAAACTCTAAATATTTTTAAAGTATTTTCGCCATCATGTAGATGATATGCCTGAACAGATTATACGTTTGGTGCATCCAAGTTAATAGTAGTGTGAACTTTAAATTTCAGCCGTGCAGATACAGGGTGGGTATTATAGTCTGTAAAATGCTTATGCTGAAAGTTTTTGTGACATTGTCTGTCTGTCCGTCAAGACCCTTTTTCTCAGAAACGCGTGGAGGTATCAAGCTGAAATTCTCATCAAATATTCAGGTCTACCGTCCCTTGTAGCTGTGAAAATATCAAACTGCTAAGCCAACGTAAACAAAAGATATAGTTGTTTATGCTGCAAATGTTCGACACTCGCAGGAAAATCAAAACCTACAGGGTACTTCCCGTGAACTCAGAATCTTGAAATTTGGTACGAAGCAACGTCTTATAGCACAAATAAAGGAAAAATTGCGAAAAGCATACATTTTTAGTTAAATAAATAAAAATACCATAACTTTTACTCAGATACCTACAGGTTTGTACGGCACCCTCGGTGCGCGAGACCGACTCGCACTTCGCCGGTTTATTTTAAATTGTAAAAACAAATATTAACTAACTATCACAACTACTATTAAAATATTGTGGTTTACAGACATTTGTAAGTGAAAAACGGGAATCGACTTCGTTACTAAATTGGTTAATTCCATTCATAGTTTTCTGGTGATACTTAATAACACGCTTAAACCGCTCATTTTGTTCACTCATTTTTTTCTTTAGGTGTATCGGAGGCTCTTACACTGGACGCAGCTCGCAAGGCGATGAAGACAGTTTATCCAGACAGGTAAAAAGTCTAAGTTATATACAGGTTTTATGAATATTGTCACGTCTTGTCAATTCGCTAAGCAATTACATACAGTTATCTAATTAATTTACATAGGTCATATTAATATTGTTTAAAAAAATATTATCTCGCATATTGTAAATTGATGGTCAACGTATCAATTAATGTCCATTGCTTCACAATCTTTTGGATTGAGACAGTTTCCACCAATATCTAGGTACTGCGTTTTCTACGCATGTTGTCTTCCCTTATAATTATAGTGACAAGTAGCGTTTCTTATAAAGCAATTTTGTAAATTTCTGTATCAGTGTACATTATTACATTGTACATTATTTGGGAATATTTGAATATCAGGGTACGTTGTACATTGTTAGGGGTCAAATAAATAAATGATCGTTTTGGTCAATAAACACACTTTTATATTTTGAAAAGGTCCCTACAAAGCTTGACTAGTTAAATATACTTATTTATTTCTCTAAAAGAATAACAAATCACTTTTTTATATATAATTTGTGGCAAACATGCAGACGGGCCGCCTTATTGTAAGCGATCACCGTTGCCTATCGATACATATTTTTAGCTTTTTATCTTTATCTTATATTACACTAGGGGCATTAGATATGTTGCCAATCCATTTTAACATCCCTTTTCACTTAATGACAAATAGAAACAAATTCGATGTTAGGGAGTATTTATGAGGATTGTACAGTTTTACATATACGAGGTTTATATATCTTAAGGAAAAAAATATTATTGACGTGATAACGTTTTATAAATTGATGAATGCCAAAATGAAAAATAGTAACGTTCCGTGTAGCGTTCCGTTTCCGTTTCCGTCAAAAGTCAAAAGTAAAAAGTCAAAAGTCAAAAGTCAGAAATCAGAAGTCGAAGTCATAAATGATTATGACGTTATCACGTAAATCTATCGTCCGTAAACCGACTTTACAGACAACCAATTTTTTTTTTAATAGCTCTTGTGGTGACAGGCAAGACTTTTATCCGATGCATCTTGTGATAGAGTTAATTATGTGTGGACATTGTTGGTGCTACTGATACATAATTTAATTAGTCATATTTCATTATTCAGTATAAGTGTTATCTTTCTATCACAAACATAGTGGTGCTTATTACCTCAAAACTCAAAATTGAATATCTAACATTTTCGTGGCAATTATTATTCATTGGTGCCTCGGATCAACATGGAATTAGGAGTGACACTGATGATAATTATTTTTTTCGTTTAGGATTTAGAAAATATTTAGAATTGTTTTTTAATTGTTTCGAGAATTGATAACTGTATGTAATGTGTTATGTGGATAAGTATATTGTCGTGGTTTTATATTTGTATATTTATAGACGTCTGTCATTTCAATTTCACTGTGCACAAAATGTACACGCGAATAAAACGTGCACAATCATTTTCTGTCTTCAGATTTCAGATGTAAGAAAATGAATTATCACGCTTCATACAAACTTTGTCATCCGAGCAATACATATTTTGACTCAAGTGATACAATCCTATCATTCACTCTTATTGTTTCATATTTTGCATCTTGAATACATCTCCAATAAAGTTTGTTTTATACTTAAGCATGTTTATATAGTCTCGCCAACCCGCCTGCCAAGCGTGGCGAGTATTGGCAAATCCCCTCCTATACGGGGGAGGCGTATGTCCAGCAGTGGATGTTTAAGTGCTGAAAAGATATAGTCCGCTTCTTCTAAGCCTGCTTACAACAAACACATGACCGGTTATACCGAAAGGTTGTTGGTTAGAGTAAATCTTTACTGTACATACTTATTATTTGTAGGATATAATTTTCAGTAACTTAATTTAAATGAATCGTCGCGAGCGAACATATACGTCAACACAATCAAATGTTAAGTGTGTCCGATTTGATAAGACTAGTATGAAGTGATTGTGTAATCGCGTTTTTCGGTACGGTTATTATACCAATAATATCAATTGTTTGCTCAATCACTAAATTTCGTAATAGTGATAAATGTGGTCAAAAATGTGTATAATATCCTTTACAAATCAAAGTTCGCGTTAGATTCGACATCCTGAACTCTGAATCCAATAATTAAGAAAGTAAAATCTATTTTTATTTATTTTATACAATTGCGTTTTGATAAGTTTATTGTTCGGATCATCGATAGAAGTTTTATTTTATGACGAGAAACGTGACATTATAATTACCAAAGTAGAACACAGGCGCGATTTGAGATTCAAGCCGAATAATTTAACCAGCACATATAAAGAGATTCGCCTTTCCAATCAGATGAATGTACAATCAAAGAGTAATTGGTCGAAAAGTTGCGTGTCGTGTATCGAATAGGTATAGAGTACAAGCACATAGTTAACGTTGCGACAGAGCCCCCCTTGCCTCTGCGCCTTGTCGCGCTATTGCATGCATGTGGCACGTTGTTGCAGCGCGGCTGGTCGCGTTCGCGAACGCTCTCCGTATCGTTCGCAGCCGGCGCCGCCTCACCGCTAGATGGCGTTACGCAGGTAACGTTGTTTTTACATGACTTCTACTTTTTATTGAATTTTTACTAGTTTTTTGTACGAACTGACAGATGTACAATTTGTCTTATATACAGTTGTTTCTTTTTCCAATATTTAATAGATATTTTTGAGGTTACATTATTCTCTTATTTTGTAATTTATATTCACGTATTGTCTGCATCCATGGATTAATCTGAATTACTTTTAAACATACAAGACAATAAAATATAAAATAATGCGATAAATCAATACAATTGTACTGCATAACGTCATAATAATGGCAGCATACATCCTAAACCCGGAAAATTCATCACCTGCACAATTCCTGTCACTGCACAAAAAGTCCAGTGCAATAATAAGTCGCAGTTTAATTCATTCATAACATGTGAATTACAGAATTTAACAGACAATTTTATTAACCTTCACTTGCATAATCGAATCCATTAAATCTTATAAAATTAGTAATTTTATATCTTGGAAGTCTAGACCCATTTTTAGTCCTGCGTGTTGATTTTTTAAATACATTTTTGAAAAAATATAACCTTGCGCTTGACCACTGTCTTATCTGATGTTAAGTGTCGACGCGGTTAAATAAAATTAAATACTTTTTACATCTAGCTTATGACGACGCCACTGACTCAGTTGATAGTCAGTGGCGATGTAGTCGAAGATGTTATCACGCTAGATCTAGGATGCTTACTGACTCTAAAGGACCGCTGCCATAATGAATGTATTTTGGAATGGAGGATGATGTAATTTTATCTCCTGCCTTGTGTGATAGATATTGTATGTGATCTAGATAACCGAAGACGTACAACTCGACTATGCTGAAATAACATCGGTGCCGCCATTGCCCCTTTGGACCCTCCTGGTAGCCGATAAGGAATCTCCTCATAATCCGTCCACTATTCAAGAAGCTAAGGTAAATTAGTCTTAAGAATCAAACACTGATTATCTTCACAGTAAAGCATAACATCTTATTTTTAAGGAAAAATATTGACAAGTAGTCGTATTTGAGCCCACGACTACAGAATACCGTGCTGGCGCTTTGCCTTCTAAGTTATAGTAGTTATCTAGTATTGTAGGAACGTAAGTTCGGGATGTTAATGCTCACTGCACCATAAAAAATCTCTGAGTAATAAATCGTAACGACGCATGCACATTTTCGTAACACGCTTTAATTAAATTTGCCTGTATCTATGTGACGGGATCTATGATTGTTATTTTTACCCCCTTCGAAACGCCAAATTAATTTGATACTTTTCACTACACTAGCTGTCAATCGCTAGTTGTACTTATCGATATCTTTCAGGAAAAATCTATTTTAATTCTATATTTATATCTATTATATTTTGATTAGGTGCCTGATAAATATATAATTTATACACCGTACCTGTCTTTTTATTGTAAATTTCTTTTTATGTCTAGGTTATTTGAAATAAATTAATTTTAATTTTTAATAAAGCTAATCTCAACTCTCCGACCAATCGGAGAAAAGTGCACTTGGATGAAGTATGTGAAAAAATCCTTCCCGCCACGCGCCCTGAAAGTTCCTCGTTAGTGCTAGTGCACTAACGAGGAACTTTTCACCACACTAGTGGTGAAAATTATTGTGTTTCACTCACGGGTAAAGTTTTTTAGCGTTTCGCGTTTTGAAACCTTCGCTACGCTCTGGGTGCTTCTTTTGAACCACTCGCTTCGCTTGCACCCTCGATGCTCAGGTTTCAATCCAAGCACTCACGCCAAAAATCAACTTGACCCATGTGTAACAAAAAAAATCCTATTTATAATATATTCGTGAGGACCTTTAATTGGCTTTATACAGCTATTTAAATACTATTTGTAAACATCAAAAGCTGGGTCTTCGAGTAATGAATAAATAACCATTGCACACTTATCAAGGACGGATGATAATGCAATTTACAGAGTTTATCTCATTGTCCTTACCAGGATCGGATTTTATAGTTCGGCAAATTACTAAAGCGTGTTTTTTTAGGTTTTCTTAACTTTTTTTGTATATTTCGCGAACTAATTGAATGCTATTTTTTAGGATTACAATGATCTATTCGAAGGCACGATTCAAGATACGGAAGAAGACTTAGATGCGTTATTACTGGGGGATGATGAGCCTGTAGATAGACGACCGTCCATGCCGGAGAGGCAGCCGCTATCACACTTTGGACTTAGACAAGGTAATGTGATGGATAAACTACTTCTATGGTTATCGTTACTGACAAATATTTACTCTTTATATTTTAGTAACATATTTATTATATACTAGGCTTATTTTCCTATATAAAAGCAATTATTCAATTCCCTTTGTATCTTATTAACTCAAATATTTACTCTGATTTAGTACCACACGAGATGGAGTAACTCAGCATGTGTGGTATAGTAACACCCGGTGACTAGTAATTATTGTATTTACTCATAATCACATACACTATTTCTCTATGACAAGAAGAAAGCTTTTTTTAATGCATGTAAAATGTCAACAATGTGAATTTATAAAAGAAAGTTTTATAATATGTTGATTTTTTAATAAAGTGCAATTTGTATTGCAATGCATTTGCATTTGGCCAGACATTCATATGAACATGTTTCGAAATTCCTTCTAAATATGAATATGGGGTCCTGAAATTATTTCCCTTTCTACTAGCGACTATCCTTAGCATCCGTCGGTGCTATTATAAAACTTTCCGTGAAATATTGTCTAACTGATTTTGAAAAATTAAAATCCTTTGCGTGGTTTAGGAAGGATTTACAGAAATATAGATAGACGTGGAGAGCGACTTTGGTTTGTATTGTGTTAAGACAATTTTTATACACACTAAATTGTGCTTGTAATATAAATTAAAGCAAAAGTTATTTCAATACAAATATCGCCTAGAGATGTATTGATACCATCCGCGATATCAACTCGGCAAATGTTTCAGGTCGAATCCTATCTCGGCTACTAACCCACACTCACTTGCCGGGCCTGAGTTCTCTCGACCAGATGCATCTACTAGCGTTGGCAGATACGGTTTCGACTTGCGACGCCGATTTCGCAGAGCGACTCGCGAACAGCAACAGAGTCGATGTTGCGCAAGGGAGTCAGCACGAGATACTACCGGGTAAGTGATTTTACATAAAATATATTTAAATTAATCCAGATTAAAATGTAAATGACTAAGACTAGTGGACCTCCTCCTCCTGAGGTATTTTGCTACTAAGGCAATTTATTTATCTTTAACAATTAAGGTTTTTAGTCACCTCTGAAAGTGTGGGTACATATACCACTTAAATAAATATTCTCTAGGAATATTCGTGTCAAACCTACGTCGCGCCATTTATGAGGTCGCTTACGAGAATATGGTGAAGAGAATCATACATGCACCAACACTACATTAATGGATCGGGGGAAAAGTGTATGATAAATGACCAATTTCTAGATTCTCTGGATGACTGCGGTCTACGATTCCTACTCGCCATGAAACATTACGGGTACTTATTGCGATGCCTGCCCCTCGCCCAACGAGGGAACTTGCAGCGCAACGGCGTCGGCACCTGCAACCTCGTGTGGGCGTTCCATTCCGAGACACACGAGCAACTGTTGGCGCTCATACCGGGCTATGCGAAAGGACAGCCTAAGTGGAACACTATGAGGGAGTTAGGTATGCAAATACCTGATTGCTTTATCGCAGGTCCCTAAAATAATAATTTAGCATAATATTTAGTGTTTTAACTGACTCCAAAAATTAGGAGTTACGGTTATATCGTTTTATGTTCGTCACCTCAGAACGCCGTTATATATGACCCTATTTCCACTCGTTGGGCATATCAAAATTGTTTTAAAATGGTTTTACTATTTTTCTTAAGTTTGACGAATAAGTATGTAGAAATTTTTCCACGGATAATTAGTGTGTTGCCTCAGTACTCCGTCATTTTTTAACCGGTTTATACATCACCTACCTAAATTGTTTTTTTTATTGGAAAGGTTATCCTTTCTGATTAGTCTTACAATATTTTTTATAAGTGGTTTAAGTATTTATCTTAATTTTCAAGAAATTATGGAAAGTGTTCCTCCAAAAAGTAATGGAAGTCGGCTTTTATAGACTTAGACTACGTAATAATTTGATAATAACAGTTTTGTGAGAGATTCGTTTCAGATCGGATTGCTATCTCTTTTTGTCCTATTGGTTTTAAAATCGTGTATGTTTCGAAAAAAGTAGTTTCCAAAATAATAAACGATATTTATGTTTATATCAAAGTGTAATGTTGTTGTATAGATATTATTGGATTTTAATGAACCCTAACTCCAACGGTATGATTCCTTGTGTCTATGGGAGATACAACTAGAGCTAGGTGACAAATACAAAAGCATTTATAGTTGCAATATTTACAATTATTTACAGCAGACTTACGTCCAAATGAAATAAAGAAGTAGTACATTTGAATTGTTACGTTTTCCAGGTGTTGGATGGTGGGTGCGAGGTGAACTGTTAAAGACATGCGTCGAAAAACTAGCTCGAGCATCGTATATGCGGAAACAGGACCCGATGGACGCAGCGCTCTTTTATCTCGCGATGAAGAAAAGAATGCTGCTATGGGGATTGTTCCGATCTAATAGAGACGAAAAGATGACTACGGTACGTTGAATATCTACTAAACCCTATTTTATATTAAGATGCGGATATACCGACGCTTAAATCTAGCCTGGCAACAGGTTAGTGAATTGCTCAAATGTTATCGTAGTAGCTGTACTATTGTAATTCGTTTTTAGTATTTATTTTTGTGTAGTTCTTCGCAAACGACTTTACCGAGGACCGATGGCGTAAAGCCGCGCTGAAGAATGCTTTCGTGCTGCTCGGAAAGCAACGATTCGAACACGCTGCCGCCTTCTTCTTGCTGGGAGGAGCTCTCAAAGATGCCCTAGAGGTAAGCGCACATGGTGCAACACTTTCGAATACATACAATACAATACAATCGTTCTTTATTGCACAATACCATATGTAATTTTAAATTATTACATATACTCTAAAACTAAGGTAGTACAATAGGCGCCCTTATCGCAAGTAGTAGTAATAGTGGGTGGTGCAACATTGATTAAATTTTTAATACAGATCGGTAAAAAATCGAATACAAAAATACTCAATTAGTATACACTAATACACATAATGCAATGTAAAATATCATTTGGAAATCAATGGATGAATGGATCCTATGTTTAGCAGTGGACGTCTTATGGCTGAGATGATGATGCTGATGAACAACAAAATACAAAACGATATTTTATAATAAAGTTATACCGAAGCTAAATAGTGATGATGGAGATGGTGATGATGATTCTTTTAATATAGTGTTTTGAAGAGTGGTATTAAAGGTGTAATATCTGTGAGACAGTAGCTTGTGCGACCGAGAGGGGTCTTTTGGATCACAGAGGCAGTCGGATTGTCGGTGGTTTCGATTATCGAGGCCCTACTGTATTTAAAATCTTTCGAAGATTTAAAATTGTGTGTTGTAATTGTGTATATTTCATCTATTGCTCATTTAGTTTAAAGTATCAGCTTTTTTATAATTATTTCTTTCTGGATATGTGATTCCTTAACAAATCTACCAGATTACAACTTCTTAAGTATACTGTTTTTAAGGTTTTGTGATTGTACGTTTATACCCGTTAATATAACTATGCAAACTAAATTAAGACTATTTTAGATGATCGATTGGTAATTTGCAGGTACTGATCACGCGTTTAGGAGACTTGCAGCTCGCTATGGTGGTAGCCCGACTGTACGAGTCAGACAGCCCGCTCCCGGCAAGCTTGAAAAAATTACTAATGGATGAAATATTAGGGTGAGTACTAGGTTTTTATATTCTATATGAAAATACAGATGGTACAATTTGTATGAAAGTATTTCAAGGAATTGTTCGCGATAGGCAAGACATTAATCGTTCAATTTCCCTTTTGTATATTGTTTATATCATTTGACATATCGCTTGCAGCGGAGAGACGGAAAACGCTGAAGTGGACCTGGAACATGCACACCCCGATCCGTTCGTCCGCTCGATGGCTCTGTGGGAACTGAAGCGTTACGGAGAAGCGTTGGACACCCTGCTCAGTCCAGCGGGAAGGCTCCACGCGGCCAAAGATACGAAGGAGAACGCGGACCCTATGCCGAGTGTTTTCAACTTTTACGTATATCTGAGAACGCATCCCAGATTGAAACGAAACAACTTACCCAGTCAAGTAAGTACAACCAGAGGGTTTTCAAGTCACGAGTGAATAGGTATCTTCTAGGTATCGTCTAGGCGTGCTCCATCGTAGACCGCATCATCACTTAACATCAGGTGAGGTAGTGGCGAAATGCCTGCCTATTCGAAAAAAAAAGGTGTCTTCTAGTGAAGCAGGTGAGATAGTGGTCAAACAATTTTATTCATAATTTTTATTTTACCGATCAAACAGTAAAAAAGGTCACTGAGTCAATTATTACATGGTTTCTGGAGTCGTGTTATATAATGCCAATAATCATTGCATACAGCAACGTCATTATATAAAGGGTGTATATTTAAAGTTTGATTATATATCCAGGGTGGCACATTAGCTCTGCTCCAGAAAGATGAGGACGAAGGCATTACACGGCTGGAACGGCGCCTGTATTTCCAAACGGCACACGGTCACTTCAAGGCGGGGTGTCCGGCTCTAGCCCTGGAGGTACTCTCCAAGCTGCCGGCTCGCGTCCGCGACGAGCGGCCGAGGCAGGCCTCCACCGCCACCGCCACTGCCGCGCCTCACGAACAGATTCACACGGGACAACTCACGGATACAGCCAAAAGTACGACACGTTCTAGTCAGTTTGTACGTCGATGTGCTTTATTTGTTATTTTTCTTTCTGTGTGGGTTTAGATGCTTGCTAGAAGTTATTATCTTATGAAATTTGGCAAGTTTTAAATAGACATGAGTCTTTATCGTGTACTCAAAATATCAGATCCAATGCATATTGAAAATTTGTTCCACAGATAGCAATGTAAATAGATACTGCAAATTTTCTTTTTCAAGATTAATTACCCAAAAGAAGCTTATTCAATACAATGGTTGCTTTTATTTTACATATATCTGACTGGTTTTCCTAAATTTCTTTAAACATACTTATTAAATCTCCTTAAACGCCACATTTGCAATCAAATTATGGTTGTTAAATCACAATATCATTTGACCTATAGCGTGATTGGGACATATTTAAAAAGAGTATGTTTATGCTTAATTCTTATATTGTTGCCAATTTTTCATATATTATTTTCTATAGATACTATAGGTACTATATTCTACGTAGCTAACATGTTATAATTTCCTATTTCTACTATAAGTTATATTTTGAATGATTGTTGGATAAATTTTCAATACAAGCAACGATAACGACTTCCGTGTACAATTGGTTTGGTCCAAATTCCAATCAATTCAACCAATCAAGGAGTTCGCATATCGCTCGTAAGCATTTCAGTTTTTACTAAAAAGTTATTCACATATTATTCAGCCTGTAAAAACAGACCATTCCCTTGTCTCGTATTAAAAATATACAAAAACGAATTATTATTATTTGTGTCAAAACTTTTTCTCTATTCTATACGAACTAGGTGATTTGTTTTTTCAATGCTACTCAATAACAAGAATAGTATTTTAAGATTAATTTATCTTTAGGATGCATTCTACTTACTGAATGAGAAAACGTCACCCTTACGTCCACAGCATATTTCTACATCAATATGTTTCAGAGGAACAAGAATCGTCGGTGGATTGGACATCATCATCTGTAGACTGGTCAGAGCCGGTCGCACCCAAGACTGAGGAACTGAACCTTGATTGGGGCGCGCCTGTGTCTTCCACGAAATCCGATGAACTTGTACTCGATTGGGGTAACGACAAAGAAGATAAAGAGTGAGTGATGTATCAACACATATTATAAGCAATTCACTACCTTTCATAAATAGACAGCACTCCTCTTTGCACACAGTCGTGCCTTTTTTTGTTGCATGATCATAACAAAAACTTATCTGTGTAAACTTAATGCTTATTCTATACAATATTTGCTACCGTAATAAAGAATAGCTAATGTTTTGTGATATCAATAGCACTTTTATTACTATTATTTCGAACTTTTAGATCAAATGGATCAGGCGCATCCACACCTCCCTTACAAATGAAGTTGGGCAAGTCTGAAGACGAGCCCATAGTGAATGGTCTTGACAAAGAGAAAGAGGTAGAAGATGCGCCATCTGTAGACATAATGGCGCAACAATTGAAATTCGTCGCTTGTTTAAAGATATTGATGGAGGAATTGAGCACGCTTGCCACTGGATTTGAGGTTGATGGTGAGTTTATCAATATTTTTTATTGCATACGCAGACGCGGCTGTGATCGCGTGCTTTCTATGACATGGCGACACAGTACTAGTATACCTAACGAGTGGAATTCATTGTCTAAATCTGTGGTTTCGCATGAATACAATCTGGATGTCTTCAAGTCACAAGTAAATAAGTACCTTCTTCGTCAAACGCCTGCCTATTCTCAATAAAAAAAAAAGTTAAACCATAGTACAAGCTAATTAATATTTTTATGCAAAACCAACCACTTTATCGTGCAAGCCTGTATGTTCAGTTTCTGTCTCAGTACAATATTTCAATTGGTTTGCAACATGGAGACCAGATAATCGTGACCCTTATCCGAAAATTGCTTTTATTAGTAGAACATTTTACTTGATTATTCGAAATACATACATATGATGGTTTTGGACCAGAGTTTCATACTTTATAGTAAGCTGTATATATTAAAACCCCTAGGGTCAATTTTTTTAAAGTTTATTGTGTTATCAGAAACCTTGAAAGAAAATTAACAGCCACTATCCAAAATTAAAGAAAAAGAGCGCCGAACTCACGTATTTTTCCAGGCGGTCACCTCCGCTATCAGCTGTACATTTGGCTCGAACGCGAAGTGGAAGCACTACGTCGTCTCTGTGGCTACGCGAGTACTCGCGGCACAAGCGTGGGGGGAGACAGGAGTGGGGGAGGGGAACTAATCTGTGCCGAAGCAGAACCTCCACCTTTACCGGATAGACCAACGTTACATCAACTGCTGGTCAGAGAGAAGGCCGACTTTGAAGCGAAAGTGCAACGGGCTGTTAGCAGAAAGAAATGGCTCAAAGGTAAAACCCCTTTACATATACTTGAAAACCTTCTTAACATGTACAATTGAATATGTATATTGTGCAGAGTAGTAGTACGTAATGTATAATTTGCAACCTCACAGTTTTTTAGATAGAGTCTAAAATGTGATAAATTGCCGCAGGGAAAACAATCGCTATGTTCCGTGTGTGATAATGTAATGGTTATGTTATATTCTCAACACACTCTAAATTGGGATATTAAACTATACTCTGTTCCAAAATCTTAGATATTTTATATAAACAAAGGGGATAACAGTTCAAAAAATCTGTTTTATAATGGTACTTTACTATATTTGACCAAAAGATCATTCAGATACTTTTTCTAGTCGTAATCTACTCAATTATAATATATATATATATATATCTCGTATATACCAAAATATATATATACACAACTATTGTACTATTTGTTTTATGCAATGTTTTGATGAGGACAAACACAGTTATGATAAAAAATATTTTATTATACTGGTAGGACTGAAGATTCTAAACATATTTGCTGCCGTTATTTCCAGTTTCATACGTTTTTGTTTTCTCGAACTTGAATGTACCTACTCCTCCCCTACGATTGTACAAATGTTATAGGTTGTTATTAAAAAAATATATACCTATTGAGAATTAAAAAAGGGTTCCACGGATTTTAAGTCGGTTAAAAATTGGCATATATCAACTCATTATGTAGTTTATGAACGCAATTTGAAAGAGTTTTTAAGTGAGATGTGATGGATGGATTGACGAGTGCAGCGAACGAGACCCTGGTGCGCACGCTGCTGTCGTACTGCTCGCTGCACGGCGCGGGCGGCGGCGGGCTCGCGTCTGTCCGCATGGAGCTGGTGCTGCTGCTGCAGGAGCTGGGCCAGGACAAGCAGCACCAGCAGCTGCTGTCACCGTTGCCCTTCCCCACCACGCTGCCGCTGCTGGCCGCTGCCGTCGCCGCAAACAACACCGTCGTTGCTGATCCCGTCAGGCATTTGCAGGTACATATGTTCATAAATACTTTTGGTAAGAGAAAACACTGTCTACGTATAAATAGGCTCACTACTCAAACTATGCATACATTGGTTAATTGTACGCTAAAATGAAGGTATTGACAAAATCTGTAATTTTAGGCAATGCAACTGTAATGTGAAAACGAGTTCTGTATTGTTTCAGGCCGTAGCACACGACATGCTAGGAACGATCAGTGAATTAGGAATACCTGGTGGCTCCGCGACTAGGATATTGCACACGTTACGAGAATTGGCCGTTGCGCTCTCCGCCTGCATCTACCAGAGTCTTTGCGACTCGGATACATTTAGCATGAAGCACGCGCACCATCTCGATGGGTGAGTAGATTTTTGACCACTGTCAATGATTTAAAAAATTGATTTTATAGCGAAAACTTATAGCGGCTTCATTGGTTTCTTAAAGTTTGGTGGGGAATTAGCTAAGGCCAACCCATATGAGGAATGATGCGGTGTATTATATAGCTAAGAATAGCCTACTCCTACTATGAACAAGTAATAAGTCAGTAAATCCGCAAATTCCACAGGAAAAGTGGATCAAAAAGGATGTATGATGCAAAATTCGAATGACTTCCAATGTTACCATCAAGCTTATATATTGGTTTGGGGAAAAAGTCTTTTCGCATTATAGTATGTATGAACTTGTAATCAAATCTCTTTGGCTATTTGTACCTGGCTGGTTTTGGTATCATTAAATGTTTAAATTTTAAAGAAGATAATTCCAAATTCAAATTATGAAAACGTGGGATTTTTATTTGTTTTTCGTACTGTCAAGATGAGTGAATCTAATGAAGTGTTACGAAACATTTTAAAATTTTACTTGTGTAGGAGTTGCGAATGTTAAGATGGGTGCGTGGTATGACTAGAATACACAAGAGAAGAAATGAGTGCGTCAGAGGAAGCATCAGCTAATGAGAAGTAGTAGTAGTAGTAGAATGTGCACTGGAATTACACAATCTGATTCCACCATCCCCTTTCTATCATCGGTCGACTCGACGTACGGCAATTCGCCATCGCTATATGGTAGATATACCACCTATACGTACGAAGCGTTTTGCTTCCACTTTCTTAATGCGTACTGCCAAGGAATGGAACTCGTTGCCCAAATCTGTGTTTCCCGATATGTACAATCCTGTAGTCTTCAAGTCGCGAGTGAATAGGTTTGCGTGCTAAATCCTAGACAACATCAGCACTTAACATCAGGTCAGACAGTTGTCAAACGCAAACTTATAATATGTAAAAAAAATAGTTGAAAAGCAATTGGCTTTGTATGAGCTTGTGATGAGAAAGGATGGACAACATATAACGAAAAGAGTACTGAACATCAGCGTGGAAAGAGGTAGAATGCCGGAGATCGATGCACTTAAGACTGTCATGCTTTTTGTAAGCGTGTTATACCTTCTTGAAATATACATATATTAAATATTTAAGGTGTAGTATATGATGCGTCCTATTTGTGGTTATACAATGTATAATATACACTTTCAGGAGTATAGCGGAAACTCCCGGCACTAGTCAAATGATCGTACGTCCACGACGATACTCCACAGAGGAGCTTACAGTTACAACTACACCCAACAAATGGCCAGGTATGAACCAGTTTGATTTATTAGTTTCCAGGTATACCATATAAATTATTTTTTAATATTAATAGATTTTCAATGTTTTCATCAAACACATAGTGTGTTCAGGCATTATCCTTGAGGGCCAGTAAGCAATCTATGTATTACGTAACTTCATCTTTGACCACATCGCCACGGATATAGTGATCAAACGCTGGATCTATTAATTTTAATCCATCCATAGAAATATACAATCAGAGCTTGACATTTTTTTTATATTAATAAAAAAAATTTCAAGCTCTGATTGTATATTTCTAGAAACACTTTCCAACGAAGACTAACCTACTTAAATATGCTTCATTGTCAAGAGCCATTTGTCTAACCAACCAGATATCTGCCCATATTGACGTTTTTAATTGTAGCACGGCGAATTTTACAGAAACTGTGCAAACCTTGCTAGAAAATAATAAAATATTATGTCTACGGTATACGGTATATATATATATATATATATACAAATTATATCATGTTTTATATGGTAAACTTGACTTCCACAGGTGTATCAGCTCTACGAGGGTTGGCACTAAGAGCGGCAGAAGAGGATGACGCGCCGCGACTGCCCGTGTTGCTGGCCGAAGCGTTCTGTGCCGTATATCTCGCTTTACTGGGGTGGGCCCTCGCGGCCAGAGACGCTCACCTGTTGTATCGCTTGACGGCACACATCGCCGACGGGAAGGCGCACTCGAGGCTATACGGTGGCGGAGTTAGGAGACTACTGACTACGGCACCCGCGCCGCCACAAGTAACTAATTCAACAGTTTTTTCATAATTTATCTCATCTCATACTGAAATATAAAGATTAAAAAATCCAAAAACAAAACTTGAATGACAGTCGTTATAGAAAGTATATCGAAACAATTTTAAAAAGTTAACATTTCGATACAGCTCTTCTGGGTTGCTGACCCTGTGAAGCGATCTGTAGAAAATATCGAATATATATTTCTTATAGCCAAAGTTGGTGGAGCGTCCAGAAGGCACATCCGTGTGGTCATCCCTACGAGAGAAGCGAGCGTTACTCAACATGCGGCTGCTAGGGTTGGCCCCCACCGCGCCACACAAGAACATACAGGAAGGCAGGCCTACTTACAGAGAACAGTTCGTGCCGCCACATTGTAGTATACTCACCTTTCTTCTCACTAAAGTAAGTTATTCTTTATATAGGTTTTAATGTTAATATTAACATCTCACAGACTTATTCTATTGGTATTAAAAAATTTAGAACCTGTGGTGTATTCATGTCTATAGAAGTAGCAAATGACATATCTGGCGTCTGCCTTCATAGAAAACCATTCAAGATTGAGTCATATTTGTCGATTTGTTTTTTTGTATTTGATTATTTTATGGACCGTGATGTGGTGTTTATTATTAAATTGTGTATGACTATTGTGCAATACGATTGTCACAGCCAACATCAGAACAGGATCCAGAAAATTATGACTACGACTCTGCAGAGTCTGGAGCTGAAGACGTGGAGGAGAGCGAAAGCGACCCCGACGACGATGACATCTTCGACACTAGTAATAACAAGTAAGAAACAAATTATTCATCAAATTTATCGATCTACAATGTAAGCTGTAAAATTTAGAAGTTCACTACAGTCACAGGTTATATATAATAATAATAATAATGGCCCTAACCACCGGTAGCTTGGGCCCTGCCCCGCTGCTGGCGGAACTCTAGGTTTAGGTTTTTTATAATATCTTTATTAATTTTTGTTTTTGATATTTATACTGTAAAAAAACTAAACCTAAGAAAAAAAGAAAATAAAGAGATAATAATAATAATAATAAATATTTATTTCCAAAAAGTAAATTACAATATATATAAAGGTTACATTGGGTTTAGTGTATGAGCACAAAGTATTGTAACAATTACAATCAGAGAACAGGTTTAACGTCGAGCCTCAAACTAGGCGGGAGCCTGTATCTTGAAACTCAGAGTGCGATGGCCAAAAAAAGTTGGGAAGTTTCTATGTTACTGAGTGTTCGCGTGCTTGTAGATTGCTTAATTACTTAACAAGATATATATATAAGTATGTATTTAAGTATATATATCAGTCATCAGGTTACCATAGTACAGGCTCTGCCTAGTTTGGGACCTGAAGACCTTGTGTGAATGTTCTCAATTTAAAAAAAAAACATTTTCTCTAGCCTGTTCTTTGTCTTATACTTATTTAATATGGCGAGGGGCAAACGTGTCCATGGGTACATTCCACATACATTCAAATATCAACATCCAGAATTTCATAGAAAATCTCAACTGAACTCTAAAAAAAAATTAAAAATGAAACAAACTGAAATTAAAATTCGACTACTAATATAATTTAAGCCTAACACACAATAAATTGGAATGAAAATTAATAGGGGAGGCTTACGTTCAGCCGTGAATGTCTTACGGCTAAACTAAACAGGCAAACGAATCCTAAACAAACAACCAGGGCTAGATAAGTAAAACCGCTTAAACAGCCGTTCTGTTCTCTCGGAAGCTCGGGACAAAATAAATATACACGATTTAATCCGTTTATATTTGTTTCATCCCCATGTATAGTATCATTGAATTATTCCCTGGAACTGGTGACGTCCCAAATAATTGTATTTGGGAAATATTATGATTTTATTTTCGTTTGGTAGGCCGGAGAAACGTCGCAAAGGCGCGAACATGGAGCATTCCGACCCTGACTCGTATTCCTGGTACGTGATGCGAGTGGCAGTGTTGCGGCTGGCGCAGCAGAAGTTGCAGCATTTCCTACAGCTCTGCGGAATCGAGATGACAGGTCGGTGCTGCTTACAGCTTAGCATGCTTTGGACATGGATATTTTCAGTATCAACATATACATATTCTGTGTGGTTTTAAATGCGTATACATTGTACAAGTTATTTCCAGGGATCACCACTGTAAAAATAGTAGTTTGTCAGTTTGTATCGTTGTTCTCTCTGAGCCTGAAGTTATTTGGGCTCGTATGTATAGCTTCTAAAGTACAAATATTAATAATATATAAAAATATTAAAGTATATTTATGTTTGGAATATAGTCCTCGAATAGGCAGATTAAAATAGCTGACTGGCCGGTTGGCGTAGTTGGTAGCACTCTGCCTTCTGAGCCGCTGGTCCCGGGTTCGATTCTCGGACAGCTCAAACATTTGTGTGCATGAACATGTCTGTTTGACCTGTGTCTGGGTGTGTATATGTATTTAATATATCAGTCATCAGGTTACCATAGTACAGGCTCTGCCTAATTTGGGACCTGAAGACCTTATGTGAATGTAAATAAATAAAAAATAACATTGAATTACCAAGTTCCTCATGCAGGACTTCCATAGTTCTAGTTGTATTTAAATTGTTTTTAAAATGAAGTACGTAATGGTAGTTAATTCGTTAGTATGAAAAAGTGCGATCCTTGCAAGAGCCCTCGTTACACGTCAACACATCCTTGCAGTTTTTCATTATTTAACTGTAACACTACGTTATTTTCCAGTTACTTGAGCAAGGATTATAATGTAAAAATCGTATGTATTGATTTTGGCAGAGTTAGCAACGACAAGCCCCACGGTCCACGGAGCCTTGAGACGCGTGGACCAATGGCAGCAGCAACTGACAGAAATACTCGAATCTCGCGCCCCACCGCCTGACTACATACCCGGCTGCTTCCCCGAACAGCAGACGCAGGGACCACCTATTAACAAATACAGGTAAACACACTATAGTTTTTCTAGTGAAAAGAGCTAATACGGCGTCATCTTTCAAAAACTTCTTGAAAATTGGGGTGCTTTTCGATATTAAGATCAAATTAGGGGGAAAACTGAATATATTAAATCAAAAAAATTACAGTGTATTTGGGACATAAAAAGGTAAGCTTACACCAAATTTCGTAAAATAAAAAGTATTTTTTGTGAGAGATAAAAATGAAAAACCAAAAGTATTCGAATTTTTCACATAAATTTTGAGGTTATGTGAAAATCCTGTATAAACAAAAGTTGCAGATTTTTTTATTACCGACAATTTTTCCGTACTACTTTTTTTCAATAGGACGGTTATCGGTTATCTCGATTAAACTACCTACTACAAAGTTTTGCCGTTTTTGTTATATTCTCTTTCTTTTCCAATGGGTTTCATTCTACTATTAAATGTTTGGTTTCACAAATTATTGACCCTGGTGTAGTCATCCTAAAAATGATTCAATTAAACAGAGATCTTGCAACGATATTTTGGATATGGATTTTACGGTAGGCCCTCTTTACACCGTTCACTACCAATGTATCACCTGCGTAAGTGCATAAGTTCATTAATATCCTGTACCTAACTTGCGTAATGAGGGATGGAGGAGGCATAGCAGTGGGCGTCCTATGGCTGAGATGTTCTTGCGTAAAGCAAACATGCGTAATGCACGATTCGTTTGTTTCAGATGTTTATTAGAGAAACACAACACTCCATTTAATTCGGTATTGTTCAGCGCGGCGCCAGCGCGCCGACTCTGGAGCTTTCTAGTTCGGCAAGAACCCGTACAGGTAATGTTTACAGATATATGTACTTATATACGTATGCTAAAAAAACTATAAAAATGAATGTCAAAATTTGTAGAAGGAATAGTCAAGTCAACAGTTTCTGTTTTCACTGTCAACAAATGATCACAATCATGTGAGTAAACACATACAACTTTATTTTGTTTGAGACAAAAGTATATTTGTAACGTGAAAAATAAATCTAATCTACAGTTCGCGCAGCTTATTTTTATAGTTCTGAAGTAGAGCAAGAGAGATAGGTAGATAGATGTGTAGATTTTGGGGAGTGAGCGAGACTGTTATACAATAATTAAGCCCAGTCCGTAACAGCTCAAAAATAGGTAGTAGTACAGCTACATGCAGACTACTTCAGAGATTGTAGCTATGTGTATACTCTTAGTTTTTTCACAAACCGGTCCCAAATTAGTATAGTGCTGGTAGCAACCGTCGCTGATCTTCCTTTGAGAACGTTAAATGGGCGTCATGGAACAAAATATAATATTTAAGATTGTATTAGCTACAAAATAATATGAATATTCCAGGAGCTATTCATCCGCGCAGTGTTCACCCGACGTCGCACGGCGTCGATATCGGCCGCGGCCAACGCCTCCGTGCCCGTGTCCGTGTCCGAGGCGCGGGCGCAGCGCGCTAAGGAACTGGAACTGCACAACCCGGTGCGGATAATCCACAAAGAGCAGGACTCCATCGCGGCCTTCTGTCTCAACAAGGTACCTCTTGATTTTGCTTAGTTGCTACATTCTTGACAGAGTGGTCGTTGTCGTCACGTCAGGTATCAATTCTCCTAAACATATCACTCATACATTGTTAATGTTGTGGTTATTGCCAGATTTGCTATTCCACTTGGAGTATTCATGTAATGGCTTCTTTTCTTTCTTTCTTTTCTCAGCTATGTGCGTCCACTGTTGGACGTATGCCTCCCCCATATAGGGGGGATTTGCCAATACTCGCCACGCTTGGCAGGCGGGTTGGCGAGCGCAGTATGATTTCCGATCCTCAGAAGGCGCTGCTGCCCACCTTCTGGTACATGATCCCTTAGCCGACTCTTACGGCACCCGCGGGAAGAGATGGGGGAGTACTATTCTAGGCCGGTACCACCACGGCACAATGTAATGGTTACACAGCTATAATTCCTACCGCAATGCAATTACCTCCAATGCGATCGAGATGCAATTGTTATATTACCGAAATAGCAAGGTTATGTATGACTAGCTGCGCCTCGCGGTTTTACTCGCGTTGTGATGATTGATGATGATGATGATGCCGAAAAGTAGCATATATGTTAATCCGGACCTGAAGTATCTACAAACCAAATTTCATCGAAATCGGCTTAGCCGTTTCAGCGTGAAGAAGTAACAAACATACACACAAAACTTCGTCTTTATAATATTAGTAGGATTACTAGGGAGTGCAATCTCGGTATTCCGAGATATTGAAATACCAAGATCTCGCATTATTACTAGATTGATCTTGCGCCCAAAATCGTGCAAATGTCGCAAGATTTGCACGATTGTGTGCTTACAAATTTAATAAACAGTGGGAAGTATGGCAGTACTTTTTAAAGTACTTTTTGAGGATAGCTCGACTGCCCAATGCAAATGTGAAATTCTGAAAATTTAGGCACGTTTTGGGGTACGTATTAGGCTATGGTCGGGGGGTGGGCTTGTAGCCATATAATTTGCAGGTTTTTGTCAACGCCCGATGGGATTCGACATGGTTTAACGACCGGGACTACCGGGTCCTATGAAGTGTTTTGAAACACTCGGTCTTGGGGCCACGCTGTAACCATACTTAATCATAGAGTATGCTGCTTTACCTAGTAATAGCTAATGTAATTAAGATAAGAATAGGATAGTTAAGCATGGAATTGGCCGTATGATAGAAATGCATTTGACGGATAGCTAAGTAAGTACACAGTTAAGATCACCGATATGTTGGTATCTGAAACTGAATGCACTCATACTGATATTATTCTGTTATATCACCTACTCAACTTTATTTACAGGTCGGCGGCTGTCTACTCGCAGTAGCGACTGCCCGCGAGGTGCAAGAAATGGACGTATCATTGCTATTACGAGGCGGGGCCAGTTGGGCGGAGGATGAGTGCGAAGTGGATCTGTTGGGACTAGCGGCCGACCCTGCCGCCTTGCCTGATACCGGCTTCTTATTGATACAACATCAGGACAAGTAAGTTTCATCGCATTATATGATTTTAAATTACTTCATACGACGAATATAAATTTATTTATTTATTTATTAAAAATGCCCTAATATATTGTCCAAATGATTAGCCTATTGTGTAAGACAGTGGCAGTCAAATCTCACACAAGTGAAAGATATAGCAGAGACAGATCTGATGATGGTATGGCGATATTTTTTTGCAGTGATAGAAGAAATAAATTTCAGTTTTACTTAGGTAAGAAATGTCTGTTCTTGTAAATCACATTAGTATATACAAAAGATAACAAAATGTTCTGTAATTAGTTAGGGCACCCAATTCTGCTTAAATCTCGCATCATTTAGCATCTTTGTATTGGTGATATTCAAAATTAAAAATATACAAAAACGTATAGTGGGACGCAACCGTAACAAATCTGTTTAAAGCACTGTTTATTATCATACGGGCAGAGGTTGCCGTTAGTCAAGGAATGTTTGAATTGAAAGAGAACTTATTAATAGTCAGGCTGGCTTTTAGATAAGCTATCTGGCTATCTCACGTTCCTCTTCCAGTTGTCTCCAGCATTATAATATATATGTTTGTAGACCCAGCAGCGGCTCTGTTCCCGGCACCGGTAATAGCTCTCCGCTCAATTCCAACGCTCCTCAGATTCCGGTGGGCATGGCCAGTCAGACCGGCCGCGGCGCAAGTGTTGTAAGTATATTACTTGAATAGCTTATTCGATTATTCTTATTATTCGATTCTTATGAGATCGATAAACTGATAGGCCAACTTCTAATTATTAATGTATAATATAGAATGTAATTTTTAAGTAAAACAAAATAAGCAAAATAACATATTGTAAACCATAGACCCATCATCACTTACATGTGTTGAAAAAGGGATGAAGCTTATTTACTATAAAAATGTCGGATAAATAGTCAGTAAAAATGTTATTTATATATAAAATATATCTTTATTGGAAAGTATATATATTTTTAGTATTTCGGTGTTACTAACAATTGATCGATTTTTTTAACTTTTGCTTTTACACATAAGTATTGTTTTACATTTTCAATCTACTGATACAAGAACACAGTAGACAATTTTTAATACAATGTGTGTTCATCCTTCACAATGATAGATTTAATTTACTCAAATACACTTTAATAGTTTATTGCTTTCTGAATCGAGTTTATTTATATACTGCATAAATGTTGTACTCTATGTACTAAAATGTAACACGCAAAATTATTAAAAGTTATTTTTGGAGAACCGAATGACTGAAACTTGATACCTGATTATTTTCTTGTAATACCTTGTGTGTTACTTTTATATAATTTTCCAGTTAACTTGTACGAGCTTCTTTAATCGTCTTATATATTATGACATACCTTAATGTTTAGTAAATCTTTATATTATTCATTAAGAGGATTCTATACCAATCACTGTTTTCGAGTTGTAAGCAGCAATACGTTTGCTGAAACGTATTGCTATCTCAGCGTTTCCCCAACTCTCTATGCTACCATTATAGACAGTTGCTGCTTGTGAGATCTGTAGGTAATTTTTTTGATAGAATTTACGTTCCGGGCAAACATAATTTCCCTCTGAATTGTAGCAAAAAAAATTGAAATCGATGTTAATTTCTTCTTGAGTATGATGTATTATAGGCTTATACTTTTTATCTTCTTTCTCAAAAAAGTTTATTGTGTTTGAAAAATATTGACTTTAAATAGCCAGTGTCAGCGCAAAAATCGACTCGTGATGCTTGTAACTTTAAAGTGATATAAAAATAAACAACTGGAAAAAAGAAGACGTATAAGCCTAGTAAATGATGTATACATTTTATTTAAAAAAAAAAAAACGAATTCGCTCAATATTCAAAGGCAGAAAAAGGTGTTTATTGTTGTATGGACAAGTACGCGGTATAGAATCCTCATAATATGGGTTTATAGCAAAATACATCAGGTATCATGCTGTCATTTCCGGTGAAAAAGAATTGTACTTCCGTCTGGGCATTAACATGATGTAAACAATGACATCCACAGCTGGAGCGACGCGCTAGCCACTCGGTCCCGACTGGCCTTGAACAGTATATTGTCACAGTACGTGAAGGCACTAATACATTAACTATGCTTTGCTGGATGAATTAATGTTCGACACCTACACAGTTTAACACATTTTATCATTTTGTTCGCGAATATAATGGACCAAAGATTTGTGTCTAACATGTTTTACTCAATTCAATCTGCTAAGATTATATTATGATCAAGAAGTATTTTCGGTTTATCTTTATCGCTTGAGCAGAGTATTATACAAATGTTATATTTTATTTGATTTAACACAGTTTAACAGCTGAATTCGGCCGGTTAAGGCGAGTGATCTAGAGTTTCGCACTAAACATCAATTCATCCACGCAAAGCCGGGGTAATAAACGTGGTGTGGTGTGTGCATAACTGCGTTCATGTGTACGTTCGCCTCGCTTTGCACTTTCAGTCTAGACTGCATTATCTACTATCTTATCTGAGAAAAGGGCTGAGGTACAGTGAAAGAAATTTGTAACCTAAATCAGAACCTATTTGATAATCACAGTCATGTAATATAATATCAAAATTCCAATGTGCATTAAACATTATTTAGTACTGAAAGTTCTGATCAGATTACATTTTTTAGGATCAGTTCACATTTGTAGACGCAAAATCTGTCACCATTGACAAAAAACAAACCTTACATAACCTCTACTATTATTTTCATATCTAGTTAAAACTTCTACGACCTTATAATGACAAAAAGAGTAAACGCTTTTTCATTTCAAACTTAAAGGTTCCAAGACTTTCTACTGTTATTGTCATTTAAAGATAAAAGTTCCCATGACTCGCTGTTCTTGTTTTTCGTAGAGAATTATGTGCGTCTAAATATGTGATAGTATATAATATAGAATATTTGGTACAGCGACCAAACGATTTCTCGAGAACATTACATATTTGCATATCAGTGTAAGAATGTATGTGTGAGTGTATGGCGATGTGTTGGTCACAGGTGAAGGGTCTTCAGTTTCCGGGTTGCCACGATCCGAAATACTGCCGCCTGGTTCTCCACCGCTCGAAGCTTCTCATGAAACCGGTCAGTGATAAACCCGCCCCAAGTGTCGACTCCACTCCACTCGATGTCACTTCCTAAACCAGTGATTAGCACCACCTTTTGTTTCCGGCTCAATGTTTTCACATTTCATTTCTGATGATTATTTTTTTCTTCGACGATGTTTTCCGTTTTTTGATTTCTCTGCAACACATGCAATTCTTAATTTTACATGGCGCCCCGGCGTCACACCCGTTTGGTTTATTTGTTTTCCTCTCATGTCTGCAGATTTGTTTATGGTCATTGTAGAAAATTACATCACTAGTTGTATAGGTTTATGTTGTTATTCCGTTTTAGGCGTTCCTGAGTTATTTTTCTTCGCTACTCTCGTTTCACCGCTATTATTGTGTTTGCGTCCGTTGCCTGTATGTTGAAGTTTTGCGAAGCATGTCTGTGTCTGTTTTAACAATGTCCAAATATAAAAAAATCTGTTTAGATATTTGCAGATTTGGGCAGATATAGTAGCACAAAAATGTATAAAATATTTAATTTTTTATTTGAATTGTTTCTGTGTAGGTACTCAAGCATAAAATCGACAACATCAAGCGAATGGCAGCACACCCTACGCAACCCTTGTGTAAGTTTCACATGTCAAGATATACGACCACCACAATTTTATTTTCAAATACATTCCGCATCTATAAGATTTATCTGAGGAACAATGACACATTAGTATTAAAACGTCTTCGCCTTAATAATTCACTTTTGAAATTGTGGCTTCGATGACGTTTTTCATTAATTTCTTCACCGCAAGCCGGCTGCCATTCCAAAGGCGTGGCGGGTTTATGTTTCATAACATTATGATTACCGATCCAATTTTTATTTGCAAGATTGAATGAAGCCGCGTGTAGACTGTGTTTCTTCACGTTTTATTCCCTTCATAGATTTAACTGGAGGTGCGGACGGGTCGGTGCAGCTATGGGAGTGGGGCCACCCGTCGTGCGTGTGGTCCCCGCGGGCCCCCGGTGCCTTCGCTAAAGTGACGCGCGTGCGTTTCTCCGACTACGGGAATAAGTTTGCTGCGGCGGACGCGGATGGGAACTTGGCGATGTGGCAGTTGCACCCGTCGCCGCAACAGGCGGGCCAGGCGCAGGCTTCCTCGAGACCTTTCTTTGTGAGTTTAATTTTTTTATTATTGGCTTTTACAAGGGGTATGCCCTCAGGCTGACGAGCATTTCGTATGAGCAACCATGAGGTTTAAAAATGTTGCACTGAACTATTCCATTTGCACCAATTGAAAGATATTCTATGCAACAACATCAATCAACGTAAGCTACAATTATTATTATTTTAATATACGAATAATATTTTAAGATTGCGACAGAGCTAACTAATATTCAATTTATTCAGTGAACTAGTTTTCTATATACTTACACTTATTTATAGAGGTTTATTTTTTATACATAACTTTTGGTCACGTAAACGAAGATTATCTGAACTAACAATTGAATAAATGCTTGATAACAATTTGTTTTATATTTATTTCAGACTCATCAATGCCACAGCAAAGGAATTAGCGATTTCGTATTCTTAGGTTCCTGTAGTTTAGTCGCAACAGGTAAGAATATACAGATAAATATATAAACATTTTCATTCACAATTAAGTCACAATGTCAATAGAAACATATAATAAAATTTATTAAAAATATACTAATAAGGATTAAATTTATCATCAATCGATTGTAACGAGTAACATATTCGAATTAAAAATCTATAAATACCTAATATAATAAGACAGCAATACGCAATATAACTTGTTATTTGGTCAGTCTTTACCCAACAAGAAATCGTCCACAGAATAGTAGGCTTTTTCGACAAGCCACCTCTTGAGAGTGATTTTAAATAATTTTACGTTTGGTTTGTTGGTAATAGCAAACAGCTGAGGGCCCATAACATAGGTTGCCCCGCTGATTTCTTCAGTCTCCGAAATACTAAGGATAGTTTGTGCTTGCCGCGAGTGTATGAGTGCTTGTCTTTTCGTTGTAGAAAGTCACTCAAATTCTCTCTAACGTACAAAGCGACCTGGTAAACCACAAGAGAGGATAGAATTAGTATACCGAGAGATTTGAAATAAGTTTTCACTGACGTAAACCGCGACACCTGCATACATAAACATTTTATCATTGATATTAGGCACATAAATTATTGCTACTTTGAATTCTTCATTTGGTGTAATTTACACATTTTACATGTGATGTCTGTATGAGTGTGAACGGTGATTTTTGATAAACAATGATTTTTCATAAGTCTAAATTATATGCTATTATTTGCTACTTTCATGAAATATGGTTACTATATGAAATGTAATGGAATTATAAAGTGAGTATGTACGCGAACCTAAAATATTACAATAACACGACACAAGATTTATTCTTGGTGTGGGCTCTGAACGCCAATTTTATTGTAAATCAACACAAATATTAATTATAATTCTCCTAATTGTAATGTAAAGTAGCCGTGATTGTTGTTGGATTAAAATAAACAATGTATTATACTAGCGGCCCGCTTCGACTTCGCACGGGTATAAAATATACAGCCTGTGTCATTTATTGATGTTATTATACATATTATACACCTTCCTCTTCAATCACTCTATTTAAAAAAAACCGCATCAAAATCCGTTGCGTGGTTTTAAAGATTTAAGCATACATAGGGATATAGGGACAGAGAAAGCGACTTTGTTTTATACTATGTAGTGATTAATAAGAAACTATTTAACTAAAGCTAAGTAAAATATCACACGCAAATAATTGACAATGAAGCCCGAATAATTCCGGAATCAGGTTGTGATTTTACCGACTGTGAAGAGTCGCAGTCTATCTGATGCTTGTGTGACGATACTTCTTGTACGTGTATCTCATTCAATTACGATTAAGGCTAATTGGTACTTTTGACTGAACTTCACGCGCTAAAATCATCTAATCCATATGATATATATCAGTATTTTTAACCAATGTCTGTCATCACGTTACAGCTGGCCACAGTTCGGAGAACAAAAACGTTGCGATATGGGACACCCTGATGCCCATCAAGAAAGCTTTAGTTGTTTGTAAGTATTGTTCTACATTGATGGACTATACATTAAGGGTTTTTGTTTATTTAGGCTAAATAACCTAAAAAAAAATATTTGCTGGCTTAAACGGGAGGAATTGCTTTACTGGCTCTCAAAGGACTGCTGCCTGAGTACACTTTGTGTTTGGTGACAGTTTTACTAACTTTAGGGTGGTAGCTAGCCTGACAGGTACTCAAAAGTATCTGATCACCGTGCTGGGAATTTGATAACGTCCTTAGCTTCACCGGAAACTCAAGACGTTGGTGGGGATCGAACCAGTAGCGTCAGTTAGTTTGATAGCCGACGCTGCCGCCGCTGAGATATCATCACTTACAAACGTACGTTTTGTTTCTACGGAACATGTACCCCGAGCCACGTTTCCGCGGTGTAAAGTGTGTTCGATGTTACAGCGTGGACGTGCCACGAGGGCGGCGCGGCGTGCGTGGCGTGGGCGGGGCTGGGCGGCGCGCTGGTGTCGTGCGGGCGCCGCGGCGACGTGCTCGTGTGGGACCTGCGCGCGCGCGCTGTGCGCCACCGCGCGCAGGCGCACCATGCGCCCATCAAGTGCGTCGCGCTCTCGCCCAGGGAGGACTGCTACGCCATCGGCGCCGCCGACGGGGACATCAAGGTATAAGCTCTTCATACCAAATTTAATCCAAATCCATCCAGCCGTTTAGACGTGAAAGAGTAACAAACATCCATACACACTTTCGCGTTTATAATATTAGAATGATGATTGTTGAAGCCATCGATGAACTGCGTACTACAGAATTGTTTATTGTCCATGCCGTTTACATTCAGCGCATGCGCCATAAATTTACCATCTAATTATACATGTTTTTAATAATTGTTTGTTTATTTGTAAACAGGTGTTCTCGCTAACGTCACATCAGCTGCTTTACACCTTCGCTGGAGAACACGCGAGGAGCTCATTCTTCAAGCACATCGGGCAGGGCGTCACGCAAATACATATAGGTGAGTTCACAACATTTACTATGTGAAATTGTGTTCATTTTGAACAGTTAATACCCAAAACCACTTTCATCGTTGTTTAGTAGGGATATACAGATTGAGAAGACAAATAAAAAATAAGACAATCAAAATAGCAATACATAACACAAAAAGATGGCAGACACAGATACAGAAATTCAATGTACTTTGAATTCTTGTATTTATGTTAGCCCTCTATCTCTCTTATTATGGACACCACTCCATATTGTTTTTTTAACCTTGCGGTTGAACGCTGTCTAACCTGATGTTTAGTGACGACGCCGTCGAATGTGTTGGGAAATACAGACTCAGACAGTGAGCACTGTCACTCCCTGGCAGTACGCAATATGAAAGTTCAAAACGCTTACGCTACACGCTCTACCATGAAGCGGTGGCGCAAAACCGTATGTCTGGTTGGCCGATGATAGAATGGAGATGGTGGATTACATTCTGTAAATCCAGTGCACATTCGCCGAAACGTAACCGATAGAAAACCGATAGGCAAGCAACTCTACGCCGGCCGCTGTTCAAGAAGCCTATGTTTGACCAGAGATTCTAGCAATAAATTAAAATCATCATCATCATCATCTCAGCCATAGGACGTCCACTGCTGGACATAGGCCTCCCCCATTGATTTCCACAAGGACCTTTTGGAAGCGGCCCGCATCCAGCCCTTGCCTGCGATCTTAGTCAGGTCGTCTGTCCACCTGGTCGGTGGCCGTCCTATGCTGCGCTTGCCAGTCCGTGGTCTCCATTCTAGGATTTTTCGGCCCCAACGGCCATCAGTTCTTCGAGCTATGTGCCCTGCCCACTGCCACTTCAACTTGCTAATCCGCTACGCTATATCGGTGACTTGCGTTCTTCTACGGAACTCCTCATTTCTGATTCGATCACGTAGAGAAACCCCGAGCATAGCCCTCTCCATAGGTCGTTGTGCGACTCTGAGCCTGCTCAGAAGGCCCATAGTCAGAGACCACGTTTCAAATTTAAATATATTTATAATATTGAATAGTGCATTACATACACACACATTACATACAGTACACGTATCAATTCTTCCATTCGTTCGTTAACAAATCACAAGTAGGCTTTGAGTCGAGGCGCTTAATACCCTAACCGCATTGAGCTGTCGCAGAATCGGTGAATGTGCTCTAGCAACCATTCGGCATGGTGGAACCGATAGTGGTGTATGGTTTCAAACAACACGGTAATAATTATTGGGACATACCTATTACCTGATCTACATACACCGCGGTAAATGGTTATGTAGATCAGGCGTGTCTGTCCATTCTTCCTTGCATAATCTTGAGCATTGGAGCTAGCCGATCATTTGCCCTTCGTACTTCCAATTTATATACTGTATAAAAGTTCTAGCTTGACGCCTATCTCACTCGGTGGTCAGTGACGATGTGGTCTAAGATTTATTCACGCTAGATCTAGAATACCCGATTATAGTTAGAAGGAACCGTGGGAGCCGGGTCTTTACCTCCCTGATGAAGAACTGCGGCGGGCACGAGTCAGTTACGAGTGTAGTCTCGCAATCGCCGCCTGATAAGAATGATGGCCGAAATTCGCGAGTTTGAAATGTAAATGGTATTATATTGTCGTGCAGATAACGGCGGTCGTGTGTTCTCGTGCGGTGCGGACGGCACCATGAAGGTCCGCAAGCTGCCGGAGCGCGACTCGCCGCCGCCGCACGCGCATTACTAGACGCGTTCCTACACTACACCACTGCACCTAGCTCATGTGGCGCATTTATGTGCATCATGCGAGCACACGCGGTAAGTACACACACGACTTGTATAATTATTGTGTAACGTTGTATAGCCTCTCGGTGTCAGTCGTCAATCGGACGGTCGTTGGATCGGTCCCTTTTCTGAGCGAACAAGAATATCACAACATTCTTGTTCGAGTATTATATCACCTTCGACCACATAAAATCAAATCATTTTATTATTCAGACAAAATATCCATACATGTTATATAAATTAAAATATCGTCGCTAACCATCTTCGTTACAGCATTATAAATTCCACAACACGACAGTAGTTTTTCTTGTGTACGCGTGACTAGCTTACGCCCTCTAGTTTTAAAATCTGTCACTCAACACATATTGTTAAAATAATAATTATTTTTTGTCTGTCAACCAGGACCCTATATTATAAAGCTACAAGTACAAGCCTACAAATTGTACTAGGTACAAGGGTCAGTTACTTCGATACCCTGTACTTTGAGTTTTATAGCTGTTCGATTTTTAAGGATTCGATATTTAGAAAACATTGTCATTTTAAGCTACCATAAATTTATTTGTAGGTATTTTAATTTTCGACATTCAGGTAGGTATATACCCGAAAACTGTCATATATCATTCATAGGTACCATAAATCAATAGGTACCACAACAATGATACTAAAGACGACGCGACGTCTTACTCAGTACCAGTTAACAGAGTCTAGTTAACTAGCAATCAGTCCAAATTACCTTAATTATTAGTTTTTACTGGTTTTTTACCGACTCAAAAAAAGGAGGAGGTTCTTAATTCATACCGCATAACTTCCGACTGGGTGAACCGATTTTGATCGTTCTTTTTTTTATTTGAAGGCTAGTGCTTCTCGTGTGGTCCCATTTATCAGGTCTGGTCAATTTCATCAAAATCGGACAAGCGGTTTTTGGTTACACAACCGGTACCGACTTCGACAAGTTATTTCATACTTTTGAGTGTTGAATTCCATTTTTGGCTATTTTTTTTCTTTGATCTGATGAAGTGCCTGTAATGTTTGTACACAACTTTATAAAAAAGCGAGGGAAAAACAAACATGTATTGCATATATCGTTTCATTATTAAATTGAGACTGTTTACTCGCATATAACTTGCAGTATGGTACTAATTTGAGTGTAGGTATAATTATATTACGCACGTGTGTGTTATAGCTCGGTTCATGGCGATGTAATAAGTCTCACTTTACGAGCAAGTGTGTTGAAAATAATAAAACGAAATAGTTTAATATTAATATTCCATATTGTTGCAGGTAAGCGAGGCTGATGAGCATAATATACTAGGAGCGCGTTGCGTCCCGCCTTACATACACACCTTCTAATTGTGATCGTATCATTGTTGCTATTCAAATGTTACGTAAGAGTATAGAGAGCGTTAGACTAGTCAATGAGTAGCCGATGTTTTATCTTATAATCTATAATAAACTGTTAAATGAATCTTTAGTTAATTCTAATGTGAAATATATCCTATTTTAAATCAATTTAATAATATGTCCTAGATTAATATTATTTATTTGCGCACGCTGTTAGTTGAAAAGTTTCCGGTCCCAACATGGCTGGCCTAAATTATATATACGAGTATGTACACATTCGGTCATGTAGTTAATATGTTAGTTTAATTATTGTCGTGTATAGATTATAATCAAGTGCAATAAATAATACATTCGCTAACTATGAACCGTGAAATGTAATTCAAAGCCTTTTTAATAGTTAGCCCTTTGAATGATGTAGCTTTTGAAGTGAGTGCATAAAACGTGTTGACGCATAATAAATTATTTATTAAATTAAATAAGTATTTATCTGTATAAATCCTCGTTGCTTACTGTAATAATGTTTATCTAGATCGTAAACGTTTGAGTAATGTCCGTTCTCATGTTACATTTGTACTAATTATCACTTGTCATAGAATAAACACTCTATAGAGAACGTAATATTATTTTTGTTTGGCATAATTCGTCGAAAGATAAAATCAACTCGAAATACAACAAACCTATTATAACTCTGTTACGAAATTGCATTATAGTTCCGACACAATTAGAGAAAAATTATAATGACTTGCCGGTTTCTAAATATGTTTACTTACGGGTTTAACTTGTTCTATTCGACTAAATGAGTTCAAGTTTTCAACAAATTTTGACATTTAATTTAAAGTTCTTTGGTTTTATTAGAAAACAAAAGGCAAACAAGTGAAACGAAACGTATACTTTATGATAAAAATATCTATACCTTGTTTGTTTGGTCTCTCATCACATTATCGTCACAGATTATATTTATCAGTTGAAAAACACAAATCCGTGAGCAGATTTTTTTCGTTATATATTGTGTCTTTTGGGGATTTTTTTCTCTATGGTGTCTATATCTTGCATCTATTACGTTAGGCGTAAGTTTTACTACCTGCGCAATTTATTCGAGATTAATGTTGAAATATATTTAAAGCAATATTGTTCCATGAAAGCATTTCTTTGAAAGCAATAAAAAAATAATTATTCGTATGGTTTTCTAACAGTATTAGTTATACAATTTTATTTTTAATATACCTAGGTTGAATGTATTACAAGCCGCTATGATCTACATGTTGGTGGATGCTGGTGAATAAAATTGTTATTTATGTTTATGTGATACATATACCGTGATATGTGAGCTATTAACTATATGTTAGTCTTGCATTTTATTCTAATAAAATTATGAAATTACTTCTTTACAATGTGGCATTTTAATTTTTTTCTTAGAAGTATCGTAATTTCCTGCAACAATGTATGCACTCGGAGTAAGTATTAACACAATTACTTAAATAAAATAAAATAAAGGCAGTCGACAGTAGCTGGAGAGATGGATGGAAATAATTTGAGTTTTGAGTTTGCATTTTAATTTTGACCAAAATCCAAATGCGCATACTTTTATTTTCTAGAGAAATGTGAAGAAGAAGAAGAAGAAAATACATTTATTTATGACACACAATACACATGAGGACACAATAAGAAAAAAATAAGAAAAATAACAAAAAGACAGATATGGTGTATGTCATAAATTTGGTCCCCAACTCAGCATATGCTAGATTTTAAGCCAGCGCTGGTCTTCCGTTGGGTCCCAGTTAAATGACGTCACGGCACGATTAAACAACAATTAATATTAGTTTTATATAATAATTACAGATATGTGCTACACGAATATACATACAGATGGACAAAGATAAAAATGTTTATACTATAGATAATATTATAAATTTTACATGTGTTTATGTTTTCATTTAGATGTGTGCATTACATCACCTAATTTTATATAAACATCCTTACGAAACCGGGTCGCTAGTCTTTTTTTAATATCATAATTCTGCAATGTGTATACCTACAACACTGGGTTAGTTTGCGAACCGCTGCATCGATTTTTATGTGCGTTTTAAGTGGAACCGGGGATGGTAAATATTCAGTAGATACCAGCCGCGGTTAGGCATCTGCTGGAAACGCTAGTTATATATAATATATTTGTAATGATTTTCGTCTTTGCTTCATACTGCCTCGGACCTTGACAGTGATGTCATATTTAACAATCTGTTAAGATTCGTAGATAATTGATCAATAATGCGCCCTAAAATGTGATAATGAGGAATGGAGTCATCAGCTTTGAGACTGTTTCACTAGTTCTGCTGGTACATCTCTTCCCGTGGGTGCCGTAAGAGTCGGCTAAGAAGCAGAAGGTGGGCAGCAGTGCCTTCTGAGGATCACAAAACATACTGCGCTCGCGAACCCGCCTGCCAACTGTGGCGAGTATTGGTAACCCCCCTCACATCCTTGTGGAAATCAATGGGGGAGGTCTATGTCCAGCAATGGACGTTCTATGGCTGAGACGACGACTTCGACCCACAGAGACATACGTACTAGTAAGTTATAATAAGTGTATCACATTAGGTGATTAACGATTGACATAGAGAGTAGTATAGTAACTGTGTGATCTCCCAGTCAGCACAATCTCGTATCGATTTGAAAACCGCCATTAAGTTCCTCACAAGTTTAGTGATTTGGGTCATAATGTGGTGCAAAAGATAAGCAAAGATATGCAAAAGATAAATAACAGCCCCGTTTGATTTAATAACAATGTGTTCGAATCGCGAGTCTAAAAATTACAAGTAACTATGTATTTGGTATTTTTTGAAACATTAAGAATTTTCACGGCATCGATTGTTCGCTGCAGTGGAGGTACCCCATGCGGTGTGAGTGGGACACCTGTATTATCAGTCTGTCTCTTACGTGCCGCGTACCTACTTAACCAATTATGAACCTAGGTAAAAATAATGAAACGACAGCAATTTCACATCATTATATGTTTAATTAACACTTGAAATTGTTAATAGGCTTTAAGTTTAAACAAAATGCATCATTGTTATTATCTTTAAATGGCCCATCGTATCACTGCGCTATGCCAGTGTTATATTTTAATATTGAATTATTTATTTATTACATAATAAAAGCAAATGTATAAGGAACCAGAAGGACTTGAAGAGTATAATATAATAAATAAAACTTTAAATTGAATGTTTTACAATAAAATTGAACCTCTCAATCGACAACAGAAAAAGAAGCACATCGCACAATCTTCAAAGTAACCACTTTTATTTCAGAGAGAAAGAACTTATATCTTTCGTTCGTAAAAAAATCGTTGAAAATAATAAATTATGTAACGTAAAAGTAAAGGACCAATAAATACAAATCTACAGTATTTCAATACAAACTCTGAAAGATAATTATTTAAATAACTTTGTATCGATTTCAGACACCTTGACCCCTAAATAATTCGCGGCAAATTCGACAGCGTGTTTTTTGTCTAAGGTTTTCTTCCCAAGTGGATTTTCCAAAAACAGAGTGAATGTTTTTGTACCATTGGCGATGTTGAGGAACTTGCAGAATGGACTGGACTGAGACGATGCCTGTTTTGGTGGCACTGGAGACGCGATGATGGTTTTCGTGTTCAATCCCGTGGTATCCTTGACCGCACGCCCATCGCACCATAGGCAGAATTTTAACCCATACAGACCAAATAAATTATTCACTTCATTGTAAAGTTGATCCAATGTTAAAAATTTATTGTCTTTATCCGATAGCACTATACTTCCCTGATTAGTAGCTCCGTAGAGCTGAGTAGTGGCTCCGTAACGTGGCTGTAAGCCCTCTACGATAATATTTGCCCATGGATTTGCCGGTACTTCTACCTCCTTTCTCCAAGTTATGACTAATTCCAGCTGGGAGCCTTTTAAGTCTTGTGTTTCTTTTATAATTGGCGACTTAGATGATGATAGCGACTCGATGGGGATCAAAGGCGCTTTAACGGTGCTTTCAATGAAATCGCGGTGCAAGTTTATAATGCGGAAGATATCGCTGGATTTACTGACGGAGAAAAACACGTCGACTTCGTCAGTGGGTACCAGTTTCGCCTTCTTTCTTAACTTCTGAACTCTGTTAATTATTTCTCTCGAAAAGCCTTCATCCAACATTTCTTGATCCGGAGTAACATTGACTAAAATGAGTACGTCATTATCACTGTGCGCTTCATATTGATCGTTTCCAACTGCTTGGAATATAAGGCGAACCTCGGATACATCGATGCGTTGACCAACTAATTCTACAAAGCCATCGCTGATAAGTTTCTCGCACTGATCGTTGGTGAGAGCTTTTAATGCTTGAGTTACAGCTTTAAAATCGCCCTTCAGTCTAGCTCCAAGAACTTTATGATCAGGCTCAGCTTTTAGTGTAATGCCATACTTTTCCTTGTCATTAGTGAGAAGTACCTTTTTTACATTCATTTCTTCTAAAACGTAATTTTCCAATGATTTGATATCATTTAAGTACGTTTCGTCACGGTGTATCACCACCATTTCAGGTAGTGGATATTTTATGGGTACAGTCTTTCTGTCTCTTACAACCCTGCCGAGTTCAATGACAGATTGCATTCTTTGTACTGCTCTTTCAATATTCTTGTCCACTAAATCCAGTTTCGGTTCAGGGATCATATTAAAGTGTACACTCTCAAGTGAACTTCCTGGCAGCAGTTGACGTAGGATTTTATACATTAACTCTGTAAGGAAAGGAGTGAACGGCGCCATGACGCGCACCATATCGAACAACACACCAAACAAAGTATCAAGTGAAACTTGACAGTCCTTAACTCCATTGTCTCCCTTTAACCTTTTCCTATTCATTCTGACGTACCAGTTCGTGAGGTGGTCAATGAACTTGGTCAAACGCGGCACCACCGTATATAGCTTATAGGCCGCCATTTCGTTTTTAACAAATTCAATCAAAGACTGAGTGAATGATGTAACCCATTTATCCATAACATTTTCACGTTCTGCCTTTTCGTTGAATCTATAGTCAATTTTATCTTCTTGTACGATCCGTTCAACATTTTGCATCAAGAATCTAAATGCATTGAACCATGGCAAAAATACGTCTTTAATGACGTCCCTTACACCTTCCTCTTTGAAACGAAGGTTCTCTGCTCTGACCACAGGAGAGTTGATTAGGTATAGCCTGAGAGCGTCGGCGCCATACTTTTTCACGACTTCTAATGGATCGGGATAATTTTTCTTTCTCTTCGACATTTTTTGCCCATCCGATGCTAGAACTAAACCATTAGCAATCAGATTTTTAAATGGGGGTTTGTTGAAGAGTGCTGTCGAGAGAACAAGCAACGTGTAAAACCATCCTCTTGTTTGATCAATTCCTTCGGCAATAAAGTTTGCAGGGAATATTTCATCAAATTCTTTTTTATTTTCAAAGGGGTAGTGGTTTTGGGCGTAAGGCATAGAACCCGACTCAAACCAGCAATCGAAAACTTCTGAAACTCTTTTAAGAGGTGGTTGACCAGGCCGTGAGGAGGGGATTTCTAGGTGATCAATGTTTTCTCTGTGTAAGTCAGTAATTTGCTTACCCGTTAATTCTTCTAATTCAGCAATGCTTCCGATGCATACTACTTCCTGTTTATCACTAGAGATCCATAAAGGTATTGGTGTTCCCCAATATCTATTTCTACTAATAGCCCAATCACGAGCATCTTTTAGCCAATTCCCGAATCTTTTTTCTTTGACATAATCTGGAACCCAATATGTAGCTTCACTAGATTTCAGGAGGTTCTGACTCATCTGTTCTACTCGAACGAACCAAGATGGCACCGCTTTGTAAATGAGAGGGGTGTCTGACCGCCAGCAGAATGGATAACTATGCTTTGTTTGCCCCGCTGACATTAACCTATTGCGACATTTTAGATTTGCTATAATGTTTTTGTCAGCATCTTTCACATACTGTCCTAAAAATTCCTTAACGGGCTCAACAAACCTTCCACTTGCATCAACAGGGCAAATCATGTCTTGATCTTTTGTAACAATACCTGCAGCTACACATACTCTGTAATCGTCTTCACCAAAATATGGAGCTTGGTGAACTATTCCAGTACCAGAATCATCAGACACATAATTGTCAGTCAATACTTGGAATCCATTGGGACATTCCATAACAAAATAATCAAATAATGGAGTATATTTGATGCCTTTAAGCTTATGACCCATAATTTTCTCTAAAACTTCATAATCTTCACTCTTAAGCATTATTGGGAATCGGGCTTCTTGAATGACGTAGCACTGACCGGAAGACTTTTCTTTCACCTTCAAATATATCAGTTTGGGATTTACACACAGAGCTAAGTTACTGGGTAGTGTCCATGGTGTTGTAGTCCAAGCAAGTAATGAAAATCCATTGTTAGTGGGGAACGTAATAACAACAGCTGGGTCTACAACATCTTTGTAATTTTGTCCAGATTCAAAGTTAGAGAGTGGCGTGGAACAAGCTGTAGAGTAAGGCATTACTTTAACCCCTTGGTAAACTAAGCCTTTGTTAAATAGTTCTTTGAAAACCCACCAGATCGACTCCATGTACGATGGATATAAAGTTTTGTAGTCATTCTTAAAATCTGTAACAATCAATAGTTTTCTTTACATAAAAGTAGTTTGCTATAATTTATAGCACAACTAATGTTAAGTCTAATTGAATGATGATGAGATGATGATGATGGTAATGTTAAGTTACCCTCATATTGCCAATTTAAATTTAATACTTCATACCAAATATATATTTGTTACATACATTTAGATTCATGGGCAGACCACCAGACCTGAAAACGTTAATACCAACGTTAAGTCACGATAATCCTCGATGCAAAGGAGCGAATGTAATCGTGCTGCCACAACTTATGTTGGTGTTGGGTTCATACTTGGCAACCCACCCAAGCTGTCTGTGGTAGCTAGATTATTGATTGTGTGCTGGAAATATAATTCTGTTTTATTTTTGTGGAATTATTTACTACTAACATGTGTAGCCGTGGTGGTACCGGCCTAGAATAGTACTCCCCCATTTCTTCCCGCGGGTGCCGTAAGAGTCGGCTAAGGGACCACGTACCAGAAGGTGGGCAGCAGCGCCTTTGAGCATCGGAAATCATACTGCGCTCGCCAACCCGCCTGCCAAGCGTGGCGAGTATTGGCAATTCCCCGCAATTGGGGGAGGCATTTGTCCAACAGTGGACACCCAATGGCTGAGATGAATGAAAAAAAAAACATGTGTAGTAAAAAACGCATTACGTCGGGACAGAAATTAACGATGGAAATTACATCACTAGTACCTTACGAAGTGCAGGGCTAGATGGCAGGTTTTGTCGAGGCGGCGTAGAATGTCGTATCGTAGTTGTGCTTGCGCAATGAAGGCCATGCATTTGTAAAACAAAACAAAAGTTAAACATACCAATCCATCTCCCCATTCTTGTAATAACCATCTCCCATTCATCAGCATACTTCATCACAATTTTTCTGCATTCAGAGTTGTATTTGTCGATGCCCATTTTATGTACATCTTCAGGACCTTTGATTCCAAGTGCCTTGTCTATTTCAAACTCAACAGGTAATCCATGGCAATCCCATCCAAATCTCCGCTCAACATGGAATCCCTGCAACACCCAATAATCTAAGTACGGACATAGTCATTAGTCATGAGTTAGCTTTCTTTATATTATGAAAATAATAGAAACTCAGTCAAATACATTATCTTAACAAAAAAATGATAAACAACCATCTTTAGCATTATTTGATTTTTTTTTTGAAAAGTATGCTAAGATGGTGTGGTCATATAGAAGTGAAAGTGAAGTGAATGGTAGTGTTGGAAGCCACTACAGTAATTTTACTACATCACTCGGATTGTACTACAGTTTTCGAGTTACTCAAGTATACAACTTACATTCCTTATAACTTTGTAAGAATTTATCACTAAACCTGAATTTCGATTAGTCTGATTGAGATATTTGAAATCTCCCCTTGAACCTTTATTAAGTTAGTAATTGGTATATTTGGTAACCCCACTAATATTATAAATGTGTAAGTTTGGATGGATGGATGGATGGATGTTTGTTACTTAATCACGCCAGAACGGCTGGACGAATTTGGATGAAACTTGGATGAAACTTGGTACATAGATATTTTAGGTCCCGGAATAATACATAGGCTACTTTTCATCATCATAATCATCATCAATCATCACCACACGCGAGGGTAAAACCGCGGGGCGCAGCTAGTATGAAATAAAAGTCTTCTTTATAATGTATTACATAGATATTATTTTAAAATTAGAATGTTTTTAGAGAATTATTTTATCTTCTGTAGCTCTGTTATGTTATAAAAAGGAACACAGCTTAGGAAAAATTGATGCCCGATTAAATTTTCCTCCTAGAAGCTTTGTTATGTCCTTTTGGAATTTTATTATAAAAACGGACACATTTCTTTAAGAAAAACTGATGAACTGAAAAATCTTTGCTCATCTAAAATTAAATACAGGTATACAAACTGTTACAGTCATTATTTAACTTAATTCAAGTTTTTACGCACAATTTTAGAGTTATTTCATATGTGCATAATGCACATATGAAATAACTTTAAAATTGCAAGTAATAAATATCAGTTTTTATTGTTCAAAATGAACTTTATTTCAAACTTTTGATAATTTAGTATCAATAATTAGATAATAATTTTTGACTTTTGTTTACACCTTACAACAATATATTCCTTATCATAACATCACATTTTTCTTTTCAACCATTACTCCTACTAATTATTATATTATAAATGCCGTTTCTGTCTGTTTCTTCTTTGGTTACAAATTAAACAAGTTTAAGCATTGACTATTCAGTTTAATGAATATGCAAATACCCTAAAATTATAGAGTGTAAACTCTATATAACGACACTGAAGGGATGGTGCACTTTATGGTGTAATAGAGGAATTAATTTCTTAGAAATATTGGTATGCATGATGCGGACAGTCGAGTGTATTATGTGCTAGGATAATAAAGCGATAAAAGAATGTACACAGCTGCACAGTTTTTACTAACTTTGGAAACTTAAAAGGTACTTATCATTACTTAATTGTTGTATTGAGAGTGTATCATTGTATGGAAGATAAGCTAAACCAACCAAAGCCAAGTGATTTCTACGGAATTCGTCGTTAAATCTAGTGACTTTACATGGGAGTTTACACTGTATGTAATTATTGCCAAAAAATAAGTATTTATAATAGTAACATATTTTGGTAGTAGTGAGGTTTTTTGTTTTGAGATGTGGCAACAGTACTATTTTTGAGGTGTTATTTTGTTTGTATGGTAAAAAAAAATTATAAGTATATTACGTATTTTATAGTTTTAATGTTTTTTCTATTATGATTAATAACAAGTTGTTGATTGTTGTTTATTTGTATGAAGTTCTAACGTACCTGTTGATGTGCATAGCGTGTGACCACATCTTTAATAGTTCCAGCAAGGATATGTCCATAATGAGGCAACCCTGTTGCAAATGGAGGTCCATCATAAAATGAATATCTGAAAAGGTACAAATACAAAAGAAATATCATTTAACAGTAGACCAGGGTATCCTCTACTAATTTCATGTTCATATTCAGTCCAGTGCAAGGATGACTTTGTCAATAAGACAACATCAAAAATCCGTTGTCTGCTAAGTTCATAGAGACCTGATTCAGGCACAGCCAAGCATATGCTTGGCCTATCATTTTTGAACTAAATAGACAAGTTACATGCTAACAGACTACGAAAAACGACTATGTCACTGAATTTACAATTGAATCAAGATTGATTCTGGACAAATTAAAAATAGCAGACTACTGAAGCTGTCAAAATTGCCTATTGTGAGTCGATCATATTGGCATATTGAATGGTAGACTTAGGTCCCAGGAAATAAAGTCAGGTCAGCATAATATTATATTATCTAAAAAGTATTTATACTGAAAGGAACAGAATAAAATTAATTAATCTCTTACAAATATATTGTAACACATGTAAAATCCATATATTTAAATCTACAGCAACATAATCTCCTAGAAAGAATTCCAAAAGGAGTACATCCATGATGACTATATATCTACAAAGTATATTTTAAATATGGTCAGCATTTCTCCATTTAGAAAAATGAGAACTGGTACTCACTTAGGTCTGTTTTTAGACTGTCTGAGGCAGGTTTGGAAAGCATCTATATCTTTCCAAAACTGTAAAACCTTTTCCTCTTCATTTGAAAAGTCGATAGTTTCAGGGACCCTCTCAACTTTTGATGCCATCGCTTGCAAGTAATCTATTTCATACTTCATGGAGAAATTAATAAAACATAACCTCACCGGCTATGTCATACTGTCATGTAATGTGGCAGCAGCTGGCAGCAACATAGATACAGTGTTACCAGCTCTCCAAAATATTTATCCCTAAACCGTAAGTAAGAAACCTTTGAAACAGCAACAATTTTGTGAAAATCTCCCTAACAAAACAAATAATATTCTGTACCATATTATAATATCCTTTGTTCATATATTATTTAATACTGTTAGTATAAGTTTACTTTTTTTTAGTTCTGACTCTTTGAAATCATACATGATGATGTTAAATGAACTTCTTATGAACATTTTATCGGATGGATTAAATGAACGGAAAAGCAAGAGTGTCTTGGAATGCGGATTGAGCGAGATAAGCAAGAGATTCGACTTTCCTAGAAGACATATATATATAAAGGATTCTTGAAAAGTTTGGCATGCAAGACTGTAAACCAGTTAGCACACCGATCGAGGTGAATCTTCGTTTGAAGTCCGGAGCTAAGAATGACGATATGCGGTATCAAGAAATCATAGGATCACTTATGTACCTGGCGTGTTGTACTAGGCCGGACATTTCATTTGCAGTAACCATGCTTAGTCAATTTAATAACTGCAATGATTCGACTCACATGGCAGCACTGAAACATGTTCTTAGGTATCTGAAGGGGACAGTAAAGCTATCGCTGTGTTATAAAAAGTGTAACAAACCTTTAGTTGCTTCTACGGATGCAGATTGAGGTAATGGACCAGACGGGAAATCTTTCTCGGGCTATGCCTTAATTTTTGGTGGTGCTGCGGTTGCTTGGCAGTCTAGGAATCAGCGGTGTATAGCGCTTAGTACTGCTGAAGCTGAATATGTTGCAATTTGTGAGGTTGCTAAAGAAGTACCTAGTATCTGTTAAAGGTTTGTATGAGGAACTGACTAATCTGACAGACACTATTACAATATTCAGTGATAGTCAAAGTGCTGGCAAGCTTGTGTATATTCGTGCAATAGGGAAATGGCCCAAACACATAAATATTAAATATCATTTTGTTTGCGGTTTAACAGCGCAAAGGGTGATATCTATTAAATATTGTCAAACTACCCTTATGCCTGCAGACATGTTACCAAAGGGATTTGCTAAACAGAAACACCAGTTCTGTGTAAAAAAATGTAGATTAAGTGGGGGTGTTCAGATATAGGATCTCCCTGGTAAATAGGGCTGGACCTGTATACTGTTTCATCGACAATTTATTGTTGCCTAGCAACAGTTTTGTTATAACATGATGTCTTCAATGTTTTGTCATGAAAAGAAAAACTAACTTTTATGTTTGTTACTTAAGTTTATTACTTCACTATTTTAATATACTATGAAAGCTACCTGCTCTTTCCATTATATGGAGACACCTATTTTCAACAGTAACATATCAATAGATAGTCTATTCCGCGACCTATTTTTAACAATTTTATATTATAGAGAAAATGCTTGTTAATTGCAAGATTCGACTCCTAGTAATGAGGAACCGTACTAGATAAATAAATATGATTATCTATATTGAATTACTGCAAGTCTCAATATTCCTCAAGATAAAATAATAAGAATATAATATTTTCATTTTAAGTAATTATAATATTAAGAATATAATATAAATAAAAATACCCCGGGTCGGGTGGGATTAGTGTTGAGACCCTAATAAAATCCCACCCGACCTATTCACCCCCTAAATTTAAGGGGGAAACCCCTAAGTTGAGGACCATGCTAAGATAAGATATGCACAAACTATAAAGAATAAGTATTTCGTAAAATTATACTATTTGCATGTGAAAAGTACGGAGATCTAAGACGTTTTTCTTTACTTCAAAAATAATAACATTTTTAGCACTTTCACAGAAAGGAACGACCAAAGGAAATTAATTTAATACTATAGCGCGGCGTACATATAGGCGCCAATTTTGTTGCAATTAATTTTACAAGATGAATTTCATATAACTTTATGTAAGAAAGCTACTAAAGTTCACAAAACATATCCTGGCAATTGTTAAAAAAGGACACACTGACCTCGTGCTTGCCCTCTCTGTCGGCTCGCGGCCCCTGTTCCATCAAATACAAGTTTTTTAATATCCTTGTAAGATCTGTTTTTGTTTGCAGTATTTTGGTAAGTGCACATTCCAGCGAACTGAGTATCACCTTTATTCTGTCGCGCATGCGCAATGCGCAAAAAAATCGCTTGGAAATGCGACTCGACGATAGTTTTTTATTGTTTAATAGTTAATTAGTGAATATTTTTGCGAATTTGCACAAGGGCAAATTTATTATGCCCGGTGGAGTAAACAATAATCATTTTTCAAAGAGATATGACTATTTGAAATTCTATTTCGATTTTTCTTGGGAAAACGAAAGAAGGGCAAATAAAATAATTAACGTAGATCGAAAGGGCAAATTAAGATCTATAAAATGAGATGTTTTTAAATTTGAAATTATAAAGTTTGCGGGCTGGAACATACCCGCTAGACAAGGGAGGCAATAATGTACGGCCAATAATTCGTGTACACCCTTAAGCTGTGGCTTAAAATTCAGAGTATTCGAATTATTCACGCTACTAGTCGGTTTAAAATATTACAACCTCCGTACATGTTTGTGGTTTGACGTCATTTGTAGCATTCTTATAGCGTGAATACGGTGTTCAAGAAAATGAGGTAGTGCAGCGTGTGAGCTAACGTGAAATTCAATTGACCAATCACAGTAGTACCTATTCCATTCTCTAGTTGACCAATTGACATTCGCCATTCGATGGTGGTGTACAATTGCGTACAATTTGCGGTTTATTTTTATAACGTTATCTCTGAATACAATTTTAAACCGGGCGTATGCACTCTGAGCACTGTATTCAAATACTCCGAAATATAAACCACAGGTAGATTAGATAGAATTCCCAGCTTGCAAGTCGATGCTTCCTTTGCCTTGCCTTGTGCCAGTAGCCACAGACTTCTAGATAAATATGATATTCAGTTCGCGTTTGTGATGATAAGAAAACTAAATCAATCTGAAGCTGCGGAGGCGAACATTGATGTCTGCTGATGATGATGATGCCTTGTTACGCAAGGACGGAGGGGCTGCACTTCCCGCAACGCCTGAGCAGTTACAAAATATAAAGTCAATGCTTAAAACCTCAAAACATTTTTTACATATTGAGAATAGTGAGATTTGGGATCATGTCATATTCCTCTGGAAGACCATGTCTATATTCTGTGTCCTACGATTAGTTGATTGCACTGGATCGTGCCAACGAGGCTTTGTCTATGGGTGTACACGACACGGATTAATGGCCGTAAATTAGAGGAATTTTATGGACTCCTCTAGGATAGTTAGTTTGTGGCGTTGTCTCTAATTGTTTTTAGTATTTTTTGTAGCTACATTTAAATATGAATATCTTCTGATTTTGAGCGATTTTTGTCCTGGTAATTTTATGCCTACATTCCACCTGCCCTACGGCCTACGCCATTTATACTCGCCGCCTTGGATACTTATTACATACCTCCTTTCTCATTTTCCCTTCATCTTTCATCCATCCTTCCTAAATGTCCAAACCAACCCAGCGTACCTTTCCTTTCCATTTTTAATATCACAAAATCATCATACACTCCACATTGTCGTCAAGCTGAGTGGCAATCCTCTTATTTAAGACAATCCATTCATAAACAATGCAATAGTCGTTCAAATGTTATCATAAATAAACTTGATATTCCGCTAAAATAACAATTGCATCTCGATTGCATTGTAGACAATTGAATTGCGGTAGAAATTAGATCTGTGTAGCCATTACAATATACTCCAAGTAGAATAGCAAAACTACAAAAAATGATGATTCGTTGACAATCTATGAGCAATGTGTTGGTACAATTGATACCCTGTTCCTCGCTCTGTCTGTCAAAGCGACACTTATAAAAGATGCTAAATTTATGCACTAGAGCCATGGAAACACAAACTACATGGAAAATTGGACATTTCGAATGCGCGCCAACCAGAGAAGCCGCTGTAGACATCTAAGCAATGTCATATTCCACACATAACGGCATCAAACAATTAAAAAATTTTGATCATATCTCACACACACTTTGTTTTATTTAAATTATAAGTTAAGAAGTGCATAATGAAAGACCCTGTATAAATAAATAAAGGTGTCAAAACACTCATGCAATTTTAATGCTATCATAAATATCAAACCTCATTATAATTAGTGCCAGCTATAAAGATTACCCTGATCGGCCCAAGCCTTAGCTAGAAAACTAATTATGAATCTATCAAAAGTAATCTGACCTAATTCAAAATAAGACAAAGCAGTATGTGCTTCGTTTTTACAGGGCCGATGCCTTTAATAAAATAAAATACTAATAACTTATTACAATACTGCAGCTACTAAAGTAACATTTGAGCAATCCACTAGCTATTGGCAGCTTATAGATAACTCATGCTCTAACCCACTACCGGCTGGCAGAGTGCCCAAAATGCTAGCAGCATTCCCATGTTGAATTGCATTGCTGATAGTATGATAAAATATATCTAGTATGTGCTTATGCAACTTTAGGCTCATATTGAGATGACACTACATCAAAAGTCCCAACAATGGTGAAAAATGTACGCTTGTGGAACACATAAGATATTTTTTAAGACCTATATAAAAAGTGTGTTCTGATTTATCTGCCATAAACTGTGTTTATCAACTAAGTAAAATCAGCTCAGCTTAGTGAAAAATCCATAATAGTAATTGGATTGAGTGTATTTGAAGAGAGACATAGCTAGCTTACAATAGTATTACTGGATTTCTAAATCAAGCTTTTCATATACTTGAAAATAATTGATTTTTGCCTGAGTTCAACCGCTTCAATAGCTTAGAGCTGACCTGTGTCTCCCAAAAATTCAGCAATATTCCACATCTAAAATATAACTACATAAATGACTTTTCACGAATATTACAACCAAAGCCACTGTTTGTAGAACTGACTGTTTTAGATATCATGTAATTTATCCTAAGAATAAACTCAACTCAGGATCCACTTGAGTTTTAAGAGTAATCATATTCAACTGTAGGTATATTTGTGCCTAGTTCCAAAATATCAACTCAATGCTGTTTACCAACATGGATACTTACCTTACTTTTGGAATGCATAAATATTTAAGTGTGAGATACACACAAAAAAGAACTTGTGCCAAAGTTATTACACTAACATTATTTTCTACTAGGGTTCTGCGGGGATCCTACTATGAGGAGACCTGGGGTTCATTCCATGACTGCTATATTTTTCTGGTACATATAAGACATTTTATTGTGGCCTCAGTTGTGATAAGTATACAAGTATTTCATATGCAGTAAGGAACACATAATTAGATTACATCTTTTTTCTTGAATAATTACCTGGTAGGCATAAATTGCTGCAGGGCTTAATATAAAATAGAGTCAGATTTCTTCACTGAACAACCAACACAATAATTTGTTACTTTTCCCTGTCTTGTGCTACCATACAGTGGCTTTAAGTTTCTCCTGTTAATAGTGGCAGCATAGAGTGGATTGCCATCCAAGTGGTTCTCTATTGATCAGTGCGTAGAAGATCTACTTGTTTTACTTTGTAGCACCTATGTAGATATAGGTTGTAATAAATGTGCTCAGGTGACACTAATTCAAAATGTATATTTTATGAATGAGAGTGTACTCTCGCTCTCATTGTGTTCATAAGTTATGATGGAGCCTTTTCTGTAAGTGATGTAGGCAACATCCCAACTTTCTTACGCCACTTCCTCTATGTAAAACTGTCTTCTCCCTTTGCTTGGCTCCTGGAGCAGACTGACGAGAGGTCCGTAGTACCCTCTATTTACTCCGTCACTGTATATGTTTTTAAAAATATATTGATTTATAAATAGACACATTTATAAAATGTTATCTAATTCATTTTGGATACCCTCAAACTGAAGATACATTGTATATAATTCTGGATGAGTCATTTCTATTTCAATATCTAATGCTTCTTTATCTTTTCCTAATGTTAGGTAAGCTTTAGGGACCTTTGTTTTCTTGCAGTAATCAGAACTAAGTTCAGCATTGAGATACCAAGAAAAATCTAGGGCATGACTATTCTTTTCAATTGCGACAGAATCCAGTTCATCTAGAGTGGATTTTGTTTCAGAAGACCATAGTTTTACAATGTGGTCAGCTTTTTCATTGTTTATTCCAATTGATTTTAAATCATTTTTCAGATTTATAGGCATGAAAATATACTTTGTCAATCTTTTGACTAAGTATACTACCGTTTTGATAGCCATGTGTAAGTTTTCTTCAACAACTTGAAATATTTTTACAAGTTTTTCTATCTCATCTTCACTGAATATTTCAGAACCGTGATATCTTATTTTTAAGACTATTCTACGAAGAAATTGCTCAAATCTGGAGTCATCTAACTGGTTTAATACGGCTATTCCTTTACTTAGGCTGAAATTAAAAGACTAAACTTAAATAAAATATTTTCATAGGCGCAATCGTCTTGTTGGCACGTCTATTTCAATTTACCTTGGCGTTATTTTTATCCAAAAGCAATCCATGTTGTAAATTAACACGATAGTATCACTAGTATGGTAGGTACTTGATCCTAGCTAGTATTTGTATTCTATCTGATCTAAGGGTAGTATTACATTCTCTAGGGGCGTCTCAGTATAGTTACTATCGATGGATAAGCGTAGTAAATAGAGATGCGTTACGTGCGTTATTTGACACAATCAGAAAGAACTTGATCCTAGGACACAATAGAGTTTATTAGTGGTTCAAATTTTGGAGTATTCGACTACAGTGCTCACAGTGAATACGCTCGGTTTTACATTGTATTCACCGACAGAACGTTTTAGACACGTTACCAAAAATAAACCGCAAATTGTACGCTTTTGTGTGCTAATGTCAGAGAAATCAGCTGATTGTAAATTTTTGCTAAGTATAAGTATTTTAATGAAGTTTGAAATCGTGATTTATGTTTAAATCGCTAAGTACAACTTATCAAAATACTGCGAATGCTTGTAGCATTCATATTTCATAGCGCGTAAATGACGTCACACCACAAACATGTACACAGACATTGTCATAATACGGTAGTATTACATTCTCTAGGGTCTTAATGTCATGTGTTGAACCGACTTGTAGCGTGAATAAGTCAAAGTGAATAATCTGAATTTTAAACCACAGCAAAAGTCAATGAGTATCCTTGCGTTCGAGATGGGCTGGGAACAGTTCAAAACGCTCTCGTTCCGCGTTCGTTATGGCTCAGGTGGCGTTTTTAACTGTTTTCGTTCACCGTTCGAGAATAAATGAAATGTGTTAAAAACGCTACCGTGTTTCCATTACATAAATGTCATTCTGTTTATGATTCAAGCTTATAATAGAGGTATTGAAACATTTTTAAGTCATCAATCTAATTAATCGTCGTATTTGAAAGCTCTCGTGTAAATTACTTATATGTGTCGTTCGATTTGGGAAATATCGGTTTTATCACAAATTCCACATTCCCAAATCGAACGCTTGTTCAGTTATCCACTGCATAAAACGCCACTTTTTCATTTCGAACACACTTAGCTCACTCACTCAGTTTTGAGCAAACAGTATTAAATAACGTGTTTTAGCAACTAAATTATATAAAATATTGATTTAAAATAAATTATTCAATATGTAAAGCACAAACACATACCTATAAGTATACAAATCCACGATTTAATGTTCAACCTGACACGTGTAACAAAATTGTCAATTTCGTTCAAATACAAAATCAAAGCTATATACTGTCCGTGAAAGCTTATACTTATACAGCTAAGTACATTAGTTTACTTACGAACGGGATAGAAGTTTTAAAATTCAACATAATCGCAACCAAAGCACCTGGTAATAAAGTCAGTAAAATTTTCAAATATTATGATTATTTTGACGGCCCGTCAGCGCTTTGGTTTGAAAAAATGCTGGACAATCTTGGTGATCTAGATGAGATTGCGTCGAAGGAGCCTTCAAAGCCAGCTGCAAAAGATGCCGTACCTACTCTTTAGATGTTATTTATACATGATTCCACAGAGTACTACTACTTCTTTTCTTATAAATAGATAGGTACGAGTAATTTGCATCAATGCTCGTATCCGCTATTATGAAGCTCGAATTCAATTCATACTGCAACTACACTAGTGTAAATGTGATAACTTGTTTGTGTGTATGCATAAGTTTTAATACTTAAGTAGTCGTATTCTTGGGATTTAAGTGGTATTGGTTCGTGATAGCTAACAGTAGTGCATAAGGCTGATAGTACTGCTTGAATTTATACCTCAAACAATGTTTTTCATGTTTTCAAAGTTTGCGTCCTGATAGGTACTTATATTGTTATATCACAAATTGTTTCCTTTTTGCTCAATTACCTACCTTTTTTTCTCTTTCTTTGGTCTCAAACCATGTACCCTTAAATCATCAACTGGCACGCGTGTCAGTCGACACACTTTAATAAATAAAAAAATTCTAGGAAACCTAGCCTATATAATCATATTTATAAGCCATCACATACTTATACTTATGTCAAAGTCGGCGATACCAAGAAAAGTATTGTTGAAAAGTGTGTTTTAGAGGAATCTTTATTAAACGTTATACCCATACCCAACGTTATACATTAGGCTCAATAAGTCGTATTTGTTTCTTGCATCGAATATTCTGAAACATGCGTGTATCTGCTTTGTAATACTGTCAAAATAAAATTAATTTTATATACATTAGATAAATATAAAATATGTCGACTCTCATCTTTTTATAAGTATCAACTACTGTTATGTAAACTGTACCACATAGCGAAGCGTATAGCATGTATGAAAGTTTGAGCGAGATTTGTATACTTTGTTTTTATACTGTATGTAGGCGGGTGACACTAGGTGAAAAAAAAGTAACTAAAGTTAATAGATTCTATTGTTATAATAGTACTGTATTAGTTTTTTTTTAAAATTACGCTGTACCTACATATCATTTATTTATTATTATTCATATTTATTTGCATAATATACATATTATGTATCAAAGTGATGATGATGATTCATTCAAAACAGCTGATTCAGATTGTTCTTTTCATAGTATAGACGATGGCACCTTGGGCGAAAACCTAGTCAATATTTTTCAACCTTATTCGAAAAATTTCAACGTTTGCCATATAAACGCACTAAGTATCCCCGCGCATTTTGCTGATCTCTATGATTCCTTTAATTCACCGCATATACATGCGGCTTTGATTTCTGAGACATGGCTTAAGCTATTGAGGTTATGTGCTATTGAGGAATGACCGGACCGGACCTGGAAGTGGTGGTGTCGCCTTGTACATAAAAAACCACCTGTCGTATAAAATTGTGTCCCACTCACCTTCTCTTTACAGAGCTAGTGTCTAATATCTCTTTCTTGAAGTTGACTTTGGAATCAAACTCATCTTGGGGGTAGTGTACTGTCCTCCAAAGGTGGACTATTTCTCAGATTTAGAGACAGTATTGGAAAATCTCATGTCTGACTACACATACTTTCTAATTATGGGTGACTTTAATACGTGTTTACTTATATCTGATTCCCGCACCCGTAAACTTCAAGCTATAATAGCCTCTATGAATCTGATTTTTTAAAATCTGCTCCCTATCCATTATACAATGCCTATGTACGTCTGCCACATTACTGGATCGTATGGTAACGTCTCATACAGACATATTTTCTACTCACGGTCAGCTTTCTGCTCCAGCTTTCTCCCATCATGACCTGAGTTATCTGTCCTTTATAATAAGAGTTCCTAAAATAAAACCAATTGTTATGTATCAACGCAATTTCTCCCGTTTAGATATGGTTAAGCTTACTCATGATGCCGAAATGGTAAATTGGGATGAAATAGAGTCTCTTGATGCTTTGAATGACAAAGTCACCAAATTAAATTGCAACATTCTTAGGCTATTCGACACCCACGCTCCTATTCGCCCTGAAAAGCTTAAGCACTGCCCTTCTCCGTGGTTTAACGCGACCATTCGAAAAGCGATGGCTAGAAGGGATCGTTCTTTCCGCAAGTATAAGCATGACAGATCTGACAGTAACTGGACTGAATACAAAAGGTTGTACAACCTATGTAATAAACTGGTCCGCAACGCAAAGCGTCGTCATATCGCGGAACAGATTGAGATGTCTACCCCAGCCGGTTTGTGGAAATTCTTGCAATCTCTAGGACTAGGCAAACCTAAAGTAAAAGAATCCAAAATCACTTTAGACCTCAATGCTCTTAATACTCATTTCATTCAACTACATCTCTGATAATAATAACGGCAACTTCGAAGCGCTTATAATCTATTTCTTTCCACTCCAATACACCAATCTTCATTTATACATAACTCTTTTTCTGTTGCTGTAGTCAAAATGTGGAATGCTTTGCCTGTCGAATTAAAAAACGCTAAAACTAAGGATAATTTTAATCTACAAATTCGTAATTATTATGTGGAAAAAGTTTATCCCAAACCACAATCGGGCCTATTCATCTAATTATCGTCAATCTTAGTCTATACTCAGTTCATAACTATTTTTACCATCGTTAGTTAAAATTTTTTCATTCCTCTTAATATTATCCATATAAATAAATAAATAAATACACACATATATATATATATATATATATATATATATATATATATATATATATATATATACTTATATATATTTATACATTATTTAATCGCCACACGGTTGCTGTGCTAAAGTATAAATAAATTAAAAAAAAAATTCGTCATAGAAAACGAGCAAAGCAATACCGGTCACTTCAAAATGAAAACACGTACCGTTCTGTTTAAATAACGTTGGCCAGACAATCGCATGCACGCTCCAGTGCTGGGTATTGGTTAAACATTCTTAGCGGTGCTTTAAATTCAGTAATTTTGTTAAAATTTATTATTTTTGGCTGATATAAAGCTTAAAATATTACTTAATGTACATTACTTTACCAAAAATAAGACACTCCGGCCGACAAGTTGCTGTTTCGGGCATTATATTTACTACTTTTATATACGCATTGTGGTATTGTGAATTTCGTGTTAACGTTGGCTGCGTCTGAACCGAACTAAACAAAATAAAAGCTCACGTTGCAAGTGCGATGTTATTTATCGAGACGTATTTTATGCGCCGTCCCGATACCTAGGTATTCTAGATACTGACGGATGCATACGTAGTTTTGAACGCGTTTTTAGCAGATAGAAAACAGTGTTGATCTCTGGCAGCACTCTTTGCTCTGACGTATAGACGATACGTCAGAGCAAAGAGTACATAGATTAGTATATATATATGGTCAGAGGTTTTGGCAGGCCGCGGGTGAAATATTTTCTTCATTGTTGACCTTTCCTAAATCTTAGGTGTAATTATTTCATCATACCCTGGTTACATACTTTTATTTATATTTTATACGCAATTCGTGAAAGTTTCGACGATGGATTCTGAAGACGATACAAAGGACGATGTGGATTCTGGGAACGAATCTAGTGGAGACGATGTCGACTTTGCAATGGACGTTGAGACCCATAACACAAGGGAAAGACAGACTGAACTCGAAGACTATCCTTACGAGGTGTTATCTACTGAGGAAATCGTTCAGCACATGGTGGATTGCATCAAGGAAGTGAATACAGTAGTTGAGGTCAGTAGGTTGCTGAGTTCGTTGTAAACAATGGAGTTTGTACTCTAATGAGGTTACTCGTCCATTGGTTCACTTGAATAGGATCTTTTGTGTTGCCTTCAGATTTATAGATGGTCATGTACCACTTCACATCCGTATATACCTTGTTAGATTGCAATTGGAGTATAAAGAAGCTGGTGTAGAAGCCTAGTCATGGTTGACATCTCACTGATAATTTTGTTGCTTGAATCATTCAGTCTTATTACTTAAGTAATTTAATTAGTTGTTTCTTTTCATTATCTTGACATAATGTTATGATGTTGATACAAATTATTTCAAACTGGCTGCAGCCCTCAATTTCTTCAAACTGAGGTACTTCACTTTATAAGTTAAACATATTGTATGTGCTATTCGAGACTATAATTTAACCCTGTGCCAAATATAATTCAGATCTAAGCAGCTCTGGTGTGATTGAGCAACAACATACAAAATATCACATTTAAAATATCTGTAGAATACTATTCTACAGATATATTAAATGTGATATTTTGGTGGGAGGAACATTTATTCAATACTAGTAGAGCCCTTAGCTTAGAGCCCGTAGTTTACCCGTGTGGATTATGGTTTTGTCGCTACCTCATTTGTCCCACGGAAACTATACTTTTTCTGGGATAAAAGTAGCCTTAATGTGTATATATATAAATATATATACAGGTGACATTGAATTCGTTGGCATCCCTGTAAACTAAGCATCTGCCCATGATAACGAACACGTAGGGAGAGAGTTTAACAAATTGCAGTGGTTGATATTGACACCAGTGTTATGGTCAGAAAGTCACTGAGTCAGTTGAAATTATCATTACAATCAACCCCAACTTGAAAAAAAAGACAAATTTTCATTAAATAATAATTTAATTAAAAAATGTTCCATTATCCATTAAAATTATGCTACTTTTCATACATGCTGTCGCATGCGGCGTTTGAAATGCGCCGACAATCAAATGCCGCCAAGACCGACCGCGGGCCGCGGTACGGCAGCCGCGGGCATAGATTATACCTAAGGTTGCAGGCCTCCGTCAGTTTAACTTTGTCAGTGCGCATGGGCAGTCGCAACTCGCTATGTCAACATTCGAACATTATTGCTGGCGAAGTGTCTCACAGGATTGCAGTTCAGTGACTTCAATGCCACAATCGGGAAGTGTACGGTATAGGAATCAAGAATATTTGAATATGGTTCTAATGTATGATATGACACTCGCCACGCTTGGCAGGCGGGTTGGCGAGCGCAGTATGATCTTTCGAACCTCAGAAGGCGCTGCTGCCCACTTTCTGATATGTGATCCCTTAGCTCACTCTTATGGCACCTACGGGAAGGGATGGGGGAGTACTATTCTAGGCCGGTACCACCACGGCGCTCTAGGCCGGTACCACCACGGCATATGGTTAGTTGAGAATTTCACGATGGACAGTCGCCGTGGCGCAGTGGTTAGTGTCATTGACATGACTTCTGTGTCACCGGGACCTTGAGTTCGAATCCTGGCAGCGGCAAACATTTGTGCGATGAGTGTAGATGCTTGTCCCGGGTCTTGGATGTTTGTGTGCTGTGATTGTTTGTGTCCATGCCTCCTGCGACACACGGAATCCTAGTGCAGGGGTATGAGTGTGATAAAAATAATAATAATTCACACAGACAGATGGACAGATGACCTGACTATGATTGCAGGCAAGGGCTGGATGCGGGTAGCTTCCAACAGGTCCTTGTGGAGATCAATGGGGGAGGCCTATGTCCAGCAGTGGGCGTCCTATGGCTGAGATGATGATGATGTAAATAAGTTCTTTTTTGTGTAAAGTGTACATACTAATCATTGACCGTCCTAAGCCGGTAACAAGTAGGTATGAAGGAAAAGTTTGTCGTTGTGCGTCGTCGCGCGAGACGCGCGGGCGGGGCTTCGAAGTAGATTGGAAATTAGATGGAAATAGAATTCCTTCTCGGGTGGCTTGTCAGATGTTGTGTGCTAATAAAACGCTGAGTAGGTATCTACCGTGCAAGCAATTTAGTAGCGTGTGAGAATCGAGAGAGTTTGATACTTACATGAGTTTTTATAATATTTTTATGTTTTTTATATACTGACTTTTTCTATGTACGTTATGTCAGAAACCACTATAAAATAAAGTGCAATATGACGCCAAATTTATGCAAATGAACGCAATTTCATCCTGTATATTGGTACACTCTAAGATCATGTAACTAAAAGTTGGACTAGATACAACTACACACCGAGTTGTTAGTTTTACAAGAGCTATTTGCAGCTTTTGCATTTACAGTAACAGGAAGGAATTATTTCTACCTAATTATAAATATTTAATGAGAAAGACATATTCCCTACAACTTCTGGTCTGATTGTGACTAAAGCTATTGAGGTGCGTCACCCTAATATATGCTGTCCATGCATAAGGAGCTAGTACCCCATCTGCCTTCTCTAATAATATCATTGTTTGATGACTACTTTCTTTTTCTCATTTGTCCTTCAACATCTATACTAATAGTACATTTAAAATAAATATTATAAGTAGCTTATAATGATTGTTGTCCTAAAGATTTATAGGTTCCTGCTTCGTCCTTCCATGAATCATACAACTTGCTAGTAGTTCCTAAATTGTTATCAATAGCTACGAAACTACAGCGATGACTCATAGTTATTGCCACTTTGTTATAAAATAGTTTTAGAGTTGTATAGTATAGTTTAGTTTCTAAATGCCTAAGTTGATTATATCATTTTGACATTGTTGAAGAGTCTAATATATAACAAATAAGAATTTAAAAAAATGTATCTCACATACATGTTAAGGCCTTAGTAGAAAGAACAACAAATATTTTCACACTCCATCCCTCACTAAGATTCTTATACTGTGGGAGGCATAGAAGCACACAATAACATTACACAAACATAGACTGGACAAACAATCTGCGATTCAAACCAATTATAAATAAAATAAAAAAAATATCAATATTACCATTTACAATATGATAAAAGGATTACTTTCAAACAGAACTTTTATGAGTATGATGGGTTGCAAGGTGCATAGCGGAAAGGAAGCTATCAAACTTGTCACAGGCTTCATTCTCGACTTCTTTTTACTTACTTGTGAATAAAATAGGTGTATAAATATGATCATCAATCATCAATATGAGTGAACCTAGTAATTGACAGCTACTACAGCTAGAGTGGTGAAATATATATTCCAACCCTTTTTCTCTTGTAGGTCTTGCATCACTTGTATCACATCAATCATAGAAACTTCAGCAACAATTATGCAGTGTTGGTTTTTTCAAAATCTTAATAAAATGAGTTTAATCAAACATTACCATGCCATTCCCATAGTATACAAACACACCAACTAATCTCTTAGCATCTTATAGCCATGTCAACTAGGTTGTATAGCTTTCTTGCTCCCTCTGATAAAATAAAGGCTAGAAAGGCTGTTACATATACTGAGTTGCTAAATATTAGAGTTTGATGAATAGCTGAATCTGTTGCATCATCCAGCTTGTCATTAAACATCTGGCTAACTCCTGGTATTTCAACAAATTCAAATTATAGGTGATACTATCACACCTTATGGAGGATTGTTTAGAACAAGCAATTTTGATGATAGTATAGCATAGTTATTGAGAATTAGTAAACTGTAAACAGACATTTTTGGAAACCATTATTTAAATGTGACTTTGGATATGCATGAGAAGAATCAATTAAAATAAATAGGTATAATACTTATTGTTATAATAATATTAGATATAATACACATCTGGGAAGATAAATGGGCACCAAACTACTCAGTATAACTCTTGCTGTTTTATTAATTTATTACATCACCTTAAAATGTCCCCACATAAGAAATTTTGGGTTGGGTCTTATATCAAGTCGCCTGAATTTAAGTAAGTTGGAATCAAGGGGGATCGTACGAAGGGCCTTGAAGCAATATTTGCTGTCGGAGATGTGGAGAAAAATTTAAAATTATTTTTTGAAAATTATGTGTAAAAACTCTTAGGGATATCTTTACGAATACATGAAATTAAATGTCATGTCGCTTCTCCTTCAGTTGCGCGAATGTGGTCTCTCTATTTATTGTGTATTTTGTGGTATTTTTGGACTCTGGCTTTGGACTTGTGGTGAAGGGATAATTTTAAATACCAAAGAGATGCCTTCGAAGAATGAATAAATGTAGTCAAATATGTTTACAATAAAAAGTAAATTAATACAATTTCATATTTATCAACATGATAGACCACTACTAAATCAGAACACCCCACCAGAAAAAAACAAGGTTAGGTTAGGTTGATGAAAGTATTAAAACTTAAAGATCAAATAATAATGAACTTATGCATCTCCAGCTTGGGGGGCAAGTGGGGGTAGACTCCTCCGACGACACAGAAGTCAATGTCACTGACCACTGCGCCACGGCGACCGACGAGAGAATTTCGCAAAGTTTTTCAATGAGAATATCTCTTTCCAATTATTTAATGTAACATTTTTTTATGTATATGTCGGAAGTTCACTACATAATGCAACAATTTGCACATCCATCCAAATTTAATAAACTACACTAGAGCCCAGTTTTGATAATGCCTTTTTAAGATTTATTTTGGTTGTTGTGCCCAAAGTATTAATAAACGTTGAACAATTCCAGATACCAGCTACCACAACTAGGATTCTTTTAAACCACTTCAAATGGGACAAAGAGAAGCTAATGGAACGGTTCTACGATGGAGACCAGGATCAGCTGTTTGCAGAGGCGCGGGTCATCAATCCTTTCAGAAAACCGGTCATACAGAGGCCCAAGGTTACAAATTCATATGTATGATATTTAAATATTTCTGTTTATTTTGCATAGTTATCCTTGACATAGGTACTAAATATTCTAATGGCATATTGACTCTAGTATGCGACAATTTTTTTTAAGTACTTATAGTATATAAAAAGTATTGAGTACACAAGAATTCTAAGAATAAATTGCCATGATGGCTAATGCAATTTTATTGTTGGATGTGTACATATCAGTGTAATGTGTACCGGCCTAGAATAGTACTCCCCCATCTCTTCCCGCGGACGCCGTAAGAGTGGGCTTAGCGATCACGTACCAGAAGGTGGGCAGCAGTGCCTTCTGAGGACCGGAAATCATACTGCACTTGCCAAGCGTGGCGAGATTTAACAAATCTCCCCTATATGGGGAAAGCATATGTCCAGCAGTGGATGTCCAATTGCTGAGAAGAACAAGAAGATATCTGTGAACTCATGACATGACTGCTGCCTGAACACACTATATGTGTTCGCTGACAGTTTTTCAAATTTGGGGGTGATAGCTAGCCATGCAGGTACATGAAAGTGTCCTACCACTGTGCTGAGAATTTGATAACGGTGTTTGTTACCTTCACCGGAAGTCAAGCCGTTGGTGGGGGATCTAACCAGCGTTTGTCAGTTTGTCAGCCGATGCTCCCACCGCTGAGCTATCATTACTTCATAATATTTTAAACAACTTGTTGCCATTGTAAACCTAATGATTAATAAAACTGGTATCTATATGTGCCGAACGACACACTAAACTTGTAAATCGAAAATTATTTTCTTAGGCAATATAATCTTATTGTGCTGCTTTAATGCTTGAATTGTTGATCGCGTGCCGTGGTGGTACCGGCCTAGAATAGTACTCCCCCATCTCTTCTCGTGGGTGCCGTAAGAGTCGGCTAAGGGATCACGTACCAGAAGGTGGGCAGCAGTGCCTTCTGAGAATTGGAAACCATACTGCGCTCGCCAACCCGCATGCCAAGCGTGGCGAGTATTGGCAAATCCCCCCTATATGGGGGAGGCATATGTCCAGCAGTGGACGCACATGGCTGAGAGAAGAATGCTAGAATATCCCTAATTTATTTTTATCCAAAAATTGTATTCATGCCTTTGGCCTTGATTAACAATGAATAAATTTGTAAGCTCACTTTGCTTCTACTAAATGCGTACCAGTTACCATTTAACATTTCTTGCAATTAATCAGTTATTTTATTGTATTTATTAGCTACCACGACGGATATCAACTTCTGGCGCAGAAGAATGTGAAATATGTTTCTCGATTCTACCAACGTCTGTAAGTATTACATACTGTTAAATTAATTTTACTAGCTGTAAACTGCGGCTATACCTCTTTAGGAATCCACTTTTCATAATTTCATTGTTTCCTATGCCTATGTCATAATAACTGTGAACAAAATTTCAGCCCAATTAGAAATCAAATTCAGATAAACTATTAAATTGCAGTTTGCTTATCATATATACAGGTTGTGTGTAGTGAGTAGGCCAGCATTTACTACTATCTCATTTGAAGGAGAAACAATACACCAGACAAAAGTCGTGTAATACCTTGCAAAATGAAATGGTGTAGCGTTATTATTAGCAGAGTATTGCTAACATTAACGCTACCCCATTTCATTTCGTGGGTATAGTAGGAGGCATCAAAAGAGTTTGATAATCCTGTGCAGTAATAATAAAAAGAAAAAATTTTCTTACTCAAAAATATTTAGGTTAATCATAATAACTATAGCACAAGTCCTGCCGTGCTACTTTACTAATTTACTGCGTTGCAGCAAGGCAGTGTTTTACTTACTTATAATACTTTCAAACCTAATTGTTTATACAAGGAGTGTAGACATAATATGTCCACACTAGTAGTGGCACCTGCATCTTTTATTCCTAAGTTTCCTTTTCCGACATATGCGTAATGAGACGTTATTCATGACAGGGAAAGTGTATTGTTGCTCAGAAATGAGACATTTACATAAAGCAAGAAGTATGTACAAATATATGATAGGAATATATATATATATATATATATATAATGCACATCACCCTCCGCTTGAAGATCATTTGACATCATAAAACTAAGTTGATTTTAACGTGCAATAATATTTTGACAGTTCAGTTTTCGGCTTGATCGCTATTGTTGTGATTACATAGATTTTCGTCAAAACTGTTCAAATCTAAAGGTATAAAAAAGCTGTTGCTTTTGTTACCCTAATCAAATGGAATAAATAGATTTTAAAAATAATAAAATAAGGTATATATTTACTTTTAATAGATCTTATTTTACTTTTATTCACAGATGATGACGGGACTCGAATGTGGACACAGGTTTTGCATGCAATGCTGGTGCGAATATTTAACCACCAAAATAATGGAGGAAGGCTTAGTGAGTACTATTATGTCTCCATTTTAAGATCACAAGTGTTTGAGCTTGAATGAGGTTGTTCTAGACAGTATTTATTTTATTTTCTTAACAGTTTTAAAATATGTCATTGTAAAAATCCCTCTTTAAGGCATGTAATGCCGTCTGATCCTATTGTCATGGGACTAGAGACGTTTTGGCATCTTTAATGTATTCAGGCTGGGCTGGCACCGCCATCGCCTGAAGCATCTGCCAGCGTGGTGAATTACGATATACGGTCAATGCGATACTGATTTAGAGTTTATTATAAGTGGGTAGTGTGATTATTAAGGTAAGGTAAAAGGCCTAATGTTTTTCATGTTCTTAGGGTCAAACAATAGCGTGTGCTGCGCATGCGTGCGATATCTTGGTGGATGACGCTACTGTGATGCGACTGGTGCGTGATCCTCGAGTGAAACTCAAGTACCAGCATATCATAACCAACAGCTTCGTCGAGGTTAGTGTTAACATTTTAATATAAAAAATAACAAACTATATCGTTAGTCTCCGCGTCTCGAGTGTCTAGGCAGTGGTATTGTTTTAGCATGTTTTTTTCTCTACTCTCTTTATGCGACTCGGATGCATATGGCAACGCCTTAACAAGCAGGACTGAAAGAGTATACGATCCAATGATGGCTCGAATTTATAAGTTGACAAGGATCAGAATGTGTGCTATTTATGATCCCTGCGTGGAGTATTTATGTTACCTTTTCTTGAGTACTTAATTTGATTGAAACACGTGAATCGCATGGTTGCAAAATTATTGTTTCCTCAGCCGAAGTATATACAGAAAGGGCCTAAAGTTTTTACACTTTTGAAATTACCATGAAGAATAAAGTACGCGTCGAATTTACATTATATATATTTAAATTTAAAAAATCGGGATTTTTATTTTTTTTAAATAATATCGTCCCGGTGGCCTCCATCTCGCCGCTGACACTCTTATAACCTGGCCCTCAGAGTTTCGATAACTCTTAGACACCGAGCAGGGAATGTTAGCCATTTCTTGGCGAATGTTTTCCTTTAATTCGGGTATTGTTTTCGGTTTATTCATGTAAACTGCTCTTAAGATAACCCCATAGAACGAAATCGTCTGGAGTAAGGTCTGGGCTACGGGGAGGCCATGGAATACGCCCTCTGCGCGAGAGAAAAGAAGTAAATAGAAATACCTAGTCAAAAACCCATACTTTACATATAACGCCATCTATGTTGTTCAGATATCTGATGCGTGTATTAGATATCGACATATTAGTAGAAATAGATACAAATACAAACGTTTATTGTTCAAAACTTAGCCTATTAAAAAATATACTTAAAGTTTTATGCATCCGCGCTAAAGTGAAGCTGTTCAATTTGTCTTACAACCATTCATAGAAGTCACAATATATATCAAAATACTAACTTATATCGTAATTAACAATGTTCTTAGCGAACGTTGATAAACCGTAATAATATTCCTAGGCTCGTACGTAATAAACTTTACCCGACCCTCGAAATTAGATAGAGAACTGTATCTGTATTGTGTATCGTTCGTCAGTGCAACCGCCTTCTCCGCTGGTGCCCGTCCCCGGACTGCAGCAACGCCATCAAGGTGGCGTACGTGGAGGCCGCGCCCGTCACCTGTCGCTGCACGCACACCTTCTGCTTCGCGTGCGGCGAGAACTGGCACGACCCCGTGCGCTGCTGTCTGCTCAGGAAGTGGATCAAGGTGAACGGGCCGTCACACCGGCACACTCGGCGACATCACTTCTGGGGCTTATTTCATAAAACAACTAGTCGTAGTAAACCAACAAATATTGGTGATGTAGAACAAAATTTGGTTTATGAAACGTACATACCACTGACATTTGTTAGTGTACTTTGATTGTCGTTTTACGGAATTGGCCCCTGGTCTCCGCGGAACTGAGTTCGATTAGCTGCAGAGGCAAACATTTATGTCTTGAGCATGACTGTTTGTTGCAGTGTGTGGTTCTGAGTGTGCGTGTGAAATAACAATAAAAAAAACATGACACGTTTTAGCTACCTTCAACAGGAGACGGGAAATTTATAACTTGGCCAAAAAGTGTAAAATGGAACCTCACTTTTCACAACACAAGTGAACTTTCCTGGAAACGTGACCCAAAATGTCAGTTCCTTATGTCCACGAGAAATAGTGAAACTTTTCATACTTAATGTGAAATTGTTGAAAAATTATGTATTACATCATCATCATCATCTCAGCCATAGGACGTCCACTGCTGGACAAAGGCCTCCCCCATTGATTTCCACAAGGACCGGTTGGAAGCGGCCCGCATCCAGCCCTTGCCTACGATCTTAGTCAGGTCGTCTGTCCACCTAGTCGGTGGCCGTCCTATGCTGCGCTTGCCAGTCCGTGGTCTCCATTCGAGAACCTTTCGGCCCCAACGGCCATCGGTTCTTCGAACTATATGCCCTGCCCACTGCCACTTCAACTTGCTAATCCGCTGGGCTATGTCGGTGACTTTCGTTCTTCTACGGATCTCCTCATTTCTGATTCGATCACGTAGAGAAACCCCGAGCATAGCCCTCTCCATAGCTCGTTGTGCGACTCTGAGCCTGTTCAGAAGGCCCATAGTCAGAGACCACGTTTCAGTTCCGTAAGTCATCACTGGTAACACACATTGTTCGAAGACCCTCGTTTTCAGGCATTGCGGTATTTTGGACGAGAAGACGTCTCGGAGCTTTCCAAACGCTGCCCAGCCGAGTTGGATTCGACGATTGGCCTCTTTCTCAAAGTTGGACTTACCTAATTGGTCTGTATGTCCTAGGTAGACGTAATGGTCAACAACTTTGAGAATCGAGTTCCCAATTGATATGGGGGCGGGCGCAACATGGGCATTTGACATAATTTTCGTCTTGTCCATGTTCATTTTAAGGCCCACCTTTAGGGAAACTCTGTTGAGGCCTTCGAGCATCGTGCTGAGGTCTTCCATCGATTCTGCCATGACCACAATATCGTCGGCAAACCGAAGGTGAGTGATGTACTCGCCGTTGATGTTGATGCCGAATCCTTGCCATTCCAAGAGCTTGAAGGCGTCTTCCAATGCGGCAGTGAACAGTTTCGGAGAAATAACGTCTCCCTGTCTCACGCCTCTTTGCAATGGAATCGCCCTCGAAATTTGCTCTTGTACTCGGACCGACATGGTGGCGTTATTGTACAAACACTTCAACACTTCGATATACCGATGGTCAATACGGCACCGCTGGAGAAACTCAAGCACCGCCCACGTCTCGATCGAATCAAAGGCTTTCTCATAGTCCACAAACGCTAAACATAAGGGCAAGTTATACTCTTCGGTCTTCTGTATAACTTGCCGGAGCGTATGGATGTGGTCTATGGTGCTGTAGCCTTTTCGGAAACCGGTTTGTTCGGGAGGCTGGAAGTCATCAAGCCTACGTTCGAGACGATTCGCGATGACTCTTGAAAACAGCTTGTAAACATGGCTCAGAAGCGAAATGGGTCTGTAGTTCTTAAGCAATGTGTTGTCACCCTTCTTAAAGAACAACACCACTACGCTTCTGTTCCATGCTTCCGGCGTTGACCCTTCGAGGACAACGGAATTAAAGAGCTTCTGAAGGACTTTCAGTATCGGTGATCCACCCGCTTTCAGAAGCTCTGATGTGATTCCGTCGTCACCCGGTGCCTTGTTGTTTTTAAGCTGCTTCAGAGCCATCCTAATCTCGTATAGGCTGACGTCCGGGATGTCTTCGGTATAGTGCCGGGTCAGCTTGGCTCTTGGGTCTTTGGCCAAGCTGTCAACAGGTTTAGCGACCGAAGTGTATAGCTGTCCATAGAACCTCTCGATCTCTCCAAGCACCTCTGCTTTGGTCGACGCTATACTGCCATCATCTCTCTTCAGCTTAGTCATCTGGCTTTGCCCAATAGACCTGTCTCTTGCAAACACTTTGGAGCCTTTTCTCCGTTCGATCGTATCTTTAATACGATTTGTACTAAAGGTACGGATGTCGTGTCGCAAGGATTTCCATATTCGTCTATTGAGCTGCCTATATGACGCAGCATCATCGGATGATTGCAGTTGCAACGAGCGTCGTTCAGCCATGAGGTCAAGGGTATGGCTGGAGAGTTTTTGAGGTCCATTTGTACGGCGGGGTTTAAAGAACTTAGACCCCACTTCGTGGACAGTTTCTACAAACCTGTTGTTGGTCTCGTCCACCGACGCAAAGTTCTCAAGGCAAGCAAAGCGATTGGATAACTCAAGTTGAAAGCTCTCGGGGTTTTGGATATGGACATTTTGAGGTCGGAGCGTGGATTTCATCAAACGGGACCTCTCAAGTTTAACATTAATATTCAATGTGCCTCTTACCATGCGGTGATCACTACCGGTTTTGGCCATGTTGATCACAGAGACATCATTGAATATTTGTTTCTTGGTGGTCATGATGAAATCGATCTCATTTCTTGTGGAACCGTGGGGCTCAACCAGGTCCATTTCCTTTGAGGCGGCTTCTGAAAGAAAGAGTTCATCATAAAGAGTCCCTCTTTCTCCATGAAGTCGGCCAGCCTCTGTCCCCTAGGGTTCCGTTGTCCATAACCAAATTGCCCCACTCTCAACTCTCCATCACTTCTTTTGCCCAACTTTGCGTTAAAGTCCCCCATAACAACAGTATAATGGGTCTTGGAGGTATGCATGGCCCTACTAATGTCCTCATACATAGCCTCTACCTCCTCATCGGTTCCGAGTTTCGAGGTCGGTGCATATACCTGAATGACCTTCAACGAATATCTGCTTGATATTCTGAGTATTAGGTATGCCACCCTGCTCGAAACGCTGTCGATGGTGATGATGTTGTTAGCGAGGGACTTGCGAACGAGAAATCCGACACCACCTTGGGACTTTTGGTCGCCTTCCCGGTAGTAGAGCAAGTTACCGGATTTGAGAGTTATGGTGTCCTCACCCTCTCTACGGACTTCACATAACCCTAAGATATCCCAGTGTAACTTACTCATTTCTTCTTCCAGTTCGACGATCTTCTCGTCTGCCAACAAAGATCTTATATTGTGTGTTACCAGGGCCAGAGGTCGTTTTTTCAGGGAGTGGTAGCCGGGAATCTGCCGGAGATTCTTAGCACCCCCTGCTCCACCGTTACACTGGCCGCTACCGGAGCCAGCATTAGCGGAGCTGCCGGGGACTGGGGGCCTGGTCAATTTTTGTTGTATCATACTGGGGGGAGGTTTGCCAATACTCGCCACGCTTGGCATGCGGGTTGGCGAGCGCAGTATATAAAATATGACCCTCAGAAGGCGCTGCTGCCCATCCTTCTGGTAAGTGATCCCTTAGTCGACTCTTACGACACCCACGGGAAGACATGGGGGGGGGTACTATTCTAAGCCGGTACCCCACGGCATCATGTATTATATAATAAATAGAAATTCATAAAATTATCAAGGCAGGTTCGGACCTGCCATAATCATTTCGCTAAGCTTGTATTGTTTGAATTGTTCATTATATCAAATATACATTATGTATGATACTGAATGGGCAGATCCCGCATTATTTTTTAAAGTCCATCAGTCTGAGGATGAATTGTTCAATAATTGTAAGTTGTTGAACTAAATTATATCCTTCCAAATGTTTTTATGTTTTCTTTTTATAACACGAACAGGTCTTTGACTGTTGGCTAAAGCCGCACTCATGGCGTTGTAAGTGATCGGATATAGTCCAACATTGAAAATGATAAAATCATAATATTGCAGAAGTGCGACGACGACTCAGAGACATCCAACTGGATAGCGGCAAACACCAAAGAGTGTCCGAAGTGCAACGTGACCATCGAGAAGGACGGCGGTTGCAATCACATGGTGTGCAAGAACCAGAACTGCAAGGCAGACTTCTGCTGGGTATGCCTCGGGCCTTGGGAACCACATGGAAGCAGCTGGTACAACTGCAATAGGTCAGTATCATCAATGTCACTTAACTTTTATGCCATTTGCTATTACACCAAAACGGAAAAATCGGCCCTTCTTTTTCTAATAAAGACACTGCCGGCAACGAAGCGGTTGAAAGTACTAATCGTATTGCAGATCTCCATAGACATTGACGGTTCTATTGCCGACTCGTAGGGCAGTGGAGCCAGGCTGCAGCAAGCCCTTTGGGAATCCATGGGAAGCTGAAGTGATAATTATTCATCAATAAAAGCATGTCTTATACAATTGCACCATATGTGTTATGTGGATAGATACGACGAAGACGAAGCGAAGGCGGCCCGCGACGCTCAAGAGCAGTCGCGCGCGGCGCTGCAGCGGTACCTGTTCTACTGCAACCGGTACATGAACCACATGCAGTCGCTGCGCTTCGAGTCCAAGCTCTACGCCTCCGTCAAGGAGAAGATGGAGGAGATGCAGCAGCACAACATGAGCTGGATCGAGGTAACCCATCTAACAGTGTAAACCAGACGTCTCTGGGTTAGAGAAAGGTCATTCATCCATTTTATTAGTCTACTAGAGAAGAAAGTATACAAATAAATATGTGATCAAAAACAATAAAATCTTAGTTTTCCGCATGCAATATAATCATCTATTTTTCATTACTCAATACTTATATAACATTTTTTTTACTATTTAATAGCATTAAGTCACTGTTTTAGACTCAATATGTTTTGTGTTCTTCAATGAAATACATAACAATAAAACATATATTATTTTACACCAATCCCAAAGAAATAAATAACCGATTAATTTATTTTGAGTATGCAGTAAAAATATCAGTAGCGATCAACCATCGAAAGAGCGAATCTTGTTCAAGACAAGTTTTTAAAATGACATTGGTCATTAATGCCGGAAAATAGCATTATAACCGGGATATTTACCATGTCCTTTACTTGTGTTTTGCTCGAGTTTTCACTTGAATGTGGTGTATAGTGTTAAATACCGAGCAACGAACAAAGAAGCGCGTCATAAATATCCTGGTAATAATATTATTATTTCTTTTTACATTCACTCATCTCTACAAACCTTTCCCTTTATTGTGTCGGCCACTCGTACACAGATATTATGTACTATACTGGAACCTGTGCTCTGACATCGACCAATTAATTATCAGACTTGGTAATCTGTAACCCTAGTCAAAGTAACATTCTACAAGCGTTCACGCTGAGAGAAAACAAAAAATTATGAGAATGACTTTTCAAAGCGATATCACGTGATCAATGAGAACGAATATTCAGTTAGCGGTTAAAGAAAGAGAAGCGATGCATCTTGTCTAGGCCCAATGATCGAATTTTACTCCTAAGCGCACGAATTCTGCAAACCATAAAACCTGACACACTGTGTAGATGTCAACACCATGTCTTAAAACACGCCGAAGCCCTCTAAAAGTGCTTGTCTGTAATTAATCACTTATTAAACCACATTAACAGTGTAAACAAGCTATAAATTAACCAAATTTTGATGATTAATTATTTATAATTCTATAAATTTCATAGTGTGTTCAAGCTCAGCTGTCCTTGAGAGCCAGTCATTATTAATGATGTGGTATGATAGACCATTAAGACAGCAGTAATAGGTAGATAAATAGGTAAACAATAATAAAATAGGCAATGTATCCAGCCCCCAGTATTACAGATATCAAAAAGGCGACGGTGATCGCTTACCATCAGGCGGCCCGTCTGTTTGTTTGCCATCTATTACATAAATAAAGGTGTGTAAATTATTGATGAAATTGGGATTTACTGATTATGCAGTGAAACTGTGTTTTATGCATGAAGTTAAAATTTTGAAGTCATATTAAAGTCTTCCAACTATATTTTTCTGTTTCTAAGTAAGTATACAACACGGCAAACAAAATTCATAATGATACGTGTAATGAGTAAAAAAAATAAATTAGTTAAGGTGATTATTATATACACAGTGCGTTCTGGAAGTTGTTGTTTCAAACTTGAAGCTGGAAGCTAGCCAGGCGGGTACTGAAAAGTGCCTTAACTGATGGCGTGGACCTGATAACGATGATACCTTACCTGAAACTCAAGCCGGGTATCTCTCTAGACATTCCATGGTAACACAAACTTGAAAATAATTTTCCAGGTGCAGTTCCTAAAGAAGGCGGTGGATATCCTTTGCCAGTGCCGGCAAACCCTGATGTATACGTACGTGTTCGCGTACTATCTGCGCAAGAACAACCAGTCGGTAATCTTCGAGGACAACCAGCGGGACCTGGAGTCAGCCACCGAGACGCTCTCTGAGTACCTGGAGAGGGACATCACTAGCGAGAACCTCGCCGACATCAAACAGAAAGTACAGGATAAGTACAGGTGCGCATTCCTATTACGTCCAGACGTCCGGCAGTACATCATATTTTAATGCATTCACACACCCTCCCGCACTACAATACTCTGTGTCGCGGGAGGTATGCTAACGCTAAATACTTACCCGTGACTGAAACACAAAATTTTTCACCACACTAGCATTAACTAACGAAGAACGTGTAGGGCGCGCGGCAGCAAGGATTCTTCAACATGCTTCTTTCAAGTGGTATCTGATTGGTCGGCGGGTTGACATTGGCTTTGTCAGGGCCGTTCTCGAATTTAACGAAACTTTAAAGAAACTTTTAACTTATTTGTAAATAAAATATAATTTTCCCGTCAGATATCGATGAGTAAAACTGGCGATTGACAGCTAGTGTGGTGAAAATATTATTAATTTCACTCCACAATCTTCAAGTAGAGTTTCAGTAAAGTGCCCAATACTTAACTAAATCAAAGAAGAGATAGGCAGGGAGTTTGAAGTTCGAAGTTTTAGTTTATGCTATTTTAAAAAAACTTTACGTGCTACATCCTAGACAACGTGATCACTTAACATCAGGTGAGACAGTTATCAAACGCAAGCTTATAATAAACAAAGAAAAAACTTTGAATTTTTACGTAATAAACACTGACTTAGTGCCAAATGCACTAACATGAAAAAGTTAAACTAAAAAAAACCGCATGTTTTATTTTCTTTTTTTATTTTGGGAATTCGTTTTCTTCTGGTGGATGTATAATAGTCTCATATCTTTTCAGATATTGCGACAGCCGTCGCAAGGTGCTACTGGAGCACGTCCACGAGGGCTACGAGAAGGATTGCTGGGATTACACAGAGTAATAAACATCTTGCCTCTCTTTCTCTCTCACACACACCCGCACACAAACGCGAAAACTTTTTAAATGTATCCGAGATAAGTGTGAAACACCATTTTATTCGCTGCAATAAGTATACCAGTTAAAATCTAAATTACCCGTTTACGGATTTGGTCGTTACAATATGCCTCGTTCGAAAAGTTTTAGCGATGTTGATATCGCAAATACTTTCACCAGTTGGCTCATTTTAGATTTGTAACTGCTAGAACTGTTGTAAAGTAGGGAATAAGTATCCGTTTTTGGGTCTCTTTACTGGTGATAATTTATCTCGTCTGATATTGTAGCGAATATCTCGGGATTGTCGACACTGGCAAGTGTTGGGGATAGTTTTGAAAAGTAATTTATTTGCTTGCGCTGTTGTCTATGAAGGTTTCGAGGCGATTTTGGTGATATATCTATAATTATAAGATATGATATATCTATAATTGTGCTATACTACTGCGTTGGGCAATATTAATTTAAAATTAAACCATTAAAATTTCGGCTTGACCATAATTAATAAAAAGCCTAGGGAAATATTTAATTCTATATCACAGCGGTTCGGTGACGATTGGCCGAGGAAAACATAATAAATGCTTTATTAACTCTAGTTGGATAAATATATGTATTTGTATTTGTTCATAAAGCAAATCCTATTAAATGTGGTGATATCAACCTATCTCTCAATTATCTGCGCGCGTGCTGCAGCTTTGAAAACTATATTTGAGTATTGAGTATAATTGTACGCAATTTTCTCACAACACTTAACTGAAGTAATATTTAAAAAGGTATTTTTTAAATATTACTTCTTTATGTTTTCATACAGTTCTGAATTCGGTGACTCGAACGTGTGTCGACCGACATATTTAGACCAAATCAATTCGGAATATTGAGGTCTGAGGGTGTAAGATCCAATAATAAATAATGAATATTTATAAGTTATAAACTTTTATTTCCAGAAATGTAAATTAGCGGTACAGTAACACTACTTAACTCAACAAGTCTCAATCTAAGCGACATCCGGTATCTTGAGTCAACGTTATTTTTTTTTCTTAAATATTGCTTTCAAATACATAGCCAACGTAAATAACTTGTGTAGCTAAATGTAGGCGAGATATCTGATTATAAGCTAAATGTCTATTCTATATGTATATTTCATGAGCCACTAAGTTCCACTTACGTCAGCGAGTATTTCAACGAATGATGCGCTGAACTCGGGGTTCAATGAATGGTTAATCCTCGGTATTTTGACCCACAGCTAAGGCAACTAATGGTTAAACAAGGCTACTAATTGTTTACTGATAAATATCTAAATCGAAAGCAAATAAAGCACATGGTAAACATCGCGATGATAACGTAAATTCAAATATATATGTATATATGTGGGTATGTGTAACCCTCATACCTAGGTATGAAGTTCACAACCAGTAACCCTCATACCTAGGTATGAGGGTTACTGGTTGTGAACTTCAGGGCGGAATTAAAACATCTGGTTTGAAGCGCGACGAAACGCGGCTTATAAAAGTAACTAAACGAACAATTATATTAGCAGGCGGTGTGCTAACTCGCGAGCTCGCTCTTCCGTCGATTGGCGAAAGATTGCAGGGTGCGGGGGAAGGGTAACGTCTTTCCCCCCGCTTTTAGGATGCGTTCAAATAATTGCAAATCGGGGTACAAGCCTCTAATTTCTTTTGTCAGTTGTTAACAATGCGATCCTCGAATGCCCATGACACTCGAGAGCAAAAGTTTTATCTAGTGAGACCTGTTGTGATGTTAGATCCGAATGTTGGGCAGCAAAAGAGATAGATGAAAGGAAATTGCATGTGGCAGGGATGCGAATGTTGAGATGGATGTGTCGTGTGACTAGAATGGAAAATATAAGGAATGAGTATATCTGAGGAAGTTTGAAAGTAGCATCAGTGATTGATAAGTTGAAAGAGAATAGATTGGCTTGGGTATGTCGTCAGGAGGGATAAAAACATATAACGAAAAAAATACTTAACATGAATGTGGATGAATATAGAGGTAGAAGAAGGCCGAGGAAGGTATGGATGGATTGTGTGAAGAAGAATAACATTTTGCGCCGATCCCACCTAGTTTGGGATAAGAACAAGAAGAAGAAGAGTGGTAATATTGACCAATGGTAGTCATACATATGGATCAAAAAAATGTGTTTATCAGAAATTGGACAAGTTGTTACTTACTTCTTTTAACCATTTGTTGACTTAACTATGTATCAGAAAACTAGAACTTAGAGTTAAGTTTCATTGGCAAATGTTATAGGACAGCAATAGTTTTCAAATATCCGATAAGTATTTCGAGTATTTGTAAATATCTAAAAAGTTATTACTTTTCGGCTCTTAGGGCTGCAGAAATATGTAAGTTTTAATTTTGAAGTGGAAATTGAGCCTAAAAAAATAAGCGGCCCATTTGTGTCGAAAATAAGTTCACTTATTTTTAAGGTATATTTCAGTATCTTAAATTGAGGATTTCAATTCATTGTGATGATGATATTTTTACATTATTCATTCTATAATATATGTAGTGTACTTATAATGTGTATGTAACTCCAAAAGAAAAGGAGGTTCTATATCGTCTGTATGAATTTTTCGTATGCTTTGCCATTTTCATTTTATGTATCGTTTCTTTTTGATAAATATTACATTTTAATTCGACTTCAAAAATGCAGGTTCTATATAGTCTAGGTATTTTTGTACGTTTTGTCATGGTACTTTTATGAATCAGTATAGAAATACAGATATAGATTGTTCAGACCTCGTGTATTGAGTAAATTAAATAGAAACCATTATTTCTGTATGTGTATGTAATTTAGATTGTAATTTAAATAGTAAATATTCTTTAATTTAGCTACATTAACTTTGTCATAGGGTCGTGTATATTGCTTAGATTAGTAAAAATATCGGCTCATCTGTACAAACTTTAGAATCTTTGTATTATTGACCTCATTATCATTTTTGTTAATTATGATTTTATAATTTTCAAAGCATATAGATTTTATTATCGTTTTCGCTCGCTCAGCGATAACTTTTTTTTGTTGGCCGTACTCGATTTTGTGTCTTTTGACTCAACGTGTCATAATGCTTGACCATTTAGCCATCGATATATCCACGTTAAAATCTCGTGCGATACGGACTTTCAGTATACCTAGTACTGAAAATAACGTTTTTTCAATCACATCCAAGGTAGTCAAGTGGTCTATAGCGTTTGATACCGTAAATCAGCTGATGCGAGTTCAGAGTCTCGTCCGAGTTTTTTTTTTATATAAGGTTACAAAGTTTTATCTAGAATGTTGTATTTATAGTTCCATAATGGTTACAATTTCGTTCGCCATGTACGAAACGACTTACTGCCCGACAATTATCTATAAAATCCGTTTAGTGGCGCAAAATATCGGGTAAGAATTTGTTTAAATGATAAAATATATTTTTTACCAAAAAATGCTATTTTTCTTATATTAACTGTGAGAAATCTAAGAAAAGCTCAGAAAATAGTATGATTTATATTCTGTGATCGATTATATAATTTTAAGCCTTGAAGGCTTCAACTTATCTCGGTGTTGGTAGAAGTATATTGTGCAACATGTACAGTGGCGGACGCGACACAGAGATATGAAGCATCATAAAAAATATTGTAGTGAACTAACTTCCTTCGAAAGATAAATACGTTTTTAACAATAAATTGGCATTGTACACCTTTAATTCATCATAGTTCCATCAAACATGTAATAAAAAGGATCAAAATATGCATACTGATATATTTAGCCTACCAATGGTACCATATCTTTGAATTCAGTGCCCGAAGCACGAATCACTATGGCATTCGTTCATAGCTCAACCGTAACGCATCTTGAAATAATTGAACTGAGAACAGACAGTTTTTTCATTTATAACAATAACTTGATCACAGAGAAATGACAGTTGGTGCGGTCGGTACTTTCATTATTCAATTGTTAATACGATTTCGATTTGATGACTGTGACCCGAGTTATTCCTGCTACGGACACTGCAAAAGTAACTTACATCAAAATGTGTCAATCGTCATCGTATAAACAATTGAATAACGCACCGCACGTACAAACAATCGACTCTCTGAGTCACAGTTATTCTAGATAAATTACAGTTTGTATAGAGTTCAATTATTTTACAATGCACTGGGATTACGACGGTGCCTTGTCGAGTCACAACATTAATGATAAATTAGTCACGCAACTGAGTGTTTGACAAGCATAGTGCGTTTTTCAATTGTTTTCTATGACGATTTGAAGTATCCTCTTTTTGGCTTCTGGCAATTTTTTGTCACATGCAAGCAATAGGTATTAATCAAATCTATGAACAGAGCAAGAATTACTTTCTAAATGGCAGCGTAGTTGATAGCTTTGCTGCTATATATCGATGCGTAGTCGAGTTTGATACAGATTATATTTTATCTTGTACAACGACAGAAAATGGATAGCTTCAATAGGTGCCTTATTGTTTTGTTTACGATGGCGCATGCTACCGCCCGCGTATGCTACTGTCTCACTGTGCACGCTTAAACTATGATCCGAGAATCTACACGAGGATTGCAATTCGTTGTGTGTGTTTTAAAAAACAATAGTAGTTGCTTAACTCTCGAGATAATGTCGTAACATTTAAGACGAATTGTTTTTATATGAGATTAAAATTTTGATGACCAAAGAGACATGACATTTTTTTCGGAACCTAGTGTGTATAAATTGAACTGCTATCAATTGTTGGCTGCGATGCAAAATGGTAAATCACTTGCGGAACTCGATGTGACCGTAACCATTAAACCGGGTTTATCTTTCGCTGTACGACAAAGGATAACATCTGGAGTATTATGAATGTATAAAACACAGAAGTTACTCACGTATTAAGTCAGAGGGTTCCGACTATAGTTTCAACCATATTCGGTGGTCTTTTTCAAGGAGAATACGGGGCGCTCGCGGCCGCGGTCGCGATTCGTCTAGTACTGGGCGAATCGCGACCGCGTCCGCGACCGCCCTCTGACTTATTACGTGAGTAACTCCCGTATTTTATACATTCATAATGTGTCAAAACCACGTCAGTTATAATAACAAAATCTGGAGTATTAGTTGTGCGTATACGTAGATTAATATTATAAGTAAAAATGACATCAAAAACGGGTGCGGACAGGGGTGAGGAGTGTCTTGTATTATTTACGATTCACGCCACGTAACCTTCGGGCTACGAAAAGTGACCTTACCATCTATGTTTGCCTACGATTAAATGTCACTTCATCTGCGTTCTCATTGGTGTATCTACGCAATGAATTTAATTGAATGAAATTCGTCTCTGTTCTTATTGGTGGTTCGTGATTGAACTCCCAATGAAAAAGGTGGTGAAGTGACATTTAATTTTGGGTAAAGATCGATACGAGCCGGTAATTCCCCGTTTTTGTTGTACTTCTGCATCCCGCTTTAGGTGTAATTTGAATATGAGGTCGCGCCATTTTTAGACTATTTTTTGTTGCTTTGTATATGGAAATACTCAATAAACAATTCGACCATATGCTGTCAATGCCTCTTAAATGTCCTGACAACATTTTTAGACGAGAAAGAATAAATAAATATTTTTAAAATTACAGATAGTGTTTAATAAGTGATTACCAACTTTATTAATTAAAAATAAGCATATTATCTCTACTGATGTAATAAGTTAATCATGCTCCATTAAGACTCTACTTTCTCGTATTTATTAAATATACACTATATTGCTGCCCAATTTTTTTTGTCGTAGTTTGTAGATATTTCTGTAACGGTATTTTGTAGGTTAGGTGGGTTCTGACAGTTTATATAATTTGTCACATTAAAGATTACGATATGAACTAACAAATCCTGCAAAGGCATCATTGGGTTAGAAATGTATGGTTAGAAGGTATTGGCAGCGTATAGTCGATATATCGATTCACAGCAATAGTTTCGTCATGAATAACTATTTTATGTCATTGAATAGTGCAAACTTCGCTTGTGTAATATAAATACTCTGTCGCGCTACGTATCTGTGTCCACGTCCAGTAAGATGATAATAATAGTAAAATAATGGATCTTGCATAAGTTTGTTGCACTGCCAGTATGTCTTAAATCCAGCTTGATATATCGGAGGTTTACATAGTGAATACTCTGTAGTGTATGTAATAAAGCTCTCCAATACAAGTGTATCGTTGTACGTAATGCTTTAGAGGGTTTAGGCCTCTCGCCGCGGCGACATTTTGTAGCGATGCGCGCGCGCGCGTTTGCATCGGTAGTTAGTTAGTTAATTTTAATTAATGGCAAAAGTTAAAGAACATTATTCGTGACTGACACGCGACATACAGAATCTGGGCGCAGGTACACCGACAGGCCAGCGACACCATCGCGGCGGTATCCATACACACGGGCGACTGCAGCGCTACAAAAAGTTGCCGGGGGCGAGGGGCTTTACAGTTCGGTACACACATACGGTTGTACAATGTACATATAGATGCTGTATAGATATTTATATGGTGAAAATGTAAGTCTCAATACATGCGAATTGTAGAGCATCTTGTATGTGTGTCTATGTTAAGGACACGTGTCTGAAGATCGTAATAAATTAGTAACATCGAATGGCCGTTTGTTATTTATATTGCTTAATGCTCCTTACTTCCAAAATCCTCAATATCCCTTCAAAACTGCATTGTTTTATGAATTGATATCTTCAAATACAATTGCTGTGCCTGTCAGGGTTTCAATAAAATGTAATACTTATAAGATTTCTTTACACTGTTTTTTACGGGTATAACGTGGTACTTACGCGTAGTCGATATCACGATCGACAATTGTTTCGGCTTCTTCCGGAAGCCTTCATCAGGATCTTGAGTGCGGTGCGTTAGTCGTAACGTCCCGTCTCGCTCTCGCACTTATAAGATTTATTTTAAAATTGTGAAACGCAATGAACCATAGAGAATAGTTCGCTTATAGTACGAGATACGGCTTAAGAAATATATACCTCTCACCTATAATTTCCTTATGGCAGTGAGTAATATGTAAAATGTTAAATATTATGTAGATATAGTTTGCACATGGGTCGCTTAGCGAAATCCCGGAACCATGCTGTTAAATAATATTCACTTTAATTTTAAACAGTGTTATTTTACCGTTTTATTCTTTCAACTAATGCTTATTTTATTGTCTGTCTATAGTATTAGGTTACCTACTTAAAAACGGTATCAGGTTCATGGTTGCTTAGATTTTTAAAGTTCATGTTTTAGCGCGAGTAGGGTAGGGAGAGAGATAGAGAAGCGTCGCTACTCCATGCGAGAGAGAAGGACGCAGAGACAGCAATTTATCCATTTACATATTATCTAACATTGAATCCTTCTCATCATTAAATGATAACAGTTGAGGGTATATATTTATTAAGAAGTATCTTAGACTTAGGTATGTTATTAGTTATTATATTTATATAAACTTTTGGTTTTTAATGAGTTTTTGTTATGATATGAATGATATATATGTATTTATTCATACATATTATGTATGCATGCATGGATGCATGCGTAAATCAACCCAATACGTTCCCACTGCTGGGACAGGGTTCTTTCCTCTTAGAGAGGAGAGTTGGCCATAATCCACTATGTTGGCCAATACGGGTTGGCGGATAGGCTAGCGGCCAGCCATATTAGAGTGATATATATTAACCGACATGACTACTTTATTATACCTACTTTATAGGTTTAGCGTTTGTCCACTATCTCACTTGATGGTCTGTGACGATGTTGTCGCAGATGTTATCACGCTAGCCCTAGAATGTGATCAGTCTCTCAAGAGCTGTTTGGTGACAGTTTTTGAAACTTGAATATGGTAGCTAGCCGAGCAGGTACTCGAAAGTATCCTACCACTACACTAGGAATTTGATAATCTTCACTTGAAGCTCTCCGTTGGGCATAGAACCAGCCGTTACAGGTTCCGGGCATGTCAGATGGCCATCGTCAGGTGAGTTTTTGCTGCCAGATCGTCGCCCCGAGCTTCATAGCGTCCACAGTAAAATTAATAGTTGGAAAAAGTATAAGTGCTGATTATTTCACCGAATCAAAAGAGGAAATAGGAAGGTAGTCTTTACGCTTTATTGTTTGGGACCAACTTCTATTTGGAATCAACTTCTTTTTTGGACATTGGCAAAGACCGTACGGAGAAAAGATGAATAACTAAGCCCACTGGTGTCATGCCATACCAAGTGCGACGTGATGATATAATTTATAATTGTATTTAATTGTCACAGGGATGCGTTGGCGCCTTCTCCGACAAGACCCAGTAAAGCCTAGCAGGATTACTGCGGTAAATAAACACTTGATTTTCGCGTAGTTTTGAACAAGTGGTTTATTGTCTTAGCTAGTCTAGTTATTGTCTCAGCTTTACGATCATAACCTGCCAATACCAATCTGCCAATCTAACATTTTAAACCGAATGTTTTTGCACCATTTGTTAGTTTTGTTATCTTTATGTCAATTTATCTTAACTGTCAAAACACTAAACCTAAAAAAAAACTGTTATAGAGTTATCCTACAATCCCCAAGAAAACAAATTTGGGGGGAAAATATATGAAACATATACTGGAAATTAGAGCCTTAAAGGAGCCTGATTAACTTATTATATCAGTAGAAATAATATGCATATTATTAATTAATAAAGTAGGATTTTGAGTTTTTAAATTCTATCTGTAATTTAATAATATTTAGTGTTTATGATCTGAAATTGTTGTCGGGACACTTTGGAGATATTGGCAGGATATGGTCGTGTAGTAATTTGGATTATTTAAGTGTACCTACTTACACATTAGTTAGCAATTTTATGGGTTTATATTTCTTCACGCGGTACACTAATTCTGTGTATCTATATTATAATTACGTAGTGTAAAATCTTTACCAATCGACTTCCAAAGTATAGCATTTTTTTTCCTAAATAAAGGAAACTAATCGAGAAGTAGGTATATAGGTACTAAAATTTGAATGAATAAAATTTATTTTTCAAATATTTTCCAAACTACACAATTATCCGCGCAAACTTTTAACATTTTCTTAAAATTAAAGAAGCCTCTTTTGATAAAGTTTTCATGGGATCAATCTGAAAGTTTTTTCTATCAAATAAAGAAGATTTTTTAAATTTGTTGTCAAATTATAGAGTTCATGTGCAGTACATATGTACAAATCGGAGGTAAAAAATATTAATAAAAATACAACTGAATTGAGGACTTTCTCCTTTTTGGAAGTCGGTTAAAAAGTAAATATATTATAATCAGGTTGAGACATTTCGAAATTTAGCCAGAGCAAACATACGGACAGACAGTTGCGTATATACTTTCATTATGAAATTTAGTAAAAAGCTGGTATTTTTATATTGCAAACACCTTAATTTTATGTAAGTATTTGTGTTAGGTATAATTATAATTGACTAGATCGTAGCGTTTTTAGATTGCTTTAGATTTTTTAATGAAAATAGATGTTTTACCATACCAGGGTGTCAAGTCTACTAATTTGAAGTTCATATTCAGTCTGCTGCGAGGCCGAGCCGATGCCATTAAGACAACGTCAAAAATCCGTAGTCTGCTAAGTCATAGCAGCCTGAGTCTATGTTGAATCTATGCTCGACCTATGTCGATTTAGTAGGGCATTTGACATTTAACGTGCTAACAGACTATGGAAATAATGCGCTGTGTCATTGAATCTAGAATTGAATCAAGATTGATTCAATATGGACGAATTAAAAATAGCGGACTACCAAAGCTGTCAAATTCACCAATTGTGAGCCGATCATTTTGCCATATTGAATAGTAGACTTAGGCCCATGATAGATTGACGTTTGACAATTATCACCTCACGTGATGTGCAGTGACGAGGAGGTCGAAGGACCTAGAACTTAGGACTAGACTGGCTCTTAAAGACTTCTGCCTGAACACAGTGTGTTTCATGACACTTTTTCAAACTTGAGGATGGTAGTTAGCCAGGCACCATGCTGGAATTTGATTACGGTGTTGCCTTCACCGAAAGTTGGCGGGGATCGAACCAGCGTCTGTCAGTTTGACAGCCGACTCTTTCATCGGTTCTAAGGAAGTTTGCTTCAACTACAATGTCTACAAATGTGAATAATATTTTACCGTACAATTTATTCCTTGCAGGGGCCAACATATATGTCAACTTGTTTCGAAAATGTATTGCCAAATCTTGCAAGTGGATAAAGACTATTATTTTACCTTGTTTTAGTTAGGATGGTAGGTAATTATATAACCATAAATCATCATAAAATTTTGTAAAAAAAGAATGTATAGGTCAAGTTTTGTATAATATGAAATAAAAATCTGAATAAAAATAGACAGAGACGTTTAATTGTAGAAAATTAGAAAGGATTTTTACATCAATTTATATTATAGCATATAAATATAGGTACATGGTTGCCGAGGGCTCCGGCCTAGAATAGTATCCCTCGTCTCTACCCGTGGGTGCCGTCGGAGTCAGCTACGGGGTCACGTACCAGAATGCGGGCAGCAGCGCCTTCTGCAGATAAAATCAACATACTGCGCTCGCCAACCCATCTGCCAAGCGTGGCGATTACTGGCAAATCACCTTTAAATAAGACTGGGGGAGGCCCTCCAGCAGTGAATACTTCTTAGAATGGTGAATTGATCATCCCAATTTAACGATGATTAATATATTCGACCGAATGCGTTGCGCGACTTGGGGGCTTCAGGTGGTTTGGTGCGGAAACGACGCCGCTGTTGTTAGTTATTATGAACATTTACGTACGTGTATGATGTTGAAAACGAACCTATAGCGTTTAAAGATGTCACAACGTTACGCGTGACCTATTCACTCGTGACTTGAAGACTCCAGGACGGTTCCTCATTCGAAATTCGAAACACAGACTCGGGCAACGAGTTTCACTCCTTGGCGGTACACGTTAAGAAAATGGCAATCACGCTTGTCGCCCCCAGGTTGGTGTATTACGTATACGGTTCGGTTGCAAGGATTAACAGCGGTTCGCATACGTGTCGATCTACAGTTAGACATATTCTTAGGTTTTATTATCAGTTTATATCTGTATAGGATTGTGCAATTAATTCTTTTTTTTTGCAGTGGTAAAATTTCTCCAAAATTTATTTTAGGAGATTGTGTTCTTTTCTGTTTATCGTTTTACAATATTTAAACGAATTCATCTACAGGACGCCATCGTGAATCGCTTTGGACATATTTTAATTTCGCTCGGTGTGTTCTTGGAGAACTGCACGCGGAACTTCGACAAGAGTTTGGTAATGCATATGCGGGACTGGACTTTAGCGAATTGCATACCTGAAAAATAACACATAATTTGGAACCTACAAAATATGATAAAATAACAATAAAGTGATGAAAGAAAACGATTACGATAAGACAAAAATTGGATGGTGAATTTTGCGCCACCTTGTATTATTCCGTTAGAAATTATTATTTTTTTACTAATTTTGCGTAAGCACAAACTTCAGAAGATATAGCTAATTATACATTTCGGAATTTTTATTGTTTGGTTGATCTGTATATCATGATTGCTTCTGTTTGGAAAATGAACCACCTTAATCACAAACTTTAAAGACGTGTCAATTTTCATTGTGTAGGTATATATTTTCGATTCTCCACCCGCAACTATAATGTCATCGACGTATGCGTAGCACTTTTCAGTAATTAGAGTGTAATTCAAAAACCACTTGACCGATTTTAATGAAATTTGAATGGGACACACGGAAATCACCTGCTATCAAATAAAAAAAACCGATCAAAATCGGTGCACCCAGTCGAAGTTCTGAGGCAAGAAACAAAAAAACATACGGGTTGAATTGAGAATCTCCTCCTTTTTTTGAAGGCGATTAAAAATGACTAACGCTCCGTTCTAAGATGAATAGAGCCACTAACAAGAAGAAGCGGTTAGAAACTTGGGGGCCATTCTTTTCAAATATGTTTTAACAATGTGTTTATGGGGCATATCTAATCATTCAGTTAAGTCAATATGTACCGTATACTTAGTATAATTGGTCACACATTAATATGATGACTTGGCAGAAGTGGAACATTTCAAGTACCTACCTCCAAGTAAGTAGTTGTTAGCTATAACATGATACCTGGTAATGTTTGGTAACAAATTACCGGTTCTACTTCCATCAAGGAAATGAATGATGGTGCACGTGTGTTGTGTAATGTACTCGTATACCAATGTGATGGCATCTGTCTGCACGTTTTAGGTAGATTTAAGACTACAATTCCTGTTTCAATTGAAAACAATTTGTCGATATACTCTTCAAATTTCATATCTCTAGCTGTTTGGTCTGGGTGATGTATATTATACTATCATCTGTCTGCCGGATCCATCCAGGGTTTAGTTTAAATTAGGAAGCTGTTTATTGGTTTGATACTAATGCAACTACCTACAGGCCACCAAAGCTAGAAACGATCACAGATCGAATCCCACCTCGGCCTTCGGTAAATGTGGCGTCGTAATCAAACACGCAGCACGGTGGTAGATATTGTTCATAAAGAGTGATGGGGCACTGGCTCCTGCAGTGTGGATCGCATAAGTTGGATGCATGCACCAAATTTGCTTTAGACGCAATCAGAATAGTTGATGTGCAGCGCGTATCACTGAATATTATGATTATTTGTTTCATTCAGTTAAATGCAGAAATATCTCTTCCATAACTAACAGCTGCGTGAACGTATGCCTGTCATTATATTACATATAAAAATGAATGTTTGTATGTCCTGTAGCCATACCTCAAAAGTTTTAAACTTTAACGTTAACGTTTTTGGTACGTTTCATTAGGTACATCAATTTACAATAATAAGCTCATGTCAATCCGATGATATTATTAAAACAGGAAGATAGGGTAAGCTCTAAGGTCACGTAATTAAAAATTAGACTATAAACAGCAAAAAAATTATATGCCAAAAAATGGAACCGACTTCAACACTCAAAAGTGTGAAATAACTTGTTGAAGTCGGTACCATGATACGCGGAGCCCCTTGGAGGAAGATTTGATTAGTTACATTTGAATGGGTTAGGATTCATTGAGTTCGTTATTAGAATTATATAAGTAGGACAATCAGCGAGAGTTGTAAATCAAACATACATATTCCAACTCGACATACATCGCATCTAAAAAATTTTTTTTTCAAAACATGTCTGGTTGTCGTTGCGGTGAATTTTGGTTATACTTTCATATCTTTGGCGACACTAGCAAGGTGACGAATCAATTGATTTAAAAATCTTCAAGATTGGCTGATGCGTTTGATTTTAGAACGCCACATGGGTACAAACAAACATGCATGAGATTTATACATAACTGATAAACACATTACTCTTTTTTGCGTCACACAGTCGGGTATGAAAAGGAGAGCTTGTTCGATATGCAGTCGTTAAATTAAACAATCAGTTAAAGCAGTCAAGTTCTATATTTATCGTTTACTTAATTTATTTTGTACAAACTTCAACAATATATATATAATAAATATTTAATTAAACTGCTATCATTCAGCAAACTGAACTCACTTTTTTGTCATAAGTATAGTTAAAAATAAATAAACAATACAATTGATATTATAACTTATTGTCTAAACTTAATTAAACACAACTTTTTTGTGCAAATATGCCTAATAGTAAGTAAACGTTTGGTTTCACCAAAGAAAACAACTCGACCAACGCTCGTCATGCGTCTCACATTTAGAAGCCAAACGGAGCGGTTCCAAGCCAACTGGTATCTAGACAAAAGAAGTTACCACGAAAAGTCCAACATTGGAAACTTACACAGATATATTGTTTTAGACATTCTAAAGCAAATCACTGAGACTGCTTCTAACACCAATTTTATAAAATATTTTAGCATTCGAAGCGATTTGCAGCGTTTCAAATATATATTTTCGACTACATCCATACATCTAGTCCCTAAGTGTAACTAAGAAGAACAAAGTCTCATCGTGATAGAGTTAATATTAGTACTCGTTAAACTAGCGGCTAACAGCGTGCCTTAGCTTCACTAATGCTAAAACAATAATTATCATACTTAATATTAACTAAGTCACGACATAACATATTCCTGTACGCATTCTAGAGCAAACCATCAAGATATTCCTAATTCGATCAGTCTTTTAACGCGTAATCTTATTTAATGTAAATCGTGTGGTTTCGAACCGCTCCGGGGTTCCGCAGGCATGCATCGTGGAACGGAACAGAACGCGTGTGTTAAACAAGATGTGACGTCGAACGGTGACGCCACTGGATGCGCGGGCCGTGCGCTGCGAGGGGGAAACTCGCGCGCGCACTTCCCGCGCACTCCGATTTATTTACATTTATTATTTGTTATCTGTATCATAGTTATTGCAAAGTATGTGCAAACGGCAAGCGTTTTATTTAGTTTACGATACACTGACTCCTTAAATCTTGCAACACTTAAAAAATGTCTCACACTTCAGGTAACTTGTTCACATTTGATGTAAAACGATTTGAAATAACGACCAATACACAACTATTCAGTGAAAAGTTCCGTTCGGTTAATGAAAGCGAAACCTCTCGTCGAGCACACGTTATTGCTTCAAGCTTATTTCGTATCGCTGCGTTACTCGCTCATATATCAATATAGTTATGATAAAATTATGTGTTGCGACGTGCTGTTTGGGATCTACCCGGCAATAAGCTCTCAATATTTACAGAGTAGTAGAAAATTGACCACTTTCAAAGTTAAGTTACAAAAATGTAATGTCTGTTGTGCTAAAGAGGACGATACTGTCACGCACTGACCCCGCGACGGTGTCGCCGCCTGGTGGCCGCGACACGCCGCTCACGACTGCACTATTCCGTCAAACTAGAGAGATGTCTCGAAAAATAAAAATACTTCAATAATATCTACCTTACTCGGTAAGGGACGTTCGATCTCTTAGGTATATCAATAATATCTTATTGCTAAGTACGGTCACGTGTTCAAGTAGCCGAATCGCTCGTATGTTGCGGGTGAACGTTACGCTATCGATACCGTTAATATTTTAATCTGAAAGAGCAATATTCGAAGCAGTACCAGCCCGCTCGCAATTATCAGTTAAAGTTCTAGTATATGGGGGCTTACTCTCCAAAAAGGACCACTGGCCAAGTCCGGACCGCGGCCCGGGCCTGCGACATATGTATGCTGTGACTAATTAAGCAATATAAAAAGTTTCATGCCAAATTATGCTGAAAATTTCACGCACGCAGAACCCGTTTGCTTACAGTTTACTCACGCTCGTAAACAAACGAGCGCGTACGTATAACATAGATTATAGTTAACAAACACCAGGCCTACCGATCGTTTACCGTATGTATCGGCGTTTATTTAAATTTCACCATGTATAACATTAATAAGTAACGGGTAAAAGTTAAATCTGCGAGTCGATACAGGCGACGGGAGCCGGACGGCAGTGGTCCCGCTGGTTACGGCGACGGCGGCTGACGCCGGGGGAAGGCTGACGTCACGCCACCGCCGCCGCTCTCGAAGGCTAATGTAATTTAGGGGAAGGAAATTACATTAACTAGGTGTGGAAAGTGCGCGTTACATAAAATGGCTCGATTCCTATGATGCATACTGAATTAGGACGGAAGTGAATCCTGGTACCGATTTCACAGCTGATTTGTTAAGCTTACGTAGATATAACTTGCAAAAATTTGTCTAAAGTCTTCTTAGCTCAGAGGTCTGGCGACCTCGCATGAGCGACCATCGATCGCCTCGGTACGGTGAAGCTTACAAAATTGGTACTATTAAAAACTATACGGACATAATTGATATGAATCGGCGTAGCCATTGCTCTCTTAAGCGTCTATTAGATACGATTACACTAACGCCCGGACGCGCGGGCTTCTCGAAAACGTTATTGTTCGAACTGTAAATACAATAATAAAACATTAGTGAATACAAAATGGTCGAGTGCTACATCGATTCGCTCTGCGTGAGACCGGCTCGGACAGCGCGGGTCCGTCCGGCCGGCGAGAAGCCCAACTAACGAAGCGAATGTCGCCTCGCCCGACTCTCGGTTCAAACGAAACAATCAGGCAGATACCGTGCAAGTTGCGACACACCATTTCGGGGAAGTAAAATGATGTCTCGCAATCGTTAACATATTACAAAATATTCATAATTATCGATATAGCTTTGTTTTAGAATATTACAGATAGACAGTGATCTCGTCGAATACAAAAATAAGCTTTAGACTTTTCTCAATATTATCCAAGTTTCTTAACATTACACCACTAGTGACGAATAAAAAAAGGCGCGCTCGCGATACGATTCCTTCCGGTCGAGTCCTCTGGGACGGGTCCTTGGCGCCGCCGGACGCGCTAACGAACGGACACGAATCGGAACGCGGCGAACGAGCGCGAACATCGGTCGCAAAACAAACGGTCACTGAAGCTTCGGCCACGCGAATATAAAACACTCCGTCGAACGTCTCAAAACGCGAAAGAATGATGTCCGAATGAAACGGCGCGATCGCGCAGCGGCGGGTCGCCCTAATGTTCGCTCGCACTACACGCGGTTATCAGCGAGCGGTGCGAGTGGGCGGGCTCAGGAGCTCGGGCAGCGGAGCGGGCAGCGGCAGCGGCAGCGGCGCCTCGTCCACTAGCGCCGGCAGCAGCGCGAGCGCCAGCGCGGGTCAGACGGGCGCGGGGGGCGGCGCCGGCTCCGGCGGCCGCGGCGCCGCTCCGCCTTGTAGCACCACGCGGTGCCCGTTGGGAGTCACGGCGTCCAGCACCACGGCCGTGGCGGCTCCCGCGCTCCCGTTCTCGCCACCCGCACCGCTGCCTTCGTCCGCGCCGCCGCCGCGCCTGTGCCGCCGCCACGCGTGCTGGATCAGCCGCGCGCAGTATTCCTCGCGCTGCCGCCACAGCGTCGAGGACACGGGTTCGTACCCGACCTCGTTCGGTCGCCCCGGCTCTAGGTCGCCCGTCTCTTCGATAGGGTTCCCTTTCCGCGCGAAGAAATCTTTCGTTAAAGCGTCGAGGATGTCTACGCAGAACATCATATCGCCGCGACAGATCGGGATGTCCATCGAGATGATCTTGTACTTGTTGGGCTTGTGGATCTGCAAAGGCGGCTCTAGAACGTCTAGGAAATCTGATAGCTGGTCGTAACGGATGTATTGTGTGCCGTCTGGGTCGAACCGCTGCCAGATCTCGTAGTACATGTCGTAATCGTCGTCCGTCAACCCCTCTTGCACGTCCTCCGTTGCCTGTGAATGTTACAAGATAAAGATAAAGATAACCTTCATATTTTGACTATGCAATCATCATCGAAGATACGCTGCGATGGATATTTAGATGATTTTCGATTCACATAAGGCTCACCTGCGAGTAGTTTTCGAGAATGACGGCGATGTACATGTTGATGACGATAAGAAAAGAGATGACAAGGTAGGAGAGCAGATAGGTGATTCCGATGGTAGCAGAACCGCAGTTTCCGGGATAGCCACGCTCGTTGTCTGGGAGATCACATTCCTCCTCATTTATGATGCCGTCAAGCACACCGTCCCAACCAGCTGACGTTGACATCTGAGACATAGATAGGCTATAAAAATACAGTCAAAACATACTTGTGCTTTAGTTTCAGCGTTGGCAGATGTTGTTCGATGTGGGATCGCGCAAACTATTTTTATAAATCAATTTGTTTTACCAATTAATAAAGAAATAAATAATCAGCGGTTATATAAAAACCAGCTTTTGCATGCATTTCAATTTATTAAGGATATAGTAACTTGTTTGGTTTGAAAGATCAGTGTGCATAAAAATTAATGGGTTTTAATCTTGATGACCACTGTAACATATATGTCCAGTACATATAAGTTACAGTGGTCATCAAGATCAGGCTATAAGAGTGACCACTCTTATAGCTTCAAGAGCAGATTTTATGTTAGCACACACAGCCATTTTAACACAGCTTTGGTAGAGAGCTAGTAGTTAACATACGGTCTAGCGTGATTTTATCATACACCACATCATTTCAACGATATGATGCTGTTTACAAAGTGTTCGCAGTACATATTGAAGTATGTTACGATACCAACTGTATTTTACTTGATTACTGGATAACAGTAACTCAGCCTAAACTGTCGGTGGCACTACAACTAACAGCCTGTTAGTAACAGGCAGGCACGTTGCTTATTGTAAACTAAGATGTCACGAGATGAATAGGTTCATCTCGTGACATCTTTGTATTCAGTAAGGGTGCCTTGGCATAGTATATCATGAATGCTACTGATGGACGTCTGTTAATACCTACTTATCAGACAGTAGATAATTGTAAAATTATATGTAGGTACTCACTTGAAATAGGAGGATCATGCTTTGCACAAAAGTCTTGAAGTTATAGACATCATCGAGGCCACCTTTGTCTTTCACGTGCATGAAGAACGACATTCCAAATATAGCGAAGATGAACATGACCAGGAACAGTAGTAGGCAGATGTTGAAAAGGGCTGGCAGTGACATGGCTAACGCGAACAACAACGTCCGGATACCCTTAGCGCCCTTGACGAGTCGAAGGACTCTACCCACTTTAGCTACTCTCACTACTCTCAATAGAGTTGGCGATACAAAATATTTTTCAATAATATCACTCAATACCAAGCCTGCAAATAAAAAGATAACCATGACTGGCAATGCTATAACATCATTAAAAGATAAGGCCAGAAATAAAATTATACTTACTAAGAATAGAGAACATGACTACGACGAAATCGAACAGATTCCATGGTTCGACGAAGTAATGATACCGTAAGGCGAATATTTTTAATAGGCACTCAGAACTAAATATCACGATAAATATCATATTGAGATAGTCTAAGACTGTGCTGAACGTTTCTGTCTGCTGGTAATGATCGAGAGTCATCGTCAACATGTTAAATCCTATGAACAACATGATGATCATGTCAAACTTCTTGTCAGTCACTATCTCGAAAACTATTGCTTGTGGACGCCACTGGAATAATAAAACATTTAAGGCATATTATGGCATGTTTACACTTTTGATGATATAGGTAATGTTATAAATGTTTTTAATGTAAAACGTGTGTGTGTGGGTAGGTTATATGATATAAATATGCAATTGCCTTAGTTTCTCCATTAAACTCCTTGACATTACCTACTCTAATTCTAATCTAACAAACCGACTAGGACTCAAGTGGTAAATACTGGAAACTACTACCTACTCTGTTTATTTGCAAAACTTAATTATATAATTTCAAATTCACAAGTAGCATTGTTTTGCGGCTTTAGTTTCTGGTTAGCTTTCTTTCCCCCAACAATGTAGTGTACAATAAGTGGGTATAATTAGTTATATTAGGTACCTATATATTATAATGTGAAATTTCATAAAATAATTTTAGCCGTTTTGCATTGAACATGCTTTTGCACATATATATTTTATACTTTTAAATATTGTTAATTACACCTAGTTTTGTTCTTATAACACAAGTACTAAGTGACAAAGCAATTACAAGATGTTTGCAGGTTAGTCGTGTGGTTCAGTAAACTAACTTAAATAAGTGAGAGATAAGTGAATACGGCTTAGCTGTACAAGCTGTATAAGTGTAAAAGCTGTAACTTTGATACGAAACGGCACAGATGAAGTTCAAAAAGTTTTCTTCGAATCTCACCTGTGTCGTTTTGTATCAATTTTTTTTGTCGATTTTGGACGAATACTTAGTAAAGTCATGTAGCGATTTTGAAGTAAAATAAACTACATTGGAATATGAAACGTACCTTTGGTCTGGGAATAGCTTTCAAAGGCTTCTTTGATCCCATTTTTTTCATTGCGTTGTAGTATTTCTTCTGATCCTCTGTCATGAACATCTCAAGACTGCCGCCGGCTTTCTTCTTCTGTTCATTGAAGTTGTCGATGATCACACCGATGAACAGGTTGAGAGTGAAAAAAGAACCGAAGATGATGAAGAACACGAAGTACAGATACATGTAGATATTCGTTTCACGGATTGGTTGCCGCCCGACCTGGGTGACGAAATACACAAAAATAATATATGATGGACGGCAAAAACATTTCAAAATACTTGATAAAAAATATTTAAAAGATATAACAACTACCTTTTTAAATATTTTTTATCAAGTATTATAGTAAGATAGTTGTTAAAGTGGCTCACAATAAAATTATTTTACTCATTCAGGAGTTATGAAATCGATATAAGTACTGTGAATTAAGATTGATTTCGATGATACTAATGATAAGGCGAGGTTTTATCTTATCTGTTTAAAATAAGCTAGAAATGTTTGGGAGAGAGCAGAGCGATCAAGCATATAAGTAGTCCAGTCAAATAAACTTTTAAATCAAAATTTCAATCTAAAGGCTGCATTTTTGATATTATGTAGTTTTAATCGTACAGATACAAGTAAGAATCGTAGAGATACAAGTAAGTATCATTTACACATTATTTAGAATTTTTTCACAAAAATTCCTGCCATTGAAATTTGCTTGTACATAAAAAATTGACCAAATGGTAACATTACGTAACGAAAACATTTTGTATACTATTAAGTAAACAACGTTGATCCGATTGAAATAACTTGTGTATAATATTACCTCTCGCGAATCGATAGCGTCATTCATGATCTGGATCCAACCCTTGAAAGTGGCTACTTGGAAAAGGCAGAGGTATGCCTTGCCCACGTGGTCAAAGTTCATTGGCGAATTCTCCCAGGTATAGTTTTCCAGAATACAAGCATTCTTGTCCGGTATGATCTCGTGACTCAGGGTCGTATGGTTCAAGTCTACGCACTGGAATACAACAAAAACGGATTAGAGGTTTGACTTTTAAAATGTGATAAAGTGGAACCAATCGTACACACCATAATTATACACTAAACCTCCTAAATCACCTCACCCAGTCCAATCATTACACAATAGAGCGACGATACACGATACACACGAAATTAAGGGTAAATTTCTCAGCTGTCAAACTAATCGACCTGGTTCGATCCCCACCAACGCAACGGCTTGATTCCAGAGAAGGCAACACCGTTATCAAATTCTCAGCACGATGGTAGGGCACGTGTCTGGCTAGCTGCCACCCTCACGTTTGAACAAACCGTCACCAAACACATAGTGTGTTCAGGCAGCGATCATTGAGAGTCAGTAAACATTCTAGGTTTAGTCTGATTACAACTTCGACCACATCGTTATTGACCATCAAGTGAGGTAGTTGTCAAACGCTAGATTTTTGAATAATAAAAAAGAGTGACAAGTTATATTGTAATACCTATAAGTAACTAAAACATATTACGTAATATACAGATACGAAAAGTACGTGTTGAGTACATATGTAAATAGTAACAGAACGCACGGATTCATGTATATTATAATTACCATGATATAAAGTTTAAGAGTTCACCTTAAAGTATTTTCCTGCGAAGAGCTGTACGCCCATTATGGCAAAGATCAGCCAGAAGATCAGACATACCAGCAGGACGTTGAAAATAGAAGGTATCGCTTGTACTAAGGCGTTCACTACCACCTGTGTATGAAATCAAATATCAACACAATTGCATGTGGAAAAACAGACAAGGAGTAGGTAATTTCTATCATTATAACGATTGCAATAAGGTGACAATACAATAATAATTGTAAATATATGTATGTTAATTTTCGTTAAAGTTTATTAGATGTTTACTAAAGCGGTGTGAAAAAGTGGCCACTAAATTTGTTTATATTCCTCGAAACCAGCAAGTATGTATGTAATTTCAGACAATTCATAACACAATGGTAGTGATTCTGTTGTTCAATCAAACTAACTAAAACTGAGCTAAATTGATAGTTTTTATACAGTTCCGTGTGCCGTGGTGGTACCGGCCTAGAATAGTACTCCCCCATCTCTTCTCGTGGGTGCCGTAAGAGTCGGCTAAGGGATCACGTACCAGAAGGTGGGCAGCAGCGCCTTCTGAGGATTGTAAATCATACTGCGCTCGCCAACCCGCATGCCAAGCGTGGCGAGTATTGGCAAATCCCCTCTATATGGGGGAGGCATATGTCCAGCAGTGGACGCACATGGCTGAGAGAAGATACAGTTCCGTTAAATTTCAATTTAGTATGACTCATTAAAATTATCCGCAATTAAATAAAACTATGACTATGATTTATCATTTAACTAAAACGCATGTAGTTTAAGATACGGTTATCACGTTATTTGCAGCCGACTAAAATTATCCGCAATTAAATAAAACTAGTCCAACATTAGTGATAAGGATGATAGTGTTTTAAGGAGTTATGCAAAGTATAATTTTAGCAGAAATAATACCTGAACTTTTTTAATTTCAAATAAATTTAGATAATTTTAGTTAGTTTGAGTAATTAACAGAATGATGGTCAATATTATCTACAGTTAGTAATAAACACAACATCGAAGCGTACAGATATCAAGCAACATTGAATACAAAAGTAGTTCTCACCTTGCCCCATTAAACAACCATCCAAAAATGCTAACACATGCGAATGTCCAAATTGAGCGACGACATGAGAAGAAGAACAAATCTAAAGTGCATAATCTAAATTAGCATTCCAAATATTTATGAATGTAAAATCTAATTAGCTAGTAACAGTAATGAAAATCGAGAGAGAGGTGAACGATAAGTTATTACACTATCTCAAAAATAAAACCAGGAACCGATTTCTAAAAGGGTCATGACGAAAATGATGATACTAAGCCATTCCTGGGGTGCCACCGTCGACCTCAAAATGATATTCTAATAGTTGAGGATAAAAACTACTGCCAAACAACTCTCCAAAACAGGGTAAACATAAAGGTCCAGGTGAGTGATGCAGAATACAGAAAAAGAAGAATAAAACTGTCTGGTGTTGATATTAATGTTCATGAATGCATTGAAGTTAGATGTTGAAACATGTGGGTGTGAGAGTGTTGAGCTTGTGTATAGTGGTCGAGCGATGAGCGGAGTTGAGCCTGCATTTGAGCAGAGTGGTACGTACCCTCATGCCCTGCATTCGGCTCATGGCTCTGAGCGGGCGCAGTGCGCGAAGCGTTCTCATTGTTTTGAACGCCTGAATGCCACCGGCGCCACAAAGCGCCGCTACGAAGTTTATAAGCGAGACCTGATGAAATCAAGGGTTGCATTTTGAAATTTCATATCAATTACACAAAAAGATTTTAAAAATTGATTTTCAGCACCTACAATGAAATCAGGATTGCGAAAAGGATTACCACAATTACGACCCGTCAAAAAAAACCCGTTGGTTCAAGACACACGACCGGCACCTAAAACAACGAATCCTAAAAAGATCCATGAATGATCTTGAAGACAATACTCACCTACTCAAAATAAAAGCAGTAGATAGAATCAGGTAATTACAGGAAACAAAGACTGTACATATACACGAAACAATAAACAGAAGTTTACAGAAGAATCATTGCACATTCACATTCCTCAGGTATTCTGATAAAAGCTAAATAAAGTTGTGAATATAGTCCATAAGAATAACAAAAACAGCTGCATATAATTTTGACTTAGAGCATTGATTCTAATTTGCCATTTTGTGCTATAAATATTGTTTAAAATTCAGAAAACTGCACAGCGTCGCAATAGCACATAGAGTTAATGTATCATGCACTTGAATAGTACTGCAATTTCAAGTAAAACCTATATTTAGATATATAGAGAAATTATTTATAGCAGGGTCATGGTTACAGTTACACAGAAGCGAGAACCACAAACAGATAATACGTCACGACATCGAGAGCGAAGTAAGGCCGGTCGTTGTCTCCGCTGTCACAGACATCGAACAATCAAAGCGCCACGCTTTGGGTTGCGTTGCCCATCGACGGTTATGGGATCTAACATGAAAATCAGTGAGTAGAAGAGGTCAATGAGCATCGCAACGGTATCGACAGGGATAGCGCGACAGTGCCTACGCCGGCGCTACTCACGCGCATGCCCTCCCATCTGGAGACGGCGCGAAGTGGACGCAGCGCGCGCAACGTACGCATTGAGCGGAACGCAGGAATGTCGTCGGCACCCGCCATCACCGCGCCGTGGTTTACGAGTGATAACTAACGTGACACCACTTATCATTAAGATATATAATCATTAAGGGTTGTCATAAATCTTTAGTCTTAATTATTTGTAATTCACAAACTATAATATGGTTTTTATTTCTATATCCTACCATAAAAATAAACAAAACATAATCTGTAAGTAAAACAAATTGCTGAAAGAAAATCTAGACATTTTTCTTTAGGAAATCAATAAATAAGAATCATAACAAAATGTTTACCATGACGATAATGAAATCGAGCCAGCACCATGCGTTTGTAAAATACTTCTGAAAACCCAGAGCAAGCCACTTGATTAACATCTCTATGAAGAATATGACGGTAAAGATGCGGTCCATGTAGTATAAAATATCTTGTAGAATCGGTCGATGTGGTAAATGAACATCTTCTAAGGCCTGCAAAAAGAAGGAAAACAATATTGTTTTGATCACTTTATGATGATCTAACGGAATTGACGTAAAATTAGGCGATATTGATATCATTTCCCACCTCAGGCTTGCAAGTGGAATGCAATAATGAGTGCACCGCACTCAAGATCATAATGAACACTTTAAGCCATACGGCTTGTAGGGAAAGCTTGTATTAGCTGTGACTCGTGAACTTGAAACACACCAGGTAGGAAGGTTAAATATATAGACTATATGTATTAAGAAATTATAAATAATGTGAGATAACATTGTAAATATTCTTACCAATGCTAAACTACTGAGCAAAATCATCGTAATCACAGCCGTTTCAAAATACGTGTTCTCAATGAGTTTGAAAGTCTTAAGGCGTAGAGTGCCCCATCCTTGCCAGAAAGGTGACTCGTCGTCGCCAGCTAAGAAGGGGAACTTTGCGTAACATGGTTCTGGACAGCAATCTGCAGGAGTATCATCTACTATGTCCTCATCAGCTCCCACCTTTATATCTTTTAACCCATCTAGTTTTCCGTCGTCTTCTTCTTCTACCATTTCTAAAAAAAGAAAATATTTTTAGATGTTTTTTGAACTGTTACATACTACTCATTAGTATGACTCATAGGGTTCTCGAATGGAGACTACGGACTGGCAAGCGCAGCATAGGACGACCACCGACAAGGTGGACAGATGGCCTGACTAAGATCGCAGGTAAGGGCTGGAGGTGAGCCGCTTCCATCCGCTCCTTGTGAAATCAATGTGGGAGGCATATGTCCAGCAGTGGATGTCCTATGGCTGAGATGATGATGATAATAAGTATGACTCCATGCATTCTTACCTTCTTCGAGGCCTAATTCTTCTTTACTAGCATCTTTCTTTTCTTCGCCGTCTATCGTATCTGCTGATACCTTATGGCTTTCATCTTTATAAGATCGAATCTTGTGGCTTCCATAAGATTTTTGGCTTATCGTATCATCATCCTGAAACACGAAACACTTTGACATCAGTGCATTTGTAAATTGAACAGTAATTAACGGTGAAATCAGTTTCTCGTTTACCTGTATAGGATATCCATGATGGTTCAATTCGCAATCTAATCGATTGTCTCTATGGTTATCAGTGATTGCGTTAATATTATTCATAAGTATACCTTTTCCTTTCTTATATTTATTGTCACCTGGGAAACGAAATTCATGATTGATATCAGCATTTCAAACTTTTGAGTCCATATTGAAGACAAATTCACGGTTACCTGGTATCGTGAATTCCATACCGTCGCCAATGGCTACTTCTACTTGGTCTTTGAGTTTCTTGTCTTTGTAGAGAACTGCATCATCCAGATCAGTCCCCAGCTCAAGCTCGTTATCAACGCGTTCTGAGGAGACACACCGGCCACACAGAGCCGCTTTTAAGCCTACATGTGGCGTGCGTGTCCCACCATGCGTTGTGCGTTGTCCCCGACGGCATCCAAGCATAGAAATCAGACCAGGATAAATCAACTTACATTCTGCTGTATAATTGTTACTTTATACTTACATTATAAAATTGGTAGTAATGATTGAAGATGGATCTTTCAATTAACATGTATGTTTATACAGAAAGCGATAACATGAACGTTACATTAATTTCTTTCAACGTGCTTAATTAAATTAAGTACTTCAATATTGTAATTATGTCTTCTTAGTCAAAAACGAAGGTGTTCCTAATGATATACCTAGTCCGGCCGTAAGTTCTGTTACAAATGAAAATGCATTTTTTTAATGAAGTAATGTCATTTTACTTAAACTTACTTATATGTACATATTTGACTAAAGCGATGATAGCTCAGCAGGGGGAGCGTCGCCTGTCAAACTGACGGACACTGGTTCGATCCCCAAAAACAGCTTGAGGTACCTAACACCGTTATCAAATTCCCAACATGGTGGTAGGGTACTTTAGAATATCCGCCTGGCTAGCTACCACCCTCAAGTTTTTAAAAACTGTCACCAAACACACCAAACAAGTAGAACAGCGTGTTCAGGCAGCAGTCCTTGAGAGCCAGTGAGCATTCTAGGTGCACTTGGCTACACTTTGGCTGAAGTTTTCACTCCTTTTTTCATAAAAATGTAGCTCTGTGACTCCTTGATAAGATACGCCGCACCACGCCATCACAGACGGAGAATGATGACCAAGTTGTACCTTTTCGACCACTTGACCAGCTTCTTTAGAACTGTGAGCGTGCACTTTATCATTTTGCTTATTGTAGTGCTCTTCAATGAACATTTTTTCATCTGTAAAGAAGATATTTCTGTGCCTTTCCTGCGTACCTGCGTTTCGCGGCAGAAGGCATTTTGAACAATCTTTAATTGTAAAGATTGATTTAGGGCATGTCCTGTATATCGACGCTTCAGGCTTCAGGTCTTGTTTTATAATACGTGACAGAGTCCTAGCAGGAATCTTTATTTCTAGCGATAAGATTTTTTGCTTCCTAATGAGGTTTCGACGAATTCTTGCTTTAACAGCATTAACAGCCTTTGTAGGTCTAACAGCACGCGGCCGCCTAGATCTTTTATGGTCAGCAACAGATGAAGTGTTGTTGTATCTGTTGATAGTACGATATACGAACATACAGCTGAAACCAAGCTTTTGAAGTATCTGAAATATGACTGATAACGGCTCACTTTGTGCAAGGCGATCACTGCAATCCTTTTTTCTTTAACACCCCATTCCATATTGTAATTTCATAATGAACACTAAAAAATATGTGAAATGGCGCGAAATCGAAAGAATTTAAAAAAATTATATACGCATTCCTAATTAAAGATAATGAAAAAGTTGAAAAAAGAAAAGTTTTTATGTAACGGTATTTATGGCCAGACTAGTTATAATAATGTGTACGAAAAATTCATTCACGACCCTAGCTGCTAGCAGTCTTCAAATTGTGGACCCATGTGTTACCGGTGTGTGTGTAAAAAATAGCTAAGTATGTATGTATAATAGCTAAGTGCGATACAAAACACACGATCTGCTATTTAAAACTGTTATGTGTTCAATAGCAATAATCTACCCTAGTGGAACGAGTAGGTCTAGTTATCATCAGTAGATTGATTCGATGTGGCTCATAACTAATAAAGCTAATAACTTTCTCCTACAATTGGAGCTAAAGATCTGACAAACAAGGTTTCCCTTTCTAGCCAGAACTATGATCGGTGCCTTTTTGTTTCTAGACTAAACATCATCTAATAATATGTAAATCATTTCTCATCTCATAACATATAATATCCAATATCTATCTATAGCTTTACTGGCTGATTTTTAAACACCTCTTTACTTTGTTTTACCATTTATTACTTCTATATACGAATCAAAAACGGGCTTTAAGTTTCATCATAATCAGATAATTTCGATTAATGCAAGTTGAAAGCGACAGAGACACAAATCTCTCAAAGTCTGTTTGACCTGTGTCTGGGTGTGTATATGTATATAAGTATATATCAGTCATCAGGTTGCCATAGTACCGGCTCTGCCTAGTTTGGGACTTGAAGACCTTGTGTGAATGCTGTCGCATATTATTATTATATTATGTAATCTTTAAGACAATTAATAATTTAGGATAGAAAAAAATTGAAAACAACTATTAAACTATATATTACTTATTTGTCTCGGTCATAGTTAGGTAAAGAAGACCAGCACACATAATGATCCTGGGTCATATTTTAGTCTTCAATATACAGACTAAAACCTGAACAAAAATAGTGTGTAAAAAATTGACTTTAATACGTTTTAGTAGTATTCGTATATATATTCCCGTAAGTAGATTAGATACCATACGTTCATATTATTATTTTTTATTGGAAACATAAGAAATAACGCCAAATTGTGTGGCAAGATAAAGCAACCATCAAATATATACCTATGTACAATGAGCATGTAATGAACGGGTACGTAGGCAATTCGCCATCGCTATATGGTAGATATACCACCTATACGTACGAAGCGTTTTGCTTCCACTTTCTTAATACAAATACAAAATACAAAATATTTTATTGACATAAATATTACATTCTATTTTTAAATCCATAGGCTCCTGAACTAGAATGACTGTGTTTCAAGAGCCAGTGGCTTCTCCCATTAAATTGTCGTTATTATGCCTAAAGAGCTAAAAGTTAATACATACTTATATCAATATAAATCGATATGATAGCAAATTGTCTGCGCAAATATTAATCTATGGATGGTGCGTTGTATCGTGTGTGTGTGTGTGTGCGTTGTGTGTGTATGTGTGTGTGTTGTGTGTGTGTATGTGTGGTGTGTGTGTGTGTGTGTGTGTGTGTGTGTGTGTGTGTGTGTGTGTGTGTGTGTGTGTGTGCGCGTGTGTGTGTGTGTGTATGGCTGTGCGTGCGTAAGGGATTGTGTTAGTCCGTTGTGATAGCTTTTAAAGTAAGTTAAAGATAGTACGATATCAGCTTTTCAATACCGTCATAGTCAAACTGACTGAGCCAGGTTAAAATTATTTTCCGCATGTCATTGTTACTGCACTTTAATACGTTGTATTCTTTATTTAGGCTATTATACAAGTGCGGAACAATTACATCGTAATGTCTCTGTGCAAACCTTGAGGAAACGAAAGGGACTGGACATTAAGAATTAATGCGTACTGCCAAGGAATGGAACTCGTTGCACGAGTCTGTGTTTCCCGATATGTACAATCCTGGAGTCTTCAAGTCGCGAGTGAATAGGTACCTTCTAGGTTTGCGTGCTAAATCCTAGACAACGTCATCATTTAGCATCAGGTGAGACAGTTATCAAACGCAAACTTATAATATGTAAAAAAAAAAGTATAAGTTACAGTTGTTTAGAAGTTAGGAAAGTACAACAAAGAGATACAAGTGTTATATATAAGTACATTAATACAACATACATTTTGTTCATGCATATACACATAATGATATAATTAAGCCAGTAAATACAGTCACGCATCAGTACTTTGTTACGGAGGAATATGATATTATACACTTATTCGTATTTAAAACATTTACTAATCATGACGAGGCAAACACAAAAATAAGGTATAATGATGACGGAGCATATAAAACAAATGACATGAAATGAGTACATCAAGGTCGAATCAACACAAAACAATATAAAGGTCTGATCTACACTTGGACTAGGTCTCAGGCAACGCACAGTGAAACACACGATACACCAAATAATTATACACAACATCATGCTCAATTGTTTATTGATACACATGTATAGCACAGGTAAGTCATGCCACACCGACATCGAACTGACAATTATTCTTTTCGATATCGTTGATAGAAATAGATTAGTCATGGCTTTGTGGATTTTGAGCATCGCCATGATTGGTTGATTGCGGGGCTTCTTGAGAAGTCGCCAAAATATGAAAGCGAAAGCGAGATACGATAGTTTAGGTGGGATATAGAGTATAAGGCTAAAGTATGTACGTTCGGATTGTAGACTAGGTACTGGAAACGGATAATTTTAACCATGTCTCGAACTGACGCTCAAATCTGATATAGACACTGCTTTTAAGGTAAGAGGGTATTTCAACATTACATTTACAACATCAAACTCTACATGCCACAACATTCTGGCGAAGACACACATCTTACCGGGTGCGTGTATGGCAATCTGGTTAGTTAGCTTATTCTTCAAGATCTTCATGAAATCCGCCACGTTTTTCTTTATCCAATCTATAAACCTTGATATTCTATTGAAGGCTTCTGCTATTTTATTCGTGTCTTGGTCCGCACTCGGGGTCGATAAACTCGATGAACCAAAATTGGAGAGCAACAGGGCCAAGAAGAGGTTGAGTACCTGAAATAGTTTGTTTTATTTTACTAATAATAATCTAAAACCATATATTTGAGTTTGAAAACTATCGTGAGTTTCGTCCAATCATTGTTACCGGATAGGAGTCACGTTATATTTTGAAAAATGTTCACTCCAACCGCAGTTCTTCATCTGGGAGTTATGAACGTGACAGGTGGCACGATCAGTCCATTTACGTGATAAGGCTCGCACCCGCTGCCTATCACGATCAATACTCCCAGATGCCCAGATCGGAACTAATCGGAGACAAAACTATCACGGGAGCCGGTTCTTAGATAATAACATTTCTATTAAAAGTACAAATAAAAAGAAATTATTGCCGTGGTCATTGTAAAAAAATACAATTAATTGAGGATATACTAAACATTCAAAGTTAAACGAAATGTACTGACCACAAGATTACCAATGACGACTGTAGCCAGAAAAAAGGGTATACACGAGACATCCCCGACGAGCATACAATCCCACATGCTCTCTATCCATTCTCCGCATAATACTCGGAACACTATCATAAAGCTGTGCATAAAGTCTGTAAAGTTCCACCTTGGAAGGTCGCCGTCGGGGAAACGGTCCACGTAATCTGAACACAGGAATACACATCTATTATGCACAACCAAGGAACACAAATCGTATAAAGCTGACTACTTGATACCGACATCTTATTAGTAAGGTCTAAATGTAACACTTCATTCATGCAAACATTGTAATTTCATGAATCTATTAATGAAGTGTGTATTGATGTACGACATGAAAAATGTAATGAAGTGGTACATTTATTTGCCAATTATTTCAATTAATTGTATTAAGATAAGCAAATTACAAGATCTCGAAAGTCAAATAAGCTCCTAGTTTGTACTTATTTTAGCATTTGACAGGCAGAAATAATTTGGCACTGGATATATAGTGGTGAAGCAGATAACTAAAACCATGCAATTCTAAATTACTTTACGGTAGCGGCTCATACAGTTTGTTTGAAGCTTCACTGGTACAGCATGCGAAGTTACCTACTAATGTTAAAGGAAGATTTTAAAGAAAGGATAGTAAAATCAACAGCGTTTAAGAACTCGTAAAACAACTTACAACATAATTGCTGTTAATACCAAACAAAACTGTAGTAGGGAAGATGAAAGAAGGTATAAAAGCTAGCGTTAATGTCTCACAAGTGAGGCGCCTTTTCAATGTAGGGCATTAAATATATTTTAGGATAACAGGCTCACTTGGGGAACAAGGGACACATCGAAACTTATCAACTCTAAAATGGAGCACAACTGCAGTGTGACGCACATAAACACAATATCCACTATTTTAACAGGGCGGCGAGCCCGACTTAAAGTGTGAATCGATGTGGCAAGCCACTATGATATTTATGTCTAATACGATTCACGCTCTAAGTAATAACTACGGAATGTATTTCAACTCAGTTATTTCTAGCTGGAACCCACGAAGTAATCTCGTAACAGTACCAAACTTACTGTGTTATTATATGCAGGTGCATATAAGTAATTAAGACATGTCAAGACCCCTAATTACCTGATTACGCGTCAGTGATTACTCAAGTTAATCAACTACTGACGTATTACAATGATAGAATTGAAATACACGACCGGAGTGAAAACGGGCACCGCCGCCTTACCGTCAACAGTCAACATTTTCAAACACCAATGTACATGCAAAACTCCCACCAATTACACTTACCCACGTAATTTTTCCCGAATAGTTGCATACCCATCACCGCAAATATGAAAATAATGATGCACAATACGAAGGTCAGGTTGCCCAAGGCACCCATTGTCCTACCCATTATAGAGATGAGTAAATTAAGTGTCGGCCATGACTTTGCCAATTTGAATACTCGAAGCTGCAATTACAAATTGTGAAGGCGTCACACAAGTTCGCTTACCGGCGCTTCACCTATGCTACTGCGGAGTTCTTCCGCTGACCCTTAACCACCCACATGCATGTTTGTTCACCTGTGCGTGATTCGGGGTCCATTGTTATGGACTAGGATTAGCAAATGTGTGCTAGAGTTACCTATCGATGTGCTCTGACTTACTTCTGAATGAGTGGGATATATGTTTCTCTTCAACTATCGTGAGAGCTTTTATTTGAACAATTTTTTTTCAGTTTTGCTTTATTTTTGTTTGAAGTGTCACTTTAAAAATCCTAATTATTACATAGATCCCATCAGCTGAGCCTGATGCATCAAAATACCTTTCGTAAGCAAAGCTGCAAGTCAAATCTATGTTACTCGATGCAAAGCTTAATTATGACTGAAAGCTGCGTGGTTATAGCCTTATAACGAGTCTCTTTTTTGGTTTTTCACTTTTGAGCCAAACTTTTAGTGTTATAAAGCCACAGCATGGTCACGAAACTTATTATTTTATGAAAATAATGTTCAATCAAAAGCCCAGTGTGATAAATTCTGTAGTGTGAAGCTGAATAATCATAATGAAGCTTAATTCGTTATATAGGGTTGCTAAATTTTCTTTGAAATTAGAACCTGTGTAATTCTTCCCAAACAACTGCATTCCCATCACGGCAAATATGAATATAATGATGCAAAGTACAAAGGTCAAGTTCCCTAAAGCTCCCACCGTCCTACCCATTATGGATATAATAAGGTTTAGCGCCGGCCAAGACTTGGCCAGTTTAAATACACGTAGCTGAAAATATTCCATCACATACATATTAATGACATTCACATTTCAGTTAAGTTTTAATGTGTTCTATGTTAGTTTGTGTGAATTAAATGGTTTAAGATTTTCTTGTGGAACTATAATAGACAAAATATGGTTAATATGATTGTTACTGTATATAGGCTATAAACATAAAGATTAAGCTTTAAAACAATTTGAGGATACAGATGAGACTATAAAATTAAAATAGATTAGAATGAACCTATGTGATGTGAACACGAATGATGAAGAAGAAAAACGTATTTTTAGATACAGATTATTAATTAAAATATTGCAGACACTCACCAATCGAAAAGAACGCAATACAGACAAACCCTGAACACCTTCCAGTCCGAGCTCCAAAAGTGATAAGGCCACAATTATAAAGTCAAATATATTCCAACCCTCTTGGAAATAGTATTTTGGGCTCATAGCTACTAATTTAAGCATCGCTTCAATGCCGAATGTTGCTGTGAAAAACTGAAAAGTGCACATGTTGTCAACATAAGTAGAAGATTTCCAATACGTTGATTCAATCAAATTTTTGAGCACTCACGTAATTGCCACTCTTGAGCGCCTTCTCCATGTCTTTGTCCATATCGTGATGGTCCAGCGCCATGAACAAGGTGTTCACGACGATACATAACGTGATGAACAGCTCCACAAAAGGATCGAATACTAGCAGCTCAACATACTTCTGAAACTCCAGCCACAACCAGCAGCAGTCCCACACACAGAAGATGTCTATGACCTTCATGAGGCACTCCAGTAATCGTTCCTTTAACGTGGGCCCGTCTTCATCGTCTTCCGCTGTTGGGAAGTAGTATACTGACACTGTTGCGTCCCGTTTACACCAGCGGGGTTCGTTTGTGTGTGTGTTACGAGAGAGAGAAATATCTTTGTTAGTATTCGCTCATTATTTAACTCCAATATTTTAATAAAAGTAATTTGGTGCTCCATTTGATACATTGGCGGGAGAAGTGGTTTAACACCAAACGATTCTTTTATCAAAATGAAATTTAATGAAATTTCTTATACGCTAAGCACCAATATCCATATTTTTTGTAATTTTGTTGGGTGTCATTTATCAAGGCACAAATTGTAGCACTCAAAAACGTGATGGCAAGCATCAATCTTTAGACACACCTCGGGATCATTACATTTCAGTGCTAAAATATACTCCAGTGCAAATCAAACTCAAACATACTCGCAGTGGCTGTTATGCTTCTTTTGTTTTGGCGACAAAGCTTTCACATGAAGCTAATTTGAGTACACTCATGAAGGTCACAACTTATTAACTTGGAACATAGTAGTAGGTACCAAAAAATATGAATATCGTGATGACCCACACAAGCATTATTAAAGCTGCTTTTAATGTTTCATTGATTACTATTTTGCATTAAATCATATAATTACATAGACAAAGCGATTATTACACACATCGTGTGGTAATTATTTTTCTAACTTACAATAGTTATATTGAATATTACGGTTGCAAAAATGTGGCATCTAAAGCATGTGAAGAATGAAATATTCGATATTGAAGGATTGTAATGCAGTAAAAATGTAATTAAATATTTAGAATATCTAGAAATATAAACACCCGATATCTGTGTAATTTTACAAAACACTTCTGATTAATTATTTTCTCTTCCATAACAGATCCTTTAATTGTAATAAAATGGCAAAAAATATTTGACAAACCATTTTTTTTGTACTTTAACAAAATCAGTGCTGCATATAAGATAACTTATAAATTTAGCTGAACTTGTCAAATATAAATAAGTATTAATTTACTTTACTGTAAGCAATTGTTATAAATTGTTTTGAATGAATAAATATATTAACTTAATACGCCATTACGAAGAAAAGATCCCGTGAAATGTTTTTATCTAAAAAGTAGTACATACTATATACCTATTACCGAAAATTAAGAGTTACCGATTTCCTTCAATAGGTAATAGCGATTATAAAAATTAATTCAATGGCCGTTGCAAAGTGCAAAGCTTTTATGTACATTCCAGAATAACAATAAGAAAACAATCGTGCAATAATATAAGTCTACAAGAAGTTAACTACAACTATAGGTAATATAACAAATTATATCAGTGCGAGTACAAACTGTTCAGTATTATAGCTGTTTATGATAATATTTTCATTATAACAATGCGGATCGGCAACGCACGAGGTCACTTAGATCAATATGACGTCATAACAAAAAGTCAACAAATAGATATATTTATCATGCCACATTCATACCCCAGGTTATTTTTATAAATATTTTTTTGTGTTCTGTAATTTTTTTTATGGACGGACGGTACAAGCAAATGGCCCACAGGATGTTAAATGGTAACTTTTGCCTATACTATAGACAGATACAATTCGTAAAGAACTGCACTGCGCCCACAGCCCTGAGACATAAAGTTGGTAAGTCTTATATGCCTGTAATTTCACTGGAAACCATAACTTATCCCAAACCGGAGCACAGTAACGCGCAACACTACTTCCTGGTATAAATAGATGTGGTGGAAGTACTTCCCCGGGTGAAATTTCACATGGAGCAATTCTACTGTTAAATTACTGTTAATGTGAAATAAAGTCTTGAAAAAGTCTTGTATGACGATCCATAGTCGTTTAAATACGCTTGATAAATGTTTAGTTGACTATATATATACCTATATTATTTGCAATTTTGGTTCTCTCTATGATAAAATGACTCCGAAAGTCGCGAAACCGGTCGGAATGTCTGATCCATAATTCAAACATTCAAACATTTATGACGGTCGCCGTGGCGCAGTGGTCAGTGTCAGTGACATGACTTCTGTGTCTCCGGGACCCTAATTTCGAATCCCGGCAGGGGCAAACATTTGTGCGATGAGTATAGATCTTTGTCCCGGGTCTTGGGTGTTTGTGTGTTGTGATTGTGTGTGTTCATGCCTCCCACGACACAGGGAATCCTAGTGCGGGGGTCTGAGTGTGATTTAAAAAAAAAAAACAAGTGCGTACGACTGCCATTATTGAATATTATTATAATGAAAATAGTTTATTTTGCATGTTTGTGCGTGCGTGCTGATGATAACCATTCGTGTTAAACAATGGTAGGTATCTGTGAGTTCTATTCTATGAATTATAAATGACATCCACACATATTCAAACATCTTTGCCAATTATGCCTTTCTTTAGCATAATGAGCAAATACCGGTTATGTGATGTGTTATGTTAGTGTAAAGTGTATGTTAGATTTATAGCAATGACAGTACGTTGTGTTTGTGAGCCGTTAAGGTAGTTTCACCTTTATTGTTTTGTTGAAGCAAAATACATTAAAAACATCAAACATCCAGAATGAGAACAGATGCATCAAGACATAGCGCTGTCGCAAGAAGGCAACGAAATCGAATGGATGCATTGTATTCTTACCGTTTTGATCGCTCTGTCTACTCTGTCTTCCTGCTTGTTCAATGATATCATTTAGTACCATGACATCTGAAATATAATTATATTACCAAATTTAGAATTTCATCCTATAAGTAAGTAAATATTTGACCGTAAATATTTATTACCAAACACACAGCTGATGACAACAGATCCTATTAAGTATATTCTCTATGCTTATTATGTAAGAACTGTGTTGTTTAAGCTTGTGTACATAGTATTTCGATGTGGTGGTACCGGCCTAGAATAGTACTCCCCCATCTCTTCCCGTGGGCGGCGTAAGAGTCGGCTAAGGGATCACGTACCAGGAGGTGGGCAGCAGCGCCTTGTGAGTATAGGAATCCATACTGCGCTCGCCAACCCGCCTGCCAAGCGTGGCGAGTATTGGTAAATCCCCTCTATATGGGGAGGCATATGTCCAGCAGTGGATGTTCTATGGCTGCGATGAATGAATGAATGAACATAGTATTTCTTGTAGAGAAATAGAAAACCTTAAACATCTTAAATTAAATTATAGTTATCTAAATTATATCTTACATAGATGCATAATATAACATTATGTACCTATGTAAGATGTAAGTAGTTATCCTGTTACCTCTCATATCAACTACATTAGGCTGCTGTGGTGATTCTATGAATGGATTATCATTTGGTTGTTTTAAAACTTTTCCTGCTTCGTCTGTGCACTCTGTTGTACTCATGTCCTGGAATTAAAGAAAATTAGATATATTAGTACTACGATGCATAAGCGATATATTTATTACTAGAAGCGCCCCGCAGTTTCACTCGTGTGGATTATGTTTTCCCGCTACCTCAATTATTTTACGGGATCTACTGCATACCAAATTTCATCAAAATCAGTACAGCCGTTTGAGCGTGAAGGAGTAACAGATATTATTTCCAATTATTTTCGGAATGAAAAGTAGTCTATGTGTTAATCTAGGGTTCTTTATTAGCCATTATATTAATCTTAATTATTATTTGAGAATCCATAATTAATCAACGAATTATTTTATTCACATTAAATATACCCTCTAATATTGAATGATTACAAAATGTACCTCCCGCAGAACATTCATATAATTAATTACCTATTTTAAGAAATTTCTAATATGGCAGATTATATGTAATGGATTTAAACCCCATTCATAAAGGGGAAAAGTATATTAAACTATATCCATACCAAATTTCATCAAAATTCGCGCAGCCGTTTGAGCGTGAAGGAGTAACAAGCATACACAATAACACAGATACAAACTTTGTCTTTTAAAATGTTAGTGGTATAAGTGGTTCAGCACAGTTTAGTTTTCTATGAACTACAATTGCAGTAAGAGGTTTATTTTATCTGCAGTCTCTGATCTTCTTAAATTAGTTTAAACAAACAACTTAATTATCATTAGATATTTTTTATCGCAAGATAAGGTCAGCTTATTACGAATGTTAAGTGGACTTAAACAGGTTTACACTTGAACATCATTTTTATTATTCTGACACAATAGATCCATACATGATATAAATAAATCAATAACTATGACTATTACTGTGGTATTGTTAACATTAGTATTGATTGTTACGTAATGTATGTGTGATTACATAACAATATAATACATAGATATATACATTGATTACGTATAATATTGAAACTTAGGTACTGTTGTAAACGTTACTGTTGCTTATGTTGTTATGTCGTACGCGATGTTAATCGACCGACTGAGTACTTTTCCGTGGGTATTTCAGAGTAAATTATATCTTTGTTGAAATCGATTTGGTGGTAAAAATCCCTACGTTTCGGTTAGACAGTATAAATATTGAACTCTTACACTTTGTGCTACTAGATAAGAAGAAAATTTTAATGAATATTAGAACAATGAGACATACATATTCTCTTAGTGGCCTGGAAGTAAGCGAGGAGTCCTGTCTTGGTAGTGGGTACGCGTGCGGTTGAGAGGTGACACTGTGGTTTCTTGACGCCGAGCGGCCACGTAGCCGGGCCTCCTTGGTCTGCGCCTTACCACCCAAAAGATCCCCATGCGACGTGTATGAGAGACGGGACTGGTGAGACGTGTACGATGAATGTCGAGAACCTGGAAATATTTCATTATTTTATAATTAGAAGCGAACTTATTCTGCCTCAGAACAAATGTTGTGGTGTCCACATTGTGTTAATAAGCTCTTAGATAAAGGTGTGTATTTTAAATGTAGTTATAATATTTTTTTTTTCTTCATCACACTCAGACCCCCGCACTAGGATTCCCTGTATCGCGGGAGGCATGGACACACACAATCACAGCACACAAACATCTACACTCATCGCACAAATGTTTGCCCCTGCCGGGATTCGAATCCAAGGTCCCGGAGACACAGAATTCATGTCGATGACACAAACTACTGCGCCACGGGACCGTCACCGTATACGAATTATGTAATTTCGTAACGGCAAGATAACTGTATAAATATAACGCACATAATCTATTCTATACTCTTCCAGATGTGAAGAGAGTGAGATGTGAGATTTAACACGAGCTAGCTACCATGTCATATGCACATGCAGCGCCTTCTGAGGATCGGTAATCATACTGCTTTCGCCAACCCAAGCCAAGAGTGGCGAGTAAGGTTTGTTAAAGTAAAGTTAACAAATCCCCCCTATAATGTGGGAGGCATAAGTCCAGCAGTGGATTTCCTATGGCTGAACTGACTGAACTGAAACACGAAGTCCACCCACGACATTGGTAAGTCGTTTTATGTATTGAAAGGTAATTTTCTAGCTTTATTTTGATGAAATAGTTATCTACTCGATATTAATTAGGTATAATTTTTTTTCTCCTATCAATTACGGGTCTTGCCTGACAACCAGCATCAATTGCTAGTATCTGCACTCGGCACAATGGTGAACGAAGACCTGTTCACTAAATGTAAGACGTTTAGTCATTTTTAACGTTCTATAATTACATATAATTTATACAATAGTGACCTCACTCATGCGCTGTTTTCGTTATGTGTGTGTTGAATAAATGTATATTCTATTTTATTTTATATTGTTGGGCATCTTGTTTCAATATTATAGCTTGGGTTTGAAGTGATGGCAGACTAAGATTTTCGAATGTTGGTCGCCAGAGTAGTGTATTAAGTGGCTTATTTTGATAAACCTGAATTTCGGTCTAACTGGACAAGTAAACGACGAAAACAATTGTACATTTTAGTAAATATATATTTTTTTATAATATGGGACAACATTCACACAAGGTCTTCAGGTCCCAAACTAGGCAGAGCCTGTACTATGGTAACCTGATGACTGATATATACTTATATATATATACTTATATACATATACACAACCAGACACGGGTCAAACAGACATGTTCATACACACAAATGTTTGACCTGTCCGGGAATTGAACCCGGGACCAGCGGCTCAGAAGACATAGTGCTACCAGCTGCTCCAACCGGCCAGTCAATTGCAGGATATGGTGTATGGTATGGGTACCAGAAAATACATATAACCAAAAATCTATACATATACCTACTGGACGTATACTATGATCCAATGAATAAAAAAAGCCCATATATCCCATGTATTCTTAACCAACTTCCAAAAAGAAGAAAGCTCTGAGTTCTTAGAATTTTTAGGATATTTTAGATGATTATATTTTTATCTAGTAGTTAATAGTTTAAGTGAAGAGGTAATGAGAAAACAGGCAGTGTTTATTGTTAGTTTTGAGATGAGCGTGTAGGAACGTCTAGATACCCAGCAGCAAAAGATATTATTTTATGCAAACTAACATGTATTGTCTAACATCTCTTTACTTACCTAAGTTAGCATAGTAAACTGGAATAATAATAGCACCGTTTTCTTCTGACATCGGAGTGACTGCGTTGGAATCATCAGCGTAAGGCAGGTGTTCCTGAGCATCCAAGTACGTAGATAGCACCAGCGGCTTCCTGTCACCGCCAGGTGGGTACCGATTGCGGCCGTTAGGTCTCAGCGTCATCTGGTGTGAACCTCTCGATCCTCGACGTAAATTGAAAGGAGAGCCGGGCAGTGATAACGAGGCCTGTAGCACCATAATTTTATCTCATTGCATATATTCAGTCAAGCATATATGTTATTATTCAATTAAATTTCACATTTAATATCATCAGTATAAAACACATTTTTCCTCAATTCAGATCGATTATAATCCTTCTATAACCTTTTCTACTGAAACGTAAGAAACCGGCTGCAGAGGCTTTGACTGTATAGAAAACATCCTGAGTTATTTATTCCTCCTAATGATTATTATTTACATTCATGTGCTGATAAACAAAAATTAGGAGTAGAACTTACATAAGATATAATAGAAAGTCAGAAATGAAAATGAAACAAAATGTAAATGAAGAAAACCATAGGTGTCGCTGATGGTCTAATTGCATCAATGCATGTAGCTTGTGTAAACAGAAGAAGCTGAGTTAAATGTAAATTATCGGATTGGATATGATGACATGGACCTAGTAATGGATTGTTGCAAATAGACAATGATTTTATCATTTTATCAATTATAGTGGAATAAATAAATTTAAATAAGAAGAGGTTAAAAAAATGAAGAAAGTCTTCTTGATAAAGAAAGAAAAGAAGGGTTCACAAACACCAATGAGGATTGAAGGACAAACCTGTGAGCCCTCCCGCAGTGGCCCATATGCCAACTGTCCGATTTTATTTATGCGTTCAGGGTGAGGGACCTTCAATACATAAAGAAAATTTTGAATGTATCATAGTTAAATCAGCAGTTGGCAAAAAATCTAGCATCCATAAAATAAAATTTTGAAAATAGCCACTGCCATAATACACAATGACTAAACTTAAACAGAACGGCATACCACTGTGTAAAAGCAAATTTTGTGATAGAAACAAAATTACTTTTAATAATACGTAAATAATAAATAGAATGATTTTATTTAAAACACATGATTAAGCGATCAAACAGATGAATATTGCAACAAGTCAATGTTCTTATTTTCCTAAAATAGGAGCCAGAAGCGGCCATCACAGAGCAAGGTATATACGTATAGTCCTCGATATCTACTCTAACCTACAGTTACTGTGAGCTCTCTCACACAATCCTGAATAGATAATGGAATAACAATTTTGTTACGTATGCAAGAATGCTTGATCTTCTATGTTGGCTTCCTTCTGCAAATTATTTCAGGGAATAACCACCGTCAAGTTTTTTGTTATACATGTTTATGTTTATTTATATACCGATGACTTTATAAGTCAGGTAGCATCAAATTAAAGTAATGCTACAACTCTAAACAACCAATAAGATGCAATTTACTATCTGATTTCTAGGTGTGTGAAATGTTATCAATAATCTCTTCAATTCAAGATTATTTACCGTAGAGATAGTAAATAGATTAGAATATGTTACTGTTATCTTTACTATATAATCGGATATAGTTAGACTGCTACTTCGGCTCTTGAATATTGTTGGATACTGAATCAGCAGGGATTTCAACACTTCGATGTTTCATTAGTCGACTTGGTTACAGAAACCTTATGCTGGCAAAGAGTTTCATAAAGTCAAAGGCTTTAGCTTTGTCCAAATACGTAAAAAATGCATTAGAATTTCTGTATACTGTATACGCCAACTGACATATTGCTTATTTTGCAATGATGTTTTACTAAAGATGACGTATATTCATACTGCGCGGTGCTCAGATTTTGTTCCTTTACGACATAAGCATGCTTACTGCGATAGATAATACGGTACAAATAATATAGAAAAGGATAGCTATATGTTTAGACTTGCGCTTGAAATACGCGTTATAATGAAAATTACTACAATTGACTTAATTTTGCCGCCTCAGTGTCCGCGCGCTTGTGCGACATCTACCTCATGTAAACATATAATATCATTATTATTTTGCACAAATGTTGTTCAAAACTGACGTAATAGTTGGCAAATCTTCTTACGAAACTATTTGAGACAACTTTATAATAAGTTATATAATGAGGTTTGGAGTGAAACAGGTTATTTAGTAATTAATAGGCTGACATTTCACCTCCATCCCAATATATGGACAGTACCAAGTGTTATTATTATAAGCTATTATAAGCTATTATTATAAGACCTGGCTCTCAAGGATGTTTAGCGGAAACCAAAGGCTTCAAATAAGTTGTATTGTGACTGGTTTTTATTATAAAGGGTAGTTAGGGTGCTAGGAAAGCCATTAGAGAGTGTCCATTAACTTTGCTCTGTGGGTGTGTATGTTATGTAGATCATCACGATGTTGATTTTTGAAAACTCAAGCATAAGTTAGGATTCCAACCGTCGGTAATCACCTCATTATCGGCCGCACGACAACAGCAGTCCTGCTACTAGAACGAGATACGGCTTAAGAAATATATCCCCTTTATCTGTTATTGACTTGTGACTTTGATTATACTCGTATGCTAATTAATATTTAGATTGATACATTGCACATGGGTTGCCTGGCGAAATCCGGTACCTACACTGTTTAATAATATTAAACAATGTTATTTCACTGGATTTATTTTTAAGTTAAAGCTTGTTTTATTGCCTATCTCAGAGTATGAGGTTGGCTATTTAAAACTGACAGAGACAGAGAAGCGTTGCGCGCGCCACTCCATGTGTGTGATTATTGGGTTATTTGACAGTATAGGCCCGGACTTAGCTCGGCAACCCATGTGCACTTTATCTCTCCAGATATTATCTAATATTTACGCCTTCTCATCATTAAATAACAGATGAGGGGATATACTTCTTAAGCCGGGTCTTAGACCATACATCCCTAAGCACGTATGTAGTTGTAAAAATACTTTTCTATAGGTAAACTAAAGCCACCAAACATTGACATGTTGACTTAAACATGTTTTTGATGATAACGATGTAAGACATACATTTTATTGCAGGACTCTATAGACATGACTGTGTAAAAGGTGAAAATGGTTAAGTGAATGAAAGCAAAAGTTTGTCAAGTAACTTTGTTTATAAACACATGAAGTAAGTAATGTGGGATACCATGCACTTTCGCATACGACTAAATTCGGTCCCCTATCGTAACTATGTAGTTTCATGTCTACGTCTATAGTCATGAGGACTGTTCTTTTGTCTGGTGAAATTCGGAAGCCTCCGCACATAAATAAATCGAAATTGAGGAATCGACTTGATCAATGCTATTTGTTTTACATTTGAATAGGTTTTCTAATATTAATAATATAAAATTGACTGAACCTACCTCTTCATCGTCGATATGTTCAGTTTCAGCCCGGCCCGTTCGGGAACACTCATATTGCAAAAGAAACAATCTACCATGACAATAGATTTGCTATCTCCAATAGTATTCCTTAGTGATAAAGAAGTGTGTTCGCAACGAGCACGCCAAATGCCGGACACTCGGATCCGAAAAAACACCTTATTCGGATCCGAGTGTCCGGCATTTGGCGTGCTATGTGCCGACCACTCGGATCCGAAAAAGGTGTTTTTTTATTAAAATAATAATATTATCAACATACTTTCATCCATATTTTTAAACATACATATATACTTAATCAATATACGCTATAAAAATAATTGGCTTCTGGCTAATAATTTTATATCATTTCGTCGGCAGTAGATGTGAACCCCAGTCATTCATAAAAATATCTTTAATAAGAGTCTTCATCCTGCATTTTCGAAGGACATTTTGTTGAAATAAAAGTTAAGATTAGAAATATTATTGGAGAATAGGGTGCTAAAACATTTTTAGTGCATGCCATGTAATGCAAAACCTAATGCGGGTCATGCATTTTTGTTGGCTCACAAGTTAAATTTATAAAAATAGGAAAATAACTTCAAACAGTCAACGTGCATGATGAATTTTTTTAACGAAGTTGTAAAGAGGTTTCAATTGAGAATCGGAAGGAAAATCCGACTGAGGAAATAATGCCACAACTATAGTAAATAATATCGAAGCAGCAATTAATGTCGGAATTGAAGTGATGAATGGAAATGATAAATTTGAGCACGAATATGATAACTATCAATGCGGAAGATCATCATGCAAAGGAATTCAAATGAACGACTACATTTACATTGTCTGTCATTGGAGAAAATGTTATGCACGCATGCAAACTAGGTCGGAAATAAAAATATGAGATAGTTTCTGCAGTAAACAGAAGTTATATCTAAACGCAAATATACACAAAATGTAACTTTATTCTAATACAGTGGTATTAGTTAAGAGTAAGCAGATCTAACGATATGAAACTTTAGAAATGTTGGCTCTTATTATGCTTGTAAATTTCAAAGCAACTTAACATACTTAGTACAAATATTTCGTGTGTGATGAATTTCGATACAATGATTTATTATTAATAGTAAACCTTTTTTTTGTTTGATTAAATAACAAATATGTATATTTGCGTGGACATTACAATGGAATAAACACAGGAAAAGCTTCGCAGTAAACTTACAATATTATCTAATTAAAAGAAATCCTTTCAACTTGAGTTGTTGGTAATTGTTAAGAATAATTAATATTTTATAATATATATACGGGTGTAACGTGACACTACGCGTAGTCGATATCACGATCCTACTAATATTATAAATGTTTGGAAGTATAGATGTATGTTTGTTACTCTTTCACGCCTAAACGACTGGATGGATATGGATAAAATGTAGTATGAGGATAGCTTATACCCTGGATTAACACATAGGCTTATTTTAATTATCACCCTAATTACCGTTTTTCATGATGACGCCCCGCAGTTTCACAACGGCGGGGCACAGCTAGTCGAGAGTAAATGTTTCGGCTCTAAACGTTACGTCCAATGCGCCGCACTCCAATATCCTAATGAAGATTTCTGGATGAAACCGAAACAATTGTCGATCGTGATATCGACTACACGTTAGTGTCACGATTTACCCATACAAATGGTATACTTATGAGCTAAATTTTTAATAGTATTTATTGTATTATTTCTTTTAAAGTCTTCTCATAATGTGACTAACGTTATGAGATACAAGTTGAAAAGATAAACCAGCTGCCAATGATTCAAATACATAACCGAAATATACATAAATTAGCATAAATCCAGCATATTGGGTACACGCGCACGGCATTATTTTGATAAATCATGTTCACTATCGATTTCATCAATTGATACTTTGAACTTTACAAAAATGTATAGTATAATATAATATTTATCAATCAAGAATTACATACTTAAAATAAACTTTTTTATTGTAATGACTAAGAAACAAGTAGACGTATTTCAAATCATAGAGCGCTAAATATTGCTACAATGTTTATTTTCGCTTTCCTTTTTTGGCGCACCAAGATTAGATATGAATGCTACGCAAGTTTACTTGTAATATGAACTCGAATGTACATGATTGGAGATGCATGTCGACGATATCTGATTAGTTAATATTGCAATGCTTGCAAAAATAAATAAGGAGTTCTTCAAAAAAAACATCCGCTATAGAACTAGAGAATGAATAACTGAGAATTCTAGCGGTGATTGTACAAAGTAACTCTTATATAACTTAAACCAATTTTAATTTATACGTAGAGTCTCGTTTATGCGCGATCTCGACATCATTAAGTAATTTACTAAGTATGTATCTGTGGCTTTATCTCTGCACGAACATTTCTTGTATACAGATAATGGGACAGACGCTAAACATCATTGAGCGTCTGTCCTAATTATCTGTATATAACTGCCAAATAACGAACGAGGTTATCGGCAGCAAAATGGCGAAATGACGATCGGAAGAAAAAGCCAAGCAACGAAGGTGGCAATAGAAATCCCTTAGGGCCACCTGCCATAGTGAAGTAGATGCAGTTAAAGCCCCATCAATCTTCAAATTTAATTAATGTCGTAGGACCTACCGTTTACAATCGGCTACCTGACACTATCACAGCCCCAATCAGCCACGCCGTATATAAACAGAAGTTTATTAGTTTTATTCTTCATAAGAAGCTTGTTCGATAAGCCAGCTTGGCTTATCGAACAATAAATGATTATCTGATCATCTTATTATTATCAATAACAAATATAAAGGTGAAACTCTACCCAGTCAAATATGACTAACCCAATCGTAGACGAAAGAAGTACCTATCCAAGTAAATTCATTTAGGATTAGTAACATGAAAATTATCATTTTTAGAGAACGATATTGCATTAATATTTATAAAAATCATATGTTTTGAACAGTACATGAATTATTGGTTTTACTGTGATATTTAGATTATCAGTTTAAGCAATACTACTAAGATCCAAATAATATATAAAGATTAATAGTATTGAGTTAGCTGTGTAACATACTTGGAACTGATAAGTAGGTGATATGCATAATGAAGCATATTGAACGAGTGAAATTTTATGAAAATTACAATGGTCAAAAATGTAATTAGATTCTTAGTTTATTAAAGCGAGAAATGATAAAATCAACTTGATAGTTGAATTAAGTATTTCAAATCGGGTTAACATGTTAGGCGCTGATGATAATTAGGTAGATATCGAGTGGTGGTGGGTGGTCTATGGTCGCGTGTAGCGTTGAATGATTGGCAGCTGTGTATGGTCGCGTGTCGTTGTGTATACTCACCATGCTGACCTTCCGAGCGCGGCGTGCGTCGTGGTGCGAGTCGGGCTTGTGCGTTGGCTGTGTGCTCACCGAGTCCTGGAAGGGATCCGAGCGAAGCGACATGCGCTCTCGCGTGTTGTCGTCTTGCGCGCCTCGCTCCTGGTTCACGAACAGCTCGTAGCTCTGACACGAGAAGTCGCTGGGGGATTTGGCAGGATGTGCCTCGGCGTATGCAGCTGCCTCGGCTGCGGCGGCGACTTCTCGCGCATGCGCTTCTCGCGCTTCTTGCTTATCCGCGCGCGCTGCTGCCTTCTGCTCCGCTTCCTATAATTGAAATATATACATGTATGTCGACTGGCCGGTTGGCGCAGTTGGTAGCACTCTGCCTTCTGAGCCGCTGGTCCCGGGTTCGATTCCCGGACAGGTCAAACATTTGTGTGTATGAACATGTCTGTATGACCTATGTTTGGGTGTGCATATGTATATATACAGGCTCTGCCTAGTTTGGGACCTGAAGACCTTGTGTGAATGTTAAAAAAAAAAGAAATATAATTGAGTCTTTATAACTGTAAACTCGCGATGGAGTTTCATCCACAATCTAAGAAACGTCTAGGACTTACATAGTAGTAGTACCTACCTATATACTGGAAAACTACTCTTCGACCGGCTTCGAACCAATATATAGTTCTTCATCTGGGAGCTATGATCGTGCCAGGCGGCGGGCGTGAGCCTCAGTACATAACTCTAAACTATGTATGTATAATGATGAACTCATATTCAATTATAATTTACTTACTGTCAAAAAGTCACTGTACACTGAGGAAAATAAATTGTAATCTACTCAGATTACAAGATTAATTTTAACACCTCAATCTAATCGAATTGAGTGCGAAGGATTATTTATTTTATACGGACATGCGAAGTTCATTTGTGATTATTTTGTAATACTTGTGAATCCTTTTTATCTTACCATTAACCTATGAAATAATAGAAAAATAAGAACGCCATACCCGCAAGGCTTCCTCTTCCGCTTGTTCTTCTTCCTCGGCTTTCTTTTGCAATTCATCGTATGACATAGCGACGATAGCCAAAATCAAGTTGACGAGATAGAACGACCCCAAGAAAATGATCACCACGAAGAACAGCACGTGCCATGACCCGGCTGACCTTAGCACCTGCAAGGGAAATAGTGTTGTGAAGGTGGGAATAGACCACGACAGATTTTCTTTCCTTGACACGACATAAAGGACCTCGAACTATGACGAGCTATGACGACTAACAATGCTAACAATATACAGGTCCGATACCGTATTCTAAGCCGTTAATATTTAAAATTTAAACGAATTTATGTATACCACACCGATGCAAGTAGGAACAGTTCCAACTAGCAAGTAGCAACTGTTTTATGATTGGTATACCCGCAAGAACTCAGCCACTTTTTTTAGGTCAAATAAGAGTTCTTAATTCTTCCAAACAACTTCCAAACAAACCAATCACACTTTAGGTACTAAGGTGAACTATGTGACCTTTTTAATCAAATCAGTCCAGTGCGTTGTAGAACGACGCAATCTCTTCGCAATCTCTTTCCTTCCACTTACTTATAAATATTGTGTTAGATCTAATAATATGAATAAATAAATATATATTGCATTAGATATTATAAGTTTGATTTTCGCTGAGCAAGTGTTATTTTTCCGACCATCGTGTTTGCATAATGTGTAAACCGTTACTTATACTATACTTATACTAAACGAATACTTATATTTTACCAATTGATAAAGATTCTCCCAATAGTCTTGCGTCATGAGCCTGAAAGCCGAGAGGAACGCCCAGCCGAAGGTGTCGAAGCTCGTGTAGCCATAGTTGGGGTTCGGTCCGTAGCCTTGCAAACAGATGTAGCCGGGCTCGCATGTTCTATATAAGAAAATAAGCTTATTAAAAACCCGCTCATACATCATACACAATCCCACCATCCCACTAATAATATAAATGTGCAAGTTCGGATGGATGGATGGATGGAAGTTTGTTACTCTTTCTCGCTCATACGGCTGGATGGATTTGAATGATATTTGGTATGTAGATACTTCAGGTCAACTTAGGATCAATATGTGTTATCTAAGTATTATAAGTGAAATTTATAAAACTGGTGATCTGTCAATGGGCAGTATGTTGGCTTCATAAGCAAGTACAAAGTCGTACTACATATATAAGCTTCGGGAAATTTAAGGAAATACAAGCAGATTAGGAAAGCTACCACCAAGCTAGCCAGGCGGGTACTCGAAAGTACCCTACCACCATGCTGGGAATTCGATAACGGTGTTGTTACCCTCACCGCGTGGTAGCTACCTCGCTTCACTGAAAAATTTGACACCAAAACCGATAGCGTTTTCATCAGGTAGCTGCGCTTTTCAGAGCCAGCTATCATTCTAGGTCTGGCTTATTGCACCTTTGACCACATCGTAACAGACTATCAAATTAGAGAGTTGTCAAACGCTAGCCCTTAAATTAGAAAAAGACGAATATTAACTTTACTTTTTTACGCCACTAGATATAAGCACCTAGCTACTTACTAGTGTTACAATACTGTGGAAAAAAAAAACATGATGGCATATTATATAATGAATTTTTATCTTAAATATGCTTCCTATAAAACTTACCCAGCTCCTGACGAGTTCCCACATAGAGGATATGCCTCAGCATCCCCATACCAGTTGGCTGAAAAATATTTTACTTCATTACTAAAATGATAAGGCCGGCCTCAAGGACCATGAACTGACTTTTGGAGACATTGTATTTCAGGCCGTGACTACAAGCGTATTCTTCACACGTTCGTATCAGTTTCCTGATACCACAAACCGACGCGCTCAGTAGCACCATATCATCAGCGTAGAAAAACGAATAAAATATTTTGTTAATTGAACAGACGCGGTTTTGACACATTATGAATAGGTATATTATAAAACACGGGAATTGTCACTCACGGAGTACAAGGCTAACCGCGAGCGCCCCGTATTCTCCTCACTTAAAAACGCGTGGGGGAGGGGGTGGTCTCGACAAATACTCACGTATTTTTTTTCAGCACATATTCATAAATTTCTATTAAAAATATATATTCTTAATGTAAATAATTAAAAATATGCATTTTCTAAAGTTTCACGTGAGATTATGGGTGTAGGAGGGGTCCAGAAAAATCTCACGACCAAGGAGCTTTTTTAGCACCACACAGAGTATTTTCGGCTGGTGATGTTATCGCATATATCTCTGGCTGTTCTTCATAAAAAAGTTATTTTGTTGTCTGCAAGAGCGAGCTTTTAGATTGACCCCAATCAAAAAAAATATCGATTTAAAAAATATTATGTACACTCTCAAAATAATGTTCGATATTTAAATATCACCACTAAAACCCGATTTCCCTACTCCAGGGGTCGGTTTTTATAGTTTTAAAAGTACCTAATATTTTTATATTGTTATTTCAATTGACTATTTGATGTTATTTTCAATTATTATCAGAATGTCTAAATTAGTATGCGCAAAACAGCATACGTATATTTATTTCTGGTGAAAAAAACGTATAAAAAGACTGAAGAGACATGCCATAGCAGTCTTCACATCACATCCTTATATATCATCACATATTACATATAATTATGTGTTAAAACAGTATCTTACTTGCATTCTGACAGAACCTCTCCCAGTTCTCATCGGTGAGGTTCCCCCAGGATCCGTCATCCGGGAACACCTTGACGCATTTCTGCGTGAGCACCCCCATGTAGATCTGCAGGCCCATCAGCGCGAATACCGACAGCGAAAACATCGTAAGGATTATCACATCCCGCAGATTTTTCACCGACTCTATGACGGCACCCACGATGGTTTTCAAACCTGGAGTTAAAGTTTAAAGTTGCTTAGCACCTGTTCAATACCACACTAAATAATAGTACCTGACCTATTTATATGTATATATATTCGTACATACTAGCTAATCTGGCAAACATTATTCTGCCAAACAAATTATTGAAATGTCAAAGTCACACTTCAATTAAATTAATTCACGTCTATGATTGACAGTTAAATTATCTGGATATTTGTTAAAAAAAAAAACTAAAATCGCGATAAAAAAAAGTAAGTGTGGGGGTAGGAAGGTTGAAAAATACTTAACGACCTATTTATTCTAAGACCTAGCAAAAATACAAAAAAAATAATTAAAAATCAGGCAAGCCGTTTCGGAAGAGTATATAATAATATGTAAAAATATATCTTGTATATATTAAAAAATATATACATTACATATAATATGTAAAAACCTCGATATTTTTACGTATTACAAGATAATGATATTGTATGTTTATATGAGGTAGATGTCGCACAAGCGCGCGGAAACTGAGGCGGCAAAATTAAGTCAATTGTAGTAATTTTCATTACAACGCGTATTTCAAGCGCAAGTCTAAACATATAGCTATCCTTTTCTATATTATTTGTACCGTATTATCTGTCGCAGTAAGCATTTATGTCGTAAAGGAACAAAATCTGAGCACCGCGCAGTATGAATATACGTCATTTTTAGTAAAACATCATTGATTACAAGATATATTTTTGAGCAGTCTTTTGTTTGCAGTAGTCAACACTAAACAAATTATTTGGTATATCCAGGGTTTACTATCATCAACTAAGAAGTAATTATAAATAAATGTCAATAACGATCTGAGAGAACCTGAAGAATGTTTAATTATCTTTCGTTAATGGATTTTGCATTGGACGGAAAAGTAATCAGCGGTAAAAGTTGCCTGATCCGTTAATTGGAGAATCATTCGATAAAGTAGAAATATTCAACTAAAAATATAATTAATTGTAGTACACGAAGGCAAATTAAGTACGTGAACGGAAACATTCAGATATACCTAGATTAGCCACTCTTCTAGGTGTCTAGACTTTAACGTCGTACGTAATGAATAGAGCATTCATTACGTACGACGTTAAAGTCTGTGAAGTACATATTAATAATTAAACAGAAGTCATTAGTGCGTCCTGCATGCCTACGACAGTTGCATTAACATATTATGTACGCAAATTAGTTTTATAATTGAAGTTACACCAAAAGTGCTTACGCAGAAGGATTCCCCTTTCAAGACTTTGAACACTTTTTTATAAGAGAACAAGAGTTTTTACAATGAATTGCGGCGCAGTGTTGTCTCTGACAACACGACTCATTCACTTCGAGCAGTAACTAGTTTGTTTTTTAATAACTGTTCTTAATGCTCTCAGAGCATACCGGAAGTTTGAACGAGAGGAGCGCGCGGATTTTAAAATTGGTTTCAGTATTAATTTACTCTGAACGCGACAGTATGCGTTTATTAATAAGATACAATAGTGACTAATATATATTTGAATTAAAACAACACAAACAAACAAAAAATAGACTACTGTCTAAAAACCTCGACATTAATCTATTTTTTGTACTTATTCGAGTAGAGCGTTTTGCTTCTATTTTCTTAATATGCTTAGGCTTGCGTGCTAAATCTTAGACCGCGGCATCACTTAACATCATGTGAAACAGTGGTTATAACTAAAGCTTATAGTATTAAAAAAAAATTCCTTGCTTGAAGGTAGAAAATTCAACCTTTTGAAGTTTACTACGATTATTTTCTGACGTTAGGTCGAAACACGTTTTTATTATTGGCTTGGTGCCCCCTAGAAGGCGCTATATTCAATTTAATGTGACGTCACATAGTCATCCATCATCATCATGTCAGCGATAATACGTCCAATGCTGGCTTGTACGGCGGGTTGGCGAATGCAGTATATTTTGTGACCTCAGAAGGCGCTGCTGCCCATCCTCCTGTTACGTGATCCCTTAGCCGACTCTTACGGCACCCACGGGAAGAGATGGAGGTATAATTCTAAGACGGTACCACGACGGCAACGGTACTCATTGAGTGTATTTTATTTCAACTACGTACCTTTCTGTATGATGTATACCTAAGTGTAGTCTACTTCGGATACACGCCTGGATACAGATCCACGATACACGTCCACAATACACGTGCACGATACAGGTCCACGATACACGTCAACAGTACACGTGCACGATACAGGTCACGATACATATCTCTCTTTATCGTGTAATATAGTTTCGTTGAAATAATGATATTCTATCTTATAATTATGATGAAACAATTATGGAATATCAAGTAGCAAAGCTATATTTTGTTAGAAACTATTATCGTAACAATTGACCAATAACCGCTATATATATTTGTAGAACTACTATAAAACGAACATATCTAAACTTCTATTCTACACAACTGTAATTAAAGGCGTATAAATATATTACCCGGTATGATGGCCACCGTCTTCAACGCTCGAAGTACTCTGAACGTTCTGAGAGCGGCCAAATTCCCGAGATCTATGCCCATCGTCACATAACTGGAAACAGACACCCGTAACCAAAGTTTCTACGTTAATATATATAACTACACAACAACATATAAATACACAACATACTAAAACTCACTATAGTAAAATCATTTAGAAATAGCCTATTGACTTATTTCATAAACTTTAATCGTGTCTTTTAATAAGTTTAGTTTGACACGCCTGAATTTAATTCAGGTTTCAAATATCTATACTAAAAACTAGAATGCCACATAAAATATTATATATAGATTTAAAATCTACCTTCAATAATACATCTAATAAATCGGATAAAATAGTTCTACTACTCACGCTAAAGCTATTACTACGAAGTCAAGCCAATTCCATGCATCTCTAAGGTATGTGAATGGCTGCAGAATGAAACCCCTGGCCATTACTTTCACCGCTGATTCAAACGTGTAGATCCCGGTAAAGATAACTCTGGAAAAATTCACCTTCGCTCAGGAACCGGACTCAAAATATATACATTCGTCAATACATACAGGATATTCTAAATTATGAACTATGTTATGTATTTCGTATGGTATTCGAACTTGCTATGACATGGCTGGTGTTTACTACGATTTGGGACGTATTTAATAAAAATGTAATTCTAGTTAAAATATAGAGTTTAATTTAGTAATGAAGTAGTCTACTGATTAGTTTAATAAAATATTTTAATGATATCTCAATGTTGTTATTACTCATTAGGTAAGTTCTGCAGTATGACATCAATTTATAATGTAACATGAGCTATAAAAAACGTTTATCTAAATAATCGAATTGATATAAAGGCACTATTCGAAACGAGTTTGTCGTTTCCAGTCGTTCAACTATCGAGGAACAAATAGATAAACAAAAACAGCTTATGACTTCCAACGTTCTAAAGTACAAAAGGATTGCTAAATTAAATGCAATTTTAGTTTCATATTTTCCAATAAATAATCAACTATGTATACTGTATCTAGTTTTATGTATATTCAACTTTTCTTTAGCTAATATTTATATAAATCCAATCCGATAACTAGCCGAACACTAGAAATTTTGTAACTAGCGTGCACTCTACATATGTTCTACAACCTAATAAAGTTATATGTTTGATATTCTGATGGTACGTATTCAAAATTGTAAAATCCCATATTGAAAGAAATCTAACTTGAGCTTTAATAGAATGATAAAAGATTGAAATACTTACTCAGTACTTTCAACCGTGGGCGTTGTAGGCATTATCATAAGAATACAGTTGACTAAAATTGTAGTAATAATAAACAACGAAAACAAAGGATGCACTAAGATGTATATCGCCACTCTTCTTATGGGGTTAAAGGGGTCGAGTATCCATAAGGCGTCGGTTGCCGAAAATCTGAAGATATCTCTCCCCTTGCTTACGACTACGAAGGTCTGGAACAAACGATAACATGATGTTATGTTGAATGCTTCTTTATAAAATACGTAGCTGCTGATGCAATGTCGCTAGCTTGTGACCGTAGGATGGCAATTAACAACGTACTTGCTCTTAGGGACATTACGACCATTGAACTTGTTGATATGCATCGACGTTAATGATTAGGCAAACTGTTGAACCGTTTGGGGTCGAGACATTGGGCCCGTGGGGACCTGGAGCTCATCGGATTTTCCAAAATTTATCTGAGCGTTTGCCCTAATAAAAAAAAAGGCAAACTGTTCGCTCTAAATAAAATTTGTATTGAAATAATTTTGAGTACCTGTGTATCTATACAAATGAAATATTTGTAATATATCATTATTATATTATATATTGTAATATAAATCAATATACATTATAAATCGCAGCTATGACTTTCCGAAAAGTAGCATTGGTTGCGAGTTTTATGCAATGGGATCTTTTTAGAAGTATCTAGTCTTATTTTGTATATTTTTATATTTCACAAACGTTTGACTACTTCATGGTCAGTGACAATGTGGTCGAAGATATAATAATCTCAAATATTTTTGAGGACAGTTGATTTTCTTGGACTAATTATTGGAAATGATGCCCATCGATACCTAGGCATTTTTATTAACATAGAAAATAAATACAATCTCACATTTGGAAAGCTTGACAGTGCTTCATTCAGGAATAAAAAGTATTGAAAATATTAATATTTAATTTAATTGTATATTTATTTATTAGATTTCCCAAGAATAGTTCACGACTATACATTAGTGTTGGAACCAACATTCCTCTATGCATAGCCAACCGTGCCTTTCTGGACACCTGCTGGCTGTTCATAAAGCAATAATATGCTCCATTCACCTTATTTCCTGCATTTAATCTTTAAATATCACTTTCACACTTTCCTTCTTTTGTAAACATTGACCCCAAAAATCCAAAACCCTGTCACATGTTCTACTTTTTTACCCTCAATCACTATACATTGCAGTCTGTCATTACGTCATCTCTCTCAAACACCATAACTTTCGTCTTGCATACATTTATTTTAATTCCCCTTTTCTCTAAATCTTCATGCACTAGTGTTACCATCTCCTGTAACTCCTTTGCTGATGATGTAAGTATAACTTAGTCAGCGGCATAGAGAAGATTGATGAAACAATGATCTAATAAAAGTTAATATGATGAAATCTTGTTAAATTAAGTTACATTTTGACTTTTGATCTTACTCCTCCTCGGGGTTCAGTTTTTGATGAAAGTAACATTGTTATCAAACCCAGAGCATGGCGGTAGGTAAACAGTCTAATTAGCTTGTTCTTCGTTTGATCTGCCACCGAATACATATTGTGTGTTTATGCCGTTGCTCTTGAGTACCAATCGACAGTTTAGATCTATCGTTTTCCATCTCCCATTATATTATCAGTATTATCACTGACTATCAAGTGAGATGAGTCTACAGAGAGTAGCACTTGGTGCAATCCGAACTTTTAAGGCTGTGTCAGTGGTAGTGATAAAACGTGGGCTGAATATATCATTGTCTTAAATTAAAGTGTCGGATAAATAAATGCCGCAACGACTTACTTTTTGGTTAGAATAGAAAGGGTCGATGTCCTCGAGGGGTGTGGAGGCGAGCTCCGCGGGAAAGGAGCCCTGCATGCGGACGGGGATTGGCAGACCCTGCTCGAGGGTCGCGTCCGGCTGCGGTCCCTCGTCCTCATCGTCATCGTCATAACGCACCTACACCATCAAACTTTCATATAAAGCCATGATACAGTATGTGCTTATATTCACTACTCCAACTTCCTGTATCTGATGCGACCAAATTAACTTTCAATACGCACATTGCAGAATATAGTTTGTCCTGAATTACTTACGCTCCTCCAATAGGGATCACTGTTTATACGATCTCAAGTTCAAATTCCTATATTTTTTTAATATGCTATACTCTTTTGGAGGAAGTTTGATTTTTTGTGACTAAGTTTTAAATTTACTTACAGTTTCCTTAGCTGCAATGTGCTTAGACATAATCTAGTATTTTCAAGTGAACTTTGCATGTATCGTGTTATGAATACTACCTTGTCATCATGAGCTTGCCTTTGTCTTTCTACTTACTTGTACACTGTGGATTTTGTCTTAAGTTAAGCTAGCCTACTTTAAAAGTCTAGTCAAATAGTTATAACTGTAACAATTCTGCGAGATTTCTAATATATCATTGACATTTGAGGATTCATATCGACATGCATCGTTTATGTGTATTAATCACTTATATTGAACAGCTTGTATGAAACAGCAGGTTTAAAAAGTTAGGACATACTTCAACAACAGGTTTGTTACAGCCATTCAGCGTATCTCAAAAATGCATTACAGCTAATGTCAATTTAGTGTCAGTGCTGTCTCTGTCTGTGTGGTTATAATGCGTATCTGGCGGAACTAAAAGCTTTGTTCTCTCTATTGTGTTACCATTCCGAATATGCTCGTACTTGAATTTAACACCTTTGTCACTTCTAAGTCGGCTTAGATTGGTAACATTCGAAATCGGTTCCAGAATAGGAGGTGTGACTAGCGCAAGCCCAGACAAATGTTACAAAATACGAGTCATAACCATTAAATGTATTTATCTCAAGTGAGCTAAGAGTTATGCACTAATCGCTAGCTAGGTGATGCCACCATGCTAGTCCTAGATGATGCGTGACTATGAGCCAGTCCTGTGCAATGCAATGGTGAATGTCATGTGCCGGTGTACTTGAATCTAACGCTTATGTTACAACACCGCGGAATTCTGTGAATGCACGATTTCATTGATCTCTGAATGACAAATTCTCGTTCTCGAACGTTGATGGGTTCCTATTGTAAATCAATTAATTACGACTCATGGAGTTTCTACATTAAATTTATTCGATCGATCAAGGGGCTAGCTAAAGGTTATGTTACTGGTCTAAATGGAATCATTACGTTTGTTTTGAGTAATTAGGATTTATTTTCATATCAAAGGTAATCTAGGTATTTTGGATAGTAAATTTAACTATTTCTAGCCTATTGGGTATCGCAAACTTACAATTTATGCTGGCCGTTCGATGCAAATTAATATGAGAAGCCTTCGTCGTATAACTACTGGAAGGTTAGCTGTTGCCATACGATTCATGTTTTCAGGTAACAGCTAAACTTAAAAACACTGTTGGTTACGATAATTTGAAAAAAAAGCGATGTGTTCAAGGAATAATGCTGTAAATGCGATCGCATTGAGAATGCAGTTGCTACAAGTTATCGCGGTTGAACGTCTGTGATGCCAATGTATGTGGATATTGCAATGTTTTATGATCAAACAAATTTTGATTCATCACAAGCGATAACTTGTTATTATTTCTCTAATAAAACGAGCCGTAAGTAGGTAAAAAGGGGCAAGCAAGGTATCTTACTTCTTTTTTCTTTTTCGTCCGCCCCAAATCGTTCTGGAATAATTTAAAAATTATTCGTCAGAATTTTGATATGTGCAGTTTTTATCAAATTCTGCTTTGTTGTGAATGATATGTGTAACAAGTTATAAATGAACTTTCGTCATTGTTTTATATGTTAACATGTTTTCCTATAGTATGCTGTGTTTGATTAACACACCCTTAGCGTTTGCATGTCTAAAACACTCGCGTGGTACATCAATGTTGCAACAAGTGAATATCCAGTAAGGATATTAGGTACTTATTACCGGTATATGTAGTATTTACCTCTCCTTCCGCTCGCTTTTTCTCGAGTTCTTTTTGCTTGGCATACTCCTCTGCTATGCGGGCCTCGATAACAGCCAGTGACTCTCTTGTGAAGGGTCGGAACAAGCTTCGTTCTTCCTCGCTGATCGAGTCCAAGTCTTCGGACATTGTCTATCGAACTCCCCCCGAGTGAACTGCCTACTGTAATTGAAACATTTTGTTATTGTAAGTGTACATAGTGTGTTATAAGTGATCACCGGGTTGCAAAAAGTATCGAAAAGAAACAGGTATCTAGAAAAATAATTTTAATATCTTTGGAGAAACAAGATAAACTATAATGTTTATTATAATCAATAAAAGCCATCGATTATGTATGTGGCACAGTATCATTTATGATGGCAGGAGATTAGTGGTAAAGAAAAAATGTATAAGTACTAGATACATTTATGATAATGATAATTAGCTCACTTTAACTTATTTATATTATCTGAGCATTTTATTTTCCAGTTTTAAATACATCTAAGCACGACCTTTTGGCACCTTTTGGCAATATATTTGTCAATAAATGTAATATATGATATTATATCAATTGTATGTACACTAGGTATAGTATAGGTACGTTGAGTTTAAGTCTGAGACTTTGACTGAGATTTTTAAGGACCCACATATATAGACATAGTTAATAGACTTAGTGCACGTTAATATTATTGTTATTTAATTTTTAATTGTTTATTTTTATAATCTGTTGTATGGTTCCTTCTGTGCCGGCTCAAATGGTTCCAACAGAAGACCAGCACTGGTTTACTTTCAACCACCATCATGCTGAGTTGAGTCCAATTTGAGACATGACATTTAACGCACTTTTAGGCATGTTCCCAATGTTTATTTTTTTGTTGAAATTTAAGTGTTTTTGTTACTATATATATATATATGTCTTAAATATATATATATAATTTGTCTATAGTAGAGTCTCACTGATCCGGTGCTTCAATAGTCCAATAATCCGGCACCCTTACCCCTCCCTACTTTAGTTCCGCGCAAATTGTGTATTATGCATGTCAAGCAAACGTTAACATATGACATTATGACGTTTGACCACTATCTCACTTGATGGTCAGTGACGATGTGGTTGAAGATGTTATCACGCTAGACCTAGAATACTCACTGGCTCTCAAGGACTGCTGCCTGAACATACTATGTGTTTGGTGACAGTTTTTCAAACTTACGGCGGGTACTCGAAAGTATTCAATACTCAATAGTTTATTACATCATATGTGTACAAAAAAGGTTCTTAATGCTAGTACGAAGTAGTAGTAAGTACCCTACCACCATGCTGGGGATTTGATAATGGTGTCACCTTCATCGGAAGCTCAAGGTGATGTTGGGGATCGAAACAGCGTCCGTCAGTTTGACAGCCGACGTTCCTCCCGCTGAGCTATCATCTTTTTCTTGTAAAAATAGAATACCTTGATTTCTTCTACAGGCCCATAATAAGAACATTCCAATAATCCGACACCCCCTTGTTTTCAATAGTGCCGGTTTAGTGTGACTACTGTATTTAATTCGGCAAGTCGAATGCCTATTCAGGGATATTTCCCGCTAACATGATGTTTTATATCATAATTGTAAAACATCATATTAGCGGGAATTGTGCATAAATACTCCGCTTACTCAGAAGCGAGACGTGTCTGTACTTTTTTAACAAAGTGTTATTTTTCTTTTCTTAAAGAACAACACGACCACGCTTCCGGTCTAGGACAACGGAGCTCTATAGCTCCGTTCTATAGCTCTATAGCTTCTGAAGGACTTTCGGTATCGGTAAGCCACTCGCTTTCAGAAGCTCTGATCTAATTCCGTCGTCTCTCGGCGTCTTGTTGTTCTTATGCTGTTTCCGAGTCCATCCAAACCAATTTTACATCGGGAGTTAAAAGTAAATTACACGGTACTTATACGAGTAATTGAACTAGTTTTCGGACGACTGGTATGAATTACCGCCGAATTCTATTTAGTAAAAAATTACCGCCGAATTCTATTTAGTAAAAAATAGTAAATCTACGTTAAAACTAGAATTCGGCTTCACTTTCCAGTTCAGTTTCCATTCGGGCGGTGCAACACATTAGCGACCAACTGTCACTTTTGTTTGATCACTTGATCAGTTAGGTACGTAATGAGTTGATGACGCATTAAGTGAGTTAAGATTTATTTCCAGAAATGATTGACATTGGCCCTAATTCTGTTAATTCCACGAAGTAGCTAAAACTCACTAAAATTCTTCAAGTTGAAATAGTTCGTATTCTATTTACCCTAAAATTCAAGTTCGTATAACTCCATAGAACGCTCTCATTAATATTATATGAGATTTATTCCATTGCTGGGCAATTGCGGGTAGTTTTAGTAGGCACCAAATAAGTGGCGACTTAATTTCGCTAAAACTACCCGCAAATTTAATAAATACATTACATTTTAGTGATGTTATTGATAAGTCTCATACCAATTTAGAGTTTATCGTAACCGTATAAGAACTGATTTAGTTTTCCAAAATTTTAGTTTAGTTCAGTTGAATAAGCGAATCACTACCATTCACGCTCAGGCAGCCAAAAGGCAGCCATGGACAGACTGAATCCAGAAAGGGCTGTTGTTACTCACCTGCTAACAGTGAAAGGGCGGGTGTGTAGGGTGCGGGAAGCGCGCGCGTCCGCACGCTCTACGCCCGCCTTCTCCCGCCGACCACCTACGGGCGGAGCGCCCTTCTGCGCAAACAAATTTATACTTTAACCTACGGTTAACTAAAATCACTAACGGCTGGTTGTTTTATACATAGGTCAATATATGACGGTCGCCGTGGCTCAGTGGTTAGTGTCAGTGACATGACTTCTGTGTCTCCGGGACCCTGGGTTCGAATCCCGGCAGAGGCAAACATTTGTGCGATGAGTGTAGATGTTTGTCTCCGGGTCTTGGATGCTTGTGTGCTGTAATTGTGTGTCCATGCTTCCCGCGACACAGGGAATCCTAATTCGAGTGTCTGAATGTGATAAAAAAAATACATTTACTTTTAGCTAATTTATGGTTATTACCGTATCTATCCATTAAAAAACCGGATCAAACGGTGGAAAACTTTAAAAAACAAATGTCGTTTGGTGTCGATTATTACTGCAAAAAATTTCATTACCGTCAACATTCAAGTAGAAAAATAAAACAAAAGTTTGGTTGTTGTATGTATTGCTTCCGGGCCGTTTGGCCGTGGTCTAAGTGAAACTTGTGTTCCAGACGTTTCGTCGATCACTGCGGTCGACATCTTCAGTGGTTCAGGTCCGAGCGGCGACAAGAGCGTAGAACTCTACTTCGCGGCGTCTTCTTTGTTAAATTAACAGAGATTAATTTAATCTCTTTTATTAATCGACGAAACGTCTGGAACACAAGTTTCACTTAGACCACGGCCAAACAGCCCGGAAGCAATACATACAACATGCAACGCCAGTTTACAAAAGCTTGGTTCATTACGTTTTGTGAGATATTTACAAAAACCACATCACGTGGAACATAGCAACGAGAAAGAAGTGTATAATAATGCAAGCATTACAAAGATTCATATTAGGTATAAATATTTTCCCACTTAAACCATAAAAGTGAAAATGCGACCCAACCATACCATAATTATTACCATGATATAGAAATTTTATAGCAATAATTATGGTGTGGTTGTCCACTATATACACAACAAAAGACTTGAGATCTAAATGGGTAAGTCTTAGGCAACTCTGAAATTAGTTGTGTACTTGTATGTTGTGTTAGTGTAATTTTATTATATATATTACATTGAAATGTCCTCTTAACCTTTATCGGTAACCATAGTCTGTTCAGCAATTTGTTTTTTTTTACTTTTTTTTCTGGATTGTATGAACCCTGTACTGACCTGTACCCTGAACCTCAGTAACCTACGATTTGCCGACGATATAGTTCTTTTCCCTAAGACATAAAAACAACTAGAGGAAATGCTGACAGAACTAAGCGCTGCTAGCGAAAATATAGGTCTGCAATTAAATACCTCAAAAACAAAGGTACCAACGGTACGAAGAATCCCATACTAATAAATCAACACCCATAGAATATTCAGATAGCTATATCTACGTCGGAAAACAAATATCATTTAAAAACACAAGACACCTAGACGAAATAGACAGGAGAATCAATATGACCTGGAAAAAATACTGGAGCTACAAAGAAATAGTAAAATCAAAACTTTCAATCAAACTAAAACAAAAGTGATGGATTCGAGTCTATTGCCCTGTTTATCGTACGGTGCCCAATCCAGGATCTTTAACAAAAACACCTTGTCAAAAATACGTACCTGCCTACGAGCTATGGAGAGGAGCATCCTTGGCATCAAGACCATCGACAAGGTCAATAGTAAAAAAGTCAGACACAAAACCAAAGTGATAGACGCTTTACAACACGCACAGCGTTTGAAGTGGAAATGGGAAGGACACATCGCCCGTTCTTCTGAAGAAAGATGGCCCAAACGAGTAACAAAATGGGCAGGTCCGGGAGGCAAAAGACAAAGAGGCAGACCAAAAGCTCGCTGGATAGACGACATACTGCAATTGGCAGGAAGAGACTGGATTAAAAAAGCTAACGACAGGAAAAACAACTGGGGACAACTGGAGGAGACCTATACCCGAAAGGGGCCATGACATACCTACGATCTGAAATACTTACTTGCTAAACATAGTTCTCATAAATACATTGTTTATTTTTTAATGTCATGGGAATAAAAAGGCTTATTATTATGATCCGCCTTTTATACAACTTTTTGGATTGGACAAACGGATTTGGATGAAATTTGGTATGTAGTTACTTCAGGTCCCGGAATAACATATATGCTACTTTTCATCATCATGATGAAATTTTCACTTCTGCCGGCACTCCCGGAGTGCAACCGGTTGTTTTGTTGAAGTTATTACTTTATATAGGTATATGATATTACATATTATATTTATATAATATGTACCATTTGCTGCGTGCCGCTTCCAACGCGCCCTTGTGGAGATTAATGGGGGAGACATATTACCAGCAGTGGACCACTTATGGTTCACATGATGATGATGATGATGATGATGATAAGATGATGATCATCATGCGCCTTTGTATTTATAAAATTCATGAGTTGTACTATGTAAAAGTTTCATATTTATAGTGAACAATAGAGAGTATCACACGGTCGCAAAATTATATTTTCCTCGAAGATAAATGCTCACCCACAATCAAGAATTTGACTTGAACTTGACTTCACGAATTTGAATGTAAAGCAAACATGCCGATGAATTACTAAAACATGCCCGCAACTTTTGATTGAAATAATATTTATAATGGCACAACTATGTATTGAACTGAAAATGATTGATGATTGAACTGATTGAAATGAATTTCACGAAATGGAAGCCACAGTCTAGAATTCTAGGATAATTTATTATTTTATACTGTTTCTACGGGTATAACGTGGCACTTACGCGTAGTCGATATCACGATCGACATATGTTTCGGCTTCTTCCGGAAGCCTTCATCAGGATCTTGAGTGCGGTGCGTTCGTAACGTACCGACAAGCCGTAAGTGCCACGTTATACCTGTGAAAACACCTCCTTCTTCTTCTTTCGGTGGCTCTTCACTATTCAAGGTTGGCTGTCAGCTCCGCATATATCTGCCTATTTTTGGCCAGTGAAAATAGGTTTTCTACTCCGGCGATGCCTGTCCACTCTCGGACGCTCCTGAGCCACAACTTCCTTCTACGTTCAACGTGTCATTTCCCGTAGAATAAAGTAGACAGGATAAAGAAAATATAAACGTGAGTTTTAATAATATCATCATATATCATGTAAAGAATCTTACCTATCGTCCGCGAGAGCAGTGTGACCGCGGCTACAAAATAGATGAAAGTTACCACGCGTTCGCTGATAGGGACAGCCAGCAATTGGGCAAGATTTTTCATGACCGACCTGTAAAAAAGAGAAGAATTTTCATTAAAAATATAGCATACTAGCTGCGCCCCGCGGTTTCACCCGCGTGGTGATAATTGATGATTGTGATGATGAAAAGTAGCCTATGTGTTATTACGGTACTGGAAGTATCTACATACCAAATTTATCCAAATTTGTTTTACCCACGTGGTTATGAAAAAAGGTGATGATGGTGATGATGAAAATGATGAAAATGCCTATGTGTTAATCCAGGGTATAAGCTATCTCCACACGAAATTTCATCCATATCCATCCAGCTGATTAGGCGTGATAGAGTAACAAATATACATTCATACTCACAAACTTTTGCATTTATAATATTAGTAGGATTAGGCAAAAGCCGTACCATAAACGATTGCATTGGTGTAGTACAATGTCATCACTGAATATCGACGATGTTTGAAGACCCCCGTTTTGAGACGAAAAATTCCTCGAGTCAAGGAGGTACTCGTAAATGAACGGCAAGCGCTGGGTGCTACGGTGCTAGTGTGGGTGACCAGCAATAAGGTGGACCAGCCACAGTCCAACATAATGAAGATTGGGCTACAAGCTGCATGGATCCATAGAGTCCATGCGAAAGAGTGGAGCAATGAGGGTGGCATATGTATATCGAGCTGTAGAAGTCATATAGCTGAAATGATAATGATGATGTAGTGTAAAGCTTTTGGTAAAAAGTTTGTATTTTAATACAGCGATCCAGCTTCATCGGCACATTTATGTACTTGATATTTCTTCAAGAAATATTTTGTTTGTGGCGTGGCTTATTATAATATTTAAATATGTTGAAGCGAAATATTGTATTATCTGAAATAAAACGAAACTTAATGAATGGGAAAAATTTTAGCCTAAAAAAAGAGAAGATAAAACTCTTTATCAGTTTAACCACAGGACCTCCGTTAGAAATGATTATACAGGGTCGACAGGTCAAAATTGGTATTGATGTCATTATTGCCTAACGATTTAACCTTATAACCTACTACCTAATAAATAATCAGAGATATTTCACTTTCAACTATTATTATATTGTTCTATTTCTTTTTTTGTATTAGTAGGCAAAACTAAACCTGTTGGGCCGCCTGATAGTAAGCGATAACCGGTGCCAATCCTTTCGAAGACGCTGTTACGTCTCATTTGAAGAACGTAAATAACGTTAAAAAGCACTGGAAATTGGTATTTCCTTAAAATGAAGTAACCTCGTGTAAAGGACATTGTTGGGCACTCGACCTATCAGACGGGCCGCCTGATAATAAGCGATCACTCTCGCCAATGTATGTATACATCTAAACACTGGGGGCATGATGATATTTTTTCCAATCCTTTTCAGACTCTATCAACTCTTCTTTTGAATAATCATATTTGGTACTACTCGGGAATGTCGAGGGAGGAAGTACCATCTACACGTGGCAAAGCGATCGGTGGAATCGCACAGTAGGTATGTGACTCCCATGAATCCATTTTATGTGGATAAGATGTGATACGATAGCGACTAGTACGGTGGCACAAGTTTATGTCATTAACCCATTAAATTACCGTATATAGTGCAGTGTGCAGGGTGTCTAGCTCTAGAGGGCGCGCGGGGTGGAGTCCGCGACGCGCGCTGGCCGCGCGCTCTCCTCTCTCCAGCTTGAACGCGCACGGAACATCTGAATTTGCTGCTTCACCCTCCTTCTGGAAAAAACGACACGTCGCTGATCATTACTAGTTTTTACACAATAATAATTATGGATACGTCTCCTCCCTCCCCCAGTTCCTGCCCGTATGCCTCCTCCCTAAAGATATGGGGGAAGCATATGTCCAGCAGTGAATGTTCCATGGCTGAGATGATAATGATGATGACACAATAAGATTAGCATTAACTCAAGACAACTCAATTTCTTTTTAACTGACTTCAAAAAACGGAGGAGTTTCTCAATTCGACCCGTATGTTTTTTTCAATGTTTATTACTTCAGAACTTTCAACTGGGTGAACCGATTTTGATCGTTCTTTTTTTATTTAAAAGCTGATTTCCGTGTAACCCCATTTAAATTTCATTAAAATTGGTTGGGCGGTTTTTCAGTTACACTCCAATAACTGGAGAGGGCTACGCATACGTCGATGACATTATGGTTACGAGTGGAGAAATCGGTGAACATACACAATGATAATTGATCCCTTGAGTAGCAAAAGTCACTGAAAAGGGAGAAAAATTTTTTTTTCAAAAAATGGAACTGACTTCAATTCTCAATTGTTGGTAATTCGATTTTTGGTAAAATTGTTTTTCTCAGTGCACTGCTTTTTCTAATACCTACATAAACGACTTTCCAGCACAAAACAGATACCGATACCGTGATACCAATAACCATTTACATTCTTTGTTAGGCTAGGTAACAAGAATTGAGTAGCTTTGTATTATTGCCACGATTTTACTGTGTTAGACTCATATGGAATGGTTGCTTACTGGCGCATAGAGTAAATAAATACCTACTGTTTATTTTTGTTGTATATCTATGTACTTAGTTAAGCATTGCGAAATGCCAATGTGAGTACTACTACGACAAACATTGCGCGGTTTTGTGGTACAATATATTTAATGAACTTTGTATTATTGATTAACAAATAAATGAAAAAGAAAAAAAAACGTGTGCCACTCGGGGACTGCCGCGGTAAAGCTATCGCATAGCATTTTCTATCAACTTATGCAATTAATATATTAATAACTTATGCAGTAACGCCGATACAACCAATGCCACCTAGAAGCGAGTTGCTGAACTAAACAGACAAGCGTGATAATTCAAAAAGTCATTAAAAGTTCTGCTATTCATCGATAGATGGCAAAACTAAAAAGTATCACCGCTGAGCCGGTCGGAGTGGGGGTGTTAGGTTATTTTCGTTACGGAATTTCTGGATTCGGTCTCTACGCTCAAGGCCCGCGAACGAAGCTTAAAAAAAATGATTACCGAACATTTCTTAAATCCTTAGTTTAGCAATTTATGCGCTAATGCAAGCGTGCGGCAACGCTCCGGCCAATTGCTGTTGTGTGCGTAAACGGGCACATGTGTAGTGCTCGGCAGTAAATACCTTTTGGCGACGCCCTGTACGCTCGGAGACCTCTTAACATTATTCTCAATTTCTCGTAAGTAATTTTGCAATCTTTGGAGGTAAGAATAAAGGTCAGAATCCTTGGAATTAATAAAGACAAACAGCATGTGTACGTAACGTTACGTTTTTGTAGCTCAACAAAATAAAATAAGACACAGTTTTAATTAATTCGCTCTAACGGCTTACTATGGGTACATTTCCTCCGTTCTTAGTCATGGTTGAATATTTTGGGGTAATTCAGTAGTAATAGAAATGGTTTTAAAATCTAAAGAACAGTATGATTACAACACGTATGTAAACTCTAAGGCTTTCACGGCCGGCGTTGCATTGTGTATCTATTGCTTCGATGTCGACCGCAGTGATCGACGAAACGTCTGGAACTCAAGTTTCATTTAGACTACGGCCAAACAGCCCGGAAGCAATACATACAATAAATAACAAGTATGATTTTTTAAAATATATATCACACTTAGACCCCCGCACTATAATTCCCTGTGCCGCGGGAGGTGGACACACACAATCACAGCACACAAATACCCAAGACCCGGGACGAACATCTACACTCATCGCACAAATGTTTTGCCCCTGCCGGGATTCGAACCCAGGGTCCCGGAGACACAGAAGTCATGTTACTGACACTAACCACTGCGCCACGGCGACCTTCAACTAGGCCCGGTTATTGGACAGCTGATATTTGTTAAGTACTAAGCCAGTGTGAAAACCAATTATCGCCGAGTATCAAAGTAACATAGAACAAAGAATAAGAGAAAAGCGAAAATCGAGAAGAAGAAAAGGTTTAAAAACAATTATGTGACCAGGCTCTTAAACAAATATTTTTATTAGTATTATGGATTACATATTTGAATTCTAATTTTAAAAATAATATTATTTTCTGCTTCTTCTTTACATACATCAAGACATGAAGTTTTGAGGTTTGACACGTACGTGTTTTTATGTTTAGTTAATTTGGCTAGTTTGAAGTGGTTGAGCCAAAATCATCGCTATTATCTTTCAGTTTTTATCATAACACTGAGTACCTGTACAGGTACTGTTTTTGTTAGCTTCAATTGACAGCACAAGGTCTTTTGGACGATATGATTAGTCGACTTATATTATGAACCTTATTAATAACGTCACTCTAATGAAAACAAGAGTGGGTTGTTGTTGATAAATTTAAACATAATAAACATGTTCCAATTATTGCTACACAATTTATCATAATATTATGTGAATGTTGTTAATAACTAGGTATAAGTAACGAACGAATCGCGTACTTATCGTACGCGATTCGTTCGGCACACTTAGATCATACGTGTCGTGGTAATCTTGGTAGCGGTGGCGTAAGTGCTACTAGCTGACCTGTGGGCGCATCTAGTGTGTAATTATGATTGATTTTAACCGTTAAGTGTCCGCGAAAGTGCACGAGTTTAGGAATATGGAACAAAAATTGCCTAAATGGTAAATCTGTACTTCTTTATTTCTTCGGAGAGAAATAAGGTTCCAGAGAAAAGTCTCACTAATTCAGTTCTCAGTGTGAAGTGCACTAACGGGTGGATCTGGACGACATGTGGTTTCAGCAAGACGGCGTCACCTGCCACACCGCGCATGAAACTATCGATTTATGGTTACCCAGATGTGGATTTATGGTTTCGCAGTTATGTATTCCACGAACAAATTATCTCAATAAATTGTCATGTCAACTGGCCACCAAGGTCATGTGATTTAACGCCTTGCGATTTTTTGTCTGAGGTTTTCTGAAATCTCATGTTTATGCGAATAAACCAGAAACAAATCCGAGATCCAATGCGTCATCAGTGAGATACAGCCACATCTGACCATCTGAACCATCGGAAGATCAGCGCTGGTTAAATACCAGCATTTACTGAGATGGGTCCATTTTACGACTTAGGCAGTATTCTATTAACGTATTTTTCTATTCTAATTTTTTTTTTTTACAGAGAAACTGATAAAATTGGGTGGCAATTTCAGAAACGCCTTAATTTGGATGCTGTTTTCACTTTTATATATTGTGGCAAGCTTCACATTAAATTTAATGGGTTTGTTTTCAGTCAATTGACAAATCAAGAAGTTCTACGGGAAAATGCTAATCCACACGAGGCGGATTGTAGACTGCAGCTAGTTATTACTATAATTATTCAAGTATAAATTGAAATAAATTAGCAGAGATCTGACCCCAGGGCGCTGATATTGCTGAGTCCAGCACTGTTCGTGTCAGCAATGTACTTCGTAAAGTGAACCTTGTTTACATTAAGATAAGCGACTCTTCTCTTCTCAATTCGATCATTCATTCTACTTGGGTTCTACTTACGCAATTATCGTTTAAATAAATATTGCGCCATTCCTCGCGGTGATTCAGTTTCAGTGCGGGACCGTACACGAGAAAATGATTCTAAACATATTAGTTTTCTTTGCTACATTATCATATTTTGTGTATAACTATTTTACTCGTACTTTAAATTATTGGAAAGATAAAAACGTTGTTGGACCTCAACCTATTCCGTTTTTTGGAAATTTTAAAGAAGTTGCTCTTCGACGTAAGAACCATGGAGTTTTATTTAAGGAAACTTACCAAAACTATCCCAATGAAAAGGTGGTCGGTTTTCATAGAATGACTACACCATGTTTATTGATCCGAGATCCAGATATAATCAAGCATATTCTGGTCAAAGATTTCGACCTGTTTCATGATCGTGGCGTTGAGTACAATGAAAAAAAACTCGGAACAAACCTTTTTCATGCAGATGGAGACATTTGGCGCGTGCTTCGTAACCGCTTTACGCCCATGTTCACGTCTGGTAAGCTTAAAAACATGTTGTACCTGGTGAATGAACGTGGAGAGAGACTTGTAGATTATATCAATGACACGTGTGAAAACCAAATGGAAAGTGATGTTCATAGCCTCATCCAAAAATTCACTGTAGCTTCAATATCAGCTTGCGTATTCGGAATAGATGTGAACCCATTCCGAGACAATATAGAAACATTTAAAAAAATCGATGCACTTACATGGACTCCCAGTTATGCCCAAGAGCTCGATTTACTGTGCCCAGGTATTTTGAGGACCCTTCGCATGTCGTTATTTTCGTCGTTTTTGAATGATACATTTGACAGTCTAGCGAAAAACGTTATGAAACAAAGAAACGGAGTAATTTCCGACAGGAAAGATTTTATGGATTTGATTTTGGAGCTTAAACAGCAAGGTGAGGTTCAAGGCCCGAAACGGAATTCGGATGTAACACAATTAAAATTGGAATTTACCGATGAAATTATAGCTGCACAAGCTTTTGTATTCTATGTGGGAGGATATGAAACCAGTGCAACTACAATGGCATTTATGCTCTATGAACTAGCGGAAAACCCAGAGGTTCAAGATAAAGTAATTGCCGAAATCGATCAAGTTTTAGAGAGCCACGACGGGAAAATTACTTATGAGTCCCTCAATGAATTTGTGTATATGGATAGAATATTTAGTGAAGTTCTACGCATGTACCCGGTAGTGGATCCATTACAAAGAAGAACCCAGGTGGACTATCAAGTACCTGGGACAGATTTAACGATTGAAAAAGATACCAGAGTCTTAATATCCTGTTCAGGGCTCCATTACGATGAAAAGTATTTCCCAAATCCTACAAAGTTTGATCCTGAGCGCTTTAACCCAGAAAACAGCAAAGACAGACACTCCTGCGCGTACTTGCCGTTTGGTATCGGTCCAAGAAACTGCATAGGTAAGTTCTTTAGGTTCGTTATCATATTGCGATATGTACAGGCTTTCTATGTGTTTCTGGATTTCATTGTTTTTCGTTCTTGCAGTAAAAGTGATTACGGAAACAACGAAAAAATACCTACTTTTTCTAAGTTAAGTACACTCCTGGAATCTTCAAGTCTCGATTGAGTAGGTACCTTCTTGGCTTGCGTGCTACATCCTAGACATGTCATCAGTTGTCAAACCCAAGCTGGTAATATTTTAAAAAAGGCAAAAGCTTTTTGAGTTTTATAACAATTGAGCGGTTGAGCACGTTTGATGAAAATGGACAGTCTCTTCCAGACGCACTGATTGGACTGTTAAATATGAGTTATAAAAATCAGTTTGGCTTTCTGACCTCTTAATAATCAGGTTCTCAGACGACCTAAGAGGTGAAAAATCCCACAAACTTAAAAATCTACCACATCACACCACGAACTTTAAATGGTCGCCATTATTATAAGTCCAAATTACGCAACTTTAAACGGATCAAATAACATTCAATTTATGGTATTGTTTTAACGTACTTCCTCACGTCGTTACTACAAATATATACATATATCCGCATAGTCCAAAGGGCATACAAATATCGTTAGCTTAGTATAATTGTCGTGTAAGTTGCTTCTACTGTACCGAAGCAAAACAAGACCTACTTAGTCTACTTACGGATTTCGCGGAGTAATGCAACCTCGACGGGATCGGTGGTTCTGACCTACAGACCTCACTTGATTCACCCAGATCTAGTAAGGTCTATATGTATCTAAACCCATGTGAATATTTAGGCAGAACCAGGGTCGCTTCTGTATAGATAAACTCAGAATACAGTAAATAATTCGTATTCTGAGGAGTAAAATTAATACGCCCTTTAACTTTAAAAAGGAGGAGTACGATGTTGTTCGTTTGAATGTTCCATGTTGTTTTACTGCATATATATTTTTGATTCTGTTGACCTATTTCTCCGCCAACTGTTGATTGATTATGAAAAATATTTTTTTGGTTTGAAATGTGAGGCTTTCGAGGTAGTAGGTAATTTTAAATTGGCTTAATAGTTTTTATGATATTGAAGTAAATGTGCGGTTAAATAAAGTCAGTTATTGCTATTTTAGACAAAAAATAACTTGCTATGCTCTAGTATTGTCGAGTTAGCCCAAGTGAGTCAGACGCAGTGCACAAGACGTCTTCAGAATAACCTTCGTGGCTTGTACTTGGAGTTTCTTTACCTAGACTGGAAATAATGAGTACGTATCTTGTTTCAGGTATGCGATTTTCCAAGTTGCAGTCTCGTGTGTGTATAGCGATGCTGTTGTCTAAGTTTCGTGTTGAAAAATCGGAGAAAACTCAGAAAGTCATGGGCATCAATCCCAAAAGAGCCATTACTGGACCTCACGGTGGCATTTTTCTCAATGTTGTAAAACGATAGTAATCTTCTTTAACTTAATTTCTACAAATACAAACTTATTTATATGCCTACTACATTAATTAAAATAAAACTTAATATATTCCAGGAGTTTTTGATGTCTGTATATGGAATGTTTTTGCATCAGATTGGACTAGCAATTGATAAATATGTAGATACAGTTACACGCAACATTTATAAGTATACTTACTGTAAGTTTGGGTGCCCAAGAAACAGGCAATGCCTAGTTTGGGGCACGCTATGTAAGCATTACATTGATTAGGTTATTTAATATAATAAAATAATGTTCTAATATTTTTGTGAAAATTGTATCTCTGTCAATAAATTATTGCTGACTTTGAAACCACACAATCACACTATTAGATGTATTCTTTAAGCTTAAATGTATTTTTATTTTCTTATTGAAACTCACGTGGTTTTGACACATTATGAATGTATAAAACACGAGAATTACTCACTTAATAAGTCAGAGGGTTCCGACTATAGTTTCAACTACAGAATGTGGTTGAAACTATGGTCGGAACCCTCTGACTTATTACGTGAGTAATTCCCGTGTTTAATACATTCATAATGTATTTCTGTGGTTGAAACTATAGTCGGAACCCTCTGACTTATTACGTGAGTAATTCCCGTGTTTAATACATTCATAATGTATTTCTATTTGCTATGTAATTTTCGTATGTTCTACGTAGGTACGCTCGGTCATTGTACTCGAATTATTAATCACATGTACGTACCTACAAGCGACAAAATTGTATGATATTATTTACTTCTTGCTAGATTTAATTATCACTAGAGATAGCGTTATCTGATTAGTTCGGTGATTGGTGATACTGCCAACCTTTTGTTCATGTATTGTTACATCCGCTAATTTGAAATGTTAAGATAAACATTAATTATGCTATGTAGTATTCAAAGTTGATTTTTTAATATTTTGATATTCATTATCATCATCATCACCATCATCATTATCATCACCATCATCATCGACATCGTCATATTCATAGTAAGTAAATCATGTTGTTATAAGTTCAACGTTTGTTATATAATTTTAAAAATATGTGTAGTTACTCCTATTTTTGCCTGATTTTGTTAAGTTTTATTAAAATATATATTTTATGCGACGCTGTTGGGTTATGTGAATAAATAATATAAATAAAATTGTACAAATAAGAACCAGATAAACATCGTCAAGCAAGCAAAAGTACACCTTGATTAGAACTACTTAGGCACTATGAGTTTAATTCTAGTCCTATTTCTTGTCAGGTTTAGCTTACAGGTTATATTTGAATTCGGTTATACCATTACGTATAAAATTACATATATAGATTACCTATATTTATGTAAAAACCTATTTGTTACCTACACCTTACTAAACTTAATCTCATGTTTTATAGCTCATTGCATTGTTTTCTCATTGCACGTTTTGATCGATCCACTCTCTTTAATTGTAAAGACTTATTTAAGAAATGTCCTGTATTTCGACGATAAGCATCGAGCTTCAGGGGCCTTACTATCAGCTTTGTAAAATCCATTCAAGTTCCGAGCAGTTCTTAAACCTGGCTTAAACCTCTTAGTGTAAAGTCATACCATCACCACGGCATCACGCTCCTTTATGTGAACGGTTCGAACATTGATATTCTCAAAGGTGAACGGTTATTGTTGTCTCCGGCATGTTTAAGCCAGGTTTTAGAACTGCTCGGAACTTGAATGGATTTTACAAAGCTGATAGTAATGCTCCTGGTCTTGTTATGTAATACGCGACAGTGTCCTAGCGGGAATCTTCATTTCTCGCGGTAAGATTTTTTGCTTCCCAGAATTCTGGCATGAACAACATTAACAACTCTTGTAGTTCTAACAGCATGGGGCCGCTCCGATCTTTTATGGTCTTCGACAGAGGAAGTGTTGTTGTATCTGTTGATAGTACGGTATACGAACATACGGCTGGTACCAAGCTTTTAAAGTGTCTGGATTATGACCGACGGCTACATCTCCACTTTGTGCAGGGCAATCACTGCAATACTATTTTCTTTAACACCCCATTCCATATTGTCATTTGTTATTAAACAAGAAAAATATGAGAAATGGCGCGGAATCGAAAGAAGTTCTCAAAATAATAAACGCGTTTCAAATTCAAAATAATTAAAAAGGTTTTATATAATAGTATTTATGACCAGTATTTATATTTATAAGAAATTATATTATTCCTTCAATTACAAAAGAGAACAACGAGATGGTACCATTAGCGAGGAATACCGGAGCCGTGGTTGTTACCCGAGGAGGGAGTGTAACTGTGCCTTATTGTAACAGTTTTGCACCCGCTTCTATACGACAAGTTCCTCGGGCATTATTGTTATAGAGGCCATAATATGATGGATTTTTATTTGCACGTCTGAACTCCGTGCTGCTGGCGCTGAGCCGCATTCATGGACATGCGTCTTCCAAATAGTAATATGAAGCTAATGTTTATCAACAGCTATCTGCCGACTGCTGATATAATACCTATATAACGACGCTAATTACAAGTTAAGTACAAAAATGACTAGCAATCTACATACACAGCACACCCGCGTAATCAAGTCATTAAAAACTGTGCCTCAAATACACCGCTTTGCATTCCGCGAATAGATCCGGACGTGTAACGAACTAACAAATGATGTTTCTTTACGTGTTACTTGTGTTTACCACATTAACATTTTTTGTTTACAGTTATTTTACAAGTAAATTAAATTATTGGAAGTCAAAAGGAGTCGTTGGTCCGGAACCTATTTTGTTGTTCGGGAATTACAAAGATACTGCTCTTCGACGCAAGAATGTTGGAATTTTATTTAAGGAAATTTATCAAAGCTATCCGAATGAAAAGGTTGTGGGTTTTTATAGAATGAATACACCATGGTTATTGATTCGAGATCCAGAAATAGTTAAGCATATTATGATCAAAGATTTCGACAAGTTCGATGATCGTGGTGTCGAATTCAGTAAAAAAGGCCTCGGTGCGAACTTATTTCACGCAGATGGAGAAACATGGCGCGTGCTGAGAAACCGTTTCACGCCTATATTCACATCAGGAAAATTGAAGAACATGCTGTACCTGATGACTGAACGTGGAGACAAATTTGTGGAGTACATAGAAGAATTATGCGAATACCAATCGGAGCATGAAGTGCACCAACTTGTTCAAAAATACACTGTAGCTACGATATCAGCATGTGCCTTCGGGCTCGACGTTAACACATTGCAAGACAAAATGGACCAATTTAAAAAAGTCGACAAATTGATATTGACCCCCAATTACGCACAAGAACTAGATTTTATGTTCCCCGGAGTATTAAAGAAGCTTAATATGTCACTCATGCCTTCATTTGTCAATGATACTTTTGAGGGTCTAGTGAAAAATGTTATTAATCAAAGGAACGGTATACCTTCCAATAGGAAAGACTTTATGGATTTGATTTTGGAACTAAGACAATCAGGTGAAATACAAGGCACAAGGCGAAATGCGGAAGACAAAAGCTTAACTTTGGAGCTCACAGATGAGATTATAACTGCACAAGCCTTTGTATTCTACGTGGGAGGATATGAAACTAGTGCAACTACAATGGCATTTATGCTCTATGAATTAGCGAAAAACCCACATATTCAAGACAAACTACTTGCTGAAATCGATCAAGTTTTAGAGAGGCACGATGGGGTAGTTACTTATGAAGCCCTCAATGAAATGGTTTATTTGGAGTGTATTTTTAATGAAGTTCTTCGTATGTATCCGGTCGTAGATCCCCTGCAAAGAAGAGCTAATGCAGACTATCAAGTTCCAGGTACAAACTTGACAATTGGCAAAGGAACATCAGTTGTAATATCTTCTTTTGGGCTACACTACGATGAGAAGTATTTTCCAAATCCTGAAAAGTTTCATCCTGATCGATTCAATCTAGAAAATTCCAAAGACACGCACCCTGGTGCGTATTTACCATTTGGAATTGGGCCAAGAAACTGCATTGGTGAGTACTGTCAATAGATACACCCTTTTTTGCCGTAGAACATTTAGATATGCACAGTATGGACATTGCAGCCTTCTCAAGTCTACGATACAAATTAATATACCAATCCTGGGTAACTTTGAAAATCAACCTGTTTGACGATTTTATTATATTTTCTCCAAACTCATTTATTTTATAAGATGAATCATTTTCTCACTTTGTAGAAGAAAAAAATTCAAAATTTTATGATATCTTCAGATAGGTTGCTCAAAATAAATGCTCATATGGCATTTGCAATTATTAGATTTTGTCTATTTGTGCCTAAATTTACTCACTTTTTACGATGTTGTCAGCTGTGGATACACAGTGAGCTCTTTTCTAGCTTAGACGACATCGTAAAGAATACACTGATGTCGGTTTTGAATATAGATATGAGTGACAGGGTTTGGTCGCAGGCCTCCTTACCTGTAAGATTGGGAGGTCTAGGGATTCGCAAAATTTCGAGTGTTGCACTACCAGCATTCCTGTCTTCCGTTCTTGGTACGTAAAAATTGGTAGAAAAAATTCTTGCACCATCTTTAGGCAATTTAGATGTAGCTTATTTGAATGAAGCCAAGAATGCTTGGGAGATGGCTTGCCCAAACACTGAGATTCCTAAAGCTTTGGCATCACAGAGATAGTGGGATTGGCCGCTTTGCGAACTAGCACGGAATAATCTTTTAAATACGTGTTCTAGCGTCGCAGATCGTGCTCGTATTCTTGCTGTTTCTGTGTGGGAATCTGGTCTTTGGTTACAGACAATTCCTTCTTTTAGTACAGGTAATCTTTTAGACCCCATCTGCTTTTCGTTTAGCTACTAGCTTACGTTTGGGTGCAAAATGCTATGAAACCCATCACTACCAGTGTGGTACTGCAGTTGATCAACTCGGTCACCACGGGCTTTCTTGTTTCAGAAGTGCAGGTCGAATTTCCCGCCACGCTAGCATTAACGATATCATCCGTCGGGCTTTTACCAGCGCCAATGTTGCAGCCATTCTTGAACCGAATGGTCTCATGCGTGACGATGGTAAAAGACCTGACCGCATGACACTTATTCCCTGGAAGTTAGGGCGGCCTTTAGTGTGGGACACTACATGCGTTGACACTTTGGCGCCGTCACATCTTCCTGAGACACATGTTAGGGCTGGCGCCGCGGCCTATTCGGCGAAGCAATTGAAACGGCGAAAATATGCTAACCTAGGTAGTGGTTACATATTTGAACCTTTTTGGGTCGAGACATTGGGCCCGTGGGGACCTGGAGCTCATCGGATTTTCCAAAATTTATCAGAGCGTTTGATCGATGCGACGCGTGACCAAAATGCTGGCACATATTTGGCTCAACGAATCAGCATTGCAATTCAACGTGGCAATGCTGCTAGCATCCTGGGCACGCTGCCAGCCGGTAACGGGTTAGAACATTTGAGTTATCTATAGGCTACCAATAGCTAGTGGATTGCTCAAATGTTATTGTAGTAGCTGCAGTAATGTAATTAGTTATTAGTGTTTTATTTTAATAAAGGCTTTTATAAACACAAGTGAAACGGAAGTATATATGCCCGTAATATCAAATTTGTCATAAACAGTTGTCATGTCGGTAAGTTTTCAAACACTTTACGCCTTTTCTTTTCGCGGTTACCAAGGGGAACAAAAAATAAACACGTGTGTGAAACAATTGTTTATATAACCTTACCCGTAAGTCGTTGTAACTTTGATTGGCCACTGACTGAATCCTTTCTGTAATAAGTCAGTATATTGGTTATATAAATGAAATTGCGAATATAAAAGTACACTCACTGTATATAAAATAGTCAAATTAATACATTTATTTTTCAGTATCGATAAAAAACAGAGAAAAGTCTTCAAAGTTACCGACCTTGACTGTATGCAAAGTATGACTTATCAGTCATACTGACATGCGATAGAATCTTATAGTTTGTGCTGATAACATTGCAAAGACGTATTTCTTCATGTCAACCAATGATATTATATGTTTATTTGAGGTAGATGTCGCACAAGCGCGCGGAAACTGAAGCGGCAAAATTAAGTCAATTGTAGTAATTTTGATTACGACGCTTATTTCAAGCGCAAGTCTAAAGATATAGCTATCCTTTTCTATATTATTTGTACCGTATTATCTGTCGCAGTAAGCATGTTTATGTCGTAAAGGAACAAAATCTGAGCACCGCGCAGTATGAATATACCTCATCTTTAGTAAAACATCATTGATGTCAACCGTCAAACGCGTAAGCTTAAGAAACTAACATTCATGCATTTTGGTTTCTTATGCTTATTTTCATTAACAGTATATATAATTACAACTATTTTCTTTCATAGTTCAGTTTTTACATTTTTCAAAGTAGGATTTAACATATTTTTGTTTCCTAGTCAGGGCCTTCGTTCTATTTTTTTTTTCTATTAGTCTGTGATTTCGTCTATACTAATATTATAAAGAGAAAAGATTCGATTGTTTGTTTGTTTGCATTGAATAGACTCCGATATTACTGAATATATTATATTTTCATAAAAATTAGGAACCCTTATAATTTTTCATTTTGACATTATTTACCCGTGCGAAGCCGGGGCACACCACTGGTACATTATAAAATAAGCAAATTATGAGACTAATAATGATAACTCAGAAGTGTTTTTTTATAACTTCAGATTAGAGCTATAATTTAATATATCTCTGAACAAGCTAAGAATAAATATCACAGGTAGATACCCAAATATCTAAATGAATAGAGAAAAAATAAAAGAATGGCCAAGTAGAAACAGGACTCGCGCACCCGCGCTGGGTTTCGTACAAACAGAACAGGCTTAATTTTTGCTTTAGAAACTGTTGTTCTCAGACATCAACAAGATCTTACCAAATTTGAAATTAGGTACAATAAATTGTTTACCATTAAACAAATATGGAATGGATGAGGAAACAAATTTTTCTCCTTACTTTAGCCATGAGACATTGCTTTGTCAAGTATTTTATTATACTTTTAGACCTAGTGGTTGATCACTATCTCACTTATGGTCAGCCACCATACGGGCAAAGATGTAACCAAGCTAGACCTAGAATGTTTACTGGCTCTTAAAAACTGCTGCCTGAACATACTATATGTTTGGTGAGTTTTCCATGCTTAGGTTTTGTTTTTGTTTATGAGGTACGGTACCCTAAAAACCGGTGCTTTTAAAGTTGTTAGTTTAGGCTACTTTTGTGCATATAAATGTAAATTGGTTATATAAAGAGTGGCACTCATTTAGAAGATGATAAGGTTTTTTTTTATATGTTTGATGTAGGTACAGTCTGTTGAAGATCATTTGACATCATACAAGAAAAAGATTGATATTCAGGTAGATTGCCCACGAAAATCAACCTTTTCTATATATTGAATAGATATTGTGATTCAATTCCTGTTGATTATGCAGCGACTTTGTCAAAACTGGTAGATCATTTGCTTAGTCGAGTGTACACTGGATTTTTGCTACTTGATTCCGAATAAGTTATATAAAACAATTTATCATTACCAATCAGTGGAATATTTTGTTACATGTTCTTGAAAATAGAGATGTACTTAACTAAGATCTAATCGGATATCGCATATATACATGTTGAACTATCGCTTCATGTCTGTTCTCCTGTTTGAACCACCAGTAAGAACCGACATGAAGTAATATTTAAAAAATAAATTAACTTCATTAAATGAGTTTTTTTGATAGCACCGATGAGACAGGAGACGAAGTGATAATTCCTAATGGGAAAAATTATCCGGTAAGGCCGCTGGAGGAAGCCGTCTAAGTCTTTAGAAAAGATAACAATAAAAGTGAATAATACACCTAGGCTGTAAGGCCCAAGTGTTCAGAACCCCTTCCATGATGATAAAGTATATCTGAAACTGTATCCTGCTAACAAATATGGTTTCATTTTGCACCGAATCTTTTTTGTCTTTCCGTTTCTATAAACAGTGTTTTTTTATAAATATTGTTTTTATTTTATAATATTGAAATCCCCAGGTATGCGATTCGCCAGGTACCAGTCTCATGTATGTATGGCGAAGCTGTTGTCTAAGTTCCGGGTAGAAACATCGAAGAGAACTCAACAAGTTATGGAAATCGATCCCAACAGAGTGATAACAGGACCACGCGGTGGCATTTTCCTCAATATTGTGAAACGGAAATAATGATTAATTTAAGTTCGACAAATCACGGTGTTTCTGTTTGATCAATGCACGTTGGTCACTTTTGATCGATGACAAGGTGCGGCTAGACCTACTCGAAGAAGTAACCATACAATTTTATAGGTGAAGGTGATAAAACTGTCATTTTTCGATTTAATGATGTTTTAATTATTTCAATAGTACATGGTAGTGGTTACATATTTGAACCGTTTGGGCCCGTGGGGACCTGGAGCTCATCCCGTTTTTGCAAAATTTATCAGAGCTTTTGATTGATGCGACGCGTGACTAAAATGCTGGCACATATTTGGCTCAACGAATCAGCATTGCAATTCAACGTGGCACTGCTGCTAGCATTCTGAGCACGCTGCCAGCCGGTAGCGGGTTAGAACATTTGAGTTATCTACAGGCTACCAATAGCTAGTGGATTGCTCAAATGTTATTGTAATAGCTGCAGTATTGTAATTAGTTAATAGTGTTTTATTTTAATAAAGGCATTTGCCCCATGGAAAAAAAAAGTTTCTCAACATGTAACATAAATCCACGCGTCTTTCCCGTAGGGGTAGGCAAAGACAACAAAGCAACCACTATGCCCCACTGAGCCTCTATTCTCTATTGGTTAACATACTCGCCAGTACATTAAAAAAGGAGGCCTCTTTAACTCTTGCCGCGGATGGACTGACTAGTACCGGCGTCGAATTTACAACTAGGGTTGATTTAATTTGCAGCCTAATGGCCCCACGTATATTCACGATTACATATTAAAAACCTTAACGAGATCATTGCTGTAACAACATGCGACTCACCACATGAAGTGTGGCAGGACACTCCCCCATGCATGGTCCCGCGGCCGACTGTATCAGTTGGCGACAACAGATCACAGGTGGCCGCTCACGCATGTTAGCTGTAGCTAGTTCTAAGTTAGAATAAGTTCGCATAAGTTGGTATAATTACATTAAGTTAGGTTAAGAACATTGTAATAGTATTAACAAAAATCATTAGTTTATTTAAAAAATAAAGTTGATAATGTTATCCCATTACAAATAGGGATAGTTTAGCTCGCGGGCCGGGCCTCAGCGCCCGGACAAGTAAAAAAAAAACTTAGGACTCGTACTGTAACGATCAGAAATCTTAAATCATACTTAACAGAATACAATCTTACATCATGTTATGGTTTTCCAATTAAAACTTGCTTACAACCGATTTGAATTCTCCTTCTTCGGGCTCTGTCGTGGTTTATGTCATTTTATTGAAAAAACCAATACAAGTCAATTATTATATCCTTATGTCTTGTGTTAAAAGTATATACCGCTACTTATGTTCCTTTGACTTAGAAAATTAGACATTTATTCATATTACAGTACACGTCATCTATACTTTATATTCAATTCAGTCAAAGGCAAAATAATATGCTAATAATATTAAGTTAAAAGCATCGAGTCAACAAGACATATAACTTTTAAAAACACAAATAAATGGTACCGACTTCAACACTCAAAAGTGTGAAATAACTTGTTGAAGTAGATACCATGATAGTTCAAAAGGAACTATTATCAAAATATTGTGCTCATGGTACCGACTTCGACAACTTATTTCACACTTTTGAGTGTTGAAGTCGTTTGCATTTTTTGTAAAAAAAAATTTTTTAACCCTTTTCAGTGATTTTTTTTACTCACGGGATCAATTTTATTGTCATTGTAGCATGTTCACCGATTTCTTCACCCGCAATTAGGAAGTCGTCGTAGGAAGACGTAACATTTTTGACTTATTGGAGTGTAACTCAAAAATCTTTTGTCAGATTTTGATGAAATTGAGTGATTTGTCAGATTTTGACCACCTTGGAGGTACACTCCATCAAACAAAAAGAATTTTGATAATCGGTTCAAAATGGGGAAGAATTCTGTGAACCTAAATTACAGAAGAAAAAATTATAAACAGTCGAACATATAACCTCCTCCTTTTCTTAGGTAGGTTAAAAAGTACAAACATATTAGTGTATATATTCTTACGTCATACTTGAACTACTAAGATGCATTTTATAAAGTTATTCAACATTTTAATTCTGATAAAAACAGTCCAAGTCAAATCTAACCTACTTTAAGATCTCACATTTTTAAATAACAGCAATTGTTATAGGTATCCAATAAAGCAAAGAAATAGAGTTTAATACTTCTTCATGATGTTACTTTGTTCCTATAAATACATATTTCGATTATGCAGAAAACTTGGCACTCATTTAGATCTCCATTCTTTTTGCGGCGAAACCCACAGCCATGCATAATTTTTGTATTGAACTTTGCTCTCCTTTTTTACATTTCTGCTTTTGGTGAGATAAAACGTACATCATCATCATTGCAGCCGTAGGACAGCATGTACTTAGCACATAGCCATAGTCGCTGCTTGACACAGGCCTCTCCCATTGATTTCCACAAGGACCGATTTGAAACGGCCCACATTCAGCCCTTAGCTGTGATCTAAGTCAGGTCGTCTGTCCACCTTGGCCGTATGTTGGGCTTGTATTAAACTTTTTAATTAGTATTAAAGTACCTATCAAAACTGATCAAACCTTTTATTTATTCGCCTTCGAAAAAGGTTTTTGCCCTAATTATTTTACAAGGTGCTAAGTTTTCCTATCACAAGGTATTGGCTAGTGTCGGATAAACGGGATAGATGGCGTTGTCTTATTTGATATTTGAACAAAATAGATGGCGTTAAATGTTAGACTTTATGTCATGGATTAGACAGTAGGTTCTGCTCGTACTTGATTCGTTAACAAAGTGGAGAGAGGTAGCACGTGATATTCTATTTGGGCCAATAAGAGGTTAGTTCTTAAATAGAGTTGAGATGGTAAAATACCCGGTCCCAACAAACAGTCTAGGCATGAAAGCCGCACTGAACAGACGTGTTAGAAGTACCAGGGCTAACTTTGGTAACAGTGAAATGGTCAGTGCTATACAATCCAGCAGGAGTCTCTAGTCGCCATAGTCGGAGGTGAAGGTAGGACGCGCGCAGCAGAATAATTGTGGGTAATGTATTGTAATACCTACCTTGTACCAGAGGTTTTGGAGATGAATTTGCGCCCAACGATTTTCTTACTATGGTTGCCCAATACCTATAGCTATAGAATGGTTGTTATGAGCGGTGAAAATAGTCTTGCGTCCGGTATACACCGGAAGCAGTAAGTCGGTGGGCGCAGTATTCCTATGGGAGTTCTTGAGGCTGGAGGTATATATATATACATTCGTATTGCTATTGACGAGATGGTTCCCTAGCGAGGAAGCGCCCAGTGTAACTGTGACTTGTTGGTACCGTTTTGCACCCGCCTGTATACAAGTTCTTTAGGGATTATTATTATTGAGACCAAATATCATAATGTCTTTCAATTTGCACTTGTGGGCCCCGTGCTGCTGGCGCTGAGCCGCCAGTAGTCATAGACATGCGTCTTCCAAATAGTAACATCAAAGTAATGTATATATGATAATTTTATCTACAGCTGTCTGCTGACTGCTAATAGCTATATGAATATGCTAATTACGAGTAAAGTACAAAATGACAAAGCACACACAATGACAAAGCACACACAATGACAAAGCACACTAGTGTGTGTAGACCCGGTACACCAACGTAATCAATTCATTAAAAACTGTGTCTCGAATTTGCCGTTTCACATTTCGCGACTAGACCCGGATGTGTAATAAACTAACAAATAATGTTTCTGTACGTGTTGCTTGTGCTTGCCACATTAACGTTTTTTGTGTACAGTTATTTTACAAGTAAATTAAATTATTGGAAGTCAAAAGGAGTCGTTGGTCCGGAACCTATTTTGTTGTTCGGGAATTACAAAGATACTGCTCTTCGACGCAAGAATGTTGGAATTTTATTTAAGGATATTTATCAAAGCTATCCGAATGAAAAAGTTGTCGGTGTTTATAGAATGAATACACCATGGTTATTGATTCGGGATCCAGAAATAGTTAAGCAAATTTTGATCAAAGATTTTGACCAGTTCAATGATCGCGGTATCGAATTCAGTAAAAATGGTCTCGGTGCCAACCTGTTCCACGCTGATGGAGATACCTGGCGCGTGCTGAGAAACCGTTTCACTCCTATATTCACATCAGGAAAATTGAAGAACATGCTGTACCTGATGACTGAACGTGGAGACAAATTTGTGGAGTACATAGAAGAATTATGCGACTCCCAATCGGAACATGAAGTGCACCAACTTGTTCAAAAATACACTGTAGCTACGATATCAGCATGTGCCTTCGGGCTCGACGTTAACACAATACAAGACAAAATGGACCAATTTAAAAAAGTCGACAAATTGGTTATGACTCCCAGTTACACACAAGAAATTGATTTTACGTTCCCCTGAGTATTAAAGAAGCTTAATATGTCCATCTTCCCTTCGTTTGTCCATGATACTTTTGAGAGTCTTGTGAAAAATGTTATTAATCAAAGGAACGGTATACCTTCCAATAGGAAAGACTTCATGGATTTGATTTTGGAACTAAGACAATCAGGTGAAATACAAAGCACAAGGCGAAATGCGGAAGACAAAAGCTTAATATTGGAGCTCACAGACGAGATTATAACTGCACAAGCCTTTATATTCTACGTGGGAGGATATGAAACTACTGCAACTACAATGGCATTTATGCTCTATGAATTAGCAAAGAACCCACATATTCAAGACAAACTACTTGCTGAAATCGATCAAGTTTTAGAGAGGCACGATGGGGTAGTTACTTATGAAGCCCTCAATGAAATGATTTATTTGGAGTGTATTTTTAATGAAGTTCTTCGTATGTATCCGGTCGTAGATCCCCTGCAAAGAAGAGCTAATGCAGACTATCAAGTTCCGGGTACAAACTTGACAATTGGCAAAGGAATATCAGTTATAATATCTCCTTCTGGGCTACACTACGATGAGAAGTATTTCCCAAATCCTGAAAAGTTTGATCCTGATCGATTCAGTCCTGAAAATTCGAAAGACAGGCTCTCCGGTGTGTATATGCCATTTGGGATTGGGCCAAGAAATTGTATTGGTGAGTACTGTCAGTAGATACACCTTTTTTGCCGTAGGACATGTAAATTTGTATAGCTTCGACATTGCAGCCTTCTGTCGGTCTACTGTACAAATTAATATACCAATATTGGGTAACTTTGAATATCCGCCTAACTTTAAATCAAGCTGATTGAATATTCAATATTGTTCCGTACTATTATTATCTATAAAAACCGACACAGTGCGCGTCAGTCTCGCGCACGAAGAGTTCCGTACCATTATCTATAAAAACGGCAAAAAGATCATGTCTGTTGTATGGAAGCCCCACTTAAATATTAATTTTATTTTAATTATTTATTTTTAAAGTGAATATTCGAAGCGTCTACCTGTGGCGGTTATCAATATCGAGCAAAAACGAGCAAAAAAAAACATCACGTTTGTTGTATAGGAGTGCCCCTTAAATATTTGTTTTATTTTAAGTTAATTATGCTTTAACTTATTAAGGTGTTGTGGGGTACCGGCTAAGAATTGTACTTCCATGTCTTCCCAAGGTGTCAAGAATAAGGGATCACGTAACAGAAGGTAGGCAGCAGCGCTTTCTGAGATTGACACATCATACTGCGCTCGCCAACCCGCCTGCGAGCTCTCTGGGTAGGCTCAGATTCGCACAACGAACTATGAATAGGGCTATGCTCGGGGTTTCTCTTCGCGATCGCATCAGAAATGAGGAGATCCGTAAAAGAACGAAAGTCACCGGATTAGCATGTTGTAGTGGCAGTAGGCAGGTCACGTAGCTCGAAGAATCGATGGCCGCTGGGGTCTTAAGGTTCTCGAATGGGGACCACGGACTGGCAAGCGCTACATAGGGCGGCCACCGACCAGGTGGACAGACGACCTGACTAAGATCGCAGGCAAGGGCTGGATGCGAGCCGCTTACAAACGGTCCTTGTGGAGATCAATGGGGCTGGCATATCTCCATTAGTTGACGCCCTGTGGCTGAGATGAGGAAAATGATTTTTATTGTGTATAGTATATGTATAAGTCCGGCTTCACGTGGAGTACTGCTCTTACATTTGGAACGGCGCACCTAAGTATCAGCTTGAGCCTCTGGATGCATTGCAGCGTATAGCTATCGGAATTTTCAACGACCCCAAACTAGCCGAAGACCTTGAGCCACTCAGTATATGCACAGATATTGGGTCTCTGTGTATTTTCTACCGTGACACAACGGGGAGTGTTCTATTAACTATTCCAGCATCAAGGTTTTACCACCGTACTAGCCAAAATCGCTTAAAAGCTAATCCACAAAATAACATACATGGAATTTACACCCTGTGCTATTCAAACGATCGTTTTTGCTATACACCTTCAAAATGTGGAACGCGTTTCCTCCCTCGGTATTCTCGAGTAGCTACCATATCGGATTCTTCAAAAGGAGAGTTAACAGAGCTTTAAAAAGGCTAGGCAACGTATCTTAATGCCCCCCGTGATACAGATATCCATAGGCGATGGTGATCACTTCCCATCAGGCGGCCCGTCTGCTTACTTGCTACCAATTCCATTTTTAAAAAATGTATCTTGGAATATACCCAAATGTATACATTTTTAAAAGAATAAAATACGTATCCTAAAAGACTTGCCAAGTAGAAACTGGACTCGCGCACGTTGGTTTTCATAGAAACAGGAAAAGCATATTATTTATGTAAGAAAACGGTTGTTCTCATACATCAACAAGATTTCGGTCTTACCAAATTTGCAATTACAATTAAAGAAGAATGGAATGGATGCTGGAACAAATTTGAACACCATGTGTCTAATTGTTCTCATTACTTGAGCTATGAGACATTGCGTTCGCCTATAATATTTTTTTTACTTTATAGTTATAGTGATTGACCACTTGATCTCACTTGATGATCAGTGACGATGTAGCCAAAGATGTAATTACACTAGACATATAATTTTTACTAGCTCTCAAGAACTTCTGCCAGAACATTAAGGAACACATTATGTGTTTGGTGACAGCTTTTCAAACTTAGGTTTTGTTTTTGCTCATGAGGTACGGTACCCTAAAAACTGGTACTATTAAAGTTGTCACTTTATTACACGGTTTTTGTTGGAATTTATGTAAATCAAATATTTCCGATAAAAGGTCATATAACGAGTTCCAGCATAGCGAGCCTATTTAGAAGATGTTATGTTTTTTATTTATTTGAGGTAGGCACATTCTGTCTAAGATCATTTGACGTCATACAGCAACAAGATTGATTTCCCGTGCATCTCTTGTTATTCAATCATTCGATTGTTAAATAAGTTCAACCTAACAATTTTATTGAATAGCTATTGTAATTCGATTATATAGCAATTTTGATCAAAACCACCGTTTTCTTTGTCGAGTGTACACTGGATTTTTGCTACTTGATTCCGAATCAGTTAAAATTTTTAATGACATTCCCAGACTATAAAGAAATTGATTTTTTTTTTATATAGAACTAGCGTTTGACCACTATCGCACTTGATGGTCAGTGACGATGTGGTCGAAGATATTATCACGCTAGACCTAGATGCTAACTGGGTCTCAAGGACTGCTGCCTGAACACACTAAGTGTTTGGTGACAGTTTTTCAAGCTTGAGGGTGGTAGCTAGCCAGGCGGGTTTTCGAAAGTACCCTAGCACCATGCTGGGAATTTGATAACGGTGCTACCTTCGCCGGAAGCTCAAGCTGTTGTTGGGGATCGAAATCATCGCTTCATAATAAGAATGTAATTAAGTAGTTAGTTAAGTACCTACAGTTCGTAGTTTGAAAAGTAAAAACCAACCTCTATTACCAATAGTGGAATATTTCGTTATATGTTCTTGAAAATAAAGATATATACTTAACCGTGATCGATATTTTCTATGGGGCCAATACTATTATTAACTACATTAAGAAAATACAGCCCAAAGAGAACCTCCTTTTTGGTAGACGGTTGCAAATAGAAAAAAAAAATTTCTTCTCTCTCTTCCTTCTTATTTAACTCGATACGAGACTTGATAATAAAGGAAAGTAAAGTAACGAAAGTAAAGTCACCGATATAGCCCAGCGGATTAGCAAGTTGAAGTGGCAGTGGGCAGGGCATATAGTTCGAAGAACCGATGGCCGTTGGGGCCGAAAGGTTCTCGAATGGGGACCACGGGCTGGCAAGCGCAGCATAGGACGGCCACCGACCAGGTGGACAGACGACCTGACTAAGATCGCAGGCAAGGGCTGGACGCGGGCCGCTTCCAACCGGTCCTTGTGGAAATCAATGGGGGAGGCTAATGTCCAGCAGTGGACGTCCTATGGCTGAGATGATGATGATGATGATGAGACTTGATAGCGAAAACTTAACTATCACGTCGCATTATCTAATATAATAAATACCTACTCTGTTTATATCATATTGTACTGGTAATCAAAAAGCAGTAATTTTTTTAAATACTTATCTAGAGCCCCAAAATATTCAACAAGATTCATTTATAAACCAAAGTATTTAGATTATAGATTATTAGATTTAATTTCATTTAGTTATTCATTAGATACTAATAATATCATGATGCTTATAGAATAGATGGCTATGCAATCAAATAATTTATTATAACCATATATAACCATTATATGCATTATGAGGGTAGATATAGCCGGTACGGTTGTATCTACCCTGATTAAAATATCTCTTTATATCTGTTCTCATGTTTGAACCACTTATGAGAACAGACAGGAAATGATATTTCAAAATAAATAGATAAATAGAAATATACTTTAAGGAAGAGATTCATTGGATGAAATCTCCAATTTTCATCAAAATTCATTATTGTATTCCACAGGTATGCGATTCGCCAGGTACCAGTCTCATGTGTGTATGGTGAAGATGTTGTCCAAGTTCCGGGTAGAAACATCGAAGAGAACTCAACAAGTTATGGAAATCGATCCCAACAGAGTGATGTCAGGACCACACGGTGGCATTTTCCTCAACATTGTGAAACGAAAATAATAAATAATTTTTCAATAACTTTTTTTGATTAGTTCAATAACCCACGGTGTTTCTGTTTTATCAAGGCGTGTTTAACTAATTTATTTACTTATTTAATTATGTTATGAATGTATAAAACACGGGAATTACTAGCCACTAACTACTAATAGCTAGGTACATACTAGGCGAACCGCGAGCGCCCCGTATTCTCCTTGAAAAAGACCACCGAATGTGGTTGAAACTATAGTCGGACCCGTGACTTATTACGTGAGTAATTCCCGTGTTTTATACATTCATAATGTGTCAAAACCACGTCAGTTTTAATAACAAAATTAAGCATTTAAATATGTATTTATCAAGCAATACATATAAAATAAATAATATAATATACATATGTATAATTACAGGCTATTTATGTTAATAACTTTTCAACGATGATTAAGTGCGTAACCATAAAATATTAAAGGTGAAGATAATCATACTGATAGGTTTCGATTTTATCATGTTTTTTTAATTTTGCAAATCTGTTAGCATTCTGGGCATGGTGCCAACTGGTAACGGGTGGAGCATTTGAATTATCTTTAGGCTAACAATAGCTATAGTGGACAGCTCAACTGTTGTTGTAGTAGCTGCAGTGTTGTAATTAGTTATTAGCATTTTATTTAAATAAAGGCAACGGCCCATTAAAAAAAATGTTTTAATTATTTCTTAACGTACAACATACTTCAAGAAACGTACGCAAGCATTTAGGACGAGAAGACGTCTCGTAGCTTCCCGAACGCTGCCCAGCCGAGTTGGATTCGACGATTGGCCTCTTTCTAAAAGTTGGACTTACCTAATTGGACTGTATGTCCTAGGTAGACGTAGTGGTCAACAACTTTGAGAATCGAGTTCCCAATGGATATTATTTTACAATGATGGGCGGGCGCAACATGGGCATTCGACATAATTTTCGTCTTGTCCATGTTCATTTTAAGGTCCACCCTTATAGGGAACCTCTGTTGAGGCCTTCGAGCATCGAGAAATGTAAATCGTGTAAAATACTATGTTAAAATAATATCGCGTATTTGCATTGGTAATGGTTATTCTTGTTGTACTTGTAAAATATACATTTTATATCTTATCCTCTTACTAATATTATAAATCCGAAAGTTTGTGTGTATGTTTGTTATTTCTTCACGCTCAAACGGCTACACCGATTTTAATGAAATTTGGCATGGAGATAGTTTAAGCCCTGGATTAACACATAGGCTACTTTTATTCCGGAAAAAGTATAGTTCCCGTGGGATAATTGATGTAGCTGGAAAATCGTAATCCACGCGGGTGAAACCGCGGGGTGCTACTAGTTTATAATAAATATTTTTGTTAGTCTGTGGTTGTACATTTTCATAAAGAGAAATTACATGAGATTTAACAGCTCATAACCATTGCAGCAAATAACCATACAATTTCAAAGCAGTAGTTGATTTTCTACCACGTTTCTGCCACACATTAGGTTACTGACCTTTCTTATTTGCAACTATCTCATTCAGTCCCGTCAAGACGAGACTGAATGATTTTTTTCTTTTATTAACGCTAACCCATTAAGAAAGTTTGGTCTAGACTACACAGTCTCTGAGAATCTGAATCACGTCTAGCAAGTTGGAGGAAATCAAAATTGACAATATGACGGTCGCCGTGGCGCAGTGGTTAGTGTCAGTGACATGAATTCGGTGCCTCCGGGACCCTGGGTTCGAATCCCGGCAGCCCCTGCCGGGGACGTTTGCCCCAAACATTTGTGCGATGAGTGTAGATGTTTGTCCCGGATCTTGGGTGTTTGTGTGCTGTGATTGTGTTTGTCCATATGCCTCCCGCGACACAGGGAATCCTAGTGCGGGAGTCTGAATGTAAAAAAAAAAATAAAAAAAAAAAAAAAATGCTCTGGTTCAAAAAATTCTGGAAAAATATTCAGGCTTCATTCAGACAACAGCCTGAATGAGGCCGCATAACACATATTACCAGATACAGGCCGTTGAATTTTTTCCGCATTTTTTTCATTCGGTCTGCTTGTGGAGTGCTACAAATTATATCATTCAATCCAGAAAAAAAAGAAGCTTAATATGTATTGACATAACACACAATACAAGTTATAGCTAGCTTAGCTATAACTAGCTTTTGCCCAAGATAAAAACAACTTACCTTATTTTTTTTTCCGAGCACACAAAATCATGTGACTCCACTATACCGTACCTATACTTGAATCGCGGTTAACTAGTTTCAAGGAATGAGTGATGAGGAAAACTTTAACGTATGCTTCGATTCATGGAAAGCATGCCTAACCACTGTGCCCCACTGAGCCTCGAATCTGTTCCCTATTGGTTTAAATACTCGCCGGTACCTTAAAAAAGGAGACCTCTTTAACTCCTGCCGCGGATGGACTGACTAGTACCGGCGTCGAATTTACAACTAAGCTTGATTCAATTTGCAGCCTAATGGCCCCACGTATATTCACAATTACATATTTAAACCTTAACGAGATCATTGCTTCAACAACATAATTGACTCGTACAGTTAAGCTCACAAATCCTAAATCATGCTTAACAATATGCAATCCATTACTTTTTAATACTTCATAGTTTGTTTTGTTTTTGGTGTAAGAGTAAGTACACCGTACACCACATATAGATGGCGTTACTTCTGATTGTATCCAGAAAACTGCAGCGCAGTGTATTTGCAAATTATCATACAAATGAACGATAAGTGTAATAATATATACTACTCAATTATTTATTATTTTACAAAAAAAATCCTTACGTCCTTATCTATCCTTATTTATCCTTAGGTCTTGTGTTTAAAGTATATACCGCTACTTATTTTCATGTGGTTCAGGTTATTCATTTATTCAGATAATGGAAGGTTGTCCTTGTGTAGTAAGGAGTTAAGGCTTGATGGTTAAAGTATCTACGTACCGACCGTTACTTTTTATTTTTCTAATTGATTTAAGTAAATTGTAAATTTGGTCTCCGTTTAAGTAGTAGAAGTCGGTTTGTATACTTCTTAACCTACATTATGGACAGTAATTTTTTATTAAATTAATTAATAAACCATTGAAACAAACTTTGAAATAAATTATTTGTGACGCGTCTGTATTGGTAAACTATATAATTTAAATAAATTTATATTATGGTAATAATTTCATTTCTATTCATAGAAAAAACTTTTTTTTGAAGTTTTCAGCAGTGTTTGTTTCAATGAGTGACTGATTCGGATTTTTGTGCATAACTGTATGAGTCACTTACAGATAGATATGTCTGTTGTTGTACTTTGTATGTTGTTGAAGCTACGAACAAATAGATTGCATTCTTAATTATATCAATACTCAATAGTAGATATAGCAGTGAGCATATGTGACACTGAATCCATGCACGCTATTTTATCTTTGCCTTGTAAAATCGTTCAGAATTTACATGTGAAAGCGAATTAGCACTTCGCATGCCACCCTGCTTGCTTTTACCTAAGGGGGCAGGCTGGGCGGTGTGAGACAGTTGTGAGACAGACAAAAAATGTTTATACATCGATTCATAGTAATTTAAAATATTAAAAGTATATAATCATGTATTGTTCTTTATGTGAACATGACGAAAATATCAAAGCTGTACTAGACAAATAGTCTGACGATAGAGAAAACGGCCCATTACTATCGAAAATTGTTAATATACTGACGGATAAAGGCCTAATGTTACCTATATGTTACATCGGGAACGGGAGAATATTAGGGTTTCGGAATAGAGTCACACCTATAACTGTCTGTCAGTCTGAGTGTCATGTTCCGTTCACAATCGAGAAACCCAGCTCGTAGACGGAATAAGCTACAACTACAACTATACCACGTGTCCAGTATTATGTTTAAAATATGGTCAAACCCGATCCAGTCATGAAATGATTTTAACGTATTTCATGTACGGCCTTAAGTAAGAAAATGGATAAATAGTTAACGTGTTCAGTTGTATTAAAATTCACTGTATATTTTCGACCTTAATATTAAACGAATTGAAACGGGCCTCTAAGTAATATTTTCCATGATTATTCCAATTCCTGTTTAACAGATCCAACAATAGTTATAATGTTTTAGTCTCAAGAATGTAAAATTAGTCTTTTGTCTTACAACTGGAAAAGTCGTTCCGTAGGCGCGGTCTCTCGCTCCTACAGAATTAGGTCAAGGCACCCGTTTGCCGCGCCAAAGTAGCTGCGGCTTTTTTGCCGACTTTTGATAGCAAGCTCTTCGACTTGTGTAGGTCTTGTCTTGAGTGTCAAACATTTATGGCTTGGCGGTTTTTCAGTAATTGTTATGAATCTTTCGAAAATCATATGAACTTTCAAAGTTCTTTTAACTGTTGAGGTGGAATAGATCGTAAGTTCTTATTTATTTTGTACTTGCTTTGTGTAAATAATTTAAAATTGTCAAATTTACAAATTCATATTTTACATACAAGATTTTGTCGTAGCAGAAAGCAACTAAAAATTGTTTTGACACTATCCTTAACAATGTTATTATAAATAATTTCCAGGACGGTCTACAGAACTTAGCAACCATTTAGATCTCTTTGTCGGAGAATAAAAGCTGAAAACCAGACCATAATTATTATAATATTGAACTTTCTTTATCACATTTATCTTCTTAGTGGGATATCAATACTTTTTGTATAACAATTTATTATCAATCAAAAGTGATTTAATTTTTAATTATATAATATTTTTTTAAAAATTCTTGAGTTTATGCTCCATAGTTTTATATCTAGTATGTACTAGTATCTATATTTTCTTGAACATTTAAAATAATTATTACAGGGCATTGTCCATTCATTACTTAATAATAATATGCTTACGAAACATTCTTTATGTTACCTATGTTTGTGTCACACACAAATCCATTACACCTCCAACAACTACAGCAATCAAATGTACTCGTATGCTCTAGTATACAATTTTCAAATAAATATAAGTAAGTTTTATAAATAATTAGTTTTAAAGTACCTATCAAAAACAATGTAACATTTCATCATATAACTTATTCATTCGCCTTCGAAAAAGGTTATTGCTCAAATTTTTGTAAGACGAAGTTTTCCTATATCGATAGTTGGTTCTGACTTGAAATGTTATAAATGCACTATTTTCTGATTTATTCCTGTGATAAAACAAAATAACTTACACGCAAATTTAAATTTTAAGGGTCATCTAGAAGTAGGTAAGACTGTTATACCTACATATTTCAGTCATAAAATGTATATCTGTGTTATAAAAATGTCGATTTTTGTTTATTTCCATGTATTTAAACGGCGTTTGTACATAAAGTACTTGATTATCAACTATCTGGACAAATAATAATAATATAATAATAATAATATGGGACAACATTCACACCAGTTCTACAGGTCCCAAACTAGGCAGAGCCTGTACTATGGTAACCTGATGACTGATATATACTTATATACATACTTATATATATACACTGCCAGACACAGGTCAAACAGACATGTTCATACACACAAATGTTTGACCTGTCCGGGAATCGAACCAGCGGCTCAGAAGGCAGAGTGCTACCAACTGCGCCAACCGGCCAGTCTCAAATAAACAACAGACAAAAATAAACTCAATCAATCAATATTCTTTGTGCATTAAATTGTCACGGAAAATAACCTATTTATTTCCTGTGACAATGTAACAACGAATATTCTTCGTCATAAAAAAATGGCCCGCATTGGTGATATGTCACAACACGTTCAACAGGGTGTGCAAAATAGATACAATTATAATTATTTTTACTTAAAATTTAAATATTTACAGTATTACATTAATTCCTTAAAGTCAAATATTTAAATAATCAACTTATTAAAATGAAAACGTGTTGATATGAAATCGTGCAAAAGTAAATAAAATAATACCTAGGTAACGAAAATAATACCTAGCTACTCTTTAGTGTGTTTATGTTAAATCGTTGTAGAGATATGAAGGGATTAAAACCCAAATGGTTCGTGATTCACACGCGTGCTGCTCACCAGTTGTCTTGGCTTGTAAATTTGGCCGGGAGTAAAGTTACATCAAATTTTTATTGTTTTAGATATTGAAAATTCTTAAATCTTAATAGTTTTTGGTTTTTAGGTGCTCATAAATAATTGGTGAGTCTATCAAATCAAAAGAGCTATCGCACATATTTTGAGGAGCGTAAACAGGAATTAACACATTTTTGATCGTTGACTGAACTATTAGTCTTACATTTTCCTACTGTTACAATTCCTCTCGACACATTATCTCCACTAATGGTCAATTTTGAATGAGAATTAAGGGAAGTTAATTATTTTTTCAAATTCTTTTATATATATTTACAACTATAACTTCAGTATTTAGCTGGGCAGCTCATATGCAATTTCTCAACCTATATTGTACGTTGTCAAATAACAAATGAGGGTATATTTTTGTCAAGCCATTACACTATTATCATCAGGCGCGCCGTATGACTAATACACAAGTAACGAGGATGTTGAGAGTATTTTGCCTAGTTTTTTTGTAAATCATCCTAGTAGTCGTTCTCGCTATGGTTTCTAAACAAACGTCTGATTTTGATATGGGATTTATGGCCGTAATTTAAACCCTTATAATGTTTGTTAAGGCTTTTATCTTCGAGGACATTAAAAGAGCGCTGAGACATGACCTCTTAAAGCATCAGGCCGGAAGTATAAATAAATAAATATAAATACATCGTCGTACGGCAATTCGCCATCGCTATATGGTAGATATACCACCTATACGCACGAAGCGTTATGCTTCCACTTTCTTAATGCGTACTGCCAAGGAATGGAACTCGTTGCCCGAGTCTGTGTTTCCAGATATGTACAATCCTGGAGTCTTCAAGTCGCGAGTGAATAGGTACCTTCTAGGTTTGCGTGCTAAATCCTAGACAACGTCATCACTTAACATCAGGTGAGACAGTTGTCAAACGCAAACTTATAATAAGAAAAAAAAAAAGAAAAAAAAAAGTGCATTGAAGCATTCGATATCTGGTGCTGGAGAAGAATGCTGCGTATTCTATGGATGGTATGTAGGACGAACGTATCCATCATCAAGCAACTGCAGGTCAAAATCATGCTCTCATCGACATGCCTAAAAAGAACTTTGGAGTACTTCGGTCACATAGCAAGAAAAAATGGTGATAACCTGAAGAAGCTGATAGTTACTGGCAAAATAGAAGGATAAAGATCTCGGGGTCCCAGTCTGATGCGTTGGTTCCACCAGATACGCTCCGCACTTGAAATTCCAGTACACGAGTCTTTGCAAACAGATCCAGAGGGCACTTGATTATCCAGCATTTTTTAAAGTGAAAGCTACTTTAAATGTTATGTACGCTGTATGCTACTTTAAAATATTTTAATACATTTAAAATGTTAAACTCGCGTCAGGTGTTCACAAACACGTGACACTGATCGAAAATTCGTCAGACGCATTACGTCATCGAAAATTCGTAAGAACTAGGGAGAGTAGACCGACCGGCGCGGCGTAGGAGAGTAAGTAATATCCCCCTCTCTTTCTAGCGCGCGGCGAAAATATATGCCTGCTCCTGCTGTTTCGTTTAAGCGGCGCAGGGCGATGTAAAATAATTGTAATAGTTCTGAAGTGTTCAATTTTTTATGTAATATAAATTGTCATGTTTATGTACGATAGCGCAATAAATGAATTTTTATTTTACCACATAAATGATGCTACGATGAGTACCTACTTTTAAACTAAAGCAATTCGTGCGAAATTATTCCCTTACCATTCCAAAATGTTCAAAAATGCACAACGTAAATGTTCAAGTCTTCACTTCTTTCAGCACTCCCGGAATGCAACCCGTTTATTGTTTTTTTTTGTGGGGTTATCACGACCCTCAGTCACGAGGATAACGAGTAAGAGGAGGAGGATAAATACACCACGACCTTCGCTGAGTGACCAAACCACTGATTATTCTCCCGCCTACGGTGTTTGTATCTCAATGGTCAGTAATGTGTCACTTCCTACTTTGCAATGTATAATAGTGCTAAATACTGTAAATGTCGCTTGCGTGGAAGGTATCTGTTACTGCAATGCTACTAATCATGATAAAATCCTAAACCGGTAAGTGCGCCAGGCTTAACGACAAGTAAAATTATTTAAAAAATACTCGATAATGGTCGTGATTGCACTTTGTGAGCACTCCTACAAAATATTTGTTAAAGGGGGAACTAGAAAGTACGGATTACGGTTAATACGTATTTCATTGCAATGTTAGTCACTAGGTACCAAAATCTTCAGGCCAAAGTGTGATTCGATACAGCAACCGACTGGTCCACGGCTGATTTGCACAATTAACGTGTATTGTTTCGATAAAGAGCCTCGTATCCATCCTCAAACCCATATATCATGAATAACTAATTAATTGTAATCTATGACTAGGACTCACGTCACACATTACCCAGTATTTACCACGTAAGTCCCAGTCAGTCGTAGAATACAATTATGGAAGAAACTCGCGATAGTTTTCCGACTCAAATAAATAAGTAATTTAAAAACTATACAAAAACCTACATTACAAAATGGCGGTTTTTTTTTTTAATAAAGCGAAGTATAAACGAGGTTTATAAACGATTTTTGTAACTAATTATTATTATATAATTATTAACTTTAACTGTCTTACATGATGTGGTCTAGGATATAGCGCGCAAACCTGGTAATTTTTCACTCAAGACTTGAAGACTCCAGAATTGTACGTATCGGAAAACACAAACTCGGGTAACGAGTTTAATTCCTTGCCAGTACGCATTAAGAAAGTGGAAGAAAAAACCTTCGTACATATAGTATAGGTGTTAAATCTACCTTAGAGCGATGCCGATGGTGCATTGCCGTACGTCAAGTTGACCGATGATAGAAAGGGGATGGTGGAATTAAGATGATTATATACCATGTACTTGCCCATACAAAAAGAAAAACCTTTTTTCTACTTTTTTCCGGTATTTTTTTCTCTATTTACACATCAATTACCTACTTGGCATATACGTCTTATTTTGTCCAGTTTTTATTATTATTTAGTACTATCATTTTACATTTATTATTATCTAATTCCAGTGACTTTGTCCGATATGTATTCCGTAGAAAACCGATGAGCTTGCTACCCTACGCTGGTGTTTAATGTTCTGAAGCCTACGTTCTACCGAAGACTTAGGCACTGCTGATGATCGTAGGTATCCGCTAAAATAAAATGTTCATTATGAATCAACACATATATATCCATAGATATATAATAACCTTATACAAACGTAAAGTTTGTGAGATTGTGAGTTAGGAGGTAATATCTGGATCTACTGAACCGATTTTGATTTTTTTTTACTAATAGAAAGCCACGTTATTTGTGAGTGTCATAGACTATTCATCGTCATCATCACCACGCGGGTGAATCCGCAGGATGGGGCTAGTATTATATAAATAAAGAGGTTCTGGGTCATTATTATTTAGAACAGAGAACCTTTGCTTTCTTTAAATGGTTATGGTTTTTGCTCAAGACTGATAGCATTCATTTAAAATTAAAGTTACTGGAACTTGCGATACAAGATACTCGTGTCTAATTTGGCCAGTGTTTTGATAAGTTTTCTCCCTTACAGCATACAATACCTGTAGTACCCTAGAGGACTATCTTATCCGGTATCGGCGTCCCACAAACCATGCCGGTATAATTCAATGAGTACGTCTGGGCTGGGCGGCTGGCGGGTGAATAAACCCCGTGCCGCATTGATCGATACTGTGGAACACTAGCGACGCCGACAGACAGCTGCATTGGACGGAACTTGAGCTGCTTTGTTCTGACCTCAGGCTGCTCAAACACCAGCTGTTACAAGCTCATCCAGCATAGAAATATTATGTACACAAAAAACTGTGGATTGTATAGCTTCAAATATAGCTTTATGTTTCTCAGTTTTTAAGTCAAATTAAAATAAAAAAACAATTTCGGTACGCCCTTGGGCGGCCTGAAAACACCGGCATTGGGTTGGATACTACTCTATCCGCAAACTCGCATGAGCCAGCATGGTGGGTAATGGCCCAACACTTCTTTTATGATTAAGGGCTCAAGACCCAGCAGTGGGTACGTATAGGGCTTGTTGTTACTAACTCACTAATATAATAAAGCCAAAAGTTTGTGTCGTTTGTTGCTTGTATGTTTATTACTCCTTCATGCTTAAACGGCTGAACGGATTTGCATGATATTTGCAATGAAGATGGCTTATACCTTGGACTAACTCATAGGTAAATTTGTATCCCGGATAAGTGTAGTTCCCTGGCAATATTGAGGTAGCGGAAAAACCATGGTCCACGCCGGTGAGACCGGGGGTGCACCGAGTGAAATAATAAAGGCATTAAAGTGGGATAGGTTATGGTAGTACATTTTATAAATAAAGGTGCAGCTTTGTTTCAACAAGTTTTTTCCCCAGTAATAAACTTCAGTGGTGATGAATACTTCAATAAATAAATACCTCCTTCCTCACTAACACTTCCAGACTTTTATGTACTTTCTAAAAGAAAAAAGTGGTTGGGCCATAATTCAACATAAAAACCCAACGCGGATAGACGATGTCAAACGCCTAGGTTTCCGTCTTTACGGGGCACGGGGCGTCAGTTCCTTTACGAGTTTTCTTCGTCGCTTATCGAGTTTTATTTATTACTATATTTTTCCAACTGGAGCCAATATGATTCTACAGTATTTAATTACAAATTAAAAGAAAATAATTCTTACGTTTAGTGTATGCGTTCAGTACTTTACAATATGAAGTAGAAAAAGAAATATTTTAACAAAAAATGGAACCGACTTCAACACTCAAAAGTGTGAAATAAGTTGAAGTCGATACCATGATACTTCACAAGTAACTATATCATCACAATATTGTGCGCATTGGTCCGCAATTGGGTTGTTTTTATGCATATGATCTTACATATACTATATACCTCAGTATTCGGTCATTTATAAACGTAAACCGAAAATAATACTTTTTCCTTTGAAAGTGTATACCTACCTATCTAAATATAAATTTATAATTATTAAATTATTAGAATTAGGTAATTATAATTATTTTTAGGTAGATACTATTTTAAATTATCTTAAAAATGTATTGTTACCTAATTTAAATTAGTTAAATAAAAAATACAAATACAAACGTAATAGTGAGCCCAAAAGCTCCTGAACTTGTGTGACTGCGTCTCAGGAACCAATGGCCTCTCCCAGAAAAGACTTGGCTTACGTCAAGTACACATGTTGTATGTCCACTATGGACGTAGCTGTTGATACAAGTTATTACTGGTTTTACTCGGTTTCGGGTTGTTCCAGAAGCCTTCATCAGGGTCTTGAGTGCGGTGCGTTATTCGGAACACCCCGTCTCGTACTGTGCAGTACTTGTAAAACATTCCGACGGTAAAGTAATTTTCAGTTGTTTTTAATTCATTTTATTCGTCCTTGATTAGTTTAATTAATAATGAAAATCATAATACTATATAAAATGAAGAAGATTTAGGTTTGCGATATTTCAATCAATAATTATCGATTAACCGTATTTATGTGCCGTGGTGGTACCGGCCTAGAATAGTACTCCCCCATCTCTTCCCGCGGGTGCCGTAATAGTCGGCTAAGGGATCACGTACCAGGAGGTGGGCAGCAGCGCCTTCTGAGGATAGGAAGCCGTACTGCGCTCGCCAACCCGCCTGCCACGCGTGGCGAGTATTGGCAAATCCTCCCTATATGGGGAGGCATATGTCCAGCTGTGGACTATGGCTGCGATGAAAAAAAACGTATTTTTATTTTAACAATACTGCTGAAAGTTATAATAATTTTTTTTACTCATTTTTTTTATTGTGGCAAGTGAAAGCTCGCGTGATACAGCCGAGTGTAAGCAAAGGTCAACTACAACGTGAGAATATAGCTGTCATCGTCTATTCCAAGCTTCGATCGGTGCCAAGTTGTCTTGAAAAGGGCCATGTCAATGCCGTCTTCAGGCTTGCCTCTTCAACTCTGGTTACACGAACCAGGGTATCAATTCTACTAACACATTGCTTGTAGATTGTCAATGAATCGTCGTTTTTTCTAGTTATGTTATTCTACTTGTATAAGTGTATTATGAGTATAATTGTAATCGCTACACAGATCTAATTTCTACCGCAATTCAATTGTCTACAATGCAATCGACTGCAATTGCTATTTTAGCGGAAGATCAAGTTTATTTATAACTTATGAACGACTATTGCATTGTTTATGGATTGTCTTAATAAATAAGAGAATTGGCACCCAGATCAGCCTCAGTTTGGTCTCACTAAATAGTGATTCATAGGTTGGCCCCTGCTGTGAAAATGACCTTAAACATGTTTTAGAGCCTGGAGAGATTTGTGATAAAAAATAATAACAATTGACGTTATGGAATACTAGTAGCACCCCGCGGTTTCACCCGCGTGGATTACGGATTTCCCGCTACCTCAATTATCCAAAAAGTAGCCTATGTGTTAATCCAGGCTTAAACTATCTCCATATCAAATTTCATCGAAATCGGTGTAGCCGTTTGAGCGTGAAGAAGGAAGAAACATACACACATACACACAAATTTTCGCATTTATAATATTAGTAGAATTTTGAAACTGGTCGGAGTGTCATCAATCATTTTTTTAATATGTTTAACCGACTAAGAAAAAAGGAGGATGTCCGCAATGCTACCCGTATGTTTTTTTATAGATTTAGAGTTTGATCACGATAATCATAGATGTTTGATGGGTGTCATGGTGCCTGAACACACTGTGTGTTTGTTGACAGTCATTCAAACTTGAGGGTGGTAGTTAGTTAGGCATATACATGATAGTACCGCCATGCTGAGAATTTGACAACGCTGTTGCCTTCACGCGAAATTCAAGCCACTGTGGACGGGATTAAAACATCATCCGTCAGTTTGATAGCTGACGCTCCCACCGCTGGGCTATCACACTATCTAGTATATTATACCTACTATATGATACTAAGACTAATACAGAGAGTTGTCCTGTTTCAAATCCACTAGAATTATATTTGCTTCCTTCGCCGCCAGACCACTCGTCTAGTCTATCGGTGTTTTATCGGATACATTTCGGGAAGTGGGCTTCTGAAGTCACATATTTTGATTCCACCATCCCCATTCCATCTAAGAACGACCAGACGGACGGCAATGCGACATCCATACATGATAGACGTTCAAACTTGCCCCACGAAGCGTTTTGCTTCTACATTCATAGTGCGTACAGATAACGAATGGAATTCATTGCCTAAATCTGTGTTGCCGCAAAAATACAATCTGGGTATCTTCAAGTCACATCTTGGCAGGCGTCAAACAAGTGTTTGACCACTATGTGTTTTATTTTAATTTTAATTTAGAATAGGCAAGCGCCTATTCTCAAAAAAAAGAAAACACAAAACCCAGCATCTAGCTTGTGACAGACATGAATACTTAAGTTACATAATACATATACATAATACTTCAGTTTTAGAGACGCTCTCGCATGAAAGGTCTGATGAGCGTAGATGAAGCGAAAGAAGTGTGTCGGGATCGTAGCAATTGGAAGGCTGTGGTCTCTGCGCTCCCCTACGGGAAAGAGGCGTGAATATATGTATGTATGTTTTTCACGCGATTAAGTCCCGATCAATTTATTCACAATGTGTTTGGATTACGAAAGTCTAAAAATTACATCTAGAGTACCTACTTTAGGAATAACCCATTCCTTTTCATAGGTATAGACCTGGTCATGGCACTTCTTCTCAGATAGAAGGGTATGGGCTATAATTTTCTACGCTCATCAGTGCTTGAGCGTGGATCTTGCTGCTTGCCAGCCCGAATAGAAGCCCATGATCTAAAGAAGATAGAGATTGAAGATAAAGAAATTCTCCATGCTTTATACCTACTCATGTTTTTACAAGAGATAGCATGACCATAAACAGCTCTGTTCTTTGAAAGAATAAGGCGATGAACTTTAAATGCCTCTACATATCTACCGTTCAATATAGAGGTATCGTGCGCTCGATTTGCTAGGTGGCTAGGCTAGGTGAATGTCTCTTTCATACCAACTTGTGGCTGGCACGTATACATTTATTAGGAAGCGATTAATTTGCTAGAACAAAGGAATTTTTTTTTTTTTTTTTTTAATATGGGACAACATTCACACAAGGTCTTCAGGTCCCAAACTAGGCAGAGCCTGTACTATGGTAACCCGATGACTGATATATATACTTAAATACATACTTATATATATACTTTTTTTTTTATATACATATACACACCCAGACACAGGTCAAACAGACATGTTCATACACACAAATGTTTGACCTGTCCGGGAATCGAACCCGGGACCAGCGGCTCAGAAGGCAGAGTGCTACCAACTGCGCCAACCGGCCAGTCGAATGACTATCAGACTATTGTACAGTTGTATAAAAACTATGAAACTGACCCATATAGCCACTCTAACGGCACGGAGCAATGCCAGTCATACAAAGGGCACATTCTGACATCACGTGTGCACTTCGTGCAAATTAATATATTTTAATTACTTACGTACATATATTCAAGAAAAAACTACACGAATTCCTAATCAATAAAAGATATTATTCAATTAATGAATACCTTAGCGATAAGTTTGCCTGAATCGTTAATTGTATAAAATTAGTTAGTTAGGGAGGCTCAGCCGCATAGTTTTTAGATTTATTATTTTATTATAATTTTAGCATGCCTGAAAAGGCAAAACATGGAGAACCTACAACCGTTTTTAACTAACTATTATTGTACCTGTGTTTATGCTAATAAATGAATTTGAATTTGAAATTTGAATTTTCCATGGTTCCCTGATATATTGCATTAGAGCGATCCTGTGTGTGTGTCATCATCATCATCTCAGCGATAGAACAACTACTGCTGGACATAAGCCTCCTCCCATGTCTTTTTAGGTTTAATAAAGTTCACTGAAAGAGGTGAAAAGAAAATTTTACCAAAAAAAAATGGAACCGACTTCACTCAAAAGTGTGTGCTCAGTTTATGGCCCTAAAATCGATGTAATAACGCTCACTTTACGAGTAAGTATGTTTCTTTACAAGTAAATGGTTTTCGTTACAAGTTTCCCGACCGTACTGAACGACTTGTTTTGTAATATCATAGTATAATAATAGTCATCGTCATCTCAGCCGTAGAACATCTACTGTCGCATATAGGCCTCCCCATGTCGTATATAGTACCCGCCACGCTTGGCAGGCGGGCTGGCGAGCCCAGTACGTAACCCCTTAGCCGACTCTTACGGCACCCACGGGTATACAATTATGGCAATTATAATAATATACGTTTTGGTAACTCTTTTTAGGCCTTCCTTTGATACCAAAATTACAAAGACTGACAAAAACAGACATGCAGCATATGTATGCGCACAAATTGCTGTTTTCAGAGAAAAAGAACCGTGAACTACTTGTAACAATGAACGACGCCTATAAATGGAACTTTGTTCCACTTCACTCGGGAATCTGGCTTGTGACAGTATCTTGGAGAACCCGGACCAGAATATAGGTCAGACAGCTTTTATTATAGCCGTATTCAAAGGGGAAGATCTTAGCTTGACAACAATACGCGGTTTTTGGATCTAAATCAAGAGATGAGTCGTTTATGCCAATATATAAAAAAAGTTTAGGTCATAATTTATCTACATTCTCTTTCGTTTATGGCAAGGGACACATATCAATCATGGAACGTCTTCTGATGAACATACACCTCCCCCATTAATCTCCCACAAAGTCACTGCAATTCTTCATTGTTTATTTTTTTAATCTCACTTAGACCCCTGCACTAGGACTCCCTGTGTCACGGGAGGTATGGCGGACACAATCACAGCACACAAACACCCAAGACCCGGCCAAACACCTACACTCTTCGCACAAATGTTAGATCCTGCCGGGATTCGAACCCAGGGCCCCCGGAGACACAGAAGTCACTGACACTGACCACTGCGCCACGGCGACCGTCAAAATGTCTCTAGTATACTTCTGGTTCACTTGCATTCAGCGTTGTCGACTTCAGTATTGCCCTAAACCGCAACACTTTTAATCAAATCATTAGCGCGATACGGAAAATCCAAAAAAATATGTTACGGGTATAGTAGTAGGTATAAATGTCCAGTAAGCGTCAATTGAAGTGGTGTAATATAAATTACAAGATAAATATTAAATCTGAAATATTATTGTTCAAAGGAAACTGTAGTTTATTTAACGAAGAATTTATTAAAAGTTTCATACGCGTCACGCGCCATCTTCATTAGGCAAATTATAAACGGTTCAAATTTAGCGATTCGCACGCCGTTCTATCAGCACAATTTATCTTAGTTGTTTTACCAACAAAATGTCAACATTCAGTTTGCGCAGAGACATTTGATTTCTTTTTGTCTTCTCTGTATATACATGAGAGGTTGTAAAAAACTATTCTACCTTATTTCTCCACGGTTAAGCCGCCCGCACTGTAGTGCGGCATCACCATTCATATTTAGTAAACTGTGAGTGATAGTGAGAGATAAACTATGTAGGAATTGATATAAGTAGGTATATGATATTATTCATTAATGATAATTTTCCTGTGTCTACTGTACTAGGTTATCCTTTAAATATCCACTCAAATCCAAGCGTCCCTCCATTTCGTAGAACAGTTTTAGGAGCCAACCCCCCAGTTCCTCTAATATGCAGACTTATTAATGATACTAGTGATTAATTGCACAAATTGGCGATCCTTCGCACGGGTATAACATTTGAAAATGTAATATAGCCCATGTTACTCAGGGTGAATGTAGCTTTCAAAAGGTGAAAGAATTTTAAAAATAGGTCCAGTAATTTTTGGGCCAATTCATTATCAACATACTTACACACACACAAACACACACAACTCTTTCCTCTTTATAATATTAGTATAGATAACACGTATCAACAAAGCCGTAGAATAATAAGAAAAAGTTATATTTTAAATCAATCACATGAAATTTATAATTATACTAGTCATGTGCTGAATCGGAGATAAATAAATAAGTAAATAAATCATTTATTCAGGTAAAGGCATTTACAAATCATGTTAAAGGAATCACCTGGTTCCCATACTAGGCTCGGGAAGCCCGTGATATGAGTTCCAGGAGTCTTCCGTCGATGACAGGTGGTTAAAAAAATGAAATGCCCTAGTGCGTTATAATTTACAATCTACTGTTTACAATTTATAGTTTACAATTTATTATACATAGTTTTATTACAATTTCTTACATTTGATAATTTATAATGTGTGAGATGCCGAGAAAGTATTTTTTAAATTTAGAAAGTGCTTACTAAATTTAAAAAATGCTTTCTCGGATTCTCCGAGTGGACAGGAGGGAAGCCGGAGCGGACCGCTAGTATTGTATTAACTGGTGTTCATAAACAATTATTTACATAATAAGAAGCGGTATATTGTGTTAAATATTAGATAAATTCATTTTATACATATATTATACTATTTATAAGCAATGATACTCATAACTTAATATATTCTGTTATTGAAATGAGTTTGTTTTGTAAGTGGTCCTTTTAATGAAGGGCTTATTTAATAAAGGTACCTAGATAGTTATAACATTGTAACTATAGCTACAATATGGGATACTTCAAAAGAAGAGTCAACAGAGTCTCTAAAAGATTGTCAACGTATCGTAATCCCCCAGTGTTAGATGATAAGCGGCGGTCATTACTTACCTTTAGGCGGCTTGTTAACCTGTTTTTTTATTAACTTGATTTCATAAAAAAGAAAACACGTTTGCATGTTTTATTTATGTCGTCCTTTTCTGAAGGTCGTGCCCGTTAGGAAAAGTTGAGTGGAGTGATTGACAAGCTGCTTCCATGATTGACTGTTTTCGGCTTACCTCAAAACAGTGGCCACTCCTTTTATTTTATGTCCATATAAATACTAATAATTGTATTTAATCTTAGTATATTAATAGTATAACACAATAAGCAATCATAACTGTGTATTATTACGTGTCATCAGCTTCGTAACCGACATGCGTCACCCAGCGACCCTCGTCAGCACATACATACTTCGTTTATATCCATCTCGTGTATTTATACACTTTTGTGTATAGCCATAAAACACAGGATATGGATATAAACGGAGTATGTATTCACATAAAATTAAAATCCATATTTACAAGTGCACGACTTTTACCTTGTTCTTCAATTTTTTATTATTTCATGGTCTAACGCTTGAAAGCAGTTAACTTGTTCTAAAGCTTGCTCAAAAGTGTGAAATAAATTATTGAAGCCGGTACCGTGATAATTCAAAAGTTACTATTATCAAAATATTTTGCGCATGGTACCGACTTCAATAAGTTATTCCACACTTTTGAGTGTAGAAGTCGGTTCCGTTTTTTTGTAAACATTTTCTGTCACAGTTGTACTAGTTAAATAACAGATAATGGAGAGTACAAAAGCTTGACGTTGTCATACGGCTGCGCTACTACTAGTAATTCCTACTTCGGCCTAATGGACCGGAACAACTAAAGTGATTTGATTTAAAATGGTACTTAAACTGAAGAGCGGTATAGCACAATATTGAAAGAAGTGTCCGAGAGCCATAAAGTCTTCTTTCACAGAATGCTCATAACTAGAATTAATTGAGTGACCGTCTGATCAGGGAATGGCAAGCATAACCCTTGAACTGTCACGGATCAAAAGTCGCGATATTCGTGAAAGAAGATGGCATTTAAAGTGGTGATATTGTTCATGCAATGTAGGACACGCTGTTGTTAGGTGGAGACATGACCTAGTTATCATGACCATTGTGTTTGTAATGTTTTTGTCACGCTTGTCATTTAGTTTTTAATTCTCACTCGTGCCTAATAATACATAGTTTCACTTAAATTATTTTAAGTTTACAAATTTCTTCAAAAAGTAATATTCTTTGGGCAAGGCATGAAATAGCAATTTATTGAAGATTATAATTAATTATTTATTCCTTCTAAATGTTGCATGATGCCACAATGCCTGATAACGAAGATCTTCGAAAAGTGTATGTTACCACATGTGTGTAGTGATGACACAAAACATGGTCACTATCCATGGGTATACTTTTTAAAAAAACTGAGCTATGGCTATGCTTCGGGTTTCTCTGCGCGCCCTAATTAAAATTTGAAGGTCCGTTAAAGAGCTAAAGTTCCTAACCGACATAGCCCGGCGGATCAGCAAGTTGAAGTAATAAGGAACCGATGGGCGTTGCCGCTGGGGTCGAAAGGTTCTTGGTAAATGGAGTACACGGATCAGTAAGCGCAGCAAAGGATGTCCACCGACACCACCTTGTCAGTGTCAGATGACCTGACAAAGACAGCAGAAGAGGCTGGATCCCGTTCGCTTCCAACTGACCCTTGTTAAGATCGAATAGAAAAGATAGGCGAAGCATATTATGTCCAGTAGTGGATATCGTATAGATGGGATAATGTTGCGTGATTATTATGTATCAATTTGATCTTGTTTGGCATGGACAAGTTATGTAATGTAACGAAATTATTGAATAAATATCTGAATCAGAGGAAATCTTATATTTTTTAGCGAATTTGAGTTCATTAAGCTGAAATTTTGTTTATTAAACATTTTATACTTTATAAATATTTTAAGGACGGTATACGTGCGCTCATATGTAAAGATTGTAATGGTAAAACAGCAACTCTAATGACTGCAACTGTACGTTGAAAGAATGTTGTTATATTGGTGTACTTAGGTATCAGTTACACAGTGCAGCTTGGGAGCATCACATATATAGGGTTCGAAAACTAATTTTGGTTAGTACAAGCCACGACAAATAATTAATTTTCACTATTTTAAGACTGTTTACTACACCCTTGCCCAACCTGTTATATCATATCGCATAACTTCTTGGGGTGGCTCTGGGATACCACATAAAGCACAAAAAGCTGTACTCAGTTCTTTCCAACACACCCATTAAGATTATTAGTGAAAATTGTATTGGATACGAGTAATTATAGTAAGACAACTTTAATTATGAAAACTGTTTCAAGAAACATTCTCAACTTCTCTTTCAATTTTATCAATACCAAACGTAATATGACAAAATGTGCAGCGAAGAAATAATACGGATAGCAGCGAGCTAGTTTCTTGTAAGCAATTGATTTATCACGTGTAAACTATTTAATGACCTAATTGTTCATTAATTACCTAATCTTATTTACTAAAATAATTTCCAAATGCCAATAAGGCGAATCATGGATGTACGAAAATATTATCTATGCGAGCACTGTAAACCTATGTTTATGAAATCACATTGCACTAATATTATAAACACCCTTTTCAGTGACCTTTACAACTTTTAACTAAGCTTTTCGTGATTAAAATTATAATAATAATATATAATAAATAAATAAATAAATGAGACAACGGAAAGTACCAGCTTTCAAATAAAAAAGAATCATCGAAATCGGTTCACCCAGTCGAAAGTTCTGAAGTAAAAAACATTTTAAAAAATACATAACAATAGAGAACCTCCTCCTTTTTTTGAAGTCGGTCTAAAAAGAATGAAAGCCGAACAATATGTTGACATAGAAATGTATGTAAGTGTTGAGTAGAAGGAGATGGCTCCTTCTACTCAACACTTACATACATTCGCAATACAACGGCAGCAAGTAAAATAGCCTTGCCTACCAAAAAAAGCATGATTATATAAATGTGGCATGTATTAAAAGAATCGCGCTGTATAAGTACGTAGTCAGTTTTTTATTTTCCTCTTATTAGACTACTCCAACGAACTATGACTACCCTACATCCTAAAAAACTATTGTGACAGGTTCAATGAACATGTAAAGTTTAACGTAACTCTTCGAGATAGTTAGATTACTATTTGTGATATTGCTATGTATTTTCATTAGTTTTATATTTACTCTATGGAATGACATGCGTGCTTATGAGACATACCAACATTAAAATAAGAAAGATTTTAATCTTTGTAAAGTTTTAGGAAAACTGTTATATAATCGTGTCGTAAGCGCTCGGCATATAAATCAAAATGAAATAGTCCAATCTTAACACTCACAATATAACGACAGTAATTTTATTGTTCCCTAAAAATTCTCCAAAATCCGAAAGGTCGTACTTATTTTGTTGATGCTAAATTTCATATTCGTGTGCCTAATATTAAATTAAAGATAAGTAATTTTACTTATTTTCTGTAATAATACCCACAATTTAATAAAACCATCTGACATTCTCTCAGTCTTTTTAAAAGTTGTAGCAGTGTGACCTTTATCGTTACTCGACAAAAACTTTCTTTTTTTAGTCATTTACTTGTTTGATGGAACAAAAGAATTACTGCAAATATAATCCGTCCTATATAATCAAATATACAGGTTTGATAATCCTTACTAATGATTTTGTCAGTCCATACCGGCTATACATATAACCGGGTTGGACACACATGATAACCGCTGGAAAATCACTCTCCGACCTGTGTCAAAATCCTACTAAAATTATAAATAGGCTACTTTTATCCCGAAAAAAGTATAGTTCCCGAGGGATAGTTGAAGTAGCGGGAAAACTGTAATCCACGCGGGTGAAACCGCGGGGTGCTACTAGTAACGAATAAAAGTGATAATAAAAGGACCCCAACTGACTCCCACCTGCCAACATTTGAAGTCATTTTCTTTCCTTTTCACACACACGTATATTCTTTCCCTTACTTCCATGCAGCATATTACAGACAGACCCTCTGCTTTACTAGGCAATGGGGTGGCCTCGCGTCCTTGACCTATTTTTATGTTGTTTCTTGATGTAATTAAATGTCAACCATGTGACCACGAAAAGAATTTTGGTGGGAGGATAAAATTGCTTTTTGTATTTGGTATTTCTCCCCCTATTTTCCATTATTAACCACAATATAGGGAGGGTGCTTGCTGTCGAAACATATAATTACTCCGACAATTTTCAGTAATATTTACTTTTTTTTACCAATTAGACTCACCAAGAATAATGATATGTTTGAACTTTTTGTCTTATTGACTCCTTGTAGCAAACAAGGATTCAAAACGAAAAAAGTTCTATTACTTGATGTACAAATTCCATAAATTGTTTTAATTTTAGCTATGAACTCTCAGACCGGCGAGAAAGCTAAGTTTCTAGCTGTAGATATAAATGTAAGAAACGTAAATTTATATGTATCGTTCAAAACAAAAAATTAAAAATTGACTTTTCAATATAATAATACTTTATTGTATAAAATACATAGATTATTTATCTATGTATTTTATACAATAAAGTATACCACTCAGAGCTACAATCTAAGTTATGAATATCATATACTAGTAGCGCCCCGCAGTTTCACCCGCATAGTTTTCCCACTACATCAATTATCCCACGGGAACTCTATACCTTTTCCGGGATAAAAGTAACCTATGTATTATTCCAGGGTCTAACCTATCTCAAAAACAGAATTTCATCGAAGTTGGAGCGTGAAGGAGTAACAGAGGTTTTTGAATTATTTTCTTGGCTGGGTTGATGAGGATGAAGATTTTATAACAATAATATCTCACAAAACAGCTGTAAAATTAGGACAACAGTGGGCGAACGAAGCATAGCTAACGTAAAAAGCGCAATGCAGTCCTATGCCTCCCCTGAGTGGTTTCTGCACGGAAGCCATTGAATTCCGAACCATTTACTTAAATACTTAATCAAGAGACACATATATATACGATTTCAAATACTAAGCTGTTATATAGTTTAAAACGTATAATAAAAATATGCTTATTATATTTAGGGATGGAATATTTTCAACATTTTCTTGAAATGAAAAGATTTCAATTTAATATGGATACAATCTAAACGCATGCCATTTCAAATGAAACCAAATCGCTTTATAAATTAGCTACATCTGAGGTAACACAAGACAAGCGGACGAACACTATTCTTTATTTGATTGCTAAAATATACATTTGTATATTCTATGTACCTACGTTGTTTAACAACCAAAAATTATACAAACGGACTTCCTCTGTTTATCTGTGGAGCATTTTTAAAATTTTCTTGTAACAAGGAAGTTGTACTTAAGTACAATAAAGTCTTAAACGATTTTCATTGAATTTCTATATTATTAGGTATTTACCTTCTTCTTCTTCTTCTTCATATCCTTATGACCCGCTGGGTTCAGTATCTCAGTGTTAATGTGGCCATACCTGCCATGAAAATAACTATATACATGTTAATTTTAAAAGATGTGACGGCGCGGCGCTATTGTCGTCACAGCCGGCCTAACTATCAGGAAATAAGGTGTCAATATCGTCAAGCCTCTTCTCACCGTCTCGAATTAGAGCATTCGGTTCACGAATAGCTGCTATATTGGCGCTGGTAAAAGCCCGACGGAACCGAACCCAACTCAACTCCGAACTGGTGAACAGCAAGAAAGAAGAGCATACCAACCTCTGCGCCCTTTGCAACGTCACACCAAATGCCCCCAGCGGGTTACAGGCACAAAAGGTCCTGCACCCGGATAGAGACGTGTTTATCCTCAAGATAGGGAAGCAAACCGATAAGACTAATCGTACAACAAACATTGAAGTAAGTTGCTGATGCTGTAATCTGCATCAGTACCACGCTGGTAGTGATGGGATCCATAGGCTAGAAACAGCTACTAGATTACTCAAATCTTACTGCAGTAGTTGTAATTAGTTTTTATTGTATATGTTTATAGTGCTGTGGTGGTACCGGCTTAGAATAGTACTCCCCCATCTCTTCCCGCGGGTGCCGTAAGAGTCGGCTAAGGGATTACGTACGAGGAGGTGGGCAGCAGCGCCTTCTGAGGGTCACAAAATATACTGCGCTCGCCAACCCGCCTGCCAAGCGTGGCGAGTATAGGCAAATCCCCCCTATATAGCGGAGGCATGTGTCCAGCAGTGGATTTCAAATTGCTGAGAAGAAGAAGAAGAAGATATATGTTTATAAATGCATCTGCGAGTTAATAAAAAAAAATTAAAACAAGCGACGAGTTCTAATTACCTACTGTTATCATAAACCGCAACAACCAAGCCGTCTTAGCTAAACTAGTTTAGAATCACAACACTTAATCAAGTTTGATTTAGTGACCCCCTCAAGTTAGTGTAACTTGAGGGGATCTCTTTTCCCTGGTCAATTATTTTTGTATTACTGACCTGGGTTAGGGTGCATATTTTCACGCTGGCGTAAGTATAATGCATGCCTAAAGGAGTAGGTCGCGCGATCGATTCCTGGCGCCGACCCGGTCAGCGCTCGCCTGCTGGCCCGACCCTCGCACCTGCTCGATAACTGGTTCCATTACCCTTCTAATTATTATGTAGGTACTTAAAGTTCAACTAAATGTCTACTAAGCATGACATTTTAGTAGATTAATTTTCTTGTTATTGAGATTTCGTTACACAATCCTGCTTCAGTATAAATATTTTCACTGATCTAAGATGCACATAGGGCACGATTGCTAGTCGGTGAATTAAGAAGTGACCAAGAGATAGTCAATTATTTATATATGTACTTACTATTGCAATCAAAGGGATTTAAAACAGTTTAGAGAAATATGCCTTTCTTTCTTTCTAGAAAATACTTTTTGGGTTGTTTTTTAACTTACACCCGTTTACTTGTCCCCATGCCCCTTTATACCAAACAAAGTAATATGATGTTTTGAACTTACTATAGAAATCTATGATAATCTATAGAATTTATAGAAATCTAGAAGTAGAACTGAGTGGTAACTGTGTTGCATTACATATTGTAAAAAGTTATGAAGTATACCAAAGTGTGAAGTCACCATTATCAATGCACCAAAGTCACCACATCGCATTACATCACCATCTTCACATCGCTCTGACGCTATGATAGCTCAGCATTGGGAGCGTCGGCTGTCAAACTGACGGACGCCGGTTCGATCCCCAGCAACGGCTTGACCTTCCGGCGAAGGTAACACCATTTTCAAATTTCCAGCATGATGGTAGGGTACTTTTCACTAACCGCATGCTTTGCTCCATCCTTTAAAAAAAACCGTCACCAAACACATAGTGTATTCAAGCTGAAGTACTTGAGGGCCCGTAAACATTCCAGCGTGATTGCATCTTCAAACACATCGTCGTTGACCATCGTGAGATAGTGGTTAAAAGTATCCCACCGCTATTAACATCTGAACCAGTATGAGGAAATAATTACACCCCAAAACATGACAAATTACAATTTGAAGATTCTCTTCGTAACTAAGTAGCCGATAATAAGTTATCTCGTAACTATCTTGACGCAATAACCCAACTCAATTGTGTCTGTACTACCCGAAGGTACTGCCTTCCCTGAGGACAGGTAGACAGAGGTCGCTATCTAATTAGAAATTCCTTCTGTATCCTTCCCTTGACCTGTGTTTTCTTAGAGCTAGGTGATAAAGTAAACATTTCCCATCTCATTCTTACGTAATACATACAAAATCAAGAAGACTATATACTGTGAACCGCTTCCAAGTATACTAGTTAAATATAATTTAATGCAACAAGTGACATTTTATTAACACTTCAATTAATAAAACTATTTAAAATGTCACAAATTTAATTTCCAATACATTTTTTTTTAAAATGTTTACCAAATAATGGAACCGACTTCAACACTCAAAAGTGTGAAATAACTTGTTGAAGTCGGTACCATGATAATTCAAAAGTAAGTGATATCAAAATATTGTGCTCATGGTACCGACTTCGACAAGTTATTTTACACTTTTGAGTGGTGAAGTTGCTTTCATTTTTTGGTAAAAAAATATTTATGTCTCTTTTTAGTAACCTTTGTTACTCATGGGATCAATTGTCAATGTGGTGTAGGTATGTTCATCGATGTCTCCAACCGCTACTATAATATCGTCTAGGTATAAGCACGCACTTTTCAGTTATTGGAGTGTAACTCAAAAACCGCTTGTCCGATTTTAATGACATTTAAGTGGGACCACACGGGAAGCAGTAGCTTTTAAATAAATAAAAAACGATCAAAATCGGTTAACCCAGTTGGAAGTTGTGCGGTAGCAAATATAAAAAAAATCGATACAAAAAGCCAATAACTAACTAACTACTAACTTATTATAAGTTTGCGTTTGACAACTGTCTCATCTGATGTGAAGTGATGACGTTGTATAGGATATAGCACGCAAACCTAGAAGGTTCACACGTGACTTGAACACTCCAGGATTGTACGTATCGGAAAACAGAGACTCGGCAACGAGTTCCATAGTTATTGCTACTATAAGAGTTTGTGTAACTGTTGGTTATCCATGTAAATAAATAAATATACGCTGAGTCGAAAATCATTTCTGACACCGGGCAACATTGCTTCTGTTATTTAATTTTCTATAGTGTACATTTTAAATGTATGATGTGGCTGTCTTTTGATAAGATAATTTTTATTTCATTTAATTATTCAAAAATGAGGAGAGAGTGTTCTAGACACACAGTAAAACACGCTATTATGTCAAGTCAATGTAAAAATATTGACTCGAGGATGTTATATATAAAGCTGTCGTACAGAAAAAGCTTTTCTAAAGTAGTAAATACGCAATGTGAATGTTGACAAAAATATCTATACCGTTTTTCGACATACATATATAATATATTAAAACCTCTGTGGTGAATAACTAACTTTAATAATTAAATAAAACTCACTGATTATTAAGAATTATCTTTTGATGCCTGCCTAATTCTAAATGAAGGTAAATAGAGTTTTCAATTACAACATTGTTTTAATTTAATTTCTTATCTTTTCCATCTGACCTTGCAAATCTTGAAACAAGTAATCTATGTTTTTTCTTAAGTTCAAATATTTGAAGGAAAAAACAGGACGGTATTCTGTAGTCGTGGATTCAAGTCCCACTAGCAGCCGAATTTTTTCTTCAAATATTTGAACTTAAGTTCCTCCTAGCTTGTTGTTAATGCGATACACAATAAAAACTCTATGTTTTTTCTATTCAAGTAATATATTTTCTACAGTTTTTCTTTAAGACACAAAGGAGGTTTGTGTTGTTCTAAAAAAAATATTTTCCACGGACAACATTATTATTCATGATCACTATTATTGTCTTTTCTTAGAGTATAATTAAAAAAGTGAGTAATGAATATTGTCAAATTTCTCAATAGATGATGATGATAGATCTATTATATTATAACAGCCGCACCGCGTGTTTGTTTTCTTCTTTTTTACATCTGCATGTACTATCGGTTGACCCTTTATCTCAGCTATTCCACGAGTACCGTACATTTTTTGGCTTAAAAAGCTTATGCGCTAGTATGTGCCAAAGAAGACGGGTTCAGCTGTTTTGGCGACAACTTCTTTACATCTCTTCTCACAAACTTTCACTATAAAAAAAAAAAAAATGGAGATTAGAAAATATGATTTTAACATTAAATACCTTTGGTATTTTGCTTTATCTCTCCCTCTCGCCGTTGTACTTACGTTTTGCCCACGCCTTCGCTCGCATCAATAGAGATTTTTAATAAAATTAATTCCAAACTCATCCCTAATTCCTGATTCTTTCAAGAAATTTTCGCAAAGATAAATGTACCATATATCTCCACCTTATATACCCTGTCTCCAGAGTCCCTGTTAGTTTCTTATTGGTTCAGCGATTTTGGCGAAAACATACCAAACAAAAAAGAAACAGGCTATCGCATGTATTTAGGACACACATATTTACCAACTGTTGTTTCAATTAAATAAAAACGAATTAAAGTAGGTGTAAGGGCCTTGCGCGGAAAATTTCATGCACGAAACCACACGCGACATGCAAGGAATAGAATAGAAATTAAATTATACTTTATACAAGGAAGCCATGACTAAATGCCGACCTCATACAAGTGATGTTTGCTTTTGGCTCATAAACCGAAAGTATCTGGACGGTTGTAATATTGAAAAAAAATGCAATGACGATACGTCCCAGTAGATCTAAAAATTACTGTGAAAAAATAATAATACGGTAGTTTTTGAAGTCTTGTCTCAACGCGAGAGTCTATGTTGATGAGCTTTTTAGATCGCCGACACATGGACACAAGAGCTTTGATTTTGTACTTAGCCGAGCTGTACCACAAGTCAGTACAGTACTCCATACTCGATTGAACTTATGCTTGATACAAGATCAGCCTTTTTTACGCGAGTGGACCTTTCTTATGGTGGCTTAATTAACCTCCATTTGGAGTAAATATAGGCTTTACTAAACATATTTTATTCCGTCTTCGCTGGGATCTTGAGTGCGGTGCGTTCGTCGTAGCATCCCGTCTCTTTTATAAAATAACAATGAGCGGAAGTATTAATTATATTATAAATTAACTTAAATCCAAAACTTCATTAAAATCGTTACAGCCTTTTCCAAGATACAAATGTAAAAATCGTGCTCATCATCATGGCCTCAGCCATAGGACGTGAACTGCTGGACACAGACCTCCCCCATCGATCTCGAGCAGGACCGGTTGGAAACGGCCAGCATTTAGACGTTTCCTGGAATCTTAGTCAGTCTTGTCGGTGGATAGAAGATTGACTAAGATTGCAGATTCCTATATATGCTGCGCTTGCCAGTCCGTGCTACCTTTGTAGAAAAATATGCATGAATAGTAATAAATAAATGGAAAAAAAAAATTAACCTCTCCGCTGCCGTTAACAAGCGATCGATGTCTTAAAAATCTTTTCTCTGATGTACCATGAACACAACAAGTCGCCAATCGTTTTATGAAGGACACGAGTCGCACTTTGCTTGGCAACTAAAACCCATTTGAGGCTCTTTTATTCGATACCAATCGACACAGTCGTCGTATAGTCTGGGCACTGTTAGATCTGTCCTGCTAAATTAGATGTCTACGAGTTGCTTTACACAGACATACTCGTATTACATCAGTTTTTGTGTTTAAAAGGCTGTTTGCGTGGTTTTGATATAAAACGTCAGGGGAGGCGGAGAAGGGGGCGGGGTATGACTGCCCTTACCCTTATTACACCCACGTCGTCGTGCCCCCACGCTCAAGCCGTAAAATGTTTAGTTTACAAACGTTGTCTCCAGTATAACGAGAGTTAACAGGAGAATTTGTCTTTTGATTCGATTTTGAATATGTTACTTACGTTTAACATTCTTCTGCAACATCTGTTAAGCATATATTCTAATCCAATTATGAATCATATTTACTAATCCAAGTAGTCTCATAAACGAAGGTTATGAAAACTAGCTGTAAGAGAAACGTTATCCTACTTCCCACTAATATTATAAAGGCGAAAGTTTGTGTGAATGTGTGTATGTTTGTTACTTCTTCACGATCAAATGGCTGGACGGATTTGGATGAAATTTGGTATGTAGATACTTCAGGCCCTGGAATAACATATAGGCTACTTTACATCATCATCATCATCGATCATACCCACGCGGGTGTAAAACCGCGGAGCGCATATTTTTGCGTAGTATATTTTTAATACTTTTTCACACAAATAACTCGTATTTTACAATGATATTATTAAAATTGGAAGATTAGGCATTAGCTCCCCAAACTGCCTAAATTAGGTTCTTGCATCTAATGTTCTTTAGTTTCGTTCAAACTGTCAGTTGTGCAGCCAGTGTGGTTTTTACTAAATCCTTACTAACATATTATAAATGTTAATGTGAGATTGTTGTCTGCTACAACTTCACGCTCATACAGCCTCAAAAAAAAATGGCTGGAAAAATGGAATAACACATAGACTTCTTTTCATTATCGTCATCATAATCACCACTGTTTATCATCACCACTCGGGAGAAACCGCAGGAGCAGATAGTATATTTTATAAATGAGCAGATATATTGCCTTCATTTGCTTTCACTAAATGCACAATAGTCAAACTAACAAATGGGTGTGTGTTTACCTGAACACACTGATAAAGTTGTATCCAGTCCAGTTTTTAGTTACGTGATCTTTGAGGGTACCCTATCTTCCTTTTATGGCAATTAATTATCTCAAAACTCAGTTATAATTCAGTTCGTTTTCAGTTCAGATTTCTTATCATAGGTACTCAAGAAAATGTTTCACCCTTAAGTAGATGGATGGAGTTTTCATAGTCTTGAACAAAACGTGATGACACCTTCGACCACATCGTCACTGACCATCAAGTGAGATAGTGATCAAACGCTAGATCAATATAGTATAAAAAAGCTAAGTTCTTGTTATTATAATAACAATGATTTACTGAATGATATTAATTTTGAATGCATTTGTATTCTTTAAATAAAGAACAAGAAAACCAATACTCGTACTAATGTTATAAGCTTCTGCATCTTAACTTGTCTTAACCATAAAAGAACAAAATAAAATTTGATACATTGACACTATCACGATTTACCAAATTAGTAAGAAAAGCAAGCGCAATGCGAATTACGAGACAAAAGAAACGCACCAAGCTGAACTGATAAAGTAAAATTTAAGGAGTCTTGTTATTCCGAAGGCTGTTGTGAGGGGGAGGAGGTAATTTCAAGGTTCCAAGTTTCAGAGGCAGCACTGCGGGACTATGCGTATACGTAACGTATAACCCGGCCAAATTAGAATGGCCGCTTCAAGGCGACGTTCGAGTTCGATAGAGCCAAAAGCCTTTACAGGGATGAGGGACCTTCAGTTTTATATTTAGTAGGATAGATTTCAGTTATCTTTGTGATTGAGCTTCTTATATCTGACTGAGATGAATATCGAATATTTGCATTGTGTTAGCGGTCGATAAACAAAATAATGTGTCGTATTTACTGTTGGATATAAAGAACATTGACAACTTTATATTTTTTAGATAACATGACCGAAGATTATCATGTTTGCTCAATATATTTTAATCTGTTTGATAGAGACCTTTATATCTTAAAAGTATGTATGTACTTATAGACAACTAGCGGCCTATATTTAATAAATGTTTAGAAAATTATAAATTTACACACACTTAGCAGACTTTCCATGCTTAGAACACTCATTATCAAGACAATCTACATCAAACGTAGGAAGCCGACAGCGCAAGTGCAACTTGCAAGGCATCGCCCACCACGGCGCGGCGGCCCTTATTTTTCTATTTAAAAAGCAATCTACGCATACTGCTTATGGATATATACTTATTCCGAAAAGGATTAATATTATGGCACAAGTAATGTCCTCTGATTGCGGTTGGAATTCATATCAAGTATTTAATACAAAAAAGTGTTTATAGCAAACATAACTTCAATAGTGGACATATAGTGTCGGGTAGTTTTTTGTAGATATTGTCATATTCTTTAATATTGTAGAACATTTCTAATTCTATAATAGATGGTTTTCGTAGCGTATGTAGTAAGAATAATTTTGGCATTTTTTTGACCCTGAGTCGAAGTTTTAGTAGTAATCTTAAGTAGGATATTTTTAGTATTTAAATAATTTCTTTTGAGTCTTAGTATTTTATTAATAAATTTAGCCTATACTGGTCAAGGATAATTGGCATTCTAATGGTGAAAGAATTTTCAAAATTGTATGTATGTATTTTGGTGTTTTTGTATGTTTTTACAAGCTTTTTACAAATTTTCTTCATAATAATGGTATAGATGCAGAAGTTAAGTTTCCTTTAGTCGAAGTGTAGATATATTTCTTAGTGTGATTTTAAATTCAATTAAACACCGCCACTGAACATCGAATCAAACACAGCCTATTTATATATAATTAAAGTTTTATATACAAGTACAACGTATAATGAAAAAGACAATTTTTTAAGATTACCATACGACCACACTAGATTTTGTGTGCGTGGATGAATCAGGAATTCAATTTATTAGAAATAAATTTATTGACATCGTTCTAGCAAACAAAATTAAGTACATTTCATGCAAACTTTAAATTTGTATCAAACTTCATGAACGTTTTGGGCAGTGTTCTCAAAATATCAAGATTAATAGATACGTTTCATTTTAACCCTTCTTACGGTACTACCTAACCCGGCACGCTCCTACGCTTACACATTAATTATTTACAATTATTATTACACCCCATCTCAGACTTTCTCGAGTACTAGGAAAATAGTCGTAAGTCCAAAACATTTACATATAATGGTATATGTATGTAGGTATAACTACCTAGAATACGGTGTGTTTAACCGCGTGTGACCGGCTCTTAACAAAATTACTCCACCTTTTTCCGACAATAAAACGTATGAACATTCAATTAGTCTAAAATGTGTAGATACTGATAAAGGTACAATAGTGCGTTGAACTGAATTTTAAATGTTAATGCAATTGCATCTACACGCTACATAACGTTGTCTACATAAGATACATTGATATTTTGTTATTAAAACTGACGTGGTTTTGACACATTATCAATGTATAATACACGGGAATTACGCACGTAATAAGTCAGATTCTTAGATTAAGTATTCTTCTTGAAAAAGATCACCGAATGTGGTTGAAACTATAGTCGGAACCCTCTTACTTATTACGTGAGTAATTCCCATGTTTTATACATTTGCATCGATGAGCATTCTAGATCTAGTGTGATAACATCTTCGACCACATCGTCACTGACCATCAAGTGAGATACCACTATACTGTATAGATCTAGCGTTTGACCACTCAAACGCTAGATCTATACAGTATAAAAAAAATTGTTTGGAATTTATCATCCTCACCACCATCAGCTAATATACCTTTAGTTCATTTATTTAAGGGTTTGCTGTTTGCAGGCAGAGAGGGCGGGGCGGGTTCAGGAGCGGCTTCGGCCAAGCCATATCTTGCTCTGGCAACGGATATGCGGCGTTCACGAACTCAATTAGAGCATTATTTGCTCCACCCAATATTTGATCATGACATTCACGTCAACCTGTCAGACCAAATTATGGTCGACTAGACCATAATCTTTCTACCTCTAGAATCGATCAAATCTTGATCGGCTGTCAAAAGTGACATATTCAGTGAAAACTATCACGTAATTTATGATCAATGTAAGTGACTTCTTCTTCTTCTTCTTCTTCTTCTGTCACATGCTATGGTGTAGCCGTTCGGGAGACATCGATCAAATATTGGTCGATCAATATTTGGCCGAAGCCGCTCCTGAACGCAGCCCGGGACAAATCCTGATACGTGTTGGTTTAAAATATTACAAATAATGGACTTAACAATTGAGCTAGGGGCTCAAAAAAATATTAGTTATCAAATTTTTAGACTTTTTAATTTCTTTCTGTTATAAAACAGAGTATATAAAGCTTTTCTCATATATTTTTAGACTGCATACTTTTTAATTCTGTAGGTTAACTAACCTACTCTTAAATCTGAAAGAGTCTTGCATCTATTCTTTTTCGTGAAATTGTATCACATTTCATTTTATTTTTAGACTTACAATTCCTGGGGGTCATCCGCCTAAAAATATTGCTTTTACCTTGCCTTCGCTTCGACTTTCTTTCCGCCTTTTCGAACCTAAGGATGCTTCAACAATTGATTAGTTGTTAATAAATCAAATTTCTAGTAGGTAAGTTTATTAATAAATTAATTCAATGTTGGAGCTTTCTTAGGTTCGAAAAGAAGGAAAAAAGTCGAAAGCAATAGTCAAAGCAATATTTTTAGGCAGATAACCCCCTGGACATTTTTAGTCTATTGATATGTGGTAATCATTCGATAAATTACGTGTATTCGTGGCGTATTTTTAAAGGAATCTGCACAGAAGTTAAGGTAAGATATCGATTTTAAAAATTATGTGCACCGAGACCCAGTACCTACTCATGATTTACACGCATAAATGCAAAAAAGTAGTGTTTATATTATGGCCGGAAACGACAAATACTTAGATTCAATATTAATATAGATAACTTACTTGGTTGTACACGATTGTCAAAATAGGTCAGGTCTTACAGCTACTGCCAGTATGATCCCTACCTATACGCTAAAATTAAAAACTCCCTATTATAGTAAATAGCGTTAATTGCTCCGAACATTGTGCTCAAATACTGTCGCAATATAATTGAGCTCGGTTTCCAGCTAATATATTCGTTTAGTGACAATAATAACTGAGGCAGGAAGGTTAGGTCGCGTGCTGCTATGTAAAATGAAACGCCTGGCTCGACAATCACGCACACTGGTAGGGCCCGCACGATATATATCAGAACCTATACATGTACATATATTGAAATTAGGTCATTTGGTGCCGTGTGTCCGTGTGCCGTGTGTGTGAGATAATTGTATCTGTTCTGCTGGAACTCTTATGTGTTTCATATCGTCTAATATGGATAGTCTATCCATATTAGACGATATGAAACACATATATGTATACATATACACATGTTCACTTATGAATATAAACTTAATTCTGTTAATCACACGAACTAGCTAAAATTCACTGAAATTCTTCAAATTGATATAGCTCGTATTCTATTTACTAAATTCGTATAAATCCATACAATGGTCACTAATATTAGACGAGTTTTGTTCCATTGCTGGCCAATTGCGGGTAGTCTTAGTAGGCACCAAATAAGTGGCGACTTAATTTCGCTAAAACTACCCGCAAATTTAATAAGTACATTTAATTTTAGTGATGTTATTGATAAGTCTCATTCTAATTTAGACTTCATCGTAACCGTATATGAACTGATTTAGTTTCACAATATTTTAGTTTAGTTCAGTTGATTAAGCGAATCACTACCAAAGGCTAACATTGCTATCGGGAGATTTGCCAATTTTATTTCATTTTGTTGTGCGATATCTCGACATACATAGTTGCATGCACTATGTTCACAAGTACACTGAATTTACTGCGAGTTGTTTTTTAGAGCCGACTTATCGGTCTACCCTCTTTCTTTCACGGATGTTGTAACCACTGCCATTATCACAAAGGTCACTCAAACCTCCTCTTTGACTTCGACACAGATATTTTATTTTAGCCAATAACGTTTTATTAAAGATGACGTATATTAATACTGCGCGGTGCTCAGATTTTGTTCCTTTACGTAATAAACATGCTTACTGCGACAGATAATACGGTACAAATAATATAGAAAGGGATACCTATATGTTTAGACTTGCGCTTAAAATACGCGTCGCAATGAAAATTACTACAATTGACTTAATTTTGCCGCCTCAGTTTCCGCGCGCTTGTGCGACATCTACCTCATATAAACATATAATATCATTGATTCTAGCACTTTATCAGTTGTTTTCAAGTGTACCGAGATATTAAAGAACGAAAACGAAGATAATTATGAGGATCTGATACCATCGGATTTACCGTTACAATTTAAACGCCTAAAATTTCCGGTAAAAATATCTTTTGCAATGACCATTAATAAATCGGAGGGTCAGACTTGCAACGTTGCAGGCTTAGATTTGAGCGTTGAGTATTTTTCACATGGCCATGAGTAACCTTTAAACAAACGTTTGTATTGTTTAATGACAAAAAAGCTGTGAACGTTGTATATAAAGACATTCTATAGTATATTAGGTATTAGCTAATTAACTACTATATACTATGCGTGTTAACTACTTTATGATATTTATTTATAATTTATTCTATCTTGATGCTAGTGAACACTGAAATTACGAAATATTTAGATCATTCATTTAAATTTGACTACCGCAAACAAAAGACTGCTCAAAAGTATATGTTCTTCTAATATATGGAAATCTCGTGTCACAGTGTTTGTTATCTAACTCGTCCGAAACGGCTTGCCTGATTTTTATGAAATTTCGTATATATTCTATCAGGTCTGAGAATAGTTCGTAAGATATGTTTCACCCTCCTACCCCCACTCCCATTTTTTATCGCAATTTTAGTATTTTCCTATGAACAAATGTCCAAATAATTTAATCGTCGATCATTGACAAAATGTCGTGTCACTTTGACATTTCGATAATTTGCGTGGCAGAGCAACGTTTGCCAGGTCAGACAATATTTTTTAATTATGACAATCAACAAGCACATAAATCGGCCTGTTAGTTCCATATGCATAGTAACTTCAAGTTGTGAACGATTTTGCTCGATATTAAAAACTTATCCATAAATTTGATCTATAAAATGGACATACAAATACACACACACGCAAAAATACAAATCAGATAAAATGTTTATCTAAATAAATGTGACAATCTTTGATTTTTTTCTTTTCTCTTGTATATTTAATTTTATTGTGAAAAATAAACCTAAGAACTCGCTGTTATTAAAAAGGGCGTTGGTGTACGCACAGTTTTTTTTCTTTTGTTAGATATCTAATAAATATTTTTGATAATAAGATTAATATTAAAACTAAACATTGCCATTCTTTACCTAGTGCTGTAAAACATACTGGAAATTTGATGTTCGGTAATTTATTATAACGAAACTACTCGTTTCCATTACCCAAACCAATTATTTATAATAGGAATGTGATTCATTATTAGAAATTGTTATGTTACAAAACCTTTCACATATGCCTGGGAGGCCGGGAGCTTGTAGGGCTCTTTTAGGGCAAGCTTATTAATTCGTCATTTTTTTATACTGTTTTTACGGGTATAACGTGACACTTACGCGTACGCGACATCACGATGAATGGTTGTTTCGGTTCCTCCGGAGCCCTTATCAGGGTCTTGAGTGCATTGCGTTCGTCGTAACGTCCCGTCTCCCAGTGCGAGACGAAATCGACTACGCGTATAAAGTAATAATGAACGTGAGTTTTAATAATATTACCGTATAATTTTATAAACGGGCCTATGGTACATTTTAAAATCATAATAGTCTTTCGAGAATCTCCTTGTTTTAGGCAGCGGAACGGGCAACAAAATGAAAAAGTTATGAACAAAATTATAACTTCAAAAGTACTGAGAAAAACTTATCTTAACAAGGTCGGAAACTTCTTACCATACACCCAGTGTTTTGGCATCTTTATTTTAATAGCTTATGAGCAGTGATCCAACGCTATCCTATCAGCTAAAAAAAAGTCAAATCATTTCGTGTTGAAAATCTGTATTTTTCGGAACTCTATGTTGTCTATTATGTTCTCTACTATGTACTCTATTATGTTAACATGTATATGTCTAATATTATATAATCTAATATAATATATACATATATTATATTTTATTTTTAAGTTTTTGATTTTTTAAGTTTATCAATCTGTGGTCTACGCTGTTTGTACATTAACTACCTATACTTATACATATATTTTCCGCACCTAATTGTAAGTTTTTGTACTGTTTGTAGATCCTAAAATAAATAAAATAAAATAAAAATAAAAACTCTAATCCTAATTAATGCTGTTCCAAGACAAAGAATCATAGTTCTAGCCCGTCGCAAACATTAGGATCTCGTATTTACTTCATACGTTTATGAACAATCAGTCATTTATATAAGTTTCGAACCTCTAACCTAGTTAGCGATCGCTCAGCTAAAGTCCTCTACAAGCGCCAGTTGAGTCATTAAAGCTATCTCGAGAATGATATAGAGAGACATGAAAAATATTGTCTGGGACGCAGCTTGCGTAGACGTCTTGGCGCCGCCTCATGAAGTCTGGGTAGAAAAGTTGGCGCCGCCGCAGCTGGTTCTAGTGACCAAGTAATTTTGTTTACACGCCAAGTACTTTTACTATTATTTATTTCATTTGAAGAGTTACGACACCTTTTGAACTATGAAGTTAGTATATTGGAAAAGTATCTGCCACGGTAGCAACATCTAGCTTACAGTTTAGGGAAATAGTGCAATATCTATACAAAATAAGCTAGAAATGTATGAGAGAGTGGAGATCGATCAAGCAATGTCTGACGTAACACCGGTCACGGTCAGAATCGTCTCGTGAGTGTAGGCGTAGACATTTTATAAAATAAATTCCTATAAAATCAATAATTATGGTTATTGCAATAGAAATCCTGACCGTTTCTTAACTATGCTATTACCTACCTAACAATTTATGTTGTCTATAAATATTCTTCTTATGGAAGATTTTTTTAAAATATTATTTAGAAGAAATATATCTATCGAGATAATTTACTTACTTAAACGTGTCTCCTGAGCATTTTATGACTTTATACTGAACTAAAGATTCTATAAGCGAAAGCACAATATTTTTAATTATTTTTTAAATGTTGTGATTTTTATGTGTATGACAGCGCATTAAATTCCATCAAACATTGGAAAAACTTATGGAGTTCTTCAACGTTATTTCTACTTTTGGTTATAAACAGTTTTTAAACTCTTCTGACAAATCAACACGCCCAGATTAGTAAAAATAAGCGCTAATTCGACCCTCTTCTAATATTGCACATCTCTATATGCTACAAAATTCAGGATAATATATAGTCCAGGAATGAAACCCTATCAAAATTAAATGTTTTTCATTTAAGAGCAACATTTTAATGTCAATGAGGTTTAAATAAATAATTGAATGAAAATTACAATTATATCGGATTATCAAAATATCAGTCGAAATGTACATTTGACTTGGATACATATTTTCTTGAACTAACCTCCGGAGAATAGTAAAAGATTTGTTTTAATTAATGATAATAACAGAATAATAAATATATTGTAACCTCCCACCTAATTTCCTCCTAATTTAAGCCTCTGCTGCCGGATAGAATAGATATCCTGATAACCTTGTATAAAATGTGCCATAAACACTAACCATATACACTCACCATATATACTGAGAATTCTCCGATGATGAGGCTTAAGCTATAGCTATCGTGCGGCAACAGTGCTTTGACGTACGAGAAATTTATTTACTCATATTTAGAAGGCTATATAACTCCGTTAGCGCGCCACTAATTGACCTTGTTCAAATAATAAAATACTCCCTGCTTTGATATCAATTCGATAAGGCACGACGCAAGTATATGGAAATGATAATGACCTCGATAACGCTTACATGTTCGATATTTATTGATTGAGGCTTCGAAACAGTCCAACCGCACTACATTAGCTATAGTTATTCTAACAGAGCAAAGCAAGGGCAGTAACCCTCCCTTTGCACACTGAAATAACTCGTGGGAAAAATCTCTATTAATCTAATTATTTTGTCATATGCCATAATACTGAGCATATACCATTCGCAATAATTTAAACAAAAACGTTAATGTTGTTTCATTTAGAACGATGAAACGGACATTGAATATGTGTGCGAATTTAATGATGTTTAAAAATCATTGCGAATAAAATGTACCTATGATGTAATAAGTGTGTCTATGAAGTGAAAAATATCAAAGCCTGGCAAACACACGCATTCTTTTAGCGGCAGCACTAAAGTTACTTTAACCTACGGGAATGCAAAAAAATGTCGCAACTAACAATATTCATGAAATTTAATATGAAGGGGATTTCGGTGGCGATAAATCGATCTAGCTAGGCTCACTGTTCCAATATCATTATCATATGACTCATCCTGACATCTATTGGGGAGTAGTATTACTATTATTTTTATAAACTGTTTTACGGCCACAGGAACACTAAAGCTATTTGACAATAGATGGTTAACACTCATTGGCGTAGTTAAGCAACCCTTAGCCAATGACGCTACGTCAATAAACAAAATTGTCGCATTTGGGCTTCTGAAAATCTAAAACAGAGAAGCTTTTACATGCTGAACGTGTCACTGTATGGTGCACCATGTGGTCTGCATGAGTGATTGGGTCTTTTATTTTTCGAACATTCGCTATCGATCAATTTTAACAAGTCAATTCTGGTCTATTATTCATAATAATTATGGATATCACTAAAGTGTGGCTTAAACAAGACGGGTGCCACAAGTTACACTGCTATCGAGAGAATGAATTTATTCCAAACCAAATTTCTCGTTGGCATAATTTCACGAATTTCAGTTGTTAAGTGGTCAGCTCAATCATGTTACCATGCAGCTGGATTATTTGTTGTGGGATTATGTTAAAGGCCTTAAACATAAGCCCACATTACTATCCAATTACTAGCCAATCGAATCGATTTCAGCATCAAAACTCAAAATTCGTGTAGTGACTAACGAAATAGACCCATCATTCTGTCGATAAGTGATTAAATATGCATTTTGGTATTTAATAAACTTCCTGCCAAGCTTAACATATTAGACGGTAATACATTTAAGAACCATTTGAATGACTGGCTCTTTAATAAATGTTTTTATAGCATTAAGGAGTACTTAAGTGCTAGATTTTAGGTATAAGGATTCAAATATTTGCACGTCTGCTTGCAGGCTGAAACTTGTACAGGAAATAATTTGTATTAAGACCTAAGAAGTGAAATTGTTTTCTTGCAAATAAACAAATGATTTTAATTTTATGATTTTGATAAAAGTCGACTGAAACTGTGGTCGTGGCGGAAATTTATCAGATATCATTTTTCATCCATAATTGACATACCTTACGTTTTTAATACAATACAAATTGTAATCATTATCATCTAAATAATGTCAATTTATCAATCTAAATTGTTTTATTTTGATATATAAAACAAAGGTCCTGTTGAAAAACCCAGTATTTAGTAATAATAAAAACAGTACAGGATAGTGCAGTAAAGTAGTGAGTAAAACTTTAAAATTTGAAGTTTGAAACTAATCAACTACGACAATAATAACTTATTACACACCGTTTGTCATTATGCCACAAACGGTTTCATTCCAATCAAAACTTTTAATGAAGTCGAAATCAAGTGAACATATTGGAAATTATTGAGACATTTTATGGTTCTCTCGATACAAGCTTGCCCAGAGAGTAAACCAAAAGATATTCTCGCTTTGAGAGATTATTGACAACAAATGATATATATTATGTATTTTTCTAAATATTGAAAAATAATGTCATATGTTAAGAGTACCTATAAGTATGTAATTTAAGTGAAGCCAAGTAGATAAGTGATAGCTTTACATCTTTTGCAGTAGTAAATATATTTTCATTTACTTCTTTATTATTCTAGATCGTATATGTAAGATATCGAAGACCGTAGTATCTATAGAAAGAAAAAACAGTTACATAATTCCTTGAAGGCTCGTAGACAAGTTTATATACACATTTCAGGTCTATTTCTTACATAAACAGGTACGCCTAGGACCAGTTTTGTATTGAAGATTTTTATTAGTCTATTAAAAGTCGTGAATATAAGCTTTCAACGAATTTGTCATCGTAGTCAAGTAAGTTTGTCAAATTTAGTTCGTAGTTCGTTGATAGCGCAAGATATAACCGTAGACCGTAGCTGCTACGAGCCTTAGTTGCTACGCGCGTAGCTGTAGCGACTGCTTTCGTGGAAAAAACCTTTTCCGTTTACGAAATGAGCACAGTCATACAGCATGACGAGAAATCGATATCTAATGGCTACAACGTTACCAAACGTGAACATGATAATGTAACACTTGTATTAAGAAAAAATGTTTACGTAACATCTGAAATAAATTGACAGGGTATGCAATTATGTTTGTAGAGCCCGTAACTATACAATCGTATGTCCTTCGTGATATAATCAAGTAATAAGCACTCATAGCTAACTGTAAACATTACAACTAAAGCTACGAGTTCCCAGAACAATGTTTTGCAGCAATGCGGCGTCGATCAATGGCCAGTTGTCATTAGGTTTTGAAGAAAAACAAAGTCATTCGATATCAAGTGGTTACTTCATATCTACTATCCAGAAAGTACCGACATTCCTACAAGGTAGGATGAGTGGCTGTAGATGATTGATGAAGATTGTAGATGTGTTGTAAATACGGAAGCGTCAATGCTATAGAGCACAACAGTGAGAGCATGGTGATCGTCTCGACATGGTGGCGGCGACGGCGGGCGAGTGGCGCAGCCAGCGCGGCGTCCTTGCGGTGCTGTTACCGCGAGTCGCACGAAGGGGTCGATAGCGGCCGGTCGAAGCAGCCTCCGCGTCAATTATTCAGCACGCGACCACCACACCACCGCCACCGCCACCACGCGCCCGGACAAAGGGCGAGCGCGCGCACTGCGGTCTCACCTACCAGCACACCGGTCCGCCCGGCCGCGCCGTCTCCTAGCACCACGCAGCCTCGAACCTCCGGAGCCGGCACACTGATCCCTTGTCACTGGGGACGTGAGTCACGAGGTGTGCGATCGGGTCGCGCGCGATGGTCGCGCGTTACGTAAAGGGCGCGACGTAGCGCGTGTGTGCGCTGTGGCGCGCTCGCGGCGGGCGCTCGATGCGGGGTCGCGCGCGGAGTGCCGCCACAAGTTATGCAACGCGCCGCCACCGTCGCCGCCAAAGGAAAATCGAACCGAGGGGCGCGGGAGCCTGCGCGCGCATCCGCATCGATACAACCGCCGCCCGCCGCAGCGCCGCCCTCGGCGCCCGCCCTGCTCCGCAATTCACATTACACCGGAGACACCGCACATTATGGACGTAACACTTTAATACACCGCCGAGTTTCATTTACTGACTCGACTCGACATGCGACAGCGTGCTGGCGCTTGTCTAACAAGGGGAAGTCACAACAACTCAATTAATTGTGAAAGCTAATACATTAACTGTATTGTTGGTTGTCATATTACAATTTTAACGAATTGTCTCCTCTCGGATCTTTTGAATCAATTGTCATGATGTACTCCAATTATTGTTAATGTAATTAAACGACCTTAAAAAATAATTTCCGAAAGTGTCCACAGATATACGCATGCAAATCACACAATTAGGAGTGACTTGGCTACAAACGTCTATCGACAATTCAACTATTAGAAAGAAGCGTTTACCGAAGGCTGTACGAACGTACGTGACCTCGTTATGGGGTCTTTATGACGGGCGAGCGTTCTGAACTAGTTTTTGCTGTTCTAAAATTAAACGTTTTAACAAAGGACCGTTAACGCGAGAAATCAGATAAGGCCTTTGCGACTTGAAACAAAATCATACTAGTGGTACTGTCAGTGATTATGAAGCTTGACACTTTCAAAGTGTTTATGTACTTGAAAATACTTTAATATCTACCTAATTAGGGAGGTGGGGGGGCGACGTACCCTGAATCCGGGACATTTGACAACCCGCGCGGTCGTTGCTCGAATATTTAGTGGCATGTACGATGTGTGCGATGTGCCCATTTTGTGTACGATGATTAATTGCTACGCGGAACGTTACATCTTGGTTTCATGGAGCTATTTGTGTATAATCGTGTTGAGAATATTTGATCAGCTGTTTTATGTAATATAATGTAATATTATTTATATAATTATTTTACGTAATATTCATGTTATAATAAAGATATTTGCAACGTCTCTGATTCGTCTCTGTCATCTTTTATTAATCTACTTAAGTATACCTAATTTATATATATTTAACATTTTTATATTATTTATCGCGCGTCGTGCTTTCTTCGAGAAGGCCGGGTTCACTCGTGAACTGTAAATTATATGTTACCTAAATCCACGTAAGACCTATGTTGATTAGCCAGTTCAGATAACCAAAGAAATTAAGCTTTATTCTTTTTAGATTCATGGTGTAATGCGCGTACAGTTGTTCGAAGGACCAAAAAACTGTAATGTGCGTACAGTTGTTCGAAGGACCAAAAACAGTGTAGTGTGCGTACAGTTTATGTTGAAGTATGTATGTTGATGAGTTCCGACGACATGGTAAGTTAATATAAAAAACAAACCCAATGATAATCATTCAAACACTGATTTATTGTACAAGAATTCTTATTTTATCATTCATTCATTCATGTCAGCCATAAACGTATACTCGTGAACATATGCCTCCCCCTTGGGGGGGTTTTGCTGATACTCGCCACGGTTGGCAGGCGGGTTGGCGAGTGCAGTATACTTTGTGACCCTCAGAAGGCGCTGCTGCCCACCTTCTGGTACGAGAACCCTTAGCCAACTCTTACGGCACCCACGGGAAGAGATAGGGGGTACAATTCTAAGCCGGTACCACCACGGCATGTCTTATTCTATATCTATGTAAAAATGCTGTATAATTAAATGCACGGAACACCTAAATGAACGTACATAACGGTAGGTACTTCAGATTGACCTAAATTAGCGAGTCATTGACACTACTTACTGAGCGGTATAACCCGTACCCATCTTGCCCGCCCAAAACGGAAGAAGAAATAAAACAAAGTTCAGAAGTAAAAGAATAAACTAAACATAAAATAACAATTCATTTGTAAATGTAACGAAACTATATACCTTATTGCTAAGATATTAAATTACTGCACCTACACTAGTAACTAGAACGGGAATGTCCAATCGCACAGGCCGCGGTTTGGTTCCCGGGGGTGTCTTCGGCTCCTAGACGACTGCTGCTGCACATAAGAATGGCTTCATTTCTGACCACTACAGTTCTATGTATAAAAATAAGGTGACTAGTAAAATATTTTTTTTAATAGTAGACCGTACACGTTATAGTTTTCCTAACAGAATAAAATAAATAAAAATAAAATGCCTGCGTGATGGTAAGCGGTCACCGTCCTCGATGGGTATCTGAAACACTGAGAGCATTGGAAATGGGTCCGTTATCGACAATTTTAAGACACTCCTCTCTCGGAACTTGTGAATAACGATCGCATGGCAGCAAGTCTTCTAAGTAGGAATAACTCGCGTCACAGTCAACGTATCGCAAGCAAATAACGCTGGTACCATCCGTGCAAACTATCATGTTTCTCTGTCGCAGTTGTACCAGATAAGCGAAAGTTTGTGGTGAGTTCAATTGTTTCACGCTGCGATACGGCTGCGATATTGATTCGTGCTTCGGCCACCCGATGTAAAAATAACGAAAAAGAAATTATGCGAGACTTCTATGATTCTTATTTATTTCAGACGTCACATGGTAACATCTGTCATAAGAAAAAATCGTGACTGTGGAATAAGATTGCTAAATTGTTCAGAATACTGCCCGTTACATAAACGATAAAACGCTAATATTGTGTTTGAACACATTGTCACTGACCATTCAGTGCTTGCTAGCACTTTATATTTAGATCTAACTAGAGTATTATAATAAATACCAAGTAGAGACCCAATGTCTCTGCACATACTAAGTGGCTCTAAGACCTCGAGTCCTTGGTAATCATACGCTCTTGTAATAGCTGTACGCTTCAATTCATCGAGTGGTTCAAGCTGATACCTAGTATATATCAACTACATAGGTAGTACTATGAATCTTCTTATGTTTTAATTGACATATAGAGGGTATTTTACATGCATTTAAATATAACAAAATGTAAGTCGGAGATTTTTAAGAAGATTCGGTTCATGCCACACCACAAACATCACAGCAACTCGGCAAATATTGAGAAAGCTTGTTCAAAGTTGACAAGTGTTCATTCATCCCCCATATAGTCTGACTTTGCACCCTGAGATTTTCACCAGTTTCGGTCCCTTCAGAATTCTTTAACTAGTGTTAGGTTAATGTTGTGAAAGAACTGTTAAACCTACTTGTCGCAGTGTTTTGATCAGAAAACTCAAAATTGCTACATTTGTACGCTACCCACAATAAGCTAAAAGTAATATCACAGTTTTAATAAAAAAAATGTATGTTCCATTTTTAACACACTTTAAAAATATATACTTATATATTTGTACTAACCATATAAAACGTATATATATATATATATGATAGCCGAAAATATATATTAACTTAATAATAGTACTACACTAAGAAATATCATGTTTTTTTATTATAAGGTTCACCAAGAGACTATATTACATAGATACATTCTATCGTAGATGTAGATAACATATTTTATATAGTTTTTGACTGTTGTGTAAGCTAAGTAACAGTCAAAAAAAATTTATTTTTATATCAAATACCAAACGCAATGATGCTCGAAGGCCTCAACAGAGTTTCCCTAAGGGTGGGCCTTAAAATGAACATGGACAAGACGAAAATTATGTCAAATGACCATGTTGCGCCCGCCCCCATATCAATTGGGAACTCGACTCTCAAAGTTGTTGACCATTACGTCTACCTAGGACATACAGTCCAATTAGGTAAGTCCAACTTTGAGACAGAGGCCAATCGTCGAATCCAACTCGGCTGGGCAGCGTTTGGAAAGCTCCGAGACGTCTTCTCGTCCAAAATACCGCAATGCCTGAAAACGAGGGTCTTCGAACAATGTGTGTTACCAGTGATGACTTACGGAACTGAAACGTGGTCTCTGACTATGGGCCTTCTGAACAGGCTCAGAGTCGCACAACGAGCTATGGAGAGGGCTATGCTCGGGGTTTCTCTACGTGATCGAATCAGAAATGAGGAGATCCGTAGAAGAACGAAAGTCACCGACATAGCCCAGCGGATTAGCAAGTTGAAGTGGCAGTGGGCAGGGCATATAGTTCGAAGAACCGATGCCCGTTGGGGCCGAAAGGTTCTCGAATGGAGACCACGGACTGGCAAGCGCAGCATAGGACGGCCACCGACTAGGTGGACAGACGACCTGACTAAGATCGCAGGCAAGGGCTGGATGCGGGCCGCTTCCAACCGGTCCTTGTGGAAATCAATGGGGGAGGCCTTTGTCCAGCAGTGGACGTCCTATGGCTGAGATGATGATGATGATGAAACGCAATGAGCTATGGAATGGACTACGCTCGGGGTTTTTTAAGGGATCAAATCAGAAATAAGGAGATCCTAAAACAGCCACCGACATAGCCCAGCGGAGTAGCAAACTGAAGTGGCAGTGGGCAGGACACATATGTCGTAAAACTGATTGCCATTGGGGTCGAAAGGTTCTCGAGCGGAGCATTTTTAACCGACTTCAAAAGAAGGAGGAGGTTCTCAATTAGACCCGTATGTTTTTGTATTGATTCTATTTATCATGGAACTTATTGGTGTTACAATAATGGTGAGGCAATAAATACTTCACGCCGAATTAAAGTCCGGTCATGCAAGAAGTAGGTAAGTACCTATTTTCTTCTTTGGGGTGCTTTTGTTATTTATATTCAATCGAAAAGCGGGCCAAAAAGATTTTTGGCCGCTGCCAATAAATACAGGCAAAATATAAACTTCAAGTCTGAACTCCCCACATAAGTTTATAGAACAAGAACGTGAGACATAATCTCTTGTCCGTGCCCCCGGATAAGATGGCCAACGCTTCAAATGTTGTCAAATACATAGTACGAAATATAATAACGTTAGTAAGTACTGCGTACAATACAGAAACATCAGGAACATCACATTTTTAAATCGTAGACATAGTTTTGAATAGAATAAAAAACTAGTTTTTATTAGGAATGTAAATAGCGCCATCTACACGCTGCTGTTAGAACAATTTCTCTCATGGCTCGAGAGTTTCTACAGGGCCTGAAATGCAATACGGCAGAAAAATAGAGATCTACATATTGCTTTGACTTATCTGAGACATAGAATATATTGTTATATTTCCTAAAAAAGTAAATAAGCATATTTTCGGGTCTAAACGTGTAAGATAGGTGGATTATTATCTCATGTGTACCGAAATGGTCTAAATCGTAATCTTCTCTTCTTTATTTCTCTCTACGGACTCAATCTAAGATTTCAGTTTGCTTCTACCAATGATATTATGTTTATATGAGGTAGATGTCGCAAAAGCGCGCGGAAACTGAGGCGGCAAAATTAAGTCAATTGTAGTAATTTTGAATTACGACGCGTATTTCAAGCGCAATACTAAACATATAGCTATCCTTTTCTATATTATTTGTACCGTATTATCTGTCGCAGTAAGCATGTTTATGTCGTAAAGGAACAAAATCTGAGCACCGCGCAGTATGACTATACGTCATCTTTAGTAAAACATCATTGGTTTCTACTATATTAAATCACAGGGGTAACGAGGACAGTTTCGAGCTTAGCATTTCCTTATATCTTATACTTGATTTGTTAACAATCTCGTTAATTGTTAGCAAGAGAGCACCTCGCCAATCTAACGTTTGATTTTAGTGTTTGGTGTTTTAATGGGATCCCCCTCATAAATGGCAAGTGTTACTAGAATCGCTTATCTCTCCGTACGACTAGGCGTTTGCAGAAAGCGAACCGCGAATGCTTCTGCTAGCGCTCCGTACTCGTCTTGATAAAGACGACCGAATGTGGTTGAAACTATAGTCGGAACCCTACTGACTTGACTTACTATGCGAGTAATTCCCATGTTTTAAGTTAATAAATACCTGCGCCGCCGATTTTATTCGCGTGGTGATGATTGATGATGATGATGATAAGTACCTCACCACCCCCGGGATCTAAAGTATCTATATATTAAATTTCATCGAAATCGGTGAATCCATGCCTCCCGCGATAAAGGGAATCCTAGTGCGGGGGTCTGAGTGATGAAAAAAAAAAAAAATATTAGCAGGATGACTAAGCGAGATGTGCGCACGGAATGTTTAAGTATGACTAATTGATAGTGTTACCTGCTTCTGGGTGAAGTTGTGTCGGTAGAAGGGAACTCGAGGTGACAGAGAACGTCGCTGTACAATAAAAACTATATACCTCTCCATAATCTTTTATTCAATATGTAAACTTAACCCTAACATATAGTCAACTTTATAAGAATAATTAAGTTAGATTAACAAATAATATGAAAATATATTCAGCATATAAATAACATTTAGTTTAATTATAACATTACAAACACCCATTCTACATATGTATATAACAATATATTATATGTATATAACAATATATTGCATGTATATAATACACTATTCGAATTATTTTCGAAACTACGATTAACACTCAAATAGAAAACAAGAAATTTTCTCCTTTTTCGTTCCGTGTATCATTTTTTTACGTCTCATGTGATGAGGTTGGCAAGTTGATTGAGTGTCACCCTTTACAAGAACAGTTCATGATCAGCTGTCTCGCATTATGAGACATATATAACCCTATCATTCGCCGTCATACACATCATCATTATTGGCAGTATAATTTTCCTATTCCACCAAACTAACTAAAATTGTGTTAAATGTAAAATTTCGTGTACATATTGGGCATGCATACTTTATTTATATCGAAATAATAATAAAGTATGCATGCCTGCACATAGAACAGCTTTAGTTGAGCTTTATTTATTTATTAACATTCACACAAGGTCTTCAGGTCCCAAACTAGGCAGAGCCTGTACTATGGTGACCTGATGACTGATATATATACTTATATACATATACACACCCAGACACAGGTCAAACAGACATGTTCATGCACACAAATGTTTGACTTGTCCGGGAATCGAACCCGTTTATAAGAGTGTATTTGCCATGGGTTGAAGACTATACAATCGTTTGCCTAAGTCTCTTTTGGAATCGTTGGATTTTGGTGCATTTAAGAGAGGTGTGTTTGATCTACTAGTGAATAAATATTACTACTCAATTACCGAATATTTAAATGACAGGTTATAAGCGTACTAACTTTCATGGTTAAATAATATTTAATTATATTGTGACAACAACCTTTCATTACAATCAAATTACAATTTCATCATTGAGAATTTTACAACAATGTTTAAGAATACAAGAGGAATTATATTTCAAGTTTATTTATAATTTGCATACCATTGTGGTGGAATGTCGAAGCATTAATTAATTTTAACAACTTTTTCATACCCATGTTCGTGCAAATCAATGACTTTGACTACTTACTTTTCACTATATTTTAAATGTCCGATTATCAATTTAACCGACGGTTAAATTGATAATCGGACGTTTTAAATTTTTTTTAACTTCACACTTATATATGTAAGTTAAACCGTAATTTAAGCTTAATTAAAGTATCGTATACAAAAGATCATTCCTTAACATTCGTTTTCCGCTTAATCAATATTGAAATTGGCGAAATTGAGGTAGAATAATCAGTGTACCTTTCATACCTTATCGTAAACAACATAAAATCTTTCAGATTAACACGAAAAAGAATCGAATGAACAGGAATATTGGGACAAGTGTCATTCAAAAGTAAAGTAGTACTTGTACACAGCAATATGGACATTACATTCTACAGCATAGGGCATTCTCAGAGGATGGGTCACCAAATCCCCCGCTTGACACAAACCGTGGTGAACTGTGGAATTTATAATTTCTGACCATAACTACGGTTTTACAAAATATCGAAAGGTTTATTATCCTTGTTGCTATTATAAATCCCCACTAGGAACACTAGAGGAACCTTTATGCGATAAAAGCACGGCCGTGCTAAGTTACTTCAGGTTGAACAATGTTACTTTAAGTAACATTGTTAAACCTAAGTCATCATCATCATCATCATCAACCTGAGTACTCAAACAAAAACTTGCCAAGTACTGCTTAGCAAGTAACTCATAATACTATATAATACTTCAATTCCTTCACTGTTACAGTGTCCTGATATCTTTTTTTTAATGTAATAGGTGGATCCAGACGGGCCGCCTGATGGTGATCGGTATTGGTAATGATTATCTGTAAAACTGGGGACATTGCAATATGTTGCCAATCCCTTTTTAAGAATCCATTCTCTTCCTTTGTAGAATTCCATATTGTAGTAACTCGGAAACACCGAGGGAGGAACCTCGTTCCACATTTCGTATGGCAAAAACGATCGGTAGAATCGCACAGTTTGTGACTCTCATGAGTCAATAACATGTGGACATGTTTTCCAGCAGTGTCGGCTAGTGCGATGGAAAAACTGTGATGCCGGAATAAAGTTGAATAGCTCTTCAGAATACTCACAGGAAATTTTAGATTTATCTCCAAATTTCAATGTAGGATTACAATTGTGACAACATTTTCAAAATGCTGCCTAACTGTTCTTCTAAAGAGTTCCTGCCATCACCATTATTTATATTGAGATCCCATCCTGTGTAGTCATCAAGATCACATTCAGATGGGGCATCATCAATGCCTTCTTTGAATTCGTACCCTCTGGATTTTCTCGTCTCCTCATCAGCATGTATCCTAATTGTTCTGATTGTGTGCTTATAGGTTTCTTTGAACCATTTTATGTCCGTCCTCCGTCTGATGTCACTGACTATCCATATAGCCGCATCTTTTGCTGGAATAAGTTAAATTAAAGAAATTAGAAATAGAATTTTACTAAAAGTTATATGTTAGCCGTATTTTTTTTTAGGAAAAGTCCAAAAAAATAATAAAAAGCGATATTCACACTAATATTATACATTTGAAAGTTTGTGTGTAAATGTTTGTTACCTCTAATCTTCACGCCTTAACGGCTTGAAAGATTTGAGTAAAATTCGAAATGTAGGTTAGGTACCTTAACCGGTCATAAGGTTAAGGAACAACCTTTATTCAGAGTTGGATTGGCAGTTAATCTTATAACCTGGATTAACACACAGTTATTCCATGGTTTAACCTATCTACATACCAAATTTCATAGAAAACGGTATGACTGTTTAAGAGTGAAAGAGTAAAAGAGGTTTTTGAATTATTTGCACGAGAACAGCTGCTATTTTCGGGATGAAAGTAGTAGCCGATGTGTTATCCCAGACTATAATCTCTGTGCCAAATGTCATTCATATCCATTTCATTAGTTTTTGCGTAAAAGTGTAATAAACATCCATCCAAACTTACACATTTATAATGTTAGTGTGATGTGAAAATAATTCTGTCTGTATGTTACATTTTCGTGCATAAACCGGTGAACCAATTTTGTTGAATGTTGGTATATAGAGATAGATTGGGAGAAGAATATAAGTTACTTTTTATCAGGGACCAATCATGGTTCCCGTGGGATAACTGAGGTAGCGAGAAAACCGTAGTCCACAGGGGTGAAACCGTGGGGTGCAGCTAGTTGGTTATAATGACGAAAGAAATTGGCAGAACTATATCGACTAAAGTTTCTTCATACAAATCGTGCTGTTTTAATGTAGGTAATTCAAATTGAAGCTGGTCAATTTATTGAGAGGTTTTTGGGGATCCACCCAATATTCACTTCTGAGCTAAAGTATCGATGGATCTATACTTTGTAAAATCCTGTTCCAAGCCAAGTGAATCACAATTTTCAGTACTTCAACATTGTAGTCTAGCTGTAGAGCCTACAATATCAGTTGGCCTCTTTCAATCAAAACGGGCCATGCAGAAACGGGCCACAATGCAGTTACAGCATTATACCATAAAACAGATATAGATATTTATAGGTAAAAATAATAATTTACATAAATAAACATATATAAATAAAACATATTAAACATAAATAGCTTAATCATGTATTGTATAGCTACTAATATACATGTAAATGTAAATTTTGGAACCAACCATTTTGACAAGCAATTTTGCAAAAATACCCATAGTCTGTGGCCCTCATCTCTTCGCTCCATTTGATCATATCTAATCTGTGTACCTCTTTGTATTTACTGTCACTGAGTAATTCATTGAGATTCAAATTTTTTTCTTTAGCCCAATGACTTTTTATGGGTTCCGATATTTTCACAACTTCACAACGGTCACCTAATCTGAAAATAATTTTAAATAATTTTAGAACAAAAAAAAGCACAAAGGAAGGAAAAGTTCATATTGTCTACACTTAAAAAACACTATAACGTGGACTAAGGGAAAGATGTTCAAAAAATCAGAAAGAGGTGACGTTTGATAATTTCTGAAATATAGACAGAGTTTAGAATATTTTAGACAGCACTTTGGTCTACTGACAGATTGCCAAAATGCAGTAATAACGAAAAAAATAAATTACTACTTTACTTACTACTACTATAATAGAAGAAATTATTTTATTTCCTCGATAGATCTTTAGTTCAAACTAAGCTTTCTGTGGCAATCTAGAACCAACAATTTAAATGTATGTGGTATAATGAACAAGGTACATACATATAATAACATAGATTATTTTATGTTGTAGATATTAATATATTTTAGATCTACCCTCACTTCTTATAACATGATCACCCACTTTCTGACCTACCCACCTTAATATTAGTCCTTCGCCCATGGCTACTGATCCCAATACTGCTTAAACATAGTTTTGTGTTTTATTGAAGTCATAACAATGTAGAATAATTTTGAACTAAGTGACCCACTTGCTTAAAAGATAAGTAAACCTGGTTTAAAACTTAAAAACCCTCTTCATCCGGTTTGTTTTAGATAAGTAAAGAACAAAGGCTGCATTTCAAAATGGGCTTAGATAAACATTAATAATAAGTTGTCAGGTTTTGTAACACAAATCAGTTGAAAACTTTGGCATTGGTAAAACTGTTGTAGATGTTTACTCTGCTTGACAAAAGTTGCAAGAGTCAAACTTTAAGAAAATTTAGTAAATAAGCACTTGTCTGAAAAATAATTGTAACATAACATAAAAAATAAAGTTCTTTGGGCAAACTCAATTGAAGTGATGATGGTACAGCACTGGAATCATCGGCTGTCAATTGGATGGATGGTGGTTTGATTCTGAACGAGTGGAAAAGGAGAAAAACTGCCATAAAACACATAGTGTGCCCAGGCAGCAGTCTTAAAGTGCCAGTATAGCCATCGTCACTGACCATTAAGTGATAGTGATTTAACGCTAGAAAAAATGGAGTTTACATACAAATGCTACTGAAATGTCTGTTGCAACACCATCTCACATATAGGCAGTTCATCCTGCCAGCAATCATTTTTAGGATCTTATGAGCACTGCTTGCATCATAGAAGACCTTCACTAGCATACAGTAGCAGGGGAGGTGTGAGAAGGGGTTAACAAAAACATGGATCACATTTACATTGATAAACCATAACATAAAATGGTCACTTACATTTTTCGTAAATTATCAGTGAGAAAATCTTTTCCAGATTTTCTTTTACCGCTAAACAACATCACAACTTTAGGTGCCATGTCTAGTTTCTGGAAAATAATCAATTCCACAAACATATTTATGCAAATTAATAGATAGTCGTAAATTTGAATTTTAACATAATTCTATACTTACAATACAAATACATACCTGAAGAAATAAGATTTACTTTAATTTTGCTCAGGAAATCACCTACAAAATAAAAAAGGGATGTTAATTAAAAAAATTTGCCAGGAAACACATAGACCATTAGAAATAACAACAACCTATTTACCTTACTCTCTCCGCTGAAAGTCATCGAGCTATGGTAATAATCAGTGAACCATTAATTAATGTACGTTTGTTCTGTATGTACATTTTTGTATATTGTGTATGTGAATAAAGCTGCCTTGATGCAATTTAATGAATATCAAGTAATTACAATGTGTAATAATGATTTTCTCAGTATAATATAAGTGCGTTCACAGATGAAATAAAACTTAATTTAAAAAGCGTTCACTTCATGTTTCTCTCACGGAATCACAAACTAAATAGGATACATACACAAACTATTATTATGACGCTGATAAAGTACTAGCGCACACGAAATACAATGTAATTACTCGAACATTGCATGTTTCGTGTTTTGTTATTACATTTTATCACACTACCTATTTATAGCCTATAGCACAGTAGTAAAGTTTTTATGCAACTAAAATAGTGATAGTGATGCCTAGAATGGCTAGGCTATTCTGGACGATATGATAATCGAGAATCCTTGCAATCTTGCGTGCAATTTAATTGAATTTATATGATATTATAGGTACGTTATTGACAGTATTGGATATCATGGTGAAGTAGATAGTACATTTCTGAATAAATGCATGATTAATTTTAATTGCTCGATATTTCGACTTCGATACGATTGTATGCACCATAATTACATATATATAGTTATATATATATTAATGTTTCGCAAAAGTGACCGTGTAAGTTTAACAACTTTAAGTGATGATTTTGTTAGTTACGATGTACTTCAAGATGGTAAAAATACCAAATATAATAAACATAATACATTATAAAAAATACGGACTTACAAAGTCAACTGCTATTCGAGGACAACCGCTTGAATTTTTTGGAGTTTTTTTTGCAAATTTTATTTAACAGGACAAATGTAGTAGTTTTTCTGGCGAGCACTATTTACGCTATCTACTGTCATGTAGATTGGTGATGTAGTAGTCGTCACAATAGGAGTAGTGGAACGCTTGACAATCCACTCATTTCGTATCGCTGCCTTCCTAGTACATTCCTAAAGTGGTTTGTGGACCATTCAAAGCAGTCTTCACCTGGTATGTCCAGGCGCATGGGTGTTCTGCCGCGAACCTCGATTGCCGTCCACTTTTCTTGAACTACAAGGCGTTCCACAGGCTCGTTTCCCAGCCGTGAAACATGTTCAAAGAAATTGAGAGTGCGACCCTGTACAATGGAAAAAGGGCGTTATTTGACGTTAAGTTTGCGAAGTATGAAAATGCCTGTTCTAACGTTGCTTTATTTTTTTCCTTAACTCACATTTAGATTTTGAAAAATACTTGTAATAATAATAACTATTAATTAATAACGCACTTTTCATCGGTCAACCAGACGTACGACATTGCGCCACCGCTCCATAATAGATATACTAGCGTTACGCACGAAGCGTTTTCTTCCACTTTTATAATGCGTACTGCCAGGGAGTGGAACTCACTGCCTGAGTCCGTGTTTCGATACGATGGGTACGACCCCGAAGTCCTTAAGTCGCAAGTGAATAGGTACCTTCTAAGTTTGCGTGCTATATCTGAGACCGCGTCTTTACTGAATATCAAGTGAGACAGCCAGCAGTCAAACGTAACCTTTTACATATATTTTATTAAGTTATTATCTTGAAAAAATGACAACAGAAATGGATGATATAGGTAATAATTTATCTGCTCAACATTTACTTATTTTCACGTTGCTTTTACCCAGTAGTTTTGGCGTCCTCAGGAAAATACTATATGAAAAATGACACAAACTCTGTATCACGGCGTCGAGTGACCATAGGTTTTCTATTCTAGTCATTAACAACGCTCTAGTTGATATATTATTTTACGTTAGCGATTCATTCTTCATTTCAATATCGATTTTGTTTTAGCGCAACCCTAATCTCATTGACATTGAGTTATTTTCATTTTTGACACCTTATTTTGATAATTAATACAGCGCCATCTAGTCATTTATTTTTCAAATTCTTCAACACAGTGGGTTCTTACAGTAAACAAGGCTAAGTTAAGTACAAACTACAACCACTTACAACTTTTAGTTTCAAACACAGGCTCAATAGATGTCACTGTCTTCCATGTTTAACTGTTATACATTTTGATAGAGCTTGGTGTTTGTAGTTTGGAGTTCTAGACCGCAAAGAGCATTTATAATGTAGAGCTTTTTAACACGCCCTGCGCACATTTCTCAGATAAGATTCTCATTTCTCAGATTCTCTATCTGAGAAATGTGTTTCTAAGATTCTCATTTCTCAGATTCTCTATCTGAGAAATGTGTACCGTATATTATGTATATTATGCGCGTAAAACAAGAATTAGGCACGATTTTAATCGGTAAGTAGTCGAGGTACCCATTTGTATGGTAATAATAAGGATATCATAAGACAAGTAGTCATGAGCACTTCAAATTAACTATATAATAATATACGCCTTCCGTTAAATCTTGAGTCAATTAAATAATATGTTTTGAATAGAGCTGCACTATGGGTTTTCTGCTATGGCAGAGTAATTTTGCACAATCGTCAGAAGAGTCCAAAAGTGCCCTGACCGAAACTAGTATTGTCTGGAAGAAATCGATGCGATAAGACCGCCAATTGTGCTGTACTACTTTAATTAATTATTTTAGTTTCTTATTTATTTTATTTTATAAATAGTATATTTGTGCAATAATGAGTTATTTCGGTGGACTGCGGCGGCGCTAGTGACTACGGTACGGTATATGGTATGATTGAATTACATTTCTGAGTGTAAGTAGAAAGAGAAGTCCATCTTGATTTCAGCAGAGTACCTACTACCTTTTAGTACCTAACAAACGTGTCCACCTGAACAGCTCAGTTAGTGGCAGTATATTTAAGATAATTTATAATAGTTATTTACTTAGTAAAATAAGTAAATTATTTTAGACGTTTGAAGCATGCGTCGTACGGTAGCAATTAATAACTTTATTATGCAGGTTAGTGATAAGTTGGTAACTTTAGTTACCAACCTACCTCATTCACCTCAGCCGAGGCTCGTAACATTATAATTTCAAAACCATGTAAGTAGGTAGTATCCAAGTTCTTGTCCCACTAATGTAGTCACAGTACCTACATCTAAACCTCAGTTAAATAACCTAACCTAAAGATCTAAGTAGATAGTAAAATATTTATCTAGGTAAGTAATATTGTATCTAGCAACATTTACCTAATAATAAATATGTACTAATAGTAGGTACTACGAATCCTAGGTACTAAGATGTAAAACGTATCTTTGGAAGAGTGACTTAACCCATTTTACAATAATAGGTACCTACACCTATATACTTAAGTCGTATATAATAATATATCGTATAGTTAATTGTACCTACCTAATTATTAAAATAAATTCGTGCCGACACAAAAAATGGCGTTATTTGAATGCCAGCCGATAATTTAAATGTAGCAACAACCGCTTTTAGCTTACAACCTTAATTGACTTAAAAATGCTTATCGATATTCTACATCAAGTTTAACATTTTAGCCACTTCTAACAACCAGGTATAATGAACTATTGGGGGTCTGCCCAAAATATACTTTTCCAAGAAGCTATTTGGAGCTTATGACGTTATCAAACGTGACTGGACTTGGAAGCACGATGCACGCTCACGACTTTCTGAACAACTCAGGACATGACATTCCACGTTTCGTTGTAGATTAGAACGGGACGGATAGCGAGTAATCCGCTGAAAAAAACGAGACAAGCAACCGCGAAGCAGTCCACGTGGACTGCTTAATATCAACACAGGAGCAACGACCAATAGAAAACGGCACCGCTAATGTATTTCTCACCTCCGCACTCACACCAAGGACGGCTACCATTTTGCATTATTTATGGGAATCTCAACTTTCTGTCCCATTGCTAGAGTTTTAAATATGGTGCAGTGTTGACGTCGTACACCATTCTCGAAACGACTTTTTAAAACTGAATACCGTGATTGTCGGTCTTACTGCTCGAGTACAGGGTGTATTATTGATCGAAGAGTGTTTTGCGGTTCTTGAATTTAAAACGATTCCCAAGAACACGGGCGCAAGTTGGTTGAAGGTTGGAGGAGGCCGCGGTGCAAACTGCATCGTCACAGCGTCTCCCTCCGTGCCCCACACTGCCACCCCCTCCCCTTATTGTAGTAGGTTCACTGTGTATATGTATGCCCAGAGTCAACTGTTGTGCTGAGCTGCACGTTTCATACCAATGCGATGGGAGTGGAGGAGGTGCACGCAGCATCTGCACTTAACCATCCCTAGCATTATTTTGATGTTACGTTACCCCACATAACTTTGTCGGTTTGTGGGTAAAGGCTGTACTGGTAGAAGCATTTTAGACATAATAAATAGGTCACTAAATAACTGATATTTCACAAGAGTGTTTATTACGTTAGACTGTTCTCGAAACTGGTCATCTTTATAAATCGTAGTACCTAGTATTAAGTAAGTAACCACTCCGAAAATCTTAGGGAATATAGGTAGTTCCTTTTTATTTGTGGATAGATCTAGCTGGTGGAGATACGGTTATTTTCAAAAACAAAATTATTTGTTATTGTTCTTTGTTCCGGCTCCGTATTTCTTCTTTGTAAAAAATTCCCAACACGATCAATTAAAAGATGAATTATCATCTTATTATTCATCTAATTATTCACCTTTTAATTGATCAAACCATACTTCAAAATTTAACCCTTCACCATTGCCGCGGAAAGTTCTTTAAAAATATTAATTTAAAAAACTTGCTTGCACGGTATACAATACACCTTATAGACACCTACTGTATCTGTAAAGATACATCAGTTTCTCAAGTAGGTACCTAATTACATACCTATTATGTATAAGTAAAAAATATTTTTAAAACCTGCAATTTCAATTAACCTCATTATTTTACCCTTATGAACCTTAAATTAAGTCTGAAAACTATCGCGAGTTTCTTCCATAATTGTAATGTAACAAACCGACTAGGACTCACGTGGTAAACACTGGAAAATTACTCTCCGAACAGTTTCTTTTTTTTTTTTTTACCACGTGAGTCCTAGTCGGTTTGTTACATTACCACCTTAAATTAGCTATAATTTACTGATAGTTATGAAAAGGAGTAATCCTTTTCGTGGCTATCAGTTAATTAATTAAGTTAGTGAATAAGTAAAAACTTGTATGCATCTTCACATGCCGTTTCTAAGGTAATGGTAGAGTCGTAAAGAGTCAATTATGGACTAGGTATCGTTATCATTATAGGTACGTAATCATCATTGCAGCCCTGGGATGGCTTCGCTTGACATGTGTCCAACAATGATATTATATGTAAACTCTAAGGCTTTCACGGCCGGCGTTGCATGTTGTATGTATTGCTTCCGGGGTGTTTGGCCGTGGTCTATGTGAAACTTTTGTTCCAGACGTTTCGTCGATCACTGCGGTCGACATCTTCAGTGGTTCAGGTCCGAGCGGCGACAAGAGCGTAGAACTCTCCTCCGCGGCGTCTTCTCTGATACTGATGAAGATGTCGACCGCAGTGATCGACGAAACGTCTGGAACAAAAGTTTCACATAGACAACGGCCAAACAGCCCGGAAGCAATACATACAAAATGATATTATATGTTTATATGAGGTAAAACATCAAAGTGTAAAACATCATTGGTGTCCAATCGTCATAACGGGACGAATGAAATAAACTATAGAAAACTAATCTACGATATAAGTAGGTAGGTACTTACTGATTATGTACTGAATAAAACGATCCACTTTGAGCTTTCAGCGTACGTAGCGTAAATAGTACTTTCTAGTAGGTACTAGAAAGTAATATTTTCTCTACGCCTGGATAGCTACCACCAGCTTTCCTTGAAAGCCTTCTAGATCAAGCATGATCCCACCATCGACATTACTGACGGTCAAAATTGTAAGAAGTAAAAACTAAACTTTAACCTAACTATAGATATAGACAAATGTATAGTTAAGTTAGTTGCTAAAAAGTGATAAACATCATATTATTTTACAATCATAATAGATCAACATAATATTCTATATTATCTTAGTGCCAAAATAACTTAAAATGCTGGTTTAAAAATGTATGATTGACCCAAGCGTTTTGAAAAACAAATGGGCTTCTTCAAAGCTCCATAAAGATTATGTTTTTGATTCAATGAAAAGGGATCTTTTGTCGTTTCTAAGGACGGAAATATTACGTTCCCTAGTCCCCCTTCCTTTGATGGAGGTCCCTCGACGAGACGCATGCTTGTTAAAAGGGCAAAGTTATTTCTAAGGCGCAGGTTGCTTTAATTATCCATTTATAAGCAAAATCCGATAAAAAGTCTGCAAAATAAGCGACTGGCGGGGTAAATTATAATTTCAAAGTAGGTAGAATGTCATGCGGGTACCTGCCGATATTATTTATTAGTTTCACCGTTGACTTGATTAGAAACGTAAGTAATTTATAGGCCAGCATGTATCACCACAAACTTTTTAACCGACATCAAAAAAGAAGAAGGTTCTCAACTCGACCAGTATGTTATGACCAGTATTTTTTTGTTTTTTGTTTTTTATTTATGTTTGTTACCCCATAAGTTCTGACTGGGTGAACCGATTTTTATCGTTCTTTTTTTATTTAAAAGCTGGACCTTCCCGTGTGGTTCTATTTGAATTTCAACAAAATTGGACAAGTAGTTTTTGAGTTACACTCCAGAAACTGAGAAATGCGTGCTTATACCTAGACGATATTATAGTAGCGGTTGAAGACATCGGTGAACATACCTACACCACAATGACAATTGATTCCATGAGTAACAAAGGTCACTAAAAAGAGAGAAATAAAAATTACTAAAAAATGGAAATGGAAATGACTTCAACACTCAAAAGTGTGAAATAACTTGTCGAAGTCGGTACCATGAGCACAATATTTTGATATTAGTTACTTTTGAACTATCATGGTACTGATTTCAACAAGTTATTTCTCACTATTGAGTGTTGAATTCGGTTTCATTTTGTGGTAATATTTTTTTTGTGTTGTTGTTTCTACTTGGACGTCCGATTTGGACTCAGGGAATGGGCCTATGATGTTTAAGCTATATTAGTAGGTACTCCACTAGCAGAATTTATTCTTTAAGTTTTTAGTAACGTTCCGGGGATGTTTTTTCTTAGTGCCATTTACCTTTACTTGTATAAACTGCTAGTAGCGCCCCGCGGTTTCACCCGCGTTGGTTACGGTTTTCTCGCCACCTCAATTATCCTGCGGGAACTATACTTTTTCCGGTATAAAAGTAGCCTATGTGTTAATCCAGGGCTTAAACTATCTCCAATACCAAATTTCATCGAAATCGGTATAGCCCTTAGAGCGTGAATAAATAACAAACATACACATAAACTTTCGCATTTATAATATTTTAATAGGATTATAGCTTAGATGGCAAAGAGACAGGACGGTATTCTGTTGTCATACGTTCAAAGCATACCAGTACCTATATACAGCCAGATTTTAGTTCCTTTAAAAATTTGAACGAAGCGAAACGAAGTTCGGCCTAACATGATGTTAATGCAATAAACCATAAAACTCTGATACGTAATCAGAAACAAATAAACAATTAAATATCAAATTAAATTTAATATTTCGTGGCTATAGTATTAATTCAATTATTGGTCATAAACGACATAGGTAATTATTTTACTCGCGTCACAAACACGTATTACGTTATGTAATTAAATAATTGGTAAAACAGTAGGTAGGTACTAGTATTTCTTCTAATTTCATCTGCTCATTAATACTAATGATAATTAGATCATTTTTAGTTAATATAATAAATTTAATAACAGAACGACAAAAACTGATTTTTCGTTTCAATCACACTTCTTTCGCTTCTTCCACGATCGTCAGCACCACCTTTCATACAAGTGTCACTATAGAGTACCATTTACCAGGAATCCGAGAAATGGAAAGAGTGCCTCGATGATATTAGATGGTAGGCAATGATATTGTATGTTTATATGAGGTAGATGTCGCACAAGCGCACGGAAACTTAGGCGGCAAAATTAAGTCAATTGTAGTAATTTTCATTGCGACGAGTATTTCAAGCGCAAGTCTAAATATATAGCTATCCTTTCCTATAATGTTTGTACCGCATTATCTGTCGCAGTCCGCATGTTTATGTCGTAAAGGAACAAAATCTAAGCACCGCGCAGTGTGAATATACGCTATCTTCAATGATATTATATGTTCATATGAGGTAGATGTCGCCACAAGCGCGCGGAAACTGAGGCGGCAAGATTAAGTCAATTGTAGTAATTTTCAATGCGACGCGTATTTCAAGCGCAAGTCTAAATATATAGCTATCCTTTTCTATAATGTTTGTACCGTATTATCTGTCGCAGTAAGCATGTTTATGTCGTAAAGGAACAAAATCTGAGCACCGCGCAGTGTGAATATACGCAATCTTCAATGATATTATATGTTTATATGAGGTAGATGTCGCACAAGCGCGCGGAAACTGAGGCGGCGAAATTAAGTCAATTGTAGTATTTTTCATTGCGACGCGTATTTCAAGCGCAAGTCTAAATATATAGCTATCCTTTTCTATAATGTTTGTACCGTAACGTATCTGTCACAGTAAGCATGTTTATGTCGTAAAGGAACAAAATCTGAGCACCGCGCAGTGTGAATATACGTCATCTTTAGTAAAACATAATTGATGGTAGGCATACAAAAGAATGCCATATAAAAACAATTTCGACTGTAACAAAATATACTATATGGCCTAATATTTATCTAATCGTACGTATTCTTAGTTGACATTTTACATTTTATATTTTTTGTTTGACATTTTTTATGTAACTTTTTTGACAGCCTTATTTTGTATTGCATATTTTTATCATTAGTCTAATTCGTGTACATACCTATGCGGTTCTAATTTGAAATAAATAAATAAAATTAAATATGGAAACAATTATTATAATATATGACGTTCATTGATACGTAGTCATACAAAATTCATCAAATTTGGGTTCCCTAAATGGTACTCTAAAACGAGTGTAGGTAAGTGTGCCGGGATCGTGGCAATTGGGAGGCAGTGGTCTCTGCCTATACCACTACTTGCGGGGAAAAGGCGTGAACATATCCTACTAACGTTCAAATATTTGAAGGAATAAATTCGGCTGCTAGTGGGACTTGAACCCACGACTACAGAATACCGTCCTGTCGCTTTGAGATCTTAGTATGTTTGACCTTTATACTTATAATTATATCCTACTAATATTATAAATGCGAAAGATTGTGTGTATGTGTGTATGTTTGTTACCTCTTCACGCTCAAACGGCTACACCGATTTCGATGAAATTTGGTATGGAGATAGTTTAAACTCTGACATAGGCTATTTTTATCCCGGAAAAAGTAAATAGTTTCCGTCGGATAGTTGAGGTAGCGGGAAAACCGTAACCCATGCGGGTGAAACCGCAGGGTGCTACTAGTGTGTGTACCTATGTGTGTAATATTTCATTGCGCGATAGAAGATTTTCGTGTCAATCTATTTTAACTTCGTGTGTATATTAGCTAATAGGCACGAAAGGTATTTCAAGTCTGGTTTCTGGGGTGGAATCTTTTTTGTAGATTATGAATCGTGTAGTGTTATGTGCGGGGGACAATATCCCGCGGACACAAAGGGACGGCCCTCGGTTTATTACACCCAATAGTTGATTTATTGACACTGATATTAGACTCAACATTTTTCGCCATCTGCGACAGAAATATTAATTTTATTCTGTTTTCATTTCACTTGACGCAAAACCCTGGATTATTTATATTTCGAAAACGAGCTAGAATTAGTAGCACTTATGTTGAATAGAAATGTGAAAAATAGAGTAATTTCCATTTATAAGTATGTATAAAGGTCAAACATACTAAGATCTCAAGTAGGTCTACATACTTTACACTGTTTTTTACGGGTATAGCGTGGTACTTACGCGTAGTCAGTGCGAGACGGGACGTTACGACTAACGCACCGCACTCAAGATCCTGAAGGCTTCCGGAAGAAGCCGAAACAATTGTCGATCGTGATATCGACTACGCGTAAGTACCACGTTATACCCGTAAAAAACAGTGTAAAGTAATTATGAACGTGAGTTTTAATATTATTATAGGTCTACATATTTAACATACATTTAATTTTAATCTAAATCTGTCTTGCAATTTTGTCATGAGAACAATCATCATCATCATCTCAGAATAGGACGTTCACTGCTGACATATGCCTCCCCCATATTGGGGGGATTCGCCAATACTCGCCACGCTTGGCAGGCGGGATGGCGAGCGCAGCATGATGTCCGATCTTGCCTCCCCCATATTGGGGGGATTCGCCAATACTCGCCACGCTTGGCAGGCGGGTTGGCGAGCGCAGCATGATTTCCGATCTTCAGACGGGGCTGTTGCCCACCTGCTGGAACATGATCCTTTATCAGACTCTCACGGCACCCACAGGAAGAGATGGGGGAGTAGGTACTATATTCTAGCAGGTACCACCACGGCACATATGCAAACAATATTAACCTTTTAATTTAATATGTAGTAGGTATATTAATTTAAAATATAATATTATATACTTTGATTTCTTACCTATCCTGCCTGGCGAGTACCTCCCTATCGTTCCCAAGTTAAGTTGAATCAGTGGAAAACCTGTCACCAAACACAAAGTGTGTTCAGCGTGGGCCCAGTGTGTGTTTGACCGACATTGGTCTGGGTAATTGCACCTTTAACAACACATCGCAGACTTGCCGGTAGAACAAATCCCAAGATTTGCTCTACTGTCTACATAAACTTGCAAAACTGCATTAGTGTTCGCTATTTGCCTGCAGTATAATCCAAACTAATAACCATACATAATGCTATAACAAATGCTCAACTTGCAGCGAGTACTACCAGCATCTCATCAGTCATTCATGAAGTGGAGCTAACTGAATGCAGCGCCGCCGCGGACACATTGCAGGCATTATTCAACACAAACAAAAAGGGAATAAATGGTGGAATAAAATACTTTTAATTTCCCCGGGCGCCGCTAATCGGGCCGTTTCGATGGAGGGCGCCAAATCGCCCTTTTTATTTTACTGTATGAAAGCAAATCCGGCGGGAAAACGGAGCGGAGCGAGCGGGGCGGTGGCGTGCGGTCACGCGCTCGGAATTAGCGGCGCCGCCCCGCGCGCGCTGGCATCCCCCGCACTTGACCCGCGAGGTGTCACCGAGCGCGTTACCTACCCGCAAAAAATGGTAAGCTCTCTCGTTCGCGCCACAGTAACACGGATATCATGGTATGGAAACTCAGAATGAAGGTTGAGTGAGAGTTCGATGACATTACAGATGCTGGCGGGTGTTTACAATAAGAAGAGGCAGGACAAATCCAAAATAAACAATATAATATTAATACGGCTTAACTGCATTTTTTAACATACTTGTAAAGACCAAAGGTTTCGTTTTCGAAATGCAGAATGTACCTAATGCTGTTTTAATTCCTTGTTTTTATTTTATATGTAAACTATCAGCTACCGCAATTGTTAAATTAGATAAAAAACTAATCTGCCTGTGAGAACATTGTCAATTGAAAGCTTTCCAGATTTTTAATGAAAGAAAATAAGGAGATTGCTCAATTCGACTGTATACATATTTTTTTGTGTGTGTTCGTGGATATCTTCGTCGTTTATGAACTGATTTTGATGATTCTTTTTTTGTTTTATAGAGTACACTTCCGAGGTGATCTCATTTAAATCCAATTTCATCAAAATCGGACAAGTGGTTTTTGAGTTACACTCCAATAACTGAAAAGTGTTACGTTTACTTGAACCAATTGCATGTGAAGACATGGTGAATATACACAATGACAATTAATGATCCCGTGACAAGCAAGTCACTGAAATGGGTGAAAAAATGTTTTTTCCATAAAATGGAACCGAGTCCAACACTCCAAAGATTGAATTAACTTGTCGAAGTCGGTACCATGAGCACAATATTTTGATAATAGTTACTTTTGCACTATCATGGTACCGACTTCGACAAATTATTTCACACTTTTGAGTGTTGAAGACGGTTACATCTTTTGCTAAAAATTTTTTTTGTTAGAATAAACTTTTGACAACTACGAATGAACTTGAACGTTTTTTCAGGTTTTTACGGAGATATATATTTTATTACATATTTATATATTATATTTATATTATAATAAATATATAAGCTTTGGCAACTATTAGGTGCCAAAGTTTAAATATTTATTCAACTTTTAAAGATTCGCAGGATCCTCTTTTGTATAATATAGAAAAGGTTTTGAAGTAGAATAGAAAAAATACCTAGCTCAATAAACAAAACTAAATAACAGCTCGCTTTTGCAAGCTAACAATATCAGCCACTACAGTAACCCATATGACATTATTCTGTGAAAATAGGCAAAATAAATTAGATTACATCTATTTTTATATATTGATGATGGAGGATATGACCTAATAGGATATGCTCTACTTTTCCCTTAAATTGAATTCTTCATAAAGCGTATAATACCCGCAAGGCAAGAACTCGTAAAAGCTGAAATATGTTTACTGTGTCAATTGTTCTATGTATCTACCTACACACCCCAAAAGAGGGAGTCCGCCGCCTGTCCCAGACCAACACCGCCGCTGTACCGCATCAAGACCGGGGTCGCACGGATTTTGTTTTTAATTTTTTATCCGATACGTACCCCGAATAGATATAAACATCGAGTAAATATGGGACATCCTCAACGCTTTGTGTCAGCTTTATAAGTACTTGAATAGAACTATCATTGCAATTGAAATGCGTCATTACGCATTATTTCAGGTTCAGGAATTAGTTTTGTGTAATAAAATGTATATGAATTTAAATAAATAGTTGTGTAGTATAATTTTTGCGTTACACAATGATATTAGTAACAAAAAGGAAAATGGCGCATTAGCTCCTTGGGCGTGGACTGCTTATTAGGTACATTACGTTCGTGCATCAAATTTCCCTTAGTCGCAATGGGGCCGGCAGTTGTGCAGCACGTTTCTCATTAAAAAATGCCTTCCTATGTGCTTTCACAAAAAACTGGGCTAAAAAAGGAAGTACGGGTATACTGTATGATCTTGATGGCTGATCAATTGATCAGTGAGCGTACCCGTTCTTCCTGTTTTGGTGTAATGCGGAAGATTTGATAGGGCGACAAAACAGAACGCAGCAGCCCCGAACCCGTGAGTGGTTATGAGCGATCACAGCGAGCGCTGAGCGGGCGAGCTCATGTTTCCGGCGGGTGGTCGCGGTCCGACCGCATCTAGCCGCTAATTGACCCGCAATTCCCGCAAATAACATACTAACCGCAAACACTGAGATATTAGCGCTCTGCTGCCAAACAATGACTCACTTTATCGAATTGTTTTCAGAATTATTTACTCTAAGCTAGAAGGGTTTCCTTCCTTCCTTGTATTAGCATACATTGCGTACATATAAACATTTATTTAGATTATCATACACACTAATTAAATGGCTTGATAGCTATAGGTACTTATTATTTAATGCCAAACACTTATTTTTGTTCAATTTTGCACAAACAGGGATATAAACTGTATGTCATTATAGTTAGGTACTTGTTTTGTAAGAGTACGATCGGCACTCAAGATCCTGCTGATGAAGGCTTCCGCCCGTCTACGAAGAAAGTAATTTAAAATAATCGTGAAAAAATAATCTAAAATTAAAAAAAAAAAACACTGTCTACGTTGATGTCTACAAAGTACAGAATAAATAAAAGTATAAATCGAGTGGACCCAAGAAGTTGCCCAAATTGCAGCATTTATTACCTAGTCCTATGACTACTTATAATTATAATCATAAAAAAAGGCTATTAGTTCAATAGTTATAATTATTTTGGAGAACCTGTATGAGTAGAAGAAGTCACCTTAACCAAAGATTGACAGTTTACAAAATGGTATACACTGGAGCATCAAATAAGATATCAGCCTTTATTCACCTTATAACAGAGATATTTATACTTGGGATGTAAAAATACAAAAATAGATAACTAATTACTGTCATGTTATGTAGGTAAAGAGATAAAATTATTATGTAAAGTAACAATGTCAAAACCTAAACAATATTTTTATCCAAATGAGGAGTCTGTTAAATTCATAATCATAAACTCATTGAGCGCGTAAATAGTTACAAAAGCACATACGGCATACCTTCACACAACCGGCTCATAATAAAGACGTAAACGCGTTACAAATTCAACTAGCGTATCACTAATCTGGCAGCGAAGCCAAAGTTCACACAAGAAGTTACCAATTTCCATTGCGAAATGAGAGGAAGTCGGTGCCGGCCGCCACCCGATAGATGGCGTTAGCGAGGATCGTGCGATCTTCGGGCGGCAGTAAAAATACGTGCGGGCATTTCCTGTCCCTGCGACTGGGGAGGCGATAAATAACTCAGTTTGTGGCCGCAGCAGGGGAGAACCCGAGCGGGGGTGAGCGGGAGGTTCATAATTAGGGTTGACGAATTTAGAGAATAAATAGCTGGTCATAAATTACCTTCAAAGTAATTTGTTAGCTATGTGCTTTTGTTATTTTTTATATAATACGAATAGAAATGGTTTGAATAATGTAATAATTAATTTATTAATTTACCTATCTATATAATGCGAAATTTAATTGATCATGAACTTTCATGCTCATATCTGCAATTCCCTACATACACTCTAGCTATTAAAGAGAGATTAAAAGACACACAAAGAGACGGACGACCTACTTTTGGTTGAACTGATAACCATCAAGGAGATCTCTGGATTGTGATAAAATGATACAATGAACAAAGATGTAGCTTAAGATCTCAACACAATATCTTATACATAAATAAAAACTTGTGGAACGGGAAAACCGTGATATCTGTACACAGAGTTACTTGTAATAATTTCACAAAGCAAAAAAAGTAACCCATTTTTCAGACGATATACATCATTAATCCCCTAACCCAACCCTCCGTTTTGGTAAAGTTGAAAACCGTATACATGGACAAAAGAAAAAATGTTTACACTAGGTAACGCTAAAAATCCAGTTGAGAAGTTAAATACATTATTAATGAGTATTAAATCGATAAGCTATAAGAATCTCGATGCGATAATATATAACAGTATTGAAGTTGAAATACGTGTCAAAAAATGTACAGATAAGTACATTTTTGCTACACAAACTGTCATATCCGATAAAATAAGGTCACGGTAGGTAATTACTAATTATATAAATCACTCAACCACCTCCTATACGTTTGCTTTACATGCCTCCTATTACTTCTACAATTACATAATGCCTTCCAATTTACAGTTTATCTTTGGAAATTAACTATTAACAATAGAATAGTTACGTGCTGAGGCTCGCGCTCGCCGCCTGGCACGATCATAACTCCCAGATGAAGAACTGCAAATAAGTTCGAAACTGGTCGGAGAGTAATTTTCCAGTGTTTACCACGTGAGTCCTAGTCGGTTTGTTACATTACAATATGGAAGAAACTCGCGATAGTTTTCAGACTCAAATAGAATAGCTTTGAAAGCTACTAGAAAAGCCCTATTTTTTGTGACATTAATTTGTGTGTATCTCTTATCTGTAATGCACAACTAAAGTATCGCGCTCGAGGGCGTGACGAACGCCAAATGCGCGGAGGGCTTCCCGCTGACATCCTAACGTAGCATATTTATTAATTTATAGGTACTTGAAACGCATGAAAAGTTGCTCTACTAGCTTTTCATTTAATTATATTTATTTTTATCAAAATATATATGGAGAGTTTTATGATAATTGTGTCAATTTAACGAACAATTCAAATTAACCTTGTTGTGTATATCAAGGTTTATTTCAGATGTGAACTACGATACAGTTCGGTAAAAAAAAAACTCACGGATAATGATAATAATAACGATATCTAATCTAAAAAAAAACATGTTATCATCTACATAATAATCTACAGACAGACACAATTACATAGTTTAAAAACTATAGGTACCTACAAATGACTTCCTCTACTTATTTTGATTTACATAGCCCTCAGTTTTTGGCTATAGAACTTCAATGATATAAGTAGGGGATTTAGGAGATATCACTTCAGGCTTAATAGCAGGACAAAAAGAAATTCATGCTTAAACTCACAGTATATTTAATCATCTTCAAATAACCATATCCAAAGATTCATACAGAGACAGATTGTGGCTACCAAACCTTCCAAACCAAACGAATCAATATAAATAAGAATTGTATTGCAAAAGTAAATTAAATTTATAATTGAATCTGTCTTCATTATGTCACGATGAGAATTTCAACTTTAGATTGTTCACAACTAGATAATATATTATCTTCTATAATGTTATTTCGCATCATGACGTTTATTCTGTGTATTCTAATGATCTTGCTCTTTCCTACGCTTATAATGGGCCATATTTCAGTGAACACCACATTCTGTACCTGGTAGCTCAAGTTGGTCTCCGTTCGAGAATATTTAAGCTCCGTCCACTATCGGGGTCAAATGGGATATGTCCTGCCCACTATCATTTAACCGTTAATCTTCTTTGAATTGGCCTAGAATTGTAGATCGACAGGAATTCGAATCGTCGAGACTACTCGATGGTTCGCAGGGTATATCGATATACCAGTGAAATTCGTTCTTCCACGAGTCCTATCACAGTCGGTATAATCTAATTTTGTAAGAGCTTTCTAAAATATATAAAGTTACAATGATGTTTTACTAAAGATGACGTATATTCATACTGCACGGTGCTCAGATTTTGTTCCTTTACGACATAAACATGCTTACTGCGACAGATAATACGGTACAAATAATATAGAAAAAAACAGCTATATGTTTAGACTTGCGCTTGAAATACGCGTCGCAATGCAAATTACTACAATTGACTTAATTTTGCCGCCTCAGTTTCCGCACGCTTGTGCGACATCTACCTCATATAAACATATAATATCATTGGATATACCAGTGAAATTCGTTCTTCCACGAGTCCTATCACAGTCGGTATAGTCTAATTTTGTAAGAGCTTTCTAAAATATATAAAGTAGAAGCTATTATATTACTAGTTGTATTTTTTAATTCATAGAATGTAATCCATTTAACTTTTTTTTTAATGGAAAAAGATTAGATTTTTTTTTTTAAATCACACTCAGACCCCCGCACTAGGATTCCCTGTGTCGCGGGAGGCATGGACACACACAATCACAACACAAACAACCAAGACCCGGACAAACACCTATACTCATCGCACAAATGTTTGCCCCCGCCGGGATTCGAACCCAGGGTCCCGGAGACACAGAAGTCATGTCACTGACACTGACCACTGCGCCATGGCGACCGTAAGTAAATAAAAAAAATATAAGTGTATTATTTTTAAAATATATAAAGGAAAAATAGGCAAACAATGAAGTGGCAGCCCTATCGTTGAGAGGTTATTTGTAGGGCTCGCGTGTGAATTATTCGTGGGTTCACGCGCGCTGTTTGCCGTCTTGCGGAGCCGAGTGCCGAGTGCGAGTCCTACCCTCGTTAATGAAATTTCATATCGTCGCTTTCCATTGTATTACTTGTCCCGATAGAACTACTGCCGAGTTGGCCGAGAACTGGCGCTATTCACACTGTTCGATTGTTACACTTGACTTTTTAGCTCGACTTGCCTATTGTTAGTTTTCTGCCCGTTCAAGCGACTAAAGCTGTCAAACTAATGTCTACGGTTTGTGTACATAAAACTTCTTCTGCGTTTTACTGTTATGCATATAATAATTAAAATGGGTTTTTAACCGATTTCTAAAAAGGAAGAGGGTCTATGATTCACTGTATTTTTATTTGTAAAATAAATAAGATATATACAATCTGTCTCTGCAGGGCTGGCCCTTTGACAAGAAAAAACGATATAAAACAATAAAATTTAGTACAAACTCCGACATTGAACGATTCGGCAGTTCGCGTTCGCCCGTTTAGGCACACTTATTTACTTGGAACGGAGGTCTGGACTTTTATACATAATTCGAGATAGGATAGGAACTGATGTTTGAGACAACTTTATAGGTACTAAGAGAGAGAAATATAACAAATGCAGACAAAATAATATTATAATTTATTTTAACCATTATCATTTATTACCGTTTATTCATAACTTTTAATTCCTTTAATTTAATTGGTTACCTACTTTATGTACAAAATAATATATAAAATTACCTACATAAGTAGGTACTTTCTACATACTAATATAATAGTAGACTACCAGTGGGAAAAGTTCCCAAAAAACACCTAGATTAGATATAGGTAGGGTACTTAATAATATAATTTGGACACCTTTGTGACTTGGACACGTGTTATTTCTTCAATAAACTGTTTGGCTTGTTAGATACAGAGGACCACAGATACTTTGTCTGTCAATATTAGATATCATTCTAATAATTTATTTATTTAAGCCTTATTTTTATTCCTCAACAATTTAGTACAAGAATTACAAGTATTTTTAACATTATTGCTATGGACAGTAAGTAAAATAATATAATGAAATATGGTAAAATATATGACTTTGTCTGTCCATTTTTTATGTTAAGGCCCCTTTCTGGGTAAAGGTCTCCTCCAATATTCTCCATGCTCCTCTATCCTTTGCTTCTCTTTCCCAGTTTCTCCCTGCAATTATTTGTATCTAATAATTACATTACTGACATACATTAAAAAAAATATCGATTGATAAAGATATTTTACGATATAGTTAGACCATAGTTCTTGTTGACGTACAATTCTGTGTGAAAAATTTAAAAACATTTTTTAACCCGCGATAGCTATACATATAGGTAATACTAATGACAAGACGCGTTTCATTCTCCCGCTTTCCCAATATTTCTACTTGTTATTATCAACAATACTCAGCTGAATCAATATCCACTTTAAACGAATATTGGTCTTGTTACGTATTCGATACAAATGCCAGTAACAACATTGTAACAAAGTACTTATTTATTCAAATGTTGCTTACATTACATGCAACGTTCAACTGTTTTAACGAAGACAACCTAACCATGTTTTCACACAATACTATACTTCATGAGAATGTACGTAGGTTATGATGGCTTGGTATCCCAAAAACACGAATTTAACGAGAACATGACATGTCATGTTATTGAACTACACAACTTCTTGACATGTTAACAAATTGTCTACGCTTAATGCCGCAGAAAAAACAACCTTACACAGACGCGTAGTATTTGTGTCTATCTAATTATTTAGGTACTTACTCTTTTTATTGGGAATAGGTTCGTGGCGATATAATATTTTATATTTTATTAATAGAATCACTTTATCACATTCATGATTCCGTTGAAAGCTAGCCGAAACAATTGTCGATCATGATATCGACTATGCGTCAGTGTCATGTTATACCCGTAGAAACAGTAGGTTAAGTGGGTAAGTTTTGTAATAACAGAATATTATAAAGGCGAAACTTCGTCGTTTCTCATATTTTCTCATATAGGTATGTATGTTTCTTGCTCCTTCACGCTGAAACATAAAAAGAAGTTATTAAATCAAACGGGGCTTAATCGCGAGAAAAACATTTAGTAATCTAGACACGTGTCTAGTCTTCTCGTGACCACGACCAATGCAACTTGGTCGAAACGTCGAGGTAAATAAATTACTAAATGTTTTTCTCGCGATTAAGCCCCGTTTGATTTAATAACAATGTGTTCGAATCGCGAACACATAGGCTACTTTTATCCTGGAATAAGTATAGATCCCGTGGGTTAATTGGGGCAGCGGAAAAACCAAAAACCGCGCGGCTGTAATCGCGGTGCACAGCTACTAACGTCATGATTACCCACCCATTAATTAAACTTAGCGTCAACTTATTTTTATAAAAAGGACAAGATAAGCTTATCTAAATAATCATTCAGATAAGTATAATTTTTACTCGAATATAGGTAGCTATTGTACTTGAAGATAGGTGGTAATCATAATATCAGTTCCGTATTTTTTCAAACAGTAGTTTAAATTTTGTACTTACTTTATTTTACCGTTATATTAGTATACTTACATACTTATGTACTGTCATCGTGGCTTCTCTGATCTTGGGCTTTCACTCAACTCGAGCCCAGGGCGGGTTCGAATCTCGGCCGGGGCAAACATTTAAATGTGCTGAGTTTACACATGTTTACACATGTTTGTTCTCGGGTCTTGGATGTTTGTGTAATGTGATTGTGTGGAACCTATCTATGGCTCCCGCTACACAGGCCGATCCATCTAGGGTTGCCATCTCTAAAATATAAATGCCTACCACCGGGAGAAGAAAAGTGTAAACCCCGGATTTGGACCTTATGGCCTGGACAATTCAACTGGTTTTTTTAAAAATTACTCACCGGACAACTAAAACTAAAGATAAAACCCCACCAGGACGCTCCTCGGACGCCCTGTAGGACAAATCCGAGGAAACCCGAACGTATGGCAAGCCTACCTCAAAAGAAGAGGAGAATTTGAATTTTAAAGTGTGAGGACTATCAGGTACTGACTTATCTGTTTATAACTTTACTTGTACCAAAACAGCGTGACATAAATTACCGTAGACTTTGATTCGCTAATGTAGAAATTGAATGTAGAGTCAAAGACTTCAATTTACGGTAAGTACTTACCTATGCCCAAAGTAAGTCGGTACTTATATTGGTACTTACTTACTTCAGTAAGTAGCAATATAAGTACCTACTTAACAGAGGTTTTTTTAAAAAAATACCAATATATACATACATATAGGTAGATACCTACTTGTATACAATTATCTCTTGAAATATTAAAATTAGGTATTATGTATGCACCTAAGTACCTACACCATAATAACCGACACTTAAATCATGTTCGCGAGATCTTCAATGTAGTAAGTATAATTATACCGATAATTATATATTGTACTTAGGTACCTACCTACCTACTGTTATGCATAGCTCTTATGCTACCTATTAATTAAAACTTCGTATATAGGTAGAGTGCGTGCGCAACTAAAAAAGATTATAGAATTAATATGCGGCACATAGACAAATTTCGTAACTAGTTCGTTAAATACCTATCTAAGATGTACCTACCTACCCTTGGGCACTATTTCAAGTCACCAAATTAAGCCTTTGTGGCTTTCATATCGAACAACATTATCAAAATGTCAAAGAATCCAATCATAATGAATTTTATTAGCAAAAGCATGCAATAAATTACACCAATAAATAAAACGATGGACGCCTTTGAGTTGATAAATAAATGGTACGTTTAAAGTTTATTGTCCGGCTACCCACGGACACTCAATAATTGTAATGGAAGGCTATTGAAGATCAGAGGCGGCGGGTTGGTATGCGCGGTGGCGGTCGCGTGAAGTAGCGTCGTCGCTCGCTGTAGCGGCGCGGACAGCGCGGCCGCGGCGTGGCGCGCCGGCGACCAGTGACCGGAGTCCGCACAGGCCGGGGAGTAGGTCAGTGCTGCGTACCTCTCTGTAATCATTCTAATTCAATTTGCGCGGACGTTTCCGTGCGCCAATGCCCCGAGCGCTTTGTTTACATTTCACTGAGGCGAGCCTGACAATCTGCCGCGTCTCGATTAAGGACAAATCAATAAGGCAGTCGATAGCGAGCGAGTTTAATAGAGTGCGCGAGTCGAGTCGAGCGCCCTCATTACCCCCGCAATTAGCGCACGGCGCGCTCCCGCCGACGACGACGCACCCCGCGCGAAAAACGAATAAAAAGAGCTGCCCTCAAAATGGCCGCCGCCTCCCCCCGAGCACCCGCCCGAACCCCGCGCCGCTTCGTGATTGCATCCCCGCAGCTCTTATAAATATGGCCGTATTCCTCCCGCCTTTACTGATTGCCCGTATACCCCCCGGCCTCCCCCCGCGACCGCGCCGCCGGCGTCTGAATAGATAAACGAGTCCACGTTGACTGCCGCTCTTATAAAAATCGACTCGTCCAATCGGTTGAACTCCGAGCTCAGTTTTAGCCAACGGCGGCTCGAAAACGCGTGTAACTCCACCCTTAATAAGCGATCTCGGCGCCTGAGCCAATGGCGCGCTCGGAAACGGCGAGTTCTGCTCACCGACGACTGAGCAGTCCACGTGGACTGACGCACACACAGACGCTTGTATAATGCCTCGAGTGGAAATAGCTATGACGGCGAAATGTGCGACAGCGAAAAAATAAAATGCGGTCGGTCGGTGCGGCGGCGGAGCGAGCGAGCGAGTGGGTGTAAACAGGGGATATTTCGGTGCGGCTCGTTCATTATTATTGAATGCACGGCGCTAATGGCGACTCGCGGCTCGCCAGTTTCCTTCTCCCAGACACTAGTCGACGTTGAACTATTACTATTGACCCCAGTCTGTCTTGATGTTCACAAATGGCTATCAAGCGAAATTATTTAATAGAGTTCTCAAATTAACATTCGACTCTTCATCGCAATGCTTCTAAAACGCTCTACATAAGTAGGTAGACAGGTAGGTACACATGCATCTAACGTTGGTAGGTATTTAGTTGGCGTGCCTATATTTATCTTCATCGTTATATTGTTTATTCATTTTATGTCAATTCTCTACGGGTACCTACACTCCATTTTATGTAAATATCTACTTATTACAACGAATCTTATATTTTTAAGAGATTTTTATTGTGTATCGCATTAATGCTATGCTAGGCAGAACTTCAGTTCAAATATTTGAAGGAAAAAATTCGGCTGCTAGTGGGATTTGAACCCACGACTACAGAATACCGTCCTGTCGCTTTGTCCAACTAAGCTATAGCAGCCCGTACCACTAGCCCGTACCACTCAAATCCCACTAGCAGCCGAATTTTTTCCTTCAAATATTTGAACTGAATCTTATATTTTCAACCATCTCTTGTCTACCCAAGGTTTCCTTGGTTAGGTACTTACCTAATGCTTAAAAAATGTACAGTTGTCTAGCGAAAATCGCTCGCCCAAATAGGTACTTACCTATACTATACATACTCAATTAAAAACAATAACGTAAGTAGGTACCTACGTATGCTTAGACGGTATTTGGTAGGGACCTAGAATGCGAAGTTATGATAAAGGTAGTTGTACACTAAGTAGGTAGAGATTGTAGATTGCATTACGAATGCCTCGATCGAATAAGGCGCGCTTGTCCGGTAGCCCGGGAACTGGCCATTCAACACACTTCTCGACGTGTAAAAAATAACGTAGGTATACTCACGTATCCCCTCGCAGGTAGACCGGTTTCTTTATTTCTTTTATGCTCCACTAATATTTATTACTGTGGCAGTCAATCACTCACACAAATGTGTACTTACTTACTAACAATTTGGGCCCATTTTCCGGCCACTTATCTCGGCCTCTCCGCTATTACAAAAATGTGTACACAACTTAAACATGCTCTAATTGCCGTGATATTACAGTGAGAGTCGGTTTATAATACTTTAATTACTTATTAATTATCAAAAGATTTTCTTTGTGAAATAATTAAGATAAAATTTTTAAAACATGTAGGTAAGTAAGTAAGTACTTACCTATATTAATTATCTCTAATCCTTATTATGAATAGTAGGTACCTACTTACTGAGCTACTTATATGACGAAATTTAAAAAAAGTGTACCTATAGGTACTATACGTGAGGAATACCTATACCTATCTATGTTCTAAGGTGGATAGCATAGCCTCGCAGTTGTGTGTCGGCTGTTAATCAGACGGACACTGCATGGTTCGATCCCCACCTCTTGCTTAATAAGCTTTCCGTGTAGTAGGTAACATCGTTAATAAATCTACGTAATGGTGGTAATACTTCTACTTTCCAGTACCCACCCGCCTAGATAGCTATTACCCTCAGGTTTTTAAAAACTGTCACCAAATGACAACAATGGGACTGGACTAGGACATAATGTCCTTCAGAGAAAGACCAGCAATATTCTAGTCTAGGTCTAACGTGATCCCACTCGATTAGATCTTCACTGACCATCAAGTGATTTAAAGTCTATAAATTGTAAAACATATGATGTAAATTTTTCTTTATAGAAATACTAGAGCTCGTCGTAGAGATCGTTTTCACCCGTGTCGACTGTTATTTTACCGTGAACGCTCCAGAAGTATACTTAGATTTAGAAAAAAGTTTATTTCTTGAATAGAACCACGTTTCGCCACTGTACGGGTTGAATATAATAATATCTTAGCGTATGTCTACGTTATAATAACTATCTGTGAGCAATGATTTTTTACTAAAGATGATGTATATTCATACTGCGCGGTGCTCAGATTCTGTTCCTTTACGACATAAACATGCTTAGGTACTGCGACAGATAATACGGTACAAATAATATAGAAAAGGATAGCTATATGTTTAGACTTGCGCTTGAAATACGCGTCGCAATGAAAATTACTACAATTGACTTAATTTTGCCGCCTCAGTTTCCGCGCGCTTGTGCGACCTCTACCTCATATAAACATATAATATCATTGTCTGTGAGCCAATTTTATTACCAACCTGTTCATTAATTTCAGCCCTATGAAATCAGTCAATAACGATGCCAATTTATATCTACGGAAGATAAAGTAAAAAAAGGGTTAGTAGTATAATAAATAATATCCAAATAGTAGTATAATTACAAGTGGCAACCCGCGCGAACATTTTGAACCCGCCATAATTCAGCGATACCGTCTAAGCTCGGCGATAATTATCTCTTAATTAATAGCGTTGGCAGTGCGAACGTCTTTATAGCGTTATTTCGCTGCGATTACTCCACATTGCGGCACGGAACCGCAATTAAATCACTTCCCGGCTCCCACTCTCCACTCCGGCCAGCGATGTATGACTCGTATTTGTGAAGACACCACCGACAAACTTTTACTTTTGCCTCGGCCATAAGGTGTTTAACATATTGTATTCGTTAGATAGTTTAACCACATAGAGGTTTTAAGCTGTGTATTTTTTGTTGAATGACTTTCCTTTGCGCTTAAAAGAAAAGCGGCTTTTAATAGGCTGGCCGGTTGGCGCAGTTGGTAGCACTCTGCCTTCTGAGCCGCTGGTCCCGGGTTCGATTCCCGGACAGGTCAAACATTTATGTGTATGAACATGTCTGATTGACCTGTGTCTGGGTGTGTATATGTATATAAGTATATATATATCAGTCATCAGGTTACCATAGTACTGCTCTGCCTAGTTCGGGACCTGAAGACCTTGTGTGAATGTTAATAATTAAATAAATAGATTATTTCGTCTAGCGGCAATAGTATATATATGTATAATATACTTAATTATAAGATACACATTGTAATTGTAAGATATAGCAGCGGGTCGGTTAAGCTTACTGCTTACCACTGGTTCAGGCAGCTGAATGTGCCCTACTTAAAGACTATAACCTAACTAATGTGAAAGTGAGTTAATAATTTGTTTGTTATGCTTTCACGCATAAAATTTTGAACGGATATAGACGAAGTTTGGTTTTATCATTTTATATTTTTATCCGAAAACAAAATATAATTATAATGATAGTGATTCTCTTGTTCAACCAAACTAAACTAAAATACTGAAAAATAATATAACCAAGACAAATTATTATATATACGTTTATGATATATTCAAAATGATACAACACTAAAATTACCTAGATCTTTTTATTAAAATTGCGGGTAGTTTTACGTATAATAAGTCGCCACTTATTTGGAGCCATCTAAAACTAAACGCAATTGGCCAGCAATTGAATATAACTCGTCTAATATTAGGGATAGCGTTGTATGGATTAGAATTTGAATTTTAGTCTAAATAGAATACGACCTATGTATTTTATTTTGAATAATTTTAGTGAATTTTAGCTAGTTCGAGTGATTAACAGAATTAGGGCCAATATATTACAAAGCTGTATTTGATTTTTCATTAAAAGAATGTAGTAGTAAGAAGTAGGAGTAAATCGATAATATATATGGCAAATAGATATGTCATTATCCTAAATGAAAAAAAAAACTTTAACATATAATTAGTCCTCTGTTAGTTGACTAATTGACTGAATGTAATTAGTTTTGAAACCAGAATACCCGCATATGTCAGCCTTGCTTGTGTGGTAATTGCTCACCACCTCTATTATTTACGGCTTAGTTTGCAATATCTTTAAATTGGGGTCATTCCCAACTTATTATTGTGCAATTAAATACTACGACGTAATCGTTATATTGAAGTGTTTTATGAGAGGAAGGTGTGTCAAGTCAATTAGTAGAGGCATTTTTTTACTCAGGGTAAGAGACATCGAATGGTTTAAATAAGTAACGAATTTCACATTAAAAACGAAAAAAAGATACGTCTAAAGAAACAAAATTTTGAAGTACGAAAATTAAAAATAAATTGCCTATTGCCAACGATATAGTACTCATATTTGATTGAAGCCTATTTCAACTTTAGTTTTAACGAATGTATGCTGTTACCTTTTACCGGCATTGATAATAATCAATATTCCATGTAGGTATTGAATAGCATTTTGGTTTTATGATTTTTTTATTTTTCGTGGAGCAGTTTGCAAATTAACGATGATAAATCCCTGGAGAAGGTAACTTTGAGTATATTTCTAGATCCACAACCAAGTGGTGTGGGATGCAACTATAAGTACTTATGTACTGATTCATAAATAAATCGTTTTGAAATTTGTTTTTAGAGTACTGTGATAATCATCTCAACCATTGCATGTCCGTTGCTGGACATAGGCCCGTGCGTGGTAGCAAAACCGGCCTACAGCGAACGCGATATTTACGAGGTACCTATACTGTCTTGTATACACAACGACACAGATTAAATAATAGTCACAGTAACCAACAATTTACGATGTTAAGTGACCCCACCAATGAACTCGGAATTACTTACGCAACACCTACTCTACTGTTTTATTTCACTGTCAATAACCACTCCAGTTCTAAGTGCCATATTTATTAAGCGGATGTAGCATGATTCAATAAATACCACTTATCTATCATGGGCATAACATAATATCGATATTTATCAAGTTTATACTAATGTTATCCCTAATACATACTTACATTGTACCTATACGAGTATTTGTTAGATAAGTCTAAAGAGGGTAGAAGTGTCTCACGCAAGCCACGACAAAAAGCAATATCGTGATTCACACCTTTCGCAAAAGTAAATGTGGGTAGATATCTAAAGCCACGATCACATGCTGCCTGCAAAGCCATTAAATATTAATTCCCGAGCAAAAAGCGGTCGGGTGTAGCGAGCGAAAACGACAGAATCCGAACCTTCTGGGAAACGGAGAGCTTTAAAAAAATAGTCGCTACACAATACCCGGTTATACAACTAATTGTTCGCGCCGGTTAATTATGCAGCGTGTTTTGTTTGGCGAGTTTGTTTGGTTGGACGGCCGCGTGTGGGGAACTGGCGGCCGGCGACTGGTAACAGGACGTGTGTGGCCATACGGCTGATAACGCAGCCTTGTTCCCGACACTAGCCAATTAATACAACGCTATTTACGACCATTGTAATTAACTGTATGATCTTTAACACTGCCCTTGCCAACTAAACGCAGAACGTTAAAATATTATCTACAGAGCTAACCAATGTAGGTACCTACCTACCTGATAAAATTAAACATTTAATGCGTATTTAAAAGCCAGCTTTCAAGCTCTTCTATTAAATCTCTATGGTAAATTTATATTTTACTCGGAAGAGCACTGACATTACAACCCACATGCCCATTACCGCCGAGCTTCAATGGATGAATAAAACTTTCAAATCGAGTAAAATAATCTCGATGTTGGTGTTTATAACAGTCATCAACTGTGTAAATTAAATGGACACGAAAATAAAGGGTCGATTAAGCCAGCCTACCTAATTAATTAAGGCTTATCTTCGTGCCCCTCTGATGCGATCAACGTAAACGCAGTGGGATCGTAAAAATTTTGTGTTTCAGTCAGGTAGGTAGAGATAAAGGTGGGGTGCGGTGTCAGGTGGGGGGTGGGGGCAGGCGGTGAGACGGTTGTATGCGGCGCGATGTTGTCGCAGCGATATCGCCTGATTGTTATTTATCTGTTATCGCGAGAAGATCGCTCACGGGACCGCCTGCGCAGGGAGCTCGCTATTACCTCTATATCGGGCCGATCTCGGAGCTAGAAAATAAATAACTGGCATGTATGGAGATGGTTAGTTTAGTTTATACATATGCTTGTTGTCTCAGTCTCTCAGTGCATCGTCGTCTAGTAGGGATGCCTATTCAGTCACATTGATAATCAATCAGCTCAATAAAACTCCAGTTTTATCAAATAACTAGCGGTCCGCTCCGGCTTCGCACGGGTAAAGAATTTGAAAATTAAAAATTATAAGGATCCCTAATTTTTTTGAAAATATAATATAGCCTATGTTACTCAGGGTGAATGTAGCTTTCTAATGGTGAAAGAATTTTTGAAATCGGCATAGTAGTTTGAGAATTTATTCATTACAAACATACTTGCATACAAATCTTTCCTCTTTATAATATTAGTATAATAGATTAACTGTACAATAACTGTGCCAAACTTAGTTGAGGCTTACAACCGACTGTTTAATGACAAATCCGATGTAAGCCGGAGTAAAAGTTCATGTTTTAAAACACAAATCTCATATATTATATAAGGCACTTGCCCTATAAAAAGGCTTTTTATTGTTTCGATTTATTTTTTATCATGGTTATCCAGAGGTTTATATAATTTAACTAGTGAAATTTGTTGGAAAATTGAGTTTAGGAGCCTTTTTAATGATTGAGCATTCCATCGCCCACCCTTTGATTACGTGAATAAAACTACAAGCTACCTTCTATAACAATAATAAGTTACTTACTCAATAAATCAATAATGTTATTTAATTCCTTACTTCCAATTACTAAATCGTATCAAATTTGACTGAAAATGTCGTGTCTTGTTACAACAACAGTGTCCAATAACTTCAGCCGTCAAATACGGCAAATACCGCATCCATTGTCACGCGATATCGTGTCGACATCACTATGTAGGGCTGCCAAACCCAAATGTTATCTACATTTTGTAGTCAGAGTAGTCTAAAAAGTTTCAATTTGTATTGATGTAACATAATCTAACACACTTGGATTTTTCTATTGATACATTGACAGGTTTAATAAGGGTTTTTTAAACTATCACACTAATATCACAAAGGCGAAAGTGTGTCGTTTGTATGTTTGGCCTACACGCTGAAACGGCTGGACGCATTTGCATGAAATTTTGAGTGAATATTGCTAATACCCTTGAATGACATATATAGGCTACTTGCCGGCTTTTTATCCCCAATGATATATTGTATTCTGATGAAATTGGAAATCCAGTTATTTAGACATGTCATTGCATGTCATTATTTTAATCACACGTAGATCCCACGTGTGATTTGATATTCAAAGGGTATAATCCATATTTTCCTAACCTTCAATCTCGCGTTCTTATGAAAATATATAATGAACCGCTGGTGAATAACAGAAGTATTAAGAACAACAAACGGATATTCAAAATGTGACAACCCTTGCCACACGCCATGTGGCATCAAAGCAAAACGGCTGTCCAATTTAAAATCAGATCTTAAACGAGTTGATAAATAAAAATGGCTTACATTTTGTACATTTTTTTCGTAACTGCCATGCACATAGCAACAGACTACTTACCTATTCAAGATCATACTTGCAAAAAAGAAGTTATCAGTTTCTTTTGAAAACTATTAACTGGCAAGATAATCGTATATTCAAAGTAATAACAACAAAAAACGTCTCAATTTAGTCGACGAGAGAAAGTTCAACAACATTGCATGCCAGTGTTTGACTACATAATCACGTGTTTAGTTTTGTATTCACAGAACTAAGTATTCCGTCTGTTAGACACTCAGACAAGACAATAGATTCTGTGTCTAATGTAACTATTTCTCGGCACACTCCTTGCCATAGGCGGCCACGAAGAAGACAGCAAAAGGATAACTTTATATAATGACCAAATTGGACGAATTGGAACGTAAGTTACGAAACCTTTTTTACTTGTATCAGCATCACAGTCATAGTCATCTTTATTTCTGGATTTAGCCTCCCCGTTGATCCCAACAATGGCCAGTTGAAAGCCGCTCTCAATCAGCGTCTTCCCGCGATCCTGGCCGCTCCGTCTGTCCACCTTGTCATTGCTATACTTACCTATATTATGCTAAATGCAGTCAAATCCAACAACAAGAAGGTAGTCAACACCACATTCTGCTTGGAAATTGTAATACCACCTACCAAGTGTGTCGAGTATAAACAATCCTTATTGGGGGGGAGGTTATGTCCAGCAATGGATATAAATGGCTGAGGATGGTCAAAAAAATAAATAACAACTAATTTCTGAGACCTTGACATTATGGGGATTTGACATATTATTTAGGATTATATTATGGTATGAAAATGAGGTCTCTCAACAATAGTTTTAGAGTTTATTTAGAACAAAGATACAATAATAACGTCTTTATAACCTATTAAAGCAGATTAACAAAAAAACACTTAAATAGATTGTTTTTTCTTTATTGTCAAAAATTGTCTTGAAAATAAAGAGACAAACTTAACAGCTAAAAAAAAAGCTTTTATTGAAATGTACGAGACTAATAAATATAATAGTCCTTTTAAGAAAATAATCCTTTTCGAATGAATCCTATCCGTTCATAAATGACAGAGGTAACAAACATAAAAAACCAATAAAGAACCTACATCGTTTACGTTAAAAATTACGTCTTATGTTCAAATGTTGATCCATAAAAAGATTATGCTCATTTCAGAGCATTAAATACTAAATTTCATTAAAACCCGTTTAGTAGTTCAATCCTTGTAAAAAAAGTCGTCTTCTACCGTGGTATACCTATACGAGTAGGTATCTTGTCTAGACCACACGAGAAAAGCCGCCCAGTCAGTAAACTATTACCTACTATATAACATTAAAATTCCAATAAACTTCAAAACCTTTTACTGCATAGTCTAAATACTTTGCTTATTTCGTCGTTTTAATCAACGTGATCACGATATTAACATAAAACATTAATGAATACGGCAATAAAAGGTAACAGGTTTTACTCTTGTCATTGCTTTATTAGAATTTCCACATCGTTTTAATCTTTCTTATTTCACTAGATACCTAACACTTCTTGGTGGGTTGTTTATGTGATATGTTCACGATATGAACAATGATATTATATGTTTATATGAGGTAGATGTCGCACAAGCGCGCGGAAACTGAGGCGGCAAAATTAAGTCAATTGTAGTAATTTTCATTACGACGCGTATTTCAAGCACAAGTCTAAACATATAGCTATCCTTTTCTATATTATTTGTACCGTATTATCTGTCGCAGTACCTAAGCATGTTTATGTCGCAAAGGAACAAAATCTGAGCACCGCGCAGAATGCATATACGTCATCTTTAGTAAAACATCATTGGATATGAAGTAAAGACAATAAAATCCAACAATATTAATACCTCAGGTATTAATATTGTGGCGGCGGTATTTCTATGGCTTTTATTATGTTTCAATGCCGAATGGCTCTTCTGCACCACGAAAATTAAAGTGTTAATATGAACTAAACCATAAATACGACTGTAAATCATAATAATGTCAAGCTTAGGAAGAGAACAAGTTGTTTTTGACTAATGTTGGAATAACCGACTTAATTCTATGACATTTTATTATTTTTTATATTTACCTCGATATCGTAAAAACTATAAAAACCGATTTTGATAAATTTTAAATGGGACCACCTCGCAAAAATACCTTCAAACAAAAATAGAATTTTTAAAATCATAATGATGTCAATCTTAGATAGAAAACAAGTTGTTTTTGACTAATATTGGAATAACCGACTTAATTCTTTTAATTTTTTTTAAAATATTTACCCCGATATCGTAAAATCTATAGAAACCGATTATGATAAAATTTAAATGGGACCACTTCGCAAACATACTCTTTCAAACAAAAATAGTATTTTTGAAACCTGTCAACAGTTGGCAGAGAAATCGGTGAACATCACGAACACATAAGTATACAAATCCATGGTGAACATAAACACAAAAAAAAACATGACAATAGAACATAGAAGGGGTTTTTTTTGTGAAAAATCTATTGTCAAACGTTGTTGATTGAGTTTGAGACCTTGATACAGCCACACCACAGAACACAGCCCAGGCAACACCTAAATCCCAAACATTCAAGGTACGCGTGGCTATAAACTATTAGCAATATGCTATTAATTTCAGTCAATGGCCATACTTTCAATTTATAGACCGGCCAGTACCAGCAAGGTTATGCTAATTGCTTATCGGTGGACCTAAATGAGCATGTAACAATGGATAATGAAAGTTATAGAAGGTTTGATTGTGAATTATATTGTTACATTAATTATATCACACGCTGCCGGAGATAACTGAACGTAACCTATACTAGCACTTTGGAATTAAATTTTAATTATAATTCCCGGAAAAATGTGTCGGCAAAATTTAAGAACATCTTATTGAATCTAAAAGTACCCTTATTTGTATATAATTAGTGGCGTAAATGGCTATTTATTCTTTCTGCTGTGGTTCTCCCGCTCATACTTTTCCAAGACAAAAAGTAAAAGGATCCTTCACCAAGTTCCTACCACGTTCTCTTTACCAAATTTAATCAAAATTGGTTCATCGGTTTAGGCGTGAAAATTGGATGCATCATCCAATTTTCACGCCTATGGTGCTGTGGAGCTTTTATGACTGAACGAACCAAGACAACCCTGTCGTGTTTCGGCTCTTTGGGGTCCTTATATCCCTAGGTTTTCTTAATAGGAAATTTAATATAAATATTTATATTGTATATGTATTTCACTTAAGTTGCTCAGTTAATAATTGCGATACAACCGATAACCCGAACTTAAGCATTACATGCGGCGGTGCCCCTTAAACCTACGCGGACATTGGTTTGTAAGTATCTTATAGAAGTTTGTATGCTACATTCACTATGTCAAAAGTATTTTATCCCACGATTAAGAAGATTAAGATTTATTTTTAAAGTATTTGTTTTATACTGTGTTCAGAGTCAACTTATTAATTTTACAACTGAAATGAATTTTTGAATGAATTAGCTACCGACGGTTGGCGCAGTTGGTAGCACTCTGTCTTCTGAGCCTGGTCCCGGGTTCGATTCCCGGACAGGTCAAACATTTGTGTGTATGAACATGTCTGTTTGACCTGTGTCTGGGTGTGTATATGTATATAAGTATATATCAGTCATCAGGTTACCATAGTACAGGCTCTGCCTTGGGACCTGAAGACCTTGTGTAAAAAAAAAAAAAATCTTCCCGCCATTCAAAGTCATGATTTTTTTATCTATCAATGCCTATGACTTACTAGTGCGGTTAACTGAATCAGACAAAATAGTGCAGCACCCTAGTACCTACGACTCGTAGGGACGAGGAGTTAAGTATGGCGAGGTTTGTTGTCCAAGTCTACAGACTTGTCACAAAAACCACAGGGTATGCGTCAAACGGAATGAAATGGATAAACATAAGCCCGGATTCAATAGGGTTGTCAAACAAATGAGTTTCAATAAATCTAGCTACTAAAATGTAAGGCGTGTGATGTAGACTATATTGATAAAAAGACTATGTATAAAAAAATAAAAAAATATGGTGAATGAGTGAGTGAATTCCATTTGTAATAATTTTTCAAAAATTTAATAAATTTTCATAGAGTTTACAAACATTCCCTGTCCATTACATCGTTATGGAGGGAATATGTGGGCCAAATTAATGAAACTTTTGGAAGTTATTGCGAATGAAACGCGCCCTGCCTGAAATGAATACAAGTAGCTAATAAGCATCTTATTAAATAATATCTATAAAAATAATCTCGAAAGTAGAGATTGAGCTATCGATTGAAAAGACGCACAAGTTGGTAGTTTGACGATAAGGTTACGCCCAATGATGTTTTATTAAAGGTGACGTATTTCATACTGCGCGATGCTCAGATTTTGTTCTTTTACGACATAAACATTCTTACTGCGACAGATAATACGGTACAAATAATATAGAAAAGGATAGCTATATGTTATAGACTTGCGCTTGAAATACGCGTCGTAATCAAAATCACTACAACTGACTTAATTTAGCCGTCTCAGTTTCCGCTCGCTTGTGCGAAATATAAACATGTAATATCATTGGTTACGCCCAATCTCTCTCTCTCTGTGTGTCTTTCTCGTCACTATAGGAGTAAGTATTACTATAATGTAACAAAGTTTTAGAATATTCTTATAAGTTTCTTATGTATTCATCGTAAATCATCACCATCTCAGCCATAGGACGTCTTGCATTGATTTCCATAAGGACCGGATGGAAGCGGCCCGCATCCAGCCCTTAACTTGCGGTCTTAGTTAGGTTGTCTGTCCACAGTGTCGGTGGCCGTCCTATGCTGCGCTTTTGCGCACGGACTTCCGTCCGTGGTCTCCATTTTTCTTTTCGACCCCATCGGCCACCAGTTCTTAGAGCTTTGTGCCCTGCCCACTGCCACTACAACTTGCTAGTGATTTTCGTTCATCCACGAATCTTCTCATTTCTGTCTGATTCGATCGCATAGAGAAACCCTGAGCATACCTATAGCCCTCTCTTATAGCTTTCCTTTTTTGCACCACACCTATCAATTTTATTTTATTTTATTTTACTATTGCGCCTCTACTACTTTTCCTTCACCTAGTGGATGACTCGTAGAAAATGCTACTTAGCGTTAAGTCCTCCTTGTACTGAAATAGTATTAAAGTATAAATGTGTCGTTGTGCGACTTTGAGCCTGCTCACGAGGCCCTTAGTCAGGTACCACGGTCATCACTGGTAAAACACACTGTAGGAAAACCTTATTTTTTAAACATTGTGGAATTTCAGCCGAGACGAATGTAACAAAAAAAACACTAAAACACACACAACACTCTAAATTCCTTTAATAGGTACATTATCGAATTAAAAATCCGTTTGTTTTGTCAATTAAGTTATACGGGAAAAACGAAATCCACGCGAGTCAAATCGAGAAGCTCAACTAATTTATAATAAAAGTGACACCCCTATACAATAATATTAAGTGGAGGCAGTTGCAAGCGTAATACGGGTACGTACAGTAATGTTTTAAACATCAGTTTTTCTTCAGACTTAAATGGCACAAGAATGTGCTATTGTGAGTCAAAGGAGTGACTCCGACCAATGGATTAATTAACTGCCAGTGAGGTCATTTTTTGCATTCCATTGTATACAAATAAATAGCGTATTTTATTATCAATTATGGTTTGTTCATTTTATATTATCATTAAATTACATTGCGTTGGGAAGCGATGGGAAGCATAACGAAGTAAATATGAATAAATACATACCAAATACAACTTGTCACTGAGAAAATATTAGGTATTACAAGATTGTTATTTTTAGATTTATTCACATTGAATAAGATACATTTAATTTTGTTTTTGCCCTTGAGCTGACGTATTATGATTACTCATTTCATTATAAGATTGTCCAATTTCAATGCTATGAGGTTGAAGGGAATTAAAGAGATGACAAACTAAATTAAGTAGATGATCGAATTATTTTTTTCTCAAATAATAGTCTTTATTATTAACTAGTTGCGACCGGCGGTGAAATGACGTACCTACACGATTTTTTGGTCTTCCCGTCATCTTACAGGAGCAGTCAATAATTTTGGGGACTAAAATAGCCCCTAATAATCGCTTCAAGGGTGCCTATAACATTTGCTGAGATTCTTGGATTGCTCAGACTAAAAAATCAATATTTCGAATTGCTCCAGGTGCCTCTCGAGTCGGGGCACAAGCCTATATATATCGACCTGCATAAAAATATCATCATCATCATCTCAGCCATACGACGTCCACTGCTGACCATATGCCTCCCCCATAGCATAAAAATACACTTAGGTACTTAATATAAATTCCGAGAATCCTTATTTTTTGAAGTCGCTTTAAAAGCTAAGAAAATCTTTATTCAAATATGTTTTGATCGTCACGTGTGCGAAATGCTGAATTTTTGTTTACACTTTTATTATTGGCATATAGAGGACAAGTACTCCAACAATAGATAAATATTCAGAAGTTATAATATCAGCAATACGACTTATGCAACCTACATCGCCAAAAGGTATTTAATCAAAGATCTACTCGAGTTAATTATTGGTTAATCCTCGGTTATCAATAAATACCTAGAGAGTTAATCCGCGTTGCGAACCATCGGTATCAATTACGTAGGTTAACCCACCCCGTCCGTGTGGTATCCAGGCCCACCGGCCGATCTGACCGCCACCCATTAATATTTAAATCTCTGCCACAGATGTAATAACGTCAATAGATCTTTCGCATCCTCTGTTGTTTCATTGGTCAAAAAGGATTTGATTTTGTATTTCGAAGTAAAAAAAAACATACGAGTCTGGGACACATTATATCCCAGATAATTATGCTATCGTTATAGTTTTATCCATGCAAGTATAGCCACGGGGCGCTGCTAATGTTAAAAAGGTTTTCCTAGTGGCAAAGCTGTCAATTTATTATTTAAGATAATCAGAGAGTTTATTTCAACAATTGTCAAATTTCCAAGCTAAGTTATTACACCGTTAAACAGCTACTTGATTAAATCTCCCCCAATACCGTATTTATCCTCGTTAAGTTGCATATCGCGCACCAGAATAACAGCAAATAACTCAGCCGCAGCAGCGCCCGTTGAACCGTGACACCGACACCCCACCTCACCCCTTCAACAAAATCCCCAAATAATACCTATCTATTAGAGCGTATATCTCCGATTCGACTAAAGTATTCCTCAAACATAAAGATAGTCGACGAAAAATTCGAGTGGAGAAAATATGTATGGCAGCGGCAATCGGCATGCGGGGTCGGCGTCGTCGGCGAGGTCGGGCGCAGGGGTGAGGCTCCCCCCTGTACGAACGCGTCAGTTCGTTTGCAACGTTCGAACGTGTTGAACGTGTGTCGGACCGTTTATGGAACAGTGATCGCGTGTTACTGACCGCGCGTTACTGTGTTGTTTTGTGGATCGAGTGGAGTGTGTGCTGTGAGCTGTTTACTTATTGTGTGGATCAGACGATGACCGTCTGTGTTTGACGTGGGAATGTATCCAAGCGCGGGCGCGATGAACGCCGCCGCCGCCGCCGCTGCCGTGGCGGCCGCCAGGCACCCGGTAACGAAACACCAGCTCTCATACTACCCCAACAAAGATAATCGGTTCACTGACACCCGACTCTTTTAGTTGATATTTTTATTAGTTATCAAGATCTTGAGAAAAAAAAGAAGAAATTTATTATATTTTGCCGTGGTATTCGGTCTCGACTACTTACCGCTTACGTTTTATTACTTTATTTTATTTAACATTATATTCCACTACAACTCTGTTAAAAAAGCTTTCGCATCCACTTGCATTTTCTTGAATTTATTTACGGGCGCGCATTGAAATTTCAATAGCAATTAGCGTAAGAGTAAAAGACATCAACGCATGACCGAATTTCCCTGAATGCTAAAATTCAGAGATAAACTTTTACAATAGCAACAATAGATTTTTTGTATGAATAGATTTTACAATGGATTTAACAAGAATGGCGGAGTGGTAATAAAAGCGTTATAGTAATAAAGCAGTTGGGTGTAACAAACAAATGAGTGCGCAGTAAGATAGGCCCCCCCGTCGAGACACCACCGCGCCGCCGCGCCGCTCGCTCCGCGCCCATCGGACGCTCGGCGGTCGTCCTCAGACACTCAATTACCTGTGAAATTGTCAGCTGGATTTTATCATACCTACTGCAACATAAGAGAATAACTATCATCATTATATCGTGATTAATGTGTTTCATTGAACATAACGTAATTGGTTTCTTTAATAACTTCTAAAAAGGTTAAATGCCTTTAAAAAAACACACCTTAAATTTAAGATATAACTGAGTCATGACATGAGGTATCCTTGTTAAACAATATCTCGTCCTAAAAATGTGTACATTTTTGGTTAAATTTTCAAATAATTAGTGATATCTAACACCTATAATACGACGAAGTACGCCCCTTGAAACACGTAAAATAGTCACAAGCTTTGATAATGTACCTATCTACTGAATTCGTTAGAGTAACTTTTGAATAAATAGATATTACACATCCGACCGTTTGAAAACATTCGACAACTCTCCCGTTAAAAAACCATCAACTTTTTAATTCATATAAGCGAACCATGTGTTCGAGTAAATTTTCTTTTAGCTTTTCTAAAATGAGCTTTAGCAGTCAGCTTTAAAGACTGAAATGGATCGCGACGCGATTCTGTGAAGTAGGTAAAGTGACCACAAACCGCATCGCATCTGTCGCCACGTTTCCCGACGGCAAACTAACCACAATTTAAGAATGAATTAAAGTTGTTATTTTTGAAATTGCTCGTGGTTGTACAATTGTATCCACATTGTGGTGGCGCGGTAACTTTAACTTACAAATAATTGTAACAATTTTCAAGTTGTTACGTGCCCGAGGGCTTAAAACAACCAAGTTTGTGAAGAACTTCTAAGTAAAATGGTCTTGCAAAAAGGTAGACTTCGAATTGAAGCTTTAGAAAAAAAAATTGTAAAGATATTATACCTCTAAGTAATTACGTGCGACTCAAGAAACTTTTCACACTTGTGTAACTTTTCCAACTAATATTAGTTGTCATTTTTAAACAGAAAGTAGGTACTTAAATCGTATAGCTGTTTTACGCGTTTTTACATGCCTGGACTACGATTTAGCTCAGTTATCCCACGGGTACAATTTTGGCGATGTCTAGAATATAAAGTATTTTATGTGATACTACCGTGCCCCCCGCGATTTGACCCGAGTGGTCTCTGGTTTTATCGCTACCTCCATTATCCCACGGGGACTATAGTTTTTTCCGGGATAAAAAGTTTCTAGTCTATGGTGTTATTCCAGGGTATATTATAAACTATCAACTTAACATAAAAATAAGCTTTATTCCAATCTAATTTATAGGTTGTCAAGGCAACTGCTTTCCACATTGAAACTTCTGATTAATTTTATTGATAATTTAATCATCCGATAACCTTTCCAAGTGATCATCATGATTGAAATTGTATTAATCAGCCAAGTTTATTGTATTTGTAATTACATTTATTTAAGAAGCATCAATGTGAAAAGTAGTTGCCAAGACAACCACTTTCGACATTGAAACTTCTGATTATTTTATTGATTATTTAATCATCCGATAACCTTTCCAAGTGATCGTCATCGTTGAAAGTTAGATAATCAATCACGTTTATTGTATTTTAAATTACATTTAGTTATATTTTCTGCAATAACTATTGACATCAACCATGTTATCTTAAAAAAAAAACGAAAGACGTAAATCACCTTGGCATAATAAATTCTTCGTTGCTATGCCATTTTTTCTTTTTACCTGACGTTATAGACCTTATTGCCATAGGGTACCGGCCTAGAATTGTACCCATCAATGTACCCGTAGGCCTAAACAAATTAACATTCTACAAGCATTAACGCTGAGAGAAACCCAAAAAGATTCGAGACTGACACTTCAAATCGATGTGTCAGGTGATCAACGAGAACGAATACTCGTCGTTATCGGTTAGAGAAAGAGAATCGCTATCTGTCTAGGCCCACAGAAGGTGAGCAGCGACTTCCGCGGATAAAATCAACATACGCTCGCCAACCCGCTTGGCAAGCGTGGCGAGTACTGGCAAACCCCTCCAAAACAAGGGGAGGCATAATGTTCACAATGGATGTTCTATGGTTGAGATGATGCTAGCCTCTATATTATCTTTATGCCCGTAAGGCTTTACTTATAAACATTTATGTATTAATAACATGCGTTCACCCAAACAAGTTCAAACAAAAAGTTTTATGCTCCATTTCATTAAAATCATGTTAGGCGGTACTTACGTTCATTTTTTTAAGGAAAACACTTGGCTACTATCGATTGGGACGGTATTCTGGGGTCGTTAGTCCGGTTCAAGTCACAGAAATAAGCGAGTTTTCCTAAAAAAACAATGAACTTTACCACAAAAAAAACCATGTTCACAACACAAAGTAGGTATACCTAAACTACCTAATTTTTTAAAGAAAATACTTGTATAATTACGATAAAGACGGTAAGGTAATCTGTAGTCGTCCGTTCAAGTCTCACCAGTACGGGATTTTTGTTCCTAAAAAAATAATTTAAGAACAAACAAAACCATGCTCACAACAAAGTGACATAAATTATGCATTTCGCTTGGTCTGAACTTACATATTACAAAGTTCCTCATTTCATTCTATATTTAGAGTTATCCAGGCATAAGGTTATTTGTTCAGCCCTCTCATTTTTGTAAGGCTTCTTTTCACCGTAACGAAAGGGTTAAGAAGTTAAGGGGATTAAGCTATACTTACAAATGAGGTCTTTATTGTTAATAGGCTTAACTATGGCTCCATAATCCATTTACATGGTTAAACTAAGAAAATGAAATTGCAATTAACGCTCTTAATATTAAAGTTCAAATTCTCGTGAGGATTACACATTATAGGAAAGCTTGGTAATTGTAGCCCTCCTTGCAGCGCAAATACTATTTCGCACGTGCAAGGTCTGTCATTTATTAATTGACATATACAAAAAGGAGGTTCTCAGTTCGAGTGTATGTTGGTTACAAGATCAGATCATTCCGCCAATTATGAATCGATATTGATGATTCTTTATTTGTTTAGTAGACCATACTTCATAGGTGGGCCCATATAATTTTTTTCTATTGTTAAGAACTAGCGTTTGACCACTATCTCACTTGATAGTCACTGACGATGTGGTCGAAGATGTTATCACGCTAAACCTAAAATGCTTACTAGCTCTCAAGTCTACTGCCTGAACACACTAATTCGATATTGAAAAAATTCTCAATGAACAAAAATACCCAGATAATGTTTTGATTTGTACCCTTCAGCAAATTTGTTATTAAATTATTTGACGGTAGTGGGAGACGGTTTCTATAGTTTTTAAACCGCGTATTTATCACAGGCCTCGTCGGCCTTAACAGGATACGATAAAAACGAACTAGCCGGTTTTTTCTTAGAATTCTTAATATTATTACATTATGTACTGAAATAATAAGTTGCGTCTTAATCTGGTTGTTATTAAATTGACGATAGTTAAATAGTGCTCATGGTACATTTTATAGCACAACATAAAAGTAACAATAATATTGTAACGGCTAAATTATAATGTTCCGTTATAACAAAATATTTAATATAATATTTTAATAATAATATAATATTTTATTGCACCCCGTCACATAAAACATAAACAATAAATATAAACCTAACCAACAATTGGCGGCATTATCGCTTAACGCAATCTCTTCCAGACGTAATTTAACATGGAACCATGAACAAATAATTGAAAATCTATCTAAATTAACTAAAAGTTTGTCTGAAGTTGTCTTGTTACTTGTGAAACGTTTTTATTTTAGTAACCCACTTTAAACATTAACTTGATTTCAGAATCGCCCAACCTCCCATTCTACGGGAGTCATACTACTTAGATCAAATTTTTAACGTACAAACACAGATTTGTTTTCATCGCTTCGCTATGTCGATAAACTTGTTCCACAGTTGCAAATCAAACTCACAACAATCAATATTGTTTTATAATTAATTATCCACTTCCAAATAGACGTCTGTAGGTGGACAGCGTAATAGACATTCAACGCTGTTTCCAGCCTATTCAAATACACAATAAGGCAATACGATTTACCAACTGTCATTGATAATTTTCCTATTTAGTAATTTAGGTATGTAATGAAAATGTTAATTCGGTATAACATTTGCAATTTTTTTTCGTTTTGTATTCATACAATGTATGAGAAAGTCTTCCAAACGTCCGCTTCTAGCACCTGCAGGACCACAAAACAGCTACACATTTCACTTGAAACCGATTTACTTAAAATTAATTTTCACACTGTAACCTTAAAATTCACGTGTTTCGATTTGAACATGGAATTGTCGATCGGACTTTTTCAGATCAGCTCGGCAATGCTTGAATGTAAACGATGACAAATATGTACACATATGCGTGTAACTCGAGCAACAAGTCAACTGTCAACATTGAACCATATATAATATGGATAAATGCTAAATTCAAAACAGAATATACGTACATAGTACGTACATTATTTTCGCGATCATCGGCGGCAGATAGTCATAATCGCTTTCACGAATTTAGCATTGGTTTAAACCTGAAATTGATATTCGTTACAACCTAAATGTCAATGTCTTATAAATATTGCATAAACGCCTAAACCTACGTGTACTAATAAGCTGTGTCCACAAAACTCTATTAAGTCGCATTCCCACGCGTTCTTGTAAGACACTTTACAAGTTGATGAATGACCATTGTCGGTTGAGCTCCCCTATTCACATCCTTAAGTGGTAAATCAGAAGGGGCATTAATATCTTTAGGGTCCGGTTACGTTGGACGGTTTGAACAGGAAGTCGCGCGTCGCCGTCCCAAGACTGATGCGTTTATTCCGTCGCAATGCCCGCGTTTATAGCATTAATAAGTAGCGTCGCGCCGTGACTTAATTGACGTAAAGGGAATATTAGTCGATATGAACCTGTTATTATAAGTACATGGTAGCGTCTTATTACAAGGGGAGGAACACTAATATAAACAAGAATGCTTTGCGAGCGTTTCAATTAGTTTCAACGGGATTTCAATTAGGTATAACCAAACTCAATCGTTAAGCAACCGCGCTAACAAGGATCTACAATTTATATGAATTTCATGAGTTCAAGCCTTAGTCTGATATCTAATGACCTTATTTAGGGTGAAGTTTGTAGAGTATACTTAAGACATAACTGTTTATTTTAGTCGTTGTTATGGAAACTTAAAGGATGTGTAGGTTTATGCATGTTTTGCAATGTGTAGGACAATGAGCCTAAATTTCTTACATAATCGTCTCAGCTATATAAATTTCTTATTTAGTTAATTGGTCGAGCAATACATGGCCGATTGCTCGCTCGAAAACAGCAAACACTCAAATCGGAAAATTGCAGTCCAATAATTAAAGCCTAAGCTACAAATTTCAAATCAAAATTTGGGTTAATATATTTCAGAAACAATTTTTCTTTCGAGTCGACTACAGAACAGTCTAAACCAAGTCAACATTGAAATACAGAGAGTTAATAAGTACATATTATGCTCACCAGTTCGACTGAAGTAGGTACGAGTAAAATCAGATCAAAGTAAAAAAAGGCTAAAAATTTGATCCCTAGTAGAGCCATGTTTAGTTTGGAACGAGCACGCAAGGAATTTAATTCACCTGACAAACATTTAATGATGAGCAAACCATGAATGTTATCTCAACTTTTATCTAATTACTACGGATTGTCCATGTTGACTGATACTTTTACGCAAAATACAGTTTCTTTTAAGGCTCATTTTAGGGTTATAGATATTGCGGGGAGGAGTGATGTCGAGGTGGAATGCGGGGAGGGAAGGGTGTTAATGTAAATGTCTATTTGTCTATTTGCTTAAAATCCGTGTCGTGTCCTACTCAGTCAATATTGGACCGCCGGAATTACCGCTACGGACAAATGAGATGGCGTTTCGTTCTTCAAACACGATTCTACGTTTTCTTCAAACATTCATCATTCACATCCTCTCGATCTTTATAGACAATGAATAAATTATTTGTTTAGTTTTGTTGCTTAGAAAAGTTCTTTTTTCAAATATATTTGGGTATATTAGCTGACGTATTGATTCGAAAGTAATGTGTGTTATTTATGAGGACACGCAGTACAGCTTTAACAAAACAAAATAACATAAGAAAATATTAATGTAGGTATTACAGACACACATTTTATTATTATTATAATTAATGTAATATTAATGAATCATTTAATTGTCTGATTGTCATGAGCACTATATAACAAGGTACGAAAACAGTTAGAATACATTTTGTTTGTTATAGAAGAAATTTTGAGTATTCGTTGCGAATTGATGTTAGAAATGTGATTAGCATTAGGTAGGACACGCAACGTAATAATTAATATTTTAATTACCTAAATGTTTTATGATCACCATCTCAGCCTTTAGCCAATGCTGGACATATGCCTCCCCCATTATTAGTATTATGATTACTAGTATGAAGTAAAGGAGGTATGTAACAAATTTCTTTTTCCTAAAATAACAGCAATACAACGGAAACGTATCTGGCCAGGATTATCAAGGCCTGATAACGTTGAGTGCCTTGAGTCAATGTTCACTCATAATAATTCCTAACATTTGTACATTGATAATGTGGTATCAGTTAACGCAAACAAGCCATTTGGAGTACGCAAACATTACTTCGTCATAATCAAAATGCTATCAACGTATCTGACGAGTGAATCAAGCTCTCTCTCATTCGGGGTTCCCAAGCGGGGATCACAAGGGATTGTAAACATTTGTGTAGTAGCTATTCTATGGTCTGTGGCATTGTATTTTTTTTATGAATACATGGTCCGGCCGAGCTGAGTTAGTAAAGACTTTACATTTAGGCAAACAAACAATAGATCTAAGAAAACTATCACGACACTAAAACTGAAAGACGCTTTATAAACATTATTCAGAAAGTTTATAGATTCAGGCGTTACTTTAAAATCCTTAACGAAGAGATATTGTTTACTAATATCTCAACATTATTCAGATCATCAGTGAAAATAGTGTAAGGCTTTTATGTACCCATTATTATAAGTTTTATATTATTTGTCGCTGTTGGTTTTTCGTATAAAAAAATAAATCATCATCATCATCATCGTCTCAGCCCTAGGACGACCACAGCTGGACATGGACCTCCCCATTGATTTGACCGGTTGGAAACAGCCCTTGTCTGTGATCTTAGTCAATTCAGGACGTCTTTCCACTTGGTAGGAGGCCGTCCCATGCTGCGCTTAAAAAATATAAAAAAAACTCTTAAATAAATTGATTGACACTTGTGAACCTTGCCGTATAGGATAACAAACTGCACTTGAATGACTTAAAAGGTCTAGGAGAACAAAACATAGTTTACAGGATTATTTGTAAAATTTAACTCGTTAAAGGGAAACATTTTTAGGACTATAAACCTCGCAAGCGAAGCCACGTAAGGATTAACTGGAATAACAAAACATTTTCAGCATGGTACAGAATATATCATAGGGCTCCTAATGCTCTACGGGCCTATTGCGGGTAGTTTTAGTCAGCACCAAACAAGTTGTGACTCATACCTAAATCTACCCGCAAATTTAATAAAAAGATCTAATTTTAGTGATGTTATTGACACTATTTTGGACTTTATCGTAACCAGATAAGAACTAAATTTTTTAACACACGATCATGAATTCGTTATTTTTATTACATTAAAAAAATATCTCAGTATTTCGTGGAACTGTCACTATCAAAGAGCGACCACCAACCACCGAACGGCTACATTGGTCGTCACTCGGTCGTACACATCGGGTGGCGGTGTTGTGTTTCCGAGAAAATAAAATCAGCTTTCTGATCCCGCTACCATATTAGTTTACTAGCCTTTTTTATTTTTCCATGCGAAAGGCTATAAACTCACCCCAACACACGATTGTATGAACTCTCAAACGACCACAATAAGACAGAAATTAGCTTGTGGCATTTTAACGTTCAGGCGTTACGTTACAAAGTCAATCTCGATGTTCAAATATTTGTCTATGCTTGTTTGGTTTGTAAGTGCGAATGGTGTTTAGTTGTTTACCGAGCCGCTGAACTTGTGTGTGTACTGCGGGGTTCTAATATTACTAATAAACAGTTGACATCGATCTACTTTTGAGATTTCGCCAGAAGACGTCTATAAAAATACTTTAATGTATTGATTTTTTGATCCAATCCTAACGTCTCGCTAAACTCATTCAAGCGTTTCGAATTCCTATAAAAAGAAGAAATGCCTCAAATTGTACAGCAGGTAGACGTGGGCAGACAGACGTATTCAATAATTTGAAATAAGAACACGTATTTCTTTTTATATCCGTTTAAACGCATTCTGTTTAGTTTTGTTTTTGTGAGCGGTCCCCGCTGGATGCGGGCCTTTCATCCGGGCCCTCTACACAATACTGCCACTCAAAAACTGTTCATTGTATTTTAATTTGACCTTTTCGGCGATAATTTATGGGAATCTTTTTTTTCATATCGAAGGGGAACGTTTACTCAGTCTATTATTGTCGAGGATTATTTTTGTTTCTTTTGTGACCGGTTTTAAGATCGATCTTGAAGCCATTTGGTATTGGAGGGTTTTAGTTAGATTATAAACTCATGGGAAACTATCAATTATGTTTTTTGCACTCAAAATTACCAATAGGCCATCATTTAGTCTCAGTATCAATTTCTTAATTATGAATTCCAAAAACAACATTCAGACAAAATAAACTTTAGAGAACATAATGTTTATAAGCATTTACTTTAAAAGCTTGACGGTATAATATCTTAACAATAGTTATATTCAATTCAAATAACCATAAAATTAAATAACACGTCACCTATATCAGCGCACTGGGCTTGTAAGTATCACGTAAAACGTCGATAAACTTCCTGACTTATCCTAACAGTTGTTACAAACTTAGAATAAGTTTGTTCCTTATTTTAAGGTTACGTACTATGTGTACTAGTTACATATCATAATTTTGAAGCGGTGTCAACTTCTAGACGTGTCATCTCTTAATCTGGCTTATGCTTTCTGCGAAGGCAACATCGTTAACAAATCAAGAGCATTTTGCGAAGATACTCTTTATTGCCTGCTTTTTATTTTAACTAATGGTTATCTTAATCAAACTAGGCTTAACTAAAACTTATGGTTCATTGCATTGACGTTAAGGTGGGCTGAATTTACTTTCAAATGTATGAAGGAAAACATTCGGTTGTACTAGTTGGACTTGATCCCACGAAATTCAAAATTGGAATGCCAGTGGAGTACTACTATAGCTTAGTTGGCAACGCTACGTGATCGGTACTATAGTTCATCTCAAATAGAAAGTGTTAAGGCAACCGCCTTGAGAGCCTGTCTCGCCGTGAGAGATTCCTTTACCTTTAATGGATGGACCTACTTGTCGCTGGCCTATACATTGAGTAACAAAGAAAAACGACTGATCATGACCAATTAAGGCCAAAATGTAAGCGTGAGCGTTCGAGATATGATTTGTTAATTAAAAAGATCAGAGAACTAGTTGATTGCAACAGCAATTTAACTTAATTTATTCGATGAAGCACTTAACCTATTTATTTAAAAAGTAATCAATTTTATAGCGGTGCAATATAAATGACACATCACACGTATTAAGCTCAATTTGAATTAATTAATTCTCATTATTATTGGCAGCTTAATGCAAACCGGAACCGAAGAAATAATTACGTTATTTATTGTACGCTTTCGCTGATAGCGCGAAAACGAATGCGTGCTACATATACGAGTTTATTGCACGCAATGTGTTTAATTTTAAATTGAATCCAGTTTCAATACTGTAATGTAGGTGTTTAATCGTAGTTGTAATTCACGCGCCATAATTAATGTACGATCCGTAATATTTAATAGCAAAACAAGTAGATAAGATACCGATTGCAAAATTCAAATCTATAGGTAACTATATGTTTCTACACAGTATGGAATGAAACTGTGAATAAAGTTTTAGAATTCATAGCTGACACATATTTACAATCAAATAGCAAACAGCATCTTTATTCTCTCACCAAAAGACATGTGAAATAACATCCCGTTAGTAATATAAGACGGCTACGATAAGGGAAAAGAAAGTCGTTTCTGCAACAAATAAAAATAACCTTTTCTGCTAAAACCGTCTCATTAGCACTTATAAGGCAGAGAGCACACTGGCCGGGTTGCGGGACTCTTTGCATGCCACACATGAGACGCGGCCGGATCGCATCTCGAGATCGCTACTGTCTCGCATCGTTTTGTTTTTGCTTCGCCTTCAAACAACACGTGATGCTGTTCAATAAGGTTTTTTTTGTTTCACCGATGAACATGGATAAGTAATTGCTCAAGTCGACGGTTTTAAGATCAATGTTTATAATGCTTTAGACACGTATTTGTTTTTTGAGAATTGTTTGGATTATTTTCAACGCTGACTGACATTTCTGTGTGGTTCATCGTGTCATTTAAATCAAAATTTAACTGAGTTTATTTACAAAACGGTGTACATGTTACGTTTTATATTATGTGACTTTCTTAGTTTGAGATTGGTAATGTTCACATTAAAATCTGATAGGAGAGAGAATGGCGTGCTGCGGTTAGATTTATTCCTGGGCACGATTCTGTAGGTTCGCATCTATTACGTTATTAAGTGCGATCGCCTATTTCACCGTGAGACAACGGCAGAGGCGCGCGACCGCAGGCCTATCTCTTCGTCGGCGGTTACATTCACTAAATTCTCGGCCACATTTTTCCCGAGCCCGATTGTCCGCAGCTCCATTTACAACGTCTACACGCTGCCGCGCCAGGTCCTTTTACGCTTTTATTTACGCTCCTTTTATTATTTTTAAAGTCCGTTTGTTCCTCGCGCGCCGGCTCCATGCGGCGGTTATTTATTTTTTGCCGTCGGCCTCCCGGCGTCCGTGTGTTGTTGTGTCCCTCGCTTTATTTTTATTTTCGTGCTTCTTATTATGGAGTTACGTTTTTTTTCTCTTTATTATAACCTGCTCGCGTGTTCACGTTATTTTATTTTTGTGTTAAGAGGCGAGTGGTCTGTGTTATGTTTTATTTTTTTCATTAATCGAGGCTCACACCGAATTATGGTCATTAAAGGATAATTTGTATTATGGTAATTTGGGATGCGTGTAATTTCTGTTTCGTGATAGGAATGTTTTTGTGTTCGAAACTGAGATTGATGAGTTATGATGGCAGGTACTTTGTATGGTTTGCGTGTTATGTAAAACGTTTAGCTAAGATATGTATCGAAGTTTGCCGGCGGTACTACAGTTTCAATTTCTAGAAATTCCGTATTTCCACCATTAGCCCTAAGAACTTGCGTGACTTAAATAATAACTAAATGTTGTTTTTTGTTTGCAGGGTCCCCCGCAACCCGGTCAACCAATCAAATTTACAGTAGGAGAATCATGCGATCGGATTAAAGAAGAATTTAACTTCCTCCAAGCTCAATATCATAAGTAAGTATAATAATAAAGTCATAATATTAAGAAGTGATTGCTTAATAACGTCTTGTAAACATGTAAAACCTGTTTTGTCACTGATATAAATTAGTCACGAAAACAAAAAGAGCGTGTTTTTGTACAACTCATGTGTTTGTAACATGATTTATGACTTAGACGTCACGTCGTATGTCTTTCTTTACAATTTCATAGTTCTAATGTGTTTAGAAATGAATGGCTTTACGACATGCGTGGTAGGTCAGTGTTTCATTTCTATTTTATTCAAAAGTGGTGGTTGAATGATGACAACAGACAATAACAGTAAAGTAGGTAGCCTGCTTAGTTGAATTATGATTATGAACATATTATAACGTAGTATCGTTATTAAGGTAGTATCCAATCGATACTCTTCAACATATACATTTCTTGAATACAATCCTAAAAATAATCGTTAATTGTGACTAGATGCTGTTCAATTACTCATAAACATAAGAAATCAGCAATCAAATCTTAGAGTTTACATTTACATAAGAAATCAAATTCGGAATACTAACAGATCTTAAATATACTAAAAAAATACTTTAGTTATACAGTGATAAGAGACACTGTATATATAATCTTAAAATTAATATAAATAAAGTTGACATTTAATAAATGTATAAGCATCTGACTGAATACATAATATATTATGTACATAATATCTCAATATCGCATGAGCAATGTTTTTTTTGGATCTGTACATCTACTCGACTAATATGAGTAAATAAATAGCTTAAACTAAATAATGTCCAATACCTACTTACGAAACTTAATCTTGCAAATATTTTCATAATTACTTGATTAAATTTTAAATGTACCCGAAGTAGTCTAGTATTATGAATGTGGATGAATATAGAAGTACAGGAAGGCCGACTATGCCATAGATGGACTGATGAACGAGATGAACGATAGAAGAGAATGAAAGAAGAAAACATGTTATGCCGAGCACACCTAGTGTGGATAAGGACAAGAAGAAGAAATAGTTTAGTACTAATTCAAAAAAATCTACTAAACATTTAAACTCTCATTTCGAGAAATCAGCTAGCATAGCCCCTACCTGCTCTTTGCGAACTTAACCGTCCCTTTTGTGTAGACAGGGCTTTTTTGTGACCTTCCATTGTTATCTGAGAAAGGAAGATACAATGCCTTTATTTATTTATTTTAATGGAGATAACTCGTAGTAGGTTTCATGAATCTTCACATTCATGATAAGATAAATGGGACATGTTGTGACTCTCGTGTATTTGTGACGTTATCACGTGAACAGTGTTTTATATTTGCCACTATCTATACTAAAGAGTTACTTAAGAGAGAACTTATTTAAATAATTGATTACTGACGTTGGTTTTTACTTACTACATAACCTACTAACTTCATATTCAGATTTAACCGTTCTAACTTAACCTCTAAATTTTATTTAAATTGGTTAAGTTTTAATAACCGAATTGTTAGGCATCCGCAATGATCTCTTTTTTTAAATGTAGTTAATAAACTAGTACCTATACTTCTTTCTATTTCCTCACTAAAATTATTTTTTTAGTAGAATAGAGGAGTTGCTAAAAATTGTCGTCACCCAAGTGCTAAGACAGAAACTTACTCTCCCGATATCAAAACTGATAACTGAAAATACCTAGTTGAACCAAGACACCGGTCAAATAAGTTATAAAAACAAGACACCCACGTTGTCGATGAAAGGTCTCCGCATATGGCCCCATTTAAAAAATATGATGTTAATAAATTCTTATCGCCTTTTTATATTTTCAGTGCGACATAACACTCGCAATAATCTCGATTCGAAACTGAACACAGTCGTTAACCGCCGATAAAGAACTATATAACCATAACAAGTCTGACCTACTAGGCACGATAACAACTATAAAACAAACCGTTCATTATAAAACGCCTTATCTTATTATTACAAGTGCTCCTTAAATAAAACCACTGTATAACTTCGAACTATATAAATACCTACACATCACTACTTGATAAAGTAGTGTCCATTAATTAGATTGTTTTTACGTACGAGTAAAAGGCGACATACACAATAGAGAGGCAGACACACATTTTTATACACATGATGTAACTTTTACATTATAATAATCGGGGTTAACGTGAACTTACATCACAATACGATATCACGATCGACAATAGGTTTGGCTTCGTTCGAAATCCTTTTTCGGACTGTGGCTGGAGTATTAATAATTACTACGTAGTAATCGAAGCGTAGTTGTTTCACAGCGTAAAACAAATGAATTAAGTACTGTCTTGCTATGTAGTACAACTGCAATACACAAAACTGATAGTAAGTGCAATATTATGTGCGTTCTTCAATTGTTTATTACGAATTCAATACGAACATAATTGACGAATGTTATTCGTGCTACAGGACGTAAAGTCGCGTACCATCGAGGTAAAAGAACTCAGTACTAACTGTCACTCATCTCGTTAGCACAACTAGGATTGTCTGATCCAATCTTTCCTTTGTTTTTCACAGGTAGTCTTCATTTTAAGGTATCAAAGATATGGGGAGGTCTATATAATATCCAGCAAAGGACATTCTACGGCTGAGATGATGATGATAATAATTGCATTCGTCGAATGATTATTTAAGCCAAACTTAAACATGTTAGTTAATCATACACTTTGAATATTATTAATCAGCGAAACGTTTTTTCTGTTGTTACAGTTTAAAATTAGAATGTGAAAAACTGGCTAGTGAAAAAATTGAAATACAAAGGCATTATGTTATGGTGAGTATCTAAGTATATTTCATTAATTATTATATAATAAAAAAGCGAGTCATTAAGCTAAAATAAAATATGTCATTTTATATAATTAATGAGTCATGAAAGTAAAAAAGAAAAGAAACAAAGAGGTCTGTAAAATAATTCAACAGTTTGATAAAGATATTATCGCTTGTTGGACATGTGTTATGGCGTGTGAAATCAATAAATATGTTGGGATATTCATCGCCCGCATGTCAGCCATTATTTTTCCATCGCTTGGCCCATCAGCCGCCACCCGCCGGCGCAACCTCTTATTAAAGTTAATTGTCCATATGGCTGTATTATTTACAGAGACTAATACGCGTAGCAACTGTTTCGTAAGTTCAACCAGCCACTAATTTAGATCAATAAACCGTCCACAGAATAGAACGCGGTATCAATCAGAGGAGCGTGTAGTGTCAGAAACATGCGTGGGGTAAACGTATTACTGTCTCGAGCAGCAGCCAGCAGTATATTTCAAACAAACAGATATTTTGGCATGCCTTAATCCCCGCATGTTCGCTCCATTCACATATGAATCACAATTAAGTGTTGCCAAATCGCTCGCGATTTATTTTAATACGCTCGGAGCTGAAATTTTCGCGAGAATTTTTATGTGTTGGAAACACTTTTGGCGGCAGTCCAAACAGTTCTGTGCGGATGTTTAGTCACTCGACTCCTATAATTTAAGGAAGCTAATCTGTGCCAAAAGCGTTTGGTGTCGCGGCCCGAGCTCATCGCAAAGCTACGCATTACGCCCATAAATTTCATCGCTAATCGATTTCGCTAAACTTTGCTATTTATGTTTCAGTACTATGAAATGTCATACGGCCTCAACGTGGAAATGCACAAACAGGTATGTACTCTCAACTAATTTTATAATATTTTGTTTGATTTTAAGTAGCACGGAAGCATGAATGATGAATGGAAGTAGCATGTTTTGTAGTACGGAAACGAGGCCGGGCCCTAATAATCCAATGTTTTCACATTTCACAATACATAATATTATTGTAGTAGGTAGTACAGGTATTGTTAAAAATAAAACGACGCAAACAAGACGAAAGCAAAATATGGCTATATTTTAGCGAGTCGCTAGGGGTGAATTGGCGCACGGGGAAATGTTGTAAAAGTATAAAAACGTGTTATTGCGCTGCGCCCGTTTGTTGGATAAACGTTGTTTGACAGCAGGCCCCGGGGGGCGGTGTTTGTGGAGGGCGGAGGGGGGCAGCCGCGGTCAAACCGCTATGTTGACATTTCAGGTTTTAATTTCAACGAATTTCGCTATGTGTAATTAACTTCGCGTTTACAAAGTAAAAACTCAAATAATTCCATTTTTGACACATTGAAAAAAGCATTACTAAATTGTTAACTTTGTTTTGGCAGTTATTGTTGTTTTGCGTTACGGGAATATTATGACTGCGTTAAATATCGAAGCAAGCATTATCGAAATGTGGACGTTAGAGAAACCAAAAAGCCTCCCCTATCATGTGCAAGTAAAGCGGGGAAAATATAGTATGAATTTGACGCTTAGCTGAAATCACAAGGAGGGTCTTTGGTAGGGGTGTCAGTTGTCACTCACTATTAATTTATCCGACAAATAATTACAAAGAAACTGCTGAACATTATTTTTTATGGTGCGCCTTATATTTTTATGACATTTTTGTGATTTTATTCCTTCGACTTTAACTGCCAGACAAATAAAATTAGAATAACAAGTATAACTTCTGAATGGCATTATATAGTAATACTTAACCCATACTCAAAGTCAATTTATTTGTATTGTATAGCTCATATACATAATGTGATATGTATATGTATATATATATATATATATATATATATATATATATATATATATATATATATATATATATATATATATATATATGTATATGCTTTCTGCGCATTTTTACGAACCTATGTATGTATAGCATGTTGGCAGACGAACTCCAATAAGCGATATTAAATTGCTTGTGGTACATGGTTTTCACCTTTTTCACATAAGTCAAATGTGGAAATATTTCCATTTAATTTAAATACCCAGCTCATCTAAGCTCTCGCTTGACTTAATTCCCAAATAAGCATTATCTGGTAAATACTTATTTGTAGACAGCCCTGACCGTCTGAATACAATAGGTATCGCAACAAATAGCTATTATTATATTCAACTGGGGTTCTTTACACCCCTGGGGCAAATTGCAGGGGTGCCCGGTAATCTGTAGATTTTATGCTCCCTGATATGGCAACCCTGCTTTTTAATAACGGGCTATACTTTAACACGTTTTCAAAATCAATTTGGGAATGTCGAAATCATGGTGTTATTATTTTTGATGGATGTTATTGTTAGGTTTGAAACAAACTTGATTTAAGGGTTGTTTCATGAATAAACGCACAGTTTAGCATATTGATTTGGTGACTCGATATAGTATACTTTAACAAGTATATTTTAGACAATGACTCAATGAAAATCTATAGGCCTCGGCACCGTACAGGTTAAACTACTAAGATCAAAACATCAACTTATAACGAAATAAAGTAAAGAGCCATTTTACATAACACACACATAAACTTATACTTAGATAGAATGATGGCATCATTATTGAGAATATGTACCATAATTACCTACCATTAACATTAATAAAATCTTAAACATCTCCGTTGATGTTTACGAGTTCTTTATTAAAATTAACTTGTGGCTATTGCCAATGCTATAGATAAATAAAAATAAGTTTTGTTACAGTCTCATTCGACGTTCAACACTATAAAATGCAAATGTTCAAGTAATAAATGGATTATGATTGTGCGTGATTGTGCTGAGATTGGTCGATAAAACGAAGTACAATGCCTTATTTGAAATCCGAAGACCACAGAATATGTTAAAGCCAACGGTTGCGAGCAATATTTGTTTAGGGTCTGGCAAACTAGCAACAAGGGGTGATTACGAAGGGTCTTATTGTTTGCCCCCGCGGCGGACAGATGGCGGGTTCGCCGTTTCAATGCTTGAATGCGCTATTTACCGTGCACTGTGCTTCATTCTAATGGATTATTACATTAGCACTTAACACGCTCAGTCGACCGAGTACCAGAAACCCCTCTCGGACTTTGTTAAAGCTTTTATAGCACTGCAACCGACCGTAATAGAATAACAAGCAATGTTTTTAACTTCTTGCTCGCTTTCGTGCCAACGGTGGCTTGTAGTGAAAAATTCAATATTATGGTGTTAACATCATAGAGCGTGCTCAATAGTTTTCCCGATGACGTCTCACTTAAATAAACTTTTAAAAGGCTGTTGGGTGAAATCGATAATAATAACACTGCTCAGAAGCTCAGTGATGTAAATGGTGTTATAATAATAAAAACGAAATGTACTACGATGAGGTTGGTTTCATAAGGTTGATTTCTCGCGCAAATAGCTTCCCGTGCGTCGGTTCGTGACCGCGCTGCGCTCAGCGTGACCGCGACTAACGCGTGTTTTCCGCTCTTTCTGACGACGACTAATTGCTTAGATTTTCTTTTGTTAGTCGCGGGGCCAGACCGTAGTGAGACCGTGCAGAATTACACCTACTTACTCCGTGAATTGATTGTTTCGTCTTTGTGTGGCTGTATCGACACGGAGACTTATTGTTCTGTGCTTGAAGCTATTATTCACGCCCGTACTGACTTTCACGCTGCCGATTATTGAACGGTTTCCTTATTTAGTAACACGGATCCTTGACGATTGTGAATTACTGTACAACGTCAAAAATCACGTTATCTGAAATCATATAAATATGAGTAAACTCATAACGGTGGAATGATTTCATGAAGTGTCGCAACTGTCGAGTGGAGACAATAGGGTAGTGCTGAAAGGGTGCGGCGGCGTGGCACGCGGCGGGTTGTTGATGCAATACTTTGTCGAGGTTACGAACGCTGACACCCCTGCCAAGCTCGCTCCAATGCCTACATGCAGTGCCACCCTCCTCGTGACACTCGCTTGTTATGAAATATCAATATTGAGCACTCTGCAACATCTATATACGTATATATAACCATACAATACAATATGGTGCTATATATGCTGTAGGTACTCTAATAAGCTATAATACACATTTTAACTTGCGTAGGTAAGTGCCAATGTCGCCAATATGTACGAAGTATAAGTAGATTTAGTGTATTATTGACATAATCTATTTTAATGTATGTTTGTTTTGGACTTAACTCTTGAGACAATAATTGGACTTTAACGAACATATATTTATACTCAGTATCACAACAAAACATTAAATCTACAAGTTGTTAGTTTCAGGGTTATAGCACAACTATGTGACAGTTCTGGTATAGGTAGATGCAATAGTATTCTAGCTGATCCACTTTCAGATACGGCTAGATTAGGCTAGGCTATACTTACTCGTGTCTAAACGTAATTAGTTTATATATAGTTAAGTACATTGTAATATTATACATAGTTATATTCAGGGCGGCATACTCGCAATAGCGACAAAGCCAATTTAATTTTGAATAAAAAAAAACCTATGTGACAGTTATTCAAATTGAGTAAAAAAAATAGAATTACATTAAATACTTAAATTACATTAAATATTATTTTAGAGAAAAATATGTATCCTGCTAGGCCGTGTTTGATTTGTCAAAATAATAAAAACAACAAATCGCATCAGTGATAAAATAGTAGTGTCGGCTCAGTTTACATTAATTTCACGCAAATCCCTTCACAAACTAGTTTCGACGGATCCACAAAATCCGTTCCATTTCAGCGGATTTCCAGAGCCGTGCGTTACGCATCCGTATAATTTAATAATCTCCGAGTTATTACGACTGCCCTCGCCCTCACTCGCACAAATTATTCATGCAGGAGTGTTCCCCTAGTCCCCTGTTCCATAGTGTCCTCAGTATCCCCTTGGTAGGGTGCGCCCGCTACCACTCACCGATAAAAAGGAATTCTATAAAAAGCAGGGTCATCACAAGCTTTGAGAGATAATGATTACTTTAATACTATTGAGGTCAGGAGACCAGGAGACCACCTATAATTAAGGATGACACTAAGCAATCACAATTATCTATCCACTAATCATTGTACCTCACTGAAATTGCACTTATTTTTTTGTGAATGTAAGATATTCATTCAATGTATAAAAATGAATTTATAGAAATCAGAAGTTTACATTTTATTTTAATTCGTCATACATAAATACATGTATAGTTTTTAGCGTACATAAATTTAATATTTTGTAAATAATGTTCAATTTATAAATAACGGGCATTTTCTTTCTCTCTACGAATGCAATGATTTGTGGGCGAATATTCTTTTCCCTGAGAGTAAGCCTGTATGTAGTTCAGCAGAAGAGACGTAAATGTTGATTATTGAAAATATAAAATAATATTTATTTAAACAATAAAGGTTTCGTATACATAAAAAAGTGCAGATGAAATTAGATTTCTTAAGTACGGAAAATATTAAAAAAAGGTCTAAAAACATATTACAGTGATCACTTAATTAGAATTAGTCCCCACGGATCAATTTTTTTTTAAACCATTTCATTATAATCGAATGAGATTTTACCGATCAGAGTTAATCACATTTTAAAACCATGTGATTGAAGATTTGAAGACCTTGTGTGAATGTTAACAAATAAAAAAAATGTCAGGTAAAATATTTCACACAGATACAAAAAGCGGCAGCCCTGATATAGTGAGCACGTGTGTTCGTGCCCTATCCGCTTACAGGCTATTTATATTGAAACACAAGGGGATGATGCACCCAATTCCCATTACAATGTTTACTTTCGCCATCACACAATGACTACATGATTTACAAGGAGTATATTTTAATTATATACTTACTTTTATATCTTTCTAGGTATTTTTTTTATCTCTTTAATCATGTTATTTGAGTCCAAATTGTTACCCCATTCGTTATCTTTGGATAAAGTACATTAGTATTGGTAGTTTGAAACATATAGAATCTATTAATTTTATCGTAGTCAAGATTTTATCGCTGTTTTTCCATGAAAAGTCAATGTAAGTAGTATGTTTATCGAAATAAAAGTCGGGTAGTGTTATTTTACTCAATACTAGATTCTAGATAAGAAGAAGTACCTACGTTTGTAAAGCATTACGATCCCGAATTGCTATAAAAATCGCAACGTAGTCGTATCGCAGCAGTGTAAAAAGTTGAACTCAGTCATCATCATCATCATCATCAGCCTCATCATCATTAGCCTTATCATCATCAGCCATGAGACGTCCACAGCTGGACATAGGTCTCCCCATTGATCTCCATAAGCACCGCTTGGAAGCGGCACGCATACAGCCCCTTTGTGCGATGTTGGTGAGGTAGTCCGTTAAACTCAGTACGACGAACTACGAAAGAAAATAAATAGATTTTCAATTTTTTAAACGATTACTAAGCGAACAATTATGGTAAGTTATTTGTTGTACAATCAGTTTATAAACGCAAAGTAAGATAAAACTACAATAGGAAATTTTCGTAATTATTAATCACAATCAGTAGCCAGCCGCTGTAATTCACCTGAATTGTGATCGAATCCTGATAGTAACTAAAATATTAATTGAATAAGGGTGTATTCAGCTAGGCTAAGTTTTTATTTTGTCTATACTTGTGTACAGCGTTCCTTATTTATGAGCGTTCACGGTTCATATGTTTGCATCTGCAGGTAGTCGTTAAAGGCGCCGCATAATGCCAACGTTATCTCGCACACATCTGTGAACATGTTGTGTAGAATTGTCTCTGCGAACGCAACAACTCACAATGAACGCGTCCGTCGCGCTTCGTTAACCCCTCACTTTGAAAGTGAAATTATCTCTCCATCGAGTCATCAGGGCGCGGCAGCGGAGCGGGTAGTACCTACACAGCGGCAGATGGCGCTTGCAATAAAACCACTAAACGCGATATCGCCGCTGCCGCTGCCGCCCCTCCGTCCCCTTTATTATTTGATCGGGGAGCCAAATTAAAGGATTTGCCGTAACCCCTCCGGCTGTGACCCTCGCTCGCCAACAATCACCTCTGTATTAAGTCTAATTGTGTTTTCAAATTCGACCCCTACACCGAGGGACGCCATACTTTTAACTATTATTTAATCTATGCCTTGCGAAAAATAGGGCGCGTTCCCCTTGTCACTTATTAATACGGTATGCTTACCGTACGGCCGTGTTCACAGAAATTTTATTTATAAATTGTAATATATTAAAATCGGCGTTCGTGCGTATTCAGTCGAGCCGTGTAATGAAACCGTGAACAGTCGGATCGTGAGTCGTGACTAATAAACACATAGTTTTATGGCCCACCTAAACCACGCGAGCTACAACGTAATAATAATGTATGGTGTAGTGGTAGTTTATATAGTGTAATATATATTTGTACTTAGCTAAGTGCTTAGTAGGAGCTCGAGGCGCGCTATCTCCTGACACACGCATTAATCCCGATATCTGGTTCTTACCAGTGTTGTGTGATACATTATTCAACGTGTTATAATTGCGATATCAGTGTATTATACGTACAGAATATTACTTAATTGGAACGGCTGCAGTAGGATTACGATTAATACGCGCGGCTATATATTCCAAATGTTACGTTTATATTCACAAGCTGTGTACGAAACGCGTCCCTACGTGAATTATTAACTGACAGTTGTAGTAGTGTCTGGAATAGTTGGTTTATTTTATCGCCCCCTTCTGGCCGCGAATGACGGCGTGAAACTAATTACATTGAATACGGTTCCGCGGGCCTAGTTGATTGCACTGATTGAGACACGGATATTGATTTGGAAACAGTTTGCGTCTGAGGCAGCCGGTGCCATCTGCTACGTCTCAGGGCGGGAACTACCCACCACCGCCGCCGTATATTCGGGCGTGAAGCGACCCTCATGAATAATGGACGCCTCGTTCGCTCCTTGACTTTTCATTTAAAACAGACGATTTCTATTCTACTCGTAAACTACACGCCTATGAGTCACTCATTCCCCATTCAATGTAATAACCCGTAAAACTGCAGCCCGAGCGGTGTAAGAATTTTAAGAAGCTCCGTTTTCGCCTCGCATACTAAACGAAATTACAACATTTACATATGCGGCGCGAGCTGTACTCGTACAGCGTAACAATGACCGTGATATACAAATATAAAGTATGCATAGACTGATGCCTATCATTAAATCTCGCTTACATTATCTTGAAAACGGTAACAGTTGTATGTCTGTGGGATGCCGCCGCGTATTCTATTCAAATAGTGAAACAATGCAAACAGGGTGAAGGGGTAACTTCAAACACGGGGGTGGTGACTCTCTGCGCTATTGACAACTGGTGCTGTGCTACAAACGACTCACACAGCAACCTTACCGCTATAGCGTGTTGTAGTGCGCTTTGACACTCCTCGTCCTATTTGTATAGACTTCGATAAACACTTGCATACTCTCGCCTTATGTGTCTGTGTAGCAATTGTGAACGGTGGTATCAGTTTTGATACTTTAAGGCCGTGTGAAAGAACAAATCACAATCATGTGTAAAAGAGAGAGCTTTGATTTTTTTCACATTTAGTAGCTTTAAGTACTTTACACGGTTAGGTATAATTTACTCGATAGTTTGATTTTTCAAATACATGCAAAAAAGAAACCGATTAATTTATTACGTCTCTAAAATGATAAGAATATTCATACACAACTTACAATGTTGGCATATTCAAGAAACGTTTCACATTTGCCGCCATAGTGCCGCACAATATCACGTGACCTCAGCTGCCTAATCCGCGCCGCACATGCTCATTCTGACCGTGATCACTGTCAACGTCGGACCTATGCGTGACCGCTCTGCTCTCTCCCATATATTCCTAGCTTATTTTAGACAGATAAGTTCGCTCGCTATTTACCTAGACTATTTTCCCAAAACCTCGTCTTAACCGTGATGATGACACTTTACAAATCTCACACATCAAACCATAACCCTAACACAAAAGACTATCGTATAAGTTTCCCATATGCGGTGTAATCTCTATTCGCATAACATTGCGCGATTCACCCAAGCGCCTTTCAAGTATTAAGTTTGCTTTATTCAGTCGTAATAGTTCACATCGAGGGGGAACTCCGCATTGTGTTCACGAGATATTAAATTAAATATTTCAAGGGGCCACAGATTGGAATTTATGATGCTATCAAAAGAAATAGGCACCGGTAAAGCCAGTCAGTTATTTGATGCGTGACATCGTCGAAGTGAGATTTGTTCCATTGATAAATCCATTACTAAACTCAGTCATCAATTTTATCCGATCTTGTATTATTAAATGAAGGTTTTTTTATTGAGAATAGACAAGCGTTTGACCGACATCTCACCCGATGTTAAGTGATGATGCGGTCTACGACGCACGATTATAACGTAGGCATCTATAAACATTGTTTATAATCGTTATAAAACTTTATCAGATCAGACGCATAATTATCTCGCGTTATTTATTTGCGTTGTTACGTATGAATATTTATGTAGGATATCTTCGGAATAATAGCGACATTCATATGTTAATACCTACATATATTATAAAAGCTAATGGATAGCTGTTATTTGTATGCGAAGCTCGAAAAATTAGAAGTTGTTTTTAAATTATACGTTTAGCATAATAATTGACCCCTACATATGGATAAATATAGTAATTGTGCATTGGCTTTTTCTTAAATAGCTAATTGAACTAAATATTAAAATAGCTTTAATGACAATTATTTTGAAGCGAAGATAGTTCATCGGTGGAAGCGTCGGCTGTCAAACTGACGGACGCTGGTTTGATCCCCAGTAACGGGTCGAGTTTCCGATGACGATAACACCGTTATCGAGTTCTCGGCATGGTGGTAGGATGCTTTCGACTAATACATTATTTATCGTTTAACTTATTTCTTAAGTCCATAGGTATTTAGGTATATGAATAGCTGCGCCCCGCGGTTTTATTTTACCCGCGTCGTATGATTGTTGATGATGCTGAAAAGTAGCTTGTGTGTTATTCCGGGACCTGAGTATCTACATACCTAATTTCATCCAAATCCGTCCAGCCGTTTAAGCGTGAAGATGTAATTATACCATACACAAACTTTCACCCTTATAATATTAGTAGGATTATTTTACAATAAGTATCATTAAATCAGAAAAAAAAATAGGCTCACGATGGACATGGTATATAAAATCTCTAACACTATAAAAAAGTTTCACGCCATCCAGTTCTGATAGATTGTATAAACCATTATTAGAAGGGTCAAGCTCGTCAAGCTCAAGTTTTGTTTTGTCAGGCTGTGTCATGGTAGCAACAGACTAAATATGAAGGTTCGCGTTCATATTGCTCAGTTCGCATGCACTCATCGCCATGTTTATATAATGCACGTAGGCTTCGGGTTGCTGATATGAAACCCTACTTCCTTTCATTCGGGATCGGACCAGGTGTTTCCGGTGTGGATTTCTAGTTATATTGCAGTATAGATTATTATAATCGCAATTTTCGCGGCGTAGACGGCGTATCAAAGAACACTGAGTCATGCATTACACAATCTTTTGAGGTATTATTTACATGTAAAACAAACAGTTCGAACCACTACTTGTGACCGTGGTCCATTTTAGCATCAGTACGGACGGCGCGAGTGTACAAAAGCGCGGGAGGGCAATGCGGTTGTAGGCAACCGCAGGGATGCGGCCGCGCGGTCTTTCAACCGCACACCCTGTCGACCGACCGCCTGCCTGCCTCTCGCTGTCGTTCGTGCAATCTCATTCGCTTAGTAAAACATCACACATTTTGTTTATCTCTAAATGTATATTCTAATTTCGAGTGCAGAAACATTGCTCCTAATTCTGTTAATCACAACAACTAAGCACATTTTTGTTGTATAACTCTTCACACTGCTATCTCTAACATGAGACGAGTTTTATTCAATTACTGGCCAATTGCACGTAGTTTTAGTCAATACCAAATTAGTGACGACTTTATTTAGACCTAAAAGTACGCGTGATTTTGTTAAAAAGATTTAATGTTAGTTATTGACAAGTGTCATACTTATATGGACACGGCCATAACCATAATAATATAAGAACTATCCTATTTTTAACTATTTTACACAGTTTTCGTTTACTTGAATAAGATAACCACTATTTATTTATCTATTAATAGTTTCGTTCTAAAAGTTAGATAATTACTTCTAAGTTATCTCGATTGTTATTATTAACAATCGAGATAACTTAGAAGTAATTATGTTTTATTTCTTTTTTCAAGTTCTCAAACTAGCCTCAAGACCATTAAATCTTAACTGCAGATGAAAAAGACAAGCGTGTTTAGAGCTGGAAATTTTCAAACAAACTTTGCGGTAATTTTATTATGCAACGACAAAGCGAGGAAGGTAGTAAAACCCTTTATGGACTGCCACGATTGAAGATAGTCACTTATTTAGTGACTTGTTTTACGTTCTGCCATCCTAGTACTTAAGTAATACTAAAGTTGCTTTATTTTAGCGTTATTTTACTGCTAAGTGGAAATAGCTATTTTGCAGTTTAGAGTTTGGTTTATGACAGCCGATCGAAGGTTCTGTCAGTATATTTTATTGCGGCCTAAGCGGTATTGTAAAGAATATATGGAGTAACTATTGTCATGTGTCCAGGTCCTGGCCGTATAGTTACTAAATTTGTTATTTTCGGTTTTATTTTAATGTTTTTATCTCGCGTATTTCGAGATCCCGAGATAGATTCAAGATAAATAAGAAACATTTCGCTAAAACTTGCGATTTTATACGTATAACGCTATTTTGTAGTAAGGAACACAGGGAATCCTAGTGTGGGGGTCTAAGTGTTATAAATAAATAAATAAGCACTGGTTTTGGAGCTGCGACGCAAACGGTCCGTGTAAACCCTTATTTTGTACGATAATCAATTTAAATAGTAGTCATAGTCATAGTCAAATCCTTTATACGATTAAAGGCTTGTTAAACGGAAATAACTAATAAAATCTGAAGTAAAAAGCTAAACCTACCACCAATTGCCGAAACGCCAAATATACCAGGGTATTTTTTTTCAGAATAAACCCGTAAAATCAATAGCACGGATGAGTGTAGTTTGAACATTTTCAATCACTCATTAAGTAGTAAAAATTCGCTGGTTGCGATATCTTAGTAAATGTCACAGTAATTCGTCGTGCGGCTCCGTCGGTACACACATCGGCATTGCACAATAAGCATCGGTCGGGCAAACAGACTGCGCAAACACAGGCTGTGCAAACTCCCACCCTCGAACGTAGCAGCGCATCTCTAAAGCTAATACATACCTACGCACAACACAACACATACATATAATACATACGAGTATCTACTTAGATTGTAAATATTTGTCTCATTCAAAATCAACAAACCGTCGTCGTATCTTTTATTTGTTAGTTTCTTTTGTATCTTAAAGCCGATTTAATTAAAACGGTTCGATTGAATATCTTGACATTTAAGAATGATTGGAATCTTATTGAGCGGCTGCTGTATTAACTAATTTATTGGATTGCCAATATCTAAATGCCAGCTCAATGAATTCGTGGCATACAAATATAATAGATAGTAATATTCCTTTTGTCTGCAATACTAACAGATCTCGGTTGTTACTACCGTTAGACTGTTTTGTTTATGTGTACACAATACCTTTTTTTTATCACCCTTAAACCCCCGCACTAGGATTCCCTGTATCGCGAGAGGCTTGGACACATACATTCACAGCACACAAACATCCAAGACCCGGGACAAACACCTACACTCATCGCACAAATGTTTGCCCCTGCCGGGTTTCGAACCCAGGGTCCCAGAGACACAGTAGTCATGTCACTGACACTAACCACGGCGACCGTCAAATATCCTTATACCTTTGAACCCGACTTCAGATTTTCTCAACATACCGAGGTACGTAACACAACCAATCGCCTATATATACTACCTATCAATAGCAGAGTAAGAATATAGGCTGCACACCCGCTCCCTGATGGCAACCCGGCACAACGAGAGTAAACAGTAATTGCAAACGTTCTCTGTGAATAAGGATGCTTCTATCTCTTAACCAGATCGATGCTCAGGTATATGCAGGTACAACATCAGATTGATGTGAATCTATGTTAGTATATATACTTGAACTATGATTTAAGTATATTTTTATTCATATACTTTTTTTATTCTGTATAGATCTAGCGTTTGACCACTATCTCACTTGATGGTCAGTGACGATGTGGTCGAAGATGTTATCACGCTCTGTCTGTCTGTTAGAATGCTCACTTATATGGCAAGAATTAAAATGAATACAAATGAATCACACTAAAATTATAGAGGCGACAGTTTGATGTCGATGGAACAGCTGAACAGGTTTGCATGAACTTTGGAATGAAGATAGCTTATACCCTGGAATAGCACATAGGCTCCTTTTCTCTCGGAAAAAGTATAGTTCCCGTGGGATAATTCAGGTGGTAGGAAAATCGTAGTCCACGCGGGTGAGACCGTAGGGCGGTAGCTAGTTTGAAATAAAGATTTCAATATAGTAGATCTCTCGGATACGAATATGTATAATTGCAGTGAAAACTTTAAAACAAAAGTGTTTATATGCCGCTTTTATAAATGCTTGAAAGAAGAGACAAACTTTCGCATGAATTAAATTAGAACATTGAAATCAAAATCAAAATTGTTATTTCATATGACGTTGGAGGATCAGTAGAGGTCATAGAATGAATAAGTAGTTTCCACAAGGTTCTTTCTCTTATCGGCCGTGATCATCTCGAGTTATAAATCATTTTGTGTCGAAAGTGATTAGCTCGTAGAAACCGACTGATATTTTTAAGTACTGATACCGAACGTTATCGATACTTAACATGGCTTTTACCTAATACTCTTATCGTCTACTTTACTGATCATACAAAATAATACAGATATCTGTGGACCCGGCGTAATCAGTCCAATCAATTTTAGTACAAATCCGTGATAAACACACTATCATGTCCTAACAAAAGCAAGACAGGTGAGTATAAAAAAATCATACCCGATAATGCTAAGCTGATAACGATATTTATGATGATAACGATCGAATTTGTATGTTTGAGGGTGAGGCTATCGTCGTATTAAAGTTATTTCGAATGACCCGCGATACTAGGCGTGGTATAATCCGCGATAGGGTGGCGTGGCAGGTAGTCATCATTCGTAGCGAAACTAAAAATAAACGACGCGCGTCGAACCGAAAATAATAAGCGAACATGAATGCTCAAATAAATCGCATGTGTACGAGCGGTGTCAGAACGGGTGGAGCGCAATCGCATGCGTGTGTGCTCCTAGCGGCTCCGCTGCACATTGCATAAATTAGTAGACTGTATTAACTCGACTAATTGCCGCGCTATAACACCGCCCGAATAGACTTGTATAATAATTTATCATACAGCGCTATTGTGTTCTCGGCATCGCACACAAGGTGCGCTTCGAAGCCCACCGGATATGCACCGTAATTTCTACTCGGCTCGTTAAAGACGGCAAAAAATATCAGACCCCACTCGCACCGCGATGATTGATTCGTCAATAGAAACCTCTTGTGAAACTATCTCTCAACAAATTGGTCAATTCATTTTGCTGAGAAACGTGTTTGTTTTTTATACGTAAGCGGTGGCGTAGGTAACGGTTATCGTGTGTGTCTTGCGTCGCAGGCGCTGCGAATAGACAATCGCGCGCTTGTGTTAACACCCGCATAGCACCCATTCGCGTCAGTACTTTCACTTCAAATTATTACATATCTAAACCCAACAACGCAGCTCGTATTACAATAAAAATGTGCGGCGTTCATGTTAAGATCGTTGAGTAATCTACACGATTATAAGCGCTCTTATAAAAAGTGCCGAGTCAAAAAGGCTTGAAGCTTTGGTAAGATACACAAAGGGCAATAAACGTTTGGCGTGGACCTAAACAAACAGGGGTAGCTAGGAAGCTGGCTCTTTGTTTGGCGAGAAACATGCGAGTCAACACGGCCGCTCCACTCGTGCGGGTCCGGAGCGGGCGACGACACGGCGAGCCCAAGAGCACCAAAGCCCGCCACCCTTGCAACCTTGTATCATGCCTTCCCTTGTGTCGGCGCTAATCTTTCAATCACACCCAACCGAAATCCTATTGAGTAAAGCACATTTTGAATTCTCGACTGATATAAACTTATATAATAACATTGGATTAATGTTATAGCTAAATCTCGATAATGCGCATCGAAACACTGATATGTAACGAAAGAAATTCAACATTATAATGTTTAAATTAGTAACGCAAGACAAGCTGACAAAATCTGTTTCTTAATACGGCTCGATACATAATACGCAGTATATGTCGACGAGTTTTTGAATTGACAGGTAGTAGTTATTCGAGCGTAACTCGCTCATTACAATCTGATTACGAACGAGTTGACACAAACGCCGCGCCGCCGCCGCCCGCCGCCCGCGTCGGCCGCCACGCTGACGATGACAACGCGACTGCGCTGTTCTACTTCGTATCGATATCGAGATAACGACGTGTACCACACTAACCATCCACTCGACTGCTCCACAATCAACTTGTTCTTGCCGAGTAATTATATCCATTTGTTTGTAATGAATATTAATGACGCACCATCCACTTTCAACGTTTCTGTTTATTTATAAGTATCGACGCTCGAGTAGCAATTATTTTAAGTAAACTCAATTATTGTCGTCCACACCAGCGCGAGCGGCCCTCCACTTCACTCGTAGATAATTGCTGCTGGTATTTAAATATTTCACTCTTGACCTTGTCCCGTTTTTTCATTCGTGTTATTTCTTTTACAAACGTCGATAAGAAGTTCGTCTCCGGGTATCGATTAGAAAGTTAACGAGAAGCGAAATATATTTTGCATTATCTATGTGCCAGTCGCTAATGTTTCGCGGCAGGCTATGTTTAAACAATTATTGCCTCACGAATGCGATACGAATTGATGATAATGTCTGCCTCTGTCCGCTGCAATAATAGCCCATTTATCGACTCGACTGCCATTTCGCCGTAGGAATTATTTATTGATTCGCCATAAGTGCGATGTTGCTCGGTCGCTTTCAATACAATGGCGTGCTTTTTGGATTGGTCACTGTATTGTTAAATAAAGTGCAAACTCCGCGAACGCCTGCGGATGAGATAAGAACGCGGCGTGCATAAATATTTCATAAAAGAGTTGGAAGTCATTACGAAGGTCGACGTTAAGTAGAAGTGCGGGAGCGACCTTTCGTTTTACTTTGCGAAATACAATCGCGGTAAAAGCTGTAGAAAGTTCGCCGTTGGGGGAGATCGAGAATGCTGCATAACTTTAAAGTGTATTAACGGGGCTCTTTTGTGTCGAGCAAGCGGTTGTTGAACTTAATTTTTTTCATAGATGAAGTATGTTCTCTGTGTATAACGAGGTTTGTGCGAGAGGTTGTCGTGGCTCGTTGGACTCCGCTCCTCGCTTATGTCGTTACTGTGTACGCGACCGCGAACGTGAGCATTCTCGAAGAGAGACAATAAATTGCAGCGTGGCGTGGTGTGGTTGGGCCACAACCGCATCCAGGTCACCGCAACCGCACCGCACCGCACCGCCCCTCTTGCAACCTGCACTCGAGTTGCGAACACGCTGGCTCTCTACAACCCTCCGTGTCTCTTCCATCTCACTTAAAACTGTAATATACCATTACACGAAATTGCGGATGTGAAAGCTTTTAAAATTATGACTCGTTGTTTTGCGCAAGTTTATGTATCCTCATTTGAGCTTGTATTTACACTATTTTTAGCTGACTTCAAAAAAAAGAGGGGGTTCTCAGTGCGTCTGAATTTTTTAAAATTTTTGGTGGTGTGACCCGATTTTGATGATTCTTTTTTTGTTTGAAAGCTGGTCCTATTTAAATTACATCGAAACCAGTCAAGCTGTTTTTGAGTTACACTCCGATAACTGAAAAGTGTTACGTCTATCTGGTGACGTCCTCATTGAGGGTGAAGAAATCGGTGATCATACAAGATCAAAGGTCACTGAAAAGAGTGAAAAATAATTATCTTCAAAAAAATTAATCGACTTCTACACTCCAAAATGTGCAATAACTTGTTGAAGTCGGTACCATGCGCACAATATTTTGATAATAGTTACTTGTGAACTATCATGGTACCGACTTCAACAAGTTACATCACTCTTTTGAGTGTTGAAGTTGGTTCAATTTTTTTGTATTTATTTTTGTCAACGTGCAGGAAATAAAGCATATCAAAAAATAACACCATGCATTAAACATTCTTAAAATATCGAAGCAAGCGTTTGTTTAATACTATAAAATACTTCTGTATATCTACATAAATTTAATTAAGCTTCCTTCCTCGGTTTTCTCGAGTAGCTACAATATAAGATTCTTCAAAACGAGAGTTAACAGTCATGGTTTGGCAACGTAACGTAATGCCCTATAGTAAGCAGTAGCAAATATCTGCCAGGATATTATAAGTAATATTAAAAAATAACGATGGCTCATCTGATTTAACATCCCCCCTCCCATTAACATTGTGTACAATGTTTATCAACAGACGAGGTTATCTTGAGAAGCCTCATACATATTCCGCAACAATAAAGCTACATGAACAAATGGAGCGTCACCTCCGGGAAGATGCAGTACCAGATTAAAAGCTCCAACGGCTAAACCACGTGAAAATCGCGCAAAAAGAGGAGTCACCCGCGGCATTAGCGGATGAGTGTTGGAGCCATTAGCGCACCCCCGCTCACCCCACCCTAAGAGCCTGGAGGCGGCCGCTCACCTCGAAACCAGCGTTCCTCTTTTATTTCGCGCGCGGGGATGAACTCCTTAATGACAAACCGTACTATATCTTTTGTGGAGAGCTCGAAAAAGTACGTATTTTGCGGTCCTTTTGTGCGCCCGCTTTTTATTCCGCCTTCCTGTTCATAGCTAGCGGTAGCTGTACCGTAGAGCTGCTGGCTGCAGATGGAAACGAGAATTGTTCCACTCGTGCCAATAAGAAAAACTGCCTTAATCTGGAATTCTGATTGGAATACGTTCCGACTTCCGACGAATTCCGACTATTCAATGCATTTGTGAGAAGGGACAAACTCATGAAAATTTTGATTGGTTTTTGTGGAAGTATATTTCAGACTTGGAAACTATGTTTATAGCTGAGGAACGATAAAACTGTCATGTGACTCTTATTTTTATTAAAGTAGCTTTAACTTTCAACAGAATATCAATAACACCTTTACTAAACGATGCATGAGCAACTGCCTGTGTATTATATATTGTTTTAGTTATTCATATACTGTCAGAGGTAGATAAGAAAAGTAGTGTCATACAGACAAAAAGTAATCTCATTCTGATTATACGGCATGTAGGTTTTTATTGTCTATCATAGAAGAATTTGAAATGTTCATGAAATATAAACTATTCATAACATAAGGCCGCCCTTTGGTATCACTGTATTTATATTTGTTTGTTTGTTTTCTTTATGTGTGTGGTTTTGAAATAGTGTGCAAATAAAGAGTTTTCTATCTATCTATCTATTCAATAAATATTTAACTCTGTAAACTACACACAATAATACCTACTATGGTAATTGTTTTATGTCATCATGTTGATGAGGTTACACGGCAATAGGGTTGTGCGGTCGCGAAAGTCTAACACGGTTGATCATAGTTGTGTTATTATTTTTAATGCTCGGGGTTGTTTTTGGGGTTCCGTACCTCAAATAGAACCCTTATAGGATCACTTTGTTGTCCGTCCGCTTATCTGTCTGTCAAAACCCTTTATATTGGAAACGCGTTGAGGTATCGAGTTGAAATTAAAACTATATACTCAGGTCTAAAGTCTCTTAAAGCTGTCAGAAAATCAACGGACGTATTGTTCGGTATTTTATTATTTTCAACACTTATACTTTACAGCCTTTACAAATTTATTTTGAAGATAGACGTACATACACATACCTAAAATTGTTTTATCCTAGAAATAATGTTCCTTAAAAAGTTAAATTAATTAATAAAACACATTTGGTAAGTCATTTTCGCTTCTCTAATGTTTATATTTGTGATACATTAATTTTAAGTGTTAACTCGTTTCACTATATAAATAGACCCGAAAAGTTTAATATTATTCTAAAGTAGGCAATTTGAGTAATTATGTTAATTTTAATAAAAATAACTACATATTCATAAAAGTGTGTGTATATTTCCGGCGTCATTAGCGTTAATCACACCGCCATCGGTGTAACTAATTAATTAAGTAGGTGGGAACTGTATATGTCTTGTTTTTTGGGAAAGTCACATTACGCCATTTGTGCCATTTTTTTCAAAGCCCAGTGTTATTATTATACGATATTTGTTTGATTGGAAACACCACGTTCTGCTTTTCATAGCGACCTATTTACAATGAATATCTAGGTATATATAATTTGATGTAAATATAAACGTCAATTATATTCTAGTTTGTACATTCAGAAAAAAATGTCATGGAGCAAGGTCTTAGCGTAATGCATGTGTTATTTGCATTTTGCATTTATTTCGTCTGGCCGGTTGGCGCAGTTGGTAGCACTCTGCCTTCTGAGCCGCTGGTCCCGGGTTCGATTCCCGGACAGGTCAAACATTTGTGTGTATGAACATTTCTGTTTGACCTGTGTCTGGGTGTGCATATGTATCTGATATATATATCAGTCCTCAGGTTACCATAGTACAGGCTCTGCCTAGTTTTTAATTTTAATAAAAAAAAAGAAAAATATCTATAAGTCGAATGCTGCTGTAAGAATATTGGTTAATCCAAAATAAACCGTATCTAAGCGTACGTACGTGCCACAATAAAGTAAATAATGATCTCGGGTATCCTTAATCTAGATACCACATACGTAGTTAACGTAGGCACGGGTGAACGGACGTGAATATATATAACAGATGTGAATGAAACAAATACTATTGAAATGTTTTAAACATATTACAAGGATGTTTTTACTGATAACTAGCAATCCACTAGCTGTTACCAGCCTGTAGATAGCTCAAATGCTCAACCCTCTTTGTAGTCGTCATTTTATAAAATATTGTTCTGGAATTTGTCAACCATTTTGTAATATTAATAATTAATCAGTCATAAAAAATAATAGGTGATTTATTATTAATTAAAGTGTAATTTGATCAGCTACATAAATATTGATTTTAGATTCTATACACACATCCGCCTTTCAAATATTTAAACAGGAATCTAAAATGATAACATTTTACATTTATTATGCAAATTGAATTCAGTTAATCAGCTCGAATGTTATGATGTTAGAGCCGCCCACACCACAATGTGGTGAACCAGCCTAGTCGCCGCATAAAAAAATATATAACGGGCCGCGGCTCGTTGACGTCGCGTAACATAAATTTCACACTAAACACAAATTAATTTTTACATCTAGAATATTTAAGTACAGAATTTGGATAATTAATTAACATCATAATTTTCAAAATGAAATTTGAAATTGTAAAAGCGGTGTTTTATTTCGCGATTGTGGAAGGGAAATGCGACCACGAATGAAAACGTAATTTGCGGTAATTCGAGCGATTTCGAGCGCTCGCCGCCCACCACCGCCGCCGCCGCGCGCCGCTGTGGCCGGGTGGCCTGTACGCATCACAAACGCTCGATTTACAACAAGTATATGCCATGAAATTACGGAATCATTATTAAGATATCCGATGTCACAATCGCGGATCGAAGGATTAAAGTAAGGTGTCGTAAAGAACTTTTACGTTTTAACTTCTTGGTCATTTTATGGTAACACTCGTACTCATATGGTAATACACGAGTGCTATCAGCCAAACTAGTCTACCGCATCTTATTTTCAGAAAGTTAGTTTTCCATTGTCTTCTGGAAAGGGCAAATAATTTTAAATCCACCAAATTTCAGTTATTTTTTGTTAACTGATAACCAAAAAGTAATGTTTAATTATATTGGTTTTAAATGACAACTATTGAAGTCAATAGCTGCAAATTTTCCCATTTCTCAGTTTTTATCAATTTATTATTAAATTACATACTTGTTTGTAATATATATTCCGGATATATTTTTTTAAATGTTTAGATTGTACGTTGCGTGTATCTATTTTTGTTGTAAGATTGTAATTTATTTTAATTATTAATACCATACAGACGCCTGCAGATTAGTACTAGCACGCTTAGATGAGTCATAGGCACTTGAGCAGCTGGTGCTTAATGCACATCTATATGGATTATAACTTGCAATGAAAAAAGATAAAACTTTTGTCGATGACTGTACGCAAAAAAAATCAGAACACGGATATATTCGAATCACATATCATAAAATGTAACTTGATTCAGACTGACTAAATATATCGTTGTTTCGTTCGCCAATGTGCCGCGTGGGCCGGATTCGAGCTTTAGCAATGTGACCGCACCCGCAGATGAAAATGTAATTTGTGGTGATTCGGCCGAGCGAGGTGCGCCCGCCGTCTGTGGCTCTCTTTTATTTTATACATTACATTACAAAAATACTCAGAAAAAGCTTGAACATTTGCTAAATAGACAATTTTGAGCCTTTTCAGCTTCACTTCTTCGTTATCACTTAATTCACTATGTATTGTTGTTAAGTTGTTACTGATAGAATAATATAGCAATAGACTGTCATAATATTATCATGCATTTTAAGTGCATGAAACTACACCTCTTGAAGCACATACGAGTTTCTTAATATTTATTCAATGTTTCTAATTTCGATTTTGCGTTTATCACACTAAGACTAGTAGTGCACTGTGTATTGTGTACCATAGTGAAGATAATACTTAGATGGCTTTAGATTACATACGGCTTTCGTTCCATATGATGTAAGTAAGGATGTAGAAGATGGGCGCGGTGGCAGCACTGTCACGAATGAAAATGTAACGTGCGGAGATTACAACTGAAATTCAATTCGAGCTGTGTTGCTACGTCTCGTCGTCACGTTATTTTTCTATTGTGTCTGTCTTGCAAAAACAACCAATGAACAGTTATCATGGTGGTATTCTAAATAAAAAATATATTACAGTAATATATTATTTATTAGACATTGTATGTTATGTAACGGAAATTGTAAGTACCCATGGGCTTGTTTTATTCTTTTTAGTACGAATGATTAAGAAACATATCGTAATATTACTTGTTACTGCCTGTTCGAATCATTTCTCTCGTATATGGCATCAGGCGGGCCCATCAGCACGGCATGGCCACTATGACATTAAGTTCTGTTCGAACGAGACGCAATATACAGAGTCAGGCAATAACAGGTTAATGTACGAAATTATTCGTGCTCCGCGACTGATCTTTTGCCAACTACTTATAATTATGTACACGCATAGCAAGGCGTTATAATATTGCAGTTAGTTACTTTGATTACTGTGGAGTACTTCATTAAGATGATTTAATCAAACGTATAAAGTAGCTGGGCACTGGCCGATTACGACATATTTATTTATCCTACTAATATTATAAATGCGAAAGTTTGTGTGTATGTGTGTAGGTATTTTTGTTACTTCTTCACGCTCAAACGGCTACACCAATTTGGATGAAATTTGGTATGGAGATAGTTTAAACCCTGGATTAACACATAAACTACATTTATCTCGGAAAAAATATATTTCCCGTGGGATAATTAAGGTAGCGGGAAAACCGTAATCCACGCGGGTGAAAGCGCGAGACGCTAAGTCATCTCCTCGTGGACACTGAAATAGTTATGGCGATAAATTGACGTTCTGGTTCTACATATATATATATGTACGACTTAACATTTTACAACAAACTATGAAATCCAGAGCGAAATCATAAAAACGTAGAGTCACGTGTGCACGAGTCACATCGTAAACATTTCAAAACATCCAATAACTTCTACACAGTTGTGTCGTATTGGTATGCTAGAATTTCAAACTGCGAAGCGGAACGGCTATCTAAACACAAAACTGCAGTGCTATGCCGGCGCACAGAATGAGTTAATGCGCCAATGAACTAGGTATTGGTTCACGTTATTAGCATGTTGAGAAGGGAATACGCAATAGGAATAGGTTCCAATATTGGGCAATATTGACTGATCAATATTTCGAAACTTAATACAATCGACAGAGAATCTTTTTACGTTTTCGAACTACTACTATATCCTACCTTGGTTGTCCTGTTTTATAAGTTTTTGAATCGAATCCACACATACATGTAAACCTGTATTTTCATAAACATTTATGCTGTATCCCCAGAATATGAATGTGAGAATTTATTAAAATTAGGCACTTACATATGTTAACATATTTATGGCTTGCAAATGAGAATCATTTCGCTATACAACAGATTTTAATCAGCAATCGTAAAAAAGTTTAAAGGACAAGATTGTCACATACTTAGTTTAATGGTATTTCAAAAATATTATCAACGTACGTTGACTTTTATCTGATGCCAGTATTTTACTAGAATAAATACTGAGTTAAAATTAAAAGGCTTGCATTTATATTTATCTTTTAAGACTGTTGCGACTAAAAGTCGAACAAGTCGCCGTTAGATCTCACCACTAAACAAAGCCTAATAAAATAATTGACTGAACAAACTTTCCAGCTCTCCGTCGAAGTTTACCGAAGCAATTTTGTCGTGAATGTAAGGGCTGTGTAACACAGTCGGGGCTTTGCGCCCGTAATGGAGCGTAGTGCTCCAACAATATTGTAATTTAAACTCGAAATTGAAACGTGTCGACGGCTGATTGCGTTAACGAATCGCATGTAAACCAATAATCGCTTATACCTATTTATGTTCTTAATGTTGCCTAGACTGACGCCAATCGCAAACGCCTACTCACAAGTCTGACTACGCGAACAGCTAATCACTAGTCTGACTACGCGTATAGCTAATCACAAGCTTTACGCAATCGTGTACGCTCGATACTCGAATGAGCTGTCAAAATAACTCGTTACGCGAGTCAAGTTGACACGAGACGATATAACACACTCAATTATGTTAATTTGTCGGTGATTCAGAAGAATCTGCGAACAAAATGAATGTTCATTTAAACGGAAAATATGCACTTGGCCAATAAATACGGACGGGTCGGTAACACGGTCATATATCATCTGGTTCCGCGCATTATTGTTTATCGTGTTAATTTTATTTGTTACTGGCCAGCTTATCGGCTAATTATAAACTGTATAATTGAATTTAATATGCATTGGAATGTGAAAACGTTTTGGATGTCTGTTTGTATGTTAACCAGCGGTAGGTACGCCGCCGATGGCCGACACTCGTTTCCTTACAGCCGTCGAGTTTATTCAACGTTAATGTTTATTTTATTCAAAGAGGTTGTTTAATTTTAATATTAATGCCGATGTCGCATTAACTTTATCGAGTCTCGATATCGTGTGTGAGTTGACCTTTTGTTTGTTTTATAAAGATACGGTTATACTGGTTTTATTTTGACTAAAACTTCACTGATATTAAATTTGTTTTTGCAGACGGAGATAGCAAAAAGGCTGAACGCAATTATAGCACAGATACTGCCGTTCTTATCGCAGGAGCATCAACAGCAAGTGGCCTCGGCCGTCGAGAGGGCGAAGCAGGTCACGATGACAGAACTCAATGCCATTATAGGGGTGAGTAGAGTACCACTTGAACCTACCAAAGATATAAATCTTTTACGACTCGTCACCGGGTTTTATGGAAGGGATATGGATTAAATCTATCGTTATGTAATATTCTCCTGGTAATTAAATTCTAACTCTCAATTCAGTCTGTAGCATAATGTGAGGGACGTCATCAATAACAAAGCCTTACGAGGGTGCTTTGAAATCAAGTGGAAATGTTGAATAGCTAAGTACTTACTATGGTACATAATCGAGTTTACTCCTCCGTTTATTCCTTAACCCTCCATTGCCTTCCATTAGGCGAGAGAGTGATTGAATTATACAAAAAACAACGCATACTTTTTTATTCATAAGCGATAAATTCTCAGAATGGAAATTAATATCTTCGCATTGCAAGCATTGTAATTCGAGCGAAACAGATTCAAACAACGTGTTCTTTGTTTGTTCAGCTTCAGCTCGTAAAAGCGGAATGTTTAGCAACACGCTGCCTACTTCTGTGCCTACGCGAAGTGTGAAGATGGCATGGCATCTGTCCAAACAATTCGCGATGTCATCGTGTTTATGTCAAAGCTTATTTATTCGCTTATTGCAAAATTTATAGCCGTGAGTTTAATGGAAAATAGACGCACTATACGCAATAGATTTTCAAATGTTAGCGCGTAACAAGCAATGTTTCGTTTGTATAATATGTTTTGTTTAGAATATATAAGTACCTAATGTAAAAAAAAAAATAGATACCGTCTGCAGTGCCATCTGACGGGCTGATTTGTGAATCTAAACCATCTAGGGCGCCACCCAAACGCATACAAAAAAAACCATTCCAATCGGTCTAGCCGTTTAGGAATTCAGTGACATAGGTTACGTACAGTATAGTTATACATATAAAGATACAATTTACAAGAGTATTCATACTTTTGTAAATTGATGCAGAACTTGTTATATTTTCGAGGCGTATCTGAAGATTTTCGTTTTCTTTTACGACAGCCACTACCTAATACCATATGTACAGTTCTGTGATAAAACCAAAGTTCAAAACAATTGAAACAAAAGCTAACCGATAATCCTCGTCGGCAACAAGATTGCGAGTGAAGTGTACGTGTAAAGTAATTCGATTCTAAAGCTGGGCTTTCAACAGGTTGAAAGTTCGGTGGTCGTTAATTAAACGATCTAAGCCGCGCGAGGAGTTGGCCGCGCTCCAGTAACTAAACAGCTATTGATAAAATTGCCACCAACAACCGCCGATATTATACAAAATTATTGTATTAAGCGCACGGTTCTGGCACGTTAACTACGAATTAGCTTGTTTATATAATTTGTAACCGACATTTGTCATGTGTGGGCGAGCGTGATTCAACATAATATTCTGCCGACATTACAAGTGGTGTCGGGTGTTCATTCGATGTAATGTCTGGCACTGCGTACACATCGATTTATACAGATGTATGTCACTAACACAAGTACACTACTGAATTAGTATACATTCTCGAATTGGGGTTCCTAACTAATTTTGCAACACGCTAATATTTTTTTGTTACTGTTAGGTGTCGTGAGCGCTTCATTGTCGTCTATTATTTCAATACGCTTTCGCGTTCGGGTGCCAAGTCGTTAGTGCGAACTATTCTTGATGTGTTAACGTTTGGCGCTCGAAATCTGTGTGGATAGGAGTACTAAAATAAATCACTTTGGAGATAATGGGGGCGAAAATAAAACGGTGGAAGTCACTCTTCACTCAACCGTCTGCGGACTAGTGTTGCGGTACGGAAATCCTTGGCTCGCAGCCAACTCGATCACATGCCACGTAGAAAAACATTGTTGTCTCCCGCTGCCGCTTCTCTTTAAATGTCAACTCGAATCAAACAGTTAATTTATCGGTTCAGTATGCAAACTATGAAGATTTAGCACCATTTAAAACGCTACATAAGTTTTGGACGCTGATCAAATATCTCACGAATTATTTACACTCGCTCGCAGCGCTTCGCTCATGCCATTAAGTTCCTAATTACTAAATATCACACGTTGACATTCGAGGTGTTAATTCCCATAACATTGACGTAGCGTTAAGTTGTTTAAGGCGTTTTATCAAATCCAAGTACGTAATTGTTTTATTCTACAAAGTGTCCAGCATGTTTTCTTTGGTTGTGCGATCAGATAGAGCCGTGAGAGAGATAAATGGAAAACGGAACCTCAAGACTCCAAAGTGTTTACCGAGGGTTCATCGCTCCGTTCTTGGGGATTCAGCGTCTTATATAGCTTTCAGCGGGGTTAGATCTTCCAGTCAAGACACCGGCAAAACGCAATATCGCCCTCTCCCTATAAAACACTCTAATTTAAATAAAAAAGCGCCGCCACCTTCCGTATGTCGGTCCTTTTTTTTATTACGAACCTTTTTTATTTTCGGGTCAGCGAGGGATCAAAGGGGCTCTCCCCGGAGACCAGCCCGCCCCCGTCTGATTTGCGACGATTCCGTCGCGCGCCGATTTGTGAAGAGGGAATACTCCTCAAATTGGGGTCTGTTTGCTCGCCTATTAAAATCACTCACCGTTTCGAGTGCTCCGTTTCGTTTTAAACGTTCTGTTTTTATTAAAGCTTTGTTCTCGATGTTTTAATTTCCTTTTACCATTGTTTGCGCTCAGTTTTTAGCAATCAGAGAGCGTAATTAAATTAGCAATGCAGTAACGCTATACGGAGCGCGTTGTGAGGCGCAAACGGAAAACAGGTCGAGTGCGTCACAAATCAACGCATGACTAAAGTGCAGAATGGTAGATACCAACACCAGTATCGAGTTTCAGCAATGTACAAGTAGGTGTAGGTTGTTATGGCCCCGTTATTTTAAATAGCATTTCCTATGCTACAGAGTAATCATTTTCTTGCTTGTATTCAGTATTCTCAGAGGTTGGGTTCGAAAGAGGTTAATAGCTATTGCTTACTGATAAGGGAGTGTCCAGACCTTTTTTTTCGTCAGGTCTGGACACAGCCTAATACTCACGGCTCACCTACATTATAACCTATATCAGAAGTCATATTGAATATAATAGAAACTTGTAGATTTCGATTGGCACGGTGCGTTTATGTCTCGATCGTATCACGTATGTAATTGAATGCCACGCCGTAAACATTTGAAATAAACAAGTGTAATATACGTATACAACGTTTATGCAACATTATCTCGGGAGATAGGTGAGTCAACACGAGCGCTCGTGTAAGTAGAGCGTATCTGTTTCCCCGTCGATGGCTTTATAAACAGGCGAGTCGTGAAAACATTTCTATCTAGTTTGTGCGGTGCCCGCCCTCGGGTAAAAATTACGAGGGAATAAATCGGGGTGGGTCGGGCGACGGGCGAGGAAACATGAATTTGTCATTTTTTCGCGGGCACGTTCGCCGGCGGGTGATAAATATTGCATCGCAGGCCTCGTTCACGCTACAACGACGACACTCGCACGGGGAGCCGCATTAACTTGTCCCTCGTCGCTAAGGCTTACACCGTATACTAAAGAAAACATTTATCGTGTACACATTCGCAGTTTTGTGCAGAAACATGCTTTGAAAACTTTTATTATCTGAAATTAAATGTATAGATATGACGTACTTTGAAAACTGTACAAACCGATATCTAATGATCTTATAGTAACACAAAAAAAATAAGAACCTCCTTTGGAATCTACTAATTTTGACTCTAAATTATTATTTATCTTGTACGTTCCTATATAATATGGAAAGAATAGTGTTTGTATTTCAATCTTTTTCAAAATCTCGAATATGTGGAACTGTTGTTAATATTTAGAATTTATACAAACTCAAAGAATTTGTTAAATAAAGAGTCGCGAACTCTGGTTTTTATAAATGACATTGCGATTCTTCTTCTATCAGCCATGTGTGTCCACTGCTGGACATATGCCTCCCCCATCTAGGGGGGATTTGCCAATACTCGCCACGCTTGGCAAGCGGGTTGGCGAGCGCAGTATGATTTCCAATCCTCAGAAGGCACTGCTGCCCACCTTCTGGTACGTGATCCCTTAGCCGACTCTTACGGCACCCACGGGAAGAGATGGGGGAGTACTATTCTAGGCCGGTACCACCACGGCACATTGCGATTCTTGTACATTCATAAATAACATTGTTTCTTTTTAAACATATTTAAATCTACGGCGCATGTTGACATTGTCATTTTTTCAATTGTAATAGAGTAATCCATTATACATTATTTTTCAATATTTTTTCATAAATGATTTACTAAAGACTTAAAGATAATATTAATGACGTCACAGTAACATAGTTCTTTTCACAGAGTATCAAATAATTCGTACCCTTATCGTATACAGTGTGATCTCAACCTTACTTTCTTCCTGCCGCTTCGATTCCTTGTTTTTCAACGCGCGGAAGTGAGTTAGGGGCCGTTCTGTCATCGCTTCCAATGAAATTATGTAATCAGTTTTACGACTGATCCGGCCTGAGACTTTTCTTATTATCGTTACTTTTTATATAAGTACCTACAGTATCATATTTTGTTAGCAATGTGCTTCTATTTTCTTTGGTTCTATACTACGCAAATTAAAACATCACTATAAGTAATTGAAATATGTTTGTACGTAGTTACTAGTCCATCCACAACACAGGGTTACCTAGTGTGGGGGCTAGTGAGAAATAGACTTGATTTCTTTTACTTTAATTATAAATTTAGTTTGGTAGATTCTGTTGTCACTTGTATTTGTGTTGTCTTGTAAATATATCGTCACCTATTTATATATCAATAATATAATATATGTTTATTTTTATTATTATAGTTTTAGTTATGTAGTCTTTCACGGTAGAACGTTTATTACTTTCTTAACCCTTTATTTAAATAATTTCGGTTCCATAATTACGTAGTTTAAAATCTGTACAAATCGACTTCCACTACTAATCCTGGAAAATGTTCAACATTTTCTTCAAACTATAGATAAATACAGAACCGAATTAGATGAATTATTTATGCGACCAATATAAAAATATATGTCCTATTGATTGAAAAAAGTTTTCAAATCGGAACATACATAAAAAAATACCTAAACATTCGAATTGAGAACCTCCCTTTTCGGAAGTTGGTTAAAATTAAATACTTAGAAAAACGTTATGCATTATAATAATCTGGATTTGTTATCTACTTTCAAAATAGGTATACAATGAAAAATGAATTTAAAATATGATATCATATTTGAATTTTCATTCATATTTGGCTCTACGAATCAGCATTGCAATTCATCGTGCGATGCTGCTGGCCTTCTGTGCACGCTGCCAACTAGTAGCGAGAAACTAGAGCATTTGAGTTATCTTTAGACTGACAATAGCTAGTAGATTGTAATTCGTTATTAGTATTTAATCAATATGATATATTAGTTAACATACATGCTTACATAGAAAACAAATGTCCCTTCTAAGTATTTACCATTCAAAGGTCAATAGTATCCCCCTACAGTTCAATGTTTGTAGTACGAGTGTGCTTAGTTTAGGTATAATATATGTGATTAGAAGCAATTACGTTGAAAGTGTAACACGTGTTGGCATCGCGTGTGAGACCCGAGGTTCCCCGCCTAATGGTGCGTGCTCCCCCTCCCCACCCAAACTACCCTCTTCGTAGCTTACACCGTCGTTTTATACCCCGACATTCACATGTAAACGACTCTGTGCAGTCTCGTGTAAATAATTATTAACGTTGAACTTTAAACCTTTTACGAGCGAAGATAATTCACACTTTGTCTGCAGAGATACGGTTTGTAAACAGCATAAATTCCGTTTAATAATGGAAACTTGCACTGGAATGGGTTGTGATGTTTCATGTGTTTCGGTGTGGGGACTGAGATTAAATCTTTTTGAATGCGATTTTACAGAAAGATAATTACAATTCGCAAAGAAGTTATACGAAACGAGATTTAATATATTAGATTAGAAGATCAAAAATGGATCAGTAAATGTGACATTTTATATTTCATAATCGCCGTCTCTACTAATTACGCAACAAAATGATAATTTTAAAAGCGTTTGTTAAAATGAAATGCCATCTGATTTTTTTTAAACCTCGTTCAATATACGCCTCAATACATGACATTACCGTTCATTAGACTTACATTATTCAATACAAAAGTCAACAAAGTAGACGTAAACGTGTATCGAATGGCTAATCAATATAATTACTAATGTAACTACATAATCTATCAGCAGGCGAAGCCCACAGCAATAGCTCCATAATACCACTTTAATGCGCACCCGACCGCAAACCCACTCTTGATAATTTAAGTCTGTTACTTTGTGTTACCTTCGAGCAAGCAACCCAAGAGTTGGTCGTCCATATTCCGTAACTATATAGTGATTTTGCACTAATAAATGCCATAACCAACCAATCACATGTTCAAATAAATAAAGAAAGAAAGAAACCACATTTATTCAAGACACTCACAACACACATTACACAATATATACAAACAAAAACAATTTAGAATAAAAAAGGACAACGCAGTACTGACATAACTAGAGAACGTATGTTCAGTTTCGACCAGTCAGATCGATTAGCGGAACTTATTATTAATTTATTATTTCGTTTGTAAAGTCGTATATTGCAACTCTTTGGGTTATTACTCGATGGTTACGACGACGCAGTAACTATTTGCTATTCTGCTGTTACATTGAAAACTATTCATTCATCCACGGCTAAAGAAGGAACTTTCCTAATAACGAATTGTTAGTTAACTTCTGATTAAACACGGCTTAGTATACAACGGAATCGTTTGGGAAAGTTAACGATTTTTAAATGTCTCTTCCGCTTAGTAATGGCCTGTTACATTATTCTGATGGATTTCAAATTGCTAATACTGATACTCGATTAAGTGCCAATGAACCCACGCTTCTTGTTGAAGATAATATACACAGTTGAAATAGATATGAGGTAATTTAAAAAATGTACTAAACGGCGTTATAAAATTATACATGTCTTATGTGCTACTCACTTCATATTACGTAGAGTAGAGAATACAAAAGTTGGGTTTGCATAACTCCTATCAATGTTGTTAACCTAATGTAAACAAATTTTAAATCAGTTTATTATACCTTTTAGTATACCTAGTCGTAAGTCAAAAAATAGATGTATCAAAGCTCCCAAATACTTTGAAGAATTCGTTGAATGCTGAATAAAGAAATGGAACAAAAAAGCGAATTTCAGACTTTTATAAAATCGAGACGTGTTCGTAGTTGAAAAATTTATATTTACCAATGTGATAATAAATCCCATATGATCCATTGAAAGTTTACGCATTGCGCGTCCGCAATGCGTACATTGGTAAATAAAAGTAAAAAAAAGTAAAAAAAGTCTTAGATACAATAAACATATACGGTCAAGTTAAAGTTTAAATGTGTTTGAGTCATCCCTAATAATAAAAGTTGTCTTCTGTCGTTGTCTCATTTCTTAAACCTTCGCTCTGGTGTAATTCTTCCAGCGCAAAATAACTTATGTGAAAAATACATATTAGATGATTTATTTCAAAATATAGTATGTACTCGTATATCTTTTCAGCCTCGCCCACTGCGAAGTTTAATCTAAACATATCGGACAAAAAAATATCGTTTGTTAAGCCGAGAGAAAATATTTATGCGTAAAAATCTGTGCGGCTGGCGTACTCTATCCATTTATAAATGGTGAATAATCCCCGACCGTATGGGCGGGGGTAAATGTGGCGTGAAAATTCAAACCCGACGATCCTGTGGAGCATTTTTCACGTGACAAAAGCTTCGGAGACAGCGCACGTCTGTTCGGAAGGACAGAGCTGCGTGACGACGGAATAGTATTTGTACGTGACAGGGTGTTCGAACTTTAATGTGTCGGAATACGGTTCAATATTGCTTTATGCAATACTTTATATTTCTATATTAAGAATTATATATGATAAAGCGATGTGTTGATGGTATTTCCGAAGAGTCGTATGCAACTATAATTTAACTTATTTATCCGTGAACGGAACGCAAAAAGATAAACTAATGCTAATAATAAACTAATGCTGATAAATAGAGTTACGCAAATGAACAAAACTCATTGTCCAGCACTTTATTGATTAAATATACAATAATCTATAGGCTGTCATTGAAATCATTTCCCCAAACCCGTCTAAGTGTATCAGCGTATTTCGGTGATTTACATAAAGCGAATTAAGCATATTGATATTCTTTGGGCTATTCAAGACTTACAACATTTATTTACTTTTATTTACCAAGACTATAACATTGCCTAAATTACGATCAAATTATAAATTGTTCATAATGCCATGATAATTATGTCTTTTTCAAACTGCCGGAATATTTATATTCAATTTAATTTAAAGACAATTCAAAGTCAATTTTGCCCAGTTAACATAAGATATTCATCACCAAAGTTCTATTATAGTTGCGGCCTAAGATTTTCACAGCGAAATTGAATGAAAAAATAATAACGTCTGAGGGGCCCCTTGTTGTTCCAAAGAAACTTAATCAAAGTTTAATTCGGTCGATAATACAAACAGCGAAGTTCGCGGCGAGATAAGTAAACGGATGGGAAAGTAGGGGGAACGAAGCCGAACGAGTTTTAATCCCGGGGGACGCTATCGGGAGTGTTTAATCACGTCTAAATATGGAAAAAATATCACCGAGAGTTATTGTCATTCATAACAAGGTGTGTGGGAGGAGTGGCGGGCGGAGGGACCATTGGGGGGTGTTGGAGGGGGGGCCAGGGGTAGAGTTCTCGATACCGATACCGGCGGGATCACGTCACCGCACCGTAACGAGGGAAAAGTTAGGATCGCGCGAAATGTTTGTAATATGTAGGTTCGCACATTGAATATTTGTTTAGGGTAACTGAAGTTAGGTAGATCCTTTTTGTTTACGTCAGCGTAGCTTTACTGCAAAACTTGTTTAACTGAGTAACTTTGATACTAATTTTTTTATTAATGCTAAAGTGTCTAGTTAATGGATACATTTGTCGTCTACGATACAATATAGTACATTTTAGGGCAATATGAAGCCACAATCCATATTCTGTCTTTATTGCAAGACCTATGTTTTGTTAGGTCTAACATCAAAATAACTTGTTACAGCTCCAAATGAATAGGTTCACTTCCAATAAATCGTCGGTCTTTTGATAATAATTACTTCTTCTGACTCTATTAACCTCACAATCTAATTTAACTAAAATTCATTAAAAGAAAAGGAGCTTATTCTGTAATGTTATAGACGAGTTTATTCAGTTAATGGCCCATCGCGAATAGTTTTCGTCGCCACTGTGCGTCACATAAGTGTCGATTTATTTTACATATAACTAAGCAATACTTTAATAATAAGATTTAATTTTAGCATTGTTATTGATAAGTATCATACTAATTCCAACTTTATCGGTGTGTGTAGTGCACGAAGTATTCATTTTAATTAATAACAGGCGTAGAAGCGTAAACATTCAAATGGTTCTAATACAAATTAAAAATACTCCCCTTTGGTAAAAAAGCACTCTCAACTAAGTGGCGCTCGCCACCTTTTGACACACAATAAATCACAGCCGTGAGCGGCCAATAAAAAATATGTTCCACCCTCGGCGAAAATCCAATTAATTTTCGGCGGCTGAAAAAAAAGAACGTACCCGTCCGAGCGGAAAAGCTTGGGATGTGGTGCGAGTCACAAGCGCATACGGGCGAAGCGGCGGCGAAAGCGGGAGGCACACGACTCGCAATGTATAATAATATCGTTAAACGAGATAGGAAGGGGAAGTGCGGAAAAACGGGAAAAGTGGAATAATGGAGAAGGAGTAATCAATTTCGCTCAGTCGCCGCCACCGCCGGCGAAGCTCTCATTTAAAATTTAAAATATCGCGGTGCGAGGGGAGCCGCGGGCTCGAGGACTTTTTAATTTGGCTCGACTTCGTTTTAAAAATGCACGGAGCTCTGCGGCGACACATCAATCCACTTTTACTGGCGACACTCGAAACTAAAAGCATTGCTTTATTTTGTGAGGGTTGAATTTTAGCAGTTCGCAATTTAGCTCACGTGTTTACCTGTTCACATTAAAAGTTTCTTAATGTTTAAACTTGGAAAGAGGTTGAAGAAACGCACTTTGAGGTGGAAGTTTTTGTTGGAGTCGGTGTTATTGAAAACTTATTTATAATCCTTATTTGTCTTCTAACACCCTATAACATTGTTTTATGATGTTTCCTAATCTTTACAATTTCAAATTATATTCTAAAGTTGTCGTTTCACACAAGGGTGGCTTAGATACTGACCACGGTTTCGTATATATTTAAATATGCCTAACAATATAAATATGAATATCAAGCAAATTTAATATGGATACATAACTTTGTATCAACATTTCTAAATAATGCTTCGTAATAAAAAAAAAATCCTCCTATCAATATAACAAAGTAAAAAATACGGATCCTTATAGCCCTATAGCCTATGTACCGCTTGACGTTCTATTGGCAAGATTTTTTTTATTGACGATTCTGCATTTTTATTTTCAATAACCGTAAAATGTACATTCTCTATATCTTCATGTATTTATTTCAGCAACAAAGGCCAGACCTTCCGCGGTTACTGCAACAGATGCACGCGGCACACCTCCCGGCGCATGGAGCGCCTCCCTTACCGCTCTTAGGGCAAGGCGCTCTGCCTCCTGCAGGTCTCCTGGGCCTCGGAGTACCTCACCATCCACTGTCAGTTTTAGCAAAACCCCCGGATCTACATCGACCAGATGACAAAGGAAATGGTATGTGTTAAATCCATCTTCAATTTAGTTCAGAAGCTAGTGAGCCGGTATGTTTGATAAGGTAAAACATTAACTGAGTTTTAAAATAAATATTCGAATTACCTAGCGTCTAGATATAATATTACGAAGGGAACTCCCGTATGCTTCCAAAAAGTAAGAACGAAATCACAAGCGAACTGTAACTAACGGTTCGATATATGGATGAATATTTTAAGAGGTTGTCGCTTGTTTGTGTATTCGCCTTGTTTGCTGTGTGCCACTGGAGACTATTAGTACCTTCTCCGCCTCACCTCCTACCCTCCCCCCGTCCCTTTCCTAGTAACCGCCTCCGTGGCAGACGTCTCCGATCCCACTTCTGTTTCAATATTTACCAGGTTCGAGAGGCTTTTTGAACTCACTGTTTGCGTGTTTTCGGATCGCTGACGGCGACGACTCCTCCGATATTGCTTTCACAGTATGAATAAATCAATTCTGCGAATTGGTGCCTATCTATGCGTATGTTTGAACAGAATTTGCGAACACACAATGATGAACAAATTGGAAAAATATATCATGTGGTCCGAAAACGCCGATTAAACCGGTCCGGCTCATAACTCGACGCTATCAAGCCGTTATTTGTATCTAACAACGAGCGAGGGTTTTCAGTTCTGCGCGGTTAATCTGAGAGAGGCGCGGGGAAGAGCGCGCCACAAATGAAAATGTAACACAGAAATGGATTTGGAAGCCGCCCGTCGCTCCGGTTAATTACAAAAGCAAGCGGTAATCTGCGCTCCGGGATGTTCCGGCTTAGCGCCCCCTACCACCCACACTCCGCCCGCCACTTCCCCGGCTAATTTGTGCCATTATCGGTGTACTGATGTAAGAGTTACCGCGCAGATGGCCCCCGCCACCCGCTAACCCCGCACCTAGCCCGCGCTCAATTAATTATTCCTTGCTGGTGTGAGCGTCGCGTGTTTTACTCAATTAGTAACGTAATTTTGCGGGTGACTTGAGTGTGCGCGGTCGCGGACGGCACACAAGTTCGCCATGTTTTGATACTAGCTAAATTAAATTCCAGCAATTCGCTCGATGGTACCGCTCTACAGGATAGCAAACAGTTTAGTATCAATAATGAAGTTAAAGAACGCACGCGTTAATTAGTCAGTTATGATTGTGATAGTTTCAACCGATATTAATTGTTCATTCATGCGTGTGGATAGTACCTACAGTTGAATAGGTGGCCTGTAATTGAAGCTATTGCATTTAAATTAATTGTGGCAATACATGCAGCGCTAATACAACCGTGTGGCGACTATGTTCGTACATATGTACCGCACGTGAATAGTAATGGGATTGTCTGCGATTGCTCACAAACTTGAGACGAATCAACTGAGGCGTAATGCCTTTGATGCATGCAATTCCGTAGCCAACGTACCGTAGATAGATACCTGAATAGCAACCACAACCATACCACTCACTCTACACAATTATTTAGATTAGGCTAGCCGTAATAAATGAATTCAATCAAATGGTAATCGATTTCGCTATCATTAATAACTATCACACTTAGACGCATGTCAAATAGGTAATTTGTGAGCTGACATTTGAGTGAGGCCGTTTTAATATGATGCCGGAGGGTATTATTGAGCCCACAAGTACCACGTATAGAAAGCACTGATTGATACAGAGGGGCAATTTCCACAGCGCTGCCATTGGCACTTCTGGGGCGTGTGTGCGAGCGACGACACGTCTGACTAGGCAATTTGCAGGCTACGAGTGCCCTCTCTATGGCGATTTGCTTCGGCACTGGACGCTGCCTTTTGAAATTACTGGCTGACATACGTGCATACACATACATCACACGTGTCTAAGCTATACTGGGATTTCAAAAGGTTTGTGTTTAGTGAGTTATATAATTTACAAGCGTCGATACATTTAAAGGGTTCGATTATTGATTTGGAAAGATCAGCCAAATAGGTTTCCACAGCTAAGGAGGGTATATTTAATCCACCACGACGCTCAATGCGGGTTGGCGGATAAGCCAGTGGCTTGTTTTTGTAATTAACCAGGACCGACGGCCCTCTTTAGCACGGAACCGCTCAGTAGCCACTAGCGGTAACCCATTTAAGATGTGAGCGAAAAGTACGTCGCTTAGTACGTTGATTGATTAAGTTCACATGGGTAAACTTTGCTATGCGAGCTTTATGACTTATGACGAATTAGTATATTAGTAGTAATAAAAAGAAGTGTTCAATCACAATTGCGAAATCTCTGTAGAATAAAAGAAATATAAAACACAAAATTGCTAGGTTAGAGCAGGGGATGGCAGTGGTGGGGAGGCGGGCCCAGCCCCAGGGGACGCGTGATACGCGACGACAGCGTCTGCAATATTCAACGGCACTCCGCGACCACCTCGATTATACTGACACGATACCGGCACACACTACGGGCTGGGAATACGGCACCTACACAAACATGAACCACTATGTTCGTATATATTGTTAATTGTGAATGACATCAAGATAAAGCCAATAAGAGATGCAATGCAAAAGTAATGGTTGCAATCAGCGCATTTAAACCTGCCCGGTTGGCGCAATGGCACGCTCTGAGCTTGTTACTCCTCATAAAGTTTGTAGATGAAGTGCTCTACATAACAATTCAATCCAAACTCTGCTCTATACGGAAAGCAAACCGTGTAATTGAAACAAAAAGTACAATCGTCCACCGAAAATACTCACAGAAGCGTTCCTGATGTTTTAATTTTGGTTTAAAATCCTGTCATAACTAAAATCGCGACGTGCTATCGTTATCACTCCTTTTTTTGCTTGACACAGCAATAAGAAACATACAGATACAAACATTTTCTGGTATAAAAAGTAGTCTATGTGTTATTCTAGGGTTTAAGCTATCTTTATTCAGAATTTCATGCGATTTATTTCAGTCGTTTCAGCATGATGGGGTAACAAACATACAAACGACAAACAGACAGACAAACTTTCGCCTTTATAATATTAACGTGATCTCAATAAAATAATTCTATATGTAGTCGTCTCAAAAAGCAAAAATACTGAGCTCATTACCTTCGAAATATTTACTTACCTACGTTGTTATTTCCCGACCCGACGTTCGTGTAATCTCACAGCAAAAGTCAATATTTTCGATTTCCTCATATCCTCTTTAATTTCGTACACATAAATGAAAATGTTAAATCTTTCTACGAAATAATATTAAACATTATTGCAATAACATTTCCTTGTTGGTTACAGGTATCAGCTCGGCGGAAGAGAGACACGTGAGTACCGCATAACTTTTTCCAATTTCGCTCGAGTTGTTAAAATTCCGTCGGCGAAATTTTGCTTTGAAAAATTCCCTCGCAGGCGTAGGTAGGTAGCAGCTGCCATTTCCATTTGGGAATGTACGTGGAGTGTTTCGCTCGAGCACGTTGATTTCACAACACGGCGCGTGGCGCGGCGTGTGAGTGCGGCTGGAACGAGTGGGTGGCGCAAGGCAAGTGGCACACCTACCCTCGTACATTCCACTCGTATACACTTTGATCGCTCGTTCACCTACATACCGCTAACTGGATCAAGATCTCGCGTCGACACACGGTCTTAGACACCTTGACTTGACGATAAGGTTAAAATGTAAATAACATTTAAAGCGTAAGTTTATAAAACAAACCAGACGAAAATGCAATTCACTTACAAATAAACGAGCGTTACAGCGTTGAGTTGAGAGCTCGTTATGTTCTTTCGCTTCGGAGGTTCGGTCGGAGTGGTTCTTTTACACACTTTTAGTTCTACACATGTCCTTTCTCGAACTCTCTGTCTGCAGGGTTGACACCGTCACAACTGACTTACTTATAGTCTTTATTCATTATTCAAACAGAAGTATTTCTAGTAGCATGAGTGAGATAGTTTAAGTGCCACTTGAGGAATACATGTTTTTGTAGCACTTGAAAATTTGAACGACATCGAGACTTGAAAAGCTTTAGGCAACCCTACCGTATAGTGAGCCGCTTGCGAATGAGTCGCCGTGAGGTGTTGAGAATACCCTAGGGTTGCCTCCCTCTCGGTACGTGCACGGTGCATACAATACAACCACGCATAGCTCACAGTTGTGCTTGCTGCCTCTCTGGCTTCGTAATGCATTCAAATCGATAGCTCGCTCTCCAAGCTTCGTATTGTCTTTGTTGTGCTAACCTAGTTCGGTCTGACAGATTCTGTTTCATATTTCGTTCATTTAAAATTCAGTGCATTTTTGCGTATTCTTTTTCCATCTGGATTTTTGATCAACTTGTGAATCTGCAACTGGCGCAATCTTATGCTACTTAAAATAATATGTAACATCTTAGAATAACACTAGTTTACATTTTTCAGTACAAATAGGCAATTTCATAACCTCTATAGTGATTTTCCAATGCTGTTATGATGGTAATGAACAACATAATAAACATGTTTAGAGGTTATGAGCTATATTTTTTAGATATATACGAATACACATTTAAAATTACCATTAATTTTTATATCACACTCACACCCCCGCACTAGGATTCCCTGTGTCGCGGGATGCATGCACACACAATCACATCACACAAACGTTTCCCTCTGTCGAGATTCAAATCCAGGCCCCGGGGACCAAAAGTAATGTCATCGACCACTGAGCCACGGCAGCTGCTCTTTAAACATATGCTCGACCAAACAAACAATGATAGATAATCAAATACATACACATGCCACATCTTCACAAATAAGACGTTACACGAAACAAATGCTTCCAAACTGTAAAGTATAACTACTCTACCGTCTACAATCGAGCTTAGTTATAAAACCAACATCGCGGTCGGCAAGTCAAGTTTATAACTCTAGGATGGCACGTGAAGAGTTTATCCGGGAGTGTGACCCCGATACCCGAAGCGACCGAAGCGACCGAAGCGACGTTGGCAGTTCGCTCACGGAACCACGAACGCTCGATCTTCGCAAACACGGGAGCCGAGTAATGCACGGACGCGCCGCACAATTTCAACCCAACCGTGTCCTGTACTTGTTTCGGAAGTACACAAACTTCTGCAGCTGATGCATTTTACAATAATAACCTAATCATCTTTCTATTCGTTTCTTTTTAGTTATAACATTGGGTGCAGGGAGACAGTACAATAAGTTTTTAATCTAATATCACAAGAGCATAGCTTGGAAAGTTTTGGGTCCGCTACAGCTATCTGCTTGAAACCAAGCCTCTTGCGCTTGTAGGTATTCTACCGTCACCCCCCTCAGTATAAAATCGGTATGTCAGGTTGTCGATTGAAAAATATAAATGTCCTTATTCGTTTTTTTAATTCTTCAAAGTCTTCCGTATGGTTTTTATACATGAGTTCCCAAACCTATTAAGTCCTAGTTTCAGAAGGCAGAAAGTTTTATACCATATCGTAGCAAATCATAGTGTAAATTCTCAATGTGAAAATTCTTGAGTACGATTATAAATATGTAGCTCCGAACATCTCTTATTGCTGAGCAATATCATCTATACGTATTCGATCCTGTACTATTAGGTATTGTAATGTATATAATCGACGGTCGCCGCTTTAAAAAATAGAACAAGTTAAGGCAAAATAAATATATTTTGTCCCACTTACTTATTCCGTATTTTTGTCGCTTGAGTTAAAGCTTACACTCTGTCTTCCACTGTGGCAGAACTGTGGAGGCAGGGAGTGCACTCGGTAATAAAGTTTACATGAACTGAACGTCTTGCGGGGGCGTCTCAGGTTTCCACTACCTCGACTACCTACACTCCTCTGCGCTCGTTTGTCCAGTGTTTTTACTGCGAATCACGGAGGTGCTACATAGTTGCGAGCTCCTTGTTTATTTGCAAACATCGCACGCCGTCTGTTTGATTTTCCGATACATCAATCCAATGTTTATTTTACAATGTTTAAACGTTTCTGCTGTTTAAAGTGCGCGGGAATCGGTGTATATGTATGTACTTTATATACCTACGTTGTTGCATGATACAAGCAAATAGTGCAGAATGTTATAAATGTATTTTTATTTCTCGCCTTATCTGGTCAATTATACTTTATGCATTCGTGATCGTTATGAAAACCATATTAAAGTTATCGTAAACACGCAATAACGTACTCATTTTAAAATCTGAATCATGTTTTAATGGGATCACTTGCATGTTTAACAACGTACTTAGCTTCATTGAAACATAAATTATTTTCAAGAAAGCTGCTTAAACTCCCGCGAAATAACTAAGTTTACGGCAGCCAATTTACACCGACGCGAAATTGAGCAGCGGCTGGGAGCCTACACAGAGTCGGAGGTTTCCACAACCTCATTCTGGTAACGTAATAACCGCGGATTTATTTCTGCGCCCGCTCATTCGCTCTGAAATCGCGCCTAATATTCAATTTGGGCGCCTGAACCACACAAAAACTGCTCAGAGCCGGTTCATTACGCCGCGCATCTCGGCTCTTCATCCTCCTTACCTTATCTAAGCCACTCTGAATAACACTCCCCTTACACCCACCGCCTGCCACCCCTCACTCGCACACCATTTCAAGTGGAAAACTCGCAGGGCGAGGGCCGCTCAACCTTGTTTAGCATTCTCCTCGACTTCTTTATTTAATAGATGCCGAAAAAAACTCCCGGTCAGAATAAATTTGCGTTTGTTCTCCGATATGCAGGGCCGTTGCGTTTTTAAAGGTGCGCTCCTTTAATTAAGGTGGAGCCGCGTGGTGTAAATACGAGTTATATTTGTAGAGAAGGGCGAAGATTGAGTGCTTTATTAAACAACAAAAACAGAACTGGAGGCGGGTGTGTCGGTGTCCTGTTTACGTGGAGCAGTGGCAGCCCTAGCCCGGCATGTTTACGCGAGGTGTAACAACGCTCGCTGGGTCTCGGTGCGCGACAACCCTCACAATTTATAGCCCGAGACTTTTCTTAATTGGAAAGAATGGCCACTTGTAATTATTAAGACGCCCTAAAGTGAAACAGATTGCGCGGTAGTCGTTTTCTCGGAATTTTGTTTTATTTTTCATTTTAAGACTTGATACGAAGTTTAATTTGTTCGCTCTCTTTCCATCGAAAGAAACAGTTATTTTGTAAATTCTTTATAGACTTGATATTTGAGTAGGCCAAGAGGCGGGTGTTTTCATTCAAATACTTTCTGTTATAGGAACCAGGTTCTAGGTAGATTTGACTTGCTAATTTTATCACGGTACAATTAACGTGTTATAATTAGACTGTAATTGAATATTCAATAACCTAATTAGATTTTAGCATAACTATCTACTTAGCAAATTAATTATGTTAATAATTCGACTATAATCACTTGTCTGTGAGTATAATTCCTTAAGGGCAATTCTAGGCTGGTAAAAAACAAACGGCAGAAATAAATACATAGTGTATACTGCGTCAGCAGTCACATACGCGACGCGCAGTGGCAGCTAGGTGTTTTATAGGGTATTGTTACATGGTCCGCCTGTATTCGTACTAAGCTATTTCATTATTTTACGCACTAAAGTTTTTCTTTGAATTAAAGTCCTATCTCTCTGTATCTCTCTTGTACTTAAATCCTGGTTTAAAAAAAGATGAGTGATGATAGAGAAGCGGTTGCAATCGTAAGCAACTCAAATCGAAGTGTGTAGTCGATCCAGCCGATCTACTGGTACTTTGATATGATTCACTTAATCCTGCTGTGCTTCTGTTCAACCAAGTGCGCCGCTTGATGCTTGCCTTACGTCTATACCTACACATGTATGCAAACGCTCCGCAGTGTAGTAATCTGCACGGTTCTGAAGGTTGATTTCAAAGACCATTACAAGCATTGTAATACTCAAATAATATCATTTAAAATAAGTTCCCAATAATGATTTAACTAGGTACTACTGATTTTGATATAAAGTGATAAAAAACGACGACTCTGTTTTCTCATTTAACATGAATAACGATATGAAACATATATATATATATATATATATATATATATATATATATATATATATATATATATATATATATATATATATATCCTGAAAAAATGCTCGACGTCACATCGCTATTTTATTTATGTAAGAAATTTGAAAATAAAACCTTGTATTTTTCAAAGGACGGATTTCAAACAATATCTGTGCGGTATGGATTCCTAGAAGAAAAACGTATATATAGAAAAAATACTAAGATTTGTTACCTTCTAAACCTCTATACTTAAGTGAAGACGTACATATGCCCAAAAAAAGGTAAAGCCACTACTTAAATTGGTTTACACTGCAATTACATTTCCTGTACATGCGAATTTTCTTTTTTCGTTTCATCTATAAGCCATGAATGTGGGTTCTTAGATCGACACGTAAAGTGGAGAATCGCCCCAAAGTGTAAGTTCAAATACTGACATGCACTAAGCTATACTGTAGTTAATCTTCTTACACCCTATCCTTGATAGCGAATAACATATATTATACCAGTGCATCCACATTACTCCGGGAGGATTATCTGTCGTGTCCCAGTCACAGGCTTCGTCTCACAATTTATAATCCTATCTTACAGAATTAATCATGACAGCATCACTACGCAGTCACATTGAATTAATAATTCAGTGTTTACGCAGAAGTCTAGCCAAATTAATTATGAAATAGTTCGTTTAATTTGTACTAGTTTTGGGTTAAGAACTTGGGCTCAGCTATGGTTTCCATATTAATATACTAGGTGCGCCTCGAGGTTTAGCCCGCGTGGACTACGGTTTTCCAGCTACTGAAATTATCCCACGGGATCTATAGTTTTTCAGGGATAAAAGTAGTCTTATTATTATGTGTTATTCTAGGGTTTAAACTATCTTTATTTCATGCAAATCCGTTCAGCCGTTTGAGCGTGAAAGAGTAACAAACAAACAAACTTTCGCCTCTATAATATTAGTGTTATATTGCATGGTTTTTGTTATGAGATGATAATGATTTAGGTCAAGTCTACATGATTCGGAGTAAACATAACAAAAGTAATAGTTTGATTGTTTATATTACAGTCGTGTACTGCCACAAAATCTCAAGAGTTTCTTATATGAATCAGGGTATTTCTCAGAACTCTTTCATTTTTGTTTAAGTATTTCTTTATTTATTTTTTGAACAGAACACCAACAGCATATAATATGGCAGCAGTGCTCACGGTTAAATACAGTATAATTTTACATTATTGTGAACCTTATTTGAAAGCATATTTTTTTGCTTGATGACATAATATGCATCATGACATTTAGATAACCAGATTATTGAAAAAATGGTCTAATTAGCAGCTGCCTAGATGACTTGATTGTTATATAGAATATAATTAATTCAAAGCGTTTACTAAATGGTTTTAATCTGGTAACCCTAGGCTCGGCTAAGTAAGCTCTAAACGTGCGGCAAAGTTTCACCCGCTTCATGTCGTGCAAACAAGAGCACCTGTTTAAAACTTTAACTCAACAACAAGGAAGTTTTATTACCTTTTTGTAACCGACTCTCTTTGTTGAGTTACGATGCAAAAACGAGTGAGAGTCAAAGGGGATTCTTTACAAAATATTTCCTTGTTGACGAGCAAAGAGCATACGTTGTCAAGGGTAGTGTTGTGGTTTAGGGTTACCAACTGAAAACTGACAATGTTGAAAACGAAATTTGATGGTTGAAATTCTTTATTTCCTACCTGGTTTAAGCAAAAAACAACAAACGTGAAAAATCGAGGTAATCATGTTAGGATTATAAAGCCTTATCGTGCCGAAGCACTCAATAGCTTTGGAAATGTTGTTAGCGACCATACATTGCAGTAGTAACAATAGAAAAAAACTTCATATTCTACACTGATAATAATTGTATTATAATTGATCGGTGTATACCGCAAGCCTATGTGAACTCGAGTTTTATATCGCATAACATTATTATCAACACATTCATGTTATGTTTGGACGTGACAGCCCTATTAAAGCTATGGGTGATCGCAAGTATGTAGGGGTATTGCTTCTCTCAGCCGCGGCTTTGTTCTCGAGCGGGCGTATCGCATCGATTTATGCAGGCTTGATCGAATCGCGCTCTCTCCCCTTGCCATAACCTGGATTCCTGTCGCCACTGCAACCATTTCGTGAGAAATCTTATTACAGACGAGTATGACTACAGTCATCAAATCAATTCAATTTGAAGGTTATCCTACTAATATTATAAATGTGAAAGGTTGTGAGCATGGGATGTATGCATGCATGGATGTATATTTGTTACTCTTTCACGCTCAAACGGCTGGACTGATTTAGGTGAAATTTGGTATGTAGATACTTCAGGTCTCGGAATAACACAGGTTATTTTTCATCATCATCACCACGCAGGTAAAACCGCGGGGCGCAGCTAGTTCGTACATAAAGTATTATATACCTACTCATTTTCTGAACGCTGTTCTCATATTAACATTGTTTTATTACACTCACACGCACGCGCTGGGATTATCCATCCATGTGGCCGCTGTTACGGGCAATCACAATGCAAACAACAGGACAACAAACATCCAAGACCTGGAACTAACATGTATGCTCATCATATAAATGCCGGTATTCAAAGCTAGGGACCAGAAGTCATGTATGTCACTGTCACTGACGGCTGGACGTCACTGAGGACGACTGAGCAAAGGTGACCGTCTGCAACTACTCATTTTGCCGAAATATAAAATATAGTTTCTAGAACCTCTTCTCTTCTAGTCTTTATCCCACTCTAAGTGGGATCGGCACCACATGTTTTTAGCAAGTTTCAACACTTTCTAGAAACCAATTTGTCACTAGCCCATTAGATTACCGCTCCTGCAAGACTCATAACAATGGAAGATAGGGTTTTAGCAGGCCCAGTGTATGAAATTTCAGTGAATTTTTTTCATGACGTGTTCTAAGGCTTGTTGCATTAGGAGCGATAACTTAAAGCCCTTTCCGTTAAAAGTCCAGTTTAAAATGTAACGATTGTGCTCGTATCAACCCATACAGGCAGAACACAGTGTACATTATTTAACTCGGTCCAATCTATACACTTACATAAAATGTTTGTCAGTTATTGAGAAGGCCTTTTTTTTCCTTTATTAAAATAAAACGCTAATAACTAATTACAATACTGCAGCTACTACAATAAAATTTGAGTAATCCACTAGCTATTGGTAGCCTATAGATAACTCACATGTTCTAACCCTCTACCGGCTGGCAGCGTGCCCAGAATGCTATCAGCATTGCCACGTTGAATTGCAATGCTGATTCCTTGAGCCAAATATGTGCCAGCATTTTAGACACGCGTCGCATCGATCAAACGCTCAGATAAATTTTGGAAAATCCGATGAGTACCAGGTCCCCACGGTTCAAATATGTAACCACTACCTAGGTTAGCATATTTTCGCCGTTTCAATTGCTCCGCCGAATATTATTATATTATTGTGATTGGATGTGTTATTTATCACACAAATACTTGTAAATGCGAAAGTTTGTGTGGTGTTTTTGTTACATTTTCGCGTCTTAACAGCTTGATAAATTTTATTAAATATTGGCTACTTTTTGCTCGGTTAAATTTATAGTATCTCTGCGGGATACTATACAAACTTAATTAATATTATAAATATGAAAGTAATATACATATCTGTCTTTTACCTTTTCACACCTAAACAGCTAAACCGATTGTGATCAATATTGCTATACAGATAGACTTAGGGACCTTGGAGAAGGATATATAGTAAAAGTATGGTTTCCGTGGGGTACCATGAAGTAGCGGGAAAACCATTATTCGCGCGGATGAAACTGCTGGGCGCAGTCAGTATGTATGTATATGTAAATCCAATGGCAATAAAACTTAGTCTACATATCACAAGTACGCATTCGTATTTTATTGTGATTCCGGTTACAATCGCAGCTCATCGATTCGGTGTTTCGCGACTGCTGGACTGAATCGCAATGTTGCGGCCAACCGTGTTCTATCCACGTAACGAGTACCAACGCCGCGCTCCCGCAAATTCAATATTCCAAAATGAAATATTCAGTACCCGGATATGAACTCAGCCATTTATAACGAAAGTGCAATGTTTACGCCGGTCGTAAACAATGAAATCGATTGTTCAAAGAGTAGCATTCTGGTGTCAGTAGAAATAACGAGCGAGGTATGAGGCAAGCCGCACTTGTCATAACAGTAAATGGATGTCGCTCAAGCATGCCGATGACGAGGCTGCAGCGCTGACGCGACGCGGGCGGTTCGGTGGTAGTGCGGTCACCGCACATGCCTCTGTTGTGGTCTGGACGCCCCCAGCGGCAGCGCCTGTCGCCTGCGGTGGCATTCTCTTTGTAACTTCGTGTGTGGCCCCGCTGGCTCGTCTCCCGCATACTCCACACCGCACCGCTACCCGGCTACAGTTACTATAGCCCAACCGCACCCTCTATTTTATTTATTGCTCGCGCTTCATTCCCATTTTACGATATATAACTGCTAACCTCTAATTGCATCGAAGCGCTGTAATGTTTTTATGGCGCGTCATTTCGTGCGTTAATTGCGATTAAATCGCCGCAGACCCGTTCGAGAGCAGATAAACTAAATAAATACAAACGGACAGCGAGCACCCAGTAACAACACGCTAGAACCGGTGGGTAATTGAAATCGTTGCATGTAATTAGCGGGTAGGTGGTGCGATAGTTGGCGGGTTACAACTCGCTGGGCGTCTTCATAATTTATCTCAATTAGTCGTTGCGCGTAATGAGCGGAAGGGCGGAGGATAGCACGGTGGCGGTCGCTACTGCGCGCTTCGCTCGCAGGAAAAGAGCACATTCTTGCTAAGCGGCTTCCTTTTAATTTACGTTTCTATCGTGCTCAAAATAATGACAGCGTGTATTTAATTACGTTCATCGAGACGAAACTACATGTTAACCAAAAAGTACTACTCACATTGTTGTAGACATGAAGCTACGGGTGTGGCTATTATATTCATGAAATTCACGTTCTTACGGAAAATTCGGTTTCCACTGATGTGTTATCTCACCAGAAAATACATACGCATGTGTGACCTGAACAATCCACCTTGTATGTACTTGGTTGCATGAAGAGTAAGTCCAACCAGTATTGGGATTGTCTGGGTAGTTGTCAGATGCTTGTTAACAAGCAAGACAGGCGAGGTCCGGCGGCGCGCGGCGGAGCGAACGTGTCGTTATATCAAGTCGTGCCGACTTGCACCGATACTGCAGCACCCGGGCGCTGTGCGCCTGACACCGTACCGGTTGTTCCCGCTCCTACCCGGCGCCAGCCTATGCGTTGCACGTCGCTCCTTCGTGCTATCACACATTTACATATGCTTCGCCTGTTCGCTGCCGTGTACGAGCATCGAAAATGATTCATGAATAAATTTGTAATCCAATTTGGTTGTTAACTCCTGACTCGAAAAACATGTCGACGTCGCTCCGTCCCAAATAAAAACAAAGCACACTAAACGACCGAAACGCAAACAAACGAAATCGAATCGAATAACGTTTGGTTCGGTTGATGCGATTAATCATAAAAAAGTGCGCGGGTCGCAGCCCTTTTTCGAGTTCCCTCGTTACGGACTAAGACGAGAATCATTAGGAATTAAATTTCCCCTTTCATTAGTCCCTCAACCCTCGTATAATTCCGGACGCGGAGCAATAACAATATAAATCCCCCGTCGCGCCGAGCGGGGGATTACGGCTTGTCTCGACCCTAATTTAGGGCTGCCCCCGCCCCGGATTAACGAAGTGGCGGAATCCGCTAGGGTTGTCGCTGTGCATAAACTTGTTACGTGTTTAATGTTTTATTGACGGGTGGCGAGGGAGCGCTCATTTAAATAACCGTGCGCCGCTGACTGCGACCCTCGCACCCCAGCCCGAGATGTCACTGTCACTGATATCATACAGAATATGGAAATGTAGGCCATCGTCACGATTAGCGATTGTCCACAAAAACGAAATTCTAAATCAAGCATACTTAAACAAACTACACTAAAGCAAAGTTTTTTATGAATGTGTATTATTGACTATTGCGCACAATATCAACATTCATTTTTGTCGAACACAAACTTTGCCCACGCAAAACTCATAAAAAGAAATGATTTTTAGTACAATACCATTTTATTGGAGTTCATTTTATCGTAACTGTTTCACCGGTTCACTAAATGTGTAACGCGGTGGTCCGCAGTGGCGGCGCCGCCATGGCATGTTAATTAATATATTTTTTTATTAACAGGCGTCGTAAAAAGGTCGGACAGCGACCTTTAAAAAATTGATTTTTGTGATCTTAACTTCTGTTATGTAGCGAAGCGAATAAGTTCTATAAAGCGTTTCGAATTGCTTATAGCCGACATTAAGTCATGTTGGATATGCATAGTAGATTGCTGGCATATCAATAGTATCTTAGTGAAAGTTAGTCCTTACCCTTAGTGGAATAATTTTTAAATTTTAGAATGTAAATTATTCGGCTCCTAGCGGTTCGGCACCAGTTATATTATGTATCATGATATTCTTATACGTCCTTGATGTATATTTAATAGAATTTTTGATACAACAATATGTATAGAAGTCAAAATATTTTTTCGAATAAATACATCCGTACATATTTATTCTTATTAAGCTTATATTATAAGCTATATACCCATTTTGGAGATGTCAGTGTCCTACACAAATTGCCTCTCAGCATGGCGGCGAAACTCGATTCGAGGTAATCTATTTAAGTAATTTCACAAAGCGTCGACGCTCCGTACTCACACCGTATTCAAATTTGCCTCGGAACCGCAAAGTAGACGCAAACACAAAATTAAAGTCGTCGACACTTAAAGGCTTCGTAGTTTGGAGCGGAGTTTCCGTGAAATTTCTCTCGGAATGTCGAAATGGCGGATGAGTTTCGCAAGTCAACTCAATTATCGTTTTAATTAAGGCGCCGCCGTGCCACGTGACATTTGTTTGCGTGCGTGAAAGCGATCACGCCCCCTCCCTAGTACCGCCACCCCGCGGCCACCCTAGTCGTCTGCTCCTGTTAATTGTGCTAATTACTCCTGTAATGGAGCAAGGGGGCTGGGTGAGATTGCTTATCGACGGCTTCCCCGGAATTTACTTTGTGTGATACAGATGCCCGAGTTCAGCGTTAATTTGACATACATAATTTGTAGTTGCCGCGACTATTGTCTCGTTGTTTATAAATATAATATCTACTTACACACCGTTCCTAAGGACTAAAGTGCGGCAGGCAAATCGTATTTAATTTTCCGGTGAGCGTTGATGAGGGGGTATTATAACGAGCGCAGCGTCGTCGGCGAACATTAACAAACAGTGCAGTAATGAACATCAATTGCATCGGGCAAGTTTCCAAGCGTATTTTGCTCGTGGCGAGGCGTACAGTTGAGTTTCCGCCAAGAGCGCTCATAATGCAGAGTGGCGGCGTAATGGCTTGCACTCGGGAACAGATTGCGTGGCGGCAGCGCAGCGAGCGTTGAGCGAAGCAAAGACGTAGAGCGCTTCGACAACCACCAGGCAATTTGGTTATTTGGGGTCGGCCATAAACCTATAGCGAGCGCAGTAAACGCAATCCTCCACTCGCGACTATAAACTTTACGAGTCACGTAAAAACGCGCTCGAAACGCCGACTCGCTACCATAAATTTATGCTAATGTATTCTTTATAGGAGTTTAATGTGTATTCAGAAATTCTTGCATTATTTATGTGTACGAATGAACCGGTAAAGTTAATTTTAAAGTCGCGCAGCGCTCCGCGGTTTACGCGATCTCAGGCGATTACATGTTTGTACTTTACTATTTTACCTATATTTTGTTGGCTACGTTTCCAACGAGAGCGGATTCCCGTTTCCGAATCGTTAGCGTCTTTTCGTTTTCACAGATTTGTTGACGGCTCGGTAGCGTTCCGACCGGTTTTACGAACGCGCGAGTTGTTACGTTGAATGAGCTCTTTTTGTGCGGGATCCTTTTATCGCATCACGAAGAATTCCGACATTGTCTGTTATAAATTGACAACATAATGGAGCTCAAAAGCAAAATAGCCCATAAAACTTTTCGATGACGGTATCATAAAACGAAGTCGTATAAAATAGGTAGTCCCGATAAAAGCTGAAAACGTCGCGTGTAAATCACGCAACTTTTCAAAACTATTATGCCTGAAATATAGTCCGAACTCAATCCGTACATTTCCGAGCGTCGGGCGTTCTATTTATCTATTTCCCCCGCTTCCGCCCCTGAGCGTCCGGTTAACCGCCCCCCTTCCGGTTAACCGGGCGGCGCGCGGCGGTGCGGCGGTGGCGGTGGTGCGGCTGCGAGGCGCGCGCGGCTAAACGGCTCGTCGCGTGACCGCAGACAATAAGCCCGGGCGGCGTTAACAGCGCGCCTGTGTGTTGCCACTTTATATGTTACGTTACGTCACTGCTCCTCGCCTCCTTCCTCGCGTCTCGCCTCCCTTTAACCTTACGAGACACATGTGTGCGCCCGCACGTTCATCCACTATAGCGATGTCATCTCATGGCTTCCTTCGGGTTTACGCGACGATGTCAACGCGGATGGTAGTGTTGATTTCGTAAAGATTTAGTTAGATATCGAAATAAGGCTGGCAGGTTTTATGCCGCCTCTAATTTAATGTGTACAATAGATATAGGAAAAGCATTATAGGTATCCGGGATAGATAGAGAGATCGTAGTAGCCCGATGGCGATGTAGGCGAATAAATTTTAGTCAAAGGCGACATTGACTTATAAAGTTTCAGGCATACAGAGAACAATAGCTCACAAACTCGTTCTTATATTATTGCACAAATATAAATCAAACATATTTAAAATTTTAATTTCATTAACGACGAGCCTCAGTTTCGCTGTCAAAAACTACTCTGGTGAATCGTGTCGGTGAGGTGTTGGTGAACCTAGTCATATGCTTCGCTTCACCATCCGCTGCCGCGAACCGCTCGCTTCGCTCGCTCGACTCGCCCGTTATTTGCTGTGACGTCTGTATGTTTATCTTTACTAAAAAGATAAAGAAAAATCTGAAAATCAAGTACAGATAATGTACATGGCGGGAAACACAACACGTGTTCTCGCACTACTATCTAACATAATGATCTGCGTTATATACTATTTCAATTTCACTTTCTTTTTTCCCCTTAGCATCCTGTAAATTACACCACAACCGTATGTTTTTAACTCGAAAATATTTTCAATTTAAGATTTTTTTTCTGTAGATAAGTATCCAAAGTAGATTTTGTATAGCTTGTATACTATGTAATATTGTCAATTGCAATATATAGAATTGAAGATGTATTGCAAAAATAATTTATGGTCCAGTTTCATATCATGTTATTAAAGTACAATTCCGAGTAAGAAAATATTACAGAGACATAATATTCTAAGGAAACTAAAATAGGTGATTTTGAGCGTCCAAATCTTGATAATAAAATGCGACATCCACACCTCGTAAGAGCTTGGCCTGTCGCATTTGTACATAATTGTCTAAGGAAACTAAAATAGGTGATTTTGAGCGTCCAAATCTTGATAATAAAATGCGACATCGACACCTCGTAAGAGCTTGGCCTGTCGCATTTGTACATAATTGTCTTCTAGCTTGTGAAAATGTTGTTTCTACATTTCCAATACTCTGAAACAAATTGTCTGTCATGTTTTCATAATATGTTATTTTAAACACATTCCCAAATTCGAATCGAACTAATATTATAAATGTAAGCTGTGTCTCGCTGTTACTTTTTTCACGTCAAAACCAAACTTAAAATCTATTTATATGGTATATTATGATAATATAGAGATTGGTGGTACCATCGAGGCTTACCGCGAAATCATACATTATTATTAGGTTAGAATGCTACTGAATGCTCAAACTGGGCAGGCTGTTGAAACTATTTTAAATTGTAACTTCTACATTTTATTATCACACAGTTGTTCAATAAATATTTCTGATTTCTGTTTTTTTATACTGTTCTAGCGTTTGACCACTATCTCACTTGATGGTCAGTGACGATGTGGTCGAAGATGATTTCTGATTTCTCAGGTGAGACGGTTGTCAATCTCAAGCTTATAATAAGTAAAAAAGAAAAATTAAAACTTGAAGGGGGTGAAATGGGGGATGAAAGATTATATGGGGAACCAACCCTGTCTTTTAGTGAGTAATAAAGAATGTTTCTGAATATTCGGCTAATTAAGATAAAATAGGGACATTTTATTATAAGTAATTTTCTTTTAATTTTTTTGATCTATAGTCTTATTTATACTTACCGTTGAAAAATTTTACCAGAAAAAAAGTTTGCATCAATATATATCTACATACGAGTATATACATAGCATGCATGCAGCTAAACCGACTCAGTCGAAGATCAAAACTGTAAATTTTATCACAAAAAGTTACAATTAGTGTTTTCAAGAGGAAAACAGGACTTATGAGTACCGTGAATAGTTAAAAAACCTATTTCATTCCTTTCATGGCACATGAAAGGAAAAAAAGGAAAACCACATTTCGATCGCAGTCGAAATATGAAGCTAAAAATGTATATTTATTTACTATTCCTAAAGAGTTATAGGATCAGATTGCAAACGCTAGAAGTCTCTGTCACTTCAATTTTTTTGAAGTACCATTCTCATTATTTGCACAAATATGCCTACAAAAATTTAATCTATAAATGTTAGTCAATTGAATCATCATTATAAAAAAGCCCGGTCATTCAACTATTAGGCAGTCGACCACAAATGCTATTAAATTAATAATTATCCATAACCAAAGCCTTCGAGCAGAGTGAATGAGTCTGAGGGGTAACATAAAGGCCATCAAATCGAATTGGACAAGTCACGTTACTGCGAATACCCTTCGCTCTCGACGAACACTCACTTTAAATTCGACGTCGAACTCTACAGATCTAGTGATCGTAAAATTAGGACCTCTATTCGACAGAACCCCTTGAGTATACCTACATACGGTAACGTTCGCAGTATAGACACCGCTTTATGTTCCATTCCACACGACTTGTGCCAATAATAAAAGTTTATTGGTTACATCTCGCCTATCAAATATCCAATAACGTCGGCCGCAATAAGCCGTGTCGACTTGTTTATCCTATAGAATGATGGCTCGTCTCAATGTTATCGAGTAATAGCTCCGAACACGAAAATAGAACGACTCTAATATAGCTTATAAGAGATTATAGAGTGGTTTCTTGAGTGTACCGGTGATAAATAGACGTGAATCTGGCCAGCCGGACATCGGGCAGTCGGACATAAAGCGTTATTGTGTCTGCGAAGCGAGCTCGAGGCAGGGAGGGCGGTAAGTCACAGCGGGTGGCGACAGTTCGCCGCGCCGAGCAAATTAACAGCCGCTTGCCTCTCGCCTCTAACTTAGTGCCTCATAAAATTAGAGCCTGTAACATTACACCCCTCTAGGCGCTAGCGAGCCGTACTCCGCTTTCCGAGGATGCCGGATTATGCCGGCCAGTCGTTCATTCAACAACGATTACTTAAAGATACTAGAGAAAATACGCTTTTACTATGAACGAATGTCATATTCATTATTACATGTATGTTTATATATATAAAATGAAATGTAGGAAACGTGATACAGTGTAGGTAGGAGTTAATATCGGTTCCAATTTATCATGCGCGTAGATAGCCTTTTCGCTCGAATGCTCGAGTGCATACACTCGAAATAGCGTATGTCTAAAACACGAGTCGTAGCGAGCACTCGACTGAATATCGATAATCCGTATATTCGATACCTCGCTGCCTCGATCCCGTATGCCGTGTAGTGTGCACAGCGGATACGCGAATGTACGTTATGTCAACACAGGCGGAATCAGTGAAGCGTGGCTGGCTGTTCGTCACGTATATGATTATTTCATTAGTCCGTATTTGCGCGCTCATCCAAATGTTGCGGTCGCCTTTTCCCCCTACCCCTTGCCCCACTCCCGTCACCCCGGGAGCAGGGGGGCGATGACCACTCCCGGAGCTAATCATGCGGTCAGTTTGTTCTGCCTCAGCGTGTTTTGATATTGATATTGACTGTAGCGCTCGCCTCGCTGCGCACCGATTTATTTGCGAACAATGATCGATTGATTGCTTGCTATAGCCGCGTAAGCCCGCCGTAAACGTTTTGATTATGTTTACATTCGCGTATTTGAACTAACAATTCCCAATATTGCCAATATTGGATTGGTTATCGGTGTTATTATCGAGGATTGTGTTTTGTTGCAGAGAAATTCAATATCGCCCGGAGAGCGTGAGAAGTATCGGACGCGAAGTCCGGCCGAACCTGACCATAAGAAGCTAAAGAAAGAAGAGAAAGACATGGGACACGTAAGTATTTATTTATTACTTATAAAGTTATATATTATCTAAGAAAATTGTTCATTATCTTGAACATGATAATACTTCACAGATAAGTGTAAATTTATGTGCCCTTCTTTTACTCCAGTACATCCTGCACAATAATGCAATGTTTATTAAATACGACGGAATTATTTTTACAGAAAATTTAATACTGACCTGTCTCATAATGATTTTAGCCTATAAGTCGTTAGTTTAGTATTTAAATTGTAATAAATGTAATTCTAGGAGTTGGTAGTAGACGACGCGAGTGAAGAGCCCACGTCACCACACAACGGAGCCCCGTCACCGAGAGAAAATGGACTTGACAAATTACAACCAAAAAAGGAACACCCGCCACATAGTCCCAGGTAATTGACATAATAATAAATAACTCGTTCTAGGAGCTCCCATGGTGAATTATAAACTTAATTAGCAATTAGCTTGAAAATGCTTAACTAAAAAGATTTTTTAAAGCAAGTATAAAAGGTATGGTACCTAGGCCAGACGAACGTATCACGACCGAATAAATAACATTTTAAAGAAAGATTCGCTCAAGAGTATTGGCAAAGGTCGAAAATATTTGAGTAGTCATAAAATTTTTTAAAAAACTTCATTTTGTCTGGATCTCCAAGGCGCAGCCTCAAGTTTGAAAAACTGTCACCAAACACAGTGTGTTCACGCAGCATTATTTGAGAGAGTGAAATAGTGGTCAAACGTATTATACATAAACGATGTACTCTCTGTATTTTTCAAAGAGAAAGAGGCGTTTTAGTCATTAATTCATTTTTTTACAACCAAAATTACCACCACACTAACACGACTTCCACTTTGATAATCGCTGGTAGGTTACACTGCAGCAACATTATCATTTTTTTACACAATCTTCTGCCAACAGCAAAAGTAAAAATAACTCTTTTTGTACCAGTTTATTCTAGACTACATAATTCAAAACTTTCTTTCAACACATCGATCAACAAAATTACTGAATCAGTTAAAAGAGATGCCTTTCACCTTCCATTGATATATTTATTCAGTCAAGACATTCCAAAGAAAAATGCGTTAAAAAGTAATGACAGCTTTTACGCCGGTCGTGACAATGAAACCATTTTCACACCATTTCCTACAAGTTTAACTTCGGAGCGTAAACTCAACGATAATCGCTTCATCCTTTTAATCGAAGCCTTATTATGTAAACTACTTGTAACTTGTAAGGTCGTCGTACTACATATAGGCAAGTTGTCGGAGTCGAAAGTTAATCCGCTCCGATCCGAATCAATTACGGAATATGACCGCGGCCCACTCAATGTACTTTATATTAACTACAATAAGATTAGGCGGGATGATGGATAGACGCAGATATAATCTCCGTACAAACTACTCGACACATAGATGACGTATACAAAACTAAGTTAGTCAGTTATATCACGGTGTTTGTGGTCGCGCTCTTTCGAAATGGCTGGATCGATTTTAATATAGGTATTTTTCGAATATTTTTGTATTTTTCTCCCTGCTACTGCCACCCCTGATTAAATGGCAGAAAAACGTTTGCCAGATCAGATATTAACATTGTATTAAGATACAATTTAAAAACTAAATCAGAGCTACATTCAACTAAAATCAATGTTTGATAGACTTCTGTTCACTTTACAGATCAGGCACATCAAGTAATGCGTCGACACCTTCAGCAAAAAAGTTAGATGAAAAGCCTAGTACGCCTATTTCAAAGCCCGTTACTCCTACATCTGGCGCGAGTGGTGCGGGATCGGCCGGGGCTCCGCTAAAGGCTGCAGTGAAGCCCCCGGCGCTCCAGTACCCGTACCTGGGAAATGGGGCGCACGACGCGTATGGTCTGGCGGGGTACTCTGCTCGTGCTGCGCTGGCGTACGAGCCTCTGCGCCCACCGATAGGACCCGCTGGCATGAACCCGATACCTGGGGGAAAACCGTAAGTATTATTTATTTGCATAATAACTCTTTAAGGATGCAGTAAATATTTATCCGATGATATAAGTAACTTTTCACTTAAAAAATCAAGCGGAACATTATTCAAAAGATATAGACTGGATAATTGTGTGTACTGCAACCATTCAATTGGTCAACCTTTAAGAAAGTGGTACCAAATTTTCTTTTGTTTTTTTTGGTCAATGAGATTGCGTCTAAAGTTCAATCGTTATTTTGTTCAAGTCGTTTCATCTTGTACTGTATAATTTGACAAGGTCGAAGGTGTGTTCACGCTAGACCTAGAATGTTTACTGGCTCTCGAGGACTCATGTTTGATTACACTGTGTGTTTGGTAACAGTTTTTCAAACTTGAGGGTAGAGGCTAGCGAGGCAGTTACTGGAAAGTCCTTTACTCGACGTTAGTCAGGTTGACAGGCGACGCTTCAACCGCTAGACATTCGTCCAAATTCGATTAACATATAAAAAACAATTATTTTATATTATTCAGTTTTCGAACCACTAGAAGGTACATCGCTAGCATGTTTAATTAACATTAGCATAAATAGTTAACATTTCGTTTAACCCTTGCGATTACACATGAAGCGTACAATGGAGTAAAGCTTCTCTAGAATTTTGATGCCGTTTATTATGTACACATTGTATTTATATATGTATCCAGTTCAGCCGCGGCTTTGACAGTATACAAAGTTTGTTTACATTTAAACTAACACCACCATAGACTTCACAGTCAATAATAGTCGTATGGTATCAATGACGTTGTGAAATTATTTAATTTTATTTATTTATGTAATACTAGCTGCGCTGATCAGTGTAGTGTTGTTCTTGTAGCGACGGTGTTCCTAAGGATTAATATTTATCACCATGATATTTACTATGCGTTTCTAACATCAGGCCCGTTGGCTATGCGCCATGGAACTACGAACCGAACAATTGATAACCTTTATTTTTATTTTATTCCAGTGCATACTCATTCCACGTATCGGCTGAAGGTCAAATGCAGCCGGTCCCTTTTCCCCCTGATGCCTTGATGGGTCCCGGCATACCAAGGCACGCGCGGCAAGTTTCAGCATTGTCTCACGGCGAAGTTGTCTGCGCGGTAACAGTATCTTCGCCGACTAAATACGTCTACACCGGAGGCAAGGGTTGCGTCAAGGTGTGGGACATCAGCCAGCCTAGCAAGGCGCCAGTCAGCCAACTGGATTGCTTGGTGAGTGGGTAACTGTCCTCGACTGTCTTTTGGCATTTAATTCTGTAGGTTACATACGTAGAGCATTCCTTTTCATCATCATCATCATCTCAGCCATAGGACGTGCACTGCTGGATATATGCCTCCCCCATTGATTTCCACAAGGACCTGTTGGAAGCGGCCCGCATTCCTTTTACTAAAAACGTATTGGGTGATCTATGTCTATTAATTGTAATTACAAAGAAAAATTGTGCACCTTATCATAGGCGTCACTGTTGCTCATGACAACTTTCCTATATGCTGTGTTTCATGAAAATGTAATTTTTATTAAAAAAAATTATCCCTGGGTTCGATTCCCAGCAGGGGTAAACATTTGTGCGATGTTTGTCCCGGGTCTTGGGTGTTAGTGTGCTGTGATTGTGTGTGTCCATGCCTCCCGCGACATAGGGAATCCTAGTGCCCCCCGCACTAGGAGTCTGAGTGTGAAAAAAATAATCGATTAAATAACTATTAAAGCCGTAAATTATATACACATTATATATGTCCGGCTATTTTATACTAATATGTATTTTATACTTAATCGGTTTAAAAAATAAATGCCTTTATAGTGCAGGAAAAACCACCCTTTACTGCATTTTATATAGAGCTACAAAAATAAATATAGTGAATTAGAGTTTTTTTTACTACCTGCTAATAACAACAAATATTACTTTCACGCAACCATTCAGTTTGTTCCAACCAACAATGGTTTTTAATAAGTGTTTTTGTTATTTCAGCAAAGAGACAACTACATAAGATCAGTAAAGTTGCTACCTGATGGTCGCACACTCATCGTGGGAGGCGAGGCGTCCAACCTGTCCATCTGGGACTTGGCGTCACCAACGCCAAGAATAAAGGCGGAGCTTACCTCATCAGCTCCCGCCTGCTATGCGCTCGCTATCAGTCCAGACTCTAAGGTAGGTTACCTAAAATCTTTTTTTTTTACAATTTATATCTAAAATTTGTTTAGACGATACATGGGACCCAGTGCAGATCCTTGAGGCAGCCATATATACTTCCACATATATTTCCAGATATTTAAACCCTTTCCTTGATTACCCTACCACCTGGCATAATACGATAATCATTTCATTAAAGACGATGCCCACTCACGTAAGTACCCACTTAGTTCATAACGGCAAAGAGTTGAAAACAAAACCTGGCATTAGCACCGACGTGGTTCCTTTACGAAACGCGTTTGCCTTACCGCATTCTTGGTTTTTACAGAATAAGATATCGTACACCACTATTGTTCTCAGAAGTTTTGCATCGTTGATATTAAACTATGATTTTGCTTTCGGGCTAGTAGAAAACGTTATGGGTCACGGATAAAGTAATGCGAATGAAAGACTTTTAATGAGCTAACGAAATTGCCCACTCTCCTTGAACTCATTTATTACTTGCAGCGTTCTTTGTACTATAACTACCCTTAATAACATAGTTTATTCAAGAGTTCCTTTACGAGAATCCATATTAAAATTATATTAAAAACACAATATTTAGTGTTAATTTTGCAAGATAACATTTTTCCATGAACAATTTTATGACGCGGAATTGCCACAAAATGTAGCTTGCATAGGTTAAGTTTCTGAAGTGATTAGCTCGTTAACTTGGATGTTGTTTTCCAGGTATGCTTCAGCTGTTGTTCGGACGGCAACATAGCGGTGTGGGACCTGCACAACCAGACCCTGGTGCGGCAGTTCCAGGGACACACGGACGGCGCCTCCTGCATAGACATCTCCGCCGACGGCACCAAGCTGTGGACGGGCGGCCTCGACAACACAGTGCGGTAATTATCATTCCGCTACTTGATATGGAAATGGTTAGACATTTTGATTGGGGGGGGGGGACAGTGCTGGCTCAGGCTTTCGGCGTTTAAGTCCTTACAGCATGAAGGTCCTCGTTACCAATAAGGTTAAGCGGTAGAAAATTTAACGAAATATAATATATTAAGGCGAGTGTTAATGGGCTAGCTAGTCTATAAAGTCCAAGATAATACAATTACTACCGTGATAGAATTCTTGGTGATCTTATCACGCACGACCGGAACGATAATAAAAGTTTTATGGTACTATTGCATTATCATTTAATTTAAATTATTTAAGTCTGAATACAATTTATATCATACATACATATTGTATCAGAACTATAAAGTTTTAGAGATAGGCTTTATGCTTTATGCACAAATCTACTCTCGTGTACTCTATGGATCTTTTCTGGATTAAGGCCTACCATTCAGACTGAATAGTACCGGTAATGTAGTAAGCAAGTAGTTATTTAAGCGTTTAAGAGGTGCTGATGATATTACAGAGGTTTGGGGCTCGTTACAGACAGAAGGAAATAAACAAATCCGCGTGCGTGTAGATTTATAATATTATAAAAATCTACTTTACAGACGCTCTCTAAATAATTGTAGTAATCACATTTTCAGACTTTTTAATTTTATATTTACTTTCTTCTGGTTCAAGCACACAGTTCAAGCGCATTTGTCTTAACCGTGAGAATTTCTGATAAAGGCGAAATATGGTCGCTCAAAAATATTTATTAACTAATAAATTAGCGAACAAATCAAGTTTTGTCAGACCTTTTTAACCTTCGTGAACTGGTCTCTAACTCTCATAAGTGGTATTTGTCTAAAGTTTATTAGACGTGTAGAACTTTCAACAGAATAAGCTGAAAATTCTCAAAATTGTCTATTTAGCACATGGTCAAGCCTTAATTTCAATAACCTTAGTTTTATGGTATTCATGGATTTTTTTACTTATTTTCAGATCATGGGACCTGAGAGAAGGCAGACAACTTCAGCAACATGACTTCAGTTCACAAATATTTTCATTAGGATATTGCCCAACAGGTAAACAGTAATTCACTTACATATCTTTTGAAAACTGACTGAGCTTTTTACAAATTTATTAAAAAAGTTTACCTGATGCGGCAGGCCTATTTTCCTCAATGTAACATTTTGACATAGTTTCAAAGTACGCTTACTTATTAGTGTCGGTTGTTCAACTGCTTTTTAACCGACTTCAAAAAAGGAGGAGGTTCTCAATTCGACACGTATGTTTATTATGTTTGTTACCGCATAACTTCCGACTGGGTGAACCGATTTTGATTGTTCTTTTCTTATTTGAAAGCTGGTGCTTCCCGTGTGGTCCAAACACATAGTGTGTTCAGGCAGCAATCTTTGAGAGCCAGTTAACATTCTAGGTCTAATACATCGTTGACCACATAGTTACTCACCATCAAGTAAAATAGTGGTCCAATATTACATAAAGTATTTAAAAAAATTACAGGTATATAATTCACCCTCTTTCTGCGGATGTCTTTGTTTCATTTCCCTTAAATTAAATAGGTATATAAAATTTCTAGCGCTCCGCCCGGCTTCGTACGGGTAATAAATGTCAAAGTTTAAAATTATAAGGATCCCTAACTCTTTGAAAATATGATATAGCCTGTCACCTGGAGAAAGCTTCCCAACAGTGAAAGAATTTTTCAAATCGGTTTATTACTTTCGGAGGCTATTCAATGCAAACAATCAATCAAATCTTTCCTCCTCATAATATTAAGTATAGATGTGATATTGTGTATAGAGTTTAAAATTACTAGAATTACATGTTAATATCAAATTCCTTGTGCTCGACCAATTTGTAAAATAAACAATGCATTTTGTTCAGGTGAATGGCTGGCAGTAGGCATGGAGAACAGCAACGTAGAGGTGCTCCATGCCGTCAAACCGGACAAGTACCAGCTGCATTTACACGAGTCGTGTGTGCTGTCGCTGAGGTTCGCGTCTTGCGGGAAATGGTTCGTCTCTACTGGGAAGGATAACCTGTTGAACGCGTGGCGTACGCCCTATGGCGCCAGTATATTCCAGGTGAATACATATATTTACACAAACCGAAACGTGGTCTCTAACTATGGGCCTTCTGAGCAGGCTCAAAGTCGCACAAAGAGCTATGGAGAGGGCTATGCGTGGGGTTTCTCTACGTGATCGAATCAGAAGTGAGATTCGTAGAAGAACGCAAGTCACCGATATAGCCCAGCGGATTAGCAAGTTGAAGTGGCAGTGGGCAGGGCACATAGCTCGAAGAAGTGAAGGCCGTTGGGGTCGAAAAGTTCTCGAATGGAGACCATGGACTGCCAGTCCGTGGTCTCCATTCGAGAACTTTTCGACCGCAGCATAGGACGGCCACCGACCAGGTGGACAGACGACCTGACCAAGATCGCAGGCTAGGGCTGGATGCGGGCCGCTTCCAACCGGTCATTGTGGAAATCAATGGGGAGGCCTATGTCCAGCAGTGGATGTCTTATGGCTGAGATGATGATGACATATATTTTTGAAGTGAAAACTTCTTAAGCGGGGTTGTGTGCACTTTTGTATGGAGAAAAAATGTGAAAGTCGCGTCAGGTCAAGTGACCGTGATCAAAAAGTTGTAAGACGCGTGACGTCGTCGCTGAAGACGGAGGGAGAGTAGACATAATGTAATATAAATTGTCATGTTTGTGTACGATAGCGCAATAAATGAATGATGTATTTTACCACATACATGATAGTACTTTTATACTGATAAATAAAGCAATTCGTGCGAAATTATTCCATAACAAATCAGAAATGCACAACGTTAATGTTCAAGTTTTCATACCTGCCGGCACTCCCGGAGTGCAAGCCATTGTTTTTTTTTGTTTATGACTCGTTCACTAAGAACTTTTTCACTAAGATTTTCTGTGTGGCAGGCGGTATTTGAAAACCAAATGACATTAGCATTACTAAGTCTGCGTTTCCACTGTACAATATCGGTGTGTTCAAATCACGAGGTATCTTCGAGACAGGCGTGATCCATCGTAAACTACATGATCACTTAAAATTATGGCTATTTTCAATGAAAATAACCATTACAGAACAAAAGCTGATGAAGAACTGGATCAGATTAGCAACTTACAATAGGCAATTATTAGACCAGGATATATTTCAGCATGACAAATATTCTGAGTCATAAATAGTAGGTTAGGGTAATTCAAATGGCAGAACCAGAAGGGAGGGGAGGGTTTCAAGCTCATAAAGCATAAATTATTCATTTAAAAAGATAAAGAGTTAATATCTAGCTATTTCAGCTGTGCGTTAATTTGTCAATAGAACACAATTATAGCTGACCCACTTTACCCATCATCAAAAGTTACGACAAGATTTTTACTCTCAGTTGGGTCGAACCCGCCCAAACCAGAATCCTGGATTCACCACTGGCTCTCATTTATATGCAAATGGACCGCTTAAATTCTGTTAATGCACATTATTTGCTTTATATGCCAGCACGTATGGTTTTAACTAAATATTTATTTATAGGCAAATACTTATTTTAATACTACAACTAATCATTGTATTGTTGTTCCAGTCGAAGGAGTCGTCATCAGTACTCAGTTGCGACATCTCCTCGGACGACAAATACATAGTGACGGGCTCCGGCGACAAGAAAGCCACAGTGTACGAAGTGATCTACTAGTGATAGACAGACAATCAAACAAACGAACAAATCTGATCAAGTGACTGTTTAGCCTGTGTAATAGTGAAAGACGTTCTGGGAACGTAGAGCGACGAGTGGTGATATAGCTTTAGTGTATGTATAGATATATCGGGAAGCCTGTATGTACTTATGCGACTTGTTTATATAGATTAGTGTGCGCGTTTATGTTTATTTGTTGAGCGCCCGTAGTGTATGTTGGCAGCAGATCTCAAAATGATGATTTCGTTTCAATATTGTTGTAAAATGCTCGTATTAAAGAAAAGATATGCGCAAACTATTACTGTTTATTATTTGGATCCTTAATTCAAAACCAACATATAAAACACGAGATAAACATCAATGATTATCATATAAGTGTTGCTTCTACCGGGAATCGAACCTAGGGCCCAGGGGGACCCCTGTCATAAAACTGACCACTGAGCCACGGCGACCTTTTTCTCAAAGTACGTTCCGCAAGCCCGCTGCGGAATTCAAAAGAGCGCTTCGTAGTGATCTCTCTTTGTTTTTATGCCTACGCGAGGTGGGGTCACCACAACATGATTTCCTCTTCCACTCCGTTACACTCGTATCACTTGGTTTTGTTAATAAAAATAAAATATTCCAGTGCTTACCTCACATAAACATATTCACGGTAATAATATCGTCAAAGTCATTCATAGTGTGAATATCTGACTTGGTCAATGATGATTTTGGACGAAGGTATCACATGCCAGACCTACATAGATTCTCGACTAGCTCTCAAGTGTACAAGTGGTGGCTAGCAAAACGGGCCAGAGCGGTGCTATACCCTAGCACCTACCTAGATAGAAGTAGTATACTACCTACCGTACTTCTGATTCCTCCACGATATACCTGGTTGTTCTTCCTCTGATCCTACCTCTAAATAAGTTACCCGTTTTTAATGGGGGAAGGAGGGAATATTATGGGCTTAACAGCTGCTGATGACATTACAGAGGCTCGCGGGTGTATAAAAAAATATTACAAATAATCTCCTTTACAGATGACCTACGGGCTCAAAAAAATACAAATCACATTTGAAAACTTTTAAATTTCTTTCTTCTGGTGCAAGACACAGTTCAAGCGTATTTCTCGTTACCGCAAAAATTTTAGAAAAAGGACAAAAAATGACATTCGAAAATGTTTGTTACCTAATAAATTGAAATAAAACACTAATTACAATACTGCAGCTACTACAATAACATTTGAGCAATCCAATCTATATGCTAATAAATTAGACATTTAATTTTTTTTCAATCAATAAAATTAATCTTCAGGTTCAACAGATATTTATTGTTAAAATAATAATTTACAATTCACTTATTCTAGGTAAAAATATCATTCCATATAATAATTATAAAGTTCTCGTTTAATGTCAACGTTTTCAAGTGGTTAGCTTAATTTATGCTTTTTTTATTTCTGCTCCGTTGATTGAAGTACTTAGGTAAAATCATTTAGCAGGATTGCAAAATGGTATTAGACAGACAAGATCCTTGGGGTACGCCCAAATCGGAATACCTTTCATCAGAGCGGATTCATGAACTAATCTCATAAGTAGTATTTTTTATAGTTTATTACACATATAGGTACAACTTTTCACAAAATAAGCTGAAGAGATTCTTAATTGACTTTTTCGCAAATGGTAGAAAGCCTAAGAGTGACGAGAATGGATAAGTTTTAACATTATGTTTAAAAAGATAATTGTAGCACCGGTGATCGAAAAACTGAAACGTGAATTCGTTTCTTCTTTCGTTGAATTGACGCTATTCTGCCAGCATTAGCGTGAAGGAAACCGTTTCGCTTTACCAAGTTATGTGCTTTGACAAAATGAATGTTGAAGCCCTGTTCAAGCAGACTATTGCTGTTCTGCTCGATAGCGAAGTATCTGTAGCACTGGCACTGCATTCGTTTTTTATAAACTATAAAAGTACCTACAGCGTTTGACGGCTGTCACTCGAAAGTTAGTGACGATGTGTTCAAAGGTGTAATCACCTGTTATTATTAAATCCCATATTGAAATCCCATCTCATTATGGAAATATACACTTTGACCAAAAATAAATTATGTAACCACAGTAAGCAAAAGATTTCATAGTACTAAAAGTGCTACATATAGGGATTGATAGACACGCCTGAGACTCTCGAAAATGTGTTAATTATCCTCAATATGGACAGTATGTACCTAGTGTAATCTGTACCTACTTGTAACTGAATCCGAGTGAACAGAGAATGGTACTGCCAGCCACCGATTTAGTTATCTGTCAACTTAAAACCAGTGCGTAGGTTCTGCGTAGACTGTTTTGGTAATTTTGACAAACAAATAGGGGGAAACATACGTACCTTATTTCAATGTATGTAAAGTAAATAATCGCACGACTACATAAAAGACTTTTTTTTACTTATTATAAGCTTACGTTTGATCACTAGACTATATTAAATGCATCTACATACCAGGGCGCCAATTTCTTATTTATAAAGGCAAGCAATTCATAAACAATGCAATATTTTTCAAATGTAATCCTACTAATATTATAAATGCGAAAGTTTGTGTGTATGTGTGAATGTTTGTTACTTCTTCACGCTCAAACGGCTACACCGATTTCAATGAAATTTGGTATGGAGATAGTTTAAACCCTGGATTATCACATAGGCTACTTTATCCCGGAAAAAGTATAGTTCCCGTGGGATAATTGAGATAGCGGGCTTACCGTAATCCACGCGGGTGAAACCGCAGGGCGCTACAAGTAATAATAATATATAAACTTGGTATTTCGCAAAAATTGCATCTCGATTGCAGTGCGGTAGTAAATTAGATCTGTGTAGCCATTACAATTATGGGTAGGTACTCATTCATTACAATCTATAAGCGATGTACTTATAGAAGAATGGATACCCTGGGTATTTAGATGCATTTAGGAGCGTTCCATAAGCAATAATTTTTGAATAAAATATTTTTTTTTTTTAAATCACAATGTACAATGAAATATTTCGTTTATTTTGCTCATAATCCGTCTAGAAACTATGAAAGGGATATCATTGTGTGCAAAATTCCGCCATATTCTCAGATAGTCCATGCTTCTATCAGGTGTGTGAGAACGGCGCGAGTCATGTTGATGAAAAAGATTTCCACGGACGCCGCTTCTTGGGCGCTCGCTATTCGACTCTCCTAAAGCTTGAGGCACACAAACTTCGCAATACCATTACTAGCATTCTACCTACGGCCTTCTAGAGGCATTACTGATTCTGGTGCCATGCGTCAAAAAAACCGTTATCATTATTTTATTAACGCTCCAACCGCGAACAATTTAGTGGGCAATTCGTCCTCTCGAAGCACCCATTGTGTAGAAAGATACAGTATACCTTAAATAACCTAATCTTTACAGGCACTGTACAACGAGCAAATCTGGGAGCCAACATAATGAAGCTGACAATGCCGTACGTTCCCGCTATATATCCATATATGTCATGTGACAAATAACACTGTAAGCAAGTGTCCCAGGTAGGTATGTACAATCAATTAAAGGGATCCGCTTTTGAAGTAACCGAGTAGCTTTTGCGTCCTGCCTTAAACAGCATAAAACTTAATTGTACGGTAACCCAAACCCAATCCGGGTTAGTAGGTAGTACCGCATATCCCACTAATATTATAAACGTGTAACTTTGGATGGATGGATGGATGTTTGTTACTCAATCATGCTCAAACAGCTGGACGGATTTGGAATATACATACATAGGCTACTTTTCATTATCATCAATCCTCACACGCGGGTAAAACCGCGGGGCGTAGCTAGTGTCTCATAAATACTCAGAAGAAGACTGGGAGCTTTAATAGATGGACTCAGCAGGACAATATCATGCGCGTAGCAAACAAGTCTTATTTTTCTCTTCTGCATTCTTTATCAAGTCGTTTGTCCACCTCGCCTTCTCCTTCTCAACTCCGCTTGCCAGTCCATGGTAGACATTACCTTTCGTTCTATTAATTCTTATGCTGTGCTATGAACGAATGCACTAAGCTATTATGTTTATAGTGACAATTCTTACACGAATACGAATAGTCGTCGACTACAAAATACCTACTCATGTACGTCTACCTACACATACATGTGAAGTTTAACAGACTTTTCATAATATTCCTCTCATGTGGCCAGAAGAACAACAGAGGAAAAAAGAACGCTGATAAACAATATGAATCAAAGATATAATATGCAGTGTGAGTAATGAAAGCTGATTTCGTAATTTACGCATTTCCGAATAAGATAAACTCACTATTTTATTGTTGTGTGGTTATTTTTATTGTGAAATAAAATGCCTATTTTCCGACTACGGCCGGGAACAATTTGTTTGTGTCAATCGGATTCTCCTAACTAATTATCTTATCCGCTGAGGGCATTGATTTACAAAAAAACCCAAGATGCACAATCAACGTCTCAAAACCGTACGCGTAAAATGAGCGCAACATTCTAAATGGTGCGCTCATTTCAAATAGTCTCGCGTCGCTCGCGTCTAGGTGCACTCGTTAAAAATGCCGAAGTGTTCTCTGACAAATTTTAAGAATATTACGTCATAAAGATTATAAAAGGATGGGATATCATATTTTCGGTAAGTAAAAGAGTTTATTGATTAGTTTTGTTGTTTTTTATGACTGAATATAGGAAACAATATGTGATTTTGATTTAATTTGTCTAAAAATTTCACTCAACGTCAAGTATAATACGGCAAATTTTAATACCTGCTTTTTCACTGTAAGAAAGATCCATTGTGTCCTCCTTTTTATTTTAAACGCATAACAACAATGACCCTGTTCTTGTTCAATGGAGTCGACTTTTTTTTTGAGTTTATTTCTTTAATTAATAAGTTGTAGTACTTTTGAACTTTTTGTATTTAGTTTTTGACAAATATGGCTACGTTATATAATTTAATATAGGAAGAGAGGTAGTCAATTTGACGATTTGTTTAATGTTCGTAAATATTATCTATGCTAGGCGAGTGAAGATATTTACACTATATGTAGTAAAACAGAGGAGATTATAAGACGAGAGCAGCGCATAAAAAACACAACCAAGGGCTATTTGTATTCCTTAGTTTTATAACGTGCCTTCCATTTAAATATATTTTCTAGTATTGACATACATTCCCGTGAACAACCAGCTCTATTCAATCACAAAATTAGCCTTATAAAAGCTATTATAGAAAAGTTTATAGACGTTCGTCTACATTATATTGCTAAAAAACAACAGGAGAGTTGAAATCTAATTCAAAGAGACAACTCTACAATAAACTAAACTTATTTCAAGGAAGTTAATGTGTTTCGTGCCGTTGATTTTGAGTTATTTTGCGTTTAAACTTATAAATTTATAACGCGTATCTGTTTTAATAATGAATACCTTTATTATAAATAAACGATTATAACCGTTAATATTTGTTTGATTGATATACCTATGTCCTACCCAAAAACGCATATTTACGCTCATATAAAAGTGTATATAGTTATGTGTTTAGAACACAATTTTGCAAACTCTTAAAATACTAAACAAATGTGTTATGATTAAAAATATATAAATGTTCGTCTCCACTCAATGCCTTGTCCAACCGACAACCGTCGGTCGTAAATTTTTTTTGCTTTTCGAACACTGCGTTGTATAAACAACTTTATACAAATTGCGTAAGGTTGAATTTGCAAAAATATATGCTTACAGCATAACTATAAAACTACGTAGGTATAATTGGTGAGTATTTGGCTACAGTTTCGAGCGTTACTGTTATTCGAGACCGTGCATCTTGGGTTTTTTTTAAATCAATGAGGGCAAAAACAGTCCATATGCGCAGTTAAAATCCGGAATGGCTATGTAAATTGAGCGGGGTACGCGGTACGCCGCGCCGTAAGCCAGATGCCGGCAGTGGATGGTACGGCTTGCCCCGTCGCGCGTCGTCGTCGCTGGCCGCCACGCCGCCGACGCCGACGCGACCGATAGCGTTGGCTAGACGCAAATGACGTAACCAATGGTTAATTAGTTTACTCTTTGTGTACGTACCATTTGTATTTCACATTACCTTTGCAAAAACACGGGAGGTAATAGTATAGTAGATGTACTAATATGAAATTGAACTTTGACTTTGACTGGCCGGTTGGCGCAGTTGGTAGCACTCTGCCTTCTGAGCCGCTGGTCCCGGGCTCGATTCCCGGACAGGTCAAACATTTGTGTGTATGAACTGTTTGACCTGTGTCTGGGTGTGTATATGTATATAAGTATATATATCAGTCATCAGGTTACTATAATACAGGCTGTGCCTAGTTTGGGTCCTGAAGACCTTGAGTGAAAGTTAACAAAAAATATAAAAAAATAACTATGATCGTAATCCTTCTAACATTATAAATGCGAAAGTTTGTACATACACACAAACTTTCGCATGTGTGTTTGTTATCTCTTCATGCTGAAACGGCTACCGATTTCGGTGAAATTTGGCATAGAGATAGCTGGATTAACAAATAGGCTTATTTTCATCATCACGCGGGTACAACCGCGGGACGCAGCTAGTGAACTTATAAAATGGTAGGTATTATACTAGTAACATTACTTTAGGAACGATTGCCGATTTTAAACTGCTGGTTTTTAATTATTTCTTATATTATAAGTGTATGTAAATGTAAGATTATATTAAGATTATAATCTTAAAAATAGAGTTGTAAATTTGTTAGTAAAATATCGAATATACTGTTACAATTAAAAATAAAGAAAATATTACATTTGAATTTGGAATCTGTCTTTTTCATGATTGCTTACTGCGTTTTCTCATTTTGGCGCCAATACAATATTTTGCGATATTAAAATGGAGTGGGGTGATAAAGAGAACCGAATCGCTGTGATTGCATTACACAAAGTAGGTATGGGGCCAAATGCAATTATTAAAACTTTCCAATACTCTCCATACGCTTGGTATTAGTAAAATGTACCCTATTAGAGACGTACTGGTAATTCTCTAATGTTAACCGATAATTTAAAAAAGAATAGGATGGTAAAATCGAAACAACTACTGAAGCGGTACGGAAACGGAGGTCACAGAAGAAAATTGTTACCGTATTGGTAACTTGACTCAACGTGCAGCTACTTCGAATAAGCTTTTTTATATTTATGTATTAAACTAACACAATGTAAAAGTAATAAATTTTATTTGCAAACATTATTAAGAACATTTTTAGAATTTGTTTTTTTCTTTGGTTTCAGTATTTATGGCAAGACTAGGTACATATTAACTGACAGTTATGCCTACATCGTTACCAAAATTCAATTTAAAACATAATAATTTGGTTTTGTTTTAAATTGTACCTATGTGTTAATGTCGTGTCATTTTGACACTCTGACAATTTATGTGGTAGAACAACGTTTACCGGATCCGCTAGTAAACTTTGAGTATACAGCCTCCGCGTGGTTATTTTATCTGAGCTAGTAGAGTATAAAAAAATACTTTAATAACTACTGTTCACTGTAGGTACAGTTTACCCTTATATTTTAACATACGTGTATGCAAAGTTGAACTGCATTAACGGTCCTTCCTTGAGCACCTTGAACTTTACACACCCAAAGTGCATGCACAGTTGTAGGTAACAACTTATATCGATCACGACTTTTTTACGATCAACTGCATGAATGGATGCATATTTGACGTACCATGAACATCCGCACGGATCGCTTTATGAATGAATCACACTTTTATTCAACGACGCGGACGCCACATTTTACTACGTGTATGTTCGACTGGATGTGCTGCGCTCAGTCGAGCCATATTTTGTTATTTACCATAATTGAAAAGAATTTTATCTGTGACCCTTATCAGGGGATGTAAGCTTTGCAAAAATAGTGGTTCCGTTCAATAATTATGGATTTTACCCAAAATAAACATAAGAGATAATTGTTATGTAGGTACCATTTACTCCATTTGTATGGTATATGTTGTTGAGATATAGGTGTCCTATTAATATTATGAATGCGAAAGTATGTTTGTTTTTTCTTCACGCTCAATCAGCTACACCGATCTCGATGAAATTTGGTATGGAGATAATTTAAATCCTGGATTATAGGCTACTCTTATCCCGGAAAAAAACATAGTTTCCGTGGGATAATTGAGGTAGCGGGAAAACCGTAATCCACGCGGGTGAAACCGCGGGGCGCTACTATTAGTATATACGTCGTATTTGACTGCCCGGTTGGCGCAGTTGGTAGCACTCTGCCTTCTGAGCCGCTGTTCCCGGGTTAGATTCCCGGACAGATCAAACATTTGTGTGTATGAACATGTCTGTTTGACTTATGTCTGGGGGTCTGCAAAAAAAAAAAAAAATGGAACCGACTTCAACACTCAAAAGTGTGAAATATCTTGTTAAAGTCGGTACCATGATAGTTCAAAAGTAACTAATATCAAAATATTGGGCTCATGGTACCGACTTCGACAAGTTATTTCACACTTTTGAGTGTTGAAGTCGGTTAAAGTTTTTGGTAAAAATGTTTTATTTACTCTTTTCTGTGACCTTTGTTACTCATGGGATCAAATTGTCACTGTGTTCTCCGATGTCTTCAACCGCGACAATAATATCGTCGAGATATACGGAGCACTTTTCAGTTATTGGAGCTTACGCTTGGGAGCAAAATGCTATGAAACCCATCACTGATATTGTGGTACTGCAGTAGATCAACTCTGTCATCATGGACTTTCTTATTCCAATAGTTGAAAGTTGCAGCCATTCTTGACTTCTTCCAATCTCATGCGTGACGATGGTAAAAGACCTGATGGTATTACACTTATTCCCTGGAAGTTAGGGCGGCGTAAATATACTAACCTAAGTAGTGGTTACAAATTTGAACTGTTTGGGGTCGAGACATTGAACCCGTGGGGACCGGAAGCTCATCGGACTTTCCAAAACTTATCAGTGTTTGATCGATGCGACGCGTGTACAAAATGCTGGCACATAAAATGGCTCAGCGGATCAGCATTGCAATTCAACGTGGCAATGCCGCTAGCATTCTGGTAGCGGGTTTAGAGCATTTGAGTTATCTACTCATTAGGCTGACAATAGCTAGTGGATTGTTCAAATGTTTTTGCAGGAGCTGTAGTATTGTAATTAGTTATTAGTATTTTTATTTAATAAACGCATCGGCCCATTAAAAAAAGGTACTATTGTTATTATCATATAATATGTTACATAATTATGCACAATCCTACCCACACAATATAATAACACTTAGATGCAACGTACCTACACCATTTAAAAATAAAAAATTAACAAGATACTAAAATAATTAAAGTAGTACAGCACAATGGGCGGCTTTATCGCATATAGCGATTTCATCCAGACTACCTTTGGATGGACAGTGTCAGAAAGAATAGGTAATATACGGTGAACGATGCAATAATATCAATTTAAAACTATAGATAATAATTCTAATACTAAAAAACATAAAATAATAAACTAATACATACATGCAGTAATATGGAAATAACTATAATATTGGGCAGTGTCATGAAATTGATAAGTAGTGGTCCTTAACTATTTTTAAATATATCAACGGACTTGGCACATCTAATTTCCAAAGGCAAAGCATTCCATAGTAGGACAGCTTGGACTGTGAAGGACTTATCGAAGTACTGTGTATGGGTACTCGAAGTTTAAGAGAATTTATTGATCTTACGTATGAGGAGTGAGATGATTGCAAAACTGTGAAATTCTCTTTGAGGAAGGAAGGAGTGGCAGGGTCAAAAAGGATTTTCTATAGAAGGGAAAGAATATGTGCATTCCGGCGAAGGCGAATAGGTAACCACTTCAGCTTTTTACGAAAATCGGTTATGTGATCATATTTACGGAGGCCATATATAAACCTAATACAGAAGTTTTGCAAACGTTCAAGCTTGTTCAGCTGATCCTGGGTTAAATTTACATATGAAACGTCAGCGTAATCGAGTATGGGGAGCAAGATTGACTGTGCAAGCGTAGCTTTGGTAGTAATTGGTAGGAAATTCCGCGATCTTCCTAGAGAAGCAGCGGAGGCACATATTTTTCGACTTATTTCAGCCAGCTGAGGAACCCATGACAATATTGTCGGTCGATAATAATACCCAAATTTGTAACGCTATCACTTATTTGTATGCCTTGACCATCCAAGATGACTTGCGGTAGGGTAGGCAAAACCAAATGCAGTATTGCCTATATTGGAGGTTCTTCTTAAAAGCCCTTAGCCTATTTAAATAACAATAACATACGTGTCGAGGATCCTATACCTACATAGTAACAGCACAAGCCATAAAAGATAAGTAATATAAACACAATAAGAAAGTAACAACAATAGGTATCTACTTATTTACAAAGTTACTTAGGTAAAAGAACTGCTTGACAGATCGGTCATAGGTACGAATGTTATCAGCACACTAAGAATGATCCAAGCCTCTATAATGTTCATAAACGATAGTTTTGATACTTTTATCTATTTATTGAATGTATAAACATAAAGAAATAGAAAGATTCATATACTTATTACGTTTTATAAAACACTCGGTGCCATCTATTTATTTCGGTAAATACAAAACAATATTTGACTGTCAAATCGATATGTGATAGTGATGATTTATGCATGGTGTGTGTTTTGTCAATTATGTATGGTGTCGATCTGGTGATTGCGAGCGACACATGTGCGGATCCTGCGATAATCGGTGATCGGCGCTCGCGCCGCCGGCCGCCGTTATCATGCGCTGTCGGTGTCCGGCGCGAGCGCTTCGTGCAACCAGCCAGCCCGCACTCACTCTACTTCTCGGACGCCACAATAGCGGCTGTGTTGTCTGCTCATCCCGAAATCTATTATTCCTTATCTACTGACCACTTGACAATAAACAAATCTGGCAGCTAACAACGCAACTGCTCTCGTAAGTGAATTGTTACATTAACTTTATGTAACTACATAAGTAGTTTGATTTTCAATTCGCAATCATTTGTTACGGTTTTTTTTTATTTTCTTTTCAGACTGACCATGTTTTGCGACGGCATCAACGGGCCGCTGCTAGAGGACGCTCTCCTCAACGACCAGCTTCTGTTCGAGTACTCACCGGCGGAGAGCCTTATTAACTTTGAATTACCGTCGCTCGATACAGACACCGCCGCCGCGGCCGACTGGCAGCTCAACGATTTGGATCTCAATTGTGACAGTTTCGTAATCGGTGTTAGTGATTTAAACAAGGAAGAAACCAATCTTGACGCATCGCCAGTTTTCGATTTCGAAGATTTGGATAGGAGCATAATAGACGAGTATCTGTTGGAAGCGTGGAATAGTGATATTTCAAACGATACGCCGATCTCGGCGACGGACTCCTTGTGCGCGTTAGAGACTCACGATTACCTCTCAGAGGGTAAAGACTGGGCAACTGTAGGGGAACAAAAGGGTGAAGTAAAAGTTAAATCTTACGGTGAACCAAAATTTTGTGCCGAGTTAGGTGCGTTTCGGTGTCCGGTGTTGGAGTGCGGGAAACTTTACGCGAAGGCGTCGCACGTGCGAGCGCACCTGCGGCGGCATAGCGGTGAAAAACCTTACCGGTGTACATGGGGTGGTTGTTCATGGCGGTTCGCGCGCTCCGATGAGTTGGCGCGCCACCGCCGCAGTCACTCCGGTGACAAACCCTACCGCTGCAGTGAATGCGGCAAGCGGTTCGCACGTTCCGACCACCTCGCCAAGCACGGACGCGTGCATGCCAAGCGCGCTGCCGCTGCCGCCGCTTCCGCTGCCGCCGCAGCACGCCGCATTTCTACCTCTTCGCACTCCTATAGAAGATCAGCGAGAGGCATTTTACTGGTGTAACGTTATTCAACTTCTAATTTATTAAAAGACTGTTCGCTGAAATGCCCAAGCCCAGATTAAAAAATGAATACGTTTTACAGGCAACAAAATGTGTCAACTTAGACTAAATATGTACCTAGTTATGTAAGTAGATGATAATATAATTATAGCCAAATTACAAGTGACTTGTAGTTCTAATTTAGTTCTTTTAGATATATACAGTAGATGTAAATGTTTCTATTTGATAAACACAATACTTACAGTGTAAAAATATTTTAAACCTGAATCCACGGAGATTTCAGTCGCTCCAATTATCATCATAATCATCTCAGCCATAGGAAGTCAATCCAATAATTCAATTCAAATTTATTTATTAACACAACATAACATTAGTTACAAATAAACTAAAAACTAAGACATTCAAAATTTAATAGCTTTGATTAAGCTCGTATTTGAATCACTAGCTCCCACATTCCAATTTCATACGAAATATATGTATTTCATTTACGTAGAAGTTATTCGTGCAAACGGAACTTATTTATATTATGTAGGTATGTATCTTCTTATCTGCAAACATTAATAAAATTGCATTGTCTGTGTAATGTAAAAATAACAGTAGGTAATTGAATGCATATATGTATACATTATGAAAGTATACGGTACATATAGTGTCAGTGACATGACTTCTGTGTCACCGAGGACCCTGGGTTCGAATCCCGGCCGGGGCAAACATTTGTGCGATGAGTGTGGATGTATGTCCCGGGTCTTGGATGTTTGTGTGTTGTGATTGTGCGTGTCCGTGCCTCCCGCGACACAGGGAGTCCTAGTGCGTGAGTGTGTTATATATATCGAAATATTAACGTTTCATCACACTAGCTGGAAATCGCTAGTTTTACTTATTGATTTCTGAGAAGAACATTTCTCAGAGCCACGAGGTTACTCACAAGAGACCAGCAAAGATTCTAAAATTCGAGAACGCACGTGACAAAGCTAATGTAAACTCAGTGGTCGCCGCGATCTGGCAGCGTAAACTCACCTGAGGATGAGCATCGGACATCCTCGAAACCTAGGTCGAAACTTCGACTATAAACGTGAGTAAAGCCGGATACCACATATATAATAATGTAAACTCGTCTACCATTCAGAGTAGAGTGCATTTGAAAGAAGCCTGTGAAAGTGTTAAAGAATCCTGTGAAATAGTCCTTCCAGCCGAACACCTTGAAAGTTCCTTCGCCAAACCTTCGCTACGCTCAGGGTTTTTCTTTTGCACCCTTGGCTTGTTGAAGTCTCAATCCAAGCACTCACGCTATAAATCTACTTTATATTATATATATCTTTATTACTGACATGTAAAACAAATAACTATTGTCTGCCTCTTTGTTCCTGCAAAGCTCCGTAACAGATGGACTGATTTTGACGAATTTTATTGTGCCAAGGACCAGATTCAGGTGTATTAAAGGCCACGTAATAATAGGTAGAGAAAGGGTAGAAAGGTCGCAATAAGTAGATGTCAAGTGGGATAAGAACTCAAGTTAATTCTTTCTTATAACAGCACTGTACCTCAGCTCATCACATATGAAATACAATAAAAAACGCTTTATTGCACAAACAAAAAATAAAATTATAAATAACAAACGGCAGGTACTTAAAATACATACCTTTATACCTTAAATATTATATGTAAAATGGAGCGTATTATCGCTTACAAGCGATCTCTTTCAGTTCAACGACGAATTGATCGGATAGAGACAATAGGCAAGCGTTTGACTACTATCTCACCCGATGTTAAGTGATGATGCGGTCTACGGTGGAGCACGCCTGCCTAGAAGATACCTATTCACTCGTGACTTGAAGATACCCAGGTTGTATGTTTGCGGAAACACAGATTTAGGCAATAAATTCCATTCGTTAGCTGTACGCACTATGAATGTGGAAGCAAAACGCTTTGTGCGTCAAGTTGGAACGTCCACCATGTATGGATGTCGCATTGCCGTATGATCCAAAATTGAGTGTTGAGTTCAAGGAGACACCAAGAATGTCTAGACGGTCAGTTACCGGCACGGACACATCACGGAAAGTAGGGGCCACATTAAATTAACTCCTTTTTGCGGAAAATAGACACGCCTGCGTTTTATTAGAATTAAACCCGACCAAGTTGGCATCACCCCAGTCGGAGACTGCCTTTAGGGCCAGGTTCAACCGTTCGACCATTTCCTCTCTTAGTACCTGTGTTTGGGCATCACTGCAGCGTGAAGTGGATAAGTAGCTCTCCACTACTGTACTGTCATCTGCATACCCAAAGGTACCGGGCTTGAGCAAGTCATTAATGTGCAGTAGAAATAGTGTTGCAGAGATTTATTGCTTGCACCCGATCGTGGAGTAAACTCTTCATAAGTATAACTCAAAAACCGCTTGTCCGATTTTGATGAAATGAATTTTATTTATTTATTTATTAACATTCAGACAAGGTCTTCAGGTCCCAAACTAGGCAGAGCCTGTGCTATGGTAACCTGATGACTGATATATATACTTATATACATAACACACCCAGACACAGGTCAAACAAACATGTTCATGCACACAAATGTTTGACCTGTCCGGGAATCGAACCCACAGAAATATACTCTATCTAACAAAAAAAGAACCATCAAAATCGGTTCATAAACGACGAAGTTATCCGCGAACACACATAAAAAAATAGCAAAATAAAAAACATAAATACGGTCGAATTGAGTAACCTCCTTTTTTGAAGTCGGTTAATAAGCCGTTAGGACATAGTAAAGCCAAATCAAATACTTACCTCACGTTTTGTACGTTATTCCTGCCTTCCAACTTGCAATGGCGCGACGAAAAATTAATTACTTGGGAATAAATCACCATATTCACGTGTGAACCGTTTGCCGGCGGCGGCGCCACCACTAAATTGGACATTTATTTTTAATCTTAGTAATTATATTAGATTATCGTGTTAGAAATGCTAAAATACATAACATCAATGCCCATCAGTATTAAAAATTCCAGCTTCTAAGTTTTAACCTAACTGACTAAGATAAAATCATAGCCAGAATAATGTTTCGCATATAGGTACCTCAAAGTTTCATAAGATTGAACATGGTCCATGCGACGCGACGCGACGCGACGGTTCAAGCTCATCGGTGCGCATGCCCACACTCTAATAAAATAGCATGCTTGTCATGCTATTTTATTAGAGTGTGAGAAAAGGGTAGACTGAATGATAAGTACTAGAGTAGTAAAACGGGTGCACAATTGTTTCATGTCGACTTTTACTTCAGTGTTAACAAGTATAAACAACTGAATGAATTTATTATAAAATATAACTAACAACTTAATTTATCTAACAGGCATTATATATATATTAATAGCTCTGACAAAATTGTCAATTCTTTATAAAATTATACCTAGCTTTTAATAGGTTATATATGTAATTAAAATGAGTAAATATATTTATACAAATATATAATTCGATTACATATATAATTATATATTAAATTTATACATATTTTTATGTTTTAAGACTTCGGTCAAGAATCTTGCTCGATGTTTTAAGAAAAGCATTTTTTTTTATTTAACCATCAGTCAATCAGTAATCGTGACAACGCCCTACTCCACCACAATAACATGTAACAAGGCAACTTGATAGATAAGGACAAACTACTACTTTTGGGCTACTTCACCTGACTCTATTATCTACTTCGACTTGAAAAAAAAGAAAAATGAATATGGTTTTGGTTAACAGTCTTTATATTGGTGATAAATATTAAGTACGCGATCCAGTTTACGAAGTATACAAATCCATGATGAAACTAGCATGAACGGACATTGGCAGAATTTAAAATAAAAATTATATTATTAAATTATATCATTATGTAGTTTATTTATAGTATTATAAATAATGAATGTAAATCATCTTTATCATTTCTTTATTGTTAAATAGCGTAATCTTTTAAGTCACGTAGCTCAGCATAGATTAAAATTTAATTTATTCTAAGTAATTAGTGGATAATGTTGTGGGTAGCATAGTTAGTATTGATACGAACAATTTGTGTTACTTAAGATATATTATGTTACCGTTTTTTGTTCCAAATAAATAAATAAAATGTCACAAGTAGCCATAGAAGCCATAATTTAAGAAGAAGAAGAATTACAATACGTGGAAAGTGAAGGAACTTGAATATTAGAAAGCATATGCACTAAGCGTATGTATAATAATACAGTATGTGATCCAGTATAATTGTAGTTTTTGTATGAGACAACGATAGTCTGACATAGCCACGTTCCAACCGAATATAGCAGTTTTATATTCAAATGTAATGAAATAATATGTACTTACGTACAAGTACTTATTGTTTCGATGTCTACTAGTGTGTAATATGTCACTTTTGACAGCTGAACAAGATTTGATCGATTTAAGAGGTAGAAAGATTAGGTCTCTTTTAGCTTAATTTGCTCTGACAGTTTGACGTGAACGGTCATGATCAAATGTATTGAGTAATTAATGCTATAACTCTAATTGAGTTCGTGAACGCCGCATATACGCTGTCAGTGCAAGAATGGCTTGGGCGAAGCCTCAAGCCGCTCCCGAACGCGGCCCGGGACTTGTCTATGGTACAACTATAACACTGCTAAGTTTAATAATATTTTATCATTAGTGTTTGGAGCCAAATTTAAGCTTTTTCAATTAGTAGGCTTATCGATTGATACACGATTCATGAACAATTCAATCAAATCAGCCCGACAGCCCGACACAAATAAAAATGGTGGTTGAGCAGTAGACTAAGTATCTCCTTTCTCTGAACAATTTTTATATTAGACAGCCTATAATTTAGTTATTTATTTGAAAGTCGAACTTAAGTACGTTGTATTTTGTTACATTTTATTTACAATATCTAGCTAATAGCGCGATTACGTGGTACATTGAGGAGAGTTGCGTGTGAGAAATAACAGGTTGTTGAAGACTCGGAAACAGAAACCGATTTGGTTACAACTAGTGCTAAAGCGTTATCTTCATAATATATTTTAAGTGAAGTTTGTGAAGTATTTATTGTTTGAACACTTGTGGAGTTTCGCCGTTATTTGTTTTATCAGCGAAAGGAGTCAAAATTTACGCTGCAAAGCGAGCTGGACGAGCTATTCCAATCAGCATGTGACCCAAATCGGAGATTTCTCTTCTTTGTTTTATGTTGAGAATTGTTTTTTTTGCGCGGATGCATGGTGGATCTGTGAAGGGATATCCGAGCCGGTGGTCCGGAAATCGGGCAACAAATCTCGGAAATATTATTGTTTGAAGTTGTCACGGTTGACTACCTGTGTATCTCAGTGGGGGTCAGGTGCACGGCACAGATGCCTACATCTTCCATCGACTGAAGCGCCATTTATCCTAACAAATATACAAGAGGTATAGTAGAGAATGGGTCATGCAAAAATGATGCTATGCATGCAGAGAGTGGCTTCTGTTGGGAGGAAAAAATAATTGCAGTGTTGTAAATAGACTCAAAGAACAATAATGATGCATTATGGCTCTACCTGAGAACCACAGATATATTGTGCAGGTCAGTATCATTTACTTCCATTCATGGTCGTACTATAACTACAAGTTCGTCTGTATAATCACTTAACTCAACCAAACTTCTTCAGAATCAGATAATTTGAAAACATTCTTTTACTTGAAGTTTGACCACAGTAAGTATGTACCTTATTGAAGGCAGAACATTCTAGCTTTGTGATTGTACTAGCTAAGGCTGCCTGTTTCACAGTGGGATAAGTAGAGAACAAGGACTTCAACTTGTTGAGATCCTGGCATTTCTCTCTCTTGTTTCATTTACTCATTAGAGTCTAAAACACACTTGTCCATTAAGAGTTATCTTGACCTGGCCTCTGTCTAGAAAAACTCCAGTCTGCTCCTTTTTCACCTATTTTTTCTCCTTCCACCTATAACATACATACCGTATAATTCTTTTTTAACATAGCATGGCATTAGCTGTTGTGGTTACTTAGAACCTAGAAAACCTGTCCAGGGCATTACAATGTGTACCCTAGTGCAGATGTGAGTGCCTCAGCTCCCAAGAACCCAAAAGTTATAAAAAATATGGGTCTCAATAATCAATCAGGAGGAGGAGGACCCAATCAGGGTCTAAGATTATGAAATATATATGATTTTGTGATAGCATGTCAAAATGGGTAAATATAAACATTGCAAATGCACTCCTTTGATGAGATCCTCCTCTGATTCCTTCTTCCTGTCAGATGAAAACTATAACTGTTTATTTTATTATAAGATATGTTGTTTACAGTTGAATTGACTATAATTATGCCAGTGTCAGTATTCAGTATAATTATAATGTAAAGAAATTAGGCAGTCAAAAATAATCAGTAAAATATCTGTTACAAAATCAGGTTTATTTTATTGATCAGTTTGTGATATTGATATTAACAAGTTGCTGTGCAAAGACTACATCACTTTTCAAAATGTTTTTTTGAAATGTAACCTAAGATAAAATTGTATCCCTAATGTCATTCATCCATACGAACTTTCCCATTCATTCAGAATGACTGTCTTTTTTTAAACAAATAAGATAAGGGTGTGGCATGACATTGTCAAATGTACTCCCCTTAACTCATTACAGTGGGTCATCTTTTACAATCATATGACTCTATTTGCCTGAAACATACATAATGGTGTACATAACCATATGTACACCATATTGTCCATCTCCCTCATGTCTTTTTGGACATTCATTATCTCCATGGGTTGTGGTTGGCACATGGCACTGATGCTGTAAAATTTAGCCAGCAAATTAGTACATTACATTTTTAATTACATTTCAGTTCATATCTTTGTTATTTCATAAGCTACTTATTGACCTTAGTTAATTACTTACTAGCTGCACACGGCAGTGTTGACGATTTTTGTGTCTTCCCCTCATCCCATAGAAATAGTTAATATTTTCGAGATAAAAGCTATGTGTTATTCCAGGGTATAAGCTATCTTGACTCCAAATTTCATGCAAATCCGTTCAGTCATTTCAGCGTGAAAGAGTAACAAATATCCATACATGAAAACTTTCGCGTTTATAATATTAGTAGGATTTATAGCCACCAGCTTTGACTGCAGCTGAAATACAAATCCAGAACTAAATCAAATGATAAGTGAAGTTTTGCATCAATTTCAAATAAATTTTTCATTCATTCATCGCAGCTATAGGATGCCCACTGCTGGACATATGCCTCCCCATATAAGAGGATTTACCAATACACTACGCTCCACGCTTGCCAGGCGGGTTGGCGAGTGCAGTATGATTTTGCTATGCTCAGAAGGCGCTGCTGCCACCTCCTGGTACGTGATCCCTTAGCCAACTCTTACGGCACCCATGGGAAGATATGGGGGAGTACTATTCTAGGCCGGTACTACCACAGCACCAATGCATTTGGCATTTTGCAATTGCATCAATTACTTTTCTAGATTAGTGTGTGATGTACTACACAATTAACATGTATTTCAATCTCATGCAGGTGTTTGTGGGTGCCCTATCACCTCATTATGAAGCCCTGTCAGTGGAAGCATCCAAACAAACTAGCTCAGAGGAAATAGTCAACTGTATTACCGAAAAGCTCAGTCTCACTGATGGAACTGGAGGGCCTTACGAATTGGCAGAGGTAAGTTTTATCGGTCTGCTCCATATCTACCAACATTGCAATGTGTGTTGTCATGATAATAGCCTGAGATTGTAAGCATTGACCATCATAAGGCACCTGCTGGGTCAAACCCCATCTTCTGCTCAGGCCTTCAGTGAAGGTAAACATTTTAAACAACTTTAAAGGGAATTAATTGTGTATAACACTTTTTAGCTATCATGGTCGAGAGGAGCCTGAACGTCAGCTATGAAAACCTTTCCAAATCATCTTTCTTGGTATTGTTTTCCTTGTAAAGTTTATCAGGGCAGATAATACTTTTGGAAAATACTTTCCTAGTTGAAACCTCATAGTCCATTGTAGTATCCATTTTCGAAATCTTGAATAGCGACCAGTAGCTGAGGCAGAGATCACTATCCCAGTCGAGGTGCAGCCGTATCGCAGTGTGAAACAATTACACTCAACACTGTCAGTTATCTAGTACAACTGTGACACAGAGAAATTATAGTTTGTATGAATGGTACCCTTATTCAATTGTTTAAAGGAATGTGATTCGATGACAGAAGCAAACTACTACTACTACTACTGAACAAAATTATTTCTCAAGCACTGAAGCAACATTTGTTTTTGATAAGTTTTTAGCACTATCATTTACAACGGGGAGTGTTTCAAGAGCTCTTCAACCTTATTGCGGCAGCACGGTTTTACCACCGCACTAGTCGCGCCGCGCCTTAATGGTCAAATGTAAAACTTATAAATATTATTAAAAAAGTAATACTAAAACATCTCCAAGTTGTATCGGAAATGACTCAAACGATTCTGATAAAAGTTAAAACATGGATAATGTTATGTTTGACAAATTTATCTAGATGTATCTTGTCAGGGAAACGCCGGGAGAAGCTCTGTCGCCCAGAGATCCTACTGCATAGAACCAATACTAGTTATATTTAACTCAGTGACTCATAGGAATGCCAATGGTACATTATTTCTATTGGTATTAATTTGTTCCCGAAAGTGGAGTAGAAATGATTTGCTTTGTTATAATACCAATCACACAGTCACAATATGACACTAATAATATTATAAAGGCAAAACTTTGTTTGTCGTTTGTATGTTTGTTACGCCTTCACGCTGAAACGGCTCAACGGATTTGCATGCAATTTGGAATAGGGATAGCTTATACCCGGTAATAACACATGCACTACTTTTTATCTCGGAAAAAGTATAGTTACCGTGAGTGCCTCAATTATGGTAGCAGGAAAACCGTAGTCAGTGGGGTGAAATCGTGGGGCGCAGCTAGTACTTATATAAGATATGAATGTAACATGTACACACATGTATACATGTACAGTGATGTAAGTTAATATGGGTTAACTTACATCACTCCCTAATTTTATGCAATAAAATCTGTTAAAATCTAACTTATGAATAATTTGAAAGACACAAAGTAAGACTCGCAAATCAACAAAAAGAAATAGGTTACTAATGCAAGGATAATGACCAATATATATTACTATGTCTCACTGACAGTCTTGTAATGTCAATTATTTTTTGCTACTGAATGAGTCATTGCCAATGAGAATTGTTATATCCGTGGTTGATCATCGGAGCGACATGCAGGGTAATGAAGAGATAAGCATATTTAAAACAAAGAATGAGAAAAAGTAGTTCATTGAACAACAAAACAATGTTGATAAGGTGTTTTTCCAGGCAAGTGCATTTTAGTGTGAACTTCCTTACTACAGTTCGTATCTGAGGTAAGACTCGGTCTAGCTACCGAGCTTACCTCTGAGTTATCATCGACAGTGTTTCTTATTGAAGGGTATTTCAATAAACGAAATTGAGTTTGCCATGCGTTAAAAACCCCTGCATTGTTTTAGTTAAGATTGATAAGCTGTTACTTATACTCTTCTCGGCCATTTCATACATTCTGTTGGCTTATGCCATCAATGTTGTTGGCAATGCCAACCAAAATATTACATATTGTGAAACAGTTAATTTTGGATACATTTTTTTTTTGTTTCACTAAATTCGTAAAATGGATGGATGGAATGCCTCCAGCCATTGATGCCTTTTCATCAATTCAATAATATTAGTTATAAGGAATTTTAAGTAATTATCCTGTAACACTAGGTGGTGGGGGACACTGTCAGCGGGGAATGTAAAGAGCGAAGGCTGGGCCCGGACGAGTCGCCGGTCGCAGTTATGCTTCTATGGCCTAATAACCGCACAGCTACCAATAACACCGGCCAGTTCTACAGGTGAGTCCGACCCTGATTACCGCATCCATAGGAGCTCCAGGTGAGTCCGTAAATATCTATGAATCCGTGTTATGCACAGTTTCATTTTGCGACTGAAATCTTTATTTCAATTTTACACAATACAGGAAAATAACAATGATCTCTCTGAACAAAGTAGTGAAACAGTTTTGTGGTGTGCAATTGTTGTTTATGTTTTTAAACATCTCGTCTGTACCTTAATGAACACAATATGTTACACTATAAAAAAGAATATCCCAACAACCTTGAAGCAACTAATGCCTTTTTTACTTTTCAATATCTACTGAAGAAAATAAGATTAAAATAAAATAATATACTTCAATTATTTCTAAATGTACATTCTGCAATTATTATAGTATAATCTATATTAAATCTCTTGCAAATAGTTTAGCCATTTCAAAGCGACAAAGGCACGATCTTAACCATACTCGTTATCACTTTTCAGTTATCCCCTTAGCCGGTTAATGTATGAGGATATTAGGAGTTACAACTAATCTCAGGTTTTCGCTAGGAGTTCGAATCTCGAAGTTGACTATATCGTTAGACGATCGCAAGCAATATAATAACTAATGATATAGCCCATCGGATTAGCACTTGCAGCACCAGTTTACGGGGCACATGCCGGGTAACTAACGGTCAATGTGGTCTAAAGGTACTCTAGTGGACGCCACAGACGGGTAAGTGCAGTATGAGACGTCCACCGACAAGCTACACCAATGGATGCCGACCTTTTATTGATCAGGGACTAATTTGATTCTTTTTTAATAGGGATTACGTTTTTTCCCGAGAATAAACTGAATCGATTTGAAAATAATCTTTATGGATGTAAATTCCTTAATATGATGCATCAGCATTATTATTTTAGTATAAAATATACCATTTATAGTAGTATACTTTAGTTGTAGATGTAGTAGAAAGTATTGCTCTTTTGAATTAAAACTTTTCAAGTAAATTATTCTATACGCAGTTTCTATAATTTTGAAATTCACTGAGAGTTTCCTGGATTGGTGTACGGCGACGCTTCGCCCGCGAATCTTGAAATCGTTCGCAGACCATATTTTGACTCTTGCGGCTCACTGCTTAGTTACAACCGAGCTAGACAGACGACATAATAAAGTTCGAAGGTGGACGCTAGAATCAGGTTTGAACAATGGGCGCGCTTTTATAAAGCTGTAGGAATTAGCCTAGTGTTTGCTACGCACCAATAACGATTGTAATGTAATTCTAGTCGGTTCTGTAGATAATTCCATCTCTAATCTTGTAGTCATATATATTTTTTTATAATATAGCATCTGTGGCGCTATCGAAGGCTAGTTTTCTTAGGTGTCTAATTTCAAATTGGCAGATGGCCCGATCAAACATACGGAAAGTTGTGATCTTTTTACAATTTTCGCAGCTGTTTGTTTTTCGATCAGTCACTTTAAAATTTTTGATGGGCTGTGATCTTTCGTCTTATTCATTTTTATTTCAGAAGTTTCAAACAAAGATATTTGGTATTTAACGAAACCCGGTTTGTAGCATTTGTTTGTTTGTTTATCGTGTTTATAATGATTCATGACCTCTTTTTGGAGTGAAATAATAGGATATCTTTTTAATCTGAACAATTTGAGTCGTTATGTCCGTTCTCATTAGCTATTAGTTTCGTGATCTGTGTTATCATAATTACTACATTTTAATTATAGAAGAATAGACATTCTCATTTATTCTCCATTAATATGTGCAATGAAATGTGTTATGTTTAATTATAATTACATCACGTAAACTATAACAATGTGTGACAAGCTTGTTTTCCAGTTTAATATTAGATCCATTGTAATTTTTCCTCAACATGCACAGTAGCGAGTTTGTTACATACATAATTTAAATCAGGTTCTACTGTACACGTAATTATCTCAACCCACAATCGTGTAGTACGAGAGATACCTCTAACCTTGCACACAAACACCTGCACCTGAGATTTACTATCTACGTATAGTATAACATCCATTCATTCTCGTCTTGTCACCTTAATACTATTTGCACGCAAGTCTACATTGATCCATAGCTGTGATTCATATTTTTTTGCCGTCTAACATGTACTTGATTAGGCTAATTTTATATGTTTTGTATCCTTATAAGTGTGCTGACTTTGCGCATAATAATCAACTTAACATGAGAATCAATGTCGGAGCGTGATGCATGGCAGGTATGAATATTATAATTGCTGTCATTAGCAATGCAGTACGAGTACTTAGTGAGTGTGAAATAAGTAATAAAGTAACTTTCGAAGAACTAAACAATGTATAAAGTATTATATTTAATGATGGAGTGTAGCAGTGATTGGGGATAATGTCCCTACGCCGAGTGGCGCGTGAGTCACTCTTCCTGCCGCCGCGGCGTGATAACACGTCTCCATCCTGCCAATCAAATTGAAACATTGCCGTCGCATTCCAATATGGAGCGTAAAATACCGCGGCATACAAAAATTTGAATATCGTCATTGCAAAATATGACACAAAAAAAGTAAACCTATTTCAAGATACTTGTACGCGACTGCAGCTCGACTTTGTCTTAATCGTTTTTGTTTACTTTCCAGGTTTTATCTCCGCGAAAAAATATCAGACGAGCCATGGATGGAGAACTTTTCGGTGGACCCGCAGCTCATCAAGGACTACTTCCAGCGGTTCCTTTACCAGCCAAAGGACCGCGAATACCCCGACCTGTGCCAACTGCCCGAGCTCAACGAACAGACGCTCTTAGATAACCTGAAGGCGAGGTTCACGGCCGGATACATCTATACATATGTCGGCTCGATATTAATAGCCCTCAACCCGTTCAAGTTCTACCCGATATATAATCCTAAGTATGTGAAGTTATATCAAAACAAGCGGATAGGGTCCAGCCTACCGCCGCACATATTCGCAGTTGCCGACGCGGCTTACCACTGTATGTTGCGAGAGAGGACGAACCAGTGCATAGTTATCAGTGGAGAAAGTGGTTCCGGAAAGACAGAAAGCACTAATTTTCTTTTGCATCATTTAACTGCGCTCAGCCAGAAAGGTTCTCATGGAAGCGGCGTTGAGCAGACCATACTGAGTGCTGGGCCTGTGCTCGAAGCATTCGGAAATGCGAAAACGGCTCACAACAACAACTCAAGTCGATTCGGCAAATTCATACAGGTGAACTACAAAGAAAATGGAATGGTTCACGGTGCAGTAGTGCAGAAATATCTCCTAGAAAAATCTCGAATTTGCAGCCAAGGTCGCAACGAGAGGAACTATCACGTGTTTTACTATTTGCTCGCTGGTGCTTCGGAGGCGGAAAAGGAACAGTTACATTTACTCAGTGTTGAAAAGTACAATTATTTATCGCGGACTGGTTGTAGTGAAGTGCCCGGTGTTGATGAACAGTATGAATTCTCAAGACTGAAGCAGTCCATGGAGATGGTGGGCTTCACCTTGGACAAGCAACGAAGACTGTTTGCTGTGCTATCTGCTGTGCTCTTGCTGGGTAAGTACCTCAAATTGTTGAGTGGTTTAAAGGACTATCAAGTGTTGTATATGTTTATAAATGCTTTGTGAAGTATCCACTTATCAGCTGATAAAGATTAGGTCCATGTAATTTGTCTTGATAACGCGTTATCATCTATTATTAGTGACGAAAAAATGTACAATGCTAAATTGTAATCAAATTGAGCGATAAGAAACTTAATTTGCTGATTTGTTTTCGTTATTTACTAATAATTTAGGTTCAATTCAGGAATATTGGGAAGCATAAAAATATTCATAGAGAAATAGTGAAGTAAAATAACATACTCTAATCATAAAAAAGATTTACGAGTAATAAGTGAGAACTCTTAATGCCAATTTTTAAAAAATTCATGGAGAAATACGGAAGTAAAATAACATACTTCAATCATAATTTTACAGTGACTTAAATATATTATTAATTAACTAACAAATCCTTTTTCATTTCATACAACATGAGTTGTGACATAGCATTAAATTTTCCTTCTGTTTGCCGTTTGGTATGGTGTAAAAATAAACACATTTACAAATGTACCATTATCCCTATACGGCTTAACTCATTGCACTTATCTATGACTACATACTTAATATGTTTCTAATCTATCAATAATAAAGGCTAACAAGTCTGTACATATTTTTTTGTACAATTAGATATTAGACACCATTGTGTTGGAGAAATCCAAACCCATGGCAGAAAATAGTAATTTGTATATGGAAACATATGCTTTCTTTTTGGCATTTTCTACTATTCTAAAACTTTTTTTCTAGTTTTTTATAATAGTTTGGAATTGTATATGCACTGATATCTGATTATATTTATGTTCTTTATGATAGAAGTGGCATCTTCATATTTGGTTAGATACCAAATGTTGTTTTTGGTTCAGCACCAACAGATGTGTACTTTTATAGATAGGCTGGTGAGCTGACAGATTTATTTATTATCTTCATTGCATAAACATATTCTGTGTGAAGTGATCCTAAGCACCTCATAATCATATGCATCTTAATATTATATATATAAATATACTATCTTAATATGAGTTCTATGATTTAAAGAGCGCTCGCGTCAGTTCCATTCCATTAGGGAATGTGGATTTATTTGTGTCATGTATGACTGTAAATTACATGCATCATTTATGCCGAATGAATTATATATATGTATTCCATTATTATAACATTTTTAAATTCATATGCTGTGGTATACTGTCACGGGAGCTGCCTTATGGCCGATTTGAATTTTACTTCTGTGTGTACTATTATGTTTGTTCTTCTTTGCTGGTCTTAATTTAGGGATAATTATTCCATCTTTATTTCTAGTGTTAAAATTGTGACTCTTTTATACATTTTAGATCTAGCTTTTGACAACTACTCACTTGATGGTCAGTGAGGATATGATCAATCCGCTATACGTAGATGTCTCCTGGTGTGATCTTCACATGATCCCACTTCCACAATTACAAGTCATAATAATTATATTTTAATTGCTTATCTATATTTATTGTAAAATCCTGTTTGTGAACACAAATACATAATAGCAAATGACAGAGGCTCGTGGGTGTTTACAAGTAGAGAGGGTGTTACAAATCTTGATGCGTGTTGTTATAAAATATTACAAATATGTATGTACTTTACAGATCACCCTTTTAGACTTTTTAATTTTATTTCTTCTGGTGTAGGACACAGTTCCAACGCGTTTGTCACTACCGTGAGAATTTTTGATAAAGGAAAAATATGGTTGATTAGAAGTATTTCTTCATTTCACAATTTAATAAATCAGCAAATGAAATCAACTGTTCTAGTGAAATTTTTTAAAACTTTTATTACATGGTAGGACTTTCAACAAATAAGCTAAAAACACTCATAATTAATCTATTTTGTTAATCTATTTAGTAATTGGCAAAGCCTTAAGTCTAACAATGATAAATCCATTACTACATTTTACTAGTAAGATCTCCACCAGTGGCCCAATTGCACAAAATCCATTATCGAACTTTGTTTCAATTGAAGTTTTATAGGATAAATTTTTGGGTTGATCCCATTAAAATTTCATCAAAATCGGGTCAGTATAACTTTTTATTTCAAGAGAACATTGAAAGTATTGTATGGATAAGCGGAACTCAGTTAGTATAGTTTCTTAACTCTGTATTACCATTTTTGGAGTATGTTAATTATTAATTCAATGTGAAACAATTATTGCAGGGTTTAATATATGCGCAATGTAGCATCCATATTTACGGACGTAAATAAACTAAATATAAAATTAAATAAGCTACCATGTATGTGTAACATAACCCGGAATCTACATGTATTCATAAGAGCCATCAGTAGTAGGCACACGTGGAAGTCAACTGACATAGCACCTCTTCTTACCTTCTCAAGATCTAACTTATTCCGGCTTAAAAAAAATGTTATCAATATCCCATATCTCATTGTTTTTTGCCATAAAATCCAAATTCTCCTAAATATTTCTTATATCTGGTTTTCCAGGAAATGTTGAGTTCCAGCCGCACCGTAAGTCGTACCACCACGATGAGGCGGTGGGCGTTAAGAATCCAGAGGTGGTGTCGCAGATATCGTCCCTTCTGCGCGTCAAGCAAGAAACTCTTATGGCGGCACTTACTACCCGCCGCCCGCGCGCTTCCGGGGAAACAATACTCATATATAACAAGTATGTACTGAACTATCCAGCAATATACACCTTATGGCTGAAATGGTGATGACGACGACTGTACAGTTAATATAGACTGTCTTGAATGAGGTGGAATGGAAGAGAGTTTTTGAGTGTACAACATATAAATTTGAAAAGAAAACCTCAATTCCTTTTTCTGTGAAACTACCAAAACTGCACGGCATGCTCATATTGCATTTTCGAGTGCTCGCCAGGCTTACTACCACCCACTATTCGCATACATTTCACATAAATAGTCTAATCTCCATGTTTCTACTAGCCACGGTCAGTGCAGTTGATCGAACTTGAACTTGATCTTAAATTATGATGATTCGCGGAAAGATCCGATAATTTAATTAAAAATAAATTCGTTAGTTTAATAGTTTTATGTATACCGTTCAAATAACAATATTACCTGGATGGTTACCATGTATTCTATTTGTGTTTTGGCCTATATGTCCGTACAGGGACATACACCACGTTTACAGGTGTAGATGTAAACAACACACATGCTACATATCCCTAGCTAGAGTAATGTATAGTCGACCAAGAAAATGGTTTACCAGTTTTGACAAAAGTTTTTGTTTATCTGTCAATCACAATAGCGATTTGATTGACCCTGTCTATCAGAATATTATTGAACTGATAAATCAACCTTGTTTTATGATGTCAAATAATCTTCAACCATGGTGGTAGACTATATATTTGGCTGACTGTACCTGCCTGGTCACTAATGACCATGTCTGTTGGATGACTTAAATTATGATGCTGTAATCCAATTAATGAGTGTGGTGTTTTCATTTCAGATTGCCCGAAGCGATAGCCACGAGGGATGCGGTGGCCAAATGTCTTTACGGTGCTCTATTTGACTGGATCGTGATGCAAGTCAACCACGCACTGCTTTCCAAAAAAGACACGCTTCGGGAACATCAGGGTAATAGCATAGGTAAGTATAGAAAACGCAAAGCTCTTTGCAGATGGCGATGGATTCGCTTGAGACCACAATGTAAACAATACTTTACATTCTGGGCAGCACCGGATCTAGGGGCCCGGGTGGCTATTGCAGGAGGCGCCAAATTCATAATAGATAGCTGAAAATAAATAACTTTCTCCATGTAGCATCTAGCATGCAGCGCATGTTGTAGTTCTACTGGTCGATACTTATACAAAATAATATTCCAGTTGCATTTCTAACTAGTTAGAGCGAGACTTTTCATTTAAATCATTCACATAGAACACCATAATCTCTTTTCTTACCGAAAAGTTTTTCACCAAAGTAATATAATTTTCCAGGTGTACTCGACATTTTCGGTTTCGAAGACTTTGGGCCAAGCAATAGTTTTGAGCAACTCTGTATAAACTACGCCAATGAGCATCTGCAGTATTATTTCAACCAGCATGTGTTCAAATACGAACAAGAAGAGTACAGAAGAGAAGGTATCAGATGGACGGACATTGGTTTCTCAGATAATACTGGTTGTCTCCAGCTGATTGAAGGAAAATTGAATGGATTGTTGCCGCTTCTGGACGATCAATGCAAGTGAGTGAGAGACCTTTACTATCATTATCATCCTATTCAGTCTTAGAGAGTCCACTGCTGGCAATAGGCATAGCCTATTGATCTCTAAAAGGAAGATCGCATCCAGCTTCCTATGCTGCACTTGACAATCAGTATTGTTAACTCCAAAATCCACTCCATTCAGCATTCAGTTCTGCATGATATGTGCTCAATGTAATTTATACTTGCTAATTCGCTGGCCTATTTTGGTGATGTTTTTCAATGCATTTTGTCCTATATCGACTTTTGGTGAGAAAATAAATAAATTATTGTATATCCCGTGGTATCCCGCTTTACTCACGTTTATAGTCGAAGTTTCGACCTAGGTTTCGAGCATGTCCGATGCTCATCTTCAGGTGAGTTTACGCTGCCAGATCGCGGCGATCACTGGGTAAAGCCGGATACCACATATTATATATATATTAATGTGTCAAACTCACGAGAATTTCCAATCAAAATAATTGTTTTGGACCTAATATTTTCACATATAATTTCATCTTGGAAACACATACATACAGTTTAGTGAAATGATACCAAATTTCACTACTGAACATTAGCAAGAATTATTTCTATGACTATAACTATTTTGTATATTATTATTTATATATTTATAATATTTGTGTGATAGTTTCCCTTGGGCCACAAACGAGACGATCCTACAAAAGTTCAATTCTGCCCACGAAAACAACGCGTTCTACGAGAAGCCGCAGCGTCGGGAACCCGCCTTCGTCGTCGTACATTATGCAGGGAAAGTTAAATATCAAGTAAGGAAATATCTTTGTAATAAATGGAAACTTACTATTTATAAACAATATGAACATTGCTATGTAAAGAGTTTTTCTGGTTAATTGCATTAACATCATGCTACATGGGTACATGAGTTAAATTTATGTAATGAAAACATTCGGCTATAATTTGCAATTTAAACACATGACTACAGAATACCACCCTGTAGCTTTACCATCTAAGCTATAGTAGCACTCCATCTGGCGTCCGAATTCATTCTTCCATTTTTGATTAACATGTTTGGAAATGTTATTCTAAGCGCCATCTACTTTTAATTGTATGAATGAATGAATTGTTGTATTATAAGTACAATATAAATAGTGACGTTAAGAATATGTAACAATGGGCGATTTACCGCTCAGAGTGATCTCATCATCATCTCAGCCAGAGGACGTCCATTGCTGGACATACCTCCGCCATTGATTTTTACAAGGACCGGTTAGAAGCGGCCTGCGTCCAGCCCGTGCCTATTGTCGTTGGACTTCGAACAACTAATCCAAAGGGTTGGTCCGTTAGATTCCACCACTAGATTGTGTGTTTGTGCAATAAAATACACATACTGACCAATTAGAGGTTCCAATAAAACATCACTTGCTAGTCAGAGCGCGAATATATTCCATCTCTTCAGCTTATTGTCTCGATGCCACTTGATAGTTCTTGGTCAACGCTCTAGAACTTTTTGGACCTAGTGGGCGTGAGCTCTACATGATATATGTGCTCTCACTATGCCATTTTAACTTGTAGATAGACTCTTCATTCAATCTTGTCTTGAAAAATATGACATTACCTATGTAGACCAAGTCAAATATATATGCAATACTCAAGGTAACTAAAGAGTACTGGTAAGATCTTGTTCAAATAAAAAAAAATTAGTTTAATTGAGAAACTCCTCTTTTTTGAAGTTAGTTAAAAACATTTGTTTTAAGGTGACAGCAATGCGGGAAAAGAACTTGGACTCGATGCGGCCGGACATTGTGAGCGTGCTCAAGAACTCTTCGCTGGCCTTCGTCAGGGAGTTAGTGGGTGTCGATCCCGTGGCAGTGTTCCGGTGGGCGATAGTGCGCGCTTTTTTTAGGTACTTAGTCCTAATTAAGAGTAATTATTTTCGCACTCAGGACATGTTAACATTTTTTACGCCATCGGGGCCCAATCTAAATCTCTAGCTTCGTGTCGACAGCTTCTGGTCACATATAGTAATGATAAGTTGTGTACACTATGGTGTAACATTTCTATGAAATGAAAAAGGGAAAAGAATATAAAATCAAAGTAACTGAGTACAACTGCTACGTCCATAGGTTTCTTATAAAAAAATTGCTCACTACTATTCTAACCTTATTCTATTTTTCTTGTCGTTGAGTTTCAGATTAATGAAAATTAAAATAAAATGAAACTATGGCTTGTTTTTATACTTGTAACATTTCAACATTGTATGAGAATTCATAAAATAGTAGGCAAAAGGGTTATTACTATTAGGGAATATACTTAAGGGATATTACTTACAGAAATGCCATGAAAAGGGCTCGGATGATGAACGATTTCGGAACTTTCCTCCTGTTATCATCGTCAGGACAGCATCGAAGCTGGCACCAGGGCTCCACACCTTTTTCGAAAACTTGTATGAAAACAATATCTGTGTACTGCCGCGAACAACCCTGTACAAAAGGAAGGCAGTTCCAACACTGACCTAAATGCATTGTTATATTGCATTCCAGCGGCGCTTTAATTTTTTTGTGTGTAGTTAGCACACAGGCTTCAAGTGTACACCAAGGTACAGTACAAGGTACCGAGGCTCAAAATGGGTAACTTCTCATTCTGCAGACCTGCAACTCAACACATTCGCCCTGACAATACGCCCTCCGTTCTCCTTCAATATCAGCTTGGTCTCAAAGTGACTAAATACGTAAACTGCTTAACACTAGGAGATTTTTAACCAATCCGCATATTGTTCTACCAGTACAACAGTAAATTAACGCCTTTTCTGCATCATAAAAATATACCAGGTCACATACTTGAAATAAATCGATGAAACATGTATTAAAACGTTACGATCGTGTACTAGTTATATATTTGTACTCCACAGGGGTTATTTCGCCTTCTTAGAATCGGGTAGAAGACATCGAGTGCAAAGGATCGACGGGGCATCCAAAATGCCGCGTCCTTCTATTCATGCACCCAATGACAGCCTAATTAGGTAAGCTTCAATTCAATATTAAATCTTATTTTAATTGTTATTGTGTTCAAATTGCATTATGAAAAAGACTCGCTTCTGAAATGAAAACCCCAACTAACGAAGATTATAGCAACGTTAAATTAACTTAAAAGGCATGAAACATGTGTCAAGCGAATTGGATTGTCTTCGAAAACGTTTTATTACAGCTGTGAGTTCACCGCAAGCGCATAAACGCGGCACCGGGCTTAACTCATTAAGTATACTCAAATGTGGCCCATAAAATACTTGCTGTGGGATCGCAGCTTTCCAAGAACAATGTATCTATAAAGCTTTGCGAGCCAAGTTATGTGACGTAATCAAATTGTCTTGTCGCTCAGCCAACTGGTGACAGTGTCATCAATCAATCTCGCAATCAACCGCATTGCGTAAGTCACAGAAGTTTCGGCATGCTTTCTTTATGTTCTATGTGCACCTAACGCATGGGCGTCAACTTTTTTTTTTCATTTAGACGTACTGTATCACCCCTGTGGCGTCTTCGCAAACCAGTCTGTTTATATGTATTATAGATTTGTGTTCTATTAGTTTTGTGTAGGCATGCTTAGTTTTCTTTTGATTCGTAATGGACCTTTCTGACGGGGGGGTATAGAACGCCGCACAGGGCGGCGAGTAAGGCGCGTGAGACGCCGACAAGAGGCAGCGATTCAAAGCAAAGGACGGAATCGGCGAGTACGACGCGCGTTGGAGGAAAAGCTCCTAAAAGTTATAGGATCGCCGAGACCCGCACTCGCAGGGTTGAACGTGACGACCGGGCCTTTGACGATACTGACGTCATGCAACGCGCCAGCCAGATCGTTATGTACGTGCAACGCATCGATATACGTGATAATGCTCTCTCTCACTCTCTATTTCTCTATGGCATTTCTTTATGCACTCATCAAACAAATTCGTAACATTCACTAAAATAACCAATGCCAGTCTTCGAATCTCAATGGTGACAAAAAACGGACTTGACAAAACCAAATTCTACTAGTTTGTTCGTCGACGAGGCAAATGACGCTTTAATCATTACATTTCACAAGCGAAGCAACATCCATAAACAACGATTAACAGACTATAACTTCAATAAATTTCAATATTTATAACTCGTCGAATACCGCATCCTTGAATATTTTTTTTGTTGCCTTTGTATTATTTATTTATGATTTGTTTGATGAGTTCGCGTATTTTCGGTTGGGGTCTCTTCTCGCTGTCGGTGTTTAATTTTCTGCGCCTGTTCTACTCTCTTTTGTTTGTAATTAGTTGTAATTAATAGGTGGACTGGCTGTCGTGTATTTGTTGTTACCGGGGCAAAAGCTTTTGTTTGCTTTGTGTTATTGCAAATATATTAGATTAATAGTTTAAGGCAAATTCACATCATGGTTTATTGGGCTTTGTGGTTTTTGTGCAAAAGTTTTGAAATGCTTACAAATACTAGTTTGTTTATATTATTTTGTTGTAAAAGTTTGTAGAATAAAATTTTATTCGGATTCGAAATAAAACTGTATCTGACAAAGATTCCTTACATCGCATGAATGTAAATTTAATGCACTTGCTGCGCAATGCAATATTCTCAGGTGTTGGCAAAGCTGTTGCTGTTTTTTAAGAGATCTCTTTTCCAAGCTACTATCTTATGTAATCAAGTTAATAAATTCAGTACTGACATACATACATGGATAGTGCAAATAAGAACCTGGTTTTAATGTTATCTGCATTAACTGTAAATATGCTCCGAAAAGTAGATCTCTTAAAGTACGGCCTATCGCTATCCCAAGTCAACACATTAACGATCCCACAGGAAGAACAAATCGTTCCGTCCTCGAGAGCGCGCGAAGAAAGGACTGAAGAACTTGCAAAGCGTCAAAACTTTAGCCGGCCGGACTGCAGCGCCAACTGGCAAGCGGAAACAGCCCCAAACTGTTGCAGCGCAGTTTCAGCATTCGCTTGCAGCACTCATGGAGACGCTGAACCAAGCAAACCCGTTTTTTATTAGGTAATACTTCAGCCACGCTGAAAGTTAGCAACAATTTGTCGTTGCACCCTTTTCCTGTAAAAATATTGGTACAGTACACCTTAATAACTACAAATACCCTTCTATTGAGTCAGCTGTCAACGTCAAGAGAATATCAAGTAACGTCAAATTGTATTCGAAAACTCAAGTTTGAAAACATGTCGACGAACACAAAGCAGCTGCTTTGAAAGCTCAGATAACTTTCTAGGTCTAGCGTAATTGCAAATTCTTTAGTATCAATGATCATCTAGTTATTAGATGGTGGCCAAATGCTAGATTTATAAAGAACTAGCGGCTTGTCCCGGCTTCGCACGGTTACGTTATTGAAGATTTAGTAGGTATTCCTATTTTTAGTAGTAGGTACTAAATATAGCCTATGCTACTCAGGAATAATGTAGTATTCTAACAGTCAAAGAATTGTCGAAATTGGTCCAGTAATTTTTGAGTTTAATCGTTACAAACATAAAAAATTTTTCTCCATAATGTAAAGTGTAGATTAAACAAATTGACTGACCAAAGATTTGAAAAATAGAAAAGCGTCTCTACTACTCCTTGTTTTTGAATCCACAGGTGTATAAAATCAAACAGTGAAAAGGTGCCTCATGTGTTCGACGAGGAGACTGTGCAGAGACAACTGCGGTACACGGGCATGTTGGAAACCGTCCGAATCCGACAAGCTGGCTACAACGTGCGACTCACTTACGAAGAATTTATACAGTTATACAGAATATTGCTGCCGAAAGGACTGCTGAGCTCGCAGGCTGACGTGAGGCATTTCTTAGCGACGCTTAACTTAGACCGGGACAATTATCAATTGGGTGAGTTGCCAGGGTATCAATTCTATGAACACATTGCTCATAGATTGTTAAAGAATTGTCTATGTAATAAGGCTTACTTTACGAGCAAGTGTGTTGAAAAAGGTGTAATGTTTTGGTTTTAGATGAGTTGTGATTAAATAAGATTTGAACAATACTTGTTCAAATTACAATGTATAATCCAACCCTCAGGTGCTACAAAGATCTTCATGAGGGAAAGCGAACAGACGAAACTTGAATATCGGCTCCATCAGCAAATAATGGCGTCTATCATCACGATACAAAGGTGGTTCAGAGCGGTGCTGGAACGAAGAAGATTCCTGGCTTTGCGGCGAGCGTCGGTCATTATACAGTACTGTTATAGGTGAGTTTAACTATATATTTTTACGTCTTATTGTTATTAATTTTTACCATAATTCGTCCAATGGGATCGCAGCATTATAGGCGTAAAATAGCAGATGGTTTTAAAAATAGATAGCGTCTCCAAAAGAATATTTTTCCTGCGGCTTCCAGTTTTTTCAATTACAAATTGATCAATCAATTTCAGATGAAAACCAAATAATCTGCGAAAACTTATTATAACTCATCGAAGACTTAGACTCTAAGTCTCTGCACATGATAGGCCTCGGTGTATTTTCTACCGTACAACTGGGAGTGTTCTGAAGAACTCTTCAACCTTATTCTAGCATCAAGGTTTTACTACCGTACCAGCCTAAATCGCTTAAAAGCTCATCCACATATAATTAACACGTGGAATTCACACACTGTGCGATTCTAACGATCGTTTTTGCTATAGAACTACAAAATGTGGAACAAGCTTCCACGGTGTTCCCGAGTAACTACAATATGGTAGTCTTCAAAACGAGAGTTCACAGAGTCTTAAAAAGGATCGGAAACGTATTGACGGTGATCGCTTAAATAACGCGTCGCTCGTCATTTCAAATTATAGATGTATTTTGCTTATTACCTGGGACCACTTCATCTGCAACCACATTCTCAGAAATTGCATGAAAATGTATCACATATGTGATATCTTTATTAATAAATGTAATTTAAAAAACTTTCTTGTGCTCACATGACTGAAAACACGAAATTGTTGCAAGCCTACTGTAAATAATTAACACTCATTGGTGTCAAGTTTTTAGTTCCTTACATTTGTCTTTACTAGACAACACCTATTGCTGCGTCAAGAAGCTGCAGTAAAGCTCCAGTCGTGGTATCGGGGGGTTACTGTCCGAAGATGGTACAACAAATTCTGTCACGCTTTGATCGGTTTCCAATTGGCTGCCAGGGGGTATTTACTCCGGAAGAAGACGTTACCAGAGCTGAGAAAACGATTACCCACACCAGCAGTCAGGGAGAAGTGTGAGGTACGTGAAGAATTTATTATTTAAAGTCAGCACGATTTTTTGACTGAAACATAAACATACCATCTAATTACAGTATTATTGTACGTTATTTTTCATGTTTCATGTATAATGAGATGACGGTAGTAATTCTGTTATTCAATCAATTCACCTAAAATTCTGTAAAGGAAAAAAATAATTACGATAGTGTCCAAATTGTTATAATACTTCATCATCATCATCATCTCAGCCAGAGGATGTCCACTGCTGGACATAGGCCTCTTCCATTGATTTCCATAAGGACCGAAAGCGGTCCGCATTCAGCCCTTACCTGAGATCTTAGTCAGGTCGTCTGTCCACCTCGTCGGTGGCCGTCCTATGCTGCGCTTGCCAGTCCGTGGGTTCCTTTCGACCCCACGGCATCAGTTCTTCGAGCTATACTGTTCGAAGACCTTCGTTTTCACGCATTAGAATTTTGGAGACCAAGACGTCGTGGAGTTTCACGAATGCGAACCATCCGATTATAATACTTTTGAATGACAAATCTAAAATTAGATGTTTTTACTGATTTTCAATTACTTTTACGTAAAATTGTAATTTGGTGCCGGATAAAACTGCCCATAGTCGGCTGTGGGAAGTTAATTAATAATAAAGCTTTTCTAATGTTAGCACACATGTCAGTTTTAACTTTAACAGAATCAGATCTTTTGGGTTTTGATTTAGTTTAGCGTAGTGATTAAATAACAGAATACCATTTACACCATTTTCTCATTTTACTAAGGCAATTATTAGTTGTGGCTTGTTTTTCTAGAATTGTCACAAATTTGACTTGAGTGAGCTATTTCAATCAAATATTATCACTGTAATTCGTCGTGTACTCAGAGCCGGTTAAGTATAATTATGAGGTCTAGATGCTAAAATCGATAGTTATTGAGATATATTACTAGATATTCGATTATTATTAGATTTTCATCAAAAATGTATATATTTATCTACTAAAGTATTTCTTCATCGTGATCGTTAATGCTACGAAACAAAATGCAAAGACAGTCACTACACACACAAATTCGACACCAAGCATCGTATTATACAGCCAGTTCACTAATAACTTATAGAATACATGCATGTGTTTGACGGATTTTCATTTAGTTGTTGCATCTGAAACGCAATAAATTACTCCAAATTGACATATAACAAACTGTCCTAATAATAATAAAACATGTCTAATATGCTAATCATGTTGCCAGCTATGCTTAATGCCGCGGACACAACTGCGCTAATATTGAGTCTCTGTCTCAAAAAACAATTTTGTATTTTATCATCAAAATGTCAATCTCTAAATCCGATCTATCAGCGTTAATTGATAGCTCGGTCAGCAGAAATGAGGCTCTAAACTTACCTTGAGCCTGTTCTTCATAATCGTGATGAAATCGTCGTCATGGTAGTAAGGCACTTCTTACTGCTAGCTTGGGTTGACCCTCAAGATTAAAAATCTGACATGAAATGACTTATCAGTCATTATTCTGGTTAAAAATAATATGCGCAACATTTTTTTAAATTTGTTTAATTAATTTTTTTCATCCTGGCACTTCTCTCTATTTATTGTCATTATTGTCAATACGAGCCGAAGCATTATGCATAATAGTAATATACATATAACCATTGTCACTAACATTGTTTAACTCATGTAAATATACAATTCGTGGATGTGTGTCTGTGTTGACAGCATGACGGCATGTCCGAGACGGCAGACGACGACGTGTTCGTGAAGCGAGATCATGCAGATATTTACAAGACTAATATAGATAAACAGCTGTAAGTATTGATATATTCGATCACTTACCGACAGTATAAGACACAGCCTTGTTTTGACTTTCCGAACACCTAACCCGATCTTTGCTAAAGTAATTCCTATAGTACCCTAACCCTATAGTCAGGTAAATTTGTATCGTGTGATGGCCCTGCAGTGGCTTAGCCAATGAAGTATAGAAATAATATATCACTCAACAAGCAGTGCAGAGCTATCCTTGAGTGACCACTGACATTCTAGATCAATCAGTGCAAGACTATCTTCCACCATATCTGACTTTGAAGTGACAATGTTCAAATGTCAGGACTATAAACCATATTTAAGTCAACTATAACCTCTATAAACCATTTCCTTATATCACTGGATTGTATATTTTGGCCGTAAAACATTTATTTAGCATATTTAAAGTAGAGTGTAATAAAAGAAATCCAATGAAGATCTATAAACATCAGTTTAGTTTCACAGATGTATGCAGTGTTGCTGTAACATAATAGAAAACTGTTGCATCAACGTCAAGCGTTTTATATGTTGTTTTTGTGCATGATGATTATCCACAATATATGTACATCACCTACATTAAGGAACTGTTCATTTATTCAATTATTCGTCTAGCTCTAACATCTATAATCACTATAATTAGCGCTTTCTCGGTTATTTTGGAACAGATTAGCTGTAGACTTGAAACCTATGCTTCATTTTGACAGGGTTTAAATGTATGCTCAAAAGTGTGGAGTCTATGTTCAACATGAAGCATTATAATATGTAGTTTGTATTTAGTATAATAAGTAGTTTGTATTTAATATATTATAAATTATATTAAGGGATTATCGTAAGTTTACGCATTTTAGGTACATGTATAGGAAGTTGGTTTTACAATGTCCATGAAGAATAATTCTTCAATATCTTGTGTCCGCTTAGGTAATCATAAGAAGATCCAAAGACAATTTTCAGTATGAACACATGCTTCAAATTGATGCTAGAGCGGGCCAAAGAGTTTTGGACTCAAAATGAATTAATTTTGTGCCTCTTTCCTTATGCCACGAAATTATGGTGCTTTACAACAACATTGGCAACATTATATGTTAATTAAGCTGAACCACTATAGAACAGCATACTGAATAACTATAGACTAAATGTATAAAAATGCTGCATATTAGTAAGAATATATTACGACTATTACAATAAATTCGTCAATTGGTTTTATGACATTTCAGAGAATTGATTGTACAAATAGATACAGAGAAATCGAGACAACTAAGGCCTTCACTGTCGCTGCCGACAACTGTGAGCTCTACAGGGTAAGTCAATTATACCTTCGACTACATCTTAATCTATTTTTTATTTCGGAAACAGTGCTTTTATGTCGCTGCTTATGACTACAGTTTTCCAGGAATAATTTTACAGTATGAGCGTATGTCAAAGTTATACCATATCTTGTTACGAGTTCAATCACTTTTTTACGGTTTTCCCGTTACCTCAATTATCTCACGGGAACTATTCCTTTTCCGGAATAAAATTAGTCTATGTGTTAATCCAGGGTTTCAACTATCTCCATACCAAATTTCATCGAAATCGGTGTAATCGTTTGAGCGTGAAGAAGTAACAAACATACACACAAACTTTCGCATTGATAATATTAGTCGGACTAGTCCTTACTAGCTGAAATACAGGGAATCCTAGTCCAACTACTAACGGGCGTCTGTATTTTGCGACGAAACGATCCATCGTGTTTGGCAATCCTTACATTATAATAATAAATCGTTTATTCAGGTAAAGGCATTTACAATGATAGTTATCATTGATCGTTTACGAGTCCGATTGAACCGATTACTACAGTTCAGAGTTCAGAGGCGTGTGTGTCTCATTTCCATCGATTTGTTTGCTCTAATCCTCTCCTATTTAAGAACATATTTGAACGAACTTGGACAATGAAACCCAAATTTGTTTCAGACTTCACACCACAACCCAAATTTCTGGCAACTTTGACCAAATTGATAGAGGCTTCATTTTCTAAGTATAAATATGTACCCACTTGTTACATCTTCAGAGAGACTGGATATGTATTTAACGATTCAGCTCTGTACTTTAATTTAAACATGATTTACTAGATAAGCAATTCGTTTATTACAGTTTGGCGAAAAAGAACGTGCTGGACTACACTTTGCAAACTTACGCTGTGAAAAAAAGAGATAGGATATTGAAAGAGCACAACATCACCGAGTTACCTTTGAAACCAACCAGCCCAAGGTTAATATACAAATATTTTTATTTATATCACTATAATTGATAGTGATACCAATCACTAAACTCATTACATATGTATCTAAGAAGTCCTTCAAAATGGCAATAATTCTTATTGAATAAACATCAGGAGATCATAATATGTTAACATTGATTTGCGAATTGAGATCTAATTTAAACATTAAATTTAAGCACACTTTTCTTTATAACACGACTTTCCCTCTGAAATGTAATATCCACCCTGCATGTTATCCTGAAAATTAGACATTTCTGTGAATAAATATTGTAAAATATTCACTCCTTGTTCTGTAATGAACACAGAACGAACATAGAGAAATGAAATAAACGGTAAAAATGTTTCCATTACAATGCATACTGAATATTTCCAGCCAAGATTCCCGCAAGTCTTCACCAGACGCCAACCAATGGAACTCTAGTTCGAGCAAGTACCCACAACAGGCGGTCTCAATGGGCAACAAAATAACTCCAGAAGATCTAGCCAATGAAATATTGTGGCTACAGCTCGATCAGAACATCATAGCGGAGGAAAAAGTGAGTATTTTGACGTGATAACGTTTTATAAATTGATGAATACCAGCAACACTCATGAAAAATAGTAACGTTCCGCGTAACGTTCCACCTGAGTTTTGTATTACATAAAATAATCAAAGTCAAAGTCAGTAAAGGTCAAAGTCAGTCAAAGTCAATGTCAAAGTCAAAGTCAGTCAATGTCAAAGTCACAGTCAAAGTCAGTCAAAGTCAAAGTCATAAATGATAATGACGTTATCACGTAAATCTATCGTCCGTAAACCGACTTTACAGACAACCAATTTTTTATCATTAGGGTTCTTTGATTTAAGTATTGAATGGAATTTACTGTAAAAACTTTACGAAGGTAAGTCTTGCAAATTAAAGAAATACATTTAATGTACACATCTCTCAGGTAACTAAATAATGAGTTTTTCGGTCCAATTATAGGCTTGATGAATGCAAGTTTTAATGCATAAAAACAATCATGTTTTATTTCGTCTGGTAGCTTGTTACTTGTTTTCGTCTGTGGTTTTACCATGTGCCATTACCATTTTGAGTTCTATCAGATTATATTGTAGAAAGTCCTACATGTCTAATATACTTAAATAAAATACCACTTATGAGAACAGTTTTTGAAGGTTAATTCTGATTGAACGAAATCTGATTTCATTGCTAATTTGTTAGTGAAAAAATATTTTCGAGTGATCATATTTTACCAAATTCTCGCGTTAATGACAAATGCGTCTGAACTGTGTCTTACACCAGAAGAAAGGAGATTAATAAAGTCAAAAAATGTGATTATTATTTTTTTGAGCCTGTAGATAATATGTAAAGTACTTTTTGTAATATTTTAAATCAACACGTATCAGGATTTTTCTCGCCCCTACTGCCTGTAAACACCCGTTTACCATTGTAATGTGATCGGCACCTCTTACACCCTTATCAGGTACAATCCTGGAGTCTTCAAGTCACGGGTTATTTCCTATGCTTGCATGCTACGTCATTACTTACTGCTTAACATCAGGTGAGACAGCGGTCAAACACAAGCTTTTAAATTAAGCTACCAAGATAAATATTTCACGCTGTTAGATAAATTCATCACATGTTTCTTTTCTGATTGGAGATATAATTATAAGTAATCATCACGCGAGTCTTGGCTGGTTCTTAGAATAACCAGGAATAATCAATTTATTGGTAAATATTAATGTACATGTCAAAAGGCAACAAATATAAATACATATTTCAATTGGTAAACAAAAAAGTAACTAATAATTAAACTAAATGTATAAATCGGTAATAATAATTAACTGATTACATGCTATATTATGTTACATTAGAATAAAACTATCATTCTCAGAAGCGGCTTGGACTCTCTTACTACTAACATTTATTTGTAAAATTATGCTGCATTACTTTTCTTTGCCTGCTAATTAATCGAAAGAGGGGGAGAGTTTACTAAATATTTAATTTAATGTATCAGCGAAAAGTCAAGAAACAACACATGCTTTCTCGTTAACAATATTGTTATTCTGCTTCTGTAGAAACGTGACAAAGAGCTAACGGAGCTGGTGGAGCTCATTAACAATAACGAGGAGTACCTGAGACAACTAGGACATTGGAAAGCGAGTGACGGCACCGAAACCAGCAAGAGTACATCCAAGTAAGTTTGGTTGTTTATTTTTATATTAAATCTTACACTTTTACTGGCTTTTCTTGTAGCGTATGTAACATGATATCTTAAATAAATACAATAAATTGTAAGAGTATATCGAATTCCTTACTTTAATTAATTAGATGTCTGAAGTGGCGACCATTTTCTTCAATTAATTCAACTAGTTTAGGTAACTCTTTTATTATTGCGTTATGTATCTTTACGTAATTAATTTGTCTAGACCTTAAGGGTGTAACTTGTTTGTAAAATTTAGCTTTAACTTAACGCCTCAAGATAGTCTATATATAGACTATAGTCAGTCAGGAATAGTCAAGGTGAAATCTAGGTTTTTTTACTTTTCAATTGATTGTCGTATACAAGATACTAGTAGATAACACCACTTCCGGAATGGTATTTGTAAAAAAAAAGCAAGTTGAAATACCACTGAAGACCCACAAGCAACACAAACATGTATGGACAATTTTTAATGAAAATGAAATACAACGTATTTTTTTCATTGTACATAACATGTTTAATAGTAACATTTACTGCTTTTGACCTACACGATTGAACTCAAAATAGAAAACTTGAAAAAAAGAAATTCTTTCCTTAATACGACCTGGTTCGAATCCTGAACTGAGTACAAGGTTTTTTCTTAAATATATGAATGCAGTTTTTCATGTCAGTAATATTGATGACATGGTTCCTAAGAACAGATCTAGGTATATCTTATAGTTTCAAACTTGCCCATACTGATCGATCTAAATGGCCCACCCTATATAGGTCAAAAGAGAGCCTTGTAAACAGTGTTCGAGAGTTATATCTGATTTTATGTCGTTCGACAGACGCGCCTCCCCGCAAACGTACCGGCGCTCGGCGTCGACGGCAGGGCTGGTCTCCCTGCCGCCCGTGCGCCGCGACCCGCGACACGCGCACGCGCACGACTCCTCCTCCGACCACAGCGGCTCCACACTCGACTTAGGTTGGTATAGTAGAAGACTGCGCAGAAGCTATTTTAAATCTCTAGGTACTAGCCATTATTGTATAATTATGTCGCGCACTCGCTTGCGTTGATCACATCTTCTTGTCCTGAAGAGCTCACTTTGTCTTCTTTACTCTGCTCGAAGACAAACTCACTGGTACATGCGCAAATGTTGACAGAGCCTAAGTTCAGCACCACGCAGATATTATCTGTGCTGTCACGGATATTCTATAATACTACTATAGTAGTCCTTTGCTGTAATAGTAGTAGTTAAAAGTTATGTAGATTAAGAGCATTCGATTTAATATAATCGTATTAAAACTCACGTTCATAATTACTTATTATATTAGTTTCTACGGGTATACCCGTAGAAACACTATAAATTTATATAATATATCTAAATGTGTTAAGCAGGAAACAAATAGAAGCACAACCTTAGCTTGTACCCCTGAAGTTGGTTGCATGTATAAACTACACACATCAACACAATCTAGGTATATTGAACATTTCATTGATTATCTGTCTAGTCTAGATGAAAAAGGGACTTGGGATCGAGTTCAACTGCTTTTTCTCTATACGTTTTATTTATAACCTTCTATTATATTATCTATGGTAAATCTATTGTTAGAAGAGATGATAGCTCAGCGGGAGGAGCGTCGCCTGGCAAACTGACAGACACTGGTTCGATCCCCAACAACAGCTTGAGCTTCCGGTGAAGGTAACACCGTTGTCAAATTCCCAGCATAGTGGTTGGGTACTTTCGAATACCCGCCTGGCTCACTACCAGCCTCAAGTTTGAAAAACTGTCACCAAACACGTAGTGTGCACAGGCAGCAGTCCTTGCGAGCCAGTGAGAATTCTAGGTCAAGCGTGATAACATCTTCGATCTTCACATCACAGTCACTGACCATCAAGAGGGATAGTGGTCAAACACTAGATCTATACAGTATATAAAAAAATATCAGACTCGATAAGTAATCTTATTTTTATGTACATACTAGCTGCGCCTCGCGGTTTTACCCGTGTGGTGATAATTGATGATGATGATGAAAATTAGCCTAAGTGTTGTTACGGAACCTGAAGTATCTACATACCAAATTTCATCGAAATCAGTGTAGCCGTTTGAGCGTGAAGATATAACAAACATACACACAAACTTTCGCCTTAATAATATTAGTAATATGAAAGATAAGTCAAAGGAGGAGTAGAGTTGATGACTAGAGATCAATAAGTCAATCAAAATAATTTATTTGCTTGAATATAGGTACCAAAAGGTTTAAGGTTAAATTATATCGCACTAATACCCCCGCACTAGGATTCCCTGTGTTGCGAAAGTATTTTATGGTGTTTATTGTTTAATTAGTATGGTGCTCTTTTAATATGGTCCCTGTGACCATTTGCGTACAATCGCACATGCGCGTACGCACACACAGCGAACGTTATGAATGTATAAAATACGGGAATTACTCACGTAATAAGTCAGTGTTGCGACTATAGTTTCAACCACATTTTTATACATTCATAATGTGTCAAAACCACGTCAGTTTTAATAACAAAAAAATTACATTACGCGAAACTGTAAAACCAAATTTGAAGTGATTTACTTAAAAGATATTTTATTTTGTTGACAAACTATAAGGTGTTTTTAAAGTCATTAAACTAACGAACTCTAGGAATTGATCTTAATTAGTTAAACGTCTTTTATCTTGAAATGTTCAAAATTTGCTGTGAATGAGTTGTACCCACAGAAACATAATTATTTGTTGTTCAAAATATTCATTTCTGTCCGAACCTTGTTGGAGTAACATGTTTGTAATGGATTCAGTACGAAGATTGAATTCGAAGGAAAAGTGGTGTGTTATTATTATAGTGATTACAACATTCTTGTTGATCGCCTCGGGACACTTCAATGTGTGTGTTAAGGTGCTATTCTATTATTACGGTAAGATAATAATATAATGGTAGTGATTCGCTTATTCAACTGAACTAAACTAAAATATAGGAAAATTAGATAAGTTCTTATATGGTTACGATAAAGTCTAAATTAGTAGTATGAGACTTATCAATAACATCACTCAAATTAAATGTGTTTATTAAATTTGCGGGTAATTTTAGGTAGATTAAGTTGCCATTTATTTGGTGCCTACTAAAACTACCCGCAATTCGCCAACAATGGAATAAAACTCGTCTAATATTAGTGAGAGCGTTGTAAGGAGTTATACGAATTTGAATTTAAGCGTGAATGGAATACAAGCTATTTTATTTTGAAGAATTTTAGTGAATTTTAGCTAGTTCGTGTGATTAACAGATGTAGGGCCAATAAGCAATTTGTAGTGTGAGTATTGTGTGTGTATTGTTATCAAATTACAATTTTTTCTTTTTGATGTGGCGTACAAGCAGGCAGGTCGCCTGGTTAGTGATTGACGTCGCCTAAGGATAACTAAAACTATGGGTGTATTAGGATTTTAAGACTCTTGCTATTAACTTTACTTATTTTAAGAGTCAATTAAGTCTCCTATTCAAGAATCTCATATTAAATCCCAATATAATAAATACTTACTATTATGTCTGTTTGAAATAATATTACATTACATAAGATCAATCACACTCAATAATTCACAAATATTGCACTGGAATTAAACAATTTGATTCCGCCATCTCCATTCTATCATCGGCCAACCAGACGTATAACTATGCGCCACCGCTACATGGTAGATACACCACCGTTACGCACGAAGCGTTTTGCTTCCACTTTTATAATGCGTACTGCCAGGGAGTGGAACTCACTGCCTGAGTCTGTGTTTCCCGATAGGTACAACCTAGACAAGACTCCGGAGTCTTCAAGTCGCGAGTGAATAGGTTCCATCTAAGTTTACGTGCAACACCTTAGACCGCGTCATCACTTAACATCAGGTGAGACAGTGGTCAAACGTAAGCTTCTAATAAGTAGAAAAAAAGAGATTAGATTATATTAAAATTTGTTAATCTATATTTATATAAGAGGGGCATATAAATTTAAAGAAACATATTTTTATCTTCATCATCACATCCGACGCATACTACTTACTCAACCATAAACCATAACACGTTTGCATTCCTTAACGTAAATGATGTATTTTTAAATACTATATAGATCTATAGCGTTTGACCACCATCTCACTTGATGGTATGTGACGATGTGGTCGAAGATGTAATCACACTAGATCTGGAATGTTTGGATGTATGGATAAAAAATAAGGCAAGACCTAGTTCTTTCTTACTTCACATTATACAGAAAGAGTCTTAAAGTATAACATACAATTTTACAACGAGATTATAAATTTGTGACCGCGTGTTAGTAGATAGAAATCTAAGTTGCTTCAAAATCACTAATTAGTTTTGAAAATGTTACTAATTAAAAGCATAACTACCCCTAAGACTAATGTTTACCAGTGATAAAATTGTATTCAATTCTTGAAACGTGGACACGCAAGCGAGAGTGCGGAGCTCGGCTATTGTTTTGTAAAAACAGCTAGTTTCATTGGCAAGTTATGAATCTTTAGCATGTGTCACACCCTCAACCTCTTCCACTTGGCTACAGCATACGAGTCGGCGCAACGTGCAGTTGTAGCGTCGAGCAGTTCATCGAGCGAGCCGACTCCGGCCGCGCCCCCCGCACCCCCCGCGCGCGCCTCGCGCCGCTCACCGCGCCGCGCCGCGCGCGCCCCCCCGCCGGACCTCGTCGTCGACACGCCGAGACACGGCAATGACGAGAACGACAGGACCAAACGGTGAGCGATGCTTCTATACACCAGTATAATGGGTTTTTGTTTATTATATCTCAAAGTTGATTCCTGTTGGCGGCATTATTTTCTAATATGATAACGCAAGCTAGATTTGTTATTTTAATATCAATGGGCTATGTACTCGATTGTGAAGAACGAATTTTGTTTTTCATCATAACGACTCCTTGACGACATAAACTAAATGTTGGTATGGAATAACAGTATAATAGCCTGCTCTATTTGTTGAGGCTTGCCAGCGCTAGTTGCGTTTATGGTTTCACACCATACTTGGGTTACTTGAAGTAGAGCCCTTTATATTATAGGCACCGAGCGGGCGCCTCGTTAGTTTGAAAATGTCACCGAGAGTCACCACTCTTTAGATCAAAATGGTCGCTAGGTACCTAACGGCGCAAAAGAAAGGACTAACGTTTTTAACTAATTCAGTATTAATATTAGACTATTAATATAACATTTAAGGATATATAAGAGTGAATATGTAAATATTTGTGTGTGATGGTGTGTGTTTATGTGTAAATGTGTGCGTTTGTTTCCTTATGAAAATACACATGCAAAGCGTGCATCCCACAGAATACAGTTGCCGCTGGAGAGCTACCTCTCGAGCACCCCCGGCGCGTCCCTCCGGCGCCGCAACTCGGACCCCGCGCCCGGGGACGTGCGCCCCGCGCTGCTCGACCCGCGCTCCGCCGGCTTCATTGGCCAGATGGAGAACGGACTCTTCCGGATCGCGGGCCACAGGTCTGTCACACACCATCCCTCTTCATCTTTGTATTGTGTGCTCTTTTTTTTACTCATACCCTGTACACGCGAAAGCTATAATTTTAAAAATAATTTATGACATATACATATATTTTAATCAGACTGCTGAAAAGATAAAACCCTGCGTTTATGTAAATATAGATACATATCTCTAATTGCATTGTCTGAAAAGTTCCGACAATCTCAACGACTTTTTTTATTTAACTTGCAAAATTGACCACATTGCTTAGGCTACGGCCGGATCTCCTAGTTTCAACCAACATGATAAAAGTTTCCGATCATCGTACACATCAACTTATCAACACAAGAAACGATAACATTCAAAATTCCTATGTTATTATGACAGAATGTACGTGTGTTGCCACTTCAAAGAGTACCTATTTTACAAGCTATTTTTACTACTATAATCAGTTGAGGAAGAGAATTAAAAGTGTTTTAAGACACAGACCGAAGCCTAACTCTAACTCTCACGTACTATTCCATGGATACGGTTTCTCGATCAAATTTAATAGACAACAATGAATTCTTCATCCTTAACAACCAAGATGTTTGTTCTGTGGATGTGTGTTCACCATTTTCGTTCCACATTTGTAGAACGAAAATTTTGGAACATTGAAAAATTGCAAAACTAAATTAATCACTTATTCGGGTCACAAATACAGGAGCCTATAATTAAAATTAATTTGAATTCGCATCCTAACGCCAAATATTTGAGATTTGATCAATTCTACGAATCGCTATTTTCATATTATTATTTAAGGATCTGATAGTACATCAGCTGTATTACAAATTTAAATTGAGTTCAACCATAACCAAACAGTAGTTTTAGGAAAAGTACAATCTAAGCTACCACAGTGTAAATATGACATATCCCTTTACAAATTAAAAACCTACACAGATAAAGAATTGCACTTACATGCTCATATATTCATGGATAAATTATGGTATATAACAAATAGAATAAAAAGTTGTATACTTTTCAAAGGCATAAAGTGAGATAATCATTATTAGATAAAATTTTAAAGAATACACAACTACAATACTGCATATACCCGTTTTGACCCATTGGATCCATTATTATCCTATAAGCCCTACTATCGGTACTAAATCTCAGACTTTATTTATTTATATTAACTTTATTCTATCATGTAAATGTGTCTTAAGTTACTAAGTATATATTTACCCTGTAGGTTTCGAAAAGGTACAAGATTTGCGAAAGGTGACAAATGCGTGTACTGTCAGGAAGCTATCGATGCGTTCATCACACAGGGCCAGCGGTGTATAGACTGCAAACAACTTTATCACACGAAATGTATTCAAAACAAAGGCGTGATTACGATGCCTTGCAACAGCCCCGCAAGTAGCGCGAACCGAGGCCGACACAAGAACAGAAAGAGAATAATACCAAACTCTCACAACTTGCTAGATCAGTCTAAAAGTTCTGTCACTTCGAATTTCAACCTAACCGGCACCTCAGAGTTTATGGACAGGACGGATAAGATAATATCGGATGCGACAGAATTACAAGCGATGCAGAACTTTATAACTGAGAAGATTTACAAAATGGAGTCTAATGAGAACAAGAAGCAGTCTGAGGTATGTTGATATCAGTGCTTTTGGTTATTTCAAATCATTTATTGTTCAGCATTTAGATGTTCAGTCATAAGTCCTAGAAATCCAATAGTATAATAGTATATACATGAGTAAAATAAATCGAGTGCATGTTTTCACCTAACATGTGCTCTTATTTTGGTATCTTTTTTTTTAACTTGCATGATTTCTGAAATTATGGACCTACATCTGATCATCCTTTACTACATCTTGTGTATCTATTAAGTCATATTGTCGTCCATAGATCGTAAGATTCTATCAACTTGTTGATGTAACGAAACGTTTAGAAGTTTTATAAATGACATATTAAATATTAAGTAGAGATTTAATGATTTTTTTTGTCCTTTGCCCATGGCAGGTCGACAGGGTATTCAAAGACGCACTGCTCGAATTCAAAGACAACTTAGTAGCAACATACAGTATAGTGGAAACGAGGGGTTCGGCGCTCAAGTACAAAGATCTAATAGGAAACTTTCTCCATGTCATGGAAACAGTTTGTGCGAGAGAAGGGTCTACATTGTCTATCACGATGGGTGTGAATGCGTTTCGAGGATTCATGGACGAGTTCATGAGCCAGCACGATACAGAGAAGTCGAGAACGAAACGGAAAAAGGATAAGAAGAGAAAAGTAAGTAAATTAGCTGTTATATTTTGCTGTATTGAGTATATTTTTCTATGGTGTGTATGTCATAGCGTAGTGTTTATTGTTATAACAAACAATGCCGCGAGTAAACAATTTCACCCTTAATGTACAGTTGCGCCAATGTTTATGCAATCCGAATGCCTTATATCGAAAAGGCGCTTGTCATATTGTCTGTCGGACTAATATTTCCTCATTCCAATTTTAATAGGAATTAATTGTCAATAATTAGTAATACGATATAGTTTCTTTTTTTGATAATAAAGGATCTATCATATTGTTTTTTTAAGTGTGTTTTTTTAGACCTCAGATACTGAGCTATGGTTGGCGTTGTCCCGGATTAGACTCTTATATGCGGACAAGCTAACCGTTGTAACTGTAATTTATTTAAATAAAAGAAAATTCTTCGCATTTAGATTTATTTTATCAACATCGTTTATTGTTTGACAGCCATATAGATAAAATGTAAATGCTTAAAGCTATTCCAGGTGGATGAGCCGGTCCAGTACAAAGGGCACACGTTCATCCTTTCGATGATCAACATCCCAACGGAGTGCGAGATTTGTAAGACATTCTTCATGTGGCCCATCGAACGATCGCTCATATGTCAGACCTGTAAACTGGCCACACACAAGAAGTGCTACACTAAGGTAAACCTATCAAAACTTAATTATTGTATATATGTCATGTACTTACGAAATTCTTAATATTATGCGTAAATATTTGTAATCAGAATGGTATTAATAAACAAAGAGTAAGAGTCCATTACATCTCAATTTCTATAATCAAGCCACATAAAAAATATCCCCTTAGATGTAACTAATATATACTAATAATATAAGGAATTAATTCGGATGGCTAGTGGAGTGCTATAATATAGCTTAGATGCCAAAGTGAGAGTACGGTATTCTGTAGTCGTGGGTTCAAATTGCTCTAGCCGAATTTTTCCCCTGCGAAAATTAGAATATAGAAAATATTTGTTTAATTTAAATTTTTTTTTTTTATGTTCGAAGGACCAAAATGTTATGGAGTAATATGATATAACAAAATATAGAAAAATACACGTTTTTATGTACTTCTTTTTATTACTCCTTTTTTACAATTTAAAAGACGATGTCAAAATCGTACATTTAAATATTATGTTTAAAAAGAAACAATATTTTGACAGTCCACATCATAAGTGTACTAGATAACTTTCGATTTGTAAAATAGCACCGAAGTTTTGATAACGTCCTATCTATTTCTATAAGTGCCCTATGCCCTGCATACTGGCGTGGTACTATGTGTGGCAGTAACAATTACTAACCACTAAAAACTAGTCGAATACACTCTGATTAAACAACAATTTGGTTTTATTTGATTATATTTTATGGACAACAATAAGTCAAACTAGTCAACATTCAATACCAGAACATAATCGATTAGCAACTTAACAACAATTTTTAGGAAAACTGTCAAAATTCTTGTTATACCAGAGTATATTCGGTGTGCAACACAACAACGATGAGTTAAATATGAACAAACCTGTTGTACTCGATAGAGCACATTCAATATCCAATATAACACTATAGAGTTAAAATAATGTTTGTATCGGCAGGTGTCAACAGTGTGTCTGAAAAACAATGTGACTCCTTCGGCCGCCATCGTCGGCGCAGTGCATGCGGGCGGCGGGGAACAGTTCGGCGTTGTCACGAGGGGGAAGGTATGATTTGATGAAATTAATTAATATTTCTTCGGATTATTACAAACAGAAAACTTTCATATAAAAATTTTTCTTTTCTACTACAGAAACACAACACAAGATACTCAATTTTTGTGAAACAAAATACACAATAGTTATTTATTTTATATGTAAGTAAGTTAATTTTTTGCGTGAGGGCTGTGATTGAAACATGAGCAAGCGAAGGCTTCTTGGATTGAACCACGAGCGAAGCTAGTTCAAATTGCATACCACAGTAGGTTATGGACACCGTTTATTTTTATAATCGCACGTCAATGTATGTTTTTAATAATTAATTTAGTACTCAAAATTAACAAATGGCAAATTGTGGTGTATAAGTAAAATTTTTCGAATTATTTGTAAGAAGCGACTCCACTTGGCTTCGTATACCAGACCAGCTTCTGAAAATAGCTTTTCGCTGTAATTGCTACCCCTAGGTGCTGAAAGATAAATTCTAGCAAACCTTGACAACTGCGGGTACTGATTTAAATTAATTGACCACCAAATGTATGGGTAGTGATTGCGTTAAAGGGCCAAATATCCAGCGCTCCAGCTTCCTAGCTTGCCGAATATCCGGTATCCGGCTAGACAACTATCCGTTTCATCTCTACTTTATACTTTGTTCACTGAAAATGTCTAATATAGGGGGCTCTCTATTGCACTGTTGTATAAAGTAAAAAGGGCGGGACTAGCACCATATGTGACCGTGATTGAAAAGGGGGTGTGATCGTTTTTAAAAATTTTAGACCGCGTTTCTGTAGGCATTTGCCCAATACGGAGTGTAATGTTTTCAGAATTCATCTATGTATGTGAGTTTCTTTATTCTACCATAACTTTTCAATGCCTAAATAAATTTAGATATATATATGGGGTATCGTTAGAATTACATCATCTCGAGTGACTAGGGGCTAGATATGAACCCTGTTCTTGACAGGGCAGTCCTGTTTTTTTATGTTTCAATTTGTAAAAATCCCTTGAACATACTTATCCAATACCTTCTAGATTAAAATAATATGTGTATAATGTTTATACCGGACTCTACCGCCTCAACTACATGCTTTTTACATTTTTGCCATTTGTTGCTACCTATTTTTCTGATGCCTTCATTTAACAATGTTTTTATTTCGGCGAGTTTAAAAGTTTTATTATAGTTTATAGTTAAGCCCGCAGTAGCAGGAGGGTAAGAGCAGCAGCACTCTTTATTATTTTTTGTTTGGCCATTTTGTTCACCACATAGGTCTCGTATTGTTGTTTATGCTCTTTTACAATTTTAATAACTCCTGTTTCAACATATCTTCATGAAATGCTATATTTTTTACCTCAACCATTGCATTTTTTTTTGTACGTCTACACCGCACAACTGACAGATAAGGCTGACATTTCCTCACAGCGTGCATGCGTCTTATGGGCGTTATCTGCGACCAATTACGTACAGTTTCTAATTTTCCTATTTAATTAATTAATTTCCCTATTTTTTTAATTAGATATTCTCGGCGAACATAGTATAGGGTGATTACATCTTTGATGACATGGTCAGTGACTTTCAAGTGAGATAGTGGTCAAATGGTTTAAAAAGGTCAAAATGATTTATTCAATTTAATTATCAGTGACGCACTTATGGATCGTATACAAGAAATGGTCCTCAAAACTGTAATTATTCATTTATTACAGGTGTTTGGTGTCCCTTTGAGTGAACTACCGCATGGAGATAGCAATATACCAATTGTTGTGGATAGACTCATTCTTACTATAGAATTGACCGGCCTCTATACCGAAGGGTTGTATAGAAAGAGCGGGCTTAGTTCTAAGGTGAGCGCGATACATGTTTGTTAAGGTTGGATATGCTATTAATATGCGCAAAAGTTACTCTTGACTCTCTTTTTTGTACTTAGTTTAACATAATTATATCACTGGCTTAGAAGTGTGCATTATTCAGTTCGACGTTTTCATAAATTTAGAGATCATCAGATAATATAGCAAATTGTAGCAAAAAATCTATTGTTTAAGCTAGGATTAACACATTCCCCCGCCTTATAGTCTAAAGTGGTGTCTAAAGTGCCGTGGTGGTACCGGCCTAGAATAGTACTCCCTCATCTCTTTCCGCGGGTGCCATAAGAGTCGGTTAAGGGATCACGTACCAGGAGGTGGGCAGCAGCGTCTTCTGAGGATCGGAAATCATACTGCGCTCGCCAACCGGTCTGCCAAGCGTGGCGACTATTGGCAAATCCCCCCTATATGGAGGAGGCATATGTCCAGCAGTGGATATCCTATGGCTGAGATGATGATAGTCTAAAGATTAGACAGCATGAAAAATAACTCATTGCCCGTTCCATACTAAATTTTATCATTCGTCATAACCATCTACCATTAAATACCCAATACATTTTGCAGTCTACCTGAGATTAAATGGCTTAACATTAGTAATGGGCGGACCCTAATTGGCAGCACTGATTTCTTGCTATTTTTGTGGTAATTGATATTTGTATGTTGGTTAATATTGTTATTTGTTCATCTAGGTGCGTGAACTCCGGAGATTACTAGACGAACGGCCAGAAGAAGGTGTGGTCCGACTGGACTCGTATGCTGTCCACGTCAGAGCATCTGTTCTGAAGGGGTTCTTCCGAGACTTGCCGGAGCCTTTACTGACGTTCGACTTGTACGATGACTTCATGCTGGCGGCCGAGATCTCTAACCTTCCGGTGGGTATACCATGGCCTTTTTGGCGTGATTTCTATCTTGATCTGTGCAGCAGTTTCTCTTCTTACCCCGAGAATTCTTTTACGGCATATAATCTTGTATTTTCTTGTATCATGTAAGACTTACATTTATGACGGCCATGTCGGCCCATAACAAATCTTAACAAAAAATATTATAATTATTGATTATTCATTATTATTTTGATAGAGAGGGGATGGTGGAATTGAATAATGTATTTCCAATAATCATTCCCTGAAATGCAGTTAATAGAAATCCAGTATAGTAAAGCAAATAACATTCTAGTATATTATTGTTATAATTTTTTTTTTATCTATAAGCGTTTGACGACTATCCCATTTGTTGGTCAATGACGATGTGGTCGAAGGTGTAATCACGCTAAACCTAAAATGTTATTGTTCTCAAGAACTGCTGCCTGAACATACTGTGTGTATTTGGTGACAGTTTCTGAAACTTGAGTGTGGTAGCTAAGGCTAACTAAGCTAGGCGGGTACGGTGAAAGTTACTACTAACATGCAAAGTGCCGAATTCTGGTAAGATAGTCTTTTCACTTATTGCAAAGTTATTGTGCGATTTCAGGAGCGAGTGATGACCATATTTACGATATTGAAGAAGTTGCCGAAACCAAATTTCGATCTCGTTGAGAGGCTAATATTTCACTTGGCGAGGGTTGCATTAGGCGAAGAACATAACAGGTAAGCTCGGTTATATTTGTTGATATATAGGTATGCAGAACTAGTAATAATAATTAATGAATGTATACGGGAATTACTCACGTAATAAGTCCCGTGTTTTATACATTCATAATGTATAATAAATAAATAATTTCAAAAGTGTCCATTTCACATTTATATAATATATTTTCTAGTCCATAAACTCATAAAAATGCAAACTTATTAAGAAAAATACCTTAAAATAACATTTGCAGTTAATGTGAGATGAATAAAATGCAAACCCTACAAATGCAAAATAAGAATAATATTTGCAGTAAATAGCAATAAAATGGCCAAGCAAAGGCAGCTTCTTGTGTCATGATTACTTTGAGGACACACTATTAATTACTATGAATGATAATTATGTATACATTATTATTGCTATCAGTCAGTAATTAATTTTTTACTAAAGCTTAAGCTGTCAAAAGTGAAATTAATAAATGGAAAAAGTGTAACAGGCATCAACCTAGGTGTCAAGTGTACTAATTCAAAGTTCATATTCAGTCTGCTGCGAGGCTGAGCCGATGCCAATAAGACGACGTCAAAAATTCGTAGTCTGCTAAGTTATAGCAGCCTGAATCTTTGTTGAATCTATGCTCGCCCTGTGTCGATTTAGTAGGGCATCTGACATTTAATGTGCTAACAGACTATGGAAATAATGCCCTATGTCATTGAATCTAGAATTGAATCAACATTGATTCAATATGGACGAATTAAAAATAACAGACTACCAAAGCTGTCAAATTCACCAATTGTGAGCAGATCATATTTCCATATTGTGTGACTTAGGCCCTAGGAAGCCATGCTGACATGCTTTACATATCATGCTTACAAGACATGCTTACAGCTACAGACATGGATTACCAAGCCTCCAAGATTATAGGATTGTAATGTATATGACATTTTGCAGAATGGGTCCCAACGCGTTGGCGATAGTGTTCGCGCCCTGTATCCTCCGCACGCAAAAAGTGCAACAGGCGCAGGACTCGCTCACAGACATCGCGCGGCAAACCGCCGTGCTCGAGGCCATCCTCAGGGATAAGATGAAAACGGTACGTCAGTAGGGAACGTACCCATACTACGTGACCCATTTTTTTACAATATTTTATGCCCCTCCCTCCTCTCGGTGACCACCCGTAGTATATGCCAGGACACTCCCCCTAGTTTTGTGTTACATGGTACACTACACTGTACTGTACATAAAAACTTGTTATAATACTTTCCGAGTGGCCTGGTATATTTTTACATCGGCAAGCATAAGGTTGCCTTTGCTGACTTGTAGTATCAAAGATGGACGAAAGGACAGAGGACGCTGTGATTTTTTTTCTTCTGATGCGTTAACACGAGAATCAGCTTCACGGTCATCGGTTCTGTGGATAGAGCTATGACGAATAGAGCTAGCCATATTTACGCGAACTTCATAACTTAGGTAAAGTATAAAGTGAACTAATAGAAATGTTGTTCCAGGTTCGTGGCATGCTAAACGATATAGCAACGCTAGACACGGCGTGTCACACCGCTCACAACCGACTGCAAGGGCTGAGGTCGCACAGCACCGCCCCGAGACAAGAAGAACAGATCCTAGTCGGGCACATACACGAAATACAAAAGGAAAAAGCTATCCTCACCTCGAACCTACCCACTCTTATTAGGTATTGCTCTGTCAACACGTATGTACCTCTATTTTTTTTCTATTTCTATCAACAGAGGTACAAATTTTCATGTCTAGGTGATGGTAGTTTGATTATAGATTGCATGATTTTTGATGGCACTAATATTTTTTCATACTTGACACTATTTCTTTTTATACTGTAAGTCGCACCTTTTATTTACAATGTACACAATTTTTTTAGACATCTGTATTTTATTACGTTAATTACAGTAAAAAGCGATTCAATAATTATTCATGATCGGCAGAATATGGGTTTGGGCATTGTTAAGAGGACTATTGAACAGCGATAATACAATGTGTATTAACAGTGAGACAGTGATCAAACGTAAGCTTAAAACGCTTCGAACTACATGTTCGAAGTTATAACGATTTAAAAAAGAACAGTCAAGGAATTGACATTTTAATTTTGTCCTTTTTCATATCTACTACAGTTCTTACGTACATCAGTACGATTAGCATTTACAAAAGAATTATAAGTCTACATCATCTCAGCCATATGACGTCCTCTGCTGAACATATGCAACCCACATGGGTATTGCTGCATATGAGTATTGCCAATACTCGCCACGCTTGGCAGGCGGGTTGCCGAGCGCAGTATATTTTGTGACCCTCAGAAGGCGCTGCCCATCCTCCTGGTACGTGATCCCTTAGCCGACTCTTACGGCACCCATGGGAAAATATTGGGGGTGTACCATTCTAAGCCGGTACCACCACGGCATATAAAAGTCTACATATTATTCAAATCCAAAGTTATGTATTCAGATTATGATGTTATTAAAGTATTGTAATGATCCCGATTTCAACTTTGACAATAGCTTTAGTGCCCATTAGTTTTGTTATCAAGTATATTTATTGCCTTTATTTTTCTACCATTATTGGCCTGGCGTTTAGCCACTATCTTCTTTATCAGTATATCTTCTATCTGGTTAGTGAAGATGTAGTGGCGACTTAACTACTGTTGGCTCTCAAGAACAGCTGCCTGAACTCACTATGTGATAGATTTACGAACTTAATTAGGCGTGCACTATCCAAACTACCTAATCTAACCTTGGTACCAAACCTACAGAGCTTTTTTTATTGAGAATAGGCAAGCGTTTGACCAGCATCTCAACTGATGGTGGTCAAACTGTCAATACTGTATTTTTTTAAAATCTTATTTCATTTGTCTGCAGAGCTACATCGGACGACGATTTATTATCGACGACCGATCACGACGGCGAATTGGGTAGCACTGACGATCTCAGCACCGGCGGGAGCTCGATTAGGTCACAGAGGTTACATAGACAACTATCTTCTGACGACCCTATCATGGTGTAGTGATCAAGCTGAAAGAGAATCAAGGAATCGGTTTTAGAATATGATGTTTAGATTGCTGAACAGTGATCAGCTAGCTGCATTCAATTCACCTGCTGTGTGACATAACGAAAAATGCCATTTTATACTGCATGATATTTTTGTAGATAGATGTGGATGTTTAAATTTGCCAAATTTATTCTGCATTTACAGATTTCATTAAACAATCATACCTATGGCCACTGGACCAACTGTAATAGTAATAATAAAGTAGGAACAAATATTTGGCAATGTAAAATCTAGACTTTTCTTGAAAAATATATGTTGCTGAATTATTATGTTCGTCTTATATTTCAATGTACATAATCTTTTATTCATACGAAAGTTCCATTAGTGTTCAGTCTTGATTTATTTTATTTCGTGTAAATATGTAAGATCTTATCTAAATGTGATTTTAAAATTAAAGCCTTTTATTGAAAATTTAGTATAGCGAAATATTGTATTTTATTTAGTTAGTACTTTAAAGTTTAAGTGTTCAACATATTGCGTCAACCTATTTATAGTCTAACAAAAAGAATGAGATTCCAGGACATACAGACTTAATTAGCTAATAAGTTAAATTTACAGTAAGAAAAAGTTTTGAATTGATATTTTCATCCATTCCATTTTTAATGTTCTGGCAAAATTCTAATTCAATTAGTACTCAAATGTAAACAATTAGTATGATTATAATCAGTGTTTTATTATAGTGATGGTACACTACCCAAGTTTAACAAAATCTATTACCCAATTAGGTCTATTTCCTAGTAGTATGCTTTCACCATGACATTAATAACAATTCCATACCCTACCACTAATTGTGAATTACCAAAAATAACATATAACATTAGCTGTTGCTGTTATTAAATGTATTAGTGAAAAAATATATCAAAATGGCCAAAAATGTCTTCAAACTATTTTGAGTATTACACTAATTACAACATGTAGACCAGCTAAACTTTGTGCTATTGTCTGCAAACATTCTTACAGTAAAAAAGGTAATGAGCTATTAGTGAACAATGGAGTCAAATCTCTACTCATTTCTCAAATTGAGCTGTTAATTCGCATATTGAGTAATCTCTCTGTTTTACAAGATACATACATATACATAGTAAGCGCAACCTGTCCTAGTGGATCTGAAGTTGGGCTCTGCGAACATATCTGTATGTACCGAAAGTGAGAGTAGAGTAAGCGAGATGACTAGATGCGACGCAGTTACACAATAATTAGGGCAAGTTGACAACTTCAAAGACGTAAACTTATGTATGTTGACCTTATCGTGTTACCAACAATTCGGTCTGCACGTTTACAAACTGGAATAAACTGGGTAATTCAACACTAGTAAAGAATATTTACTGCTTGTGGATTCATTTTTATACAATTTCAACTTAGAAAAACAAAACATCAGGCTTAAAACCATCCGGCCTGTAACATTCTGCTTCTATAAATCTAAAAGACTGTCTAGTAAGCTAATGAATTTATTATAAATTATAAGTCACAAATATTTTAACCATTCTATTGATTAGCTTGTAACTGCTTACTTACTACATAAACAACGAATTATTCTGTGAATGTTTAATTTATATCTTTCACTGGAAAGCTAGTGTAACTCAATATTTTATCTATGACTATAATATTCTGCTTAAGAAAATTATTCATGTTTTTATTTGTTTATACATTTTTTTTCATTTCCATTATGGTGAACCACAATCTCTGTTGAATCTCGGATTCAAATTTGTAATAATAAGCCAATGTTTTTGTGTATTGGACAAGTTTTTAATTTACCTGCTCAAACTGATATGGTCATGTCTTGATTGCACTTGATAATTAAATAGATCAATATTCTGATATCGCAGGTACAAGCAATCCAAGTTTTTATGTTACTGTTAGGGTTGTGGCGCTGACATTGTAAACTGTTGTGACTGTGCCTTCTACATAGTGGCAGTCCATATTGTACCTGTAGCAAATTTGCGCGCCTCCAAGTAGTGGTCTTGGAACTTGCTGTTTAAATAATTCTTAATAATGCATATAGTTGTTTTAACGTTTTTAGCAGCAGGATTTGTAATAACCATTCTTATTGACATTGAGTGAAGCAACATACTCAAGCTTATTTAGAATTAAGTTATTTTAAAGAGCTCAATGTGCAATGTGGCTACCCAAAACTTGTACAACTTTATTATAGACACTTTAGAAGTGTTTGTAGATAAAAATTGTGAATTTGTGTATCGTCTCCTAATGTGTAAATAATTTATTAGTGTTAATGCAAGTACTATTTTATTGTAGGTATTGTGTTATATTTTGCCACTGTTATTTTTTAGAAGTGCCTATCACGAATGACTGTTTTATAAATTTTGTTTTTATAATGGTGCAAAAATAAGTGTTTCCTTATTTTACAATATTTACTAAACTATCTGTTACGGATTCAATGTTTTACAGATTTGGTTCAAATATAATTTGGATGTTTTTAGGTATTATGGACATGGAGCTATTTTTGATGTTATACTGTGTTCTGCACATAAAGATTTACGCTTGTGGAGCTGGAGATTGATCTTCAGCTCAGTCTCCAGTTGATAGAGCTTTGCATTTTAATTTTGTGTCATACATATAAAAGTATATCAACAATTTGAGTTCCGTATCTGGTGAGTTTGCCTGCTGAATCAGCAGGCATTGAGACTATCAGCAGTGCTGATAGACATCTCAATAAGTTTAAATCCATGCATGCAATACTAGTGGTTTTCGCTGAGCTCCATAACTGGATCTTTATATACCTGTTCTCATGAACTCTTTATATGATGGTCATTTCAACTTCTGTATGTTACTCCATTAACCTAGCTAACAGGATATTATTATTATGTAGCCTTATGTCAGTTGATATGCATATGCAAACAATAATGAATCTTGTATCATATAGCATGTATATTGTTCAATGTATTTTTAGGGATCCTATACTTATTTGAAATGTAACCAAACCACTATTCAAAATATAAACATTTCTGTGGACTTAATGGTTTTATTTCTCAACACACAAACATTATAATGCAAAGAACCAATACATATCTTCCTCTATTTGAATGTCACAAATCTTGCCATGGCACTTTTCCAATGGGACATGTACGCCAATTTTGTTTTGAAGCTATTTTCCATACTCCAGTTATATGGTTTTCTTGATTAGAACTTCTGTCATCTAGAGAATGCTCTAGTTCTTCAGAACCTACTTTGTCTATTAAGGTCTCTTCTGATTTTAGGTCTTCAATAGTATAAATCCTCATTGCTGAAATGTTTGCAGGAATTTTTTCAGGAGCTGCGATAAGTTTAGTCAACTTGCATATTTTCTCACATACTTGTCTTGGCAGATTTGGATCAAGTAGGTTAAGCAGGTCCTTCACAAAATAAGTCAGGTATGAGTTATATGAAGAAATTATTGGTTGTATGAAGTGTATTTCTGTCAATTTACTAGGTACTGTTTTCTGCAAATCCATAATAAGTCCATCTAGTTTATCATTTGGAAACCAATGACGATATAACACTTTTAGATCGTTCTTTTTATTAGAAACCCTTCCAGAGGTTTTCATCCTGTGAAACAAATGAAATAATATAATTTGTAATTATCACAAAGAATATATGCAATATTTTGTATTTGAATTTTATAATTGAAAATGAGTAGTAGCAATTGGACAGCAGTGGTAGAGACAAGGTAGGCAGAGGCCCCTTTCCCTATGGGAAAGAGGTGTGAATATATGTATTGTTCGATGTTTAAATAGAAGAGCTTTAGCTGAAGCACCATGTGCAAGGGATTTTCATCAAATGATTTAATACTAAATTTTTGTCCACATTTAACATATGGTTCCAAAATACACACAGAATACAGAGATTCACTGCTTTGCATGCTATCGTCACATTTCAATAATAATTTTTCTGAAGAATTTGGGGCTGTAGTGCTTCTAAATTATATACTAATACAAAAACTCCTATCCAATAAATAAAAAAGATGAATCTTACTGATTCGCTCGTTCCAGAAATTGCTTTGATTTTTTTAAGGCTCCCAATATCTCTGATACCCAGAATGCAGCAAGCAAGGTCTTTTTTGAGCAATTATCACTTTGCGTCATTTCTATGAGAGCTAGAATGAATTCCAAAATTAATTCATTTGTATGAAGAAAGGTAAGCAGCACTTCAAAACACTGGACATAGCTTCTGCTTAGCTTGTTTTTATTATGGAAGTGATTTTGGCTTAGATACTCCATAAGTTCCAGAGAAAGAAATAAAGATTCATCACCAAGCAATGCTTTGTTAACATATAATGATGTGTTCCGGCTTTTCAGTATCTTTTTACTATGTATGTTCATTAGGCTTATTAAGCTTGCAATTGACACAGATTCAAAATTTGTCAAATTAATATCATCACCAAACAAGTCTCTGGCATCATTCATAATATTCTCTTGCATGCTTGCATCGGTTATGTCTGTCAACTTCTTTATCTTGGAATGACAACAAATACTTAGGCAACTAATAAAGTGTATCAATGCAGCTATTTTATTTTCATCACCGCTGTAATTTTCTTTCAGCCCTGAAGTGTAATCTTGGATGAATTCTTTGTATTTATCCCAGTAATTTTTCTGCAGCCATTGCAAACTTATGAGACAAGCATTTCTCAGCAAATCCAAAGATGGTAGGCTATTGCTGTGTGCAGTATCATGCCTTAAGTCTACAATCCAATCTGGGACACCTGCGTTTTTTGCAGCATTATATAAACTGGTTCCTTTGGCTGTTTCAATATCGAACATGTGGTTAACGAAACGCATCACAGCAGATGAATATGCCAATCGTAGGACTTGGTCATATGCTATATCATTATTGCATTTCACATCCTGAACATGGACTTGTAGTAGACTCAATGTTGACTCGACACCTGATGGTAATGATGGACACCTTGCTTTCCACATTTGCAAAAGGTTAAGTGCATCTTGTTTATCTGTGTTTTCCGAATAGATTGCATAGTAAGCCTTATACCACTCTTTACTATTGTACCAAGGGACAATGTGATATTGTTCAGAAAGAGCCATCGTACTTAGGACTGATCATCAGATTGGTTTCAGTTTAATACCAACGTTGCCGATAAACAAAACAAATATGTTAGTATCAAAATTTATAACTTTTACCACATGAGGGAGTCGTATTCAATGAAACTTGAAAGTAACCCTAACTAACCACTCCGTTTTAGTCGTAGGTATTTATCAATACATTCAATTCAATCTCCGTAGTTCGTTTCCTTCCGTCTTTCGTATTCAGATGAGTGCGCAGTACTCTATTTAGTTTGTACTGATCAGTCAGCAGTCAGTGCTTCCGTGTTCTAACTTCTATGATTTATTTTATGCTATTTAGTCAGTGATTTTGTGATTTACAGCATGTTCCAAAGAGTGGTACCTATGTCAGCCATATCCACAGATTACCTATGGTAACCTACGGTGGCCATAGTCTCTGTTAGGACTGTGTGTCACAGACTGTCGCAGTGACAGAAGCTGAATATAGGCTGTGACTGCTTTTTTATTTATTTAATGTAATATCGGTTTGGATATAAGTCTTTTAGCCAAAACTTATTTTATCCTGACTGTCTGTCGCAGGTGTGACCTGTTCGAGGCGCAAAATACTCGCAATTTTATTCTAACACAGAATAAGTCAGAGTTAGATGCACCTAGTATTTTAGAATACCGGCCGGTACCACCCGCCGTGGTGGTACCGGCCTAGAATAGTACTCCCCCATCTCTTCTCGTGGGTGCCGTAAGAGTCGGCTAAGGGATTACGTACCAGAAGGTGGGCAGCAGCGCCTTCTGAGGATCGAAATCATACTGCGCTCGCCAACCCGCATGCCAAGCGTGGCGAGTATTGGCAAATCCCCCCTATATGGGGGAGGCATATGTCCAGCAGTGGACGCACATGGCTGAGAGAAGAAGAAGAAGAAGAAGTATTTTAGAAATGGCAATCAATAAGTCAGATTGAGATGCACTTACTATATATCTTTAATAATAATATAAAGACGAAATAGTAGATTGTTTGTTTGCCTTGAATAGGATGGAAAACTACAGAATTGATTTGATAAATTATTTTACTCCCGGGAAGCTACACTATCTCCGAGTAACATTAGAGTAAAAATATTTTTTTAATTGTGATCCCTATATTTATTTTAACGGTGGGAAGCCGTGGCAGACCGCTAGTATTTTATAAGTAGCATAGTAATAATATCTCAAAGCGATATGCACCTAGTATTTTGTAAAAGCTCGCTGCAAAGGTATTATATGGCCCTACTAACGTCCTCTTACATAGCCTCTACCTCCTCATCGGTTCCTAGTTTCGAGTACTTGCCTGGTGTTCTGAGTATTAGGCATGCCACTCCGCTTCCGACGCCACCTTGGGACTTTTGATAGATTTCCCTGTAGTAGAGTGTCACCGGATTTAAGGGTTATGAGGTTACTCATTTCCTCTTCCAGCTCGAAGATCTTCTCGTCTCCCAACAAAGTCTTCACATGGTGTGTTACCAGGTTCAGAGGTCTTTAATCGAGGGAGTGGTAGCCGGTCTTCCAGGGATTCTCACCATCCTAGACCAGTGGAAGCATCACGTATTTTATTTTATGAACGCTGAGATAGTGGGAGGGATGAGTCTGTGCATGGATACAGAAGCTAGTAAAGTACCTATTATGATTCTATATATTACATTCCGCTTATAAAACAGCAGCTTAGTGTACCACTGTACATTAAAGTGTAGTTTTGGACGCGACATATAGTATATTTTGATTTGTAACGTTTAGTTCGGGACAGTGAGCGGTGGGGGCCTTTGGGAGTACACCATCTAAGGTTTTTTTTTTAAATTGAAATGCATCATTTTAAAATTCACCTTACCATTGCTGATCCGAAAAAGATATAAAATTATGTTATAGATAATCGTGCGTATTCTACAAATAAATAGGATTATAAGCCACTGGGATCCAACTATGTACGCAGACGATTAATTGTTAGAAGTCTTGTTTTCTATGCCTGATATTCAGGAACGAATTTTGATCGGCGAGATGCCCGCGCGTTTCTCTCATTACATTTGCGAGGTAAGTCCAAACAAGTGTCAAAAACCCCAGTGTCAAATAGCTTTAAAATTTCAACTATTTGTATCATATTGGTTACAAAATCGTCTGCAATTTTATTCTGAAACAGATTAGGTAGCGAGGAAGACTGTGGACAGGTAGAATAATAATAAAAAATATAATAAAATCCTGCGTTTACAATTTTATTACAAAAATTGATTCAAAAGCAAATGTTGTCCATAATCACATGCAGTTAAAACGCTACATATAATTTTGCATTTCTTTAGTATAATAGTTCAGAGGTGAATCATTTACATGAATTAAAATTATTAACTTTGGCAATGGGGAACAAATCGAAAAGGTCTTTACAGATGGCGATGCGTTCACTTAACAAATAGAATAAATGCCTCCAATTTTCAAGAATCAGAAAATTAATTGTTCTACCAATAATAGAGCTTGTTATGTGAATTATACTCTTACATCTTAAAGTGCCGTGACTTAACCGGGAGTTTTTATAAGTTATTTTTGCATAGCACTTTTATCATACGAGAGACCTTCGGAATTGAAAAATATCATTTTAATTATTACAGTTTAATATAATGAAGTATGTCGAAAAATATTTCTCGGTGTGTTGATGACCATCGACAAACATTATATGTTTTTAAAGTGTCAAGAGTCACGAACACAAGAGTCTTCTTTAGAAACGGGATATACACCATGTATTTTCTTCGTTATTTACCAAAATACGAGAGGAAAGGATAAAAAACAATTCATTTATCAATTCAGTATGGTGCTCATAGTTTTCTTTAACCAGCGCCATCTGTACGGAGCACTTGGGAGTTTTCTTCCTCATTTACAAAGTACAGTACAAATAACATTAATTAGCAAAATATGAATTTGTATTATGGCTTATTCATAGGTACTTAATATGAGAGTTGCTAACATCAAACATAATTCGGCGACTCATTATAGTGCCCCTGCTACATTTAAAACAAAGGATTTCCACGAAATCCATAGCTTGCAGCAGTTGATACGTTAATTATGAGATATTTAAGTACTAGTGAAACTTAAACAATTATTTGGTTCTGTAAGAGGGTATGTTTAGTTCCGTACATAGGAACACCAATTAAATAAAACCAATATTGCATTGTTACATTTGCTTTGCGCCCATGTTTTTATTTATGAGTCAATTAAATCTAATATTTGTGAATGAACAACTTTAAAAAAATATCCATTAATATGTGTGTATGTAGGGTAATACAGAAATTATATGTAAAACATTATCTCACAGGCTTTATGAGATCAAAATAATTAAATACAATAAACAACATAATCATTGAATCGAATAAAATACACATAAGAATTTGAACCATGTCATAAGGTAAGTAAGCGTCACAATTATACCTTTTTTGTTCTTTGGCACTAATATTGAAACGATACAATAATCTCAAACTATGTGGCGTTTTCCCTGCCGGTGAGTTTTCAAGTTTTAAATGCACATTTTTTTCTCCATTGTTCCGGGGCCGTAGACAACGGTCATCGAAACGAAAGGTACAGGTAAAAAATCTAGTCGTCTAAAATCGCGTCGACCTCGGAGACACGGCGGGGGCGGGGGCGGAGCCGGGCCGCGGCCAACCCCCCTCGATATAAAAGAGTAACCTTAGCACAATAAATATCTATCAATATATACTCTCGATCAACAAATATAATTCAATATAAGCGACAATGGTACCGATTCTGTTCTTCACTCAAAGTGAAGTACGAACTAAATAAAATCGTCTAAAATACGAAAATTGTTTATGTTAAAATCGAAACCATAGGAGTACTTTTATGTTTGATGCCAAACTGAAAATGGGAGTCGGCTGTCGTCGAATTTTTGTTCAGTTGGACTCGGATGTTTATAGAGTTGCTACTCGGCAATAACGCCGCTAAAATATATGCATAACACTTATATTCGATTGCCGGTATTTTTAACAAGTATCAAATCATAAGACGTTTAATTAACATATAAAAGTAACATCGCAGTTTAATAGATAATATCAAATTTGTGATTCAGCGACTCGCTACAAGAATACAATGGTTTATTTCAGATTAATAATTTCCAGAAAAACAATCGTTCGCCGCAGTGGCGAGGATCTAATTATTATTTTTAGGTTCTTGAAAATTATAATTAAAAATGTCCTATGGGTACATACGAACCATGGAAAGCGATATAATAATTTGAATATTAACGCAATCTTAAAAATAATTCTATTTTACACAATTCGTATTCGCACGAATAACAGAACGAGTACCGTCATCACACTCGTGTCCTCTAGCGACGTTATCACAATGGCCGTGTGGGTAGCGGCGCGGGCGCATGCGTCGCTCATAAGTCTATAGTGTCGAGGGGTTGCGTGGGCGCACGAGGGTGAGGGTCCGGCGGCACGGGGGGCGGCGTGGAGGGGCGCGGGTGGAATTTTCCGGGGAGCGAGGCGAGCGCGGAGAGCGCGGCGTCGGCGTGCGGGATGCGGCGCATGATCTTGCCGGAGGTGATGAGGCGGCCGAAGCCCTCTTGGTGCGCGAACGCGTACCCGGAGCGTACAGAGCGGCGCGCGCGCCGCGCGGACGGTGTGCGGGGCGCGGGGGCGGCGGCACGCCAGCGCTGCCGCGCGCGCAGCCGCTCCGCCAGCGTCGGCCGGGACACGGACCACGCCAGCCGCCACGACACCACCGGCACCATCAGTATTATCATCTGCCGATACGAACACAAGTCAAAGCAAAGTGAAAACATATGGGAGGTGTGGATCGAACTCGTGAAATAGAATGAAAAAAAATATTACAGGTCCTAGTGTTTGTTAAAACTCACGCTGAATGTTTTAACGGGTTTATCGTGAAACTTCCGCGTTGTCGATATGCACGATCGACGATTGCTTCGGCTTCTAACGGAAGCCTTTATCGGGATCTCAAGTACGGTGCCTTCGTCGAAATGTATGCGAGACGGGACGTCTCTAATATTTTAATATTTACAACTCTGTTTTAAATATTATAAATTACTAATATTTAACCACAATCGCACTAACGGTCAGGGACGATGTGCAAGAAGGTACGACCACGCTAGATCTAAAATGTTGACTGGCCCTTCCTGTATAAAACGTTATTTGGTGATAGTTTTTCGAACTTGAAAATGGTAGCTAGCCAGGCAAGTATTGTAAAAGTAGGACCCTAACAATCATTCTAAATATTTAACGACATGTTCCATGCGGGTGAAACAGTGGCGCGCAGCTCATGTAATGATAAAATTGATGTAAGTTAAAACAAGCGACGACTCACAGTAAGAACGGCAGTGAACCAGAAGGTGGCTTGGGTGAGCGCGACAGTAAGCGAACCGACGTATCGGCCGCCGATCGCGTAGTTGTAGAAATAATCCAGCACGAAGTAGGAAACCAACGAGCCCCAGATCGTGATGTGGTTGAACACCGTCCAGTATGTGGTGTCTAATGCTATCTGAAATGTTAACAATCCATTGTACATTTATTGTGAAACACTTAGTAAGGAAGAAGTGTTGGCCTTTGTAATATGTACATAATATAACTAGATAATAGAAGATATAGAACCGAGGCCTAGAAGTATAGAACAAAAGCATATGACAAAAGAAAAGTTACAAAGACCAAAAGAAAATTAATTCCCAAATTTCCATCTATTTTCGTCAATAACTTTGTTTGTTTTGATTGTATGACTAAAAGTTACATAACCAAAGTTGTAGAAAATGTATATTCCAAATGTTTTAATACATTTTCTTGTTAAAGGGGGGCAAATGGTTTTTATGCTATCTCGGGCAAACTTACGAGTAGTTTGCCAGATACATGGCGGCCGCGATTCCACTAACTGGATTTAATGCCACTCCTTGTTGATACTCTTGTCCACAGAACCGAGACCTAGATCTATAGAACTGAAGTGTACGTTATCTATGGAACTGCAAAGGCTGGTAGGTATAAAAATGTTTTAAAATCTAACACAAAGGACCTTGTGAATTTCCGTAGTTATTGAATATAAGTTGACATTCTGGGTCTAATATATCTTCGACTACATTGTAACCAACCATCCAGTGAGATACTAAGTGAGATACAAAATAAAAGTGCACTCGAATTAAACTGTGAACATAATAACTTACTAAGTACTGAATCATTGTTTACCTGTGTTGTATTGTCTATGATCAATATTGTAGCCACCACACTCCCTAATAACATGTGGTCTGATAATATTTTGCCATCGGGCGCTAAGCCGTCCTTGTAAGTACCTGAAAAAAAATTTCAATGAGTGTGTATGTAATAATAATGTTATAATTTCTGCATCAGAATACTACCTAGAGAGTTCGGACATGTCATTTGATTTTGGAATTGTTTCAGACATGAACGATTTTGTAGTAAAGTGCGTGTAGGTTCACGGCGTATTCAAGATATTTTACTCTTGGAGCTAAGGGGAATTCTGAATCATAGGGTAAAGCGATGTCCGAAATCTCTATCTTACATGCATATTTCGTACGGTTAAGTAAATGTTCTATGTATTTTTGGATAATATTTTGGCGTAATTCCGGAATCAAGGGTCGTGTTTCGAGGCAAGTTGGCGGCGCAGAGGCATGTATATGAAAATGTACCTTAACCTACTAGTAAGCAGCATGTTTTTCTCATGCTAACAACTTGTATTAGCTATGTACACACAATTATTTTAGCATGCTAGGTCCATTTCTATAAGGAAATATGTAAACAAGTTCAAGTTATGTGAGAATGTTGTGCTTATCAAAATGATTGGTAAGCTATACGCAACAGGAACAATGACACACCTCGACCAAAGATTTTCAGGAAACATAGGGTCCAAGTTAATTTATGTGAGTTTCGCACAACTTGGAGAGTTGTGGTAACTTCGTATCTCACACTTGTACGTGTTTATCAGCTTAGTGAAGTATATATATGTACCGTAAGGTATGAGAAAGAGCACGAGCGACGTGAAGCAGCCATGCAGCGTGGACTTTATAAACTCGGTCTTGTTGAAGAGCTGGCTGGTGTGGCCCGGCACGTACAGCTTGGGGAACTGCAGTGACGTCACATCGGAGACGTCCTGCTCGAACACGCCCAGCGCCAGCACCGGCAGGGACGTGTAGAACAGGTTGTATACTGATATGAACATCTCGTCGAACACCGTCTGAGGATCGACATAATATACAATCAAACGATTTCATCTTAATATTAACACAACGGTTACAAAATATTTAATGAAATCCAAAACAAATTTATGCATAAAAAGCTATCCCTACCTATAAACAAGTTTAAAACACCCATTAATGACGAAATTCTTTTACTTATTAGTTATTACAGTGATAAAGAAAATTATACGAGATATTTTTTTGACGTGATAACGTTTTATAAATTGATGAATGCCAAAATGAAAAATAGTAACGGTAACATTCCTGTAACGTTCCACCTGAGTTTTATCTAGATCTAGATAATATAATCAAAGTCAAAGTCAAGGTCAAGGTCAAGGTAAAAGTCAAATTCAAAGCCAAAAGCCAAAAGTCAAAAGTCAAAAGTCAAAGGTAAAAGTCAAATGTCAAAAGTCAAAAGTCAAATGTCAAAAGTCAAAAGTTAAAAGTCAAATGTCAAATGTCAATGTCAATGTCATACATGATTATGTCGTTATCACGTAAATCTATCGTCCGTAAACCGACTTTACAGACAACCAATTTTTTATTATGCTAATATAAATAACTAAATTGATAGCAGCGAAGTCTTCATATTTTTTTCACATGTTTTTGAGTTACTGTATATTCCTTTGTAGTGGATAAACCACATCTTTCACACTTATATATGAGATAAAGAAGTTCATGGAAATGAATGGTGGTGTCAGAAGACTTAACTGTATCCATTTAATGCAAAACAACTTGTAATGAACATCTTCTGTGTAAAAGTTTACCTGTGCACTGAATCCGCAGAAAAACGCGAACCAAAAGTGACAGACGGTGAAGGCGAAGTTCTTGTAGAAGAAGTATCTCAGAAACTTGCACATTCTGTAGTATGACCACCTCCCGTGGACCAATAGTAGCCGCTGCAGGAACCGGAACTGCGCTATTGAATAGTCTGACGCAAGCACCGCTTGCATGCCCTCCTGTCCAGATATACCGACACCTATGTGCGCAGCTGTGGGGAAAAATGCATGCATAGTTAGAAGTCTTTATATATAAATACATGGACAAGACATATTTGTGTTAAAGTGTAATAATGTATACACAAATTAAGTTATTCATTTCTTGTGTGATGGCTGTGATTTCTTTCATTAAAAGACTCAGGCAAGTATCGTTTTTTACAACTACCATGTCTGCTTATCATGCCTATGTGCAATCCAATATTAGGTATGGCTTGATGTTTTGGGGAAACTCAACAGATAAGAACAGGCGCTTTAGAATGCAAAAAAGTGTATCAGGGCTATACACAGGCCTAAAACCAGACTTTTAATGTATATGTTTATGTGAGTCATCATATCGTGCACTTTTTTACATTTTAGCCTCGAGCCTAAAATATAAAACATGGGCACCACACGAGGTCTCCGTTCAGAATGAACCACTAGTATAACTTAGGTTTAGCGTTTAATCACTATTTCACCTTATACGTAAGTGATTATGGTCGAAGATGGGATCATATATATGATATTTTAAATAGCATTATCAAGTTCCATACCTTTTATCATAGATACATCGTTAGCTCCGTCTCCAATTGCTAACGTGACAGCTTTTCTGCTCTTCTTGATAAGCTCTACCACCATCGCCTTCTGGAGTGGCGTCACTCGACAGCATATCACCGATCTACATTGTAGAACTACGTCGAGAAACCTGTAATCAATATCGGTAGTTCTAATTTCTTTGTAGAGAACTACAAAGAAATTACTTGAGAAGAAAAGAAATTACTGGTATTATTAGCCTATTCTTGACAGAGAACTGTCAAGAATAGGCTAATAATACCATACGGTATGTTGAGAGAGGAAGAGAATCTTCTATAATAATGACACTATGGTCATTTGGGCGGTAAAGTAAAACGTGTGACGCTATCATGTGGCTTGGGTGGGAAGGGTGTGGTGTCCCTTCAGGTAGCTGCGAATACTTCCTACATATTCGTGCCCATCTTCGGGGCTCTACGATAATAAATCTACCAAAGGATTATATAAATAATTGATATAACAGTGGTACAAGCTAGGATAAGCTAGTGATTCCACAAGGCCTAGGCGATTCTTGTATTCAATAATATATTTTTGTGTACGAAATTATTTCATTAGAATTCATAAGTGGAAGACGTTTGAATACCATATGTAGACAAACAAACTTCAGATCAATCGGGCGGTGATGTAAAACTAAATCCTCAACGCCAGGCAGGCGACTGGATTTGAAAACCAGAGCCAAGTCTTGTTCCGAATAGAATAACATAATGCACTAAACCAACATCTCTGCTACAGTTTCAGAACGGACATGGTGACTAATACACGAATTAACATTCTTATCGCAATACATATTAGCTAATTTTTAATATTTTTTCATTTCTTTTCGTTACTGATATTTCGGCACAGTTGTATGCACCATGTCCTGTAATTTACACGTGACCATGGTGCATGCAACAGTGCCACAACGAAACCACTAGAATTATATATTGGAATAGCACTTATCAACTAGATGAGCGTCTTGATGAGAAATCTTCCTAGTTCTATCTTGTCCTTACCCTTTACCAGGCGAGGGTCAGCGCAACATATATTCCTTTTCCACTCCGTTCTATCCCTAGACATCTCAGTGCTCACACCTTTCATAAATATATCAATCTTCACGCAGTCCATCCATGCCTTCATCTGTCTTCCTCTACCTGGTATATACGTGGGAATAACAACAAAAAACAGTCCTTAATATTATATTGTGTGTCACTGCTTACTTGTCCTCCAACTTGGGATGCAGACAGTGCACGAGCGAGTGTCCGTTGATGACGATCGCGAACCCGTTCGTGTCCTCGTTACCGTGCTCCTGCGAGTCCGCAGAGTACGGCCCGCCGCCCACACTGTACTCATTACTGGAACATCGATATGCACTATACAGTACAAACAAAAACTCTATGCTATGTTGGAAGCCAGATAATAAATCTTTATTGGGTCACAGCAATAGTAAGGTTTGACTAAAATGTTTAAGCGACGTTTTAGTAGTCTCTAAAGGCAGAAATGTAGAACCACTAGCGTAGTTTCGGACAGCGACTTCAAAAATCTACCTTCAATCTCTTCCATATTTTCATTCTCAAATAACTACTCTTATTAATGTGGGATTGCTAGAGTGAATAGACAACACCTACTTGTCCTTTAACTTCTTAATAATATTGTCACAGGTTCTCTATTTTTTTTAATATTGCATAGATCTAGCGTTTGACCACTATCTCACTTGATGGTCAGTGAGGATGTGGTCGAAGATGTTATCACGCTAGACCTAGAATGCTCAACGCCAAGTTATATTTTAGAATAGAATGAGATTGTAACTAAATGGCGGCTATGGAGTTGTTGTTGTGTTGTATCGGCAAAAAAAATCAGCAATCGGCGCAGCGCAACTTCTGATTGATATTAAGTTTAGGAATGAATAAAAAATGTGTAAACTTGTACAGTAAAATGCACAACGAATTGTTTGAATACTGTTGGATTGGCATTTCTTCTTTGGCATTCAAGCATTCTTCAGAGAATGCGAAAGCGGTCCCGCGCCTCCCGTCTCTAGCCGGCGACGGTGGAGCACCCTGGGTTTTTAGTGGGTATGGGGCCTTCTGGCGGAGACTCCCACATAACCACCGTGCCCCCACGCCAGTGGTATTCATTAAGGATTTTTCCGGGTAAAAAAAAGGTTCCCAAGCATTGTCTATTATGGGACCACTTCTAACTTTATAACCATACTTTAAACGCCATTAAGTTATTACACAATTACGAATAACCTTTAAATATCTTGTACATAACAAAACATCGACGCAACTGTTTTAGTATTTGGTGCTCTTTTAATCACTATTAATATAATAACTAAACAATATTTAATCTGCATGTATGGTGAACTAATCTAATGTAGGGTGTAGGTTAAAGGCACACGCGTCATAGAGAGAAAGAGCACAGGGTATTATGTAACATACAATAGAGTGAGACATATAGTAGATTGTGAGGTTAGTTTTGTTGAGAAAAGATATGTGTTGGATAGATGTTTCAGGTGAAATTGAAAACGGTGCAAGTTTGGTAAAGCCAATGTTAATGACTCGTTTAGGTTTTGGTCAAAAAGGCGAGACTGAGAGAAATTACAAATTTCATTGACACAATATGTTTGCCATACAAGTTTAACAGTATATTTACTACTACCTATTTGCTGTTGTAATTTAAATAATAACAAAATTAAAAGACAAAAAACCAAGCCCCAAAGGCATTCTTGCCTAATCTAACACAAAAAAAAACCCATTCAAACAATAAATTTAAAATTTTAACGCACACTGACATTGACAGCAAAACGATAAGCAGCAGAATATAATAATCAGAAATACAAATGAATTTGCGATCATGGTACAGTCTCTACTCAAAAGCCACACAATGATACACTAATGTTATTAAAAACAATATGCCTTTTTACATTTTATAGAAATAACCACGCATTTACCACGATACCAGATTAAAAGCGAAGTTGCAGTCGAAGATACAACTTGTTTGTCTAAAAACATACTAACTCAAGATGTACACTCCGCATATTGATACCAGAGAAAAAAAGCGACATTCGTAATTAACAGAGACGACATCACACTTAGTACAAAATAATCTCATTATAACTAAACAAGTATAAAATCTAAATCTGTATAAGCCTTTGCTAATGATATTCATACAAATATTCATACGAAGGTATAAAATTATGGTAAATATAATGATAATAATCTTTATTAGCACATAATTCACAATTACTGGACATGTTTAGTTTACAATTATAGTTTCCACAATAAATAAGAACATCAGATACCTACGCTAGGCGTTAACCTGTGTTATAGGCATCTGCGCTTTCCCCTTAATAAATGACTCAGTTTAAGCTATTCAACAAACAGTTAGAGAGAAAATAATATAACATTGACTTATTTAACTGGCTTTTATAACATAACACACCCAAGAAGGGTTAAGTATAGCGACCATATTGTACATAGCACCAATACCTGCATTAAACTCCTGTAATAAATGTAGCAAAAAAATGATATGAAGTTGAAGAAACATAGGAGCCATAAGAAGATTTACATGTCGACAACAGTAAAGCTACATGTTTTTTAAACCCACATACATAACATGTAGTTTTGCGTTATAACAATACCTTGGACATCAATAACACTAGATGTAACTGTATGCTGTAATGTAAACATTTGTCTCGAGCCACTCTTACTTATGCGAAAAAAGAAACTGAACAAATAAATCATCTCCCCCTACCATTCTTCCAGCACTCCATTATTAGACACCAGAAGGATTTGGCACCCGGACCACGCTTAAAAAATTATCCGTAAAAATATCCAAACAGCAGTAAGCGCCATAAAAGTAATTACTATTACAAGTAGTCACATGTATTTTAATGCTGCATTGAAACTTACAAAAATAATATCGAAAGGAAATCTCCGAACCAATTAGTTTTAATGTGGAAAGAAAGTAGTAGGGACTCTTAAAAAAATACAAATACCTAATCACTGAGCATATTTCACGCGCCAGCGCGTCACTTTGTAAAAACTATGTATAAATATACTAAAAACGAGTGTAACCGTTATTAATACGCAATAAGATTATGAGTGTATAGCTAAGACGCACACAACAAGGACACATATAGAAATAGAGCGAAGAAGGAGCATATAGCATGGTGTGATACAGCGGTGAGGTACGAGTAGATATACAGTGTAGCTCTTTGTCTCTCTACCTGTCGTGTGCTAGAGTGTTATGTTCCCACCTAAATGTAACCACGGAGACGGCCGGCGCGTTCAGCTTCACGTTGGCGGCGCGGCCCGGGGACGGACGGGACACGCACGTGCCGCCGTTCGATGTCTCCGTCCCACTCTTGGCCTCGGATGGACCTGTCCACACATCACCATTAAGAATCGACATTTTATTGTTTGCTATTATATCATGAGATAAAACTAATTTTCTCCAATTGCTCACAAAAATAATTCAAATAACATCAACGCCCATCGGAGAATGATTTCATACGTTCTATAAATAGAGCTCTGCACTCTAAAGTATTTTTTTATATCCTACGATAATAGTTTTTTTTCTAAAAGTAACATGGTTTTTAAGGATTTATTTTATCCCAATCAAAGTGTATATAAAATTTCAGGACGATCTCATAAGTCTTCTGCAGTGCATCGAACATGTTCGCGGAGGCACGCGTCGATGGTTTCCACGCTATATTACACAAAAGAACCGCATCGCTGCTGCAAAGAGTGCGTGGCAGCCCCAACACCATACTACAAGTAATAGCCGGTAAGCTAGATTCGCCAATAAATAGACATTTTGTTGGGGTGTTGGCCAGATCAAAAGTACCTTTAAATAAGTGTTTATTAACATATATATAAGTTTACTAACAAATGGGTCTTATTGCCTGAATAAACAAATAAAAATAAATAAATAAGTGCGCTCCGGTATGTTTCCCGAGAACCATGCTGATGGTTTCCATGCCATCATCAGAAAAGGTGGCATCTACTAACCAAACAATGGATCTTTATGCTGTCCGAAAATAAAAACAAGATTTATTTATTTACGTAGTATCTTTTCAAACTTCCAAAAAATATGGCACATTGGCACACCCTCTTTTTAGGTCACAAGTGTGTCTAAGATGCTTGCTTCATTCTATCATCGATCAACCAGACGTAAGACTATGCGCCACCGCTACATGGTAGATATACCACCGTTACGCACGAAGCGTTTTGCTTCTACTTTTATAATGCGTACTGTGCCAGGGAGTGGAACTCACTGCCGGAGTCTGTGTTTCCCGATATATACAACCCCGGAGTCTTCAAGTCGCGAGTGAATAGGTTCTTCTAATTTTGCGTATTACTCCTAAGACTGCGTCCTCGCTTAACATCGAGTGAGACAGGAGTCAAACGTAAGCTTATAACCTTAAAAAAAGTTGCCGATGATAAAATGCTCAGAAACAACCCAATGTCACTTTTGAAATGATTTCGAAACTATAACCCACAAAACAAAAGTTATATATATTAGTTTAGATATTATAGATGTTCATCACAGAAATGTTTGCTCCTGCCGATATTCGAGCCCGGGGTCGCGGTTCCGCGGTCAGTGTCAGTGATCACTACGACCGTGTGCAACATACCGTGTGGCAGGAATGTATTGACGACCCGTATCGAGTCGCGGCACTTGGCGAGCTGCCGGTCCACGTCGTCGTGACTCGCGCCGTCTATCACGAACACCTCCGCCATGTCGTCAGTCAGCAGCTGACACGAATATCCGATGTTTATCGCAGTCTCTGGAGCATACGACACAAGTCATGTGGTCAAAATAAGTTTGCGCCCAACGCGATCGGTTGTGAGCTGGTAACAAAATAGTATTACTGAAGCGCTCGCAGCGGACCCTACCTCTACCTATGCGATCTGAACCAATCAATAGCTATGGTTGATACATGTTACAAATGCATGTGGTTATGTTGTACTCATCAAAGATAATTTTTGAAAAACAAAACTACACTTTTGGAACCTAATTATTAGTCTAGTGTTAAATAAAATGACATATTTGGAACCTAATTATAAGTCTTATATTAAATAAGGTTAATTTAAATTGCGCTATTAATCACCCAGTACAATTTTAAAACCTATTTTCATTTTTGTCTTTATATACTTAGTCTAGCTATAAAATAAAAGCAATTCCAAAAATTAGTCTACATCCTTATAGGGATAAGAATTTTTAAAGCTTTTATTACATTGTATTATCTCTGAGTTCAAACGTTCTATTTTGAAAATGCTCAAGGAACTATGAATCTTTAGTAAGTACTAAGCTCCCAAGATTGGAGTTGATATAAAACGTCACACAAATAAACTCGTTAGTGTCAAAAATGACAATCTATATTCTGTAGAAGTGTAGAAGATAGTTTATTATAAGATATGTGTATTACCTTGTTTGTCGCCCGTTAAAACCCACACTTTAATGCCTGCCATACTGAGATTCGCTATAGTTTCCGGTACTCCGTCTTGTAATTTGTCTTCTATCGCTGTCACACCTGCCAACAACAATACAGGCATTCATAGTAATCATGTTATTCACACAAACTAAAACAATCGTAAATCGTAATATTCTGAGTTTGTTTATGCTTTTTCCAAATATTAGAACAATTTGATTCGTTTTAGTGAGCACTTTAATACACAATTTATTTTATGTGAAAGTACACGCAGTTGAATAAAAATAACATAATTCAGGAATGTCATTCATAAGTGCTATACCAATTTGGACTTAATCATAACTGTATAAAACATCTTATTTTACTAGTATATTATGCACATAGTATAATTTATGAGCTAGTTTGATTGTACAAAAGAGTTACTACCATTATAGAATGACGATGTCGTTGTTTGTTTTGTTTTATATTTTTATAATGCTTTTTCTATATTTATTATATTTTCATAGTGACTGTTTAATTAAGAACAATTGAATATTGTATTTTTCCTTGATGAAAATTGTATTTTTATTGGACCTGTAAAATATGAAATGTTATTAATAAAGTGACTATGACTTTTAACTATCGTTTAAGTAGATAGGAATCTTAGACCCACTTGCGTCATTTAGGTTAAAATATAAAATCTGAATGAATTTCATATAAGTGTATATTTTTTTACATTAAGTTTACATGACTCTGATCGGCGCCGCTAGTTACATTAACTTCTGGTTGCCTGTTGCCGCGTTACTATGAGACTACTTTAGCTAATGGGCACAAAAAGAAGTTTAACGTATACAATATATTTTTCGAAATGCACAAATACGGCAAGAACAATAGAAATATAGAACGTCATAATCGATATTATTTCGAAGTCTCACTCAAGAATGAAGGCAGTACAATTAAGTTTTTCTTCATTTACTTCCGTGTTTATAACGCACGTTACTGGTTTCGTAAATTGTTACAGACTAAAACTGTTATAAAACATTATTGATATTTGAAATTTGAGTGGTTAATTTTATTGCTATGCCTACTTGCAATTAAGCATAAACAGAATAAGAACTCTCCCAATTTTCTTAATATTAATTTAAGGGAACAACTAATTCAATAGTAATAGTACAAAAACAAATATGTTCGTAAAAAAAACAAGGCGAAATATCAAATCAAAATGCTACAATGCCAGGAGTATTTTGATTGGTATAACGTTATTATTTGTAAAAAGTTGGAAGCTTTCAGTGATCATATGTTACAGTTATATTGTTACTTACCCAATAGTAAGAGATCCGTTTCGATTTCTTCATAAATAGCATCCAACTGTTCGTCTCTATCGTGCATGGCGAGCGCAGCCTGCTGATGGCGCCGCTTCCATTCGGAAAACATGCGCTCTTCTAGCGGCCGCCACGCCAGTGCTAATGTCCGAAGACCCTCGCACGCGAATTTCTACAATATAACACATCTGGTCATGAAATTCTATAATATAGCACACCTGGTCGTGATTTTTTCATAATATTATAAAATTGGTCACACATTTTTAGAATATATGTACAACTTGATGTTACGTAATAATTGCATGCACCATGTAAACGAAAATACATGGTAATTATCCCGAAATTAATGTTAATTCTTTTATTAGTTACCATTTCAATTTAAAACTACAACACAACTCTATTCTATAGTAAGTGAATATGTAAATAAGTAACCGAATGAACCTAGATCTATATCAGGTGTCATTTGTATTATCGAAAACTCGTAAAATGTTTATATGTTGATGGCATTAAAAAAACATTCGTATGAATTAAACAAAGTCTCTATATTGAAAAATGTATTATAGTAATGATTTGCTCGTTTCATTATTTGCCAATATACAGGAGGCTACCATTTAAGAACTTTATCATTTGAAAACTAGTGATGAATAACATATGGTGAAATAGTCTGCAGTTACTGATTTAGAACAGCCACAAAAACTTGAAATCCTGTTAGGAAATGTTAAATTGACTCGTTTAAAAAAACGCCCGCTGTTGTACACAGGTTTCTCTCACTTTCGGTGTTATATCACGGCTGATGTCTCTTTCTTGGCGATGGACAGTTTCTCGGGTAATGAGATAGCGTGCTACATTTTAATTCAATCAAAACAATACGTAAACAAACCTATACCGTGCATATAAAAACCTCAATAAGTTAATGCATTGTTCTTAATTATGTAACTAGGCCGAGCACTAATTTTCTTAGTGAAGAGCGACTCAATTTACATTTTTCATTACTTTCATGGAAGCCCTGCCTGTCGACATTTAAACGGGAAGTAATTACACTGAGTGTAAGTAACCGCACTTGGTTTATAGCACAATGCAAATGAGCCAGGAGGGAGCCAAGAGATTTTCACAAAGGACCCTTTATTGATGGAGAGCTTGCTGTTTATTTAATGAAATTTTGTCTTTTTGAGTTCATAGTGTTAGCATGGTACAACGACACACTGATGTGTGCAAACTGTCGGCGAACTTCGAGTTTCAGCTGACGTCAGATCAGTTGCTTCTATAATTTGGCAAGCAAAGAAATTGGTAAAGTTAATAGCGTGCATCAGAAAGAATCACTAAATATGAGTTCCACCAAATTTGAGTTAATTGTTCGTCGGAAAAACCCCTCTATTGATTTCTACCAAAACATCAGTCATAATGTATTTCAGCTTTATTACTGAATACATAAAGGTCAAAAATCAAAGCAAGCCCTCATCTACCTTCGACGTCATTATTGTCAATCAAGAGAGACAATTACTGACCACTGAAACAACTCATAAATCATCAAAAAGGTATGGGTTATGTTTACTTACATTTAAATGTTCCTGTGTTTTAGACTTGACCTCCGATTGATATCCTGGTTTTAATCTGTCATATATTACATTATCAGCACCTTTAGTATATAACCTAATTTCACCATCCTTCCTCAATATCACGGACATTCTTTTCCTAACATTATTAAAATCTAATATACATAACAATTCATACACCTGAAACAATAGAAATACACATTAATTTGACTATTAAATGAATTATAATAAAAGCCATTAAAGGCAGTAAAGTCGTACGGGACAATTTTACTTTTTACGGTGCAAATAGCGAAGTCTAACGGGACACGAGTCGCAGAACTTTTGACGTGAATACGAAGCTTTATGTTCAACTAAAAGTAATCAAGGGAAACAGATCCAAACAAGTCAAGTTGTCAGTAGCAACTTGGGTGAGTCGGTGTTTGTACTTTCAATATAACTTACAAACTGTATCTTACTTGTCTCGGCAACCTTATTAAATTTGGCAGGAACATTTCTCGTTCTAGAATGAGTTCAAGTTCTTTATGAACCAAAGCAGCAGCATGTATATGTATGCCAGTATAAGAGTTTAATAATAGTTTATAAGAGTTTGAAATATGGAATGTTTGACGATTATATGATCATATCAACTGCTTCTCCTTAACTAGAAACTATAAAACTCGGTCGAGTTAGCACAGCACTTCGTTGGAAAACGGCCCGCTTCCCCGCGCAGTGCCCCGTAGCTTCCTTGCTAGGTTTAGGCTTTTCGCACACTGTACTAGGGCATGAAACTGCCACCATCAGGCTAGGTGACAAGTTAACTCGACCGGGCTCAAACAATTTAAGATTGCTTTATTTGTTGCTATTATTAACTATTGATGATATTTATCATCAATTGTCATCAATGCATGAAAATGGTAACATTAGTGCATGGCGAGTTATAATATGAAGAGTACCACACATTCACACACACCACAAATTCTTACATAAGTAAAGATAATATTTCTCAAGTAGAGAAATTGTATTTGATAATTATTATGTGATTTTCTGATTGCAATTGTAAGTTTGAAATCATGCGATCTTTGTATTTACAAAGATCCGCTACCGGTAAAAGTTGAGCAAATGTATGATTTAAATATTAAGTAATAGGAAAGAAAGTATTTTGGCTCACCTCTGTTTTACCCATAACTTCTATTGTAATACTATTAGGCGAGCGTTCTCTGAAAACAAAACCAAAATTTCTGGCCGCCGACACCAGCGCTGACTCATCAGGCGATTGTGCCTAGAACAAGGAAAATATAATAAACTTTATAATATGAGTTATCGTTGTAACAGCATTGTCATTAAATTTAATAGTCAATTAGTGGTTTTAGTGACATGAAATCAGTACCGTGGTGGTACCGGCCTAGAATAGTACTCCCCCATCTCTTTCCGCGGGTGCCGTAAGAGTCGGCTTAGGTATCACGTACCAGGAAGTGGGCAGCAGGGCTTAACCATACTGCGCTCGCCAACCCACCTACCAAGCGTGGCGAGTATTGGTAAATAATGGTAATATGGGAGAGGCATATGTCCAGCAGTGGCCGCCCCATGGCAGAGAGAGAGAGAGAGAGAGAGAGAGAGAGAGAGAGAGAAATCAGATACTAAGATCCGATGCTGAGCTGATGATGCCTCAAGGGGGCCTTCACACAACAGTTTTCCAAATTAAGGATATTTTTTGTGATAATGTATAATCAATTTCAATATAGTTAACCCTGAGCTTTTAGGTAATCAGGTGTTATGATTTCTTTTAAAAATAAGTGTTTACAACTACTAGTAAATGATAAGTCTGAAAGTCTAATTCAGAACAATTTTAGTAAAAAAATGTGGTACTGCTTCTAACCAAAACGACGTATTATCAAAAATACGAATCACCGTTAAATATAGATTGTATATGCATATTGCCTAGTGATTGTTTTATGTTCAGATAGAAAGCAGGGAATGATTCGCGCGCATGCTGCGTGGATGATGTTATGCAATAAGAACAGAGTCAATAATAAAACATACTTTTTGTATTGTTTTTATTCGATCCTAACATCGATTCGATCACATCTTTGATCAACAGAATCAAAATAATAATATCTATTTAGCACCTTGAATGCACAAAGAAGTGAAATAAGCGTCTTTAAATATTTTCTCACCTGATATTCTAACCTGTCATTCTTCTGACCAGGCATAACCGTATGGCACAGAGCGAGTAAACGAAAAAAGTCGTGTACATTCCTGTCGCCTCGCTTCACGGCATCCAGCAGCGTTGAGTCGAAGAATTTGAACTCCGGCTCATACTCCGGGTTGAAAGAGAAGTCCAACGGCTCAGAGCTCTGTAGTAGACAAAGCTTGTATTAACATGAAGTATACAAAAAGCTGTCTCGGTAGGCAAATCTACGTTCGGAATGGTTTTATGCCAAATTCTCATTAGTACTTCAGATGAGGCATAATAAATTAAAATGAACAAAAGTAAGCTACTTGCACTCAGCCATTGTTACTAGATTCGATAGATAGTGCGATAGTGCAATACAAATCTTATGTGTTCTTTATTGTTTTCAAGTTTATTATAATAGTCCAATATTTGTTGCAATTTATATTTGATTTTCAAATGTTTTGTTTCTTTCGGTTGGTTAAACGTAGATTTGCCTAAAATTTAATTATCTACAAATCCAAATTAATAGTGTTAACAAGCTTACAAAAATCAACACACGATGCTAAGCGGCATGCGGACACATCCAATAACGTTACACACAAATATATTACATACAAATACAATACAAAATACACATAGACATAAACGTTCCTCATAAGAAAATAGTACCTAGCGGGTGCTATGTTATACTACGAATGTTTACTATTTGAATATATCTGTTAGGTGAAGAATATTTTTGTAGGTTTTGCTGGTATAAAGGTATAATAAAGTAGGTAGATATATAAATCCTGTGTATTTCTAGATATCTAACTTGTGTGTTAAAATATAAACCATTCCATAGACATAAGGAAGGACAATCTTGTTGAAAGAAACAGAATAGAAGAGATTGTTTAGAACATTGTTTGCAAATAGGGTTGGTATTTGCGGAAAGCGTTATTATATTATTTTTACTGATTTCTACACTTATTTGCACTTTGCTCATTCACATTCATTTGTTGAGGTATAGGGGAACTACGAGGTGATTAAGAAATGTGTGCAAATAATTGCAGCGAGCGAGCCCATATACCTAAAGAAAACGAATACCTAAATATTCAACGGCAAATCAGAATCGAGACCACTTTACACACTTGGTCTAACCAAATAAAAATGGGTTGTAACCATTCAATAATTAGCTAAAACGAATAAGAAATATGGATCAAGTCTTTTAAAAATTAAAATATCACAGGAATATCATTAAATAAATGTGTACACAACGTCACACAAGGCCGTCTGGGCACATAATTTTGAATTAAATTCTGAAAATTTGAAAAAAAATTTAATATTATTGTTCAAAGAACCTTAACATTAAATTATCCGGGTCGCACTGGTGCTCTTCATTTTAGTATTTTGTCTATATACAATAATTTAGTGTGTTGTCCGTATACGAAACAATCGCCGCTTGTGACACAGCATTATGTAGACAATAGCAATAAAAATTGAGTACAATAGCAAAAGCATAGTATCTGAGTTGTAGACGCAACCAGCATTCACCTCAGAGTTACATAACCAAGTCAAACGGTGTATAATGTGAATGGCTTGGCTGCACAAAGAGTGGTGCAAGTGGTCTGCATGTAAATTTCCAAACGAGTTAGAGCAAATAATATCTTCTGAATGCCCTGCGGTGACAGAAGTATTAAAGACCGCGAATGAACTCATAGATGTAAGAAGTTTGGAATGTATGACAGATGGGGGAGGTCAGCAGAAAGGAGGTAGATTCTGATTTGTCGCGAGAGTTGTATCATTGTCAAGGCATCGTACACGCTTGGTGTGCGTGGGGCCCGGGCGGCGCGCGCCGGGCGTGCTGCGCCCCGCCTCGTGCTCCTGCTCGAGTAACCTGGCCCGGGCCGCGCCGCCCCCGCCCCCGGGCCCCGCCGCGCCCGAACCCCCACTCGCCCCGCCACTAGCGCCACTCCCTCCGCCGCTGCGCCGTCGCTGCACCCACCACACATCATCATCACGGTTTTATGGGCCCTATTTAAAACGGACCCCTGAGCAAAATGATTATTTTGATGAATATGGACTTTTCACCCGTTTTTAGGCAGCAACAGCACGTGAATAAGTGCTTCAAATGTGTCCCCTGACCTCATGATTATTATTGTTAATTAATATTGCACACCATGGCCTCAAAACTACATTGTATGAAATGTAACAAATATAAGCCATTTCAATTATCAACATTACAGATGTATAGTCTGTTGTTTTCAAACAACATATGTTATAATATATGTTATTGAACAGTTTACTCTCGTTCATAGCGCTTGCAACAGTGCCTAAATATTAGGAGTCAAAAACATCAAAATAAACGGTAAATATCTCGTTCTCGTCAATTCTCATGTAAGACTTATTTTCTTTATTGTATTTCATATTGAATCAGCTTAGTTGCTACGAGCGCAACTATGCACCTTATTTCATCAATTTAGATTTCATATTAGCTACCAAAATATTACAGATATTAAGCTTTTCCTTCTGAACTGGCAAAATTCAGGCTCATTTTGCTCAGGAATACGTCATAACGCTTGTATTGCCTCGAAAATATATCTTCTTTTCTGTAATTAAAACCTATTTTAAGTATAAGAACCCTATCTGTAATTTCATGGAACGCATAATTCCGTTAACACTTCCTCATTAAGCGCTCTAAATTACATTTTATTAAAAATTAGCACATAAAAGATGGTTGGCAATTCTCGTGAGTTTGACACATTATTATATATATGTGGTATCCGGATTTACTCACGTTTATAGTCGTAGTTTTGCGTACTCACCTGAGGATGAGCATCGGACATGCTCGAAACGTAGGTCAAAACTTCGACTATAAACGTGAGTAAAGCCGGATCGGATACCCCATATATAATAACATAAAAGATGGCTTGCTTAAATGAGATAATAGGGCCAGGGCATCATTAAAGGGCAGGGCATCGTAAAGGAACGTCAACAACAATGGCAATGTATACTCTCTTGAATGCAGTATGGGAATCACTTAATAAAAAGAAAAGATGTACATCCCTGTTTCTCGACATGACGAGAGCATTTGACTACGTTGTGCCCGCTATCTTATTCCAACAACTTCATAAAATTGGTGTACGCGGTACAGCGTATGACCTTGTCTGTTCTTACTTTCAAGATAGGACACAAACTACTGTTTTGGTTAACTTTAATAGCAGTACAAAGACAATTGAAACTATTCAGTCACATAAGCAGAAAGTAGTTCTGGGTGTCCCTCAGGGAAGTATCCTAGGTCCTCTTCTGTTCTTGATTTATATAAATGAATTATCGACCTTATTAAAACACTTAACTGTACTTTACGCAGATGATGCGACAATATTATTTGTCAAAGAGTTTAAAAATATTACTACTGCTGATTATTCTATGGATATAACCAATTCTCTCCACGAAATCAAGAAATGGCTAAGTACTCTAAACCTACAAACAAATATATCTAAGACTAAATTGATGCAATTTCACAATTACATGACTGAACCGATCCCACTTAATATAAATATAGATAATAATCAAATCAATGTTGTTAAGGAAACAGATTTTCTTGGAGTATCTCTGGACACAAATTTAAATTGGAAGTCACATGTAGAAAAAATTAACAAAAGGCTATCCAGTTATTGTTACGCCTTGTCAGTGTTAATAGATGTGTCGTCTGTTGATGTCGCAAAAAGTGCATATTATGGAAACATTTACCCTTTGCTAATATATGGCATCATTTTTTGGGGTAACTCTGTTAATGTGCATCAAACATTTATACTTCAAAAAAGATGTTTAAGAATCATATACAATAAAAATAGCGATGAAACATTACGAAATTTATTTAGAGAACAAGGTTTCTTAACTTTGACAGGAATCTACATTTTGGAGTTAGCAATGTTTGTTAGAAATAATATGCACTTATTTAAAAGGAAATCGGAAATGCGCACTAGAAGCACACAGTTAAGAGGGCCTGATTATTTGTACATACCTGTCATAAACTGCATGATCTATAGGAAAAGCTCATATATCAGTGCTATATATGTGTACAATACATTGCCAAGTCATATCACGGGCATAACTAGTAAAACTATATTTAAGAAAAAACTGAAACAGTGGCTAATAAAGAATGTATTTTATGACTTAAAAGAATTCATGTCTCGAGATAAGTCTACTGACGTTTTGTTATGAATCTTATGATTCAATAAGGCAATGTAATAATTAGCATAATCCATTTAAATATTAATGCTGTAATCTTGAAATAAATTAATACAACCTATGTCATATAAAATTGTATGTGAAATTACTTTTTAAAGATGATTATCTTGACATATTAATATTGTAATAATTAGTTATAATATGCAACATTGAATGCCCGATACGGGTAAGCTGATATCACTCTCTTGCAATACCATCGTGCAAAAAATGTATAATATTTTTATCAGTTGTCAATAAATTATTCTGATTCTGATTCTGATTAAAAGGTCTAAGGACCCATCTACTTAAGTCTATTTCTCATATTTAAAAACAAAAACTTTAGATAATTAAGTTTTCATACAACTCAACGGTTTGAGTTGAAAAGTCATGCCTGTCTTCATCATAAACTTACCAATTAAAATTAAGCACAAAGGCGGCTACTTCCAATAATTAGTACAGGTAGAAAGCTATTGCTAACATAATTTTACACCTTTGGCGTTCCCTGACATAAGGTATATTTAAATAATTATATAATGAGAGCTACATACCTCGAAGTGTTTATCTCTGAGAATCCTAACGTCAATAAACATATTATAATTTCTATCAAATTGTACGTCACCAGGGCAAGCAACTGGCAATACATAACAACGCTATACAACCTTCAAACCTTGGAACCTTGGAAGAGCAGAACCGCGCACGGCCCCGCTAATTGTTACTATAAGGAGCAATAGAAATATATTGACTGACACCTTGATAATAGTTACTTTAAAAAATTACATGTACAGTTTGTGAAGTACATCTTTATACATTGCTTGTTTAACGTTACAAGTTTAAAATCAAAATATATAGTTTATTAGTTGAATCAAATTTTATGTCTTAAAACGATTTCTGTTTTGATCTGAACAACTTTCCACATTGTTTTTCGGTGCAGAGCATTTTTGTAAATATCGAAAATAAATTGATATAGAAGATTATAGATAGATAAATAGCATATTGTGATATGTTTGTGTTTAGTTTTTAATAAGTATAAACCGTTTAGGGATGTTCAATTGGCTCTACTCTCCACCATAAGCAAGAATAGGATAATACAAAATCAATTAATATGATTATTAATGATTCTCATCTAGACCCTTCGCATTATTCGTATCATACCATCCTAAATTATTTGACAGTATATAGACTTACTCGTCGCCATCCTTTAAGATGACAAAGTTCTATACAGTTTACAACATCAAATCATCAAATCAATCAATACAATCAACATCAAATATCCATATCAATAACATAGATTGAAAACTACAAAAACAGGGTTCAGTGCTCGAAGCAGGAATAACTTGCGTCGCACAATCATTGTATCCCAGTCGTATAAAAAATTGAATAACGCACGAACCGTCCGTACAAACTACCATTTCTCTGTGTCACAGTTGTACTATATAAATGATTCAATGCATTCAATTGTTTCACGCTGCATTACGGCTGTGAGCGCCTAACAGGAGTGCGAGCATGGATCGTCGATTCGATAAATTTATTGTGTCGGCAAAAATGTTTATATATCGAATTTTATCGACAGCCCCTAGCATGGAACTGGTCTCGACAAATAATATCGATCGATAACGCTGCTAACAAAATTATTAACAAAAATGGCAACACATTACAAAATTGCACTTATCATACGAGCCCATTAAATTAAAAAATATCATGAACGGATCTATTATCCCTTATCAGTATGACCAATAGTGGCAGAATTTTGCCATTTTAGGAGATTGGATTGTCGAATATTCAATTTTGAACATAATGTCAAATTTGTATTCCATGCTAGGGGTATCGACTATTTGGGTAATAGTCGGATACCGAATTTATCGAGTGCTCAATAAAATAAGTTCCATGCTACCGCAGCTCGAGAAAACCGATTTTGTCGATAATTACTGTCAAATTTTATCGAGTCTACGATCCATGCTCACTGCAGCGAAAAGTATATCGACATATTATATTACATATATCTTTATCAGGCCTGCTATACGGTTTTATGGAAAGGTGAATCATAAAACTCTTATGTAAAATAACCTGTTTGGTTATCACTAAGATGTGAGCTGTTATTGCTTGTCCTTAGTCAGTTACATACATACCAAACTGTTTCGTCACATAGGCTTATTCTTACATTCCTAATATATGATGTATTTAAACACATCTGCTACGTCACCTAGAGATAAAAAGGTACTAACGCTTGCAAATTCAGTGTGTTTACATGCAAATAAATGTAGTGATTGTGTGTAATGTGTAACACCTATCTCCCCCGTGTGTGTGCGTTACATATCTGAGACAGAAGTGTAAAACTGTAGTTTATAATTTTCATACACAAACTGTAAAACAAACAAACATGGAATCATAACAGTTACAACGCAAATTCCCAAAAGCGTGGGCGAACAAGGACAAACATTATTTCTATGACGAATAAGGATATAAAACATCATAAATTCATGGAAAAACAATTTACATGCAAACCAATCGTAATATGTGGATCAAAACGTGCTTACTCTGGGGCCTATTTCATACATACATATATTCACGCCTCTTTCCCGTAGGAGTAGGCAGAGATCACAGCCTTCCAATTGCTACGATCCCGACACACTTATTTCGCTTCATCTACGCTCATCAGACCTTTCACACGAGAGCGTCGGATTAGAGTATGATTTACCTGGTCCTTTCTTAGAACTTCCTCAATCTGAATTCGGAACATTCGCCTGGGCCTTCCTCTTCCTACACAACCATTAACATCACCAATGTCACCAATGTATACCTGCATAGTCAAGCTCACTCTCTCTACATGACTAAACCATCTTAACATACTTTTCTCCAGCTTAGTCACCACATATTAGTAACCAACATTCCCTTATCACACTATTCTTCACCCTGTCGTCAATCAGTTTCACCACAATTATTATATTTCATAAAATAATTATTCGAAGTAAGCCAACATATGTCGGTCACGTAAGCAAATATTTTGTTTGTGAAACGTAAATTTAAGTGTGCATGACTGACATTTGTCAGTTTAGTACGATTTGTCGTTTATGAAATAGGCCCCTTAACATCTTCGATCGTGATTCGTGACATTTCAAAGATTTATAATGCAACCTACATGCATAATGTGATCCTTAACGCTATTGCAGTGCCCGAAATTACTTGAAATGTTTTGTATCAATGGTTCTGTATGTGTAGAGTAGTGTGACTCACCTCGGTCAGTTCGATGGTTTCCCCGGTGGCTTCGTCCACCATGTCGCCGTAGCAAACCCCGGCGATCGAGCATTTGTTAAACGTCATGATATTTTGTGTGAGCGTGCCAGTTTTGTCCGAGAATATGTATTGGATTTGTCCTGAACAAATATAGCAAATATTAATAAATATTATAGGTATATATGACCACATACAAAAGCCCAATAATAACCATAGGTTATTATTGGGTCCATTTAAGGATGTTATTTTTTTGGAACTCGTATACTTTTATAATTGTTGCTGAGGCAAAACCTATTTGCCTTAAATTAAAGGCAAATAGGACTACAATTATTATTACAAGATATTGTAATAATAATTGTAGTTGGCCAATAAGTTCTGGTGTTGTTAGTCAACAGGTCTGAATTAAATTTAGCTCAGATAGATTTTTTAATCTGGTAATAACACTAAGGCTAATTAAAATTTAGGCAAAACTACAAGATCAAGGAAGAAGAGGGTGAAATCGCGAAGAGCAGCGAGATTGTAACATTATAGAAATAGTTTAAGGTTGTGACACGTAAAATAATAACATAAATTCAGATAATAGGTTATTATATAAACATTTTTATTCACACCAAAATAACATTTTTTTTGAATATTAAGCACAACTATGAACAAACAAAATCTCACATAACTGATATGCCACTCGCATATTTTGCAAATGAAGCAGATATTAATTATTAGTGGAGATTTCATGGCAAGAGCCAATATTATAATTTCTTATGTTCTTTCAACACTCTGTTACAATTTATAATACCTATGAATCGCCGAATCATCATCATCACAGCCATAAAACGTCCACTGCTCGAAATATGCCTCCCCCATTGATTTTCACAAGGACCGGTTGGAAGCGGCCCGCATCCAGCCCTTGCCTGCGATCTTAGTCAGGTCGTCTGTTCACCTGGTCGGTGGCCGTCCTATGCTGCGCTTGCCAGTCCATGGTCCCCATTCGAGAACCTTTAGGCCCCAACGGCCATCGGTTCTTCGAACTATATGCCCTGCCCACTGCCACTTCAACTTGCTAATCCGCTAGGTTATATAGGTGACTTTCGTTCTACTACGGATCTCCTCATTTCTGATTCGACCACGTAGAGAAACTCCGTGTAATCTCCGAATAAAAACCGATAAATCGATAAATACCGATTTTATTGTATTTGTAAGTCGAAGTTAATAAAGTGTGGACTCGAGATACTTTTTACAGTATTAGCCATGCCACGTCGTGATATAGGTAGTTATTGGACACGATTACTTACCGAGTTCCTCATTGAGGGTAGTAGTTCGCGCTTTAGCGGCAGTACCAGTCTTTTCATAATACATTTGTTCATCCCAGTTTATGAGGAAACTCTGCGCAAATCTTATTACCTGCAAATAATAACTATGTGTTTATAAGTATATGGTATTCCTACTGTCTAAGGAATGAAAGGCATTGAAATTGAATGCTGTTGGTTCTTTGGGTGCACTTCCCACAGGTCGCTGGCGGTTACAATTGAGTTAGCTATATGCTGCAAACGTGTAGTGTTCAACTGATTTTCATTATTTACTGTCAAACGAGCTAATTATCGATGTCAGCTAATTAATAAATACATACAATCTTCTTCTTCTTTCGACATTTGGGTGTTAAACTAAGGATGTTTAACTCTAAAAGTAACACTTACTTTCAGAGCGTTACATACTTTTGTGCTGTAAATATTATCCTTAAAATACAGGCTAGTGACGATATTTCAATTGTGGTCTAATGCTGATGATCGATCTAAGCTTGTAAACAATTTTACTAAGGACAGACACTGTTTAAAAATATCTGGCAGTTGTTTTATTTTAAAATGACTGTCAGGTGGTACTCAGCAGTTTGTTTTAATAATCGTCAACTTACTGGCGCGTCCTATTCCAAACTTCACCACGATCAAAATAAAATTCAATCGGGATTCTGTTATAATACGATCGGTAAAGATATCACCAAAATTTCGAATCGTAGGAAAGTGCGTTCCTTCAACTGCATCATCAATACTAAAAGTCATATAAAATAAGTGCTACTATAGCTTAGATGGTAAAGCGACAGGACGGTATTTTGTAGTCGTGGGTTCAAGTGCCACTGGTATCCTTAAAAAAATTGACATGTTAAATAAGTTTGGAAGGAAGACAGTCGGAAGAAGACCAACCTCGACGGATACGTAGAGCGATATAGGCACGACAGTGTTCATGACGATGGCGTACGAGAAAAATACGAGCAGCGCGATGACAACCGCGCCGTAGGTGGGCTCGGCCGGGACCAGGGTGTCCCACGGGAGGTACACCTGGAAGTAGCGGCCCACCAGCCACTCCCACACGCCGCACGCCACCGTGCAGAACACGCACATTGATAACAGGAAGAAAACTATCTGGAAGTGGACAATATGTTCAATGATTACACTTTATTCGCTCATTAACATTGGCAGAAGGCAGAACACATAATTATCACATAGAACTGGTATCCGAGTCTAAAAGCAATTGCAGCGTAGGTTTCCACCGACAAGGCGGATTGACGACCTGCTAAGGGCCGCGCGAGGGGGCTGGATGGAAGCTGCGACCAACCGGTCCGTGTGGAGACCAAAGGGGAGCCAAATATCTATTAGTGGACATCCTATAGCGTAAATAATGAAGATGTTGGTAATGAACATCTTCATTAATATTATTACTATATTTGTTATTGCACTTAGTACATAATTACGTGCGATTCATAATTGCAACGACGGGGAATCTCAATGTATCTGAATATGATTATCGCCTACTTATGGAAAATTTCCGATCGGGTTTACAACAAATTCCTAAAACCTATACGCAACGGAAGGAAAATCCGAACCGGCAACATATTTTTCAGTACTTTCCGGTTACCACGCTTGCGCGTGCGCCTGCTGAGTCAATAGATAAGCTGCCGGATTATAAACGGGTTGACTTAATATAATATGTCGCAAGGATAACACACTGACACGTTGCCGTACAGTAAGCGGCAGCGATCTTGCTATATATTTTCTACATGTCTACTAAGTTGGGAAAACAGTAGATCAGCTCGGAACAAATCAATGCGATAATTTGAATTACAATTACATAAAACACTTATATTAACAAAACGTCAAAAAATAATCTGTATAGTCTATCGATATATTCAGATATTTTATAAGTGTGATCCTAAATGTAGCGGTCATAAGGTTAATACATAAAAACTCACCCCTATAATAAGAAAATTAAGTAGCCTATCTATGCTGGTGCGTTTAAACTTGGTCTTCCCCGAGTTCTGCATGAGCTTGGTGTCCTTCCCCGCGAACACCACCACGCCGTAGCACCACGAGGTGTTCCGCAGCACGCATCCTCGCAGGAGGATCTTGTCATTGTCGAGGGAAAAATGTTGGTTGCGCCAGCTCAAAGTACCTGGAGAAACGAAGTTGTAAGTGTTACAGTACGTCTGTAAACGTTGTCACATCGGGTACAATGGTGTTAGATACACTATCCCAAGACCCATGCAAAAATAAAAATATTTTCTTTAAAATCGATCCAGCAGTTTAGCACTTACATTAAAAATATATAAAATGTTTCACGGACAAATAGTGGTAACCGGTTTTCACAGTTTTTCAACTACGCAATATTCATTGAATTCTGCTCGAACATATTAAACTGCTCGAAACAAAACTTGGCTTTGAAATTGATATGTGTCATAATTGTGCTTGGGCCGAGTTAGGGTACATAATTTAAGCCCTATGACGTAAATTGACCCTATAATATTTACCTTATATCTAAAATAATCAAACCAGTTTCGTAAAAATAACACGTTTTGCCAGTTGTCGTATTACATTTTAATGCGAATAAAGGAGCAAAATGCCAAAATCTTGGACAGTGATATTTGCATAACTTAAAAACCAGACCAAAAATGGAAACTATGTTAATGTCTCCAGAAAACATGAAACAGTATTTGCCAACACTGTATTTGGAACTATGCATTTTATTACATCAAAATTTAAAAAAATATATACATATTGTTGCAAATGACAATGTACTATGTGTATTATGTATTATATAATATATTATGCTTTTTTCACTGTGTTCACTTATGTATATAGTGCTAAGAAAAAGGAGAAAAAAAACCAAAACGAAGTTATGCCTTGTTTACTATTGCCCGCCAGCTACATTCTTATGGGAAATTGAATGGGTTATATTAATAATGGATTAAGATTAATGTTTTTTACCCACAACGCGGGGATGTTATAAGTTTGAGGTGTCTATCTGTGTATATGTGGCATCATAACTCCTGAACGGATCAACCGATTATAATTAAGTTTTACTTTTCTTTCAAAGGTTTGAACACCTTTGAAATTGGAGATTGGAGATTGTTCTTAGCTGTTTTCATATTATTTGCGTCGTATTTCCTTATTCTTCTAAATATTATTATGATCATTTGAATTGAATCGATGTATTTTTATGGCACGATAAGTTGGAGATAGCCTAATACTACTTTCTCAAGATGTTACCTCAATGCAAGTATCAGTTTTAATATATAACAACATACTTCTTGCAGATCTCTCTAAACTGGGCCCGTAGACAAAATGTAGTAGCGATTCTCTGTCTCTAGCCGTTGAATGTTCGTTCTCGTTGCGAAGCAAGCGATAAAATAGGGTGAGGAAACGAGATAGAGCGATATAAAACTATCGATACCAGAACAGGATCGGACCAAAGACATAAACGCGCTCGATCTGCGCCAATCATTTTCGCCGTAGGAGAAAGGTTAGTTACTGTAGACATTAGTCAACAGGTTTCATAGTAATTGGATATATCATATGAACAACGAGAGCGAACATTCAACGGCGAGAGAAAGAGAATCGCTATGAAGCGACGCATTTTGTCTCGGCCCACTGGAGAATGTACTATTCATCAGCTCATACAAGATACGAATAAAAATGACTAGTAATATAATACATTAACACATAATCTTAACGTTCACAGTTCGTTACTTCGGGGCTAATGGCTTTGACACCTTGACAGATTCAATTTGAAACTAATGAGTGTAACGTGTTAATCTTGTTAGTGTTATCAATAACCTGTTAGTTGTGACGCATATGCCATTGGTCTCGATTGTTTTAAATGCGATTAAAAACACATAAAGCGAACGGTCATAATGTGCAGGATTTTATCTCGAGATTATTCAAATACCAACTCAAACTTGCGACACAAAATTTAATATACTTTTTTATCACACTGGATTTTAGTAATTAGTAAAAAAAAGATATCATTTTACAATTCTTTGCTCTACATATATGTATAATATTATCAGTCTTTGTATTATGGTTCCTTCAACACCATAAAATTATCAATATACGTATATTATATATTTATATATTGAATTATGACAGTTATGTTTTATTCTAATTATTTGATTTGATTTATGTATATATATACATATTACTTTAAATTTTAATTTACATTTAATGTTACGTAATGATTTTAGTACCTGCAAAATCAAGTTAGGTAGGTACTACTTACCTAACTATATTTATGACGTGTATTTGTGTTACCAATAAATGATTATCTGATTATACATATATGTATGTGTACTTTTTAAATTAACAATATTGACACAACAACAACATTAACAACATGAAATACCTAATTATTACTTTAACTGGACTGAACCACACCAACATTCCTTAGTCTCTTCTTCTTCTTCTTTTTCTAAATCATGGTGCGTATCCCGTGTTAAACAATATTTTTACACAATAACTATGTTTTAACATCAGGAAAAATATAAAAGATTCAAAAAAGCATTCTAAACCAGTTTAAAAATTCAATTAGAATTCACAGTTTTGTTTAACATATATAATTATATGTTTTACGTATTTACTGGTAGCATGTACGAGTAAATATGACTGTATTAGAGCCGTTGCTTGACCGTGACGACCACCGCACTAGTCACCCAATTTTATTTACAATTTCCAAACATGCTGCAAGAATCATTTCGAAAAGTTGCAGGAATTAATCATAATTATGTTAACAAGTTGAATACGGTGAACAAGATTGTGATACTATCAACATCGTAATGAAATGCTCGTACAGATGAGAAATATTCATTTTACACTACATATATTGTGCATTTAATGTTTGTACGACTAGTTGCGCACCGCGGTTTTTCCCATGTGAACTACTGTATTCCTGCATCGGGAAATTTTGAGATGAAATGTAGCCTACATGCTATTCCAGACTGTTATCTAGGCGTACACCAAATTTCACTCAGATCCATTAAACCCTTCTGGCGTGATCGAGCAACAAACATCCATCCATCCAAGCTCACAAACTTTCGCGTTTATAATCTACTAGATGCCCCCCGAGAAAATTAGTCTTCCCGTCAGCCATGAGGTTAAATCATATAAATCTAAGTACTCCTATAGAAATACATATAGAGTAGCTAAAGGTCACATGTAAATAATGAGCTTATTTTAAAAATTATATTTGTAAAACATTTGTTTGAATAAGTATTTGGAACTGAAATACCATGCTTGTAGGAGCCATTTACATTGAGCTAAACTGTCCAGTGTTTTTAACTATCCATTAGGTGACTTGTTATTGTGATAGCCGATGTAGCAATCACAATTTGATGTAGTTAAGGTTTCTGAACCATGTCAATGTCGTTTAGTGGTCAATAATAAGTCGTTTACTTTATTCAGACACGCGATCCATATCTTTGTACAAACATATAAGATTCTGAACAGCATTATTTAACTGAAGAATAATGCAGACTATTAAAAAAAAAAAAAAAATTTATGCACCAAGGCCAGTATTGCGCGTGATGAGGATGACTATGGGTATAACGGTGTGAGAGAGGAAAACATGTTGCACTGACGCCGCACGAAAAAAAAAGAAGGATAATATTGCGTGTTTGCGGGTTTAGTTAAAGTAATAACTTATTGCTGTAAAAACGAGCTCCATCAGAATCGGATATAAAACGTTGATACGGGTTAGCGTCATAAGTTCCTTTATGTTTCTACTTTAGGGACATGAAACCTTTGAGAGGGGATTGTATGAGCCATAACCCACCCGTTGGCCTAAATCGGTTGCGCAGATAAGTAACATATCAATAAATATCCAACGTGAAAATGTTCAGACCGACCCAAGCTTCAGTTATTTGAACCAATCGATCATTTAACGATTATCATCCTAACACAACAGCCGTGAAATAAAGAAGCTACACCTTGACTAAGGTGATATATCAGCAAGATTTAGTGAACATACGAATTGCAATCTGCATCTGGTACGAGCGAATAGGAGTGCAACGTTATGCGCGCAACTTCACAAACTTCGACGGTCCCGTGGCGCAGTGGTTTGTGTCATCGACATGAATTCTGTCTCCGGGACCCTGGGTTCGAATCCCGGCTGGGGCAAACATTTGTGCGATGAGTGTAGATGTTTGTCCCGGGTCTTGGATGTTTGTGTGCTGTGATTGTGTGTGTCCATGCCTCCCGCGATACAGGGAATCCTAGTGCGGGGGTCTGAGTGTGATTTAAAAAAAAAAAAAAAAAAAAAAAAAAAAACTGTGCTACAAAATGTAACTCTGAATGCGTATAATTTATATAAATGGCCAGTTAGTGTTCGTATATTTTAGATAAACATATAACATTTGTGTTTCTTTAATGCCATACATGATTTAAAAACTTAAAAAGTTTTTAGATCTTAGAAAATAAATAATTGTGTACTTTACACTGTTTTTTTACGGGTATAACGTGGTACTTACGCGTAGTCGATATCACGATCGACAATTGTTTCGGCTTCTTCCGGAAGCCTTCATCAGGATCTTGAGTGCGGTGCGTTAGTCGTAAGTAAGTCGTAGTCAGCGCGTGATGCTGGACAGGACGCCGCGGGCTGTGGAGGCGGGTGAGGGGGTGACGGTTGCGTCATCACATCTATGTGTGGGGATCCGTCTTCATCGCTGCTGCTTTCTTCGGACCGGATCCTGGCCGTGTGACACGCGTGGCTGACTATGTCTCTGCACTCCTCCGACACTCTTTTTACTGTACCATGGAGACAAGTTTTCCAACTATGCAACAGTGCCCACCCTCTATCTCTATTGAAATTCGGTCGACGACTGATTTCTATGGCCTCACGGATTTTGCGCGGCACAAAAAGCTTTTCCTTTGCCAAAATCCGGGCTTTATCAAAACGTATGTAGTGCGTCGTACCGGAAGTCAGGGCATGCTCTGCCACAGCGGAACTGTTGCTGTCGGTGTTCTTCATGGCACGTATGTGTTCACCGAGTCTCACAGAGACATTTCTTTTTGTTTCGCCAATATAGCTTTTCCCACAATCACACGGTATAATGTATACACCTGGACTTTCGAGTGGTACTTTATCCTTTGGCGAACGCAGGATTTGTCTAACTTTTGAGGGGGGGCGGAATATTATACACGTTATACCCGTAAAAAACAGTGTAAAGTAATTATGAACGTGAGTTTTAATATTAATAATTGTGTATTCAATTTCTCTTTTTTGTTGTACTATCTCCACTTCGCGATTTTAGTCCATAACTTACGTTAAACTTATATTGCTGATACGACTCTCAGTCACAGTCAGTATTTTATCAGCCACACTCACTGGAAACGAATAGAAAACTGACAGTGAAACAATTCTGCGCGAGTCCGCTATCAAGCTACCAATCGACCAATGACTGAGGAGTCACAAGTTTATCTATACCTGCGACTCATGCCTTTTCGATTGACCACTAAACTCACGTGATAGTTCCCATATGGTCGAAGTTCAGCCATCTAGAATCATGCTCCTATAACTTGTATTGGCTCTCAAGAACTGCTGCCCGAAACCTGTGTGTCTTTTGGGGATAGTTTTTCAAACTTGAGGGTGGTAGCTAGCCAAACAGGTACTAAAAAGTGCCCTACCAGCATGCTCTGAATTTGATAGCGATGTTAACTTCACCAGAAGCTCAAGCCGTTGACGGGGATACCGAAGCGTCAGTCAGCTTGACAACTGACCCTACCACCGCTACGCTATCATCACTTCGACATAGGTAGGTATATAAATAAATATTTAAGGTAATGTACCTTCAAACTTATTAAGTAGGTTGTTGGGCGTCTCGCAGACGATCTCTCCGTCAAAGTTGCCCAGTTGTGCGTCGTCCTGACTCATGGCGGCCGTCTCCAAAAGGCACTGACGACATTTTAAATTTGTCTCCCTGAAATACAAATGAACCATTAAACACCTAATAATTCCCAAATTGAAAAATTCAACGTTATCAGGCCCCTCGGGTTAGATAATTACAGGAAAAATAATAATACCATTTCCTCGATATTTCCTAAGCCGTAAGTAACAACTGCTTGTTATTGATACTACCGCCCACTCACATCGTCTATCATCTAAATTTGATTAATTACCCTGTTGAACCACTTATCAAAATAATTGCACAGTCGACAAATAATTTTATTTGTCTACCAATCATGACAAAACTTTCTGTGTAATCACAATAGCGATAAGGTTGTACCTTTTTTTATTTTTTTTTATACTGTATAGATCTAGCGTTTGACTACTATCTCACTTGATGTGGCAGTGAAGATGTGGTCGAAGATGTTATCACGCTAGACCTAGAATGCTCACTGGCTCTCAAGAACTGCTGCCTGAACACACTATATGCTTGGTGACAGTTTTTCAAACTTGAACCGAGCGGGCATATATAAATAGCCAGGCGGGTATTCGAAAGTACCCTACCACCATGCTGGGTATTTGATAACGGTGTTACTTTCACCGGACGCTCAAGCTGTTGTTGGGGATCGAACCAGTGTCCGTCAGTTTGACAGCTTCGTGGTGTATACAAATGAAAGAGACGTAAGGACGTAAGGGATACGCAACCTTGTTGTTTTATGATGTCAAATGATCTGTTACGCTAGTGGTAGAGGATATGTTACGGTAACTGTACATATGTACAGTCACCGGAACTAAACAAAAGTAGCTTGAGCGAGATATCTGTCAGAATATAATTGAAAGTAAAAAGCATACTTATTGTAGATGGTACCTAATTTTAGATTAGCAAAGACAAATCCTGTTATATTTATTTTTACAATAAAATCCCAAAAGCCGTTATGGACACTATATGTATGTGTAGTAACCCTGTTAAAGTCAATATGTACTGTAATTAACACATTGTAAAACCTATTTAAATACAATACTGATAGTAAAGCCGGTCCTACTTGGGTGGATCTATTTAATTTAGAACGCAGCGTTAGTCTGAATCATCGCAGCCATAGGACGTCCACAGCTGGACAAATGTCTCCCCATATAGGGGGGATTTGCCAATACTCGCCACGCTTGGCAGGCGGGTTGGCCAGCACAGTCTGGTTTTCTATCCTCAGAAAGCGCTGCTGCCCACCTCCTGGTACGTGGTCCCTTAGCCGACTCTTACGGCACCCACGGGAAGAGATGGGGGAGTACTATTCTAGGCCGGTACCACCACGCCAGAGTCTGAATACTTTATCTTTATTGACGTTCATGAGACATTGACCTTAATGCCTAAACATTATTTTTATAAATAAATTTTGACTTCAACACTGCTTGTGTGTGTGATATGAATCTTAGGCTAAAATCTGTTATGCAGAAAGAACTACACCGCAAGCGTTGCGGAGCGCTAGGTGGGAGGTGGGGATGGCTGTTATAAATGTGCCTCGTTTTGTTAATTCATTATTTCTGTTTTTACTGTATTATTGTCATATATTTATTTAGCGAATTAATGCAATACTTTTTCCTTGTCTTTACTTTTTCCTCGTTAGTTCTTTTGATGTATTTTCTGTAAATATATTTGAACATTGTATTTAATGTTATTTTTTTCTGGGGTTCATACGGTCATGTCTATGGATAGGGCCTAAAAACCAGTTACTTAGTCTTATTGTGAGTCGGAACCCATATCCATGACAATTACATCATTATACCCTCTCTTTGTTCTCTTTCTATCATCCTCCTGTGTGTATTTCTTGTGTAATGTGTATTGTGAATGTCTTGAATAAATGTGATTCCTTTTTTTATATATTCTTATTCAGTTTTTACTTGTGAATTTATTCAACTAGGACTGTTCTAAGATAATGTTCATCTACACTTAATTAACTCTAAATTAATAGTCCAGTCATAAAATCCGTTGTCCTTGAGCTTTGCAAAACTTTTTCTTAGCAAATTGAGTAAAGTTTAAGGAATGTTTTATTTAATTATGTATGCATGATGCCTACACGTTTCTGTCTATGGCATTCCCAAAATCATCTATTGATCTGAATTGTCGGCGGCAAAATAAAAATTCAGATTTTGTTCGCCAGCCAAAAATAGGGGCCCACTATTTTTATTTGCATCACATTTTTGTCAATAAAAGAAAATACACACATACCATAGTTACAACAACTAAAATGTTACTTTTATAGAAACTGCAAATCATTACTATGACATAAAAAATACATTGTATAGTTTTTACAAAGTTAATAAATAATATAAGATAAAAACTTGTGATATACCAAATCATAGGCTATTTACCACTCGATACAATGATGCCTATGTTCAAAAACAACATGCCTTTCATGAGTGAGATAACGTTATCAAGTCAAGATTTATGCCGTCATAATTATATGAGTACCAGTATTACACTGGTTCATTTATGCGAGTTTTTATATAATACCAAATGAATAGACTGCTTCTGAAGGGACCTTTAACCGTCGTTAAAGGTTAAATGTTTGTTGTGCCTTTTGGAAAGTCTAAGGGCCAGTAAGCCTAGACAAAGTAACATTCTACGAGTGGTGATCCTGAGAGAAAACATTAAAAATGTATGCGATTAACACTTCAAAACGATACATCAAGGGGCCAACGAAAGCGATTAGAAAATTGGCAGACAATGTATAATAAGTACGCAAAACGAAACGCTTGCGTTTCTATTTTCTCCAGCGCCGAAACCATATAAATTCGTAGACAAATGTTATTTTGGCAAGCGATAACGACAGCTTTGAAGCGGAAGCGGTTAGGGAGAGAGAATCGCTATGAAGCAATGCATCATGAATATGCCGACAGTTTCTTAGTTCATTGTTAAGGTAACAAATAACTATTTGTTAGGAATAAGTAACAATAAGCACAGTTAGTTAAATTTATTTAATACGTTTAGAGCACCTTTCGTTTTAACCTAAAGCCGTTATTGTGGCAATGATCGATACCTAATGACGATGCGACGGCTTAAGGTGTCTATCCAAGAACGCGCTCTATTTAAAATACGACTAGCGATCAACAAGTATCCTTTGCAATATTTGCTTAGTGGTAGGGTACTTTCGAGTACCTACCTAGCTAGCTTCCACCCTCAAGTTTCTAAAACTGCCACCAAACTCATAATGTGTTCAGGCAGCAGTCCTTGAGAGCCAGTAAACATTCTAGGTCTAGTTTAATAAAAAAAACATCAAAATAATGACCGCAGAAAACGTTACATGAAGCGGCGATTGGTATGCTTGTCGATCGACACACTTAGAATGGAACATTCGGGAAATGGTTCTTCAAATATCGTCTAAACTACCCACTTCTTTAGAACAGCTATTCTATAAACCTCATCTAAACTACTTCTATGGAACTGCTATTATATAAGTACTCCATATGTTTGCGGCAGAAATAATAATGGTTTCAAAACATAGAGACTAATAACAGTTCCCACAAATGAGATAACGGTTAAATCTAGGTAGGGATAACTAAGACGACAGAAGCGTTAGTTAATGATGACTAATGTTATTAATCATTAATTTAATTATTAATAACGCTCGTTGTTGGATTCACAACAAACACCGCGTCGTTAAGCAGTTGTTTATAAGCCGTTATCAAACTGTACTGTTGTCGTGTACCTACAAGTTAATTCAAACTTACGTAGGTATTATGTAATGACCGTTGCAAGTTCATGTTCAATTTAATGCAAACTGAGTAATAAGAGCCGATAATGAAGTTCATTATCAGAAGCCAGAAGTAACTGAGCAAGGTTGTGCGAGGTTGCGAATTGGCTCTCTAGGTCGGCATATAAATCATTCAAGTCATTTGTTGTTTGAGAATTTTTATTTTTTTTTGTTTTATTTTATTTAACTCACAAAGCGTGCGGTTTCTATTTCTCACAATGATGCGGTTGCTGTGTGAGAGATTAATGAGTTCAACCAATCTGCAGAGCTGTTTGCAATACATGCAACGATTTTTCATCATATATTTGTGGTTTTTTTTTTACAGTTTATAAGTTTGCGTTTGACAACTGTCTCACCTGATGTTAAAAAAAAAAAAAAAAAAAAACTTGTTGGTCAAAAAACGTTGTTGTAAGTGGTTGTCATCTTTGCACTTAAATTGATGTTAATTTGGCGATCAGAAATTAAAAAGGTGCCCAATAGAAATATTATTTTTTTAAGTACCCTTATCTCTGGCTTACATGACTTTCCTATTTGGCTAGCTCACAAACTTCAACCATCGAATCTGTTACCAATCATGACATACGAAAATAGTAAAACCGATGACAACATGTAAGTACAAATGTATGGATATATATATCGCTTAAACTACATATGTTTATCATACAGTCGCCCAAACATATCGTCTACCACGACGGTTGAACATTATTTGACATCATTTAATAAAACTACAAAAGGTCGCTTATCCCGTGTACTCTTTCATTTTTTGATAGGTTTAATCTTCGCTATTGTGATTGCACAGATTTTATTTTTGAAAACTGGTACCCATCACTTTAAAAAAAAAATCAAATAAAGTACAAAATCACAACTTAAGTTACGAATATAATTTATTGCGACACTAGCTGCGCCCTGCGGTTGTACCCACGTGGTGATGAAAAACGGTGATGATGAAAATTAGCCTATGTGTTAATCCAAGGTATAAGCTATCTCCATACCAAATTTCATCGAAAATCGCTGTTTGAGCGTGAAGAGGTAACAAACACACACACATACACACTTACACACACACATACATACATACATACATACATACATACACACACACACACACACACACACACACACACACACACACACACACACACACACACACACACACACACACACACACACACACACACACAGAGAGAGAGAGAGAGAGAGAGAGAGAGAGATATACACTTACACATTTACTCACAAACTTTCGCATTTATAATATTAGTAGGATTCTAAAGAGAATTTACTAAAGCTTTAAATGCGTACTAACCCGTCAAGCTCGGCGGTCTCTATGTAACAGAGCCCGTTAGGTTCCGAGCTGCTGAGGAGCAGGATGTCCGCAGCGACGAACTGGTCGTTCTCCAACCGGATGACGTCTCCCACCTGAACAGAAGCCCACTTCTCCTCAACGAGCCGGCCATTGCGAAGTGTTTTAGCGCGACGGTGGTTGACCTGCGAGTCGTTTTGATGACGTTGCTGGAACAAAATAGCTCTAATTAGTAATATAATAACTTTTAATGAATGACGGTACATATTTATATGTTTGGCAAGGATATCATTTTTACGCAATTTTCTTGATTTTTGCTTCCGCCAATGAGACACATATTGTAAAAATTTTTACAATAGGGAAATATGGATTCATTTCTAAACATACAGATAATAGATAGATAGATATAATAAAAATAAACAGAAATCTGTTATAAAATTAGAAGAAAATAAACTTTATTTAAAAACATAAGTATTGTTTTTATTGTATTTAGTACCACGGTCCTGGTTATCTCAATACAAAAATCGTTAAATCATTTCGGAAGCTTTCCAAACGGTCTTATAATGTTAAGGGTGCATTATGTGCCTACCCTCATTTGGACATAGAAATGGATTAAAATTTACCCATCACTTTAAGAGAAAAGTTCGTAGCCCGGCACGGGGAGTTTAATAATAAAAGCAATCTTAAATATAATATACAAATCTATAAAATAATAATAATGTAATATCAATAAATAATGCCTTCGGTTTTTTTTTGTACTGAGTGCTGGTCGTAAATGTTGTTGTCATGACCTCTAATAGAAAATTAATTTCAATCACAGCCTGTAAATAGCAAAGGGACGTAGACTTCATAGAGTTTTCTGAACAAAATCTCACGAGAATTATATAAGATACATTTCATATACATACATACAATATGCTGAGCCGAGATCCATTTTGTTACTGTGGCACACAAATATATATGTATACTTCACATCTTAGACTCTTCACATGATGAACTATATTATTTTAATTTTTATTTCCCTTGTATGTTTTTCTTATTGTTAGTGTATTGTAATTGTATATGTGCCAATGCAACAAATAAATGTGTGTCTATGTATATGTCTCTATTTCTTTATTAATTGAGGAACAACAGATAAAAAATAGTCGGATATAGTTATGGAAGATACATTAGTGCACATTACTGTGCATGAATGTATCTTCGTACTATAAAAATCGGAAAAATCAAAATCAAAACTTCAATGACAGTCTTTACAGACAAAGTCGAAATACGAGTAAATTTGAAAACGATATTATGATAGAGCTTTCCTGACGGAAGAAATTGACACTCTTACATGTAGGCAAGGGAACGTTTGAAACGTGAATACCGTTAACAGTTGCGTGTTGTATACGCCATTATGTAAGTAAGTACATAACTATTACAACTGCATAGTCGGAAGAAAAATGCAGATAATCTACTTATTAACAATATGTATTAGTCGTTCCAATCAAGTTTTCAGTTAAGCACATGTTAGAGTTCTCTGTACGCTAACGGCAAAATGGAGCTTTGAAAATACACAAGTTTTCTGTATCTTTTTGTTCGTAGTTTAAGTATCTGTAACTCGTAACTGAAGTAGCATACAGAAATGTAGATATCCTCTGATATTTACTATGATTTTTCGGCGAAATATATTTTTCACACGAGCTATTTGGGCTATTACTGTCTCAATTACAAAGTAGTAGGTAAATGTAAAAATGAAATCTTTTTTCTCAAAAGAAATTTGAAACCTCTATTGTCCAAATTACAAGTTAAATTGGACGACTCGAAATTATGCCCGTGGTACAATTTAGACAAAATATTTCCACGAAATCTTTTGGCCGTAGCAGCAGAGCTGTCAATTCCATTTAGTTGAGGGTCTATCTCAAAAACTATAGTATATACGTAAGAGTTTTGTAGAAACACTTAACATGATGTTGAACACATGATATTTAGTGATGATTGCGCGAAATAAATTATTCCAAGATATCATGCAGTGTGCCGAGCTATATTAAATCTAAATTGAAAAAAGCTATTTAATTTATAAGAGTTCAATTACTTAGAGGCGATAACCTCTTTACCTTATAAATTATATAAATATAAATTAGTATGTGACTCCGCAAGTGGCAAAAATCCGATGTTCCCTTTGAAGTCATTCTCCATATCGACTATTTTAATAATAGATTTGTCAAAAATCAATATTACATGCGATGTTCGTCGTTGAAATAACCTTTATCTGTGCACAATTCATCCGCACTTTCGTGGCATCGTTTAATGAAATAATGAAATATCACTAATTAGTTAAACATTCGAAATATAAACAAAAACATTCAACTTACGAAGTCGTCGTAGGCATCCTTAACTGCGGTGAGAGCTAACACGCCAATCAGTGGTATCGCAGTGGTGATGGGAGTCAGTGAGGAGATCGCAGGGATCAGTTGCAGCACCAGGAGACAGAGAAAGTAGAAATTTGCCAGTCGCTGGAATTGCTCGAGTAAGTTCAGCGGCAGAAACGTCACGATAGAGTACTTTGATGTCTTAATGTAGTTGTTCTGAAAAATAATCGTTTTATTGACACATCACAGAAGTATATATTGTCAATGGTATAGGCAGATAAGGCAGCGAATGAAGAACAAGAACTGCCGAAATATAATATTGTACATAATATATTTCCAGCTACCGTCTAGTAACGATGGTTATTCAAGAGATCTTCTAGCTAGTCAAATTTCAGGATCACCGAAATAGTTTTTTAAAAACACAAGAAATTTATTTTAATTAATATAATTTTAATTGATGTGCGATACATTCAAGAGTTGATTTAGAACTAACTTACGTGACTAAAGCACAGAGGTACGGTCCTCTTATCTTAGTTATGCAGTTCCGAGAACATCGGACCACCGCGCGATCCGCAGACGCAATTCAGCGGTTTTGCCGCCTACGCTTGTATGGTTACCGTGTTACCGGAATGCATAACTCCTCCCACCGTAAGTTCGAAATTCTCTGGGGAGTGTTCTTCCTGAGAATTTCGAATACATATGTTACTTATTCTATTACAATACAAAGATTTCTTAACGTATATAATAATGGCTATAATTAAAAGTATGTATAAAAGTAGTGTCCAAATGCTAATTTTTCTGGTGTTCACAACACTTTCGTATTCACTTGTATTTTTAATTTTCTCTGCACTAACACTTTCACTGCTCGCTAACACTTGTGATAGGTATTTAAGGTTTGTCAGGTCTACTTCATCTAAATTTACTGGTCTTGGTTCCTGTTCGGCTGTCGCTGGCGGATGAATTCCAGGTAGATTTATAATTGGTAATGCGGGCAGGGATTTTCTTTCTAATTTTCCTTGACGCCTTCTAAGCGTTAGTCCATTGACAATAGCTTCACAGTCGTCATTGGCTGTGATGATGTACGTGCCTTGAAGGTAATGATGACTCATCTCGCCTCCACAGTTTTCAGTTATCAGCAGAGTGGATTTCGTGTAAAGCATCCATCGGTTGGTTTGGATCTTCTCGACTTTTGTATCTTCAAACTCAACCAGTATTGGGCGGCACGCTGTGACATTGGCAGCAAAGTTCATCAACTGGGTTATGCAAACATCTTTCATTGTCAAAGGGGTGTAATCCTCCTCGCATAAAAATACTGATTCATCAACTTCTTTGCAGGGGTGGAGTAATGGCACTGTTTTCAACCCTTTCATCAATAGGAAGGGATATTTAGGTAATACAATTGTGGTTTGGTTTAAGGAATTAGTGATGGGTAATGGAACGATTTTATAATATGAGTATATGTCATTATCGACTAGAGGTATATCCATAATAAAAGTTATTTGATTTTCTTTAGCGTAAACCTTGAGCTCTATACATTGTTCTAATCTAAAAATGTTATCTAACGTTGCAGGAAAGACAAGTTTGCTATGAATTTCTATGCTCTTGAGCAATGATAACAGTTCATTAGTATCAACTAGCGATTGATGCAATGTTCCTAGTTTACTGAATGCTATTGATGTTTCTATTTCATCTAATCTGATATAGAGTGTCTCAAAATTATGCAAAAACATGCTGTAGACAATTGTTACTCGTAATTCATTAATAGTAGTAAGTTTTGTGTTATTCAACTGTCTTTGAAGATCTACTATCGCTCTCTCTAGCTGAACAAAGTTATGCTTAACCGTATTTGATACATTTGTAAATGATTCCAACATTTCTGCGACCACTGTCATTTTCTTTTCAACTGCATTCTGGCTTTTCTTGACATCATTTATCAGCGAGTCATACCTAAGTGCATCATCATTATCTAAATTTCCTGTTACGAGCTTAATAATTGAGCCAAGGGGGTTAAGTATTCCACGCCTAAGGCGTTTTAAAGGCAATAGCTGACTAAACTTTTGGATTGTTAAATTACGGGTGTAATCGGTTTGCTTTCTTAGGTCGTTTACTTCTGATCCCGCTGCTCTGTTGCCATAGTAGCTATCTATTTGTATGTTAAGTTCATTATAACGATTAACATTTAGCTCTAAATCTTCGCGTATAAGGCTTAAATCTAATATCTTAACTAATGACCACTTATCGTTACTAAGTAGTGCCTGTCCCTCTTTGATTGGAAGTAATCCGGGATTGTGATTGATCGGTTGAAGTAGAAGGGCTGGGCTCCTGAAGACGCGCATCAGGAGGAGCAGGAGGAACCTGTGAAGGTCGTTTTATGTCTTTAACAGGTGCTCTAGTGTTATTTCCATGAAATTTTACCGGGACTATATTTCGATCTATATCTCCTATAACTTCCGCCTTTTCGTAGCGTGCCTTGTCTTTGCTACGCCTAACATTAACTCCTTTCATGAAAACCTTATCTCCGGGTTTGATATTGAAATCTTTCTCACCACCACGTTTTTCCTTCACCTTTTCCTTTTTACTAATTGCTTTGTTAGTTATATATTCGTAAAGGTATTTAGTGCGTTTTTTATGGTCTTGTAATAACTTTTGTGTGTAGTGTTTATTAAATTGAACGTCAAAAACGCTTGTTGAATCCGTATGACCAAAAACAACTTCAAAAGGTGTGAGACCGGTAGTAGAATGTATGGATTGGTTATATGACATAATTGCATACGTCATTACGGATGCAGCGTCGGTAATTTTGTGTTCGTCTTTCGCCAGGCGATATATCTCAAGTAGTGTGGAGTGAAGTCTTTCTATTAATCCCATTGAATTAGGATTATGCGGGGTGCCAATATGCAATTCAATTTTATAAAAATCTAGTGTTTCTTTAATTAATGTATTATTAAACTCAGTTCCAGAATCTGAACTAATTTTACGTGGAACTCCATACAATGAAAAGTATTTAATGAGGGCCCTAACAATTTCGGGTGTCGTTTTGCTACTGATTTCGAGTGCCTGTCCCAGTTTACTAAAAGCGTCTATGATGGTCAAAAACGATTTCCCTTCTATAGTAAAAACATCGGTGAATATTTCCTGAAAAGGTCTGTGCTGAGTTTGAGTCAGTTGTAGTTCTGGTTTTATGGGTTTTCTGTCGTATTTCATGGCTTTACACTTATCGCAGTTACTTATAGCGGTCGCAACAGTCAGATCCATATTATTCCAAAAGTATGTGCGCTTTAAATGCATTAACGTTTCCTTGATGCCGCGATGGCACGTTTTACCTATGTGATACTTTCTAACTATATCACGTTGTTCCATTTCGTCATCAACGTAAACGACTCGTTGCGTGCATTCAAACAGTTTGATCGTCCCTTTCTTAAATAAGACGGTTGTCGCTTCTGCGAATTGTTTTTGGTGTTTCCTATCTTCGAAATATATAAAATGTCTAACTTTTGGTTTAATGTATTCTTTAAGGAAGGTTTTTACTAAATCAGGCCTGTTTAAAGGTAAATGAACTTCTAATATTTTCTGTTTGGGTCTCGAAAGGTTTTTAACCGATAATTCCTCTTTAAACCATGTGTGGATTAGGATTTGATTTGGTTTTGTATCTATGGCTTCGTTAAGTATCGGGATTCCTTCGGTATCTACATTGTATACTGAATGCTTCGTGAATGTGTGTGTTTCGTCATCTTCTGGTGCCGAGAGAGTACTAGATGGTGACGGTATAGAAAATGTCCTTTCTGAATCTGAATTGTGTATTTGTATAGTTTTATCGGAGTCCGATGATAGGTCAGCTGTTACCGTATCACTTGAGTTAGCCATTTTCTCTCTGCAGTCCTGAAGTCTTTGAATTTCTTTATCTAATTCTGCCAAATGTTCTTTTATAGCTTCGTTGCTTACATTAACTTTCATAGACCTTTCATCCTCCTCACTACCTAAGGCATTTAGTTTTACACGGGACAGAGCGTCTGCTACGAGATTTTGTTTTCCATTTTTGTAGACTATGTCGTAATCAAACTCAGATAAGCGTAATTTCCAACGAGTAAGTTTACTGTTCGGTTCGTTTATAGAATCTAACCAAGCGAGCGGCCTGTGATCGGTATATATAGTAAATTTCCTCCCGTATAAGTATGGCCTAAAGTGTTTGACGGACCATACAATGGCCAGGAGCTCCTTTTCTATCGTACTGTACCTAGTTTCAGCATCGTTAAGTGTCCTGCTAGCATAGGCAATAGGCTTATCCGTTCCGATTGAACCTTGGGATAGAACTGCCCCCAATGCATAGTTGGACGCGTCAGTAGTTAGAATGAATGGTTTTGAGAAGTCTGGGAACTGTAGAACAGGTGCATTCACTAACAGCTCTTTACATCGTTCGAAAGCGGCTACATATTGTTCGGTAATTTCGATTTTGTTTCTTTTCTTAAGACAGTTTGTGAGGGGCTGAGTGACCTTGGCAAAGTCCTTAATAAACTTACGATAGTACCCTACAAGTCCCAGAAAACTTTTTATCTCGGTGGCTGTTTTAGGGATTGGGAAGTTCAAGACAACTTGGATCTTGTCGTCATTTGGCTTAAGGCCTTCTTTAGTAATCATATGGCCTAGATATAGCACCTCTTTTCGGAAAAATTCACACTTATCTAAAGTAACCTTCAAATTTGTTTGTCGTAGTCGTTCAAAAACCATACGGAGCTTCTCTAGGTGTTCTTGTAAGCTGGACGAGTAGATGATGATGTCATCTAAATAAACCATGCAATGCAGGCCCTGCAGGCCTCTCAGGACGTTGTCCATGGCCCGTTGGAAAGTGGCCGGAGCTGTCTTAAGTCCAAAGGGCATACGCGTAAATTCCCAATGACCTGACTGCGTGGTGAATGCTGTCTTATGTCTGTCGTCCTCTTGTACTTCAATTTGGTGGTACCCACTCGCCAAATCGATCGTACTGAAGTAAGTTGACTTACCTAGTTTATCGAAAAGGTCTGAAATGTTTGGCAAGGGATATTTGTCGTCTGTGGTGATCTCATTTAACCGTCTATAGTCTATTACCATGCGGAATTTCTTCTCACCAGAAGCATCCGTTTTTTTTGGAACTAAATGGACCGGTGCGCTCCAGGGGGAGTATGATTCTCTAATAACATCATTCTGAAGGAGTTTATCTACCTGTTTGTTGATTTCTTCGTTTAGTGCTGGTGGGTGCCTATATGGCCTAATAAAAATTGGGTCTTCGTTTTTTGTTCTTATGGAATGTTTAACTTCGTTGGTAAATGTCAAAGGTAACTGGTCATTGTAAAAGATATCTTTGTATTCCTTACACAAGTTACTAATGCAATTCCTCTCCTCTTCATTCATGTGTTCAAGTCTAAGTCTCGTCAAGTTGTCATCTAGCAACCTGTCAACTTCAATATCTTTCATCTCCACATCAGTACAATTTAGTCTGTTACGGTTTTCTGAATACTGGGTAACTTTAAATGGTCTTGTAATAGTCAAGGTCATGGATTCTTCTAAAGTGTTTTGGATAACAGTAGTGGCATAGCCGTTATTGCAGGTTACGATAGCAGATGGCATCCTAACGCCTTCACCAAATTTTGTATAGTTTAAAATAGCTTCCCCGGAGAATTGATCCGTAGGTAGCTGAACGAGTTGTTCTGTCCGTGGGTCTAACTCAATCACGTGGTTGCTTTCATTGATAATTGGAAGCGTCGTCGACTTCGTAACAAGTTTTAAGTTTTTCAAGTCGATGACAGCCTCCAATTGCATTAAAAGATCATTACCTATCAATCCGTCATACTTCGTGTCAACGTCATACACATAAAATTTGTGGCACTCACTGCTATTAAAAGAAGGCATCAGTGGAATTTGGACCACTTCATTATGGCTGCTTGAAGCATGCGTGCTGATAACAGTGAAAGGTTCACAAAGTGTGTAAGACCCAAAGAACTCATGGGCCTTGTGCGGGCTTATGAATGATCTGGTGCTACCAGTATCGATCATGAACTTTGCATCGATCTCTGGTATAAAAACATATGGTAGTTTGAGCTTAACGTCACAATTTAAATGTACTATTTCTCGTTTTTTATGGAGGCCTGCATGTGAAAATTTTGAACTTCCTCCTCTACACTATTATCATTCTTTGCTATTTCGCTTTCTTCCTCGTTTACACGCATTTCATTCGTAAGGTGCTCAGAATAACAGTATTCCTCCTCCTGTTGCCAGTTATCATGACCATCATATCCATACGCATTCTCAACATTATCATAATAGTACATGGGTTCATTTAATTCTAACTCGTTAAGACGAAACCCTTGGGGTTGAGATTGCCCTTGAGTTTTCATTGGTGGGGCTGTGCGCATAGAAACATCGGTGTTACCTGATTTGTTAAAAGCGGGAGGTTTGTATCCAAATTGACCTTGGTTAAACTGGGGACGGTAACCAAACTGCTGCTGCTGGGGTCTATTATTGAACTGCGATGGCTGCATATACCTTTGCTGCATATTAAATTGCTGAGGCATGAACTGTGGTCGGTATCCAAATTGTTGGTTCCCAAATGGTTTTTGGGTAACTTGGGGTAACCTCATTTGGTTGTTCGGTATTCCATAATTAAATCGGGGTGGATTTGCGTTTTGTAACATTGGTTTAAAACCGGTCGGTTGGATAGGTCTGCCAGGCATGCGTGCCATGTCGGCCATGTTAGGCATGCTAGCGACGTTAGTTTGTGGATTTGAAATACCAAATTTAAATTGTGGTAGCGAAAGGTTTGACTGTGGCTTATTTAATTTACTTCTCATACTGTATTGTTCATAAAAATTAAGTACTACTCTAGTACTACTCTGTACTCTAGTACATACTCTAATGCCTTTTCTAAAGTCCCTGGTACCTTTAACCTCACAACGCGGATTAGGTGTTCGGGTAGATTGTACAAAAATACGTTAAGGGACGTATTGTTGTATATGGTAATTTTGGCTTTTCTAACTTCGTTGTTTGTCAACTGATTCACTTTTGATACCAAGACTGCTCTAATTGATTGTATGCGATTGCAAAACTCTAAATAGGTTTCATTTTGTTTTATTTTTAAACTTTCCAATTCTATTGCTAAGCATTCCTCACTACGTGGTTCGCCAAAATGTTGGATGAATAATTCCTTAAGGTCATCCCACGAATTTACATCCTCGCGCTCACTAACCAAAGCTGCCGCTCTACCACCCAACCTACTAGTTATAGAGTGATACACATATAAGGCTTGAGCAGGAATTTCAGTAGAAAAACCTGAATGTATATATTGAGCCTTTTTTATAAAGAGATTTAATAAGGTATCTTCTCCTTCAAATTTCGGAATGAGGCAAAGCAACTCCCTTGGTATGAGGCGTAATTCCATTTTTATAGTCTAATATGTTACCTAAACTTACCTAAACTATTTTATAATACTTATATATGCACTGTGTTAACAACGAGACACAATTAATTATACTTAACTAATTAATGATTACACATTTACGCATATATGTGCTACGATGAAAATCAAATAACGATTATTGATAATGATAATTATGGCAAACGGAAATAGACAGGAACAGATGGGATATGTGAAAAAGTTTACTCACAGTGCCCTCGAACTCATCCTTCCGTTGAGCCCACGTAGTATTCTTGATATCCGGGTCCAGTCTTGACAATTTATTTGGTTCGAGGATTTCCGCGATCAAGTGCAATACGGCACGGCGAAAACTAGCGAAACTCGCGATTTTTCGAGTGTATTTACGTAGTCTTCGCGCACGAAAATCCTACCGGCTGCGCCAGTCAAATTTCAGGATCACCGAAATAGTTTTTTAAAAACACAAGAAATTTATTTTAATTAATATAATTTTAATTGATGTGCGATACATTCAAGAGTTGATTTAGAACTAACTTACGTGACTAAAGCACAGAGGTACGGTCCTCTTATCTTAGTTATGCAGTTCCGAGAACATCGGACCACCGCGCGATCCGCAGACGCAATTCAGCGGTTTTGCCGCCTACGCTTGTATGGTTACCGTGTTACCGGAATGCATAACTAGCTATCGCTATACAAATACATATATGCATAAGTTCTTTGGTTTGATGATTGACAAGCATTGTAATTACTCGTAGAAGTCTTGCATAAATCTAGCCTGTAATACACGTTTGTATTTGCATTAAAATGTGTTAAATGCTTCATATAATAGGACAGCTCTCCAACACGGTTATGTGGCATCGGTTCTAAGACATGGTATTTTAAGATAGGGGAAAAGGCTTTCCTTGCACAGAAAAGATGCATAAAGGGCTATTAGCACAATTGGCCTTTGAACTCTTGTACTTTTACCTGATCGCAGATAGAATTACAGTTCGACAAAAACTGTGAAGTTAGGATCATTATGGTTTTTAACGGGATTCCATTATCAACGTCCAGGTATCGAAATATGTTTATATTTGGATGATAAACTTGCGGAAATGGCTTAATCTTCATTGTTTCTGTGATATCAAAGAACTTGACATAAGTTAACCAACTGACACTAAATTATGATATTATCTATTTGTTGAATAGACAAACTAATTATTTATTTTACGTTTGTATGCCAGCAAACGCTGAAATGTTTTTCAATATTTACGATGATATATGTACTTTGTATACCGCGTTTCTAGCAAAATAAATTATATAATTGAATTTCAGAATAAACAATAAAGATTTGACTGACTTTAAAACAATATTTAGATGAACTATCATAACATAAAGCCGTACAAACAAATACAGACATAATTATATACAGATTTAAGTATGTTTGGCTTTATCTAAGCCATTGGGAAGATTTGGATTCGTTCATGACACTTTTTGTTAATTCTGGAATTTAAGTAGTTATGAAATCGTCCATTTTAAGCTCTTTAGTTACCTTTAGTTGAGTCTGTTTTTTTCTCTAATGTGTGAATCAATATACAATGAGAATATAAATACTTAAACCAAACATATTAGCAACTTACTGCGTATCGAAACTGCGCGTTGTATTCTCTGTTATTCGCTTTGATTCTCCGTTCATTCTCTGCAACAATAAACAATGCAAGTGAGACGTAATACTGGTGAGATAACATGAAATAATCACTAACGTAAGTATGGATTTAATTAACGATACATAATACGGACCGATTATTGTATTCAGAGTTATCTTTACATTATTTTATTCTGAGTACCTACGAGAATAGTTATTCTATTTGGCAATGAGTTCTGCGATATCTCTGCGCATATATGTAAATATGTATATACAAATAACTTCTTATTATTATTAATAATAATTCATTTTCTTTGCGGTATAGATTAAGTGCAATTACAGCCGCGATGAAAAGTTAATCCTTAATAACTTTTGATCATGACTATAACGGCAATTAATCAATCATACTTTCACAACTGTCATTGTGAAAGTATGACTGATTTATCTACAATTCTACGCTAACATTATAAAGAGGAAAGATTTGCATTTTTACTTTTTTGTATGTTTGTAAAAAATAAACTCAAAAACGTTGGATGGGTGGCCGCTAGTGACATTTTCAACAGAGCGCTTCTGTGCTTTGGAGAGGACGTCGGTCGCGGCTACCAGTATTCGTTGGCCCATTTGGGGCCCCCTTGGGCGGCTTGAAAACTGCGCCACTGGGCTGGCCATTCGCTTAACCGCCAACTGCCGTTGGCCATCTGTGAAGAAGGCTCATGCCACAGCAGTCGGAACGGGTTAATTGTGTTATCTATGTCACGACGGAGACTAGAATATAAGGATAACAATGTAACGGTGGGAAATTTGAAAATCATGCTATACACAATAACAAATTTCACGTTGATAACTTATCTATGTAGTACAGTACTTAAAAAATTAAACACGTAGTGAAGCCAAGCAAACACAGCCGACTGGGTTTCTGAGACAAAATTACAAATGTAGAGATAAAAATACCCGCCAATAAGTACGAGTATACCAGTCTATTTTAAAATCATCATCTCAGCCATAGGACGTCTAATGCTGAACATAGGCCTCCTCCATTGATTTCCACAAGGACCAGGATAGAAGTAGCCCACATCCAGCCCGTAGCTACGATCTTAGTCAGATTGTCTGTCCACCTTGTCGGTGGCTGTCCTATGCTGCGCTTGCCAGTCCGTGGTCTCCATTCGAGAACCTTTCGACCCCAACGGCCATCAGTTCTTCGAGCTGTATGCCCTGCTAACTGCCACTTCAATTTGCTGATCTGGTGGGCTATGTCGATAACTTTCGTTCTTATACGGATCTCCTCATTTCTGATTCGATTGCGTAGATAAATCCCGAGCCTACCCCTTTCCATAGTTCAAAAAAAGTATTGCAGCACCGTCGCACTCCGTCATTCGTGATTATGGCGCAAGCAATGGTGTCGAAATATAGGAAAACATGTCCAGCCCTAATAATCATGGCAAAGCCTGTATGAACAGGATTTAACATTAATTGTAGAGTAAGATGCCAATTATGTGGTGACCATGAAAGTCGTAGCATGGCAGTCACATAGTTACCTAGATTCAGTTGTTTAATAATTTGGTAATGGAATTATAATTGTAAGGATTACCGCACGCTACATGGGAACTCCCCCGTAAGTTTTTCAATGAATTTGGCACGAATACTATAGCTTTTAATCTTTACGATGACAAAACAATAGATTCCTCGAAAATGCATTATTAATTAAAATAAAAACATAAAAATTATAAAAATATTTTTCGGAAATTAATATCGACTGGCACGAAGAAAAATACCCATACATAAAAATAAGTGCTCTTCATAGAGCGGCAGCACATCCTCCAAGACAGAAAACTCATTAAATTGAAGGGCTTCTTTATAACGTCTGTGTCAAGACGTGCCCCGTCACAACCGGCCAGGATAATTAGCTGTCCATTCAAGCAACACGACATGCCTTCGATAGCTTTCTCTCTATATAAAGCGAACATTGATATAATACTCAACTGTACTTATGTACGAGGAATATGCAACGTACATTAGCAAATCAAAAGATATAAAACAAAGGTCAGAAACCAGGATGAACAAAGAAGTAGCGCGTTTTTTTGTGATTAAGTCTATTATATACTAATAATCACTATTTTTAGTGTAGTTTTTTGTACTTTCTAGATCTTACCTGTTGGTGAGCGACAATGTACCATAGATCTAGTATGTAATGGACAGTTTTTAGAACTTGACGTAGCTAGCAAAGCCAGTATTGAAAGTACTAACCATTCCACCATCGCAAGCAAGACTTTTAGGAAATATATCGTATAATAATTGTATCGGTCGACATACCTGAGAATCGTTGAATTAATTTTTAAACCATTAAGTACCACAACAAACACATAAATTCAAAACAGAAGCCACGATTTTTTTTTTCTAACGGACTAATGCTGTTTGCCTCTACCGGCATTTACAGCTTCACCGGAGGGGGAAGCCACGTAATTGACTGCTCCCTTTAATATTTCTCGAGGCGTGTAAGACGTGTGAGACTCACGACTGTGAGAGTGCAAGCCTTGAGTCAATGTTCGTGTGAGTGCATGTGGTCTTAATCAGGTGACACACTATTGCAGGCCCGGGGTGGGCAAAGTACGGCCCGCGGACCAAATACATGCTTGGGAAGGTATGTTTATAACCTGGGCTGCCAACGTCAGTTTCAAAGTGAGAGAGACGAATAAAAACGTATTTTTATTGGCCCTATGTTTCATGCGTCCTTTAATAACAGACACCTTTTTCTGTTGTTAACAGTCGTAACGCCGTATAAAGTAATGAACGAAAGTTTTAAGTATAGATGGTTAAGTTTACCGTCTTCTAATTTTTTTTAATTCTTCAGAAGGATACTTATCAGTATTTAAAGGATTGGCTACGAATTGTAATACCCACAGACTTATAAATATCCATCCATAGGCGATGGTGATCACTTACAGTCTGCTTGTTGGCACCTATTGCATAAAAAATAATGCACGTCGATGCCCATGGGCCCTGTTGAAAATTTCTTGTCGCGGAACACGCCCCAAGCCCCCGACAATTATTCAGCAGGCCATTTATTTCGTGTAAAGTCCAAATTTGCTAATTGGTTTAATAAGTAGCACTTATAGTTTTCTTGCAGTTGGCCTAATACACTTATTATAATTATCTAAATTATACCTTAGTTATTTGTATATTTTAGCAGCAACTAAAGCAATAAAGCTGATTTTCAAGTTCACAAAGAGTGTTTTTGATTCAAAGTCCTTGCTTTTGAGTGTTGAACCAGTAGGGTGTATACACTTAAGTTCAGAAAACTTTTAATAAAACGTGTCAATACACTTAGGTAAACATGTCTGATGATTTAATAAAATTTGAATTCCAGCGAAATGATGAAATCTCAGGGCTAAAACGGGGGTAAGGTTAACGACCTATAGATTCGCTAGGGAAAATACATTCACTGTAATTGAATGGAATACATTTCGCGCTTCGTGAATAGTAGAAAAAATACATTAAGTATATAAATCCAATTCAAACAGTTGCCGTTACCTATGAATTGAACCGTTCTATATTCTGGCACCCACATCAAGACATGGTAATAATGTGCCCTTACTAAAACCTTTGTTATTATGTCACCATTAGCGAGATAATCAGAGTTGGTTGAACTTTAGACCATATCTGTCGAAAGGCACTTCAATACGGACCTATAAACACTGGGCATTTTGCCAGGTCGATAAAATGTTCCTATATATACTACTATGCTGTGGTTTTATAGAGAACAGACCTTAAACAGTTTCCAAAATTGTTCCTAGATATATGTTTTCAGTCTTCGAAAATATAACGTGTTCTATTAACAACGCAAGAACTACTAACAATAATTTCAACAAATAGTAGAGGCATTGTTAATCTTAGTTTACATTTAAGATTATTAGCATCGTACTCATTATACCACTTCAAGTCTTCCCCCATCACCGTAGCTCTCTTTAATCCATTCTTTGAAATTACAGTGAAATCCGTACGATTTCACAGGGACCCGACCAAAAACCATATAGGGGGATAGGGAAAATAAAACGTACTATTATTATGTTCTAATTTCCTATATGTAGGTATTAGATCATACTTTTATAAATTACATTAAATACACATTGTAAAATTAAAATGACATTATTTAAAGTAACCACTTATTTTGGTTTGACAGAAAGATTTTGATCCATTAGCAATTACAAGATTTTCAACGTAATTTAACTTTTGCAGTGAGTCTTCGCTTTGATTCAAATAAGCTACATAGCGTCTTAAATCATTAACAGCTGATAATGCCTGGGCGTTTGACAAACTCGCGGTTGATTCATCTTCGTCTTCATCATTATCACTTCATCAAAAAGTTTAAATAACTTAGTTTTTTTTATTGAACTGACTTTGTTGTAGTAATTTTGCAGTTGGTGCGTCTTAGGCGTATTAAACGGTATGACGAATCGTATTAAGCGTTAAGAAATGTATGAAAACATGTCTCAAGTTGCAGAGAATGGCGTAAAATGGCGTATGATGCGAGAAATCGTATTATGCGAGAAATCGTATTAAGCGTGATCGTATTAAGCGTGATCGTATTAAGAGGGTTCTACTGTATATTGGATATCATCGTATAAAGTAAACAAATGGCAACTCTGTGTTCTGGAGCAACCGCGTAGTTTTGGTTATTAACTTACATTCACACTCACAGCCCCGCATTAGAATACCCTGTGTCGCGGGAGATCTGAACACACACAATCACAATACACAAACATCCATGACCTGAGAACAAACATCTATGTATACTCATTACAGATATATGTTTGGACCAGCAAGGATACGCAACTGGGGTCGCGTCTAAAGTCACTAATCACTGAGCCACGCTGACCGCCGAGTAGCGAATCATCTACAATAGCGTCGTGAAAGGAGGATGGCATCATGGAGCCGGTACAAATTTCAATGCCAGTTTTATTCCCCGCATTGTTGGAATATGGGTAAAAAATTTATAAGATAATCTATTTCATCAGCAAAATGTGATGTACAATCATTCGCACACATGTTTATATAAATTCTTCAATCTAACAATAAAAGGTTCATACAATATATATATATCTACACTTTTCCCTACCGGATAGCCCTGAACCCAGTACTAGTATTGACTGTGTTATATGGTTGCAGATCCTTCCCAGTCTTAGAGTTTAACTTAAATAGTTAGGCAAAACAGTATAGGGATGTGTTGATAAATTGTAAGATTGTTATTTTGTACGTGTTTAATGGGGACTGGGATGTGGGGTTACGTTTAGGGGTGTCTATGTAGTTAATATATAGTAATATATAATTTCTAAAAAGTAGGACGATTGTAATTGAGTTCTCACTCGCTTGAAAATGAAACTAAAATAGCTACTACTACTAAAGAGAGAGCTCCGAGAGGCAATCTCGACGACGACGGGCGCCAAAGGGACGCCGATCGACCCTCACCCGGTTTATGACTAATAACGTTTTCAGGACAGTCTCACCTCCAAGGCTCTGTATTATATTAATATATTATATCACATGTGAAGGTGTTCTTATGATACAAGATCAAAGTTCTTAAGGGCTTAACACGTTACGATGACATTGCAGAGGCTCGCGGGTGTTTACAGGCAGATAGGACAAATCCTGATGGGTGTTGATATTACAAATATGTGTGACGTAGGTCATAGTATATTTATTATTATATCAACACCGCTTAAAAAAATGTCTAACAACATTGGAGATGTTTTAATATCCTCTCTTCTGTTGTAAGAGACACAGTTCAAGTGAATTTGACGTTATTTGTTGGTCGAAACCATACGATTTTGTAATCGGTTTCGGTATTTTGGTAGAAACACTGATCAATCGGTAGGTTCGAGAGCACTGCCTTCGTGTGTTATAGAAGCATATAACAAACATACACAAGTAAAGTTATTAAAAAGAAAAACCGTATGTCGCTGTTTTCCTAAAAAAAACATATATGTGAAAACAATAATAACTATGCATATATGTATAATGGATTCTTTTATAAATACAAAAACAGTAGGTACTTTAAAGATCAAATTAAGAACGTCAAATTTGACTGGTTCCAAACTCAACCAAACACACAAACTTGAAGGACGTGCTCGTTCATTCAATTCATTTACAAGAACAACAGATTGAGCGTAGGATGGTTCCACATTAAAAATAATCGACACTCGATCAGTAAAACTAAAGTCGTTGGCCAGACTAAATCAACAATGAATATATGAATGAGTCACAAATTGAGTACGTGACTAACCCCGCAGAAATATTTGAAGAACAGTATCTATACAACGAACTTATTTATATGAATGGCCGGCAAACAAGCATACAACCCGCCTGGTAAACGGTTACCATTGTGTATACTATAACACCACTAGTACTTTCGTCTATCCCAAGAACTATTGATTCTTCTATTAAATGGCCCAATGTTGTAACTGCGGTTAGACCAATGATTTTAAATCATCATCATCTCAGCCATAGGATGTCCACTACTGGACATATGCCTCCCCCATATAAGGGGGATTTGCCAATACTCGCCACGCTTGGCAGGCGGGTGGCCGAGCGCAGTATGATTTCCTATTCTCAGAAGGCGCTGTTGGCCACCTTCAGGTACGTGGTTCCATAGCCGACTCTTACGGCACCCGCGGGAAGAGATGGAGGAGTACTATTCTAGGCCGGTACCACCACGGCACATGATTTTAAATATACGTGATCAAAAGACCGGCTTCAAAGAACGGTGCGTGACGTCTAAGCCAGTATAACGTTAGAGTGTATAATGGAGAAGTTAAAAAACGGTTGAGTCAAGTGAAAAAAGTTCGTAAGGCACTCTTCAATCGTACAATCGATAACATAATTTAGACCGACCTGATATCTATGCCGATTCCCATGTATTATACAAAGTCAACGTATTTAACACATTTTAGTAAACCTTTTATCAAGGGAGCAAATCGTAAAATACAATGTTCAAAGGTTGAATACAAACAAAGCATTTCATGCTGCCGAGCAATTAACCAATGAACGGACCGGATTTCATTCAAAAGGTAGGTGCTTTAAGAACCTCTTTATGAATGTCTCGAAATCGATTTATGCTGAAGATGGAATTAACCTTGTTTCGGTAATAATTGGGGCAAAGATTGCAAAGTTTACTCTGCCAAGTATCAGTAAAACATTGGATACAGGTCATGGTATAGTTATGTTGATGTAAAAAAAATGTTTACACAAAAAATGGGACCGACTTCAACACTCAAAAGTGTGAAATAACTTGTTGAAGTCGGTACCATGATAGTTCAAAAGTAACTACTATGAAAATGTTGTGAGCATGGTACCGATTTCGACAAGTTATTTCACACTTTTGAGTGTTGAAGTCGGTTCAATTTTTTTGTGAAAATTTTTTTTTCATCCTTTTATTTGACCTTTGCTACTGAAGGGATCAATTGTCATTGTGTGTGTTCTCCGATGTCTTCAACCGCAACTATAATATCGTCGAAGTATGCGTAGCACTTTTCAGTTATTGGACTCAAAAACCGCTTGTCCGATTTTGATGAAATTGATATGGGACCACCACGGAAGTATAACTCTATCCAACAAAAAAATAATCATCAGCAAGCAGTTCATAAACGACAAAGTTATCCGCGAAGACAAATTAAAAAAAACAAAAAATAACATATATATACGGTCGAATAGAGTAACCTCCTGGTTTTGAAGTCGGTTAAAAAAACGCTAGACGATAGTGGAGGGCATGTGTTTGTGCACGGGTACAGTAGCTAGTAAAGTACACTGAAAAAAAAGTGATTGATGCAATCATTTTTTTTATTACCGTGACTATATGTATCCTAATGAAATACAAGCATACCAGGTAACAGTCGTCGCACGAACGACTTTTGTTTGATTACGGGATCTTTATGGATGCTATCACAAAACTTAGTTGTGGTAACCAAGTAGAAAAGTGGTTGTTGTAACAAAGAAGTTTGATTGAAGCGAGTAACAAACTTGTTGGGAATTAACAATGTTAAGACTTGTTTTTGTTTTTTTTAAAGGTAAAAGATGTGTGACATTATAAAAATGATCAGGAAACATGTTTGAGCATTTTATCAAATGAACTTGTATTGCTGTAATTGTATTGTCCTTAGTAAATTTTGATCAAGTTGAGATTAATTTAATACAGAAATCGCCAACCAAGTAAAATGCCACTTGGTTGGCGTCAATTTTTTCAGTGTATTATGATTTTAAAATAAAACAATTATAAATCAACTAGCTGCTCCCCGCAGTTCCCGCTACCCACGAGAACTTTTCCAGGACAAAAGTAGCCAATGTCCTTTTTCAAGGTACCATCTGCCGCCAAAGTAAAACTCATCAAAACCGCGGTTTTAGCATGAAATACGTAACAGACAGACATAGTTACTTTCACATTTATAATATTATATTAGATTTTTTGTGTCCCATAGGAACCACATTATTTCGGGATAAAAAGTATAATAAATTAAACCAGGTTATAAGGTACATTCCAAATTTCATTGAAATCAGGCGTGAAGAGGTAACAAACACAAACTTTCGCGTTTATCATATTAATGTGATAGCCTAGTACCTTGCAGTACTAGTAGTACTATGGTACATCAAAGAGGCTTGTACTTTATAGGACGCAACTGTAGCTGTACGCAAACACATCCCTCCTCTATCGCTCAGCAAACCTTTGACGTGATGGGCTACTATACATACATACGATGAAATAGTCCACGAATCAAGTGCGTTATTTTAGCCGAACACTGCGTATAATTTTCGTGGAACAATTGCCTCAACTTCACGCCCTTGACTGCTAATTCATTTAATTCGATGTTATGACGAATGAGATGAATGATACCATAGTTCAGGCAAATACCGAAAAAACTAGGCGTTGATCACGCAATCAATGATGTAACGAAAATTAGCTATCAACATAGGAAGTAATTTTGATTAGCTAGTCGTAGACCCAGATAAGATTTACTTGTAAATCTGTTAATTTTGTGTTTGTGTGTAATTTTGTTGTACATCTCTCAATGACTACATCATTGTAGTATATACTACAAAATTGATTGTGAAACCCGCCGGGATATTATGATAACAAGTTATTTCACACTTATGAAAGTTGAAATCGGTTCCATATTTTGGTTAAAAAAAAATTTATTCTCTCTACTACTAGTTTGAGCCTCATCACCTGTTGGGAGTAGATATCTGAATGATGGCATTGAAGGCGGTAAAATTACAAAGTGAACGCTGCTGTGCTGTTCTTAAATAGGATATAGAAAGAGAACCAAAAAATGCTAACAAAACTTAAATACTTTTCTTCTTTACTACCTAACTCTAAATGTGTTTTTAAGACTGTTTCTTGCTGTATTGAATGAACTGATGATGCAATTGAATGAACAGTAATGCATACAAAAAAAAAAGAACGAAGCTCTTCCAATTGAATCTCATGCACACAGCGTCGCGTATTGATAGTTAAAAGTTAGTCCCGACAAAAACATGACATGAACACATCATTCTCAGATTGAAAACGTCTCTACTCCTACGACATGTGTCGCATTTTTCTAATTTTTTAACCGACTTCAAAAATAGGAAGAGTTTCTCGATTCGTTTGTTTTTTAGTGTGTGTTAAATACCTCAGAACTACATATATTCTAAGTATAACTATTTTGATGTTTCTTTTATTTTATTTCAAAGATGGCGCTCCACATATGGTCTGTTCCCATTTAAATTGGACGACATATTCTTTTTTTTTTTTAATTCTCGTTTTTTCTAGGCGTCATGTCGTTTCAATGTTCCTCGGTTGAGTAGTGGAAGTCGGTTTGTGTTGTAAATATTGTTATGAATCTTTAAAATGTATATACTTTTTCGTTAGATTTACCCCATTCTAGCGGACAGAAAAAAAAATTGCAATATGGGGGACAACCAAATATAATATTTTCCTTTTTGGGTTTTAAAATTTCTTCTATAAAATGGTGTCAAAAGCAGCCAGATTACAAATAGTTACAAATAGATTTTACTGCATTTTTTATTCAATAAACAAAAATACTTTTCCCCTGACATATACATCCGCCTCTCAGCCAGTTTACTCATAGAAAGTCTGTATGTAATAGTTTCGAAACTGTTACCTAAATAATCATCACACTTGATTATTATTGGATTTTTACATTGGACAGTGAAGTAAACAAAACATTACAGCAATACTACATTTTCACATGTTTGTAGATATAAATTGGAGCATCACAGTGCAGAACGTTCGAATTGCATTCTAATTAAATTTAGTCGAGTGATACATCGCCGGACAATCGATAACAACAGCGACTCAGTTCGTACGTACTACCGCTGGAACACTGTAACCGCGCGGCCGTTGACCGTACGGGGGCGCGCCGCCGCCACCGGCTCCAACCTTGGCTATTGTCCAGTCCTCCAACTACATCCACCTATACTTACCAATTTCAAAACGAAACCACTGATACTGAGCATGTAACGCCAAAATAACGAATTCGCAATCACGCTATGTAGATCAGATAAATCTCAAGCCAATACGACGCAGAATTAACTTAGGAATTACAGTTTACGCAAAGCGAAATTTCAATAAGCGGCTTCGGTGGCGGGTGTCGTATACTAGACACGAGACAGAACAACGAAGGTCACGTGCAGTCCGATGATGAGAAGTGGATACCGACCGCAGGAGACGAAGGTGCGGAAGCGATGGTTGTGCCTGGCCCGGCGGTGCGGCGGCGGAGCGGGCTGGTCACGTCGCACAAGCTTGCCGAGGAGGTCGAGCAGCGAGAAGCGGAGCGGGCGCGGCGGCACGCGAGCCTCGCCGCCCTCCGCGCCCAGCACCTCGAGCTCCACCGCTTCCGAGCGCGTGCACATCCGCGCCGCTACCGCCGCCGCCGCCCCATGCCGCGCGCCACTTCGCGCGGCCACCCCGCTGCCTGAGCCCGCGCTCGTACGTCACGCGACCGGCACGCGTCCCGCACGCGCGTTCCGACCCGTCGCGGGGCCGAGACTCGCTTCTGTGCCAGTGCTGCCGCCTGACGCCCGTCCGCACACTAGCGCCCCTGAAACGGCGCGCGCACTACTTTGTCTAACTCTAAATTACTGCGCCGTCGTCGATGTGTTGCCATATCCGTATAATGTTTACTCAATGAAATACTACAGCATTTTCTACTTTGAAACATACGGCTTCGTGTCATGTTTTCGGCTTATATGTATAACAAGAGCTATATGTAACGTTATTTACCTCTGTATTCGTTATAAGAAAATATAAGTAGTCTAGTAATTTGAACAGAATCCGTATAATACACTCGCACACATAAATAAAGGGTCTCGTTAACTCCTATACTTAGCTAACTTTAAAACCAATTTTTCATTTGAAAATTATATGGAACGTATATTTACAAACATCGTCAAAATAAAATGATTAACTTTCGTCTTTTCATTTGGAACTGTGAGTTCCGAAAAGACGTGGCCACCTCAGGGTTCTTCTTAAGATTTGTATGCGATCAGGTATACTAAAAACTACGTTTCAGGAGCTGTTGATGTAAATTATCATATTCTTCAATGTAAGGCCCTGTTTTAAGGCAGGAAGGTGGAATTCGTTTCATGACTAACCTTCTGAGCTCGTCCTATGCATGCTCGATCGGGTTTATGTCAGGACTCCTCTCTGGCCAGACCATGAGATCGATCACACTTATTGCAGTGTACGGGCGAACATTATCATTTATCATGCATAAGTATTGGACCATGGCCCATGTTTAATAGGTAAGGACCTGTATGTTCATTAAAGATTGCCGTAATGGACCGCATTCAGGTTCCCAATGTACAATGCGTCTTCTTACTGTATCATCACTTATGTAATCTATCCGGGTGTGTAGAAGATGGTGCTGGAACACAACTGCTAATAAATGTCGATTCGTAAACGAAGTCGTGACAATAAAGCGATCTTATCTGGTTGTTACACGTCTTGGACGGCCGTTGCCTGGTCTTCTCAGATGTTGTCCAGTTTTTATATTTTTTGAGCACTCTTTGGACCGTGGAAAGCGTCAAACGTCTACTTCTGGCTAAGCCCAAACTCCAACATGGTGATAATTCTGGCGCATTCTTCCAAAGTCGAAGGCATGCTTTTGCACAAATTACTCGATTCGAATAGGTAAAATCAATTTTAAGTCCCATATGTACACAAAATCAAAAAAGTCGAGATTTTTGATGAAATTTAAATGAGACCACCACGGAACTACTAAAAAAATTTTTAAGTAATCATCGTTCATAATTGGCGGAATGGTCGCGAAACATACACATAAAATACATAGTCGAATTGAGAACCTCCTCTTTTTTTCAGTCGGTTGAAAATAGTCATAGTGTAGAAAATAATGAAGCAAATTTTGGAATAGTAAAGACGAATAAATGCTTTCTGGAGAACCGCGATCGTTTTTTTACAATACAATTTCATAAAGGAAAATATAAAAAAATCCGCTATAAAACATACATTATTTAGAAGATAAAGGTGCTTGGACTGCTCAACCTTTGCCAAGTACCTATATATTAATGTATAACATGTTAAGTGTATATGTAATCTTACTATAACTAAAACACTGTCTAACTTATTCAATCAGTAAGCCCAGAGTTTCTTGCTGAAGCGGCAAGATTTTTTTTCACGATGTGGCTCTATTTATATTATCTATTTGCATGATGCCTATATTGGAAAAATCATTTTGACTTACAGATAGTCTACTGTGTCTGCAGTGTCTGCTCTTGCATTGTCGTGAAGCAGCAGTTGTCTACCTTGTCCATCATGGTTTGCAATCGTTGCCAATACAGATCTATCGCAATCGTTTACAGAGTCAACATTCGATCGATTTCCCTGGTTTGCGTACGTGTGATTATCGTTAAGGATCCATTTTAGATCTAACAATATGATTCAAAATCCTCTCGTATTTGTGACGGCTGGGTAATGTAACGCAGCACTTGACGCGTGTTTGTTGGTGTGCTGGATTGAAATTCAGAGTTTCAATTTGTTTAAACGGACGAAAATTGTTATAACTCTCAAACTCGGTGTTCCTGTCGCTAACTCTGCCATTTTCGTGTAATAGGTGGCAAACAAGCAGACCGGCCGCCTGATGGTAAGCGATCAACGTCGTATCTGTAATATGACGCATTACGATACGTTGTCAATTCTTTTTAGGACACTGTGAACTCTCTTCGGAGGCAGCTCGTATTGACATGACTCCGCTTCCACAATCACTTTTATTTTCTTATTGTCAACTATAGGGTCTCCGGCCCTCTACGGGATCTGTTCTTGATGTCTGAATTTGTAGAAAGAAAAATTTTAGACTTAAAAATATCGCGCTTTTCTTTACAGAAGCTTCCACATACAGATGATAATGAACGCGAAAAGAACCGTGCACACTCTACACTCTCCGCACGTCACAATAACGGACAGAAACTGTTACCCTGTGACACCTGGAATCTTATTGTGAATCATAAAGATGTAAAATTGTGTGAAGATGTATATAGAGAATTTATAAAAGTTTATTTATTTGATTTTACTCTCGACATAACCTTTGGTCAACTTTTAGCGTTCGGAAATTGGATATAATTCTGGCTGGCTGGTCCCAAACAAATTTGCACACGTATATGAGTTGGACTATTGTATATATCGTATTATCCATGTTTCCTGCGTAATCTTCTACCTAAAGGCTTATTGGGAGCAAAATTGGGTCTGCTCTCAAATTAAAAGAAAAATCTAATGAAACAAAAACAATTGAATAACTTAACTTCGAAACACACTACTACTAACTTGAATTTGAAACCTATCCTTCTATTATAAAGAGTTGTAATAAGAGATGTTGTGCGGTTGTAGGGGGTAATATCTGGATCTACTGAACCGGTTTTGAAAATTCTTTTACCAATAGAAAGGAATGTTATTTGTGAGTGTCATAGGCTACATTTTTTTCATCATAATAATCATCACCACGCAGGTGAACCCGCAGAGCGCAGCTAGTTTGAAATGAATTCGACCTGTTAAATCCTAACGAAACATAACAAAACTTTCAGTTCTACAAAATTCCGATTTCATATGACCTAATAATATTTAAAATCGCAAAAATGAACATGCGTCCAAATCAACGTACTATATTTACTAGTAGTTAGTCTTTTCATTTGAATCCCAATTTCCACAATAACCACTTAAACATTGACTGGCCGGTTGGCGCAGTTGGTAGCACTCTGCCTTCTGAGCCGCTGGTCCCGGGTTCGATCCCGGACAGGTCAAACATTTGTGTGTATGAACATGTCTGTTTGACCTGTGTCTGGGTGTGTATATGTATTTAAGTATATATATAAGTATATATCAGTCATCGGGTTACCATAGTACAGGCTCTGCCTGGTTTGGGACCTGAAGACCTTGTGTAAATGTTGTCCCATATTATTATTATTATTATATTATTATTATTACTACTACACTTAACCGATTATGCCAACATAAGAACTTAAAAATGGTCTTTATACAAATCATCGTCTGCTAAATTTCTTAAAGAAATGATAAGGTTTGAGGTCTGAGGTAACTCATCGACTTATAATAGAATCGATTGCCACATTTCAATAGCACTTTCATATGATAGGCTTTCTTTGCAGATGGTCAAACGGCTAAGCATTCTAAATTCATAGGTACATATACTCAGTTTCTCTCAATAATCTATGGTAAATAGAACATGCACAAATTCGATATAGTCTACAATTAGTAGCTGGATCCGGGACGAGCAAGGTAACATCTGGTGCAGAAGTTTCGATATAATAAATAATAACATATGCGTACTGTGTCACAACAAAGACTTTAATGATCACTTTTGTTATAAGGGATTTTTTACGATGTTTTTGTTATAGCAACTTGTAAATATATATGCAGTAAGCATCTCTGTATACAAAGACCAAAGAGGTAGAGTGATCAAACATCGACGGAACAGTCTGTAACTTGCAATATTGAGTACATCCCTCATTTTATGGACAGCTAGTTGGCAACGTTTCAAGTAGGTGGAAACTCTGCTTCCATCCTGTACAGTGTACATGTATGTATATGATGGAAGCAGACCGGATAATATAGATACAGACAGACAGACTGTATAATGCTCGTAATATAGATACATATATTGAAGCAATACGTCATGGTAATCCTTATTTTCATAAACAGTACAGAGCAATTAAACAGCATTTTTTAAATACTAATAGCCCCAAGTAGCCCGCAAAATAAAATAAATGCATAAGACGAGACGATCTTAGAATGTCTGAGATTTTTTTGTATTATAAAAAACTATATACATATAGAGAATTAAAATCCGGCTTATGATGTGTCACAGTCAAAATCTGTTCCCAACTTCCCGTCATTTTCAATAAAATGTTGAAGTGTTCGACGCCAAGTGAAAGAAATCCGGTTTTTACAGTTTTTTTAAACTACTTCATAAATTCATTGACGACGAACACATGTGTATAGTACAGCAGTACCTAACTTGATGACTAAATTATGTGTAACATATTAATGGCTGATGAAGTCCATAGTAACTGAAGTGAATTAAAACTTCGAACGAGGCAAAACAATAAGGAAAAATAATTAAGCAAGTACCTTCGCGTGAGGGCAATAGTTTCCTTATAATTAGATTGTTTGCGGTGCCGTATAGGTTATAAAATAAGCATGACGTATTGTTAACCAAGTTCAATAAAGTTGCGGTTGTTTTAATATTACTATTACCTACTGATAATTAATTATTTATTATATTTGTTACTTCAGAACTTCGTCATTATATTAGGGAAGTGTTATATATTACACTAGCTGCGCCCCGCGGTTTTACCCGCGTGGTAATGATTCATGATGATGAAAAGTAGCCTATGTGCTATTCCGGGACCTGAAGTATTTACATGCCAAACTTCATCCAAATCCACCAAGCCGTTCAGGCGTGAATTAATAACAAACATGCATCCATACTCACAAACTTTCACATTTATAATATTAGTAGGATTTGTCCCATAGACATTCTATCAAGATAGCTTAAGTTAATTTGTATTTTCACTTTCCAGAAAATGTTCTTCGCTTATGTAGTGCATTGTTTATGAACTGCATACTTTCTGATTACAATGCAAGTGTGACGTAATTAGCTCACACGGTTCGTGAAGTTAGTATTACGGTTGACAAACTGACATGTAATACCTGAGTTACGTATTACATAAGTTTATGTCAAACCTCACGTTCATAATTACTTTACACTGTTATTACGGGTATAGCGTGGTACTGACGCGTAGTCAATATCACAATGATCGACAATTGTTTCGGCGTCTTCCGGAAGCCTTCATCAGGATCTTGAGTGCGGTGCGTTAGTCGTAACGTGCGTCGTAACTCAGTGCGAGAAGGGACGTTACGACTAACGCACCGCACTCAAGATCCTGATGAAGGATTCTGGAAGAAGCCGAAACAATCGTCGATCGTGATATCGACTACGCGTAAGTACCACGCTATAACCGTAAAAACAGTGTAAAGTTTATGTCACGCCAAATTATATCTTGCTCGTTCACCGAAAGAAGTTACGTTCTAGATTATTATAATAGAAGAACTATTTAGTACTTAATAGTACTGTATCGTTCTTGGAAGGTCGAATGGCGGGCGCTCATCTACTTAATGTATAGAAAATAACAATGAGAACCTTGAGGGCAGGTGTCCCGCAGAGGCACTCAGCTACTAACCTTGGCCATGTGTTCTCGCCGAGGACTTTCCCATGTCGCCCACACCATCGACACACATACACACACTCGCGCGCGACACTTAAAACACTAACACTGTGCGTACTTATACTTATAGGTCGGTATAAAAGAGGTGTAGAAAACGTTAGGTGTTATATTATAGATGGGCACTTGTGGGCTAAGCTAGGTCTCCTACGGAGATGTCGATATGGTTGCGTCGTGGCAGGCGGAGGGCCGCGCGGCGCGATCGGCATCCTGCGATACGGACGAGCACTTTGTCTTCCTGGAACAAAACAAACATCATTTTATGTATTGCAACTAATGACATTTTATAAAAGGAGATGCGGCACAATAGCGTGGACCGCATTAATTAGGTACATGCACCTAATTTGTTGGCGCAATCGGGCCGGCATGGCAGTTGTGCATACGTACATAATAATACCGTATCAGTTAATATTTTTAGATTTAATTTGAAATAATGCCTTCGTGTGCTTTACACAAAATTCACAAATGTTCAAAATTAAATAACGTTGTGTGTAAAATAACTTGGTATGCGTTTACCTGTACACTTCATAGATCTAATCATCGTTTGGCTGCTATCTCATTTGATGGTCAGTAACGATTCGATGGAATGTGGAATCACACTAAACCTAGAAAGTTAACTGACCTTTCATGGACAGCTGTCTGAACCCACTGTGCGTTTGATCACAGTATTTCAAAATTAAGGATGATGGCCTAGCCAGAAAAGTAGTGTACCACTATGCAGAATAGATGGCGATATAAGTCTTACCAGGAGCTCTAAAATAGGACGGAGATCGTACCAGCAAAATAAATGTACATTACCGTTATAAATGTTTATAATAAACTACAAAATTGTTGAAAAAGATAATCACAAATATTTTGTAAAGTAAACTGACTTTATGGTTATTAGAAAACTGTTATTATATCAATGATCGTATCGATAACTGTTATTATAGCACCATATGTCCACCTATTTTAGTTAGGTCACTACAAACACTTTTTTGTATCAAAACACTTAATAGGAATTCCGACCGAAATCAGAAGACATGAAAAATAAAAATGAAAAAATATTTATTAGACAACACGATGCCACTACATTGTAAAATTCCCAACGGGCCCAAACTAGGCATAGCCTGTATCCTGTATCTTGGTAACCCAAGTAATAATTAACAGTACAAGATTAAGTCGCGCGCAGATACTTAACATAAAAATTGATGAATCTATCCAAAACCTATCACTAAATGTTTTCCTAGACTGAAATTGGGAGTCCAATAAGATTTAAATAACATTCAATTCCTATTAATGACAAAACAGTGCGATACAATGGAATATAAGAGGAAAGAAACGATGAGGAGGGAAGAATGTTGAGTTGGTCTATGCAGGAAATCTAGTTGAGCACATTACTCGTGTCTTAATATTAATCCTAATAAAATATCGGAATAAATAAAGTCATAAGCAGAACTATTTCAGTACCCGTAGATTGCTAGATTGCATTAAATTATATAAATCAGACATTTTATTCCGAAAGATATCATCAATTTAAAAATGATATAAGATTGAAAAAAAAATTTTTAACAAAAAATGCAGCAAAAAGTTGCATTTTTTGTTAAAAAAAAAATTTTTCACCCTTTTCAGTCACCTGTGCTACTCACGGGATGTCGATTTCTTCAACCGCGACATATCATCAAAATACGCGTAGCACTTTTCAGTTATTGGAGTATAACTCAAAAACTGCTTGTCCGATTTTAATGAAAGTTGAATGGGACCACCACGGAAGTATACTCTATCTAACAAAAAAAGAATCATCAAAATCGGTTTATAAACGTCGAAATTATCCGCGAACACACATAAAAAAAAACATATATACGGTCGAATTGAGTAACCTCCTTCTTTTTTGAAGTCGGTTAAAAATAAACGCCGCCATAGTGCGCTATGCCTTGTAAGTTGTATTCGCGCGGTAGGTTTCCTAATTATATATTCTAAGCATGGAAAGTCTGCTAGGTGTGTGTCTGCTAAGTTCATAATTTTCTAAATATTTATTAAATACCGTATCTACCCGTACGAGACAAGAGCGAACCGATAGTAGGGTTATTTAACAAATATCTATATAATAACAACACAACTCACATTAAATTAGCATAACAGGTTGATGCCATATTCATCAAATCTACGTATATACTCGTATAGTCCAAACTTACATTTATGTATAAAACATCAGAACACAAAAGGACTATGAATAATGCCCCTAGGTACATAATGTAACTGATCTTTACAACACAGTGTGGAGATCAGTCTCACTATTCGTACTGTTTTAGCTATACTTGTAGTTTGATAGTTTCTTCATCTATGACTGTCTGCATAGTGATTAAGCAAGTAATTGTTTTGATTCTTTGACTCGTATTGTCTTGTTGTCACAACAGAGCCAACACTGAAACAAGTACTTCCAATATACATTGCACAGATTCTGTTGACCCCGATAAAGCAGAACGAATAACGAGTCACACTAGGCACATAGAGGCGAAAGTTGATGTCGCTCGTCGTTTGTATGTTTGTTGCTCCTTCACGCTGAAACGGGTTGGCATGAAATTTGGAATGAAGATAGTTTATATCATAGAGTAACATGAGCCATTAACCCGGACAAAGTATAGATCCCATGAAATAATTGAGCTAGTGGGAAAACCGTAAACCACGCGGGTGAAGCCGCGGTGCGTATCTAGTCGTTAATATAGCAAACAAAGTATTTTGTATTACGTAAAAAAATTATTAAAAATATTTGTCAAACGCAAACTTATAATATGCAAAAAAAAACCGACACGATGAAATGAGCATCAAATAAAAATGTTAAATATTTGGTGGTCATACTGAAAAACATTGATCACAACCAAGTGGCATTTTTACTTGGTTAGCGATTTCTTTATTAAATTAATCACGACTACATCAAAGTTAACAAAGAACAATATGATAACAATAGTACAATTTCATCTGATAAAACGCTCAAACATGTTTCCTGATCATTTCTACAATGTTAAATTGTAATAGAAAAACAAGTCTTAACATTGTTTAATCAAACATTCTTTGCTAGGTTAATAAAGTTTTATTTAAACTCAATGATATTTATGTTTATATGAGGTAGATGTCGCACAAGCGCGCGGAAACTGAGGCGGTTGTAGTAATTTTCATTGTGACGCGTATTTCAAGCGCAAGTCTAAACATATAGCTATCCTTTTCTACATTATTTGTACCGTATTATCTGTCACAGTAAGCATGTTTATGTCGTAAAGGAACAAAATCTGAGCACCGCGCAGTATGAATATACGTCATCTTTAGTAAAACATCATTGTTTAAACTTGATCGAGTCTATTTTGACATGTCGTGATAAAGACGATGCACTTGTTTACAGCAACCACTACTCTACTTCACTACCACAACTAAGTATTGTGATAGCATCCATAAAGATGCCGTTATTAAAACTATGTAGTTGGTGCAACGACTGTACCCGTAGGCTCGTATTTCATTAGGCTACATCTACGGTCACGGTGATAAAAAATGATTGCATCAATCAAATATTTTTCAATATGTCAAATATCAACTGGCAAAGTTGTAAATTCCAATAATAATTACAGCCAATGAAAACGTTGAGTCCGATATGGCTAGACAATTTCGGGGTTTATTACATAACAAATTATAATTCATAAAAAACCATTCTGAAGTACCTGAATTTTTGTACGTCAATAAAGTCATACCTACATAATTTGTTTTCAGACTAGCTGCGCCCCGCGGTTTTACCCGCTTGGTGATGGTTAATGATGATGATGAAAATAAGCCTATGTGTTATACGGGGACTTGAAGTATCTACATATCAATTTCATCCAGATCCGTTCAGCCGATTGAGCGTGATTGAGGTACAAACATGCATCCATCCAAACTTGTTTGTGTTTTGTCCAAACTGTTTTGACCTATTTTATTTGCCTTTTGCGTTTCCAATAATTACTGGCTGATTGATTGTATTCAAATCCACACATGGATTAATTTGACACGAAATAATTTAAACATCACATACCACTGATCTGAAAGTCGAGACACATAATCACATAATTAGCTTGGTTATTAAAACACTTTAGGTGGCATATTGGTAAATATTCTTATATGCAGAGATGACACACAAAACACATCGATTACTACTATATCATTCAGAAACTAAAATGTTTATCTCTATTTTTTTTTCTTGTGCTGGTACTGTCCGAAAATATTTTTTTGCCTAAGCAAGCATCTAAGATAAGACTAAATTATGTAACAAGGGAAAAGATCCAGGCACTATAGGCAAAAAATTAAAATCTTGAATTTTCGAAATCTCAAAACCTCGCTCTGCCGGACTACCTAGTCTATGACCCTGTCCATGGAAATATAATCAAACAAACTCTCCGTGTATAATTTTACTTATTTTCAATGCTGGGTATAATTGTATCAAGGACCACCCCAGTCATACAAACAGCAGCCATCAACCAGTGCCTATAATGTAGCAATTAGTCTTGATTGTCTAGAATTGAGATGCGAGGCTCGATTCGTGGTCACGTGTTGTATAATTGACACAACGATCCTCAGTATTGAACTTTAAATTTGTTGAATAGATATTGTTCACATTGGAATTGCAAACATGAAAAAACCAGATTGATATAGGTCATTCTCAAGCAACAATTGAACGTTTTTATGTAATCAAAAAGTTGTATATTGAACAAGAGCAAGATTCTAGACAGATTAACTGCGTCTAATTTATTTTATGTTTTTCTCTGCGGTTAGTTGAAGGCCACGAAAAAGATATGTGTTGCAATGCTAACCAACGCTTGTTAATTAATTTGTAATTTATAGATAATATCTATAAATATGAAACAATTATTTTATTCCCAACATATATTTGATAACCTGACTAAGATCGTAGGCAAGGGCTGGATGCGGGCCGCTTCCAACAGGTCCTTGTGGAAATCAATGGGGGAGGCGTATGTCCAGCAGTGGACGTCCTATGGCTGAGATGATGATGATGATATATTTGATGGTATTATTTTGACCTATCCATTTGCTACCTACAAAATATTTTGTAGGAAATTTTATTTTAAAATATATAATCATGGGCACTATTACATATGATCACACGATCACACTGTTAATCACACGAACTATTTACTAAAATTCTTCAAATTGAAATAGCTCATATTCTATTTACGCTAAAATTGAAATTCGTATTACTCCATACAACGTTCTCACTAATAATAGACGGTTTTTATTCCATTGCTGGCCAATTGCGGGTAGTTTTAGTAGGCACCAAATAAGTAATGACTTAATTTCGCTATAACTACCCGCAAATTTAATAAATACATTTAATTTTAGTGATGTTATTGATAAGTCTCATACTAATTTAGACTTTATTGTAAGCGTACAAGAACTGATTTAGTTTTCTAATGTTTTAGTTTAGTTCAGTTGAATAAGAGAATCACTAGCAATTGCCTAATTAAAAATAAGCTAACAGATTAAATGATCAAATAAGGTAAACAAAGTAAAAAAGTTATTTTTGCCTGCAAACAGGCATGCATTTGACCATTATCTCATTTTATGTTAAGTGATGATGCCATTTAAGCGACACGCCTGCTTAGAAGAAAGACTCTTAATTACTTCGGTGATACGAAGCCGTGTCGATTTCCTAAAAATCTTTCTTTAGCGGCAGTTAAAAGTCCCAAGCAATATAATATCAACTGGGCAAAGCGTCATGATCATCGTCACACACCAAGGTTTATGTTCGTGTTATTTTTAAGGTAGGTACCACGACAAGCAGGGCGTTACTGTGTCAGTGTGACATCATACCACAAGCTGGGCCTTGAGATAGAACCTCAACCGAAAGATTAGTACGCGAGCTGGTTTAGATAAAGCAAATTTTGAATTGAGTAACATACTATATCTACTAACAGTACCTACCTACATACATAGAGGCCTCCAAGTCATATTTTCCATATACAGACACAACTTAGATTGATGAAAAAGAATTTAAATAAGAATATTTTTTGTTTTATTATTTTATCAATTCTATAATTATTCTTTCCACTGCCGCAAACACATAATTTTATGAATAAAACGTGATGTGTATACATACTTATGTATAATAACGTGCCTACTTTTTGTAACATACCTATTTTAAGAAAAGTGGTTTCAAACAAAAGTTATAACAGGAAATTAAAAAAGCACTCCATGAACTATAAGTGGAATATAAAATTATTTTACCGTTTTATTTCTATGCTAAAATCTGAAATTCATCCCTAAATCCGAAGATTCTTATAAGTGCCCATGGAACCTACATTTTAAATCATAATTTTATGGCAGTGAATTACTTTTGTTTAGAACCGCAAAAAAACAATTCAGTTTTATTTGTAAATTGATTACATTTAAAGATTTTCTGTTAATTATTAAGAACTCAAGATTTTAAATGTAATGCACAATTTGACGCCGTGTCAGACAACCGTTTCCTGGATACATATGGTCCATGTCAACCATGACCTGCCAGTGAACCTACCCTTATCCTTAGACAACTCTCAATAAAATAGTAGTTTTATCTTAAGTGACGCGAATAATTAAGGATGATAATCATAATTAGTTCAACCTATGGGTGCCGCGTTTTCTATCGTACTTAGGTACCTACTATATACCTATGCACGCAGATTTTTTTGGGAGTTTTTGGTTTGCGGTGCATCAAAATCTTACAAACGTAACGGCACACCTGTTTCTCGGAGGGGTAGGCAGAAATAACGAACTTCTACTTGCTGCGATCTTGATATACCTATCTTGCTTCCTTTCATCTCATCTAGATCTTCAAACATACACGTTCAAAGAGAATGGTATTAAAACAAGGGTATAGCAAAAACATTAATGCATTTATGTAGTAATAAAATACTAGGATGTTCATGTTTTAAGTTATTATAATTACTAGCTGCACCCCGCCGTTACACCTGCGTGGATTGCGGTTTTTCAGTTACCTTTGTTATCCCACGGGAACTATACTTATACGGGATAAAAAGTAGCCTATGTGTCATTCTAGGGTATTTTAGTAGCTATCTTCAATCCAAGTTGCATGCAAATCCATTCAGCCGCTTCAGCGTGTAGGAGTTACAAACATACAGGCGACAAAGAGACGCCTTCGAAAGAGAACTTTCGCTTTTATAATATTATTTATTATTATATATATGTGGTATCCGGCTTTACTCACGTTTATAGTCGAAGTTTCGACCTAGGTTTCGAGCATGTCCGATGCTCATCCTCAGGTGAGTTTACGCTGCCAGATCGCGGCGACCACATGCTCGAAACCTAGGTCGAAACTTCGATTATAAACGTGAGTAAAGCCGGAAACCACATATATATAATAATGTGTCAAACTCACTTGAATTTCGAATCAATATTATTTATTGTGATTAGACAGATGTGGATTATAAAAATGCATTCGTTATTTTAAATATTAGAAGTTGACCTCAACCCGCATCGGATGTTTTACAAGTGTTTCCTTTCACTTTAGAAGGTTGAGTTGTTTTTAGATGGCGAACGTATTTATTGAGTTAAATTGAATTTATCACTATATTAGTGTTTCATCCATTCTGAATCCAGATTACTTAGATACTCGGGATTTCTCTACAAGTTCGAATCAGAAATTAGGAGGTCCGGTGAAGAACTAAAATCACCGACAAAGCCCAGAGGATTGGCAAGTTGAAATGATATGGACAGGACACATAGCACGCAGAACTGATGGCCGATGGGGTCGAAAGGTTCTCGAGTTGAAGCCGTAAGTTGACAAAACATTTATATTATCAATCAAGAAGCTTATGCCAATGAAGCCCTTTCATACGATACCCCACATGACACGGTTAACTCAATTCAAAATGTGGACCACCGCCGTTCCTTGCATAAAGACACGGTTTTTTTTAATGATTTAATTACAAATGTTTTCAGATTTTCCCCTATACTTGTAGTATAATATACTTGCCAAATTTCATAGTTCTAGGTCACTGGAAAATACCTTATTAATTTTGATTCCCTTAAGAGTATCATAATATACGTTTTTTGCGGCATAAACAGCCTTATTTATTTGATTTTAAGTTTGATTTTTTCACAGCTTCAAGAGACATAGACTTGGGTATATCCTTTTAATTTCACCTCGATACCTCCACGCGTTCTCTAGATAAAAGGTCTGGACAGACAGACAGGCGGACAGACGGACGGAAAACAGAGGGATCCTATAAGACTTTCTTTTGAGGTACGGAACCCCAAAAATGTAATACGTATAATAAGTACCCAATAGATGGCGCTATTGGTACGTTTGGGACAAATCTTGATGCGTGTTGATTTTAAATATTACAAATATGTAGTTTACAGGCGACCTACGGGATCAAAAGAAAAGTTCTTATTTTTCTATTAATAAATGAAATCAAATTTTGTTCAATCATAGTGAATCTTTACGAACTTTTCTCATGAGTGGTATTTTTTAATTTTTCAGACTACCAAAGCTGTCAAATTGGCACTATCATAGCCAATGGGCTATGATAGTGCAGGCTCTCAAGCTAATTAATATAGATAGGCCTGCAAATCGTTGTGGCAAGACCATTCGATTGATAAATTAGTTTAATCTCAAAGAAACCGTGACGATCGTCAATACAGATGTACCTAGTGTCTATTTTGTTCCCCAATTCATCTATTGTATAGAATGATAATATAATGCAAAAGCAAACATGAGAACTCCAGAAACAATTGCTCTATAAAACCGCTTAAAATATAGAGCGGACAGACACTTGTGAAACATAAAATAGAAGTGAGCTTCACTGCTAGTTTCTTCAAAAGTTTTGTCCAAGTTAATTTCGAGGTCACAATCTATTCTCACTTTAGCATCCTAGCGCCCCGCGTTCACCCGCATGGGTTACGGTTTTCCCGCTACCTCGATTATCCCACGGGAACTATACTTTTTCCGGGATAAGTATAAAAGTAGTATCGAAATCGGTGTAGCCGTTTGAGCGTAAAGAGGTAACAAACATACACACATACACACAAACTTTCGCATTTATAATATTAGTAGGATTAGTTCTTGTGCATGGACATTCAAAAACTTCTTGACACAGCAGATTCGCATTAGGCATTAATGCACTGCGCACCGAGCATTAATGTAACGGGCATAAGGAGCCGCCATACATAACGTTCACTATATACATCAGGAGTTTTTAAGGTTTTAGTTCTCTGAAATGAAAATGGCGTAGACGGTGAACCTTAAAACGATCAACAAGGAAAACACTTTATGAATGTATAAAACACGGGATTAATCACGTAATAAGTCAGAGGGTTCCGAATATAGTTTCAACCAGTACTAGGCAAATCGCGACCGCGTCCGCGAGCGCCCCGTATTTTTCTTTAAAAAGACCACCGAATGTGGCTGAAACTATAGTCGGAACCTTCTGACTTATTACGTGGATAATTCCCGTGGTTTATATAATCATAATGTGTCAAAACCACGTCAGTTTTAATAAGGAAAACATTGTGTATTAGTTACCATCGGAAATATTATGTGTACTTATAATATACGTACAGTGCGATTACTTATAGCGTGTTTTGTGTACATTGAATCACTAGCGATAATAGAGTGGTAATTAAGTAGCAAATGAACTCAAATATTGTTAAATCAGAATTGAACTTCAAGCATTGTTCCGTTAAGTGATATTTTCAAGTAAATTACACATGTGACTTTAAATAACATAAGCTGATATGAGTAATACATTTGTCTTTTTAGCATATGGTAAAAGCTTTAAAATAATGATTAAACGTCACTAATATTTAATATATACTGATATTATTGAAAATGTCCACCAATTATTATAGCCCCTGTCTGTACCGATAGCATCGTTTGATTTGCTCGCACGGATCACAAGGGCAACTCGTGTGGTAACGAGGCTGGGCGTAGAGATCGTAAGAGACGTGGCCATACCCGAACCCCTTTTTGATCATCTGCGGTCAATATGATCCTTCCTTTCAATCTCCGGTTAGGATTTCGACTTTTGCCTTATACTTTAAATCTTACAAGATGAGACCTGATAAGTGATTTGATAATAAAAATTAATGATTTTCCCTTGTGTTTTCAACCCGTCGATACCTTTTATGTTATTGCACGTTGTACATATGCGGCTGGTCGACAGTCAGTAAACCTACCAGCACCTACTTATCTTTTCTGTTATTAGTATTTGTAATCACTTCAAGTAAAGATAATCTATAAAATGCCTTTAACCTGCCCCTATTGTATTGAGTATATATAGCTAACTCCTCATCGAATATCCCCGCAAACACGCGATTTTGCATGTCGTTCCCCCTTTCCTCCGGCCATCAAAGTCAAGACGCGGTGTCAAACACTCAATCACGAAGAAACCAGTGCGGAAGTGACTGCCGATCATACCTCGAAGTGAGTTAGGCTCAGATGCTCAACAGAACCCTCTTAACTTATCATGCTTGCGTACAAACTTCTAAACAAGACACGATAAACCTATCATAAGCTATCTTCGAACAAACATACAACCGAAGATTCGCCCATTTTGTTGCTGAAATCATCGCTTCGATTATAGTTATATAATATAAGCATAAGTATTACAAGGCCAATATATTCCCACTGCTGGGACATATACCTCTCCCGGATGTGTTGGCTATAATACACTACGCTGGCCATTGCCGGTTGTGGGACAGGCAAATGGTAAGCCCAATGTCGAAGATTTCAGGGCTCCGACTTGGCAATAACAGTTATCGTAATGTTGCTGTCTGCAAACGGAACGGACCGCTTAACATACCCTCGGCGAAGCACGGAAGCGTTTTATTGATTTTTAAATCCCCTTAGCGGTCACCCATCCAAGTTGTGAACGAGAAGCGCGTTGCTTTACGCAGTAAATCGGCCTCGCCTGCAGCTCGAGCTGCAATCCACGACCTCGTGTGTAGTTAGCAACTTAGCTTACTTGTATCATAATTATACTATTATACATCAGATATAATCTGACGAAATAATATCTACCTATTATGCATAATATTGAGAGATTATGTGTATGACATAAGTACATACATATATGTATAATTATACTTAGAGTCTGAAAACAGAGAAGTACTACTTCCAGTGAATCACACTGATATAGTTATTATCTATCACGATTGACACAAACACGTGTTCACGCACGTTTGTTAGATCTTATTTACACTTAAAATATAAAAGAACACTCCTTTATTAGATAGTGGTCAAACGCTAGATCTATACAGTAGAAAAAAAAAATCCAATTTCAGAGATTCACAGTGATATTGATCTAGTTGCTACATTTAATTCAATTTGCGAACGATTCCTTTTTTCTAAATTATTAGCAAGCGTTTGACCCCCAATAATAAACCAATTTGTATATTTTTTATTGAGAATACAGCACGCGTGTCTTTCGACATATTTGAATAATTGTTTTACTAGAATACATTGCTTACAAACAACCTAAACGTGAATTATTCAATAGGGCACGAGTTATTGTTTGAAATCTACGAAACTAATCTTATGAAAAGTACGTGGACTATGTATGTACATATATTATAAAGAACAAGCCTAAAAATACATATTTAGCAACATGGAAATCGTATCAAACACGAAGCCTGGCTTCAAAGAATATAATTCTATTATATCGCATGTTGAACGTCACGATCAAATATCCAGTCTTCCACCTCGGAAAGCTTCCGTGTCCGGATGAGAGAACAGATTTCTCATTTAAATGCAGATATACAACCCTATGTGGCCCTCGGTGGTAAAAAATCACAGCAACTAATAAAGTCCAAAAATTTGATGTTTTTTTTAAAGGTTACGTTTGGCCGCTGTTTCCCTGATGTTAAGTGTCGACGCAGTCTAAGATGCGGCACTCAAACTTAAAAGGACCTATTCGCCAGCGACTTAGACTCCGCGTTTGTACCTATCGTTTTTCAATCAACATATTATACGTATGATTCAGACTACCGAAATTAAAAGCTTTAGATTTGCTTAGCACTAACCACTTCAACTTCATCATAGATATAACACTAAAATAATGACGTAGTTGAAAAAAATAAACATAAACGTACCTCCATTACTTATCCGTGAAAAATTTACAACCATTTCATGAAATAATTAGAACATTATCAATGTAGGCGAAGGCGAAATATAGAAAAATTATTCTTACCTCAAATCAGGTGAAAAAAAACAAAAAGTTCAGAAGTTATTAAGAAAATTTTTAACAAACAACCAACTAGCATTACCAAATTAAACACGAGTGAATGTAAAACAATTTTTAAACAAACCCAATGAATTCAAGAGTTTATGGGTTTGAGTCTGAATGAATCTTCATTCCGGTATGAGTCTATTTAAAAGTATTTTAATTGTACCTATTTTTTTGGATGTATAACCATGTGTTACATAAATTTATTCGATATTAGTTTTAATTTATTTTACATTCGTTATTTTTTAACTTGACATTTTATACTTTGATTTAGATTAAGACTGAGTAAATGATAAGATTTAAATTATTTAAGATTTACGAATTTTACATGACATTTCTAGTTATAAGCCCAAAAGATGTTTTTACTTTCTTTTTTGTAACTGGATACAAAAATAAATAATGACAATTAGTTTTGAATATTAACTGATTTAATGACAAAACTGTTTTATTTCGAACTGCGTGTCCAGGCCTATTCTAAAATAGACAATATTCCTTTAAATGGGACCCCACGAGAAGATCAAAACAACAATCATCAAAATCGGTTCACCTTGCATAAACCTATTTTGATGCTGAATTGCGAAACTCCTTGAATGGAGGTCGGTTGAAAAATTGAAGTAACCCATTTGATGCAAGATGTTGCTTTTAATTACTTATTTATTGTTCCCATTTAAATTACTACCTTGGTGTATATAGAATTAGGTTTTTAGGTTGTATATGTAAAATGTTTAATATTTGCTAATTTAAATAATATAGTGAGGAATAAATTAAATTATCATTACATACTAAATCAGACAGATTGACCGTCAATAATTTGCCGTCTCTAAATGCTACCGTTGTACCTTTGAAATAAAGGAATTCCGTACAAATATGATCTACGGCAATTTTTTTTTTTTTTGGGATTTATCCAACGAGAACTATATTTTTTTTTTGGGATCTATAGTAGCCTATGTGTTATTGCAGGATATAACCTATCTTTATTTCAGATTTCAACGCAAATCCGTCCAGCCGTTTTAGCGTGGACGAGTAACAAGCATACAAACTACAAACTTTCGCCTTTATAATATTAGCTGAGCTCTGCGGTTTCACCCGCGTGCACTACTGTTTTCCCACTACCTCAATTATCCCACGGGGCATATACTTCTTCCGGGCTAAAAAGTAGCTTCTGTTATTCTAAGATATTCCAAGAAAAGAAAATAAGAAAACCTTATTTTCTAACATCTCAGCTTTCTTTTCCGGTTCAGCTTTTTAAAATAATATATCCTGCTATGTATACCTTTTAGACTATATTAATATAATATTTATTTACCAAAATGGTGTTCATTAAAAAAACAATTTAAAGATATTGGACAAAATATGATATAAATGATCTCCTATGTTAAAATTTAGGTAAACAAAAACTAATTGAAAGTTAATGACGCATAAAACGACTTACATTATATGAACGGCTTAAATCTGGGTTTCGGCCAGACGAATCTCAGACAATCCAACGAAACCGTAAGCTCGCCACACGTCGCACTCACACTACGGATACAAAGTTTACATTTATAATCATATATTCTCACAAAATATGTTCAAAAGTAACTAAACTGTAAGATGACACAAGGCATAACGTTGCTTTATCAGTGTTATATGTTAGTTTGCGCGGTAACACTTTACTGAGGGATGAGGACAGAGCTCGGCACGCGAGCGTCTGACTTGCCGCGGCGAGCGAGACACACTGTTCTGTTTTGATAGTGTATTTTAGCGTACGTAACAGCCTAACAGCGAAACTCAAGGTGAGCCGACTCGCTACAACAGACGGCCAACGATATCACTTTCCTTGAACACACCGCCGTGTATCACATACAATGCCTCTTTTGTTCAGACAAAGCATTTCATATTCAATTTGCGTGTAGTCGTGATCCATCCATGTTATCATTTTGTCGACTGAAGAATACACAACCTTATTTTTAAGAGAATGTGAATACTTAACCAGATTTAAAATATTTACCTGAATTACTATCTTTTAGCTACTTTTTATCCATTATTGTTACTACAGTCTGGCGAATATTTATGTAAGCGTTTGTTGTAGCATAATTGATTTCACTCGATTCCATGGCATTAGCGATAGTTTATAGTCGGAGGACAATAGAATGGACATTAACTAACAATTACGCATGAAGTATAAAAAGAACACGATGTATCTGGCTAAATAAATAACACCGAATTATTTATTCACATTTAAATAGAATAGTTGTTTATTCGGGAAAAACAACCCATCTGTTAGTAAACTTATTATAATATATAATATTATCATATCTGGCCAACATGTTAGACCAAAAGATATATAGATTTAGAATCCATTCAGGCGATCAATAAATCTTCAGATCAAATGATGAGGTGTAACTAGAACTCTATATACAAATATATGTAGTCGTAACGGTATATTACAATGACCCGTAAACAAATGTAATTGAACAATAGTTAACGAACACAAAACGAATCAAGTGGAACGAAGATGAAGAGCGCTTGGGTACCAGATTCAAACAGTTATTGTCGTTTCGACTTGAATGAGTCAAGTTAATGACACCTTTTAAGTTCAATTCGAGTAAGCGTGCACTTGGTGCACTAAGATTTCGCATCGGCGGCGCGGCGGCACTACACTTGCGCAACGACCCGCCATGCGCCATCTCCACCACCGCGACCGTGCGGGCAATACACAACACAGTATGCATTGAACATTAGCACTTAACGACATAAATATTAGCGTCAATCAACATTTGCCACATTACGAGCGATATAAGCGTCGATTACAAACGAAACAATAGTCACGAATCAGGTCCACCTCAACAACAACAACAATACGCGATAAAAAGGGTTTTCCCGCAGACGCATATCTAACGTAAGTGAGCGAAAAGCGAGATAGAAGAACAAAAGAAAAAACTAAGGTATTTTTTTTTTGAGTGATGGCTCCCTGTGCTTTTAGCCAGTGACAAGTATTATGAAAGATCAAGTTATTATGATAAAACAAGTCAAAAGTAAGTTCTAGTTACAGCAAAGTCAAGGAGAAACATCATCCATCCTATCAAGGGAAAACTGGTGGAAACTTTACTAGAAGTTTCTATGGAGTTTTTTTCTTGAAAAAGAAAGTAACGTTTTCCAACTTTGTATGATTTTAATACACTCATACACGTCCACGAACAATAAACGGTTAATAATCTACCATTATTATACATTTACACTCGAAGAAACACTTGTTCTAGAAAATAATACAAAATCGAGAGCCATTTTACTTTTCGCGTCCAAATACTCCCGAAATTAATTAAGAGCAAGCAAGTCGTCACGGCGCGGCGCTGGCGGCGGCGGTGGGATATGGAAGCTAGAAAACCACAAGGTTACCTAGCTTCCATAGGTATACATTAAAACACCTGGTCAAGATTCGTGGAGGGAAATGCACAATGAGACAGATTGAAATATAACACGTAAATAAGAGTATCTTCAAGCTTATGCATAACTCATATGGAGAGCTTTTCTAATAAGGTTCACTTATTAGCAAACCACTAATTAAATGGAACAGTCGATCGTTTTCATCGATCGATGGAAGGCCATGGAAGGAAACGTAACAAATGTTAAGTCAAACGTCAGCTAGACATTTATATTACTGCATCAGTAGAACTTAAGAATTCTGTTGTTAGCTGTAGTTAAGGGGGCAAAACAAAATTTAGTTTAAAAAAATAATAACGAAGTTTAAAAACTATCACAATAAACTGACTTCCACATATCCACGGAACAAATGAAAAAATATAGATCTACCGAAATCAAGGTGCATATTAAATTTTATGCGTTCCCTCGATATCTCCAGGATCCCACCATCAAATACTGACCTGATAACCATGGGATCACCTAGGATGTACTAAATGAAGAATAATTTTACAAACAGAACAGGCGACTTCTACAGTGATCGGAGAGCATATGCTTATGTAAACAACAAATAGTAAGGATTCTGGCGAATTGAGAACCTCCCCCTTCAAATAATAGATTCCGACGAATTGTAATCCTGGACTGTCAAACCATAGGAACAACACATCAAACCGTCTACTAGCGAAAAATGTATGCGCTCTTTTCTGCAGGGTTTACAGCGACGCTACGTACTAGCCTTCTTTTAGAACATGACTCATTAATGGATCAAACGATTTGTTGATAGTGCGACTTAATAAATAAATATGTTATCTAACTCGGCAGAGAGAGCCGCTAGTATAGCAGCTTTTCTTCCCTCGATATGTCAATGTCCCGTTTGCATTCAGCAGTATTATCTCAACGTATAGCAGCTTTTCTTCCCTCGATAAGTCAATGTCCCGTTTGCATTCAGCAGTATTATCTCAACGTATAGCAGCTTTTCTTCCCTCGATAAGTCAATGTCCCGTTTGCATTCAGCAGTATTATCTCAACGTATAGCAGCTTTTCTTCCCTCGATATGTCAATGTCCCGTTTGCATTCAGCAGTATTATCTCAACGTGCAAACCACCGTCTTTTCTCCGAATTAACACGACTTCTAATGCAGTAAAAAACACATAGAAATATAGAACTCAAAAAGTATTGAGTTTTCAGTGAGTGAAGAAAACGAGTTTACTCAATCTCACGCGGGCTAAAATAATAACAATGCATCAACGTGAAATACGAATGATCTAGCTTCCGGCACGCGCGGGAGTGGATTTGTGTGTAATAATAATAAATAACTATAATTCCTATTCTTATCCCTCGACGTCTGTGTAGATTACATCCCATTGGAGGCAAACGGATTACGTTCCGTAAACATAAAGATGCACCTAAAATTATACGAAGAATATGTAAACGCGAACCGTCGCTGACTGAACTACACACAGGCCGAACCGTTTAGCAGATTGGACTGATATATTAACCCACAGATTGATTATTATGACGTAGACCATCTGTTCAAAGTAAGCTGTTTATCATTTATTTATTTACAATGTTATTAAAACCACATCTTAAAACAGTACAAAGAAAAAAAGGCGTATAAGATTACAATATTCTTAAGAATCCAATTATTACCTTTAACACTCTATCGAAAATGTATATCATAAATAGGAACAATTGACATCTTTTACCTTTATTTTAAACTACTGAACTAATTTTGATAAAATTTAAATTGAACCACCTGGGAAGCAAAAAATCCCTTTGAAACAAATAAAGATTTTTCCAAATCGGTTCATGTGTCTTCCAGTAATCGGTAAACATACATAAAAAATAAGAGATAACGACGAATTGCGAGAGTCGTCCTCGTTTTTTAAAGTCGGTAAAAAAAACGGAATTCATTAAAATTCAAGCCGTAAAGGGTTATAAGCCACAGTCCAAGCGAGTCTAACCGGGGGATGCAGCTAGTTATAAAAAATTCTGTGTATTATCAGTAAAAGCTTTCTGTCGCGCAGGACTGGCAAAATTCCAACATTACAGTTTAATACGCTGTGATTGTAAATAAACGCATTACTTTTGATGGAAGTGATACATTCATTACTCATTGTTATCTTCGTACTATTCCACATCTAATCAATAGAAGCAGATGGAACAACTGTGACTGATATTAATTAAATTCGTGACCTTCAGATGTACTTAAAGAGTTTTATGGTTCATTGCATTAACATTATGCTAGGCGGAACTTATGTTCAAATTGTTTGAGGAAAAAATCGGCTATTACGTTGTTTGATCCTATGACAACTGAATACGACAGGACGGTATGTTGTAGTCGTAGGTTTAAAACCTACTAGTAGTAACAGACACAAAAAAATAGAAAAATTAACATCTATAAACGAATAGGTGATGTCACCAGCTCACTTGATAAAATCTATTTAAAAGGACGCCATAAATCAGGTCAAGTCCAGCTGCAGGTTAATTGTCATGCCATGTACATTATAAACCGAAATTATATTTTAAGGTTGTTATTTAAACAAAAGACGGAGTGAATCAACTATAGTTTAAGACAGCCAAAATTAGATTACAATTAAATTAGGTTACATCTCAAATCTCAAATCACACAATAAAAGGAGCTGCAATAAAAACAAAGGTTTCGTCAAGAAAAAATGCTTATATAAGGATTTCAATCTGAATTCCTTTGTATTATATATCAACGTTCATAAACATCTATAACAAAATCAAAGTCGTCAAATTAGGACGGAGCGTAGGTTAGGTCAACAAAACCACCCTAAACCCCTTAGATCAATATAAGTCACAATCGGCTATACGCCTTACGAATTTGTTTGTAAGGTCTACTTTAGAATAAGCGGGGTGGTTTCCGCGTTCCACTTTCAGTAACATTAAGCATCGTCCCCGTAGTGATTGAGTTAGGCGTGGCCATGCGTCTATGCGGTCACCACTACAAATAGATGGCTCATAAGTCGTAGGTGGGAACCGATAATAGAGGTTTGATCGGTTCTTTCGCCGTCACTCAGAGAAACACACATCTAAAAGAAAATCTGTCTTCAACTTCAAAGGTTGAACTCTTTTGAAGTTTCCTTTCAACTTATTAGTAATACGTGGAACTCTAAGCTCATGAAAAGCTCATCACTTCAAGAGCTGTTCTAGAGGTGTAAAACATAATAGACTGAAAGAAAAGAAGGCGACACATCGCCTTCTTTCGCTTCGCTACGTATTTGATTTTAATTACAAAAACAAGCAAGCATAAACTTATTACTTTTAAAATTACTACAACTTTCACACTTTCTACAGAAAACTAAACTAACATTCTCATTTATGAAACAAGATGTATATTCATATTCTAAATTTATCGATAAAAATAGGCTGTAGGGTATAATTAGAAGCGTAAAATTGTAAGACTTGGTTGATGACTGTCATTTATCATAAACGTGATTAGTGATCATATATTTTTATGTATTATACTTTGTTCTATAATCTAAGATATATTTTGTAAACAACGAAATGTCATGGCAACGTCACTGAAATAGTGACATGTCATTTAACCAAAACATTTTACACATGTGAAAAATACTTTTGTCTCTATTTCATGTTTATTATGGTTTTTATTATTGTATTATTCTATGCCGTTTTTAAAAGTTATAACGTTACTGATTAACAAAGAAACACTCTAAAAACAATATAGCACCATTAATTTTGTTTAAGTTTAATTGTATTATTCTAGCTTAGTTTATATTGCTTATAAATTGTGTTCCTCACTGTACGTGAAATGTCTATAAAATTGACAGTCTATCAATTGAGTTACATGTTAAAAAATGGCACGGACTCTGGAGTCTGTGGAGAGTCATGTTTCAAATAAAAAAACAATAAAGCTTAAGTAAACGTAAATAAAACATTAAAATACACATTTCCGAAACTACTGAATTACTGGATATGTAAGTTTGTCCAACTTAAAATATAGGCCATATTATATTTCGATTAATCTATATCGCGATTTTAGTATGAACAATTACCCAAAAACATTAAGTGTATTCATTTATTGACGAGAAGAAATTTAAATGAAGTGTTGTGTTACTTTAACATTTCAATCATTTATATTGCAGAGCAACATTTGCCAGGTGAGCTAGTAATTATATAAGAATGAGTTTTTCCTAATATATTTTTGCAATGACCCCGACTTTGCCAACTTGGCATTTCCGCGTTCGAGCCAACCTCAATCAAAAGTTAGCAGAATTCATTTATCAAAGCTGCTGACATACAATGCTGGCAATAAACAACTGTTATTGTCTTTTGAGTAACAATAGCTTTTTCGAATGGTCATACAGACAAACCATCGCATATAGAGGCGGACTCCTTTTGCTTCATTATTCTGATAGTGACCGACTTTCTTGACTTGACCAACGGAATGGCCAAAGACCAACAAGACATCCTTTAAGCAATCGTAAATCGAAGCGATTCCTGGAAACCAGTACCGAATGTAAACCTTTATCCATATACTTTGCTATATTTTTTTTTTAATGAAACATCAATTCTCCACAGACTCTCCGGTCCGTGCCATTTTTTAGGAATTTGTTACAATTGTTACTTTGAAAAAGAGAACATTAACAAGTGGACAACTTGTACTTAATTAGGGACAAAGAATTATCTTAGAAATACTCTATGGATCAGCAACGTACGAAGCACGCATGAGAATTCGGAGCAGACCAGTGTCCGCGAGCAGCACCCCATTCACGAGTTGACGTGTGCACCAGCCATCGCCTTCCTCAACTCTAATTGGGGGAAGATGGCGACCCGATACCCAACGCCGCAGCACGCCAACACCCCTCTGTGAGCATGACTGCTTCGGATGCTCATGCGAGCCTGCTACGGATCCAGCCGTTAAGGCGTGAAAAGGTAATAAATATACATACACATATGTACAGTCACTAATACACACAAACTTTTGCATTTACAATATGAGTGTGATGTATAAAAGAAATTTTGTTCAGTTGAATACGTATAGTAAGGACTTTCAGATAGCCATACTCTAATTGAAGTGTAAGCAAAATATGTTCCGTGTTGGTAGTAGGCCCATTACGATTTATACATTCATTATATTATTACACTAGTTGTAAATATCAGTGACTATGAGGACACCGTCTCCCACCATCAGTTGAGATATTGGTCGAAAGCCGAGCTAACTATTACAACATACTAATAGCATCAGTAAAACCAATAACGTTCACAAGTGTTTGTTATAATGAAATGAAATACAATGAAAAGTAATGTATATTTACAGACAGCATTACATAAATACAATAACCACCGACCCAATTAATGAATACATACACTTATTAATCATTATACTTTTATTTTAATTATCAGCTTCTACGATTTATCACAACGTAATTTGTAAACAGGATTATAATAGAGAAGATTGTTGAGTTAATCAAACCGCTATGTAATTAGATACAATTACCAACAATTACACTTTGTATTTTTATCATCAGCTTCTACGTTTTGTAACAACGAACTCAGTAATTTAAAATTATAATAATAAAGTTCGCGGAGTTATTCATTATTACTTTACTTTATTTATCAGATTCTACGTTTTATCACAACGAACTAAACAATCAGAATTATAATTATAGAAGTTCGCAGAGTTAAATTAATCGCATCAAGCATCAAACACACGTGTGTGAAAAAAATGTTTATCAAAAAATGGAACCGACTTCAACACTCAAAAGTGTAAAATAACTTGTTGAAGTCGGTACCATGATAGTTCACAAAAGTAACTATCATCACAATATTGTGCTCATGGTACCGACTTTGACAAGTTATTTCACACATTTGAGTGTTCAAAAGTGACGGTTCCATTTTTTTTTAAACATTTTTTTTCACATAAGTATATATATATCAGTCATCAGGTTACCATAGTACAGGCTCTGCTTGCGACTAGTTTGCGACCTGAAGACCTTGTCTGAATGTTAATAAATAAATAAAAAAGTATTAAATAAATAAAGTTATACTCCAATAACTGAAAAGTGCTACGCATATCTCGACTGTATTATTGTCGCCTTCAACATATATTAAGCCTGTACTATGGTAACCTGATGACTGAAATATATATATATATATATATATATATCTTTATATATTACTCATTATGTATTATCATTGATAAATTTAATATAAGTGATAAGCTTTTAATAATGGTACTACTGACCTGAAGCCGATATCGCAAAGCGGCTCACAAATCGAAAGCCATTTCAGCCATAGCGATTTTACCTGTTACAGAAATAAAACCATTAGAAGTACTTACTTTTCATAATTAAATTATCCTGTGCTCTTGAAATGTTGCAAGGTATAACAAGACGTAGTTATTCTCTCGGGAAAGGGATACATTTTTCTTGGTAGCTGGAGCACTTTTTTACTATTTCTTATGCATCATTAATTAATAAATTAGGTACTTTTATGGCACTCATCAATCAATCAAATTCACAGAGGTAGGTAATAGAGAAGAGAGTAAGGAAAATGTCGATACGTTGCACTCTACTTTTAAGTATGATTTCGAGAAAATTAAAAATTTAATATATTGTTTTCTGTGGCCGCAACGCAATGCACGCTAGTAGCAACGTTCTAGTTCCATTTTCAAAAATACATGCAGGGAATATTAAGGTTGACTAGGTATGGTGAAAAAATCAGGTTGGCTATAATGATGCAAGATGGCGGACTTTTGTTTTTGTAGGTTCGTTAGTAAAACACAAAGTTATAAAATTACTTTAGACCTTAGAGCCAAATGCAATTTTAGCCCCGCACTGGTACGCTACAATGACGGACTTCTCGAACAAGTAAAAATACTATGAGTGCTAATATTTGTATAAAACATACTACAATACAATACTACCCACAGGCGAAAAACTAAGAATTTCAGAAGAAGGCTAACTTTTTTAAATTATTTTACAAATATTACCAACAAATGGAACCGACTTCAACACTCAAAACTACTCAAAAGTGTGAAATAACTTGTTGAAGTCGGTTCCATGATAGGTCAAAAGGAACTATTATAAAAATATTGTGCGCATGGTAGCGACTTTGACAAGTTAATTCACACTTAGTTTTTGAGCGTTGAAGTCGGTTCCATTTTTGGATCATTTTTTCACCCTTTTCGGTGACCTTTGCTACTCACGAGATCAAATTCTTATCGTGTATGTTCACCGATTTCTTCACCCTCAATGAGGAAGTCATGCAAGTAGACATAACACTTTTCAGTTATTGGAGCGGAGCTAAAAAACAGCTTGATCGATTTTGATGACAACAAAAGGGACCACACGGGAAGCACCAGCTTTCAAATTAAAAATAATTATCAAAATCGGTGCCCCAGTCGAAAGTTCTAGGTAACAAACATAAAAAATACAGACTAATTTAATACCTCCTCCTTTTTGAAGTCAGTTAAAAAAACGATATCAAATGTCGGTACCATGAGCACAATATTGTGATGATAGTTACTTTTGTGTGAACTATCATGGTACCGACTTCAACAAGTTATTTCACACTTTTGAGTGTTGAAGTCGGTTGCATTTTTTGTAAAAAAATTTTTACTCAAATAACATAAAAAACAAAATACCACACCATCGAAATCAACAATAGATTTTCAAACGATGTTCAAAAAACTTCGCCTCTGATATAGAATAACAAGTAGTGCGATCAGTTGTCTACAGCGTCTTTCAAATTAGCTAAAATACTACCACTGATGACTGAACTGCATGCATACTGGAATAAAATAGCGCGGTTAATATGCCACTTGATTTGGCCCTTTCTCACATTGCGTCACATCTTAATTATTTTGTGTAGTGTTTCATTTTTTGTAACCACCACCGCTATGCCCCACATCGCCTGTAAGTGTTTTGACCTACTACTTGACTCAAGTAACGTAACATATCAATTATCTGGGTACTTAAATAGTAACAATGGTTACTTTGACTTGTTAAGCAAAACATAATCCCTTGTGTTGATTGATTTACTGAAGTTTAATGGGCGTTCTTAGAGCTCAACTTTAGGAGGAACGATGATTATAATATAACTGTTCATTATGCTTTATAGATCTTGTGTTTGGCCAGTACCTCAATTGATAGTCAGTAACAGTGTTGTCGAAGGTAATCATAATCACGCCAAACTTAGATGTTTACTATCTGTCAAGAACAGCAGCCTGAACACAATATGCGTTTAGTGACAATTTTTCAAACTTGGTATTTCCCTTTAATAAATAGTGCATTAAGCAAACTTAAGTTACCATATAAAAGCGTGTAATAAATAAAATACAATGTAATATAAAACTATTCTTGAGAAATAAACAAATAAATAAATAAAAAGATTATGGTGGTAGCTAGCCAGGCAGTTACTCGAAAGTACGCCACTACCATGCTGAGAATTTGATACCTTCACCGGAAGCTCAACCCGTTGGTGGGGATCGAATCGGCATGCGTCAGTTTGGCAGCCGACTCGCACCGATAAGCTATCATCGCTTCAATACTCTCTACCGCCATGTCATATACGAAGACGAATTTTGTTAGATTTCTTAGCTGTTTTATGTTTTTTTTTTTTATAAAATAGGTGGCAAACGGGCAGACGGGCCGCCTGATGGTAAGCGATCACCGTCGCATATGGATATCTGTAACACTGGTGGCATTACGATTTGTTTGGTAAGTCCATTGCATTATCATTTCTAATTATGTATGTTTTTTTTTTAATTTGGTTCAATCACGTACTTTGATAATAAGCTTAAGTTATATTTATATTTATAGAAACCTACAATAGGCTTAAAAAATATATTTCCCTTTTTATATATGAACGCTAAAACGAGCCGCTCTGCCACATTATGCTGCTTTGGTTGATGAGCGTTATGAAGAGAAAATTTATGGAATAGACTTTACTAATCAGTATACCCCACTCAAGAAAGTGTAGGTATCGAATTGAAAATGTTCATCTTATTCCACAAATGGTACTTAACAACCCGTAAAATACATAATTGTTTTTTTTCGCAGGTCATGGGCCAACCGTTCGACGTGGTATGCCCTGCTTACTCTCATTCAACTGTATAATCTGGTGGGCTATGTCTTTGACTTTTGTTCTTCTAAGGATCTCCTAATTACCAAACCATAGGGCATAGAAGATTGACTACAATATGGACAATTAAATATCATTGTTCTATTTTGACCTTGGTTATGCTATGCATATTCTCGTACATAATATATGGCCTTTAGTTAGAAAACGCGTTCCGTTACCTACGTCAGCACTGTTATACTAATGAAAATTGTTATATTAGCAATAGGCTTAGTAAAATGATACACTTATAGAGGACGAACGAAGTGCTGGAATTCTATTGTGTTTCGTGTAATATAATTTATACATAAAAAAAATGTCTCGATAGGGCCACACAACAGAACGCATCACATACCATATTAAATAATATTGGGAAAATAATTACATATTGACCGTATGTACCTACATAATACAGAGACTGTATATTTTACTAAGCATTAGCAATTAACTTTATCTAATCCCATGGTTGCATTTCTAAGTTTATTTTTATGAAGTTTTACTCTCAGTCGTAAAAAGTAATTATTATAGTGGGTATTTTCCATGACTTTGGAAACAGAGCAATAAACATGTGCATCATACCTACTCATATTTATATTAAGGATACGGATGTTCAAAGAGGTTTCATGTCAAATACAAGACCAAGGAAGAATCGAGCAATTTAATTCGTTAATAGTGATTTAGTAAAGTGGTCTCATTGCAAAGATTATAAGAAAAATTCTGACTCGTTATTTACAGTAATAGTTTGTTGATTATAAAAAATATGTATAATTAAAATGGAGAATATTAGTAAACGGATTTTTTGATATTGAACTAGAATATGGTCTTTAAAATTGAAATGTGTAAAAATATAATACTCGTTTCCAAATAAAAAACAAAGGACCTAAAATTGGCCCCTGATGCACACTTACTTGAACTTAAGACTAGAAAGCGTGGCGTCCTTAATCCAAACCTTTTGGCAGATCATTAGGCTGAATATGAAAAATGATAATAAGTGCGGGCCGGCCAGCAATCGCCCGCTAATGTAGAGTGATGGACCAATATACCTACTGCTTCAAGACTTGAAAATAACTTCTACTTTTCACTCCTTTTTCCTCGTAATAGGAGCTTAGGAAGTGACGAATTTAGTGGTTCCATAATAGGCCATTGATAACGATTGTTGCTCAGCCGTGCTAAGTATTTGTTTGCTTTTTGTCTTTAATTTTGTTACCCTTCACTTCGGTCGGATTTGTTTTAGGTAATCTGTCTGTCGTTCCGCGGAAGGCGATTTCTCCGTACAGTCAAAGTATTATATTATGTGACTCCATCATAATAGTCTATATATATTCATGTGGCACGGCTACTATCTTAGCCATTCAATAAACTCAGTTGTTATTTTGTTCCCTAAAAAAAATATTTTATATTGCTGTTCGATTCTAGACACAAGACTGCTTGCTGCTGCATAGGAACAGAATGGTTACTAAGTGGTATTCTGGAGGCAGAATAACATCTACCATTGTAGTGGTACCTTATATAAAACGTAGAGTCGTACAGCGTATGTCTCATACCGAACCAATTATATCATGACCTCAGTGACAATGTAACCAAATCATACAACACCTACTTCGTATACCCACTGTGTAGGTACATCACACAGGCACCTATATCCAACTCCCATATCACATTGTTTGCGAAGGCAATCTGCACCGACTCCGAACGACCATTAACCGTAAAAATAAGGTCAGCCTTCCACTGGAGCCTTGGGGGACGATTTGGTCTGACAAACCTGCCATGACAGAGATTAGGGTGGGCACGGGCGTGGCGGACGTACCGCGAAATGTCGCGCCATTTCAGCGCCCAATGACGTCACTGCCACGCCTGACATTTCGCCTGAAGCAACAAAGGAGGCCCTACCTTCCTTCGAAGCTGATAACTGGAAGAGCTTAATGGCTTTCGATATTTTCGCAAGCGATTTGCTTCGCATGCTCGCTTCTCTACGCACTTTGGCTTTTTCATTTGGATATCTTTTTTATATGACCGCAGCAAATTTGTAAATAGTTTCTTCTATTTACCAGCTTTGTACGACTGTCACATTTATCACATGCGGGTTTGGAAGATAATTGAATTTATTACAATTAGTTTGTCGACGATATTTTATTTTACTAGTAACTACGTTACCTTAGTGACATGTCCTCAACTGGGCACTAACAAGGTCATGAAATGCTTCCAACGAACGTCGCGGTTAACTCATTTTACTAAACCTTTTAAACCCTCAATATTAACACTTACCATAAAAATATATAATAATATGTGTAGAGCACCATATTAAATTTAAAAAGAATTAACTTGCTTTTTAGTTTTGAAAGATTTTGAGAAGTCAATAATTCAGTTTAATCAGTTGTTCGGGTCTTTTGTCAAAGACATAACTCTAATACTCAAAATATTGAATGACTATACATATTGTAACTGCTTTCAGTCATTTTACACGTAAAAGAACGACACCTGTCAACTTAACAATCCCATGTTTTGTTATTTTGGTCAATCTTATAAATTACACTATCAATCAGCGCTTTCAATATTAGATGTTTCAAATGATACTTTACATTTTACATACCTAATGACAAATTCATTTTTTTAGATATTATTCATAATACTTATGAGTTTGCTTTTACGACTTGCAGATTATTTACCTACTTGTAAGAAAAAAATGAATCCCTATTTCCCTTGGTCACGCTATAACTTGAGAACCACTTTATCGATTTTGATATCTTTTGTTTCAAGTTTTCTAGTACTTTCATAATGTTCTTAATGAGTAAAAACATTAAGAAAATCTTCACAAATAATGGCGAAATTCCGGAAAACTGTACAGTAACGGTAAAACTGTCGTCAATGCGAGTGAACCCTTGGGAGCAGCTAGTTTAAAATAAGAATAATGAAAATATATTATGATTACCTTCAATTATCTCCGAACTACGGTACCTACTGAGTTATGAGTCACGCAACAATTAACAGGTCAAAAATAAAGGTCGGAAAACCTACTGGTATGATGAACGCCCAAGTGGGTTCCGTACATTCAATGATACTACATACTTAGGTTTCATAGTTTCGCTAAAATTAGATGAAATCAAATTGGTTGCGTGCAAGCTTACTGGCAAGTCAGAGGGCTAATATTCTTTATACCATAGACCCTATAAATCTATCTGTATCGTATACTGCAAACTCGTAACTCACTGAAGCTATTTATTTACTTTACCAAATATAACCAACCATTTAGGGGATTAAAACGGAGCCCGAAACCAGTATATGTGTGGCTCGGATCAATCGGAACAAAACTGCGCACATAAAAATAACTAAGTAGATAGGGTGGGGAACAATAAACAGTCTGTTGTCAAAGAACTAGGTCAATACGGGGTAGGTCAAAGGTACAGCAGAGGCAGTCCTTCATAATTAAAGCAAATAGTTACAGGGCATAAATAATCATAGTGTTGTAATATTGAAATCAAGGTGTATTACAGCGTTTTGTGATTAGCATGTTCTTTATTATGCACATTTTAGTGTCAACTTTGAACTAATGAAAGTAGTGAGAGTGGTTTTCTACTGATCAACCCTGAATTATGATAACATAATACTTAAGATTTTCACTAGGTTCCATATCTGAGACCTTTCTAAATCTTGCAAGGTCCGCTGTCTGATGACAAGAAATAAGCTGATGAAGAAACAATATAATTATAGAGCGCTGTTCTGAACGCCCGAAATATTCCGTCCATAAAAGAAATCATGCGGCAGACACAGTGCGGTATATAATAAGCATCGATAAGTACAAATACATCAGTTTCGCGAAAGAAAGTTCAAGGTTGCGGTCGGCCGTCATGAGTGCCGACTTCGACCCTCGTCAGTAGTATTGTTTATAATTCAAACAATTAATGATCGGGGCGCGTGAGACCCATCAGCCGGCGGTGGTTGCGGCAGGAGAAGTATTATATCGATATAGATAAACCACAACATGATATGTTGCTGAATCTACAGAAATGTAAAATGATAAATCACTATAGGTACTTCTTCCAGTTTATACAATGATTCATAGAAATATTGTATGCCATCGCTTCAGAATTCTCAATCTATTAATATCAATAATTAGGTTACTTCAATATTTTTCTCTTCAACACTTGCTAGTGTATATAAGCTCTGAGTTATCTCAGTGTTTTAAAATTAGAACGTGACGTAGCTTACACTTCTTTCCTTTTTTCATCAATTAATATTCAGTAAATGTTGCTCAGTCTGGGTATACATAATACTTAGATTTCCTAAGGAATATTTCTAAGGAAGGCTTCTTTAAGATATCTTTATAATTTTTCACATTTCCACATATACAAACCATATTATAGTAATTATTTATTTATTAAATTTCATCAAAATCGGACAAGCGGTTTTTTAGTTACACTCCATTAACTGAAAAATGTGTGCTTATACCTTGATGATATTATAGTAGCGGGTAAAGACATCAGTGAAAATACCTACACCACAATGACAATTGATACCATTAGTAACAAAGGTCACAAAAATGAGTGAAAAAAAAATTATTACCAAAAAATGGAACCGACTTCAACACTCAAAAGTGTGAAATAACTTGTTGAAGTTGGTACCATGAGCACAATATTTTGATATTAGTTACTTTTGAACTATCATAGTACCGACAGGTTCTCTACTACTCTATACTACTACTCAATACAGCCTATGTTACTCACATAGGGGATACTGTAACATTCTGATGGTAAATAATTTTGAATAGCGGTCCAACATTTCAGAAGTTATATAGATAGTAGTTCTTAGCCCTGCTTTTGGAAATTTGTAATGATTGAGCATGTCTAATTTCTAAAGGCAGAGCACTCCAAAGATCAACTCCAGCTTGCACTGTATAAGCTTGTTGGTCTTAAGGCCCAAAAGTTTGTATGTAGTTTTCTTGATAAGCACAAGGATACGATTGAGAATAATGTAAATATTTCAAATGTTCATTGAGATACCTAGATATAAAAAGTATATTGTACAGGACACACATTATGTATTCCAGCAAAAATAAATGTCAACATATGTAAAAACTTTAAACAAAAGTGAGAAATATTGATATATATGTACTTGTGAAAATATTGTACTAGTGTCATTCGGCTATCAATCTACAATCAAAATTAAATGTTTTACAGGTGTTTAGATACATAACTTAGGACTATCTTACATAACTATTTTTCTTGCATCTATGATACTCAGTATTTGATAATGTTTTGTTTTTAACCGACTTAAAAAAAAGGAGGTTACTCAATTTGACTGTATATATGTTTATCTTTATGTGGTTCGTGGATAACTTCGTCGTTTATGAACCAATTTTGATGATTCCTTGTTTTCTTTTTTTGTTAGATAGAGTATACTTCTTTGGTGGTCCCATTCAAATTTCATCAAAATTGAACATGCGGTTTTTGAGTTATACTCCAATAACTGAAAAGTGGTACGCATATCTCAACAATATTATTGTCACGGTTGAAGACATCAGAGAACACACAATGACAATTGATCCCGTGAGTAGCAAGGGTCACTGAAAATCGTAACAAAAAAATGGAACCGACTTCAACACTCAAAAGTGTGAAATAACTAGTCAAAGTGGGTACCATGAGCACGATATTGTGATGATAATTAGTTTGTGAACTATTTTGCCACTCAAATGCCGATAACTATTATTAAATTTAAATTACTTAATTAAAAGATTTATTACAATATTTTGTAATAATAATGATTTATTATTGCATTTAGTCCAGCTTCTTGAAGCCGATATCATTAGCATACTCCCTGAAGCATTGTCTGCAGATGTTAAGGCCATATGTGCAAATAAGTCCATGTTTGTTGGAGCAGTTGGAGCAGCCGGTATGATCGGGAGCCCTGTCCGTATCTATGGGGGTGAGAATATCAGATATTTGCATGACTCATAGTATTAAATTTAAGCTTTTTGCTTCACAGAAACTTGAACCACAACTAAAATGGAGCAAGCACAGAATAAAAATATATTTGATAATTGTTTAATATATATACATTACTAATTGCAATCAAACCTGGGCTAAATGCTTAGATTGTAATAAATATTTTAATTAAGTAATTAAAATATAATCATTAACCATGATAATTATCAGCATTTGAGTGACTAACTTTTGTTTCCCGATAGGTACAACCCCAAAGTCTTCAAGTCGCGAGTGAATAGGTTCCATTTAAGTTTGCGTACTCCAACTTAAATTGTGATATATTGACAGCAACATCACTTAACATCAGGTGAGACAGTGGTCAAACGTAAACATATAACCATAAAAAAAAAAGGAATGTTGGTCTATCAGTCCTAATATTAGTTCATACATATAAAGGTAGATAAAACTGTCCCTTCAGAGGAAATTACGGAAGGAACTGATCCTGACAGCTAGTGGAGTGAGTAGCTTAGGTGGCAAAGCAATAGAATGGTATTCTAAGTTCATGGGTTAAAATCCCAACTGCTTATATTTTGATTACATGTATTACTTGTATCACAATTTAATGGGTTAACTATGTTGAAAAGTAATTATTATGGTGCCTGGAGGGAGGAGTAGGTCCTTAGCGGATTTTGAAGTACAATAATCTGCATAAATACATATATATATAATAAGTTTTAACATCATAACTCCTCCACTTACAAGTTCTACAACCAATGTATGTTTAATTTTAGTAGCTGCCCCGGATCCTACAATACAAATAAAAATTGATATTAAATGAACCTATGAATATTAATTGAATTTAAATGGAAATATTTCATAACATATGTGTATTTTTTTCAGTTCCCTATTTCCTAAGATCCAACTCGCTGACCATCAGTTAGACGACTAGTTAGACATCAATAATATTTAAAAGGATTTGTTAATTCCGTCTGACGTTCCTAGATGAAAAACTATAAAAAAACATAGATGTTATCACGGCTATAGCAAGGGAATACGATAATTGTAGGTATTGGATTGCAAAAACATTTAGTGCAAAGTGAAAGTATTATTTCTAACCAAAAGTTGACATCATTCATCAAAGCATCCGTAAATATTGCTAAAAGTAGTATTTTATTATATGTACTCACGGCTACGAACCCAGGAAGGCGAACACGCAGAAAATACTTATTAGTTCTCCCGGTACTTATGTATTCGAATATCACAAAAACAATAAACAGCTTTTATGGATATTATTCTAAGTTCTGACTTTTATCGACAATACGAAGAGAAGATTTCAAAAAGAAATCACGGTATCTGTTGTATCTGTCGAATAAAATTAACCACAGAAAACCACAAACTAAATAGAGTACTTTTAACTTTTACTTTTTTTATTAGACGATCATGTATCTTTGTTTTCGGCAATAGAAATGACACAACAAGGTAGAACTTGACAGTTATCGTTTTTTTAAATTTTGGTGCAATGTTCAACCAAAAGGAGTAAGGTCCTATAATATTTTTAGATCCCGATATAAAATGTCTTAGTATTTTATATGGGGTAAATGATATGTAGTAATGTTATGAAATAATACATTTTTGTAGGCGTTTGCTACAGGGGATCTCTTAACTGAGTACTTGTACTAGAAAATAAAAGCCGGAACGAATATTAAAAGTATATTAGCTCACAGTATACTGTGCAGGCAAATCCCCATGTCGGCCGTCGAAAGAAAGTCATTCAATGGACTAGTAGGTATTCCCCTTATTTATATATAATAAAATATTGTGATTTCCTTTATGATAAATGATCATTAGTCAGAACATACACGATAAGTATAAAGCTACGTGTAAGCTGTACTTAGTACAGATTAGACATAAGTACGCACGCAACATAAAATAATTGAAATGTTTATCCATTGATCGATTTTTGTAAATTTTTAATTTACTGTGGGGAATTTAGAAATACCTAGTCTAGAAATCAATTGATATAGGTCTATTTTATTTGAAATTATGGCCTAAACTAAAAAGAAAAAAAAACAAGTTAAACTGTGTTTAATTTTTTTTTTTTTAAACTTGTTTTTTTTCCTAACCCTGCGTAATAGTAATCTTGTCATTTTGACTTCAAGTAACTGTAAGTTTAGTTGATTTGTATATGTATGTGTTTGTACATTTTATTTAACTGCAAACGGCTTTTACTACAAAATAAAACACATGCACTTGCACATCGTTAAGGGGGGCTACTTGCAGCACATGCTCCACCTAAATACTAGTTTAATTTAATCTTTGATGATTTATAGTTGGTGTAATTAAGTTAATTGTACATTGTGACTAGGGTTTTAATAAAGCTGTGCGCATTTAATTTGTTTATAATTACTACTTTGATCTTGTGGCTGAAAAGTTTACATTAAATCGTATTATTGCATTAAGTATACTGTGAGCCAATATACTTTAAATATTCGTCCCGACTTTTGTTTTCTTGTAGCACACACCTACAAAAATATATTATTTCATAAAATTACTACATATCATTTACCATACCATTTACCCATATAAAATGCTAAAAGACATTTTATATTGAGATCCAAAACTTATTACAGACTATTATACCGTACTCCTTTTGCCTTAACTTTGCAACACAATTTTAAAAAAACGAGAACTGTCCTATTCTAGATTGCTCAGAGTAGGAAACATTGTCTTATACATGTCACGTAGTAGTTTTTATTTCCTTTGCTCTGTTTGTGCGCATTCGGCAGTACTCGACGTGGTATACAGATTACTTAGGGAAACCTACTCTTTAGATTGTGATTTGTGATTCAAAGAGTACTATATTTGTGATTCTCTTCTCTTCTCAGTGATTAATTATAATTTTTTGTTTTATTCGGAATAAAACAATTATTCGGTATAAATAAATTTTTTTGGCTTATGGCATTAGCACCGTGTATAGTTTGTGTTTTAATTAGAGGCTCGAGCGAGGAGCAATAATTCCTCAATATAGTATAGTAACAGCGAAACATGAACATTTCTATAGAAAAGAAGAGATCTGATTGTGCAGCTCTTCCTAAAGGCTGGCAAAGAGAGGAAGTAATTAGAAAAACTGGCCTATCTGCAGGCAAGGTTGATGTATATTATTACAGGTGGGTAATGTAATCTTTCCGTTTGTATAAAAATTACGCAAAAATACGACAAACAATATTTAATATATGATCTTTAATATTAATCGGAAAGAACATAATTTGCATCAGTAATAACTTAAAATACCATATATACAGACCACATAATTTAAGATTCATTCAGTTTGTCTAACACTCATGCTCATTACTAAATGAAGGTGTAACACCTAACCTTTAACCAGTCCATAATTTATATTTCTGTAGCCCAACAGGTAAAAAGTTCCGCAGTAAGCCAGAGCTAGTTCGGTATCTCGGTGATAGTATGGACCTGTCGTGTTTCGACTTCCAACAGGGTCAAATAAACACTATGCTGCTGTGCAAGGCCAAGAAAGCACGAGCGCAGTTTGATTACAGGTTCCCATATTGGTGTCTTACACTTGTGTTGTGATCATTAGTGCAGTCTGTCTACGCTTTATGTTTCATTTGTACCCACAACGCTATTTACCCAACTAGATGCTTGTTAGTGTGCCTTAGGCTTAGTTATATGACCTGGTTTACACTACTGCATACATTATACTAATGAAAAAAAACTGCAATTATGCAATTTGTGGTCTGCTTCACAACTAAATATTGCATTTTAATGTTATAAAATATACTATAAATTCATGAGATAATTTCTCATAGGTGACTGGCTATATTTTGCAAATGCTACAGACTGAGGGACATTCTGTGTGTAATAAATTGTTTTCAATTTGCATAATATAGAAACATAAGTTATGTTTCCAAGTTTGGTGTCTGTAAATAGTATAAACTAGGCTTATTCGTATTAAAAAGTGTGTTTAACAATTTAACTTAATGTTTAACTATTAACTTAATTGAACCATCTGCTCACAGCTTTAATCACAAATCCATGACTGTTTAAGTAATAATAATATACCACTAAAGCTTAGACTTAATAGCGCTTTGTCAGATCACCATAATCTCATTGTAGTCACCATCACTGCAGCTTTGCTAACAATGCCCTGTAGATAACATGCTAAAATTCACCTTAGACTCTGAGATTACCTTTGCTTTTGTCTAATTTGTTGACATCTATCAATCAAGTTATTCATAATAATTACTTAAAGTGCTTTATTTTTATATGGAACTTAGACCTTGATATATTTATGAGTATGTGACCTTTTGAGTAATTTTTTGAATATGTTTTTTAATGATCCTCTTGTATATGAAGATTAAAAGATGTTTATAATTGAAGTAGCTGGACAAAATACATGGAACAAAATCACATGCATTAGTTGATTTTATACAAGTTCAGTAGGTGTACAAGTACCATTTACAGAGAGGACTACTCATAATCATAGGTTACTTAGACTTTTTAATTCAATTGATCAAGTCAGTAGGTAAGTAATTACAAATGTCCTTCCATAACGAATAAGTTGAAAATTGGTACCCATATATGCTTTCCTTAAAAACCAACTATATATTCGATTATATTTTGGAAAACATGATGTGTATACCTTAAAGTCTGAGATCATGATCATAATAGACTTAACATCATGATCAATTTTGCTTTCTGCGATCCTATTGAGTAGGGAGATGAAGAAGTCATTTCTATTGAATCAGTGGTTCAATAAAAACTAAATTTATAGTTGTGACATATGTAGTTAAACAATTTAGCTAAAATACCTATAATACCACTTGTAATTCATTAAATAATGCATTTATTTATCAGTAGTTAAGCAGATATATGTGTTTATACCTATCACCTTGTTGCATAGTAAGCATTTTGTAAAGCCTCACAGATAGGGCATGAGCTGTCAATCTAACAGCTATTTAGATATTCTAGTAAATACATTATAACAATAAACAAGTTTTATAGAAAAATAGGTTCAATTGACAACTATTCCTTAAATATAAATAGGACATTAAAACCATTGTAAGCTATAAGGTATAGGTATATATTAGATACATTTAATCAACCCTATCTAGTAGCAAAAACATAATTTTGTTAAGGGCCTAAACTAGGCTAAGCCTAAATCTTGGGCGCCCATTGATAATTCTGAGTCACTGTTTCCATTAGTTTCCATTTAAATGTAACAAAAACCAGACATGCTTATTAGGTGTTTTTTTTGCAATTTCTGCATTAATGGCTATTGAATTGTGACCAAAGAAAAAAAGTGCTTAGCCTGATTTGAGAGCACACAGGGCCCATGGGCAACTTACTTACCTAAAGTAGTAGTTGGGTATACATTTGTATCAAAATCAAGTCTGACGTAGTATGAAGAACATATTTCATAAGCTTGAAGCTTAAAACATTTCATAAAAATATTGCATTACATATTATCATGTTGTTTCAGAAGCTTGTCCATTTCTAGAATAGATGTGGAATGGTCTGGTGTCTGAATGTGGTCTGGTGAAGTGTGTTATGTTATACCTGTTGTTGAATAATATTGGTATTTGGAACTTACCATACAATATGTTATTATTTTAAAACACTAGCTTTAGTTTAAAGACTTGAGCATGTCTATGTTTATGAATTATTTAGCATGATCATTATAATTATTTAGTTTCATAGTTTATTAGACAATTGATAATAACTTCTTGCTAACTGGAATTAAAAGAATTTGGATCCAGTCCTAATACTTGGTATCTTTGATCATATTATATTATAGATCATGAGTTAGGAAGAAAAGGTCACAATCACCATACAAGGGATTATATCATGTGAGCATTTGAAGTTAAAAAAACCCTGCAAAGGAAGTGTGTAGGAAACTGAGCAAAACAGTTTAAATGTATTGTTTTTATACATTCATTTCTGATTTTTATATTATTCCTGGAAAACGAGTAAAAACAACTAGAAGTCTATCATTATTATTTCAAATTAAAATTATACATTCACAGAGAGAGCTTACATTCTACACAATAACATTTAAATCAGACAGGATTAAAATAATATCACATATTTATTTCTACATTTTATTATTAAGGTCTCATTACAGCTTCAGATCCAGGATCTAGTAGGTCCACTGACTAAAAAAAGTAACAATAATAATACCCTACATTTAATTTAGTAATATTTGTTGATAATTATGAATAAAATCATAGGTTTTCACCATATACCAATATGTAATTAAAAACTTTATCTTTACTGCAACAGCATATAATTTGTATGTGCCTTTGCAAATGAATATAAATATTGCTTTAATAAGTATTGCTAATGATCTTCTGATTTAATACAGGGGTGTACGTTCTGATGCATCTCTGGTGCCCCCAATACGGCAGACGGCGTCGATTTTCAAACAACCTGTCACAGTGTACAAAACGCAAGAGAGCAAAGTGAAGACTGACTTGAAACATGGCACTCAGGAAAAACCAAAACAACTGTTTTGGGAGAAGCGACTTGAAGTGAGTTATAATCTTTACTTGGCAATTTATTGCACTGTTCACCAAATAAATGGGTACTTTCGAGTACTTGCCTGGCCAGCTCACACCCTCAAGTTTGAATAACTGTCACCAAACACAATGTGTTCCAAAGCAGAGAGCCAGTAAACAATCTAGGTCTTTTGTGATTACATTTTCGAACACATAGTTACTGACCATCAAGTGAGATAGCAATCAAGTGCTGGATGTATAAAAAATATATGCCTGATACTACTGCTTTTGTCCTTTACGACTTCAACTATTTGGCGTTTGATAGTTTGTTGGCAGCGATTAACAGTGAATGTGTGAATAACTATTAATCACAATCAATCCGCAAGGAGTTATTTGTTAAGTACTAAACAATTTTTATATTTGGTACTACTCATACTTTACTTCAAGATTGCATCCCTCAATATTGAAAATCTGTTCTGAATATTCAGCACAGATTTTCAATCTTGATTGTTGCAAGCCTTTTTAACCATGGAACTAAATTAAAATAGACTTAAAATGTAAAAGTACAAAGCTCTTTTATTTGATAAGGTATCAAACTATCAAATACTCAAGGTGTAAAAAAAATATTCAAAAATTGGCCCTTTTTAAAACTTTCGGTCCAATTTGCAACCCTCCTTTGCATTTGGTATTCCTAATGATGATTATATGATTAATCCAATATGCTTTATTGTAAATAAATTGAAACATTTATTTCAAACATAAAAGTCCAGATATGTGTGTGGAACAATCTACTATTTGTGCCCAATTTAATAACAAAACTGTCTAAACAAACAACGCGGAATCAATAGTGAAATATTGAAATTATTTGTTTATTCTTTACAGGGCCTGACAGCATGCGACGCAAATGGTGTTTTGGGAACCACATCACTTCCTAAGTATATAAAACCTCTCGGCCCTTACATATCTGATGCTACCACCATCCAGTCATTGGCCACTGCGCTTCATGTTTCTTCACAATGTATTACTGGTAAATTGTATATATTTCCTAGCTGTGCCGAATAATATGTGTAGAAAAGCCAGATGTGGCACTAGCGTCTTGGTTGTGGATCGCGTAAATCAGGTTCATTCCGTTCATTTCGTTCGTGTATTTTTAAATAAGCATCGCACGCCGTCACGTAAAAATTCTCAGCTAAGCTGCCATTTGGACGGCTTAGTAATAACTATCATATGCGAGGCCTAATCTGTGACCAAAGTATTTATGTTTATTCATCATAGAGTCCATTCCTCCCTAAAGTACAATTCAACGGTGTATTCCGCCGTGATTGGGCGCTTGTAGATTATTTCCACTATTTACAAAATTCTCAAAACTCTTATTTAAACTTATCATCAGATTCACTAGGTGACGCGCGCGCATTTGTTATTCGGGGCGCCAGAACAACAAATTCGCGCGAACGATGCGCGTACGGCGCAATCTTTAGGTCTGGACATAGCCGTAGAAAAATACTGAATTCAGAATAAAACACTGCATGGGGAGTAAGAGATATACCTCTTCCTTTTTTTGTCAGTTGAAAATGATGGACAGTAACGGAATATGGAAATAATTTGGAAAATCAATTTAAACCACTTAAAACACTGAAAAACAGTAATTATTTTCTGACACGTCCAACTACGTAGTTCCTAGATGAGGTGCCATGTATTAGTGTACTCATGAAATTGTATACAATATGATTAACTCAGTTAAAGTTAACTCACATTTGCTATCAATTCCAGGCCAAGTTGGGTCGAAACAGTCCATTATCGAAAATCCAGGGGTATTTTTAAACCCTGAGCAGCCACTGATCGCAGCGGTTAGCATCACGAAGGACGACGTGAGACGGCAGGAAGAAAGAGTGCGTCGCGCCCGTCAGAGGTTACAAGCAGCTTTGGCGGTTGCCTAGGCAAGTACTTGATGGGTTTATTGCATTGTCACCAGAATTAAAATATAATATTGTACGGTGGTTTCACCACAAAGAGTTCGTCATGAGTGCAACAGTATAGCATTGTCTCAATTTCACCTATCTTGCGTGGATAGAGGAGAAAAATAAACAAAACATGATATTATCATATACAAATAATATTACAGATTGACTGTGACAAGTTTGTACCTAATGATGTTTATGGTTTTTTTCTAGTCGTTTCTTCCGTCTAAAGTGCTCCTAGAGGAGCTTGGTTTTGTGGTATTACGCGAATTAGTAAACCGACCGAGCCACAGACAGACAAAGCCCTGTACAACGTATCCTTAACTACATAGATACTAATTGCGTTAATCAATATGTGAGTAAAGTCATCTAGCGTAACTGAAAGTGGGCGGGTCGGTAATAATAGTCAACAGTATATTAATATTTTGACCGGCCGGTTGGCGCAATTGGTAGCACTCTGCCTTCTGAGCCGCTGGTCCCGGGTTCGATTTCCGGACAGGTCAAACATGTGTGTGTTTGAACATGTCTGTTTGACCTGTCTCTGGGTGTGTATATGTATATAAGTATATATATCAGTCATCAGGTTACCATTGTACAGGCTCTACATAGTTTGGGACTTGAAGACCTTGTGTGCATGTTCATAAATAAATAAATAATAAAAAATGTATCTACCCCATACCAGACAGATCACAAGAACTTGTAATATTGATATTTCATACACATTCCGCCAATACGTGCCATATGCCTACACTTTCACATATCTCGCGGTCACGTGATATTGTTTTCAGGGCAATGTTTATGAGATTGTTATTAGTATTTGAAATAGTTACTGGTATTTGATGGGGCTTAATCATATTAAACATTGATTTTTATTACTCGCTGTGGAACAAAGCTGTAGACATTTGTTTTTTTTATTTTTTATTGGGAATAGGCAAGCGTTTGACCACTACCTCACCTGATGTTAAGTGATGATGTGGTCTACGGTGGAGCACGCCTGCCTAGAAGATACCTATTCACTCGTGACATTGTATTGCATTGAAATGACGCTAATAGTTACGAGAGCTGACTTATTTGAGCTTGTATTGTTTCTGTAATTACCACTTCTCTGAAATTCAGAGAATTGTTTATTCAGAGTCTGAATAAACAATTTCTGATCTTAACAGTAAGTCTCATAGTATTTATAAAATAATTGTTTCGAGGAAATGGTTGTCAAATGGAAAACATCCTTCTATTGACTATTCAAGAGACTATTTAAAACTAAATAGTTAACGCTGTCTAATAAACTCTATTTGGGTGTAACAAGAGAAAACTAAAGTTGTTTCCAGGGAAATCAGTATTATTTTAACTTTGAAACTTGTATTTACAGGGTCACGCCGGCGGGAGTGAGGGGTTCGTCGACTCCGCTCCTGCCGACCTCTCACTCCCCCAAAGCCAAGACCAGCAACCGCTGTCACTGGTCCACGAGCCAGACACCACTGTCGTCTCGCCGACATTGCCAGAGGAAAATACAGAAACCAACGAATAGAACCTCTATGAGAGAACTACTAGATCTAAGCTTTATGACGGGTATGCCGTCTGCCGAACACCGGGGTCCATCTCAACTCCATTGGCCAACTAAGGCTATGCGCCGTTTACGTATTGCATTCCAGCATTACTATCCACCTTCCAACCCATATTTTGCTCTAACTGCAAATATACGGCTTATACGCAAGCTGTTCGAGCATTATTTGCTCCTCCCAATATTTGATTATAGCCATTTACGTCCACACGTCACTTTTTAGGTCAAAATATTGTCGAAGAGGCCATAATTCAGTCAAATCTTATTTTGTTCTCAATATGCAATAGTAACTTACGTACGTAAAGTATCATCTTTGTAGATATCTACTTTTTCAAACTTAAATTTTGTGTAGTATAGGCCATGCAAGACAACGATCAAATATTGGTGTACCATTGGGCCCATGGAGTTGAACGCAAAAGACGAACGTCTGGTGAAATTGCGTTGCTGTAAGTTATATTATACAACAAGGTATTGCAATGCGACAAGTGTGAATTATTGTAAGGTGTTGTATTTTGTACCGACTTCAATATTGTCATGTTATCAATTCGGTTGTATATTTCATGGGTTTTACCTTAAAATTATGTCATTTATGAACCGTCCGTAATTTCTTATTTCATTTGAAAGATGTACTTCTTGATTGGTCCTATATAGGTTTAATCGAAACCAATGGAGTAATTTCTAGTTTCAAGAAATTAATGTAAAAATGATTGAAGCCTTAGAAGTTGAAGTCGGTTTTTATAGATTTAAACTATGTAATCATAGAGTAATGTAAGCTCTAAATCTTTCGATAGACTAAGTTCTCTACGTACATAAGTAAAACTTTGTATTGGTTGACATTATGTTGAAATGTTAGTAATGTTAATAACATTTTGAAGTTTTGCTTGACGATAAATATGTCATCACTTCCACTATACCAATATTTCTTACACTATAATATCTTTATCATTCCATAATCTTTGTCACTGCTTCCATCTGACATTTCTTCTCTTCGCGTGACAAATCCATACAATTTCCTAGCCTTTAAAATGATTGAAACATGACATTGTCATGTCTGCCAATTCTTCCCGTTCAAAAGAACACATTTATGAGCGGTTCGCTCTTCCATTATGAAGACTATAGCACCAGGTCGCATTTATCGCCTCCGTGGCTACAGAATTTATCTTTTTCTAGGCGCCTTCTCGAAGATGCCAATGCCTTTCGCAACATGACATCAGAACTCCAACATTTTATATCAACCTGGCAACCACAGGTATTAACTCCCTGGCATCTCTGGGCCCATAACCGTTTAGTGATTATGTTCACTGGCTCTTTAAATCATGATAACACTATAATATATACAGACACGGGAAGCATACGACATATTATTCCTACAAGGTGGACAGACGACCTGACTAAGATAGCAGAAAGTGGCTAGATGCGTGTCGTTTTCAACCAGCCCTTCTGGTGATAATTTTTTTTTATATTTATAGCTGATACGGCTTAACCAGTAGAAAAAATATAACCTTTCGACCCTATCGCCCATTAGTTCTATGTGGTGAAGTTGGTGTCTTCGGTATAGTGCCTTTTAAGCTTGGCTCTGGGGGTCTTTATCCAAACTTTGAACAGGTTCAGCGACCGAAGAGTATATCTCCCCTAGCACCTCTTCGTTGGTCGATGCTACACTGCTGTTATCTCTATTCAGTTTAATCACCTGGCTTTGCCCAATAGACCCATCTCTTCCAAACAACTTGTAGCCTTTTCTCAGTTCTATAGTATCTTTATTATTGTATTGTTGTCGTGTCGCAAGGACTTCCAAATTCGTCTACTGAGCTGTCAATATGATGCAGTGTCATCGGATGACTGCAGTTGTAACGAGCGCCGTTCAGCCGTGAGTTTAAGAGTCTGGGTTGAGTTCTATCCGAACGGCGGGTGAGATAGTCTGGTATTTTCGAACTTACTGTATGAACAGTTTCTACTAACCTGTTATAGTTCTTGTCCACTGACTTGAAGTTCTCAAGGCCAGCAAATCGATTGGATAACTCAACTTGAAAGCTCTCGGGGTTCTGGATCATCAACATCGCTCTCACCATGCGGTGATCACTACCGTTTTTCATCGTTTTGATCATAGAGATATCATTGAGTATTTGTTTTCTGGTATAGTTATATTGAATCTATCTCATCTCTTGTTTCGGCCAGCCTATGTCTCCGCGAGTTCTGTGGCCCATAACAAAGGTGTCCCGACCCATCACTTATCGCATGCGCAACTTCTGCTCTGAGTCCTCCATAACCGTAAAGTGGTTATTGGAGGTATGTATGATTCTACTAATGCCTCGCATACCTCATACGAGTTTCGGGGTCGGTGCATATACCTGTTTGACCTTCAACTTAATATCTCCTTTAAATACCCCTAGTATCCTGCACGAAACCCTGCCGATGGTAAGAATGTTGTTAGTGACTGAGTTGCGGACGAGAAACCCGATGCGACCGAGATTTTTGGCCCTCCCGGTAACATAGCAAGTTACCGTATTTACGCGTTATGGGTCCTCACCCTCTCCATGGACTTTACATCAAGGTATCCCAGTTACAGTGGCCCGTTTCCTCCGATCGACGATCCTTTCTTCAACCGATAAAGTGCTTATAAATTGTGTGTCACCGGGACCAGCGGTCATTTGTTAGAGAGCGTAGCTCAGAATTTGCCAGAGATTATTGGCACCCCTTGCTGTGGAGCAAGGGGTGCCGGTGCCGGTGACGGTGGCGTCACCAAGACCGCTACCGCAGTTCGATGGCGTTGTGCACATTTTATGCTACGTGTATTTAGATCTTCCGGTATTATTAGTCTCTCATATATATAGCCCATATAAGTCTGTCTTAAGGTTCGTCTACCACAGGAAAAGCAATTCATGATATTATATGTAGATCAATCAAACAATGAAAATTATCAAATTTATAATAAGCTATTCCTATTTTGAGGTTTCTATTTACGCAATATTAATCAAATATTACAATTACTAATGTGATAATAAAGATTATTATATGCGTAAAATTTCATAAAATCAGTGTTTTGATTTGATAATATTAATCAATGTGATTTATTTAAGATGTTTAGTAACATAATTATTGTGTAAAGTGTCCACTCGATATATGCTCAATAAATGTTTATATATAATATTAGATGTGTTGTGGCTTCTGATAGTTTGCTAAACAAAAATAGTTGTCGAATTTCTAGTTTTAAGAGGATTCTATACCAAATACTGTTTTCGCGTTGTAGGTATTAAGCAAACATATTGCTATCTCAGCGTCCCTGCCAACCCCCCATGCAACCGATAGACAGTTGCTACTCGTGATATTTATAGGTAATACAATTTTTGATAGAATTTACGTTCCGGGGCAAACCTTTCCTCGCTCTAAATTGTAATAAAAGAATTGCTATTCATGTTAATCGCTTGAGTATGATGTATTTTAGGCAATACGTTTTATTTTTTTCACAAGTTTATGTTTCTTGAAAATTATTGACTTAAAATAACCAGTCAGCGCAAAAATCGACGAGTTGTAATGCTTGTAACTATAAAGTGATTTAAAAAACTGTAATAAAAGGTAACCAGTATAGGCCTAGTAAATGATGTGTAGAAAATATGTAAAAAAAACTGATATCAGATAATATTCAAAGGCAGGAAAAAGGTTTTTCTTTTTATACGGATAAGTAAGGTATAGAATCCTCTTGACTTATATATTTTACGGAACACTTAAACGGCCAGACCGGTTTTGATGAATTTTTGTTGGTCCTTCAATCTTGTAGATTTATAATTGGGACTTGATAGGAGGCGCACCATTTATGTGCGCAAGACATATCCACATGCTTGCATTTATCTGCTGAGATAGAGGGTGATGATCTTAAAGCAAGTAATGGATCAAGAGCTTAATAATATGTAAAGTGTTTTAAGGTATGTGATCACGTATATTGTCAAGAAACAAACCAGAGTGACATCTATAAATTGCCACATTGGATTTCTAATGAAACATGTGCACAGGGATATTAATATGAAAGCTGAATGACCAATCCCAAAATACCTATTATGGAACTTAGTTAATAGGTAGATAATGTGGTAACGCGTCAACCAATATCTGAGATGATGGAATTAAATACAAACAATTTAAGATGATATACTCACATGTTTGGGTGAGGTTTATGATTGTAAATAGTTTTGTGTATATGCAGTGTGTATCGGAAAAAAAAACGGCTCAATAAATATATACCCTTGCCTGTTATTTAATGAGAAATCATTAAATTTTAATTTATTAATTGTGTATGGGTTTTCTAGCTAACTATACTACTGGTAAATAATCCAACAATTATCTGTTAGATAGGTGATAAACTTTCATATGAAAAAAAGTCAATTAACACTGTTTAAAATATTAATTTTGATTTTTAACAGTATTAGTAGTAACAGATGAGGGTATGTATTGATATATAAAATAATTATATTGTATCTCATATTGTTAGTGCCTGACACAAGTAGGAACTCGTATTACTAATGTAGCATTGCCATGTGTCCGAATTTACAAGGGTTGTATCTTATGAAAACATTGAATAATGTTAAATTATGAACTACATACAAACTACTTGTACTTAAGACGTAAGGTGGTTAATAATTTTATCAGTAACTCATCTTACATTTACTACACAATAAAACAATATTTCAAACAATTTGTGTTTAATTCATAAATATATCATCAATGAATTACTTGGCAAGAGAAGCAATAACTGTGAGATAAGTGGGTAAATAATTTATATCTATAAGCTAAGTATGATTTCACAACCTTAGGCGTACTTCTTTAGTATATTAAATCCATATGAACTTGAATAAGCAAATGTTAAATTTACAATGCTGAATGATTTTCTTTGTTATCAAACATGTGCTTACTTACTTTACTTTAGCGAGAGTGCTTAATTATACCAGAATCACAATAGTATGGTTCATGATTAATTACATTTTTACTCTAAACCCTATAAAATCAACATTAAATTAAGATTTGGATAACATCTCTTCTTACCCATTTGAGTAAAACCAACTAGAACGATCTCTTACATCTGCTAGAACTTTTATTTTAAATTTATACCATTCATATTACTTTATATCTTAGCCAAAATATGTTTCCAAGATCAATTTTCACTGCTATAAAATTTAGTATATAACTGCCATGACATACTTTTAAGCATGATGGAAATTGATTATTGGTATTGTTGTTGAGTTGTGAGAGTTCAAGTGTTGTGATATATAGATTTTTTTAAAGAATGGACGGCTGCTATTTGTAAGAATGGACAAGCATGTATGTGTTCAATTTAATGTACAATAATACTCATTGGAGTAACTATAACAATACATATGAGCTTATCTAATTATTTAACAATATGTACTTAGTAAACAAATTACTTGATTGTGCCCTTGTATACAACTACAATAAAGTTAAAATATAAATACCTATACCTATAAAATTTTAATTGATGTGACTTAAACCATGGATCATAGTATATTGGTCGTACATTGGACATAACACAAACTAAAAATATCTCTAAGTACAATTTTAAAAATGCACTTCTATGTCTTGATTTCTATACAAACACTTAAGTTTTATTTATTTTAAAAGCAATTTCATTGTTTGTATACCTTAAACTACAAGATTCAAATATAGTAAAAGTAGGTACATAGTAAAGACTTCTTAATGATTATGACTAGAACACAATAAAGGCTTATTCGAAAATGAATGATATATACCATCAATACATTCATAATGATTTTTTCATTATTTTAATAATCTATGTAACTTGCTACTGCTACTGAAGGCAATTTTCAGCAAGGCAATCAATATCCTTAATTCTAGTAACTATATTTGTATTCTATCTTACATTGGTTGTTTTGGTAAAACTTAGTGAATAAAATGAACTTCATAGTTGATAATTATAATGTATATAATTAAAATATTATGTATATAATTTATATACATATTTATCATGGGATGATACATAATTGATATGTTATCGGAACTTTTGTACAAAGTTATCTGATATGTGAATGGTATGCTCAATTTAGAAGAAATAATTCAAGTCCATGGATAAAAATTAGAGAACAAGATTGTACCCATAAAAAAATACCCTATAAAATAATACTGAATCATGCGAGACTGCAAATCAGGCATGCGACTAGATATTATAAAAGTGCTCCATTTACTATACATGTTATCAATACCTTCTAAATTTACTATTGATAAGTGGTGAGATGGTATTCGCTTTCCAATCCCTATGCGCCTAAAATGTTCATTTATTGTATTCTGATCCGACATGGGTGTTGGACTTACATTCATCTTCGCAGAACATATCCAGTACAAAATGGGTGTAGCTGAAGCTAGTAATCTTGTGGACACTTGTATATGTACAAAACAAATGCAAAATATGGACAAGAATAATGCATGCAACACATACACAAATAAAGCAGGATCATTGGCCCCAAATCCTTTAAAATATTGCTTGGGTTTATAGGGTATTTTATTTGAGTAGCCAAAAATGTTAGACTTCAACCCGAGTCGTAGACATGATTTAAAATTATTTCGGACATATGACATACAATGGTATATTATTAAGACTAGGATTGGTGCTGCTAATATAAAATTAGGAATTTGTTTTACTCTATAATATTTAAACAAGCCTACTTCCCAATATTGGGCCTGTATGTAGGTATATGATAATGGCAATGTATAATTACACCAGGGACTTTCAGCTCCTCCCGGTAATACATATTCTGTATTCACTAAGAAATCAGGTAAGTTATGTTCACTTTGAGTGCAAAATTTAAAATAATTATAAGTTTGAACCAAAAGAAAAGGTATCAAAGCTATTATCACAGTCAAAAACAGTGCTACACTAGAAGTTAATAAGGGTAGCAATAGAAATGGTAATATAATTCTACGTTTCAATGTTTTATATTTATACATAATTTCAGGTAATGTTCTTTCTACAACATTTTTGAAGCTAGTGTAAAATATGAAGCCCAAATTAACAGATCCATTTGATCTAGCTAACATAGAAAACCCTGAAGGCAAGCCACTTGTTATATCAATATTTGCAAATCTTAATGTTTCATTTTCTGTGCATTTTAGCATGGTGTAAAAAGACATCCAAGCAAACAGTGTTTCGGAATATGGGGCAGAAAAGAAAATACTTGCAGGGTTTATACAGAACAAAATAACAGATTTATATGCTTTGCATTCACTTCTTAATATACGTAAACTCAGTCTGTGCAGGACATCTGCACATTTTATAAACAGTACTACATTGACTATGGTTGCTGATAATAACAAGCTGCTATGAAAATTTAACCAAGAACCAAAAATACTACAGAGTCCATAAGCGAAATATCGCACAATGAGAGGGAAAAGTGGAAAAAATGCTAAGCAGTTCTCGTATGTGTAACCGTACTGGGCTATATGGATAAAATAATGAGCATCCCAACGTTTCATCCCACCGAATAATTTTTCTATAACAACATCTGCATAAGTTCTCCGAAGTGTAGGATCCTCGGGGCTCAAAAAGACATCTGCATTGTGATCTGGGACTATAGAATTCGCTACGGCTTGAACCACAAGAACTACAACTCTTGAACTTAACGCGAACCACAAGACCTTTTGACGAGGTGAATACATTTTATCTGAAACCAATAAATACAGAACATGGCTGGCATGGGTGAATGCTATAAGAATTTTCACTTTAATTATGAAGTAGGTATATAAATTACATTTGAGTGCGATAACTCTTATAAAACTAAGAAGTAAGAACTGGAAACGGCTAAAGATATTTAATTCAGGTTTGAAACCAAATATAACCAAAGACTAGACCAAAACACAAAAACAATTACAAATAGTCAAGGCCCAAGGGATGTTAGGGATGTCATAGTCCATAGAAAAAGAAAGAACTGTTACCACAGAGACGTACTCTACATTTAAATATACTGAAACTACTGTTGCCTTTGCCATTATGCACCAATTACACACGAGGAACGCCATGAACAATGGGCTACGTTCGGCAGCTACATTGGCCAAATATCAGTCGATTCTAGGAATCATGACCCTAGCGGACCCTAGGCTGGCTAATAAATTTAGTAAAAAGCTTATTTAGTGTCGTGGAGTACTGGCCTAGAATAGTACTCTCCCATCTCTTCCCTGGATGTCGTAAAAGGCAGCAATGCGACAAATACCGGAAAGCGGGCAGCTGCACCTTCTCAGAAGTGTAATACTATCAACTGCGAACAATAGCCTTCCCAAGGAGGGTTAGAGTCAGGCAGGCGGCCCACTGTATAAACCTAGCCAAAACACTTTGTTTTTTTTTCCAACAATCACATGAATAGGGCTCCTAGCCCTAGGGCGTATCCCCAAAGCGACGCGGCGAAGTTGCACCCGGCCTCTGTGAAAGATGGACTAGGATTGCATTTTAGATTAAAGGCGTATCCCCGAAGTGACGCGCTGAAGCTGAACCCGGCTTTGGTGAAAAGTGGACTAGGATTAATTTGGACTAGGAAAATTGTCGTGGTTGCGGAACATAAGGGAGTGGACAGGGATCGAAAGTGTTGAGGAACTGTTTAGGTTTGCCCTGAACAAGGAAAAATATCAAAAGATGACCGCCGACCTTCAGTGATGGAGAGGCACCGGAAGAAGAAGAAGGACTAGGATTGCATTCGGTTATAAGGCGTACCCCCGTGGCTATGCGCATAAGAGGCTTCCGGTTCTGAAAGAAATGGACGAGGTTTGCGAGAAGTACAAATGAGGATGGCAAGCCGGAATGTAGGAACGATGACTGGAAAAGCAGATGTTATGAAAAGAAGATGAATAAATGTGGCATGCCTGCAGGAGATAAAGTGGGAAAGTGGGCTGAAATGTAACCCACAGAGTTTGGTGAAGGATACAAGTTTTTCTACTGTTGAAGTGATGGAAGGAGGAATGGAGTGTGAGTTGTACTGGATAGAGAGATATGAAAGAATGTGTAATGCAGGTGAGGTCGATGTGGCCGATGGTGGCGTTTTGCATTATTTATATGGTAAACTGGCAAACATGTAAGTTTTAAACAGTCGTAGGTACTTAAGAAAATGTGGAGTAAACTATAAATTCCGACGCATATTTACTGATTATAATGCCACTTTATGTTAAAAAAGTACTACCACTGTGGGGCGCAGCTAGTATTCCATAAAGTCGAAAGTTTGAGTCACCATCGTCATCATCTCAGCCAAAGGATGCTCGATGGGGGAGGCATATGTCCAGCAGTGGCTGGACATATGCCTCCCCCATCGATTTCCACAAGGACCGGTTGGAATCGGCCCGCATCCAGCCTTTGAAAAAAATTCTTTACGCTCAAACGACAACAACAATTTCGATGAAATTTGGTATGGAGATAGGTTCGGCCCTGGATTAACACATGAGCTACCTTTACTTCAAATATAATTGCTGTACCCATGGGATAAGCAAATAATTCAAAAACCTCTGTTACTCTTTCACGCTCAAGTGGCAGGATGGATTATATGATATCTTTTTCAAGTTTTTGGCAAGATGAAGGAAGAAGAAAAAGGGTAATACAATTTAATATCTTATTTCTTCAAAATGTATGGTACATTTATCAAAATAGAATAAGTAAGTAAATAAACCGACCTACTCGTAATAAGGTCGTTTGTCGATATCGATAGATTTTCTATATTAAGCCGCATATCCATATTACATTCAGTATGTTCAATGTTGGTACAACTGATTGAAGACTCACACTTCACAGTAGTAGTAGTAGTTTCACAGTTGTTATGTTGCTAAAACGACAGCAGAAACCAATGTATTTCTAATACTTTTTTAGTTTGCTGCTGTTTGCCTCTACCGGCACAGCTTCATCGGAGAGGGCTTCACTGGAGGGTGTTCTGAATAAGTTCTGTCTGACTGACCCTTTTACACATCTATGCGTCTGACAGAGAGATTTGCACCATAGTTCAGATAGAATACATACAATAATACGCGCGGATACTACGTTTCGCTTTCTGATCAGTGATACCACTGATCAGAATTCAGAACAAAGAGAATATAATACTACGTATTCAGAAAGCGAAAAGTGATACTACGTTATTGCACGTGAAATTAAAGTTCACGCAGAACTGAAATGACTACGGATTTTTCTGCGCGTCTAAACAACATAAAAAACAATATAAAAAGTTCAGTTATACAAGCTAGCAAACGAAGATCATTTAGGTATGGTCTTCCTTTTGTTTTGTTTATAGTCGGAGGATCTTTCGGTCTTCGTGAATGGACTCAAATTCGGTAAGTAAATGCCATTGTTTACACACTGCATACATAAAATGTACATTCAAGATTTGATAACATATAAAAGACTTGCGAAAATTGGACATATTCATCCATAAATGTATAATACATTAACAGTAATGATGTGATCGTTTTCAAAACTATAAGATGAGACGAAAAGTCGTGTGCAACCATAGAACGATACATTGTATCGTTTTCTGATATTTTTTTTATTAAAGGGAGACAACACGTTCACTATCAAAAGGGTATATTGCAAAACATAATGTATAATTATTGTCAAACATAATAAATACATGATATTGTCTACTTATTTATTGGAATTAGAGGATCTGCTTTATGCTTATGACACCCTATTTCAGTGAACTTGGAAACCCTTTATAAATGTATGTTTTTTTAATACCACTTTTGTATTTTACCAGGTATCAGTTTTCTAAAGTCAAAGGAGTGAGCAAAGAAGAAGCCGAAAAGATGGGCTTGCATAGAGATAAGAAAGTTTCACTCGAGGAAGCATATGAAGATATTCAGAAGTTAGATATAGACAATTGGGAAAACAAACGCGGTCCAAGACCATGGGAACAAAATGTGGAACAGGCTAAACAATAAGTTTTTAATCATAACCCTAAGTGCGTTTATTTGTGTAAAAATATGTAGGTATGTAGTACAAATTATTAGTTTAAATACCACAAAGGTAAGACTGTCATTGTAATTGGCCGTTATGTACATTACAATTTAAATTTATTTTACCCTGACCTTCAGAAGTGTGTTGACACAAATAATAATAATAATAATAATAATAATATCTTTATTCAACAAAAAGGTTTACAATATTTACAATATATTAGGCTATTTTAGATGCACAAATTTATTCAAGAGTATCTGCTGCTGAACTAGGCTTAACACCCGTGCTTCAGCATACAGCGCTCTTCCCTGAGCGTTGAGGCATTGATAGCCGTTTGTATCCATTTAATAATAAACTCATAATCACTAGAAGAATACTAGTTTGCATGCATGAGCATACTCTTCTAACAAAAACCTGTGTCTGGCACAGGTGCTATTTTGCTGTTCATATACTTACATTATACCTTTATAAAGAATTATAAATGAATGTCCTTTGTTGTTGTTAAAATATGAATAATTAATGTTACCTTTATTTCTATATGGTTAAAATATATCCAACCAAACTGTTTAATATGTTTTGGTCTTATTCATACCTATATGTAAGCAAACTCGACATACTCTCTTTGAAAAATTCGACCAATTGTGGTTACTTAACTATAGTCCAAACCATCTCTTATTATGCGAGGGATTCTCATGTTTTATACATTCACTACCTGACCCGACAGATGTTGTCCTGTCATAAAATTCAAACTGGAATACTATACTAATCTTAAAGATTGTATCTCATCCCTCTGCTATTCTAATTATTTCTATTCTTGTATATTTTAATATTTGTAAACGATATTGTTGGTGTGTGCTGTCAAACAACTGACAGTTATTTCAATCATGCTTAGCAAAGAGTATATAAAGTTGGAGCTAAAGTTACATTAAAAAAAGTTTATAATTAAGTTAGTCAGTCGTTAAGTTTACTAAATTTTTTTAAATTATCATGCTAGTTCCTCTATTTTTTCCTTGATAAGATCTTTCTGAAAATAAACACAACAAAAAAAGAATAATCGCAATTGGTCCAGCCGTTCACACATGATGTCATGAAGAACAATAAAAAATCACCAAGAAGAATAGAGATTAATTTTTTTATGACTAAGGCAAAGAGTTACAGCAAAACACTACAAATTTTGTTAATACCTTCATTTTTCTTCACATTGGGTTTAGTGCAATGTATCTTTTAACTGATAATTTATTTTTCTAACACCTATTATATTGTCTGTGGTTTATGGCTTGTAGTATAGTTGGTGAGTTCCAAGACGAACTTCAATATTGCTAAGAAAATTCAGAATGATTATTTTGATAATTGAAGTACCATTTGAAAAAAACAAAATTTTAATTATGTTTGTTTCATAGTGAGTGTTAGGACATGTAACCTACATTTGATGTTTAACTTTTTATTAGGATTGGTTTATTTTGCTCACAATAGTTGCTACTGGAATGAAATATGAGTGCAGAAATAATGAAAATTATTGCAAATGGAATGCATCCTAGATATATATTGTATAGAGTAGTACCTCAATAACTGTAGTGTAGTGTTTGAATTTATTATATACCTATTCCAATAAAGACGCTAAACACTACACTTTATTTTAGTAACATTTATTATGTTGTCTTCGAACAGTGTGTGTCACCAGTGATGACTCAAGGAACCGAAACATGGTCTTTGTCTATGGACCTTCTGAACAGGCTCAGAGTCGCACAAAGAGCTATGGAGAGGGCTATGCTCGGGGTTTCTTTATGTGATTAAATCAGAAATAAAGAGATCCATAGAAGAAGGAAAGTCGCCAATATAGCCCAGTAGACTAGAAAGTTGAAGTGGCAGTGGGCAGGGCATATAGCTGATGGCCATTGGGGCGGAAAGGTTCTCGAATGGAGACCACGGACTGGCAAGTGTAGTATTAGCGTAGGTGATAACATCTTCAACCACATCGTAACTGACCATCAAGTGAGATAGTAGTCAAACGCTAGATCTACAGTATTAAATTTATTATTATTAATAATTAAAATTACACCATGTTTTTGCATTTATTTGTAAAGGTTCAGTGCTAAAATCCATTTGCTGGTCGCGTATGCGTGTTGCGCCGCGTCCACAGACTATGTGTAGAAAAACTGTATCTTAATGGTAAACAAGTTAATATTTCAATACAGTTGTCATCACAATTTGCAATATTTCAATAAGAGCTGTATCGAAATGTTAACTTTGTCTGTTTTTAATTTTTTTCTTCTTTATATTTCAGTATGAGATTGGATCACAAACTATATATGGTGCTAACACATGATTCGATAAAATAATATATTATTATGCTGCCACAGCTACCAAGAACGAATCGCGTACTGATGATAGCACCCCCTAGTGTGGAGTTACTAGTCTCTGTGACGGGCCTACATTGATGCAGCTTTTAACATCTCTTCTCTATAATTTATCTGTGAATCAGAATGACAGTAAAACAATGGCTTAAGTTTAATATTTATTTATAATAATTGCATTCCGCTACATAATAATATTGTTACACCCAGATTCATACAATTTTAGACATTTGTCTAGAATACATCACAGAATGCATATTTATTTTAAACAAAAATCACAAAAGCATAACAGTGTGTCACAAATATTTACCTAATATAAGGAATATGTGAAAAATTATAAACACTAATAGGTATAAGAGAAACTACAAAGAAACCTTATCCAGTGACTTTAATATTCATTAAATGTATATTCAGATGTGAAAATGCCTATGACTTGTAAATGATTAAATACTGTACCAGATTATATAAAAGTTATTGGAGACATTAAAGGGACAGCACAGACCTATTTTTACAATTCATAATGCAATGTCAGTAAAATTATTAATACTAACACTCATTATAATTATTCTATAAAATTGTAGCTGTGTCTCAAATTTGAATATGAGATGGGACCTTTAAAAAAAATCTATATTTAACATAGGTACTTTGGTCTTTAAACATGTCAGTCACCAGCCACCAAAGCAAAAAAAATGTTTTAGTGATATTGACTACGCATAAATTGCCCAGTTTTGAAAATCAGAAAAATTATTATTTCAAGTTTTCTAAAATAAATATCATTTAATATTATGGGTTCTCGCAGAATCAGACCGTCAAATCTTTTCTCATCCTAGTATATCATTCTAATATCAAACACGAATAGATGTGGATAATTTACAGGCATATTTTCCCTTTTATAAACATGTGCATCTGTGATTATTTGACTAAACAAAAACCTAGTGATTACATTTTTCCTTTCCAGTCTGGGCCTTACTGAGCATCAGTACTCTTTCATATTTCTTACAACTTAAATTTAATATATTAACTATTAAACCACTACAACATCTTAGAAAACAATGGTTTAATTAATATAGCCTTAACCACCATAACATAAAAGTTATAATAAATCTTTTTTACACTGTATCTAAATATGTGTGAAAAGCTGATTAATAAACTTTATATTTTTTAGATAAAGTAACAGACATGAATTCTAACACAGAGAACACATGGTAAGCAACAGAAATCCTGTGTGCCACATTCATTCTAGCAACACTTCAAAATGTGTTTTACATAGTTAAAATACCTGAAAAGAGGCCTGGAGAATTAATTTTAATATTTTAAGTGAAGGTATTTACACAAACAGTTACTAAACATAGCTTTACGCAAACATATAATTTTAAATTATGAAGTAAAAAATTAACAAGAAAATTAATAAAAAGTCAAACACACTTTTCTATACAGGAATTATAGTATACAAAAATCATGTTATCTTCACCGTCATAAATATAAAAAATATAGTGTTAACCTATATATGTTATACTATAATTTTGTATAATGCCAAAAACAAGGAATGAACAATGTTATATTTTGAGTAAAGAAAACTATACTCAATAAAGTGATCAAGTTCAATAATCGATCAACAGAAAAACGTCAATGTTCTAGTTTAACTTACACCATTGGCAAAACTTATGTAATGGCGATGCGAAAGTTAATGATTACAGCTTTATAAATTTACAACACACATAATATTGAAAACTCTTTAAAGACTTATTATTTATACTGTCTCTATTTTCGCACCGTCATTTATTTACACTCATAAACACAAACGGAATTTCCCATTTACCAATTAGATGAGGAAAACTTAAGCTAAAAGTTGCTAATTTTTTTATCGCCATGAGAGATGCATATTCTATTCATCCATCTCATCGATTTTCTTTTCAATGTTAGTAAATCAAATTACATTCCTACTTCTTCAAAATAACATTTTGAAATAATAAATAACAGGATCCAACAACGATTTCTTAGTAAGAGAATTATGAATTTCTCGTTACAGCACACATACATTACAATTTTGGCCAAAATGACAAAAGGAACAATCCCTCAAACGATTGTCGAAATATCGCATTTACAACTCATTGAAATTAAGGCGACAATCTAAGATCAGCTATAATATTAATAATTATTTTTTATGGACGTCGCATTTGACATAGAGACGTAAATGAACAAAGCTGACCGAGGACACAATGATACGACATCAGCAAAATGTGTATTTTAGGACAAAATTATTGTTTTTTACTGATTGAAATATTAAGACATCTTATTTACATGTCATTGATTGACACAAGTGTCACAATCTATTGACACAGTGATATATATCACCAAATATCTATACATTGTTGAATTCAATGATTCAATATTTTGTAAAAGTATTCTAACATTTTCATTACAAGATATTGAAATCAACGAACCAGGCTTAGAACGCAATGGTAAGGTATCATTGAAAGTATGTAAGTACTGAAAACAACTGTTTTCATTTTTATCGACTTTATTGGGGAGTCATCAAATTTACAACATATATAGAAATCATTGTAAAAATCTAGGGACACAATGATTAACGTTAATGCTGACTAAATTGTTTCATTGAATTCAATGTATAGATTTTGTTGATTTAATAACAGACATCTAATGCACAAAATACTGCATTTAAAGTTGCCATATCCAAAAACAACCACACCAAATAGTTAACTCTGTTGGTTCCAACTTTACATTATTCAAACATGAAACTGATTAGTGATGAAGCACAGGCGTCATAGTAACTAGGTTCGAAGGTGCCACTGCATCTATTGCGATCAACTGAAAGAGTGTGGTCACAAGTGGATTGTATAAGAGACATGACAACTGTAGAATTGTAAATGTTCATATGCTATGATTGAGACGGGTATCTAAGATGGTATTGTATGTGTGGAGCAGCAGAGCGGTCGATGGCATGGCGGCGACGCGGGCGGTGAACGGGAGAGGGCCGCGCGAGTGTTAGCTCATAGAGAGCTGACCGAGGGCTAGTAGCCTTTCTACCGCCGCATTCACGTCGCCGAACGTCGCTATCAGTGCTGAAACAAGCAATAAAATATTGACAAATGTAATTTCTACACTAAATACTATAATTAAACTGTTCACGCCAAAAAGTATGTATGTACCTACAAATATTTTTTTGACCAAAGCCTATAAGGACACTAAAGAATAAGGATAGAAATGATGATGCTCGTCGTGGCTTAGTGACTAATGATACTAAACAGCGAAACCGGGTCTTAGCATTAACATTTCTGTGATTAGCATAGATGTTAAGTTCTCAGGTCTGGGATGTTTGTGTATTGTGATTGTGTGTCCATGCCTCCCGCGACACAGGGAAGGCACGCGTATACTACACATATATACATTAATGCGTAATACTATACTGAGATTCATAAGCAGCCAACGAAAAAATAGCTGATGTGTGCAAAAGCTACCAGCATCGCCTACTTAGATATCCCAACAAACTGGGGCTACACATTGAACAACCTAAACTATGAGCCTTATTTTAGAGATATAGTCTTCCCTATACAGACAGACTGGTCTAACACTACATATTGATACAGAGCGCTCAGTACTCGATTCGCGTTCTAATAAAGTAAAATAAATAGGTGCTATTTGTTTTAAATAGATAACTAAAGATAAATTATCTTTAGTTATCTATTTAAAACAAATAGCGTGATCACTCAGATTGATCGTGTAGAGTGCTTAACATAATTTTCCGCTCGCGGTGCGGCGCTCCATCCCCGCGCCCCGCACTAGCGTCACTTCATTTACATCGCTTTTCACGCCGCGTTGGTCATTTCGCAAGTAATTTACTTCCGCATCTCGAAATGGTGCTTTCCAAAAATCGGAAAATCGCTCGGCTCATTACATATGCTGAGTGTCAACCAACGTCTGCGGGACTTTGGCCAATTTACCGTGCTACCGCATACCCAAGTGCGGTGTCGACAATTTCCGTGTCTCACATTAATTTAATTAATGTTTTGTCTATAGTTCATTGGTACATCTTCAATTTTGTTTTATTATTTCATGTGACCATTAATCATCATATCTGATCGTCGTAACTAAATAAAGATTAAGACAGGAACAGACATAGCATAAGGAGATGACCTCAATGAAGGGCACACTTTTGAGACAAATACCCTCCCACTAAACTAATAAAGTCAGAGACTGATTGTAGGTATGAAACAGAAAAAAACTTTTTGAAGAAGTTCTCTGCACCACTAACTAGTTTAACCTTGGTGCATCGCTAGTAATAAATTGAATTTGCTAAAGCTGTAAATTTAGTTACCTTGCAAATTAGCATCCCTGTTGAGGAATCCCATAGCGGTGAGTTGTTCCAGTTGCTGTGAGTAACGTTGCTCCGGGGGTTGAGATGTGTTTGACTGGTTGGTCGCCATCGCACCCATCATTCGTTGCATAAACTGTTCAAATCAACAAATATTTAGTATGTATTTGTTCAGGCAGGGCCTGACACATCACACATAATTATGATTTAACAATTTTTTACCATAGCTGTTTTAATGGAAAGACATAATACTAAATCTTTAAAATTCCAAGTTCATTTCATAAAGTTATTACATGGTTATTTTTCTTTTGCTTTTTATTTCAGCGGTTATTAATGTCCATTATACATTTTAGGGAAACAATTTATTTAACGATCATTTATTGTTTGTGGTAGCTAACTTTTATGTTTTCTGGATGACGTCGAGAATCCTAAAAACGGTTTTTTTGACGTGATAACGTTTTATAAATTGATGAATGCCAAAATGAAAAATAGTAACGTTCCGTGTAGCGTTCCGCGTAACGTTCCACCTGAGTTTTATCTAGATCTAGATAATATAATCAAAGTCAAGGTCAAAGTCAATGTTCAATGTCAAAGTCAGTCAGTCAATGTCAAAGTCAGTCAAATTCAAAGTCATACATGATTATGTCGTTATCACGTAAATCTATCGTCCGTAAACCGACTTTACAGACAACCAATTTTTTTATTTTTTATTACCAGAACCATTCTCTGTATTTACCTTAATTTTGTTTGTTTACTGTTTGTCCAATGTAATCGGAGGTCATTTTGCCCTGCGCCATAATGAATCAATGAATGACTTCTTTAAATAAATCTCTTTTCTCTCTTAGATTTACGGGATAACATTTCATATATAGCTCTAAATTCCTGCTTTTGAAAGACATCAATAGCTGATCCCCTGAGCAGTCAGCAACAGTTTATTTTTCTCTGCAATCTCTAAGTTGCCGCTACGCTTGAGTGTATGTGTGTTTACTGTATAGCACCAACACATGCATAGCCGAGTAAACGAATTACATTATTAGCTTGCCAAGAAACTCGATTTTATTTGTGTGCGCTCAACGACAATAACAGAATTTCGATGTGTGCGTCTCTCAATTCTCATCTCATTGTTGCGCTGTGTGTGTCTAACTCGATGTTATTTTATGAAACTTGTTTAAACTTACTTTTACGAGAACCTAACACCTAGACAAACGTGAATTAGGTTTTAAGGTACTATACTACTAGAAGTAATGTACTTTATTATAATGTTATTTATTTATAAATAAATAAGGAAAGTTCCAGTAAATATACTATAACATATACATAAGACCATTAGACCATCTTTCTTGAATCTGGCAATTGAGAGTGACATTCGAGGTAAGTTTTAGCTTATACCCACAGCTTGATTCAACTAAGCTTAAATAATAATGAAATTAATGTACCCTTGACACTGGCTGAATCGACATGATATGCGGAATCAATATGAAGAACAAAAAAAAGTTTGTCAATCCTCTTATTTCTCTAACAGCATATGCACCAGAACTTAGTCTTCCAAAGAGGTCATTTATGTCGTCGTCATCATCAACTCAGCCATAGAACGTCCACAAGAACCGGAAGGAAGCGGCCCGCATCCTGCCATTACCTGCGATCTTAGTCAGGTCGTCTGCCTACCTTGTCGGTGGCCGTCAGATGCTGCGCTTTCTCTATGTTTAGTTTTTGGTTAAGGTTGTTCCTAATATTTTTTGGTTTATTCGAGCCGCGCAATTATCGTATCTTATTAGATATAAAAACAAGTTATAGCAAATCTAGAAGTGCATGGCTTTAGTTCATTATTTCTATGATGTCGATTGTGTATATCATAAGCAGTAAAATTTCTCAAAAGTGGCACACATTTATTTTCTAAAGCCAAAAATATATATTTTAGAGATATATCTTCCAGAATCGACCAACACTTACATTATGACAATATTAGGATAAAATTTCATTATCAGTTTCATTTTCATTAAGTCTAATTTATTTAAAACGGCATTGGGTTGGGACTTAAACATGAATAAAAAGATAATTCCGAATGGACAGGAGATTAATGTACATGAATAATTTTTTTGTCTTGTTTGTTTCAAAATATGTACCTACCGAAAAGTGAAGTTTAAGGCTGTGTGGTACAAAAAATCGGAATTTTTGAAAATAAGAATAAAAATTGTGTATAAAAGATAGAGCTGTGATTATTTTACATGTAGTAACTTTGGTTCAGTATAACGGCATGTTTAGGATTCCAAGCACGGATAAGTGTAATTACCTTGATATTTTAATATTTGAAAAACATGGTTTTAAATAATAAAAAAATTACCAATAAATGGAACCGACTTCAACACTGAAAACTGTCAAATAATTTGTTGAAGTCGGTACCATGATAGATCAAGAGTAACTGATATCAAAATATTGTGCTCATACGGTATTCGGACAAGCAGTTTTTGGAGTTACACTCCAAAAACAGCTTGTCCAATTTTGATAAAATTTAAATGGGAAGCACCAGCTTTCAAATAAAAAAAGAATGATCAAAATCGGTTCACCCAGTCGGAAGTTATGCAGTAACAAACATAAATAAATTTAAAAAAACATACGGGTCGAATTGAGAACCTCCTCCTTTTTTGAAGTCGGTTAAAATTATAAAACGTATATCTTCCAAAATAATATAAATATTCATACAAAACTTAGATAGTTCCGTAGGTAATGGCATAGTCTAGAAACGTATAGGATTTTTATTGCTAAATATTGAGTTTTGAATATAATAATTAATTTAATTTAATTCCTAGTGTCGCACGGTATCACGTGACCTCAGCTAGCCAGTCCGCGCCGCACTGCACCCGCTCATTCTGACCGGACCACTATCATTTTCGGATCTATGCTTGATCGCTTTGCTCTCTTACATACATTCGTAGCTTATTTTAAACATAATACATTGGCCCATTAATCTATACTGTAGGAAAAGCCTCGCCTTAATTAAGAAATTCCAACACTACGAAAGCAATAATAAACAGATGAAGGTGAACTATATTTGAATAATTTGTTACATGTATTGAACATGTTATTGAAGTAGAATTATTTATTACCTTTAGTTAGCTGTCTGGCTGAATGACCTACAAGCTTTTGTACTTTATTTTACAAATATGGCATAAGGTTGAGAATATTGATTAAAATGAACTAAGAAGCAAGAGAGTGAAAAGTTGAATAAAATGTTCTACTGAAAAGTTTTGGTATACTCCTAAGCTTCACAAGTATCCCAGGTAAAAATAAACTATATCTAAATCTAAATAACGTTTTGTTAAACCTTTCCATGCGTGTAACGTGGCTCACCAGTCTCGTGGCAATTAGACAAATTGTATAGAAACATAACATACAAACAGTCGCAGAATAGCACATAGGCTACTTTAAATCAACATCATCATCAGTCATCACCACGCGGGTACAACCGCGGGGTATAGCTAGTCGTATATAAATTTTACTTGATGCCTCTACCCGCTACTTATTTGTAATAAAACGTTCATCTTGAGAAAGTACCTATATGGGATTTTTTTCGGGACATTTAATCCTAAAATGTAATGGTCCAAACCTGCGAGAACAACTCGGAGTTCTGTTGTTGGCGGGCCTGCTGCGGGGTGGCGGAGGGGTTGGGCGGGGCTGGGGGCTGCGCGGCGGCCGCGGCGGGGCCCATGCCCAGGTTGTTCAGCACGCCGGGGGCTGCCGTGCGGAGGTTCTCCATGCCTTGTTGAATTTGGAGCAACGCGTTCAGTGCCTGCCGATATAAACAGTACCCATACAATAATATCGTAATGGCACAGATGTCTACAGGTTGCATACTAGTCGCTGGAGCATGCGTTTCTGACAATGTGGAAAATAAAAGTACTAAATAAAATTGCTCTACAGGAAAGCCTTAGAAGAATAATCAACAATATATATGTATTTCCATGCTGAAATATGGATTACACAGCATTTTATTAAGCGCCAGTCTCACACGACAGACTTGACATGACTGATGGAAGTGATGACCTGATGAGATATTGGTAGTGATTCGCTTATTCAACTGAACTAAACTAAAATTTTAGAAAACTAAATCAGTTCTTATACGGTTACGATAAAGTCTAAATTAGTATGAGACTTATCAATAAAATCTCTAAAATTAAAATATATTTATTAAATTTGCGGGTAGTTTTAGCGAAATTAAGTTGCCATTTATTTGGTGCCTACTAAAACTACCCGCAATTGGCCAACAGTTGAATAAAACTCGTTTAATATTAGTGAGAGCGTTGTATGGAGTTATACGAATTTGAATTTTAGCGTAAATTGAATACGAGCTATTTCAGTTTGAAGAATTTTAGTGAATTTTAGCTAGTTTATGTGATTAACAGAATTAGGGCCATTGAATACAATTCAATTAAAATGAGTTGCAAAACTCCTTAAATTATATATTTATACAAAATACTTTTACTTTTTACTTATTCAGCTACTAAAACATGCCTGGTTATTTAGTAGATTGAATATATCTTAACCAGTACATATCTATAAATATATGTATTTAAACTCCTAATAGTAATTCATGAGTAAAGTATCTTCTAGGTAGGCGTGATCAATGATAGAACGCATCATTATTTAATTTTAGGTGAGATAAAAGATAACTAAAAGGTATTAAAAGTCTTGTCTATTCTCAAGAAAAAAATATTTTGTTTTGAGGAATTGCAAGTTTAGTTTTGATGTAAAGATATTTCAGATAGAACATATATCACACATGAGTATTTGAACATCAAAACCAGGTATATCACATCTCTACTCGAAATTGAACTCTGAATGGGGTCAAGTTTGAAATATATAATTCAGTTCGTAGTTTTTGCCAAATAAAAGTGAGTGCCTTAAAACTGCACTTCAGTCAAATTAACGCTTAAAACCAATTATTTTTTCTTGCCCTGGTATGTCCGAAGCACTTGCCAATGTGCTTCTCTTATTCGGATAATTCCACGACGACCTATCGAGGAGTATGGATACCAAGATGACACTATTTCCACGAGTTCTAATTTTCAAAACCCTGCAAATCTTTAGTGGTTTCATACAAACTCCGAAATGATTTAATAAAATTTGCAAAAAATACATACATTAGCCTGATTTTTTAGCTCATTCCATTATTAATGTATTATTATTATAGTCACAGATTCCACATATTAAGTGGCAACACAATTTAAAACCTCATATCTTGAAAATATATAGTCATTATTATATAGATGTAGTATCCGGCTTTACTGACGTTTATAGTCGAAGTTTCGACCTAGGTTTCGAGCATGTCCGATGATCATCCACCAGCCCGATCGCGGCAACCACTAACTCGAAACCCAGGTTGAAACTTCGACTATAAACGTGAGTAAAGCCGGATACTACATCCATATAATAATGAGTCAAACTCACGAGAATTCCCAATCAATATTATAGTCAAACTCATATTTCCTTGGAAGTTTCATAAGCACTCGACCTTATTTAGTTTACGGTTTGTTAACATATATTAGGCGAATAGGTATCCCAGCCCCTCTATGAAATAGTACTCAGGATACCCACTCGACTAATATACCTAAAACTTAAAGCGTAGTTTATTAAACTAACACATATTTCTTTCATTTCTTATAATGGACAGACATTGGTTTTGATATTTAAGAACACATGTTCATCTCATTAATAAATTACAAATAGAAATCATATAAATAAATAAAATTTAGCAGTTTCCTCGTCAGTACTAGTTCTTACAACGGAAGGGTAAATTTGTTTCATTTCTATGTGTAACCAGTTAGATTGTCCAATGATCATGATATAGTTCACCTGCGGATTGGACATCATGGATTGCATTTCCGGGTTCTGAAGTTGAGCGAGCATTTGTGGCATCATTGTACGCATCTGTTCTTGAAGTTGTGGATTGTTCGCGAACATGGGATTCTGTAGAAAAAGTACAGATGTTAAAATTTGATGTTTATATCAGATTTGTATAAACCAAAAGTTTATTATTGAAATATGAAGGTAACATCTGCAAGTTTGTAATTGTGTTAATATAGCACATTTGCCTTTAGAGTTTAGACCGTAATTTATTACTTTAGGCCAGTGCGGCCCTGGCATCTGCCAGGCTGGCTATATATGGCGTATTAAGAAACCAAATACCTCTAACATGGTTTCATAATTTTCGACTATAACCACTGAGAACAAATGATAAAGAGTTATAGCCAAAACTCTTTGTTCCCGGTATTTAGTTTCAGCGAATACTGTCTGGTACTATATCAATTGTTTTTCGTGATAGTACAAAATTGCCAAAATAGTAGAACGCAGTAGTATAAATTGGTGCGTTCTGCAGTACAGGTAAATAAGTCCTAAAATAGACTCTTAGTATACCTGATTAATAATCCTAGAAGCCATATCTGGGTCTGCAGCGAGCGCCTCCAACATGTTGTTAGTATAAGGCGCGGACAGCATGGACTGTACGAGGCGCGGGTTCTCCGACATCTGCTGCAGCAGCGACTGCATCCCCGGCGTGTTCATGAGCCCCGGGCCCGTCGCGGCAGTGCCGGTGCCACCCGTGCCTCCGCCGGCATTGCCGGTGTTGCTGCCGCCACGCGACCACGGGTTGGGCAGCGGCTGCCGGTTTTCAGCGCCTTGTTGTGGGTTTGTGCCGTCTACCAACATAAAATGTGTATTAATGATGGAGATAACGTAAAAAATTTGGAACCTTGATATCATAGGTACATAACAGGCATTGAGAGAACTAAAATCAAAACAAAAACAATTAGCTACTACACGGCATCAAATGTTTTGTCAGTGTGCAGTTTTGATCACATCATATCTTATTTATATTACTTGGTGATAAGTACAATTATTCTGTCAATTAGTTCGAGGACATTCCAATGAGAGATCTTTTTGAAATGATTGTTGCTTTTATTAATTAACAAAAAAATATGGAGTATAATATTATGAACACAATGAGTTAATATTTCATTTTCACACAAACAAAATTAGCACAGAACTTAATTGATAATGAAAAAATATTTTCTTGACATGTCAGCGATATATACTGATTTATATATAAAGAGGTATTAATAGTGAAAGTAAACTTACCAGAGTTGTCTACTAATCCAGAGAAAGGATTTCCTGCCATACTGCTTGCCACATTTAACATGGGCTCCTGTATGTCTCTGTACATGCGTTGCAGAGCGTTATAGCCGCCTGAAAAATGAATTTATATACATTTAATGAGAATTAGGTACTTTGAAAGAACTAACACCGCTATTTGATGACACATGGAACGGACTCAACAATGGGCCCTGTAGGCGAGCTCAAATGCCACAATAAATAACATGACAAATGGGTTTTATAGAGAGAATATTCACAAATATATGCCGATATGCCGCATAATATTGCGGACAACGTAGGCAGTATAACTTTTAATATGCGTTGCACACAAATACTTACTAACCTGGTATGCTCTCGAGATTAGAAAGCGCGCGGTCGTGCGATCGCATCAGCTCTTGCAGCATGGCTGGGTTGCGAGCTAACTCCATGGTCTGTCGCAGCAACTCCGGGTTGTTCAACATGTGGCTGATCTCTGGGTTTCTCTGCAATAATACCTCTATGATCACGGACATATTTCATGCAATTCACGTTTGTCATCTATCTCACTTCTTGGTCAGTGATGGTACAGCACGGTACAATGCTGCACGAATACGATATGCATTCATAGATAAGATTCCATATTCTGGGATATGGTTTACGAACTGTCGTATTAGTGAGTGCAGCTAAAAAATGGAATTCATTGTTATTTTTCCATAGTTACAATCTTATTATCTAATAATTTAGGTATCTTCGAAACACGACAGGAAGAGAACTTCGAAGCAAAGGTGATCCATCATCGCTCAACATCCCATGAGATAGAAGATAAACGCGCCTATATTAACTAAATCTGTTAAATTAATGAATAATATTCGTGGAGAGCTCACTTTAGTTACATAAATTGATTTCTCCTTCCCCATTCCATCTAAAAATGATAACGGTAGACGTTCCAACTTGTCGCGCGAAGCGTTTTATTTCCACATTCATAGTGCATACAGCTGACAATTACAATTAATTGCCTATGACTGTATTATGCCACATAGATACAATCTGGGTGTGTTCAAATCACAAGTGGGTAGGCGTCTTTTAGGCAGGCGTGATCCATCCTAGACCACATCATCACTTAACATCAGTTAAGATAGTGGACAAACTGTTTACCAATCCACAATGAAAAATGACAAAAGAATAGACTTACTACAAAAAAGAAAAAGAAATCCAAAGAAAAAAATTAGCAATTCCCATACTTACAGACATTAAATCTTGCATTTGGGGGTTGGATGTGATGAGTGAACGCATATTCTCCGGGTCGTTCATCATTTGCTGAACCAATGGATTGTCGAGGACTTGCCTCAACATTTCCGGGTTGGACAGAAGCTCTTGTTGCATACGAGCCTAAAAAAAATAATCTGTCAAGTTTTTCGTGTGCTTGGCAAAGATGTTCGCTTGGTAAAAAAAAAGATAGCCTAGCATGTATTTATCAAATCTAGAACTCTTTTCTCAATCGCTACACTCTTGTACATTCCGTTGCCACTTGTCTCGTACCGTGCCTTTCTGGTACACTTGTGGATTGGACCATCCAGAAGAATACAGATTTCATTCGATCTGTCCAGCGTGCGGGTGATCTCCCGCAAGCTACAGATATATATCTGTAGCTCTCTACAGGTCTATAGCGTTCTACAGATTCATTTTCCCGCCGCGAAACTAGAAATAAGTTTTTGATATTCACAGAACATAGAAGAGTATACAGTATTAATAACAATATATTAATGTTATTAACCACTACAATGTTTAGGTAAATGTATATTTATTAAGCAAGCAATTATTCGCTTTATAAATATTTTATTAGCACATTATTATTATTCACTGAGCGAGGTTATTAACCGTTCAACAAGCCTAAAACTAATACTAAGTAACGCGGGAAGAAATGTAAACATTGGCTAGGTGTCTCGAATAAAAATGTAGCAAGTTTTAGAATAGTAGCGCCCCGCGGTTTCACCTGCGTGGGTTATGGTTTTCCTGCTACCTCAATTATCCCGCGAGAACTATGTTTGTGCGGGATAAAAGTAGTCTATGTGTTATTTCAGGGTGTAACCTATCTCCATACCAAATTACATCGAAATCGGTACAGCTGCTTGAGGGTGAAAGAGTAAAAGAAGTTTTTAAATTATTTGCTTATCCCACAGGAACCATATATTTTACCGAGACATATTAGCCTCTATGCTATTTCAAATTATAATCTATCTCTGTGCCAAATTTAATTCAGATTAGTTTAGCCGTTCTGGCGTGATTAAGTAACAAACATCCATGCATCCATCCAAACTATCACATTTACAATATTAGTGGGGTGGGAATGAGGTATATGAAGAATAATTTTCGTAGGTAAATGATTTGCTATTTTTACACTAGAATAGGCTTAAACAATATTTTTATTAACTAGAACAGAATTTAAATACCTAAAATGAATATTTTTTTGCCTTTTGGCGGAGAAGACATATGCACTTACTATACTACTTGTTGGATACCAAATTTTCATGTAAATTATTAGAGCGATTTTCGTACAAGAAAATTAGGGTTCCGTACCTCAAAAGAAAGAAACGGAACCCTTATAAGATCACTTAGTTGTCCGTCTGTCGGTCTGTCAAGACCCTTTTTCTCAGGAACGCGTGGGGGTGTCAAGCTGAAATTCATATCAAATACTTAGGTCTACTGTCCCTTGGAGCTGTGAAAAAAAACTCCTAAGCCAACGCAATCAAAAGATACAGCCGTTTATTCTGCAAATTTTCGACACTCGCAAGGGAATCAAAACCTACAGGGTCCTTCCCGTGAACTCAGAATCTTGAAATTTGGTACGAAGCAAAGTCTTATAGCACAGATAAAGGAAGAAAAGTCAATGTACCGACAACAATATACAATAATTTACTTATTATAATTCATATTATATTTCGTAAATTCTTATACATATGACACATTTTACGACACGATACGTTTAAAAACCTCTTGCACTCACATGTAGGCGGCTGTATAAAATATACATTATAAGTTGCATGATCATTCTTGAACTGCTACAACATACAAGTGAGTGAATAGTAACATATTTTTGAGTAACGCTGTACTTTTCTAATTTGGAAGCTTTTAAATACAAGGAAATGTATCAACTCGTCTCGTCTCGCCGAAATTATGGCTCTTACACACAAGATGTTTTAAAAATATTATTAAATATCTTGACTTACTTGAAGGTCCATAAAAGTGCTCTGTCCAAGCCCCAGACTCTCTAACCCTGCCAAACCTCCAAGTGAGTTCAAGCCAAACGGTGTTGCTCCAATGTCAGCTAAAACAAATTTATAAGACCACAGTCAGCCATAAACAACAATACCATTTTTCATGGACTTTACTGCATTGTATTCATAATGTTCCACAGAATGTAGGCAAATAAAATCAAATAGCCTTGAAAATGCAGACAGATTGACTATAATAAAAAAATACCATTATGAATGCAGTCATAGATTTATAGCCACTCGTTTTCGCGAATAATATTTTCTGTTTTGTCTCTTGTAGGGGATCAGGTAATGCTAGATTTAATCTTTACATGTTTGTAATATGTAAGGAATGATTCAATATCGCCACTCTTACACGCAACATCATATTTAATTATCAAATTTCTGTGCTTTTTTTACCAACATGGAACACACTGTTTTACTTTGATCTAAACTAACGATTGGGCGTGTGATTGTAATTTATAATTATACGATTTTTCTAAGGCGCCAAATTAGAGGCCTTAGAATAATGCCTATCCCCGCGGCGTTTAGGAACTTAATACCCAAATCTGTTGACTGTTTATCGACATTTAGATTAAAAGGATAATTGAACTGACTAGATATCTCCATCATCAAATGGATATTACATTATTTTAGGGGCACAATTCGAGTTGTACGCATGCAGAATGCTGTAGAAATACGTCATCGATATGTATAATGCCATTAGAGTTATTCGGTATATACGCAGCAATGAGTGAGTAACTACGCTCGACGTATTGTCATATGTCGAACGTAGTTACTCACACAATTATATTGTTAAATTAAGTGACAAGTAAAAGTGCCTTGCAACATATTTTGAGCTGTACTACATGGCATGGTATTCTATAGCGTACAATATATATTACGCAGCTTGCAGACATGTAATGAGAATCACATTAATGTAAAAATCTAATGGATACAAATCACATATTGGCCTGTTAGGGAACGAGGAGGCTGACCGCTTAGCTAAAGCAGCCATTATGACGAATGAGGCGTCAGATATTTTCAAATTACCTTCGCATTCAGAACTTGTATACCATAATTTAATAATAAATGCTTCGATCTCTGGCGAAAATATTTTGACGAATTGTTCCAAAACAAAAGTGATATGATATAAAATAATGCAGAGCCAACCTTCTCGTTCGCCCTAGTCCTTGGGTAATGTAGGGTAATGTAAAACGAAAAACATGGGTGGATGATATACATCGTCGGGCTTATCACACACTTCGCGGTTACGTGATGACACTTTTCCCATCATATGTGCGAACTTCCTAAGTGGAATGTGTGCGGCGCTCCAGACTGTGTCTGACTACAGTCCGGAGCGCCGCGAAGTGTGTGATAAGCCCGACGATGTATATCATATACAGATGGGAGTGGAAGTATCTACATCAAAATCCGTCGAGCCGTTTGAGCGTTATTGAGTAACAAACATCCATAGAAACTTTCGCGTTGATAATATTAGTAGGATTTAGCAGTATAAAGATAGATGAGACCTTGGATAAAGACATAGGCTGCTTTTAAAAAAGTATGGTTCCCATGGGAAAACCGGGCTAGCGTAAACCGCGCACCGTAGTCCCGCGGGGCAACTACTTTGGTGACACATTCGAACAATGTGATATATATACATTGATTATTTCATGACCAGTGTACAATTGTATAATTAAGTATCTAGGTATTCATAAACCTACTTTTATCACAGTAGTAGAATGTAGGATCACATTCTTAAATTGTTGTCAATATCATTTAAAATAAAATTTTGAAGCAGAGTTAATGAGAAAATTATGTTATTGGATCTTCAACCTAGTGTACGAGCTTCATTACACACCTAATAAATGTATGAACTTGTTAAGCACTACATTATCCAAGTACAAACTTATATCGAAATCGATAGAGCCATTTTCGAAAAAGCTAGGAAATATGTATAATAATTGCTTGATTTATGGTATAAGATCTTTGATAACCTACATACATATTTTTTTAATAGGCAGATGCCTTTACTAATATACTAATGACTTATGACAATACTGAAGCTACTACAATGACATTTGAGCAATCTTCTAGCTATTTTTAATAGACAATTCATACATTGAGTTGAAAATGTTCTAACCAGCTAGCAGTGCGCCCAGAATACTAGCAGCATAGCCACGTTGAATTGCAATGCTGATTCGTTGATCCAAATATGTGCCAGCATTCTGGACATGCATAGCATCGATCACACACTGATAATTTTTGGAAAATCCAAAGAGTTCCTGGTCTCCACAGGCCCAATGTCTCGACTCCAAATGGTCGGTTCAAATATGTTAGAAAAGATAAAGATATAATATGTTAGAAAATATGCTAACCACTACCTAGGTTAGCATATTTTCGCCATTTCAATTGCTGCCGTGTAAGCTGCGGCACCAGCCCTAACATGTGTCTCAGGAAGTAGTGACGGCAACCTATATATTGATTATAATATCCGAAAGGTTAGTTTACAGTTTGCCCTACTTATATATAGCGGTTTCACTTGCGTGGACTAAGGTTTTCCCGCTACCTCAATTATCCTACAGCAACTATACTTTTCCGGGATAAAACGTAGCCTATATGTTATACCATGAGAGTAAAAGCTATCTTCATTCCAAGATTCATTCAAATTTAATCAGCCACTTCAGAGTGAAGCAGTAACAAACATACAAACAATAAACAACCAACAATCTTTATACTATTAGTGTGATAATTATATGAAACTTAACTCAGTCAATGTCCTAGATTACACTCCACAACCACCAAATGCAAATGGAACTTTCAAATTTATTTAAATTCGTTAGTACTTGTTAGTACTTCCTTTCACTACACAAAAGTAAACCAGATTATCAAAAAATAAAACTGTTACAATATCTCTTTAGTATATATAATATAAACTATTATTCCAAAATCATATATTATCCATTGCTAGAAAAGCCTTAAATTCTTTAGGATTTATATTGCGAGCGTCGATAGACTTTAGGTCACTTAAAACTTTTAAAATTTTATACAGCACACATGTAAGCTGTCACTTTGAATACGGTTCTTAAATTTGGAATTTGTTATATGCTACTCACATTGTTAGTATGGAATACGTAATGTAAATTGTTAAGATTCATAAACTTTAAGAGTACCTCTAAAAAAAGCAGACTACCTAAAGCAGTGTGCTAAACATTATTTTCTGCATTTAAATATAGGTCGGGAGCATGCAGACATTTTATTTCTACAAATTGTTACGTCTACCATAGATTATCCAGAGCAACTTCAACTATCAATCAGCACTACTGTGACAGCTGGGCAAAGCATTCTTTCATACACACAAGTGACTCAACAATTCTATAATAAACATCACTATTTACTATGTAGAATACGACATGCTAGTGTCTGTTCATGAGGCACTGAGAAGATGCCAATGCATTGTCTCATGTATTCTGTATAATATAAAATAGGACTCACATCTAAATAGTTCATGTCTATCAGTAGAGACTTGTAAATAACTTGTTAATTTTAAGTTTTTTTCATCCTAGCCTAAGCAAAGTAGTTAATAGTCTTCCTAAAACGTCATAACTTGAGAATTTCAATAATTTTTTTTTAGTTTAATATTTTGTTGGAGATTTTTATGAGAAGAAAAATTTAAAAAACATCATAGTAAATTGCAAGATTATGGCAAAATGAATGATGAATGACAGGGAAAGAGTAGCCCATGCTGGTGAACAGTGGGGTGCAGCTTTTTTTAATAATTGACTATTCTATACTACATCATGTGTTGACACAATATTGATTTCAGTTGGATTCTAGATATTAATGAAATAACTAATTTCTTCATAATTAGTCATTTGTTCAATTACTTCAATTGAACATGCAATAAATATTCCCTCCTGCAATGTCTAATCAAATCAATATGTTTTTATAGAGATTCTGGAAAAACATATTAAAGCTGCAACTGCATGAGACAGACAAAAAGTATTTGGTACTAGTGACTATTGGTACTGCTATGACAGACTAGCTGAAATAATGGCCATTTTAAAATGTTTGGTATTGCTATATATTGAATGTTCAGATGGCAATTGATTTTTAACTATTAATATGGCAAACAAATAAAAAATTGTAATTACTCACAATTTTAGATAATTCTGTCTGTTACAAAGACATATATGTATTTTAAAAATAAAGTTGTCACACCTTTATAGTGGTGTCATATTTGAGTTATTATCACCCTGATTCAGAACTCTTTGATAACTAATCGAATTGATTTGGTTATGGATTTATTTCACATTAGACTTTAGAATAGAACTATTTGTAACATTTGTTAGACAATTTCGTGAGTGATACAAATACAGATTAGAATATTCAATTAAACTTACTAAATATAAACAAATTATAAAATGTTCAAAATATGTATGAATAATGTCAAATCGAGTTGGATGATTACTCAGTGACTTGTAATATAGTGCATATTGTATTTTTTTTCTAATGATCATGTTATGTTTCAGCCAAAATAAAGGTTGACAAGCAGAATTACAAAACTTACTGTCAGAATCACACAATCTATTTGATGAATTCAAAATCTATTAATTATACAATATATAATTAATAGATATAACCTGTGATCATAACTCACTCCTTGGGAAAGTTTTACTAATTCTGTAAAATGCTGTGATTCTCCACTCATAAGGCTTGTACATAAAAAAACTCTAGTTATGTATCAACAGTCATCAACAACATGATGTGGTGAGTTTTATTCAAGTTTTATCGCATCATGTTTATATTTAGATTAACACTAATTAATAAATGTTTGCTAAATCTTCTGTCAAAATATATTGAATAGAAAATTCAGTTAAGATTTATGTTGAATTTAGTGAACATTTATAACAAAGTGAGAACAAGTTAATACATTAACTTATCATTCTCACTAGAATACCTGTTTTATTAGCTTAATTAAAACAATGAGTGTATTTATCAAAACTTCATATGTGGTATTTACAACATAATAAACGGGAATAATCTACAGATTTAATCAATAAAAGAATTGTGAAAAAATGATCAGCTCAACACGGAGTTGAGGCCGGTTTGCTATTGAGCACACTAGTTGATAACTTGCAAAATTCATCTACTCAAAGTAAAATGTTGATGCTATATTAGAAGTCTTTAATCTATAAAAAATATATGAAAAATATATTAAGAGTGTAATTTAATAATACATAATTGATAGGAAATTGCTCTTGTTTACTTTTAATTACTTTTCTAGTCATTTCAAAATAATTTGCCCATGTTTTTCAGGGACAACCTTAACGGGCTTATTAATAAGTGAAGCACTTTTTTGTCCAAAGTTTAATGTGCTTTATGATACATTTCAATAAAAATAAATGACTAAAGGCATTTTAAACTATTCACTTATAAACTGTTATTGTCAATCTTAAAGGTCAATCATCCGAGTTGTGTTGCTTTAAACCAATAAACAAGTTTAAACTCAACACAACATTAAACAAAAAGGATAAACTGAATTCATTTTAGGTATACGAACATAATTTTACCCTTGGAACAAAGTTATTTGAAATTTAAATGTGGAGACATAACTCTAGATAGTATCTATGTCTACATAGCTATCACACACATCTATCATCAATATTTTCGCTAATATAATGTAAGGAGAGGTGTGGTGGGGTAATGTTGGGTTTTTTGCCAACTGCATAAAACAACTTAGCGGTGACAAAACATGACTTTAGTCATCTGTCATAACACTTGACGTAATTACCTGGAGGGCGTCGCGTCCCCCCTTCAGGCTCGGGTCTCGGCGGCGTCTTGATCACGAGGTGGACCGTCAAACCATCCTTGATGTTATGCTGCTTCAGTGTGTCTCCATCGTTCATAATCTTCCCGGCAAAGATCAAACATAGCTGTTCGGGTTCCGCACTGAATTTAGACGACAAAACCTCCTTCAACTGAAAAACACATCCCGATTCAGGATTAGCATTGGTGACTCGATGAATAAAATGCATTTTGTCAATGATTGCGTGTCCAATATCAGTGTTATTACGCCATGAGGGGAACTCTTGCCGCTACCGTCCTCACCTTTTTGATGTCAGCATCATCCTCGATTTCAACTTGTTGTTTTTCCTTTGGTGTTTTCACTGTAATAGTAATCTTCTTGGCTTCTTGTCCCTCTGCCATTTTAGCAAACCTAGAATGACTATGTACTTTGGTGGTAAAAGAAAATTACGATAAATTGTAAAATTTGACTTGCGTTGCTCAAGAGATGGAAGGTATTGCCAAGTTCTGATGAAATAAAGTAGCCAAAACTTACAAAAGGCAGGCTAATTAGCTCGTTTTTTCTCGAATATTATTGTTCAAAATTAATAATAGTATAACTGAAACCTGCAAAATGGTTTGGAAAAATAAACTATTTTATATTTTCGATGTTGAATCAAATCAAATCAAATCGTTTATTTGCGAATATAGGTAGCACAATAGTTGGTAATTACATGAACACACCATATAAGTCCATTCATACAAATATAACTAATACCTATAACCCTTAAGTTGACGTTGCTGTATAATCGTAATATTAAGAATGATATAATCAACTATCTACCTTAACAAAAAAATAGAATCGACTAATGTATAAAATACTTGCAAACAATAACAAATCAGTATATAAATGGTATGTTAATAAATTTATATCCATCATGGGTCATCGGTAGCTGAATATAGGCTCCCCATTGCTCCTTACAAGAACTGGTTAGTAGCGGCCATCCAGCCGATTCCTGTGATCTTGTTGTTTGTCCACATTCGTAGGCCACCTCTTTGGTCATTCATGTTTTGACGTCCTATTCAACTGTAGTTATTGTCGGTCAGGGACCTAATCGATTAATAGCCCGATGTGACGGTCGACGACGAGAAGATATGAGAGGTGGTGGCCTCACTCCGATATCATCACTACATAGTCACACAGAAGGAGACGGAAGAGCAGAAGGAGGGGAGAAAACATTTTTCCATTTGACCTCTCTATCCAGAACGTCAAGTTAGATCCAGATTTATGAATTAGATGAACACAGGTTCATCAGGGTTGATAAGCAAGAACATCCCCCACCCCTTAAAAGCACGCGTCTTTTTACCACCTGAAAGAAGACCGTTAAATACTTGTATCTTATATTGTTTATAGTTTAGATGTCTCAATGACTGTAGTATTTCAAGATCAGATTTATAAATGTCAACTACAGTGACATAAATCCATAGAGTTATTGTATTGTAGCCAGTTTAAAGAATGTACCACTTTCACCTGCTTTAAGTATATGCATGATCCCATTCTTCTCAATAACCGATTGTTTAGAATTAACCTTGCATATTGGTGCGCGCAGGCACGCGTGCCTTATGACGTACCTACCAAGTTGAACAACACACTATCACACTGTCAATACATGACAGGCTGAGGGGCTCCGCCAGTGCGGGAGCTGCTAACCGCGGTCGGCTTGTCACTTAGTTGCCGCCTGTTTCTTTTGTGTCAGCCGGGAACCCCTCACCGCAGTGCTGAGATGGCTCTCGCGGCGACTGCACGTTCGTTCGCACTATAACAGTTTACTCCTTCGGAAGTGTATTCTTGGAACAAGGCGTTCCTCTTCGGGTTTAGGAAGCCGTGAGGATACGGCATGGTACCTGCAGGGCGGGAAGCCAACGGGCGGCGCATTGGATTCAAGGGTAGTGCTTCTCTCTTGTTCCTTTACTTTGGCCATTGTTTTGTTTTCATGAGGGAGCGTTGCGAGCCCTCAAGTACTCACCGAGCTCCGTCTCTGGTAAGTTCACGTACGACTTGGCGCTATTACTATGCTATAGTAATAGCGCCACGACGTACGTGGACCGGTTGTTGGAGGGTAGGGGCTGCCCCCAAATCCAACAAACGTTTGGTACCGCGGAACTGGTTACTTGACGTGTTTCCAACACACCAATTTCGTTTTATAATATAAAGGTATGCCAAAGTTGTGTTTCTTTGAGTATGAGTGACTTATAATAGTGGATAGTTATCTGCTGTTATGTAAGTGTTCATGTGCACTTATTTAGGAAAGTGAAACAAAATGGCTGAAATGGCAATTCATCGCTTTCTTTATATGTATATAATTATATTTTTCCACAATCATCAAGTGAAGTGCCCACTTCTTTAATGAATGAATAGAGAAAAAAGTCTAAATTTTGTCGGGCTTAACTTTGGGCTAATGCCCACTTCTTCTTTTTCTTTTGATGCTAAGCGTGTATCGTTGAGTTGACTATATTCTATTAGTCTCAAAGTGAGACCAGTGTACGGTATAAAGAAATAATAGTCGGTCAAAAAAGATGGTCAGTTTTAATGATTAAATGTTTGTCTAATGAATAAATAACATTGAAATCTACGATTGTATCGAATGGAAATTGATGAAATTACTTGAAATATAGGTAAACTGAAGGAGTGAATACAAGTGAAAGAAGAGAACCAAAGATTATGGGTCGAAAAATATCATTATTTAGAACATTATATAAGGACAAAGAAAGCTTCGGAGAACTAAAAAATGAGATCTAAAGATCTTTAATCTAGACCATTTTCGCAAATAAAATGCCCCTTACTGTATGCATATGTTGCAAGTTGTACACATATCACGCGGATCCATAATAAAAAAGTGATAGATTGCTATACAGTTTTCCGGATATTCGGAAAAACTATGTGAAAGCCGGAAGTAGCATTTGATTGGAATATCCCTATCACAAAAAAGTCTTTTGCTCTTTGCTTAGAGACTGATATCTTTTATGTCACGGATGACATGAAACAAAAACAAAAAATAATTTTCAAGAATGAGCCCTACAAAATTTTAATGATATTACAAGAAAATAGAGTTCGGTTCGTAAGGTTCTTTCAGTAAAATAGTTAATTTACTAGATCGTAATATGTTATTTCGTGTGGTTTCCGTTTATGATCCTGCATTCTGGTTTTTGTTTTAGATCTCCGTTAGGTGATTATTTTTCAGTGAGTTTATTTTATTTTTATACTGGACGACGTTCACTATGTGCTTCTAGACCGAATCAATCAGTATCCACAAATGGAGGTAATTAGACAATTTGGCTGTATTTTAATTTCATTTTACAGGTAAGTAGGTATTTATGTACCTATTATAAGTAATTATTTATCGATTTTGAAAAAGGTAAGTTTTGTATTATTTTGACTGGAAAAAGATTTCATGATATTCCAACATCAATTTATGATGGTAGCATAAATGTATCTAAGTGTGTGGTTTATTTTTTAAACATTCGAATACAGTGCTCACTGTGAATACGCCCGGGTTAAAATTGTATTCACCGACAGAATGTTTTAAACCAAAACTTACACCAAAAATAAACCCCAAATTGTACGCTTTTGTGTGCACATGTCAGAGAAATCAGCTAATTGTAATTTCTTCCTAAACTTAAGTATTCTAATAAAAGTTTGAAAACGTGATTTATGTTTAAATCGCGAAACAAACTTAGCAAAACTCTGCGTAACTATTTATTCTCTGGGAACAGTTTAAGTTGAAAAGTTTGTTTTGATACACCACCATCAAATGGCAGATGTCAATTGAATTTGACGTTACCACACCACACGCTGCACTACTTCGTTCTCTTGAACATCGTATTCACGCTACAGGAACGCTACACATCACAAACATGTAAGGAAATTGTCATATTTTGAAGCGTGAATAATTCAAATAAAGCGAATAATCTGATTTTTAAACCACCGCACGTGCTGTGGTTGAAGTTGAAGCGGTGAAGAAGGGTGGATGTCGGTCTCTTAATCTTGGTTGGTATATTATGTACGGCCCGCGGTCATGAAACACGTTGATGATGGTGATGTTTAAAATAAGCCTATGTGTTAATCCAGGGTATAAGCTACTCCATACCAAATTTCATCGAAATCGGTGTAGCCGTTTGGGCGGGAAGACGTAACAAACATACACACAGACTTTCGGATTTATAATATTAGTAGGAATAGGATAAGATTAGCAGGATGTTATTTTATAACATATAACCGTTTTACTTATCTAACTCGCGTTTCAGGTAGAGCGGCATGATGCTCTGTTTCATGAAGAAGAACAGCGTTCACTGCTCCCCATAAAACCACAGCCATCACACAAAAGAAAAAACGAAAAATATCGAGGTAAGTAAGTGTGTAAATAACTTAGCGCGTTCAGGAAGGAATGTAAGTAGGTACCTAGATACATTTCTTTATTAGTAGTCTTTATTAGAATAGTGAATTCAGCATACAATCGCGTATAATTTTTATACAAATGTTTGACAGACAGACCATAAGCCAGATAACACATGGTTGATATCCAATTGTGTCAAATAGGTAGGTATTGTTATTTTTTTACTGCATTCTTCGTTTTTAGAGCATAGGTACTAAATATAACATCACCGTCACATATAGATTTGGAATCGTTAAATTACGAATATATAGGTACATACCTACCTACATACAAATATCACAGGAGGGGAAATATAATTTGTAGATTGGCTGATCCTCTTTGGTTACATTTACATTTTTCTATTACAAGACTTAGTTTCGTAGATATTTAATGATGTCTTACTCAACCCTACTATATTTTATTACGTAGGTAGGTATATAATTATCCAAGTACTAAAGGCTGCTCAAGCATAACGTATTTCGGTATCCTACTAATATTATAAATGCGAAAGCTTGTGTGTATGTGTGTATGTTTGATTTCGATGAAATTTGGTATGTAGATAGTTTAAACCCTGGATTAGCACATAGGCTACTGTTATCCCGGAAAAAGTAGGTATAGTGCCCGTGGGATAATTGAGGTTATGGGAAAACTGTAATCCACGCGGGTGAAACCGCGGGGCGCTACTAGTGATAAATACAATTAGTCTGACAGTTACTAAAGGAAGCGGATAGATGGCGCTCCGTGTCCTTCCGACGGTAGCATTATATTATAGGTGTTGGTAAGGAGATAATATTTATTTCTCTAAATTCATAGTTTGATTTCAGCTGACAATGAGTTATTTTATAATACATATTTTACGCATCATTCCAGAAACGCAAGTGTCTATGAACAGAGTGTTCCTATACTTTCTACGTAGCGCGTTGATAATAAAATAAAACATTCGTAAATATTTAGTTTACGTAGGTAGGTAGTAGGTACTGAAGTGTATCCTGCCAATCACCGCATGCCACTGAAATAATTCATGATTATATGAACCAGTGTAATAGTTAACTACTTGGCGGGAATTGACAAAACAATCTTATGTTTAATTTAATGTAACGGATAATACGCACTCACTATAATTTTCTATGACGTGATAAGAAGTACCTACCTATACGTGATTCCCTAAAACTTTGCAGGAAAAGTTTACATTGATTCCTTAAAACTTTGCAGATGAAAAGTTTACATCTGAACAGGAAGCAAAGGAAGAGAAAGAGCTAGCAGAGAATATTGCAACAATGCTCATGCGCAACTATGATGCGAAGCTTTACGGCGAAGACGACACGTCACAGCCCACATCACGGACTGCGCCGATCATCCCCGTCGACGCTACTAGAAAGAAGAAGAAAAGAAAGCGGTACGATATTGATTTCAAAATAACTCCTTTTGTTTATTAACACAACCTGCGCCTTTATTCTTGAAGATTTTGCTTTTTAGTAACGCGAATGATTTACAGAAAAACGAAAACATGAAGGCTCTGCGCGACGTGAAAGCTATAGTTTTTCACACAGAATTAGCAAACAAAAACCAAATTACTTAGTACAAATTTAGCATAAGATTTAACAATACATTTTCTAAATGGATTTACTTTCTTCATTATTTCAATCCTGGACTTTCATTTTACGGCCAGTAGTTAGGTATCTGAAGCTCGATTAAATCAAACCAATAAAGCGACAAATAATTACTTTTTTTATATACAGGGAGAGAAACTTGTGCAATTATTTTTAATTAGCCTTCGCATGTTAGCGCAATTACACTACGTGGGATATTCGGACCAAGACTGAAGAGTTTATGTTTTAGATCCCAAATATCCATATGCCTTACCAATTGCCGCTACGAATCAATTCGCAAGGTGGCCAGCGCGTTCGGCATGAGAGAGGTCTCCGAAGAAGACGCGTGGAACTTCTACTGGACTGACATGAGCGTTTCCGTCGAGCGTGCAAAGGAAATGAAGCGATTTCAACGAATAAACCATTTCCCTGGAATGTTGGAGATTTGTAGGTAAGAGTAGAATTTAATTTTATTAACGGTTTATAGTTGTGGTTTAAACTAGATGGTCGGTTTTTTTATACTTGTGTCGTTCTTTTTATGTACACTTATGACTTGTTGCTACTTACGCATCATAAAGCACAGGCCCCACCGCTAGCTATGCCGAGCGAGCCGGGCGAGCATCGCTTTGCTTCTTTGAATACTTCGGTTCACATCCCGAATTCTAGAGAAAAGCTGCGTCAGCGATACAAACGATGTGAATAAATTATCCTACGATGCCAGCTATGCTATAGATACGTTGCCCTTATTATAGCGTAGCTTCGTAGTTCGAATGAAAAGAGGTGAGAAACGATGCTCAGTCGGCTCACCCGGTGCGGCCGCCCTCATCCGCTTAGGCGATCCGCTCTCCCGCCCTTGTCCGTCCGTTCGTAGATTCTGGTGTGAACTGTGAACCCATATCGCTTCGCTCGCCAAAACTTCGTTTATTTTTTCATTATAGTTTCCTTCGCTCGCTAGTTGGCGTTATGGTCTGCGCTTTACACGTGAGCAGACAGAGCAACTCCTTGCAAGCTGGTCATGGACTGTGAAATATACACCATGAAAATCTTCTTACATATATAAGTAGTGTTTAACAGTCGTAACCGCATTGTCGCATGTTATGAATACGTTCGTTTTTTTTATAACTTTACAGACGGGAAATAATAAAGCGAAAATAACAGCGAATTGCGAATTCAGCGAGACAAACCCCTGTTTGTCATCGAGGCAAGCGTTTATTTTCTTGGGGTGAAATTGTTGCGTTTTTACGCTATGAATCTACGAGTTTACTGGAATTCACAAGAATTTTTGACCTTTTATGTTGTCTACGCATTATAAACCCTCATTATACTCTTTTCAGAAAAGACCTCCTGGCTAGGAACCTGAATAGAATGCAGAAAATATATCCGAAGGAATACAATTTCTTTCCGAAAACATGGTGTTTACCAGCTGAGTTAGTACCTACTTAACTAATAATAAAGTATGCCTACGGAATGCCACCATTCTTCATCGAGAAGCAATTATGAGACTTAAGAAAGGCATTAGATATTATAGAGATTCTATATGAGATAGATAGAGTAATGTTCATAAAGATAAAATAAAAAAGATACCAAAAAATGGAATCGACTTCTACACTTAAAAGTGTGAAATAACTTATATAAAATATATGAAATAACTGAAGTCAAGTTTTATCAAGACATTGTGCGCATGGTACCAACTTCGACAAGTTATTTCACACTTTTGAGTGTTGAAGTCAGTTCCAGTTTTTGCGAAAGAAAATATTTTCCCCTTTTCTCTTTTTCTTTTCTATCTGATAACTTGAACCAGCGTCCTTTATTCATACGATAATAATTGATACTGGATCATTATCATCATCATACTCTTACTAAAGATTATGATGATAATGAAGTAAGACTAGATAAATATAGTCAAAGCACCATCTGGGCAACTTAAGTCAGTCCGACTGAGTTGTGTTGTGTAAGTATAAATGTATGGTCCTACATTTAGGTTTTATTATTGGACTCGTCCTGAAGACGGTACCTATGCAACCAAACTTTAAAAAAAGCTTCTACCATGACAGTGGAACAAAAAGAACTTTTTTTTACCTTTTTCAGTGGCCTTTACAATTCACGGTATCATTTATCATTGTGTATGTTCACCGATTTCTGTATCCACCATTAGGAAGTCGTCCAGGTAGACGTAACACTTTTCAATTATTCGAGATAACTCAAAAACTGCTTGTCCGATTTTTATGAAATGGGACCACCTCGAAGGTACACTCTATTAAACAAAAGAAGCATTATGAGAATCGGTCCAAAAATGGGGAAGAAATCGGTGATCATACATAAAAAAAAACCTACAAAAATTATTATTTTAATTAATTTATTATGTTTAACCGCCTTAAAAAAAGGGGGAGTGTTCCTTTTTTGAAGTAGTTTAAAAATAATAAAATAAGCCTATACCGATAGGAAAAAATAAATGTTTAATTACCTATTAGCTCTCCTATCGTCATTGTTTTGACTATTTTCCGCTTGTTTTAGTTTCGGCGAAGCTCTTAACTATAGTAAGTCGCGCAAGAATAAAACGTTTATCATAAAGCCGGAATGCGGAAGCCAGGGCCGTGGCATCTATTTGACGAAATCTCTAAAAGATATCAAGCCCACAGAGAAACTTATCTGCCAGGTATGAAACTATTACATTACAACTCTTAGTTACAGCTAGATTGTTTTAATAACGATTCATTTTAAAACAATTTGACAATGATTTTTTTTTTTTTTTTTTTTTTTTTTTTTTTTTTTTTTTTTTTTTTTTTTTTTTGCGGGTAGTTGGGAAACAAACATCATTCTAAAGTGCCTTGGCTAATTTATTCAAAACAAATAGTAAAACAGCTGTAATCTGCACTAATTTAATGACATATTAAAGCCTAGTACACAATACCTGCCAGAGAGTGTTATCTGTAAAAACTTTCACTTCCACCACTTATCAAAGTTAAAACTGTTTGCAAATATCTGCCAAGATGGATGCCATGCAAAAATCTATAGAACAACTGCAAGCATTCTTTGCCCAGCGCATGGATGCTTATCAGAGTGAGCTACAAGCAGTGTCTCCTTCAGTGACAGTGACAAATCTTGCTGCAGAGTTTTCTTCCTTCCGTGGCTTCATTATGTCAGCACTAAGCTGTATACAAGATCAGTTGCGCCTGCTTATACAGCAGCAGGACAATATGGAGATGCGGAGCCGTCGCAAAATACTTCTTCTCCATGGCCTGGCTGAATCCAAGGATGAAGTCACTACCTCAGCAGTAGTCAAGGCGGTGGCTACTACAATGAAGGTGACATCATTCACTCTCGAGGACATAAGTCGCTGTCATAGGATGGGGCGCTTGTCTTCGCCTGATAAGCCCAGGCCAATTTTAATAAAGTTGCGTAACTTGGAAGTGAAGAACAAGATTTGGTTCGCGAAGGCTAGCTTAAAGGGGTCCGGCCTCACGTTATCAGAATTCTTGACGAAAACTCGACATGATGCATTTATGGAGGCACGTCAAAAATTCGGCATCCATAAATGTTGGTCGAAAGACGGATTTGTGTTCGTGTTGGATGCTGACGGAACACGGCACCGCGTCAGCTACATTTCGGAGCTTGAAAAGATCAACGTCGCTGAAATGCAAAAACCGGGACCCTCTACGGCCAAACAGCCAGCAGCTGCACCCAAGGCCAGACGGACGGCTGTGAGGAAGTGAAAGTATTTCTCTTTTTTCTGTTTTGCGTTTTCTCTTCCCAGTGATATTGTTGTGTGTTGATTGTTGACATTTATTCCAATCGTGCCGGTAGCTCTAATATTTATTTTTCTCTGTACCATAATAATTCTATTCCACCCTCCGTTTTTTTTTTTATTTTTTAAATAATTTATGCCGGTATCAAATCTATAGTTTTGTTTCACACTAATCTAAGTTGTCAACACAAGCCACAGACTGCATCAGAAGACTTATTTACCACAGACTGGGCAATGTTTTAAATATCAAACTTTTAATAATATTTTAATCCCACTGCTCTTACACCTGATTATGTACCCTTTTTTTTTTTTTTTTTGTGGCTTCTCACTTTTTTCTATGATTCTCTTTTATGGTCTTGTTGTTTGATTTGGTTTTCCGCTGTCAAGAACTGTTATTAGGTATTATACTTAAGCCTTGTTATCTTTAGTGATTTTGTATGCTCATTAGATCAGTAACAAAAACATGACAGGTCACATTTTATAAATCATTTGGATATAAAAATATCTTGAGCACAACTCTATCACGCTTGAATTCTTTTTTATTCAACTTTATTTGAACTTTTAGTTATGTATAAATAATTTTAATTAATCTTTTTAGTTGTATATTGGATAACTATGTTTAATGCAAATGTGTTAAGGTATATAAGTTTAATCCATCGTACTATTCAATAATTAGCACGAGTCCTGGTGGGTAGTGTAATAAGATTTTAGTGTACGAGCTTGTAGTTAATAATAAGTTTTATATTATATTTTATAATTTATTAGGCATATATTATATAATTATATATTATGTTAAACATATTTAATGATGATGATGATAGCAGTGACGGTGAGCAATATTTTTCTCTGTCTTCAGACACTTCTGAAACTAGCAATGACAGTTTTTGTAGTATTCCTTCTGTATATGATTCTCTTGAATATCAATTTTCTGATGCACCGAAAAACTTCAATGTTGTTCACATAAATGCGCAAAGTATTCCGGCTCATTTCCTAGATATGCAGGCCTCCTTTAACCAAAAAAATATTCATGCTATAATAGTATCCGAGTCATGGCTCCGACCATGTCTTCCTTCAGTCTCATACTCTCTCCCAGGCTTTAACCTTATTCGCAACGATCGCATTGGCAGGGTTGGAGGTGGAGTGGCTATTTATCTTAGATCGCACATTCCGTTCTCAGTTATCAGCATCTCGTCACAGCCACCTCCCTCCAATGCCGGTGAGCATCTGTTCGTGGAGGTAATTCTATCACATAAGAAAATACTACTTGGAGCCTATTATAGCCCTTCTTCACGTATTAGTTACTTTTCTTCTTTCGAAAAACTTTTAGAAGATCTTCTCCCTTTATATAACCATACGATTATCATGGGTGATTTCAACACATGTCTTCTTAAACATGATACTCGTAGTCGCTCCCTTCAATCTATCGTTAATTCAAGTAACATGCATATTCTACCGCTTAATGCCACTCATCACTCTCCCAACAACGATCCCTCACTTCTTGATCTTATAATGGTTTCATCTATTCAGCATGTTGCAAAGCATGGCCAATGCTCGGCTGATGCCTTTTCATACCATGACCTGATTTTCTTGTCCTATAAAATCCGTCCTCCGAAAGCAAAGTCAAAGGTTATTCTTCAGCGAAATTTTAGTGGAATTGATCAGGAAGCTTTTCTTCGTGACGCTCAGGGTATTGACTGGTCACCCGTAATAAATTCTGACGCAGTAGATGACCAAGTTAACATATTTAACTCCATGATAACACAACTATACGACAAACATGCTCCTTACCGAACCATAAAACTAAAGCACTTACCTGCTCCTTGGCTTACCGATGACATCAAGATTTTAATGCACAAAAAAGTATCGTCCAAAAGTAAATTCAAGCGTTGTCCCACCGAGAAGTATAAAGCGGCTTATAATAAAGCCCGAAATAAGTGCAATATAGCTTGTAGGGATGCTATGCGACGTCACATACATAAATCAGTCGATAATAAAGATCAATCCAAGGTCTGGAAATTCCTTAGGACTTTGGGGATTGGTAAAATACGACAGGACTCATTTTCACACGATTTAAACATCGACGCTCTTAACCTACATTTTACATCTTCTTCTGATATTGATGATTCAGACAAAATGAAAACCTTGCAATATATCTCAACCCTTTCAACTCCTGATTACCCCCCGTTTGTTTTTAGTCGATTATCTGCTTGTGATGTTAAGAAAGGCATAATGTCTATCACTTCTAGCGCAGTTGGTGATGACTGTATAAGCCGTAACATGATTATGCCCATTTTAGATTTAATTCTTCCTGTCTTGTGTTCTCTTTTTAATAATTCTATTTCCACTGGAGTATTTCCCTCAGCATGGAAAGACGCTCAAATCATTCCTTTACCCAAAAAACCGAACCCTAAATTATTCTCTGAATATCGTCCAATCTCAATCCTCCCTTTTCTTTCCAAGGTGCTTGAGCGTCTTGTCCATAACCAAATAAGTAAATTCCTTATTAGTCATGAACTCCTCAATTCATTCCAATCTGGTTTCCGTCGTGGGCATAGCTGTGTTACGACTTTAGTAAAAATCACAGACGATATTCGCCTCGGTATGGAAAATGGCAAGCTCACTGTACTTACTCTGTTAGACTTCAGTAACGCATTTAACACCGTAAACTTTGACATTCTTATCGCTTTACTTCGCTCACTTAACATATCTCCAACAGTAATCGACTGGTTTTACAGTTACCTATGCGGGCGCAGGCAACGTGTCCGCCTCGAAGACAGCTATTCTTCATGGTGTGACTCAACTGCAGGTGTTCCGCAGGGTGGCGTTTTATCTCCTCTTCTATTTGCACTATTTATTAACACCATCTCCCAAAACCTCTCTTCCTCTTATCACCTATATGCCGATGATCTTCAAATATATTGTCAAGCCCCTTTACACAAATTATCCGAAGGCATTAAAAACACTAATACAGATCTGGAACGCATAGCAAATTGGAGTAAATCCTTCGGATTAAAGGTGAATCCAGTCAAGACGCAAACTATAATCGTAGGTAGTTCAAGATTGTTATCGAAAGTTGAATGGAATGTGCTGCCCCGCGTTGTTTTCGATAAAATAGAAATTCCTTTTAGTTCTTCTGTAAAAAATCTTGGTTTAACTATAGATAGCTGTATGAAATGGGACTTACAGTTACAAATTACTAGCCGTAAGTTGTTTGCATCAGCAGCCTCGTTGAAAAAACTGCGCAACTTCCTACCTACAACCACTAAAATTTCATTAGCTCAATCTCTTTTACTTCCTGTCCTTGACTATGCTGATGCCTGCTATCTTGACCTCACGGAGGAACAGCTAAATAAGCTTGAGCGACTTCAAAATTTTTGTATTAGATTCATATTTGGCTTGCGCAAATATGATCACGTTTCTCATTTTCGTGCTAAGCTCAAGTGGCTTCCTATACGTCTTCGCCGGAATGCTCATATCCTCTCCCTTCTTTACAACATTCTGTTTGATCCTTCATCTCCGCGCTATCTCAAGGAACGGTTCAACTTCGCGCACAATTCTTCATATACGTTAAAGTCATCAGAAAATTATACTCTTGTGACTCCTCCTCACACTAGCTATTTTTACGCAAAGTCATTTACTGTGCAAGCCATCCGCCTGTGGAATTCTTTACCTGTTTCCTTAAGACGTGCACCATCGCTATTAATATTTAAAAATCAACTTAAACTGTTATACCTGTCTAAGTAACACCTCACTGCGTTAATATCTATTTTACACACATTATTCTAAATATATACCTATGTATTTATTTTATTATATATATATATATATATATATATATATATATATATATATATATATATATATATATATTTATATTTATATATGAGAAGGTTTATATATGTATGATTTCATACAAATTTTGTTATAATTAGCTAAGTAATTCTTTTTAATTCTTACTTTGTTGAACACATCCTGAAATTATTAGTTCTACAATATATTTCATTCACGGTTGCCTGGTAGAAATCGCTTTCAGCGATAAGGCCGCCTATTGTCTCACTATATTAATTGTTAACTAAATAATATGTACAAATGTGTTTGTGAAACAATAAAGCATTATCTATCTATCTATCTAATGACCAAACTTTTGCAACGTAAATTAGAAAGTTTCGTTCTCAAACGACTTGGAACCCGCATCATCTGGAGAGTGGAAGAGAATCGATAGTAAGCGATGCATCTTGTGTAGGCCTACAGATCTAAGTAGGTAATACTATAACGAGCAACTCTTCTATCTATATTTAAATCCATGCTATCTCGGAAACGGCTCTTAGTATTTGTATGAACATGGCAACGTTATGCTTTACAAGTTTATCTAAATGTATAGCCAGAAAAACCGCAAAGCGAAGCTCGATCGCCGAAGTACTTGGCTTTATCGATTACGAGAACAGAGATTACGCCTATCGATACACTTAAAGACAGTTTGAACAATATTTCAAACTGTTTTCTCCCGTATTGATGAAGCAACCCTCAATTTTTAGAAATTGATATTTACAACACTAATGGGTTAAACGTGATATAACTAAATCTAATTTGAAGGAGTTTGGTTATCAAAAAATTGTTGTGCATTTTGAAAAAGAGATAAACTAAAACGATGGTGCCTAAAACATGAAGCGCACTTTCTCTTTCGGTATTCTCGACTATAGAACAGCATAGAACTCTTCAAAAAGAGAGCTGTCCTAAAAGAGTCGGCAACGTATCGTTATTTCCCAGTGTAAAAGACATCCGTCCGCCGGCGACGGTGATCGCTGACATTCAGCCTAGTATTGTGCTTATTATATGCATAAAAAATATATACGAAATTGATACACATACCTAATTTTGCCAGTAGCTGTTTTGTAATAAACAAATTACCTAATTGAATTAGTTTATTTTTGTTTTAGGTATACCTGTCAAAGCCATATCTCGTCGATGGTTACAAATTCGACATACGGGTTTACACATTGATAACATCGTGTGATCCTTTAAGAATTTTTGTGTACAACGAAGGCCTTGTAAGGTAATATATATATATTACTATTATATAGGTATATTACTATTTTTCAAATACGTTTTGCTGTGTTACTTCATTAGGGACTCGTTATTTTATTCACTAATGTTTCGGAGAACTGATAGCCAATGGGGTCGAAAGTTTCTATATTGGAGACAACGGACTGGCAAGCGTATCGTAGTTTTGTACCGGCAGGGGGACGCACGACCTGACTAAGATCGCAGGAAGTGGCTGCTTACGGGCCGCTTTCAACCATACTTTGTGGAGATAAACAAGTGAGGCATATGTCCAGCAGATGACGTCGTTTGGCTGATGCGATGATTTAGAAGTCACCGATTAAGAAAAATTTAGTAGTTGTGTTAGGCAGTAATGTACCTCGTAGTTATATCTAAGTAGGAATGGATCGGATATGATGTCAGATACACTGCATTGCATTAAAATTGACAAATAGAAGCTGTTATATCTTAAGATTAAAATAAAAGTACAATCGGCGGTCTTATAGCTAAGCAGCGATTTCTTCCAGTCAACCGTTTAATTCTAGATACTTACACTAAAAGAAAACTGAGGTAGTGTGCAGTGTTTAGGTTGAACAGAGAGGATAAATGAATGGAGGTTGATGAAACCCATGAGGAACGTGTAAATTCGGGCTAGTCGATGAGGGTAGGAAGAGATCTCTCATTATCAATATTTTAGCCCTGGAACAGCCAGTGCCGTAGGTACATTATAAAAATAATGAAGTCGGGTTACGTTCGTAGCAAGTGGAGGGAAGTATTTGCCTACACCAAATTAAAACTGGCGTGATTGTGTGTATCTGTCTATGTACCTATGCTTCAGTAAGCGTGGCTATATTATGTTATTATGTTTTTTGTAGATTTGCAACGAGTCGATACGCAGATCCAAATGTGAACAATACAACGAATGTGTTCATGCATCTTACAAACTACGCATTGAACAAGCATAGTCGAACCTATGTGTACGACTCAGAGGCTGGCAGTAAACGGTAAGATATTCGACATTTGATTGTATTGATTGCCTAGAAAAAGAATGCATAATCAGGTCCAGAAAAAATACGAGTATATATACATAAGATCATGGTGCTGTCACTGGAACCCTGAAAGTTCTGTTTCGAATCGTTGCTATTGTGGTATAACGTCGAGCTGCTGTAGGATCCAATGTAAAAGTAAGCGGATCCTACAGTAGGCACGTTTCCTTATATTATAATATGTGTGTTATTAATTATACCAATTTCGGTACTTGGATACGGCAACCTAACAGCACAGACTATCCCATTCTGAATACTAGATTACTTACTAAAGTCTTAGCAACGTATCCAAGAATACTAAGATCCATCTTAAACCTATTAGAGGCTCGGGGCACAATAGGATACTGATTATTTTGACAGAGCACATTTTTGTAATAAGTAATAAAGTAGAACAAGTTTGTAGGTTTCTTTACAGTTAAATGATTAGACAATTTAATTAAATCCAGAAAGGTAAACCGACCTACGAATGCATGAGCATAAGCAGGTAGGTATTGTAGTCAATAATTAAGGTTTGATTATTTCAAAATTAATATTAATTTTTTCATAACAAATATACGTTATCGTTTAGTAATCTAGCAGTCCCTGGAGGGCCCTATCGATCGCGAGGCCACGTGCCCAGAGTATCCAGTGGAAAAGAGAGGCCTAACTATAAGATACAATTGTATTTCAATGTACCTTCGCAATGCGCGATATAAGTTCGGAGGTGTATTTGTCGTCTAGTAAACTGTAATAATATGATCGCATGAATATAATGGAGTTAGTGCATGCTCGCATTATAACATGGACAAGCACATGCATGGCATTCGGTTTTTAAAAAAAATATACTTAATTATTATTCACGGTATCCAATTTTACATATTCTCTCGGTTACTTATAAATTCAATGTTTGCATAAAAAGGCCATCGTGAGACCCGATTTATTATTCAATATCATAAAAAGATATCATATTGCTGAATGTCATATGTCACACTAGTCAGAGATAGCAGCATTTTTTTTATACTGTATAGATCTAGCGTTTGACCACTATCTCACTTGATGGTCAGTGACGACGTCAGCATACTAGTCCGAGATGGCAGCATACTGCTCCGACATGGCAGTTATTACGTCATATTCATGTGTTACTAATATTTCTTCACATTTTTTACAATTTCACCAATTAATCCCATCAGGAAAATATCAACACTGAACAAGATACTCCTATCACAAGGCGTAGATCTGGACCATTTGTGGCATTCGATAGACCAGGTCATCGTGAAGACTATCATATCCGCCTGGCCCATACTGAAGCATAGCTACCATGCGTGCTTTCCCTCCCATGACATGGTTACACTACACAGATAAATTTACTTTTATTTCTTGGGTAATGTAGTCTAGCTGGAGAGTATTAGGCATTTGTATTACATGTATTTGCGTTGAATACATATGTACATTATTGATATATACTTATTTTTAAGACCATCCAATACTTGACGAGAGTTATCAAAGCCTACTAAATGCAAATTACTTGAGCATGCGAGTACTATTTGTAACAATATTGTCTTAGTAACGTATATAGGTCACGTATGCTAACTTGTACTTCCATTTGAGTTCTATATTTGCCTCATTAGAATTGTTATAGCTTAATAGTTAAAGCAATAGCTAAGAGAGTTCTTCGTAGAATTGGTAATTATGCATGCACATATGATATGGATAACAATAATTTGTTTAATTTGTAATGCGAGCAGAGTAGATAAGCGAGATAGGATGATGCGAAAAACTTTACTGAGTGAGCGAAACAATTATACAGTAATTAAACACAGTTCCTAGCGACTAGAAAATAAGTACCTGCAGCTAAATACAGACAACTTCAGACACAAACTTAAGCTGTGAATACTGTACAAGTAGATTTCAATATTTTTCGCTAGGTATTCGTTGTTTGCACTTTGAGCTAGTACCCTTATTTGAAAGTAAATCCTCGCTTGCTTAGTAGCATATATTTCCTCTAGCTACTTCAAATTTATAATAACATGTTTTATATATTATTTTATGGTAAATGTTTTAAATATTATACTTGCGGTGCTTGTGCAGATTTATACAACACGATTTTGATTCTTATGTACTAAAAATTTAGTTTGTGATTGTTAAAAAGTTTAGGTATTGTTATACCTTGTTTCAGTCAATATCTTATATAATGTTATCTTCTCGCACAATAAGAACAAACAGAATAGGTTTATATGAGAGAATATTGTGATGTAGTAGGTGTTTAAATTGTGATAATAATATTTTTATTGTTAAGTACCTATATGCCATTTCTTATAAAGCTAAGTAACAATTTCTTGTTGTTACCTACAGGTGCATGCATGCTTCGAAATTCTCGGTTTTGATATTCTCCTGGATCACAAAATGCATCCTTTTATTTTGGAGGTGAGTTCTTACAAGTTTATCTACAAATTTACGAGTAGGTAAGTAGATGTATATCATCCTTACCATCACCCTTAAGGACACGTTTGCAAAATATCAAGGCAAGGATCGGCACTAGGTAGGTACTACCTAGTGCCTATTGCCAATTGACATGTTCCACGCACGCGTAGGTACCTACACACCGTATGGTAACGAAAATAATGAGTTGGTTATAAAAAAATGTAATGCTGAGAATATTATTATTTTTATGATACATTGATTGTATTTTTACTATTGGAGTAAATGGTGTGACCTGAAGGTATACCTTCGTGACTGCTTCTGTAACAACTAGACGAGTGAAGCTAGATGTGCCGAGTTTTGGCTAGTTTTGTTAGTTCTGATGAGCCCTTACCAACGGACTTGTTGGCGTCACCTGATAAGTACACATAGCTTGTTGAGATGGTATACTTGAACTAGTAGACGAATAGACTTCTCATCTCGAACATTTTTCCGTTATATTAAAGAAAAAATAAGGTACAGGCAAATGGCGAGAAAAGGTCTAAGCTGCGAAGCCAAATTCTACTTTAGTGCTATGGAAAGGAATGCGAAACGATTATAGAAACTTTATTATAACACACTCACTTTTAAATATTTCGTAAAAAGGTAAATCACTCGCCAAGTTTCCACACGGACACGCAACTAGACAGAGAAGTAAAAGAAAGCTTGCTCACGGACACTTTCACGATGCTCAACATATGGCAATGTGATAAAAAGAGGGTTCTGGAAGAAGACAGGAAGAGGATACGAGATCGATTGCTGCAGACAAACAAGTGAGCACTCGCATTTATTTGTCAAATGTAACTTTATTTTTTCTCTCGTAAATTTTGGAAATTAAAGGAATGTGGATGAAAAAACGCCAAAGATAGACTAATGGGCATCTCTGGAGGATGCCTTCACCCTCAACTAAAGACAGGTTCATATTATTATAATTGAAGTTTTTACTTTAAAGTATACATCAATTTTAACACATATTTTCTAGTATCTAATGCATCTTTTATTTAATTACAAGCTGCGCCCCGTGGTTTCCGGTTTTCCCGTTACTTTACATTTTTCCGAAATTTTCCTTTCCGTAAGAACTTTCTACACTTTGTTGGAAAATGTAAAAAAATATCCATGAATTTAATAGGTAGAAAGGCGTATATTATATATATTATATTGTTGATTTATGAATATGATGATTTTTACTAAGACGTATATTTAAAAATAAGCGTGATTTGCTAATTATAGGAATGTATCGATTTGATATCTGTAAAATGCTTTTTATTTATTATTGCTTCAGCTATCTCACGAATATCATACATTTTTCAGAGGTATAAAGTAGCCAATGTGCTTTTCCAGACATATAATCTATCTCTGTGCCAAGATTTTTTCCGGAGTAGTTAGAAACATATTTTTCCTTACTCTACTCCTGCGAGTCAAGTAAACGTTTAAAAAACGTTTTCTAGGCTAAAAATACAACAAACGTGACTAAAAAAGAAAACTAGTTTCGTAAATCAAAGTAATCAACTGGATACTTTCAGATTTGCTGAATTTACTCCAGCTGAAGAAAAGGAACCAGAAAAAAGTCCGTGGCAAACCCAAATTCAGTGGGAGGAGACACATCTTGGAAACTTTAGGTAAAACTTAATAGACAATAGAATATACCTATTAGAATCATCACAGCTTACTCACGCGAAGGTTAGGAATATAGATCACAAACTGCTTTAATACTGTTGACTTACAACTGCGAATATCTGAATTTGAGTGAGTTATCGAGAATGCGAAAATATGCTAAGAAAAACGAAGAACGTCATTCTTTCGAGTAAAAATAATATAGATTTAGACAATCTGATAAACGCAGGCCGCGCTGAGTAGACCTGACAATATTTATGTGTAAATTGATTTATAAACAACTTTTAAATGAAGTATAAAATTTTCAGACGAGTGTACCCAGTGGGGGAACAATACGCGTCGCTTTTCCAACAGCCTTCAGGCTCGCTCTATACCGGCACGGCTTCCTCTAGAGCCAGGGGAGACTGCACTAGAATACAAAGAGAGGAATTTCAGGTAAGTTATTTAATTCACGCTTTATTATATAACATTCATTTTATCCCACAGGTTTCGTATCAAATCAAATATGTTTTATTATTCAGATACAAGGATCCATACTAACTAAATTAAAAAAAATAAAGACTGATCTATACAGAAACAGATACGCTCGGGAATGAGCCATAATTGGCTGTTCGATTTTTTAAATTATTTCATGTCTTTTAGTATACTTGTCTTATTATTCGTATTCACTGAAACGCTAATATCTGCTATCTTGACATGTTTTATGTTTTTAGGTCACACTGAAGAATCTAATTTAAAAAGTTTTTAAATAGAGACATTTATAGTTCTGAATAAGTATGACTTAGGTTTACAACGATTGTATTCACCTGATATTTTCAGCAAATAAAAGCCAAAGCAGAGGCCCTTAAAAAGCCATCACAACCCAAAAAAGAAAGCGAAGTTGGTAAGAGATTGGGCGAAGAATCTAGTACAACCACTACAGTACCAACTATGACCACCACCACCACGCCACCGGACAAAACTGTCAAACCAAAGATCAAAGAGAAAGATCGGCGCAAGGACAAAGAAAGAGACGAAAAAGATAAAAGCAAAATGACGTCGAAAACTTCACTCGCGCCTCTTGTATGTTTATCATTAACTTTACTCCTCTGAAATCTTCGATCAAGAATACATGATCGAAGTCTGAAACGGTCGTAGCAATAACAGAAAAATATTAAAATATACACAGTGGCACTATCAAAAGCCGTTAAGAATGTTACTTTATTAATAGGTACGAAATTTAAAATAGAGTTGACATAAACACAGTTGACATAGAAAATGGTCTACCCGTTTATGTGGTACCTTTTTGGTATCACAAGTGTCTTTGTAATCACAATCTGTCAGAATATTATTGCGCGGGAAAATCTACATAAGTAAGTCGTTGTTTTATCGTGTCAAAGGATCTTCAACCGTATGATGGAAGAAGATATATTAGGCCGACTGTACATCAAAATCAAAAATAGTATTATTTAAGTAGGTAAATAGGGCATATGAATAAATTAATATTTTGATCTCCTGGCTCCAAAACTAGGCTAGTAAGCCTCGTAACCTGTGACTTGGATCCAGGCCTCTTACATCTTAATTTCAGAAATACTGCCAGCTATATGTTAAGGTGAGTATACAGTGCTTGTAATCTGATGAGTTTGCAAAATGTATTATATCAGAGCGAAAGATTATCATAGTGCTAGTGTCGCCTTTAAGAGAATTTCGTGTCAGCATATTTTCTTGTTAGTATTCTTTATGCAGATAATGCATAGATTTTACAGTCTATTGATTTTGTTGTAAAGGTATGGTCCAGTAAAGTTTATGAAATATCTTGCAAGTGCAGTTTTTACAGAGGGTTCCGTACATAAGTTCTGTGTAAGGTTGTATGTTTGTATTTAAATAGAGCGTATGTATGAAATAATCTTTCGCTCTTACTACTAGCTTGCTGACTGTATAGTTACTAAGACCAATATTTTAAAAGAATTCTGGTAGATACCTACTAGCAACTCACAGCTTAATGGGTTGTGAAATCATGCTTGTTGATGTTCTGTATATATATATATATATATATATATACAGTCGTGGTCAACTAATTAGGGACATTCAAGATAGTGAAGGGCTATAACCGGTTATGTACATATAAATATAAAACCCTATTGATTTCTCAGCACCTATTATTTGCATAATGTGGTCCGATTATTATGCTATAAATGGCTGTAAATAAAAGATTAAATAAATAGAAAAAGTATTTGATATCAAAGATTAAACATGTATTAAATATTAAGGTACAATTCTGTAGTGGACATTTAATTAAGGACAGTAAAGTATAATGAAAAATACAGTTAAACAAAACTTATAATCTGCAGTGTTATAATATCTTTAACAGCTCTATTTTATTACGTGTAAAATCAGTACCCAGTAGCAAAACCTTTGTTAGTAATTACCGCTTGACACCGATGTGGCATAGACATTATCAGTTTCTGACATGTTTTGACAGGAATGTTTGCCCATGCCTCACAAAAAGCTTCATGAAGTTCATCCAAATTTGTATTACGATAAGTGGCAACTTATTTCTTGATTTCGTGCCAAAGGTGCTCAATTGGGTTGAGGTCCGGGCTATTTGCTGGCCAATCTAGCACCGATACAGACTGACTGGTAAGAAACGACTTGACTGAATGGGCGGTATGTTTCGGGTCGTTATCCTGCTGAAACGTCCATATAATAGAGAGATGCTCCTCAGCATAGGGAAGCATAGTTTCTTCCAATATTGCCTTGTATTGATGTTGGTCTAAGTTACCCTGAACTTTCCTCACAGGTCCCACTCCACGTCCAGAAAATGAACCCCACATTTTAATGTTTCCACCGCCATGTTTCACCTGTTTTTTTGTGAATCTTGGATTCATTTCTGCTTTTACAGGACGCCGTACATATTGCCTTCCATCTGAAGAAATCAAATTAACCTTGGTCTCATCAGAGAAAAGTACATGTTGCCATTGGGCGTAGGTCCAATGTCCATATTTACGTGCAAACGCCAAACGAGCATTTCTATGTTCTTTCTTCAACAACGGTACTTTGCGAGCCACTCTTCCGAACAACCCTGCTTCTACCAAACGTCGTCGAACGGTCCTCGCAGATACACCGGCTCTTTCGTTTGCCCCAAACACTTCGTGTTTCATTAAAATAGAGCCTAGAAACGGATCTTTCTTAGCTAACCTGGTTATCATTCTATCTTCTTGCGGAGTCGTTTTTCTCGATCTTTTTGTTCTGGACACATTTAAAGCTGTGTTATAGCGCTTGAAATGTTGCACTGCATTGCATACCATAGTTTTTGAACAATTTAAATGTTGTGCTATCCTTCGGTATGACCAACCACGCTCGACAAACTTCATGATAATTTTTCGTAGTGTTGGATCGCAACTTTTATTTTTGCCCATTTTTCTTCAAAATAATTATCAAAACTTAAAATAAAAAATCTGGATTGCCGCCAAAACGGCAAAAATAAAAATATTAAAATTCCAATTTTGAAATTAGACCGCAATACCTCAGTGTCCCTAATTAAATGGCCAGCCAGCATTCTTTGAACAAATAGCACTATGATAATTTATCAGCTATACTGTAAAGAGGTTTAATATTTAAGAAGTTGTTATTGTTTGTATAATCGCGCACATAAATGACTAATTACACTTACATGTAAAAGATATGGAATATTGTTAAGACTCGTTGGAAAATAAAAAATAATTCACAATTTGGCTTAACTAGAGATTGTCCCTAATTAGTTGACCACGACTGTATATATATATATATATATATATATATATATATATATATATATATAAAAGGAAACCGTGACGGTCCGACTAATCTAACTACACATAGCTCCAAGTGCTCGAAGCACTAAATGTACCTATTGGGCTGAAATTTGTCACAACATGGTTATTATGGCAAAGTTCAGCTTCAGCAAAGTTCAGGTGCTCAAAATTTATAGGAATATAGTTTATCAGGACTTTCGGACGAATAACGGAAAATTCATTGAACGCGCGGATGAAAGCGCCGGTGCAGCTAGTTCCCAAAAGATAGTAACTACTACTAGAATGAATTAGGGAATTAGGTTTCCAGAACGTCAACACGCAATGATTACAAACAGTGACCCTAAACCAGTGACCTATGTCTTAATTAACTAGATGTAAGCGCTCATACTCTGTATTGCTGTCCACTAACGCAGTGCCAGGTCTTCTGATTACAAGCAGAGGTATTATTTTATTATAATGTTGTTAATCTTTCAAACAAGCATAAGCCCTGTCAGTATAGTCATTACATGATTTAAATAAACCGCATTATTTTAGGCTGAAAAGGAGGTGAAGCCTTCGTACGTGCTGTGTTCGTTTGAGCCTGATCCAATCGTGGAGAAAGAGGAACGAGAGCGAGTCAACTTGCTGGCTCAGCGGGATTTCCTCATTCGCAGCTATGGGATGTTGGAACAGGTACCCAACTTTCTCTAATATTTAATCTAGTCTGTCCAATCTGCCCAACTTTTTAATAAAGCTAGATCTTGCACGCACACACTACATTCAAGTCATTCATCTTTCTTTTGGATAGCATTTTGAATCAAATTAGAATCTAAGCGATTACGTCCCATATAAATTTACGTCCTAACAGTTTTAAATTTATTATAACGTCGTAAGTACCTAGGTACCTACGTTCGACTATAGCATCAATGGCACGCGGGATGTATTCTTTATCGCATACAATAAAATTTATCGCATGCACGAACATCTACATTGTACACATATACAGGCACGCCCACAGTCATCAATATTAATATAGACATCATGGTCTAAGATACGGCTTTTTTTCAAATATTTTTTTTTTTTTGCTTAAGAAATATATCCCCTCATCTGTTATTTAATTATGACAAGGCTTAAATGTTAGATAATATGTACGGGGATAAAGTGCACATGGGTTGCCGAGGTAAGCCTGGGCCTATACTGTCAAATAACTCAATAATTATAAAAAAATCGCTCTGCTTCCTTGTCTCTCACATGGAGTAGCGCGCGCAACGCTTCTCTGTCACTCCGTACTCGCGCTTCAATCTGAACTTTATTAAAATCTGAGCATACATGAACATGACACAGTTTTAAATAGCCAACCTCATACTGATGGATAGGCAATAAAATAAGCTTTAATTTAATAATAATAATAAATGTTTATTGTCCACAAATTACATCAATACTGTTTACAATATAGCACTAACAATTCAAAATAGGTACATGTACTAGTTTAACATAAGACCTATGTGAAGACCTCAATCAATTTAAAAATAAATCCAGTGAAATAACACTATTTAATATTAAAGTTCATATTATTAAACAGTGAAGGCAAGGGATTTCGCTAGGCAACCCATGTGCAGTGTATCAATCTACAGATTAATTAACATTTAACATACCTAATTAACACACTTATCTCTAAGCTTGTTTTTAACATAGGTATATCTATTTTGTATCTGATATATTCTAGAGCTTTTAGCTCTAAAAAAACACTTGTTCTTGACTTCTCGTTCGTAGATTACTAAAATTAATTCTATTTAGTTCTGTAATCTGCAAGTTTCACATTATTTCCTTCGGCGCTTAGAGGAGATAGTGCGAATATTTTTGGAGCTAATGGTTATGTATTTGCCTTTTTAAAGATTTATCTGGTTATGAAAAAAATGGGAACACTGAGGCCCGAAGATGAACGCAAATATGGTGTTTATGGACGTCTATCTGTTGTATCTAATACTCCAAAGGTAAGAAACTACTTCAGTGCAATAATATCACATTGTTCATAAGCCAATTCATCTGCAAACTATGCAGGTGCGGTAGACAGTATTTGTCATAAAAAGAGACATAGGGTACCTACCAGTTCTTTGGGCATTGGAAGCATAAATTAGGTTCATACTCCTGATTTCTAGCGGAAAACATGGTCACACAATAACGGTACACAAACATCATAAATGGTTTTCCCCTGTCGGCATTCGAATCCAGAGCCCCGGGAAGAATTCAGGTCAGCGACTGACCATTGAATCATATTTTTGACGTTATTTTACTAATTACACTTATTTGGGCAAAAAGGCTGTATACAAACTCAAATAGTATTAAAAAAAAGATACTAACAAGGTGACTAATCACGTCTGGGTTACTGGGCTGGTCTATAGTAATAACAAAAGCCTTATTACTATAGATCAGCCCCAGTAACCCAGACGTGATAGGCATCGATTGCTGCTTTTAATTTGATGAAATTAAGTACTTACATTTTCATATGATTTCACATATGATTTTCACAGGCAATGATTTTTTTTTCCTACCTACTTTCATGAAATATGGTAAATTACGAAACCGTACGAAATGTAATAGAATTTGAAATTGTGTGTGTGTGTATGCGAAAACGTGATGTGAAGTGTAAACCTATATTGACGATCAATGACCATGACAATGACCTTTCCCTAGCTACGTAAAATATAAGAAACGATATTTTATTAATATTTGGTACCTTTATTATGGAAGTATTACGAGCTAGGTTTCGTGCATGTCCGATGCCCATTATTAGTACTTCGACTATAAACGTGAGTAAAGCCGTAAATTTAAAAAAAACTGTAAAATTACCCGTAATATGTATAAATGATAATGTGTCAAGCTCAAAGGCAAAATAACACAGACGAATAATTGACGATGAATCCCGAGTAATTTCACAGACTGAACAGTTGCAGTCTATTTGATGAAAAGTAGCAGGTGTGACATAAAACATTTCATTTCATATGATTTTTCTCATGTTTCCTGTGAAATGCTCCACGCCTTAGACGTAACAAAACGTGAAATACTGCCCGGACCACAAGATTTTTTCACATCTAGATGATTCAATTTCTAGATGAGACAATTCGAATACGCAACAGAAACGATTTCCAACTTCCCCTCAAGAAGGTTTCTGTGGTTTCATCTTCCGTTGGCCAACACAATGTTAGGAAAACAAAATGAATTGGCTCTTGAAACCTTGTTGTCTAAATAGAATTAAAAATGTGTTAGTTCTTTGCATAATCGGAATATTGTGTTTGCCTACAGAAAGTGTGAATTGTCTACGCGAAACAACATTTAAAAACAGTGATATTGTAATCAAAATAGAAGTAAGAAACCAGAAACACGGACCTGTTAAATTTTGTGTACAGACTGCCATACTGAAGTTGAAAAATAGCAAGATATATAAGCCGGCTGACAGAGGAGACCACGCGAATGATGACGGTAAGCGTCCACGTGATCATAATTCTACCTACTAGGACTAGTATAACATATTCTCCGAAACTTCACATAAACCATTTATTTGTTAGCCTTGTTCCACAATGAAATAGTATCGAACAGGGTTATTAAACTCCTTCATAAGGACGTTTGACCACTACCTGAAAATGTCGACTTGTGAACAATTCCCCGTGAAACCACCTTGGAACTTGGGACATCGCTGTGGCTTCGAGAAGACCCTCGAGCTTTAGATCTCTTGAGCTCGGCTGCCTCTGACAAGCGCGCGTCCAGCGCAAGGAAATGACTATGTGGATGGATATAGAGGTAGAGGAAGGCCGAACAAGGCATGGATGGATTGTGTGAAGAATGATATGTTTATGATAAGTGTGAGCACTGAGCTGACTAATGATAATAGAAAGAAATGTAAGAGAAAAACATAGTGCGACCCCACCTAGTGTGGATAAGTTCAAGAAGAAGTAGTTTGACCACTGTCGCACCTTATGATATAAGTTACGGAGTCGTGAGTCGTGAAGATGTAGCACACAAGCTAAGAAGGTACCTATTGACTCTTGACTTGAAGACTCCAGGATTAAACCTATGGGGGAACACAGACACGGAAGATTCTTTATTACAGAAAATCAATTTCTTCCTTCCACCAATCAGGTTTCCTTAACTAAATTTTGTTCGTAGTTTCAGACACTGGGCGAAGTCTATATTTAAGTTTATTCGCTCGCAGGTCTGCAAGTGCAATGCCGTGACGCGGTGCTCTATCGACGGCTCCCAACATTATGCGAGGTATCCGAACGCACCACCAAGACACATATCGTCAGGACAGCATATACCATGTGGAAAATGAACTCGTGGGTATTATTGGTCTATTTTGCCTAATGGTGGGCCTGTTAGTAGACATCCGACGTTATACCATCAACCTACAAGTAGAAACACCGGGGTTCATCCGTTTCAGCTATTCTCAGCCAACATGTGGAGATCGTATTTCGAACTATTGTTATTAGTGTAGTAGTTGGTACCAAGTCAATTATCGATTAGTATAAGTAAAAGTTATTTTTATGGATCATAGAATTCGATTTCATAAAAAAATCACTCCTTAAAATACGGATCTGAACCCATCTTTTTATGTATTCTAGTCAGAATAAAAATCTATAACCATAATTTATTCACAAATTCCGGGGTTCTGTTTGCGACAACGGGCAAATTGCTATGTGCTATCCGCACAGTTAGATCCGCCACCCGTTCAACTTTTGACAGTCATTGTTAATTATTATATATATGTGGTATCCGGCTTTACTCACGTTTATAGTCGAAGTTTCGACCTAGGTTTCGAGCATGTTCGATGCTCATCCTCAGGTGAGTTTACGCTGTCAGTTCGCATAAAACCTTAGTATGTATAACCTGCTCTCTTTTCCAGATTATCAACACCGGTTGTTCTTCTGCGCAAATGACAAGAAACCGTGATAAGTCATATGGCGTTTTTAAAAATAGTCTTACCCATATAACATAATGAAAATCGAAAAAAAATATCGCACAATGCTATAGCAATTATTTCACTTTTACCGAAATAATTTAAGCTTTATTTGTAATTTTGTCCAAAATCAAGTTGTGCTAAATTACTTCTTGAAAATTCTGGCGTTTAGAAAAAATAAGAAAAAGCTGAAAGAATATATTTACTATATTATTTATAAATCGTATTATTTCTATAATTCGTATTTTTATTCATGAGCATTTTAAAAAATAAAGAATATTTCATATCCAATTTATATTTTCATTTTATAACATACAAAAGTCTTTATTCCAAATTTTACAAGTCAAGTTATACAAATATTAAAGTCCTGCTTTAACTCAGGAGTCAAATAATAACAGTTGATCAAATACATACAGACTTTGTAGTCAAAAACTTATTCTACTGAACTACTACGTTGAGCCAAGCGTCCGTCTGGGCAATACATTTTCCGGGGCGCTTTTTTCATCGGCTCTAATGAATTTTGGATCATGATGACGCAGCATGCGAAACACTTATATATACTATTTATTTCAGCACATGACGGCACGGATATATATCGTACAATACTGCTAATAGAAAAAAAAACAAATAGTGCGTAACTATAGATATATATAGTTTTTTCTATCTATATACTTATATTCGATGTGAACGAAAGCGAAAACGTATGATGTTTTCGTGCTTTACCTTTTCCAATAAAAGAACAGACAATGTAGAGTTCATTATACATACAACCCAAAATACAAGAAGGTTAAGTACATCTTGGTTTACCATGATATAGAATTGATGGTTAAAGCGGAAAAATGTAGGTATACAAAGATGTTGCTTTTCTCCCACTCAAAGACCTAATTTGACGACAAATGTAAGGCATTACGAATGTATAAAACACGGGAATTACTCACGTAGTAAGTCAGAGGGTTCCGACTATAGTTTCCACCACATTCGGTGGTCTTTTTCAAGGAAAGTACGGAGCGCTCGCAGACTCTGCCGTGGTTCGCCTAATACTGGCTCACTACGTGAGTAATTCCCGTGTTTTATTCATAACGTGTCAAAACCACGTCAGTTTTAATAACAAAACGTAGGGCACTATTAGAATTCTCTTACATAAACCACCTATATCGCTTTATCTAGCTTCCTTTAAATAATCTGCTTATAATCAAAGCAAAGTTGTATTTGTTTTTTTATATAATTTTGCTCATATATTAAAAAAGTTGTCAAAAGGTATATAAACATGTTGAAGGAACAAATACGCTACCCCATAAATACTATTTTTCCATATTCACCATAGCGACTCACTGACAGACGCTATGCTAAATAAAATAACCACCTACCGTTTATATGAATTGCACTTCAGTCATTAAGCTAAATTGTAGTATGTCATGATTAGTTGAATATCAGAATTGCAGTTTTTTCGCCAGAGATCCCCCATCGATGTTTTCTAGCAGTTTCCTCTTCAGTGATGGTTTCTCAATTTCAAATTTAGCTATGTTTGTGGGCATCGGTAGTTTGTTACCGACTGTAGGAGCGGGTTTGTTGCTGCAATACAAAGGTAAGAATATATTGTATATTCTAAATATGAAATGAACACAATTTTATTGCTATTATCTCCTTATTTGACCTTTTCCTTAGTTTTACTTTTTACAATATATGTTCAGGAAACAGTCCTCGAGAGTTATTTTATATCTTAATTCTAGTCATTACATCGTCACTGACGAACAAGTGAGAAGTAGTACAAAAAAGAATAAAGTACCAGGCAAAATGTTAGTATATTTCATAGTTTTAGCATACACCGACTTATATGGAACCTTCAAATAAATTTTTTCTTTTAATCGTGTACTTTCGAATATGTTAGTTATCTTACCTAAAATAGGACATCTGTAACGCCTGCGTGCAATCGCACCGCTTAGGCGGGTAAAGCGCGAGCAGAGTCTCGAGCACCTGTATGAGGTCATCGGACGCGGCGCTGAATATGTGACGCAACAGCTGCGGCGGGAACTGCTTGAACTGCACGTAGTCCGTTAGGCTCTTCAAACCCTAGACACGAATTAATAATAATCTCAATAAACAGTAATGTCACACATTACTGTAGACTTTTTTGTTTTTTAAAGAATATAAGCTTGCGTTTGACCACTGTCTCACCTGACGTTAAGCGACGACGCGGTCCAAGGTGGAGCGCGCTAACTTAGAAGGAACCTATTCACTCGCGACTTGAGTACTCCGGGGCTATACATAATATATAATATAATAAGTTGGAATGTCTATACTTGGTAGATATTCCAACTTATTGCATGATGCATTTTGCTTTCACATTCATCCATACAGCCAGCTTGTGGAATCCTTTGTCTAAATCTGTGTTTCCACATAAACACAATCTGACTGACATATCGATTGTACAAGAAAATTGTGTCATTTAATGGTTCCTAACTCACAGGCCATATTTCTTCACTAGGTGTCCCGAACACTTGAAAAATGCGGGACAGTTGGTCCAGGTCTGACTCTCCAGGTAGAAATGGAACTCGGAGTAGAAGCTCTGCTAATATACACCCAATAGCCCACATGTCTACTCCTGTGCCATATTGTCTTGCTCCAAATAATAATTCTGGTGACCTGAAATATGTATATGCCATTATTAATATTATTGTAATATATACTTGGGCGACAGCACCACACAACGGTACTTTTTAAAATTAACATATTTGTTAGACTGTTTTGGCAACATATTTTAATGCCTAGTGTGGCAGATTTTCATACGCTATGGGTAATTGCTTACCAACAACAGCTGTATAGTCTGTACTGTATTAATGACAGTCATGTCAGAAAAGGTCTCATAACTAAGTTGTAGTACTTGTAAATTGTATTGTAGTATTTTAGGCCTAATACAGATAGAGCTTAAAATTTAAGAAAATCTTTACGTCTTCACGGGATCCTAGAATGTGGTGAGCTGTTATGTTAAGAATTTGTGAGATGGTTAAATATATAAATTAATAATAAACATATGAGTTAAAATATGTATATCAGATCAAAACAATTAAAGATGCATCATTACGAACAGTCCAGTGGAGCTGTAAAAATGAATACTAACTCCCTTTCTTTCAGGAAAAATCACATTCAAGGTTTTTCCTTTTCTGTTTGAGAAGTAGAGGTAGGATTCAAGTTGTGGCACTAGCAGCCCGAATCAATCACTAAAGGCAATTGTGGAGATTTATCTACAGTTTCGGAAAATGCTAAGATCAGAGACTATGTATACCTACTTTATGTTGTCTTCGAATTATGACTGCCAAGATATGTACGTTTTGGTTGAACGTAGGCTTCAGAGCCTTGAACACCGGCGTAGAGTAGCAAGCCTATCGGTTTTCTATCGGGTGCATTTCGGAGAATGTGCACTGGAATTACACAATCTGATTCGACCATCCCCTTTCTATCATCGGTCGACTCGACGTACGGCAATTCGCCATCGTTATATGGTAGATATACCACCTATACGCACGAAGCGTTATGCTTCCACTTTCTTAATGCGTACTGCCAAGGAATGGAACTCGTTGCCCGAGTCTGTGTTTCCCGATATGTACAATCCTGGAGTCTTCAAGTCGCGAGTGAATAGGTACCTTCTAGGTTTGCGTGCTAAATCCTAGACAACGTCATCACTTAACATCAGGTGAGACAGTTGTCAAACGCAAACTTATAATATATAAAAAAAAAAAAAAAAAAAAAAGTATAGTTATTATAGCAATAATGACGTGCCTATATTGCAAACATCACTCTGTATCTTAGCTTAATGTTTACATATTACAACAAAAACCATCTTACCGGTACCATCTGGTTACAACTTGATGTGTGTTTATTCTAGTTGGTGATCCAAATGCTTTTGCTAGACCAAAGTCACCTATTTTGAGTATACCATCTCGATTGATAAGCAAGTTGTTGGGTTTCAGATCTCTGTGCAGAATCCAGTTCTGATGAAGATATTCTAAACCTGAAATGTGTTTCGTTCATAAGCTATTTTCATATACAGTGCTTGAGATATGGCACCCCCCACAATAAATAGTTGGTGGCTAGACAAGTGAATAGAATAAATATACTAAAAATGAGTATATTTTTCAATTCATACACTAAATAAATTACCTGTAACATAAGAATGATTTTGGCTGGAAAATACTTCTAATGCCTGCTGTAAATTATCAATCATTCCATCAAGCGAGTTTGTGCTGCATTTTTGAGAGGTTTACACTTCATACATATTAAGGACATATTGATTTATTTTGCTGAAAAAAAATTATAAATTAATAAATTATGTTTACCTTTTAATGTCATGATCATATAGGCTTTAACATTGGCCGGAGTAAGTACTATGTTATTGTCCTTAACTATTATTTCCAAATCAGTGTCCATAAAATCAAATACTAAAGAAACATTTGATTTTTGTCCAAAAACATCTGAAACCATAAAAATATAATTCGGGAGCAATACACATATTTAAGATTAGTAAATTAACTAGCTTAGAAATTATAGATGATTGTCATTGTCATTATAATGTTGAGGTGATTTGTAACAAGCCATGGACATCAAACTTTCTTTCTTCTTTCTATTGCTTTGGAAGTTAAGATATACTTATTTGTTCTTCAAAGTTGATTGCTTAGCTTTAAAAACATGTTGAATATTGATATTCAAAGTACAACTAATTTATTATATATTTCCACCAATCTATTCTAATATTATAGAGATAAGGTTTGTGAATTTTTGATCAATATAAGCCACATTATTTGTGAATAGTTTTCATAGGCTCATCATCACCAACGTTTTTCGCCACCACACAGGTGAAACCACAGGGTGCAGCATATGGTCTATATAGGGTGGCATATTGCACCATCTTTTTTTACGAGGGCAGGCGGCCTAATGGAGTTTTAGTCACTATCACTAACATCTAGGACTGAAGACAATACTGAGAGTTATGCAGTCGGTACGAGGAGATCCACAAATGTCTACTTGCAAGAGATCGTCTGTCTTACACTTATTGCAACATTGTTTGCAACAAATTTTACACATACAAGCTGCAATTAACACAAGAATTGAAAGAGCAGAATTTGAAAGACTTCAGAGCAAGGCTTGCACTTGCTAATGAAAATGCTAAACAGAATTTCATCATCATCATCAATCATGTTCAAGTCTTCACTTCTGCAGGCACTCCCATAGTGCAATTGGTTGTTTTTTCTATGAATATGCGCAGGGCCAAAACGCTTGCCAAACGCTGTTAATACTGAATGCTATGTTGCAATGTTAGAAGGCTTTTTTGGCTCCAAAACTTGAAAGTTCAAGAATTGTGAATTCTAAGACTTGATGTCAACAAGACGAAGCTACCAGTCACACATCAAATGACTCGATGGTAGTTGTGAAAAAGATGTTCCCTGAAGACTGATTTTCAAAAATAGGTGATATCACATGTAGTCCAGACATGACCCCACCTGAATTGTTTGTGGGGATATCTCAACCACAAAGTCTACAGAAATAATCTGAGAAAGGTTGATCAGCTCACAAGGAGAATGTCCGTGGTGAAAATGGCTGCAATTACTAGCATTACTAAAGAAAGTTTCCGTTTCCGGTTAAAGGATTGCCTTCAGAGAGAGGGTCATCATTTAGATGACATTATTTTTAACAAAATATATTCAGTTATTCTTTTACAATTCCCCATTATAACTATACCTCAGTTCTATTATGGCTCTTAAACACACCCCGAATTGGGCATCAGTGCAACACCCCCAAATGGAATAAAAATGGCTCTTTCAGTTCCATTAGACTTAATAAATTGAGTAAAAGATATTTCTGTGCCTATGGCAAGTAAAATAATATCAAGAAAAATTCATACCTAATAACCCAATGAGGTTGATATGCTGCAACTCTTGCAAAAGTTTTATTTCTCTCAATGCAGTTCTGTTGATACCATCTTCAGCTTCCATCCGGGATCCAATTTTTATCTTCTTAACTGCCACTATCTTGTCAGTTTTAACATCTCTTGCTTTGTATACCGTTGCAAACTAAAATGAGTACATTAAATTGGTTGTAATTTCGAAATAGCTCCAAAATTTGAGTTGAAATATAAACATTTACATACCAAGGAATGCATTTGCACTTCCAAATTAGTCCATTGGTTAAATCAAAAATAAAATTTTTGATAGAAAATATTTTATTGTATTGGTAAGACTGCATAGATTCTATACATTTTTTCTCCATCATTTCCCATTTCATTTTATTTTGTTATCTCGAACTTGAATATGCTTATTCCTAAATTCGTGCAGTTGTGCTTTGTTGTAACACTTATTGATGATTGTTACTATTGTTTATCTTCTTGTTGTTACGTTTTTTACTTTGGTCAAGTTTGTTAAGAAATTTTTTTCAAAAATTAAAGTCTCATTTGGGTCCTTTGAGTTCAAGTAATAAAAAATTGTTAGAAGGTTTTAGACAGATCACAATGCAGACATATGATGCGACTGTACTAGACAGTCGCATGGCAGACAAAAATTTGAGCAGTTCTTCAGAATTGTCAGAATAATTTAGAATATGATTGTTCAATTCCTAAAAATTAAGTACAACAAACTCTATTTTAAAAATCATAAAATGTTTACGAAGAGTTTATATCGTACTTATTGTAGCCTAAGGTTAAACCTTTGGTGGTCTTATCGCTAATGCAACCTTTTACAGGCAACATCTTTAGCTGTAAGCCACCCTAAGAAAATAAAATAATATAAAAAAAATAACATTTGGATGGACAGGTCAGGTTAAAAATAGTGTACATATTATGTTTAATTTGCATTTACTTGAGCTATCTTGCTATTATAATGTGTCTTATTAATCAGTAACGTTGTAACTTTGTGAGGCATAGAATAATACAAGATAGGCTACAATAAAGATGAAATAGATATAAAAATACTTTTTTCTTGTAATGTTTTGGGCAACTGGCATGTCAGTATGTCAGGGACTTTACGTGACATTTCTTTGTTCACAAAAAATATCTAAGATTTTGCAACAGGGTATAAGTTCTATGTACTCAATCAGTACTTCTTAGGTTAGTGTAACTAAAGACACGATCAGTAAAATCCTAAATAAAACGGATATAATGTCGTGAGTTTTGTGCACTAAAAAATTAGATCCCTTACCTGTCCTTCTCCCAAGAAATCTATCTTTTCATAACGTGAAGTAGGTTCATCCATCTCTTCTTCTTGGATATTTCTAATTCTTCAACAGACGTTATATTTTAAAACCGAAGTATAAATTATTAATAAAATATTTAAGATCGTTTTCTGGGGACATACATTTTAATTAGCTATTGAGAATAAATAATTCGTTTACATACATATCGCCAAATCAATTTGTGAATGTCACAAACTATAGAAATGCTAGCGCATGCGAATATTTACTTTAATCAGTGTATTTGCTGATCGGTAAATCAAATTCTCAAATGAAAACTAGAGATCGTAGCCACAGACTACTGTAAAACCACACAGGCGTAGACAAAGAAAACATCGCTGTTTAGGCCATGGATGTAAATACTTCATTGGTAAAGATTCGTGGTTTATTTGCGCACAGGGGCCTTACTATCAGCTTTGTAAAATCCATTTAAGTTCCGAGCAGTTCACTAAACACTAAACCGCTTAGTGTAAAGTCATACCATTACCACGGTATTACGCTTCTTTAAGTGAACGATTCGAAAATTGATATTCTCAAAAAAGTGAACGGTTATTGTTGTCTCTGGCATGTATTGGAGCCAGGTTTTATAGCTCGGGGCTGCGTTCAGGAGCTTCGTCGGCCAAATATTGATCGACCAATATTTGATCAATGTCTCACGAACGGCTTCTTCATGGCATGTTGCAGAAGAAGGAGAAGAAGTCATTTACATTGTTCATGGATCACATGATAGTTACTACTACTGCAGTACTATAACTATGCACTGAGAGTCAAACATCTGACTCATTATGAGAATCTGTCGAAAAATTGGTAGTTCGTCCACAAAAACTTAAAAACGTATTTTATATTATCAGAAAAAAATGACCCATTTAGTGCCCATGAAGTACGGAAAAGAATGATTTAATATTAATTTAATAGGAACTGACATTTAAAGAACTCGCGCGCATTCACACACAAAAAGCCGTTCAGATTTGCTTACGAGCGTCAGCACTGTCAGTACTTAATTCATCTCGGAACAGCCAAATCCTTGCGTACGAACGTGTGCACCATAGGTGTGCACTGTGAGCCCAAATTGAAACGCAGCCCTATTCATTGGTCCTCTCCATAGATAAGTAAGACAGTCATGGTATGTCATTGTCATTTGATAAATTGATTTGTAACTTGTTTTAGATTGTTTATATTTTTATTTCATCAAATAAAATTTACTTAAAATGATCAATGAATATCAGCTACATTATGGCATCAACTAGTAAAGGCACTGTGTACTATGAAGATTTACCTCCAGGAGCTTTGAATGAAAAGGATTTTATTTGCACCGAACGCATCGTGCCTAGAAAAATAAAGCCTCAAAATATAGTTATAAGGCTTATGCACAGGGAGATATATGGATCTCGTAAGCCAGGCTCTCACTTCCACGTTGCTAGAGAATTCTACCAGAACGTATTTCCTAATTTGACCATAGTGAATGTGGAAAAGCCGCCTTGTTTTCTGAGAAAATTTAGCCCCGATGGGAAGCACTTCATTGCATTCTCCGCAGACCAGACTTCTTTAGAGGTAAAACTTCACTGTTACTATTAATTTAATAATAATATATTATACCATATGATCAATGAGCAGGCTGTTCTTGACTTCTCCTTGTGTAAATCTATTGAAGCTTATGTCGGGCTGTGGACATCATATGTCTTAAATGATCATTATTAATGAAAAGTGCATTACCACTATTGAATAGCTGATAATGTGTCAATCATTGACTCAACTTCTTACAAAAAATAGAAATAGTATTTTGCCTCACCCTGATGTGATGGCTTTGACCAGAGAGCTGCCATGTCTCTTTTATGGTTACAGCTTATTGATTTATGGGTATCAGATTTTCACAATCATATGCATTGTGCCTGCCTCATAGTCTAGTGCATTCTGATAATCAGTCGGAGTTATAACAAAAAACTACAAGACTTGATGTCCTTGATGACCCTACTAGTTGTGTGATAGTGTTACTAGTCTTAGCATTTCTTCAGTTACATAGCCATGTGCCAGTAATAGTTAGTCCTTTGTTAGATGCTAGCTCTGTTTTTCATAATCAAGGCAAAGCAGTAAGCTTTGCATACTAAAAGCTTCACTGTTAATTATTTACTATGCTATTGAATTATTTTTTTATTTTATGTATCTTGACTAATAAATAACTGATACTTTTTGCTTTGGGATTTCTATAGCATTATTATGGCTCTGTACATGAACAAATAGCAGCTTTAAAAAAATATTAAAATCATGTGCATAAGACTAAGCTCTCATTTTTCAGTCTGAGTATCTTTAGTACCTTATACAGGGCATAAACCCTGTTAATGAGTTATATATGATTAAGTATAATATTTCTCTTGATAGTTTTACACTTTCAAAAACATGCTTTTAATAAATTTATAAAAGTATATCATTCAAAATAATTCGAATATTCATTCATACAAAACTTACATTGTTGGGTAGGTAATGGCATATTCAAGGAATATTTAAGACTTTTAATTACCATATCCATAATCGTTGGGTTGTTATAAATTTATTTTTTGAAATTCTTACTACTGCTTAGTATCACGTGACAATGGATTTTGTGTGTTTTTGCTACTCTCTTCTTATACAAGAAAAACATGTTAGTGATTAGTTTATTAATTTATTATGGCTTTAGAATATACTACATAATAACTTGTACATTGGTATTTGCTCTTTGGTTTTTGTATTTATATTGGTATTTGTATAAATAAAATATATATAAATTCCAGAGTTGCACAACTATACTAGATGGGCCAGGTGGTAGTTATTAGTTCTAGTTTTTTGTTAGTCTGATTGTGACAAGGTAAAGTATAATATTTATTTATATACATATCAGGAAAATAAATTGATTGATTACTTATGAAGAAAATCTTTCCAATAGAGGCTCTTGTAACAAGATGAAAAGGAGCCAGATTTGAAATTGCACTCAAGTTGGTTGACTCTTATTCTATGTATGTATAAGCAAAGAGCTATGGGGAAATATAATAAAATGTGTCAGTACCTTATAAATACAATTACTTACAAAAACAAGTAAATGTTTGCATTATCTCTTCTCTTCCATGGGTTTTGATTTTTCTTCATTAGCCTAAATAAACCTATGCACAGTGAAAAAGATATCAAATACAGAATATTTGCACCACTCTCCCTCCCGCACAAATTGCATGCAGCAAGTATACAGTATTATATATGCAATCTTGCATAACCAGAAGCTCTTCAACACAAGTCTGGCTTCTACACGAGGCATCCTCAGGAGCTTTTTGATATGGATTTCTGCAAAGTAGCATCTGAATCTATAAAGTTTCTTCTGCACAGTGCATTATCCAGCTTGCTAACGTTTTTTCAAATTAAAACTTTCTATTCTTGGTATCTAAAATTATATAAAACCCAACTTTGAAAACTATACATAACATGAAATGTTTTGATATTAATATTAAAGACAGGTTATAGTAGCCAATGCAATACCTACTGATTTTTTTGTGTGAATTTATCATTACATACACATTATGTACTTTTCAGATTTATGAATACAGGGGAGCATCAGCTGCAGGGGATTTAGTGGCTGGTTATCCATCAGATCTCTTAAATGCAGATGCTGATGCACATCATAGAATAAGAACGCACATTTTCTACAGATTCTTCAAGGTACATATTTTTTTAAAGAAGCTAACTTACCTGATAATGTAGTCTTACTAACAAGAGACACATGCAGTATACAAGAAGTTGTTAGTGTACATTCAGAGTTATATGTTGTGTTCAGCAATATCGCTTGCGATTTCGCGATGAGGATTTCAGGCATACAGGGTGCTGGGTAGACCTTTGTCCAAAGAGTAACGGGAGGACCTCAATAACATGTCTCTAGGACCGTTAACAGACCTTGGCCTCAGCTTATGTATGGATATAAATATTTTTTTGCTTTAAGAAACTACTCTGAAATTCATGCTATGTATACATTTTATATTTTTTTTTGCTTACTTTAGTTTAGTTCAAGACAAGAACTTTTTAAAAAAAAAATTTTAACACAAAATGAAACCGACTTCAACACTGAAAAGTGTGAAATAACATGTTGAAGTCGGTACCATGATAGTTCAACAAAAGTAACTATCATAACAATATTGTGCTCATGGTACCGACTTCAACAAGTCATTTCACACTTTTGAGTGTTGAAGTCAGTTCCATCTTTTGTTTAAAAAATGTTTTGTCACCCTTTTCAGTGACCTTTGCTACTCACGGGATCAATTGTCATTGTGTGTTCTCCGATTCCTTCAACCGCGACAATAATATCGTCGAGATATGCGTAGCACTTTTCAGTTATTGGAGTATAACTCAAAAACCGCTTGTCCGGTTTTGATGAAATTTGAATGGGACCACCACGGAAGAATACTCTATCTAACAAAAAATGAATCATCAAAATGGGTTCATAAACGACGAAGTTATCCGCGAACACGCATAAAAAAAAACATATATACGGTCGAATTGAGTCACCTCCTTTTTTGAAGTCGGTTAAAAAGCGTTTTATAACTGCTTGATAATTTAATAATTTTGTGAAAGTTTATAACGCTGGTCTCAAATGGAACCGCATTTAATCTTTCGACACCACGATTTTTTGTTATGTACTGTTTGAAAATCCTAAAATAAATTAAAAAAAATTAAATATTTATCGGTGTCAAATCAACACTAGATTATGTATGTTACAGCCGAAATTCACAGTAAATGTTTGTCAACAAAGAGAAGCTTTGTTAACGGAAAGAAACGCAGCTCATGTGCCATTCATGGACCAGCAGCTAAACAGAGAATGCAGTCTCTTCACTGAAGATGGCAGATATGTTATAGTGGGGTCTGCTGCGCATATACCTGATGACCTGAGACCACATTTCTATCACATACACAGCAATAACGAGGCAGTTACTCCTACCATTAGGTAAGTTTATTTCAAGTGTCCTGTGGCAACATGTAACCCTTTTTTACCATGTTCCATGTGTAAGTTTGGAACTATGATAGTCCAAGTAATACAACGTCTACCTTCCAGTGAACAATGTATATCTTAAAAACATTTTTCACTGTTATTATTGTGTATCGCATTAACAACATGCTAGGTAGAACTTAAGTTCAAATATTTGTATGAAAAAATTCGGCTGCTAGTGGGACTTGAACCCACGACTACTAGACTACTAAATCGGCCCTAGTGGTATTGGCTGCTATAGCTTAGTTGGACAAAGCGACAGGACGGTATTCTGTGGTCGTGGGATCAAGTCCCACCAGCAACCGAATTTTTTCCTTCAAATATTTGAACTTAAATTTTTAATTGTGATTAAACCACTAATATGTCTGGATTAACTAAGCCTAGCGTGATTCCACTTTCGACCATACAGTTATTGACCATCATATGAAATATTGGTGAAACGCTCTAGCGTTTGACAATTATTTCCTCAAAAAATCAATGGGTCTACCCATTGATCATAAAAAAACTATGATTTTATGTTAACTTTGTGTTTTTATTTTTTACAGATCGGGTTTAGAAGACTATTCACTCCATTTAGTTGACTTGCATCAGGGCAAGCTTTGTGATACGAAGCACTTTAGAATCGACAAAATTTATCTTTCGCACAATCAAGGCATTTATTTATATAAGGAAGTGTTAGCCGTACTCTCCGTACAGCACCAAACAATACATTTGTTCCAAATAGTTGAAGGAATGCTCATAGAAATAAGGAAAATAGGGAGGTTTTGTTATGACGATGACTCCTTCCTAGTGAGTTCAGTCTTCACACCGGTCATGAATGAACGACCTTTTCACGAAGAGACAATAAACAGTTTGAAACACAGACTGTTAGTATTTCTTTTTAAGAGAGCTAACACAATCAGCGACGAATCTCGAGATCCTCTCGAATTGAGGAAGTTCTATAAATACTTTGACATGTTTAGAAGTTTGAGGATGTGGAAAATGCAATTACTAGACGAAGATCATCTGTTCATCAAATACGCGAGCGAAGAAGTCGTCACGCTGAGAGTCGCAGAGCCGAACAGCCAATCGTCATTCTTCGTCATCTATAACATAAGCGAGAGTAAAATATTGGAAGTGTTCGAAAATACATCGGAGGGCCTCCTACAGTTGTTTGAAAACTATTGCGATTGTTTTAGAAATGCGAGACTTTGCGCCGATTCTCAGTTCACATGCTCCCCATCGAACAATTTGTTCGCAAGATTGACCCAGCAGAGGTTTAAACAGACCATAGTGAGGGCGATATATGGGGGCCGCACGGAAGCCACAAAGAGAATTTTGGCCCAATTACCGATAAGTGCACAATCTTACAGTGGGTCACCCTACTTGGATTTGGCACTGTTCAGTTACGACGACAAATGGGTATCTGTCATGGAGAGACCTAAGGCTTACGGAGAGTATCCAATCAGGTAAAATATACTAATGTCCAAAATATCTATTAAACATTTGTCTGCCAAGGGCCTATGCACACGGCGCGGCGTATTTCGAACGCGCCGACGACGGCGAACACGCGCTCACGATACTGTAGATGACCAAAAGTAGATTGTTGCATTGGTGTCGATTTTAAAGCGCGTATAAAGCGATCTTTCCGATAGAGTTGCTCATTTTTAACCGACTTGAAAAATAGGGCATATATAGGCAGACGTTGGAGTTGAGTATGAATGTGAAAACAAAACGCTTCTTGCAAAAAGATGAAATCTTTGAATCTTCATACCATTCAACCACTTCAATTTTCTCTGTAATATTACTGTCATCGAACTCATTTGCAAACTTTCTTCATAAATTCCGCCTGGTAACGCTCCCAGACAATAGTAGGATTTTATTTATTTATTTATATTTTTAATAGGCTCCATTTCACTGTTATCTTTAGCTCAAGCTGTAGAGCTATGCAAAAACAAGATAATAGAGCAATTGTAGAGAAAAAAAATATATAAATTGTGTTTTTGTAAGAAACATACATTATATGGTGAAACTTAAAAAGCGAAACGTTATCAATCACACACATTATTCTATATTAGATTATTATCTTACAGGTTTTACGCCCGCGACTCCGGTTTGCTCAAGTTCAAGATATATGCGGGGGTGCTCGGACAATCTGTGCCAGCCAGTGCCCGTCGTCTCGTCGCGTTCACTTTCCACCCGACCGACCCTTTCGCCATTAGCGTACAGAGAACAAACGCAGAATATATAGTTAACTTCCACATACGAAACGCAGTGCTTAGCTGACAGTAGGGGAACAAGCTCTTCAGCTTGAACAGAAAGAGGAAACTACGCAGGAGTATTATGTACAGGATGGGTATCCCTGTGCAAACGGAATATCCATATTGAACAGTGCTTCGCGCCACCGTTGGAAGTGCGATAAGTGAATTGCAAAGTGCAAGTGCAAAGTGAATTAAATTATCAATTTATGACACTGCCAACACATCTCCAAGGGAGCAGTGCTTGTAGTAAGAATAACTTAAAATTTTATTAATACTCTCATTACTTTATTCTGTTTATGCGTGTATAACGTGACACAACGTTTATTTGTAACGTACACTCCCGTCTCGCACGTGCGAGATACTTATGGCTAGCTAGATAGCGTATACCCGGGTATACTCGTCCAAACGGTATAAAACTTAAAATTGTATAAAATGGTTAACTTATTTTCTAATAATATCAATGTTTAAGAGTGAAATTCTTGAGATTATCAATTAGAGTTTCAACTCTGCTTTAGAATAACAGTAAGTCAGTCGTTCACATGGTAAAAGTATGTGTAATGTCTTATACACACACCCGCAGACTCACACCATACACACTAAAAACTAAAACTAAAAACCTATAAGTGTGTGTACTATTACAGTCATATGTAATATTAGTAAATGTAAATAAGAAATTAGCCTTCTGTATAAGCTACATATTGTACAATTTTGTATATTAAGGGCTGTGGATTTTGTTAATAAATAACATAATTAAATAAACATAAGTGAATAAACATAAGTGAATATTTTCGTGTTGTCGTCTCCTAGATAATTGGAATAAATCATAAGTACACTTACATACTATCACTCATCTGTGTCAGAGCTGTATTTACTAGATAAATGATAGTTATTACTGAGTTCAATTGTTTCACGCTGTGATACGATACGACTGCGCTACGATCACGACGGTGATATGTACTCCGGCCACAGAATGTGGCCGGATAATGATACATTGTTATTTATTGACAGGTATATATATAAATATAGCCGATTACACATTATCGCGTAAATTAAATTAGGTAAAGTGTCTATTTTATGCATGTAGTGTAATTATAAAGTTATTTGTTATATAAATGTAGGCATTAACAAATTGTAAAACTTTTAGAATTGTGACACAAACCTCGGATTCGCATTACTAGACCTAACGAGCGAGGCTCTAATTCTGTCTGTTCTTTTAATCCCTACAGGCAATGTGATGTTTGATTAGTGCATCTTAACTTCTTAGACAGGCTAAAGTATAATATATTGTAAATTATTATAGTTAAATAGAATAATATATTATTTGTATCAATCGTATTATACAGGGTAGATATAACTTGAAAAGCAAAACATCAAAGTCATGCTTCTCATCAAAACCGTTTTCGAAATACCTATGTACCTACATATGTTTATGGGGTCGAGACATTGGGCCCGTGAACTCAACGAATCTTTAAAAACTTATCGGAGAGTTTTTATTGATGCGATAAGTAACCAAAATGCCAGACCATATTTAGGTTTATGAATCGGCATTGCAATTCAACAGGGCAATGCTGCTAGCATTCTGGGTATTCTGCCAACTGGTTGCGGGTTAGAACATTTGAGTTATTTATAGGTTTGCAACAGCTAGTGAATTGCGCAAATATAGTATTGTAATTATTAGTTATTAATTATTTTTTTATAAAATCATTGGCCAGTTATCTGTATAATTATATGGATATTATGTATGTATAATGTATATGCAAAACAATCGTACGAATAGTGCTAGTTAGAATTTGTATACAAAATGAAATACCCATCAAATACTACAAAAATACATTTTTATGTTTCTGATTGAAGTGATAGTACCTACTTGGTCTAACCCAATAATCTGTTTAATTACACCTCGAAAGGTATAGCGTTAGGTGGTATTGTTGATGTTTTATAAAAACGTAAACAGCTAGTAAACGATTTATAGATAAAAAAAATCCAAAAAATGGATGCGACTGCAACACCCAAAAGTATGAAATAACTTGTTGAAGTCGGTACCATGATAGTTCAAAAGCTTATATAAGTATAAATCAAAATAGTGTGCGCATGGTACCGACTTCGACATGCTATTTCACACTTTTGAGTGTTAAAGTCGGTTCCATTTTTTGGTAAATTTTTTTTCACCTTATTCAGCGACCTTTGCTACTCACGGGATCAATTGTCATTGTGAATGTTCACCGATTTCTTCACCCTCAATTATGAAGTCGCTCAAGTAGACGTAACACTTTTCTGCTATTGGAGTGTAACTCAAAAACCACTTGATCAATTCTGATGAAATTTAAATGGGAAACACCAGCATTCAAATAAAAAAATCATTAAAATCCGTTCACCCAGTCAAAAGTTTTGAGATTTTTATGTTTGTTACACATAAAAGATTTAAAAAACATACGGGTTGGATTGCGAACCTCCTTTTTTGAAGTCGGTTAAAAACCAGCCCGAAATCAAACTAGTTACTTAGTTATCTGACTTGTAACCATTAACGCATACAACACTAATTATATTAATGGCAAACGATTTACTATAATAGCACCGTCGCGCAGTGGGCTACGAGGTTGGTGGAAATGTAAAATAAAGAATATGTCGGAAAGTTTTCAAGTTGATATTTCAAGCTTGATCTATTCACTAAAACTAGTATTTTTCCGGCGCTGTCCGTTTTTATTTCTCCTAAATCTTACGTAATGTCCAATTACTTAATACTGTAATAAAAAATCATTACCAGGCTACGCACTAGCCAACACTAAAACTTAAGCCCGCTGGTTTGTTGAATTACTGGCTACATGCACAGAATACGCGATAACACAATAAACATAATATTACCATTATGAATGTATAAAACACGGGAGTTACTCTCGTAATAAGTCAGAGGGTTCCGACTATAGTTTCAACCACATAATTCTATAATATATAGAATTATGTATTATATATTAATTCTATATATATATAATATATATATATAGTTTCGACCACCGAATGTCTATGTCGACCTCTGACTTATTACGTGAGTAACTCCCGTGTTTTATACATTCATAATGTGTCGAAACCACGTCAGTTTTAATAACATAATATTACCAGTCGATGTGTAGAAATGATTGTTTTTTATCGTTCGGGGATAAGTGAATAAGAATATGGCCTAAACGCCCAGAATTTGTTGCTTATTTATAGGCGACACTGACTACCGGTAGAGTAAATAATGTTTTTTACACACAATAAAACAATGTCGACTTATAAAAAGTACTTACCGAAAGTTTTCGGTATTACATGATAAGGGTCTAATCAAGTGAATATAATTATTCAAAATGTCTATGTTTCACCAACAACATTGGGTACCGTATCTATTAGTATTTCTTTTAGTGTACCTCCTAGTTTCAGAGTTCGCCATTACCATTAGATTTGTGAATACCTTTGTAAATAATAATTATTTTTTTACTACTGTGTAGTATGTAATATAAAAATAAGTAAGAAAAGATGTAATAATTAATACCATAATTTTTTATTATTTGGATTAGGTTATTATTTTATTTTCGTTGAAAACCTACAGCTAAATGAATTGCTAATAATATAGCTAACAGAGGTTGGAAACACAAAAGATTGACAGTCAAATCTTTGTGTTATGTCTTCCTTAATTAATTAAAATTACAACAAGAACTAAATTATGATGTAAGAATAACCGTCGGTCGTGCATATGGAAATATTGACGAAATGGATTTTTTGAATTGTAAATGTTTATTATTTTTAGCGGTGTTTTTAATTAATGGAAAATTTAACAATGAGAAAAGAAACGCGTGCGCGTATTGAAATACGTAATGTATACGATACATCGTGTTTTGTGCCTCTAAAATAACGACGATTAGATTACACGAGCTTTTTAATCGATTTTTAGTGTATTACCCGTGTAGCTACCCGTATTTCCGTAGGCCAGTAAAATGATTTCTACATAATATAAGTAGTAAGTACAAACGTAGACTTACACATTTAATATTATTAGCTCTTGTTGAAATAATAAAAAGATGTGTAAAATTTTTTGATTAAGTAATAAAATAACAATTACTTAAAATCATATTTTTTTCATTGACATGGCTTCTCTCCATTTTGTAAGTTAAAATGTGAAGAAAACTTCGAAGAGCAATTATTTCGATAATAATTACGTACCTATTAAAGCAACTTTACCCCCGTGTAGGTTTCCTTAGTAGGTAACCTTATCCATTTTCTATCTAAGGAGTTCAGAAAACGTTATATTATTTACGTAAAACCTTGTCATCTTAACCGGAAGACGTCCACTGCTGGTCTTAGACTTCTTGCTTTGATCTCCGCAATGATAGGCGACTGGTTGAAAACGGCTTGCATAATCCACCTTCCTGTCTTCGATCTGGGTGAGGTCGCCTGTCCACGTTGTCGGTAGACGGCCTACTCTGCCCTTGCCTCACCTTAGTCTTTACTTACCTGAGAGCCTTGTGATGCCATCGATGTGCGATATCGATGGCACACAAGGCGATGAACACCAGTGCCGGATTGAGTTAGCGCGAGGCCTGTAGCAAATTCTATCAAAAGGCCAATGATGACTACGTTCTTCTGGATTTATTTTTGGAAAATTTATTAACAATACCGTTCATATCGAAATATTTAAGAGAATCAAAATTTGAAATTCAGTGATTTGACTTTTTTGGCTCACTATGTTCCTCAACTAATTTTTAACAAATTGGAGTTTCAACATTTTAATTACGGTCAGAAAGCATTGTTGCGCGGGGCTCCCAAAGTCGCGAGGCCCGTAGCATTAGCTACCCTTGCTTTAAGGCTTATCCGGCACTGAGGACCACACGGGTAGATGAGACAGGTAACTTATCAGAGTGTAAGAATGTTATGACGCTACTACTTAGGTCTTAGCACGGAATAGGAAAAGTAGGTAGATACGGTAAGTAGATAACAAATATTTATACTTATTTGTTAAACCTTTAACAATAAGTTAAAGGTGGACCCAAGTTGTGTAAACTGGACACAATGTACGTAGAGAAAGTGAAAGCACTGCGTGTATGAGATTCAGATACCTTCCAATGTCTCGGGGTAAAGAGCAGAGTCCCCCCCACACACAACTTATAAGTTTTGTAAGATATCTTGATTCATAGACCACAACTTACCACTACCAGTCTCTCTTCACTTTATAACTCGAAAAAAGTTGCCACGTTTTTTGTGCACATATCAGAGACTCCGAACTTTGTGACAAATGAAGCAAATCAAATTCACATCAAATTGACATCCATCAAAAGAAACACTAAGTGTATCAGCCATGGGAACTTTATGATAGCTAATAATTAAATAGGTACCACAAAAGCCATATTTCTACCCTTTACAATGTGCGGATAAGCAAACCAGCCATGGATTTCAGTCAGCCAACTGGATTTTATCCCAATGGATTTCCAAATACTGGGCATCCTTATGCATTCAGTCCTCGTAAGTTGAGTACCATTTATAATACTTATAATTGCATGTGGGCTTAACTTGCCGTATAACTCACAATTAAAATATATAATACCTATTTACTTATATAGGTGGAATTGGATAGAATCCTCTAGCACCATAATACATAAACAATACAACATAATTAAGTAGGTACCTACATAAGTAATTGTTATTGCATAAAAAAAAACGGATAACCAAGTCGACATAGCGGAGATAAGTACCCATGTACCTGCATCGATTCAGAGGCAGAGGCGGGAAGATTTTTCTGTGAAGTTTTTATTTTATTTTATTTGGAATAGGCAGGCGTTTGACCACTATTTCACCTGATGTTAAGTGATGATGCGGTCTACGATGGAGCACGCCTGCCTAGAAGATACCTATTCACTCGTGACTTGAAGATACCCAGGTCGTATTTTTTCGGAAATACAGAGTAAGGCAATGAGTTTCGTTTTCGTGCGACAAGTTGGAACGTTCACCATGTATGGATGTCGCATTGCCGTCCGTCTGGTCGTCCTAAGATGGAATGGGGATGGCGGAATCAAATTATGCAACTCCAGAGCGCACTCCCCGAAATGTATCCGATAAAAAACCGATAAACTAGCGACATTACGTCGATGCTGCAGGCTTTGGAGTCTCCTTTTGAACAGAGAGTCATTGTTGATGAGCCTAACTTTGGACGGCATAGTTCCCAAAATAGTGGTAGAGGTAAATTATTAATTTATAGGTAAATCGCTTTGATGAGTCCTCTCCTCCGGTGTACAGGGGCGCGAAGGTACGACAACGGGGAGCGAGAGGTGCGGGCGGCAGGTGCATTCTTGTCACTTGTGTACTTCGATCAAGAATACGTGTCATGCTACGCGCGCCCTCCTACTTTTACTACACATACATACACAACTTCTTATGGGTGCTAGTTCGTATCCTAGGTTTAGTGATGCTGGAATACCGGCATCACGGTTTTACCTACCAACGCACCGACATCGCTTGAACGCCCATCCACACATACTAAATGACTCATTGGGAGCCACATACCGTGTGATTCTGCCGATATTTTTGCCATTTACCTGAACAATATGGAATACTTGAAAAGGAGAGTTAACCTTCTTATTAAGGATTGACGACGTATCGTAATGCCCCTAGTGTTACAGATATCCAAAGACGACGGTGATCACTTACCATCAGGCGGCCCGTCTGCTTGTTTTCCGTTTTATATATACAAAAACACACCATTAGGTACTGAGCATAAGGCGGTCAAATACAAATTAAGTTACTGAAACTGCTTGCACCTTGCCTGCATCTACGTAGGTACTTGTATAACGAGGTTTTTTTCAGAGGATTAACATTGTCATATCTTGCAGCCACTTCATTCCAGTTTAATGGATACACAGACATAATTGGCGAAGGCAACGTGACATCCATCATTTCTCCAGACGGAAGCACGCAATTTCTGTTCATGCCTACTGCCCAATGGCCGAGACCATACTTCCGAAATACTAACCCGAGCAACTTCAATAATCCATACTTTAATCATTGGGGAACCTGGTTGATCCGCAGTATTTATAACCCGTATGTATGATTTAGTTTTCTTTCTAGATATTAGAACTTTCCTGCATGAGTCTCGAATCTTCGATCATTGCTGCCTGCTCAGATATGGGGAACCTGGGAGTAGGTTCTAGGTTTTGGCAGTCATTCGCATACCACATTTTTCGTTCATCACAAGTTGTTGTCATACCAAACGTCAAACGTTTGTAATTCAGCAACCAGCCATTGGACCGACTAGGCTCGCTGTATCGAACAAATTAACAAGAATTAGCCCGTAATTACTTTCTTCTTTTTACTTAATTTGTTCTTTTTATTGCTGAGACTTGCTGGAGAAACATATATAGAAAGAACTTTTTTATAGAGATAATAGTTAAATACACTTTCTCTTAGGTAAGCGAGTTTATTGTTTAACAAAATCCATAGCTCTTAGGTCTAAGTATAGATCTAACTTTATTTTAAATTATGCTTAAAGCCAATAACGGATTTGTGTATGTAATTTATTGTTTCCCAAAGTAGAGGATTTTAGTCCATATTCTAATATTCTTCAGCCGTTTAAACACGAACTGTCTATGAGAATAGTGATGAACTTCATTCAATGAGATTCATTTGATGAAAGTACCAATAGCATGGGGGCGAAGACCAATAAGAGAGACATTTCATTATGGGTAACATTCTCCTGTAAGGCCGCTGGTCCATTGAGAGTTGTGGATTGACTGTGACCACTCATATGACTTATGATGGCCTCATGACATGTCTTAAATTAAAATCATTTATTAATCAAGTAACACTGACTCATAACATTATCAATATAATAGTCACATTTTAAATTCATAATAATTACACAATTAAGCATTAAACTTATGTAAACTCGATTAATATTACTAAAGTAAATTACATTATACGTCAATATTATATTAACTTTAATAATAAAATGACATCGTCATTCTAATAAGACCTAAAATAAGACTCAGGCACTGTGCACAATGTGTAATCTACAACAGCGATTGATGTAGGGGCTATCTAGTCTTGCCGCGAGCGCGGCCAGCATGCTGTTGTCGCTCCGCCGCACGCGCCGCACCGGTGACGTGGCTCGCTTCCGCATTGTTGTGTAGAAGCAGTCTACACGCGCTTCCGCGAACATTGTCGACGCACTGCAACAGCGGCGGAACCCCACCAACATTCTGAACGCGTTGTTGAACTGGACACGCAGGGCACTGTACGATTATTGCGTATAGTCGAACCATAGGCTGCAGGTATAGAAAGAGGTGCAGTATGCTCTAAAAAGAGTTAATTTCACCTCCGTCGACACCGAGCAAACCTGCGGACCACCATATTCGCTTTGACCGAAAGCGCCCTCCGCTCCCGCTCGTTGTCAGCATTGTCTTTCAGCGTGGATGTGACGAGATGGCCAAGATATTTAATCTTAAGGGAACCTACCAACGGAACAAACCGTACTTCCTGAAGGAGGGAAGCGTTTAGTTAATAGCAGTACCCGACAAAGTTCAGTCACCAATGTTCTACGGCTAGTAGGCCTAAAAAGGAAACTCCTGCAGATTATGAAACAGCGCAGTTGCATACCTAGGTCACGTGCTTAGGTACGAGAAATACGAGCTTCTGCAACTAATTATGACTGGCCGGTTGGCGCAGTTGGTAGCACTCTGCCTTCTGAGCCACTGGTCCCGGGTTCGATTCCCGGACAGGTCAAACATTGGTGTGTATGAACATGTCTGTTAGACCTGTGTCTGGGTGTGTATCCGCCTGATGACCTTGTGTGAATGTTAATAAATAAAAGAAAAAAGAAAAGAAAGAAAATTATGATGGGAAAAGTTGCAGGAAAGCGGAGGCCTGGCCGTAGACGAAAATCTTGGATACAGAATATCCGGGAATGGACCAGGATTACGAGTGCCGCTGAGTTGTTTCGCCTGGCAAGGGACATTTTGAAATATGACCAGCTGACTGCCAACCTTTCCTAATTGGAGAGGCACCCTTAGAAGAAGAAACAATGTTAAAGGACTCAGTAAGATACGTTTGTTACAGGGCCTCTGTCTTTTGAGCAGCCCTGTACATAAATAACTTCTTCATGGTGCATGAATCTAATGCTTCTGCAACGTTAGTACCCAAACCTAAAAAACAAACATTTCTGCTATGCTGTAGAGCAGATTGTTGGTGGGTTATAGGCCTAAAATACCGAATAACGTCTTAACATATCCGTTGTTTTCAATAAGTAATCTCGATTCTTCACCATCGGGACAATCTTGTTTTTACCAGAACAGGCAAGCATTTTACCACTCTATATTATTTTCTCAATGGCAAAACTTGTATAGGTCCAATCACGTTATTAGGACGCTCGTTGAGACCCTGTCATCATATTGTATGACAATTTTTTATTGTGTTTGATTGCATTTTAAACCCGTAATAACACCATATCTCGATAGCTTTAAATTTTGACACCACTACTGTAATATATTTATAGCTTCCTAATCAGTTGCAAGAAATACTTATATGAATTAGTTCAAGTACGCAAAATTAAAATACTATTAAAAATAATTCGTAAATTTTTGACGTTTTGACAGGAGTCTATTACGTGGTATGTGTATATAATATAGATAACGATGACACTTCACTTCATCCATAAATCTAACAGATTTAGATTTAATTTTAGAACGTTTCCAGATTGCAGCCTACAATGTTCAACCAACCGTATCAAACTCCTTACGAACTTCAAAATCCAAGAGGTTCCAATTCAGATTGTTACCTTAACTTGCCGGTGCAGGGGTTTGCGGTTAAGGTGAGGTTCGTTACTTTACTACTCACTTTGCTTATTTGTATTTTATTTTTAAAATCCTGTTCCCATCTAATTCAGTTTTAATTTTTAACAGTTTCACAACGACAACTGCACCTCAACCTCAGACATACACTATTTCTATCCGAAACAATACGATTCGTTACAAAAGACCAAAGTTTGTGCAACTACTCAAGTAAGAGCTCCCGGTGGAGAGTTTACTTGCGCAAAACCATGTAACTGCGCTCCTGTACATAATTGCCGATGTTTCAATAGAAATAAGGGTAACGTAAAATGTGTGTGTGTCAAAAAATCACACTCGAGCAACAGCGCGATGTCTATTGAAGAATCGAAATCAGATTTGACATGTAATAAAAAGGGCAACGCGAAAAAGTCGCGCACATTGAAAAGAACTAATTCAAAATCCATTCCTAACTGCGAGCACAAAGAACGGCCATCTTCTGATAAATGCGTCACGACATTTACCGAACAAGCAAGTAGTTGCGCGCCAGAAAACGGCCGAGAAACACAAACTGGATTGTCACAGTCTTGCTGTATTCCTGTGCATGAAGTTAAAAGTCGAGATTTTATATGTACGGCTGAGATATGGGCGCCCAAAACTCCACTGAGCAAAAAGGCCATTGCCATCAAGTCCTCAGACGACCTTTGCTGTTCTAGAAACTACACCAGCAATAGCGAAACGGAATGATTTACAATAAAACTATACAAATGTTGTGGGTATTTATATTTTGTTATTATACAATTTACCTCTTAGCATTAAACTTCCTATGTACAACGTCAAAAATAGTAGATAATAAACAAAACAAATTGAGATTTTAATGTTCTTACACCAACCATACAGATACATTACAACTGTAAACACTTTAGCTCATACACACACTGGACACATTACCTTTATAGACTAGTAAACAGTTGTACGATCTTTTTACTTATACGTGACATAAAAATAAAATATAAAAAGAGGAAGACATAAGTGCGAATATAAAAAAGAAAACTATTACATTCGAAACATGCTTTGGCTGAAAACAAATGATAATCATTTGCATCGCTTTATTATATATTTATCTTTACAGACAGCTCATAAATAAACCGTAAAAACAATTTAACACTTAAACACTAGTATTGCATAAGATTAGACAAACGAAAGTACCTTCAGTTATTAATAGTCTTTGAACCATGTCTCATTTACATAATTTTTAATACATACAATATAATGTTGGTAATAAAGACTTGAATACGTGACATATGTACAGAATATAAATAATATACCTAACGGTGGTTATTCTGCTGTTCACTTAACCAAGCTAAAATGGTTTTAAATAAGATAGTTCGCATTTTTCAATTCAATTAATTAAAACAGAAAAATAGGATACATAAGCAAATACAATGTAATTACAAAACTATGGCGACTAATGTTGCTATCTATTGTGTCGTGCAAAACCTACACTAAGATAATATATTTCTTGTGTCATGTTTGACCAGTTTCTTCAATTTGACACACTGTTTAATTAATATTTATTCAATTGTGGGTGGGTTGGGTTAATTCCGCACAATATCTATAATTACTAAATACTTTACATAATTATAAGTACATACAATTCAATAGGAATCCCTCGACCCTGTCCGACTTCGTATGATTCCATACGAAATTTTAATGAGGACGTACTGTATATAATATAAACCTTCTAGAAAATCGTCTTCCTATCGAATTGTAATTTAAATTTTGTAATTATCATTTATTTGTCATCATACCGATTTTAATTTTAACTAGTTTTAGTGAACATCAGAATGATTACCAATATGAACATTAATTGTAAATGAATACGTTATGTAAACACGACGGCGTTTACATACGTATCAAAACTACATAAAAAAGACAGAATACAATTTTGACACTATGTTGAGATTCTATTATTTCAAAATACTTTGTCTTTTCCCAATCGATCAAAAACACACAACTCTAAACGCAAATATGTAGTCATAGTAAAATATATTTTGTATAGTACTATTAGTGATTATGACAACATCCCAGCGAACATTGGAATTTGGATATCACTTCAATTCTTACATTATACAGCACACAACCTTGGCTTAAACTTTCTTCAGTTTTCTTATGGCTAAGCATATCTTAACTGTTAACTAAGTCGACAAGCGATTGGAGGCGAGAAAGTTAGGAATTCAGAAACTGACGTCAGCTCTACTTCATATTCAGATTTTAGGGCGGTAATATACCTATGACGAGAACTATCACCTGTAATGATGAATATTCCCTAACACTAAAATGATTTAAAATCAAAATAGATCTTTTTTTTTTACATATTATAAAATTGCGTTTGACAACTGTCTCACCTGATGTTCTACGACACATTCTATGTTTACAAGACACACAAGCGTAATACACACACATTTTCATGAGTAAATTGTTAAGTACCTTAGCATCATATTTTGTTATAATGGGGCAGTTAACAGCACTAGAGATGTAATAAAGTTTCCATCAATTGCGCAACCATTGCATTTGGCTAATAAACCTCGTATCGACATACGCCACTGGCGTTGTTCGTAAAATCTATCCCCTACTATAATTGTTACAACGCACACGATTTAAGTCTGTATAAAGATAGATACAAGATAAGATTATTTATAAGACCTTTCCAAAAATGTGTAGGGCGATCTGCAAGCGTGACATTCGTTTCGGTGGCCTGAAGGCCAATAATTACGGGAAATAATACGAATGTAAAACCACAATTGTATAATATTCCCTGATATAAAATTATGATGTCAAGAGTGCAATGAACGATTGTCAATAATTATGCACGGGTGAACTTTCTCGTCTCCAACACATCACTAATTTGTCAGAAACAAAATATACTGCAACAATTCGATTCTATTATAATAATGAATCAATAACTCATTCTAATTTAGCTGCATTTCAATAACAATTATTTGACAAAACTTAAAATACTTGGGCGTATTGGCCATTCATTTATTAAATATTTAATGATCTCATCGAGTCTACTCTGTCGAAACGCGAATTGTATGTGAAAGTTTCAAGAGGTTCGCATCAAGGATAAGGAATATTGAACCGTTTATTCCACACTAATAAGGACGCAATTTTATTAAAGCTTACCGAAACCCCAATCCTAAATGACATAGGGTAGGTAGATAAGAAGACAATGCGGAGAACTCGCATGGTCACGATACAAATTACTACCATAAAGGGTCAATCACTATATTAAAAACAATCACCAACTTCAACGAGTCACAGTTTACAAAACCCAATGAAGCTTAATAGCGTCAAAAACATTTAGTTTAAGTATTTACATTGGTTTAAAATTGTATTTAATTAGCTTAGTTGCATTTTATAAACTTTGTGTTTTAACTGCGTACGTCTCAAAATTACTGGTCAGGATTTGAATAATTTCACATATACGTATGCGATGGACCGACCAGATTAATTCTGAGGTTGGCGAGATAGTGTGAGGCGAATAACATTTGCCATGAATGACGACCACGAGTGAAACAAATGACAATAAGGTAGGCCTTTAATAGGTAAACACTTCATATTGAATACGTACTGGTAGAGTTGTACCTATAGTGATGACGAAAGTAGACCGGAGGAGTTCTCTTCAACAAATTCAGCTATCTCACGCTGCAGTAAAAGTGCAAGCACAAAATATGATACAAACAATATGTTGACTAGACAGTACCATTCATAGTTGATCGCGCGACCATTGCATTGGATTGAATGTATACGATATAATAATTATTTTAGGCCTCGAATATATTTAGCTTAGCTTTTAGTGGTGTTTTTATTGGCGATTCTGATTTGTAATTTATGAAAAAAGCATAAGGCAATATTACTAAACAAAACTAAAAATATGTTTATAAAAGGCTAACTTTATACAAATTGTGCTTGAATTGACCCTGGAATGGTTGACATTGTACTATTAGAGCCATTGTATCTCAATGTATCTTTGTATAATCCAAATGTACATGATATAACCGTTTTGTCCACTTTTCCCACGTTTCATCAGTTGACCAAATGTCAACCTTTAATGATGTTAGTGAGTACACGCTGCCAGGATGAGTCTCTTGCTGAAACTCATTAGAACTTTTAACGAAAAACATTACATTTATAAATATAATTCTTAGCTATATTTGTACTTCATTGAACTGGACTAAGTGTTTCTGTTTGGGGTAGACTTACCTTAGATTTAATATAATTCCCAGTAGGATCTGTCGCAACATCTTCCCTGGATATCTGCCAGGATTGCTAGTTTTATTTCATTGAAATAATACTACGCGAAATATGAAATGTTAGGTGGTTATGGAACAAAACTCCGATCTGTCCAATATGCCATGAGAAACACCACTACAAGCATTGGCCGATACTAACTTGAAATCCATTTATATTAACACCGAAATTCACACTAACCTATACATAATTACAATTACATTACAGCGAGGGTGTGCCTTCAAAACATATTTAAATAATTTAGTACTTACATTATATCCGTATTCTTATGATATAAAATTAGTTTGCAACCGTCACAGCACTTTAACTACTTGAGTGTAAAATAGACACTAAATCATAAGTCCATCACTGTCATGTCTCCTTTAGGTCCTCACTGCAACAAACGAAATACCACTGATAAGAAATAGTTTAAAAGTATTAAAAAAAAGGTGCGCCGTTTGTCACACGAAACCGTATTATTATTCCTATTCTTCCTAATAAGTTTTTGAACTGGACATGAATTGACATAGTTCTAATATAGGTGTTTATGAAGGCAAAATTAATGATGTAACACGTTAATAGTTACCATTGCAGTGTAATACCATTTGCCAGCAACCAATATGTTTGGCAACTTGGCACGATATTCGATTTAAAGATTTGTATTAACTGATTTCGAATTTGTACCATGTCCACTTGACTAAAGGCCAGATATCCAATAACCCATCTTGATTGCTTTGAAAACACTAAATTAATTACATTACTACATGTCAAAAAACTTTAGCACTTATGAGAACAGTTCGGTTGTGTTGTGGTTGCAGGTATTAAATTTTTTATTTATTTTATATGCAAATTTGTTAGTGAAAAAATATTTTCTATAATTAAAAATATATTCTCGCTGCAACGAAAAATGCGCTTGAACTCTGTTTTACACCACAAGAAGGAAATTAAAAAGTCTAAAAATGTGATTAGTAGGTTATCTGTGAAGTACATCATTTGTAATGTTTTAAATGAACACGCATCTGGATTTGTCCCGCCCTTTTGGCCTATTAACACCTGCGGGGTGTCCATTGTGGAGCCCATTGTGGAGCGACGAGTATGACCAAGTATGGGTGGTGTATGTACTGTACCGGCGGTGGGTGCGGCGTGGGGTCGGTGTGCGCGCGCATGTCGGCGAGCCGCAGACGCGTGGAGGCGAAAGTGGGGCGGTGCGCGGGGTCGGCGTGCCACGCGGCGCGCATCACCTCGTACGGGCCCGCGGGGCACCCCTCCGGTGCCTCCATGCGGTACCCGCGCTCCACGTGCTTCACCACGTCCGCCAGCGGCTGTACCATACACACAACACAACGTTACCAAACTTCACCTTCCACACAGATTGTACGCCCCGCAGACGTTCGTCGGGTCACCGACGCCAACAAACCGACAAATTACTTTTTGTTTTGGATGGACCGGCAAGAACTCGATTTTGAAGCGATGATAGCTCAGCGGAGGGCGCGTCGCCTGTCAAACTGACGGACACTGGTTCGATCCCAACAACAGCTTGAGCTTCCGGTGAAGGTAGCTCCGTTATCAAATTCCCAGCATGGTGGTAGGGTACTTTCGAATACCCGCCTGGCTAGCTACCACCCTCAAGCTTGAAAAACCCATAGTCTGTTCAGGCAGAGCAGTTCTTGAGAGCCAGTGAGCATTCTAGGTCTAGCGTGATAACATCTTCGACAACATCGTCACTGACCATCAAGTAAGATAGTGGTCAAAAACAAGATACTTGATTTTGACCATTACACAGATACAAACAATGATAGACGAAACACGCGAGTTATCATACTCAAATTACATCACTTTTCCTGATGGTAATTCTGTTATTCACTTGAACTAGCTAAGGTAGTTTAAACCGACACTTCTTATTGTATATGGTAAAATTTCTATTGGTATCGCATTCTTAATAGCAGAAAAGTTTAACTCAATGAGTAATTGTACATCACCAAATGACATGCTTTCTTATTTTACTGAAAAGTACCAGCATTTAAGACAAAAACTATACAATTTAATATTGTACTGAGATACAGTCCTAAAATAGAATATCTTTTGATGAGTCACTGTTATACATATTTCAACTTTATGTAACTGTGTATGACTTCTTTTTATTACATTTTAGTTATTTTGCAAAACAGAATTAGTTAACATTGTCAGAAAATTTGTCCAAGTAAGCGCTGGACAAGTGCACATTTCCCAGTATAATCTTCGTACTATTGCAATAAGGCTCATCAACAACGACTCTCTGTTCGAGAGGAGACTCCAAAGCCTGCAGCATCGACGTAATGTCGCTAGTTTATCGGTTTTTTATCGGATACATTTCGGGGAATGCGCTCTGGAGTTGCATAATTTGATTCCGCCATCCCCATTCCACTTAGGACGACCAGACGGACGGCAATGCGACATCCATACATGGTGGACGTTCCAACTTGTCGCACGAAGCGTTTTGCTTCCACATTCTTAGTGCGTACAGCTAACGAATGGAACTCATTGCCTAACTCTGTATTTCCGAAAAAATACGACCTGGGTATCTCCAAGTCACGAGTGAATAGGTATCTTCTAGGCAGGCGTGCTCCATCGTAGACCGCATCATCACTTAACATCAGGTGAGATAGTGGTCAAACGTCTGCCTATTCCCAATTAAAAATAAAAAAAATAATTAAAATAAAACAGTGGTGAAGTTAAACAGAGGATTGCAGTGCCCAGGTCGGGCTTCCGAGTGGTCTCTTCCCTAAAGCCGACGCAGTGTGAGCTAATTAACCCGCACTTGCAATCAAATCTTTCCTGTCTTGTCAATTACTTTGTACAAAATAAAATATATAAATGGAGCAGTATAAGATGTCTGTATAATTCAATATGCGAACTCATCCTATTAATATTATAAATGCGAAAGTTTGTGTGTATGTTTGTTACTTCATCACGCTCAGACGGCTACACCGATTTCAATGAAATTTGGTATGAAGATAGTTTAAACTCTATATTAACACATAGGCTACTTTTATGCCGGAAAAAGTATAATTCCCGTGGAATAATTGAGGTAACGGAAAACTGTAATCCACGCGGGTGAAACCACGGGGCGCTACTAGTTTCGAATATTTATATTGCAATTGTACTTACGGTTCTCGGATAAGGTACTCGTCCAAAAGAATATATCTCCCATAGAAGAATACCGAAGCTCCACATATCAGACTTGTTTGAGAATTTCTGGAAAATAGACATAAAGCATTATCTACAATATACTTACCAATTCTGTTGCAGCTCAGGTGAAATATTATTCAAGAAAAGAAAATCGTTTCTAATTCGTCAGAAGAAATTGGCACACAGTTTTGGCCATTTTTAGGAGTACATATAAACATCTCCAAATCCCGAAACTTGTTTAGATGGACATCATTATAATCGAGCTCAGTCTAATATCGTGAGAGATCGCCTTTTCGTGAAATAACTCAAGTTAATTCTAATCACAATGCCTTGAAACCGCAACTTTTTTTGTGAAATTTAAATGATTTATTGTAATTATAATACATGTTCCATTAGTTTCAAGAGAGAAAAAAGAATTGCATATATTATTTATTAATATTGGATGAGTAATATTAATCTTGACCTCCGGATCAAGAAGATCAAGAGTGCTCGCCCTTGGCGTCGCGCTAAAAATGTAGCGCGGAGTGAGAGCCGCCGCTGTCACTCTGTTTTAGTCGGCATCGTATAACTGGCGACTTATTTAACCTAAAACTACACTCAATCGCATTACGCATCCACTCGCACAATATTATAAAGGAAAAGAATAGAAATATATACATAGCTTCTATTTCAATAATTTTGTAATTATAGTTGTTACATTAAGTTAATAAGAGATGGACTCACGTTGTGCTTGAGAGCCTCGGGCGCGGTCCACTTGATGGGCAGCTTGGCCTGGAGGCGCGCCGCGTCAGCCGGGTCGTCGCGCACCGAGTCGTGGCGCGCGAGGCCAAAGTCCGCCACCTTGGCGTTGCCCTCCCCGGAGATCAGCACGTTCCGCGCGGCCAGGTCGCGGTGCACCACGTGCTTCTGCTCCAGGTATTCCATGCCGCAGCACGCGTCACTGTCGACCGATACAACACTATGTACTCTCTATCTACTGCACATTCTACTACGAGTTTAACCGATAGTTGGTAAGCGAGTGTTTTTATTCTGTGAATTCTGTGGTATATTCTGAAGTAAACATTCTAATATTTACCATGACAAATGATGACAACGATACTATGATATGTTGGCGTTTTATAATTTTAATTTTGACATTTGCATGCCTCATCTGAAGTTGTTATTGTGGACGACAATTATATTTTCTTTCTTAATCATAATGCAACCATTCATGCAAATAAGGTTATTTAATTGAATACAATATGTAGCGCTGATCGGGGTTGGTTAAGAAACATAAACTGCAGTCATACTTTGAACGGATGATCCCTCTCGGTCATCCATCTGAAGTATGACTGAGGAGTAAACACGGTCTGCTGAACCCGATCGGTCTGTATCAATATTATTCAATAGGATTGCATGAGTTAACTTTGTCAGGAGAACTTGCTGAGGATGATGACCATCCATTAATTGATATGATATTTTATTACTAGAAAAATTATACTTAGCTATAACATATAATAATATTTACAGTAATGGCAATATCTGAAACAAAAACCTGATGTTATAAAATCGAAAGATTCATATCTGCCCTCCGTACTAGTTCGCACTGTATGACGGCAGGGAAGAGCGTTCCTCGTCTACACAAACATGTTTCTGTTCACAGTATATGCGCGATTTCAACATAATTTTAGTATAATGCTATTCAAGTGAGTGTTAATTTTGATAAATAATCCTGGACCTGTAATATAATATTAATAATACTAATTTACTATTTTCCTATTATTATAACATGATGTTTTTTTTCGCAGATGTATACATGTATAAGTGTAGTTACACATTATCAAGTTTATCAATGGAAAATAAAGGAGATTAACAATCAAGCTGACTTAATGATATATTATGAAATAAAATTATAAAAACCTATATTACTATACATGTATTATTGCGTTGTGTTTGTGTTTTTAAATGTTTTGCGTGTTTGTGTGTGTGGTATGTGGGGGTGTGCGTGAAAGTGTGTTTTTTAGGGGGAGGGACGTTTACATTGTATTATATAGCAGTTATGCCCAATTAATGAACTAATAAACTTCAGGTCAATCTATTCTATGAGCTAGTTTTCAAACTTTGTTACAACATTACGGCTCATGATAGTACAGTTAATAAAATTTCAGTGTCATCATAGCTTAGCGAATTTAAAAAATTATGTATTTTTATTTTGCACTGATGTTTAGCTGTTTGTGATATTTTTAAGGAAGCATTTATTTTATTATATATATAAGGGCCTAACCAGCATGAAAATCTCCTACAAAACGTTGTTTTGCTGGCAATAGTAGTATAAACCATATCGCATCGGCGTTTCTCATTGATACCTACATTAATTAGATATTTGTGCTGGGCCATAATAAGGGATTTGATATAAAGTTGCCTAACAGTTAAAACCTTCGCGTCATTATACAATGAAATTGTCGGATATTGATATGGTTTACACAACATCACTTTCAATACAGCCCGCTGGGCTCTCTCTAGCTCTATTAGAAGAGTCTTGCTGGCTCCTCCCCATGCAAGGATACCGTATGATAGGACTGATTGGCACAGAGCATAGTAAATGGTCCTTAAAACATCTATGTCACCTATATGCTTTAAGTTTTTAAACACATAGATTAACTTCCGTACTCGACCTGAAAATAACCGCATGTGTGGCAACCATCTAAGGTGTTTATCCACTAAAATTCCCAAATACTTAATTTCACTTGTCGAGTTTATTACGTAACATTTACAAATTGCGTTAGAGTGATCACAGGAATGTGATTTAATCTCGAAACTATAGTTTGGTTGTAGGTTTTCTTTTATGCTAAAAGTCATATATTTCGTTTTTTCTAGGTTTAATGTTAATAGATTAAAATCTAACCATTGTGTGACTTCGGAAAATCCCTTTTCTGCAGTAGATTTAACATCATCCCATGTTTCTCCATTAAACAATATAACTGTATCATCCGCAAACGTTATTATTTGTGCATTTTCTAGATCCTTCCTACATAGACCATCTATATATATCAGAAAAAGGGTCGAACCGAGAACACTTCCCTGTGGAATCCCGTAACTTACAAATTCTTCGTCACTTTGCAAAGTTCCTATTCTCGTGGACTGTTTTCTTTCATTCAAATAGCTACGGAAAAGTTCTAGAGAAATTCCTCTTACTCCGGTATATTCTAGCTTATTCAATAGCAGTGGAATAGAGACAGTGTCAAAGGCTTTCGCTAAGTCGAGGAAAATACCAACACACTTTTTAGATTTATCCAATTGTTTGACAACATGATCGACTAGCTTACAGATTGCGTCTGAAGTAGATTTTTTTGCCCTGAATCCAAATTGATTCGAAGAAATAAGTTTATATTTTTCTAAAAAACTCAAAAGCCTTGAATTTATTACTTTTTCAATAATTTTAGAGAGTGTGGGTAGCAGTGATACTGGTCGATAATTGTTGACACTGTCTCTATTTCCCGTCTTATGTATTGGTATTACAACTGATTTTTTGAGCTCTGTTGGGAATATACCAGAGGCCATCGATTTGTTGCAGATACATGCTATTGGGGCTGATAGTATATCAATAGCTTGCTTAAAAAGTACTGATGGAATGCCATCCCATCCTGAAGAAGACGTATTACGTAATGACAAAATATGTTTTTTAATTTCTGTTTCGTCTGTCGGTAAAAGTACTAAAGAATTGAGTGGTTTTGGCTCATCAACGTGAAACAAGCTTGTGAGTTCTTCTTCAGTAGTTTTAAGACGTGTAAGGATTTTGTTTGCTAAGTGCTTTCCTACCGAAATAAAATGATTATTTACCTGTGAAATTGAGTTCCGCGAGTCATTTGATATATTAATTAATTCAGTCGGGGGTTTACCTGAGGATTCCATATTACAAATATTTTTAATTATCTGCCATGTCTTCTTTATGTCTCCTTTGCTTTCATTTATTTTCCTTCTTTCGTATTGCTTTTTAAGTTTTTTTAGTATTCTGTTGCAATGGTTACGATATCTCAAATAGCTTATTTTCAAACATTCATCATATGGATATTTTTTAGCTCTTAAGTGTAATTTGTCTCTAAATTTGATGCATCTTAGTAGTCCTGCTGTCACCCACGGCTTAATAGTTTGCTTTCTATTCGGTAAAGTAACAAGGCGAGTATGTTTATTTAGTATTTGTGCAATTGTTCTTAAAAATTCACTAGTACAGTCGTTAACATTTGAATAATTTGATAGAATGTTTTCCCAGCTTAGTGATTTTAGTTCCTGTAAAACTGAGGGATAGTCCACCTTTTTAAACGTCAAAGTAGAGCCTAAAGATTTATTAATACTTTTATTTTTCATAGACGTTATTATACTATAATGGTCAGTCACTGTAGATGCACAAACTATGGTATTAACATCATTTTTTGTTTTAATAAAGCAGTGATCTAAGCAATTACTTTTCCTTGTTGGTAGTAAATGTGCTGGCATTAGACCATGTGACGCTAGCACATTGAGATAGTCAGAAGATTTTGGATCTACATTTCCCTGTTTGACATCAATATTTATGTCTCGTGTTACTATTACGTCTTTATATGCATTTAGTTGCAGTAGTATAGTGTCCAAAGATGATTGGAAATTATTTGCTGATTGGAAACATGGAGGTCTATAAATACCTAGTACAGCACAGTGATTACCTATTTCAACCTGTAGACAATTCGCGTCATCAATTAATGGCTCGCTCACTTTTACATTTTTAAGAGAATCTTTTATATAGACAACAATACCACTGTTTTGATTTATATATTTCTCTGTGTGAAAGGATGTATATCCTACAAGTTTCTGAATATTGGTGGTTTTAGAAAGCCAGCATTCTGTTAACACAATTATATCCGGTTGAATATCGCAACGGATCAGAAAAATTTCGAAATCACTGAAGTTATGATTTAGGCTTCTTATATTTTGAGATAATATAGTAAACGATTTGCTAGAGAGCTTCAAAGATTCTTTACACTGATGAGGATTTTCCACCATAGTTACATTCCCAACATTGACTATTTTGTCAATGTCGGGTAAAACGTTACTTAATATTTGATCATCCATTGTCATAATATATATATATGTATCCTAAACGTGGTATTTTATGATGAAGTAATCCTAACAGCACAAGAAAATAGAATCTTATAAATCTAGCAAAGTCCTCCAACAAGCATATTCTACACATTGCACTAATACAATGAGAGTGTAAGAAAAAATGTGTGTGTAAAGGTAATGTCTGATTATTGTAGTGTCTGTTCTGTGATGACAGGTGTGTTACGGTAGTGTTCAAATCATGTAATGAATACTTATCTGATACGTTTTTAATAACGGTTATGAAGAACATACTTATTTTTAATTTTAAATAGTCCAGTCTACAAATTAAAACAATATATAGTCAATCAGAGAGCAAGCCCAAAGCTTGAACTTCTTTTAATGACTTGACGTGAACAGCTGGTTTACCGTCAGTTTTGCGTAGCATCACTCTGCCTCGAGATATCCAACAGTATTTATACGATCCGCTTTTTTTTAAGTTGCGTGCATGAAAGAATATTTTTCTAGCGTTTGGTGTAAGGGAATCTGAGACATATATAGGGTGTTGTTCTCCTTTCAATCCGATGGAATGAGTATTTAGCTTGTGCTCTTTAGTTTTATTAAAGCTTTTTACAGCCTTAAGCAAATCGAGTTTATATTCAAGGTTATGATAATCAACAAACACAGTATACTTCTGTTTACCTTTGCTTAAATATGCTTTCTTAACAGCATTTGCTGGTATATTTATTTTGAGTGTATTATGTAAGTTTTGTATAGTTTCGACTACATTGATGTCTTGCCCTGCAGGCAAGTTCGATATTTCAATTGAATTGTCTTTTTCTTTTTTCATGAGTACTTCAATGTGTTCTTCTAGCGTAGTTATTTTTGTTGTATACTCTTCAGACATTGTATTCAATCGAGCCTTCAGTTCTTCAACTTGTTGCGAGTTGTTTTCTATTACTTTATAGAGTTGATTATTCGAATTTACAAGTTCGGCAATTTGAGAGTTCATATTTTCCAAATTTTTAGATATCATTATGTCCCTCTCGTCACAATCTTTTTTCCATTCCATTAACATTTCTTTGATTTCATCTCTATAGATTGAAAATTCACTTTCCGCAACCTTACGTTTGACTGACCTTTTGCTAGCCAGATGAGCGCGCGCCACTAAACTATCTTCACTGCCGCATCGTTCCAGGTTTGTCAAGGAAGATGATTTTTCCCCTGCAGCGGTAGATGCTGGCACAGAAGACATATTGTCTGATTTTTTCGGTTATTCTATGTATTTTGCACTCGCTTATCTGAGCTCTTTTGTGTGAGTTGTCATTCCGACAATGACTTCCGTGCATGCAATCCGCGGTTAAAACACAACTATATTACTTCTCACTTTTGGTTGATTTTACTTTGAAGATAAAATAATAGTATTTTTGTAACTCGGTTTGCCAAGAAACACGACCGCACTGAATCGCGCTCCAACGAGGAAGGGGATATGATACCGTACAGCGATAATACAATATTTGTATACAGTAAGAGGACTCCAAGCATATGGCGCGTCTGGCAAATAGGTATTTACTGCCGAGCGATACATCTCATACAGGTTTAAAACACATCTCAGCGGTGGAGTTTTTGTGTCCCATTTTGGAATGATGTAGAGCAATATGTGTATCGATAGAGTATAGTGTAGGGTTGTGTATATACTGACTAGGCGAAATTTATCTGGTTGAGCTGCGTGACGTAGTGACGGCCCCGGCTGCGCAGATAGTCCAGCAGCGAGCCTTGCGCACAGTGCTCCGTCACTATGCACGTGTTGCCCTGCGTCGTGAACATCAGCCCCAGCAACCGGACCAGGTTCTCGTGTTTCAATGAGCTGTAAATATACAAACAATAAACTTTATACTCGATGGCATACAATCTTGATTGGCTTGTATGATATAGACAAGTAAGAATTACAAACTTCTACCATTGTTGTTTCAATCACATTTTCACAGTTTTGCCTGAACACCGATTAGTCAGCAACATAATGCCCTTTATACACGGTGTAACTAAAGGGGTTGATCATCGGTGGCAGGGGGTTATATACACTTCAATAACAATTTATTGAATTAATTATATTCAAGAATAAACAACTTCAATTTATACTAATTATAGAAGAAGCAACAGAATATTAATTATTTTTGCATAGGGTAGGTTATTATTATTAAACTCAGCCTACCTACCCCATTGATCTCCACAAGGACCGGTTGGAAGCGGCACGCATCCAGCCCCCTTCTTTCGTCGGTTCGTATGTCCACGTTGCCAGAGAACACGCTACGCTGCGCTTGCCTGTCTGTGGTCTCCACTCGAGAATGTTTCGGCCCATCGGTCATCAGTTCAGCGCGCTATGTGCCCTGCCCAGCCACTGCCACTTGCTAATCCACTGTGCTATATCGGTTTCTTTAGTTCTACGGATCTCATTTTAGATTTGATCTTGTTGAGAAACCCCGAGCATAGCTCTTTCCATAGCTCGTTGTGTTATACAAACCTTGTGCTTGTTTACAAGGTCCATAGTTAGAGACCACGTTTCAGTTCATATACCATCCCGTTTAAACCAAAAACGAAATACCGACTTGGCAAGTTTACGAGTGACTGACGATAACAAGCTTATATATAGTAGTAATATATTCTTTAACGTTTTTATTTACTAAACGCGTTGATTCCCCTCATAACGGTCAATAGATACTCAACCGATTTTCACTGGCCGGTTGGCGCAGTTGGTAACACTCTCGGTGGCCTTCTGAGCCGCTGGTCCCGGGTTCTATTCCCAGACAGGTCAAACATTTATGTATGAACATGTCTATTTGAACTGTGTCTGGGTTTGTATATGTGTATATACGTATATATATCAGTTCTCAGGTTACCATAGTACAGGCTCTGCCTAGTTTGGGATCTGAAGACCTCATGTGAATGTTAAAAAAATAAATTAAAAGAAAACTTCAATTAATCGACTCAAGGAAGTTACTAATTAGATCTATCGACATCTTGTGGCTGATAAAGTAATGATAGTACGACTTACGCCATAACGCTGGCCTCCGCTCGGAACTTGCTGGCCGCCTCTCTGTCCTTGAGAATCTTGACGGCGACCTTCTGCGACCCGCTCAGTATGCCGAGCATCACATCGCCAAATTCACCTTTGCCTATATTCTCGCGGATTTCGAGCTCCCGTTCATCTATTATCCAGCCTGTAACGATAAAATCATTGGTGGGCATATATTGTTATGGAATATTCTTTACGAACTAATTGTGTAGCCCTATAGTTGTTAAAAAAAAACCTTATCACACACAAACATCTATTTTTTATAAATATAATTTTACACGAAACACAAAAAAAAGTTCTGCACTTCACTTGTAATAACAGGCAGTAGGACACTTTTAGGAGCGAATAAGAACACTATGATGATCCAAGACAGAAGAGAGAGAGAGAGATTTTGGAAACCTGTATTTATAGGAAAATATATTGCTGACATCGCTTTGTAGATTTAGTTGGGGTTTGCTCCTAGGTTAGCAATATGTAGGTATAGGTAACAGAACATAGTAAAATAACGTTATTGTCCAAAACCCAGCTGCTTCTGAGTGTCGCCTCGCTGGGTCTATGAAACATACTAACTAGTGAGAGTGAGATAGCACCAGAGGCAAAGCTTTATTTGTTTCAAGCTGTCGTTTTATCGAACACAAAATGTTACAAGACAATTTTACTCAGATTCAGTTAAAAAAGGCTTTCAATAAAATCTGTCACTAAACATCTTTCGACCCCAAACGTATCAGGACCAGATACACTCAAACAAAACTATCCAAAGCTCTCTAGCCATCCATGAGTTAAACACACGCACAGAAGAATAATATATAGACAAAACAATGACGTATTAAGTAGAGGCAAGTGTAACTGAACGATAGGGTTATACTGACGTGGATCGAGGAAGTTGTGCGCTTGCGCAGCGTCGGTGGTATCGGCGGAGAGTTGCGTGGAGTACGTGTGATGTGGCTGGCCTTGCCCTGGCCCCTGCGGCTGCCCCTGCTGTTGGTGCTGCGCGGGGAAGTGGCCCACCACGCTCGGCGTCGGCGGGTACGGGGGCGGCTGCTGGTTTAACACAAACGTATTTTAATTAGCTATTTTTGGGAAGACCCAATAGTCGTGTAACATTGTTAATAAATCAATCGGGGCTTGATCGCGAAAAAAACCATTTAGTAATTTATTTACCTCGACGTCTTCTGGTGACCACGACCAATGCAACTTGGTCGAAACGTCGAGGTAAATAAATTACTAAATGTTTTTCTCGCGATCAAGACCCGATTGATTTGATAACAATGTGTTCGAATCGCGAAAGCCTAAAAATTACAGACGTGTAACATTCTCACAAACAATCAATATGAAACAAAGACATTTAAACGTTCATCATTGTTATTAAACACAATTTCGGCGTCGCTAAAAGGATCCACACGTCCTATGACTGATATGATGATGAAGGTAAAGTAACAAAAATGAACTATTATAGTGATCACCTGTGGGTGCGGCGGGTAGGGTGGTTGCAAGATTCCGTTATTATTGGCACCGTTGGGCAAAGACTTCGGTAAACATCGGGAAAGCTTCGTACACAGCCCATCCGCATCTTCTAAGTAATGCTGCAAATTTAAAGTATATTTCAAATGAATATTAACAAACGCTTTTGCCTGATCAATATATACAAAGTGCTGTTGACTATCGGTCTTAGACTGAAACTCACAAACGAGTATTAGCATACGTGTTTTTAAATTGATTGTCAAAATTAATGCTAAAGATCAGAATTATAAAACTATTGGAGTTCAGATTTAAGAAACGTATAGTAGACGCAACAGATCTTCGTAGGTCTGAAGTTAGGCTCCGCCAACGATTGCGGATGTACCCGAAGTCTTCCGGTAAAACCGGTTGTCGAACAAAGTAAGCGAGATATGAAAAAGAAGCGACAAACGTAAGCGATTGAGTGAGATAATTATACAATAAGCAAAGCTAGTGCTTACTATAATATATCTACACAGTGTCTTCACCAGTCTTATAATGGCTTTTTTAATGTCATAAGCTTCCGTTTGACCACTGTCTAAAGTATAAAAAAGCACTGTTAGGCTACTGTACAGATCTCAACATTTGACAATAAAGTTTTTGTAATTTAAAAAATCTTCGTAAAAATATTTTATAGCTAGCTTGGCGTTAAAATGTTTAATGTTTTATATCCTAGGAACTCCGTGTACAATGTTTGGGGTTAGCAAATTTACCATAAACCTTCTTGATTTATTATTTTTATTTTAGAAGTTGAAATGAGTAACTATCTATATTGGTACCTTCAAAATTAAATAAATTAATAATATATATTAACGGATTTACAAGTTGGTGATCCAATGCCAGAAAAATGGCGAATGGGGCCGTCAAGCTTTCGTGTAGTTAGTGTTATGGCATAACCCGTGTATTATTCGATATTCATAATTTTACCCGATAAGTAGAATGTAATTAGACAACCAGTTCCCTTTATATAAGGCAACAAAGTAATCAACGCGTGATTGTAATGATCATTATATTAATTTAACACAAGCATATAAGAATAGATATATGTATATTATCCTCAAAATAGACCATTTGAAGCAAAACGCGACAGTGACAGAGTATTTTCCAAACCTAAATTTAGAACCCGCCTTGCTTAACAATTACCATGTTTCCTAGGTGGATATATTAACAATAATATATCTCCACCGGCAAAGCAACCCAGATGACGCCAAAAGCATGACAAGGGCGGGTTTTGGCTTTTACTCCCAGGATCTAAAAATATTTGCATCAAAAATCTTGAATAAAACCGCGACAGCAATGCAAGCAGAGTGTATATGATAAAGTGAACAATGGGGATTGATTGCACATTAAAACTATATCAACCCAAAACATCTTTGTAGACCAGATCAAGTGTCTGTAGACTTACTTGAATCAGATTCTGCATGCCATCGAAGAACTCCTCATCATCTATAGTGTAGCGGTGGTTTTGATTGTCAGGTGTAGGAACCAGTTTTATCCTGCAAAAAAAAAATTATTGAAAAACTTCCTTCTGGTCGCTAATAAAATCTAAGCTATCATTATAATTGCCAGTTCGACATGGCAAGAAAGGTTTCGTCGAAAGACAATTTCGACATTGTTTGCCTCTGCAAAGATTGTGAAAAGGCATTATCAATGATTGCACTAATGCGATGTCCAGAGGATTGGCAAACATATTGACAAAACCAGACTCGTACTGGAAGAATGTTCATTTTGTTCCAATGAAAGCTTATGTTGTGTCGAGTTGGGAATACCAGCGGAGCAAGCCCTGACCAAGATATTACAATTCTTTGCGCCTATTTTTTTGCAGAGATTCATGTATCATTTAAAAAGTAATTTCTCTTACGATTTACATACCTTTCACTCTCTGAAGAAAAAAATAGTTTCGGCTCCTATTTTCAAGGATCTTTTTGAGGAAATGCTTCTTTTGCCCTCTCGTTTCTGAGCTGGTGCAATGAAAATATTTATGACATGTATCGTTTTGACTATACTGACCGGTAATGTTCGACGCGCCCACGAAACCTTACACATAGCGTGTGGTCTCCGGGGAAGTTGGTGCTCTCGCGGACCAAATACACGCCGTCAGGGGACCCCGATAGAAGGGCCTCGGCTTGCTCTCGGGATATCTTGCCGTGGTCCCATCTGTTGCCACAAAACAGACAACATTATAACGTACAGTTAAGTAACAGCGAGCAATTTTTGATATGGTATATTGGGGCGCGTGTCATTCGCATTAATTTTATACAATTTCGATAATTTTGCACACATATTCCGTGTCTGTTTCATAGTTTCTGTATTGAATATGTGTGAACACTTAACGAAATAAACTCTTTTTAATGTGTTAGTATTCGTGACAGTTTTAAAAAAATTCAACGATTCATGAGTAGGTACACACACACAGTATATAGCAGCGTTGAAGTAAAGGAACTAAAGAGTGGGGGATTTGGTAGACATTTATCAATATACCAGCCATGTTCTGCTAACGGGCAACGTTTTACGACCTTTGGTTTAGATATGCTGTGAATGTGACGTTACGAATCCATTATCACAACTTATGTATAAAAAAATAATAATACAAAAATAAAAAAATCCTTATTGGAATTTGAACAATGGAACAAAAATAAACAAAGCACGATGGGATCTAGGTTTTAAAAGTGTCACCAAAATGAATCTAGCCTTAAGAGGTGTGTTTTTCTGTGTAGAAAATCAGATGCATGCGTCTTACTTGTAATGTGCAAGTGCATCAACTAATTTTGAATGGAATTTCTCAACTTTCTACTTAATATGAATGATATTTTTATGGTTCTGTTTCAAGCAAAAGCATTACTTGTAGACTATCACGTGCCCGCGGGTACAGCAGCGTTAAATATTCTTAAAAAGTTATGTATAATCTAAATGTTAAATTAAATAATTTGTATCCTAACGGAATCAATTTGTAAATAAAAAAAACCTAACCATGCAACGAAAATTCACAAGAATTAGAATCGCCTCCTCCTTTTACATCAATTTAAAAAAAATGTTTGTTGTTGAATAACAAAATGCGAATCAACCTAAAAGATACCTTATTATACTGCATTTTGTTGTAGAAAATGAAGTGAGTTATAAACAATAACTTAAAGGATTTAATACATGTCTATCAAATAAAGTTGATTCTTCCAATAACAATACAGAATTTCCAAGAAATTATGTACACAGAAAATTCTCTAAAATGACTTCAATAGCAATTCGTTTTCTTAATTATGGCAAGATGATGTCATGTTTGCTAATAAGCTTCTAATTCACAGGAAACCATTTCTCATGAGCGCTATAAATAGGAGTCTTGGACGTGACATTTTTCCGCTATTAAAGTCAGCCGAACGGAAGTAGCACTTTGACCGTCGGGTGGCGGCTGCATAAAACGTATTCATTGGACGGCAGAATTAACGGTAATTGCAAAATTTATACGTTATTATTTCTAGACCTATAACACTGGAACATCTCTTAATAGTTACCACGTACGATTAACGTATCGTCATATGGTTCGTGTAATGATATTAAAATAAATAATACGGAGATAAGATAATCGAACACATGTACATAATAATGACTGATAATGAGAACAGTTGCAGAGCATTCGATTGTAAATAACCACTGCCACTTGACTGCACTTTCAAAAGGATTGGTACCTTGCGACTACCGTGCGCATTTATATGACACACTTACACCAACCATTCAGATCCAGAACCAAGAAATGATTGTGCATAAAGTGACACTAAACAAAACGTAGTGCAGGAGCGTTCTCAAAGGGATTAAGACTGACTATCTCTTGATTGCAGTATGGTAATTCTATTATCAACTTAAATTGGCTAAAATTATCTAAAATACCAAACACCTTAACATTTTTACGCTAAAATTAAAATTCATATCATAACCATGCTATTTCTTATAATAAATATAAGGACACATTTAGCTGAAGCGTAGCTTCCTACTAATTACTACAGCTTTAGCTTTAGTCCAACACCAAATTACATAACTAGTTGTTTCACGCAAAGGTATCCAGAATTAAATAAATAAATCAAAATGTATGATCATAAGTGTTATATTAATGTGGATTTTACGGTAAGTGTATAAGAAGTTTCTTATTGATAAAATTTGAGTTAGTTTAATTAAATAACAGAATCACTAGCAATGTCTTGATTCGATAAAAGTAATTTTTTTTTTTTTATTGGGAATAGGCAGGCGTTTGACCACTATCTCACCTGATGTTAAGTGATGATGCGGTCTACGGTGGAGCACGCCTGCCTAGAAGATACCTATTCACTCGTGAATTTAGATACAGGTGCTAAGGGCTTCTAAATGCCATGTTTTAACGAAAATGTAAAACAAGGCATACATAATTGATTAAATCTAATTAATTCAGACAAATAAAAAATCCTCTATTTCGTGCACAATTTTAAAATTATAAGTATTTTATTAGTGTTTACATAATTTTGTAGATAGTTAAATTAGGAGTGGTAAAATCATTTGTTTATTCTGGACAAACCTTTGTGCAGGTAAAGGCCTCTATTTTATTTATTATTATTATTTAAATTATTTATTAATTCAGATTCGAGACCTCATCGATAGACACAATCATTTAAATAGCAGTTTTAAATTTCTGTTTGTTTGTGGTAGCTTAAAAATGTGTTCGAACATTCAACGATGTGTTAGATATACATAATATTATACTGATACGATCTATGTATAAATACAGATTGGATGTATGAAACATATACATACTCGGTGTCATCGTGCGCCGAGGCGGGAAGAATAAACAATTTCACTTTGTGCGGTTTATAGTAACACAGAGATATGTCGCTCTCCATGGTTCATTCTAGACTGTGCACGCATTCAGATAACTTGCTAGATAACACTCTTCAACTGATCTTATCATAATAGCAAATTTTTAGCTATGTGCTCAATATGGATCTTGTTAATCAAGCAATACAACACAAAATATAGTTGACAAAGTATGCATTGATATTAATTTATTCGTCAGTATTAATATTAATGAGTGCTATGATATCGATTATTATGATAGTTATCGATGAATCTAAAGATGACGTATAATTATTATCACAGTTCTTTAATCCTTTCGAACATTGTCAACTTTTTAATTTTTTTTTACTTTTCAATTCGGCTTTCTGCTTGTTTCAGTGAAATGAATGGGATTGGAATAATTGAGTTAGCGGAAGTGGCGCTTTGCCTACGTAAGCAGAGAGTGATAAGTTTAATCTGTGTACTTGGCCGCGAAATATTAATTTCATCCAGCCATGGATTGTAACGCTTAACTTAAACTGAGCACACTTATACATATATAATATAGGGTAACCTGTTATTGGCCTTGCGTAAATGTTTATTATATTTAATGTTAAGTAATCATTGTCAACGCTGTTAGTTTCCCAAATAAATAAATAAATAATCAGTCCAGTGCGAGGCCGACTCGATACTAATAAGACAACATTAAAAATCCGTAGTTTACAAAGTTCATAGTGGCCTGAATCTTTGTTGAACCTATGCTGAGGCTAGGTCGTGTTTTTTACGAAATTGTCCAATTTGATGCTAACAGACTACGGAAAATTACATACTACGTCACTGAATCTAGAATTGAATCAAGATTTATTCAATATGTACGAATTAAAAACATCGGACTACCAAAGCTGCCAAAATCGCCCATTGTGAACCGATCATATTGACATATTGAATACTAGACTTAGGCCCCAGGAAGTATTCAGCACGATAATTATGCACATGCAATCTTACTCAACTCTTAATCAAGATAGGCAAAAACTTTTCAGTGATTGGAGTGTAACTCAAAAACCCTTTGACCGATGTTGATGAAATTTAAATGTGACCTCGGAAGTATACTCTATCAAAAAATGAATTTTGAGAATCGGTCCACAAATGAGGGAGAAATAAGTGAAGATACATTAATAGTATGCCATTTGTCGATTAACCAAACCAGTAAAATGTTAAATTAAAACCAAAATAAATTGATAATTAATCATAATCTGGACTCATATAATTAATCATATTTTTTAGTCAACCCACTTCTTGCAATATATTTATTGACATACTTGATTTGATATAAAATACTTTTTATCCATTAGCCATAGACAAAGCACCATTCTACAAGCGCCGCTGCCGCTGCTCGCTGATTCTATAAAATTTTGTGTGCTAATGGTTGCTCAAACGCCCGACTATATCCTACTACTAATATAAATGTGAAAGTTTGGATGTATGGATGTTTATTACTCAATCTTCAAGTCCCGAAATAACACATAGGCTACTTCATCATCATCGACATTATCAATCATCACCACGCGAGTAAAACCGCGGGGCGCAGCTAGTATGTTATAAAAAACAACAACTGATTAAGTAAAATTTCAACGGCAACGCATAATCGTGTACCGCGTCGTCACGTCCCGTCGAACAATCGATTACCTATTCAAACTTGCACTTTTTGTTACGAAGTATAGCAGCCCCGGCAATCTCAGCGTATTCGAAGGTCTTAATACCTCTGCTGATTGATGATCATTCCATCTAAGAGACATCCACTGCTGGATAGTGTCCTTTGGATGGATGTATATACTATAATGGATGAGATTACACTAAGATTATAAAGGCGAAAGTTTGTCTGTCATTTGTATGTTTGATACACCTTCACGCTAAAACGGATCTGCATGAAATTTGGAATTAATAAAGCTTATCTCCTGGAATAACACATAGGGTACTTTCCCCCAGAATATATTGACTGTTCCCGTGGGATGACGAGAAGTCACCAAAATGGTCAATACATTTTTACCGCGGGTCACACCACATGGCGTAGCTAGTCAAGGACCGTCGTCACTGAGTTTTTCAATATATCAGCTTTTATCAGCTTCGCCTGTTAAATCTTTGAACGTGATTTTAACCCCTTTCGAAATTTCGGATTAGTTGGAAACTGCACGCTCATCAAGGACCGATGACAATGCAATTATTTAAATAGTCTGTCTCTATTTTGGTCGGTAAAACTACAAAAGCATTTTATAATTTTTCAAACTATTATTATTTTATAATAATATACAATACCATTATTTTTGTAACAATACTGCATAACATACTGACTAGAGAAATATTATAAGAATTTGATATCGGTAGTAATTCAAGAGCAGTAGCACTCAATGTGAGAGTTCGCCTGGGGAAGTACTGCCACCATACCTATTAGGCAGTAGCGTTCGCATTACTGTGCTCCGGTTTGAAGTATATGGTTTCCGGTGAAATTACAGGCACAACTTAGCAATTTTATGTCACAGGGTGACGGGCGCAGATTAGTTCTTTATGAATTGTATCTGTTTGTAGGCAGAGGTTACCACTTAACATCCTGTGGGCCTACATACACTACCCGGAAACAAATAAAACTGTTCCAATATTGGAAATAGCATTATTAAGAGTTTTGAATTTTAGCATGAACAGAATATAAGAGCTATAGGATTCTTGAGAATTTTAGTAAGGTTAAAATGAATAGCATAAAAACTATCATTGAACATTTAATCTATTTGATATGTAATTAATGTACTTTGACAGGCATGGGCAGGAATTAAACTGTACGTTTATTTTTACTAAACATTTTTAAATATTTTTTTGTCATTTGGAAGGAAACGTAGATTTTTGCATTAAATAATGTAACGCTTAAAGGTAAAACAATCTAAGTGTCGCAATGACGTAAAGATGCATACTGTCGTAAAACACATTACACTGCATATGGGTAGATAGACCATAAAAGTGAAATGTGTAGATACATTTTATTTCAACAACTATTTTGTACCCAATATTCAAGCAAATAAATGACTTTGACATGTGCAACTTATGGAGGGCAATAGGGGATTTATATTGTCTTTCATAAGTTGCAATTGGAAGTAGTATAAGGTTTCCTCGTGCAATAGGTATATTATGCTAAAAATTAGTCGACAATAATTGGGTTTGTCGATGGTTATCGACTAACGGCAGTGAGCGGCGGGCGACAATGATGACACGGTTACCGTTTTAACTTTACTAATTTGTAACGCAGCGCAACCACTACTATAGTCGCGCGTACTACTAAATGAGTAATTACGCATACATCAAATACAAGCGCAATAGTAGCGGATTACAGTGTGCGCACAGTTACTAGTTAGTCGATTATTTGTGGAACAATCACGGTAACGCACTACTAAATCGATAACAGAATACGCAATAGCACAAATTTCGATATTTAAGATTGTTTCTTCATGGAACAATAGCCCATCGCTAGTAGAAATCGGGTAATCTCAGCGTAAAAGTCAGGAAGTGTAACTAATGATACATTTCTTCTATGGTCCTGATGTCTCACGACAAACTCCATGTTTCTCTGTAGATGTCATTCAATTGCTCTGCGCTTCATTTAGGCCGGATGCTCTCCATCAAACCAAAAATATGGTTAAACTAATCTTTTTAAAAATATTATCATTTGATTTATTTAGGAGTCTGAAGATATATGCTATTGATTGTCGATAGACATTAGGTGTACTGTGTGAAACTACTGGTGTAATTCAAAACAATACATAATCTGTATTGTTTTGAGTGACGGTTTTCTCAGTGATTACTGATTTTAGAACCGCGACCCAGAGTTCGGATCCTGACCGGGGCATACATTTTTGTGATGAGCACAGATGTTTGGCCTTGGATGTTTGTTTAATGCGATTATCCATACCTTCCGCGACACAGGGTATCCTAGTGGAGGGTGTGAGTATCAATCCGTTTGTCTTGTTTGTTTGTTTGTGATTACATAGAAATGGTACTAACGGCATCTTATCCACATAAGCGAGTCGATGCCCAGCTGGCGGTGGGTTCTGCACCGTAGTAGAGTTCACGAGCACGTCGCTGGGACCCTTCGCCAAAGCTGGGAACAAAACACCGCATATTACCCTCACTATATACATACTCGTACCATACACAAACCATTATTCTTCGTTTCTGTTAGGTGGTCTAACCTAATATGCCTTTACGAGGTTCATAAACTCTAGAAGTGAACTAAGCACGAACTTCAGTACAATTTGCTTGGTTACAATTGAAAGAAGTAGTAGAAGGGAGTAAAAGCGTAGAGTGAACCGGGCGGCTCAGTTGTGGCGTGTGGTTTGCATTTCTTGCAAAGGACCACCTGGGGCCTATTTCATTAAACAATCCTTCGTACAAAACCAACAAATCAGTCCCGTAGGAATAATACTTGGTTTATGAGACGTAAACTTCACTTCAACTGAGTGACATGTTACTTTACTGCGATTAGTCGTTTTATGAAACAGGGCCCTGATGTGGTGAGTAGGTACTATAGTTTCCCGTTGTTAACACACTTTATTAGCTTCGCCTGTATCTTTATGTAACATAATCTTGAACGTGAGTTTCACCCCCTTCAAGAGTTCGGATTAATTTGAAACTTATCACACTTGCACACTTATCAAGGACCGATGACAGTGCAATAATCTAAACAGTCTGTCACATTATCCTTACCAGACTCTCCAGGATTAGCTATTGTTTAGATCGGCTAACCAGAAAAGCGTGTTATGTAAACTATGATTATTCAAAATTAACTTACGAGCATTGTGACAAGAAAAACAATGTTTTATTCATTGAAATATCCTTTTTGCTATAACAAGCAACACCGCTTTTGAGTTATTTGCAGCCGACACTGTATTCACCAACTATTGCCTTTCATGTCACATACAGTATTAATTATTATGGAGTACGAGTGTACACAAAGTGCGCAATTGAAGTTCTGAAATGCGTCAGTATTAAGGATAATACATTAAGTTTATTACTAACTATGTGAACGTTTCCACGTCTACCGCTCACTGATTGACGTTTGAAAACAATAGAGGCTAAATTAAGCCAACACTTTATATGGCAACGTCAGCTGATCAAGGCTATTCGGAGACCAATGCAGTTAACGTATGAAATATAATTTTAACTTTAATCCTGTGACAAGTCATCACTGACTAATATAAATTTTAATATTACTGAGTGGTGGAATATTTATGTTTCGGCTTCTTCCGGGAGCAGTGTGTGACAGGACGTTACGACGAACGCACCGCACTTAAGATCCTGATGAAGGCTGCCGTGTATGGAGTACTGTTCTCATTTTCGGGACGGCTCGGTTATTTAAACGAGCCGTTCCGAAAATGTGAACAGTACTCCATACACGGATGCTTATCTCACAAGAATCACAAGAGCAACTGCATAAAATAAAGCTCAATGTCTAAGTCATTAAAAAAATCCAGTTTTTTGTATCAGTGTGCATTATGTTGGGGTTCAAATGGATAAATTACTAGGGACGTGAAAATAGTCAGCTTCAAAACAAATTAATCGCGTTAACATCATAACAAAAACACATAATTTTCTACAACTTTTCTATGAAATATCACTTTTTACTCTTTTATAACATGTTATTAGGTTTGCGATTCTAAAAGACATAGAGCATGTGCCGTACAACTTTGAATCTTACAACATGTAAGTAAGTAATAATTAGCGGATAACAAAAGTGTAAACATACCGGGCGCGGTCTGAGAGACATGCATGGCCTGAGGTGGCATCGCCGAGGGCGCGGGGGTCCGCACCGACGACGACATTATCTGTCAACAAACCCCATTGTTACATATAAACGGCATATACATACTGAAACGTTCACTTGTCATACACCGATATACCAGGAGAAAGAAAACAATTATTTGTCAAAATATTACATGTTAACAATTAGTTGACATACATAATGGTCACAATACGTACAAGATTCATTATAATTGCCCTGCAGGCAGACGTGCCAATATTTAGGCAACACAATATTTCATAAGTACATTTACCCTCTTACTTATAAACGTTGAATAAGTTGCGAATAGTAATTCAGTGTTTTGTTCCGTTCTTTCAACGTCAAACTGTCATATAAGCGACAAAGACAAAACACTGTATAACTATTCAGAGGTTATTCAACGTTTATAAGTAAGGGGGTAAGATTATAACAATGCTGCATTACCCAGTGACTAAAGTACTCCTGATGGGATTACACAAAGACACAAATGTCTATGAGCCATGCCTTATTAATTACTCAAATGCAGCGCTTTTGCATATTGAACACTCTTTCCGTATCAATTTAATTTTGACTACAGCATTAGACCATAGTCGGCTACAAAGTTGATTTATTTTCCATTCATAAAACTCCCAGATAATGTTTATAATTTTCTAGGAGTTTTAATTTATTTTAGTAATTTCGTTAATTTTATTAGGTTTATATTTAATGTAAAGATTTGATGTAATTGTACGTAACTGAAAATGTTTCATCTCATATTTATTAAATTTTCAACATCAATATCTTCAATACTTCAACACAAGGGTCTTAAAATTGGACGGCTCTAAATCCCTCATTCAGACGTAAGCCAGACTAATTTATATATTTTGTGAAACGAAACCCTATTTTGTTTATTTGATACGCACCTCGCAAATGTTATCATGTAGACTAGAGATGTAAATTCGTTATCACTATCGAGAACTATTGAAAGCGTGAAGCTTTATTCACGCTTAAACAATTACTAGCTCTAGACACTAATAATATCTTTTGCACTGCACCACACAAACTTGTGACACAATTAAACAGCTTTTCCAACAAACACACTGCAATGAATACTTAGTACTAAGAAAATGATCTGTGACGCACTACAGTTTTCACTTTCTCTAGCGTGGAGCGAATGGAAAGCTCTGATGGTTTCCCATAGTTTCTGCAAGCCGAGAACGAACAAGACGAACGTCATTCGCAAGTTAACGCGATCATCGTTTATTTTAATCAGGTATAATGTTGTGTACACGTATTTCCTGCGAACGCTAAACTAATTCGTATACTGAGAAACACGTGCGAACAAAATAAACAGAAGCTGTAAAATTACAGGAAATGTTTAAAACTAGGATATATTACTGAATGAAATGATTCCTTACATTATGTGAAATTGAAGTCTGCAATACTGTGGGCGACAGAGGCGCGTGCTGCCCATTACTGCCGCTCACACTGCCACCGCACTGAAACAATGTATCAAATTATGGTAAAAATAACTAACGCTGTTTTTGAGTAAACGCACACCGGGTGGTACTCAAGAAACAACTTGTACCGAGGCGTTAACACACATCTGACTTCGTTGTATCAATGTTTATCTTCCATTCAGCGTATTGCTTTCTAAGTAATCGTGAGAAACATTATCGGTGCATGTGAACTAGAAAACGTCACATTTTCAAACAAAACTGTTTTCTAATTTTACTGCAAGAAAAGTTGTTTTACAATAATGTTGATTCAGATTATAAACAATCAACTACAAATCATATTAAAACTTGTCACGTTCGGGTCGTTAGGCGTAAGACAGCACTGTATTTCTTGTACACTCTGACGCGACGCTATACATATAATTGGTCTATTTTATCAAGTCGTAATGGACTACTTTTGATGTGCAACTCTGCTGCGTGTAGGCCATGCTCTTGGTATAAAAGGAGACAATTTAAAACGACACCGCAGCGATAATCGTGCCACTGCGGTTCGCCTGACCTCGATACGCTGAGAAGATGACGCTCATTGAGATAAAGTAGCACTTAATAACTAGAAAGATTACTGTCTTAGATTGTGTTTCAGTTTACCTTTCCACTTTCTATATAATTAAAAGTAATTTGAATTTCTCACATTCACGGACAGTCAGTAGAAATTTTAGTTGAGGTAATAAAAGAAGAGCATTTTAATGTACCTCTACCTAATGTACGATGTAGTATATTGTAGTACTTTATTTTTAGCAAGTCACCCTTTTCAGCTAAACTATCCAATTTGCTAGGACACGGTACGTCTATTTCTCTAGAGACAATCTCAAGGGCAACAGGCCTACTACGCGGATATACTATTAAATTATGTTGCTTCGCCGCCCCGTGATGAAAACGAACGAACCCTATTCGAATACGACGCATAATAGATTAGTATTGGTATATAGTTCTACTAGGCGGTGTTTTAGACGATACATCCTATTACAACGCAGAAGTTCATTGAATGTGTATTTTAAGCTGCTACTAATTGCGATGGACGAACTGATTTCTTAACAATGTTGGCTCATCCAAGAGTATATTTTATATTATGGAGTCATGGTTCATAATGACAAAGATCATTTTGACAGTTCACCAAAATGCTCTTTACAAACACCTTGTCCTACATCCTGTCGTTCGAGAATAGCCTATAAACGATTATTGAAGGCCTAAGTTTGAAGAGATGATAGCTCAGCGGCGGGAGCGTTGGCTGTCAAACTGACGGACACTGGTTCGATTCCCAACAGCTTGAGCTTCCGGTGAATGTAACACCGTTATCAAATTCCCAGCATGGTGGCAGGGTACTTTCGAGTTTCGCCTCTCGATTGACTCTAGAGCTTCTAGTTGGTATTTAGCTGACCCATCCCAAAGGTGAGAACAGTACTCCATGCACGACCGGACTTGTGTTTGATACAGATTGAGCAACTGCCCCGGCGCGAAGTACTGTCTCACCTTAGCAAGAATGCCTAACTTTTTGGCAGCCAATTGAGCTTTAGACTGAATGTAACTTCCGAAGTTCACCGTGGGCGTCAGTGTGACGCCAAGATGCTCCAGAGTGTCGGTAATGGTAACGGGTTCATCTCGGAAAGTAGACTATGCCCTCTTCTATGTTATGTATAGAGCTAAAACTATTTGTCGCCGGTGCATACTCAGCCCATGCCTAGACATATTACCTCCAATTTGTTTAGTCAATTAGTGAGTAACGTATAGGTGTCAATATCGCATAGTTTAAGAGGAGCGTAGGTAGAATAAGGCTCCACTCACCGGCAATTGGTGCGGCGGTTGCGCTCGCTTGAGCCTCGCCGGGGCGGTGGGTGCAGGCGCAGCCGAGGCGGAGTACCAGCCGCAAGGGCGCACCCCCTGCGCGCCCACGTGCACACCGTGCTGTAATAACCAACCATTTTTCTGCAACTATTCCCTGTCATTGCATAAAAAATTAAACTAATCTATTAGCAATAACTGCAAGACACATATTATGTACACATCTCCTCACACAAACCTTACACACACTCCCGCTTACACACTTACATACACATACATAATTATCGTAAGTAAGTTAATTAGACTAATAGATATTTGGGTATAAATATAATGCTCGTATTTGTTTATGACCCTTGCGGACAAAGCAATCCTATGACACAAGAAAAATCTTAGTGCTGGTTTGCTGTAATCATTGTTTAGAAATAAGTCTCGCGATGATGCATCTCCATCACGAATGAGACTCGTGTAAGTAAATTAATAGAACTAATGTACTGTTCTGAAATATTACGATTTTGCTATATAGGCTTCAAACTTTAATCGAAGGTCTGTGGATGATTTGCTTAGTACATAATTATAAGGAGCTACCAATTCTTATTATATACCTTAGCTGTGCGTTATGTGCGCTGCGTACTGCCATTTGCCAATGCAAATCAGCTTGGCTATGTCGTTATAAAGACATAATAAACATTTTGTCTAATGGCGTCTCTGACCTCCAGACGTCCCACTTGGGGTGCATTGAGGATTTTACTCGCTAGCTGTCTTGCACATTCAACTCTTTCATAGATTGGAGCAGAGCTTTAAGTCGATGGCCCAATGGGTCCAATAGTTTGTCAGTACGTGGATGTGGAATGGGTGTTACTGATTCTTGGGAATTGTATTCGTCTGATTGCAAATTACTCTCGGGCGTTAACGTAGATAAATTACATCTGTTGCTTCTACCTGTATAAGCATATTCTGCTGTTTCTTTCCCTCCATGCAATCACATCTTATACAAGTGAATGTTCAGTTACAATCATCTCCTATCACCACTACCATCAGACGTAGGTTTTGTCTAGGTAATTTTATGGATGATAATTTTAAATAACAAAAGAAAATACATTGACACTATCAAGGCAAGTCGATTTAATGTATATGTCGTGGACAAACCACGAGGAAAGCCCTCTCAATAAAGATCGAGATCAAGAATAGGGCTGGCAAAATATATTCGTTTATAAACCTCTGCACCAATCTTTGGCTGTGGTGAGGTGTGAGAGTTTATATTATGCTTAGTTAACATAGATTTTTCCTTCATATTCGTTAAACTTGAATTTATTTGCAAAATGTGGATTCCCTGGTTAGAAAGCTAGCTTAATTACAGTATCAGAAAGCCAGCGGCATTGTCGGAAAGATCAGAAAAAGAAAGTGAAACACAGAGGTAATGTTAAGTAAACCCATTTGGCACACTCCGTCCCGCTATGATGCGCGTCAATTGGATTCACTAAAAGTTTTATTGTTTGGGAAGTATTCATCAAAATATTATTAGCGGATATTTTAAAAGGTGTGGAAGTACATTTCGTCAACGTCAGATTACAATATTTAGATTTTTATCTATTACGTAATCATCGAAGTATATTTTTCTTTTGTGACTACAGATTAGGTTCAATATAAAGAATTTCTGCCGCCCCACCATTCAATACCACTCACCGAATCCCTACTACCACCTATGCTAAGAACTGATTGGTTGCCTTGCTCATACCGATAAATAAACAGCAAACCAATTTGCTTCTTCTGTGGTGACAGTAGTTTCACAGTAGTGCACATCTGAACTAGTATGCTGTGAAATCATAGACATAATCGACATAACTCGTATTTACCAAACCGTGTCTAGCAATTCTATAAACGCTATGCGATGTAAACATAAATCTAGTGAACCCGGTTGTATTCTACACCAGGGATTCTCAAACCGCGGCACCTAGAGGTTCCGTAGAATACTACTCATCAGGGTTCCGCCAATTTTTTAATATTATGAGCTGTTAATAATACCACGGTTAGAAACATTAATTTAAAAATAGCGCAAAATATGTAATGAGAGGTACTCATTACTTATTTATTTAAGATGTTAACCCAAATATAAACATACAATAATTGTCGGACGTAATACCCAACTATAAAACAATTATTAATAAAACAGTGAAACAGTTTTATTCTTCGCATAAAAAATTTAAGATAACATTTATGTTTTTCTGTTATATAACATATATTTTACGATAAATTGTTATTATGTAAAAATCAGTGTAGATAATGATCTAGAGTTCCATACAATAAAAGGTATTTGGCTGGTGTTCCGTTATCTTTAAAGTTTAGGAAGCCCTGTTCTACACTATACATAGTAGTAGGTACGCCTTTGATACTTCATACATATCACTAGGGTTGTGAAGAAAGGTTAAAAGCTGGCTGACGTGCAGTTAGACATGAAAAGATCGGCCGACATTGCCACTTAGAGGCACGTTAATGCGTCGATCGATTTTTTCAAGACCATGTAACGTGTCTTGAACTTGAGGCTCCTGGCATATAGTTTGAAACCAATAACTCGTAAGTTATTGATTTCAAACTATAGACAATAGCATTTGTAATCGGGCGATGGCGATCTCCTTGGGTATATCATTCACATCTGGAGTTGGGCCATTGAGAATACGGAGAAGCATTGGTCGTTACTTAGAATAAATCTAAATATCAATTAATTAATTATCTACTAATAGACAATATTTAGTGGTAATTCGGCAGACCAAAGAGATTACCACCCAACTTAACACTCACACAGCAACTTGACCAGGTTTATTGGTAAATTATCCATGTTACAGGAAACTCTAACAGCTACAGGAATTTCGAATGTTTCCATGATCTAACCATCATCATTTCCTGGCCTTTACTTTGATTTCTATTCTCAATTACCGATTACATTAGATCTAAGGCGTAAACCAGGAAGCTTGGCGTCTATGCAATGAGAAACAAAACTTCACATCAGAAGAACTGCTCCATTTGTATGAAACATAAGTTCAGTCATTGTTATGAGCTTATCTGAAGGTTAGGTCTGTCTAATACCCGCTGCAGGCTCTTTGGTATATTCAGACATGAGTATAACATTTGCGGCATAAAAGTAACTGCCTTAAAAGCCGTTGCAATGTCACTAAAGGAAGTGTGCTCTGAAGAAGCTACATAATTTTACATACTCTCTATTTTATATCATCATCTCAGCCATAGGACGTCCACAGCTGGGCATAGCCTCCCCATTGATTTCTACAAGGACCGGTTGGAATATCCAATTCATATACAAGCTGTCAAACAAACGTCAATAAAACAATTACATAAAAGTATCCTTGTGGCAGACATGATGTATCGTAGACAGAACCATCGCTCAACAGAATTTCTAAACCTAATAGGATAAAAAATACATTTGTACTAGCACATTATCTCGTTTCTCATCAAAGACATCATTATATTTACAAGAACTATAACTACATCCGAGAAACCAATCATACCATAAACACGCGATCTGTCATGTATCCACTAAGCGGAACCACAACAGCTCCTAGCAAACTGGAGTTACTTCAATCTGAACGAACAGAGTAGTTAATGTATCTATACTTGATAGATTGTAGGTACTTTACACTGTTTCTACGGGTATAACGTGGTACTTACGCGTAGTCGATATCACGATCGACAATTGTTTCGGCAAGATCCTGATGAAGGCTTCCGGAAGAACCCGAAACAATTACGCGTAAGTACCATGTTATACCCGTAGAAACAGTGTAATGTAATTATGAACGTGAGTATTAATAATATAGATTGTAGGTGTTGACACACTTACACACTCTATGTGGCAGTGTAGCTGTTATAGTAAAATATTGATTACTGGTGGGGGCTCGGTATGATCGGGTACCTTCCATTCTGATACATCGATATGGAATGCGCCTCAAGCGTGCTACTGTTTGCTACACATCGCCTTAAACGTACACTCCGCCATAACTTGCGACATAACACGTTCGTTATGTAATGAGATGCTTTTTACGAAGGAGTCTTAGCGCGAAATAATAATAATGAAAACTAATACTGTATGACTTGAATATAAGTAATTAGAGACGACTTAGTTAAATATATCACAAAGATAGAATGGATATGCATTCTATAGAAAACATAAAATTACTATAAGTACCCAAAAACATTAAGCCGTTATAGCTTTATTCACTTATGTGTACAAGAGTAGAGGAGTAGAGAAGTTGCTTCCTATTAATTTTAACTGGACTGGTGCTGGACGTAGACGAATTGATAGCAACGAAATTGATTTATTTATTTTTATGTAAATACAACACCATTCTACAAAGTGGATATTAATGTATAATAAGTAAGTCATTTACAAACACTGACTGCAAATAGTTGCAATAGTGCGAACTACACTTCCTTTCTTTATTAGCTAGGTATATCTAATACTAATATTACAAAGAGGTATAGTTTGTGCGGTTGTAGTGGGTAATATCTGGATCTACTAAACCAATTTTGAAAATCCTATTACCAATAAAAAGCTATGTTATTTGTGAGTGTCATAGACTTATCATCATTACTATCATTTTTCATTATCTCGCGGGTGAAACCGCGGTGCGCAGCTAGGACATTATATAAACTTTTTCCCCAACCAATTATTAACAACTCAGCGTGCGGATATTGACGAACATTTGTGTTTACCTAAATCTTACCTGTACTAGTGGCGAATGCGCCTGATGCCGGTGTACGTCCGAATTCATATCGGGCGACTCCTACATAGACTGATCACCCCACATCATCTGTGGACAAACAAGCATACCGCACTAAGACAATTTATATAGAACTTGAATCGTGGCAGTGAACGACAAATTTATGATTATCTCATTGATTACAGTATCTAAAATCCGATTAGGCACCGACAGATCCCGCAAAATAATTTTCTATTATTATGCATATGTAAAGAAAAGGTCATTACATTAGTCTGAGGATCCCTTGCCATCACAAGTTGACCCTCGACCTCTTTATCTTTTTCAAATTTGCTGACCTATACGCGTCCTTGCCAGAGGTCTGAAATTGATTTTACGCATTGCTGAGTTTTTACAGTTTCTTGCGTAATCATATCTATTTTTTGGAAACCAATCGACTTTTAGGCCTTATACGCTGGTGTGTAAAGCCGCTACCCTGAAACGGTACATATTTAAAATCATAATATAGCACAATACAATTTTTTTTCTGTTTAATTTAAATCTAGCTGTTTAAACTAGAAACTGAGTGTGACATAAAAAATCGAAGATGAGAAAGCTGGTTACTCTGCGATGGCTACAATGGTGAAAGAAATTTTAAGGTCAGCCCAGTAGTTTTTTAGTTTATTTATTACAAGCAAAGGACAATTCATTAATTAAAAATAAGGTCTCGGTGTTGTTTGCCGTGATCGAATGATAAATGAAATGATGGGGTGATGACAAATACATATTTATAATACAACCTACGATTATAACTGATGTACATATGATTATTGACAATCTTTTGTTTTAAATTAATGGTTAACGTTAACGTAACACGGAATAAGACTGATTTTTGAAAATAAATACTACGATAATATCAGTCGCGTTCTTCAATGTTTTATTCTTCTATCAAATAACATATCATAAATATTAGATATCTATTTCAAATGTCTAAATGTTATTATTTAATAGATATTTTAAAATAAAAAAATATTAATTAAATAACACAATTATTTAATATTAAGTACCCCTATCATTTTAAGTATGTATAGCGTATATAGCAGACGCTTGCAAATCTCGCAATGCATAAACATTCTACTCAACTTATCTCGTCACCTTAAATTAAATAACCTCGAAATTAGAGTCCTTCATTTTATGTGCATTCTAAGTACTGATTAATTTTTAATAATTGATTGGGCGCATTGAGTGGCAAAGTCTGGCATGGCGCCGAACGATACATAAATGCGTTCCAATAAGAGTATGAATCATCAATGTTTACAATCTTGACACATACACTACCTTGTCTTGAGAGGCCAAGACTTTTAGGTATATATTCTCGAGATAATAATTGCGAACAGCGCAACGGCATTGACTAGGTGTGGGTGCCGAGCTGGGTGGATGGGAGTGGTGTGCTGATTCACTCTCGCCCTCCCGCCGATGATGTGGAACTAACGAGAGGCGTGCGCCGCTCTTCACCGTGTCGGCTGTCGTGACGTGACCACGGCTTCTGTGTATATGATGCCACTTAAATAACAGCTGCAGGTGATGGAGTTGCGTCTATTATTATTATAGCAGGGCTGTGCTATCTAACTAGGGTATGTTGTTGGAATGTAAGTAGAAATTCTATTTGGAAACGCAAGGAAATTCTTTCGATTAGGACACGTGATGGAGCCTTTTTCTTATGAATATATTACTCGTATTATCAATAGTTGTCATTACTATTTATAAAAGTATTGGTTAAATTTTAGTTTATGAAGAGTTAAAGTACTTTGATGATAGTGTAGGCGAATACTAATGGAGCCGTCACTGGCTACAAAAATTGTTGAACATTTTTATGACTAACTTACTCGATATAAAGAAGTACTCATACTAGATATATACTTCAGTCTTCAAGTCACGAGTAAATAGGACTTTCTAGGCTTGCGTGCTCCATCTTAGACCGCGTCAACACATACGGTCAGGTTTGACAGTGCTCAAACGCGAGATTGTAATTATTTTTTTAAAATACTACAGTTTCTCTGATTACTTAAACCTTTAATTAAACCTATTTTAATTGAAATAACATAGGAAACTAATATTAAACAAGTTACTATTTCTTATTGCTAATTTTAAAGTGAGTATTACAGGAATTTGCTGATTTATGGGTCCTAACTTATTCTTATGGTACAAAGGCTTATTTCGAGTAACTCCGCAAAAGTACCACTGTTTTTCGTTGGGAACATTTTATTTAACATTTCGTTACAAGTCACATTTCACTTGATGGTGCAATTCTTTATGCTATTCCCAATGAGTCACAGTCGCAAGTCAGGAAACAGGAAGACAACGAAAAGACACGTTTACGTTTTAACAATATAATAATATTTATATTACATAATATAAATATAATACTTTTGGTTTCACCATACCATGGTCAGTGTCGATATTGTCAAAGGAGCGATCTCGCACAGGCTAGAAATGTATCCAGGCGGGTACTCGAAAGTACATGACAACCATGCTGTGGATGATATAACGATTTATTACATCGAAAGTTCAAGGCAGGGATGGGGATGAAACTATTGGGGTAAAGTGATTCTCTTGTTCAATCAAACTAACTTAAATTCAGAAAAATAAAATAAGGAAACTAAAATATGCCTACGATAGTCCAAATTAGTATAACACTTATTATTAACAACACCAAAGTTATTTTTTTAAATTAAAATATATACAAATAATTGTGAGTCGCAATTGACCAGCAATCGAATAAAACTCATCTAATATTACAGATAGTGTTGTATAAAATTAAAGGAATTTGAATTTTAGCGCAAATAAAATACATACTATTTAATTTTAAAGAATTTTTGGTTGTTTGAGTGGTTAACAGAATTAGGGACCATTTTCAGTCAAATTGAGGATCGGCCCTCACAACCCAGAGGCTATAATAATTTCGAAACCAGTTTATTTATGTTATTTAGGAAGAGTGATGGCCAATTATTGCACAATAGTATTATAAACCGTCGCGTGCGTGCTTGACCGTTTCGTCGCACAGTATGGTCTAAAGTCGCACCGAGAAATTACGCCTGAGTGACCACTTGCATACAAGTTTGTACATTGCGTGCATTGTTTTCTCATAGAAGCAAATATGCTTCCAGCACGCAACTGTAACGTTACGTAATCTCACGGTCAAATAATCAAATCCACTTTATGGAAATGTTAGGCAAGCTATTGTTACCAAACTACCTATTCCAATAGAACACACGAATTACAATATATTAAAGGAACTTTTTACGGATATTATATACCACTTTGTTATTGTTTGACCACTGTAATTATACTGTATTAACTATTTAATTCAATGGTTTTACTTTAAATTGTTATTGTTTATAATTAAATTGATAGCGTGTACGCTTTCCAAGGCAGGTCCTAGTGATATGTACCAAACCTAACATCTGTATATATGTATTTGTAACCTAGGGCCCGAAGCTAAATAAATAAACTTGAATTGTCCCGCCAGATGGTCAGTGACGACTTGGTCTAGAGTGGAATCACTTCAGACATAGAATCCTAACTGGCTCTCAAGGACAGCTGCTTTAACACACTGTGTTTGGTGACAGTTTTCAAACTTGAGGTTGGGAGCTAGCCTGGCGGGTACTAAAAAGTACTCTACCACCATGCTGCCGATTTTAATAATGATATTACTATCACCGGAAGCTCAAGCCGGATGGTCGAATCGATTTAGCGACCGGACCGCGGACCGTCAGGAGTCAGGATGCAACACTTCTACTGCTAGGCAATCATTGCTACCAAAACTTATTTCATTGCATTGATTTGCAAGAATGCTTTAAGCTAACTTATTGCTTTAAGTGCATAGTACTTAGCTATCAATGTCATCTCAAGGAGGGTTTTTATTAGGTTCTTGTTTTATATAACACAAACAACGTACATGTAAGATTTTTAATATCCGATCGTAAAGACTTTTTGTGACTCCAAAAGAATTTTAACGAAGTGAACATACAAGGCCATTACGATGAGAATATACTCCGAGATCATTACCATGATATCATTAGAATCGTGAACTAACAATACAATCATACGAGTATTAGTTGTCAACTATTCGTGCATAGAAACCGTTATCAATTAACATTGTAAATGAATCATGAAAATGCCCAGGAAAGCTACCTACTTATTTATAACACGACGGGGTTGTAATTTGTTTCATTTGTTGAATTGTGCATAGATTTAAATATTATAGTGATTACTTATATTTTTATTGAATTAAGACAAATATGGCAAGAAACATTCAAAAGTCTCAGCGTTATTATACATGGACAAACAAAGACAAATTAGTAATACATAAGCAGAATAATAATGAAACCATCTACGTATATAAGATATATAATACGTTGAAGCTATGGTTGAAGGTTAAAGACGTGACTAATTTATTCATATTACGAGTAAATAAAACGTTTTCAACATGGGATTTCTTGTGCTCAATATAACTAATTCTACAAAACTGTATACTACGATGATGATTGCGATTTCCTGAATGATGCGTAAACGCATTTCACTTTTAAATAACATGAGGTTATTTAAATGGGGGAATTACGGTCCCCATAGGTCGGCAACGCATCGAGTGTACCAATGGTATTCCAATTGAACTCCACAGGAAACGATAACCTCTTACCATCCAGGTATATAATAATTTATATACCTGGACATCCACAGCTGGACAAGGGCCTCCCCCATTGATTTCCCAAGGACCTGTTGGAAGCGGCCCGTATCCAGCCCTTGCCTGCGATCTTAGTCAGGTCGTCTGTCCACCTGGTAGGTGGCCGTCCTATGCTGTGCTTACAAGTCCGTGGTCTCCATTCGAGAACTTTTCGGCCCCAACGGCCATCCTTTTGTCGGGCTATGTGCCCTGCCCACTGCCACTTCAACTTGCTAATCCGCTGGGCTATATCGGTGACTTACGTTCTTCTACTTTTAATAATAAAAAAATTAAAAATATTTTATATAACATGCCAATATGAAACTGTTCTCCACAACATAGGGAATCCTACCAGAGTCAAATCTTAATAATTCGTATTAACCAGAATAAAATGACGAACTAAATTATCACTCATAATTAAGATTATTATAAAAATACCATTGTCACCACTATAAAATATAGTTATTCTTATCCCGGCGTCGTCGTATGTTTGTTTGGCATTTATATGTACCTCACATCATTAATCCAATATTACATGTATATGAAAAAGTACTGTAGCCTATTCAGATTATATCGAAATACAGGAAAATAATATGCAACTATTATTACACAGGTCCTTATCTTTTTTTCTGGTGCTGAAAAGAGCTGTGAGCACTTGAAATGAACAAATGTAGGTACATACATTTTGAACAGTAAGTTTGTAAAATAGCACAGTAGTAACTGAGCTTCTCATAAAGCAACGTTTTCACAGTCGAGGTGTATAATTATTCATCTTTGAAGGTATCAGATCAGTCACAGTAAAATTGTTTGACACAAAACGTGAGGAAGCTGAGTAATACAGTGTTTCTTTGAATTATGACAGTCCAGGGAAATCCCAATCAATGGAAGATTATATAATTTTCCTCTTTGTGATAACACTTTACTAAAATAATCGGATTGAAAATTTAAATGAACCCAAAAAGAAAATCATGACAAGAGATACAGCGAAAGATCGCCCATATAACTTTAGTTATTAATTATTGACGTATGCTTTTAACATTTATAGTAGCGTATGGGTTAAGAATTATGTATTTGTATGTGTTTCGCCTATCAGTAATTAAAACATAAATATTTACATAAATGCAAACTTGTAGATGGGTGAATGTTTGTTACTCAATCAGTTCAGAACGGCTATATAGATCTGGACTAATTTTAGTACAGAAATAATTAAATTATTATCTGGAATAGCGCATAGGCCACTTGCAATCTAAAATGTACGGTTCCTGAGGGAAACATTTACAGATTGTAACACGAAAACCGTAGTTCCCGCGGGTGAAACTATCTGTTGCAGCCTTTTATTTATGCATATATAAACATACTTTATATAGATTATATAGCAGCAGTGCACAGATAAGTGTGACGCCAGTAGCAACCACCGCAAATGAAACGAAGGTTCAATTTCTAAGAAAGCAAAGCCGCAATCTCTCTTAATCTCGATTTGACGAGAGATTGGAATGGAAGTACAGTCGAAGAAATATATCGTCTACCACCTTTAGATTGAATATCATGTGATCATCACAAAACAACAAGGTTGATTTTCGCATGCATCTCTTTGATTGTTAGATAAGTTCAACCTTATCGCTATTGTTATTATTACACAGAACTCTTATCAACATTGGTAGACATTTCTTTGACGACTGTACAATGTACACATACGTTTACGACTTTAGAATCGTATACACGACACTGAAATCATCTTGTAGATTTTTTCAGAACATCTTGTTAAAAACAATTGACATTCTAGACATTATTTGAGTCATAATGATTTATTCAGTCAAGGAAGCACTTATGAACTTTAATAAAATAGTTATTATTCAGACTCAAACGTCGCCTGCCATAAAATATAGAAAATTCCCGAGAAAATGCGGCAAAAACACCTAGGGACATGTTTATACAAATTGGTTATACAGTGTGTCCATTACAGTAAATATTTACTGGAATAGGTTACACATTATTATGGCGACTCGGCGAATGTTGACCATGTTTTGTAAACTCTTATATAGCCTTTTTGATTTTTTCTTCTGTGTGTACTGGTAAAACGTACTTAACGAGATTCAGTCCGAATTAATTCCGAAATAACAGCGCTATCAGATAAACCAGTTCGACTACTCGTAAGAGCGCCAATATTGTACTATTTTATGGATAAATGGTTTATACGAAATATTTTTATTACTTATACATACTTGCAGTATATATCTGCCACAATACGAACTTTTAGGATCTGAAAATTTCACTAATTCGTTTTGTATACCATCGCTGATGTCTCCTATTTAATCATGTTGGCATCAACCTATTCCCAATCCATTGTTATATTGCGGTTTACCATTCATCAGCAAAATTCTTTAAAAAAATATGCATCATAGAATGTTAGTCGTTCTTAGTTTATCCGTTTATCTCTATGGGATCCGACAGAAACATAGATAATATTCGGATGAAGTCAACTTTGAACTTGTAGGGAATATCGGTCGCTAGTGTAAAGCAGCAAGAGCAAAACAAAGCCATGTGGCGGCGGTAGCGGTCCGATATCTACAGAAGGATGCAGGCGCGTGCCGAGTTGAACGACCACCTACGACCACATTCACTTTCGTCGTCTGTAGGCTGAGGCCAGCGCCGCGCCGCCGCCGCCGCCGCCGCCGCCGCCGCCGCCGCCGCCGCCGCCGCGCCGTCCGGGCTCGAGCCATTGCAAACTCGGGCTTTATTAGCTTATTTACACCGTGCTAGTCGCTGATCTAGTTGCTGAGTTAAGAACTCGGCTACTAGATCTGATAAGGGGTTTGATATAACTGGTCAGAACTTCTTGGTTACGGAGAAAATAAAATTTCACATATATGCAGTAAAATAATCAAAGGTTCAAATTGTTGCTATTAGTTGGAACGCATTTTTAATCACTTTACACTGTTTTTTACGGGTATAACGTGGTACTTACGCGTAGTCGATATCACGATCGACAATTGTTTCGGCTTCTTCCGGAAGCCTTCATCAGGATCTTGAGTGCGGTGCGTTAGTCGTAACGTCCCGTCTCGCACATTTAATCCCCGAAAGCATATGGTATGTTATAGGTTCTCATCCATTTTTAGCGTTGCCACGGATAACCAGCATAACTATTAGCCTCTAACATCTTGATGTTGACCAAGAAGATAGAAGCTAAAATAGAGCTATTAAAATGTTATTAGCTACAATGTGGTATATCGATTGCAACATTAACTAGCTCGCTTACTCGCGCTGTGTAAATTGAGCATTACCTAATAGCATCCATCATTGCATTGACACCTCTTGTTCGTATATGTATTGACCTTTTTTGAGGATAGTATACGTTATACGGCCCAAGTTTCCGGTCACGGAAACTAGGTCGCAAACGAGTCTGCTCTCTAAACGATTTCGAGATGAAAATTTGTAATGAAGATTACACGGTACCATAGCAATATACAAGCTGTATATAAATATGTATCACGTTCTTTGGTGAAATATTACGAAGTTGTAAAGAATTCAGATCAATGTATAACGTGGTATAACAACTACGTCGCCAAACAACTCGTCGAATCCAACTCAGATGGGGTGCATTGCAGAATCTTCGCCACGTCTTCCAGTCCGAAATTCTACAATACTTGAAAATGAAGGTCTTCGAAGGTCACGAACAGTGTGTTACCAGTGATGTAATGACTTACGGAACTGGAACGTGGTCTCTGGCTACGGGCCTTGTGAGCAGACTCACAGTCACACAACGAGCTATGGAAAGGGCTATGCTCGGGGTTTTTCTACGCGATCGACTCAGAAGTGAGGAGATCGAAGATCGAGTGAGAGAAGAACGAAAGTCACCAAAATTGCCCAGCAGATTAACAAGTTGCAGTGGCAGTAGCAGCACTAGGCCGGGCACAAACCTCGAAGAACCGATGGCCGTTGGGGTCAAAAAGTTCTCGAAAGGCTACGGACTGGCAAGCGCAGCATAGGATGGCCACAGACAAGGTGGACAAACGACCTGACTAAGATCGCAGGTAAGGACTGGATGCTGGCCGCTTCTAACCGGTCCTTGGATACTACAATATGATGATATACTATAATACTGCATACTACGACTTGTAATATATTATGAATGGTAATTTGGTAATAATATAACAAGCGTGTCACTTTTAACGAAGGGACTAAAAGAACAAACGTCGGTTGAATGTATGAATTCTGTTCATACCTCAGAACACCTCAAAAAGAAGATTAAAAGATTCATCTGTAACATAAGTATTCTATTTTTGTTTCTAAATGTTAAATGTAATTCATTTTTACCGATTATGGAATGGAATAACCCAAATACTTTAAAATATATTGCAACTAAACAGACGATAAAAAAATAAAAAATGAGTAAGCGCATGAAGCAACCTAAGTTTTCAAATTTTAATTTAGTTTTACAGCTATAGACAGGTTCCTTTTTAAACAATGAATACGAATTGTATACGCTATTGAATTAATACATACTGGATGGAAATGACGTTTAAAATTATTTAAAAGAATTGGCACCTAATGTTGTTTTAAGAAGTGAGCTAATGAAGGAATAAATTCGGAAAGAGATCGTGGAGTGCTGCTGTAGACTTAGTTGTCAAACCGACAACAACGGAATTTCGTATTTGTAGGTTCAAGTCCCACTAGTAGCCGATTCCTGTCTTTAATTTATAAATAAGAAGTTTCCTCAATTTGTGTGTTCAAGTTCAAGGAGCTATGTAATCTTATGTCCTCTATACAGTCTGAAGGATGACACAATAAACAAATTAAGAATATAGCAGTCCCTTGTGGCAAAAGGTGTCCTCGAGTAAACTATCTTCTTACTTCATCAAAAGGCTGAAAATATTCAAAATTTGAGACACGCTGGTCGTTGACTTACTAAATAAACAAGGAAGTGACATGCAGACGTAGACAGTGCCGGCACTAGTAGGTACTGGCCGCATAGACTTTGTTTATGTTAACTGCGTTCTGTTTAAGTTTTATTTTCAGTCGTATAGCAGCCGTAAACACCGGAACTGCATGGGTAATGTGTGCCATAAATTGTATGTGACAGTGTTATGTGGTTTTGTTCCGAGAACCGTGATAGACTTAGAAGGAAAATGGCCCAGCATCATTATAGTCAATGATGATGGCAATGGCGGCTATGGTTGCGTACTATTAATATTGTGTGTGCATACACACCATTCTACATCTTATAGAGAAAATATTGAACAAAATTCATTTGTCATTACATCATTAAAGCAAAAACAGTCTGACTTGCTAACATGGCAAGGGTACATGTGAACAAAAATAGCATCTTCGTTCTGAACTGAGAAACTCTTTGTATCAAATGAGTCTCTGGAAAAAGAGAAACGCACGATATAGCGCACCGGTCGAGGTTGAACTCAGCAAATTGTAATGCGACCTTTATACGTAGGTATTAGTAAAATTGCTTCCTTCCCCTTTCAGCACGAGGTCGACTAAAGAATTAACGTTCTTGTGCTACAGTCTAGCTAGAGAGCATGTGAGTATGGCTATCTTGCATATAAATATACTAGCCATCTCGGCAGGCATAAAATGCCCAGATGTTGTATTTCCCGCCTTTTCTACTTATCGCTATCAATACAGGAGGAGTATGGGCAATAATCCATCATATTGGCCAAATCAGGTTAGCGAATAGGTAATATAGCCAGTCCAAAGTTAGAGTTTACAGACCGCCGAAGGGCCTCCGACAAAATCTAAAGACTAATATGTTAAGACAATAAACGCGACTGACGACTTTATATGCTGAGTCTCAAATACAAGAAAAGTTACAAACCTCGAATTGTCGGTATATAATTATGTTTCTCCTAGGGTTTAATTATTTATTAAAGCTTAAATTAATAGAGAACTTAAACTTCCACTTCCTAAGTCTGTTTTGTGCAGGATGCCTCTATTTCGCAAATCTCTCGTAGAAAAAGGAAAAAACAGACCTAAGTAGGTACTTAGGTCTGTTTTTTCCTTTTTCTACGAGAGCTTTTGCGATTTGTAGGTGTGTGTAAAATCAAGTTTCGTTTTAACACATTTGCGCATCCGAAAATAGTACAATTTTATCTAAAAACTAGTATTTGGGTGGCGCGCGGGCTGCGAGCAGCCCGCGTTATCGATGTGCATTAGTATTATTAACAAAAATGTCGTTGCAGTTGCTAAAAAGATATAAAATTCTCATGCAAATCGAATAACTCACAGTTTCATCTATTTCAGTAGAAAGTGTGAGCAGGGTTACCATGTGCAAGTTGATTTTTTTTATAAAATTTTAGTCGCGGTAAAACCGGACCAAGATTGTAAACGACTTTTGTTAAGGGACCCCACCTCTAACTGCAGTTGTTAACGTGGGCAGTTGCTTCGGAGACCAGCTCGATATGTGAAAATACTCGTTATCCGGAACTCGGCCTTCGGCCTCGTTAGTGACTCCCATAAGGTACGTTGATGCGTTACACCTCATTCGAGCTCGGCCTTCGGCCTCGCAGATTTGAAGCTCGGCCTTCGGCCTCGCAGGTTTGAAGCTCGGCCTTCGGCCTCGCGGTGGTAAAGACAGCTTCTTCAAGTTCAGTACAAAGTGAGAACAGAGTTACCATATGCAAGTTTATTTTTTTCATTAAAATTTTAGTCGGGGTAAAATCGCACAAAGGATTTAAACGACTTTTGTTAAGGGACCCTACCTCTAATTGTAGTAAATAACGCGGGCAGTTGCATTGGAGACCAGCTCGAGATGTGGAAAAAACTCCCCATCCGGGACTCGGCCTTCGGCCTCGTTAGCGACTTCCATGGGATGCGTTAATGAGGTACACCCCATTCGGAACTCGGCCTTCGGCCTCGTAAGTTACTAACACGGCTCGGCCTACGGCCTCGCGGAGGCCACGCTCGGCCTTCGGCCTCGCGGGCCAAAAGCTCGGCCTCCGGCCTCGCATGTTTGAAGCTCGGCCTCCGGCCTCGCGGTATTTAAAGCTCGGCCTGCGGCCTCGCAATTTACAAAGGGAATGTTTTTAAGCTGTTCCCAATGACGGCCAGCTCGGCCTTCGGCCTCGCAGGCCTACAGCTCGGCCTCCTGCCTCGCTAGGGTGGAGCTCGGCCTGCGGCCTCGCTCGATTGCAGCTCGGCCTACGGCCTCGCAAAGAGAATGTGGTATCGCCACCAAAAATCCGCATCCAGTAAAAAAAAACGAATGACGTCATCAAAAAACTTTTTTCATATTTCGAATCAGGGACTCTAAATCTCCGTAAATACTTAATTTCAGCCACATCGGAGCAACTTGAATTTTGGTATCCGGTTCGAAGGACCAATTTGCAATTTTTGACAAAAACCCCAAATTTCCCTACAAACCCTCTATGACATTTGTTCGAACCCCCCATACCCACCTATAACGGTTCCGGAGCTGCGGTCGTTTTAAATTTGTATGGGAGAACCTCTTTTTTGTTAGGGAGGGTAATTTTTTTTTATTTTTCCAAAAGGTTCCCAGGGTTTCAGTCATTTTTAGTTTTGACACCTACCCCCCATCGATTATGGTTTTCGAGATCCCTACACCAGTTCCATCAAGGAAACCAAAAATGACACTTTTCGGAGTTTTCCCTGGGTCACGTGGGCACTCTTTATACAGTCCACTATATAATTTTAACCCAAAAACACTCCTTCTGGGAGAACAATGATGTCAGTCAGTCAGTCAATGAGTGGGTCGTCAGCTTTATATATTATAAACTAGTATTTCGGGTGGTACGCGGGCTGCGAGCAGCCCGCGTTATCGATGTGCATTAGTATTATTTAACAAAAACGTCGTTGCAGTTGCTAAAATGATATAAAAATCTCATGCAAGTCGAATAACTCACAGTTACATCTATTTCAGTAGAAAGTATGAGCAGGGTTACCATGTGCAAGTTGATTTTTTTAATAAAATTTTAATCGCGTTAAAACCGGACCAAGATTGTAAACGACTTTTGTTTAAGGACCCCACCTCTAAGTGCAGTGGTTAACGTGGGCAGTTGCCTCGGAGACCAGCTCGATATGTGAAAATACTCGTTATCCGGAACTCGGCCTTCGGCCTCGTTAGTGACTCCCATAAGGTGTATTGATGCGTTACACCTCATTCGAGCTCGGCCTTCGGGCTCGCAGATTTGAAGCTCGGCCTTCGGCCTCGCAGGTTTGAAGCTCGGCCTTCGGCCTCGCAGTGGTAAAGACAGCTTCTTCTAGTTCAGTACAAAGTGAGAACAGAGTTACCATATGCAAGTTTATTTTTTTCATTAAAATTTTAGTCGTGGTAAAATCGCACAAAGAATTTAAACGACTTTTGTTAAGGGACCCTACCTCTAATTGTAGTAAATAACGTGGGCAGTTGCATTGGAGACCAGCTCGAAATGTGGAAAAAACTCCCCATCCAGGACTCGGCCTTCGGCCTCGTTAGCGACTTCCATAGGATGCGTTAATGAGGTACACCCCATTCGGAACTCGGCCTTCGGCCTCGTAAGTTACTAACACGGCTCGGCCTACGGCCTCGCAGGTTTGAAGCTCGGCCTTCGGCCTCGCGGTGTTTAAGGCTCGGCCTGCGGCCTCGCGAGTTACAAAGGGAATGTTTTTAAGCTGTTCCCAATGACGGCCAGCTCGGCCTTCGGCCTCGCAGGCCTACAGCTCGGCCTCCGGCCTCGCTAGGGTGGAGCTCGGCCTTCGGCCTCACCTCCACAGCTCGGCCTTCGGCCTCGCTCGATTGCAGCTCGGCCTACGGCCTCGCAAAGAGAATGTGGTTTCGCCACCAAAAATCTGCATCCAGTAAAAAAAAAAACAAATGACGTCATCAAAAAACTTTTTTCATATTTCGAATCAGGGACCCCAAATCTCCCTAAATACCAAATTTCAGCCGAATCGAAGAAACTTGGATTTTTGTATCCGGTTCGAAGGACCAATTTGCAATTTTTGACAAAATCCCCAAATTTCCCTATAAACCCTCTATGACATTTGTTCAAACCCTCTATACCTATCTATAACGGTTTAGGAGTTGCGATCGTTTTAAATTTGTATGGGAGAACCTCTTTTTTGTTCAGGAGGGTAATTTTTTTTCAGTTTTTCAAAAGGGTCCCAAGGTTTTAGTTATTTTTAGTTTTGACACCTACGCCCCATCGATTATGGTTTTCGAGATCCCTACACCAGTTCCATCAAGGAAACCAAAAATGACACTTTTCGGATTTTTCCCTAGGTCACGTGGGCACTCCCTATACAGTCCATTATATAATTTTAACCCAAAAACACTCTTTCTAGGAGAACAATGATAAATAATAATAGGACACTATGTGACGGTCGTCGGGGCTCAGCGGTCATCTGACTAGGTAGTCTGATAGGTCATCTTATAGTATAGGCATTATAATTTGCAAGTATTACAAGCACTTTATAATATTTATCTAATACACAACATCTTTACAATGGTATATCAGTCATAGATAATCTGAAGCTATTCCAAGACATTTTCTTTTACGAGCAGACATTTCAAGTGAATTGTCGTGTGTAGCCAATCACCAAGGCTACAGAGCATAACACGTGATACAAACAAATGGAAAGCGTAATAAAAGTGACTTGCACCCCTGCCGAATGCAAGGTGCGTCATTATTTAAACGCCTACTTCCGAAGAGTATTTCCACTTGTGGAATACATTAATCCTTTTTTGGCGACCGAGGGCGGCCTCGTGCCGCTCCAGTTTTGTTTCAATGACTCATATATATATATATAAGATATAAGTATTTTAATATCCTTTTAATATCATACAACAATGATAATAGAAAACTAATTCAGTTTGTAGCAATTGGTTAATATCAAGTGGTAAGCGTAGGCATATAAACTATACTTAAAACTTGGAAGCTTGAATGGCCGACAACTGTGGATTAAAGTAGCTACAACAACCCACGTAGATGAATGTGGGCAGGAGAAGCAGCTTTGTCTTCTAAAACGCAAAGGATTCTTGACTTAGTGTGTTTTTTTATTATTAGGAATACTCAAGCGTTTTTCCGAATATTTATATTAAAAATGTATTAATTAAACGATACGTTAATGAGTTTCGACTGATATTTGACATACTCATATATAATAAATTTCATCCAAGCTGAGGTGTAAGGATTAAAATGCCAAAACAAATATGTAGTAATACAGAAAATACTTACGATTATAGACGATATCAACTATCGTAGTTCCAAAAACATTGTTAAGAGATGACAGTATGCAGCTTATGAAACTGTTTCACTGAACAATATGCCATAAACGGTCTTTGATTTTAGTAATATAACCAATTTATCGTAAACAACATCTGGTAGGTTTGTGGTCGATATGAGTTAACAATACTTAACACACACTTGTTTACACTCTTGTCAATTTTAGTAATGAGTCAACGCGAGCGCTGGAGGTTGTTTATTTACATCCCGACGAGGAGACGAAGTTCGGCGTACACATACAAATTTAATGAGGTACATTAGCGGCTGTTCACAAATTGTGAAACGAAATACGCGTGCAAATGTCGCGGCAGTCAGTGTTAAACTGTCAGCGACGGTGGGGCCTGCGATCTTCCTACCGACGACGACGAATGAGTTTCCTTATTAGTAGTGGCATTACACAAACTGCGCCCGCACCATTCGTTTCGAACTCGACTGCGTAATCGAAAGTCATGTTTATTGCTATATTTGGACATGGCTAACTTAATTGAAAACGTTAGAACACAATTTTGTGAATGTGTGTTACATGAACGAGTTGGCTATCGCCCCCAAACACAATAATAATATATTCAACCTTCAGGGCGAAGTTGTATCAGATACAATTTGGCATTTAGTTGGATATTTATCAAGTAAAACTGAACGCAGGCAACACACACAATAACGCATAAGGAAGCCTGCAATTAGTAGTGTCGATTATCATGTATGAACAATACACTTCTCGAATTACAGCAAACCGATGCAGAGTCGGTGGCGGTTCGGGGGGTCCTCTACATTTTTACTTTACTGTGTAGAGGTAAAATGAAAAGCTAAGATAGAGAAAGACTTAGAGCAAGGAGATGTGCCCCCAAATGAATGATCCAAAAACCTTTCGTGTCCGCGCCTGTGCTGAGTCGAACAGGAAACGTGTCAATACGGTGGCGTGCTAATCTGCAATTGGCACACATACACACGCTCAGTGCTTGCTGTAACAAAACCTAACACCACAGGTACAACAAGTACGTACATACACGATTATAGAGAATCCTTGGATTGCACTCAACGAGCCCGAACAGAAGTTGCGACAGAAAGAAAAGAATTTGACCCAACTCTTAGACAACATTAACCAACGTTATTTGCATATAAGTCCATGCTCAGAATGCTAAAATAAGAATAATTACGTTGTAAGTGCGAGAATAATTGCACACTTTAGGTGAGACCGCCTTTCTGAGCAGTTGGAGATAAATATTTTGTGTACAATATAGAGAACAATATGGGACAAACAAAAAAATCTAATGTGTGTAGCCGCTATACTAAGCAAATTGCGTGTCTAGTAAATCACACATACTGTACAGTCACTAAAAATCACAGACACTATGCCAAAATGATACTAATTCTATGTAAATAAAAATTTACGATCAGAATATTATAAGCATACACAGCTCTAAGAATAACCTAGCTATGGTGATGGTGGGTCGAACGTATTTACTGAAGAAAAAACAACAACAGGCGTAATTGTCGAGAGTCGTGACCACGCTTAAGCGTGCGTAGTGTAACAAACCCTGCGGCCTGCTGAAGAATGGGTTCTGCGTAATGTAGCGCAGAGTACGACTGTTTCCGCCTGTTGCATAACCAAAATATATCCAATATCGACTAGTACGGGGGGGCGAATAAGGTATAAAATCAATACTAAATGTACGCTAAATATTAATTTAAGAAAACACCCCAGAAAATCATTAAAAAATACTAATTTCACGCGAGTTTTAGTGACTTCAAACTATAATCAGTTTTAATTTGTATTGTGACCAGATTTATGGTACACACTACGAATACGATTGTTAGAACGTATTGTTACTACCTTTTCATGTGATCTATGATATAGCGATATGATATCTCGAAGAAGCGAGCCAACTGATCAGATAAGAATAGCGTGACAAATTGTGAAGTACCTTCGTATGATATTGTCCAAGTGCAGTGACAACCGCAGTGTTTGTGTCAACTGGAGCGTGAGAGGAATCCGGCGGCAGTGTTCACGGCGCATTGCCCCGTAACCGAGTGTCGGTCGTCATCGAAATGCCCTCTATTGAGGTGAATGGAGCGCGGAAATCGTGTTCCACACTTAGCAAACAATGCAATCAAATTATCCAACAACGTACCGCACAAGACTGCAAGTGTAAGCAATATCACATTATAGGCAACGTCTGCAGTACATATCATATGTACGAAAATCAACTAGTTATTTCAGTTGAGTTACTTTAATTCGACGGTCGCCGTGGCTCAGTGCTGAGGGACACGACGTCTGGTCCCCGAGGCCGTGGGGTTCGAGCCCAGAGCGTTCGAATGCCGGCAGTCACTAAAAATTCAGATCAGATTCAGTCAGAGGCAAACGTTTGTCTGATGAGCATGGATGTTTGTTTCGGGTATGGGATGTTTGTGTGATGTGATTGTGTGTCGCGACACAGGAAATCCTAGTGCGGAAATGTGTGTGCCAAAAAAACGAATTCGTCGTATCACACGCGTTTTAATCGACACACTAACCATTCTTTAAAACATATTGTCGGCGATGATCGGAAGGTTAATAAATTTTTTGCAACTTGATTAATGCTAAATCGTGGTTGAAGCATAGTAATGGCGACTGAGGTAGTGCTGATTATGTATCTGATCCGACGGCGTAACGTGACCTCCGAAGCTTGGAAACACCTAGTTTTAAAATTACCTCATGCGGTTACAGTTATTATTTGTGGCCACAAATAACGTTTCTTGTTAACGAGGGATGGACAAAAGAACAAGTAACTTACCGCGCACGCCACTCTATCAATCATACAATAAAAATATACATGTAATATACATCCATACGTGTCTCGCCTTTTTCGAAAGGATAGGCAGAGACCGCAGCTGTCCACTTTTTGCGATCCAAACACTCTTCTTATACGTGCCATTCAGACTCATCACACCTACTATGCAAGAGAGACAGTTTAGAGTAGGATGACCTGGCACTTTGTAAAATTGTTTTTACCCAATCTGATATCAGCACTCGCCTAGGCCTTCCTTTCCAACACTACTATTCACCTCATGTACCTGTTTAGTCAATCTTATTTCATTCATCATCATCATCATCTCAGTCATAGGACGTCTACTGCTGGACATAGTCCTCTTCTTTCATTCATGCTCTCTAATTTACCATACCATCTTAACATACCTTTATCAGTCTTAGTAACTATTAAAATCGATATATGTGTATACTTACCTACTATATGTTATTATGTAGTTACAAAATAATGACATGACCAACTAATCCACGAGCCGCTCGAGCGGTGCGGCGAGCACGCAGTGTCGAACGGTGATGTCATCGCCACCTTATGTCAACATGGTATTGGAAGAATGATTTACGATTACGAACGCTTCATGAACGCTATTATAGCCTGTTTTTCCATCGTCCCTGCAATGTTTGCTCACTGGTAAGGTCGTAGAGTAAGTAAACAAACAGAGCGGAAAATAAATTTTAGTAGCTATGGTATAAAATTAATTGAATTTTTAAATTTAGAAATACATCCTAGGCCGTAAAGCAGACCGAGAACCCCAAATGCGAAAGTTTATGTGTATGTTTTATTTATTTTTATTTTATTTATTTATTTATATAATACATACAATAATTATGTTACATTCTAACTTATGACTATGTAGAAGTATATCTATATGTAATGTACATATATGTGTGTATGTTTGTTACTTCTTCACATTCAAACGGCTACACTGATTTCGATGAAACTTGGTATGGAGACAGCTTATACCCTGGATTATCACATAGGCTACGTTTCATCATCATCAATCATCACCACGCGGATAAAACAGCGGGCCGCGGAAATTTTGGATGTTTGTTAAAATAGCTACTCAATTACGCCAAAACGGTTGAACGGGCTGAATAAATTAGTAAATATAGTAAATTATAGCTTGGAATAGTACATACGCTTCTTACTGCTTTACTGGTCTCGCACATGTTCGCCCCTCTTACCTAAAGTTGTAGTTTCGCCCCCTATCAAGATACCCGTTCGACATAACGCGATATATAACGATAAATATAACCCATAACGCGGGGCGAAACTTTTTTGATTATTTCTAGGGTACCCGTTCGTACCTTGACATATTTAAATAGAAAATGGTACAGTCAGACAGAAAATTAAGTAAAGCTGAAACCATATTTTACCACCACCAAACCACATTTAAAAAAGTATATAAATAGAGAGATGAGAGAATAAATTATGTTATGATGACCACTGTTTAGAAATATTTTTTTTTTTATTATTTTCAACAATTATAAGCAGTTATTTGTATCTCTAAAATTAAAGACTAGGTTTTATTTAAACAATTTAAAATAAAAAGACATAATCAGCTTATATTTCTACTACCTGCGATTTAAAAAAATTACGGTTATCTCTTACACTTCGAAACCTTCCTAACTCGGGTAACTTTGACTGGAGGAAAAACGTCATAGAACCTTTTTAATGTAATATTTTAAGCTTTATCAATCTTCTTCAGATCTTTTTTCTCTAACTTTTACTATTTTCGAGTAATTGCGAAAAATTTTCAAACATTTTTTTTCAACCCTTGCCGGTGTTTACGCACCCATAAATGTTTTACACATTTTTTTTGTACGATTAAAACTACATAATATCAAAAATGCAGCCTTTAGACTGAAATTTTGATTTAAAAGTTTATTTGACTGGACTATATGGTATGTCTGATAAACAGTAGTAATATTTCCAATATTTCTTTATGGTTCTTACACCTGGTTTCTAGCACCACAAAACCTTAAACAACCAAACCAAACTTCACTCCCGAATTAACGGAAAATGAAGACCAGACTTTCTCGATTATTCAACTTAGATTAGATTTCTAAGTTTTTCGGTAAATGACTGGAAAAAAATAAACAATAGGACAACTAGTGGTCTAGGGTAGGGTGGCAGGAACGAGAGCAAAAGGCGGAGCTCTTACTCGCAGGAGTGATTGAATAAACGCCGCAACACGACATAATGGAGAAGCACTACCAGAACAATAATTTCAGCTAAGAAGATTGACGATGAGGACTATCTTTCGTACACCACCGGTTTGACAAATGCAATTACGACTATTGACATGATTTTTAGAAAATATTTTAATTTTACGAGAACATTGCGAACACATAAAAAAGGTGACATCATCAGATATGAATCGGATACGCGCGTAATATAATAATCATAAATTGGTTTTAAATGACATGTTAGCCATTATTTATTTAAATTTAATTTCACATCAATATATTTATAATAATACCCGAGCTACGGGTAACTATGGCAGTCACTTTGCAGCGCGCGCAATATTATAATCTTTACTTCAATAATTATTATTCAATTCAATTACAATTACTCAACTCACGACTTATTAGATATTATTTGTAGCTAATATTGGGTGTCACAGAAGAAGCAAATAAGCAATAGTAATGCTGTGGAGAAGAAATGCCTGAATGTATATCGTAGGATATATAATATTATAAAGTAAAGTGTATACTCCTATTAGATCCTTCACACTCATGTAAACGCATTGTACACGGTATTTCCGAGTTACATGGGCTTCTTCGAAAGAAGCAACAGTCTTAAAGGTCGTCAAGGTATTGTATACAAGAACTTTTCTTAGTGTGGGTTCTGTATGTAATTTCTTATAGTATATACTACAAGTAAACATAAGTAAATTTGAACATTATTTCTTGTGTATGTTTCTAAGATGACCCTTGTACTATTTTGAAACAATAAACTTTTGTATTTGTATGTAATACACGAGATGGCTCGTCTGCTTGTTTGAACACCATTGCATAAAAAATTGGTATCATGTATGTCACAGCATTACCCATGATTATTAATGCATTGTGAGTTCTATGATAATGAGCATAAGTTTCCAATCCCTCCCCCAATCATGCTTATGCGTCCAGCAATGATCAATGACATTGCACCCATGAGTCACAATCTAAATCAACAACTGTCCTCATTCTTTCTAAAAATAAATGCATACAGACGCTTAGCTCACTGTAAATTCAGGTAAACACAGGTTGAAGAAAATTCTCTATGCCTGTGTTTATCTGGTATTGCCATGGAGTGGAACTAATTCCTGCACGAGTCTGTGTTTAGAATAATAAGAAGATGGAGGAACAAGTGGAAGGAGAGTTTTATCTTCAAGTGGAATGGCAAATTGGTCTAATATATTTAGTCAGATTTGCACATACATAAACAGTTATGATGACCGAGTTTTATTCATGTATCAATCAGTAATAACAATATTTGCGATCAGGCTACAATTACATAAAAATCTTTTAGACCACTACAAAAAAAAACAAATCTAGAATAAGGATTATCTTATTGTATTTATTGACAAGTATATAAATAACCAAACGAATTTTAATAATCACCAAACCAACCCATATAATATCGAATTCAGTGTGGTGTAAGGTATGAGGAACTAAGCTCTCCATGGCTTTTTAATATATGTAAGCGACCTATCACTGATCTCATCAGCATCCGCTTTGGATGCCACATAGGAGATGTCACAACAAACAACATCAGTTATGCTGATATGGTGCTGCGAGGACAGACGGTGAACTCGCTTAGGAAGCTATTGGCCATCTGCAAGGAAGAGCGAATTTATGGTATTTAGGGCTGGTAATAAGTACCCAACAGTAATTCCGCTTCTGACTCTAAATGTTAGTGTACGTGAGAGGGTTACAAAATTTAAACATCTTGATGTGATAGGATTAGGATTATTATTTAGGCTGAGGACCTAAAAAATGGCGAAAATATAGAGGAATTGCAGGGCGTTAGTGGTGAGACACACAACAAGACTGCACAGAGTTTAGCTCGATGTATGCAGGACGTGAAGATCACGCTTTTTCTAGCTTATTATCAATCTTTTTTACAGGAGCATCCTATGGTGCAAATGTGCTCAGACTTCGTCGAATGCCCTGCGCATCGAATACCATAACGCGTTTAAGGTGATGTTGCAGGTGCCCCGCTTCTGCAGCGCTTCGGAAATGTTTGCAGAAGCGCGAGATGGATTCCCGGTCATAATGCGCAAGAGGGCCGCGTCGCTGATACGTAGAGCGCGCGCCAACAGCATTCTGAAGGTGATAGGCGATAGTCCCATAGTGTGGGACTGCATGCAAGTAGCCACAGGATTCGCTACTTGCAATTCTGTCCTCACTATACTAACAAAGTTCATAAGTTCTTGCTAACAATAATTTTCTTCTTGATATCTGAACAATATAAAAACATATATGTATATCCAAAAATTATTAAAATAATTATGGTATTAATGAAAACCTTCATTAGGATACAGTGCAAGAACAACAAATGTTGTTCTTTCTTTCTTCAATTTCTTGTAGAATTACAAGAACGTTATGTTCTTCAAGTAATCTACACAATAGATGGAAAGAAACAACATACACAGATAGGCTTACATTTTGACTCATGAAAAATGACACCACAATAGAAGATTTAGCATGAATAATTATGCTAGTAACTTACAATAGTACCTTACAGATAACTTTATGGCACTATTTGAATTCAGCCTCATAAATTAATGTATAAAAGTTACATTACCAACATGGAAGACTCTACAATCAAGTCAACCAATTAACCTTTGTAAAAATTACAAATACCACCTACAGTGTTTGCGTGAGTAATACACAATAGAAAGTAATTTCTATTCCCACACAGCAGAAAATCATGTACAAGAACACAGAACTTTCAGGTAGGTACTACTAGATTAAAACAATGGTTCAAATGAGAACCACCCACTTTTTTATGATTCCGTTTTTTCACTGTATAAAATAAAACTGTACAGTTCTTTTGTCTTTGACCACTCGATGAAGATCACAAGATCTATCAACCTCTAATAATAAAATAGCATCTGACATCTCTCTCGAATATGGAGTAGCTCTTTAGATTATACCCTTTAATTTTTAAGAATGTTAAACAATACAGATTCAAATCAAACCTTTATTTGAGTTAACTGCCAAACTCATTGGCAAAACTTCTTATGCAAATTAATTAGGTGACTCTTTTAATATTTATTGCCACAAAACATATAGATTTCCAGGAATCAGAGGTTGAGTGTAATGAAAAATGAAAAGCAGAATTTGGGTCCAATTATCTCTGACATAAGGCTTAATACTAAATTATTTAATTAGTGCAAGCTGAGCTTTTACAGAATGCAGTAGAATGTTAAATGCCAAAAGAAAAGTAAAACACTTCTTTCTCTATCACTTTTTCTACTTATGTTGGGTACATGATATATTTATATTTACTACAGTTATGTATGTTTACACTAATATTATAAAGAGGAAAGATTTGTGTTTTTGTATGTAACACAAACTTAAAAACTACTGGGCCTATAACAAAAATTATTTCACCATTACAATTCTAAATTATCCCTGAGTATCAGGCTATTTTTTTTAGGAAACATCAAAATAGTGAATCTTACTAAAACTTAAATCAATTTAACCATGTGAAATCGGGATGGACCACTTCGATATTATTATAAGCATACTAGCTGACCTGGCAAACATTGTTCTGCCATATAAATGACAGAAATGTCAACTTGCCACAATACTTAATTTAAATTACTTTACGTCAATGATCAACGGTTGATATTGATAGAGATATTGATGTATATAAGTATATTATAGTCTCTAACTTATTTATATCATTCTATGCATGTTCAGCACCGTCACAAAGCTCTCTAAGATAACTTTTCCATCACAATATTGTCTGGGAGAGATGGCTTGTACGCAAGCTGCCCACTGCAACTAACATTGCTTAAAATGATTAATTCTGTGTGAAATAAAGCATTTTGTACTGTATTTTGTTTGATGTGGGACACTATTTCTCACCTATATGAAAATAGGCCTCAGACATTCCTTACTCCTTCTATGCATATAGCCTTCCTTATAAGGCTTATTTAGTTCTAACTCTGCCATATGGAGGTTAATAGAGATCTTTACAAATCGAACATGGAAACACTGTACTGGTTAATACAAACAATTAAACTTTAAAACAAAAAAAACTAATCTGATACATCAAATATTTGAAAAAGGGGAAGCACAGATGCCTATATTACAGGTTTTACTAAGCCTAGCTGATGCCTGCTCTCAGATGCCTAAGCATCTGAGATTCTATAATCTCAAATCATATTCAGCAACAATGTTATTTGTATCAATTATGATTTATAGCGCAATACTGACAATTATTGTAAAATTTAGATAGTGACATTAAAATTATTTGAATTTAAATAATAACCTACTTTGAAACATGGGTAGCTTCTACAACGGTGGAAAGTAACACTTTTCACTGTTACTGTAACTATTTTGAGTATATTTAATACTTTCAATTTTTTGCTTACTAGTTCAATGTTTTACGATAAGTAATTAACGAAAACGCCGGCTTGAGTTGTTTCGTAAGATTTATTCGTGCAACGGATCAACGGAAAAATGTTGTTTTTCGACTATGTTGTTTCATAATAATCATCAGTTATGCAGAAACACGGACATATAGCCAAGCATAAAACTAGGGAGCTACCACCAGCATCGGATAATGTTCACAATTAATTTATTTTCACTAACAGAAAGTAGATTGAATATATGCAAAACAGAACATTGACTAATATTCGAATACAACTTATTGAGGCCGTTTTAATCCGCCTACTGCCGTTCTGCAGCTACGAGCTCATCATGGTGACCGTGACAAAATTGGGAAAGCAAAGCACTGATTCAATGTTTGAAAAATGAATCACTTACCAAACAAGACAGCAGTAAGTTATGCCAAAATCCAGATAAGTTCACTAAATTACAAAACTTCGCTAAAGTGGATAAATATAATTGATAAACACAAAACACACGATACGTCACTCAGAGTCCGCCATTATGTGTATTTTTTTTTCTAGTATGGATACAGAACCATACACAGATAACAGTGGTTCCAGGATGAAACTTCAAATTTCCCTTATTTCATTAAAAATCATTTCATTTTTTATTTCGAATAAATGAAAGGGAGCAGAGCAATACAGGTACCTACGAAGTTTGTGATGGACATTAATTTTTTAGAGGATTCGATTGCACAAAACTACATTTATATGAATGTTTTTGTATATTTTATTTACCTACAAACGGCTTTTGCTACAAAATAAAACACCGTTAAGCCGGGCTGCTAGAAGCGCACGTTCCACCCAAATTTAAATTTATTTTAATATTTGATGGTGCATAGTTGGTGTACCTTATTAAGTTAATTGTACTTTGTGACTATGGTTATAACAAACATATTTGTAATAAAAGCCAAGCGCACGCACTTTTGTTAATAATTACTTCTTTGATCTTACTGCTGTAACATGAAATCGCATCATTGTATCAAGTATACTGTGAGCCACAAATATTCTTCCCGACTTTTATTTCTAGTACAAGTACTCTGTTAAGAGATCCCCTGTAGCACACATCTACAAAAATGTTACATTACCCCATATAAAATGCTAAAAGACATTTTATATCGGGATCCTAAAATATTAAAGGACTATTAGACCGTACTCCTTTTGCTTGAACATTGCACCATAATTAAAAAAAACGAGATCTGTCATGTTCTGGATTGTTCAATCGTGCGCTCGAGAACAACAGTCCCTTTGTGCGCAGATAGTTACAAATCTATGGTGCGCAGTACTCTATTTAGTTTGTGGTAGATAGTATGTATTCTATCTGATCTATGGTAGGTACTTATTTTATTTACCAGCACAATGCACATCTCCAGTTTGTAATACGAAATTAATTTTGTCGAGGCAAAATTGAAAATATACACAGTAATACGAATCCATGGAATCTGTCTTGTCTGGGTTTATTCATGTCGGTCATCGTACCTTCTCCCTTTATTACTTTTAATTCTCGAAGGACCTCATTGATTTTCTTTTCAAAGGTTTAATACTGAGAGTGGGTAGCATTATCAATAAAAAATGTTATTTTCACAATGGAAGATATATTTTTTTTTCCATGCCGCAATGTTAGTTGTAGACTGTAAGTTATTTATTCACTATTAAATTGATATTTTATTATGATATATGAAAACTGGAAATAAATTATGAATCTCTAGTGGTAAATTTCATTCGAAAAATAAGACAATATTCTTTTATTTCAGGTTCAATACATAATGACTTGAAACATTATGAAACAATTCATGCATCAAGTCTCTCTCACCATGTAGTAAAAAGGGGTGCAAAACTATCTGCCCACCCTTACAACACCATCAAAGAGATTCATTTTAAGACTCTGGGGAAGGACTTTAGACTCATATTACATCCACACAGTTCAGTTTTGCATTCAAATTTCAAGGCTTATGCTGTTGATAAGGATGGAAAAGAAACTACTGTTCATGTTGGTGAGAATTACAATTTATTGATTCATTTTGCAAATAAAAACATTTGGGTCCATGTCTGAAGAACCTGTGGAAGAATATAAGAATATTAATCTGTCTAAAGTTTTTATTTGCTGATGCAAATATGTACCTTGGCAGAATTCACATTAAAATTTAATGAATGTACAATTTGGCTACTCCCTTGAGTAGTACTTGAAACCCTCTACAATAATGATGATTAAGATGTTGATATTTGAGCAATAAATTGGACTGATTGTGCTACTACAGCTAAGTTAGCAAAGCAACTGTGAAAGTATTCTGTGTTCGTAGATTCAATTCTCACTAGCTACTGCCAAATTTTCCCTTATAAAATTTACTTGTAAATGCTAAGAATTACCCTGTTGTTTTACATGATACTACGAAAATAATACAATACCAAATGATGCCATTTTAAATATGTACCCATATTTTTCATAAACAAAAAAAGAAACATACGAAAATGAATAATTTGTGGATAAAGAAGTAGTTAATTTTCATTATTAATTAATTCATTTATTCATTCCAATACAAATCATTCCTAATTAAGGTACTTAGTGTTAATGAAATTCACAAAAATATATTATTATTATCTTAAAATTACAAAAGAACTCTAGATTCATCATTAGTAGCTGTGCTAGGATTCCCTGTGTTACAGCTATTAAGGATGCCAAAACATATATACCCCATGATAATCTTAGCGTCAAAAAAAGTTCTGAATGAAGCCAAACAGTAATTGTAGCAATTCTGTTATTCACTTTAACTGGAAAAGTCTCTAATTCCTAAAGCTGTTATTGCTGTATAACTGATTATACTAAAATTTTAATATGCAAATAATTAAGAATAAAATATAAATTTTATTATTATTAATATATTAATTGACAATTTTAATAATTCTATTCATGCATAGGAGTTTGCACACCTTTGAAAAAGGATTTCTTACACAATTCCATACTAGGTAATTAGGTATAGTTCTGCTGCATTCTTGTGTATGAGAACTTCAGGTTCATGTTTGCTAAACTGAAAACAGTAAAGCAGGAAATATCAAACGGTAATATTACAGGCACAAGAATAAGTTGGCATTTCCACCACAAGGATCAGGGAGCTTGATATTCTGAAATGGGAGAATGTCAAGAGAGGAAAGTTTCGCGAAAAATACTGAGGGATGAATAACTGGAAAAATCTCTCAACACACGTTTAAGACACAAGTTCAGAATATTTCAGACAGCATTTTGGAGTATTTTTAGAGAGCAGATTGCCAAATAGCAATCTGCTCATAACAATAATTCATCAAAGCATTCAGCATAATATCCAAATCACTAAATTAATTTCAATATTACAGAAAGTACTGGCCACTGTCAGTCCATATAGTACCATATCTAGCTAAATAATCATTCATACTCTGGACTCCAATGATTAACAAGTCTTGTTTGTCTAATGAGTTCTTTATTGCTTTCCAAGATCAAGAAAACTTCTACACAGGAAGAGTTTTTGGTGAGACAGCATCTGATGTTAAACTGCACATGGAAAATGGTGTGATTACTGGTATTATACACACACCAGACGAAACATATCACATTGAGGTACTTTTACTTTAGTGGTAGAGATATAATCATACTCATCACAGTGTGTGTTACCTGTGATAATGTACAGAACTGAAACATGGTCTCTGACTATGGGCCTTCTGAGCAGGCTCAGAGTCGCACAAAGAGCTATGGAGAGGGCTTTGCTCTGGGTTTCAATTGAATTGGAAATGAGATCCGTAGAAGGACAAAAGTCACAGTTATAGCCCAGAGGATTAGCAAGTTGAAGTGGCAGTGGGCAGGCCCACTGCCACTGGCACATACACGCTCAAAGCTCAATAAACTGATGGCCATTTTTAACCTTTTCATCTTATTTTTTTGAATGTCTAATAAACTTAATATAAATTTCATGTACGAGAATAGGTCATGAAGGTTAATACAAACCTTTTCACATGACCATATTTTTCCTTTATCAATATTTCTCGCCGTTACGACAAATGCGCTTGAACTGTGTCTTACACCAGTTGAAACAAAATTAAAAAGTTTAAATAATGTGATTAGAAATTTTTGGGCCCCTTAGGCCATCAGTAAAGTGCATTTTTGTAATATGTTAAATCTATATGCATCAGGACTTGTCCTGCCCTCTGTAATGTCATTGGCACTTCTTAAGCCCTTAAATAAGGTATTTATTTTGACACTGAAATAGTTAACAGGAGTATTAAGTTGTACACTGTTATGAAATGGTGTTAGGATGCCTCATAGTTACCAGTACCATGTAGTAACTAAGTAGGTAAATGGATAATATACCCCAAGTACAACATCATATAGAAGTACCAGCTGCACCCTGCGGTTGTACCCACGTGGTGATAATGAAAATTAGCCTATGTGTTAATCTAGGGTATAAGCTATCTACATACCTAATTTCATTGAAATCAGTGTAGCCGCTTGAGGGTGAAGAGGTAACAAACATATACATAAACTTTCTCATTTCTAATATAAGTAGGATGTCTGTCTAGGTTTATGGATTATATTTAATTCCAAAAAAAAGCTACTTTAGTTACAGCTTTATGTGTACCGTAAGCAAATTCAACACATGTAAATTGCTGCATAAAATGTGTGGATCTGAACCTGGATTTACACATGTGTAATTCTGTAATGTCCCATAATTAGATCCCATCCATCTCTAATCCATCAAAATTGGTTCAGGGGTTCAGACATGAAAACGTAACAAACAGACTTTCACATTTACAATTGTCTTGGTTTTTTTGTTTAATAGGCATACTGAAAAATTTTCATTTCTTATTCTTTCAGCCATCATGGCGTCATTTGCCTCAACACGACAACAAGACTATGATAACATACAGGGCATCTGATATAAAATTCAGTTGGACAGATACTGATAAACTCCATGGCGATAAACCTCGAGTGTGTGGCTATGTGAAAGAGGGAAGAGGTAAAAATGAGTCTATGCTGTTTACTTTGTCAAAAATGTTCATGTGTCTACTTTAGTTACCATTTTTTCCCATCATCCACGGATATAGCTATTATTATCATCTTTTTATTTAACTTTACTTTAGATTAATGTTTTTTACAATAATTATTATCAGTTTCTTTACCCTTTCTTATGTTAACTTTCTGATTTCTGATGTGTAGTTATAATGACCAAAAATAAAGCGATATTGAAATGTTTGTTATGAGTTTATGTGGCAGTTGTTTGAGCACTCATTATTAGCGATCAAGAGCGTTTTTATTTATTATTTAAGCCTCATAGTTTTTTCTTAAATATGAGCCAATATTATTAAATGAAATATGTGAAAATCCCAAGGCCTCCGGGGGCACTCTACTGTTAAATCCTAAACCAATCTTCGACTATCACTAACATGTGTTATAAAATGAATATAAATTGCTCTTGGTTTAACATAATGCATCCTACTAATATTATAAATGCGAAAGTTTGTGTGTATGCTTGTTACCTCTTCACGCTCAAACGGCTATACCGATTTCGATGAAATTTGGTATGGAGATAGCTTATACCCTGGATTAACACATAGGCTACTTTTATCCCGGAAAAAGTAGTTCCCGTGGGATAGTTGAGGTAGCGGGAATACCATAATCCACGCGGGTGAAACCGAGGGGAGCTACTAGTTATTCATAAATCATTTTCAGAGTTGGAAGACCAAGATGACGGCGCTGAATCAGAGGAAAATATTGAGCAAAAGCATGAGCAATCTGAAAAAGACAAATACCTCTATAAGACTGAAGAAAACCATAACATCCATGGCGACTCGAGCCTTGCCAATGGGGAAAAGAAAAGAGTTAAAAGACAAAGTGACTATGAATATACCCCAACTAAGACTAGATGCCCATTGCTTCTGGTGGCCGATTATAGATTCTTTCAGGAAATGGGCGCTAGCAATACAAAAACTACTATTAGCTACTTGGTAAGATATAAAAGTTCTAACATTCCGAAATTTATACTCTAGAATAGAAACTAGGATCATCATGTCGTTTCACAAAATAGAAACAGCTGAAAATATTTTTTATGTGTAAAATGTGATTTTAAATAATTTTCTTATAATCTGACGCCGGATTGAGGATAACCTATCAATTTATACATGATTATCTTTAAGATCTGATGAATTAATTCATTGACGTTCATTTACAGAATTCTATTTTGATTGTAACTTATTAACTCGGGAGTTTATGTCGTTTTTCTCTTTCAAAATTACATGGTGATTGACACGGACACATAAAACTGGATCACCTAACTTAATTCTAGAAACACCGTTATTTTTAACCGACTTCAAAAAAATAAGGTTACTCAATTCGACCGTATATATGTTTTTTTGGTCCCAATCAAATTTCATCAAAATCGGACAATCGGTTTTTGACTTATACTCAAATAACTGAAAAGTGCTACGCATATCTCGACGATATTATTGTCGCGGTTGAAGACATCGGATAACACAATGACAATTCATCCCGTGAGTAACATGTCACTGAAAAGGGGGGAAAAAATTTTTTTAACGATAAATGGAACCAACTTCAACACTCAAAAGTGTGAAATAACTTGTCGAAGTTGGTACCATGAGCACAATATTGTGATGATAGTTACTTTTGTGAACTATCATGGTACCGACTTCAACACTCAAAAGTGAGAAATAACTTGTAGAAGTTGGTTCCATTTTTTGTTCAAAAATTTTTTTAGTCTTGCGAGACTGTAATTCTCGATTTAATTAAGGAGACACTGATGAACACTTACACCTAATTGAATCTCTAGGGACCGGTCTTTATTAAACACGTTACAAGTATCTCGCTCACTCGTTTATGCTTTTCGCATCTACCTATCTCGCTCATTTTGCTCGTTAACGAACCGTTTTATCGGTACATGGGTAACATGGGCCAAAGATCACAGAGCCACAGTTTCAGACCCAAAAAGATAGACTGCGCGTACTGTACTAACGTTATTTTATTGTGTTTCAGATCAGTCTCATTGATCGTGTGCACAAAATATACAACGACACTGTGTGGCAAGATCGGCAGGTCAGTCCTAACGATATACCTACTTATGAAAACCCCAAAGTCGAAAGAGCTGTTTTGAATTTTTGTATTCACTAGTCACTAGACCCACTAGCTTCGGTTTTTAAGACGGTTTTAAGACATAAATATGGCAACATTCAAATATTATTCTTTTATATTTCCATTTTTCTAGGAAAAGCACTTATTTAGATTGTTTTTTTAATGTTCTCTACCTAGCTCTCGATTAGTAAACTGATTAGAAAAATTATTATATTAATTGTGAGGAAATACTCCCTCTTATGATGTTCATTTACGAAACATGCATCTAATTTTATTAATGGCTTATATCAAATTCATAATGATTTAATCAATAAGCATCCAGGATGAATATATTGACGTCAGTAAATATACTAATATTTCGAAGACTAAAGCTGCATTCCAAAATAACTAATACCCCTACCGAGAAGAAGCGGCGCATTTGTGGCACTTAGCAAATTCATGGCCACTCTATAAATATGTAATTTTAACAATGTATCTATTTATTTTGTAACATATACAATCAACAGGTTAACATTAATATGATGAATATCACGAGTAGAGCATTGCAAGCATCATTAAAAAAAAAAAATTTCAACATATACACATGGGAGTTTGGTCAACCTCTGACAATATCGACCCCGTAAACGCTATATCGAAATATATCCAATTACGTATTGTGTTTGTCCACAAATGTTCAATTTCAGCAGCATCCTGGCCTCTTCTGAAGAAGGTGAGGCCAAAAGGCTGTTACAAAGTCCTATATTGGTGATCTGCCTTACCATTAAATTGTGGCGTATTGCCTCGTTTCAAACACATTCCATCAAAACGTGTTGTACATCTTCAACAATACCACAGACTTTGCATTTTGATGTATCTGAGAGGCCCTTTACATTTTAATTTATTTGAGGGAATGTGTCATGAGCTATGCCTCAAAAGTGTCACAATCTTGGAAGTTTGTCTTCTCTCTCTCTCACACACACACTCACACACTCATCACACTTATTTATTGATATTTTCTAGGATATGGATGGTTTCAAGGGAATGGGATTCGTGATAAAGAAGATTCTAGTCCACTCTGAGCCGACTCGAGTGCGCGGCGGTGAAGCGCATTATAACATGGTGCGGGAGAAATGGGACGTACGCAACTTGCTAGAGGTAACGACGTGATTAGATTTGCTTAAGATTTTATATCTATTATATTATATATTTTTATATATGTATTGTGGTGTATAATGATGTTTGAGTACCCTCAAAATAGTTACATATTATAATAATGTTTGAGGGTACTCAAACATAATTATACACCACATGTATATTCTACAATATACAAGAATGTCGTCGCCATCGTTGTAATGCCTCCTGATAACACAGCGGGCAGATCCTGGGCTGCGTTCAGAAGCTTCGTCAGCCAAATATTGACCGACCAATATTCGATCGATGTCTCACGAACGGCTACTCCATAGCATGTTTCAGAAGAAGAAGAACAAGTCATTTACATTGGTAATGGCTTACGTGATAGTTACTACTGTATATGTCAGTTTTGACAGCCAAGATTTGATCGATTCTAGAGGTAGAAAGATTATGGTCTCGTCGAGCATAATTTGGTCTGACACATGAGGGGTCATGATCAGATATTGGGTTGAGCAAATAATACTATAATCGAGTTTGTGAACGCCGCAGATCTACTGTCAGAGCAAGATATGGCTTGGCCGATGGAGCTGCCGAACTCACGCCGGAGCAATTCCAGTGAAGTGAAACACGTAGCGCGTTGAATATTACTTTTATTCATAAAAGCAACCTGCAACTAATGTTAATATTAAACATGTGCACTGAAACTCGTTATGTATTTGTTTCTTAATAAAAAAAGCCGCAACTGAATCAAATAAATATTTCGAATTCTAGTAGCGATTTATAGAGTTATGCGAATTCGAAGTTAACGTGTAAAGGATAAGAGCATTCAAACACATTGATAAGGAGGCCCTAGATATTCATGCATGAAGCCATTGTTCCCTTGTTTTCAATAACATTCTGTGGTGATTATATTCTATCCAAGTCCAACATAGAAATCTTACAGCTTCGTAGAATCAGTGCCACCTATGGAACGATTGGAGAAGTTGTGCCAGCGCAGCGTCCCAAAGGCATACTCCGATATGTGAAGGACTTGGGATGGCTCGCATAGGGGCCGGCGGCTTAAACACTCCAAACGGAACGTCAATACAGGACTTATCACCCTGAACTAGAATAAGAAGAACTCTGTGCTTTGAAGAGCATGTTATACCGTCGGGCCCGGTTGTTATGATAACAGTAGTTGAGATACGTCGTCGGAACCTCTTGGGCGATCTTAAAATTCCAAGATTGAACTTACCTTCCGCCTACCCGCATTGGCCATTTCTCTGTAAATGGAAGATCCCTGTCATAGAAGTGGGAACGCAATGTAATGCCTATGCTATCATAATGTGAATTTTGAATTTTTAACGACCAGTCAGTTTATGAAATTCACTTTACTATAAACTGGAACTGACAATATGGTATATTTATAAATAATTTAATTGTTATATTACAATAAATACTAAAAACTAACGCTTAAAATAAAATTAATAAAAATATAAGTGAACTAAAAATAAACTATAATATATGTACTCCACGAATTTACGTGCATTTTAATCTAAAAGTCCGCTAACAGTGAGAAAAGTTGCCCAAAATGCTGGCGGCATTGCCACGTTGAATTGTAATGCTTATTCTTTGTGTAAGATAAAGGCCAAGTGTTACTTCGACTAGACGCTACTATTTTACTATGATATATATGTTTATTATACTAAAAAGTTTTTTCTGGATGTCAGGTATTCAGCCGCGAGTACTCGCACAAGGACTTCTGCTTGGCCCACTTGTTCACGGATCTCAAATTCGAAGGCGGTATCCTCGGTCTGGCGTACGTGGGCTCGCCGAGACGAAATTCCGTCGGTGGAATTTGCACACCAGGTATAAAAACCTTATGAATAAAACGTATAGGTACCTATTTGAAAAAATTGGTCATAAATTTAACCTTCAAGTAGGAGTTCACAGTAATATCTGTCGTTTTTTAACACTTTCCAAACTCTTAAACGGTTTATTTATTAGATACTGTACATTTTAGAAAATATATTTTTGTTGGAGTCTGAAAACTATCGCGAGTTTCTTTCATAATTGTAATGTAACAAATTATATTATATTTTCCAGTGTTTACCACGTGAGTCCTAGTCGATTTGTTACATTACAATTATATTTTTGTTGTTTAGTGACTAAATTTAAAATGATGATGTATATGCTATACAGTAAATATATTGTAAAATTATCCCAATTTCGTTGTTTCTACTTAATTAACTATGAGATTTCAATCAGTCTAATTTTATGTATTTAATTTAGGCTTATGTTTCACTGAGCCATACCCTAAATTTAAATAGATGTTGCTATAGCACATTTTTGATGTTAAAGCAAAACACTACGTGAATGTGGTGACACAACTGTAGAGCGATGGCGCTATACTAAAATATATTATATATTAAAATGCTATTTTCTAAAGTTTCAAGTATTGTAACTTCAGTGGAAAACTAAAACCTATTTTACTGATCCGTACAAATAAGAATGATAGTAATTCTGTTATTCAATCAAACTAAACTAATCATGGAAAATAAGATAGTTATTATATAGTTATGATAAAGCTTAAAATGTTTTTTAAAAAAAGTCCAAATTATGACACTTATCAATAACAGAACTAAAACTTGATCTTTTTATTAAAATTGCGAGTAGTTTAAGGTGAAATCTGTCGTCACTTCATTGGTGCCGACTATAAGTTCCCGCAATTGGCCAGCAATTGAACTAAACATGTCTAATATTAGAGATAGAATAAAGTCTTTTGTTTTTAATTTAATTTCTTTTTAAGTTTAAGCACAACTGTTTGGCTCAGGTTTTACTTTAAATAATGTTATTTCTGTTACATATTTTTTTTTATTGTTATAATATGTTGTTTTAGAATGTTTAGTTTATAATTTGTCTGTTTTGTTTTCAGCTATGTTGGTTGATGCATCGTGTGAGTCCTTTTTTGGTTATAGCTTGCTTTTATGTTTTTGCTTTTTGTATGCAAAATGCATGTTTGTAATATAACGCCTGATATTTTTTTTTTTTATGTAGTGAGTACTACAACTTACATCCCTGTAACATATTTTAGTGTGCGTTCTAGAAATTGTTCTATTCATATAATAATCGCAGCGATAAGACATCAACTGCTGGACGTGGGCCTTGCCCATTGATCTCCACAAAGACTGGTTGGATTCTGCATTAGCCAGGCTTGTTCTGTGATTTTGGTCTGTCCAAATTGTAGGTAGACGTCATACACTGCGCTTGCCAGTCCGTGGTCTTCACTCGAGAACCTTTAGACCATATCAGACTATCTGTTTTATATATAACAAGCAGGTCTCACCCGCGTGGATTAGGGTTTTCCCGCTACCACAATTATCCCATGGAAAGTATACTTTTTCCGGGATAAACGTAGCCTATTTGTTATTCCAGGGTCTAACCTATCTCCATACCAAATTTCATAGAAATCGGTGTAGCTGTTTGAGCGTGAAGGAGTAACAAACTTTCGCCTGGCCTGAACGGCTGGACCAATTTTGCTAACAGAATAAAGTTAACACAATCACAATATAATTAACAAATTTTACTCTTATACGCCATCCTGTTCATAGGAGTTCTTACATGGATGTGTTCGGTACAGAATACTTCAAGAACGGCTACACTCTGTACCTGAACTCGGGGCTGAGCTCGTCCCGCAACCACTACGGGCAGCGCGTGATCACGCGCGAGGCGGACCTGGTGACCGCGCACGAGTTCGGCCACAACTGGGGCTCCGAGCACGACCCGGACGTGGCCGAGTGCTCGCCCGCCGCCAGCCAGGGCGGCTCCTACCTCATGTACACCTACAGCGTCAGCGGTTACGACGTCAACAACAAGGTCACACCGCACACTCATACACACTTTAAGGCGTTCCCCGTATATCACTTATAATTCTGTTCCGTTCAGTGGTGGGGCAATCATAAACCACAAATGGTTTATGATTGCCGCATTCTTATTATAGAGCCCTTCTCATTGGAAAAAATTTGTTAACACAAATGCAACCGACTTCAACACTCAAAAGTGTGAAATAACTTGTTGAAGTCGGTACCATGATAGTTCACACAAAAGTAACTATCATCACAATATTGTGCTCATGGTACCGACTTCGACAAGTTATTTCACACTTTTGAGTGTTGAAGTCGGTTGCATTTTTTGTTAATAATTTTTTTTCACCCTTTTCAGTGACCTTTGCTACTCACGGGATCAATAAAATTAATTGTCATTGTGTGTTCTGCGATGTCTTCAACCGCGACAATAATATCATCAAGATACGCGTAGCACTTTCTAGTTATTGGAGTATAACTCAAAAACCGCTTGTCCGATTTTGATGAAATTTGAATGGGACCACCACAGAAGTATACTCTATCTAACAAAAAAGAATCATCTCTCATCTCATCATCATCATCAATCATCAAAAATCGGTTCATAAACGACGAAGTTATCCGCGAACACGCATAAAAAACATATATACGGTCGAATTGAGTAACCTCCTTTTTTTGAAGTCGGTTAAAAAGAAATGAATTTAATTGGGTGTAATTTTTTGCATGAAACCACGTATGTACATGTTTTTTTTCCCGTCCTCCACTGTTGTACCCCCGATGTAATCGGGCACCTTGTTTGGGTGAATTATAGATATACCAAATTTAAATTTTTGTTTGACTTATAGTCAGATGTATATAATATTACAGTTTTCGAAATGATAACAATAATGAATTTTAAGAATAAGTAGATACAATATGCGGTATTTGCAGTATCTTGTCAATTTATTAAGAAAGTATACGATATTCAAGGTAGGTCGTATACTATTGTGTTACTTTATGCAAGTAAAATTAAAAAAAAATACTTGATTTATTTAACTTGGGTGAATGACGTATGTACGTACATGTTACATGGTATCAACTTAAATTACTATTTCAAAATGAGAGTGATTTAAAATAATATAATAAAATCAACCTAAGCTTTGGCCGGAAGGACCAAGCAAGAGCTTATTATTGATTGACAGTACTATTACTAATTTACATACCTACTCAGATACTTACTTGTTTGTGACACTAGTGATTCATTTGTCTGATTTTGGTTACCTTGCAGAGATTTTCGCCTTGTTCGTTGCGTTCCATCCGCAAAGTGTTGCAAGCAAAGTCGGGCCGCTGTTTTTCGGAACCGGAAGAGAGCTTTTGCGGAAACTTGCGGGTCGAAGGAGGTGAAGAGTGCGATGCCGGATTACTTGGTAATTTGAGTTCCGCTACTTCAATGAACCCACGGAAACTATAACTTTATATATAATCTATATTTTATCCGGGAAAGAAAGTAGTCTTTATGTTATTTCAGGGTATAACGTATCTTTATTCGGAATTTCATGCAAATCCGTTAAGCTGTTTCAGTGGGTACGAGCAACAAATATACAAACGACAAACAGACAAACTTTTGACTATTTAATAATAGTGGGCTTACTTGGTAATTTAAGTTTTTTTTTTAAATAACATTACATTCCACTGGGTGTCTGTGCCATTTTTTTAAAAAACACTGTAAATAATTAAAGTGAATTAAATATTTATTTGTAAAAGACAATTCTACATACGTCATAAAACACACAATGTATAATACAATAATATACATTATCATTACACGATACACAATATTTTTTTTTTTTTTATTTATTAACATTCACACAAGGTCTTCAGGTCCCAAACTAGGCAGAGCCTGTGCTATGGCAACCTGATGACTGGATATATATACTTATATACATATATACACCCAGACACAGGTCAAACAGACATGTTCATGCACATAAATGTTTGACTGTCAGGGAATCGAACCGAAAAAAAATTTATATTATTTTAAATAACTCTCATTTTGAAATAGTAATTTAAGTTGATACCATGTAACATGTACATACGTCATTCACCCAAGTTAAAAAATATTAATATTGAATAAAAATGAATGAATGATTTATTATTGCCTGTTGATTTGAAACGTTATTGTCTGTTGTAGTAATGGAACTGTAATACAGACAACAACGCCTTCGACGAATGACGAATGCGAATCCAACGAATGAATTTTAATTTATATCTATTATTTTGTTTTAGGTACGGAAGATAACGACATGTGTTGCGACAAAAACTGTAAATTAAGGAAGAACCAAGGAGCAGTATGCAGGTACTTACATAACCTCGAATTATGTTATTTTTTTTAAACATGTTTATATTTATTGAACCATTAGCTCGCTACTGACTTAGTATTTAAGCTTTATTTTCTTCTCATAATAGTATCATTAGTCACCATAGTCACGACTCCAGAATACCATCCTGTGTAACCCTTTGTTAACTAAGTATAGGTAGCACTCTACAGACAGTTAAAATATTGCCCCAGTCATTTTAAACCTTTTTAGAAGAAGAAGAAAAAACAATTATCTTACATAACACAAACAACAGAAAGCAAGAAGAAAAACAAACACATATCCATAAATTACTAATCAATACTGAAACATGTAAACTCTAAGGCTTTCACGGCCGGCGTTGCATGTTGTATGTACTGCTTCCGGGCTGTTTGGCCGTGGTCTATGTGAAACTTTTGTTCCACATAGACCACGGCCAAACAGCCCGGAAGCAATACATACAACAATACTGATACAAATAAAAAATATTTTACAAAGAAGGTAATAAAGGTAACATAGCTGTCGTGTGTAGCCCAAAAATTGACTTGGCTCAGCAAAATGCTACGGATCTACAGTGCTGATTTTCAGCCAAGACCTGAGTGTCTGGGCAGAAATAGCTTAAATATAAAACGGGGTGAATAAACATATTTATTTTTTAGCGTCATTTCTCGTAATCGGGATGAACTATTTAGAGCCGCTTTACTAATATTGCCTTATGAAAAATATCACAATGATCGTGATATACTAAATAAAATCGAAGTTAATTTATTGCAACATGTCTGCGAATCGAAAATGACTAATTATGTTTTGTTTCGTCTCTTAACATTTAAATGAGTTGTTGCATCGCCCGCGCCCAATGCAGTACCAATGTATCGTTGCGGTTCCAGCGACAAGAACTCCCCGTGCTGCGCCGGGTGCGTATTCGCGGCGCCGGGGCTGGTGTGTCGAGAGGCGGCGCACTCGGCCTGCGAGGGCGAGGCCACCTGCAACGGAGCCTCCGCCGACTGTCCCAAGGTGCGCTCCTGAAGTTCTCTGGCTCTGCGAAAGTTTGCGCATGTCTAACGGGTGACAGGACCGGTAGACATGCGCAAGAGTAAACGAGATAGGAAGATGAGACAATCTAAGAACATGAGACAATCTACGAACAATCATATCAGGAAACCGAATTCAGAACAAATTCCACTCAAAAAGTGAACCTACTAGTGATCAAACCAAAACGACGTATGATGCAAAATACGTCACTTCCAAGATTAAAAATAGGAATGCTTGGTGATTGGTTTAAATCTGACAGAAAAGTGGGATTGGTTAGCGAACGCGCTGCAATGTCTGCATGACAACTGAGTCATAGCGGCATAGACGATGTTATGTAATAAGTGGACCAGCCAAGTCAATAATAAAACAATCTTTTAAATAATATAAAACAATGTTTTGTCTTACCTTTTTTTGGGTTACATTTCAATGAAATACATGTAATATGAATTACAAATACAATACTAATATATTTATTTAAATCTATTTGCAATATATATATTTTCTCGACAAATTATTTCTAAAGATTTTTCGATAAGACCTTAAAAGATAATCTTTCTTCGCTATGTATTAAAGACGGATTCTGAGAAATTTAACGATTATACATTTTATCAATAAAATGTGATGGTCTTTATATGTCTTGCGACTGTTTTTCGGGGGGCACAGAATATTTTAGTATTATATATTTGAGAAAAACACTGTGTTTGTATTACTGACAGATAACTCGCTCAAGTAAGTGATTTTCCGTTATCATTTATTGTTATTATCTATCCTAGTCGTTGCTCTGTGCGTGTGCATATTTTATACAAATACACATGGATAAAAAAGTTCACCGAAGTCTTTTAAAGTAACCACCTTATGAAATACATTCATTCTTTTGTAAGGACTAACGATAATGCAATTCTTCACTTCTGTTTTACGTGGATTTATAAAAATATTTTTCGTTAAAATGAACTGGGCTTACTCTGCTGTGGAAACCCCACAGGCATCCCGTCATTGTCTATAACTGTCTTTCTAGCTTAACTGCAGCTATTCACTTATTTTGCCGAATCGGAAACTAAACGAAAATACAATAAACAAAATACAATTATTTAAAAATATACCTAATTCTTATCGATTCGACGAAAACGTGATAAGGAAATGTGGTGTAAACGAAGATGTAGTGACTAAGATGGTTTGATCATGTAGAGAGAATGGACGAAAGGAGGTCTAGACGAACGTTCCGAATTCAGATTGGGGAAGTTCTAAGAAAGGGCCAGGTCAAGAGTACTTCCGATGCTCTTGTATATAAGGTGTGATGAACGTGGATGAAAGACGTGTGTCGGGATCGTAGCATTTGGAAGGCTGTGGTCTCTGCCTACGCCTACGGGATAGAGACGTGAATATCTATGTGTATGTATGTTATATAGGCGCCTGCGATAGCGGACGAGCACGAGTGCCTGGAGCGCGGGCGGTGCCGCAACGGGAGCTGCGTGCCCTACTGCGAGACTCAGGGGATGCACAGCTGCATGTGCGATATCGGTAATTCGCTCACCACTATACTAGAACTATTATATATATATTGGGACAACATTCACACAAGGTCTTCAGGTCCCAAACTAGGCAGAGCCTGTACTATGGTAACCTGATGACATATATATATATATATACACACATATACACACCCAGACACAGGTCAAATAGACATGTTTAGAAATCCATGATGGATTTCTTCAACTTTTACATGTAATTGCTTTTTTTATTACAGTTGCGGATGCGTGTAAGCGTTGTTGCCGTAAAAGCTTGAACAAGACTTGTTTTCCAGTGGCTCACAATGATATCCTACCTGACGGAACGCCATGCATTCAAGGTTTTTGTAATAAGGTAAGGATAGACTTCCCCCAAAATATGTAACATGTGTTTTAGTTACGTGATCTTAAAATGTACCGTATTTCAACCAATTATCAAAAAAGGAGGTCGTTTTGAATTCAATCATTTTTTTGTGAGTTACCATTCTACATCTTATAAGTAAACCGATTATGATGATTCTATTTTTATTTGAACGACAGTGCTTCTCATGTGGCCCCATTTGAATGTGATTAAGATATGACTAATAGTTTTTGAGTTATCCGTAGTAATGCTTAATGCGCCTACATTGTGTGTAACATACAATGTGTCATCATGTGCTGAAATATAGCATACATAAATGGTATAGTTTTTGTAACTATGTAATTATAAATATCACTATTGATGATCGCTTGATGCGCGCGGAATTGTTCACTATGTAGCATAGTGGCGCATAAAATGGCTCAAAACAATCACCTATTTATATGTTATAATACAACGAGAACACGAGTCACAAGTTACGAATTACATTTATTACGATGAATATATCGTAATAAATGTAATTCGTAATATGGCGAATTTGTTTTCACAATACGCAACTATAGTACTTGTTCCAATAGGGCGTCTGCGAGAAGACCATCCAGGATGTGGTGGAGCGTTTCTGGGACATAATCGAGGACATAAACATTAACAACGTGCTGGGCTTCCTGCGGGACAACATCGTGGGGGTCGTGGTGCTCGTCACCGCCTTCGTGTGGATCCCGGCCAGTTGTGTCGTAAGTAATAACAAACAATGAGTGTTTAATGATTAGCTTGTGATAGTCTCTCTCACTCACCTCTGTCTCATCTGATGTTAAGTTGATGGTCTAAGGTGTAGCACGCAAGCTGAGAAGGTATCTATTCACTGCTGACTTGAAGACTCCGTATTGTATTTTTACCTACCTATCATGAAACACAGACTCGGGCGGTGAGATCTACTCCATAGAAGTAAGCATTATAAAAGTGGAAACAAAACGCTTCGTACTTAGAGGTAGTGTATCTACCAGCGGTGTTGCATTGTCGTACGTCTACAAGTTGATGTATAAACCAATTTTTGTCACAGTTTGTGTGATCTCGTTATCGAGTGTGTGTGATCGGTTAGGTCAAGCTGTTATCTGTTATCAAATTCCTAGCATGGTGGCAGGGTACTTTCGAATACCCGCCTGGCTAGGTACCACCCTCAAGTTTGAAAAACTGCCACCAAACACATAGTGTGTTCAGGCAGCAGTCCTTGAGTGCCAGTGAGCACTCTTGTTCTAGCGTGATAATATCTTCGACCACATCGTCACTGCCCATCAAGTGAGATATTGGTCAAACGCTAAATCTATACAGAAAAATAAAAGAGCAACATTCTTCAGTAAGGCTGCAGCTCAACTTACCACTCTGTTGGGTTTTGTAGGAAATAGATTTCACCGATTCAAACACGATCAATAGATCTATAGAATATGTTTAAGTATTTCTTGAAAGTGTTATGTTTGCGGGTTGAAATCAAGTTGAACAATCATTTACAGATAAGTTACGTGGACCGTCGAAGGCAGCGGCAACATCAGAAGTACGCAGAGTGGGAAAGACAACACGATCTCGTGCATCCATCTTCTCCCCGTAAAATTATACATACAAGGTATACAAGCCTCTAATAAACGGCAGACGATGCTTCACAATAATTTGGGGTCTATTCCGTAATATTAATTGTTACAGCGGAAGAAATAAAATTAATGGAAATTAAAAAGGTGTAACTTGAGTTGTCAACATGTTACATAGATTCTGAATATTATTTTATACCTTTGACATCATCCAATAGGTAGTTTATATTATATATTTTTATAATATATATTATACAACGTCATCACTTAACATCAGGTGAGACAGTTGTCAAACGCAAACTTATAAAAAGTAAAAGAAAAAAAAAGCATCATCTTTTTTTTTATTCGGACTTTTCCATATCTGACATTGACCAAAATGTGTCGTTATATCTTTTTATTGTCTTATACTATAAAACGAGCAAAACTTGTTTTATCTCGGAAACAGCTCTAAGGATTTGGAAAGAAAGGTTTTACATGGATGACGTTATGCTTAACAGGATTATCTATATCAGTGTCTTGGCTGGGAAAACGCAAAGCGAAGCCCAGTCGCCCGGTTACTTGTTTTTGATTTTTGTATATAATTTGTTGAATCGCGTGTGAGGCGATCAATACACTAACATAATTTCACGGAAATGTGAGGTTTAACAACTAGTTTTGACGTGATAACGTTTTATAAATTGATGAATGCCAAAATGAAAAATAGTAACGTTCCGCGTAACGGTGAATGATCAATGGTCAATGGTTAATGGTCAATGGTCAATGGTCAATGTCAAAGTCAAAGTCAAAGTCAAAGTCATAAATGATTATGTCGTTATCACGTAAATCTATCGTCCGTAAACCGACTTTACAGACAACCAATTTTTTTTTATATTTCAGGTTACCGAAGCAGAAGCCGCCAGGAATGAAAGGAACAATCCAAGGTTCCAGTCAACTGTAATCATCCTCGACTCGTATACGTCTCTGTGTGTGTGTGTGTATATATAATAGTGCACGCAAATAGAAACAAGTCGCGAGTGAATAGGTCCTTCTAAGTTTGCGTGCTTCACCTTAGACCGCGTCGTCGCTTAACATCAGGTGAGACAGTGGTCAAACGCAAGCATATAATCTTAAAAAAAAAAAAAACTACGTCACAGAGCGATAGCGTCGAGGGAATGTTGCAGTTTTAGTTTATAGTGTTGTATGTTGTAATTTATAAATACATACTAATTGTCTTATTAAAAAATATTTATACTAGAGTAACACTGTTTTCTTTGCATATTTAGTTAAACTGTGTCAAAAATGTTAATAAATCAAAGGCGCGGAGGATCGTTCAAAAACAGAAGCCGAGCGCAGACGCAGCGACCCAAAGTGAGCCTCGGTCTCTGAGAAATGTATCATTAACGTCATTAATTATGAGGTTGGTTTGATACAATATCTACTTTTATTGTATGGCTAATACAGTCAGCCCATTTCTGCAGTCAGTTCTCTCAAACCCGCAATAGTAAGGGGGCAGTCAACGAATAGTGACACTATACTTGGCGATCAACTCATCCACTTCATATTGGATTGGACTGACCGGTTGGCGCAGTTGGTAGCCCTCTGCCTTCTGAGCCGCTGGTCCCGGATCGATTCCCGGACAGGTCAGACATTTGTGTGTATGAACATGTCTGTTTGACCTGTGTCTGGGTGTGTATATGTATATATATCAGTCATCAGGTTACCATAGCACAGGCTCTTCCTAGTTTGGGACCTGAAGACCTTGTGTGAATGTTGTCCCATATAGAGATTATATATATATATATAATCTAGTATAAAGTTATATAAAGTTAACAAATAAATATATATATATATATATATATATATGTTAATTATGAATGTATAAATTATTCACGTAGTAAACCAGAGGTTCAGACTATTCATTGGTCTTTATCAAAGAGAATACCGGACGCTCGCGGTCTGCCTACCGGGCAGAGTCAAACTATTTTATTTAATGCATAAGATTTTGAATGTTGATATGGTCACTATGAGATGTTAGGTTAGCTAATTACGTAATAACTTAAGGGACCTACCCTTATGGACTGAATAAATACACAGACTTGTAATTACATGGATCTCACTTTTTACGGGCAAAGAACTAAATTACAAGACGTGTTTTTTTTTTACTTGATAGTTTTGTTTTAGATGGCATCCCTCTTTCCAAGAGACAAAATCTTACTGATAAAAATTACTTGTATCTTGGTACAATTTCTCGATTCCGAACCGCAGAAATTAGCATACTTTTAATTGTAAGAGTGTTACTCTTAGGTGTGTACAAATACTGGGTTCCTACCTATTACAAATGAAACAAATACATTTTAATAATTATTTAATCAATAAATACAGAACATAAATACTTCACTTACATGTTTAGCTGGGAATGGTACTAATATTAAAATAATTTAAAATCGATATCACAAAACTGCAACAGAATGTAATGTCCGACTTCATAATACATATTATTATTACTTTTAAATTGCTATGTGATTTAAAAAAATCTCAATTTTATTTTATTATGTCGAGACGAATGAGCAAGGTCGATTTTTATACGGTTTGCGAACGGTGCTATATATTGCTATATTATGAAAATTTTACCTCGTAGATAGAGATTATAAGATATAGTAGATTATACTCGTTGCGAAACTGCATCGAATATATTAAGAGGTATAGTAAAACACCTTCCTTGGGTCCGGTTTACATAATAACCTCTAAAATATACAAATAGACTGCTCATCAATTTCGAAAAGCAAAGTACACATTTTTAGGCATAACAAAAATACCACCTACTGTTTTTGTAAATGTGCACTTAAAAAGCACCAATTGAGGAGAGAACTTGATCACAATCACAAATAACCTTAGATGTTTTATGTCGTTTGTAACTAGAGGGTTATTGCCAAATGTATTTTAATATTATAATTGCATTAGATATTTGTGACGAGTGATATCAATCTCAAAATACTAAATCGACCAACACGTGTAACGACGACGATTGGGAGATGGATTGAGGTCAAATTAAAATGCATATAAATTGAAAAAAAAAAGATGCATGCACATTCAAGCAATTACAATTTTTACAATTTAACAACTAAGTCACGATGAACGAAATATAATGCGTGACAATAACCCACACGACACAACGCAATAGAAGATAATACTCAAACGTATGAACATATATTAAGCACGATAATTAAGCAATTTCGAGACAAGGGTAAGCGTATGTTGATTGTTTAGTTAAGAGCAGTAGATGTGAGGAGCGCAACGCCCCGTTCGTAGAATGCGTGCGGTTCCTGACCGGCCGCGATCGGCAGTCGGACCGTGAACAGCAACTCCGACCGAGCGCTGTTCAGGTATACCGGCAGGGTGAGGGTCTGGCCGGCTGGGGCTTGCTCTGGACCACTGCAAGTGAATAACATAATAGCTTTTATATTAAATGTGATTTACACAAAAACATATTGAAAATATAATCGAAAGATAGGGGTTACAAAGAAAGAATGTATGAGAGCAGATTATATACGATCCATAATTGATGGCAGATATAATAAGAATATTTAGTAGACAGATAAAATGGAAAAGGATAACATAATATATGATAAGAAATAGTATGACAAAATTGACAACATTGGCAACCCTGCGATTGTAGAAGGAAAATAAGCAGTCATATAAGAAAAATATAACCCTCCTTCTTTCGCAGTCGGGTGAAAGGGTTAAATATAGATGACTTATGAACTATGACCTAGTGTTATGATATATCTTAAGTGCATATATGATCAACGAATATAGCATAGCAATTAAGTATGGTAATGTTGTTCGTTCATGCATTGGTCCCAAAAGTATAGGTAATTGCAATCACGGAAATGAATGGGAAAAGTATCAGGAATGTGTTTAGGTTTATCTAAAACAATTATTTTCAGACTTCGTTTTAGACCGTTGGACGCAATTATATATTTTGATGAAGAAACAAACACGACAGAATTAGAGAACAGAATTGTGAATTTATTTGGTTAGTCTGAGGTAATCTATTCGCCGACATTGATTGGGAATCGTAGTTACATTGATGATATTATATATAAATATATAGAGAAATAAATGTATTCTAAAGATCGATGATGCCTGAGAACCACATTTTAATTAAAACGTTTTCAGTTGGAAGTCATCGGAGGGTGAAGCCAGGTAAGGTTACAAGTACTCACCGAACCCAAGTAAGTACAGTGAGCGGCAGATCGACCATAATGGTGTTGGTCAGTAACAGCCGGTTGCCCTTCACATTGGCCCCTTGCAGCTTCAGTCCAGTCACCGAGAATGACCATTCGGTTTGGGCGTTCTCAGTCGGAGTGCCCGGATCAGGGATTGTCACCTATGGATAAATTAAAACACAATAAGACCAACAGTAAGCCACAAGTGTAAGTTTTCCACGTCTATAAAAGCTACAAACGCGTTTGTTAATACCACAGAGAGTAAACAATAACAGTTTGTATACAAATCTAAAAACTTGTTTTGGAGCTGTCTTCTATTCTGTGATACGTTAGCACGTTTATACAAACAGACATTAAATAACTAAAAATTAGTAAGTTTGCAGTAAAGTTTTGAAGCGTTCATGATCGATAAATAGTAATTGAAGCAAAATAACACGACAATGCAATGACACATCAGTCCATTGATAAGGTCTGATCTAGGTTCTCTGAAGTCAGAGAAAGTGCTACTATACAGTAGTACACTGTAAAAGAAAAATAAACAATATTGATAACTTGTTTAAATATTAAATTTGATTTTTTAAAAGGAGCGTTCACCATCATCTTTATCTCAACCATAAGACATCGACTGCTGGACATATGCCCATTGAACTCCACAAGGACCCCTTAGAAGCATCCCGCATACAGCCCTTACCTGCGATATTAGTGAGGTCGTCTCTCCACCTTGTCGAAAAGGAATTTGCAGTGTTTTAAAAATCACTGACAACGTATCGTAATGCCCCAAGTATCACAGATATCCACAGACGACGGTGATTGCTTACCAATAGACAGCCAAAAAAATACTAGATTATATGAACGGAATAACATGGTAGTGGTCAACTAATCATTTAGCAATACTAACTTCACTTCATTTGTGACCGGTTTTCCAGTTAGATGATATATGAGCAATTTACTAGCTAACTATTTCAACGTACGGGGCGTATCATACCTGAAGATGCAATTCCTCGAGTGACCATGAGTTAGCCTGCGCCACGCACTGTCGCGTCGCTGTGATGTACGCCTCGGGGTTCAGCAGCCCACCTAGCCAAATCGGGACGTTCTGAAAAATATACAAGGTGTTATTAATAATACTATGTTTCGACCGTGTCGACTTTGAGAAGATTTTCTCACTTGGCAAACGATCGCAGACTCAGAATACCTCTCGGGTTTCTACAGACCCACAGTCAACATGAGATGAGGGTTCCGTTTTTATAATTTCGTGGTATGGAACACTAAAACGTAAGCGTAAACGCATTCAGTCATAGTCCTGCACTATGATATCCATGGTCGCGGGAGGTATGTACACACAATCATATTACAAAACCGAGTACACAGTATCAGTATCGTATTGGGGTGTAGTAGGGAAACAAGCCATCCTGTTGCTTGGTCGGCTGCACTACCACGCAGAAAGTAACCATGCCCAAGTGCTAATTCGGACTCCCTTCAATCTCTTCGTTAGTGGCTCCCAGTAGCTTTAGTGTACACAGCGGCCACACCCCGGAAACCACTTCGACCGTGGGCTAAACTAGCGAAGGGGGCTATGAGCAATTATAGCTTCTGGTTGATCCGCCATTTAGTACATAAAGTCTGCTTCGGTGAGACAGGCGATCATCGTCGATAGACTCGCTACCGGCTGTCAAGGCGAAGCAGCAAGGCTATGTGTAGGCTGTGTCTATGGCAAATGCCTTAAAGAGCGTTTGTCAGGATCCTTTAGTGACATACGGTTATTCACTGCATCTCATCCTCTGCCAATCGTATCAGTCTTCTGACCCATTGGAATCCAGAGGTTTGTGACGAGGGAGTGGATATGCACGAGCGCAACCGCATGTCCACTATAAAAATGTGTTCACGCGCAGATGACTCTTGCTATTCTTTTGCTCGGATTTGACTTTAAAAGTCCTGTAGCGATAAGTCGCCGTCATCGAAATCGATGAGGTGGACTATATATATCAGTATCACAGAAATGTAAGTGTTTGGAGGGGGTACCTGGAGGCGCTTGGCGCCCTGGTCGGCGACGGCGCGGGAGACGTGCGCGAGCTGCGTGACGCGCGTGGCGAAGTCCCCCACCCACTGCTGCACGGTGCAGCCGCGCGCCACGGCGTAGCGCCGCCACCCGCCCGGCAGCATGCCGCGCACCAGCGCGCCCACCATCGCGCGCGTCTCGTTCGTCTGCTTCATGCTGCCCTGCACCCACACACACACCACCTTTTTATCGGATACATTTCGGGGAGTGCGCTCTGGAGTTGCATAATTTGATACCGCCATCTCCATTCCATCTTAGGACGACCAGACGGACGGCAAAACGACATCCATACATGGTGGACTTTCCAACTTGTCGCACGATGCGTTTTGCTTCCACATTCTTAGTGCGTACAGCTAACGAATGGAACTCATTGCCTAACTCTGTATTTCCGAAAAAATACGACCTGGGTATCATCAAGTCACGAGTGAATAGGTATCTTCTAGGCAGGCGTGCTCCATCGTAGACCGCATCATCACTTAACATCAGGTAAGATAGAGGTCAAACGCCTGCCTATTCCCAATAAAAAAAAAAAACAAAAAACACCACGCTACATCCTCTACCGACCTTCATGGTGACCGCGTTCCAACTGTACACTTCCAAATCAAATCAAAATCAGTTATTTGCCAGATATAGGTAGGTACATTGAACAGGTGTTATGTTTATAAGATATAGGGCACTATATCCGAACCTTCAAGGCGTGTAAATTATGGATACAATACCCATACAAATTACAAAATTAAAATACTATACTATTGCTAATTTAATTGGGTCGTAAATTATTGAATATAATGCTTGAATTACATAATATCATTCTGTCCATACAATTACTTATATTTTATCATTTAAAAACTCATCTATACTATAAGGGGGCGTCCATAAATTACGTGAGGTACTTTTAGTGATTTATCGACCCATCGACCCCCCCTCTCCCATCGGTGAGATGTCGTGAGATTTTGCTAGACCCCCTCCCCCCACCCATAATCTCACGTGAGACTTTTGAAAATACATATTTTTAATGTAAATAAATGAATATGTCCTTGTTTTCTGGATTTAATCAGACCTTGTTATTTGAGATTATTAATATCGTGGTGTAGAACCACACAAAAAATATTTTTACCTAAGTTTGGGTGAGATTCGGCTTGACCCCCCCCCCCCCCCCCCCCATAAACACCTCAAGTAATTAATGGACGCTCCCTAATATGTCTTGTCAATCAGAAAACCTGTCGTTCTTCCTGTTACGGGCGTTACGGGCTCCATTTGCTGAAGGTCGACGGAAAAACACCACCTACCTACATTATTTTATTTACATAATCGTTTAGTTGTTTTAATTATTCTTAGTTTTATATTGTGTTAATGTTAACGATATAGAAGTAACCGGTCTATCTATATTAATCACCTCACCAGAGGCCAAATTCTGAGGAGGCTTTTTTGGCGATGTCTCCCAAGAATAGACGGGCATCTATGTTAAATTATTTATAACTCCGTCTCAACAATTCTGCCTTTATACTATCGGTGTCGTTACCTTAATTACCACACGGGAACCATACTTTTTCCGGGATAAAAGTAGCCTACGTGTTAATCCAGGGTTTAAACTATCTCCATACCAAGTTTCATCGAAATCGGTTTAGCCGTTTCAGCGTGAAAAAGTAACAAACATACACATAAATTTCGCATTTATAATATCAGTAGGATTGTCTAAGTGTGTGTGCTAACTGAAAAAATGCCAGCCAGGCGTTAAAAATATGAATAAGATAAAAAACCTAATTATGTTCTTCTTTTGTATGTATGCATACTACACTACGAATATAATTTATATTTCTGGTTTAGGACAAAAGAACGCGGTACGACACCATGAAACGATCCGAGAATGGACGTATTTACGAATACTTCATTTAAAAATATAACAATTATTGATAAAAAACTGAACATTGATTTGAGCTATCGAATGAATTATTTACGACAATAGCGAATATTTAACGAATTATAATAACGCCTGTAGAAATACTTATTTGTTGTTCCTTGAAAAAAATATAGCCATATTTTATTTGTTGCCATGGATACAAATGACAATTAAATCTTTTAAACCTCAAACCGACATTAAGTTCGAGGTCATTCCGAATGTCTAGCATTCGAATAGGTATATGAAATTGTATCTTTGTGAAAAGGTCGCAACATTAATTCGATCCCGAACCAATTTATTGAGACTAGATTATGTTAAGTATGTATTAATATAATGATTTATTCTTACATTGCAGATAGATATAACGTTGCGCAGGTCGTGCAGCACATTCTGTAGAAGTGAAGCGCCGGCCGCAACTTCTCTCTCGAAGAAACGGTACAGCGGATCTTTTATGTTCTCCACGGTTCTGCGCAGGGTCTGTAATTGTTAACTTTAAGTAAGCAACTAATCAAAACAAAGATAATACAGCCGGTTCTCAATTCCTATCGATATTTTAGTAAGGTTCGTAATACCAGGACGAACAAATACATAGATCCATTTTACTTTAGTAGCATCAGAAATTATAAATGTCACCTAAAGTAAAGTAACGGAACTTCCGTTGCCTTTGCACGAGGCACCAGCTTTCATCTTAGGAAGAAGACTATGGGCCAAATACGATGCTCAGTACGGGTAAGACTCCGAGGAGCTTATCCGGCAACTATTCCAGGTGCAGAGGTATCGGCCACACGAAGCTTCTGCTATGTGTGTTTGTAGTGAGCACGGAAGTGCTCAGTTGAAATGCTACAGGTGATCAGCCATTTAGATAGTGACCGCAGGGAGTCGCTGCATTAAGCAAAAATGTCCAAATGGTTTATAGAAAATCTTTTTGACACGTTACATGGGTGTCGTAAAACATCGAAAACCTTTGATGAAAATAACAACAATTTATGAAACATAAAACAAGTCTTAACTAGTAAATATTGTTATAATCAAATTTTAGCGGAGATTTCAAAAAAAAGTTGGTATCAATTAAATTTACGAAAAAAGGTCGACTCGATGCTTTAAAAGACGGTGACGACTTATTCCGCAATTATCTGATAATAATTTCAAAACGTAATGCACGCCGACTTTATGTTGTTAAATACATTTTCAATGACCACTTGGAAACAACATTTATCTGAAAATTGGAATAATTCTTACCGGTAGTTCCTGCGGTAACAGTTGCAGCCAGTTGGTGGCAGTTTGGTGCAATGTTTTCATCCAAGCGGGACGACCGTCGCCCTCTACCACTATCGCGCCTGTAATCAATCGCCACTCAATAATCATGTTTAGATTTGACCGTTTCCTGCTTTTTCGGCAAAACATACAGTGGTATAACGTCCTCTAACAGATATGACTGTGTGCTGTACAGTATCTATTGCTATTTAAATGTGACAAAAATATACTTTTTTGTATTTGGAGTTTGGAGTTATATGTAATTGTATTTGTCAATACATATTTAGTTAATGTACATACTAGACCGTGCAAAATATTTATAAAAGTGATAGTAAAAACCCTTATAAACTCAAGCAGCGGGACATTTTACCGCTGTAGTACCGATAAACTCAGAAACGGACTTGTATAGCAGAGCTCAGTATGCAGCATCAATTGTTTAAATGAGACTGCAATGTAACTCACTTGCATTTGCGCCAAATGTGGGTTGATCCGTGTGACTTTTAGCTAAGACAAATAAGTTAAAATTGTTTTGTTATTTTACCAATTATATCACAATCTATAGAGAGAAAGGCCTTTGTACGAAAACACATGAAGCTCACAAAGCACACTGAGTAAATATGTCATGGGTTTAAACAGGACAGAAGATATATAAAAAAGAAACAGAAATGATTGCTTTAAGCAAGAATCTCTATCGAAACTTTAGCGTAATCGTATCACAGAGTAAAACAAGTGAACTTTATAATTAATTTAGGCCAACTTGATATAACTTTGGCCGCACATTGGGCCAATGGTAGTGAGCACTAATGGCTTAGTTAATCCAGTAGACGCGGCTACTTATCACAGGAGCTTAGGCTCTAAAAAATAGGGCACATATTCGTAGTGATGAAATTTGATAATTCACTGGATCAAACAATTCTTAACCCTAAAAATAAGGCCTAGTAATTAGGCATGAGCTGAAATCATAAGGCAAAAGTAATAGCACATACTTGGATCGTGATCTTGAGAAGCGGAGTTATAGGCGAGTTCCTCTTCGTCTTCCAGTTGTTGCATCTTTAGAAGCTTGGAGACTAGATCGCTGCCTTGAGTTGTAAGTAGCACCTAAAGCATTTAAAATCCATATAAGTGCCTTGGAATACAATCCCACTAATATTATGAATGTCAGTTTGGATGGATGTTTGTTACTCAATCACGCCAGAACGGATAAACGGATCTGGATGAAATATGGCACAGGGATAGATTATAGTCCGGAATAGCACATAGGCTACTTTTTATCCCGGTAAGTTGTATGATTCCCGTGGAATAATTGATGTAGCGGGAAAACCGTATTCCACGCGTGTGAAACCGCGGGGTGCTACAAGTTATGTAATAATAAAGAGATGACAACGGATACGATACAAGTGATGGCCAATGGTGTGGAAACGTTCCCGAGAGGAGATCAAGGACTAGCAAACGCAATGTCCCCCATACTACATCTACAGATTAGGTGGACAATGGACATAGGTACAAGCTGATATGGGTCACAGGAGAGAGGTACCCGCTTCCGAACGGTACTCGTGGAACTGGAGATCAGTGGAGGATGAGGGAGGCTTCCTGTATTTTCAATACAGGAAGTGATGTGGCTGATATTATGACGATGAGTAAAGAGTAGACAGATTTTAATGATGCCTCTGTATTCAACCTTACTTTGAGCACCCTGCTTTGTCCGTTTCAAACAATATTATGGCAATACACCTCAAATATTACCCGTGACAATACATAGAGAGGCACATGTTGCAGTGCGATAGGCAAGGGTTGGAAAGAATACGCTTCATTTAATTTTTAGAACACGTTATGTACTTGATTGATTATTTATCTCTTTTTGTTTGTTAGTCGTTACCTTTTCAGCGTTGTTGGGAAGTCCGAGCCAAGACGGCGTCTGTCTGTCGGACAACTCCTCGATCCACTTGAGGAAGTGGTCACGTCGGTTTCCGTCGGGCATAGTGATGTGACGCTGGTTGCCAGTTGCCTGTTTAAATTATAAAAAGCAAATTAAACACATTGTTATTAAAAAAGACATTGATTGCTAATCCAGATGTAAGATACAAATGCTGTTCAGAGAGATGTTATGATTATTTTGAAACACCTCAAAATGTTAATAAATTTACCCACTAAGAAAGCTCTCTTTATTTATTTATGAACTAACTGCGCTAGCGGTGAAATAGTATGAACGATGTGTTATTCCAGAGAATAAGCTATCTTCATTCCAAATTTCGTGATCCGTTCAGCCGTAGTAACAAATATACGACAAACTTTCGTCTTCATAATATTAAGATTTTTAGTTAACTAGCATCATTTACATATCCAAATACTCAGTAGAATAACTAAAGAGGGCCAATTCCAGGTTTTCACGAATCACTGTGAGAGAGGCCAAGATACATACAAAATAATATTTAAAAAATGCCCATGATAAGAATACTATATTTTTTATTGTTGACAACATACAAGTGCTTGCTTGATGTATGTAAAAAAATTAATGCTATGTTTAAACTATGACTATGAGTTATATATATATTATCTGACCATCTGTCAGATCATGCTTATGCTTACCCCATCAACGTTAGCCACGAGAGCGAAATCAGCTTCGAATGATTTTGGCGTGAACAGCTTGCATAGGAAAGACTGTAGCAGACGTTGGTCGAACGTGTTGTCGATCTTGCCTCCGTATATACATTGAGACAGAAGCGTCACTAGCGCCTCCCATGGAACCTTTTCTGGAGGTAAGTTGGTGCGACCCTGTGGACACAACAAGTTGTGTTACTTTTTGATATACAATTAATTATTTTTTAACGATAAGTTTGACTACTTGACATGCAATTGGACAATTTTGAAGAGTTAGTTAATATTTTGATTATTATACAACATATGTTAGATAACAATCAAATAACATTTTCTGGATCTAAATTACGATTTTATTGGGTGTATGCAAGTCTCCGTTTCTATTATTCAAATGTATTAGGATCTCGCATACAAATAGGTTAAAATATGGATAGCATTTAATGAAAGAATTTTGTCATTTGGAGTGTTTGCCCATATTTTAGGCCTTAACTTACCTATTTGTTTGGTACAGTAGCAGTACCAACACATACATATGAGCTGGGTTGGTAATTAGCATACTTCCAAGTTGGTATTATGAACGAAACCCGTGTATGGGATCCGAGAGACGTGAAAACATCCACAAATATTTGCGCAAAATTGATCGCAAGGTTCTTGCAAGTTATATTTGACCGTGTCGTGATTATAAAATATTTCTCACCATAGCTGTTGCATCGATCCATGTATCGAGAGTGTCGCAGGCGACTCGCAAGTCTGACTCGTTGAACTCGTAGTACTTGGCCCACCCGAGAGGTACGTAACGTAGACGTTCTTGTACAATACCTGATACAAATCAACGTATTTTAAAAAAAAAATTGGTTGTCTGTAAAGTCGGTTCACGGACGATAGATTTACGTGATAACGACATAATCATGTATGACATTGACATGTGACATTTGACTTTTGACTTGACTTTTGACTTTCGACTTTCGACTTTCGACATTTGACTTTTGACTTGACTTTTGACTTTTGACTTTTGACGGAAACGGAACGCTACACGGAACGTTACTATTTTTCATTTTGGCATTCATCAATTTATAAAACGTTATCACGTCAAAAAAAATTTCAAGAATTAGTAGTAGTAGTTAGTATTAATGGGAAACAAAAAAGGGAGGATACTTTATTCCCAAAAACATTAAACAGTTAGTGTCTAATTAGATTTTCACAACAGGTAACAGGAAATTTCAGGAAATCGGCGAAAACGAAAGAGTAATCTAAATACAATTAATATCCAGAAGAAATAAACGTTCTGTCTAAATAAGTACACTTAAATATATGCATGTATGTACTGAATACACAAAATAGTTATAGTACTTATTTATAATGGATAGTAATTTTATGTAAGATTTTACAATTAGATCTAGTGATCTTATCAGTATAACAGAAAACAATGTAAACAGTAATGATCTCGATTTTCTCCTGTAGCATTCCCTTTCTAATATTCAGTAGATAAATTGTATCTGGCGGCCAATTTAGCAGTCTCGTAACTCGTCACCCAAGAGATTAGAACACTTACCATGGAACCAGGCGAGCAAGAAGTAAAGTCGGGCGCGTTCGGATGGCGGTTTCATCATACGCGCTGCTGGTACCTAGACAGAGAGAAAAATAATGGCATTTCAACTATCATTTCGAACTAAGATGTCACCAACAACATGGGAATAGATCGCTTTATGTTATAAAGCTGCAATAGTACTTTGGTTGGGTATATGTTTTTTTTATTTTTATTGTTTATAGTTTAAGTGCCAATGTGCCTATTGATGTTCGTATTCGTATTATTAGTATTTTGGCAATAATTAGTACGCGTGTTCGTAGATGCTGAGAGAAGCTCAATAGCCTATGAATAAATGTATGTCGCGTAGTGATCACTTATGAAGGTTAGTGTACTGACTGTAGCGAAGGTCCTCAGTAAATTGGCTCGGATGCCCGGCGGCGGTTCGAACACGAGGACACGTCCGGCGCGGAGCAGGTTCACGGGCAGTTTGGGACTGATCTCAGTCGTCAGGAACAGACGGAAGTTCGGGTGCGGCTGGAGAGAGTGAAGTTTCTTCTCCAGTTGGACGAGCCATACTGGGGCTAGGTGCACGTTCTTAAGCATTACCCAACTGAAATTAACAGCACACAATTACTTATAATCCAATAAAAACTCAAGTAAAATACAAGATACATCCATTTAGATGCTGATTCCGGGATCTATTACGATTCCCTTCTATCCCAATAGTTATATAATTTGAAACATTTCTACGCGTTGTTTTTGTTCACTAAATACGATTGAAAAAGATTATTTATTTTAATAAAAATAATTGTTGATAGATTTACCGCAAATAAGTATTATAGAAAGAAATGTACAAAAAAAGGTTGTTTTTTACATTCTTTTTTAAATACTTTCTTTACGATATTGAGTAGTGGTTTTTGGACTTAGTTTAATAAGTAACAAAAATTTGCACCCATCGTATAATTTTATCAGTATATTCTCTGCATTTAAGATTAAACATATTCTTACAGCACTAATAAACTTTACCAACCTCCTATGGATCAGTAAGAATATTAATCAATTATTTATTTAGGAAAACATAACATAAAAAAAAAAACATAACTTCAGTAATGAACAAAAATAATTTTGCTATATCACGCTGACAATCAAACATTTTGTATAATATTTACCGTCCAGTTTTGCAGGCAGTATTGATAGCACGCTCGGCTTGGTTAAAACCTTCGGCGGACCCGATGGCAATACTCGACAATGGTTTGTTTAACTCAGTAGCCATGTCGTCCACGCGACCTGTACAACAAACACATTGGATTTTTTTATATTAAGAAATCATCTTACCCAATACAAATTGTCCATGTGAACATGAAACACAGAGCCTAACTGCAGAGCTACATACAGACTACGTTTACGCTGCATATATTTATTAAGTCCCACACATTACACAAACACTATTAATAATATGTACTTACCGCTCGCATCATATCCCGGCACGGAGCACAAGAGCGCTGGTGTCGTGGCGTTTAATTGCGATTCAGTGATAGAAGACAACTCCAATTCGGCCTCAGCTTTAGCCATGAATCCTTGGCCGAGTACGGAAGTCACCAACTGTGTGGCAGCTGCAATTACTCGATCTGGCCGGAATGCCTGTCAAATGCATATTTTTATTAAACATAAACGACCTGTCTTACTGCATATACATCTTAATCTGTATATATAAAAGGAAACAGTGCCTGACTGATTTATAACTGAACCGCTCAAATTACTGAATAGATTATGGCCACTAAAAAGGACCTGATGTTATTTATTATATTAGTTTCAACTCATTTTATATCATTAAGGACATTATTCTGTTTCATAGGTAATAAATACTTTTGAATGAATTCAATAAGAAAAAATCTACGCAAATGAAACTGCAGAGTTTGAATCTCATACAAGTTTGTTAACTTGAGTTTACCAAATTGTTATTTTTTTCTTTACAACTTCACGTAAATATTTACACTCCATTAAAAAAAAACTCAAATATAGTCCTGAAGCCATCAAAACGATTTTTTATTATTATACACTTATTTATAAATACAGTTCATATATTAGAATGCGTGGAGTGGACTTACTTGTATGAGTAATAGTCGGTACATAGAGAGGGTATGCGGAGCAGGCGGGGCGGAAGGTTCTGAGTCCCACAGTGTGGGCACGCACTGCTCTGGGGCCGCCTGCGCCAGCCAAGCCGACAGTTCAGGGAGCTCACCCGCCTTTTCTAACAAACGACGGAACGCTACCAATCTGAAAAAAAAGATTTAGTTCAAGAAAGATCTAATTTTATTGGAGATTAGTAATTGCTTAAGCATATAAGTAACCTGGAACTGAGCCTGGAGGCGGCGTCGTGCTGCTGGTGCGAGAGCGGGTCGAGCGGTGCGGTGTGGGTGACGAACCCTTCCTTCCCTCGGAGGAAGGTCGCGAAGGTCTGGTCCAGCGTGTCCTCGGCGCCGGTGCCCTTCAGGTGGATGCGGCACAGCAGCAGCGCGAACGTCAGCCGGTCCGTGTGCAGCATCCCGCGGGCTACGCGCTCGTATACCACCTGGGATATATTATACATAACTTAAATGGGCGTTTTTGGGAAAAATATACAGCCTTTGCCAATATCCCGGGTAATGTCATGTTTCTTAATCTAAAGCTTCGGTTGAATGACATACATACATACACATAATATGTAAGCATTTTTCCCGTAGGGGCAGGCAGAGACCACAACCTTCAAAATGCTACGATCCTAACACACACTATTCTTTATCCTGTCACTCAGTTTCACTCCAATCATACTTCTCAGAGCTTCAACTGCTTCTGCTTTCATGCTTTTTCTGCCACACCCAACTTTAACTACCATACATTAGTGTTGGAAGCAACACTCCTCTATGCACAGCCAAGCGTGATCGTTTGGTTGAATGATCTACAGCAAATATTCCTTTTAGATACAAATTGAAATTAAATCACAGATATCGTTGTCGAAGGTCGAACGCCACTAGACCTAGAAAGTCAATTTGCAAACATTATTAAATGAAATCGATATTCTTTTATTTCAACGTGTTCCAGTTTGTCACTAAGTAACTAACAAACCAACGTCGAAAAGCAAGAATATCAATTTTAAACCATTTACGGGCGGAAAATCCGACGAACGCAAATTTAATCCTAACACTCTTCTATGACCCTCAACGACTACAAGCTGCCTGGTAGGGTCGCATATACGAGGACTGAACAGGGCGGAAAATGAGCGATATAGTTCTATGCTAATTCTATGGCACATATTAGCATAATAGTGTCCTTACCGCAAACAATTCTTCTGTAATAATCGTGAGACGAGCCGCGTAGTCGCTCACACCGTTCAGTTGAGGGTACACGAGTACAGAACTGAATATGTCGAGGAACATCTTCAACGAATATTGGTACAGGAAGTGAACTTGGTTCAGGGACTCCATCGTGAAATAGATACTGCTGCAAGCCTGTACAAAAATACACGAATCAAATATAAGATGTATTAGATAGCATTCACTGAATAAAAAAAAAACCTTACAAAGGTTTACTTGGTTGAATAGTAAATTTTCAAGTCATAACCCAAATTCAGATGAATGACTCAAAACTATAGTTAGATTTGACACTTACTTGAGATAACGGCAGGTACTGCTGACTCACAGTTTCGATTTCACCAATAACTTTGTCTGTTTCTTCAACCTGTGAAAACACAAATTACTACACGTGTAAAAGGGTTTATTGTTTGGACACGCAATGCAAGACGCCATTGCGTTTTTTCATTTTGATGCTTGAAGATACAAGCCAATTAAAATAGAAAAATTAACACATACCTTCTGTCCAATGTCGTCAGCCTCTTTCTTAAGAGTTTCAAGTGTAGCGATGACCGAGTCGTCGTCAAGGATCTTGCCCTTCGCGTCGTTGAGTGCTTGTAATAGGGACTTCTCCAGTTGTCGAAGGCGGAGGTGGAATTCACCTATAAATTGACAAATAGTCATATACGCATGTACATATACGTGGTACCTCTTCAAGGTTTTTTAGTCACAGCAACTTCGATACCTTATCAATTAGGTATCGAAGTGGCTGTGACTCAAAAACCTTATGAATATATATAACTTATGAGTTTATACTTTTACAACAGCAATTTTTAAAACTTCGGGAATTCGTACATTGTTTAAAAATCGATCGGGACTTGATCGCGTTAAAAACACAATCCTTTTGACCGATAGCATCTTGATGAGCTAACATTATCTAAATCTTTGAAAACACACCTTTTGACAAATATTTTAACCTAAAAAATATATTATAGAAACTACGAATTTACATACCTTGCAATTTCAACAGGTCAGATCGTTTAGTGTCGATATCAGGTCGTTCCGCCTTCAGAACTCTGTGCAAGCACTGAGATTGTAAGGAAGATCGAGTCACGGTGAAGTTCACGAATGTCACTCGAGAGCACATGTCCGGAGGGAACTCTACAGTTGGGTCCCTGTTGGAAAATCACGACAATCGTCACATTATTAGACAAACTTATTTCAGGCGGAATCATTATGAACTATTTTTGTTGCAATTTCTGGATATAGTTTCTTGTTGTTGTTGTAGAATAAGATACTTTCAAGCCACCTTCAATAAAGGTATTGTTGAGTGTCTGGTGGACAAGTGCAAGTACTGTATACTACTTTCTAAGATCTGGCTATCTGACTGCGTTAGAACGGTATTGTCACAATTGTAAAGCATACTGGAAAAGCTAGGAGTTAAACAAACAAGAAGGGTCAACTGCCCAATAAAGAGAAAAAACGATGAGGCTGTTCGGGTCATCCTGTAACATTTATTTGCTCCCCACTTTGCTAAGCAAAAGAATATTATGGACTTCAAATATGACGGGCAAAGTGCATTTATAAAAAGTGACACACAGATTGATAGAGCCGATATTAGTATCCTTCTGAATTTAGCGTTTGATATAAATAATATACAAATGTCATATGCGCGTATGTGTAGTTTCCATACCTGGTGCTGAGGAAGATGACGAACGAAGGGCTGAGATCGATGTCCTGATCCCCGAGCGTGATGAGGACGCGGCCGCCGGTGCGACGCAACTCACGGTTCAACACCGGATTTAAAATGGGGTCGTAATTCTCCACATCCTATGTACAAATACTAAATTATTAGAATTTCAACACTTAAAAGATAAAGAGTTAATAATAACACAACTAAGACATTATATGAAAAAAATAGGTAGTCCCTTCAGTTCAATATTGGGGCAAAATTATTGCAATTATTATTAAAAAACGAAAACGCGCCGCTTTGACCATAACATTAGCAGTGGCCATAACCCTGTAAAAAACCCTGTAAATTACCTGTACAAGTAGGGGATTGCCGAACCGCAGCGCAGATTCCAAGTTCTTACGGAAAGAGTCGTCCAGGAAGGAAGTCTTGGTGATCTTGCGCTCCTTGAACTCTCGCATTATGAATTCGGTCGCTTGTCCGGACGGGTCTATGATCAGCGGGTATCGGTTGAAACGCTGCGTTACGAAAGTTTGATAACATTTTATAAAGCATTTACAGAGGCAATGTGATATGTAAAACAATCTTATTGCATAGTATAGAACTTTTAGCTTCTAATCGGTAATCAACACTTAGTAGCATAAAATGTGTGACCTGACGTTGCATCAATATACAGAATAATAACAATCGAGGCATGATATGTGGAGTGTGGAATATATAATACAATTTGAAAACGAATGGCAAATATACTTACTCTAAGCATGATGGCGTTCTCAACACAGAGTTCATCAGTAGGCAGTGCGTTTGCTTGCCAGCGCAGCCGCTCGTCAGGGTTGCTGAGGTATTCAGTACGGGCGATATCGGCGCGGTATTTGATGTTGGCTGCAGCTAGGTGAGCTGTCCATGTCGTGAATAGATTTTGCCGGTACTGAAATTCAAAAATAAAATAATATACGCAATTATTCAACTGCGGCCTCAACAAATGAATGTTCAAAAGATGTTAGTCCAAATATTATATCTTAGGATTCAGCATTTAGTGAAGGTAACATCATCACACAATCCTCAGCACAGGGGTAGGACACTTTTTGGATCCAACCTGGGCAGCTACATACCATCTAGAGCAGGGATTGGCAAACTTTTTCCATTAGAGAGCATAAAAAATTGAAATAAAATCAGAAGGGGACAACTGTTTTTATTATTCATTAAATGTTAAAGCAACAAATTAACTTTATTTAAGATTTTAAGTTAAGGACTAGAAATAAAACAGAATGTAAATTTTGTTTCAAGGCCCTTCCCGTAACAAACACATGTAACAGCCTTTGTTTCTGTCATTGCCCTCCTGTTATCTAGCGGTCAGACAGCTGTGTGCCCGTCGAAATTCTAAGTTAGCTACCACCAGAGACTACATTATTTACAGAGCCTTCAATGAGATAGTGTTACTTGAAATACTCACGTGCTGATCAAAGTATCCTCCATAGGCGATGAAGGCGGCAGAGAGAAGCACGTCACCGACGATGGTACTCATTTGCGAGCGGAATGTCTCGGAGCTCGACTCCCAACGTTCTCGCTCGATCACCAAACTCTTTAATAGAGCTATGGACCGATCCACCTGGGTAATAGATAATATGATTTTAATTGTCGAACACGGTCATTAACTGTAATTATGTATATTATTAAAGCTAGCCCCAGGAGTAACATAATGTACGTATAAGGGCCATCAAGCTTACATACACGTACTGTTAAGATTTTTCAGCTTTTAATGCTGCTTCCTATGAGGGTTACGTACACATTGTAAAGATCTTGCACATATATGATTACAATAAATCATTTCATTCATGTGCATACAATAACAATAATCCTTATTATAATACAACACTACAGCAACATTAACTCAAACTGTAATGAATAAAACACCTCAATTATGGCCGATCTTTTTGTTTGTGAAAGCACTGGTGAGTTTAGAATGAAAAAAGAGTATACAATGAGGTATACATTGCTTCCACTTCAGTGTGAATGTAACCCTTGCCCATAGGCAGGCCACCGTTGATAATTAACTTTGAGGTAACTAGAAGAGAACAGCATAGGACGGCCACCGACTAGGTGGACAGACGACCTGACTAAGATCGCAAGCAAGGGCTGGATGCGGGCCGCTTCCAACCGGTCCTTGTGGAAATCAATGGGGGAGGCCTTTGTCCAGCAGTGGACGTCCTATGGCTGAGATGATGATGATGATGAGAAGAGAACATGTGTCAATGTAGTTATGGATTTTAATAGTTACCTTAGCCTGCACATTCTCCAGGTCAGTTTTAATAGCTTGCGCTTGACTGATCAACTGAGCGTATTCTTCTTTGTAGGAAGCAATAGATTTCTCGAGTTGCGCAATAAGGTCGCGCACTTCATCACCAGCGGTCACGTTCGTCTGAGCTTGATCCTCGAGAGCTTTCAGCTCGTTACGGAGTGGTTCCACACGCTTCAACATGTCGGCGTATTCAATCTGATGAAAAAAGCGTTAGGATATGGAATGCGTCAAATAATTTGTATCAACTCTATATATAAAATTAAAGACAATAATATATTTACACGTTTTACTCATACGAGATTATAAAAATATTTTTGACGGTGATCTAGAAATGGTCCAATGGGTCATAATGTATAGATCTGAGTGTTGGGCAGCAAAAGAGGTAGATGAAAGTGCATGTGGCAGAGATGCGAATGTTAAGATGGCTGTGTAGTGTGACTAAAATGGACAAGGAATCAGTATATCAGATAACTTCAAAGGAAATAGATTGGCTTGGCATGAGCATGTAATGAGGGATGCAAAACATATATCGACATTAACATTAATATATAGAGGTATAGGAAGGAAGGCCGAAGGAGAGATGAATGGACTGCGTGAAGAATTAATTGTTTATGAATGATGTGAGCACTGAGATGACTAGTGATAGAATAGAGTAGAAAAGAAAAACATGCGCCGACCCCACATAGTATGAGGTAAGGACAATAAGAAAGAAGAGATGATCTATAAAAGGTTCATAAAAGAAGCTTACCTGAGCAATAGCCCATTTGACCATAGGACCACAAGCCATACTGGCCCTGTTGACCTTCTCGAAGTTGTAATCCGGATTGCTGAGGTACCGAGTCCTCATCTTTTCGCGTACATCGTCACTGCCCACATAAATAACGGATTATATATGTAATCGGTATAGACATGTCTTTACGTGCTGTTCGTGCAATGCCAATGAACCAGACCATCTCAATGAATGAAATCCCACCCTTACCCAGAAGATATCGCCGAGTTTCATGCATATTTAAATGTTAAACCAATGTAGACGTAACTTTTCTGGACATCAAGAATATTTTCAAACAGACGTCACTTACCACACAGCATAACAAATTCTAGAAATAAAACACCAGCCTTCTAATTAGAAGACAAATTAGATAGCAAATGAAATAACATAAAATAACAAAAATAAAATGAAAAAGCTCACTTTTACGGAATCGACAGTGACTCTGGCTTTTCAAAGAAACGTTATTTATTGGCAAATACATTCATGCAACATGGATGAGCATAATTACTTATTTACACAAGATTTGTGAATCGAGCGATATTCTTAGCATTTCTTTTACAAATCGTACATATTTCGAAAATTGTGTGATTCATATATTTTGTACATTATAGATTCGTTTAAAGATTTGATTTTCAACAAAAAGTCAAGGAAGGCAGCTTAACATCACATGTACCAACTGTAAAATAATATTAATTTTCATGATTACAAAATATGTTGAGTACATACATTTAGTACGAAAATATAGGGTTTTGGTTCACAAAACTATGACGTTCTACTTCTACGTGATATTGATTTAATGTTGTATGTAAACCCGTAACAAAACTTGTCTAAAGTAATTATTATCAGAGCTACCACCACCTCGAAAACATGCGAAACAATGCAAATGCATACCTTCATCATAGCATATAACAATTACGTAAGCCTAAAACATGCAACAAGCTTCACACATATTCAAACTTAACCAACAAAAAAGTATGATATTTGTATCACATATTTATGTGCAAAGCTAAGTACCTCGAGTGAGGCGATTTCAAGTTTACAACTTGCTGTAAAATCGATATATTAGCTTTTTACATAAAACAACCACGGGTGAAGAGGATAAACAATACGGGATGGATGTAAAACAAGCTGGGCGGTGCTCACGTGATGTCCTCAGTGGAGAAATTGGAGACGATGCTATTGATGAAGTTCTCTCTCATGATGACCGCCCGGATAGCTTTCCAATCGGTCGCGTTTTCTCCGAGCAGCAGGCAAATGGATTCCAGTGCGACTTTGACGAGAGCCGGTGGGTTGCCCATAGATCTCACTTCCACCAAATGCTGCTTCTTTATACTTTTCACGGCTGTACAGTAAAGTCAGCCACAGCCGTCCATCGCGCCGCGTCCGTCACCACCACGAAGCGAGAGCGAGAGAGTACAAAAAAGAGAGAAACAAAAAAGGCGTTTAGCTGCTGTATGTGATACGTACATGCGGCTGGCGTTATTACTGTATGATACCGGGAACGCGTCTACATTATGCCGATGGAGAAGATGAAGATCTCTTAGTCAGACAATTTTTCTTGGACCAAGCGATCGTCATCAACGAACACCTCAGTACAAAACAATAATTTTGCTCCAATAGTTACGAATCACATTGTTAAAACATATGTTAATTACTTTCATGTCGAATGCTTCAGCTGGGTTAGTCACGAATATTCTCGGTAAATTAGTGTGCCTTACAAAGATGCCATTTTACATTACATACAGTGATCACAGCGTTATATACTTATTAAAAACAACAGTCACATAATGCAAGCGAGTTCAGCTTATTTACAACATCAAACTTAAATAAAACAATATCCATTCATTACATTAGTGTGAATCATTTTGTTCATAACAATACAAATACAAAAAAGTGTATTACAAAAATGTTTAAAATGTATGCATTACATTCAGAGTACAATATTAATGTTTTGCCAATAAATACCATAACAAACCTCTATATAACAGAAACAATAATTGCTATCTAAGATGTTGAAAGAAAGTAAATAATTGATATACAAAGTTTAGTTTTTTTTTTTGCGGGGACGACTCGTCGTTTTGCGTAAATAGTGGGACAGTTAGCATAACTGAAATTTCTTATTGAATAATATCAAGTCAAGATATCGTAGGAAAAAACATTAATGGGTATGTATATAAATTTATTTTGTTTAATTGCATTGACGTAATGCAAGGCGGAGCTTACGTTCAATTTTTCTGTTGTTGAAGGAATGCTTCCGGAGTGCTACTATAGCTTAGTTTGTAAAGCGACAGGGACGGTTCAGTTGTCGTGGGTTGAAAGGTAGTAAGGTTTATCAAAAATGTATTTACTATCTAAATGATGTCTACAATTACATCGTTGAAACAGGCATGAGTTGATGTTTGCATGTCTATTAAAATACTACTAATCCAAGCTCAATGGTAACGACGAGTCGCCCCACTACGAGTGCCAAAGTATCGCAACTAACGTGATATTCTCAGTCTCGAAGTTGACAATGGTGGATATGAAGTTGTCCTTCATGACGACGGAGCGGATTCCCTTCCAAGTGTCTCCCTTCTCCCCGAGGAGCGTGCAGATCGACTCCAGCGCCATCTTCACGACGGAGGGCGGGTTGGCCATGGACCGCACTTCTACCAGCTGCTGCTTTTTGATCGATCGCACCGCTGTGTGGACTCAGGGTTTAATACTAAGCTCAGTCCTAGTCAGAAACTTGTTTTTTTTATGTACACCTTGTCGGCGGCAATAGTGTCACATATGGATTTTAGAAATTCTAAGGCCCGTAAATTATAGGAGCAGCTTAACACAGTTAGTTCTAACGTAGAACAAAACCTTAGAATTTATTAAATTAAAATTCAATTGACTAACTTGCTAATTAACTTATTGACTTTGCACTAAATCACGATACTAAACGAATGATGCGGGCGAAGATATCGCACATAAGACTAGAATATGTATGTTCGTGACAATTGAATACCCTCAAGGTGTATAGACACATAATAAACTGCTCTAGATATTATAGGCCTTAGAGTCTACTAAGATACATTACTAAAAATAAGAAAATATGTGTCACCTATCATGTTTCTGACCACGGCTAACTACAATTGAAGAATTGTGTTCCTAATGTGTACCGTAAGTAAAAATCAAGAAAATTAGAAACACAACGCTTCTTAAAACATAGAATATAACACATAAAGGTTTGTTGCATTGGCATCATGTTTCTTGTGACTGACTTAGCATTCAGGCTGGATCTACCGTTTTCATGTTACTATTTCTAAACGAAAACAACACTGAGTAGTATAAGTTACCAACATTCTACAAAATTGTTAACTAAGTTTGTAAAACATATACAATACAATGGCGGTATCATAAAGTGCTTTACACACAGTTTGTACTTGCTACATCAAGTTTAAATTTGCTTGAGTACCGTATACTGATAACAAATCAATTTTCATATCCCAACTGAGATGAATTACGTCTAAGAAACAAGTAAAGCACTTTTATCACCTCTAGTTACGAAATAGTAAATACCATGCGTAAAAAATAAAAGACCAAACCGTTTTGGGCTTCAATGACAGCCGGCTCGACTTGAGCAAGGTCAGCCATCACGTCGCGACGTTTCGCTTCGATCTCTTTTGTTTGCTTTTCTAGAGCAACCTGAATAAAAAACATACATAGTTAAATAAGTATATATTTTAGATAGATTTATATCTATATCATTATATTTGTAGTATATATATCTATATCATACATGACGAAACATATACACCGGATTTCTAAATAAACCATAGGATTGCAGATATATACAATTAATATAACATGGATACAGAAGTATAAAAACATAAGTTTTTTTACTTAATTGTTTAAATTGTTTACTCAAAATGCCTTGACGAAAATTCTGACCTGAATTTCTTGACTCTCAACCTTCTTCTTTTCGGCTTCTTGTTGATCTTTTACCATTTGTCTAAGTTTGGCATTGGCAGCCTCGTTCTTGGCTTGGAGTTCCTGTAAAAGTTTGGTAGGTATATATATATATATATATAATATAAAATAGAACATGAATAAATGAACAAAATTCAGGCCTGCAAATGACAATTCCAATGTTTTGAATTCGAACTTAGCCTGTTCTCAGTTCGATGATTTCAATTTCTTATTTGTCATAAGAATTTTATTACTATCCAAGCTCAATCGTATTTATAGGCCACGATCCAAAATGAAGTTAAATCACGGATAGCGGAATTAGAAGGTATACAATTCTAGCAAACCTGAGATTTCACGGCTAGACTCTTCTGCATTTCCTCAACCTGTTCGACGGTCTCTGCTATCTTGCCCAGACCAACGTTCAAATGCAACTGTTGTTCTTCTAGGTCGGCCCGTTTTTCTGCGTAAAGCTTCACCATTTGTTGGATGAAGTCGAGGTAGTGCCTGCAGTCATAAAATAACATCTTATTATGATTCAGTATGTATTCAAGATGAATGATATGTTTATGAAAGTTGTTAGCACTGCGACGACTAGTGCGAGAATAGAGTGGAGGTATGAGGCCAGGGTTTTATGTTTTTATTGCCGATTGCGCCAGTTAGCATAAGTCTTAATCAATTACATTATATGGTGGTCACCAACTATGGGCCTGGTAAGCGAGCTATGCAGATATCGATGATCGGAAGTTCTCTACAAGATCAGAAATGAAGTGATCGATAGAATAGCAAATGTCACCAAAATAGCCCCGGTCATTAACATAAACTGATGGCCGACGGGGTTGAAAAATTATCGGTTGGAGAACTCAAACTGGCAAGCGCAGCGGAGAACGAGGTGGACAGACGACCAGCCCAAATCTCAAGGAGAAGCTGGATGCGGGTCGCTTTCAACCAGTCATTGTGCAGATCAATGTAGGAAGCTAAATATAAATTAAATTAATATCATATAATTGTCAAGTAGCGTGGACTCATAACATGGACCAATAGTATATTGGTCCATCATAAGATTACAAACAAATTAGCAGTCACATTATTTAAATCATAATAATTATGTCCAACTGTATTTGTGTTATGTCTCATGGTTGAGACGATGAATACTCGGATGTTTGCTCACAATGGCGTACAGTTCGCTCTAAAGGGATTTGCGCAAATTGGCTATGGCGTAGTAGCGTCATTCATTTCTTTGGCAGTTATTGATTTCATGTCCATTATCGAACAATACTACAATAGTATTTAACTGCATGTTATACTATTTTTATTATATTTAACGCCAAAAATATTCATATAATTGTGATTTTTAAAACATTCAATACATCCAAATACTTAATGTAAAAACAAAATACATATGTCTATTTTCAATAAGACTTCTTCCCGATAATAGCAGTTTCGTTAGTGGCTGCAAATCTTAGAAAAAACGCTACATTTGCGCATAGGCCTTCGTGTCTTTAATGAAAAATGGCTCTACGGAGACATGCCGAACCGTATGAAAATCGACATGCAAGGTACGTGTTTTATTTATTATTACAAAACTAACACGGTGAAACCGATTACGTTAATTAGATAAATAATTTAAAAAATCTTTATCAACAATTTAACAGAACGGTATAATAATCCGTGCCATATAAATGGTAGGTATAGTGAAACCTGGGCGTGATGGCCATGGTCCTGTTGGCGCGCTTGGCGAGCGCGGCGTTGGCGCGGTGCAGCGTCTGGTGCACGTACACGCACGCGTTGACGACGGCCTCGCGGTGCGCCGGACGCGCGCACACCTCGTGGCACGCCGCGGGGAATAGATCCGGAGGGACGTAGTCCGCCGAGTCCAGGTCCATGCGGGACGTGAACTCCTTGCCGACCTAGCGACAATACGGACATCATTACTCATGTTAGCACATGAAACAAAACCCAGCCGAAAACATTTTAAAAGCTTAAGATGAACCATCAGTAGCCCAGTTGAATTAGCTAAAAAAAGGGGCCAACATTTCATTAATTTTTACTGGCAATTTTTCTACACCAAAATTATTTCAAACAACTGTTGATAACCTTAAACGAGTTGTTCAATAAACAAAAATTGACCCTTCAATTCAAGATTGCGGATGACCCAACAGGTCTGTTACCCCGGCAACCTAAATTTAGTCTGCCAGTGCCAAATAACAATAATATCGGAAATGAGAACCGATCGACACACAAAATTATTTAGATTTGTAAAATTAAAAAAAATTTATTAATTACATTGTTAGCGTGTTGCAAATATTTTATTGTGACGCTTTGAAAATTGCGTTTTGGATTATTTGTTCTTGGAGATAATCCCAATCCCCGCTCTGCTAAAGTGAAGAGCTAAAGCTAAGTGTAGGAGATTGGGGCTTCGTCGCCCCGTAGGGTTCCCAAACTACCACTAATATTGGGGCCTATTAACATTTTAAAACTGACCCCAATATGTGTCGTGGCTAGTGAGGCATCGAAATTGTGTCTAGTTTCTGAATTGCTACAAACTCGTAAACAAAACCAGTTGGTGATGATTACCTGGAAGAGGGCGCCGTCGCTCCAGTCCCCGAACCAGTTGAGCACGCATCTGTTGAAGAGAGCGGGCGAGGTGGCCGCGCGGTCTTTCAGCCCTTCCGATGAAGGGTTCATTGTGAACACTACGTGGAGATTACGCATCACTTGCCCCGTGAACCTGATACATTTGGATTATTTAGCTTTATTAGTAAAGAAGAACAATGTAATATAAAGACAAATGAAAGCAGTGCTGCAAATAATTTAAAAAATAAAACCTAATAGATTGAATTGGTCGCGCTAGTTAATATGGCATTAGTTTGTAGCAATAAAAACTAATTGGAAGTTTGCTCGTTTAACAATGGAAAATAAGTTATTTTTGGACTTTCTTATATAGCCTTTTGAAAATTAGGCAAATTAAGCTTATCATGTAATGAAGTTCGTACCATTTATAAAGTTCATCGTTGGAATCAAGCATGAGACCTTCGCGCTGGGCACCCTCTTTGCATTGCGTCATCAGAGCGGCAAACTCATCTCCTTCGAACAATCCGGGCACCTACAAAATAAACAAACTTAACTGTTTCATATTCATTTGCTTATTTCTTAAATTTCTAACGATTTCATACTCATTCCCCATTCCCAAGACATTCGAAATATGTATTACATAATTGATAACTTGCATAGTTGTGTTATTACCTCTCCATTAGCCAAGAGCGTGTTCATTCTCTCGAGGAACCCACTGTCGAGAACGTTAGACTCGTCCAAAATAAAGGCGACCTTCTCGTCGCGACATCCGGCGCGTCGCAGCACCGATCGCAGATCTTCGTCGAAATCAGCGCCCGTGTATTTGTTATGAACCTATAGACCACCATTTTCTATTATTATTTTCTTATATTCCATCGTACAGACATAAACTAGAGATAAGCTCTAGACAAAGGCATCGCGAGGGGCCTATTTTATAAAACGACATATCATAGTAAACTAACAAAGTCAGTCACTGCGATCACATCATAATAATGGAAGACCGCATTTATGTCCATCAAAATGACTAACCTTTATTTGGAAGATGCTGAGTCCGTTCATCCAGGCCACGAAACGACTAAGTGTTGTTTTTCCGGCTCCTGATACACCGATCAGGAGTAAATGTCCCTGCGGCTGTCGGAATATACGGTCGATACGAAGCACGTGATCTAACACCTCGTCGAATAGCACCAAAGGCACGTCCAGCTCTTCCTCGTAGAAGACCTGATAAATAACATAACTATGATAAAATCAAGATACTAAGTAACCGCAAGCCGTACCTATCTACAAGAACTATAATGTATGATGAATGACAGGCCAGAGTGGCGGGGGCTGAGGTGTTTTTTTCACACTAGCAAATGGTGTTGCTAAGCAACAGAAAGTGATTGGGTTACTCTACATTCCAGTTTCAAGCTGAAGATACTACTGACTCGCAAGAGTTGTGTAGACAGGACAAAGCTTGTATGACCCAGGATGTTTGAATTAATGATATGCATATTATTAGTTTAATCGTTGTAAAAAATGAGCAAAATAAACACCAGCTGAACATTTTCGACAACTTAAAACGTGTATATCAAATTAATTTGTTGAATTCATTCAGCTTACAAGAAGCTGATCGACGTTCTAATATTTATTTAGGTAAGCAACCCATTTCTGTCTGATAGCTAAGTTTACGTATATGAGAGATAAGCTCGATGCCTCATTCAACCCCAAGAATTTGACGACATAAGAGGGCACGAAAAATTAATACAGTGTTTCTTAAGCTGAGGGAGAATAGAGTAATTTGAAACCATAAAATATTCAGGTAAAATGCACGAAAAGGTATATTCTGAATGAAAAGTAATCTGAGTTGATAAAATGGGAGTATTTCATTGGAGTTACCTTAAGTCTAGCCTTGACATATTCACGGAGTTGGTCCCGCTGTACCGGCACATAATCCTTACTGAGCCAGTTGCTGTATAAGATTGGACGAGCCAATGCTTGTTCTCTATTTATTCCTATAACAAGAAACAAATGGGTGTTTATAGTGCTTCAAACATTTATTGAAAATACTACAGAACTTGTGTAATTACATAATAAGAAAGAAAGAAAGAAACCACATTTATTCAAGACACTCACAACACACATTACACAAGAGATACATACAAAAACAATAAAGAACAGAGTAATAATGATGTTGTGAGTGTCATGAATATGGGCCCCGACTCAGCATAAAACTAAGGCAAAAGCCTCAGTCACTGATTTTCAGTCGGTGCACATAGACATGACCTCACGAACCTCAGGACAACATTAACGTTTATAAACCTATGTAAATAATAATAATAATAATAAATATACTTATATATAAACAAGAAACACAACAAAAGAAAGAAGAGAAAAAGTAAATTAGAGAGGGGACGTTTCATTCCAGTAGTTTTCAAAATTACAGTCAATTTGTGCAATCATGCAAGTTCTTAAAAAAATATAGAAGGGCGGCCGGCATCTTTGTTGATTCGATCAAATATGTACAACTGAAAAGTTTACTGAAAAGTAACGAGAATAGATTGTGATGTAGGAGTTTTCGCACTGGCTGCCATCCCGAAGCGTGTAATTGGAAAAATTACGAAAACATATTTATCCAATGGAAAATTTCAAAACAAAAGTAGATTGTGGAATACAACAAAGCTTTCTTTTCAAAATTATATTTGAACAGGTTGTGTTTTACCGTGTTTAGCGGAAAATATACTTACGGTACGTTATTCAATTACGTACGTTATAAATTTTATATTGAAGCATGGAGGTTAGTGTATAGATTTACCTGGGAAGAATCGCATAGCGACATTGTCAATATTCTCGTCTGTCCATTGCCTTTCAGAATCTTCGACTAAACGGTCTTGGAATAGACGCAGCGCTTCGTGCGCCCACAGTCTGACTAGACCTTCCACGGAGAGATTGTCCAGAGGCCTGGAAATGATGATGAAAAATGTTGGATTCATTTTCATGGGCTCAGATAGTAAATATTATGTTGTATATGCTGACATATGTACAGTTTTATAAAACTGTCAACTAAGTTGTATTACATTACATTATAGGAATCTAAACAGTATCATAATGAAGCTAAGCAGGTTGTAAGCAGGTAGATAGACACCGAAGTGAAAAACCATCTGCATCTGTTCACGCTTTCTACCTGTGAGCATTTATGTTTTAGTTTACAAAGCTTGGTGCTCAACAAGTGAAACTACTGAGCAAACGAGAGTAAAGAAGGAATGTCTTAAGACACCAAAACACAAATGCACCGTTACTCTTAATGTGAGGACAGATTCAATAGGCGAATTTTTTGTCTGTTTTTTCCAATTGACCTCATAAAAATAACAGTCGGGTGACTCATTACTTTTTAGCTCTAAGATAAAAAACAGAAAGTCACTTAAACAACCAATTAAAATTGCAAATAATTAATTTTACTTAAATGTTATTGTAGCAGCAGCTGTAGTATTGTAAAAAGTGATTAGTATTTTATTTAAATATAGGTGTCGACACAGTTTAAAATATAATATATAGCAGCACATAATTTTAAATTATATATATATATATATATATAATTAATTATATATTTTAATAAAACAAAAGGTTGACTGGAAGAAATCGCTTTAAGCGATAAGTCCGCCTTTTGTTTCTCCAGAATACTTTATGCTCTAAACATCATTATGTGTATTAAGTTCCTTTGTAAAACTTGGAGAAACAAATAAAGCGTTTTCTATCTATCTATCTATTTTATGACATGTGGCATACCACTATTAGCTTCAAACTGTCGCCGCGTCGGTCGATAGGTAATAGTTACCTGATAGCTTCGCAAATACCGCGCACCCATCGTGTCATCTCCCTGGGCGAGTAGACGTAGTGCGGCTGCATGTCCTGCGTGAACCGTTCCTGCGAGGCGAGGTAGAGCCGCACCATGGCCTGCGTCAGTCCCTCCGCGTACCCGCGCAGCGCCGGCTGCATGCGCAGCATGGCGCGCGTGAACGTGCCGTAGATCTAACCAAACCAATGTATATATTACTCATACAAGTTACTCACATCACACACTTGTATGGGACGCTTTCATTTCCATAATATTTTAAGGTTAATGTGTTCGATTGTCTTATCACTCTCAGCCTAAGCATTTCTTTAGGAAGTGTCCACACCTTATGAATGCGCAGCTAGCGCGCCGCATTTCATGTTTTATCACGTTAAACGTGATAAATCTTTGAGATAGTAGTAGGTTACCTGTTCCAAGGATGTTTCTCCGGGATAGTCGACATAGATAACGGGCACATGACGCAATAGACGATGCGAGAGCGGCTTGCGCCCCGGGTCAGTCGGAGGATTGCAGGCGCCCACGAATTGTATGCGCTCCAGGTGCACCCAGGAATGATCTGTGTGTGACGACAGTTTATTTAGTAGCCAGCTATAAGTAAAGTTAGGTCTACTTTAAAGTATTGTTTCCCTAATTGTTTTGAGCAGTATATTAAGAACTTTGTAGACTACTACAACTTTTCAGATTGTAACGATAAATCCCTCACTCAAAATGCTTTACCCAAATTATCTAACATATAAGATTGCCTTATCCTTTTTACTCTATTTAATCTAACTTTTAAATAGTTTTTGTTTGACGCCAATGGTAATAATAGTACACTTGGATTATATAAAAGTTTTGCAAAATCTTTGCAAACCATGCTTACCACTAGCTCTAAAGAATCCTTTGTGTTCAAGCAGTTGACGCAAGAATGATATCACTCGCTGGGTTCCATACTGGTCCATATCAGGCAAGTTGATCTCGTCACAGAAAAGTACCAACCATTTGCCCAACTGTAAAAGAAATGTTTTATGCATGAACAGCAATTATTTGACTCTGAATACAGATATGTGACCTAAATAACCATTTAATATCTAATGGCTATAGATTCACACATCATCATCATCATCTCAGCCATAGGACGTCCACTGCTGGACATAGGCCTCCCCCATTGATTTCCACAAGGACCTGTTGGAAGCGGCCCGCATCCAGCCCTTGCCTGCGATCTTAGTCAGGTCGTCTGTCCACCTGATTCACACATGTTGCACGTTAACTACTTCAGTTCACATTAGCATTCCAGCTTATAAATGACATACAATGTACATTATATCAGCGTGTGTGCAATGAGTAGCCCAGTTTTGGGCTTGGTATTAACTCTAAACTTGAAACAATTCCTATCTGATTAATAATTTCGATAATTGTGCGTGTTTCTCAAGAATGAAAGGAGCATCTTATATCAAATTTTATCCATGATGCTAACATAAAAAGAATTCTACCCATATATATATGTATAAATTATGAAGAAACGAACAATTGTTTATATAATTATTAGTTTTTGCACAATACTATAAATAATATACATAGTCTTTTTTATTTGCATACCTGAACAGGCGCCAACACTACTCCGTTGGGAGTCTTCCTATATTCACAGTAGTGGTCAAATGTCTTCAACAACAATTCAGGTGTGGTCGCGGACGAGAAATTAAGTCCGACCACTTCCATGTCCGGTAAAGCTCGGAGGGCAGAGAAGAGTGTCATTGTCTTGCCGGAACCAGGTGGGCCGCAGAGAACTGGTGACAGTTTAGTTCAGTTTTAAATCGTAGTGTGGCAATTGTAGAAAAATAAAAGGTAAAATATACTCAACTGTCTTTAGATGAGCATTTAAAATGTAACACTAGACAGACACTTATAATTTGTTATACAACTTGCAAAATGCATCAGGTCCTCAATTCATCGCAATATTTAATTATTAATATTTATGTTCTCCAATCACTCGAAAAGTTGTTATTGTTTGAAAGGATAAACCTCCCAGGTAGTCCCACAGTCATCAGAATCTTATATCAGATAATGGGATCCTGAAGGAATCGAGGAAACTCTTCAAACTTACACCCCCCCTTGTGGCGGTTTGAGTGTTCGTTCAAGAAAATGTTCCGCGTATAAGTAGTGGAAGTCAATATAGTTTTAAAAGTACGTAATTATCGAGTAATACAATTGTTAAGCATAATTAAACGAATAATCAAAATAATGTGTGTCGGGCACTACGTGATAATAAAATGTTGAATAATAAATAAAAACCTTAAAAATTCACATACCAAGAGGTTTATGTTCTGCTAGCCAAGTGTACAGTAAAGCTTCGTGTCTCACGGTGTCAAGAGTGGGCACAACCACGTCCGGTGCTGCCACCTTGTGGGTTTCCACTTCAATCTGAGGCACTTTGGCTGACCACGGCGCCCATTCTCCGGTTATTGACACCTGAAACACATTCGAGCGTGAGTTTCGGAGCCCTGGGAAACTTATAGAATTCAAAAGACACCAGGATCTGTAAGCTTTGCCGTTTTCTATAAAAACAAACACGCATAAACGGGTAACTTATATTTTCTTTTGGTTTAGTGGTTATAAATGAAATTTACAGATAGTAACTCATTCCATAAACTTTTGTACATTACTTTTAAAATAAATTTCCTCTGAAATCAGAAATGCGTTAGTGCGTAATTAGTGACCTTTTCTTTAAAAAATGTCTCAAAAAAACTAAATAAACACGCTTTTAATAAATATGACGAACTAAAAAATATGTAATCCTATAGATCATGGTAAGGATAATGGGACAAATTATTTAAATTGTTACATTGTCATTGGTCTTTGGTATGTACAAAGTCTCAAATTGATCCGACGACGCTTTGAAGAGGGTGAAAATCTTGTTTAAATATTTCTTTACAAGAAACAATACATACCAATTACATAAATATTCCCTACGCATACGCGGATGCATGATGTATTGCTGTTTTCTAATGTTAATAATGCTCACCTCGAAGTCGATGATGTGTTGGTTTGCACCACAATTTGGTAGAGGCATAGTACTCGCTGATCGGATAAAATCACCCAACTCGTTGCGGTCCTGTAGGAAATTACAAATGTGTACGTTTTTGTCGTAGCTGTTTATACTGGCAACATATATTTATCGATGGCTGTTTACCTTGAGTTTAGCGTCACCGGCAAACGACCAGAGCAATGAGTAGACGAGCCATTTCGGCACATACGCTTCCAATTGATCGTGCGTTATGGGGAAATCGGGATGTTGACGGTTGTATCCCAAAATATTCCTGAAACATATGCACAACGTAAACATTCATGTTGAGATGTTATAATAGACTTTGCGGTGAGATATGTAAATAGCAATTTTGCCTTATTTTCTGACACTTGTATTTTCCTGGTAATTGTAAGAAATAAATATGGACTGGCGTATAAAAGTGATAGGAGAAGCAAATTTTTTACTTGTTTATTTTTCTCCTGACAAGTAAAGTTTTAATAAAACAATCGCTCTTTCACCGAATCGGAAGAGTACACAGAAAGTCAATTTCAGCCTAATGCATTAAAAAAGCATCAGGCTCTCCAACTTGATGCATATCTAACTTTGACCTGACACTGGCTAAGATGAAAAGATTGTTCGGAGCGAAAATGAAATAAAAGCAAAATATAATGACCGAGTTAGAAAATTATTGCGTGTTTCATTCATAATTATTATCTAAGAACTGGCTAGGAGCCACGATCACGGCCTGAGTAAATTTACCAGTAAAAGCGAGTACTAGACGGTTTTTAAAATAGGTGAAAGATTTTATTACCTGACGCCGCGGTTGAGCATAGAATGTAAAGAAGAAAGAGCTCGATGGCGCGTAAAGTCCATGATATGGTCGAGGCTCACGGCTCGTTCGAGGCACTTCACTACCAATCCGTCTCCGAAGAACAGTGGTTGTAAGATCGCAGCTACATCACGTTGAGTCTGTAAACACACAAATTATTATTTATTGAGAACCGTAACGAAATGTTTTCTTTCATAGTACCTTCTTAAGAATTTCATTTACCTGCAAAGCCGGTGAGAGAATGGTTTCAGTAGGATTCTGGTCTCCACCTGAAGTAGGTGCAGCCATCACAATACTGAACGAGTCTTCTTCTCCATCTTCTAAAGGAATGTTTCTCAACCTGACACAAAAATAATTTGAATAATAGTGATTAAAAACGGTATCAAAATAGAAAATAAATAAATCTGCAACACCTTTTCCTTCAAATATTTGAACGTATGTAACACTAACCTTAATAAATAGTTTTCAAAGATCATCTCCGTAGTAAGCACATCTTGGGAGAACCAAACCATGCCACAACGAGACACGGTCGCAAGGGTAGCGTATTTCAAATCTTGGACCTAAAACAAAAGGCTACATATAGCTACAATATAACCATATGCACTTTGTTGCGTAAAGCCAAGGTTGATTTTTACATACCTCAAACATGACTCGCACGTTAGGCGGGAGTGACAAACGTTCACCGTTGGGCAGCGTCAGCAGTTTGTTGTCATCAAGAACTGAGTTCAAGTTCTCCACCCATTCGGGATCGACATCGCCATCGAAAATAATCCATTGGCGTTTGTTAATCTCACCACGGACGTTGTCGATAATTTTCCTGTTAAAAGAATGTTTTGATTAAATTTCAGTTACGCGTTTGTGAAAAATACTACGTAAGATACCGAGCTAATTTGTAAATATCACATGTTTTGACCCCGTGAATACAAACAACATAGGTTTTTGGTATGGCCACATTTGTTTATGAGAAATAGAAAAAAACTCTAAACTCATTTGGACTCGATCATTTGACACATATTCCCATCGAAAGTTTAGTTACCAAAGAATTTTCTCTCATCGAAATAGAGATTATTATATGCCGAATTGTAGCACAGTTTAAGGATACAGTCAATTGTAAAAAGGGTTTCACACACCTGAGAATGTGAGTGAACAGACCATCAGTCCACTCACGAGTGTTGGGGTCAAGTACACCATAAAGTGTTTCCTTCGACATCGCCTTCGGGTCAATCACGTGAGCCACACCTTCTATACCTTCGTATCTGGAAAGCAAACAAGGTCAAACAGCTTAATTAGAGTGCAATATAACGAATATGTTGCTTACAAACATGTCGCCGTCGAAGATAACCTTGTCACTTTTCTGACCGATGTGAACAAAAACCATAGGCTAAGAAACGGCACTGTTTATAAAAGTCTTACATATCGCTAGCTTAATTTTCAAACTTCGTATCTCCATTTGGTCATTTTTTACAGGAGGAAAAAAAAAACTATTTTTTTCTAAATAATTAACAATAAAAACAGAGAAACAGCTTTATTAACATTTAAATAACAAAAAAACGAAACACATTTAGCAGATACAAGTGATTCTATCGTGTTCGTTACGACATTTTACACTAGACGGCATTAAAAACAATTATTCAAAAATTTTGGAGTTACGAAGTTTGAAAATTAAGCCGGCGATATACAAGATATCAACTACAACTTAAATTCAATGTTTTGCTAAATTTTACCTTTCCAAAGCCTTGAGCAGTACTCTCCAGGCAGTAGACTTGCCACTTCCTGAAGGTCCGACCATCATCAGACCATGGTTCAATTTGCATATCTGGTACAGCTGAAGAACCTGTATCAGAATGATATGTATAAGTGGAAGAGCGCCATAAATATGGCTGGATTTAGCGCAAACAAAGACTAGAAAAAACATATTGGAACACTTTAATATCGAAATATTTTAGTTTTAATAAACCCCGGGCTATGTAGTAATTATATTTGAATAATATAAAATTACCGTAACTTGTCTGTTTTAAATTGGATGGTATCCAAATATAAAGACAAGATAAGCTTTTTTTAAAAACGATGCATAAAATTAAAAGGTGGTACAAGACAAAAGCTAACAGCGAAAAGTTGGACTACAATTATTGACACTAGACTAAATAATAAGTATTTCATAGTGATTGAGCACTTATCATAAAAGAAACCGCAAGTTTACCGATCAAAGCGTGAGTGAAACAGTGCCTCCGAAGTCGAAATATAGTGATGGGGAAAGGATAGCATGTAATGAGTTTTCAGTCGGTGATTTTGTGCTGATGAAAGACACACACAGGAGCGGGGCGGCACATAGACGACACATAGAGTTCCCGAACCGCTCGCAGACTGACCTTCTCGATCCAAGTGCTGTGTTGGGCGCGCGATGACGGACTTCGCCTCTACCGTGCCGTTAGCGGGTTAGCATGGAACGCATTCACACTCACGTATAGTTCGCGATAAGTCGACACACATCTTACACATTTATACTACGGCTTGTTTGAGACTGACCACTTTCATCTGGGCTAATGTCAATACGAAGATGGCAACACAGCAGAGTTAGCATGACGACTAGTTTTCAAGGCCTGCTGCTGAAGTGTTTAATCACAGAATACTGACCACGGACAGTATACTGATGATCACAATGTGGATTTTATTACAATGCTGTCACCGAACATTTTTGAAGCGATAACAGCCCAGCGGAGGAAGCGTCACCTGTCAACCTGACAGACACTGATTCAATCCCCACTAACGGCTTGAGCTTCAGGTGAAGGCAACACTGTGAATAAAATTCACAGGTGGTATGGTGCTAGGCAATAGGCTTTGTACAGTCCAGTATGTCTGGCTGCACACACAACTTTGAAAAACTGTCACCAAACACACTGTGTTCAGATAGCAGTTCTTGAGAGCCAGTAAACATTTCAGGTCTAGTGTGATTACACCTTCCATCAAATCTTCACAGACCGTCAAGTGAAATAGCGGTCAAGCACTGAAACTATAAAGTATAAAAGACCCAAACCCAAACAACGAAACAACCAGGCAATCGACTCTATGGTGGTCTATCATGGCTTCGTTGCTGGTGACTTGATGTTTGTATCGTCTTATCACGAATAATTGGATTATGAATATTGATTCAATTATAAGATATTAGTTTCAGACTGTATTTTGACATACCTATTTATCTACATCGACAAAACAATGCAATTTTAGTTCAGCAAGATACATTTTCTTTTAGAATGCAAAAGATATCGAAAAATGAGTAAAATTTGTACAATCGTTCTTGATGAGGTAACAATATGACAAAATACAGTCTCCTTACTTGAATATGTATACAAAAATTAAAGGATATATATATTAGATTTGATATGGATATAATGACTTCATGATAATAAATGTATGTATTAAACTATTAGTAGATAATTACAAATTAAAATGATTCTAATAATTGAAATAGAATCGTACATATCACCATCACCATCATATGAGATGAATATTTTTATTACAACGCTGTTTGCGAATATATTAGTGTTTATGGTTAAATGTTGTGCCAAATGTACTGAGTGTGCTAATGACGTCATATTAATGTATGTCTGTGTACGAAATGTTACTAGCGTTTAATTTATCCTCGACCGGATTAATGTTCTCCCGCATAACAAAACATAATTCTAGCCACTGATCGTGTGAAAGACTTGGAACATACCTTTTCCATCCACGTGGTGCCTTGTTCGTCACCCTCTCCACACACAAAAAATTCTTCAGTGCATACAGCACGAATTTCTTTCTTCAAACCTATGAGCATGAAAATATTTAGTAGATACATCAATTCACGGCTACCTACCAGTGAAATAGTTCATCATCATCATCTCAACTATAGCACTGCTGGAGATATCTCTGCCCATTGATCTCCACAGGGGCGGGTTGGAGGCCCCCGCATCCAGCTCTTTCTCGGTCAGGTGAGATAGTTACGACGGATTAAATAGATTTGGCATAAATAAACCTAATTTTGGTTGAAGTTCTATAAATATTATGAAGTATGTCTCATATGTCAAGATCTTAAAATGTATAGGCTCTGCCAGATTTCAAGCATGCCCTACTACTATATTCCAATCAAACATTACAATAACATACAAAATATGGTTCTAATAACAGATTGCCGAAGACTCACAGACATATAAACTTGTTTTGAATGTCTGTTTCACATAAGATGTCATATTTCTATCTTATGGCTGTCTAGTTGCGACTCAATTTAACATTTCAATTTAATAAGAATACCACTTCCATCAGGTCCTAAAGGAAATCAATGGGGGAGGCGTATGTCTAGCAGTGGACGTCCTATGGCAGAGATGATGATGATGATAGCTTGTACATAGTTTATAATAAGATTTACAATATTGGTAATCTAATTATCTCAACCCTAGTGCAATTAACATATTATGATTAAGACATTATCAAAAATGAGTACAACTAGCAGCGGTGTGTTTTCAGCCTCTTCTGGTTTAAATATCTTGGTTACAAACACAGATAGACTAGTTGTTTTTTGAATTGGGATTACCAAATATTTTATGACGCTAGTTTCAATTGAGAGTATAATGAAAACGATAAAGTAATTACAGTGATATTAGTAATAGTGAGTCTTACCAGTCATTTCTGCCCTGGTGTAGCCAACATTCGGAAAGACATCGTTCAACAGTGAGAACAACAGTGGTATGTCTTCAGCTACCAGTTTGGGTACCATCGTCTCACACACAGATTGTATGAGAATGTCTTGTTCGGGCAGTGATTCAGCTATGGATGCCTCATCGGGTACTTCTGTTCCACGATCAACCAAGTTCTCCTATAATGTAACAAATACATTGTTTACTTGTATTATTATGACTTGTTTTTGATTGGAACATGCCCTTAAACCTAGGTCGTAATACTTATGCCTCATCGGGTACTTCTGTTCCACGATCAACCAAGTTCTCCTATAATGTAACAAATACATTGTTTACTTGTATTATTATGACTTGTTTTTGATTGGAACATGCCCTTAAACCTAGGTCGTAATACTTATGCCTCATCGGGTACTTCTGTTCCACGATCAACCAAGTTCTCCTATAATGTAACAAATACATTGTTTACTTGTATTATTATGACTTGTTTTTGATTGGAACATGCCCTTAAACCTAGGTCGTAATACTTCGACTATAAAAGGCGGTTATTATACAAAAATTTAAAAAGTCTAAGCAACACGATTTTTTTTCTTAAAAAAGTAGAATTGTTGTTTTATTCTCGGAAACATATACTGGCTGATTTTGAAAATAGAAACTTTTCGATTGTGTTTTGTTTTCATTAAAATAAAAGCTTATTACTTTTTCCCGATTTCATGTGTTGTCCCCCATTGATAAATTTTTATTTATCTAAATTTCAGTTTTTAAAAAACTTAACAGCAAAATAACTTCATAAAACAATGTTTAAAAATATTCAATTTCCTCTCTTCTCCAAAAAAGGATTTCATGGAAATACCTTTTCATGAATCTTGTAAATAAAGTTTACCATGGACACTAATGCGAGTCGCCGAACTAGTTTGGTAATTACCTAATGTCAAACCCATTCTTACCTTAATCTTTTGAATACGATCGCGTTTCACATTACCAGCAGATACAAGGACAGATTTGAGAGCTCGAAGACCGAAGTCATAGTGAGACTGGTTGGAAAGCTGCTCATCGCAAAGCCTGATAAAAGAGACAAATTATAAGAGAGACAATCAAGTCTTATGTTTGAGTATGTCAGATTGCACAAAACCTATCTTGATTATTTTATGTTGGTTATATTATTAACTATGAAAGTATATACTGATATTAGACAATAATTTTTGTACTTACTTGAAGAACGGCACAATTTTGCAAGCCAGTTTCTCCGCAGTCCTGAATCCTTGACTGAACAACATCACCTCCGCGATGAGCTGTCGGTCCGGCGTAGTCATGGCCAACGATCTGAACAGTTTCTTCAAGTTATCCGGTAGATTGGAACGACCCGCGTATCCAGGGTTCATGGTAATGAAGATAGCCATGTCTTGACTCACCCGGACTTGTTTGCCGACCAGCTCGACTGTTATGGATTTGGCTGCAAAAAAACACAAATACAGATAACGTAGCCTAGAATGCAAATTTCATAGAAACCCAAGTTACAATGCATTGCATGTGTGTTAAACACTTAGTAAATCGCAATTTCAAGACTTGTACGACTAATACTTGTATTATTTTTTAATTGTTTTTTTTTTTACTTATTATAAGCTTGGGTTTGTATTTAATGGATTAATTCAATTGTTTTTATAGTAAAATGTTTTTGTATTTACCAGTATTATCGCCTTCTTGATGACTCTTGAGAGCCTCTTGTATGGTCTGCACTTGTTGAGACACCGCGGACAACATCCTTTCTTCGAGACGATTGAATTCGTCAAAGCATCCCCAAGCACCGACCTGTCAACCGAATATAATAACATAAAATCGTCCCGAACGATTTCAATGTATTGGTGTCTATTTGATGATATGCAACACATTGGTTTTGTTAATTAAGTTCAAGTGAAATAATGTACCTGGCAGAGACCGACGAAGATTCGTCCCATTGCTTGAAAATCGAACGTTTCGTCACAGTTGAATACAAGTACGAAACGTCCTAATTGGTTGCCGAGAGCCTTGACGGATTCCGTTTTACCCGTACCAGCCGGACCTAAAAGAATACCATAATTATTTGTGACTACAGTATGCTATAAGGAACACATGAAATGGTCCGAAACCCTGACGAGTCTATCAGTTTACACCTTAATTATGTGCCTCAATATATCCCATGAAAACATCGATTACACAGTGAATCTGTATATTTATTACTCTATTTTTAATGATTGATGATGAAATTTTAATTTTAACTATTTTTAATGCATATTCAGCGGAGGTCTGACTGCTGAATATGCTTTCAGCAGTTTTTATATTTTATTATACACAATTTTATGTTCAAGTATGGCAACATTTGTTAAAAATATTTGCAAATAAACGTTGTCATATCACATAATGAGGCTTGATTTTTTTTGAAGTTTTGTATGCAAATGCTATTTTAGCTCACGGGCACACAGTTGTGTATTTCAGTCTCTACTATTGTTATATACTTGTCGGAGCATGTTAGATGTGTGTCTGTGCGAACAGAAAAGTTAGTGAGGGTCATAAGCCCCAGGGATTCCGAGTTCGCTCCTCTAGGATAAAGCAGGTACCAGCTGTGGGAGGCCACTGATGGATTTAAGCCGTCTTTACCTACCGCTATTTGAATAAGAAATGTGTTATTGTTACTGCAAGCCTATGGCTATAATAATGATAATACAATAGCACCCTGACCGCTTTAGCGTTTCATTTTTCTCTAACATACTAATATTATATTCCCATAGATATAAACCATCACATTATACATTGTATTTATATCTCAAATGGATTAGACAGCATTTAAGATGAAAGCTCCCAGACGGCTTGACAAGTTACACAAAACCTTAACGTATTATACATTGTTGATAGATAAAACCGCATTTTTGAGACTACCGCGAACATACATACAGACAGACGCGGCGGAGGCCTAATATGTAAGGATTCATAACTGGAACCTCATCATAATCTCACACCTAAAGGGTCTAAGCGAAAGCATTGAACTATCAATAAATTGCTTACCGAACGGTGATCCTCCAAGACGAGCTTCCAAAGCCTGGGTCATGGTGAGATAGCAGCGATCAGTAAGGGGAGTCTGGACGAGACGATCCTGAACTCCGAGATACTCGAAACCGTATAGGAATTTAGCATTCGCCATGTGAATGGTTAATTGCTGGAGTACCTATGAAGAATAATAGGAATATTAGGAGCACTGTTGAACAAAATGTAATTATTTTTAATGAAAGTTTATTTTATTTATTTTATTACAATCTAGGTTTCTAGATGCATCGAGCATACCCGAAACTTAAAGCGAAATACTTCGACTATAAATGTAAGTAAAGCCAGACAACATAATATACAAATAATAATAAGCCACACTCACGAGAATTTCCAATAAAGTATATATTTTATACATATAAAATGGTAACTGACGATGAGAAAACTCAGGCGAAAACAGTCATTATGGCAATAAAAAGGTCTCTAAGTAATGAATGCACACATCCTAACTTAGAGACACCACGATAAAAAATATCTTAGAATGAGTAGAGAGTCCCTTACGTCATTGTTCCTAGGATCGAAGTAGAATCGCATCTCACAGAGCCACTCGAAGGAGCGCGGACTGTTCACGTCAGAAGCAATCAGCCGGCGGGTCACTGTCCGCTTGTGGACGAACTCGTTGATCTGCGTAATTACATAGCAATACATACATTACATAACAACTTTAGAATAGACAACTTACGATCTATCGAATTATTTCTGTGTAATTCGAAGAAGTTACATAATCACCTAGAGGCGTAAAACGTATGTAAATGAAAGCCAAAACATCCAACAGCTTAAGACATTTTTTATTATTATTAATTATACTACAGTGACATTGGGTAAGTAGATTTCCGGTGTAGATGTAGAGGAAAAAATAATTGCATGGTAAAATCATCCTTGTTGTTTTATGTCAAATTATATTCAACCAGGGGGAGACAATATATTTGGTTGACTGTACATCTAGTCACATTATTCAACATTTAACATGATTTCTGAAATTTTCGCTATTATTATACTTTGAAATATATATTAAATACAAGCGATTAATTTTGTTCAATTTTAAGTACATGTCGACTTGTAGCGAACATAGTTAAAAAGCTTAGCACAAGCTTATAAAGCTCGAAAGTTAAATCAAAGATTCAACATCTAATAACAGGAGAGCCTGAAGCAGCAATACTTATGTGTTGCTAGTTGGTCAAATAGTTTACGGAAAAATGTATAACAGATATCGAATAGGGAAATTTAAATGTTTATCTAACTTTTAATTTTTTAACCTGCCACAACATTGACTGCGCAATAATTGCTAATACAGTCCAAAAAGACGAAAATATAATTAAATCGAAAGTTAAGGTACTCATATCTTTCTATGGCAGCAAAGACTGCCATAGAAAGATATACATAAAGATAAACCAAATTAAAATTATTTTTGAAGCACTAACGCCATCTTGACGATATCAACACTTCTTCAAGACTAACATGAATATTAAAGCCAGCTATCAGAGGTTCCAAGTTCAAGCTCAGTCCGATGATGTCGATTTTTTCTAATTTGTAACCACTTACCAAATGTTCAAGCTTCTTCCTCCTAAGCGGCGGTTGTTCCTGAAGCACTGAGTCAGCTAGAATATTGAGCATATTCTCAACGTGCGCCAACACTAGCTTCAACCCGTCGCCTCCGCCGCTCGTCAAGGCCGCGTCCACGTCTTCCGACCAGAGAATTTGCGCCGCTAGTACTACAATCTGAGCCTGTGAGGAAAATAAGTAATTTTTACAAACTAATATATGAATCTATTATGGAATCTGGCAGTATGAACCATACAAGAATAATTTGAGATAAAGTATTTATAACACCTGTCACTGTACACGTTACTTCTACAAAAATAAAGCCTTTCTTCATTAATAATAATTGGAGTTTGAAAAAATCTGAAGATTCATTCATCCATTTTTACAACAAAAAAAAACTCATTCAAGCCTCTTTCCCGTAGTAGTAGGCAGAGACCACAGCTTTCCAAATGGTACGTTTGGAAGGCCTAATGAATATTACAGCTAACAATCAACAAATACATAGTTTAACAACTATCCGTAAGAAAAAATATAGTAACACCGAAGTGGTATCATAGCCATGTTTAAAAATTAAAAAAATATATTTATTAATTTCCAATAAGAGTTGTTGTATAGGGATATTAAGAATATTGCGTTTTTGATTTTTGTAAATGCAACAAATGCAAATGACGTTGACTCCCAGTTAGGGTGTAGACAATGGGAACATTTAGCAGACTATACAAAGAATGATAATACTAAATGAAGATATAGCATGAAGAACAACATGATATCTGACGGATATGTTATATATATATACCTGATATTTGTCACACCATTCAATAAATTTCTGCGGATCAACATTGCCGTCCTTAAACTGCTTGATATCACCGACGGCGTCCTTCAGCCGGCAGGCTAAAGTAACGCGCATTTCACGCTCCACCATTGAAAGCCACGAGTTGATCTTTGGATTCTCTATTGTGGAGACTGGTGATGTGAAGTACACCTGAATAGAGAAATATAATAAAAATTTACCCTACAGAATGCCTCTACAGGTCTAGGTATACAAAACAAGCATGCATGATATCAGCTTCATTAGAATAAAATCCTAAAAACAGAGCCCGGTTTATTGAAATAAAAATGTGTATAACTAAATTTTAGTCCCCTTTAACTTTACTATACATGGTCATTACTGACTAATATAATATTATGAATCTACCTAAATTTTTACATTCTATCCTCAGGTAAAATACTACGAAAAACAAATATATATAGATAAATATACATAAATCTTAAGTTGTACAAGTTGATATTTCATTCTATAGTCTAATTTACTTTTTACTCTCTTTGGGAAATCACATTTATTGGTCCTAATGACTCCAATATAAACTTCCAAAACAAAATAACTCACGTATGAACTCAATAACTATTGGAATGGACATCCATTCTGCATCAACATATTCAACGGTATAATAAAGTATTTGTATGTATATGATCATTGCAAAAAAACAAAAGCCAATTAATACATAGGATTTTTGTTTTTTTTACTACACAAAAAATAATCTAGTTAGGTCATACCTCTTCGCCTTCCCGGGAAGCGATGCCGTTGATGACAGTGTTGTCCTCGTTGAGAATAATGGCGGCCACTCCCGCGAACATTTTCTTGAAGTGCTTCTGCAGACGGGCGATGTTCTTACTGTTCCCGATTATTTCGAGCAAATCTTCATCGCCGACGAAGTAGAAACTAGAGATAAGGAGTTGGGTATACATACACTGACGTGCAAACATTCACATCAAATATGACAGATAAAACGATGGATTGAACATTGGATTTTGGATTGCAAAATCCAAATACCCAAAAAATAAATGACGCCTTGAAAATCCATAATTGCTTTATAAAAAAAAATTAGATATTTTTTTAAGTTGGCCAAACTCAGCATTATTATGTATTCGTAATAGATTTATTGATTACAAATTGACGAGGGATGTACACACACCACACAGTATTCATACATTTCCCTGAAGTCTTTTGATCTACTCCGAGAAAAGTTTAACAAAATAGAGAAAAACATGTTTGAAGTAGCCAGTGGCCACTCGTATTCCATTTAATACTCCATGGATATTTATATCATCCATCTGCACTGGACATGTGCTTAAATTCATCAAGAGATCCATACATTTAGATCTAAACATTATGTAAATGGACATAATATAGCGTATGTGTATTTAATACATCCTTACCGCGGGAAGCTGCTTCTCTCCCTTTCCAAATATTCTCCCAAAGCTTTCTGGATCTTGCCGAGCAGATCGGCGAGACGTTCCAGTGAACGTTGAACTCCTTGGATGTTGAGTACATCCATCACCATTGGAGACTTGCTAACTTTCTTCATAAGCCCGAGGAATTCAGAGCTGCAAAAAACAATCGAGCGTCAACAAATATCAAGTCTAAATCTGAAGAAAAAAAAAAAAAAATCTTGCATACATTACATTTCCTTATAATTATTTTGAATAGCTGAGTGTTATGATAAAATCATTTGTAGTGTTATGGGTATTGTTACTGTTATTGTTTATGAAAGGGTTATTATTGTAGTTCCAAAGTTACCCAAGAAAACGCTGACAAACCAAACATTTAGGCCTGTTTTAAGAAAAGTTTTGATCAGGTTTCGAATCATTGGTTCCCAAAAAAACGGATACTAGAAACTGGAACATAACGAGCATTATGAATGACATGTAACTATGTTTCTAGTGAGGTCCAGTTAGTGTCACAGGTTAGGTCGTAGTTTAGACAGGATTATAGCTTGTTTATACACATTTCATCTATATCTCAAATACCTGATGCTCTGGAATCGACTAGTCTCAACTGGCAGCAAGGTTTTGATGTCAGCAGATCCGCTGAAGATGCCTTCTAGGTACACCCAGCGGCGCTGCACGTCGATCCACACGTCGAATAGAGCGTTGATACGGTTCAATTTTTCTTCCCAAGTTAAAGCTTCTTCTTCAAATACCTAAACTCAAACCAGATGAGGACAGTTTTAGCGGCATACTATAGCACAAACTATATTTTATACCATATAAGATTATATAGAAGTATTAAAGGCATACCTTGTAGTACGGCGACAGCTTCATAGCCGCGACGCTGTTAATATGCTCTTTGACTTTGTTGAACAGGTCATCCCAACCGCGGATAATCTTGCACTTGTTCTGGTAGTTTATCAAGTCGAGCTCGTAACTCTGCCAGGATTCGCGAACCTACGCAATAAACAACAAATAATTCAACCAGAATCCGGATTCAGACAGAAATTAAAAATACAATAAATAATAAAATAATTATTTTTGTTTTACGTTACGTTTAGGACATAGAACATAAGGGGTTCATTATTTCCATCGTATTCTAGATTAATTGAAGTGGTGTAGATGTGAATTTTTTACCTGTTTCAAGAACTCTTCAAGCGCCATCTCGCCCTGAGCAACCAAAACCACGTCTTTGACGGTATGTTCGTTACGAAGGAGGTCGGCATCCCACACTTGGCCAAGAGTCAGTTCAGAGAGGGACCATTCCACTTTTAAAGCGCGGCAAAGTTGGCGCCAATGGCGCTCTTTGAGCGCGTCGGATTTTAGTTCCACGATTAACATGTTGACCTGTAAAGCAACATATCAATACTTAAGCAGAACAACACCTATTTTGAAGTGTTCGTACACTTCAAATATATTATATACTAATATATTTGAAGCACATAACCACATGAATAACCACATAGTTCCAAATCATTAATATGGAAGACTTCATAGTGTTAGTCGACAGAATATTAATACAGTAGAGTGTAACTTACTGGAAATACAATTTAACACATATTTTTATACACAATTTTTTTTTATAACCGAGAATATGTGACAATGTTTTTTTTTCATACTTAGACTAGCCCCGCACTAGGATTCCTTGTGTCGCGGGAGGTATGGACACACGTCCAACAAACATCCAAGGCCCGGGACTTCGCACAAATGTATTGCCCCTGCCGGGATTTGGACCCAGGGTCCCGGAGACACAGAAGTCATGTCACTGACACTGACCACTGCGCCACGGCGACCGTCAATGCTTGATTTGTGAATGGCATTATTTACAATAAAACCATTCAAGGATGTGTAAAAAGAATTTACAAAAATATCTGGACACTACTATAGGATAAAAAACCTCACCTTAGTGTAAGATTGCAGAAGCTTGCGCACATACTCGTAGCTATCGTACATGCGCAAACGAGCAGGCAATTCCTTCAGCTCAGTCAACATTGCTTCCAGTTGTTGCCTAAAAATGATACAAATTTTATACCAAATGTACAAATGTTGTGCACACTTAAATTATGAGCATCCTACTTTTATTTGATAAATACTGTTTGGCAAAGAACAAATGAAGGTGTAACTAAGAAAAAGAAATCGCATAAAATGGAACCGACTTCGACACTCAAAAGTGTGAAATATCTTGTTGAAGTCGGTACCATGATAGTTCAAAAGTAACTAATAACAAAATATTGTGCTCATGGTACCGACTTCGACAAGTTGTTTTACACTTTTTAGTGTTGATTTCAGTTATTGGAGTTTAACTAAAAAACCGCGTGTCCGATTTTGATGAAATTTAAATGGGACCACACGGGATGCACCACCACCTTTCATATTAAAAAAAAAAAACATACGGGTCGAATTGAGAACCTCCTCCTTTTTTGAAGTCAGTAAAAATAGTTATATCTAGCTGTATGCTAGCTACGGGATGAAAAGTATGTGTTAAACAGTTAAACTATCTCCAGGGTCTAAACTATCTCCATACCAAATTTCATCGAAATCGGTGTGGCCATTTGAGCGTGAAGGAGTAACAAACTTACATACATACACAAAAACTTTCGCCTGTATAATATAAGTGTGATCTAAGTAAATTTGTCAACTGATATTCGCGAGTGCAAGTGGTAATGTGATTATGTCGAGCAAATAATATGTAATTGATGCTAGGAATTTTGCTAACTACTTTATATCTCTAGTACAGGATTGGTTAATTCCCAACACAAAACGAAGTATTGTTTTTATAGTATTGTAAAGTAAAGTAAAGTACATGTTATTATAGACATTGCGAACGAAAAAAGTCCATAAAAGTATTTTTCTATTCAATGAGTATATTATTATGTAGTCTCATGAGCAATTTTGCCACGTTCAAATGCGGCTGAACGCCTAGTACAGAGCTAAGGACATGTAATATTTCTTATAATTTGGAAAAAATGTAAATACCAATTTTATTTTTAGGGCTACTGTCAAATATTTTATGTGAATTGAACAGTTACCAGCAAACAACTACTTAATCTTGTTACAAGATCGCTAAACTTGACATACACCCTGAAATTAGTTTGAAATTACTATCAGCTCAGTCCAGCCAGCTGAGCTATATGATTTACCTGAGTTTCCTAGGTTGTACTGACAGCCATGGTTTTTCCCGGATATCATCAATCTGCGTCCAGATCTTGCTAAGCGAGGACCACACGCCGCGCAGATCTTGCAGTTCTTCCATAGCCACATTCATGCGCTCATTGTTTACGGAGGTTCCTGTTGCCAGATATTATATACATCTTAGTGAAGCGCTAATATTTTAAATTATTTAGCAACTCTAAGTTGTATAATGACCATGACGTGCCATATCTAACACACACATTAACATAATTTTTACATCATCACAGTAGGTAAATAAAGTCTGTAACCTGTATCATGCAATTCTAAGGCCTCCTTCGCTTTAGCCACGTTGTCCCTTTCTTCCTTCAGACGGGTGTATCTTGCTTCCATTGCTTGCAGTTTAGATAAAGCGTCTTCGGGTCTTGTTGAGCCGTCGGTTGGCTTGCTTCGCTCCCATTCCGTTAAGAATTCGAGGGTACGAGACTCGACAGCTTTGTCTTCTGCTGCAATCTTCTGTTGCAGTGAGGCAACCTGCAAGAAATGTATTATTTTTATGGCAATCTTATAAGTCCGCTCTTCAAGTTCTTTCATGTTTTTGGTCCACCAGAAACATTTGAAAAAGATAATGAATTCTTTTTTTCTCTTTTATACTGTATAGATCTAGCGTTTGACCACTATCTCACTTGATGGTCAGTGACGATGTGGCCGAAGATGTTATCTAAAATGTTCACTGGCTCTCAAGGACTGCTGCCTGAACACACTATGTGTTTGGTGACAGTTTTTCAAACTTGAGGGTGGTAGCTAGCCAGGCGGGTATTCGAAAGTACCCTACCACCATGCAGAATTCTAAATTCACACTAAATATTTCTCAATTCGTAACTGGCATTGTGAGCTTTTTGTAATATCTGTATATATACTCATAATATATATATCACAATACACAAATATTTAAACAAACCATTCGAATACAACGTCATTCTATTCGATCGCTACCTTTAGGTTCCCTACTCTTAAAATACTGAACTCCCCTGCAGATTAGCGCAATTTTAAAAGCATTAAATTTTAGTAATTTAGCGAAACCGTACAAAATTACAAATGAAACATACCTGAGTCTGAATAGAAGAGTCCTTTCTGCGCATAATTTCATTGAACGCGCTCCATTCTCCTTCAATGTTGTCAACATGCAACCATTGCGCAGGAAACTGGAATCTATTGCAAAACAAAATAGATGTTAGTATTGAGACCATACAATATAGAACACCGTTGTAAATAAATATTTCTTAAGGCTTTCTGCTAAATAGACAATTTTGAGTTTTTTCAGATTATTTTATTAAAAGTCCTACAAGCCTTTTAATTTTTTTTTAAAATACCATCTATTAAATTAGATCAAGAAATTAAATCAACTTTACAGATAAGAATATAATCTATCAATTAGCATACCGTTGTCTCTCGAGGATTCGTTGAGCTTCGCGATAGATGTCGACTTGTTTCTCCCACGCCAAGACTTCTCTCTTCAGTTGTTGAACGTATGTGATGAGCGAGACAGCATCACTGGTGGAGGCGGCCTCTGTAATTATATATTATGCCATTGGTAGTTATACTATCCCGACGACGATAGAAGCAAGGCTTTTTTTGGTTTTGGAAATTGTTCTTTTGTCATGTCAAGCAAAGCCTATAAGTCGACTTTCTACGTAAAATATAAATAGTGAAACTGCGGTTTCTGGCGATCTTCAATCGTGGTAGTGACAGCAGATAATCTGCTTAATTCCGGCTTTTCAATGGGAAAATATATTTTGGACTAGTTAGGACAATCCTTTTTCAATGCCCAACGGTTGGGAAAATAGGCGTACTTAATGAACATGTTTGAATTCTTATGATGAATGTGTTTTTCGCATTTAAAAGGAATGCTTGATATGTAGAATCTTACCAATAGTCTGATGTTCTAGCTGCGAGCGCGACTTGGCCAATCTCCCATGGAACTGCACCATCTCTCCGCCGAGCAAGGCTCCGAACTTGCCAAGCACTTCCTTGTGCCAGGCGTCATATTTTAACGCAACCTTGCTTTGGACGCGAGCGAAGTCTATGACAACGGGCCCGTATTCGCGACGGGTATCCGACGTATCGAATGTTGTACGGGATTTCCTACAAAAAAGTTTTTCTTACAAATAGGAAATGACGAAGACCAAAATCACAATACCTAGTATATGCCTTCTGGAACGGGCATGTCTTTGTGCTTTTGATAACATTAATCTTACCAAAAATTTTAAATGTGAAAGGAGATTATGGCTGGTAATATTGATGTGAGCCCAAGCTTTTTTTCTAAATTAGCTTTTCTTCAAGTGTTGATGTGTAATAATGATGGATCACTAGCCGTTAAATGTGCGTAAAAAAGCAATGCTATAACGAAAAAGTGGCAAATTATTTCTTTTTTAATGCTCTCCACAGTCTCACAGCACTTAAGCTAATTAGGACATTGTGGAAAGCATTATACATAGGGCTACCGGGGAGGAAGCTTCGGACGGAGTTTTTAGCTCATGCTCACAATACGTGACGCAATGAAACCGAATGATTATTTTACTTGACACTGCCTAAATGCACATGCCTTATGCAGAGAAAGAGAAAAAAAAATGCAATAGGATAGCTGTATTTCTCAATTTACATAATATCACGGATAATTATATACTTATATCCGTGTGATGTACGTACTATATCGAAACGTAACCACTGGAATGGGGTCTGTTATTAAATTCTACATAGCTTTATGAACGACTAACATTTGTGGCTCAATCCAGAACGATCAGCATTAAGATTACATGAAAAATGACCTTAAAATAATACTGCAAAAACTATATTCTTACTTGATGTCATTCAAACACTTGATCCAGAGAGTGATATCTTCCCCAAGCCGACCGTACAGGCTCTCTGGTTGAAGATCCCACAATGCTTGGTATCTGGAATACGAACAAGTTTTTATAATCTAAACTAATTAATTCTGAGGAAATCTTGCAAATTTCTTCAAGCACGCTAAGTGAATGTGTAGAACTATGCACGTTAGAAAACTGTTCTATAGCTATATACAACTATTTGGCTATACCGAAATATAACCAAGTAGTACTCACCGCAGCCATTCGTCGACGTATTCGCGCACTTGCGATATTTTCTGTTCGATTGCGTCATATGCGTTTTCAACAGGGTTCGATCCTCCCGGCAACTTGGTCAGCAGATTACGATAAGTAACAGTCTGAGCGCGAGCCACACCCACTTGGTATCTGGTGAAAATAAACATAATAAATTAAAAATTAACTCGCAGTGACGTTGATGTAACAATTTTTCGGCTCTCAGGAAAAACCATAACGATCTAGATTTATTTATTACTTGCATGATTTATTATGCTATCGAGATCGGAAGGCGTTCAAATTACCATCTGCAGACCACCACACTGTATCATATTTTGTGGATCAATAGTGATACAGTGGATATGACTGTTGTCAGTTCCTTGGATTGAGTGTTCCAAGCATGAAGGGGATTACGTTAGCAATGAAGGAGATAAGATAAATCAAAGCAAGCGCTACGAGGCAGTTCGTAGCGCTTGCTTTGATTTATCCGGTGTGCAAAGATAGGGCGCGCTCAGGCATGCGACGCGTAAACTCCTTGGAAAATGTTACCTAATGAAGCTAATGCTATTGTGTATACGCGCTAAATTATTCATGTGTTAAGCATATTTAAGACTTCATTTGCTTGTTTTCAATACGATGAAGGAAAGGCAAAATAGATCAATGAGAAATAAAATCGTCAGCATATATTATTTAATTTAGCCATGATTTGATTGAATCGGAACGTCTCGATCAAAACAGAGCCTTGCAGTTGCTTAGCTGTAGTCAGCAAGTCAGTGTACTATGATTTGTGCCTATATATAGACCTGGTACTTTGCAGGCGATGTTGGCTGGTGACGATTGCTTGCCACGCGAACATCTGTCTCATTAGCTGGAACCGCGCCTCTTCCAACGACGGGAACAGGTACATCTGCTGATTGGTGATGCGGACTTCGTGGACTACACGGGCGATCTAAAATACACATATTTTACTAAAGATTATCTCTTACTTATGCCCAGCAAGTGGTACTCGAGCACTACCCCTACGCTGACGAAAAACAAGGATTTCTCAGTGAGCCGTTCCTTTTTTTATTTATTTTTTATTTTATCACACTAAGACCCCCACACTAGGATTCTCTGTGTCGCGGGAGGCATGGACACACACAATCACCCAAGACCCCGGACAAACATCTACACTCATTGCACAAATGGTCAGGCGCAGTGGTCAGTGTCAGTGACATGACTTCTGTGTCTCCGGGACCCTGGGTTCGAATCCCGGCAGGGGAAAACATTTGTGCGATGAGTATAGATGTTTGTCCCGGGTCTTGGTAGTTTGTGTGCTGTGATTGTGTGTCCATGCCTGCCGCGACACAGGGAATCTTAGTGCGGGGGTCTGAGAGTGATAAAAATAAAATGTTTGCCCCTGTCGGGATTCGAACCCAGGGTACTGGAGACTCAGAACTCATATCAATGACCACTGTGCCACGGCGACCGTCAGACCGTGTCAATACTCACTTTACCATAGGCACTGGATATGAGTAGTTGAATTATAAGTTAAACTAGTATTTTCCGATTGATGGTGTTTACACATTTTTCCCTTTACCGCTCCCATAATAACCCATTGCATAATTAGGTAACATTTGGCGGTCTAGCCAACGCCCGGCTTGAGAATAAGAACAGGAACTACTAATAATCGATCACAACCGACGTCTGTTTAACGTAGTGGTAAGTTTAAAAAGGGTCACTAACCAAAAAAGGTAGTATTACTTATAAAAAGTATTTGGTCAGAAGCAGACTGAGTAAAACATATAAATAATCCAAATTACACTCTTTATTTATTATATTCACATTCCTATGGATGTGCATTAAAAGATTGTGGTGACTACAAAAGAGACAGTGTGTTCATTCATTCAAAATGTTCTATGCAATACATATATGCATATCGCAACAATCAATATTTTCAAGTAATAATTACAATATACGTCATTTGTAACCTATTCAAAAATAAAATATGTAATGTAGTTCTCATTACTCACTTGGGGTTCACCACCAGGCTTGTGCGTAGGTTCAGCTGGCGAGTATGTATCCATGGACAGGTCGAGCTCGTTCACCTTGCCGAGAAGAGCCATGGTCCAAGCTTCGATGCCAGCTTGCAAACGTGCAGCAAGGCTTTTCTCAACCTAAATTATTTAAATTACTCTCAAAAGCAGGAAATAATGACGTTCCCAGACTAGATTTAAACATAAACTTGTCTTACCAAGCTCTAAGCTTAAAATTCACAGTCCTGGTCCATACTTAATGGCCATAAAAATATTCAACAAATTACCAAACAAAATTAAAGAAGTAAAACAGTCTAAATTCATCACAAATTTAAAACAATTGCTTCCAACGAAATGCTATTACAGCTTGAATAAGTTTTGCAAGAATAAATTTGATAACTAATAAATAAATTGGTCGCTCCAGATTGCTATACCCTACCACGGTCATATGTACACTGAAAATATGTATTTAAGACCAGCATGTAAATTCATTTGAAAGCAATAAACTGTTGAGTATTGAGGGCCAGTTGGAAGCGGGCCACATCCAGCTTTTTCCTGCGATCTTAGTGAGGTTGTCTATCCACCTTATCGGTGGCCGTCCTATGCTGCGCTTTCTAATCCGTGGTCTCCATTCGAAAACCTTTCGACTCCATCGGCCATCAGTTCTTCGAGATACGTGCCCTGCCCATTGCAACTTCAGCTTACTACTCCGCTAGGATATGTCGGTGACTTTCGTTCTTCTACGGATCTCATTTCGAATTCGATTGCGTAGAGGAACCTAGAGCACAGTCCTCTCCTTAGCTAGTTGTGCTACTTTGAGCCTGCCCACAAGGCCTATTACTGCAGATTAAAACCCAAAGTAACACTGATTGTCGAAAATATAACTCAACATAAATCTTCTTTGTCCACATTTCTAGCCATAATCTATGATATGTTTAATAGAGCCTAATTACCACAATACGTTCTGTATAATGTTTAACACATATGTAAAACTATTTTTTCTCCTCTTATATGTGCTGTTTACTGACCTCCTCGTCAAGTCGTTGCACCCATAGATGTAGATTGCTGTATTGTCGCAGGGAGAGGTCGTCAATGGCTCGCTGCAAGCGGCTCAGAATATCTGCCAGACTTTGAGCCGAGTACGGGCACGTTTCGAGCGAGCGTGCGTCTACGGATATTTGTTCTTCAACAGCTAAAAGATCTTCAACCTGGAAATAATTACACACTCATAAACATCGTGATGCGTATGTGCCGAAAATAATTTTATTGTGTTAGGTAGTTCATTGTGTCAAATACATAATCTATTAATTTAAACATTAATAATACAATCATGTAAATTATTCATGTTATTTTTAATTGTTAATCACAATAGGTTGAAAAAGGAAGGCAAACTCAAAGAAATTTACTGACTCAACATTTTAATCTATACTAGTATTATAAAGCGGTACTTTGCGAGTTGGTAGGTGGTAATTTCCAATAAATCTACTGAATCGATTTTGAAAGATCTTTTAACAATAGAAAGGCACGTCATTTGTAATTAATGCTTATCATTATCATCACCACAGTTTTTCATCACCACGCGGGTGAAACTGCGGGGCGCAGCTAGTTGCCTATACAATGACACTATATTTTTATATACAGGATGGTACACGTTTTACACGTCAAATGTAAAAGATTATTGAAAAAAAAAATGCAGTTATTGTTTTCTTATAAATCGAGGGCATGACTCCTTTTACGTACTTTTCCCTAACTCTCGTGGTTTCAGACTCGGCCATCACCACCCTTCTCAAAAAAACATCCTGTATAGAGAACTAAACACATTACCGTTCTGAAGAAATCTTAGATAATTACCTTCTCCTGGAAGAGCAGTACAACTTCGCTCAACTTCTGTACATATGGATCAAGTTTGTATGACTCCCATACCAACGCCATTCCTTCAGATACTTGGTTCAGAACATCGCGGCGAAGTCCAGCCACTAGCGGTATGATGGACGCCTTATCGCGAATCTGCAACACGCAACAGTTAAAGTATGCAACCTTATATCTAGGATATTAAAGAGCACAATGATAGAGCAACATCAAGATATAGTATAAGTAGAAGGCAAATAATAAAACAAATTTCTAATCGAAATCTGTATCTAATATAAACATCCTACATAATTATTAAAAAGATACAAAAGCACCTAAAGCTTATCACAGATATACAAAAGTTTGCAAAAGTGAAAAGAAATTGAATCAATAAAGTCTAAAATTGAACAAAATCATGCATCCTCTAGTATTTCACTACCTTAGTATGATTCCTATTATTTAGCTGCACAAATAAAACGCACATGTGTTAGTGATGTCGCACACACAAACAGTCATACACGTAAATAAATCAGTGTTTCATCGATGTGTAAAAAATTGTAAGGACATGTTTTACCCGAAATAAAACAAACTACATCAAACAGTACTAAATATGTCTAATATCTACATGAGTAGCTTGTAGACGACCAGCGTACGGTTCTAAATGTATCATGAATCAACTGTAAAACGCCTATATTTAAATGTAGTACTGGTAAAACATGTCCAAGAGTAGTGTGCCAATCGTGTTGTGTCTATATGTGCTTGAACACTGTGAATAAAATGTAAAAATGTGTATCAGATCATATGTATAAATAAAATACCTTTTCCAAAGTACGCTCGTAAGTGCGAACGCTCTCAATGAGGGAAATGGCGAATGGATAGAGTTGATTTGCTTGGTGCGCCTTGTTCACGATGGCCAAAGGTACTCTAGAATCAAAAACAAGTATATAAAAAATATAAAAATAAGTTAAGACTAAATGCTTATTAAACATATTTTACTTTATGTTGATTTTTTCGTCTCATATTATTCCATTATCACGTATACTTATTATTATATTCACGTAATGCTAGATGTAGTCCACTGTACGGGGTTGATCGCTGTATGATAAAGTACAGGTGTTGAGCCTATTTCAGCAGCTTAAATATTACTTGTGTTTGAATCTCTAGCTAATGTAAACGGAATGATCTTTTGTAAACGATGTCTGATAAACATTATTATTTTATATCTTACAGAACGATATATTGCTAAGATTTAAATATTGTGATATAGTACCGGAATCCAAGATTCTTCAAGTTGCGCACTTCTTTGTAAAGGGTTATAATTTCCGGCAAGAAGTTCACTTTCAACTTCAAAATGGTTCCAGTTTTGCTTGAACGAGCGCGTACGGATTCAATTGCAAAGATACGCCCGGACACACCTAAATTACGTTGTTGTACCTGTCAAATTAAATTAAACTGTAGATAAGTGTGATAAAGCACATTTTAAGGAACCACATGAATGGTCTAAGTATTACCTTACGAGCCCAATCATCGAATACTTCTTGAGTGTCTAACTTGAGACGGAAGCTGTCTCCATCCGCTTTCAGCTTTTGTCCTTCAATATGGTTTTCCCATCCCTTACCTATAACATGAATTGAGTACATTAGAGTATAAGGAGTCTCAATTGCAATTTTACTGCATATGTGTATGTGTACTATACTTAAATTTAATCATGATGCCACACTATATTCGTCTTCTAAAATACGTAAGCTGTGCCAGCGGTGTTCACTTGATAAGTCGGGCTCATCTAATACATTCCAGCAGATTGGTGGCAAGATGACATCATAATTTACAACATTTCAACAGCCTTTATTTATTATTTCAATACCTTTTTCTGCAAGGTCATCTTACAATCCAAAAAAATTGTAATGTTATTATTGAGCAAAGTTTGCAGATTATTTGGGATAAACTGATGGACTGTTGTCTAGTCATAACAATACTAATACAAAAGCAATTTAGATATGAACACCTAGCATTGTTTCTTTAGTAGTGGCATAGTTACTATGTGACACTTAAAATAAAAAATGAAAGGTCCTTACCAAGAACATCTTCCACTCGTTTTAGGTAAGCAGTGAGCTGGTGATCTATCTGCTTCGCCCAAATGATGGATCCGGCCACGGGTGGCAAGTCGCGTACCAAAGATAAACGACTGCACTTCGATTGAGGATATTGCACCTGTAAGAAAGTTTGTGAAACTTTTAACTTTATTTATAAACACATTTCATTGTTTTGAGGTAGGTAAACAAATGAATGACGTGCGGGAGTTAAGACCTATAACTATTGCATGATTACCTTGAACTTTTCATGCAGTGCTTCGATATCGTCTTTCACTCGTTGTATCAGTTGAGTTTGGTATTCGCGAATAGCGCCACGAATGTGGGGACGTACGAAGAGCGCATTGAAACGGGAGAAAATTCGGAACATTTCGTTTGCGTTCTTGGCGGTACCGAGTTGGTCGCGCAAGTGAGCGGTGATGCGGGTTTCCACGCGATCTAAAAAATAATTCAATATTAAGAAATATAGATTTCATTGTGAATTGTAGATATTGACGGTAAATTTGTGAACTTACCGATCCTATCTTCATAACGTCGTACAGCTGCCTCCCAGGCATCACAGCCTTCGCGAGAAATGTCTAAGCAGTCCACTTCTTTCACATTCTCGTATGCGAGATTTACCTGCGCAAATGGTTAATTTGCAATTAATAAGGGCTCAGCACCCCAGTCAAATAAGAATAACAAATGAGAATTATTAAAAATATTTCTTAGAATAAGATTCAATCAGTTGATTAGTTATCTCTATCAGCTCCGGGACATTCCCAGTAACTTTTTCATAAACAGCAGGCGCTCTCATGCAAGTAACAAATATTTCTTATAACCACAGGGTTAAAAGAGAGTAAACAAAAAAATAACAACAATAATTTATGGTTATCTTCAAAATTGGCTCAAGAACGTTTTTAAAACGTATTTGCCTATGCCTTGGAGTTTCAGATATAACCATACACTTCTTCTTGAAAATACACCGCGTGATTACCTCAGCAATCGCGTTGGCATCGGCAGCATCCATGGGAAGGGAATGTGGTTGAACCGGCTCACCACCTGCGCCACTTTCTGTTGTTGGGGTTGCACGAGGGCGAAGCACCTATGGGAAATAAATGCATGTTAAATATAATTAAACTCAAATTTGAAATCAAATGCGCTTCCGCATAATATACGCCTAGATCTAATCCACGTTTAGATGATATCAAATGTCTCTAGTAGAGTAAACTACCAACAGATAGAACTTTGAAATCAGAAGTAGGTGTTAGAAGGCAGCGCAGCATCAACATCGGCTTACTCTGAGCATGACGGTGCGCAGCTGTTCGTGGTGCCGCCGGAACCGGCGCATATGCTCCATGCGCGCTTGCAGGCGCTTGTGGGAAGGGGACACGCGCCATACCATCTTGAGGTGTTCGTCACGCTTCTTCTTTACAATGTCCCTGTACAAATACATTATCAATTATTACAGTTGCCACCAATTACATATTTACCAAAAACGATTTTTAACCGAGTGTGTACATTGAAAGATATATTCCTCCAGAATACTTTTCACAATAAGCAGCATTACCCTATCCCTGCCCTAGGGAACCCTGCAAGGATTTTGGAGGATTAATAAAACTCGTAACGAAACATACCATGGCTTGTCACTGATGTCAGAAAAGACAGGACTAATCCTGATGATGGGTGTTGATTTAAAATATTACAAATATGTACTTGACAGATAACCTATTGGCTCAAAAACCGCAAATGTAATCAAATTTTTTTCAGTCAGAATTAATCTTCATGAATATGTTTCTCATAAGGTACTATACCCTTATTAAGGTGGGGGGGATCCCCGCGCAACAAACGTACACTCCCGTATTTCTTTGGTTTAAAATTAGAAGAATATCGCAAAAATCGATAAAGTGTGTTAAAAGACTTAGAAAAGTGTGTATTAGATGTGACGAGTGAAGTTCGCAGCTTAAAATGCACAATTGTCGAGCAAAACAAAAAAATAGATTCAGATTCAGATTACTTATTAACCATAATAACATTCGTTATTTTCGGCAAGTCAATACATGTTTATAATTACTTATTAATTAATTAATAATATATATTTTAAAGACTGGTCCATATGAAAGTAGAAATATTGACGTCAATTATTTAATTAAATCGATAAGGAGCAAGTGCATTTTTATTATAATTTACTGACATATGCTTTCCGTTACGGCTTATAAAGAAAAGACGGAATAAATCATGCTCCGAATATCAACTTACCTCAACAAACCCTGCAGTTTTTCATACTCGTCATCCCAACATGAGAATACTTCGAAGCATTGCGTCATCACGCGTTCAAAGTCTTCGAATGGAATGTGCATCAGACGACGTGTGCCCAATACCTACATGGGCAAAAGAAAAATTTAGAAAACAGAAGCAGTTGTCATTATATAGCAGTATAAAGGGGTCAGATATTTCAATGATAAGAATTGAATGGTGGTTACCTTTAAGAGTTGTTGTCCGAGGTCTCTAGAGATAGCTTCAACAAGTCTCAGCCCACGTTGAATGGGATACTTGGTGGAGCGGATCTTGCGAAGATGCGAAAAGATTTGCTGTACCGCTAATCTAAACAAACATTATCAATGTGTTAAAATACAAATAAGCGGAAAGTAGTACCAATACACTGACTCAATAATAAGCTCAGTTAGTGAGTTTTCACTTCGTTTATAAATCAAACATGACTGTTACAAATAAAGTACTGTATATAAGTATTTACTGTAACTAATATTACCTGCATTCATATTTTAAATTTTACCTGATCCTCTCAAGCTCTGTTGCACTAAGCAGGTCATTAATGGGGAAGTCTTTCATCAGAGGGTTGTAGTCTGAGACTGTTGCCAAAGCCTGCTTCAGGCCAGTATCCGTGTCAAATGACACTGTTGCATGGAAGCGTTTGCCATACTTCAGGATTTCTAGTGTTAGAGCCACCTAAACAAAATAAAACTATTAGAATTGTAATATGTTATTCCTTAAAACTTATTGTTTTTGTCTGGGGATTAATCTGTTAATTGGTGGAATAGGCACATGAATGAATGGATTTTGCTGTTTGGAAACATCAGCTTCTCTTTCCTCATTATTCAAGGTTGTCAGATGTGAACTCTTTTCAACCTGTATGTGTTGACTTGCCTGGTAACTAAAGTTCTTACTATTGGATTGGTGTGGCCTTATATAGATAGTTTGTACACGTCTCCTCTAAGTTTTTTTTTCCTTGTCAACTGTAGGAAGTATTTCCTTGTATGTTGTGAACCATGGCGCATTGACTAAAGCAAATTTTGTTTTGGGCCCTATTATGTCCTGAAGTTAAGTAAAAGTCCTTGTAATTGGGCGCATGTATTCAGCTAAGTAGCCTTTGCAACACAACACATGAGTCTGTCTTTTTATACCCTACCCTTAATCTACTTTATTATTTAAGAAAATAGAAAAGTCATACTACCTACATTTGTGATATATGACATACCTTCCCCCTAAGTATATTATTAATTGAAACCATATATTATATTAAGTTATATAAATAATAAACAGAATAATCATCCGATGCAAGTTACTTAAACATAAACTAACATAACATAAATCATATCTCTAAAACAAATGCAAATTATCTTTTGGTCTTTCATATGGAGTTTTGAAATGTACAGATAATTTATTTTTTATCTTTCCTAGTGCAGACGAGGTTGACTCAGATGGTGGTATCCCATATAAGTATAATATATGTTTGATTTACTGGCTAAGTTTACTGAAAGTAAATTTATTACTAAATAGAAAAAGAGGATAACAACATATACTTTGCTAGTAAATGAGTAATACTTATTTATTTATTTATTAACATTCACACAAGGTCTTCAGGTCCCAAACTAGGCAGAGCCTGTGCTATGGTAACCTGATGACTGATATATGTACTTATATACATATACACACCCAGACACAGGTCAAACAGACATGTTCATGCACACAATTGAAAATACTTACTTCAATACTTTCTCTCTTCTCTTGAATTCTATGCAGGGCTCTTTCAAGGTTCAGCCAGAATGAGATCTCTTGCAATGCTGTTCCATTTGAAGGATCGCGGTCTAGTTTGGTGACCTAAAATATAATGTAAGATTAAATTTTCTTTTATCTGTGGATTGTTTTTTCTCCATATATTGAGACGCGTATAAGAGACATGGCACATTATTTTGACGATTCTTTACTACTTTGAAAAGCATACAAGCTATTTAACCTTACTTTTATTTATTAACTTAGGCTTATCAATTCATGGTAAGTCGAGCCTCTCAATATGTAATCTTCAGATTTCCATATTTCTATTAAATACTACTAAAATGAAAGAGAAGTATTTAATATTTTATTAATAATATTTGACCATCGTCATTCTATAAATCTTTTATTGTTAGATTTAAGAATCTATAGACATATGTGCGAATGATCGTACATCGTAATTAGTTGATTAAATAAATTATCTTATCTTACCATTTCACATTGTCAACAATGTTGCTAATAGTTTTAAATGTTTATAAGAATTTTAAAGAAAAGTTACTTCACACTTTTAAGTGGCGAAGTCGCTTCCATTTATTGGTAAACCTTTGCCATTATGTATGTTCACCGATTTCTTAACCATCAAAAAGGAACTCACACTGATGTAACTCTTTACATTCATTGGAGTGTAACTAAAAAACCGCTTAAACGATTTTGATGAAATTGAAATGGGATTACCTCGGAAGTATACTCTATCAAACAAAAAAAGAATCATCAAAATCAGTTCAGAAACAACAAAGTTATCTATGAACACACATAAAATTTATATATATATATACATACGGTCAAAACTAGAAATCTCTTTTTTTAAAGTCGGTTATAAATGGTTTATAGTACAAGTAGAACTAATATATTCTTAAGAAAGAATATTGATAACTGTACACACTTTTTGAATCTCTTTAATCCAGCGGTTCACTCCATTCTGCAGTTGATTCAAGAATGTTGAGTCTTCCACTTTGTCTCCAAAGTCAGCGACGCGCGGCTTACGACCTTCATCAGCAGCCCTATATAAACAAAATACTATTTAGCTAAAAAATATATTATGTACATGTATGCTTCAGTTCATCAATAGTCAATTAATTGTTCATTTTTTACCCTGATTGGCAAAGGCAGTAGCATGGGGGGTCAGGGTAAAAAATGAACAAGGCAATAAATTGTTTAAGTAACTTGCATGTTTGAACATTTTATATTTTAATAATAGTGTGTAGCAATATTGACACCAAATTGCAGATGTTTTTTCTAGAAAGGATGAGTGTAGTCCTTTTAATACTTGTCTTTTTCTTATAACAAAGAAATGGAAGTCTGAAACATTTTCATGACAGCATCACCATCCATCATATGGAATCTTAATATTTTGTAGCCAGTCCAGCTCCCATGTTTCTAAATGGTGTAATTGGACCACTTTACTAAATTTATGTTTGAATATTGACTGATTACTGTTTGATTGCATAATTAGAGTACCTTTTGATGACTGCAGCTACCAATGGATGAACAGGTAGAGTTATTTCAGGAATGTCAATGTTCTGTTGGAGATGCAACAGCCCCATCTCCAGCTCTGCAATCTTCTTTTCCACCGATGGCGCCATCTTGTCTCCATCTCTGTAGATATATGTAGGCATAGCTTAAATATGGCACTTTGTCTATGCCTTAGCCCATTGTGGTAGCATGTTTATTGTTGCATTTTGAGTCATGATTATTGCATTTAATCACTTTAAGCTTGTAATTGACCACAAAACAAGTCATTCTCCAATAGTCTTGATTTGTTATACATATATATGTACTAAAATCGAGAAAAACATTTTGTTAAGAAAGAGTTAAAACGTCACTTTGTATTGATTTATTGCCTAGTTCAACTGATAAAGGTTTCATATTATCAATCAAGAAACATTGAGCAAGCATGGTTTCAACCTATGTCTATAAATACTATGCTAAATCTCATATTACCTTGGGGGCCAATTCAATTTATAAACCCTCTAATCAATCGACTTATATATTTGGAAGTATAACATCATTGGTTCATACACATATGAGATTTGATGAAAATCAAGTTTTTTTACAGCATATATTATGTATTTTAATTTTAGCTGGCATATTTAGAGAAAAGCTTTCTGTGTTCTATATACTTATTGTGTACTAAATAGGTCTCCTTTGTTTGGAACGTCTAGTAATCTTTTGTTTTATATGACACACTGAATTATTGTCTGTTGTAATGGAAGTCTAACAAAATATTTTCTTTATCACATATTTAATCTTTTTTATATAACCAGCTTTAGATTTTATAATTTCCTTAAGAGACCAGTATCTTTTCCACCCATTAGCAATCCTCTTATTTATTTCTTTGGTTGTTTGGTCTTTAGGGGAGATGATCTGGCCCAAGTAGCAATATTCATCAACATATTCTATTTGTTGTCCTCCAATTTCAATGGGTTCCATTTCTGAGTTGGTCATCAGTTTCGTTTTTGTTATGTTCATTTTTAAACCCACTTTAGAGCTCTCAGTATTTAGAGTTTGGAGCATCATCTCAAGTGCCTTTGGATTTTCTTCTAGTAGAACCAGATCGTCTGCAAATCTTAAGTGGTTTAGTTTTCTTCCGTCAATGTTGAGGCCTAGATGTTCCCAATCAAGGTTGCGAAAGACGTTCTCCAAAACTGCTGAAAACAACCTAGGGGACATTGGGTCTCCCTGTCTAACTCCTCGCTTGATCCGGAATTCTTTGCCCAAAGCTTCCAATTGAATTTTTGCTTTACTGTTTGTATATATGTTTTTGATAATGTTGATATATGTTGTAGGTATACATTGCCTTCCTAAGCTCTCCCATATTGCCTTATGACTAATGCAATCGAATGCCTTTGCATAATCAATGAAAGCTACATACAGTGGTTTGTTGAATTCATTATACTTCTCAATTATCTGTTTAAGTGTGTGGATGTGGTCTATCGTTGAAAAGTTCCGTCTGAAACCAGCTTGTTCTATTGGTTGGTTTTCGTCTAATTTGCCGCTTATCCTGCCCAGTATGATCTTTGCGAATATTTTGTACATATTCGACATTAGGCTTATTGGTCGGTAATTCCCAATGTCGTCCTTTGCGCCTTTTTTGTGTAATAGGATTATATGTGAAGTTTCCCATTGTGTTGGAATATATCCACTTTCCAAAATTTGGTTGAACATCTTAGTAAGTATTGGAACTAATTCATCAATAGTCCCCCTCAACATCTCGTTTGAAATTTTGTCTGGTCCGGGTGCCTTCTCCATTTTTAAATCTAAAGACCACAATATGGCAACCAAAAGAAAAGTATTCAACGCTTGTATACTTCCATGCATCACCTACGGCTGCGAAACATGGTCCCTTACAAAATACCATAGAGACAAACTAGGAAAGTGCCAGAGAGGTATGGAACGAAGCATGACAGGAACAAGAAGGCAAGATAGGATTAGCAATGTGCAATTAAGAGCAAAAACTAAATTAACCGATATCCTGGAAAAAATAGACATCCAAAAATGGAGATGGACTGGCCACATGTTGAGATCCGTACAAGAAAAGTGGAGCCAAATCACAACAAATTGGTATCCAAGAGATGGCAAGAGATGTCGAGGACGACAACAAATGCGCTGGGAAGATGAGCTGAAACTCACTGCGGGCCCCAAATGGAGGAGTTGCCCGAGACAGGAAGCAATGGAAACTACTAGAGGAGGCCTTTGCCAAAAGGCAAACTGAGTTGAGAGACATCCTATAGGCAAACAAACCAAACAATACACTCATAATGATTAATCAGTAATCACCCAGTTTAATAGGCTAAATAAAAAAATAAATAAATAAATAAATATAACCAGCTGGTCATATGTATGTAATGCGCCCTGCGTAAGGTGCCTACTATGTATAGATGCACACTTTTAAAGGTGGAATTCTTTTTAAAAACGTTTCTCATACTATATGCGTAATCACAAAGCCAAAAAACAATGTATCATATAGTTTGACCAGAACTCATTGACAGCGCTTCAAGTATGCTCGGGCAGGGTAGAAGACCAGACTGAGTTCTCAGCAAGCCGTGTAGATATTTGCATCCACCCCTCTGACCTCTCCATTACATAAGGCACGGCCAACAAGTTCAGCACACACTTCTGTACAACATGATTAATATGTACCTGTCAGCTCTTCCACTCTCCTTAACATAGCTTTTGAAGAATGGAGCCATAGTTTTGCTGATGAAAGCATGGAGAGTCTCATAGGGCGAGCCATCAGACAAGTTGATTAGGCGCATCTGGCTGTGGATGGACTTGTCAGCTTCAATGACAGCACCTCGCTTGATGCAGACAAAGGCAGCAACTCGTGGTGATGTAAAGTGCACCTGAATGGAGTAAAGTTGGTCAACAGTATGGACAACTAATATCACAAATCTGTAGAATGTTGTAAGTGGAATGTTGATATAGTAGCCCTGTGCCCTCTATTTTAAATGAAATTAAAATCCAATCACTTTTATACACAACACAGGTTACGACCAAAACTAAAAGCTATGGTAAAAGCTTAAATCTATGTTAGTACTATGGTGTTTGAAATGTATAATATTTGGAACTTTATTTGTGAAATAATGTATGCACATATAATATAATTCAAAACTCATGATTAACCTCATTACTGATTTGGTATGTAACTGCTTCTTTCTCTTCTTCACCCTCTGTGGGTTGTTCATTGTCGTCTTCTGAAAGATAAAAGTAGAAAGTAATAACATCATTTGAATTTTAGAAAGCCAGGGTAGACAAGATCTTGCTAGACAAGATAGCAACCACTTAGTGATGCTGAAAGGTTTACAGGTGCCTTAGTCTACTATTCAATATGGCAATATGCTCTGCTCACAATTGGCAATTTTGACAGCTTAGTTAGTCTCCTTTTATTAATTCATCCTTATTGAAGCAATCTTGATTTAATGCTAGATTTAATAGTGCAACATGTCAATTTTCATAGTCACACATAAAATGTCAAATACTCTTTGTATAGGGAGAGCATAGATTCAGGCAGCTCTGAACTTAGCATACTATTATTGGTATTGGCTTGACCTTGGCCTGACTGACTCTGAACTTGAAATTAGTATACTTAACACCAGCTTGAAGTTAATTATTAATGACATAACAAAATTTGCAATTGGTAAATAATTGATTTGGTGAGTTTACACTGCCAGATCGATGCAACCACTGGTGCTCTGGCAGCATAAACTCACCTGAGGATGGGCATTAGACATGCCTGAAACCTAGGTCGAAACTTTGACTACAAATGTGAGTAAAGCCAGATAATACATCAATATAATAATGTGTCACTCATGAGAATTTCCAATGGTTATAATTTGTTAATTTTGACCATTTGTAATTTACCTTGTATGGGTAATTTTGTCTACAATAAAGGTATATTTTTTATGCTAAGTGGACATGAGTACACATATTACCAAATCGCAGACAACAGAATGTAGATAATTGTCACTTGGATTTGTTAAATATAAACAAACAAGCCATTTATAGAAAATCTACTTGGTTTCACTATAATTTAAATTAATAAAAGAATGTATGATTATGAATAAACTGTAAAATGTTATAATAAAACCCATTTGTGAGAAAGATATAGCACACATTGTCTTGCATATAACTTTAACTAATACTCTATGTCATGCACCGTGATGCGGTAGTGATTCACAACTATGCAGCTATGGGATATAACTATACAGCACGGCAGGTAGAAGCTATAAAAGGGGTCAATAAAACCACATACCTTTCAGCGAAAACCTCTGCACGTACAAAGCAGACACCTGAGGATCTGAAATAAACTTCCTGATGCAGTCTTGGTTCACTTTATCGTCCAAGGCGGCGTTCAGCGACGGTGGCACGATGTCATCTTCAGGTAAAAGTACCGTTGCAGCTCTTCGCAGGTAGTTCGCGAAGTCTTGGAAATCGACAGCAACGATGTTTTGCGCCTCAGAGGTATTCTCGCTCCCGTCTAGGGAGTCTCCCATTTTTTCAAGAGATTCTTGACTTTCGTATTAGAATTATAAACGTTTACGTATCAGAATTAAAATAAATCAATCACCCCGGAGAGAAATCAGAAAATGGATGGATGAATGAGTCAGTGTTGCCAGAGCCCAGACGTCGTGAATGAGACGAGAGATGGTACGGTGGGTAAATATAAAGTCGGCAGTAGAACACTATGATAATATATATTAGAACGAAAAAAAAGTTTATGTATTTAAAAAGACACTTAAAATGTAATCAAACCAGAATAATTTACACACTACATATCTCAGTTAATGTTCACAACCCAAAGCGAGGCAACTATTGTACGAGGGTGGTAAAATTATTATTATATTGAATAAAATTGATCCACATTATTGAAAATTCGGTGTTAATTTTTTATTATTGTACTATTTTATTTAGTGAAAAGTGATTTGCCGAAAATAAAGATCACATAACTAAACACACCTTAACCAGTGGAAACATATACTAACCATATAATTTATATAGAAAAATACGGTTGTATGGAAATCAAATCACCTTAAGCTTACGATCATAAAGAAAATAAAAATAAAAAAACAAGCATACTTTTGAAATTCTAACGCAATAAATTCTATTTTTGCGAGACCAGACTGTACAAATATTGATAAAATTTGAAATTTCTTATACAGTTTTTAATCTTTACGTACAAGAAACAAAAATACGCAATAAGTACATTGCATTGTACACACACAGATTACTACACACATTGTGTAGTAATCTGGGGGGAACGAGACGAGTCTCAAACAAGAGAATACCATGAACTATGTACTAAAGGTCTGCGTGACATTGACTTCCCTCCAGAGTTTGCAGCCTGCAGCTTTGGGTCTTGTAGCCTACCTGAACATAAATTAGTCTTAGATGAACTATATAGTAAAATAATTGTCATACTGAGCGATGCGGCCGTAAAAACTAGCAGGACAGTTAGTGATAATCAAAATAAAAGGGGGAGAGTATGCGGCTGGAACGATCTTGTGAAAGACGTGCACCGGGATGCCAGGCTTAAATACCAGGAATGGATAACTCACGATCGACCAAGGTCAGGTTCAGTTTATGACCAAATGTGTGCAACTCGCAAAGTATTCAAAAGTCGGCTAAAGTGGCTACAAAAAAATCAAGAGCAAATTCGCATGGATATCATTGCCAAACAAAAGTTTGATAAAGAATTCAGTAAATTCTGGAAATCCACAGGAAAGTTAAATATAAGGCCTGGTCTCCCGGCGAATGTTGATGGCAGAAGCGAACCGAGAGAGATTGCAAACATGTTCATGGAACACTTCAAAATGCGATCTCCACTCGGTCCTGCTTCAAAAACGGTCGATACAGGCCCATCCGCGTGCGGAGAAGAACCTCTACTTAAGTTTACTGCTAAACAGGTCGCAATGGTTATAAGAGGTATGCGTAGAGGTAAATCCCCAGGCCACGATGGGCTCAGTATCGAACACCTAAAGCATGCAGGCGTGCACCTGCCTCGGGTCTTATCTATGTTTCTCAGTATGTGCATAAGTCACTCCTATTTGCCTAACGACTTAATGAAAGCAACAGTAGTGCCAATAGTCAAGAGAGGAACAGGAGACATCTCGAATAAAGTGAACTACCGCCCGATCTCTCTGGCTACGACTATAGCCAAGGTAATGGATAGTATGCTTGAGTCTTGTTTGGATAAGTACCTGGATCTGCATGACGCTCAGTTCGGGTTTCGGCCCGGGCTATCCACAGAAAGTGCGATTCTTGCTCTCAAGCATACTGTCCAATACTACACTGAGCGTAAGACTCCGGTATACGCCTGTTTTTTGGACCTCTCCAAGGCCTTTGATCTCGTCTCCTACGATGTGCTTTGGAAAAAGATGGAGGATAGGGGTATGCCGGCTGAACTATTGAATATCTTTAAATATTGGTACGCAAACCAGACCAATCAGGTTAAGTGGTCAAATACCCTTTCCAAGTCGTTTAGGTTGGAGTGCGGGGTGAGACAGGGGGGGCTGTCGTCTCCAAAGCTCTTCAATATGTATATAAATGACCTTATAGTCGAGCTCAGCAGCATGCGTGTTGGATGCCGCGTAGGAGGTGTGTGTGTAAATAACATCAGCTATGCGGATGACATGGTTCTGCTGGGTCCAACTGCGAGGTCTATAAAAGAGATGCTGAAGGTTTGTGAGAGCTACGCCGCATCGCATGGTCTGAGTTACAATGTAAAGAAAAGCGAGCTCATGGTCTTTAAGGCCAACGGCAAGTGTCCAGAGACCGTCCCTCTGATTACGCTAAACGGGATGAGAGTGAACCGAGTGACTCAATTTAAGTACCTTGGACATACGCTTGTTGATGACCTTAGGGACGATGAAGACGTTGAAAGGGAGCGCAGGGCGCTGGCGGTCCGAGGGAACATGCTGGCCCGCAGATTTTCCCGTTGTACCGATGAGGTAAAAATAACGCTTTTCAAAGCGTACTGTCAGGGAATGTACACGGGCGGTCTGTGGTTTCGCTGCTCACAGCGGTCGCTGAATGCCCTGCGTATCCAATATAATAATGTGTTCAGGATGATGCTGAAACTCCCACGCTTTTGTAGTGCCTCAGTTATGTTTAGCCAAACCCACACTGATGGCTTTCATGCCGTCATCAGGAAAAAAGTGGCGTCACTGGTGAGGAGGCTTCGGGGGAGTACCAACACCATCCTGAAAGCAGTAGCTGATGACTCGAAAGCGCCTGTACTGAGGCATCTCGTGCGTACGATGATTTCTCACGAGATCCCTCGTAGAAACCAATTTGTGTAAGCCATCACACTAACCATAGTTTATAAGTTTTATGTTTAAGTTCACTAACAAAATGGATCAATTGTTATCTGAAATAAAGACATTTGAATTTGAATTGCGTATAAAAGGTAATTATGTGGTGCTTGAACATGTTTCTAAGGGTAAGAAACGTGCTAATATATGGTGCTGACAGTCAAAAACGGCTGTAATTGTTATTGGGCTATTGTGTATCAATGTAGTGGGTAAAATTTTCATCATATTAGAAATTATAGTACAAACTGCGTACGATAGTACGTAATGTACCATTGTACATAGTACGTAGTTAAGAAATTATTGTATTGTACGGTTCCGAACACTGATCTCGGTAAAGGGTTTTACTAACCATTTTACACAGCATTTCTTGTGTAGGTTAATAAATTACACAACATCCATTTCGTATTATATGCTATTTTGCCAAAAAATGCCGCTCAAAGTCTTGTAACTCATTATTGTCTTCATCATCCATAGTGAGAAAGGTTGAAAGATTTCTTACAATCACACAAACTCTAGCTCTATAACTTCTGTTCATACATGATCATGAAGGAATAATGACGATTGACGAAGTGTAATATTTAAATAGATGTAGAACACACAAATAAAAAGATTGATCACTCTGTTAATACAACTTGCATACATGTAAAGTGATTCGTAATTCTGTACTGTGCTGTAAGATTGTTGGTTAGTTCTATATCTGTTTTTGCGAAATATGAAAAAGACGTAAGAATTACATACGATTTTTATCTTTAGATCGTATATGATTGATTACATCAACAACAAGTTTGTATGAACATGACTTAAATACGTCTGGCAGCCCTAGAATGAGTAATTGATTGAGACCGCGCCGGTGCTGCCACCATAGATCGGATAGAATACACAGTAGTGCTGCCACTAATCTATTTATGCTGCTGCCACAGCCATAGAATACTATTCCCTGTTTTTTGGCTCCGAACTACATGTCATGGCATTTAACCACTTGACAAAGTTTAATACGTCGAGTTCAAGTTTACTTGAATTAAGTGGCACAACGAGCTATGGAGAGGGCTATGCTCGGAGTTTCTCTACGCGATCGAATCAGAAATGAGGAGATCCGTAGAAGAACAAAAGTCACCGACATAGCCCAGCGGATTAGCAAGTTGAAGTGGCAGTGGGCAGGGCACATAGCTCGAAGAACCGATGGCCGTTGGGGTCGAAAGGTTCTCGAGTGGAGACCACGGACTGGCAAGCGCAGCATAGGACGGCTACCGACCAGGTGGACAGACGACCTGACTAAGATCGCAGGCAAGGGCTGGATGCGGGCCGCTTCCAACCGGTCCTTGTGGAAATCAATGGGGGAGGCCTATGTCCAGCAGTGGACGTCCTATGGCTGAGATGATGATGATGATGAAGTGGCGGACATAAGATAAAAGCTTAGAGCCTTCGTTTCTCCTACGTTTCTGAAATATTTTTTGTTATTTTCTACAACGACTAGCCGTGAGGAGACTTCAAAGCCTACAGAACCGACCTAAAGTCGCTAGTATTACGGCGTTTTATCAGATATATTTCGCAGAGTGCGCTCTGGGGCTACATTATCTAATTCCTCCATCTCCAATCCATATAAGAACGACCATGGACGAATGAGCCCAAGCCCTCGTTTTATAAAGCTGATTGTGGAAACTACAACTACAGGGACTTGTTAGTTAAATTAAAGACCCATGCCTCCGTAATATTAGGTCCCTACAGGAATTTTCTTTTTTTCTTTCTATCATGATATTCTATTAATTATGTGACAGGCGTACCTAACGCCACCCTAAACTGTTGCATAATATTAATACAAAATTTATGAAAAAAATCATCTGCATCATGGAACGTGAAGTCACTTTAACTCTCTTGATGTTCATTGACAATATGGACAAAAGTGGAACCACTTAGGTAGACCTAGAATTTTGACTGGCTCTCGAAAACAGCTATCTGAAAACACTGAGTTTTGTGGCAGTTTTTAAACCGAGGTGCTAGCTTAACTGGTCAGGTGAGTACCTACTCGTAAAATGTGGTTCTTTGATAAGCGAGTCAATTAAAATCGAATGGACCAATTTTGCTATGACTGTTTTTACGGGTATAACGTGGTACTTACGCGTAGTCGACATCACGATCGACAATTGTTTCGCCTTCTTCCGGAAGCCGTCGTTATATCAGTACCGCTCAGCTATCATCGCTTTGACTAATGGCTGGCTTAGTGGCTACTTTGCGGTTTCACCCTCGTGGATCATGGTTTTTCCGTTTGGATAACGGAACCACAGCTAACTTTTAGTTGAAATTACAGCTACATTTTTAATTTTAGTAGGGATCTTTAAAATCATAATACATAATATCCTATTTTACGCATCCTCCTTTGACGCCGTTGTTCTTTGTTCAGTCATGAGGTCATGACTTGTGTTCCGGGGGTGTTAGGTTTGAACCCTAGCAGGGTGTATATGTATGTGATGGGCATTGATATATTTATGCCAGTTTTTGGATATTTTTGTGTGCAAGCCTCCTGCCACGCCCGCGGTATGAGTGTTAAAGCATTTATAACTATTAGCAAAACATTTTCATGGTAGATTATAGCGTAAATTACGAAAGAAAATCGACATACGCACAATAAATGGATGAATACTACATAAGTACAGATAAGTATATACAAATTTAATAACATCTAAACAGAACAATTAATCTGAACTCCATTACCAGTGATTTTATTTTTGCAGTTCATGCCTAAATTTATACAAAGCTTGGTTAAACGGAATCAACGCTCGATAGTCCTATTTTCGTGAGTTTTCAACTTTCACAAGAAAGGGTGAAACGTTTTCGTGTGGTAATTTGTCGTTAAAATCCTTATTTATTGCAACAGAGAAGTTGGATCGGCCCCGGGGGTAAACTCGCAAAGTTTGCTCCTTTAAGTTTGCTTCACTGAATACCGACACCTTGAACACATATCGAGGTTGAAACCTCGTTTTCTTGTTTCAGTTGACTTATGACACAAAACTTCCGTAGTGGGAGAGACGACAATAGAGACCTTGAGAAAAAAAAAATTGGTTGTCTGTAAAGTCGGTTTACGGACGATAGATTTACGTGATAACGACATAATCATGTATGACTTTGACTTTGAATTTGACTGACTTTGACTTTGACTTTGACATTGACATTGACATTGACATTGACATTGACCATTGGCCATTGACCATTGACCATTGACCATTGACCATTGACCATTGACCATTGACCATTGACCATTGACCATTGACCATTGACCATTGACCATTGACCATTGACCATTGACCATTGACCATTGACCATTGACCATTGACCATTGACCATTGACCATTGACCATTGACCATTGACCATTGACCATTGACCATTGATCACTGACCACTGACCATTGACCATTGACCATTGACCATTGACCATTGACCATTGACCATTGACCATTGACCATTGACCATTGACCATTGACCATTGCCCATTGACCATTGACCATTGACCATTGACCATTGACCATTGACCATTGACCATTGACCATTGACCATTGACCATTGACCATTGACCATTGACCATTGACCATTGACCATTGACCATTGACCATTGACCATTGACCATTGACTTTGACTTTGACTTTGACTTTGACTTTGACTTTGACTTTGACTTTGACTTTGACTTTGACTTTGACTTTGACTTTGACTTTGACTTTGACTTTGACTTTGACTTTGACTTTGACTTTGACTTTGACTTTGACTTTGACTTTGACTTTGACTTTGACTTTGACTTTGACTTTGACTTTGACTTTGACTTTGACTTTGACTTTGACTTTGACTTTGACTTTGACTTTGACTTTGACTTTGACTTTGACTTTGACTTTGACTTTGACTTTGCGCGGAACGCTACACGGAACGTTACTATTTTTCATTTTGGCATTCATCAATTTATAAAACGTTATCACGTCAAAAGAGAAATTACAGCGTATAATGGACTTGGATGTGCCTAGCTAATATGATAGAAGCTGTTCTTGCATGAATGCAGTAAATCAATAAGCAAAATACAGCCATTATCCTGTAATTAGTGCAAGTTAAAACTAATCTCAGGTTTTGTTACCGAAGCCAAGAATGTTAGCATGATATGGGCTGCAATGTACGCGCACGTATTTAAATATTGTTTAATAATTTAAATACTATGCATATAAGTATTTGAATACGTGCCCAATCGTGTCGCAGATCGAGCTCGTCTTCTTGACGTATCAGATAAACAGTTCACTACTACACACAGTCTTGTTGTCGAAGCATAGAATTTTCGTCTCAACCGAAGTAAATAGCTTAGTTACCACAGACTTATTTAGTCCTGAAGTGTTGTTTGTATTTCCCAATACCATCTCACAATATTTTTTCCGCCCGAGCTTTTAAATTAGTTATACGTGCGCTAATGTATATATACCTTTATATATATATATATATATATATATATATATATATATATATATATATATATATATATATATATATATATATATATATATATATATATATATATATATATATATAATATGGTATAATATTATGTATATGAGTTGGACGGGTATCCCGTCCGTTCTCTTGACTTTCTGAGTTACTTTTTACAGGACCTAAGTAGGTACGTAATTTACACCGTAATTCAAATAAATACTTACGAGCTGTATTTAGTTTTTCGTACCGCTAAGTATTTTAATCATTAGTAGGATAAAAATACTTAGCGAATGAAAAGGCGAAAATACGTGTGTATGTTTGTTACTTCTTCACGCTCAAACGGCTACACCGGTTTCGATGAAATTTGATATGTAGATACTTCAGGTCCCGAAATAACACATAGGCTTCTATTCATCATTTTGCAGGTTACAGCGGCGGCGGAAAGGCATTAGTCCGCAGCGGAGGCAATCGTATCAACTCGGTTCAATAGAATAGAATCGCTCGTACCTGTAATAGTGTTTAGAACAAACTTTGACTTCGAACGGGGCCGAGTTACAATACGGGTGCTTGTTGCTGACAAACAACAAAATAGTGAATTGAATTCGTGAAAGTTAAATTGTTCAAATCGATTGCTACATTTTAGCTACATACGATCTCAACAAAGTTTTTACTTCGTATGACCTTCTAATGTTATACCTTACTTTAGTAAGCGACTATAGCGGCACTTTCCGGGTTCGCACGGTTACATTCTTTAAGTTTTAGTAGTGATCCCTAATTTTTTCTAGTATAAAATATAACGTACCTATACTAGGTACTCAAGAATAATCATTATAATCTCAGCCATAGTCTGTAGGTCTACACTGACCGGTTGGAAACAGGTACAGAGTACGGGGATAATAATGCAATTCTAATGGTGAAAGAATTTTACAAATCAGTCTAGTAATTTTTGAGTTTATACGTTAAAAACATACAAAAATACAAATATTTCCTCTATGCGAAAATGTGCATTTTTTTGTTAGTAATTCACGTTAGATCGGCTGAATGTATCTGGATGAAATATTGCCACAGAGATAGATATAATCTATATGCATGTATTTATAATATTATGTGTATTGCGATGTTTGTAACAATCTAAGTACTGAACCAACCAACTGCGCCAACGAGCCAGTCGTACATAAATACATATATGATTCAAAAAAATTATTGAAACTGAAACTAAAACAAATCGTAATCCACGCCAGTGTATCCGCGGGGAGCAGCTAGTTGGAATATAAGACAGACATATAATATGGTCAATACTATTGTTAAAAAATCAGACAACCAAGTAATTAACAGATATGGACCTATCATATGATATGCGCATGTCATTATAAACGAAAGTAGGTTGCGGGGGAAAATGAAACGCTAGATAGAACACAAACAGATGCAAGCTTGCATACGATCCCCTATCATTATAATGAACCACCCATCACGCTCTGTGCGAAGTGTGGCTTCTACGACAGAAACGTGCACTCTGTTTAATTATAGTTAATGCACAATGACTGTAGGATTCACGCCCCGATGCGTAGTGTTTACGTTAAGCTCTCTGTACTAAGACTTACCTGTGCATACAACACATATAGGCGCAGTGTTCGTAGCTTCTGCTCAGATTGGAAACTAAAACCCGAGAAGCAATAATAGAGGGCGAGGGAACTTTGAAATGGAAACTGTCTACGTTTTATCAAAGGGAAATCTCTACTCGCTCTAGTGTTAAACCTGATCTGATATATGATATTGGGCTTTAAGTTGCGAATACTTGGACAAGAAAAATCCGCCTTCGGGAAAATTGACATTTTATGCATACCTACCTTTGTCTTAAAATGTTATACGTTATAATGTGATATTGATAAACGGATGACGTACCCAATAATTTATTTTTCGTTTTTAAGAAATGCAGAAGGTACGCGAGCGCGTCTCGACTTTTTAAAATTTTATTTATATTTTGTAGATTTAGACCACTATCTCACCTGATGGTCAGTGATGATGTGGTCGAAGATGTAATCACGCTTGACCTAGAATATTTTACTGACTGTGTGTGAGCCAGTATAGCCTGACTATGTGTCGGCAGCAAGTACTAAAACACTACAGTACACTACAGTACTTGCTGAACTACTCACCAAATGGTGACAGTTTTAAAACTTGAGGGTAGTTGATTATGCACTCGAAAATACCATACCACCATCCTGGGAATTTGATAATAGTGTTTCCATCACCGGAAGCTCATCCATTCGCGCTGGTAGGGACCGAACCAGCGTCTATCTGTTTGACAGCCGGCACTCTCACCATTGATTCGAGCTATCATCGTTTCAATAGTCAAGTCATGCACTGAGTGCTCATAAAATAACACCCAAATTATTGAAAGTAGAGTTATGTGTTTCGCTTTCTGACCAGTGATATAAATTTATAAACTGATGCTAATTACTTCCGTGAGAGGTTCCTGTTTTTCTTTTTTTAATTACGTTAGTTATCACCACAAAATGCCAATTTCTGACTCTAGGTTGATTCTACATATAAGTATTTGAATTACACAATAATAGTGAATTTAAAATGTTGGTAACCTTTGCATAAATTAAGACGGAAAGCTAAGATTAATTACTTTGACTTATGAATATATTACCTATTAGTGTAATAACAGTGTTATTACACTAATAGGTATTATAGGTATAGGTTACTAATAGGTGTAGGTATTACCTATTAGTGTAATAACACTAATAGGTAATATATTCTTAAGTCAGTTAGTTAATACTATAGTATATCAGAGTAAATTCAATCATGCCAACATGTGTGTTGCGGTCATGTTAATTATAGACAAATCTGTAGGTAATCTGCGTGGCATTTGGTTTCAAAGTACGCTAATGATAACGGTGGTATACCTGCATAGCAAATACGGCCTCATTATCATAACGAACTTGGTTATAATTGGTGGAAAATAGAGTTTGGTGAATACGCACCAAGGAAATGAAGCCCAGTAGTATGTAATTTCGGGTCTCTCTAATCTCTTGAAATAACAATGTAACTTCGCGAATTTTGACGATAAACAACTATCACTTCCATATTTCCTATATCCAACTTGTTTTTGGTAAGTATAGTTGCCTAAGCGTAAAGTAAAAGAAAGAAAGAAAATGTTAACGAATTTTAGAAGCCCGCATTGTAAGCAATCTACATCAGCAAGTTGAAAAAGTTCCCAAACAATGTTCTTTCGACATCTGTTTTGTAGTTTTGGCATCACCCCTTTGTAAACAGTTTTGAATATTATCTGTATGAAAGTTGGAACAATTCGGGTTTAGTGTGGCAACCCTGAGAAATAGGCGAATGGAATTGGAAAAGTTGAGACTATGGTAGCGCCAGCACTAGGATTACAGCTACGACACAATGCAAAGATTAGATCCGAAGTTATACTCAACTCGGATAGGACTCGGATATATTCGAGTTGGATATACTTACACCGAAACTCGCATAAATATTATTCAATGTTTCTATTTTGGGGACACCTTATATTTTCGGTAGCGGAGGAGCTAGTTTCATCATATTTATTTGAAAGCATACAAAAAATAAAGAGAATATCAAAACTGAACTGTTTTGGTTCGACGAGCCGCATGCGATTAGCCAATACTATACTATACTATACTATACTATACTATACTATACTATACTATACTATACTATACTATACTATACTATACTATACTATACTATACTATACTATACTATACTATACTATACTATACTATACTATACTATACTATACTATACTATACTATACTATACTATACTATACTATACTATACTATACTATACTATACTATACTATACTATACTATACTATACTATACTATACTATACTATACTATACTATACTATACTATACTATACTATACTATACTATACTATACTATACTATACTATACTATACTATACTATACTATACTATACTATACTATACTATACTATACTATACTATACTATACTATACTATACTATACTATACTATACTATACTATACTATACTATACTATACCGAATGTGACTAACTGGATGAATTCCAGAGATTCTTTTTTTTTACATATTTTAAGTTTGCGTTTGACAATAATTGTCTCACCTGATGTTAAGTGATGACGTTGTCTAGGATTTAGCACGCAAACCTAGAAGGTACCTATTCACGACTTGAAGACTCCAGGATTGTACTTATCGGAAAACGCAGACTCGGGCAACGAGTTCCATTCCTTGACTGTAAGCATTATGAAAGTGGAAGCAAAACGCTTCGTACGTATAGGTGGTATATCTACCATATAGCGATGGTGAATTGCCGTACGTCGAGTCGACCGATGATAGAAAGGGGATGGTGGAAACAGATTGTGTTATTCCAGTGCGCATTCTCTGAAATGTATCCGATAGAAAACCGATAGGTTCGCTACTCTACGCCGGTGTTCAAGGCTCTGAAGCCTACGTTCCACCAAAGAGTTACAACCGATGTTTCTTTTGGCTCGAGATTCTATATAAGTATGACCAGAGGGATGGTAATGCGACACATAAATTTAGTTGAGATGACCTTTTCGCATAAAACGTTTTGTTTCCAAATTTATAGTGAGTTGAGGACAGCTGAAGGAAAAGTTTATAGATTCAATCGTTAACAGCTAAAGGGTGGAAGTCATTGCATTAGACGTCAATTGTCGCATAAATACATCGTGGCTGCTTTGTCTTGAAATCACAACTGAATAAGTTAGACCATCACTTAACAAAAGATAAGATAATGGTCAAACATTTGCGTATCTTGAATAAACAAACCATACAAACCGTACTTCCTAAGTATTTTTATTTTTGTGTAAATCTTAGGATAGATTCAATAATTCGCAATAACAGTGCTTATGGTACATTTTAAATAAATGATTTCTACGAAATATTTAGTTCGTCGCAGCGGAAAAATGACTTAAAGTATATGGTGCCGCTGATTTCGTAGACATTGCTGATATGCTTCTTGGCTCCCTACTAGAAATTGGTTGACTGTTTTTTTATTGTCTACACCATATTGTGTCATATATCAGCCGTATTTAAGCCGCTGCCAGCTGTCAGCTCCTCTACTTAGGCATGATACATTTTCAATAATTTCTCGATGTTAAGACAAGCCCTGACAAGCATAGAAACACTTATCACTCACACAAACACATACGTACACACATATACATATCCAAGCACGCAAATAAACATACCCTCACACAGAGACGCACGCACACACAAACGCACACACACACACACACACACACACACATGCGCGCGCATGTTTTTATTAATTATTGTTTTTCAATAGCTATGTAGCCATTCTGAGCGTTTGACATACTTGAAATATATGTACTATTTTAAGGGAGAAGCCTTCGGCTCCAAAACACAGTGAAAACTAGTTTGGAGCCAATGGGTTCATGTATTGTTAGACCTATTGTTATGTCAAGTAAATATATTTGTATTTGTATTTGATCTCGATCAAATTTTAAGGGAACAAATAGAAAACATGCCCTTTCTATAGTTGTACAAATTTGTCTAACACGGAGGTTAGTTTCAAAGCTCATTTATATACATATTACAACAAAACACAAAAAGTTAACATATTTAGAGAAGAGAATCGAAAAGTAATCTTTTTTGGGAGTTGGTTAAAAATGAACACATATACCAGTTTATAAAGTGAACAAGAATAAGTTCAAAAATGAAACAACAACCAGCTTCATCCTATAAAATGTACTAACTAAAGCTAACTGGCAGATATTGGACAAACAAGCAATAAAAGTCCGGGGTCGCCAGTCAAACGTTATTGTGAAAATTGAAAACAAACGGTTCTTTTACAAACTAATTTTATTTTAATTTGTTGCGAAGCGAAGCGGGGTGAACTCAGTTGTGCTGAATGCAACGTAATTACAAAGCTGAAAATTCATTTTCCTATTTATGAATGCTTATTTCTTCATGTTTCTCATGACTGCAAAGGCTTTGTATGACCAGTTGAGGAGCTGAAACACAATTTAAAATTAAGGTATTGTTGCTGACATAGCGTTTGCAAATTGTTATGTACCTCTCTCGCGCAATGTATGTAGAATGAATGTTTAGATATTATTTGAATTAATCCCTTTATGGGTAGAGTTCACCAAAATTTAAACGTTCAATTATTAATTAACCGTCTGGTGAAAACTGTTTGACCGACAGTTAATAGATAACCGGAGGTTGTACTCCTTTAAAGAATATCTCTTAAGTTTGTTAATCGATTTTATTTTATTTTATTTAAAAATCAACATGCCACATAAGACTGAAATTAAGAAGTGTTATGATGAGATTTTAGTAATTTCTGTGAACAGAAAGCATACTAAAACATTTATTCTAATAATAATTACTATTAGAAAATGTCTATAAAAATAATTATTTTCTTTCTTTCACCCAAAGATTGACTCACTTAATATTTAATAATTATATAATTGACGGTCTTCGTGACTCAGTGGTCAGTGCCATGACTTCTAGGTCTCCCGGGCCCTGGGTTCGAATCCTGGCAGGGGTAAACATTTGTGCGATGAGTATAGGTGTTTGTCCCGGGTTTTGGATATTTGTGTGTGTCTATGACTCACGTCACACAGGGAATCTTATTGCGGGGTTTTGGGGACAAAAAATTTAATATTATTTCCTTGATTTTCATTTAGTAGTAAAGAAAAGAGTTAATCAGTGACACATGTGTCTTTACAATCGTGATCCCGGCCCCTTTCGAATACCATACAAATACAAAAAAATACTTTATTGACATAATTGGTGTACTATCGGTAATCCCGGTTGAGGCAAACGTTTCTGTGATGAGCATAGGTTTGTTACACTGCACTAAACATTTGTGTAATGTGATTGTGTTTGTCTATACGTACCGCGACGCCTGCGGGGGTGTGAGTATCAATGCGTTACATTTGGTTGTTTGTACTCGTAGTATGGAAATAGAATAACTTCATACCAATGTGTAAGTGTCCAAAGACAGAGTGAATATTTTCCCAGCTGTAACTCTCAAAGGACGCTTGCATCTCTCCAGAAAAATTATGACAATCATGGAAGTTGCACGGTCTATCTTCAACCAAGGACCTTGATATGCAGCTAACCTTAAATTCATGCTCTAGAAAAAAAAAACTTTTCTTAAAAAACAAACGAAATATGTTTTTTTAAACGCCGAACCGAAAGGTAACAATGTTATACGTGAAGTAGAATTTTCTCTTATACATATACAATCTTACGAATGCGGACTCAACAAAATGTCTGAGCACAAGATAGATACTTATATCGAGCTTGATCTAATCTTAAGATAAAACTCGTCATTTCGCGTAATTGTATATTTTTACCACTTTTATTATCCTGTGTCTGTCTGTGAGGTAATAAAAGTTGGCGTAATAATATTATGAGTTATGAAAGCTAATAAATATGTCTGTAGATACGTAGACGTCAGGATAATAAAACACTTCATTTATGAAGACATCATGTAACCACGTTATGATTGAGACGTCTGGCTTCCTTATCGCCTTTTCCATCGTCTATAAATCTACTGAATCTACTGATGTACATGAACTAAAAGCTAGTTTGAGATGGCATCTTAGTCTAGAGAACATTACAATCTTGTTCAGACGAGTAAAAAGTGAAGAGTGTGTGACGAATGGATCAAGTACGAACCTTCCATATCAATTCGTCCCCGAACCAACAGAGTATGAATACCTCAATCAGCATACAAGTTAAATAAATTGCCATCCACACTATTTGCATCGGGTGGCTGGTTGGGTTCTCAATCTGTCAAAAAAGGGGCTAATGTGAGCATTATTCACTCGAGGACCCGGGACAAAAAACGTCATTTGGAGCGCTTCGACGCGAACTTTGCAATTTACCTACTAGTCACATGTAGACCATCAACGCAGCTGATTTGATTTTATGAAAAAGAATTTCTATTTGTTAATGTTGTGTGGTATTTGAAGATATTACTATTCTTATACCTGTGTATGTGATATTTATACGAGTTAACGTTTATTTAGCCCTTGATTAATTTTATTTTGTTACTTTCCGCTGTTGCAAATATTTCGATGCAAACTACTCGTATTAATAACCTATCTAATTTTTTTAATACAGTATTGTCGGACGTTTGATCACTGTTGGTTTTAAGTGATGATGCAGTCTATGATGGATCACGTCTGCCTATAAGATACCAATTCGCTCGTGACCCGAAGAGACCCAGATTGTAAGTGGCCCACATGGCAATTGTTTCAAAGAATTCAATATCACTCGAAAATCACATTGCAATAATAAGTTTTCAGTATGAAAATGGTGGATCTGTAAAAGTGACATTCGTAAAATTCGGGATATTTTGGCCACAATAATTGTCCTTCAGAGCTCGGAGATGTCAACCCTCTCCTGTCCACAACCTATACTCGTCCGACAAAGTGTCACCCCATCTTACTTGGTTAATTTGAATCGTGTACCAATGATAAACATACGTATTAGTTCTTGATTATTGCTTAATGCTAATTTAAAAAAAATGAACAACGATATACAATAGTGTATCGTTGTTCATTTTTTTTAAATTACGTTATATATTGTATATTCCTTTCCTAGTCTTTTATTGCTTATGCTACCATTATTACGAAGATACTGTCTGCTGCAACACAGCTAGCGCTAAATCAGCAGGCAAGGCACTACATTTTATGTACCTACTATTTATAAAACAATAAAAAAATATAATTTGTATTTATGATTGTGTGTATCCATAACTCTCGCGACGCGGGTAATCTAGTTCGGCGGTATGATTGTGAAAGCGTTTGTTTAAATTAAGTAATTAAGTGTGAATTTAGAAAAAACCTACTAATATTATAAATGCGAAAGTTTGTGTGTATGTGTGTATGCTTGTTACCTTTTCACGCTCAAACGGTTACACTAATTTCGATGAAAAATGGTATGGAGATAGTTTAGACTCTGGATTAACACATAAGCTACTTTTTATCATCATCATAATCATCAATCATCACCACGCGGGTAAAACAGCGGGGCACAGCTAGTCATACATATGATTGAGCTCGTAAATTTGAAAAAATCTGAGTATACAATGCCTATCTTGTAAAAACTAATTTTACATAATGGTCACGTCATCATCGACTGATTTATGCGTTCTTTACAACTTTGTAGCGTAACTTATCTTTCGACTTTGTAACTCACCGACAAAAACTGAATGCCAACGAGGCAGAGAACCATTACACTCAACATAAACTGCAGAGCTGAGGCGACGCTGAATGCACTTTCAATCATTGACACGTATCTGAAACAATGTTTTCTCGGCAGTCTTAAGACATAAAACGGGAAATAAACTTTTGGCTATTACTCACTTTGTACATTGAAGAAAGTTCTACATAGTAGTGGTCATATATATACGTATGAAGCGATGATAGCTCTGCGGTGGGAACGTGACATGTCAAACTGCTGGTAGATTGTTCGATCCTCACTCACTAAAGGCCTCATCCGTTGAAAGTAACACCGTTATTCAATTTTCAGTATGGTGGTAGGGTACTTTCAAGTACTTGCCTGGCTAGCTACCACCTTGAAGTTTGAAAACCTGTTACCAAACACATATTGTGTTCAGACAGCAGTATGTGAGAGCCAGTAAACTTCTAGGTGTAGCGTGATTACGTTTCGACCATATCGTCACTGACCATCAAGTGAGATAGAGGTCAAATGTATCTTCTATTAAGTAGAAAAAAAAGAAAATTAGGATAGATAGAAGACGCTTCATTTGCACACTAGGTACGTCATTAACAAGTAAACATAAATAAAATAAACATATACATATAGTCATACAAAGAACAGGATGACTTTTTGGGGACAATATGCCATAAGTACCACATAATTACTAATCATAAATAGGGTCAATAACACTCTTTAATATATTCGTGCATGAATCTGAGTGAATGTGTGACTGTGAATACATTACACTACCTACATTAGGTGTCGTTAATCGTAGCATTATGTAGATGTGTCTACGAATGTCTACGCCTGTAGCCCTGTCTGATAGATCTGCGTAGCATAGTCAACGTATGCGCACTGCGCAGTGTACACAAAGATTATGTGGCCATAAAACTTTTGTCCTAATAAAATTTTCCCAAAAGTATAAGCGTTATTTGGATAATGTTTTAAATTATATTTTTTCTACCAAATCAATAGACTATTTGTCGGTTATTTCACCTAATGTTCACTAATAATGTAATCCTGTAGCTGTATGATATGAGCTGTATGAACACACCGATTTTGAAATTGTAGTCTATCTTAATTGTGTCTGTATCAATAAAAAATCTAAAATATACAATAGCAGTTGTTCTCTTGTTCAACTAAACTAAAATTGTGGATATACGATAGTTCTTATTTAGTTACGATACAGTCCAAATTAGTACGAAACTCATCAATGTGTTTTATACGCGAATAGTGAAACAAAGTAATCGTACCAGCTGTTTCACCTAAATAAACGCACTCCTTATTAAGTTTCACATACCCAATTCATTATGCAACGATCATGTGTCCTAGACACTGCTTTCGACACAATTCAATTTTGAATATGTCCAATTTTCGGAAGTCAAAACGACCAAGAATCAATCCAAGTGACGGTTTGACGGTCACCGTGGCGCAGTGGTCAGTGACATTGACTTCTATGTCGCCGGGACCCTGGGTTCGAATCCCGGCAGGGGCAAACATTTGTGCGATGAGTGTAGATGTTTGTTCCGGGTTTTGGGTGTTTGTGTGCTGTGATTGTGTGTGTCCATGCCTTTCGCGATACAGGGAATCCTAGTGCGGGGGGTCTAAGTGTGATAAATAAAAAGAAAAGTTCAAGTTGATATCGAGTTTGAGTGACTCAATCAAGATGGAAATTGCTATTTTTTTAAACATACAAGCTTGCATTTTTCCATTGTCTCACCTGGTGTAATGTAGTGTATGATTACTTAACTTTATATATATATACAGATTTTCAAGACAAAAGTCAAGTGATTTCCTAGTAAACGGACTTTAAGCGACGAAAACTTTCATAAGAAATCTGTAACCATTTGTTTTTATAAAATACAAACATCTAGCACACTTTTTATAACAGAGCGAACCCTGCGGAGAACATTCAATGTCAATATTGCCACCGGGTAATGTAGTATGATACTCTGAAATCAATATTATTTAACGAACTACGACAAAAATAATTTCAAGGGCAAATCCAACTACTAATTAAAGCGTCCTTGCGCTTTTCTCTCGAAGATGTAATACGTGAACACACTATACATTAGCCCCCTTACTTATAAACGTTGAATAACCCCTGAATAGTTATTCAGTGTTTTGTTCCGTTCTTTCAACGTCAAACTGTCATATAAGCGACAAAGACAAAACACTGAATAACTATTCAGAGGTTATTCAACGTTTATAAGTAAGGGGGTAGGTGTCGTTAGTCGTAGCATTATGTAGATGTGTCTACGAATGTCTACGCCTGTAGCCCTGTCTGATAGATCTGCGTAGCATAGTCAACGTATGCGCACTGCGCAGTGTACACAGAGATTATGTGGCCATAAAACTTTTGTTCTAATAAAATTTTCCCAAAAGTATAAGCGTTATTTTGATAATGTTTTAAATTATATTTTTTCTACCAAATCAATAGACGATTTGTCGGTTATTTCAACCTAATGTTCACTAATAATGTAATCTTGTAGCTGTATGATATGAGCTGTATGAACACACCGATTTTGAAGTTGTAGTCTATCTAAATTGTGTCTGTATCAATAAAAAATCTAAAATATACAATAGCAGTTGTTCTCTTGTTCAACTAAACTAAAATTGTGGAAATACGATAGTTCTTATTTAGTTACGATACAGTCCAAATTAGTACGAAACTCATCAATGTCAACACGACATGAGAGTACTATGAGATCTTTTTATTACATTGCGGGTAGTTCTAGGTAAATTAAGCCGTCACAATTGGCCAGCAATGGAATAATATTCGTCTAATATTAGAGATAGCATTGTAAGGAGTCATTTGAATTTGTGTTAAAATTCAATTAATTAAAATAAGAGCCTTAACTTTAATTACTTTGTTTGATTAACAGAATTAGGAGCAATATCTAATCTCAGATATGGTATTGAAGTCGGTTGTATCTTATTTAATTTATAACACTAATCATATAAATGTGAAAGTTTGGATGGATGAATGGATGGATGGATGTTTGTTACTCAATTGCGCCAGAACGGCTGAACAGATTTGGATGAAATTAAGTATGTATATATTTCAAGTCCCGGAATAACACATAGGTTACTTTTCATTATCATCAATCATCACCATGCGGGTAAAACCGCGAGGCGCAGCTAGTAATATTATAATTGTGAAAGTTACGATGGATGGATGTATGTATGGATGTTTGTTACTCAATCACGTCAGAACAGCTGAACGGATCTTGATGAAATTTGGTATGGAGATAGCTTATACCCTGGATTAACATTAAGGCTTATTTCCATCATCACCATCATCACAGTTTTTCATCACCACGCGGGTAAAACCGCGGGGTGCAGTTAGTGTTTTTTTATGTATACTCCCGCGCTAGGATTCCCTATGTCGCAAAAGGCATGGCACACATACCATCACATCACACAAACATTTAATACTTTTAAAAATTATTAATATCTTGCTTATTACATAAGTGTTTGCCCATGCCGGGATTCAAACCTAAGGCCCAGCGGAGCAGAAGTCATCTCATTGATTACTGACGCTTTAATACGTATGTGTAGATGTTATGTTACCGTATAATACAGTTGTGGTGGTTGATGCAGTCTTTGAGTACAGCTTTCATATAATATTCGGTTGTTAGAGAGCCGTTGTTCTCCATCGCTGTTATAGCCCTCTTTCGTCTTCTTTCCGCTATCATGTCGAAATTGCGCAAATTAAACGCTAGTATCTCGATCTGTCCAACTGAAAATTATAAGTCATGTATGATGATTTGCAACAGAAATCCCACGCTGTATGCATGGGCATAAAAAATTGCTTACATTTTAATGTAATCAACTTTTGTTTTATTTTGACGAAATTTAGTATGCAGGAGGTTTCGGAGGCGGTAAATTGATCTAGGTAAGTTTAATTTCTAGAAAACGTATTTTTATCCGTTTTTTCAGGCAATGAAAAACTGCTACAATAGTTATATTAGTTGTTGTGTATATTATCATTAAACTGACGTCCTACTGGCGAGTAGTAATACTATTATTTCAACAACAGCTAAACTTTTATTAACACAGTAACACTAAAGCAACTTGACAATAGATGGCGTTGTTAAGCAACACCAAGCGTTTGGTGTTGCTTAACAACTCCATGAGTGCAACACGTTAGTGTAACACGCTCATTGCGTGAACCACGCAATTAGCGTTTGGTTCACGAAATAGAGGTTTAGTTTGAAGTTACGCAAAGAAAATCAATTTTTTACTTATATTATTGAAAAACCAAGTAAAGCTCGGTTATCTAGCTACTAATTATTAATTTATGCAAAACAGTTCTGCTAATGATATCAGATAGACACAAACATAATACATTCAAAGCTGTTGACACAAACTTTGAATTTATTATATTAGTGTATAATATATTAGTGTAGAATAGGCATAGGCCTATGTGTGCTTTTTACCTCTTGACGTCAGCTTGATATATTTAAATGAAGTTCGAAATGTATAACCTCATAACCTGTATTAACAAATGCGCTAAAAAAATGTGTACATTAATTAACTTTTTAACTGCATATAAGTTATTAATGTTGTCTTTTGAAACCTCTTAATATATTGTCATTGTGGCCATGGTCAGTGACCAGCAATGCCATTATCTATCGCTAATGCAATTAAACGCTTGTCAGCAACAGGGTTTTGCGCCTATCGATGATGGATACGTAACATAAAAATTTTATATAAAATTTCAATTGAAATTTCCCGTTTCTAATATTCGATAATACCGGCCCTGGTTTCTTATCCCGGGGACCTGGGAAATCCAGAACAAAGGATCTGGTAGTTGAGGGTACCTAAGTGTGTGAGTGTTTAAATAAAGTGTGTTTATTATATATCTGAAAGGTAATCATTTCTCTGGAACCTTTTAGAAACCACTTTCATCAATTTATCGAAATAGAACCCATGGTACATTGGTACATTTTAAACGAAGAATTCTACGAAATCTTTATTTGCGGTGTAAGTGGAGATTAGGATCTTTTAATAGGCAACACAAATATTATGTCATAGTATCAACTTACTAGCCGAAGCGATGAAAGCTGCCAATATAGTATCCATTACGCCATCGATTATACAGGTCGCTGGTTTGTAGTAAATCTACGGAAGGTACGTTCAATCACATGGTGCGTTACGTCTTCATCAGCCCCTCATTCAGTACTCTTCGATAATGAACTAAATCGATTCGGTTATAAATAAATCCTGTATATACTTCCTGTAGAATTATTCAAAATATTCCTTCGACAGTTTCTTTAATGAGAAGTAAATATACTTAAAAATGTTCATTTACATTAACGCATGATGTGTGTTCAAATATTTCGAAGGAATTCAGTTACTAGTGGAGTTTGAACCAACGACTAGGGAGTACCGTTATTTTTAATGTAATAGGTGGCAAACAAGCAGACGGACCGCTTGATGGTAAGCGATAATAAATATTTAAACAATATCGAATCGAACCTATTCGGTTAATTATCGATCGCACTAATCAAGGGGCTGAATATGGTTAATGAAATACTAATGCAGCTTAATTGTGCAGTACAACGGTATATATATATATTTATATTTAATGTAACAAGCAGTAATTAGAATTGACGTTAGACGCCATAGCATATCATATCACTGTAGATAGGAGCTATGTCTATTGAAATCAAATTATTATTGGTTACGCAATCAAATATGAGCAATGAAGCTATCTGTTATCGCATAGGAGATATCGATTATCAACTAACTACGAATCTTGGTTGGAGTTAGGTAATGACAAAATTAGGGTTAGGAAACATTTTACGTAAAGTATTTCGAAATATGTTTAGATTTAGATATTATGTGGAAAGTACATATACATACAGCGCTTTAGTATTATGTATTCAATCAGGTATTGTCAGCTTGTCGATTACGATGGGTCATGGCATAAGTAGTACTTCTAATTTCAATCTTATCAAAAAAGTACCGAAATTCAAATTAGTTTTTAGCAACATTTGTTAGTACTTATTTATAATTCATAAATGCGTTTAAATACCCGCGAATGAAAAAAAAACTATAGTTTTAGGATCGTCATTCTTAAGAATTATACCAATAAGAGAGGAGTAAATAACTTAACTACACATTAAATTAAAAGTTTATGCTTATTTATATAAACTAAAAATATCTTTAATTGAAAGTGGAAACTTCCTAAAAATGTCTTCCTAAAATGATAAAAAATTATATAATATTTCAGTGGGAACTGATCCACCAAATACTTGTTGCCGCTTTTGAGACGGGGTTAAAACACTTATACAAAGCAAATTGGGAAGCATGTCTTTTTTATGCCCAACAGTAACGTCCTATGTAAAAAAATGGCTCAGATGATGATGATTATGATGATGACAAAGCGTCACTTCTCATATGCCACATAGTATTATTTTATGTGTAGCAATCGACCACAGGTCACCGTCCACACAATTTCACAATGGAAATGTTACCGAAGGTTATATAGACCTCTCATGTCGACTGACACTCGAGAACGGCTGCTTGAACACACATTTTTTGTGACAGATTGTCCAGCTCAAAGCAGGTTCTGAGGCTAACAAAACTGCATGAGCAATGTGCATCGCCAATCAAGATCAAGGCTAAGCTTTCTATTTGCTGTAAGAGGTAGTGCAGATGTAATGCAGGTAAATTTATTTGGTCGCCGTAAAATCGGACCAAGATTGTTTACGATTTTTGTTAAAGAACCCTATCTCTATGTGCAGCTGTTAACGTGGGCAGTTACCTCAGAGACCAGCTCGAGATGTTGAAAAAACTCCCTATTTGGAACTCTGTTTTTGGCCTCGTTATCGACTGCCCTTTGCTTGGCTTATGGCTTCGCAACAGGCCGCGCACTGCCTTGTTAGAACCGCTTATGGCTAGGTTATAGCTTATCATCAGACTATATTATTATACCTAATCACCTTTCCCAGATCAGAAGTACGTATTGCTTACGACTTACATGGTGAATATAAAGAGCTTGATACGTTGGCGATTCATCCACTTCAATGTGCGGATATTCCACGTTTGTCGGTAAAATAGCAAAATTTTCTGTCCAAGGAATTATAATTCCCACTGAAATTTAAAACAATTATTCATCAGCGTAAGTACTCCTAAACATCAAATACTTTGACATTGTCACTTTAATATTTATTAAGTACATAATTACAACAAAGTTCTAATTCCATGTTTAGTGGATTTCGCGAGAATAATGGAATAAAGTTTGATTAAAGGAATTCTTCAGTCTCATACTAATAAATGTAATAACAAGAAGTTTCTACATGAAATAAATAAACAACAAACCAGTCACAGATATATCTTTATTAAATAAGAAATCATGCATTTCTTCGAAATTTATGTTAGATACCATGCAGTGCATAAACGGATGAATATTATTAATATAAAATTTAGTACGAATATTCGTAAGAGAATTTTAAAATGTAGTAAGAGAAAATAATTACACAGATTAATTCGGCATTCAGACTAGTGCTTTGGTAACTAACTAGTACTAATACAATAGAGCATATAGTTCAGCAACAAAGAATGCATATTTAATGCAATTAAGTTTCTTCCAAGGTTTAATAAATTAAATTATTAATATTCTGTTCATATAAAAAAGTAAATAGCAAAAATAAAACTTTACTCAATTCAGGTGTTTTATAAACTAACAAAATCAAAAGGAATTTCTGAAGCCTATTTAATTTAGACAAATATTTCTTGTTTCGATGTAATTTGACACGTTTAATCAATTTTATAACGTAAAGTAATTTGTATGTTAAAATAAATAAAAACAGAAAAACATGTAAAAATGAAATCATACAAATTAGTCTTCTCATGAGCCTCCGTTCTAAATTAACAATCAAAATAATGGTAGCATTATTATGCTACCAATATTTTTTTATAGCGTTATTTAAATCTATTTAAAAAAAATACAAATGAAAAATAATTAAGAACCTTACTCCTTATGCCATATGTTTCTTAGTTATGCTAGACATAAGCTCGTTATTGATGTTCACAAGGATTGGAAGGAAGCAGCACCTCTTCCAGGTCATCTGCTTGATTTGTCAGCAAAAGTCTCAGGCTGCGTTTACCAGTCCGTAGATTGAACTTTTCGACAACATTAGTGATACGATTTATGTGTGCATTATTTATTGAAACAGTTCAACTGTATTATTTTAAGATAAAATAAAAGATTATATATTAAATAGAATAGTCAAATAATGCAACCCTTTTCTGAATACTGACGGCCGGTTGGCGCAGTTGGTAGCACTCTGCCTTCTGAGCCGCTGGTCCCGGGTTCGATTCCCGGACAGGTCAAACATTTGTGTGCATAAACATGTCTGTTTGACCTGTGTCTGGGTGTGTATATGTATATAAGTATATATATCAGTCATCAGGTTACCATAGCACAGGCTCTGCCTAGTTTGGGACCTGAAGACCTTGTGTGAATGTTAATAAACATATAAAAAAAATATATAAAACAATGGTGAAAAAAAAAATGTTGAGGAGAAATAAAAAAATCTAGGTACGTAATGTCTAAAAACCTTAATAAGTAAATATTTGTGTTTCCTATCTATATACAATTTTGTTGAATCTCTGCGTACAACTGCTAATTAACTGAACATACGTTGAGCATATGTGCTTTAATGAGGTACCTAAAAAGTCATGAACTATTTAATCGTTTCATTGTTTTTAAGTGATGAAGTACAAATTACGTAGTAGTAGGAAGTACGGATCAGAAAGTACTAGCAGTGGAGTTTTACATGCCATATTAACCGATGGTTTTAAGCAACGAACTTCTCGGTTGACTGCTAGTGGTATTTTCAACAAAGCGCTCCTCGTGATTCGCGGGGCACGTTAATCTGTCGGTCCGGATTGTGGTCTTAAGATAAGTCGTTAGGTCATGTGAGAGGTCCTGAGGCGAATTCAAAACGGTCGCCTCTTGCTCTTGCTCTCTTTTGAGATTTCAGCAGCAGAATCCCAGCAGGGGCAAACATTTGTGCGATGATTGTTGATGTTTGTCTTGGGTCTTGTGTGTTTGTGTGCTGTGATTGTGTGTGTCCATGCCTCCCGCGACACAGGGAATCCTAGTGCGGGGGTCTGAGTGTTAATATATATATAAACTGCGATATTGGGCTGGTCCGCCAACGTAAATCGGCCAGCGTGGTGAGTTTTGACCATAACTCCTCTGTAAGAGGAAGGCTCGTGTCTCAATATTGAGAAAGTCTTGGGATGAATATGCTCAAGCTTAAAGCCTTTAAAGTAATTATCCTGCTAATATTATGAATGCGAAAGTTTGTGGGTATGTCTGTATGTGTGTATGTTTGTTACTTCTTCAGCCTCAAACGGCTACACCAATTTTGATAAAATTTGATATGGAGATTGTTTAAGCTCTGGATTAACACATAAGCTACTTTTATTCCGGAAAAAGTGTAGTTCCCGTTGGATAGTTGAGGTAGCGGGAAAATCGCAATCCAAGCGGGTGAAACCGCGGGGCGCTACTAGTGCTAGTATAAAAGTAAGGAAAAGTAGGCTCACCGGAAACTGCGCCAACGCACATAGTAGAATAATAAGTCATAACAAAACGGGCTGTTTTAATGCTATTGCGGTAAATCGCATAGTGCTCCTTCTCCACTGGTTTGAACTCTGAACAGTTTAAATATTCCAACATTGATAGTACTTTTCGTTTATTATACCAGAATACAGCCACTTTTACATAGGTGTACATTTCACTAAGAAATAGGTATAATCTGGAACAAAAATGAATGCATATACACTTAGGTAAGCAAAACAATAGGACATAGGACGCGACATAACCCGCTACTGGCTGGCAGCGTGCCCAGAATCCTAGCAGCATTGCCACGTTAAATTGCAATCGTAGTCGTAGTAGCTAGGTCACGCGTCGCATCGATCACACACTCTGATAAATTTTGGAAAATCAATAATCAATAAAAAAAATAATAATTAAATCTTCTGTTAATATAGTATTATAATATAAACAGTAGAATTTAAAAAGCCTAGAACTGGTCAGACTCCTGCAATTTTTCACTTTAAATGTCTGATAATCTAATATTACTATCCAAACAGACTATTTAAAAGTATTTGTCATATTTGTCAATACATTGCATAATCATTTGAATTGATAAACGGTGACGCTTTTTTGAAATCGACTCATGGGAGTCTGACTGTGCGATTCAACATAAAATATCGTTTGAGCCATACACCTAAAAAATTCGAGTACCTATATAATGGGGTGTTGCGCATTTACATTCCTTAGAAGAGTCACTAACGAGGCTAAAGGCCGAATCATGAATGGGGAGTTTTTTTCACATCTCGAGCTGGTGTCCGAGGCAACTGCTCACGGGAACTAAAAGTACCTGTCAGTTATTCGACTTGCATGAGAATATTATATTATTATATGATTCTTCAAAAGGAGCTGATAAACAGAGTCTTAAAACATAAGCAGTGTACCATAATGCCTCCAGTGTTACAGATAGCCATAGGCGTCGGTTATCGCTTACAACAACGCGGACCGTCCGCTTGTTTGCCACCTATCGCATAAAAAAACCCCGAATGAAATAAAGCCAATATCAACATAATAATATTATTCCAACAAAATGTAAGTAAATATGAGACTTACCCTTCCGCGACATCTCCAATATTTTGCCTTCGCCTCAGTAAATATACAACTTCCCCGATGCCGGGTAAAAAACAAACCAACCATAGTACCCACATCGTGTATATTGCTTGGAGCCAAAATAAAAAATGTAACGGAGAATGATTATTGTACCACATTCCGTAGAACTTAAGCCAGTAAATGTGTACAGCATGATACAATCTTGGATTAAGATCGTCCCATGACTCTATGACTCCATAAGGAAGGACTGGAGCAAGAAAATCGAATTTCCCTTTCAGCTTTTCAATCATCATTCAGAAAAGTACGTATAGAAGTAAAATTATTGGTGACAAGTTCGAGACTGTATATTATATAGCTCTGTAAGTAATTATTAGTATTTGTAGTCTTGTTTGAAAACAGAATGTGAGAACAAGTTAAGTGTGTTTAATAGGTACATTATTTTAAAATATATTGTTAAGACGCCGCAGCAACAAATATCCACTCATGAAGCTCTTGAATAATCAGTTCACTAATATTATTTGAAAAATGTGTTCAGATATTTACAATTGTAATATTGACTGCCTTCAATAACACCGATGTAGTCAATCTATTTCTGAATTGTGAATGTAATAATGCAGCCCTTTCTAAAACACAGACTTGTAAAAATAAACCGTAAACTCACAAACAACGCGGGTAGCTATTTTATCCGATGATTGACTGCCTTCAATAACACCGATGTAGTCAATCTATTTCTGAATTGTGAATGTAATAATGCAGCCCTTTCTAAAACACAGACTTGTAAAAATAAACCGTAAACTCACAAACAACGCGGGATGCTATTTTATCCGATGTTAGTACCAACCGGGGTCCGCCTCGACAATTATAGTTCCACGAGTCAACACTACATAACCTATACAAAGATCATGCTGATATCACACTACCAACACATTAAAGTACGTAGGAAAATGGCACTTTTTCGTTTATCCGATGTCAACAAGAGTGTTATTTGTCTTTCAACAGTTTAAGCTAACCTTTTTTTACTTTCTTAAGGGTATTTTCGGGTACATAAAAAGGGCAATAAGCAGTCCTGATTAAATCAGTTGAATATGTAAGCATAATCATTGGCAGAAATGTATACTCAAAACGCAATTTTACAGCAAAACGTTTAATAAAATTATATTAATCAGGCGTTACTTTGCGGAAATACATACGAAAGTTACCCTCCCTCCCGCAGAAAATGCATGCAGATAGTATATGTATATACTGTACGTATACATATGTATATATATCTATATACTGTATATACGTATATATATGTATATTATACTGTACATGCAACTCAAACTTGTATGATATCCAGATGAGGCAGCGGAGTTGGATGGGGAGATGGGGTGATGGGGTGTTTGATGGCGCATCGCATCTAGTGCAGTTGCTTAGGGTATAGAGGCCGAAGCGACAGATTCCGTCGGGGTCTGTGCGCGCGGGAGTTCTGCTCCTCTCGGGAAGGGGTATGTATCCAGAGATTTTCCCGGTAAAATATATAAAAGGGGTTTGTCCTTAGGTCAGCATTATTCATCAGGTCGGATCCTCTGATTAACATGAAAATGACGTGACACTGCCAGTAGTAAAGTAACATTATTACCACCAATTTTATTGTAAAGTTTCATAAATATTATTTTTGAACACACTCCCCTTAATAAAAGAGTTTAATTTAATATGTCGACAAAAGCAATTATAATAATTACAACAGCAATATAATTACCGCTATAAGAAAGGCACCGTTCTCTTAGCCCCGGATAATTGTGTTTTCAAAGGGGTTTCCTAATATTCATAATTTTCTAGTGGAAATAAAACGAAAGCGTTGCAATTAGTTATTCTTATACAAAAGCATTCACTGTAATACCGCCTTTGAGAAGTGAATTATTATTTTCTAGAAAAAATTCTGGTTTTTAGTTTTCTTCTCTTGCCTTTTATGTAAGATAATAATAAAAAATTCGGTTCATCGCTATAACACGGATAAGAAAAGCAATCCTGTTCATTCGAGTTCTATTTTCGCTTCCGACTTTTTCCTAAAAGAGTATTATGAGTAGGTAACATGCCTGTAGAGATTTCACTGTCTGCCAATTATGGCCGGAAAATGGTGTTACGTGCATATCAACTGTCTGGCTGTCGCTTAGCTGAAACTAGCACTCAACGGGCCTCTGAAAGTAAAAAAACTGTAATCAATTAAGCATAAAATATATTTTCTATACTAGCTACACCCCGTGGTTTCACCCGCGTTGACCTCGGTTTTTCCCCTACCTTAATTATCCCACGGGAATTATTCTTTTTCCAGGATAAAAGTAGCCTGTATGCTTTTCCAGGTATCTATATTTCAAATTTTATGCAAATCTATTTAGCCGTTTCAGCATGAAGGAGTACGTGACAAACAAACGACAAACTACAGACAATCTTTTGCCTATATAATTTTAGTGTGATACTTCCGATACGCGACATTCCGACGGATATATTATTCCGACACTCAAGAACATAAATAGACAATACATTATTTGTGTATTTCTTTTATATCCACAAATATATTTATTTCAGCACATATAGAGATCTTATTGTGTATCGCATTAACATCATGCTAGGCAGAACTTCAGTTCAAATATTTGAAGGAAAAAATGAAAAAATGGTATGGGCTGCTATAGCTTAGTTGGACAAAGCGACAGGACGGTATTCTGTAGTCGTGGGTTCAAGTCCCACAAATAGAGATCATCAAGCATTTGGGCTGGACATACCAAAGATTTCCAGAAAGCTCTACTGACGGCGGCTGATGACTATCCCATTATCTTCGACAACCTTTAGGAATACAATGTATTTATAATGTGTCATCTACCTCCTCAGCATGGTCTTTAACAACTCGTTCGTAATCATACGCATAGATGTAAGCACAATAGGTAAATTTCGCCTGAAACAAAATGTTTCTCGTTGTTATGTTTTTATGTATTTTGACCACGGGCACTGGTACGAGTCGACAAAATGTTTTTCAAAATAATAATTTTATATCTTGTTATCTATTTAGATCTGTCACATTTGAACTTCATTAATTCGCCTTTAAAAAAAAAATTGGTTGTCTGTAAAGTCGGTTTACGGACGATAGATTTACGTGATAACGACATAACCATGTATGACTTTGACATTGACATTGACATTGACATTGACATTGACCATTGACCATTGACCATTGACCATTGACCATTGACCATTGACCATTGACCATTGACCATTGACCATTGACCATTGACCATTGACCATTATCCATTGACCATTGACCATTGACCATTGACCATTGACCATTGACCATTGACCATTGACCATTGACCATTGACCATTGACCATTGACCATTGACCATTGACCATTGACCATTGACCATTGACCATTGACCATTGACCATTGACCATTGACCATTGACCATTGACCATTGACCATTGACCATTGACCATTGACTTTGACTTTGACTTTGATTATTTTATGTAATACAAAACTCAGGTGGAACGTTACGCGGAACGTTACGCGGAACGTTACTATTTTTCATTTTGGCATTCATCAATTTATAAAACGTTATCACGTCAATAATAGTTTTGTAGAACTTTTCAAGATGGAAGCAGTTAAATGAAACCACAATATAATTCCTGTAATTTAATTGCGGTAGCAGATAAAAAAAGCAATTTGTCAAATGAAGCTCATCTCAAGCCATGACAGCCGCTGACTGATCGCTGGCTTAAACAGAATATATTATGGAGAATTTATAAAAATATAAAACGATTTATGTGATTCGTGGGTAGGAGGCGGGTGAATTTACATAATCACTGTGCGGAAGCCATCCGAAAAATGAAATACGTGATCTCCAAAACAAACAATGAGCAAGTAATGAGTAATTAATTCATATGCAAGTAATTGGAATTCAACGTGGCAATGCTGCTAGCATTCTGGGCACGCTGTCAACTGGTAGCCCGTTAGAGCATTTGAGTTATTTATATTAGGCTCACAACGGCTAGTGGGTTGCTCAAATGTTCATCAATTACCTGATTTCTGAACGGGCGGGCTTAAGTTCGAATCCCAGCCGTGCAAATATTTATATGATGAACTTCCACGACACAGAGGATCCTAGTGCAGGGGTGCCCGTGTGAAAGCGTGTGTAATGTACCTAATGTTCCACCGTCCATGAATCATGTTAAAGCTGTACAACGCCAGTATTTACAATCAAGATATCGTTTGTTATAATTGTAGATCACTGCGGTGGAAATTTCTTCACCGGGAACAACAAGGTAAGTGTTTGAAGATATTTAAGGTATTTGTATCGCTTACAATTCTTCTGTGAACATCCGACGCCCAGCGAGACAAATGGGCCGTTTACACGCGATCTGCCGCCATTAATTAGAAACAACGCGTGGTGCCTCCCCTGATTGCTATCTGTCAGCGAACACGCGAATGCTTGTTCGCTACACCACCGTGCGCCACTTCGCATCTGCTACCGACCTAATCAGCAACTTTATAACGTCTTACCTCTTAATATTATCCATACTTACGCTATATGTGCTGTGTTTAGCTTTTTAACCTATGTTATATCACTATTATTTATCTTAAATGTAGTAAGTTGTGTCAGCTTCTAGATGAGCAGAACTTGACAAGGTTCTTCTGTTCGGTTCTGTATGCCTGAAAGAAGCCTAACATAGATCCGAAAATAAAAATCGAGCACCGTCGACTTTTCGAGAAATCTTTTGTTTTTGGCAGCGGAGGCGATAAAAAATCCGAAGGATTTTTAAAACATTCAAAATTTTCAAAACGCAGTGGTTGGTGTCAGTGACTTGACTTCTGTGCCGCAGGGACCCTGGGTTCGATTCCCGGCAGGGGCAAACATTTGTGCGATGAGTGTAGATGTTTGTTCCGGGTCTTGGGTGTTTGTGTGCTGTGATCTCAGATAAATGAACCAAGATACTCAAAGGCTGTGATTGTGCATGTCCATGCCTCCCGCGACACAGGAAATCCTAGAGCGTGGGTATGAGTGTGATTAAGAAAAAAACCGAAAACAAGCACGGCATACAAAATATTGTCACTGTATATAAAATAGACTTATAAAAGTATTTATTTATGTTTTTTTTATATTGATTAGACAAGCTTTTGACCACTGCCTCACTTGATGTTAAGTGACGATGGATAGAGGTATTATTATGTATTACTAGCTGCGCCCCGCGGTGTTACCCGTGGGGAAATGATAAGTGGTCTTTACGATTTTAGAGTCTTCCCGTCATCCCACGGGAGCAGTCTATATTTTCGAGATTAAAAGTAGGCTATGTGTTGAAAGTAAAAGTACTTAAGTATAAGTAAATATGTTGCAAAGGAAAGTAAATTCCTTTACTCAACATTGCTTTCAATATCAGTGTGATATAAGATTCAATTGATGCTAGTTATACTTTCTAATTAATAATTCTACGAAAGACTCGATGTAAGAACATATTCGCTTACTATTTTCTTCGATAATAGTAACGTAAACGTAAGGTCGATCTCATACCTGAGATCGACTATACGTTTGTAGGGTTTCAGAAATGATGAATTACCCAAAAGGTACAGCGGTACTCTGTCTGGCCGCCCGTATAGCACATTTCATATTCGGTCTTAGAAGTGCCACAAAAAACAAGATGTCACTCGTCCGTTTCAAGTTATCTTCAAGCCTCGAGTGAGTAGGTACCTTCTAGACTTGAGTGCTACATCATAGACCACCTCATCACTTAACATCGTATAAATATGTCATCGAAAGAAAGCAAGTGGCAAAAAAAAACTTGTTTATATTTTTAGATTCAATTTAAAAATATTCTACACATCTACTCATACCACTTCTCTTTTTTTTAAATAAGTATGTTTAGTGCCCTATATGGCTTACGCTACTTAACGATATTTTCTTATGTAATAGGTGGCAAATAAGCAGGCGGGCTGCCCGATGGTAAGCGATCACCGTCGCTAATGGATATATGTAGTACTGGGGGCATAAGTCATAACATTAAGTACCAATACTTTTTAAGACTGATAACTTTTGATTATATAATTATTAACTATTAGCGATTGATTATAACAATATTTTTTTTAATGTAATAATATATAATTCTACTGTACGTGTGTATGTCACTGAACTCCTCCTAAACGGCTGGACCCATTTAAATAATTTTTTTGTATGCGTTTGGGTGGCGCCCTGGATAGTTAAGATTCACAAATCAGCCCGGCAGATGGCGCTGCAGTCGGTATCTATTTTTTACCCGTGCAAAGCCGGGGCGGACCGCTAGTATTAATATAAAAAAGAAATCACGTTACCATAAGGTCTGCTGGCACCGCTAGTGTGTGTGTAATAATAAATTTAATGTAATGAAATATATCACTGTACATAATTATATAAGATGAATAATTACATTATTTTCCTTGTATGTTTATCTTATTGTTAGTGTATTGTTATTGTATATGTGCCAATGCAACAAATAAATGTGTGTCTATGTCTATGTCTATTATGTCATTTTATCCTCATAAAAAAACTCTTAATCCTTAATTACTTAATTTGCTTCTGGAGAAAATTTTATAATTCCTTAGCTTAAAGTATGAGAGTCCTTATTTAATTTCAAACAAAATAACAAACTTTTATCTATATAATATCATATTGTAAAAAGCGCGCGGAAACTGAGGCAGCAAAATTAAGTCAATTGTAGTAATTTTGATTACGACGCGTATTTCAAGCGCAAGTCTAAATATATAGCCATCCTTTTCTATATTATTTGTATTATCTGTCGCAGTAAGCATGTTTATGTCGTAAAGGAACAAAATGTGAGCACCGCGTAGTATGAATATACGTCATCTTTAGTAAAACATCATTATCTCTGCCCATTACATGCCTAACGTTCTGCCGGAAGATATATAATATTATCGCGTTATTTTTAGCTTTTGTTCTGTGTTATTGGTGATGAAAATGGATACTTGATCGTTATCCGTATTTATCAACATGACTTTCCCATCATAGTCACGTTTTTATTTTTATCATCTAGTATTCGATTCGAAATACAAAATATTACTTATGGGTTTAACAAGTTCCGAAGATATATATTTTTTGATAATGATACATTTTATTTATTCACAAAACTCAGTTACCCTTATTGTTAATAATAATGTATCTAATTTAATTTAACTTAAAATAAATAAATACTTTTAAATAAAATTACCACTTCTCCAATACTTCTTACAATACTAGAGATATGTATTTTACAGATGACCTACGGAGTTTAAAAAATATAGATACTATACGAATGTTTATTTTCATTCTTCTGGTGTAAGGCTTAACCTGTGGTCTTCGCTGTTGGTAAATCAACTACCTATACTTATATTTTTCGCATTAAATTGTAAATGTTTGTTATGTACTGTCTGAAGATCCTTAAATAAATTTAAAAAAAAAAATTAAAAAAAAAAAAAGGCACAGTTCAAGCGAATTTGTCGTTACCGCGCGAATTTTTGATAAAGGTTGTGATATTTGTGAACTCTCGAAAAAATTTTTTTCACTAATATTATTAGCAGACGAAATCAAATTTTTTTTTTTTTTACATATTATAAGTTTGCGTTTGACAACTATCTCACCTGATGTTAAGTGATGACGTACAATAAAAATTATCATTTATGAACTGTTCTTGTGAGTATTACATTTTAAGTTTATTAGACATGTAGAACTCGCCAAAGTAAACTGAAAAGACTCAAAATTGTCTATTTAACAAATGCTAGCGATAGATCTAGCTAGTGTGATCAAGTCACCGACTATCAAGTGAGATAGTGGACAAAAGCTAGATCCATGAATTAAAAATAAATAAAAAAAAACTATAACTTTATCATTAAATGATTCATGCAGCGAAGATCTTCAGCTGAAGCAGGAATCACTATCACAGATTTGCAGCGTGAAAACTATTGAACTCTGCACTAACTGTCATGTATTTAGGTAATGGTTGTGTTGTGACGCAAGTTATTCCTGCTTAAGGCACAACAGCCGATCTCACATCATCATCTCAGCCATAGGATGTCCAGTGCTGAATATATGCCTCCCCCATTAATTTCCACAAGGGCCGGATGGAAGCGGCCCGCATCCAGCCCTTACCTGCGATCTTAGTTAAGTTGTCTGTCCACCTTGTTGGTGGACGTCCTATGCTGCGCTTGCAAGTCCGTGGTCTCCATTCGAGAACCTTCGCCCATCAAGATATAACAAGTGAATATATTGTGTACCATATATTTTACAACTAGTATCGCCCCGCTTTTCACCCGCGTGGATTACGGTTTTCCCGCTACCTCAATTATCCCACGGGAACTATACTTTTTGATAAAAGTAACATATGTGTTAATCCAGGGCTTAAACTATCTCCATACCATCGAGTCAATCAATCAATCAATTTCATCGAGATCGGTGTATCCGTTTGAGCGTGAAGAAGGAACAAACATACACACAAACTTTTGTAATTATAATATTAAGTAGTAGGATTGTATTGTGTTTAAGAGGTTTTCTATAAAGTGTTATTGATTGATTAATGCAGATTATTCAAGAACGCCACATTAATGTAAATTGTATTTATTGAAATCTACAATCTGAGGCGAGCTAGCCATCAGTAAAACTGGATGTGCCTAAGATTTGGCGAAGCTTAAAAATCAATACGGATTAGTCTCTAGTCTCTACCTAATTAGAAGTCGTTAGAAGTTACGCGAGCGGCTGATTAATGAAGATTAATTGCCTCGATCTGACGATAGGCTAGCATGACTACGTTTGCGTTTCCAATAGTATACTAAAACCTTTAACTTATTAATGACTACCTACGCTCCTTGGTTTTATCCGCAAGGTGATGATTAAGGATAATGAAGAGTAGCCTATGTGTTTCTCCGGGACCTGACGTATACCAAATTTCGTCGAAATCGGTTACCGTTTGAGCGTGAATAAGTAACAAACACACACACAAACTTTTGCCTTTTTAATATTAAGCATAGGAGGACCTAGCAAGCTTTGGTATTTGTAGTGGCTTGGAAATATTACCATAAAATATTATTTTAACAAGTTTGTTCTGTGTTTTAAAGCAATCCAAGCAGAGACTAGCTATGCTTGCCCATCGGTGGTCTTCACTCGAGAACCTTTCGATCCCATCGACTATTAGTTCTACAAGAAATGTGCCCTGCCCACTTCCAAAGTAACTAATCCCCTTTAAATATTCTTCTCTGGGGGCCCCATGGACCTCAACCCCAACTGCACCCGCAGCTGTTACAGTCCACTTCCGACTAAAACCACCACGGTGTCCGTCCTGCCACTATGAGGGAAAGGGTCCCGTTTGCATTGACGGACGGGGAACACAAAGTGGAACGTCAGACTTCTCACATGTGACGTTCGTGGCCTGATCGGCTTGATCGCCTTTGGCCGCCATCAAACGGTGGCGGTCCCGTCGGCACCGCTGAAAGGGGCGCACTGAGCGCTCTCCCACCGCGGCCACTCCTCAGCTCGCCTTAGCTGCTGTGCTATACAGCACCGCAAATCGCTCCTCGTCGGCTTTGAGATCAACACGTGGTCCCGCCCAAATACATAAACATACATAATTAATTGGGATATAAATAAACTTACATATATATCTATATACACAAATGACACGCGGTGCCGGACGATGTCTTGTTGCGACTATTTCAGTAGGAACTAGACAAAGCGAACGCTGTAAGCTAGGATTAGCAACAATTAAACGAATAAACCCAGAGCTGCCCAAACTCCCGAATCCCTTGGGCAGTGACATTTAATCTTCTACTATTTTTTCTTTATTTAAAGAGCTTTTTTGCTAATGCGAATATGCCGCTCTGTGAAACATAAATCTATATACAATCTATTTTCTTATACTAATAAACACAATACAGCTGTAGAACACAGTTAACCTCTAACTTTAAGACCGTACTTAACTAATTCTAGTATCATTTCTGCTTTATCTGAATGAGGGTAAAACAAGTAGGCATTATATGCACCAATGAAACTGTCACTAAATAATCTATGTCTAGATCCTTCGTTACGAACACATTCCATGATCTCTCCATTTCTGATTCGATATATATCAAGCTATTTATAGCAAATATCTAACCATATAGCTCGTAGTGCGCTTCATTTTCACAAGGCACATAGTAAGTATCACTATTTATTATTTAGCTCATTCTGACTCCAAAAAGGAATCTTAGTATTAGCTTCAAGTCCACTAATCCCTTCAAATGACCGGGAATCTACTCGAGGTATAAAATATACCATGTATCTATATTAAAAGATATATTAGATGTACTTCCGAAATAAACTTGTACGATGGGCTGTCAGATTCATAAATGTTATTTACTTTCAAAATGTTAAATAACTAGTTATATATACATATTTGTATTTCCCCGCTGTACGTAAATATAAGTTTAACTGACATTCAGACAAGCACACTTTCTATTATATTCTATTATACCTACCTGTCTGCAGGAGGTTAATATTTTAGCCTGACTATGAATTCCACTTATGATTGCATTAGCCAATTTAGAGTTCGGTATTGTATTTAGTAAATTAGGTTAAAGTTGTACAATAGTTTGCGGCAGGTCGTGAATAATAAATCAGGCTTCTTCGCGTCTAGAGTTAGGAGTTATTTGTAGGCTGGAGGGTATTGTTATTTGAAACTTATTAATTTTTACCTATTTCATTTTAGTTGGAACACTAAGAAACTCAAATATTATACTTTTAAAGTACATGAAAAAAGCAGAACTATTATTGATTTGATGTAAATGAGTTAATATTGTTGGCAGGGTAACGTTAAACCACGCCGCTAATTCCTGGGTAGTTTGACTTAGATCGGCTGCCACCGTCTCATTCAAGTTAGAGTGTCACCTGTATGGCGTCTTCAACAGGGTCCGTTCTTCAAGTCGAAGTTTCCATTACGAAAGCGTACCTAAAACGCGCGGTGCGTTCAATAGCTCTTCTCCAAACGCAGCATTGATATTATGAGTCGTTTCTGCCGCGTTAGTGCCGCGTCGGAACTCGTATGCAAAAATGACTCGAACTTTCGAAGAAACCATCTTTCCCGTCTAAGCTGAATAAAATAAACAAATGAAAGTCGAAAATCGTTTTGAACCTTTTTTTTTCAAAACCGTGTTTTTGAAAACCTGTGCCTGCGCCGCTGGTGCCGTTCCTTGCTTATACCCTGTTTTTTACGAATTAATTACAAATGTATACTTTTCAGATTTTTCCTCGTTTAAGACAGTATTGCTTGCCAAATTCCATAGTTCTAGGTGAACGGAAAATACCAAATAAATTTTGATTCACTTGAGAGTGTCAAAATATACGTTTTTTGCGGCATAAACGACCGTTTTTTTTACGTGAACTCAGAAGTTTGATTTTTTCACAGGTTTAAGAGACTGTAGACCTGTCGCAAATCGTTTTAATTATTAACTCTACCTAATACCTCCACGGGTCCTCGAGATAAAGGGTCGTGACAGACAGACAGACGACGGACGGCTGAACAACAAAGTAATCCTACAAGGGTTCCTTTTGAGGTCCCTTGGAATTCTCAAACCATGGATGTTTTATGTAAATTCTAAGTACTTATCTATTACGATACAACGGCAATTGCAATACTTTCAAACTTTAAACTAGGCTACACTAGAAATATCTACTTTATGTAGTCACTGCAATTATTTATTTATTTATTAGTGACAAACAACGGTAAGATGTTAAGTAAAACAAATTGTTCATATCAATACTGACTATTCTACCCAACACATTTCTTAAATTTTTCAGTGTTAGTTTGCATCTTGGCTGTGAGTTTATGGGCCACATTTGTAAGAAACCCGCTATTACTTTGACATCTATTTTTTTATAGCCGTTATATCTAATATGCAAATATATATTGTACCCGTCATGGAAAAACTATGAAACCTAAGCCTACGGATTTTTTATGATCTTTAACCAGTTAGTTTACACAATAAAGACTAGGTATTTATTTTCATTTCGCTACAAAATCATCGTACGTCCGTCGTCTGTGAGAGCAGAGCGCCCCTTGCTTATAAGATGAGGAAGCCCTGATCGAAGAAGGGGGAAGATCTAATGTCTATTCTATACACGTAGTTTTTTTTTTTTTTTAATCACACTCAGACCACCGCACTAGGATTCCCTGTATCGCGGGAGGCATGGACACACACATTCACAGCACACAAACATCCAAGACCCGGAACAAACATCTACACTCATCGCACAAATGTTTGCCCCAGCCGGGATTCGAACCCAGGGTCCCGGAGACACAGAATTCATGTCGATGTCACAAACCACTGCGCCACGGGACCGTCATTTTGACGGTCCGTCAGTTATATTAGATATTCGCTGATAGAGGTATATATACATCCCTCAATAATACATATAATAACAATAACTATAGCTACTTACATTTATTGAGGCGTTTGTCTAAACGCGTGGCAACACACCCATTTCGTGGTGCGTAATGTCGTAATTTGCGCGTTGGCGTTAGGGAGCGGACTCCTTCTCGTCATTAGTGTAGCCGTGAACGTCACTAGCTAATTATAGAAGATTGATGAGGGCAACACTCTAGCACCTTACTTCAGAAACAGAGCTGACAGGCGATGGAATCGATATTGTACACTTACATATTTTCATGAGTGTGGGTATGGCAAATGTTTGCCAATCGGACAAATGGAAAATATTTTATTAAATATAAATTGCTGTTGGTATCTTTATTCTAAATGAGATGAGTTATCTATTCTAGTATTATGGAAAGTGAACAGATGAAAATTTGTTATTTTACCCAAGGTTTCTAAGTTATTAATATACGCATATTAGTAATAGTCTCATGAGATCAGAAAGCCAATAATTGATCGTAATGCAGGTAAGGTCAGAAGATATATAATTAAAACAACTGAGGCTGTTCACCAACATTTAAAACGTCCGATTATGAATTTAACCGTCGGTCAAACAGTTTTTACCATACAGTTAACCGACGGTTAAATGATAATCGGTCGTTTAAATGTTGGTGAACAGTAGCTTAAGATTGTCTTGTATAAGACATTTAAATCTAATTCAGTTTAAAAAAATTAGTAATATACTCACTAATACAAAATATTATAAGCAAGATAAATTCTTAATCAGTTATGATAAAGTCCACGTAGAGTAGAGATACAGTAGATCTTTTTATTAAAATTGCGGGTAGTCTTATGTAATATAAGACGTAACTTTTATGGTGCCAACTTAAACTACCAGCAATTGAATAAAACTCATCTAATATTAGGGATAGTGCTGTGGGTATGGTATACGAATTTGAATTATAGCGTAAATAGTATACGGGCTATTTCATTTTGACGAATTTTAGTGAATTTTAGCAAATTCTCGTGATTAACAATTAATGAACTAGGGTCAAATGCGAATTCTTTTAGAATAATAAACTCGTCATCGTGTTATTTGATGCACATTAGAACATCCCAGAAAGGAAAGTACTCTAACATAGGGATAGGCACTGTTAAATATAACTTCATTAATAACAATAGAATAACTCATTAGGCCAACTCAGAACTCATAGAATAACTTCATTCTTAACAATAGAATTGAAAATTAACTAAATGGTTCAATGTCCACCTACGGCTTGAGCTTCGGTAAAGGCAACACCGTTATCAAATTCACAGCACGGTGGTAGGGTGATTCCAGCAGCTGTCTGAATAGCTGTCCATCTACCTTCAAGTTTTCAATAGTGTCACTAAACACACAGTGTGTTCAGACAGCAGTCAGTTATTAAAACTATAGATCTAGCGTAGTTAAACCTTCGATCACATCTTTACTGAACATCAGGTGAGAGAGTGGTTAAACAGCAGATATGTATAGGAAAAAAATTGTAACAGTATCAAAGGTTATTTGATAATAATAATAGGTAACTTTGTTTACGTTAGTTATTAATCCTAAATAAGATTAAGTATTAGTTAGTACTTACTTACAAGCACTTAGTTTTTTTGTTTAAACATTCACATGGACTTAAATAACGTAGTTATATAAAACGGTTAAGTTAATCTCAACTGCAAACATACGACGTCAACACCTCGCTGGTTACGCCATCTAGTGGCTTAATCTGGAACTAACTTTTGTTTGTACTAGAATAACACGGATGTCCGGATAACATGCTTGCCACATAAAACTGTTGAGTAAAGCCAGTCACTTGCTCGAGTGCTAAAATTCAGCTGAAATTCAGTAACAAAAATACAGCCGGAGAATCCGATAATGCGATGGAGATCGTAAAGTGTTTGATTTGCTTCTTCCAAAGAGTTTCCACACCTAAAATTCTCAATTTAATAAAGATTTAAAGTATTGGCCTTTAATTTGCGTATATCTTATAATTTATATGTTTTGTCGTAGGTATATTTGATGCATAAAATTGATAAGAAATAATAACAAAATATTTCACAGATCCACTTCAGCTTCATAAATTAGAAGATTGCTAAGCATGCGTTTGTTTGATTTGCATTTATTTAAATCGTCATACTTGTTTAATAAATTACTTTACACATGAAAAAATAAAACTGTGACGTATATTTTCTTAGAAAATACAAGCTTTTCCCCTCGACACCATCCGTGTAGAATATTAAAATATTAAAGAAGAAAGTTGCAACATAAACTCCGATTTGAATTTATGAATATAGGTAATCTTATGTGTTTCTCTAGAACTTAGAAAATACACTTCAGGGCTAACTGCATACAAAATAACCTCAAAAGCCGTAAAACAGTAGGTATGCAATAATTCATTACAAACTCTTATTGGCCCTTATTCTATTAATTGCTCGATCTTGCTAAAATTCACTAGATTTCTTCAAAATTAAGCTCTCATTAAATTGACGCTAAATTCTTTTGTTTTTTAAGCTTGAGTTTGACCACTACCTCACCTGATGCTAAGTGTCGACGCGATCTAAGGTATACGCACGCGAAATTGGAACGCTGAATGGAGATGATGGAATTCAAATTCGTATAAATCAATACAACGCCATATCTAATATTAGATGAGTTTTATTCAATTGCTGGCTAATTGTCGGTAGTTTTAGTCAACACCAAATAAGTGGCGACTTATTTTACCTGAAACTACCAGCATTTTTAATAAAAATATTTCAATTCAATTTCGATTTCAATTTGATAAGTGTTATATCAAATTGGACTATATCGTAACCGCACGTTCATACAATTAAATATAGATGGCGCTAAGAACAAAATGTCCTCACAATAGATGTTAAAGGAAGGGAGAAATTCTGACGCTGGTGGTAGTGGCTGCTATACCTTAGTTGGACAAAGCGACAGGACGGTATTCCTTAGTCGTGGGTTCAAGTCCCACTAGCAGTCGCATTTTTTCCTTCAAATAATTTTAATGTAAGTTCCGCCTAGCATGTTGTTAATGCAATAAACCGTAACACTCCTACGTATAATACTTAACTTACTTGTCTTATTTTTCAGAATGTTTCCATAGTTTAGTTAAACAAGTGAATATAAAAATATAAAAATAAAAAACCAGTTACTAAGAGATATTCGCAAGATTTTATAAATTAGCATGACAAGCCCATAGCTTCAAGAACCAATATGTTATTGAAGTAACAGTTACCATCTATAAGCCATGAAAAAGCTTGAGACTGCTTTTACTTCTAATTTGCAAAGTCTGCTACGCTAAAAAGTAATCAAGCGAAACTCAAACAGAAGATTTCCCTCGGTACTAAATTAAAATTGTCGGCAAGAAATTGTCAGCGATAGATGAGAAAAGCTTGGAGGGAATATGTCTGCTTCAACTTCAGAATCAATAATATGGAAGAACTATTGCAAAACGTCTCCAAAGAAAATTAGCGCCTCTTAGGAAATGAGAAAACTCCCTCTATTTGGAGATAGTGCAAAGAGTTAGCAAAAAAAATATTTTATACGTTACAGTTTGATTTTTCTATCATTTTCACACATTCACATATTAAATATAATTTGTGTGTAACCAATCTAAAGTTTTTTTATACTATTTGGGTCGAAAGGTTTACCGACACGGACTACGCTTTCTCTATCATAATGCTACTAAATTGGCAAAATGTGTGTGATTTGTTTATAAAAATATTTTTTAGTGCTTCTTCACGCTCAAACGTGTACACTGATTTCGATTAAATTTGGTATGGAGACAGCTTATACCCTGTATTGACACATAGGCTTATTTTAATTATCACCATCATCACCGTTTCTCATCAACACGCGGGTAAAACTGCGGGGCGCAGCTTGTATTCTATATAGATAATATTTGATTCGGAGGTTGGTCTGACCAGGAGAAGCAACAGCTGGAGATTCCAGTCAACGAAGCAACAGATAGGAACAAATGGAGAGACGCAGAGAAATTCATCGCGCTTCGTGGGAAAAGTCACGATCCTCATCAATGAGGGAACGACTGAGGAGAAAGATGAGGAGGAGTCGTTGGTACTTGTTCTAATTGCCAAATATATGATGGGGAGAGTTCTGAAGAGCTATAAACCGGCATCACGGTTTTACCACTCCACTAGCCGTCATCGCTTGAAAGCTCATCCAAATATTCTACTCATTGTTTTTACTATACACGAGATTCGTCCCCCGGTGTTCCCGATTAGCTACAATGATGAGATTCTTCAAAAGGAAGAATTGGTAACGTATCGTAATGCCCCAAATGTTACAAATAATAAGAGGCGAAGAAGATCATCTTACCGTGAGGCGGCCTATCTGCTCTACACCACATATAACATTGAAAAAATAAATAAGACATCCAAGCAAAAAGGGCTTTCATAATAATTACAATTTTATATGCTAGTTTGGTCCGTGTTTCTTAAATAGTTTTATGACAAATATTTTACTGGAACTCCTTGTTTTATACCGGTTTCCGACTGCTTATCTACCCTTGAGAATCGTTGTAGATATACTCAAATATCCTTTCAAATACGAAATCATGTCTAATGTTTACTTGTGATTGTCAATTATTCTCCGAAATTCTATCAATGGATGCGAAGACCTTCGTTCACCAGTTCCGAAAATCATTTAACCTCATTTAAACTGGCATTTCGGATTCACCAGTGAACGTTTCATTTATATAAATGATATATCTGAGGTTTAAATTGTATTTTATTGTTTGTGTTTTAAAATAGGACTGCTGACAATGGCTACAGAGAAAAAGAGGGTGTGACGTGTATTAACTCAGCTATCAATCTTCATTACGTGTGAATAGCATGGCGAGACTACGGTTCTTTACGCGTTAGCGTTGGCAGTAATTAATCGAATCTGCGTTTTAGAGCTCCGTATCCAAAGGGCACAAAACGAATTCATATAATTTTCCACCGTCTTCCAAAAACAAAGAACGTCTCAATTAGACTGTGTTTTTTTCTATTAGTTATTACTTCAAATTTTCTTCTATTTCTATTTTCTTGGTATACCGATTTGTTGATTATTTTCTATTTGAAAGTTGGTCCTTCTTATGTGGGTGCATTTAAATTTGATTAAGATCTGATTAGTAGTTATTAAATTAAATTCGTTATTGATTGAGTTTTTCCACATTTATGTTTTTATTTATTAAGAATACTTACGTAATTTTCTAAAACAAACTCACAATTTGTTTAAAAAGGTACTTTGGTAACCTTTTTGATATAACATTCAGTCAGTAGGGTATTCCACACTAATATTCTAAATGCCAAAGTTGTGTGTGTTACCTCTTCACACAAAATCTACTATATGGATTTTAATTAAGTTTTACAATAAAATATCTCATCAAACTAGGCCATACTTTACTTACTTTATTTAATGCTAATGTGGTGATTGGCCAAAATATAACGATAGGTGTTAAGCAAATTGAATAAAAATCTGTCATTTTGCGAAATATTTTGGCGTGTGGTGCAAAAACTGTAGGAGTTATGGTGGAATTGTTACATATAAATAGTTCTACAAAAAAAGTCTGGGACAGCATATATCTAACTTTTGTGTGTAAGCCATTATTACCAAAATTATAAAACAAAAAATGTAATATTTTTTTCTAGTGCACATGTTTTTGCATCAAAATTATTTTTATCAAATTAATGTTGCTTCTTATAGTGTAGGTAAACTTTGCTCTTTTAAACTACGTAGTTTGGTTTAAATAATAAAATATTGAATAAAAATATTTTAAACGTTACGATGATATGAAATCGTTCGGTCGGGCGCGCGCAGGGCGGTCACGCGCACTGCGGGCGAGGTGGGGGAAAATAGGAACCCGTGTAGACGTGTCAGGTAGGGCAGACCTTGTTGTCTACGGTCGTGCAGGTTACAGTTTCAAATAGCACATAGAGATAGCGGGAACCCGTAGCCCATACGGGAGAAACCGTGGGGTGAACGTAGTATTTAAATATAAAAAGTAAGCTGATAATATTTGATCTAGGGTTTATTTACCTTACTCAGTGCCTTGAGGGCTTAATCATCCTATTCGTATGGTAACGTAATCACTTACTGTTTTTCATAATAAAAATACGGATTGGCAATGTCACAACAAAAGGGCTGTTTTTATTTCATCTCGGCATATTTACACTTCTTTGAATGTGTATAATTCATGTCTACGCTTGGTTATATGAATAATAAAATGAAGATTTTTGTCTATGATATAACTAATCTAATTTTTTTATATTTTTTTTACATATTATAAGTTTGCCTTTGACAACTGTCTCACCTGATGTTAAGTGATGACGTTGTCTAGGATTTAGCACGCAAACCTAAAAGGTACCTATTCACTCGCGACTTGAAGACTCCGGGATTGTACATATCGGGAGACACAGACTCGGGCAACGAGTTCCATTCCTTGGCAGTACGCATTAAGAAAGTGGAAGCAAAACGCTTCGTACGTATAGGTGGTATATCTACCATATAGCGATGGCGAATTGCCGTACGTCGAGTCGACCGATGATAGATAGGGGATGGTGGAATCAGAATGTGTTATTCCAGTGCACATTCTCGGAAATGCACCCGATAGAAAACCGATAGGCTTGCTACTCTACGCCGGTGTTCAAGGCTCTGAAGCTTACGTTCGACCAAAGAGTTACAGCCGATGATTCTTTTGGCTCGCCTCTCGATTGACTCCAGAGCTCCTAGTTGGTATTTGGCTGACCTATCCCAAAGGTGGGAACAGTACTCCATGCACGACCGGACTTGTGCTTGATACAGATTAAGCAACTGCCCTATAACTTGTCTATGAAACCATTTGTCTCATACTCGTATATAGATAGATATAGATGTTTATATAATCATCATCAGCATTCCAGGAATGTGACGTCAACGGCGATAGGCCCATGACGGAGGCTCGTTTATTAGTGATATAAATACAAGCTGCACCATTGGTCTTACCCGCGTGGTGATGATGAAATGTAGCCTATGGTGTCATTCTGGGACCTGATGTATCTACATACCAATTTCATACAAATCCATGCAGCTGTTTGAGCGTGAAAGAGTAATAAACATACATCAATACTCACAAACTTTCTTATTTAAAATATTAGTATGATGTAAATCTGGAGTTCGACGATATGTTATCAAGTTACTTTATTTATTTTGATATTATTTTATGGTGTCGCATTGGTGCCTTTGGTAGACTGTATTTAACTGTCTTCTTCAAAAAATGTGTTTTTGTTATTTACTTTACAACATATTTACATTGGTTAATAAAAGACTGAGTTATTTTGTTATCTTTATTATTTATCCATATTGCTTTATTTGTATACTTTTAGGTATATCCCACGGAAAATTCATTAAAACCGGTTCAGTACTTCTTTTTGTGTTCAAGAATATATTACAACCAAAAGTAGAAGATTTCAGTTCAGATTCAACCGTTTAAAATGTTTTGTCGATGTTTGAATTACATCAATTTCTGTAATTTTAAGATTTCAAATGTTAAGGATAAGCAGTTGAAGTCGCCCAATAGAATTTTTATACTGAGTTAAATCATATAATTATATAGTTATAAAATAAACAGAATTATAGACAAAGGAATTCTACATAACCAATTGCTCGCGGCAGCGGAGAAGACAAAAGCAGTCTTGTATCACTCTCGCCCCGACGTTCGCCGAGTCAACATCTGAAGATAAGTCGTGCGAGACACGTCTCAAAGAAGTTCTGGTTGAGTTAAGATATATTTGCAATCTCCTTGATCTCCTCCATCCGTTCTGCATTCTTCCTGCTTGCAAATTTTCGTTATTCGAGAAGTGGTAACTTAATTTAATGTAAGTTAAATTAAATTAGATAAGATCTTTAGATCATAAAAGATCACAAATATTATTATTAAGAATAAGTGTCACTGTGTTTTGTGAATAAATAAATTCATCATTTATCATTATCAATTATGCAGAAGGGGGGCTGGTGAACACTAGATCCTGTCTTGGAAAAAAAATATTTCGCAGAATTAACACTAAGCGATGACCTGTAATTGCATTTTTTATCTAGATATTAATACTATAAAAGCATGAGTTGGTCATCCATGTAAATAAATATATAAATAACTATTGTTTATTTAATCATCCCATCCATTTGAATGTTACATATTTTTCTAAAAAGCAATACATTTTTTTTTGTATCATCTCTTAATGCTTTGGTTATAATAACGTAGTTCAGGAATGATCGAAAAATAACCTCCGTGAAATTTATTCAACAGTCTTTTGAAACTAAAAATAAATATTTAACATTTATATTTTTCCCTTTTTTATATATTAGAAAATATGTTTATTTTAATATATAGCTACACTTAATTTAATATTATATTAACCGATGTGAACTTAAATATAAACTAAATAAATATGAAAATTAAATATAGAATAAATATAAACTACAATATAATTATACAGAAACTATTGTTACAACTCGAATAAAAAAGGTGTTTTAAATCGATTCATGAGTTAGGAGGTAACAATCATGCAAATAATACAATTGAAATCAATAAACCACACATTTAATTTATTCGCCGGCATTTATTTTATTCTTCGAGTCGTTATGCCACGGTACATATTAGATAAGAAATTGTTCGAAATTAAATATATGGGGCAGATAAATAAGGTAAGCCAGCGAATATTCCAGAAAATAGCAAAAAAATCTATTTGTATAAGACAGCTTACTTAAAGAAATCTTCTAATTAAAAAAAAAAAAAAACTAATAGAAGCCAAATAAGATTTAAGTTAATAGTTAGTAAGTATTATTCTTTTAATAATTAGATTAACCACTAGTTAATATAGGTACAAAGGTGTCGCGATGGGACCTAGTTTTAGTGACTCTCGCGCACGGGGGCGGTCGAGTGTAAAACTACTCTCGCCCCCCACAACAGTTAGACGTGACTCTCCGTCCTTGCGCGATTCGCGAGTCTACACTGTTCTCGGGCACGGTTCAGATCAAGTTGCGGTCGTCTGAAAAGCCCGGCTGTAGTTACAGCCGGAGGTTCTGCAGTTCTAAGGAGCATAAGTTCGAGGGCACCTCTAACCGGGGGTGCCGACTAACCACGGTTGCCGAATCAAGAGGATTCAAACATATGATTCGTACTTGGGTTTTAGTTTAAGAGCTGCCGTTAGATTGCCAACGACAGCTCTCTGACTAAAATCCGTCAAGCCGTTTACATTAGTGAGAATGCCAAATAATTTACGAGTACACATACATACTTACAGTCGTAAAGCACAAGCAATGACTATGAAACCTGAACATCAGGATCCTTTGAGCACAGTCAGGTAGAAAAAAAAAACAAGATTTTTGTTATTGTCGGTGAACGATCGCCAATTGTTTTATATCCGGAAACCGTTTGTGCCTGCAGCATGAATAACTGGCATTATAGTGCACATATGGCCATTGAATAAACAACTGAATATCGCACCTATTACCCTCTAACATAATTATCTGTATAATGTGCCTTAAAAATAAATGAGTCAATACTGAGTTCATTTATTTTAAGCTGCAACACGATTGCAATTATTGTGATAGTGATTCTTGTGACGCACTCGTCATTGCGTCTCGTGCATTCCTCTCTATGATCTCATTTGAATATGACGCTTGCAGTTAAACGAAGCTTCTGAAGCTAACTCAGCTTAAAACTACTTACAGCTAAACATATAATGAATTTCAAATCAAGACACTAATCCTCTACTCTAGCGCCATATGTAAGCTTATAGGTAGCCACTACTCCTATTTACAGTGGCGGCGTACCTATTCAGAACACTTGACATAGTTGCACGAGGAGCTAAGTGGTGCTTTCTGTTGTGTGACGCATTTCTCGCACACAACTGACCTCTAATGCTTAAAAGAATTCCCGCTTGAAAGCTAAAATAGGGATGCTACGAGTCGCTGCAAGTGGGCAGTTAGCCTCTTGGATAGCTTCGGAAATGCTCGCTTCAAGTGTGTGGTAAAATAAAATGGCGGTTGAATATTTTAAGACCCACCTATACTGTTTAAAATAGTTTGTGAGTAGAATTTTTTAAAATGCTATGAGATAGATTATTTTAACATTTTAGAGCAATATAAGACTTAAACCTTTGACATTTTAAACCTCTAAAGACAGATGGGCTCAGATAAATAAACCAGCCCAAAGCAGATGGAGCACTAGCGCATCGAGTGTGGACCGCTTAAATTAGGTTCATTCACCTAATTTGCTTTAGTCTTGATTGGGCTGGCAGTTGTGCAGCACATATGGCTCTCATTAGATATTTTTATAATCTAAAGCCTCCTTTTCAGGGTGCATGATTTTAATAATTATTTTTTTTTACCTTTCAGTTTTGATGTTTGGTATATATACAGGATAAACTACTGGTTCCAGCTTCGCTTTTTATCAGGCGAGGTAAAATCACTTTGATGAAAAATTGTGTAAAATTCAAATTATACCTCACCTTTACGCCATTTCAATAGGAACGGAAACTTTTCAGTGACCAATAGTTAGCGATAAATTTTCCTTTCTTTGTATAAATTGCTTCGAAAAGCAGCAATTGTTAGAGTGCAGAATGGCTCTGTATTGTTAAAAGAATAAATTATCACAAAACGTTATCAAGATTAAAACGCCGTTTGCGAACTGAGACCGCCGTATATTATGTCGGTTTGATTTATCGGAGTTGTGTTTCACTTTGTCTTGCTTTGCCATTATTTTATACCATTTGCATCATTTTTATGCATAGATAATTATTAAAAGTGTGACAAACCGAAGGCGAGATGTAAATATAAGAATTCACATAAAGTGTCTATCTAACCACTAGTTTGGTCCGAAAATTGTTTGCCACAGAATAAATACAAGCTCTTGATTTCTGAAACTATTAATTTACTAATTTCAATATGAATCTCTTTGTTGGAGAGGACTATCCACTTATAGGTAAGTAGTTCTTTTTTTGAATATTTTTCAACATTATCTGTCATTCGTCTTTGATAAGCAACAATGGACGTCTCTCAGGAAGCGCGGCCGCTCACACAGCAGCGGCTAGAAATATGGACACTATCATATTTGACAATCTCGGGGGTTCAAAATCGCCCCCATATAAATTAGAATTAAATTAGATCTCAATAATAACAAAGAATTATGTCATACGCAAGATCCAGGATGCTGTTCAAATTTTGTGCACAATTCGTTTTTGATTTTCTTTGAGCTAGTTATGAAGCAACTGTTATCGGAAACATAGATCTAATATACAAAAATATAATAAACTTTTCTCTTGATTGATTTCACAATGACAAAATGATTGTTGTCGTAAAAAATAGCAACGTTTTTGACATTACTTCCTACAATTATATGCTAACGCTGAAAAGAAAACATCTAGCTACTTTTCCAAACAAAAACACAAAGCTTACCTGAGAAATAAACACAAAGGGGCAATAGATTAACTCGAAGAAAAACATCTAGCAACAAATGAACTGAGGAAAGCGACAAGAGTTCAATGGATCGGCCTCTTCGTGTACGATGCGACAAGGAAAAATAGAATTGAGAAATGAATCGAGAATACAAAAGTGGCAGGAGACAAGAAATTTCCTTATATAGGCATAGATTTGATGTATATTTTGTGTTAGAAATTATATACATTTACTGCGACGTTTTCCCGACAGTTTAGGTAAGTAGCCATTTTGGCTTGATACGAGCTTATTATAGAATTGAGGAATTCTTAAATGATTAAATTTGATGACATATTGTTAAGAATAATAAGTGAAATATCCTGTATTCATAGCATAATTATATAACTGTTCAGTTGAAATGTCATGTAAATTGCACACTTTCAAAGGTGCAACAATACGCAATATAGAGCAACATATAAATTTAGTTAAAGATCTTTCTGTACCTATAATCAAGAAAATAAATTATTTTGATTTGATTTGAAGTTATTTGTTTAAAAGTATATTATTATGCTTTTTAAATTGCAATAATGTTCAAGACAGAAACCTGTCAAAGACGAATGTCTATTCGATTAACTCTTCAGAAACAGATTTTCCTAGAAACAAAACGACTCCACCCAGCCCTCAGCGTGGTCGTGATACCGTCGCGCTTAATTTATCACCAAGTCTTGACAAATTTAAATTATTTCAGGTCCTTTTGTTAAAATAAACCACAATAACAGGAACAGTACAAATCAGCTAAACGCGGGAAATAATACCAATTCCAAAGGGGAAATTCCGGTGGGAAAATATCTTTGGAATAAATGTGAATAAATAGGCCTTGGGAGATTAAAAGCGGACCGCTTGATATATGGCAAAAGTCACGTCGTGGTGCCCTTGGGGTCACGACCATCTGAGCAACAGATAAATAGCAAATTGTGTGCTTTGTAAATAAAACAATTTGTATTACATTTATTGGGTCGAGTGAGTTTTAGTTTGAGAGGTTTTAGTAGATTTGTAAAATAATATGTACGCAGAGTATTTTTGGAATAGCGACTGTGATTGGTTAAGTATAGCATAATAATATATTGCCCCAATGAGTAGCAGTGCTATTGGTTAAATTAAAAAAAAAAAATTTTGCGCTTAAGTGCTTGCTTTTTGTTTTTTTGTAGTCCGCGCGTATTCTCCTTGAAAATATCACCGAATGTGGTTGAAACTATAGTCAGAACCCTCTGACTTATTACGTGAGTAACTGCCGTGTTTTATACATTCATAAAACATCACTAAAATTATATGTATTTATTAAATTTGTAGGTAGTTTTAGGTATATTAAGTCGCCACTTATTTGGTGCCTACTAAAACTATCCGCAATTCGCCAACAATGGAATACAACTCGTCTAATATTAGTGAGAGCGTTGTAAGGAGTGATACGAATTTGAATTTAAGCTTAAATAAATACGAATTATTTTTTTAACAATTTTAGTGAATTTTAGCTAGTTCGTGTGATTAACAGAATTAGGGCCAATGTCTATGTAGCAAATGATCAAGCTTTACAATTTATTATTAAAAATATGCCAACAGTGTGACAGTTGTGTGTTACTTATTGCGAACTAAGACTTTAGACTATTAGTCTTTGGCGCGGTGGCGGAATTACTAAAATGTATCGTAATTTCTTTCATTTAATGCGTCATCCATCGCTGAAATATACATAGAGCGATCTTCGGTCTTCCTTCTTTTGCGTTTCTTCTGAGTCGCATCTGCCGCCTCTTATAGATATGCTTTCAACTAAATTTAGTTACCAGAAATCCGAACTACTCTACAGTAATAGCAACTTAAAGTCCAAAGCTCTAATAATGTGTGCTGTAAGTTCCAAGATAGCAATTACCACAATTGAACAAGTCGTTTTACATCACATAAATTACATTTGCACGAATTCGGAATCTCGCTACAGGAATCTTTGCGCAAGCCAACTGGGTCATACTTGTTTTCGCAACATTGTGACGATACCATAAAGAGAACAGCCATTAATAGAAGCAAAAGATTATGATGAGAGTTAATAATTTCCTCATAATATAATTATATAAGACGTAGTCTGAGGAAAGGAATATTATGTTCGCGATTAAGTGGAATTTTAAGTGAAAAGTTTAGCTACAAGTACTAATGGAAAAGTTGGAACTGAAAGATGAAGTGTATGAAAGAAGGAAATACCGCTCTTGCAAAGTTTGCGAGGTGTGTTTGTTGTTGTATGTGAAATATATTCAAATAAGTCAACGACTAGTGTTAAAATAACGGGAAATATATTTCTGCTCCTAATTGCAATACTTTCATGCGAATTCGGTAAGTCAACATTGATTTTAAACATATTTGCTCAATAATACATTAACGAATTCTGTATGTACATTGTTCGAAAGTTAAAATTATGTTTTATCACATAATCTGTTGTATACTGCTGTGCGTATACGTTAAGGTTTTTTTTTAAATTATCATAAAAAAACATAAGAACTTCACTAAGGAGATTCATACTACTAGAATTAATAAGCTGAATGATCGAACCTCTTCGGAAAACGTCTTTGCTCAATACGTCTCTCACTTTAATACTAAAGACAAAGTGAAACGATAGGTGTAGTTTTGATTTTGATCATACGCACGAGGCGCCATTTTGCAAAAGCGCAGCTAGTTTTAGTGCTGTCAAAGATTATTGCGACATACTGACTGATGTTTAAAACCAACATAGTGAAATATGAGTTTATCATTGTTAATTACCGATTGTATGTATATATATATACATGTCAGCCATAGGACCTCTACTGCTGGATATATGCCTCCCCCATATAGGAGGGATTTGCCAATACTCACCACGCAGGCGGGTTGGCGAGCGCAGTATGATTTCCGATCTTCAGAAGGCGCTGCTGCCCACCTTCTGGTACGTGTAAGCCGACTCTTGCGGCACCCGCAGGAAGAGATGGGGGGGGGGGGGGGTACTATTCTAGGCCGGTACCGCCACGGCATTGTATGTGTACTTTAACTATTTTCTCGAAAATGAACAATATTGTGTGACACACAAGTGGAAATTGGTATTAACAATCTCGTGACTATGATACTCATCAATTTGTTTGTAAAAACCAACTACCGCACTAGTAACATGTTGAGAGTCTTAAATCATTCATACCTTATTATTATTTAGGCTAATCATATTATAAATAAAAGTCCTAAAATGTCAATCTTAAACATTAAAATTAATCCTCAACACACTTAGTACTATTATATGTAGTAATTATATGTATACATAAACATGAACACCATATGTGTACCTGAGCTCTGTGTAAATGAATACTTACTGTGTTACATTTTGAAGACTTTAATTATATTGTATTCGTTATTAGTAATTGAACATAGTGATATGTTGTATGTATTGCTTCCGGGCTGTTTGGCCGTGGTCTATGTGAAACTTTTGTTCCTCAGTATCAGAGAAGACACCGCGAAGGAGAGTTCTACGCTCTTGTCGCCGCTCGGACCTGAACCACTGAAGATGTCGACCGCAGTGATCGACGAAACGTCTGGAACAAAAGTTTCACATAGACCACGGCCAAACAGCCCGGAAGCAATACATACAACATGCAACGCCGGCCGTGAAAGCCTTAGAGTTTACGAACATAGTGATAGTTAATATAATTTTGTAGGTATTAACTATCACTATAACATATTATTTATTACTCTATATTATGTTAATTATATTAGACATGCTGTTTTGTATCACCGAACTTCCAGACTCCTAATATATTACTTCCGTCGAATGGTTGTCTGGAAGAGATCGCTTTAAGCGATAAGGCCGCCAATTGTACTTTGGTTAGGTATATGCTTTTTTTTTTTTTACATATTATAAGTTTGCGTTTGACAACTGTCTCACCTGATGTTAAGTGATGACGTTGTCTAGGATTTAGCACGCAAACCTAGAAGGTGCCTATTCACTCGCGACTTGAAGACTCCAGGATTGTACATATCGGGAAACACAGACTCGGGCAACGAGTTCCATGTTTCATTTTTATTGTTGTTTTTTGTGACCGGTGTGCAATAGTGTTTTGTATTGTATTGTATTGTAACATACGACTAAAATACACACACTGATGTGTGACTGATACAGCAAAAAAAGGAAAATATGTAAATGTAAAACATTTTTAATACAGTCATGCAAGAATGAAGACTCAGTCAGACTTACACCCTTAAAATGAATATAAATATGTTTTTAAGGTTGAGCTAGTAACCTCGGTTAAGTAAAATAAGTTTTAATTGGAGGTATTATTTTAACTACGCCGCGAAAGTTCAGTTCTCCATTACTCATTGAATTAGCCGTCAGCTCTCAAATCCCCACAGCTCAAGACGGGGACAAATTAAAGTCTTTTCGCACTTAAATTGGGGTGGCAAAGTAGGTAAAATAGTAGAAAAAAACATTGTTTCGTTAGAGCAGTTCATTAAGAGGGTGCGCGGCCTATAGAGAGCAGTTTGCGAGGCTCGCGCTTGACCTAATTAGTGTTGCGCCGCGCTGTCGCTGCGGCTGAGCATTTGTTTTTGTAAGCTGTTTTGTTTTAGAATGATGCCGTTATCATATGACTGTAACGAAACAAAAAACACGGCAAGCGCGTGATAGCAGCTGTTATTCATGTTGTTTTTAACATAACATTCTCTAGTGTCATTACATTCTCGTAAACAAGTTATGTTTATATGGAGTTTAACGATTTCGTAAACATGTCACCATATTACTGTGTGATAATATATTATGTGAAATATTGTGATGTGAGCATACAATAGTTATAATAATAAATTATGAAGGTCGTATATATAGGAAGGGTTGTTTCAAATGCTGTGAATTAGTGAGTGTGTTGTGTTGAATTAGTGTGTGTCTACACATAGTATGTAGTGTATGTGTCTAGTGTAGTGTATGTGTGTGTGCATAGGTGTGCTATTTTTGTGACCACTCATTGGTGACATGGATAAACGGATTTTCATGAAATTGGTGGTATTACATTACGGCCAAAACCGTATTTCATTACATTAAATGATTGTGATCCGACAAGGAAAGCAATAACCATTTTTTCTATTTAGGAAAAAAGAATGCAAATTGTATTACCACATTACGTCCAACATTAAAAAATTGACTAACAAAAATACTTTTTGCCATCTCATGACGCAAAAGTTCGTTTTCGGAAATTCTACACGTGGGTCCACGTATACAGGTACACAATAAGTTATTGCTATATTATAGCAACCCTGTTCAATACTTTTTAACCCCTTTTATGGTCATCACAACCATCTAAATACTATTTTCAGATAATTTCAGTGTCTCTTATAACGCCTGTTAGTAAAGTTTTAGTTTATAAATGCACAAATAATTGTAAAGTAAAAAAGATTTATGGAGTTGAAGTATATCTTTACCAAATAAATGCCCAGAGTAAAAGGAGAAAAGTATGTAGGTAAGGTAAGTTATGAAGGCAAAAATACCTTTTATTTACGTATATAGCGCGCGCAACTTACTAACATCCGAACCGTACAATATTTTAACTCTTCCCGAAAAACACTTCCTCCGTACACAATATACAATATACATAAAACACAGTGACTGAACTTATGCCTATTTTCCGATATACATTTGGAGTATAATGTTGTTGTTTTTGTTGTTGTGTTCTGCTTTAAAGCGTATAAAAAAAACAAACCATAATCTTTATAAACAATGATTTTTGAAATTTTCGCAACAAATTAAAACTGATTTTATAGCTTTTTTACGTAATCCCGTCGTTTCACACAGCCATCAAAAAAAACATCTCCTACAAGTGGGACTTTCACCCATGAACCAGCCATGAACCCACCCTACAGAATTTCGTCCGTGAACAGCAGGAGTATTGGAAGTATTAGAACGTAGTATGTTAATTTTATCCACAGAGGGCGCTGCTACCCACTTTCTGGTACGTGACCCCTTAGCCGACTTTTACGGCACCAAAGGGTAGAGATGCAGGGGTACAATAATTTTAAGCCAGCCAAAGAGCAGAATGCAGAAATTTGATACTGAGTTAAAATACCACATCACGTTCAGGGCCGGCACATTACACGATATAAGTACGGGGAAAAGTTACTTAAATTAGAAAACCTTTTTGTGAAGAGAAAAGTAGGTATTTAACAATTTATTCATAAGAAGTTTTTATGTCTGACGGATTTCCGTGACATTTTGTGAACATACCGTGTTATTTCCGTGAATAGCTTGTGTACAAGCATTGTTAATTAGGGACAACCTTGGAGTGATTCACCTTTGAAGTTTGTTTACCATGGAGTTTGCAAGTACATTAGTAATTAAATGAATTAAGCCTTTTTGTACATGACTTGAACTCAACAAACTTATGTTGACATTATAATTAGGTATATTTACTTATTCGCACAGGATCTGGATATGCATATATGCAGTAATTTGTAGATATCATTGGAAGTAAAACAGGAGCAAAGTTATTAGAACATAAGTTAATTGGTACAACATTTGATAAAACAAATCGTCAATCAAAATGTTTTAGGACTTTGTTTTATGTATATGTCTTATAAATGGTTCTCCAGTTTTTAATTATATATTTTTCTGGTATATTCTAGACATGTATCTATGAAAAATACATTCTTAGTTCTCGAGACTCCTCATAGTCATAGACATAGTAATTTATTCATAACAAATAAGTTACATGTCAATTAAGAAAAAATATATTAAGTATATTAAAAAATAACAATAATATTAATAATTGAACAAGAATGCAGCAGAATTAGATACTATATTATCTAAATATAAGCAGTTATATTACGCACTATTATTATACTCACAAAATTACTATTAGTCATAGAAAAAAAATATCATTGGGTAAATGTCAGGTTAGGTGAGAGAAAGCTATGCTATACATCTCTTAAAATAATTTCCGTTTATTGCTTGATTTATACTCTTAGATCAATGCTCATCGTTGAACTATAAAGTATCATATTGCTGTATAGACCATAAGTACCTATATATGTAGAACATGTTTCCATAAACATTATTACTTTTAAGTTTGCGTGCTCCACCTTAGACCGCGTCGTCACTTAATATCAGGTGAGACAGTGTTCAAACGTAAGCTTATAATATTTGTAAAAAAAAGTAAAGCATCCCCAACGACAACTGATAAAACAAGAATTAAATAACTCGTCGTTATACATTTTATCAAAATGAAAACTGATTTTGCCTCCAGTTTTAACGCTGTTTAATTATCATGACGTTACAGATCAAATATTTTTTTTTTGGTTTTCTGATTCAACTTATCTGTCACAACCTCCGTTCGACCTCACCTAAAAGATATAGTGCTTGGTCTGCTTACCTTAGGTTTTCTTTCGGTCCGTCCATCAGCTCGCATATGAAACAAAATACTGTTGAAATGTGTAAAGCCGCAAATAAGGTTCCGAGAAAATCGACAAGCAGGTCCGATTCTCTTTAATAAATTAATTTCAACAGTTTGTTATATGTGAAGAATATTTTAAATTAACATGAACCTTTTAACTTACCTATCCCAAAACTTGCCTGTCCATTTTCACGTTCCAAACGAAGCAAATTGAATGAAATATTATACGTTCGCTTGTGATTTGGCGAGCACATAATACTAAAATTGTATTAGGGGTGTGCTTCAATATAGAAGTTTATATGAAGGATTTTATTGAAAGCGTTCGCACTGTATGAAAATGTTACCTATTTTTCCTGTACGCAGTGCGAATATTTAATAATATTAAAAGAAGAAGAGAATTGTGAATAGAATTTCTCACTATTTGCAATCAAATAAAGTAATATACCTACTTATATAATAAATTCGTTACATATAAAAAAGTTTTATGCCTCATTGCATGAATATTATGCTAAGCTGAATTTACGGCTAGTGGAGTAATACTTAGGTGTAGTACAGTAATAGCTTAAATGGCAAAGCGACAGGGCGGTATTCTGTAGTCGTGGGCTTACTATCAACTTACTATTAACCCTACCTTTTGTACGAACCTATTTCGAAGGTGGATATTTTCCTAGTAGTATTCTAGATTGGTGTGCTGGTGAATATAGTAGGTCAATTTGAAACATTTAAGGAAAATAATCTGTTTGCAAACTCACAGTCATTCCGAAGACGCTTTTAGATAATATAACTACCCCCAGCAGTCTTCCTGCTAACTCAATTATCCCATGGGAACTATACTTTTTCCGGGACAAAAGTAAGATAATAGAACTAAGCAAGAAAATCGTAATAGATACCTATTACGATTTTCTTGCTAAGTTCTATCATCAGCCAATGTCCAATGTATCCGCTGTGCACAGAACTGAAATATTTTAGATATTTTAGCTTAGAATTAAAAGGAATATTTTTAAAAGTATTGTTTGTGAGATCTTAAGCTGTAATAAATTGCAACGTATAAACGTAGAACAACTAGCGGCGGCGCTATAGCTGGCTGGAGGACATTCACTCAAATTTATGAGTCGCAGTGCGGAATATAAATTCTTGTGTGGCTCTCCTGCGATGAAACCGCTAAAAATTCATAAACTAGGCTTGATGGGAGTAAAAAACAACTTTTATTACGATTACAAACATTAAAGTGTCAACAAATATACAATTTGAGTCTGAAAACTATCGCGAGTTTCTTCCATAATTGTAATGTAATGTAATATAATAATGTCGGAGAGTAATTTTCCAGTGTTTACCACGTGAGTCCTAGTCGGTTTGTTACATTACAATTACAAATATACAATTTATTTATAGGCATGTTTTATTTTTACATGAAATACGTGCCGTTTGTGTGCAATCGTGCGACAAATAAATGTTGTATGGATATTAATTACGTGAGCTAATATTCTTATAATTTAAAATGAGAACACCCTTGCAGAAATCTACGCTTGGCTATTTCTATTATTTATCTATAGTTCTATCATATGGAGTTCATGTTATTATTATAAAACTGCTTTCCGATTATTTCTCATAAAATTTTATTAAATGACTTTTGAGGAAAGCTCTCAAAGAGTTGAGAATTTTGGACTGTGCCTAATTGGCTATGAAATGCTACTCAATTATATATTTTCCGATCAGTTTGATGGCGTATGGTAATAATGTAATTTTTAGACTTTCGCGATTTGAACACATTAATAATAAATCGAACTGGGTTAGATCGCGTGAAACACATTTCGTATTTTATTGACCTTGACGTTTCGACCTTTTTTTTTTTGGTTGTGGTTACGACAAGACTGCAGAATGAAGATGACAAAATCAATGAGAGCGCGTAGTTTCTCCAACCCGCTACCCCTACCCGCTTTCAGTCCTTTTTAACATGAACCTAGGTCTGTCACAGCCCTGCATAAGCACAGGGTTGCCACGACGGACGGGTCTGGGTTTTATCCATTAAATAGTTGCTATGCCTATGCTTGCGGCGTTCACGCTGCTTGTTTTGGTTAAGTCCAGGCCTTCTTTACTCATCCCGTGATGGGTAGGGAGGTTACGGTCTTGGGGGAAGCGCAGGTCGTGATGATCCTCAAGGCAAGTCTGGCGATTACCTTCTCGCGGTGCTGCCTGTTCTTGGTCTAATTCCTCTGAATTAGACGTAACTAGACATCGTGCGGCGCCTCGCGTGTCTCATATCTATGTAAGTTTATTTATATCCATTTATTTATGTATGTTTATTATATTCAGGCCGGGACTGCTCCCGATAGGCTTTGCTCGCCAAGCCGACGAGGAGCGGTCCACTTGACGGTAGGTTGCGGTCCTGCTGCAAGGCACTGCAACTGAGGGGGGCAGCGGCGCCGTGTTGGACGGTGCTGCAGCTGAGGAGGCGCTGCGGCGGGAGTGATTCAGTTCGTCTCCTGCTGTGGCGCCGATATGGCCGCCGTCGGAGGGTGGCGGCCGAAGCGGCTGGCGATGGGGCTGCTCCATCTGGCCCATCGCAGGGGACCACGAGCGTCGGATGTGGGAAGTCTGGCGTTCCTTGCACTGTGTGGTCCCCGGGGTGGTGCGGCCGTGCTCTTGGTCCCGGCACGGTCGCGAGGGGGAGGGTCATCCTCCCCCCCTGGAGGGGTCCGGAAACGGACGGCCGTGGTGGGGGCGCGGTATGCAACTGTACCCCGCGCTCCCTCCGTTCTAGCGGCAGGATGGACAACGTGGGTTTTAGTCGGTAGTGGACCCTGGCTGCTGTGGGTGCAGTTAGGGTTGGGGGCCATGAGGCCCCCCAGGGAGCGGTGATGCTCGAGCGAGCCCGACACACCCCGCCTACTTTCCCGCGTAGGCGGAAGTGCGTAAATGCATTTTCCCCACGTAAAAATATAAAAAAAAAAGGGTTGCCACGACACACAACACTAACAATATTATTATTATTATTTTAATAACATTCACACAAGGTCTTCAGGTTCCAAACTAGGCAGAGCCTGTACTATGGTAACCTCATGACTGATGTATATACTTATATACATATACACACCCAGACACAGGTCAAACAGACATGTTTATACACACAAATGTTTGACCTGTCCGGGAATCGAACCCGGGACCAGCGGCTCAGAAGGCAGAGTACTACCAACTGCGCCAGCCGGCCAGTCATCGCTTTTCTTAGAGTATAGGTATACCGTCTATCACATCTTCCGCCACATCATCACTGACCATTAAGTGATATAGTGGTCAGAAGCTTTTTTATATCAGGTATATAAAAAAAGTGTAGATCTTTCGAACAGTCGTTTATATTTAGGAAAATACTTCTCTCATTCATCAAATATAATGGTTATGCAGAACCCTTTTCCCTCATTTATCTATTGAATTTTCTCTATGAATACAAATGCAGTCGGGTGAAGCAGATAAAATAGACTGCTTAAGATTTATATGCCCATAAATGATCAAATTTTACTGTAAATCTTCAATTCCTACCTTTTTTGCGGAGTTTATTCACTTACTAATTCAATCAGTTGGAAATGAAATCTAAACAAGTGCAAGGTCAAATATGCGTTTGCAATTGTGGAGTTAAGAGGTGCCGATTTAGTATTACAGAGATTTGCGTGTGTTTACAGGCAGAGAAGACGGGACAAATCCGACGAGAGCTTATTTAAAATATCACAAATATTTTATGTACTTTGCAACTGACCAAAGGGCTCAAAAAGGCTACTCACAGTTTTAATTCCCTTTTTTCTGGTGTAAGACCAAGCGCATTTTTTGTCGTTACCTCGAGAGGTTTTATTTATAAGGGCAAAATTGGCAAAATTGCTCGAAATTATATTTTCTAGCAAATGGAATAAAATTTTGTTCAGTACAAAATTAACCTTCATGAATTGTTCTCATTAGTGGAATTAAAAAAATTAGACACCTGGTACTTTCAACAAAATAAGGAAAACAGTTATTTCTTTCTTTTTTCTTTTCTCAGCTATGTGCGTCCACTGTTGGACGTATGCCTCCCCCATATAGGGGGGATTTGCCAATACTCGCCACGCTTGGCAGGCGGGTTGGCGAGCGCAGTATGATTTCCGATCCTCAGAACAGTTATTTATTTAGTTATAATTGGTAACGCCTTTAGTTAGTTTACTTCATTACATTCGTTCTGTTTCATCAGCTTTTTTTTAAACATCAATTAATATGCCACAATATAAAGGAATGTTTGAAAGATGGTGTTGAGAGTCCTGATAATTAAAATTACAAACTGTATCTGTCGTCAATACATTGAAGAGTTATATTTTAACAACCGCATGTAGATCTCAAAAAACTATGTAGTATGGGGTATCATGAAACTGTACAACTTGATAACAAACCATATTGATAATTGAAAAACAAGCATGAGTAGGACACCCAAAGGAAGGGTTCCAGATCATCTTAAAATAATACAGATTTGCAGTAGCAAAGACATGCGTATATTAGCCATCATCAAAATAAAAAATAAAAATAATAAAAACACGTCTATAAGAGGAAGAAACCTTTTAATTTTTAACCAATGTAATCTTATTAACTGTTATCGTAACGGAAATATTTAAAAATTCTGTCATAATTTAAGCTGTCTTACTCTAAGGCAACGAAATAAGCTGAAAATGGCTCAAAATTGTCTATTTATAAAATATGGTCATATTTTATAAATAGACAATTTTGAGCCATTTTCAGCTTATTTCGTTGAAATTCCAAATAAACTAAAAAATGTATACTAGTTATGAGAACATTAATTTAGATTAAACAAAATTTTATTTCAATTGCAAATTTAATAGTAAAGAAATATTTTCGGGCGGTCATATTTTTTCTTATCTACAATTCAGCGGTTACAACAAGTACGCTTGAACCAACAAGCCTTACACCAAAAGAAAGAAAATTGAAAGATATAAATATGTTATAAGTATATGTTTTTTTTTTTTTATTTTTTTATTATAAGTTTGCGTTTGACAACTGTCTCACCTGATGTTAAGTGATGACGCTGTCTAGGATTTAGCACGCAAACCTAGAAGGTACCTATTCACTCGCGACTTGAAGACTCCAGGATTGTACATATCGGGAAACACAGACTCGGGCAACGAGTTCCATTCCTTGGCAGTACGCATTAAGAAAGTGGAAGCAAAACGCTTCGTGCGTATAGGTGGTATATCTACCATATAGCGATGTAAACTATGTTTTTAAGCTCGTAGGTCCCCTGTAAAGTACACATTTGTAATATTTTAAATCCACATGCATCAGTGCAGTGCATGCATCATGCATTTGTGCCTTCCTCTCTGCCCGTAAAACAGGCGACTGAGAGCGGCGTCTTTGTAATAGGGATTCTGTTGGTCACTCTTCGTTTACGGAATACTAAAAATGGTTCAAAAGTCGTACTTAACTGACAGAAGGTCGCGCATATATTTATGTAACATACATGGTACATCGGTCGGTAAAGACTTCATCATCATGTTAATGTTGAGGCAGTTATGCTCCTTGACCAGACCGATCTAGTGAGAAGACTCAAAAGAACAAAACCGTTCGAATTAGTGTAGTGTCCTATGACAGTGTGCTAGTGTAATGTGGTTAAAATACTGCTCATAGAGAACACATGAATCAAGTGTCTCCCCCTTAAATAGAGACAATAAGAAAAGTGTTAATGGACACATTCTTAGTACAGTAAATTTAGCAAAACAAGTTAGATTTAAATTACTTATTAGCTTTTTTAGGCTAGATTGTAATATATTTATAGGATGCATTTGTATGCGTACTATACTAGGAAAAAAAAAACATGGTAAATAAAATTTGAAAGATTTTTGCAATATACTTGATTTTTGTCTAGATGTGCTTAAATATATGGCCGAATAATCTCTGACAGCATAAAAGCGAGTTGTTCCTATTTCGCGGATGGCTTCCAATATCTTTTTCGCGTGTTCGAGCACAATCTGCGGGATTACAATTCTTTTCTTCTCTAAATGATTAAACGAAAGTGAATTTATTGACTGACGGATAATAAACGACTTTTGAAAATGAAATCTGATGTATTATATATACGTATATAACATGTGTATATAGCTGTAACAATTACACAACAGTTTCTTTAACCATACCTACAGCTCAATGACACATCATTAGGGAACATATCCCTACTCCCCCCACTCTCCTCTTACAGTTTTCACGTAGTAATTTGTTAACATTGGTATTAATTATATTTTTGCAAAAAGAATAACGCAAAAGTGAAATCTTTTAGAAAGATGCTTTATGCTTACATACGTGACGAGAATAAAGATCGTTCGAATCTTAAAAAAAAATTAAATTGTCTTGAAAAAGCGCCAGCTTTCCATAGCGAATATGTATTTACTACCAGACGAAAACCTAAGCCCATCCGCGCCCCTGTGACCAAGCGTGATATTTTGAAGACCCTCCCCCTTGCCCCTTATGGGTTATGATGTCTGATACTTGATATAAAACTAATTACTTCAATCATTTTTATTACACCAATTAGACTTAAACACAAAATTGAATGATTCGGCATACATTTCCTAGAGCCATTTTGTGTGGAAGGCTCAACAGAGCCAACACAGAATGCCGTGTAATGTACCTATTATTACAAAAGTCAATACTACGTACACCCAAACAGTTTTGAAGAATGTTATTATGTATGCATTCAAGATGGTAAAAAAGAAACAATATAAGCCTTAACATTTATAGTAGTGTATTTAAAACTAGTTGAAAAAAAAACTTTAGAAAATTTGTTGCGAAAAAAGATATCGGAAAAAAGTATGCTTGATTTAATTTTCCGATTATTAATTTGTAGGTCGTTTCTTAAACTACGTAATAATTAACCTAGTATTTGACGCTGTTACGTCTTGTAAATTATCACAAAACCGCTCGTAGCGATTTTCTAGTGGCCCGACTATATAATTCTACGATCAAGTATTTGAAGGAAAAGTTCAAATATAAGTTCCGCCTAGCATGTTGTTAATGCAATAAACCATAAAACTCTATATAATAATAAATTACCAATAGGACACTTTACTTATATAATAAACGTAAACAAACCGGCTTCATCGAATGTTAAATGAACTTTTTAAAACTTTAATCATTAATGAAAAAGAAGAATACATGGACAACAGTTGCAAAACCGGATAATCCAGAACTGAATCAGATATCGTAATAAATGGTACAAGCAGAAATATATGCAAAAATTTTAGCTTTTTTGTTGAAAAAATATAATATGGGACAAAATGAATAAAGATGATACTTTTTCTTTGCAAAATGTGACAAAGAGGTGGTGCGGGATTTCTCAACGGAAAGTTATTGTCTGTGACGTAAAGTCTCTCTGACAAATAGTGTTGCGTTGCAACATTTTTAACTATGAGTTAATGCCTCCGCCTGGACTTATTTTCCGGTTGTGTGGAGTATGTATACATCCTTACAAAAATGTGGCAAATTTTCTAACAGTGTTAGCTTAACTTTGCGTCTAAAATTGTGCAACTCTTGAACAAAAACAACCCCAATTGTCAGGTTTGTTACTTAATTATGTTTGCCGTCTCTTCTGTCAGTCTTTCATGGAGTTTGCGTGACTGTCGGAAAGTTTTCTTGTTTCTAGAGTTAATAGGGCTTGATATTCAACAGACGTGATTGTCTTTTTACTTGAATATTTCTGTTGTTTTGTTTTTTGTTTGAAATCAAAATTCTCACTTATATACTGAACCAAATTCATTTAATTTTAATGAGGTTAAAATAGCTATTAAATTTAGTGAAATTTCGCAATTATCTAGACAGCCTTCTTTTTTTACATTAACTCTCTACAAAGTATCAAAAAGATGAATGGGATCAGTCATTTTATATGTATAAGTATATAGATACTGATGATGTAGTATTGCTGTTGTTGCGTTGGCTATCAATCACGGAACCTGGTTCGATCACCACCAACGGCTTGATGTTCTGGTGAAGGTAACACCGTTATCAAATTCCCAGCATGGTGGTAGGGTACCGGACATATACTGTGTTCAGACACCGGAAACATTCTAGTTGTATGTGATAACATCTTCAACCACATCGTAACTGACCGTCAAGTTAGCTGGTTGTGTTTCTTGCGTTTGACCGCTGCCTCATCTGATGTTAAGTAACGATGCGGTCTAAGGTGTAGCACCAAACTTATCCTCTCGCGACTTGAAGGCTTTTGGGTTGTATTTATCGGCAAACACAGACTCAGGCAGTGATTCCCACTCCCTGGCAGGTACGCATTATAAAAGTGGAAGCGAAACGCTTCGTGCGTAATGGTGGTATATCTACTATGTAGCGGTGGCGCATAGTCGTACGTCTGGTTGACCGATGATAGATTGGAGATGGCGGAATTAACTCTAAAATGTGTAATGAGTGGTAAGTATAATGTATTAAAAAGCTGTAGTATTGTAATTATAGTTATTACTATTTTATTTTAATAAAGGCATCTGCCATTAAATGATATAAATGTATTATCAATGTTAACACATGGATTTGGGGAAGTAAATCAGCCAGAATATGGAGACCAATTTAACGTTCACTCATGCGAAGTATATTGTATTGTGTACCCAATTCGAATAGTCGTATTAGAATCAGTAAATGCTCGAAAGCGTCTTTCAGCCCACTAGATTCGTACGCAATAGATTTTGAGGCCCAGTGGTTGGTTACGTTAATACTTGCGTATATTTATATCTGTTGGTAATTGTTGGTACAACGTGAAAATGGCGTGATAAAAACGTGGCGCAGAATAAATACTACTTTGTGTGTAGCTCTTCTAATCCATCAAAGTCAATGATAATATTATACAAATACATTTGTGTTTTGGTGAACCGTTTGGGGTCGAGACATTGAGACTGTGGGGACCGGGAACTCATCGGATTTTACAAAACTAATCAAAGCGTTTGATCGATGCGACGCGCGACCAAAATGCTGGTCGTATTTGACTCAACGAGTCCGCATTGCAATTCACTGGGCACGCTACCAACTGGTAGCGTGGTTAGAGCATTTGTGTTATCTATAGGTTGACAATAGCTGGATTGCTCTAAAGTAGTAGCTGTATTACTTTAGTTACTTATTAGTATTTTTTTTAAATAAAAGCAAAGGACTTTTTAAGAAAATAGTTACATATATGTTTATTGGATAAAAGTATAAAAAAAATAAGGTAGCAGTGACTCTTAATCTTGTTAATCGATATAAGCAGACACAAAATTTAGGATCTGATGTGTACTGTCGTTAGTACTCACTCATGGTGATATATCGTCCAATAAAGTCGCGACGTGAAGAACAGCCGCGATCCCATTAACGTCGCACGCAAAACGATTTCACGCGATTTGTGGAGCCGCTGATTTGTGTGCACTTTTCACATAGACAAAACACAACACGAAGATTGAAATTGACTTGTTTAGTTTACAGTTAAGTAGTACAACCTAGCTATTCTGGAGGATATTGAAGGGAAGAGGTAAATGCAATATACATACTTCAATGATATTTTTAAAAAAGGGGATAGTGTGCGCTCAAGATCACGTAACTAAAACTAGACTAGATAATTTGAGTTTTAAACTATCGCGAGCTTCTTTACAAAGTTACGTGCTGACGCTCGCGCCCGTCGCCTGGCATGATCATAATTCGCAGATACTCATCATCACGTGAGTAGCCGGCTATGGTAGTGGTCAAATGCTTGTCTAATGTGAAGAAAAAAAAAAGGTCTGCTTACTCCTAAGGGAAAGAGGGGTGAACATATGTACGTATCTTAAGAAGTAAAGGTAATAAATTATATAATAAAAGTAAAATAAAAAAATATGTAGGTAGTAAAGATGACGGTCTTTGTGGCGATCAGTGATCACTTTAAAATTGCGACCTCAGGTTCGAATCTCGCCTGGAGCAAGCATTTCTATGATGTGCGTAGATAGTAAAGGTTTTTTTGTTATATATAAGCGAAACATTTGGTCTTCGATATTATAAATTATATTGAACTAGCGCCCTTCGGTTTCATCCGTGTGAACTACGGTTACCGGTTACCGGTTATCCGTTACTGTTAATTTTCTGGATAAAAAGTAGCCTCAGGTTTTAATATCCCCGTTCTAACGTGATCTTTCACGTCAGAACGGAAACTTTAATTACAAACATCATTTCATCACATCATCTACATGTGTAGATATTATTTATATGTATGTATGTATTGTGTGTATATATATACTTTTATAGCACAGTTATGAAGATTCAATATGTATATATATTATTATTATCATTATTTTTTAAATTATAATTTTTAACCTTTATGAACACCGCCATCCTATTACGTTTTCCTCTCCATCCAAAGGTTGTCTGGAAGAGATCGCTAATAGCGATAAGACCGCCTGTTGTTACACATCGCTATTTAATGTAATCTGTTTCATTGTATTATTTTAAAATGTGTTCAATAAAGTGTATCTATCTATCTATCTACATCCATCTTCACAAACATTCGCGTTTATAATATTTAAATGGGATGAACTTCTCTAACAAGCAATATAATTCATCTATAACGTGAAAAACCCCGCTAATATTTAAACGCTAACATATAAAGAGCAATTCAATCTATTTCTAGCTCAATGCTATGCACTTCTAGTTGTTCGTTGGCTCTTGTTCAGTTTTCTCAAACCGAGGGAAAGTTTGCTTCCCCCACTTATTTCTTCCAAGACCGGCCAATTACAGGCCACGTCTTGAAATATACATTGCTACGCATAAATACTTTTGTGGTTCTAGAGTGTCTAGAGTATTCAAATAAACAGGGGCCTGAGTCTATATTAACTTTAATATAATAACTATTCAATATGGCAATATGCTCGGCTCACAACGGGCGATTTTGACAGATTTCGTAGTCCGATATTATTAATTCGTACATTTTGAATCAATCTTGATGCAATTCAGATTCAGTGTCGTAGCACGCCATTTTTCGTAGTATTTTAGCATCTAACTTTTCAACTTCGTACAAAACCGACATAGGCCGAGCATAGGTTACACATAGATTTAGACCGCTATGAACTTAGCAGACAACGGATTTTTGACATGGTATTATTGGCATCAAGCTGGCCACGTACTGAACTGTATATGAACAATGAAATTATTAGACATGAAACCCTGCAAGGTAAATGCAAGGTTATTTAGTCTTCTGAAGTTATGAAAGTTGCAATTGATTGGGTGATTTGTGGCGTCTGTAACCTATGTAATATAATAATATGTATTTTAAATAAAGATGACGGTCTTCGTGGCGATCAGTGATCACTTTAAAATTGCGACCTCAGGTTCGAATCTCGCCTGGGGCAAGCATTTCTATGATGTGCGTAGATAGTCGTTTGTTTTCCAATTTTAAATGTTTTCGTCCATAACTCCCGCGACACAGGGTATCCTAGTGCGGAAGAGTGATTGTGATTGCATTTCAAAAAAAGGATCTACTATGAGGCTTAGCGGCCCGCACAAATGCGTATCCTATTTATGTAGTCGATATGTTAGCCTGTTTTATTTAACAATATGTAAAATTAACTGTGTACTTTTGATCATGGTGTTAGTTCATTTCTTTTCATTTTAAGTTAATTTTTTATTAAATCGTCGTTTTATCCGTGTTTTCAGGTAATGAAAAAGTGCTTCAATATAATTAGAATAGTCTTCCTGACATCTATTGGCAAATAGTAATACTACTCAAAGAACATCTAAACTCTTTTACCGACACTACAAAACCAATGAGTTTGGTTTGAGGTTAGATCAAGAAAATCAATAGTATACTTATCTTATTGAATAACCGAGCAAAGCTCGGTCACCTAATGATTGTTTATTATTTCTTTACCTACCCAAATATATGGCTGCTATGCTCGTATATTAGGTAAGTCAATTTTATTTGAATGTAGGAAAAAGACAGGACACAACCAGACACAAAAACAAAACTGCGGCAATATTTCATTCATAATCAAATTCACGTAGAAAAAGTGGGAACAGATCGCATCAACTGCGTTTTGTTTTCCCCCAACGGCAATAAGGGAATGTTCGAAGTAAAAGCAGGTGTGAGAAACTTACTTCCATTACTTAGCTCACCGAGGGCCTATTTTACAGCTGCTTCTGTTGCGCACTTTTATAAATGTTTGCAATTGCAAGAATTGCTGTAATTTAAACTTGTACGACCACTTCCATTTATACGAAATTCTACAATTTGTTGGGGGATTAAGCACTTATCGTCTCGAGAAAAAATGTAATATATTATACTTATTCCTTTGGTAATAGATACCTACGCGTCGTTGCGCATGATCTCTCTATTTCACGTGAAATTGCCGCGAAATTGCTTTCGAAACATTTTACTCAATATATTTTGCACCAAACTAGTGTAGTTGAGAATTTCCGCCACATTTACTATGCTGTAAGAAGTATTTCTAGAATGGTGTCTTTCTTGGCATTGATGTGGTTGGATAAAAATCATATTTTACTAGTTATCTTTATAATTGCGCAATTGTTTATCAGTAAATCCCATTTCACTTCCCATCCCATTAATATTATAAAGGCGAAAGTTTGTGTGTATGTTTGCTACTTCTTCACGCTCAAACGGCTGCACCGATTTAGATGAAATTTGGCATGGAGATACTGTACTGCCTGGAATAACTCATAGGCTTCTTTGAATCCCGAAAATAATTGCTGGTCCCGTGGGATACGCAAACAATTCCAAAATAACTATTACGCTTTCACGCAAAGGGCTGCACTGATTTCGATAAAATTTGGCACGGAGATAGTTTAGACTCTAGATTCACGCTCAAAAGGCTATACCGATTTATTTATTTTACCCGCTTGGTGATGATTGATGATGATCAAAAGAAGCCTATTTGCTATGGAACCTGAGGTGTATATATACATACCAAATTTCATCGAAATCAGTGTAGCCGTTTGAGCGTGAAGAAGTAACGAACGTACACACAAACTTTCGCCTTTATAATATTAGTAGGGTTATGTGTGATGGTGTGATTTTATGACACATCAGGACACAGAAGAAACTTAAGCGATACTTCAGCGGAAGTAAAGCTTCATTTTAAGTGTCTTCATTAACATGATTCGCTTATGTAGTGTAGGTAGATCTACAAAGGCGAATATAATGTCTCGGGGCAGGGTCGCGGAAATCCCACCCTCCTGTGGAATGAAATATGATTCACATTAAGTAAAGCTCTTGTTGTGTCCTGTTTTTGTCGCCGAACGGTTTGGTCCGCTTGTATTACAAGTATAACCGGATTCTCTTCGAAACGCTGAACAAACACAACTCGAGTGTTCCTTCTTTGTTTTTAATTCAATTATTCTTGTTCTGCACGACTGGCTTTCGCTTGCATTTATCCAGCTGTCATCGCTTCTCATATTGTTGACACGGAAAAGGTATTAACAAGTTTTTATTTAAAAAGTATTTTTAAAACAAGCTTTTTTAAGTATACATAAATATGAAATCATCATTTCAGCAGACCCTTTTCGATGAGCACAAGCTCGATGGGTTTATCTGTTCTAGATTAGATGTTCAATTTTATGTAAATTTTCTTTTACCCTTTTCAGTGACCTACTCACGCAATCAATTGTCATTGTGTATGTTCACCGATTTCTCCACCCGCAACATCATAGACATACGTCTATTATAGTTGCGACTTACACTCCACCACACAGGGAGCACCAGCTTTCAAATAAAAAAGAACGATTCAAATCGGTTCACCCAGTGGAAAGTCCTGGGGTAACAAATATATAAAAAAAAACAACATACGGGTCAAATTGAGAACCTCCTCCTTTTTTTAAGTCTATTTTTAACAACCCGTTTCAATGAGGTGCAATAAATTTTTACCATTGTTAGGGTTTGGCGTTTGACGCAGAAACAACCTCATCTCATTGTTGTCACATCCACGCACCGCATTCAGTGCTTTCATGAGCTGAATTGATTGATTGCTAACTCGAAAACAAAAGCCACAAGATGCCCTACTGAAAGTATTTAAACAATAGGAATGAACCTCTTAAATGGCGGCAAAACCAAATGTTATAAATTTATCCAGAAGAATACGTTTTTAAACTAACCAATTCGTGTTTCTTTTTGCCTTTCGTAAATTGCTTTATGAATTTACAGCTGTATAAATACTGCCTTTTAATTACAGAATGTACACTAAAATATATTCATGCAGCCTTTTTTAACGTCCAGGTTTTATTTATTCAGTCATATTACGGGTAAGAGGAGATCTGTACTACTTGTCATTTTTTATAGAGTCATAACATCACAAAGGATTTTTGTTTCCATGGATTATTCATGTTCAAACTGTTATTTATAGTATAATAAAAGTCTTATTATTTTATGCATAGCTTCTTCTTGATAACCTCAATTAATCATTTAAAATCTTATAGTGGTATAGATATAATATTTCGTGGAAATAGAATTGTTCTGGTTAGTTGTGTTCACTAAAGCGTTATAATGATATTTTAGAAACGTATTACAAACAAAAGGATAAGTTCAATCTCACACATGTAGGTAGCTGAGGCGGGGCCATTTTGGCTGAAACATAGTACATATGGCCAGTTAAGTTTTTTCGATCATTCTTTTACGTTACTATAATTAAAAACACAATAGATATAGTTGGCAGCTCAATCTAATTCATCGCTCTTCACAGAGGTTACAAACCAAGTTCTAGGTATACAGATAGATAAATATAAAATAATTTGAGTGTAAAAAATGTTATTTTATTATGTTTATAATTGTCATTTATTATGTTTATGGCTTTTACTATCCTAGAGAAACTAAAGGCGGACTAATCGCTTAACGCGATTTCTTCCAGTAGCGCTTTTATTTAAGAGGATTTTAATTAAAAGTAACGGTGGCATGATTCAGTGTCCTCATGTTATAATTTCTACTTTTATATATGTAAATAATTATGTAGGTGTACTTAAATGTAAAATCCTGTAATCAACGATTGTGGACCATGCAAGTTATCAGACTATAGAACATACAAAGGGGACAGCAGTCAGACTAATGTCCGTATTGTTATAACTATTTATATTTATATATTTTTTTGACTAATTACGTTCATTTTTATAAAGTTGTACGATTTAAAGTAGATTGTATTGATTTCGTGTGATCGGTCGAGATTTCTACCACTTTCTTGTGATTGTTCAGAGGTCTTGACAACTGTGAACTGTGATTGCACAAGCAAGTGGGAATAAGGGAACAGGCAACGCATTATACAAGTATGCCCTGGCATTTGTTTTCCGACATTTGTCTGACTAACTTGTATTGTGTCGCTGTAGGATTTGTTAAGTAAGATTGTACCTCTAAATATATATATCTATAGCATTGGCCACTAAAGCATTAAAGCTGATTTTCAAGTTCAGAAAGTGTGTTTTTGATTCAAAGTCCTTGCTTCTGAGTGTTGAACCAGTACGGTTTATACTGGTCGGTTGTCGCAGTTGGTAGCACTCTGCCTTCTGAGCCGCTGGTCCCGGGTTCGATTCCCGGACAGGTCAAACATTTGTGTGCATGAACATGTCTGTTTGACCTGTGTCTGGGTGTGTATATGTATATAAGTATATATATCAGTCATCAGGTGACCATAGCACAGGCTCTGCCTAGTTTGGGACCTGAAGACCTTGTGTGAATGTTAATAAATAAAAAAATAAAAAAAAATATCATGGAGTCGCGACTGCGGCTGATGAAAACTCATAAAAATATCTGTATCACTTAACAAATGTACATTATTCTTTTTTTTAATTCCCGACAGGCAGGCTTGTGATGACTATCTCACTTCATCATAAGTGATAAAGCAGTACTGTCTTCTCAAAAGTACTTTTGGGCTCGAAGGATTATTTTGTCATTTACTGAAGTAGTAACACCGTAGCTTGAAAATATATATTCATAAATAAAATGAATTCATATTGTAAATGATGTCATATAAAGGTCATTTTTTAAATACTAAGAATATTATTAAGTTGAGTTCCCTGCGGATAATCGATTCGCCATGTCAATTCAATTAACTAACAGTGCCTTACCCTAGTATTAATGAAGGCATCGCGATATATCCCACACGTCACGTCGCCGGGACGTCCCGTAGATATTTCTAGAATGATAAATGAAGTTACGGTAGAACGTGACGTAACGTGGAGATCCCCTGCGGACCTGAATGCTTGCGGTAAGTGCGATGTCACACGTTAGTAACGCTACGTACCGCTTGGGAGGTGAGCTAGACATTTTTATTGTTTTTTACTTATCCTTGTCCACGTTTTGAAGCTTGAGCTTTAGCAAAATATTAAATAGAGAATTTTGAGTTTATTAAGCTTATTATTTTGAAAGTCCTACATTTCTAATAAACTTAAAAAAATCCTACATAAGAAACAGTTAATGGAAATTATTTCTAATTGAACAAAATTTGATTTCATTTGATAGTTCATTTGTGAAAATATATTTTCTAGTGACCATATTTTCCCTTTATCAAACATTCTCGAGGTACGGACAAATGCGCTCGAACTGTGCCTTACACCAGAAGAAAAGAAATTAAAAAGTCTAAAAGTAGCATCATTATCTCAGGCATACAACATCCGCTGGACATAGGCCTCACTCATCGTGTTTTTGACTTAATAAAAGTTTTTTTTAATACTGTATAGATGCGTAGATCTAGGGTGATTACATCCTCGACCACATCGTCACTGACCATCTAGTTAGATAGTGGTCAAACGCTCAAGATCTATAAAATACAATAAAGTAGAAATAATTGAGTATTTGACAAAGCAATCACATTTGCGCTAATGTGTACCTGGCGGCATAGAATGTCAGCATTTCTTGCAATAGACTAAAACACTGGATTTATTTTTTTTTAAATCACACTCAGACCCCCGCACTAGGATTCCCTGTGTCGCGGGAGGCATGGACACACACAATCACAACACACAAACAACCAAGACCCGGGACAAACACCTATACTCATCGCACAAATGTTTGCCTCTGCCGAGATTCGAACCCAGGGTCCCGGAGACACAGAAGTCATGTCACTGACACTGACCACTGCGCCACGGCGACCGTCGTTGAATCGTATAATATATGCACGCGTCCAATAAACACAAAACATATAAATGTATATTGAAAATGCATATGCGATTTCGATGCAAGGTTCAATTTTGCGACATTTGTGAATTCGTTCCAGAGGCGACCGAATGCTCAAGTCCACCAATTTGTACATGATTGATGGCTGTTGTACGAATCGGGAAAATAAAAGGGCTCTCTATAAATGTCCTGTTTTATGTGCGTAAATTGACACAATCATCTGAGGTTAAACATATACATAAAATATTTTTTTATTTGTCACACTCAAACACCCGCACTAGGATTCCCTGTGTCGCGGAAGGCATGGACACACACAAACACAGCACATAAACATCCAAGACCTGGGACAAACAGCTACACCCATCAGATAAATGTTTGCCCCTGCCGGGATACGAACCCAGGGCCTCGGAGACACAGAAGTCATGTCAGTGACCACTGAGCCACGACGTCACTATCATATGGATAAACAGTATCATCATTCACACCGCAGTGACGTGCTGAGGCTTGCACTCGGCGCCCGACCCCATCACAACTCCCAGGTGAAGAACTGCAAATTGATTCGAAACTGGCCGGAGAGCAATTTTACAGTATACCATAAATCACGTGTGTCCTAGCCGGTTCTTAGATTACAATTATTCATATCTACCAATCATGATAATCCGTATAACTGTCAATATGAATGCAACAAGGGCTGGTACACATGTACAGGAAAAAACCCACTAATAGATTGGAAACTGTTGAATTGGATTCCCAAGAATAGACTATTTTGGGTCCCGTTGTTTTATTTCATCATAAAATAGGTCTCCGTTCATCTGTAAGTTCCGCCTAACATGTTGTTAATGCAATAAACCATAAGACTCATAAATAGGTCTATGTATTGTGAGATAAATCATAATATTGTAATATTTTTATTGAAATATTTTTTTATTTTTATTTTTTTTATTTTTATTGGGAATAGGCAAGCGTTTGACCACTATCTCACCTGATGTTAAGTGATGATGCGGTCTACGGTGGAGCACGCCTGCCTAGAAGATACCTATTTACTCGTGACTTGAAGATACCCAGGTTGTATGTTTGCGGAAACACAGATTTAGGCAATAAATTCCATTCGTTAACTGTACGCACTACGAATATGGAAGCAAAACGCTTCGTGCGACAAGTTGGAACGTCCACCATGTATGGATGTCGCATTGCCGTCCGTCTGCTCGTCCTATGATGGAATGGGGATGGTGGAATCAAATTATGCAACTCCAGAGCACACTCCCCGAAATGTATCCGATAAAAGACCGATAGACTAGCGACTTTACGTCGGTGCTGCAGGCTATGGAGTCTCCAATATTTGTTAACTTAAACACGCCAGTTTCAATGTGTTTTATTAGTAATCATCATTTTAGTTATGGAATGTCCACAGCTTTATATAGGGGCTCTCCAATAACTTGCAAAAGAACTTGTAGAAAAGGCCTACATCCAGATTAGTCATGTAATCTTTATCAAACTATATGTTTACTTGTTAGCTAGATGTATCACGTTGCATTTCATAATCCGTGGTATCAACTCGAAACTTTTGTTGTGAAAATTTTTAAATTGGCTCCATTAGCTATCAGTTCTGTTATGTGCCTAGCCGACTGGTACTTTGACTTTATAACCCGCTGGTTTATGTTGGAGATAGATTTGAACTCAATGAATACAAGTATTTTCTGTATAATACATACTATGTATATATGCCCTATGTATTTGTTTTATATACGCAACAACAATATCATAATTTTCTTGCTAATTTACACTTTCTCTGAAATTCAGCATCGGATGTGGCATCCGATATTTTGATGCTGAGGCGAAACCTTTTGGCCTTAAATGAAATAACGTAACATTTTGTAATAATAATTTTAGTTTACAATTAAGTTTTGGTTGCTTTTTTTTTATCTTACCGCGCATTTAAATGAATTTATTTCATCTCAGAGAGAAATTTCACATAGCCCACACTATAGCTACTGTGGCTTCGAACTGGCTTCTGAGGCCCATAGATAGAGCTAATCAATTGCATTAGAAATCTTCACAGAAAATTATTAAAAGAAAATACCAGAATCATTATTTAGCAATAAATCATTGTCCATTCAATAAATGCCAATACAGGTACAATTTTTTTTGCAATATAATGCCGCCTGTACACACATAAGCGGGTAATTACTTCCCCTTCGGTTATTTACCGGAACCCTCGTCTCCGAGCGCTTGTTTTACATGTCATTCTCGTTTGCTAATGAAAAAAACTGCGGGGAAAAAAATAAATTGCGTTTTATTCTTGTTATTGTTCGGCCGCAACCGTGCGGGTGCGTAAATCAGAGATTATAAAGGTTTTTTCGAAATACTGTTCACTTTAAACCTACGCAAACATTTGTCACAGAGAGATAACACACATGAACGAGAGCTGTTTTTGTTTGCCTCTACATTTTAACGAGCATTTCATTTTCTGCAAAGTTCGAATAGACTTAGTGGTTATAAACTTATCGTGAATGATACAATATTTTCTATGCATGTTTACGCATATATTACGTATACCAGCAGTGAAAATTTTAGGATTCATAATAGATTATTTTGATCTAAGGCTTTACTTACTTACTTACTTACTCTCTCTCTTACTTACTTGCTCTGAGAAGAGCAAGCGCCATCCTTCCCTATCATGAGTGCGTTCCTGCCAGTCGTCCACTTGGAGCATTTCACGCAGGTCCTTTAGTACCTCATCTTTCCATCTAAGGCTTAACTATTTGCTAAATGGAAAATGTTTAGTATTTTCAGTTTATGTGGTTGCAAGTCTTACATGTCTGATAAACTTTAAAAAAACACGCGACAACAGTTCATTAGGAAAAATTCTGATTGAACAAAATTTGATTTCATTTACTAATTGAATACTGAAAAAATATTTTAGAGTGACCATATTTTTTCTTTATCAAAAATTCTCGCGATAACGACAAATGCAGTTAAACTGTATCTTACACCAGAAGAAAGGAAATTGAAAACTCTAAAAATGTGATTGGTAATATTTTTTCAGAGCCCGTAGGTTATCTGTAAGTGTATAAAGTACTTGTAATATTTCAAATCAGCACGCTTCAGGTTTCGCCCCGCCCGCCGTCTGTAAGCACCCGCGAGCCTCTGTAATGTCATCGGCACCTGATAAGCCCTTAAAATATATTATATTTATAGTCCTGACCTTTCATATATGCTGTCATCTACGAAAGATCTTCGACCATATCGTCACTGAACATCAAATGGGATAGAGTTCAAACGCTAGATCTATACAGCGTTAAAAGACAACTATTGCATACATTACTTTTGGTCACAATTATGTAAAATAGTCTGCAGCTAAAAACCTACGTAAGTGAAATGAGTTCATAAACTAAAAAAATCAGCCCATATATCTAAATAAAAACTATATTACGTAGACGTTAGAAGAATTCGGAACACGATGGCAACTTTTCATTTTAATAGATCGTAAAGGTAAGCATGTCTATAACAGATGAGCAGGATCATTGAGCAAATAGTTTACGCATCACCATTCTATTTGGATCACTATTCTGATATTTTGATAAGAAGTATTCAATGCAAAAAAATGCGCAAAGATAATAAGAGATACCAGGGTACCCTGCTAAATTTACGTTCCTAATGACATATTTGTAACACTCCCAATTTATTACATAAATTTTTTTATGATATAATTATTTGTTTGCTATTTCACATACTGATGAATTTTAGGCCATGATGAAATAAAGAGTTGCATCGTTAATGAGATGCAAACGCGGGAGCACCAACCGTCTTTAGCCATCGTTGCTGATTACTCAAGGTATATGAAACATTGGTAGTGATTCGCTTATTCAACTGAACTAAACTAAAATTTTGGAAAACTAAATCAGTTTTTATATGGTTACGATAAACTTTAAATCAGTATGAGACTTATCAATAACATCACTAAAATTAAATGTATTTATTAAATATGCGGGTAATTTTAGCGAAATTAAGTCGCCACTTATTTGGTGCCTACTAAAACTACCCGCAATTGGCCAGCAATGTAATAAAACTCGCCTAATAATAATGAGAGCGTTGTATGGAGCTATACGAATTTGAATTTTAGCGTAAATAAAATATGAGCTAGTTCAATTTGAAGAATTTTAGTGAATTTTAGTTAGTTCGTGTGATTAACAGAATTAGGGCCGTTGGTAGTGATTTTCTTATACAACTAAACTAAACTAAAATTGTGTAATGTGAATAGGCTCTTCTTACATTTGCGCTAAAATTCAAATTCGTATAACGTCTTACCATGCTATTTTTTATATTCAAGTCGAGTTTTATTTAATTGTTGGCCAAATGCGGGTAGTTTTGATTGGCACCAAATAAAATGACGACGTATCGTACTTAAAACTAAATATATAAATACATCTAATTGTATTGTTATTGATAAGTGTCGTACTGATTTCGACTTTATCGTAACCGTTTAAGAACTATCATACATTTCACGTTTTTAGTTTAGTTTAGTTGAACAAGAGAATCACTACCATTGGTTGGCAGTTCTTGGGCCTATCTCAAGTTAGGTATAAATTAGAGGAATATTCTTTTGTCATTCCTAACACAGCCATAAGTAGTTTGTTATACTAACAAAATATGGATTGTGGTTTGAAATAAAGTTTTATTTACTGTAGTTGAACTAAACATAATTGAGCTGAGTACGACAGAGTTTTTTTACTATATTTAAATTTATACATAGTATGTATGGTAAAAAAAAGATTCCTCCGAGGAAAGATCTGTTTTTATAACATAAATGTAGTTTTAAGTACTACATATGTTAAATAAACATAACACCGGACTGTGGTTTGGAATAGTTTTATTTATTTATTACAGTTAAACTAATTATTATTGAGCTGAGTAGGTACATCAAAGAAAGATAGATAGAGATTTGCGTCCAAGTTTAGAATAAATATTCAAAATGTGACGTCACTTTGTCTTTGTTCTATACTGTAATTTGTTCTGACTCAAAGACATTTTTCATTTTTTCTTTTTATAAAATTGTAATTTTCAAGCTGGCGTGCTTTTTTCATAAGGGGCTTTCGAAGATTTGTCGTTTAAATACAGCTGTGACTTAGGCGGTATAAAATATATTAAAAACACAGATTCAGTATTTGGTTTTATCCACTATATTATACATAATGTACAATAGTACATTATGTATTTTCTCTGTTTCACCATTTTCACTAATGTTATAAATCTGATCGCACTAATATTTTAAAGTGGAAAGTTTGTTTGTCGTTTGTATATTTGTTACTTCTTTACACTGAAACAGATAAACGGACTTGCATGAAATTTGGGATAATGATAACTTATGCCCTGTGGGATAATTGAGGTAGCGGGAAAACCGTAGTCCACGCGGGTGAAACCGCAAAGCGCAGCTAAAATAATGATGGAAAAGCCATCTGTTATTTTTTTATTTCACAACGGTGACAAGTAATTCAATAATTTAGATTATGTAATTCATCATAATCATCATCATCTCAGCCATAGGATGTCCACTGCTGGACATATGCCTTCCCATTGATTTCCACAAGGAGCTGTTGGAAGCGGCCCGCATCCAGCCCTTGCCTGCGATCTTAATCATTATGTAATTAATTCAAATAAATTAAAAAGGTCTGTGTCATCATTTCTTTGAAGCACATGCGTCCACATCTTTTTTTTTTTTTTTTTTTTTTTTTTTTACTATTATAAGTTTGCGTTTGACAACTGTCAAACGCAATCTTACACCTTACGCACTATATATATATGTAATTGGCGTTATGCGAGCTGTTCAATTGGGGGCCAATTCCCTTATTTAGTAAGACACACAATTCATAATCAATGCAATAGTAAAGAAATGGTATCCTACTAATATTATAAATGCGAAAGTTTGTGTGTATGTGTGTTACATACACACAAACCGATTTCACCCGATTTCGATGAAATTAGCTTAGCATTATTAATTAATTAATTAGGTATAAGCTATCTCCATACCAGGGGATAGCTAATACCCTGGATTAACACATAGGCAAATTTTCATCATCACCGTCATCAACGTTTTTCATCACCACGCGGGTACAACCGCAGGGCACAGCTAGTCTTAAATAAACTTAGTATTCCGTTAAAATAAAAATTACATCTCAATTGCGGTGTAGCATTACAATTATACTGGAGTATAATTGTAATGCTACTAGTACTACTAGTAGAATAGCAAAACTAGCAAAAACGACAATTCAATAACAACTATGTGCATTGTGTTAAGTAGAAATGAAAGCCTTTATGTTCGTGTAAACTAGCTATAAGGCTTTTGTACCTGAAATCAAAGTAAGTATAAATAAACAATTGAATGGAATTGAATTACTACAAAACGAATCTAATTCGGTTTCATTTATACACTTTGAAAATACGTGAAATGGGTAAGTGTATGGCTACAGTGTATGGAGGTAACTCTACACACTTACATAGCAATTTTTTACAATGACATGTGATTTTCGCTAAAATTAAATTAATATTCGCACTACTATTTCCCAGAATTGTTGTTCATTATCAATCATCTTAATCATCGTAATTAGGGTAAAATCAAGGAAGCATAACTGCACGCTTTTTTTTTCAAATGTGGATCAATCTTGAATTGCCTCTAAGTATGTGTAAATAAAATTAGTAGTTTAAATTTAAACTTTTACCTCTTATATTCCCGCTGTAATTTGATGTTTTGATTAAAAAAAAATTGATATTTATTTATTAACATTCACACAAGGTCTTCAGGTCCCAAACTAGGCAGAGCCTGTGCTATGGTAACCTGATGACTGATATCTATACTTATATATTTTATACACACCCAGACACAGATCAAAGAGACATGTCAGAGACAAAAATGTTTGACCTGTCCGGGAATCGAACCCGGGACAAGCAGCTTAGAAGGCAGAGTGCTACCAACTGCGCCAACCGGCTAGTCAAGTTCTATTAATATATTTACAAAAGCATTGTTTCTGTTACTCGACTACATGTATGATAATAATACAAAATTATTATCTACCGCACTCGGAACCGGAAATGTTCCGCTGACGCGCGGCATCGAATTTGTCGCAAACGTCGTTCACACAGTCACGCTTTGTGTCTCTCGGAAAATATGTACCAAAAAATGAACCCTGGAGATAAAAGCTTCGTTTTTATTTCAACTGGATATTTGGTTGTTGACAGGCAATTTTGAAACAGTTTTATATCTTTTTTTGAGATAACTTTCCTGTTGGCTCGTGGCACTTAGCATATTCGAGGTACTCCAATTTTAATTATACTTTTGAGCCATAATTGCAAAAAGTTTAAAGCAGTTTAATGCAACTGATAATCGTATAAGTGTAAGTGCCACGGTTCAGCATCGGCTGAACCAGATTAAAATGCTGGGCGATTGCAATAGTTAGACTCTGTTTTTTTTTTTTCAATTCTAGATTGTTTTAGGGACTTTTAGACGTCTGACGACTATGTCAGTTCCATGTTGGCCATTAGATTCTGTTTAGTAATATATAAGCACTGAGCGCTACCACTGCAACTGCAGGACGCTCGCCATCAATTGTAAAATATGTCCGTATTATACTAAAACTATTAAACTAACTATAAAAAGAAAAAAAAAATGGTGATGTAACAAACCGACTAGGACTTACGTGGTAAACACTGGAAAATTACTCTCCGACCAGTTTCGAACTTATTTGCAGTTCTTCATCTGGGAGTTATGTGCTGAGGCTCGCGCTCGCCGCCTGGAACGATCATAACTCCCAGATGAAGAACTGCAAATAAGTTCGAAACTGGTCGGAGAGTAATTTTCCAGGGTTTACCACCTGAGTCCTAGTCGGTTTGTTACATTACAATTATGGAAGAAACTCGCGATAGTTCTCAGACTCAAAAAAAAAAAACTACCAATACCATCGTGATGATGTAAACACAACTCAAGCAGCAATTTTCATACCTAGAACCAATGATATAATTGTTCTAACGTTTTTACTTAGGAGGTGCTAAAATGGAATAACCTCAGTTTTTAAGGACCAAAATGCTGTCCGCTATTTATCACTATGCCTTGTCTCACGTCGTGTAGAAGATAAATAAACGATGTTTATTCTTGTACATTTCAATGGACCATATATTAATATTACGAACATCCTCTACGCACAGCCATTTGTCACGCCGCGGTCGTACAGTGAATGGTGACCCGATGGCTGTCTATTGTCTCCTGTAATGTCTGCTGACACCCCTCTCGTGCACGATTAGTGCCCGTAACACACCCTAAACTAGTTCAGGAGTTTCCAACAATTCACGAACTTGTGGATTAGTCTCAAGTTTATTGAGACGAAGGGAACTGTTTCTGAAATCATGTGAGATAGTTGTTGTTATGTTAGGATTTCATTATGTTGAGAATCGCAGCGCGATGGAGTTCTTCAAATTCTGTTCAAGGTGTAGTCGAAAAGATAGTCTATCACTGTTAATTCACCTGGAGTGAAGGAGTGAAGTCTATTACTATCCTTGAAATTAAGAGAGAGGTATTCTGTTTTAAATAGCTTGAATAACTGATGGCCGTTGGGGTTGAAAGATTCTCGAAAGGACCACGGACAGCCAAGCGCAGCAAAGGACAGTCATCGACCAAGTGGACAGACAGGTACCTAATGCCTGATTGTGGGCTGCTTCCATCTGGTCCTTGTGGAAATCAATGGGGGAGGTCTTTATGCAGCAGTGGATGTCCCATGGCTGAGATGATGGTGATTCTATTTTACTATTATCGCATTATCAATATCACGCATACATACAACATTTTATTTTTACCGTAGATACAAATACTCCACACCGCGATGTAGGCCGGCCGAAGGCGGCTGCCAGCGCCGTCGTCGACGCGAACCTGCAGCAGCCGGCTCCACCGCGCCGGACACGTCAGCGTCGCGTCGCTGTCGGCCGCAAACGGCTTCTGCCGTTCTGGTATGAATCATCCCTTACAAAAGACAACCATATTTTGACATGTCACTTCTATGGATCGCGCATGTGACTTTAGAAGAACCCGCTAGTAACATAGCTGAGTGGGCAATGAAGGCAAATTGGCAAAATGTCAAAGACCGATTGATCATGGTAATTTCTACCCATTAACTGATAACCTTAATGTAGTTACGGAAAATCTTTTTAAGCCACACACTATTTCTCGAAGGGCCATCAAAAACATCTGTGAGATTCCCGAACAAGGAACTACTTGAGGATACTCTAAGTTCTTTACCGCCCAGTATGAAAAAGCCAGAACAAAAAATAACTTTGAAGCAAAAGTCAGGAAACCGGGCTGATTGCCACTTTTACGGTATTTCAAACGGTACCCTCGTCACTCCTTTTCGGCGCTCTCTGTCGGTGTTTACAAATGCAAATGAGAGCTATGGATTTATGGGACTCCGTTTTTTGTATTGTGAAAATACGGAAATCATAACCGTAGTTTTAGTTATAAATTTGTGGTCAATCTATCTTACCATGGAAGGCATGTCGGTTTTATAAATACTTTATAGATCTAGCGATTGATCACAATCTTTTCACTTGTCGTCTGTGACGATGTGGTCGAAGATGTAATCACTTATCACGCTAGCCATAAAATGCTTACTGGTTATCAAGGACTGCTGCCTAAACACACTAAGTGGTTTTTGGTTTCACAAACTTAAGGGTTGCTTGGGTACTTTCGATTACCTGCCTAGCTAGCTACCAGCTAGCCAGGCAGGTATTCTATAATACTGAACCAACATGCTGGGAATTTGACTATGGTCTTAGCTTCAGAACGGCTACGACTTCAACTATTATAAGTCCAAGATCCCAGGGCCACCAGACGTCACGTATTTTCTGACGAACGAAATGTGGCTGAGGGCGTAGTGTTAGTATGTACTAAGAACGCATGCCTACCTGCTAGCTTGCTTAGACGGCCAATTTTAAGGTATCAGGTAATCAAGGTACATAAAAATATTTTCTACCTCACGTAAATTCTCAAAGCTGATTTTTACGTATATATTATAGGCAATATCCTTAAAAATAAGCCAATACTCCTAGACACTTTCCGTCGCGTCGGCCGAATTGCTTTGCAAACGCTTTAAAGCTCCCGAAATAATGACGTAACTTTACGTAAATTCTCATGCTCCATTTTTATATATGTCTACCAGACAACTATTTTAAAACCTCTTACAAAAAGACAGGCCTATCCAAGGGGCCAATCATCCCCCAAATTTAATTTTAATATCTCTTTGGGTAAGAGCGCGAGGGCATTATCCACGCGCAATGTTAAGCGATGATGTGGTCTTAAGTCTCAAAGTTAAAAATCAAATAACGGAACCGACTTCAACACTCAAAAGTGTGAAATAACTTGGTAAGTCGGTACCATGACAGTTCAAAAGTAACTATTATCAAAATATAGTGCGCGTGGTGGTGTTATTAATATGTACTTTACATGAATATTTAAATGCAGATAGCTACGTAAACAAGAATAAAGACTTGAAAATTTAACAGATGTATTAGATACCGATTTCATATGAAGATTTTCACAAAAGTCCGCATTTCCCCAATTACGGCAAGGTTCACAATTTCATAACGAGTAATTTATTCTTACACATTTTCCCCCTTACTTATAAACGTAAATAATAATATAAATTTATAAATATAAATAAGCTGCGAATACTAATTCAGTGTTTTGTTCCGTTCTTTCAACGTCAAACTGTCATATAAGCGACAAAGACAAAACACTGAATAACTATTTATTTCAGAGGTTATTCAACGTTTATAAGTAAGGGGGTTTAATATTTTAGGGTTCCGTACCTCAAATGAAAAAAAAAACGAAACCCTTGTAGGATCAGTTTGTTGTCTCTCTGTCTGTTTGTCAAGACCCTTTTTCTCAGGAACGCGTGGAGTTATTAAGCTGAAATTCATATCAAATACTCAGGTCTACTGACTCTGAAGCTGTGATAAAATCGAACTTCTAAGCCAACGCAATCAAAAGATACCGATACAGCCGTTTATGCTGCAAATTTTTGACACTCTTTTTGGTACGACGTCTTATAGAATAGATAAAGGCAAAATTGCGAAAAGCATACATTTTTAGATCAAAATACTAGACCATTTATAATAAATTTTTGACACTCTTTTTGGTACGACGTAACGTCTTATAGCATAGATAAAGAAAAAATTGCGAAAAGCATACATTTACAGTTATATCAAAATATTAGACCATATAATATTTTTAATAATTTTAAACATACATCTACAGGCTTGTACGGAGCCCTCGGTGTGCGGTCCGACTCTCACTTGGCCGTTATTTTTAATATACCAGGTCAATTTTAAACCTTGGACATTTAAATAAATTCTACAACAACGATCAAATTGTCTATCGTGAATTGTATACATGGTAACAGAGTTTCCTATCGCGAAACGTCTCGAGATGCTGAAACTGTGTGATAAATGGGAGGCCTACGTTATTCACGACTGTATCTGTCACTCGACCGTTGGATCCGAATTACTTTTATATATCGCAAGAAATTACGCTGGCGAGATATTGGATAAAACATTGTGCTCTTTCAAATGGTCATCGTAGTCCGTGCACGTTTACAAGCTCAAGAAGACGTTGCCAATGTTTATAGCCGACGACGGTGGTCCGTCTGCCTGTTTACCCTAGCGGTTCATTAATACGGGTCTAAACAATACGGCCGTAGGAGCAATTACCTCTATGAATTGAACACAAATCCCTCCTCACACTTTCCACACACAAACGTGTGTTTGGGTGTGGAAAGTGTGAGGAAGGATTTGTGTTGCATTACATTACACTCTCACTTTAAATACTTAACATGCACACAATCTAATTCATATAATATAATATACTGTTTGTTATCTTTTGATTTATTTCGTTTGTCTGCTGTTTATCACTCATGAATTGTAACATTTTACGTTAACTGAGCACACTTATTCTTATATAATATAGGGTAACCAGTTATTGGCCTTAAGTACATGTTAATTATATTTCATATTCAGCCTTAATTGTAAACGCTGGTTAGTGTGTCCTAAATAAATAAACTAAAATAATATAATATATATACTGCTAAAATCTCCGGCGAAACCTGATGTAACATTTTTTTTAACATCAACTGTTTTATTAAACCAGTTATAAAATTACGATTATGTTAATAAAGCGAGGAAGAAGTGAACCAGTAAAATGATTTTTCTTTCTGATCTGGCAGCGTAAACTCACCTGAAGATGAGCATCGGACATGCTCGAAACCTAGGTCGAAACTTCAACTATAAACGTGAGTAAAGCCGGATACCACATATATATAATAAATCTGAATAGCACAGAACCTCTGCTCATCTCACTCGCTCCGCTGGATCTTAGCTGATGAGTAATTCGATATTGATCGTAGGATACGGTCTGTGTGAAAATTATCAAGATTACATATTATGAATGAATAAAACACTGGAATTACTCACGTAGTTCGCACTACGTGAGTAATTCCCGTGTTTTATAAATTCATAGTGTGTCAAAATCACGTCTGTTTTAATAACAAGATTACATAAGGAAACAATATACTTTGGCCATCTATAGCTTAGATGGCAAATCGACAGGACGAAATTCTGTAGTCGTGGGTTCTAATTAATCTTGTAGCCGAAATTTATCCTTCAAAAATGTGAACTTTACATTAGAGACGCGTGGCGACTAAAACAATCTGCCAGCAATTCAATAAGACTAGTTTAATATTAGAGATAATATTGTAAGGAGTTATCCGAATTTATTTTTTTGTGAAATAGAATAATTTTGGCTTTATAGAATTTTAGTTAGTTTTGTGATGAACAGAATTAGAAGCAGTATTTCACTAGTCATCTAGATCCAGTAGTTGATTCACGAACTAGTCCAGTAATATTGAAAAAATATATTTGTCCGATGGCGATGCGTGTCTCGAAAGCAGAATATTTTCAACTATGTTGATATCCACGAAGTATACTAAAAAGCAGAATATTGTATTTTCTTTTAGTTATAGAAATTTAGCCACAAGATAAAAGCGCGCTTTACGTAATCCCCGGAAGACCCGAATTCTGTCGACGAGATGTGCAAAAAACGGGTATCTTTTACAAATAAAATGTTTTTTAAGTTCATTTTAAAATCACAGGAGACCCTTGTCAACCCACGCTTGCTTATTTTCGCTTATAATGAGATTAAGATACATTCATGAGTAATTTATACGAGACGAGGACAACAATACAATTTGCAACGTTTTAGCTATTACGTGGCTGTAAATTACAATAGGTACCATTAAAGTTTAGTAGGAACACACGGGATGACCTTTCATGAACATGTTTTTAAAGCCGTCTTTTGTTCAAGTTATTCATTTTTAATTCTTCCTTATCCCACTAATATTATACATGTGAAAGTTTAGATGGATGGATGTTTGTTACTCTTTCACACTTAAACGGCTGGATGTATTTCGATGAAATTTGGTATGGAGATAGCTTACATTACCCTGGATAACAAAGAGGCTTATTTTCATCATCATAGTTTTTCATCACCACGCGGGTAAATCCGCGGTGCAACTAGTTATTTAAAAAAAAAGTTAAGACGAATGTGTTGCCAGTGATGAACTTGTAAAACGAAACTTGTCATAGTATGGGTCTTGAAAGTAAGCTCATGGTCCGACAACGGTCTATGGAGAGGCATGTGCTCGAAGGAGGGTACGGAGTGCTCGCGGACACGCTCGCGTTTCGCCTTACCGTAGTCGGAACTCTTTGACTTACTACGGGATTAATTCCAGTGTTTTACATATTCATAATGGGTCTTTATAATGTTCTTTACATCCTAAGCAATGCAATACAATACAAAACACTTTATTGCAAATCGGTCACAAAAACCAACAATAAAAATAAAACATATACCTAACCAGTAACAGTACAAGTACAATTGCTGGCCTGATCGCTTAACGCGATCTCTTCTAGACTAAGCGTTTATGTTAAAAGGTATTTCCAACAGCCAGGTAATAATTATAGCGCGCAATACAGCACAAATTTAACATGTTCTATGTGTTACCAATATACTAAATTTATGACTGTTATCCATTGTGTTATTAGCTGATGTTGTTAGCTGATGACAAGTATTAATTGACGCATATTGCAGCTAAATTTGAACCAAACACGGTCATAATATTATCGGCCGTTTTCATTTGAATTCAATTGTACCGTTGACGAATCAAATGTCGCCGCGTCGTTTATTCAAAATACTCCAAACTCGATTTTATTTCACAGTGTTTACGTAAATAAGAACTTAGAATTCATGATTGGATTACATAAATTGTCTGACAAAAGTTTCCATCGAATTAAACCGGAGGAGCAGAAATGTTTACGTATATTTTGGAACACTTTCTTTCACTCGAAAATGGGGAACGACAATTTATTGTGAGCACCGTTTTTGTATCCAAGTATGATATAAAATTGCGGATGTATCTTAATGTACGATACGATTACGGGCAAAGCAAAAGTAGCGAAAATTGTGCTTAAATGGGATGCATTACTTTAATCATCGTTTTTTCCTTTCACTTGACGTCAAATTGTGGTATACATTTATAATTTTGTAGATTTTTATGCTACCTACATATACTTAGACATTTATTTAAAAATAAACAGAAGCTACGAAGATGTTTTATCAACTATAATCTTTAACTTGTTATCACTAATAAATCCACCTTGATAATGCATTTTAGAGTTCTTCTCCAATACTGGGGTTTGCTATTAGAGTAAAATACTAAGCATATATCTAATATGTATAAATCTCGTGTCACAATGTTTGTCCTCAATGGACTCCTTAACCACTTAACCGATTATAATAAAATTCGCACACCATGTGCAGTTCGATCCAACTTGAGAGATAGGATAGTTTAAATCTCAAATTATAGTCGCAATTTTAATTTATTGCTAATTATTTGTCTGTTATTATTTGACAGTCACAATTATCTGTTAACTCCAAATGATTCTAACAGATGTCGATACCTTTCGACTGGGTTGAGTAAGTAATCAACAGATGGCGCTGCTATGGTAAGTTGTCTGTTATTATTTGACAGTCACAATTATCTGTTAACTCCAAATGATTCTAACAGATGTCGATACCTTTCGACTGGGTTGAGTAAGTAATCAATAGATGGCGCCACATGGCCACAGCAACGCGTGGCCGGGTCAGCTAGTTTATTATATATTTCAATATATGTTTTAACTTCGGGCGTTGACGCATTCTCTAAGCAGCCGGACACTAAAAACAGATCAACATGTAAATGTACATCCTTAAATAACTAAGAATGTGACCAAACGGTACAATAACAAATTGGAACGAAACTGAGCAGAAAGTATAAACTTTGCCTTGTCGAATTGCAACTTTTAACAAATACTTGCAAAACGGTCTAGTCTTATTGCTTCCGTGAGACTTATTTCGTAACTTTTCAATCCTCTGCGTACTTATAACTTTTCCCATCACAATGAATGCGCTTAAGACGATACAAATAACACAATTCTAAGACAAATCCATACGAAGTACCTTACAAGCGTATAGGCTCGCAAAGTTTTAAGTGAAATTTGTATTATTCTATCTGGTAGGGTGTCTTTGTATAGTTCGAAAATTTGAATCAAATGGGTATGTGTGTCTGTTGATGTAAGCATGTAGCTGAGACAAAAAGAAAGTTAGTAAACGTGACGTGACGTACGAAAAAAGACTTGATAAGAATGAACTTAATAATGAGAAAATGACTTTTACTATATAATAGGCTAATTGTTAAATATTGAATCTATTATTAACTATTGTGTATAAAAGATTCACAAGAACTTCATGGGGTCTGCCTGCTGGCTGATATCTATGTAGCGCACTAGAAAAAATACGGATAGATCTGCGGGTGTTGGCAGCTAGTTCTGAGCTATATGTTGTAGTCCGTTTCCCCAAAATAACATCAAAATTAAAATACTGCCTAACCGTTAGCAATTTGTTTCTTGAAACAACGCATTTGTGTGGCATCTTAAGAAATATTTATAATAAGAATTTCCTTTTGTGCTTGTTCTAATTTAAATAAAATCCTTGGAAAGGAACTTCCCCAAACAATAACGCAATAAGACTGTTCTAGGAAAAGGTATTCCATTTTGAGTCTCAGGATCAGCCGAATGTCTTAAATTTCTACATACAAATAAAAGTCTACGTGCTCTGATGGTTAGATTTTGAAATGAGGAGATCCGTACAAGAATGATAGTCAAGGACATAGCCCAGAGTTTTAGTAAGTTTAAATGGCAGTGGGCAGAGCATATATATCGTAGGCCGGTGAGGCTGGGAAGTTCTCGAATGGAGACCACGGACAGTCAGCACAGCATACGATGGACAAGCTGACTAAGATGGTGACGAACTTGGATGCGTGCTGGTTCCAACCAGTCCTAGCGGAGGTCAATGAGGAGGCCTATATGCTTTGACAACTCTATTAATAGTCTAATAATGTTCATCTACGTTGTAATTATTGTTCCTTTTATGCTTTTATTGATATAAATAATTATTGTTTTTTTTTCTGCTCTAGTTAAACGTCCAATATTAACATAAATATTTGCACGCTGGTGTCCAGCAAAATGTTGTAGATCTGCATTGTACAATAATTAAGCCACCTTTATGTATCAACATTTTATGCAAATAAAACATTCTATTCTATTCTCTTCTATACCCAGTAGACGTCTCATAGTTAACATGAAGTCTGAGTCTTGAGCAAGGCGACGAACTTATCGCTTTTATGGAGATTTTCCCAAATCTCGCTTAGCCAGGGAAGACACGTAGATGTACATAGACAAACTTTTAAAGCATAACGTTACATTTTTTTACTAAAAATCATCATCATCATTATCATCTCAGCCGTAGAACATCCACTGCTGGAAATATGCCTCCCCCGTGTCTCTTTAGGGAGCGGGGGATTGGTTGTTTTGTTGCTTGTATTGAAAACTAGCCGTGGCTAATAATATAAAAATCAAGTTATATTATGTACAACAAAATATTTTATTATTATTTGCGATAAACGTATTTGCAATCTAAATGCCGATGAAATTCCAACGGAGATCGGATCTCAGCGACGAGATTAATCTATTTTTTATAGTGACCCAAATCCATGGCCGAGTTGCCAATTGAACTTATGTTTAGAGACGCCGCATCACACCGACTGGCGGATAAATTAAATAGGACGAGAAATGTTTACCCTAGTCTTAAATTGTTATTTTGTTTATAAGCATGATTGCGTTTGATCACCCCCTGATGTTAAGTGATGATGCGGTCTGAGATCGAAAGTTTGTATGTGTGTAAGTGTGTATGTTTGTTACTCCTTCACAATCAAACGGCTTCACCGATTTCGATGAAATTTGGTATGGAGATAGTTTAGGCCGGAAAAAGTATAGTTTCCATGGGATAGTTGAGGTAGCGGGAAAGCCGTCATTCACGTGGGTTAAACCGCGGCGCGCTAAAATATAGTTGTTAATAAGCCAAATAAGTCTCAGTCTCCAGTATTTTATTACCTCCAGGTTTTTGAGCAACTTGCATTGGTTGTGGTCACAAGAAGAACACCAAGTCCCGTTTGATTGATTACCAACTAGCTGCGCCTCGTGGTACTACCCGCGGTGAAATCGTACCTACGTCAAATTGACTATTTATGTGTCTTCCCGTCATCCCACGGGAATAGTAAATATTTCCGGGATAAAAAGTTGCGAATTTGTTGTTCTGGGCTATAAGCTATATTCGTTCCAAATTTCATCCAAAACCACGTAGCTGTTTGAGAGTCAAAGAGTAAAAAACATATAAACGACAATCTACAAACAAAGCGCCTTTATAACATAAGTGTAATGTACTACGAAAGTATATATACTACGAAGATAGCTTTGAAGCGATGATAGCTCAGCGGGGGCAGCGTCGCCTGTCAAACTGACGGACACTGGTTCGATCTCCAACAAAAGCTTGAGCTTCCGGTGAAGGTGTGCTACCTTCACCGTTATGAAATTCCCAGCATGGTGGTAGGGTACTTTCGAATACCCGCCTGGCTAGCTACCACCCTCTAGTTTGAAATACTGTCACCAAACACAGAGTGTGTTCAGGCAGCAGTCCTTGAGAGCCAGTGAACATTCTAGGTCTAGCGTGATAATATGTTCGACCACATCGTCACTGACCATCAAGTGAGATAGTGGTCAAACGCTAGATCTATACAGTATTAAAAAAAAAACTATAATGTTTCGTTACAACGGTTGATATAAGTATTTGTAAGCTTATTATATGTACAGATAAAATCTTAACCATCAATTACGCTTGGTCCGGTATTTATCGGGATCTGTGTGCGACAGGACGTGACGCCGAACTCACCGCACTCAACATCTTGATGAAAACTTCCGTAAGATGGAGAACCCACAGAATACATAATATTCGCGTTAAAATATATTAAAACTAGCTGTGCCCCGCGGTTTCACCCGCGTGGTGGTGATGATAGATGATATTCCGAGACCTGAAGTATCTACATACCAAAATTGATAGAAATTGGTGTATCCGTTAGAGCGTGAAGAGGTAAAAACAAGAACACAAACTTTCGCCTTTATAATATTACTAGCTCTGCCCCGCGTGGTGATGAAAAACGGTGATAATGGTGATGATGAAAATAAGCCTATGTGTTAATCCAGGGTATATAGGTAGGGTATATAGGGTTAATCCAGGTTATAAGCTATCTGGGCGGGTCTGGGTTTATCCATTAAATAGTTGCTGTGCCTATGCTTGCGGCGTTCACGCTGCTTGTTTTGGTTAAGTCCAGGCCTTCTTTACTCATCCCGTGATGGGTAGGGAGGTTACGGTCTTGGGGGAAGCGCAGGTCGTGATGATCCTCAAGGCAAGTCTGGCGATTACCTTCTCGCGGTGCTGCCTGTTCTTGGTCTAATTCCTCTGAATTAGACGTAACTAGACATCGTCCGGCGCCTCGCGTGTCTCATATCTATGTAAGTTTATTTATATCCATTTATATATGTATGTTTATTATATTCAGGCCGGGACTGCTCCCGATAGGCTTTGCTCGCCAAGCCGACGAGGAGCGGTCCACTTGACGGTAGGTTGCGGTGCTGCTGCAAGGCACTGCAACTGAGGGGGGCAGCGGCGCCGTGTTGGACGGTGCTGCAGCTGAGGAGGCGCTGCGGCGGGAGTGATTCAGTTCGTCTCCTGCTGTGGCGCCGATATGGCCGCCGTCGGAGGGTGGCGGCCGAAGCGGCTGGCGATGGGGCTGCTCCATCTGGCCCATCGCAGGGGACCACGAGCGTCGGATGTGGGAAGTCTGGCGTTCCTTGCACTGTGTGGTCCCCGGGGTGGTGCGGCCGTGCTCTTGGTCCCGGCACGGTCGCGAGGGGGAGGGTCATCCTCCCCCCCTGGAGGGGTCCGGAAACGGACGGCCGTGGTGGGGGCGCGGTATGCAAATGTACCCCGCGCTCCCTCCGTTCTAGCGGCAGGATGGACACCGTGGGTTTTAGTCGGTAGTGGACCCTGGCTGCTGTGGGTGCAGTTAGGGTTGGGGGCCATGAGGCCCCCCAGGGAGCGGTGATGCTCGAGCGAGCCCGACACACCCCGCCTACTTTCCCGGTAGGCGGAAGTGCGTAAATGCATTTTCCCCACGTAAAAAAAAAAAAAAATAAATAAATAAAAAAAAAAAAAAAAATAAAAAAAAAAAAAAAAAAAAAAAAAAAAAAAGGTTATAAGCTATCTCTATACCAACATTCATCCAAATCGGTGTAGCCGTTTGAGAGTGAAGGGATAACAAACATACACACATACACAGTTACACACATACCCATATCTTATACTAAGTCATCACTTAACACAACGCAAGCTTAAAATGCATAAAAAAAATAGTAGTGCAGTATAATTATTCTTAAATGAGCGTTTAATGGGGCCAATATTGAATCTCACTTCAACCTAAACGTGACCGGCCGGCACTGTGAAACGGCCTAACTCGTAACTAGCTTAATTAAAATACATTATAAATTTTGAAATGATTTTTTTAAACAAGGTGATGCTTTTATTAAAATCAAATACTAATAACTAATTACAATACTACAGCTACTACAAAAACATTTGATAACTCAAATGCTCTAACCCGCGACCAGTTGGCAGCGTGTCCAGAATGCTAGGAGCATTGCCACGTTGAATTGCAATGCTGATCTGTTGAGCCAAATATGTGCCAGCATTTTGGTCACGCGTCGCATCGATCAAACGCTCTGATAAGTTTTATGAAAATACGATGAGCTCCTGGTCCCCACGGGCCTAATGTATCGACCCCAAACGGTTAAAATATGTAACGTTTACCTAGGTTAAAAAGCATATTTTCGCCGCTTCAATTGCTCCGCCGCGCCAACCTTAACACGACTGTGTCTCGGGAAGATGTGACGGCGCTAAAATGTCAACGTATGTGCGTCCCATTCTAAAAGGCACCCAATTTTTCAGGGAAAAGGATAATAAGAATAATTATTAAAAAGACTACATATTTCTTTAACTAATGAAGGTCACACCTCTTATACTATTACCCTCAAAAACTTGCTTCAAAACAAAAACATGTGCTAACAATAAGTTTGTTTGAACACATACGCAAATTAAAACCGAGTAGGGTCGGCGCCTTGACATTAAGTACATAATCCGATTGTAAGCACTACTGCTATTAGCATTAGATGACCGTTTGGACGCAGCGTTCTCGTGCCGCGCTACCCGATGTCGTCTTTACGACCAAATAAATGTGGCTTGTATGAATGCAGGCAAATAATATTAAAATTGTGAGTTTAACAAAAAGCTGCTTAACATTTTTTAAGAGTTTTTAAATTCTTGTACCACCATTCCAAACATGAACAGCGAGGTTCATGGAAAGGGATAATATCCGTATAAAATTGATCCAACTTCAAGACTCAAAAGTGTTAAATAACTTGTTGAAGTCGGTACCATGATAGTTCACAAAAGTAACTATCATCACAGTATTGTGCTCATGGTACCGACTTCGACAAGTTATTTCACACTTTTGAGTGTTGAAGTAGGTTCCACTTTTTTGTAAAAAAAAATATTTACCCTTTTTAGTGACCTTTGCAACTCACGAGATCAATTGTCATTGTGTATGCTCACCGATGACTTCAGCCGCAACTAAAATGTTGTCGAGGTATGAGTAGCATTTTCAGTTATTAGAGTGTAAGTCAAAACCACTTTTCCGATTTTGATGAAATTTAAATGGGACTACACGGGAAGCAGCAGGTTTCAAACAAGAAAGAATCATCAAAATCGATCGAAGGTTGAGGTATCAAACATTAAAAATAAAATAAAAAAATTAAGTCATCCTTTTTTCGAAGTCGGTTAAGAAGAACTAAATGGACTGCTCCCACCAAACTAAGTTATTCACGAATCGTGCGCGCACAATACGTGCATCTGTTAATTTAGTATTCAAAAGGATTAAATTAACCTAAGTTAAACTTGTTGTTGTGCTCCTAATCTGAACCTTCGCAGAATTACATTATCGTATTCAAGATAAGGTCATGCACAAATTAGCGTCAACAAATGATGTCCCAAGGGCAAAGCCCGAATATGTCATTCAAGAGAAATTATGAAAATATCAAGGAGATAACTGAAGGCATAAGGCGGTCACCAAAATTTGCCCCTCAATAAGGCTGGGATGACAAACGAGCGGCTCCGTGACTCAGCGCAAACTAACGAAATAGATGTTCCTGGTGCCCCCCCGGGACGTAACTTGGACACGGCTTTTTATTCTATAAATCTTGTTATACTTATACTGTGTGTAGAGATCGGGCATTTGGGGACGAGAGTAATGCTCCCTTTTAATGGTTGGATATTGGATCGTATTCAACTTTGAAACTACTTTTGGTATGTTAGAGTTGGATTTTGAAATTGGTATGTACGTAATTAACTTCCCAAGTGGGAATCATAATGTTAGCAGTATTGGACGTTCTAATTTCAAGCAGTATGCTATTATGCTCGCGTTACTAGACTAGCAAAATATACCTACTAAGCAAATCCAACGTTGTGTACGACCAAATTTACTAAGCAAATCCAGGTGAACGCGTTGTAAAGACCTATATGTAATTTGTTAAAGTTTAATGAATTTGTGGATTATCGTTTTTTTTGTTGAACGGATTCATCCTGTTCGCCTCTGAGCCAGTGAGTAACGCTAAGCATAAGCAATAGCATATAATACAATTCAATATACTCTATTGACACAAAATTACAAAAATAAATATTTGCAATATGTAATGTTCAATAGGTGGTCTGATCGTTAAGAACGATATCTTCCCGATAACCTTTGACTAGAGAATAAACGATAGATGATCTAGGAGGGTGGTATGCCGTATAAAAGTATTGATTAAAACTTCTTCACTTAGTCCGTCCATGCCTTCTTCAGCCCTCTACCTCTATATCCATCCAACATTCATGATTGTACTCTTTTTGTTACATGTCCTTATGTAATTGCCTCAATTGAAGTGAAATCCTAGTGTTCCTTTCAGTTTGATTTCGGCCGAATAGTGAACAATTATATTTTTTTTAAAGAATTCTGAGTACCAATAACATGAGATACTATTTACTGACCTAATGATCTTTTATTCGTATATCTCATTGGTTTGGAATTAAACTACCACGGTTTCTTATTTTTTATGTTTTACTAGTTACTTGAAATCCGAGCACAGCGGTGGTAGCGCTTCTTTATTTTCAATTAATACGCATCATTTTTTTTTTTTTACGCATATTATAAGTTTGCGTTTGACAACTGTCTCACCTGATGTTAAGTGATGACGTTGTCTAGGATTTGGCACGCAAACCTAGAAGGTACCTATTCACTCGCGACTTGAAAACTCCAGGATTGTACATATCGGGAAACACAGACTCGGGCAACGAGTTCCATTCCTTGGCAGTACGCATTAAGAAAGTGGAAGCATAACGCTTCGTGCGTATAGGTGGTATATCTACCATATAACGATGGCGAATTGCCGTACGTCGAGTCGACCGATGATAGAAAGGGGATGGTGGAATCAGATTGTGTAATTCCAGTGCACATTCTCCGAAATGCACCCGATAGAAAACCGATAGGCTTGCTCTACGCCGGTGTTCAAGGCTCTGAAGCCTACGTTCGACCAAAGAGTTACAGCCGATGATTCTTTTGGCTCGCCTCTCGATTGACTCCAGAGCTTCTAGTTGGTATTTGGCTGACCCATCCCAAAGGAGGGAACAGTACTCCATGCACGACCGGACTTGTGCTTGATACAGATTAAGCAACTGCCCAAATTTTTATTACCTTTGCCTGTATCTATATTACTTTATGTTGATGTACTTTTACAATGAAGTGTTATGTATGTAACTTATTTTTTAAGCTGTATGGATCTAGCGTTTGGCCACTCTCACTTGATGGCCAGTGACGATGGGGTCGAAGATGTTATCACGCTAAGCCTAGAATGTTTACTGGCTCTCAAGGACTGCTGCCTGTACATACACTATGTGATTGGTGACAGTTGTTCAAATTGAGGGTAGTATCTATCCAGGCGGGTAGGTACTTGATAACCATCGTGCTGGGAATTTCCTCCACCGGAGGTGTTGCTTCCACCGGAAGCTCAAGCCGTTGTTGGGGATCGCACCAGTGTCCGTCCGTTTGACAGCCGACGCTCCCGCCGCTGAGCTATCATCGCTTCGGTATCTATCTATCTTTCAATGTTACTGAATTTTTAACGTCATTTTCATCTCCTACTTAACGATGGTTTTATTTGATATTTTACACACGTGTCAAGAAGCAATGACAATGCAATAATAATTTATTTTGTCCTTTTCCTGTTTATCCTTATCATGATTTCTAGGAATATCGATTTCCTATGTCACAGGAGTCATGGACACACGATGACATCACAACAAACGACGCGGAAAAAACATTCATGCTCATCACATAAATATTTGCCCCTGCCGGGATTCTAACCCAGGATCCCCGGAGACCAGAAGTCATGAAATTGACAACTAAGCCATGACAACCGTCGTAAAGCATATACTCTGCGCCTTTTATTGCAGTACTATTATCAACTGGTAATATATCATGAAAACGTATGCTAAAATAATGCATTTTACAGCTATGCAAGCAGGTAGGTGTTATATATATATATTATACCTAATGCGTTCTAAACTATTACTGGAAGATTATAAAATGAATCATCCCAGCTATGCTTTAAACTTTGCGCGTTAGTTTACAAAAAATATTTTTTAAAAAAACAAAAATACTATTTCACATTTTATGACTATATTTGTTTTAATTATAATTATTTACTTAGTCAAATATATTTTATAAAGTTGCAATAAGATATGTGTGAAATTCAGCTACAACGAGAGAAGCTCAAAATTCACAAAGAACAAAGAACAATCACGCTCTTCAAAGCTTTTAAGTTGATATTATACAAGAATTAGAGGATTAAACAAATTAAGCAAGCCTTGGTAATTATGTCAGATTGAATAAATCACACACAAAGGTTAACACAATCCTTGAATTCTTAACCTGAATACGGCCACGGGAAAACTTTTAACAACTCTCAAGTTTTTTCGGTGAGCCATTAGAAACATCTGTGAGATTCCCGAACAAGGCACTACTTGAGAATACTTTGCGTTTTCTAACGCGCAATATAAAAAAAGCCAGAACAAAAATTCGCTTTGAAGTAAAAGTCAGGAAACCGGGCTGATTGCCACTTTTACGGTATTTCAAACGGTACCCTCGTCACTTCTTTTTAGCGCTCTCTGTCGGTATTTATAAATGCGAATAAGAGCTAAAACAGTCGCGGAGAATAATTTGTTAAGGACATGAAAACTAGTGTAACCTAAAAAGGCAAACGTTTATGTTCTGCTAAAATATTGTAAAGGCGAAAGTTTGTATGTGTGTAATTGTGTATATTTGTTACCCCTTCACGCTCAAGCGGCAGCACTGATTTTGGTGAAATTTGGTATTGATATAGTTTAGACCCTATATTAACACAGGCTACTTATATCCCGAAAATATAAAGGTTTCTCTGGAATACAACAAAAATCAAACAATATCATAGATGTAAAAGTAATTCTATCCATTACGTCTTCACGCCTTTACAGCTTACCCAATGTTGATGATTTTTTGTATAGAGATGGGACCTTGGACAAGAACATATTCTACTTTTTGTCCTGGAAAATGTATGGTTCTCGTGGGAAATGCTATTAATATAAGAGATTTATTTTTTTGTATGTTCGAAATTAAAGAACATAATATCAATTTCTACGATACACTTTGTAATTCTAAAGTCCAACTATTGTTTTTATATACAGTTATGTTATACATTTTATAAGTTGATAGAAATGCCTGCCAAAATTAGATCATGTCATCCATACCTTTGTACAAATTGTTATCCAAACAAATTATTTCGCATTCAAAACTATTATCTATCTATTATCTAAACACATAGTGTGTTCAGGCAGCAGTCCTTGAGAGCCAGTGAGCATTCTAGATCTAGCGTGATAACAACTTCAACCACATCGTCATTGACCATCAAGTGAGATAGTGTTCAAACGCTAGATGGATGGATATTATAAAAAGGAAAGAATTGATTGGTTGTTTGTTTGTTTGCATTGAATAGGCTCCGAAACTGCTGAACCGATTTGAAAAATTCCTTCACTGTCAGGAAGCTTCAATATCCGTTGGTGACATAGCCTATATAATATATCTTTTTAAATTAGGGATCCTTAAAATTTTTACATTTTTTTACCCGTGCGAATCCGAGGCGGACCGCTTGTGTGTTATGCCTATTACAGTCCACTTATTGAATTACTTGCTGCGCCTCGGGGTTATACCCGCGTGGTGGTGATTGATGATAATGATAATGATAAGTAGCCTATGTGTTATTCCAGGACCTGAAGTATTTACATACCAAATTTCATTCAACTCCGTTCAGCTGTTCTGGCGTAATTGAGTAACAAACATCCATCCATCCATCCATCCAAACTTTCACATTTATAATATTAGTGGGATGGGATTTAAATCGGACATTCCATTCATGCATAAAGAATTTCGTCAATCTAAATAAAATACTAATAGAAAAATAAACGCCGCATCGCTGCGAGCAACGCGGTGATAGCGGGGACATTGAAGTGCGGGAGAGGGGCATGCAGCTGTATGAAATAAGTAGCCGCGCGTTTGAGTCTTGAGTCTGACATTAAGTATTTTTACTTTTTTCATAGTAAAAATAGTTTGTCTACAAAATAAATGTCCAAAAGATGTCCGTGCGGAGCCGGGAAGGGCCGCTAGTGTAAAATATATTGCGGGCTCTGAGTCGCTGAAATAGTTGGCAAAGAAGTCATGATATTATTATATTATAGTGAATTCATCGCTGTGTATCTCAGCAGAAGATGAATTTTCTTGAATATGAACAAAGAAACTCAAATGTGTTGCTTTGCAACATAACACTATGTATGGACTCAAATAAATATATAGCTATTTAGTGTTTTTAAAATCCACGTTGCAATTGTTAAGGCGCAGTTTCAGTGAAACCGTGGAAAACTGTATTGCAATTAAAATGAAGATTGAAAACGGAAAGCTGTAGTTAAGTAGAAAAAAATTAGAAGCTTTTTATAACAGTAGATATGTTCAATCCAAGAGGCTCTTTTTAGAAGTACCTTGTTACTTAATAAGTATGTTTACACAATTTCGATTTTAAAGCGATGATAGCTCAGCGGTGGGAGCGTCAACTGTCAAACCGTTGAACGCTGGTTCGAGTCCCATCAATGGCTTGAGGTTCCGGTGAAAGTAACACCGTTATCGAATTCCTGGCATAGTGGGAGTGTACTTTTGAGTACCTGACTGGTTTGCTACCATCAGAAAAACTGTGCCCAAAAAAAAGAGTATTCAGGCAGCAGTCTTTGAGAGCCAGTAAACATTCTAGGCCTAGAATGATAACATCTCCGACCAAATTTCCACTGACCAACAAGAGAGTGACCGAGAAGTGGTCAAACGCTAGATCTTTAAACTATATAAACAAGATTAGGTCACCGTAAACAAAATAACTATTTCAAAATGTTAGCTACGTTTTTGATCGACATACGTATCGATTCGTTTGTGATGTACCTATTTAAAAATAAAGAGTTTATCTATTTACTTCAAAAAACACCGAATAGTACAATTCAAAACTTATGACCATATTTTCGAAACAATATTAAGATATTATTTTATATGAGTTTTTTAATAAACGCTGAGAAAATAACAAATATTAATTCAAAAGTATGCGAAAATGACTTATTAACATTAAAAACCGAGGACATCTGAAAAACTTCGCACGTTCTACATTTTCCATCGTGAATTGTACACAGAAACAGAGCAGTCTTATCGTGACACGTCTCGAGATGCTGAAACTGTATGATAAATGGGAGGCCTACGTGATTCACGATTGTATCTGTCACTTGGTCGTTAGGGATCCGAATTATTTTTATGCATTGCAAGAAATTCCGACTTTGAGCAGAGCTATCGAGTAAGATATCGTTCTCTTTTAAATTGAGGTTTTAGATGCATTCAGAGGTATATTTGTCCAACGTAAGTGGTTTCATCTGTATATTGGTTTGGCTCTAAGCGGAAGCGAACCCAGTGAGACTACATTTTGGATATATTTAGTTTAGAAAACCTAACCTATTTAATGCGCCGATATGTACATAATAACGTTTTACGGCACTGTCAAAACCAATCGTTGACAGAAAAGGGTCTTATAGAGCACTGCAAAATAAATAGAAAAAAATGAGGATCATTTAATACGGTGATTTGTATAAGTGCCATACGTGACAGTAAAGAAGGTTTACAATGAGAATAATTTCTATTTGATAAATTTGGTAATTCGGTTGTCATTGTATCGGCATATCCTGTACTTGTAAACTTGGAAAACAAACCTTGCCAAAGTACGCATTTTAATCATCGTACAGTCCTGGAGTCTCCAAGTCACGCGTCAATAGGTACCTTCTAGGTTTGCGTGTTTAATCCTATACAACGCCAACACTTAACCTCAGGTGAGACAGTTGCCAAAAGCAGACTTATAATAGGTAAGTAAAAAAACTATTACTCACTTGGCTAAGGCATCCCCGATATGTTTTTCAAAAACGGCAGCGGACGGGTATAATATTAGCTTATATGGACCGTCATCTCGACCGATCCGTCATCTTAGCCATAACATCTCTACAGACGAACTTAAACCTCCACGATTCTCACGAGAACTGGTTCGAAGCGGTCCATCATACAGTCTCTTTCTGCGACGTTGGTCAGGTTGTTTTTCCATCCTGTTGGTGAAAGTCGTACCCCCTTTTGTAATTCTATATATATTAATTCTGAATTATTATATACCACTAAAACTTGCTATTCACTGGGCTATGTTGATCTGCTGGGCCGTTCTTCTACGGATCTTATTTCTAACTCAATCTTGTAAACAAGTCCCGAGTATAACCCTCTCCTGAGCTCGTTGTTTGATCTTGAGCTTGTGTACAGCGCCCAGTTGGACAGCACTTTTGGTTATATATGGTCATTACGGTGTTCGAAGCATCGAACGCGCTAATTGAAGACCTTTGTAAAAAAAAACTTACTGTAGACATAGTAACAACTTGTGTGAAGCCAGTAATATGGTCTCTAAAAACAAACTATTTAGCAGTATTGTTGAAGGCTCAGTAATTTTAGAAAGAGTGGAGAGTCTACCAGTTGACCTAAAAGATGGCTAGAAATATAAGCCACTGAATTTTTCCGATTTTGTAGGTCAATCTAATGTAACTAAATTTATACGAAAAGAGTAATGCGCTATTTTTGTACGTGGATAGTCGATTGCGCGGTACTATGAGTAAAAATTATTTGTCAAACCACTGTTTGTGGAGTTTTCGAAAATTTTCTAAGATTTCTTAACTAAGGAATCATCGTTCAATCACTTCTTGAATGTGTGACCGCATACTTTTAAACTGATTAAGTAATTCGTTTTTAACATTCGTTATTCGAACATGTGGTTTATAAATCTATATCGCGTCATATGCTTCCTGCAGTCTCCTTTTGACCACGGTCAATTCAAATTTGTCGAAACGTCGAAGTAAAAATAAAAATGCTTATATTTTTCACGCGATCAAGTCGCGGTCGACTTATTAAGGGCTTACAGGTGCCGATGACATTACAGAGGTTTGCGGGTGCTTACAGGCAGAGTAGACGGGACAAATCTTGATGCGTCTTGATTCAAAATATTACAAATTAGTACTTTACAGAAGAAATATGTGCTTACGAAAAATACTGATCACATTATTAGACTTTTTAATTTTCTTTCTTCTTTTGCAGTGCAAGCGCATTTTTCGGTACCGCAAAAATTTTTAGTACAGGATAAAATTGGTCACATTAAAATATTTATTCCTGAGACCAAATTCAAGGTGTAATCAAATTTGATCAACCAGAATTAACCTTCATGAACTGTCTCATAAGTGTTTTTTTTAAGTTTATTAAACATGTAAGAGTTTCAACAAAATAAGCTTTTATAATTCAAAATTGACTAAGTAATTCATGAGTTACTAATGGGATACGTGGACAACAAAATCTAATATAAAGTTATATGAACAGCTACATATAAATACTTTTTATCTTCTATAAGTGTGATACAGTCCCGTTATTAACAGTTCACTTGATGCGAATTTAAAAAAGTTATTATTATGTTTAGGTTCTCACGACGATGTGTCGTACATCGATAACGTCGTGATAACCTAAACATTTTTTATAGTTCCATCAGAACTATTGTTAATTTATTTTAGATCATCAAAATGTTTACTGTCACTTTTATAACCTACTTCCAAAAATGAAGGAAGTTGTTAAATCAGTTGTATTATTTAAATCTTTGTAACCTCTGATCTCCGTCATTTGTGAACCGAACTCGAAAAATCTTTTCATTGTATTCGAGAAGGTATTGAGGGTCCCAAAATATATTCAGGAAATCGGTTCAGTGTTTCTTTTAATTTTTATGACCAAGTTGAAAATGTTCCTTCCGTAGGAAGTGGTCGATTTTTACAATGATAAAGGCCATGTAATTATTAAAAATAAGTCCCGGCCGGTTCTTAGACAATAACGATGAACGAAACTCGCAATAGTCTTCAAACTAGTCGTCTATTCACACGAACATAAAAAGATAAGAATTAAGAAGGAAGAAGCTCCTCAATGCAAAATTTTTATGTCAGAACATAAATGATGCGTCATTTACAGACTCAATGAAATGGAACAGATAGTCGCTAGTGAGATTATCGCTTTCTTTTGTACGGGGAGAAAAATTAGTTGAGCGTTTTCAGAAAATTTGCTGATCGAGCCCTTCCACTGCTTGCTGGTGATGAAAATCGATTATTGTCGGGGAAATCTGAATATCTCTTTAAAATTGACTAACTCTTGACTAAAAAGATAGCTTTATTAAGCAGTCCAATTATAGGTAGTTATCTCTGGAACTACTATACCGATTTTAAACATTCTTTCATCAGTAGAAAGCTATATTCCGTCATTTTTTATAAAGAAAAATAGGCTGATGCGTTTGTTTATTACTTTTTTTTTGTTTTTACTTATTATAAGTTTGCGTTTGACAACTGTCTAACCTGATGTTAAGTGATGATGTTGTCTAAGATTTAGTACGCAAACCTAGAAGGTAGCTAATTCACTCGCGACTTGAAGACTAGTATGCCCATAACTATACAATTCATTTAATTGAATTATAAAAAGAACTAATAAAGAACATAAATGTTTATTTTAATTTTTTTATACTGTATATATCAAGCGTTTGAACAGTATCTCACTAGATGGTCAGTGACAACGTGCTCGAAGATGTTATCACGTTAGACCTAGGATGCTTACTGGCTCTCAAGGACTGCTGTCTGAACACTATATGTGTTTATTCACCGCAATAAAATTGGTATTCCACTAAAATAACAATGGCATTCAAATTGCATTGTATTAGAAATTACATCTGTGTAGCCATTAATACGATTGTACTCCAAGTAGACAAAACTAGCAAAAGCGACAATTCATTTACAATTTATGGGCAATGATAGTAATTGATACCTTAGCTATTTGCATGTATTGTCCCCATAAGGAAGGGGGTTTTCCTTTTCAGTTCAGAAATAGTCACATCTGATAAAACGTTATGTTGAACTGAGGAGTTTTCATGGTGTTGGCGTGACCTGTCGCATTACCACAAAACTCCAAGTTGTCACAATCTCGCCTACGCTGGCATTATACACGACAGCAACACTTTTATTTTCAAGTTAGATAACGATGAAAAAAGTTTTTGCGGTAGTTAATTTTTGAGACTGCAAACTTTTATAACAATCTAATTTGACTAAGAGTTTTATGGTTGTGTTAACATCATGCTATGCGGAATTTATGATTAACTTTTGGCCAAAAAATATCAATAAAATTTTAACAAAATTAGAGAGGTTTTTCGCTAAATATCATCTCCAGCAATATTGAAGAAAAAGAAGTACTGCTAAAACACAATTGCATAGTGAAAAGCATAGAACTATTGCAAAAACAGTAAACATTTCCACAAAGCTGATGGTAGTAAGATTGACAAAGTGTAAGGAAACTAGAGTACAGTTTTTGGTTCGAATGGTATTTTTAACTGACTTCAAAGAAAGGAGGAGGTTCTCATCAAAATCGAACGAGCACTTTTTGAGTTCCAAGTCAAAAACTGAAAAAAACGTGCTTATACTTCACGATATTATAGTAGCGGGTGAAGACATCGGTGAACATACCTACACCACAATGAAAAATGATCCCATGAGTAACAAAGGTCACTAAAAAGAGTGAAAAAAAAATTTTTACTAAAAAATGGAACCGTCTTCAACACTCAAAAGTATGAAATATCTTGTGTCAGTACCATGACCACAATATTTTGATATAAGTTACGTTTGAACTATGATGGTACCGACTTCAACAAGTTATTTCATACTTTTGAGTATTGAAGTCGGTTCCATTTTTTGGTAAAACATTTTTTAGTATATAAAAATACAGATCTATTGTTATTCTGCGCATTGTAACCACGAAAATCCTTACAAATACAACAATAATTGCTCATCAAATAAATGTTTACGCTATTCAAACTCAGAACCACGGGATCAGTAGTCAGAGGTACCACTCAGTCGAATTACGAGTATCATATATACATAATTTAGTTCTACATCTATCACACACCCGAAAAGTACAACCCAACCGGGCTTGTTCTTGTACATTTCAATGGACCATAATATATTATTATTAAGAACATCCTCTACACACAGCCATTTGTCACGCCGCGGTCGTACAGTGAATGGTGACCCGATGGCTGCCTATTGTCTCCTATAATGTCTGCCAACTTGTGCACGATTAGTGCCCGTAACACACTCTAATTTCGTTCAGGAGTTGCCAACAATTCGGAAACTTAAATGTAGATTACTCATAACTTTAGTGAGATGAAGGGGAACTGTTCTAAATCCTATGTTAACTTACGTTATGTTGAGCATGGGTGCTATATTATGTCCCAACTTATCTTCAAGTCTGTTGGCAAGGGATCGATTACGGTTATGATTGATGCGACGTTTGAATTTTGGCGTAATTTGCAATTAAATGTATCGGTAACTACTATGACTTATATAATAATGAGAGGTTGCGCGGCGACTCGCTTGAAGCTGTACGTGTTTATGAATCGCTCTGTTTCTAAATAATAAATAAGTGGAAAAGAACTCAGCACCTATCTGGAAATTATATCACTACAAAGCGTGGATTGCAAGGAAAAAGGTACGCCACTTTAATTTCAAATACCAATGTATTCATAGAAGAAACTTGGCAATTAAGATCTCAATGAATATCTAAATACCTCCGGCAAATCCGATAGTCGGTCCTGCTCGTGTTTGACGGCGAAAGGCATTTTGCTGCATCACTCGCACCCGCTCTTGCTTATCGCACTGTAGTACAGTTTGTATAATAGTTACTACGTGGCTGCACGAGTTAACTACTTGCCGGCCTGCCGTAAACCAATTGATTGTGACTACTCACGGCCGGCCTTCTTTCCTTCTTTTTACCGCAATTGTACATACATAAATTAACTAACTTATTCTAAAAATGGAAGCAAATTGTTCCGCATGTAAACAAACTATCACCACAACTAGATTGCTGAAATGCACCATCTGCAAAGCACCTTATCATCCAATATGTGTTAATTCAGTTACAACAGACGTAACAAAATTGGTGGATTGGCAGTGCCCTTCATGCAGAGCTAAGGAGCCAAAAAACTGCAATAAAAACACCCCAGTACATGTCACTAATCGGACCGAAGTCTCCAGCGTAAATGAATTGACACGTGCTCAAAAGCGTATGGCTTTGAGGTCACCGGTTCAGACCAGAGACTATTATGATGATCGTGACTCGGACCCTGTCGCTTCAGAACTACGCTTGCTGAGACTCGATATTGCTGAGATAAAAAATGCCTTACAATTATTTACAGAGAGTATGCGCAAATTAAGCGCCAGACTGGATACCTTAGAGAAGAAATTTGAAGACAAAAACTCAATTACGTTGTCACTTCAGGATACAGTTGAACAACTGCAAGACCAGTTAAACCACCACACACAAAAAAATCTTAAAAATGAATTGGAGATCCTAGGCATCGATGAGACGCCAAATGAGAATCTAGAACACATTGCTATGACGGTGGCAACTAAATTCGGAGTTAACCTACCTGAGATCGATATAGACTGGGTGACGCGTGCAGGAGCCAAAAGTGGACGGAAAAATGGCAAAGACTTACCACGTCCTATCATAGTCAGGCTGACACGTAAAGCAAAACGAGATGAAATCATTAAAGCTGTAAAGGTCCGTCGTCATACAGTTATGACGTCAGCTGATCTGGATTTATTGGGACAGCCTCGAAACGTTTACATTAACGAGCATCTAACCAAAACAAACAGAATTTTATTTCGCGAAGCAAGATTACGCGCTAAGGAGCTCCATTACCGCTTCTGCTGGATTAATAACGGCAGAATCCACGTGCGAAGTGATGAAGGTAAACCAGCTTTCCCGATCAGAACCACTGAAGATCTGGACCGCCTTCTACCCGTGGGACCAAAACGGGTTTCTGCGTCAAATCAAGTACCACAATAACAAAGAAGGAATCTCAAATTTTAAGAGGTTAACCTTACTAGGTCACGGACTTTTGCATTTTGTGTATATATTATTATATATGTTAACACCAAGAACAGTAATTAGTTATTTAGGTCAATTAATGGCTACTACATACAAGAACGGCAACAATACACCACCATTATTTTTAAATATCACTCCAATTTCAAGTATTTGTCCTTCATTACTTCAGACGGAGCCGCCCAAACGCTATTGTCAAATTACAAGCGGAAACCATTGTAACCGGTTCTTAAACCGACTCGGTCAACGAGCCTACTACTACTGCATTAGACTAAATTCACTGACCACTATACAAAATATTTGCCTTGCATATTACACAATACATAACAGTGATAATCCAAAAATAACTAACACAGACCTATTAAAACTATCATCTCAAATGTGTAAAAAATATACTCACCACCATTTTAGTAAATATGTGACACTTTATGCTTACGGTAACTTACAATACGTTCATTCGTGTGACTTTGATAATGGCTAATTTGGACCTTTATAATGAAATTGAAGATACTCTAGTGATTAAGTGTCACACCATTGATAATCCTGAACTTTGTAAAAATCTCATCACACCATTTAAATTTAAAGTATTGTCTGTAAATATCAGAAGTCTTCAACGCAACTTTTTATCTTTCTTAACAGCACTAAAACGATTTGAAACTAACTTCGATGCGCTAATCCTCACAGAGTGCTGGCTGCAAGAGTCATCTCTGATATTTCAAATACCCGGGTATGACGCATTCTATACGAGCACTTTTATAAATAAGTGTGGAGGAGTGGTTGTTTATGTAAAAGACTGCTGGTCAGCGAGTGCTGAAGAGCCTGATTTTAATGACGCTAACTGCCTTGTTGTAAACATAGCAAACTCTTTTAAAATAATAGGTATATACAGATCTCCGTCTGTTCACAAATTAGAAAAATTTTTATGTTCTCTTGAAACTATTTTAGTGAATACAAAAGGCTCCTCGACTATATTATTGACGGGAGATATAAATATAAATCTGCTTGAAGACCCGCCCTGCAGCGATAATGCAGCATACCAGTGCTTAATGGCTGAGTTTGGTTTACTTCCTGCTATAATAGAACCGACGAGAATTAAATCATGCCTAGATCATGCATTCGTCAAATCAAAAAATAGAGCAGTGGGAATCATTTGCAAGTCCTCTGTAACAGACCACGATATAATAGCTGTAGGAATTAATTTTAATACTCAAAATACGCGAGGGAAAAATAGAATTATTAGTAAAACGAATTATCATGAGGTATATAACGATCTGAGTTACACGGATTGGAGTTTGGTATACTGTAGGGATAATGTTAATGAGGCGGTGGCTGCACTGCATGAAATATTAAACCGGATTATTCAAAACCATACTCATAGAAGCAAAGTTAGTCGTTCAAAATTCAACCTTAAGCCCTGGATAACCCCGGGCTTGATAAGATGTATGCGGCATCGTGATAATCTCCACCTCCAAGTTAGAAATCAGCCCAAAAATAAATCACTTAAACAAACTTATAGTCGCTATAAAAATTTTTGCAGAAACTTGTTACGTAAGCTTAAAAGCGACTACGATAATGCACAGTTAACGGACAATCACAAAAACCCAAAAAAACTATGGAAGGCGATAAAGGAAGTTTGTCACATCCCAGTCAACAAGGATTCTAATGAACCTCTTATTGATAAAAATTGTCCGCAGGACTCCATAAATGATTGCAATCAGCATTTTGCTACTGTGGCCACAAAACTTGCTCAAACTATCTTAGACAAACTAGGAACAACACAGGATCTACTGAGCAAGCAGGGTCAACATGCTGGCCGATGTCGAAATTCATTCTTTTTTATACCCACAGACGCACAGGAAATAAACAGGATCATCTCAAATTTCAACACTACTGGTGCACCTGGTATTGATGCCATAACACCACGTTTGTTGAAATACGCCAAAGAAGCATTACTGGATCCGATGACTTACATATGCAACTTAAGCATGTCTTCTGGTCTGTTCCCTGAGCAGTGGAAAATCGCAGTTGTCTCTCCAATACATAAAAATGGATCTAAATTAAATGTAGATAATTATAGGCCCATTTCACTTCTCTCAACTATATCAAAGATTTTGGAAAAAATTGTCAACAAAAGATTAGCAGATTTTCTTCAGAAACAAAATCTTTTATCAGGCCGTCAATTTGGTTTCAGACGAGCAAAATCGACTGAAGATGCGGTTCAACTTTTAACAGAAACAGTATCATCATGTTTGGACAGGGGACTGAGGTGCATGGGGGTCTTCCTCGACCTTACCAAGGCATTCGACACTGTCTCGATCGCTATTCTAATCAAAAAACTCGAATGCTTTGGGATCAGAGGTTGTGCTCTCAATTGGTTCTCTAGTTACCTGTCCAACAGGACACAATGTACTAGAGTGGGGCAGTATCGCAGTAATAGGCTGCCTATTACTTTCGGCGTCCCGCAGGGGAGCATCTTAGCTCCGACTCTGTTCACTATTTATATGGACGATCTGCTTAGAATTAACTTACCAAAAACTAATATCATTTGCTATGCCGATGATACGGTTGCCATCTTCCACGGTGACAACTGGAATGACACAATGACGTTGGCTGAAAAGGGAATTTCGGAAATGGCCAGGTGGCTTGATGTAAATCTGCTTACACTAAACGTCAAAAAAACTAACTTTTTAGCGTTCCACATTACACAAGCCACTGCCCCAGGCTTCACTAGTCTTCAGCTACATAATGCCAGCTGTCCACACTTCGGCAAACCATATCTGGGAATCAGCAACCGTTGTTCCTGTGAGGTTATTAAGAGAGTTCAAAATACAAAGTACCTTGGAGTCATAATAGATCAAAATTTAACGTTTAAGCAACATGTTGTCTATCTCTCAAAAAAGGTTCGCAAGCTTATATATTTAATGAAAATTTTACGTCCAGCTGCATCAATTGAAGTCAGAAAACTGGTTTATACGTCTTTGTGTCAGTCACTTCTTCAATATTGTATAGCTGTATGGGGTGGAACAGCTAAAACACACTTTCTTCAACTAGAACGGGCCCAAAGAGCGGTTCTTAAAGTAATGTTGGGGAAGTCACGCTATTATTCCACCGATAAGCTATACGAGGAAGCGTCTGTGCTAAGAGTGAGGCAGCTTTTCATTATGCGGGCAATTTTCAAACGTCATATCCAACCACCTATTCAACAACCAACCAAAAGGCGCACACGTACACTACGGCAGCCCCTGCCGTTCACAAACACTGTGTTTGCTAGACGCCTTCCGCAATATGCTCATATATTCACATACAATGCAGTCTGTAGAGTAATAGATATTAAAAACACGAACCTAGCCGAAGCTAAAAATAAAATTAAAAAATGGCTCATGTCTCTGACTTACGGTGAATTGGAAAGACTTGTTATATCTTGCGATTCGTAGATTTCCGCTGTGTATTACACAAAATCTCCTCTATTGTAATTTACGCATACCTACATACACTCCACTTTAACACACTCACACAAACTCCCACACACCCTCAACACACACATCTGTCCCGGCACACTCACTCCTAAGGGCAACTTGAATGAATCATAACTTATGACTTCCAAATTATATGAAATATTTATATCATATCAATATATATATCAACCAATTTATATCATTATTTATATAATACTATCAATCACTACCAACTATCATATAATATCAAGGGTGTTGTCTGGTTCACTGGATAAACCAAATATTGTAATGTTAGGCTGGTCAGATAATAATTTCTTTATTTTATTTTATTTTATTTTTTAATTAAAGATGTTCATTGTATATTGCATGATTAAGAAGCGGTACATAAACAGATACAGGCTACGATGGGAAACAGCGACTTAATAATATCTACGGGTGCCCAAGATACAGGCTTAGCCTAGTTTGGGGCCCTCAGCGAAACTACGTTCCTGCCAATACAATAGGGTTGTTAAATGTATTTGTAATAAATGTGTTTGGTTTGTATTTGATCTGTAATAAATTTGATTTGATTGATTTGATTTGAATTATCTATACAAGTGAAATTTGTCATTCTGTTGCCGAAGTAGACGCTTTCGCAGTCGTAGTGAAGCCGTATTACGGCGTCAACGAATTGAACTCGGTAACTATCTATACAACTGTGACACAGTAGTGGTACGTATGTTATTCAACTGTTTATTCCTTGGCGATGCAATAACTGTGACGCGTGCTCTTGCTACTTAATTGGCGAATACTCACGTTTTTGAAGACTTAGCTCTTCTTTGGGGATAAGAAACCATTCAAATGACTGCTTAAATACCGGTCGTTCTAATCATAAAAGGAACTCTAAAACATCAGTATTGTTTTACGATCCATCTTTCTTTAGTGGATTACTCATAGCAGTTATTGCAAAGACTTCTATAATTCATTACAACTATTAGATTTCAGCTATATACAATATAGAATAGGCCGGTTTTTCAATTAATTTACCACCCTGAAGTTTGAAAAACTGTCATCAAATAGATAGTGTGTTCAGGCAGCAGTCCTTAAGAACCAGTAAGCAATCTAGATCTATCGTGTAATATCTTTGACCACATCGTCATTGACCATCAAGTGAGATAGTGGTCAAACGCTAGAAGTACTGCATAGCTCTATTCTATATTCAAAAAAAACCATCGGTTGAATCGTACTGTATAGATACTAGTAAAATATAAATGTATGTATTATAAAATCACATATTAACGTTATGTACATAACCTATTAGGAATGATGCTTGCCTCGAACAACTAAGTAAGTTGTAAGTTGGGCACGCTGCGAACTGGTAGCGGGTTAGTGCATTTGAGGTATCTGTAGGCTGACAATAACTAGTGGCTTGCTCAAACATTTTTGTAGTATCTAGCTGTAGTATTGTAATTAGTTATTAGTATTTTATTTTAATAAAGGCCCATTAAAAAAAAACTAAGTAATATTTACGAAGGTTGTTGTTTACTATTAGAATCTTTGTAAGGTTTCCGAACAAGGAACTACTTAAAAATACTTTACGTTTCTTACGCACGAAAAAAAAATACTACAACAAGAATAAAGTACTTTGAAGTAAAACTCAGGAAACCGGGCCGATTGCCACTTTTACGGCATTTCAAACCTTACCCTCGTCACTCTTTTTGGGCAATCCCTGCCGGTCTTTACAAATGCAAATGAAAGCACTATTATAAGTAGTTGCGGGAAATATATTTTATCTGTGTAAATATTTAGATGGCTATTTCATATAAAAACTTTAAATACTTTGTACTTTAACTACTGACCACATCGTCACTGACCATCAAGTGAGGTCAATATATTATGTATAATAAAGTCCGGCCATATATTCTGTTACAAAAAAAATGCATTTTTTAAGTAATATTTTATTACTAAAATTTGTATGTACATAAATAAAGTCTCAGCAAAAAAAAACTACTCGAAATGGCTGGGCTAGATGAGGGCCAGTCTTCAGCTCTTATAAAGTCCGGAACGTTGGTTTCAAGCCAGGCTTGGGTAGTTCGTGGTGTAAGTATAATTACTGATTGAGTGAGTATTTGTAGATGATCCTACCAATACTTAATTATAGAGTAGAACTAGTATTGTATAATTATTATTTATTGTGATTCTTCATGAATGTATAATCGATTAACTGGTTTTACTGATTATTGTTTCTTTAGACCGAATTGTCAATTTGTGTGTGGCAACACCACGAACGATAGTCTATGTGGAAGGTAAGGCATTATTATTTTATTGCGAACCGTCAAACTAAGTGGTTGTTTCATTAATCCCTAAATATCGGCCGAATCTTCGACACTTTCCTGGGACGGAGAATTGATCTTTCAGTGGCTAGTGACCAGGTGCAGAGTCCTGCTGGAGAGTCCAACGTCTTTTTTTGCTGTACGCAGATCATCTGTAAAGTATTTTATTGTAATAAATGAAACTAAAACGTATCACGATAAATGGAAAAATACGTTTGTATGGAAATCGAACCAGATAGCAAAAAAATGTTAATTTTTACTACAAAAACAAAATTTTACATCTCATTGTCTTACAGGCAGCGACAATGCCAGGAAGCTAAAAAAAACATCATAAAATAAGAAGAAAGAGAAAAAAATAAGACCATATTAATTTTAATAATACGTACAATGGAAATTATATGTGCTATACTCTATTAAGAAGTTTCTTAGAATTGAAACCTTCCAAGTATAGGCATGTAGAAAGAGAAATAAGATACTTTATAAATTCAAAAAAGAACATTCCGAAGAGTATAGGAAGAGTATTTGAGTTTATGTTTTATTCAATACTTGAGTACAGGCTCATATGGATACTCTATGATGAAAGGCACAGCAAAAACACATAATACATATTTGTTATTGAAGTAGCATCTTCACTTGATAAAGCGTTCGCTATTTATTTATTTAGTTCAACCATAATGTATATAAATTGAAATATGTTAATACTAATACTAATAAAGAACAATCAAAAGTGATTCATAATTAACTCTGATCTCCACACTAGGATTCCCTGTGTTGTGGAAATCAGATTACAACACGGATTGTAGTACATATATTATAAACGTTACAAGCAAAGCGTGACAATGAGTAACTTTTTAGTTAGAGTGAGTTTTGTATATACTGTACAAGTAACGCCCCGCGGTTTCACCCGCGTGGATTACGGTTTTCGCCCTCAATTATCCCACGGGAACTATACTTTTTCCGGTATAAAAGTAGTCTATGTGCTAATCCAAGGCTTAAACTACCTTCGTACCATATTTCATCGAGATCGGTGTACCCGTTTAAGCGTGAAGAAGTAAGAAACATACACACAAACTTTCGCATTTATAATATTAGTAGGATAAAGTGTACTTTGTGTCACTTGATGATCAGTGACGATATGGTCAAATATTTTATCGCAATAGACCTAGAATGCTTACTGAAGCAATATAACTACAAAGAATACTTGGCACCAAGGAAGAAGCATAGTACCACCATGCTCGGAGTTTGTTAACAGTGTTCCCTCGAAGCTCAAGCCGTTGATGGGGATCGAACCAGCGTCCCTCAGTTTTTCATGCGATGCTCCCACCGCTGAGCTATCATCGCTTCAAAACGCCACTCTACAGGTAGCCTTTACTGTTGAATAGAAATAAGATACTTCACAAATGGAAAAAATATACGGAACGAGTATGTGTGTATTATGTTCATGTTTTATTCAACATTTGATCTACACAATACAGCATTCGTACGTATGCTTTGTAATAAAAGTCAATAACGGGTATATTATTGTTGATTTGAGTGCCATCTCCGCTCGATGCTCAATGCTCAATGCTCGATTGAGCATTCACTATTATGTTATGACAGTTTCCTGTTATAAAAATAGGTTATAATTTTATGGCATCATATCCGTATCAACTTATGCTCGTAGTTTCAAAGAAAACTTGATAAAACCACTACGTAATAAAAGTTACGAACATTATTTTCTGAACGGAAATTTAATCTAAATTCTCTCGATTTTGTCGAGCATGATTAACTGTAAGGGAGGTCTCTATAATGGGGTCGCTAAGCCCTAAGGGTCAATGGTTATATAGTATGTACATAATTTAGGCATTAGTTATGTTGGTATTAATATTTTGTTATTAAAACAGACGTGGTTTTGAGATATTATTTTAAACATAACTATATAGAACAATAGAAATGTTCTCGTATCTCTTAGTGTGTATATTAGTATGAATTGTTAATTTATAAATTTACACCTAAATAGATCACAGAAAGGGCTAGGAGTGCCATTGCACATGGTCTACCAAGTTAGGGCTCCTGCTCCTTCCCACAGAACCTTATCAGCTATTCAAACTAATATTGATATGATAATGTATTACTAGTTAAAGACTTTGTGGGAGAAGATAAAGAACAACTTATTTATATAAAACACGGGAACAAGTAGTAAGTCAGAGGGTACCGAATAATATCGACCACAGAATTATGCGTAAATCAACTAGTTTATGTATCGAGTGAATCAGTAAGATGTAGCTCCTAAAAAACTACACGCAAACTGATTATATGGCATGTGGTGAGACAGTCCCAAAAACAGCTCGAGTCACATTAATAGCGTTTACGTACTATCCAGTAAGATATGATTCCTATGGAATTACACGCAAACCGGGTTTATGTAGACAAAGTAGGTATAGGTACTATTAAGAACACTACACTAATAATGATTGAGTCACGTTGAACACTTGAGTCGTAACATGCTAATTACCGAGCGAGACGAGGAATACTCGATGATGCGAGTTTTCGACCTTCTTCACTTTTTAGCTTCTATTCCAGTTCTTTGAGTTTTTCCGCGAACAAATGTTTAATTTCGCGTTTCCTTATCGTAATTTTTAAACTAGGGACGGTTAACACTTCGAAAAAAATCAAACCGGCACTGAGTTTAAAATATAGTGTTGAGTGGTGAAGCACTAAAAGACGTATGAGGCTACGACCGACAGGAACGAGCGAGAACCAGAAAAACCCACCAGGAAAAAAAACTCTCAACTTATTGCACTGAGTGGTGTCACGTAGATGTTACTACAATGTGTAAAGATATTATATTTCAGGTTACTAATCTTGAGGACGAAGCACGTAATATAATATATACTTATTATTATATTATCATTAATAAACATAATAATATATATAACCAAAAGATACAATAAAAAGTCGGAACTCCGCAGAGTGTATAAACTTCTCTCGACGGAAACTTTTAACAACTATTATTTTCAGTCTTTTTGCTTTTCAGAGTTCAGACACTAATTTGGTAAGTTTCAATCCTTTGTCTACATACAACACTTCCCGTAGAAGAGACCACAGTTATGTCAATGCTGTAGAAAACATACATATAATAATATTTTGAAGTTTGTGAGTTTTATAGGTTGTAAAGGGTAAATCTCATTGTAAATCTCTGGATTTACTAAACCGATAAAAAAATAGAAAGCCATGTCACTTACATTATTTGTCACAGGCTCATCAATCAATACAAAGCGACGTTATTTTAAAGTATCATAGGTTCATCATCATGATCATCATCACCACCATTTTTCATGACCACGCAGGTGAATCCGCGGGGCGCAGATAGTTTGGAATAAATAGATATCCTTTTGAGTATTTTATGACCTATAAAAATATAGATCGCATTGTATAAAAACAATATGTTTTTTTTTTGAAAAATATATTTGTAAATAATCCATAAAGTACGGATCGCACAACAAGTTATGTGTTTGTACATAGTACAAGTTATCACTTGTACTATGTACAAACATAATAGTTGTAGTATAAGAATAAGTAGTTACATAAACCTACAGCCAAATTGCCAGCCAAACTTATGTTCAGAAATGTGACATCACATCAGCTGTCGCGATAAATTAAATTGGTCTAGAAAGTTATGCCTAAATTGTAATTTAGTAGAACCGTCAGAAGTTTGAGAAGCAATCTTAAAATTTGCTTGACAATGATCGCCCTTAACTACCATGAAACGAAGGGTATCAGATCGAGCGTAATTACTGAATTGTCAAGCAATGTTAAAACATTTTTTTCTGTTATGAGTACAAAGAGATAAATAATCTTTCTAGATTGCGGCCAACGAAAGAATGGGATCCTGATGGCTGATAACTTCGACAAGTTATTTCACACTTTTGAGTGTTGAAGTCGGTTCCATTTTTTAGTATTTTTTTTCTGTTAATATACTGAAGTCTGCAAGTGACTTCAGAATATTAACAAAAAAAAATACCACTGCACTTGTGAACAAACTTGCATGTTATTTTTTTTTGTTTACAGCACTCATATCATCGCCCACATAACACCACCTATCAAGTAGTGTTATATTGTGGGCGATGATATAAAGTTTTGGTATGGTATTGAACTATACGTATTCTATGACGTTCATTATTAATTACAGTTTTAATAGAAAAAAACTGGTATACTTATACTCGTATGTATATAGTTAAACTTTCTATTTAGTTACACATTTTACATCGCAAAAATAACGACAAAATTTCTCGTAAAAGTGTTATTATGCAAACTCAAGTAAGTTTTGCAAAGTCTGTGAGCTTTAAGCCCGAAGAAATATTTCAATGAAAATAGAGATATCTAGAAGATTCAGTACCTACAGTTCATTATACACTCTTGTTCTGTTCGTTTGTTTTATTTTGAGAAGTATTCATATTTAATTACAGCTAATGCTAATTATCTCGACTATCAAGTTACTTATTTTCTGAGAATATACATAAAAATAAAAGCTTTCATCAAAAAGATAAATATTTGAGAGCGGTGGACTTGAGAAAAAAAAGAAACAACACGCTGTCTAACCGTTTTTTAAGTAAATTTATATGTACCTATAATCGACCAAAATATATCTTCTTCTACCCGACGGTTGAAGGATATTTGACATTATAAAACAACAAGGTTGATTTTTCCATGCATATCTTTCATTGTTAGATGAGTTCAACTTTGTTCCTATTGTGATTACACAGAAGCTTTTGTCAAAACTGGTATACAATTTTCTTTGTCGACTGTACTTCGACCATTTGTATCTTATTTCAATGGCTCGTGATAGTGGTCAAAGTACATTTTATCAATGCAAATATCAATTGCTCGCGGCAGGTACCAGGTAAACTTGTTTATTTTCTTATAGAATAAAGTTTTTTTAACTAGCATTTGACCACTTGATGGTCAGTGACGATGTAATCGAGGATGTTATCACGCTAGACCTGGAATGCTTACTGGCTCTCAAGAACTGCTGCCTGAACACACTTATGTGTTTGGTGAGAGTTTTTCAAACTTAAGGGGTGGTACAAGCGAGGCAGGTACTGGAAAGTTCCCTACCACCATGCTGGTAATTTGATAACGGTGTTGCACTTACACTGCAAGCTCAATCCGTTAGTGGGGATCGAACCAGCGTCAGTCAGTTTGAGAGCCGACGCTATCTTAGCTGCAACTGCAAATAAAAAAAAATGCATCGCTTCAAACTGAGCTATCATTATAAATATTATAACACAGAGATGAACTAGATAGCGGTAAATTTATATGGGATTTATAGTGTGGATGTGGTTCACCAGATCCATCTTATTGGAGAGCAACCAACTAGAAAACGTGCGTACGACATACAACCTAGAGCTTGATTAGCCAAATTGGCAAAATAATTACAATGCTGTTTCAGATCCTTTTATAAATAAATAGCTTGGTAAATTCGCACAGGCCAAAGTTAAGTAGTTTGCAGAAGTTAGTCATTATTAAGTCAGTGATGCGTTGGAGAATTGACAGTCATCCAATATTTGGATTTTATTTTGAAAAACTTCAAGTCGTCAGGATAGAGGAAGTACTTAGAATGTTCAATGACTGTGGCAAGATAATTATTTTATCAATATGAATAAGAGTGGCCCCAATATTGATCCCTGATTAACTCAAGTATAGCCCGAGTCATACATACTGCTGGCGGTATCATACAATCTGCTATAAAACAGATAAGACCCGGGGTGAAACCCAAGGCACTGACCTTTTCCAGCAATATATCATTATTCTATTCTATCAAATGCTTTCCGGAAATCAAAGTAAATAGATAAAGTCAGTTATGGTAAGTAGAGTCGATCGATGGAAGCAGAACCTTTCAGGTTGTTTTCTTAAAGTTCCGTGTATAAAATATAAAACTAAAAAAATATAATATTGTATCATTAAAAACATTTTTTTATTGATAATATTGTAAACATTTATAAATGAAGCGTTTTTTTTAACTGTCAACATATAAAGTGAAAAGTACACAAATGGGTACATACATAGCCTGAATTACGCAAGTTTCATTCGGTCGACTAACTTAAACTTCATTCAGCGAAATCTCTTTGTTCCTAAGTTACTTATCTACTTGGTCAGTTGCTTGTTAACTGTTCGATTGTGTTAACTTCTCTGTTTTACGACGTCTCACAAATAAATTTATACAAATGTTTATATGCCCACAAAACGATTATCCCTATCCGATATTAACCTGTCAGTTGAAAATGTATAATCAAACTAATATAACTAATGCAAAAGTTTGTGTTTATGTTTATTTGTGACATTTTCACGTTTTAACTGCTTGAGTAAATTGAATGAAATTCTGAATAAAGGTTACCTATAACCTAGATTAACACTTATGGCACTTATTATAAAAAAATCCTTATTAATATTAAAAATGTGAAAGAACCTCTATCTGTCTCTTATGATTTCACGCCTCAACCACTGAACCAATTTCGATGACTTTTGGTACAGACTTTTGGTAGATGGGACCATGGAGCTGGCTAATTTTTGTCCTGGAAAAGGATTCGTTCCTGTGAATTGAATGAGACAGCGAGAAACCCATAGTCGATGCAGCTGAAACTGCAGAACGCAGCTAGTAATAAATAAACATCGTTCTCTGTGGTCACAATCCTTCGATGGGTAACCGTTAGTGGTATTTTCAGCTGAGTGCTTTCATACTTCAATGGGCATGTTATGCAATTGGTCCTAGACGTTGTCTAAGGCAATTAACATTGTCACTCAACATCAGGTAAGAGAGGTCAAACGTAAGCTTATAATCTGTAAAAAAAAATAACATAATAAATTACGGCAGGGACAATTATGTATTTTTATTGTCAAATTATTATCAGAAATCCAAGATATTTTTAATTTCGATACAAAAAATGAAGGTTTAATACACAGACGCATGTCTCTTTTACTATTAGCTTCTAAAACTCGATTCAACACGACCTTACAAACATCCGTTTGCACGCATATTTGTGCGAAGCGCAAATTATGACCGTGTCGGGTCAGCTACCGTGACACTAAGTAGGTAATCCCATTGTGAGCACTACTGCTATTAGCATTAAATGACCGTTTGGACCGCAGCGTTCTCGTACCGCTCTTTCCGTTACAACAAATGTGGCTCGTTTGAATGCAAACAAAGAATCGTGTATTTGAAAAAAGAACACGTTACATTTGTTGCAATTTGTATGGCTTTGTTGACTTTTTGAGCGAATTTCGAAACATAAATTTCAATACTAAGAAGTATTATTTTGAGTCTGTGGAATTACGAACCACTTTGTGTCAGTCTCGAATTGTAATATTATTTATGTACACATTATGGTTATGTAATTATGTTTCACGTATTATTTATGTTTTTTTTCTATTTTTAGTACACAAAACTATTTTTTTTCTGTTTTTTTTTTTTGTTTCTTACGCAGTCACGCCTTTTATCACAAGTCATCTTGAAATCGTTTATACATATGTCAGGGGTACAGCTTCTTCTTGCGATCATTTCAAATCATGCGTAGTATTTACTCTGCTCACCGCCATTTAGCCTTGTTGCTACGTTGAGCTATGTTGGAGACTTTTGGTTTTCTACCTTGGTAAGAACCAAGGTAGGACCAAGGACAACAATTTTCACTTTAATGTGATATTTAATTTCACTCATGACTTAAAATTGGATGTTCTACCGAAGTCACAAATCAAGTGTTCGGTGTTGCTTCTACTGATCTTCAGTCCGGCTCATCATTATTTCCCGCCATTTTTCCAGTCTGCTCTGGATTTCGATTGCATCTTCTCTAACAAGGACAATAGGTGCCTCTTCCTGTATATCTGATGCCCTTCCACCGTCATTATATCATTCATCAGTACATCCATAACGAGGAGTAACAAATAAGGGCTCAAGACCAATCCCTGTTGTGAGCCTACAGAAATATTTAAAAAAATCCCCTTTTACAGTGACCTTACGGGATCAATTGCGGGAAAAGATGGGGGAGTACTATTCTAGGCCGGTACCAGCACGGCACATATTTGCAGTCGGTTAATAATAATTAAAGAGGAGTTATGAAAACAGTAAGGAGATAACTAGAGACAAGAGGCAGGGACGACAATTTGACCTACAAAATTAGACTGGGATGGCAAACGATAGGCTCCCTGTCTCGGAGAAAACTAATAGATGTTCCCGGGGGTCCCTCGGGACGTAATTTGGACACGGCTTTTTATTCCATAAATCTTTTTATACTCGGTGTAGTGATCGGGTGTGCGGGCACAAGAGTAATGCTCCCATTTGTTTTATACTCTAAAGATCTCGTTTGACCATTATCTCACATGATGGTAAGTGGCGATGTGGTCAAAGATGTTATTACGCTACTATTTTTTTAAAAAAATAACGGCATTCATATACTTTGCATTTAGGATAACAATAGGGAGCCAATTACAGGTTTACACGTATAAATTCGAAATGAGTGAAAAAACAGGTTAAAACAAACAGTAACACTAGATAGTTCCTAAGACTGCGTCATGATAGCTTCATCATCAGCCATAGAATGTTCACTGCTGGACATAGTACTACCCCATCAATCTTCACAAGGACCTGTTTGAAGCAGTCCGCATCCAGAATCTTTCCGCGATCTTAGTGATGTCGTCTATCCACTTCGTCAGTTCGATAGCTCTTCAAGCCCAGTAGCCATCAGTCCTCCGAGATAATACGCCCTGCGCACTTCCACATTAATTTGCTAATTCGCTGGGCTATGACAGTGACTTTCGTTCTTCTACGAATCATTTCTGACTCGATCTCAGAGAGTCAGAAATGATCCGTAGAAAAACGAGGGTGAGGGCTGAGGTTTTCGTGATGGACAGTGGTCAGCAGCAGTGGTATGTTGGCAACTTAAATGAAAAATATAATAATTAATTAAAAAATAGGCACCAGATACTCTGAGTAATGGCCTTCCCCACAGCATGCAGTGCGACTTTGAGCTTGCTCAGAAGGCCCATAGTGACACTGCATCAATCGATTGCCGTTTTCATACTTATTTTTTCCATTTATTTACCATTTACGTTATACAACAATATAATTATTATTTTTCAATAAATAATAATTAAGAACTAAAAGCTCAGACAAATCACATCCATCCACAACGAAAAGCTCAGACGTCACCCTGTCGTGGACTTTGAAACTAGCAATCAACCTATAGATTCTGACATTATTACGACTATGCGCCACCAGTACATGGTAGATATACCACCGTTACGCATGAAGCGTTTTCCTACCACTTTTATAATGCATACTGCCAGGGTGTGGAACTCACTGCCTTAGTCTGTGTTTGCCAATAGGTAACTCCAGAGTATTCATGTCGCGAGTGAGAAGTAACCTTCTAAGTTTGCGTGCTCCACCTTAGACCGCGTCGTCACTTAACATCAGGTGAGACAGCGGTCAAAAGTAAGCGTATGACCTTTAAAAAAAAATCGTATAATACTGCGTATTCGACCCGCAAGAGTTAGACGGAGAGGAGATCGATTTAGGGTAAACCGAGATTATTCTGTTTGAAACGTATATACAGAACGTACAATATCCTTTGTCGCAAGTGCGTGCCATGCTCTCTCATGTATGCCCTTGACGTTTTAGTAGATTGCAAAGCAATTTCATATAAATTATGCATGAAATTGCTTAGCATTTCGCTTGGTTAAACGTCATTCAATGTCTCGTATTGGGAGCCGTATAAGTACATGTAAATTGAGTAACATTTGTAGCAAGAAGCAAATGAAACTCTGTATTTTCATACCGCGTTTATCGGTTTTTGTAAAGTATGTGGTTGTGAACGTAAAATGTATTATGTATTTTTATTCATCACGAAAGGAAAAATACAATGAAAAGTAAAACTGGTTTATAGACACTTTGTTTTATAACGTGTGTCTCCTCTCTTAACAAAGGAGGATGGCAGAACCAGCCTTGCTCCCGAAAAACGAAATGACAACCCGTTCATGTATTCTTTACATATGAAAATTTAGATCATATTTTTGTGGATTCCGTGAATAATTTTCATTATTTATAAAGTTGGGAATCAGAAGTACTTTTATTTAATTTATTTATGTGGTGTTTATAGTTTTCGAACGCACCCTATACTTCTTATTATGTTTGTTGCGTTCGAATACTTACGCTCTGAAATTAATTGTTATTGTTACTCTATAATCTGTAGTCAGCAGCTCTGTAGACCCGGACTGCGTTCATAAACACACCCATGCCTAGTGTATTCCAGAATATAATAAGTAATCTGCATCTGTAGCGCGATCCATGCGTTATCGCATTATTCGTCGCATTATTGCTTTCTCTGTCTACGATGCTATAGATGGATAGCGATCCATTGAATGGTTCGCATATGGACTTGTAGTTAGCATACTGATAAAGATGATTTTCCATGAAAACTTTTTACTCCCAACTTCTAGGAAAATGATTGAATATACAATATATAATGTATTTATATATATTAATGTAATAAATTTAATCAATGTATTTATTGCTCTATCGATACGTATAAGTTTCATTCAAGAACGCGGTCTGTTGCTTCTAGGCTGCAAATGTATGGGAGTCTACCATCCTCCTTTATTTTACGATTTTATCATTTTAGGAAAATCACGGATATGTCAGCTAATTCAAATCAATAACTTTTCCGTTTTTCATTGTAGAATTTGGTGTAAATATATACTTCATTCACCCATTTAAATGCATTATTAACGACATACAAGTAAAGCTTTTATGAAATCAAAAAAAGTTATCTGTGGTAGTCAAGAATTCAAGTGAAAAATTTCAACGGTACCTTTGACGAACAGCCACCAATACCACCAATAACAAAATATTTGTTTGTAGCGTTACCACGGTGGTAAAACCCAATTATTCTATTAATTTGTTCTGGCTCCTGGGATCAGGCATCATTTGCGCATCAAAGGGCAGGTTGAAGCCGTTTAGAATATTTTAATATTTAGGTACGTTACCCAGATGATCGGCGATATATTCCATCCCGTGTTGTCGTGAAGTTATCATCATAATCATCTCAGCTATTCTTTTTTTTAAAATAATATAAAAATACTTATTGCGCTTTCAGATTTCACCAAGACGCACAATAAGCCTTATTAATTTGTTAAGCAATGTTACTGCTTCAGCCTGTATAATCTCCGCGCGCACTAGTAGTCACTCAGGCGGGGTCGCCAGCAAGCGTCGCTTTCGAGTCGCACGCTACGGCCGCACACACACCGATACAGACAGACAGGTTCGAGAGAGTGACAGGATTATCTATCCTATTATTGAGTAACAGGTATCATTATGACATACTTACGTCTGAGCTCTAGGGTGGTTACTTCTACCTTACCTGCTACAAAAAGAGATGGGTAGAGGGTTAGAGTAGAAAGACTATATTTTTTATTTATTGTTTCGAAATGTACACAACATTACATTTAAAACTATTGGTGGCGTGACACATAATCTATTTACAATAATGAAAATTACAATTATATTATGCTCGTATTTCTGACACTGTCTATCATTTCACAGTACATCAGACGTGCTCTGCATCGCGTCCATCAGTAAACACATCAAGCTGGGGAGATGATGCCAGAAGTCCATTAAGTAATATTAAAACCCGCACCAGAGGCGAGTTCGTGTGTGCCACAGTACGTGCTTGCAGTACCGCCATTAAAAAGCGACATTTGGGCCTAAGCGTGTCTGTAGGCACAGAGGGTACCAAAAGGTACCCTGGTACCTGTGTACCTCAAGTTTGAAAAACTGTCACTAAACACATGTAGTGTGTTCAGGCAGCAGTACTTAAGAGCCAGTTTGCATTCTAGGTCTAGCGTGATAACATCTTTGACCACATTAATAAAGGCCATCAAGTGCGATAGTGGTCAAACGTTAGATCTATACAGTATAAATAAGAGGGAACGGATAGTCTTAGAACTTGAGCTACCAATTCCTGGATCAGAATTTCCGCGCAAAATCTGCGAGCTGTTATAAGTAGATTGTAGTTACGCCTTGCTTCAAGGGGTTGGATCTCCTAAGTGTCCCTAGTAGAAATATAGTGGCATATAAGAAAGGATAAGGAATCAGAACAAGGAAGGATCAGAACAATTTCTTGTACAAGAACCTCAGGAAAGCCTTTTGGATTTAGTTGGCTATATAACATCATGCTTAAGATGTATAGCTGAGGTGAAGGGAAACCGTAGTCCACGCGGGTGAAACCGCGGGGCACATATAGTTATACGCTCTTATAATCATCACATTCATTACTTAGTTCTTGTACAACGCGCCCCGCGGTTTCACCCGCGTGAACAATATTTTTTCCGTTATCGTATTTTTTTTGGTTTTCCAAGTAATGCGAAATTTTCAGTTTTAAGAACCTACCACAAATGATTATAAATTAGAAAATAAATATGAATGAAATAAGCTAAGTCGGTCTCAAGCTAAGGCGTTATCAAAGGAAGCAGGAATTCCTTTATATTTACACTAGTTGCGCCCTGTTGTTTTAATCGCGAGGTGATGATTGATGATGTTCATGAAAAGTAGCCTATGTGTTTATTCCGAGACCTAAAATACATATCTACCAAATTTCATCCAAATCCATCAAGCTGTTTGCGCGTGATTGAATAACATATATATACATACATCCAGATATATAGAAACTTTCGCGTTTATTATTAGAATATAGACAACATTTTTTAATAATAATGAATACATTTTCCATCTTATTTTTATTACCAACTAAACTTAGCTTCTATTGCACAGCTATAAGTTTCTTTCACCTTGGGGAGGACTGGTAGAAAATGTATTAACCGTACTGGTTTAACACTCAGAAGCAAGGACTTTGAATCAAAAACACTCTTTGTGAACTTGAAAATCAGCTTTATTGCTTTAGTTGCTATTGCTATATATATTTAGAGGTACAATCTTACTTAACAAAGCCTACAGCGGCACGATACAAGTTACTCAGACAAAAGTCGGAAAACGAATGGCGGCATACTTCCAAAATGCGTTGCCTGTTCGCTTACCCCCACTGTTATACTCTTGCTTGTGATTGGTCAAGTCCTCTTGAACAAATCACAAGCAAGCCGTCGAAGTCTCGACCGATTACACGAAATCAATACAATCTACTTTAAATCTTACAACTTTATAAAAATGAACGTAGTTAGTCGAAAAATATATAAATAACTAAGATATAATTTAGATAATTATAACAGCTCGGCCATCCGATTTTCAACGAGTCCCTCGTTGTTAAGTATAATTACAAAAATATTACATTACTCTTTTTCACCACATAAACTATAAATGTATCGTATATTGAACATAATTATATTTTACCACATTAGTGCTTAATTACTCATCTTGACTATACAAACTTAAGTTCATAGTTCAAAGTTATTTATTGGTATAGGTATACAGGTCAAATTAGCATTGAAATAAATAATAATAAGAAATAACATTTGAAAATTAACAATATTACATATAGACATCAGTACGTAGTACTAGTTACAATTAGTTATACAATAAATTTCAGTCATATTATGTCACAAAATAAGAATAACAACGTACAATAAAATAACAAATAATATAAAATAATATTTTATCAAATTTCAATATGTCACATATTCGTTCATTCAATCTTTTAAATTCCTCGTAACTATAAAACCTTTGGTTAATAAGCCAATGCTTCAATCTTAGTTTTAATAATGCATTTGTTTAAATAAGTCATCAAAGTGGCACATTTCAGTATTTTAGTCTCGAATGCAATTGTATTAATAATATATTTACATGACCTATGATTGAAACTGTATGTTTTAACAAAACAGAAGTACTGCTACTACCTACTTTTTAAATTTATAGTTATATGAATTTAAATGACCATATAAATATGTATTATCTTTGAGGAGATATCGGTTGCCTGATATCCCCAACTTAAAGTACTTTGTTATCAGATTAACAGTAAGACATTTATTTATTTACAAAATAAATTAATTAACATTACAGTGGTGCATTGCATTTAGTATCTAAACAACGCTAACAATAGTAACTTTACAATAGATAGAACTCGTCAATGTACCTACTTATTATACCATAACCTTAGTTAACAAAAAATGCTTATAACTTAACCTCATAATGTGTCGGTGTGTGTCAAAACCTTGACCAGCACACCTATACCGATGTACAAATTGTTAACATGAGAGGCACCCGTTACCTGATACCCCACACTGACCCATCGATACTTTACTCTAACCGATGGATCAGTATTTACAGGTCCATGACGTTGACTAGCAAATATTCCAGCAAGTAGTACACGGGATAATTTAGATGATACATGACATTAATCATCCAAACTTAAAACCACATAACCTTTGCATTTACTATGCACATTTATATACTAATATTACTTAAAGTGGACCTTGTAAATTCATTACCTACCTGCTTGTTTAACTCTGTGTACAATATTTATATTCATAACTTTATTAATAGTAAACATTATCTTCACTATCCATACATCTCTTTCCAACTCTCATATTCAGATCCGCAATCATTATTCTCGGGTCTACTACCACGTCACCTTCTTTAAAGCAAGTTCTACTTTCTTTTTCGTCTATATCTATTATACCGTTGCTTATCCTTGTCCTGTTGCCTGCTCTTTATTCATTACACATTCAAGGCCCTCTACCAGAAATTCACTCCAAGCTTAGTATACCTATTCTAAACCCGTGACGACCATTCAATCACAACTTGCGACTGCATCAGACACTTTTCAGACCAATTCAAAAGTATTGCTAAATGTAGTCAAGCCCTACACGAGTAAATAGTTCAAGTAATCCGTACGTTCTAAGAACTAGACTTCATGCTCGATCTAATAACGATACTTCCCGCTCGTTTGACAACGACAGTTCATGGGGTGGAACCCGCCACGCGCCATAAATTGACCATAAACCATAGACCATAAAGAAACCATGTTTTGAACATTAAACCACAACAACTGTCTTTTTAGGACATGGCTACACCTGACCCTGAACTTTAAATCTCCCGATTAAGCTACTTCAGCCGGAAGTAATATGAACATGATGAAGTAATTGATACAAGTAAAGCTACCCCTTTCCTGTTTATAGCGCGTCCGACCTTATCGCACAAGTGCCCTTTCAATTTAAGAATGCATATCTAATAAATACACTCGCGCATATTTATGTCCAACGCAATAGTTCTAACAACATGAGTGAGTAGTCTTTATTCCCTGTCTTCGTATTCTCCATTATACATTACACAATATGTATAGAATTTTTCAGTTAAGACGTTACAAAGCTGAATAAGTTTTGACATTTTGAAGTTGATATTCATCTACCGCGTAGATAGATGATTTATCCATGATCCACCGGTTCATTAGTTCGTAACTTTCTGTCATTGTGACATTATCTTTTTTAAAAAATGATACGACACTAATAATATCTACTTTAAATAATACTGAGACGATATAACCCTGTCCTTTTATTTAATAATGATAACACATTGAATGCTTCGAAGAGGGATTTCAAAATACCAAAACGGTGTGTAAGAGCCATAAGCAAGGCATGGTATCTGGGCGGTTGCGAGCAGTTATTTGGTCAATGTAATAGTCTCTCACTTCCATGTATGTACATTAGGGATTTATGCATATTTGTAAAAACTCATCTGAAGTTCTTTCAAGAACGAAATGAAATTATTCCAAGACAGAGACGAACATCAAGTTTACAAGCCTATGTTATACCAATCTCCTTGTCATAAAAGAATTTACATTACTATGCATACGCATTGCGACATTTAACAAATTACCGAACGACCTAAAATACTTGAACGGTAATCTTTTTAGGTCTAAATTAAACAGATGGCTGGCGGAAAATGTTTTTATAATGTGGAGGAATATTTGGTCTACTTATGAGAGTTTTATGTAAATGTAAATTTATTTCTACGTTTAATAATAATAAGAAATAATTTTAAATTCTACATTAATTAGATATTGTTGATAATTGAAATTCTTGTAACATTTTATACTATTTGCACGCCTGCTTGCAGGCTGAATACATAGATCTAATATATATACTTTTAAGACCTTTATATGAAATAATGTATTCTCGCAAATAAACATTTAATTTGATCCTCTACAGCCACAGTTCTTAACAAACAGGAAAATCCCATTAATTATCTCTATTTGACATTTAAGGTAAATCCCGATTAATCTTAATAGACACATCGCGCGCGCAGCCTTTGCATGAGCCACGGGAAGCAATGGTTCCAAATACGAAATATTTGATAACTCATATTAGATTCCTTCTTATTATTTAATTTCATGTAGGATCGTATTCATTTTATGGATTCGGGAGTTCTTAAGTAGACTTATTACAAACTGGGACTCAACGTCGTAGGACATCTGAATTTCGAATTTCTAATCAAATCTAAAAAAAACCTCAATACACACAATATATCACGCTAGCGAGATTCGACATATTGCTATCCAGCACGCACAATAACAAACATAACACCTTAACTCTGTACTGTCACAAGCACACACATCGCTTCATACCTACTTATTATCAGAACTCGCTAATCACTATAGCTACCTAAAGTATACCAACGTGTAACGACTTGTAAGACCCAAGAATAAGTAGGTACCCTTCACTAATAAAAATTTCAACGGTACCTCTACCCTTGACGTTAACACAACGTAAACTAATCACGGCTATTTATCTGTACAGTATAATCACCGAACTCAAACGTTACAATCTTTTCCTTCATACCAAATCGCAATATTTTAAGTCGGCTTATAATAAGCACAACACATAGTTACACTATTCATTAGAGACAAACGTTTAGCGACTGAATCAATTAAAAAAACATTACTGATGAATAGATTTTATATAGATACGACTTATCGCTGGCTTGACTTCGCCTATTGCGCCCCACCATGCTATTCATTATATATCTGCTTTACAGTAGTTCATACGCATTGACTAAAGCACACTCATAGGACAATGGTCGTTAACCAACTGTCACGACGCTTCTTCATTTCTTTACTAGAAGAACCTATCCCTTGGTAGGCAATAATAAAAGTGTCCGAATATTATTTTTACAGTCTATGTAACTCATGAATGCGTCGATTACAACCAACACCTACATTGTACAAATTTTGACATTTGTTTAATATATCTTGTATAGTCGCGACTCTTACGTGCTATTCGAAAGAAACACACACACACTTGTACACGTTAAAGGTTTCTCGGAAAACAATTTACCCAAAATGAACTGTTAATAGTTTTCTAATTTCGGCAATCGTTCAATTACTTCAACAGAAACAGCGAAGCCTACGCAAACTCAGAGTTAAAAAAAACCCATTGAAGTAGATAAATGAAACTTTTACTACGCTTAGACACAATCGTCTTTGACAATTTTTATATTATGGTTCAACTTTAATCGATGTCGAGGATGACAATATCAGACGTATTTTAGTCACTTTGAACTGTAGGTATCCGTATGCCCATATAAGCAAACACTGGCAAGGGGAAACATTTGAGGTTCGGTTTTCATAAAGACTGTATATATCCATGGTTTCTTTACGGTTCTATTCATTTATTTCTCATAAGGATACACAAGAAAGTTCACTTACAGAGAAATGCATTATTTTAAATGGCTTATTCGCCGTCAAGCGTAGCCGAGTACTTTAATATGTATGCTAAATGCATATTTATACAAAAAATATATAACTCCGAGTTCATTGCAATATCTACATGAATTACACCTACATATAAATATTTAAAACAAAATACCGACATGAGGATATTCTGACAATGCGACTACAAAAACAAAATGAGTTGACACCATGAACCATTTCTAGGTTCGTGGTTGACACATACACGACTAATTGTAAGCAGTTACTCTATAAGTTATTCATTAAGGCCAATTAGCCCTTGATCATAAGAATAAGATGTATTTCGTTACATTAACCTGGAATAAGCGACTTGAAAATTATTATTTTTACCAATAAATATCTGTTTCTCTATTTGTTTCTAAGCAATTACCTTCAATCGTAAGTAAATAAATCTTCATGCGATCAGCGCACATCATTTCAAGAAGAATACAGTGTCATCGACTTATACACACTTAGTTTAAATAGTTAATAAATGGTTTGCGAAATCATGCGCCTTCTTAATACCTATGGTCCAGCCAAGGACATTAGACTTAGTACATTGGATTAATCTCACTTGGTTAGCAAGCCGCTTAGCCACATGGGTGTTGAAGCTGCATAGTTTGTGTAGCCGACAGTCCGGCCCCCAAGGCGCCCGCTGCGCCGTCAGCTCCAACGCGTGCCTATGATGAGCAGGCACCCGGCGCTAATTCACCGCGCCAAAACAGCATGCGTTCAGCGGCCGGCTGCTCGTGTACCAGGTGAACCCGCCTTCAGCTTCAACACGTGCCGATGAGAAGCGGGCACCCGGCACCCATTCGCCGGGAACTTGTCCTTCTTGAAAAGCGTGACCGGAGACGAGACCGACTAATCGTCAGTCGCGATTGTCTTCCTCTCGAACGCCTGGACCGCGACCGATGATGACGGCTGCCACGGCTGCCGTGACCGCGTACGCCTTCCACCACTGCGTCGGCCTCATGAGTTGCGTCATGACATTTTAGCGGCGGAGTCAGCGTCACGCGAGAGGTTCGCCTTGGTTCGTCACGTCCTTATAAAGAACTAAACCTTTGCTCATCCATGCCTCGCGATTTCAACATGTGAAAAAAAGAAGAAACACCCGAGTTAATAAACCGCGCTATATTAGACAAGACTTTACAAGATTTTTATTGACCTGCACATACTTTGTTATAGACCATCAAACATGTCAATCTCCAGGGGGTACCCTGGCAAGATTAACATGCCTGACTAACCATATAAACCTCCGGACTGTCTCCGTAACGGTAAATATAGTTCGGTCGTGAAGTTTTTCAAATAGGACAGTCGAATCATTTAAAGAGGGTATACATATAGGATACACATGCATTGTTGTAGACCATCAAACATGTCAATCTCCAGGGGGTACCCTGGCAAGATTAACATGCCTGACTAACCATATAAACCTCCGGACTGTCTCCGTAACGGTAAATATAGTTCGGTCGTGAACTTTTTCAAATAGGACAATCGAATCATTTAAAGAGGGTAAACGTATAGAATGCACATCGAAAAGAAAAATTCAATTAATTGAGCAAAGAACACTTACGTTTCTTTTTCGATCCTTGTGTGGGCACTAAGTTGCTATCCCACTTCTGAGATATTAACCGTACTGGTTTAACACTCAGAAGCAAGGACTTTGAATCAAAAACACTCTTTGTGAACTTGAAAATCAGCTTTATTGCTTTAGTTGCTATTGCTATATATATTTAGAGGTACAATCTTACTTAACAAAGCCTACAGCGGCACGATACAAGTTACTCAGACAAAAGTCGGAAAACGAATGGCGGCATACTTCCAAAATGCGTTGCCTGTTCGCTTACCCCCCACTGTTATACTCTTGCTTGTGATTGGTCAAGTCCTCTTGAACAAATCACAAGCAAGCCGTCGAAGTCTCGACCGATTACACGAAATCAATACAATCTACTTTAAATCTTACAACTTTATAAAAATGAACGTAGTTAGTCGAAAAATATATAAATAACTAAGATATAATTTAGATAATTATAACAAATGCTACTAAGCATTAAGTCTTCCCTGTAACAAATAAGTGTTTAAGTATACATAAATAAGTAAATAATGTGATGTGCATAGGTAAGCATAGAGTGAAATAAAAGACAAAAGTTTGAGACAAAAACGTGAATAAGTGAAAAGGTTTCATTCCCATAAAATCACTAGCTACACAGGTGAGTGTTTACATAAAACTTTGCTAGTGAAAGCGAACCCAAAAGATTTTTCCAATTTCGCTAGAAAGGTTCCAACACGGGAGAGGTCACAAAGCGAATAGTAAAAGTACATTCCCCATACGTGGCCGTAACTTTCCGCTCCCGAGAGACAGTGTCCGAACATGACATATCAACGAAAATACCATGCGAAGCTAGAAAAACAGTCAAGTGCGTATCAGGAATAAATAAGAAGCTGTTCTGTATTTTTTTTCACTATTACATAATCCTTAGACTTTAATGTAAAATGTAAAAACAAACGATATTAAATTCAGCATACCAAGTAGTACATTATTATATTATGCACCTATAATAATTTCAATGTTAGGCCGGATTGGACCGTTATTAAAATAGGAAAAGGGTTTATTGCTAGGCTATGGCTATAGTAATGATACCGATATACCACCCTGGCTGCGTTTTGGCGATTGTCAATTGATAAATATTTATTTTTATATATTTATTTTATTTATCACACTCAGACTCCCGCACTAATATTCCCTGTGTCGCGGGAGGCATAGACACACACAATCACAACACACAAACAACCAAGACCCGGGACAAACACCTACACTCATCGCACAAATGCTTGCCCCTGCCGGGATTCGAACCCAGGCTCCCGGAGACACAGAAGTCATGTCACTGACACTGACCACTGCGCCACGGCGACCGTCAAATATCAATCAATATTATACTATGTATGTTGGGTAAATAATTATTTTTAAATTGTGTTCAATAAGATGTATGAAAGATTTGTTTGGGAATTCGCAGGCGCACTGACCGACACTCCTAAATAAAACATCTCCTGTAATATTAATTAGAATGATTGTTAAAATACTTTTATACTTAGCGATCATGTTGGCTTCCTCATATACTCAAACTATAATTTAGCACTAGCGGTGTGTAAACTTTTTTCTTCATATAAATCTAGCACCTGGTAGTTACAACGTTTACAAATCAATTAATTGTTTATTTCAAATATAAAACTGTACTTTTTCAAACTTTGGCAGATAGCCTTACGAATAATGGTTTCCCAGTTTGCCTATGGAACTCTAAAAATATATATCAGAACGCGTGAATATTGCACGAAATGGTGACGTAAAATTGTGTATTTAATATTTAACGGTAACTTTTTTAATCGATACTCTTCCATAGGGAGCTCTTAAGAGTTTTTGCAGCGAGTTTGATGTTGGCCAATTTCGAAAATTATGTTAAGGGGCTTATAAGACAAGATAACCTTGGAAGAACAAAACCGCGCAAGGACGCGGGAATTCTCAGTTTGAAGAATAATAGAGATATACTAACTGTAGCCTGGATTACAGTGGCTATGGAAAAATAAATGTACAGCTTGTCAGTTATATCTTTACATTTTTTTTGGTTATAAATATAATATCAATATATTTTAAGAGATAAAACAAATTTTATGTCTTAAAGAACATCAGTTTAATAATTTTTTCAAACTGTTTTTATATACATAGAATTATATTAAATGTTGAATATATAGAAAACAGATAAATAAAAAAACATATATTTTTGTTTATTATTTATGTTTAGTTGTTAATGTGTAGAATTCTTTTATATATGCTCAAATGGGTCTATTGTTCACCTTGCGGAAAAAAACATCATACTACTATTATCAATGAAAAAGTTTGCATAGCTGGATGTTGATAAACAGCTCGTCTTAAATGAGAAACGGATACTGTGAATACCAAAATTATTTAAAGTAACATGGTTCTTTGTTTGTTAAATAATTACTTTGTTTCTATGGAAACAATGCAAGCAAGTTATGACGAAAAAAACTTTTGCGGGTAAAGTTACGGCCAGTACCACTTAGTACTTAATACAATAATTAATTCTAATTTTTAGCCACAACAAAAATAATTTGTCAATACTTTGATAACAAAGTAAACAATACTAGTTTATTATTATCATTATCATATGTCAGGCGTAGGATGTCTATTGCAGAACATATTACGGCTCTCTAATCGATCTTCACAAGGATTGGTTTGAAGCGACTGTATTGAGTTCCTGCTATCGGGCTATCTTAGTCAAGTGGTAAATAAGTCGGTTAATTCATCAAAGCATACCAAATTATCACACTATTAATCCTACTCCGACTAATATTATAAATGCGAAAGTTTGTGGGTATGTTTGTTACCTCTTCACACTCAAACGGCTACACCGATTTCGAGGAAATTTGGTATGGAGATATTTTATACTCTAGATTGACACATAAGTTTATTTTAATTATCACCATCATCACCGTTTTTCATCACCACGCGGTAAAACCGCGGGGTGCAGCTAGTAATATCATAAACAGGAAAGTTTGTATATATGTTTGTTTGTAACCTCTTGCTCTTGTTCGCCTTAAAGACTTGATGCAGTTTAATGAAATTCGGGATGAGCCTTGGAACATTTGAATATTCAAAGAGCAAGATTAACACCCAGTGTACTATTATTCCGAAAAATTGATAGTTCCTTTATGATACAATAAATATCTAATGTTATAAATATGAATGTCGCTGTGTCCGGAACCGCGAAAACCGCGGCAATGTATATAAAAATACAGACAGACGATTTGACTAAGATCGCTGAAAAAACTGGATATGCAAATCAATCCACAAGGACCGTACAGAAGCAGTCTACATCCAGGTGAGGCTTATGTCCAGCTGTGGACCTCCTATGGCTAAGATAATAATGATAAGAAGGATAGGGAAAATATAATTCCTAATTTATTATTTTTTATTTATATTGTATAGATCTAGCGTTTGACCACTATCCCTCTTGATGGTCTGAGACGATATGGTCGAAGATGTTATCACGCTAGATCTAGAGTGCACACTAGCTCTCAAGGACTGCTGCCTTGAACACACTATGTGTTTGGTGACAGTTTTTCAAACTTGAGGATGGTAGCTAGCCAGGCGGGTATTCGAAAGTACCCTACCACCATGCTGGGAATTTGATAACGGTGTTACCTTCACCGGAAGCTCAAGCTGTTGTTGGGATCGAACCAGTGTACGTCAGTTTGACAGGCGACGCTCCCCCAGCTGAAAATATAATATAATTCCTAATTTCTTTGGTCGAGCCATAACTTAAGAACCAATTTACCGATTTCTATCGTCTACTTTCAAGTTTTCTATTGCTTTGCGGAAGAAAAAAAAAATTCAATGGAAAATATAAGATAACGGGCTAACTAGTAGTCCATGCGAGTGAAACCGCAAGTCAACAGAAAACAGCTTGTCAATTATAGTAACTTATACTGGTATTGAATAGTACTGACGATTATTATGCAACATTTGAGCACCAGATAAATATGTAGTACATTGCATAATCATATTGCATACAATATTACATTTTCAGTCCAATCACAGCTACTGGTTCTCTCAACCGCTCATTAGTGAACTGAAATAAGGGTATGTGACATATTTCATTAGACTTATTAAAACCACATTTATGCTAAAGTCTCGGACTTTTGAAATCCATAGATAAAAAAATACAAAAACCTTTTTACCAAAAAATGGAACCGACAACACTCAAAAATTTGAAATAACTTGTCGAAGTCGGTACCATGATAGTTCACAAAAGTAACTATCATCACAATATTGTGCTCTTGATACCGACTTCGACAAGTTATTTAACGCTTTTGAGTGTTGAAGTCGGTTCCATTTGTTGGTAAAAATTTTATTTAAAATCTTTTTCAGTGACTTGCTACTCACGGGATAAATTGTCATTGTGTATGTTCTCCGATGTCTTCAACCGCAACTATAATATCGTCAAGGTATGCGAAGCACTTTTCAGTTATTAGAGTGTTACTCAAAAAGCGCTTGTCCGATTTTGATTAAATTTAAATGGGACCACCACGGAAGTATACCCTATCAAACAAAAAAGACGTCGATGCCATGATAGTTCAAAATATTGTGCGCACGGTACCGAGTTCGACAATTTATTTAACACTTTTGAGTGTTGCACCATTTTTTGGTAAATTTTTTTCACCCTTTTTTGTGACCTTTGCCACTCATGGAATCAATTGTGATTATGTATGTTCACCGATTTCTTCAGTCTAAAGTAGGAAGTCATTCAGATAGACGTAACACTTTGCAGTTATTGGAGTGTAATTCAAAAACAGTTCGACCAATTATGATTAAATTTAAATGAAACCACCTCGGAAATAAACTCTATGAAAAAAAAAAAGAGTCCTCAAAATTGGTTTATACACGACGAAGTTATCCGCGAACTCACACAAAAAATATGTATGTATATGCGGTTGAATTGAGATACCTCCTCCTTTTTTAAAGTCGGTTAAAAGTTTAACATTATTATCGTTAGAGTTTTTGAAGGAATAAATGCGGCCACTGGTTGGATTTCAACGCACGACCACAGAATACTATTCTGTCGCTGTTTTTCTTAACTTATGACGTAACTTCACCGTAAGGTGTAAAGCAACAAATTCAAACTGCTTGTAAATACTACTGCTACTATAGCTTAATTGGCAAAATTACAGGATGGTATTCTGTAATCGTGGGTTCTGTAATAGTAGCACACCACAACTTTATTCCTTGAAAAATCTGAACGCAGGTTTTGCCTAACATAATTTTAATGCAATAAACCATAAACTCAGTAATAGAAGCCTTTTTTATCAAATATTTGAATCTCAGTTTCACCTAGCGTTTATTAATGACTTTTCCTAATTATAATGCATAATGCATAATTAATGCATAATGACAGTGATGTATTTCACTCAACTGTGCTGGAAGGAGAAGTGTATTATAAGTGTGTGATATAATATAGTTCTATATAATATATATGTATGTGGACAGACGACCTGAATAAGATTGTAAAAAAAGGCTGGATGTTGCAGAATGCTGACTAGCTCTCAAGGACTGCTACCTGAACACGCTGTGTTTGGTGATAGTTTTTTAAACTTGAGGGCGGTTTCTAGCCAGGCACACAGATTTATCAAGTAGCTCTGGTGAGAATTTGTTAACTGTTTTGTTAACTAACCTTCTCGGGAAGCTCAAGACGTTAGCGGGGATCGAACCTGTGTCCGTCAGTTTGACAGCCGACACTCCCCTCGCTGAGCTATCATCGCTTCATTCAGGTAGCGGGAAAATCGTAGTCCACACTGTTGTTACTGCGGGGCGCAGCCGTTATTTAATACAATCATTGTTTCTCATATACATTCTTTGTTATACTCAAGGCGGTAATTATTTTATGTTCGTGAAGGCCACCATCAAAGAACCTTCTCGACTCTTTGTAATTGAATCAAACTGCTCAAGTTTGTATTTCAAATTGTTCCCAGGATAGCAAGTATTCTACGTTATGTTGATTTTCAGAATTGCCAACAACGTTGCAATGAAATATTTCATCTTGATAACGTTTATTTTGTTAACTATGAAACTGCTAAATAGAAGCATAATTGAGATATCATTTGTTAATTAGTAACATAATTGAGATATCTTTAGTTAATTAGTCTTCGAGCAATAGAAACTGTAAACTATTTTATTATTAGTACTAAAGTAAAGTTAATTTATATATCTACAATGACTTAGAAAAAAATATATAGATGGTAGAAAAATAATTGATATGTGGAGAATGAGTCTAACTCATTAACTGGATCCAAAGTAAGACCAGTGCTGGTTGAAAAGCTTTATCATATTATGCTGAGATGAAGATGCTACTAATTTATGGCACCCTTTTGTAATCTACAAGTCATTTCCTTTTCAATATTCATTTTCCTAATCATTGTCATGTCAACCACAGACCTACTAACTAACACGATTAAAACTTTTAATTTGGGGTAATATTTTTTTTTAATTTTTTTTTATTCATAATAAATATTACAAATAGGATAAAAACCAAAACAAAAAAAACAGTAATTAAAATTTAATTTCTAACGTTATGGTGCTACAATGGGCGGCTTTGATATGCAAATTAACAATTACATATATAAACTAAGTACCTACTATATACTAAGTAGTCTAAACCCATCTTTGTGATGGGTAAGCCAAGTAATAATTAGAGGCCTTATTTTCATTAAAAAAGCGAGATAAAAAGATCATTCATTAGAAGCAACTCTATGGTATAACGAAGGCTTCAGAACCTTGGGCAGCTGCGTAGCTGCGTAGCTGCTGTTGTTCACCTATCAGTTTTCTATCGGATATGTTCCGCCGGGCTTGAATTTTTATGCTAGTCTGATAGATATTTAAGATAAGATAATTTATTATTGTTTCACAAGGATGAGTTGGTACAGAAGCCTTACACTACATAATATAATGGTGTCAACTTAGATATAACTTAGAACTTAGAAATACACATTTTATAGCTTATGGTACCCTTGGGATTATATAATATCCAATATATATATTTTTTATACACACTCATTCCCCCGCTCTATGATTCCCTGTGACGCGAAAGGGACGGATACACACAAACACAGCACAGAAATATGATATTAAACATCTGAGACAAACACCTACACTCATCGAACAAATATTTGCCGCTTTCGGGATATGAACACAAGGCCCAGCAGATCCAGAAGTCTTGTCACTTCACAGCTGAGCCACTGCGACCGTCGGATTGATATTTCATAACTTGTTCCTCATTCTTTCATGGGTCAACAACGAGTTGCCACCGCTTCATAGTAGATTGACGGTCTTTATGTAAGAAGCTTGTGTCTTCCACTTTGTCTGAATCTGTTGTTCCCGACAGGTTAAAAAGTGAAATCTTAAAGTCTATTGCATGCTCAATCTTTGACTTCGTCATCACTTACATCTCGTGATATAGTGGTCACACACATGCTAATAATATTTAAAAAAAACTTATTCATTGAGAGGCTAGTTACGGGTTAAAGAACTTCAGTCATTATTTTACATCACTCTAAACACATACAGGAATAATTCATTACATCATTAGCATACAATCATTATCTATTGATTTTAAAATTTGTTAAAGTCAAATCTGAAAAGAACATTTTATTTTTTTCTATTATATATTGTGTTCGAAGAATGGCTGGCCGGTTGGTGCAGTTGGTAGAACTCTGCCTTCTGAGCGGCTGGTCCCGGGTTCGATTCCCGGACAGGTCAAACACTTGTGTGTATGAACATGTCTGTTTGACCTGTGTTTGGGTGTGTATATGTATATAAGTATATATGTATATCAGTCATCAGGTTACCATAGCACAGGCTCTGCCTAGTTTGGAACCTGAAGACCTTGTGTGAATGTTATTAAATAAATAAATAAAAAAATATATTCCGTGACATCTTAATCCTTACTTACAGCAACAAACAAACAAAAACACTCAAAAGTGTAACAAGAAGTCTCAGTCCATAAAAATATAGTTTCAGCGAGCATCTTTAATCTCTCCCAAAACATCAACTTGGATAAACCCATCAGTAGTCACTCGTATCTGTTTGCGATAAGCAGAAACGTACTTTCCTTTTTCGTTTTCCTTCCATCCTTAGGAATCGCTATCTACAGGAGCATGACAGTACCTGAGCTCAAGACTTTTGCTTCAATTAGAACTGGAGAATGTAAACACATAAATTCTAAGATATTTAGTACTTTATTCTTTATTCAAGTGTACTAAATCATATTACAATAATACCGATATGATATTCCCTATTGGAATTGAAAGGAGTAACCAAATAATATATTTTTTTACTCACACATACAAAAACTGAATCTATACAAAATAAAATCTATTCAAATGTATATAATTATGGTTTTATTGTTTGTCATAATAGTAGAAATTTATTTCATTCATCTACACGTCTACACTAATATTATAAACAGGAAAAAATGTATTTTTGTGTCTGTGTATGTTTGTAATGAATAAACTCAAAAACTAGTGTGCCGATTTCAAAAATTCTTTCACCATTGGCAAAGCTACCTTCACTTAACTGCTTTATATATTTTCAAATAAATAGGGTTCCTTATCCTTAAGTTTTTAATTTTTTTACCCGTGCGACGCCGGTACGGTGACGTCTATCTCACTTGACCGTGTTGACGTGTTTGAATGTGAAATCACGCTAGCCCTAGAATGACAGTTTTTCAAAGACTCACATAAACATACAAGCACTGCTTTTCAGACTCTCTGTTTTTGTTTTTCCCAATTTATTAATATGCTTAGCTTGTTGTCTGTAACTAATACTCTGTATTCGACTGCATCGGTTATCCGCATTCTCATTCCCCAATTCTGTCTTCATCTGCCCAAGTTGCCCGACCGCATTGCCTAATACAATGTATTTTTTTCTTTCTAACTTGCTCTGGTTTTTCCAGATTATACTTTTTTTGCTCAAAAGTTTAGTTGCGTTCGCTTAATTTGGCTTTCTTTGCGAGTGGATTAAATTTCGTGCATCAAGTTGATACAATTGAGAAAGTTCCATTTGGCTTTTTAAACAAGAACTGTACCTATTTGAAATATATTTTTTATTTATTCTGTTTTAGTTTTTTTATGATTTCCACTAAAGAATTCCACCTATGTACTATAATGTTCTTGATCCATAAAAATGTGTTCAACTTTCTTCCAAAAAAGAAGGAAGTTCTCAATTCGATGCCTTTAATCTCGAATCTTGGCGATTACGAATTATTAAAAAACCCTTTTTTTATAAGAAAATGTTATAAACTATCCACGGATAAATAATCTGAGATGGTATTTATAGTTTTAATCAACGTCCTCTCAGTCCAGGTATGGATTACTATAAACAACTACTTCCATCTAAGAACTATCAGAAGGGCGGTAATGCGACATCCGCACATGGTAGACGTTCCAACTGGTCGTATGAAGCGTTTTGCATCCACATTTATAATGCGTTTCCTCCTAAATACAATCTGGGCATCTTCAAGTCACGAGTGAATAGGTACGTTTAAGGCAAACGTCCTTCACCGTAGACCGCATCACCACCTAACATTAGACGAAATAACGGTAAAAAACTTGCCTGTACCTAATAATAGAAAAAAAAAACTATACAAGTATTAAAAAAATTAAAAAATCCTGTGCTTATACGTATTGTGTAAAATCTATTATAACGGCATAGTTAAGTAGTAATAAAGTATTAAGTACTCTCACAAGTATATAAATAATTGTGAGAGTTAGTCCTTTCAATTAGAGACTTACTTTCTAGAGATTATTTCCGTCATCTAACGGAAATAATGACTGGTACGTATCTATAGCTTTTAGATATCTCATGATCAATAAATATGCTTAGTCTATGAGTGTACAAGTTGCCTATGTTATGAGTATTGGAAGTATTTGCAATATCTATTCACATTTCATTCGTCCAAGTTCAATTTGTAACTTCAGCACATTTTCAGGTCGGCTGTGAAAGATCTAGTGTAAACTAAATCTTTCACATTGCTCTATAAACTAAATCCAGTTGTGTTAGAGGAGCTGGAGATCTCAGCGGGGACATCAACATTTTTCATACCACATCCAGGATAAACAATAAAAAAATAAATTAAAAAAAAAAAATAATAATGTATGTATATGCGGCCGGTTCGTCGCAAAGGATACTAAGGCGAAAAAAATTCTAAGGCAGTGCGTGGGATATTCTTAAAGTGATATTTATAAAGCCGGTGATTCTACTAAGACCAGCACACCCACGCTTGAAGCCGATATTCCCCTATTTTATATTGTCAAAATTTACGATAACTCAGCGTTTTTGGGGAATAAGTCTGATTAACAAAACATTTCGTAGAAATTCTTCATCTAAGGTTCACGATTATTATTTATTATAATTTATTACGATTCGCTGAACTGTGTGAAACCCTTATTTCAGAAGTCTTCTATGGTTCAGTATTATGATTGAAAAATATTCGATTCTCAGTTCATCGACATTTTCAACAGACAACTGATAAAAAGTAGGTATTTACAGAAGTTTAATAATTTATTGTTTTTTTAATGATTAGATTAAATACTGAACTTAAGTAGGTAGCTATATTACAATACATATCAATGATATTATATGTTTTAACATTATTGAATACATATACTTAACTCTGCTCGCATATCCCTTCTTATAAAACGTCATCTAATTTAGACCTTAGAGATCTAGCGCTTTTCGTATATAAAGTCCATTAACCGATCCAACTGTAGCACTGTTAAAGTAAATATATACTATGTACTATCGTTACATATATCCAGGTGACAGCTTTTAATTAGTCTCCCTAATTAGTTACTTTATCAAGCTGAATGCTTATCATTAATTATTTTCCTCAACTCCTGGTCCTAGTGAAATCTTTTTTTATTTGTGTCTATGTTTGGATGTACAATGAAGGAAAATAAAGAATCAACGCTCGTAATTATAAGAATGAACTATAAGCATAGTATATTAAGCACATTTTAGATATTTCAGTAAGCATTCTAGGTCCAGCGTGATAACATATTTGACCACAACGTCACTGACCATACCGTGAGGTAATGACCAACGTATAATTCTATGAAATAATTTTTAAAAAAACATGTACCTTCTTATTCATCCTACTCATATTACATGAAAATGCGAAAGTCTGTGAGTTTGTGAGTATGGATGTTTATTACTATTTCATGCCTAAACGGCTGGATGGATTAGAATGAAATTTGGTATGGAGATAGCGTATACCCTGGAGTAACACAGGATTAGTTTCACCATCACCCTTGTTCATCACCACGCTGGAAAAACAGATTTGGATGAATCTTGGTATGTAGATACTTCAGGTATAACACATAAGCTAGTTTTCATCATCGTCATCATCATTATCATGCGGGTAAAACCGCGGGGCGTAGCTAGTATAACATAGGTACATACGTACCGTAGCAGGGCTGGTGGCATAAAGCACTCAGGTGCTGCCTTTCTGTTACTAGTGCATTATATTATTTTTTTGCTACTCCGCACGGTCTATAACATCACTACTTCGTTGATAAATCAATATTAAAATTAAACCTTTGCTTAAAATGCGGGTAGAGGCGGGTTTAGGTGATGAAAGCTGAGGGGTGGGAGTCGAACGGCTTTCAAATTGAATGTTTGATCTCCACCAACTGCTTGAGCTTCTGGTGAAGGTAACTTCGTTATTGAATTCACAGCAAGGTGGTAGGGTTCTTTAGATCTCCCGCCTGGCTAGCTACCACCCTGAAGTTTTAAAAACTGTTACCAAATATATAGTGTTTTCAAGCAGCAGTCCTCAAGAGCCAGTTAGCATTCTAGATCTAGCATGATAAACATCGTAACTGACCATCAAATGAGATAATGATCAAAGGCTAGAACAATGTGGCATACAAAAACACTATTACTAATAGTAAACTAATATTTACTAGCTCTCAAACACCGATCATCTTAGCGAAAGCTGCCTCAACACGATGTGTTTGATTTAAGTTATAAATTGAAACAGGTTTAATAATAACACTCTCTTTAAATACTCCTCATGGATTTATTTCTATTTTATTCTTATAAACTGTTAAATAACATATTACACTACATCTGATAGTTTATTACACAACCCTTTCAAATAACTACATCGACGAAAATGGTGAAGCTCTTTCAAAAAATTCACCAATTAAAAACCAACACGATACATAAAATGTATTTTTGGCGGATAATAAATTACAAACATTTGTTTACAACAGTTTTATTTACAATTACAATTATTTACAAGACTCTTCTCTAATATTTACACATCTAAGTTTAACTTTAGTCAAAGATCACTATAAATTAATGGAATCTTTGAAGATGTTGGCTACCTGAATGATATTTATACTAAAATAGAAATATCAATTAATACACCTCAACTTGCCTTTGACAAGTGTAAAAAATTAATAAAACCTTTTTTATATTTACAAAGTTTACAGACATACTATTTTTTAGTCTTACGAGTGCTTATCAAGTTTAATGGTCTGTACAACAAAATTGTTGTTCAACACTTTAATTGGCGAATAAAGATAGTAAAATACATAAAAGGAAAATAAGTTAAAGGCTTGTCAAAAGCTCTATCTTCATAAAGAAAATCCGCTCAACACGGTTCGAGGTAACAACAGGCCATCTGTTTCTTGTTGTCACTCACAAAATGTTCTGTCGGTCTCTTTTATTTCTGCTAATAAAGCAACCCTAATTCAGAAGTTTCTTTGTCTTACCTTACAATAAAACTTGTTAAAAAAGAAATTGTCGTAGCGGTCCCAAGACAGAGGTTTTTCAACTTTCTCATTATGAAGGGACTCACGAAGAAACAACGTATTTTTTGCTTTATTCAACATGTTAATAAGACTTCTTTGTGAATAATGTGTGGGTACATTAATTCACTTTTTTGTTGTATTCAAAGACATCGAAGTCCTGATTTTTTGCTTTGATGTTGGCTAGAAGGTTCCTTTAGGTCGACCGTATATTTCTGAAGGGGCGAAAGGTGAAGCTTCGTGTAGTCTCCGTGAAATCAGATTAATTCAATTTGAGTCGATATAAGTACTTTTTGGAAATACTATATTTGAGGCTCGCGCCCATGGCCTGGCACGGCCATAACCATAACTCCCAGATGAAGAATAACAAATCAGTTCGAAACTATTCATTAATTTTCCAGCAAATATCACGTTCGTCCTAGCCAGTTCTTAGATAATAATGATGCGCGAAACTCGCGATAGTTTTGAAACTCAAAGCACTTATGCAACCGATTTTTATGAACTTTCTCTGAGCCCAATCTGTAAGTAGGTATATATCTTTTCGAATGGAGTTACTTTTCAAAGCGTTTCTTATATTTAAGGTGAACTTATGCGGAGAGACAAAAACGGATTAAAAAGTCCCTCCTTTTTGGAAGTCAATCGATAATTCAGATTAGATTAACTGATATTTACCATTCGGAGTTCAGCCGATCAAATTTGCAATCAAGAAGTGGTATTTTTTTTATTCAGAAGCGTTTTACAGTTGTTTGTAATCTATGTCTGTTAGGTAATTAAATTAGTCTCGTTTAATGAAAGGTCAGAACTTAATCAATATACCAGGTACTTATTCTTTTCAAAATGAAACATCGATATCTCTTTTTGAATCGTTTCTTCATATTTTCAAAACCATATTTTTATAAAGCCTTTTTGAATTATACTCTGTGAATATGAATGAATTTGATTCCATTTAAAAATATCACTTCTAAGTATATATATATACATAATCTCACCAAAGCGGATTAATAAAGTTCAGTGCGCTTTCCACACAACATGTTTACAGACGCTGCTCCTATAACGTTGTGGATACAATTTGCCGGTTTATTTGTTCAGCTGGATTGAACGCAAATAAAGTGGTAAAAAGACCATCTAGTAACAGCATATGCATAGAGCATATTTTACTTACGTAACCCAACGTGAGCAAAATATGCTCAATTCTGGTTTTTATTATATCCAGCATTATTGACTTAGCCAATTCTTTTAAAAACTAAACAACACCGGGATTAAATAAAAATGAAATTCATGCGTCAACCATTTGTAGGACAAACTTAACAAAATACTTAATATATCCCTATAAACTATGAGCATCGCTCGGTTGGAATATAATTACATCTGTGTTGCCATCGTATCGTGTTGTTGCTAATTCAGCCGTTTCGACATTCAACTATCAGCTTTTTACCATGACATTACAGCTAGAAACTCATTAAAAGAATACCAAAATTCAATATAAATAATACATTTTTCATAGGCTAGTGAAAATCAATTTGACTTATACTTCTCGTAGATATGTATGTGTAAATAATTACACCCTTAACTAAGATAACATACACATAATACACATATGTTAGTAATACTTAATAAAAATGACTTAAAAATGAATTAAATTAATCGTTGTATTGAGAATCAACATAATATTTTCACTTTGTACATACAGTTCTTTGCTAATTGGTCATCTCATCCCAAAGAGCCTCATCAGGCAGTTAAACAGGACCTTCACAATGGAAGTTCCAAAGTAAACGGTACATATGACTACGGTATACGAAATTAGTGATAGGATGATGAGGATGTTCTGTCTGGGCTGTCGAAGTGTCGCGATGGTGACCATGGAGGTGAGAATGATCCGAGTAGGGCGAGGCGGCATCGCTGGACCTGAGCTCTGCATCGCAGCCGGTCGCTCGCCGCTTAGCACGTGGACTATTACTGATGCCGATTCTGTCAACAAAAACCAATATTCAAATTATCTATAAAGATATAACGCCATACTGGCAGGTAAAGATTGGCCAAACACCGCCTGAGATAATAAGTGGAATGCGTTGAATTGCCTATACAAAAATAATATGCAATTATTTGGAATGTGAATAATTATTTGTGCAAAATGTAGTCTAATTAACGGGAGAGATTATTCTAATTATGCTAATATAATTCTTATTTTATTGAGTTTGTAAATTATCTCTAAGGATGTAACGCCATACTGGCAGGTAAAGATTGGCCAAACACCGCCTAAGATAATAAGTGAAACGCGTTGAATTGCCTATACAAAAATAATATGCAATTATTTCGAATGTAAATAATTATTTGTGCAAAATGTAGTCTAATTAACGGGAGAGATTATTCCAATTATGCTAATATGATTCTTATTTTATTGAGTTTGTAAATTAAAAGCTATTATTAATGAAAACAGAGAAACACATCGCGACACAAGCGATACATCTAAAAAGCATGATGAAAATAAGCCTATGAGTTAATCTAGGGTGTAAGCTATCTCCATACTAAATTTCATCCAAATCGGTGTAGCCGTTTGAGCGTGAAGAGGTAACAACCATACACACATACACACTTACACGCAAACTTTCGCATTTATAATATTAGTAGGATGTGTACTGTATATGTAATGTAATGTATTATAGGAAAAATTTGATACCGGACAAGGTGAACGTGATTAATATAGTAGCAGTACCAAATCTTCCAACTAAATCTTCCAAACAGCAGGTAAATTATACAAAATAAAAACTATATTCCTTATTAGCTATTCCATTCAAAAGTTTTCAGTACCGCAGAGTAACTTTGAAAGTCTCAGTAGCTGTTTTGAACTAAATTGCAGCAGTGAATTTGTAGCAAGAAAGTTGCCTGTTTTGATGAAGATAACTTTTTTTATCTTTATTTACAACTGGATTTTCGCGAGCCTCTGCAATATAATTTGGAATAATTTCTAATATATACTCTTATCCACTCAACTCATCCAACTTATTATATGCATACGTACTTATGGTAATCATCATTTCAGCCATAGGACATCCACTGTTACACATAGGCCTCCCCCATTGGTAACCAACATGGACTGGATGGAAGCGGCCCACATCCAGCCGTTACCTGCAATCTTAGTCACGTCATCTGCCTTGTCAGTGGCAGCTGCGCTTGCCAGTCCATGGTCTCGATTCAACGAAGAAGCTTTCGACTTCAACGGCCATCAGTTCTTCGAGCTATGACCTCTGCTCACTACCACTTGAACTTGGTAATCCGCTGAGCAATAGTGGCGACTTTTGGTCTTCTATGGATCTCCTCATATCTGATTCAATCGTGTAAAGATACCCCGTGCATTGCCCTCTCCATAGCACTTTGTTCAGTTCCGTAAGTTATAATCATCACTTATGTGATGAATTATATCAATGCGTTGTTTTCACTATTTATGTACACACAAGGTGGATTTTTCATCTTACAACTATTATAGATGCGATAGTTCAAATACATCAACTGGATTTTAGCGCAGAGGTTATGATTAAGATAGTAGTAAGTACTTGGCTGAGCAGACTATAATAGACAAGATCTACTGTTTATAGCAAATTGCGGGTAGTGCCGAGCTACCACGTAACTATCTTAAATCAAAGAGGCTGTGAAGATGAGAAAAGAAATCGGTGCGCAATCTCGAGATCTGCTGTGGGAAAGATTTGGAAGGACTAAAAGATAACCAAAAATACGAAAGTATGATGTAATTGCCTTACGCCAACCGTGCATGACCGGCACATCCGTGCATGGCTTGTTTGTGTTTATACATTATATTAAACCTCTTTATACGACTACTATTCAAGATTGATAAGAAAGACGTTCAAAGGATGTTCAGATTTAGAAATAATATAATCCGCGCTCTGATCTGGAATAATCCTAGCCTTCCTCCCTCTCCCAAAATAAGTATGCAGACAACGAGTTTACCAATATTCTATTTGATGGATATGTGGGTGAGACTTGCGTGGGCAGCAAACAGTAGATATCTCTAGTTTTTCTAAACTGAAATGTTAAATTAAATATAAAAGTATGTGCATTATTGAAACTATTGTTTTGAAACAAACCCTTTCAGGGTAAAGATCACCAAAATTTAAAACGTCCGATGAGCAATTTAACCGCCAGTGAAACAATTTTACTCATACAGTTAAACTGTTTGACCGACGGTTAAATTGATAATCGAAGTTTTAATTTTGGTGAATTTCACCCTAAGACTAAGTACTACTGTTCACCAACATTTTAAGCGTCCGATTATCCATTTAACCATCGGTCAAACAGTTTTTACCATACGGTTAAGCGACGTTAATTGATAATCGGATGTTTAAATCTTGGTGAAAAGTAGCCTTAGTCTATAATTATTTGTTGTAATGGATAAAGCCGCAGCAATGAAATATTGTACAGTTTCCTGGCATTAATCGATTATAAAATTTATGCTCCCGCTCTAGCTTTTGGTCAAATGCTATTTACACGTCACGGCAAACTAGGTTAGCCAAATTATATATTCTGATTAAATATGCTATCACAAAGTACTACTTGCTTATATTTGTCTTTGCGTTTATTTTTACTGGTTAAAGACGAAATTATGCCGTCTCAGATCTGTAAACATAGTAACGAACGAAAGATAAACATAAACATAACAGCGAAAAGTTTCTTCTTATTTCAAGTTTTATTTATGTTTTTTTTTGTTAATAGTGACTAAATTGTCACAGATCATAAAGATACGAACTACATACAGACTAAGTAGGTGATACAGAGGGATTATAGGTATGTTACATTGTTTTTTACGGGTATAACGTGGTAGGTACTTACGCGTAGTCGATCACGACTACGTGACTACGTAATTATGAACGTGAGTTTTAATATTATTATGATTATAGGTATAGTTTTCCATCCATAGTGTCGATGTTACTCTGGGAAGATGGCGTATTAAACCGAAAGTCGATAGAAATTTATCCAGTAATAAACTGACAACACAATTTCCAGATTGGCGTGCGAATGAGCTCAGGAGTTTTCTCTCGCGCTCAAGATAACAAGTCAGGATAAAATTCGCAGCTTGAAGATAAAATCCGGACTTAGCTTGAGATCCAAAATCCAGCCATAAACCGACCCGTGTTCTATTTCTGATGCTTGAACTTTACGGACGTAAGTCACTTCGAAAATGTGCTTCGTCGTAGATATTATTTACTTTGCTTTGGGTGGCATAAGAGAATAGCATTCTCGTACGTAAATGCAAATTATACGAAATACTTGCTGGTGTGTTCTCCTTTTTTATATCAAGATTTCAAGGATTACATTCGAATTAATTTTTTTTCTAAAAATACTTGCATTGATCATTGATCTTAAAGAATTTTTGAACCAACTTTTGACAAATAATTTATTTTTAACGAATTTCAACAAGGAGGTAATGAATTAGGTTGTCTTTGCTCTTTATTTTTTTTATCTTTGAAATTTGTCAACTAAGAAAAATATGAAATGGAATTATTATAAGATTCGCCCCATAAAAACGTCACTGAAAGCAGCTTATACTTTTCTTCAAATTCCAGAAAATGTTTAATTATTCCAAACCCTAATTAGTAGGACTAGTAGGAGTCGACTTTTATGTTTTTAAATTATTATGATTCTCGTTTTATGCGAATCACAACTATCATAATTGATTTTTCTCACAAAAAAAGTAACAGCTCCTATGACAATGCTAGTTTGTGACGAGAGATAAGGGCATAAGCGTGGTCGACAAGAGCGAAATCGCGGCGCGCAAGTAATACATTAATAAAAATACAGTCAAAATATTTGACTTTAAGTTATTGTAGCGCTATGCGCGAGTATCCATACATATAATTAAAGTGGAATAATGGTAGTGATTATCTTGTTCAACTGCACTAAACAAAAAAAATGTAATAAGTAAGACGTTCTTATATGGCCACGATAAAGTCCAAATCAGTATGACACTTATCAATAAGATCACTAAATTGAAATGATTTTATTAAAATTTCGGGTAGTTTTAAGTAAAATAAATCGCCACTTATTTTGTGCTTAAACTACCTGCGATTGACCAGAGGTTTGAATAAAACCCTCTGGTCTAAGATACGGCTTAAGAAATATATACCCTCATCTGTTATTTAATTATGAGAAAGCTTAGTATGTAGAGGGATAAAGTGCAACATGGGTTGCCTAGCGAAATCCCGTACCCTCACTGTTTAGTAATATTAACTTTCATATTAAACAGTGTTATTTGACTGGATTTATTTTTAAATTAAACCTTATTTTATTGCCTATCCAACAGTCCAGTGCAAATCTACATACCAACATATAATGAAAGTCACAAGTAAATAGTAGATGAGGGGATTTACTAAGCCGTATCTCGTACTACTCTTAATAATAGAAATAGCGTTTTGTAGATTTTTACAAATTTAAATTTTAGTGTGAATATAATACGAGTTATTTTATTTTGAAGAACTTTAGTGAATTCAGCTAGTTTGCGTGATTAACAGAATTAGGGCCATGAGTATTAATTTTGCAGTAAACTCGCTTAATTGGTCGTTCAGTTAACAGCCTTAAGCCTCAATCCATACGTCGAACCTTCATTGCTTCAGTTTGATTCGACCCTTATAAATAAATGAAACAAGTTGATTCCATGTAGTTATGCATTTGCCAGAACTAGTTGCGCATAATTGTAGTTCTACAAACTATGACGTCATTACAAACTCCACGTTAGGATCAATAATAAAAATGTGTCATTTAAAATAATTTCTTGATACAAAGTCTCATATATACATATACAACCGCCTCGACAATGGCAGTAAATATTCTCTTCTCTTGTTTAATCAACTAACGTGGAAACGTGGTCTCTGACTATGAGCCTTCTGAGCAGGCTCCAGAGTCGCACAACGAGCTATGGAGAGGGCTATGCTTGGGGTTTCTCTACGCGATCGAATCAGAAATGAGTAGTTTCGTAGAAGAACGAAAGTCATCGATATGGCCCAGCGGATTAGCAAGTGGAAGTAGAAGTGGGAACGCCACATAGCTCGAAGAGCTGATGGCTGTTGGGGTCGAAAAGTTCTGGAATGGACTGGCAAGCGCAGCATAGGACGGCCTAGATAGATCAGGCAAAGGTTGGATGCGGGCCGCTTCCTACCGGTCCTTGTGGAAATCAACGGGGGAGGACTAAGTCCAGTAGTGGACGTCCTATGATGATGATGAATATTATCACTTCACAGCTATGCTCCTAGATTGATATGCCCAACGGTACTTACCAGAACTACTCGGTGCGCACGTGTAGTTCCCTGAGTCATGAGGAGCAGCTCGGGCTATAAGCAAACGGCTCATCCGAGTCTTCTGCTCCGTCTCAACACTGATTCCACCACGCTGGGCGTAGTTCACCACTTGTTCTCCTCGGTACCAGTAAATGAAGCTGCAACAACAAATTACATTTAGAAACAATATAATAATAATAATAAATAATGCAGAAGGCGGTACTCCTTGAAACGGCGCGTATTGTCCTCCTGGTTCCTCACTCTGCGGCCCTAACCACCGTTAGCTTGGGCCCTGCCCCGCTGCTGGCAGAACTCTAGGTTTAGGTTTTTTATAATATCTTTATTAATTTTTGTTTTTGATATTTATACTGTAAAAAACTAAACCTAAGAAAAAAAGAAAATAAAGAGATAATAATAATAATAATATGGGACAATATTATAAACTTAGGTTCAAATTTCTGAAGGAAAGAATTCAATTTGGTAGCAGTTAGTTTTTCCGATAGTAGCCAAATTTTTTCGTTTGTCGCTAAGATTTAGATAACGATAAAGACCAGATTTATGTAACCCAGAATTATAAACCTTAATTAATTATGTTCAATTACCAATACTGTTACGTAAATCACTCATGTCATTTAGTGTTAACTAAAATACCTGCTTTGACTAAAATTGTTCTAATATAGGTTCTATATTTGTTAAACAACTTCAATTTTTTTCCGCTAAAATAAAAAGTACGTGTATGTATTTTGTACGTATTTCCATAATACCACTGTTATTCTAAGAAGTCTATTTTTATAGGCAGTTGCGTGTCTAAATGTGTTCGAAAGCATATACTTACAAAATGAGTGTCAACTTTATCGTCTCAGAAGGATAAATTGAGTTTCTATTTTACGTCACTCAATAATATTTCATTTTACTCAAAGTCTTTGATTGTCGCTAACTGTATCTAATAATACAAACAAGACTAATACAGATAATTGATAGTTTGCACAAGTTTTAAACATCGTACCAAAGCACCCAGCATTGGTACGATGTTTAATACTTTTAAGTGTTTATCAACTAACCGACTTCCAAAGAAGGCGGAGGCTTATTCAATTTATTATGTTCATTTATTCGAAATTTCGTTAATTGTGTAAAGTGTAAGTGTGACCACAAAAGTGTGGATATAAGTCAGATTTGTCTCATAGAATGTTATAAAAATCAGTCAAGCATTTCTATGTATTCTTAAGAAATATTGAAAATATTCCACGGATCTAAACAGGGTATGTGAGTACTCCTAAACGTCTTGCTCATATACTGTTAATGAAAATGTCATCTTTGCTAGTTTTTTTTTTTATACTTATTATAAGTTTGCGTTTGACAACTGTCTCACCTGATGTTAAGTGATGACGTTGTCTAGGATTAAGCACGCAAACCTAGAAGGTACCTATTCACTCGCGACTTGAAGACTCCAGGATTGTACATATCGGGAAACACAGACTAGTTTTGCTACTATACTTGGAATATAACTTTAATGGCTACACAGATCTAATTTCTATAACTATATTCCAATGACCCACAATGCAATTGTTATTTTAGCGGAATACCAAGGTTATTTATAAAGATTACATTTGAATTCCCATTGCAGTTATTTATTAATGCAATAGAATTCGCACCCAGGATGAAGGCCCTATTCAATTTTCTAAAAACATATCTACCTCTAGTCGTTCATTCAGTTAAGACAACCGAACAAAAGTGAAACTATCACGTATTATTTGACATCTATTTTAAATATAAAATTAAGTTCCATGCAATCATGAGTAGGAATTATAAGAACCATTGCTCATTCTGTTCGATTGACCTTCTTATTAATTAACTTGTAATACGACTCACGACATTCTGCTTTCTCATTCAATAACTTTTTTACCTTCGAAAGTAATTATTGGGTTAGCGTAACACGACAAGTGACTTAGGGGCTTTACCCACCTGTATTTTTCTTTTATTTTTTGTAACTTCAGATTCGAATCAACACAAAATGTTTTTTATAGTTTTAAGATCTAGCGTTTGACCACTATCTCACTTGATCATCAGTGACGATGTGGTCGAACATTTTGAGAGATTTAGAGCTAGCCAGGCGGCTTCCCGAAAGTACCCTACCACCATGCTGGTATTTTGATAACGGTGTTACCTTCACTGGAAGCTATATATATGTAGGTACTTACCATACTATCACTCAACGAAGTTATAATTTTCAGAGAAATGTGCAGACATGCCTCAGTGCCTGGCTTTCGTCTGAGTAAATCCAAGCATCATTATTAAAATTGGCGCGACGTGAATTTCCTGCAAATTCCGTCACGAATTGTGCGTGTTAACTATTTCCGCGTGTTAAGCATGAACCAAAATGTTTACCTACATGTTGTGATTCTGTTATTTATGTATTACTAGCTGCGCTCCGCGATTTTACTCGCGTGGCGATGATTTATGATCATGATGATAATGAAAAGTAGCGTATGTGTTATTCCGGGACCTCTGGGATTCCGGGACATTTGGTATGTTGATACCTGAAGTATCAACATACCAAATGTCATCCAAATCCGTTCAGCCGTTCTGGCGTGATTGAGTAACAAACATCCATCCATCCATCCATCCAAACTTTCACATTTATAATATTAGTGGGATGGGATGTCAACCACTGATGTATCTTGACAATAGTCTAAGTAGATTATGATTGTGACTTTAAAAAGTTGAAGACTATGTTCCACCATATTTATTTATCGTCTTCAGCTTATCTATCACTATCAAATTAACCCTTTTCTTCAAGTCACGTGTGCTCCATCGTGGATGAGACAGTGGTCAAACGCTTTTATATTCTTAAATCAAAAAACACGTTACTTCTCGTACAAATCGAGTTATCCCGCTGAAACTGTTTCGATTTCTGGAATAAAAAGTATTTAATAAGTTATTCTTGTGTCTTAAGTAAAAAAACTAAATTATGTGTAAATCCGACGAGCTGTCCGATGAGTGATAACAAAATTAACTAACACACAGCCACGCACACCAACTTTCGTATTTATAATATTAGTACGAGTAGGATTACAATTGATTTGTTAAAGGAGGATGGCAGACTCCCATACATTTGCAGCCTAGAAGAAAAAAACTGCGTTCAGGAATGAAACCTATACGTATCGGTAAAGCAATAAATACATTGTATATTCAATCATTTTCCTAGAAGTTGGGAGTAAAAAGTTATCATGGAAAATCATCTGTATCAGTATGCTAAGTACACGTCCATATGCGAACCATTCAATGGATCGCTATCCATCTATAGCATCGTAGACAGAGAAAGCAATATTGCATGGATCGCGCTACAGATACAGATTACTCATTATATTCTGGAATAAACTAGGCATGAGTGTGTTTATGAACGCAGTCCGGGTCTACAGAACAGCTGACTACAGATTATAGAGTAACACTAACAATTAATGTCAGAGCGTAAGTATTCGAATGCAACAAACATAATGAGAAGTATAGGGTGCGTTCGAAAACTACAAACAACACATAAATAAATAAAATAAAAGTACTTCTGATTCCCAACTTTATAAAAAATGCAAATTATTCACGGAATCCACAAAAATATAATCTAAATTTTTATATATTATAAAGAATACATGAACGGGTTGTCATTTCGTTTTTCGGGAGCAAGGCTGGTTCTGCCATCCTCCTTACGAGTATTGAGACTTCAAAAAAGGAGGATGATCTCAATTCAACCCGTATGTTTTTTTGTTTTATGCTTGTTACCTCAGACTCACTTTAATGGTTCTTTTTTTTTTTTTTAAAAAGCTGGTGCTTCCCATGTGGTCCTATTTAAATTTCATCGAAATTAGACAAGCGGTTTTTGAGTTACACTCTAATTACTGAAAAGTGCTACGCATACGCCGTTGACATTATAGTTGCGGGTACAGAAATCGGTGAACATACACAATGACAATTGATCCCGTGAGTAGCAAAGGGTAGAAAAAAAAAAACGAAAATGTTCGAATGTTGAACCGACTTCAAAACTCAAAAGTGTGAAATATCTTGTCGAAGTCGGTACCATGCTCACAATATTTTGCTAATAGTTACTTTTGAACTATTGTGCTACCGAATTTAACAAGTTATATCATATTTTTAAGTGTTGAGGTTGGTTCCATGTTTTGTTATTTTTTTTAATGTAGGTATACTAAACGTTATACTACATAATCAAACATTTCTGTAATAACGTAGTGCTGTAGCGTAGTCCTTATTAATTATCATATAATGTTATTGACTTGTACGCACCCATTAATTATGCCTAACATATCGAAGATGATAATTAATTTACTAAACATAGACTGCTTTCAGTATACAACTCTATATGCCTATGGTTATTATATTATTCATGGAACGTACGATCAATATCAATTGTGTTATTTGAAAGACACGATTTGAAACTTAATGTCGTTTCATTGTGTTGTCCATATAGTAACAAAAGTTTTCATTTAATCGATTTCCACATATCGATATACTCATGGTAACCATTGTCTTGTTGGTCGGTATAATAGTAGTCATCTTCTCCATTATCATCATCATCTTAGCTATAATACTTTGTCTGAGAGGAAGAGTCGTATCCTACTAGTACGATTGTGATAGAATGATAACGTAATGATAAATTAATAACAAGTTTTCTTCTTCATAGTTACTTAGCTTCGATAAAATGGATGTAATTGAATTCATTACGTTATTAATTAAGGAAAATGTGAGTATCTAAGACATTCATAGAAATTGATGCCTTCGATGTCAACGAATGGACGACATAAGTGGACGGCCGAGCCCTAGCGAATATTTCGGAATCTACTCAGCAATGTATTCGACACATATCGAAAATGTCAAAGTGTACCTACCTGATATTCGAGATAGTTGAATATTTTATCCATCCTACACGTGTTTGGGTTAACCTACATCTAAGTTATATTTCTTCCCAATCGACAAAAATACCGCAATAAGAAATTTATAACATATTTAATAAATTTGTATTTTTTAATGTTAACTATTGTGGACGTGACATTGCATAGAGTACGCGCTGGCGACTCATAACACGTTCCTATTTCTGGGACGCACGTCTACCTCTGAGAGAGAAGTGTTAATTTATTTGCCATGGCTCAGTCGTTAGTTGCTTGACTTCTAGTCCCCGGGAGCCTGGGTTCGAATCCCGGCAGGGGCGAACATTTAGGTGATGAACAATGGATATTTGTCCCAGGTCTTGGGTATTTGTTATGATGTCATTGTGTTTGTCCGTGCCTCCCGCGTCACAGGCAATCGTAGTTCGGGGGTATGTGTGTGAAAAAAATGCGGTTTGGCGGGTAGGCTAAAAACCAGACCAATATCAGAGATTTTAGGCCACCCAATGGCCTAATCACTGTCACCCTAGGACAATAACCGGAACCAACAGACTAACTTGACCTCTGAAGTAGAAAAGCAATAGGTCAAATATGTCTCTAGCGGGTCACTAAGTCGTTAATTGCTTAACGATCTAATTGGTAATGTACTACAATGCAATGGTTCAAATCCGCTGTGCGAGTTTAAACTAAAACTATTACGATTAACAATGTTTTGACGTAAGTATGACGTAGCAAGTTTTTTATGGTATAAGGTGGCGGAACAAGCAAAATGCCCACAGAATGTTAAGCGGTAAACTCTGACTATAGACAGACACAATTTGTAGAGAACTACACTGCGCCGTCACCCTGATGAGACAGTAGTTGATAAATCTCACGTGCCTATAATTTCACCGGAAACCTTCAAACCGGATCACAGTAATGCAAGCACAACTGTCTAGCGGTGGTAGGAATAGATTTGGTTTCAGTACTTTCCCGGGCGAACTTTCATATAGAAAATAAAATAAATCTGACTACACTCGAATGTGTAAACGTTCTCTCGTCCCAGCTTATCCGAACTTTTCGCCAAGTAACAAGGCGAGCCGCGAGCACGTATGTGGAAGAGCAATACATGATTAGTGAGCACTTTCAGTTCACAGTTAGGAAATGTTTCGCTGAATCTAAAACTCTGTTAACTCAATTTTGTGTATGCGCTTGATGCGTACTTTTCGAAACGATGATATGCGATAATGGGTTCAGATCATATGTTTAAGAAAATGATAAAGATAAGAAAAAAATGGCTTAATAATAAATGGTACATACGAAAAAGTTTAAAAATAAAATGAATTATAAATTACATATTTATGTAAGGCAAAGGGTATGCGCTCTCGCGTATGTAGGCCTTATACTCAACTGAAGAATGCTGACTGCCCTGTTTTTCAACATAACTTTCCGGCAGATTTTTGCCGGGATTCTAAACATCGTGAGAAAAATAGGGATGAGCATACGTCACACATACACTTGAAGAATAGACGGAAACTGTTTATGCTACAAAAAATAGGTTAGTTAAGTTACTACAGTCTATCATTGTTGCAGCGAAGAGTTTGCAGGATAAAAGTAAAAATTGATTCCCGAATAATCACAACTCTTTGCTCATGGACGTGACAGTATGTGGGTGCGTGTGTGATCTTGTCTGTGTGTATGTGTGCCGTGTGCGAGGGTGTGTCTATGGGTGTATGTGAAGATTTTATTTTATTTCGGGTGAAATTTCTTATTTTGAAAGGTTACTGTCAAATGGTGAGCTTGGCGATTTAGAAGTATATTTTCTAGTTTTACTTTAAATATGTAGGTAATTTGATTAGTTTTTAGTGGTGGCGGGAGATTGTTCTATGATTTTGATTTTTTGACACACTATTTAAACAAAGATTTTTTATGGATAATTTTGACCACCTAATGCTCAATGACGATGTGGTCGAAGGTGTGATCACAATTTAAGATCTAGAATGTTTACTGGCTTTGTAGGACTGATCTTGATCATAAAGCAATGATTAATTACACATTTTATATAATTTGTAATCTTAGCTTACATTCGCTTTGTCAAATATTATATTACATTGTCTTGTGGCTCCTTGATTTAACTTGCATTTATAAATGTTTGAACAAAAATATTCAATATTCTTACAGTCATTTTTATTTATAGAAATATTTATTACAAATTTAATTTTGCGACGGTAATTTCACATTGCAGCAAATAAGAATAATGTACGGCTTTATATAGAAATTTATTATAGTCAGAAGTTACGAGAAGAGATGACCTGAATAAAAAATGACATCGTTCCACACGGCGCGGCCCTCCCTATCAATATTCAAATTGAACTCTCCGAACCGATGGATCTCAGACACAGGCACCATTAAATGATGATAGGCAAAGAATGCCTCACTTAAGGACCTCAACCGACCCTTTTATCTGGAAAATAAGCTTATCATGTTTATGGATGTGAGACTAAATGTATACGCGGTAGTACGCGGTGTGAAAAGGTGCTTTTATCATCGCAAAGATACCAAGGTGGGCCTCCGTTATAAGATTTCAAGGTGGGTGGCCCGTTCTTCTCGGGATTATTTTTTATGTTCGCATCATTTCTAGAAGTCATTCTGCTTTTGTCTGAACTTAAACCTTAATTCCAATTGATTAAACCTATTGAAAAACTAACAAGTGAACTAGTTTTTTGATGCAGGTTTAAAGCCTGATAGAGAACGCTGATTACTACATACTCTTATTCATAGTGGGGGCAATAAGTCCTGCCCTGGCGTCCAGCTTGGGGTGTATTGTGCATTGTTTTGTGTTTTAAAGGATATAAGCTTACGTTTGACGGTTTTTACGCATTACCCCCGCCAACTATCCTAGCCGTCCCTCCGCCTTCATATAGCGAAGTATGGCTTTAGGTTGTTAGGTACATACATAGATGGATAGATAGAAAACTCTTTATTTGCACACTATTTCAAAACACACATAAAGAAAACAAACAAACAAATATAAATACAGTGATACAAAGGACGGCCTTATCGCTTAAAGCGATTTCTTCCAGGCAACCCAAGTACGTACATATAGCTCCTTTTATTCAACAATTAGTAAAGATTATATATTATATTTTATCACTAACTTAATATTCGTATTTAAAATAATTTCAAGCTCTATGCCCTTGCTGAATTAATAAGTACTTTGAGTATGATTTTAACATGAACTTTGAAAACTTTTGAAAGGTAACAGGGACCTTAATGAATAAAATAGGAACATGATGGACGCTTATCATACCGAAATATAGCTTTCTTCATTGAATCTGAAATAGAAAGGAATCATTCCAACTTGTAAAATTAAAAAGACTGGCCGGTTGACGCAGTTGGTAGCACTCCGCCTTCTGAGCCGCTGGTCCCGGGTTCGATTCCCGGACAGGTCAAACATTTGTGTGTATGAACATGTCTGTTTGACCTGTGTCTGGGTGTGTATGTGTATGTAAGTATATATATCAGTCATCAGGTTACCATAGTACGGGCTCTGCCTAGTTTGGGACCTGAAGACCTTGTGTGAATGTTAATACATAAAAAAGTAGTATCTACCCAAAGGTGATTTCAGTGATTATTATTGTTATTAGTTTAATACGGAACTCTTCTTCTTCTTCTCCTTATCCCACTCTAGGTGGGGTCTGCACAACGTGTTTTTCTCTTCCATTTTTTTTTCATTCAGACTCATACCCCCGCACTAGGATTCCCTTTATCGCGGAAGGCTTGGACAAACAAAATCACAGCACACTAACATCCAAGACCCGGGACAAACACCTACACTCATCGCAAAATTGTTTGCCCCTGTCGGGAGTCGAACCCAGGGTTCGGCAGGCCCGGAGACAAAGAAGTCATGTCAATGACACTAGCCACTGCGCCACGGCGACTGTCAAAGGCTATAGGTATAGGCAGACGGTACTGCGGTAACCGAGTACCAACATGCCACATTTGAAGTTTATGTAATTGTGTGTATAAAATAATATTTAATCACAAACCAAAGGCTAATCTTACCACTCCGCATTCAGAACCGGGGTAATTTTTTAACCACCCCTTTACATGCACGTTCTAGAAAACTGTAATAAGATATTTACCCAGCATTATGTCATAGCCCTAATAAAATAATACAAGACACATGTCATGTCAGGAAGGCTTATTTAGGTGGCATGATTTGGGTCAAGTCTCAAGCCAAAATGGCTGCCTAAATGGGCAATAAAATGTATATATATCACGACTAATAAAAACTAAAATTTACGATGTGAGCGTGAGATAGTTCAGAAAAATATATTTCTTAGTCTTGAGTGCCGCCGAAATGATTACTGAAAAAGGCTACAGTCTTATTAACCGACTTCAAAAAAGGAGGAGGTTCTCAATTCGACCCGTTGTTTTTTTAAAATTGTTTATTATCTTTCGACTGGGTGAACCGATTTGGATGATTATTTGTTTAAATTTCCTGAAAATCGGACTAGCGGTTTTTAGGCTACACTCTAATAACTGAAAAGTGCGTGCTTGTACCTAGACGATATTATAGTAGCGGATGAAGACATCGGTGAACATACCTACACCATAATAACAATTGATCCCATGAGTAAAAATTGTCACTGAAAAGAGTAAAAAAACATATATCAATTAATGGAACCGACTTCAACAATAAAAGTGTGAAATAACTTTTCGAAGTCGGTACACGGCACAATATTTTGATAATAGTTACTTTTCAACTATCGTGGTACCGACTTCAACAAGTTATTTCACACTTCAGAGTGTTGAAGTCGATTCCATTTTTTGGTAATTTTTGTTTTGTTATACATTCTGAGACCTCGATCCACAAAATTATAGTCTACCCATAATGATCACTAATTTATTTTTATTGATCTTGCATTTTACCACTAGATAACTTGTTAATGTGCAATTGAGTATGAAAGCATATATCTTTTTGTATTTTTGAATCACATTCCTTTATATGTTAAACAATTACCATACCGATGCACTTCTTTTAAAATAGATTTTTAATGATACATATATAGCTTTCGACCACTATCTCACTCGATGGCCAGTGCCTATGTGGTCGAAGGTGTAAAATTAGGATATTTTCTGACAGCAAGTATACTGCTGCCTGAAAACTACTTGTTTGGTGGCAGTTTTTAAGCTTATGGGTAACTAGACCCTACCTGCCGGCCTAGTTACCACGCATAAGTTTCAAAACTCGAAAGTACATTACCACCATGCTTGGGATTTGTTACCTTCACCGGAAACTCTCGTCGTTCAAAACAGCGTCCAACCAATACAGATTGACGCACCCTTCGCTTGGATATCAGCGCTTTAAAATAGTGACATACTGAAAAGTGTATCAAACGTCGGGAGAAAATATATTTAAAAAACACTACGAGCTTTATCCGTTTAAGGTTTTATATTACTTATTATTATTATTGTATTTTAGTATTATTATATGTTGTAACGCATGACAACACTCACGTCCCCCAGGCCTATACAAGCCAAATTATAAAAAGTTAAATCATTTCCTTGCGATAGTGGAAAATTAGCAAATCAGGATGCTCTTGGAAGTTTTATAACGAGGTGCTCGAGTGCGCGTAGCCGTTCCTTTTAAGCTCCCGCCGCTTTGTCTTCCAGCTTTTCAAGTGGCGACTTGAACAAAGTGTCTGAATATAAGAAATCAAGAGCAATACCGATTTGAGTAAGGCCTTTGAGGAGGCTTCATTAATTAGTATATAAGAAAAATAACTTGTTGATTTCTCTAAACGTATGTAAAACAACAAGCTTATTCTTAGATTTTTTTGTTACTCTTTGTACCTACGTAGATATACAATGCAGGCTTCTCCACATATATTTATATATTATATAATATTGTAACTAGCTGATACAGCAAACGTTGTTTTGCCATAATAAGTTACTAACGGTCCGACCCAACCTCGCACAGGTTGATATAGGTAGGTATTTAATACCTACTAGTAATAAAAATATAGAAAACTAGCTGTGCCCCGCGGTTTTACCCGTGTGGTGATGATTGATGATGGTGATGATGATTAAAGGTAGCCTATGTGTTATCTTCAAATGAATGAATCAAATAAAAGGCTAAATAATAATAATAATGTGTTATCTTGGGACCTGAAGTATCTACATACCAAATTTCATCCAAATCCGTTTAGGTGATGAAAAAGGGTGATAATAGTGATGATTAAAATGAGTCTGTGTTAATCCAGGGTATATGCTATATCCATACCACATTTCATCGCGTTAAAGAGTAACAAACATACATCCACAAATCCATACTCACAAACTTTCACATTTTTAATATTAGTATAGGATCACGAACTTTTCCACATTTAGCACACGCTCTATGCTTAGAACACTCCATCAAGTTAGTTTTTAAACAAAACAATCTAAATTAAACGTAGGAAACCGGCCCCGCGCATTCAACTTGCAAGGCATCGCGCGCCATCACCGCGGCGTTTGTTTCACTATTTGATATCTTTATTAAATAGATAACATCTTTTCAATGAAATCTTTAACAAACACTACAACAAATATTGGAACAAACAGTATATAAAATATTTAAAAATATATATATAATAGGCGAACAGTATTGCTGGCTGATATCAGTCCACTCCTTCAGGCATGCCACATAATAAATGATGATTAACCAACTCTAGTGGATACTGCAATTAATAAAGGATTACAGTGATTAAAAAACTTTTCATTTTCATTTATTATGTTCTGTATCAGCGCCGCCGGTCCAACCCCTTCATTAGACCAGAGCGGGATTATCCTTCTGCCCTCTTTGGACGACGCTTTCACACGATACATTATTATTATTAAGAAATGTATAGGTACAGTAATATGTCAGTTTATGTTACACGCCACAGCTGTAGATGCTTAATTTTATTTCCTTGATTAAGACAGACCCGTGTCACTTAATAGGTGCCATTCAAATTATATTTTCAATAAAACTTATTTTTTGTATTTGTCATTTAGGCGCCATTTGACATCTTTTTCCTAGGGCAAGTCCAGTTCTCTTGCTCTAAGCCAGGGTAGATCCTATTATTACTTAATACGACAGTACAGACCAGGCGCTTAAGTCTACTATTCGATTTGGCGAAATTCTCGGCTTAGAAATGACTTTGATAGGTTTGTTAGTCTGATACTGTATAATCGTCCTTATTGAATAAATTCAGATTCATTTCTAGATTCAGTGAGACAGCACGCCATTTTTTGTAGTCTGTTAACACCTGACTTTTCAATTTCGTACATAATCGAAATAGGCCGTAGTACGAGAGCCCACATGGTTATGGTCATTTCTTGTACTACCGAGCATAGATTCAACTATGAACGTAGCAGACTACGGATTTTCGAAGATGTTTTTAACCGACTTGTAAAAAGAAGGCTACTCAATTTGACCGTAAATATTTTTTTTATGTATATTCGCGGATAACTTCATCGTTTATGAACCGATTTTGAAGATTATTTTTTGTTTGATAGCGTATAATTCTATGGTGGTTCCATTTAAATTTTATCAAGATCAGACAAGCAGTTTTTGAGCTACACTCCAATAACTGAATAGTGCTACGAATACCTCGACGATATTATAGTTGCGGGTGAAGACATCGGAGAACATACACAATAACAATTGATCCCGTGAGTAGCAGAGGTCACTGAAAGGGGTAAAAAAATTTTTTTTACCAAAATATGGAACCGACTTCAACACTCAAAAGTGTGAAATAACTTGGCCAAGTCGGTACCATGAGCACAATATTGTGATGATAGTTACTTTTGTGAACTATCATGGTATCGACTTCAACAAGTTAGTTCACACTTTTGAGTGTTGAAGTCGGTTCCGGTTAATAGTAATATATTAATGTATAATTTTAGAATTTAGATAGAAGATATATTTGTAAATATGTAATTTGTAATTTTGCATACTTAAGTGGTCAGAGCATAGCGATCTAAAAACTACCTTGAATACGAGCATTATGTGTACCTATGTTTCTGCAAAATAAATAAATTTGAATTTGAATTTGAATTTGAATTCCATTGTTTAGTAAAAAAAAATTATTGGCATCGCATCGGCCTCACGCCGCGAGACTAATACTGAACATTGATTTAGTTTTGCCAAAACTAGGTCATTTTCCTCTTACTCTTGCGCCTTGTCTAACAAAGTAATTAAAACTATGATAATGAGATATGCATAAAAAATGTACGTCACCTCGGAGGGTCCGGCGCGTGTTTTGCTACACAAGTGAGATTGATGTCCGACCCAGCTCTCACGAACAACTCAGGCCCTGACAGGATCTCGGCCTTTGACACTGAAAACAATATAGTCTGTTAAAAAAAACAATATGAAATACCCGAACTATGAATTGCTCGAAAATATTTTACAGAAAGCCTCACTGACATAATATTTTTTTTTTTTTTTTTTTTTTCTCAGCCATGTGCGTCCACTGCTGGACGTATGCCTCCCCCATATAGGGGGGATTTGCCAATACTCGCCACGCTTGGCAGGCGGGTTGGCGAGCGCAGTATGAATTCCGATCCTCAGAAGGCGCTGCTGCCCACCTCCTGGTATGTTATCCCTTAGCCGACTCTTACGGCACCCACGGGAAGACATGGGGGAGTACTATTCTAGGCCGGTACCACCACGGCCGACATAATAATATCAATGTTAAATTATTTACTTTATATTCTGGCTGTAATTCTGTTAATCACGCAAACTAACTTAATGGTTTTTAAATGAAAAACCTGTTATTCTACTTAAGATAAAATTCGTATTCGCATAACTAAGGATTTGGTAAGGATCTTTAACATTAGATAAGCATTGTGCAATGCGGGGGTAGTTTTGGTGGGCATCAAATAACGCGACGAGTTATTGTAGTAGAGTGTAGAGTACCTAAAGTACCTAAAAATATCTAATTTTAGTTACAAGTGCCATTACAATTTGGACGTAATTGTCCCTAAGAATATCCATATCCATATGTTGATTATATTTGCATAAGCGGCACCCACGGGTAGAGAGGGGGGGGTTACAATTCTAGGTTGGTACCCCACGGTAATCGAGGATCAGAATAATTCGAATTACAGAATTTTTAGTGTTACCATTTCTCTGATCACAGTTTACCATTCTGTAAAAAGGAAAAACAGTTAAGAGCTGGCGGGCAGCCTGCTTAATGGTAAACGATTATCTCTGCCCATTACAGTTATAACGCTCCGTCGGAAAATATTTTGTTGGTACTTAATCGTTTCATTTCGATATATTTCCTGACCTTTGTTATTTGCTTTCAGAAATTCAAGGAAATATTCCTTTATTGTTATTTTTCTCACCACTGTTGGGAACAAAATCCATCTTTCCTTAAGTGGATAATTACATAAGCGCTATATAAATTACCTAAGTTAGTGAGCTTAGTAATGTAGGTATGGCGATCCTTAATTAAAAGTTTCATACGAATGTCTCCATACTTCAAGAACTCGTTATCTAGCGGCATCTTTCATGTGGCGTACAAGTTTATTGTTTCAAGTTTATTATACTTATAGTCGGTTGTGTATGAATAAATAACGATGACTATTTTAAAGTTTTATTTCTTGTGGAAATATACAGCAAAAATTATCACACGTAAAAGATGCAAAGAATGACGTGCGCTCCGCGTATTATGTCGCTGTGCACTGCGGCCAGGGGGGTCACAGTTACTTGGCTCAGCCGTGATGTATGGAAGCTAGCTCCGCCAGGTGATAAAACGAAGAAACTTTTTGACGTTCCAATGTAAATGTCACCAAATATGTCAAATAACGGAAACTGAATTTTTCTTCAGACGGTTCAAACAGATTACAATACCACGTTGGTTTTCAAAATTTTCGGTGTATCGTTGCGATTATTCTGTTTTGTTGATATTTTCTGATATTTCATCCTGTTTTTGTTGCTTTATTCATTAGTTTTTGTTATTTAGTGCTAGTGTTTGCTGTTTATTGGACAATCACTATGGATAGTCGTCGTCGTAGTTGTATCTTCAACTGTGATATTCGTGGTAAGTATATCGTAATTTTATAGCAAAGATAGCTTTTTATAACTTTAGAGAAAACTCTTAGTCACATATCAAATTTCTTGCTTTTCAGGTATTCCGCTGCATTACTTTCCGCATCCAATAAAAAAATCGGCATTGTTTACGGAATGGTGCACCATTACTGGAATTTCTTCAAGCAACGCCATGCAGACATATGTAACCAAACAAATTTGCAGCATTGTACTTATTATATATCATTACTGTATATTTAACTGGAAAATTAAACCATACAAGTTATTTTTTGTCACTTTGCTCTTTCGTACCCCATCTTACCTACCTAGCTGCAGTTCTCACGTTTATTATAAATATTGTGCCTAACAAACATGAGTTAGGAGCAATATTTTTAGCAAACGTGGGAAGTGCAGCCGATCATAATTTTTGCAGATTTAATATCTATGTAGGTAGGCATAAATACGCAGTACTAATGTGTGAGTGTTGTTACAAACACACACATTGACAACTACTAGTAAGCCGTGTTTTCGTCAGATGGCGTCACTTTCTAAGGCATAATTGTCTATACATCATGATTTCGGCCAGAGTGCGCACTCTATCTCAAATTAATACAGTACTTCTCTATGACTGCGGCAGGCGAACGAGCGATGTCGCCGGGCCGGCCGGCGGCCACTTGACGTTTTCCATTGTTCTCGTGCATCGCGCCGCGTTCACATTGCGTTTGCGCAGGTGCCTGTCCACATTAGTATTAAATGTGGTTCCACCACATACTTGTAGGAATTCAAAAAAATCCAATGGGGCAGTCTTTAGGTACTGCCGATACAAGTGAAAACTTCATGGCTTCTAAGCTAACATGGTACGCGTGTGGTGACGATGACGCGAGTTTCACCCTTTTTGTTCACTCAGAAAGTCCACATATATATACAGTATACATATAATTCATGGAAAGCGTGCGGTGACAATGACGCGGTTTTCACGCTTTTTGTTCACTCAAAAAGTTTTTTGAACGCGCCTAAAGAAGTTGTCATTTCAAAAATAAGCCGAAAAGACGCAGAATTGGCTATTTAGCAAATGTTAAAGCCTTATTGAAATATATCTATGTCAGGATATCATTGGTTCAATGATAATGATGATAACACACGTTACTTAAAATTTATAAGACGTAGATTAAGTGAACAATAAAAATTTTTTTATTCAAACTATTTGTGATCTTACTCTTAATTCAATTTAACTGAAAAACGGAGCCAACACAAGTTCAAAACTTAAATAAACATTAAATTTAAAACCTAAATAGATATTAAATCTGAAACCTAAATAAATATTAAATGTAATAAAACGTTAAATAATTGTTAAACATGATTATCTTCAGTAAAGTAAACACAAGCTTAACTTGTTTCAAGGTTCTATCTACAACCCGCTACCGGATAAGGAAGTTAGTCTTGAATATGTAATTCATCTTCTTCGTTGACAGTCATGATTTCCGTCGAGATATTTGTGCGGCTACGTTAATATCCATTTACATAAAACAATAACATACATACATTTATGAGTGATTGCACGCTTCTGTTCTTTAGAAGCTTTATCATGTTAATGTACAAACTTTGACAAAGGATTGCGTTTATTTTACTAAAGTAAACGCAATCCTTCGTTGTATAGCAACTGTGAGAATATTTAGAGCTGCTAACTGAGACACCCTTTTATAAAAAATCATCTAGGTAATGGTAGAATTCTCTTGTTCAATTAAACTTAACTAAATTTCTATAAAATAAGTTCTGTACGGTTACGCTAAAGACCAAATCAGTATCATAATTTTAGAACATCTCTAAAACGAGATGTTGTTATTAAAATTGCGGGTAGTTTTAAATAAAATAAGTTGCCACTTATTAAGTACCCGCTTTTGGTCAGCAATGTAATAAAATACGGTCTAATATTAGTGATAGGGTAATGTTAAATTTTGAATAATTTTGTAGTTAATTTTAGCTACTTCGAGTGATTAACAGAATTACGAGCAATATCTATTAAAAAATGATGGGTATGTAAAGACCATTTTGATATGCTTTTTTTCTGTATGTTCTTCGATTACTCGAAGTTGCCAAGACCGATATGCGAAAATCTATTTTTGTGTAAAGGGTTTTATTGGCACCAAATCCGGATTTGATGTTAGGAATTAGTGGATAAAAATACATACATAGTTTAGGTTCATATGGTACTTCAGCTAACCTGAACAACTAACCTATGCTCATTGAATTATTCAGGTGAGCTGATGATGGAACGTACTACTCTTTGTCTCAAGAAAATGTTTCAGGGATAAGTGGAAGTCGGTTATTTTATTTTTTAATCTACTAAATTATTTAATATATGTATTTTTTTTTCCACTTTCATAGCCACGCACTAGGGTTCCCCGTGTCACGGCAGGCACGGAACATACAATCACAGCAAATTGAATGTAGTACTTAAAAAATTACTGACTCATCTCGTTTCTAAACTCAGTACACACTTCAGTGTCTGACAGCATTGTACATATATTTCTCAAGTATTAAAATTACAATTTACTTACCAACAACTGTAAGTCTAAAAGACAAACTGATCTTCGGCTCCGTCGACACCTGGCATTCATAAGCACCAGAGTCTCTGGGCTGTGCCGGTGATACTCGCAACGTCCACTCGTCTGAACCATCTGCGTGGAGGGCGGCGAACCTAGCATCGCTGCTGTATGTGTGGACTCCCACCGTCAGGATGTGCAGGTCCCGCTTACGGATCCAAGATACCTGGGAAAAATCGGAGAAAGAAAACATTGAAGAGACTTTTGTTTAATCTATTCATTTTTATAATATTTGAAACTGTTTTACACCTTAATACTATGCAAACATAATGTTATTAAAATAATACAATACAAATACACTTTATTAACACACAATTACAGAGATAACAAAAGACATTTTTACAATAAGTAATGCTTCAATAGGCGGTCTTATCGCTAAGAGCGATCTCTTCCAGACAACCTTTGGATAGAGTAAAATAATAGATGATTGAGTAGGGTGGTGTATGATATAAAATATTTAATCTTAATTTAAAATAATAGCAGATCAGAAAAGAAAAATCTCATAAAAAAGAAAGAATCAGGAGAGATTTGCGAGCATCGTAGAAGTTGATGCTCATGATGATGGTAACAAACGTGAGTTGTAAACGTGAGTTATAAACGTGATTAATGTTTATACTCAGTCAGTACATCCCAAACGACCGTAATATGGCCCCAACCGATACCCGAACCGGGCCTAAAGAAAATAATAACATAAGATAAAAAAATATATACATAAAAAATAATACATACAATCTAATTTCTCCCAAATTAGTTTTCACTATTTTGAATCCACGAATGTGTATAATACATATATAAGTAAGTCATTAAGCTAAGTAAACATTAAAATAAAACGTGCGCTTTGCCATTTCGTCTCAAGTAAAGATTTAGTTTACAGCCTAAAAAAACAATTCATGCCTAGCAACCATAAACTTAGTATTTTAATTGTAAAGACACTGCAGGCAAAAGTATTGCGGAAAGCATTGCGTTATTTCACAGACCGTCACAGTTCCAATGTTAAATCTGTGCCGTTCGTGGTAACTTATTTACTGGGCACATAATCCAGTTAATAGTGCAGGGCACGCAACAATGCCGGGGCTAATGAGTGGTCCATTAGTATAGTGGCCGGTTGTTTAGTCTCGTCACGCCGCCGGCGCCGCTTTAATTTCGCATTTTTTTAAAACGTTTCGCAAACGTTACCTACTCTGAAAAACCGCAGTTACTGTGCTTGACTCGGGTATGCTGTAATTTATTTTTTATATATTCAGAATATAATACTTAGTTGGTCGCAAGTTTGCTTTCATTTTGACAATTTAGTTATTGCCGCTAAAATAGCCATAACTCTAATGTAAATTATTGAGTAATCATTTTTCATAAATTCTAAATAAAAAATATAATTTCATCTCCCATAATTCATTATCCAAGAAATAACTATTTAATTAAATTACTAATACAACTATTAATAAAATACTAATAACTAATTACAATACTGCAGCTACTACAATTATTTAATTACTATTAATTAATTACTAATACAAAATACAATTACTCTATATCATACCTACCTACATATATATGACACTGGACATAGAGCTTAAATAAAAATTAAAACTAAAGCCTATAAATAATTAAAAACGTAATCTAAAAGTCCAACAGTGGAGGGAAAAGTTCGCAGAATGCTGGGGGCATTGCCACGGTGAAGGGCCAGGCTCAACTTCTGTGCAAGATAAATTCCAGCACTCTGAACACAAGACGCCTCAAGCAAAGGCTTGGCCAAGTTTCTATATAAAGAGAGAGCGGTCGGCCCACACAGACCCAAAATCTCAACTCGAAAACGCATAACATGTAGACAGGGATCACATCCTTCCAATTGCTACGATCCCGAAACACTTACTTCGTTTCATCTACGCTCATCAGACTTTTCATGCAAGAGCGGCTTAGAGAACTCATGCCGTCTTGTGTACATAGATAATTATTACTCCTGAGCATGGCGCATGCAACATGCAATAGAGCACCGAAGACAAATAAAATGCTTGGTAAAAATACCAAAAATAGAGTATTTATATTGTTTGATTCAGTATTTGTTATTTGTTCGCAGAGTCGGCTCGATATAAATCCATCTTTTAGTTTGATCCCGGGATAACTGGTATCATAGCTCGTTGGAAATAGTAACACGACACTCACGTTTTGAGGAATTAAGCTTGCAACGGCGTTTGTTGTCAGCTGGCTTGATGCATAATGGCTGCAGATTACATGCAAAATTCGCGTATATTATACTGCAAAATGAGTTATTTATATTTGCATACATTCATACAATATATTGTAATCTTGCAACGTTCCATCGTTTTTAATAATTATTTATATACCATTAAATAAATAGGCTGGATAAATATTATTTTTCTCCAAAAACATATCATGGCCTCATTCCCTATAATTTGTTGAGGTAAATAAATATAAAATGCAGCGCAATGTTTTGTAGCCTATATACTACGATTAATGTTATTGCGATTAATTAATGTTTCAGCGTTCAGTATGATTATTTTCCTAGGCAAAATTTTAATTTTATACATGGTAACAATAGAGATGTTGTAATGCTTTTATATATTTATTTGGTGTGGTGCTTGAGCGGTATAATATGGTTAAGCCTATATATAAATACTCTGTTGTTTGAACGCGTGTATTTCGCTTGGTATTACGCGCGGTGAAATTACGTGATTTCGAAGATTTTTGTGACTTCCCGTCATCCCACAGGAACAGTCAATATTACGGGATAAAATGTAGCCTATGTGTTATTCTAGGCCCTAGAATCTAGGGGATAAGCTATTATTAATCGACTTCAAAAACAGGAGGTTACTTAATTCGACCGTATATAAATATATTTTTTATGTGTGTTTGCGGACAACTTTGTCCTTTATGAACCGATTTGATGATTCTTTTTTTTGTTTGATCGAGTATACTACCGTGGTAGTCCCATTTAAATTTCATCAAAATCGGACAAGCAGTTTTTGAGCTACACTCCAATAACTGAACAGTGCTACGAATACCTCGACGAAATTATAGTTGCGGGTGATGACATCGGAGAACATACACAATGACAATAATTGTTCCCGTGAGTACCTAGCAAAGGTCACTGAAGATGGAAAAAAAAAATTTGACTTCAATACTCAAAAGTGTGAAAGAACTTTTCGAAATCGGTACCATGAGTACAATATTATGATGATAGTTACATTTTTTGGTAGAAAGTTTTAATTCCAAATTACATGCAACTCCGTTTGGCTGTTTCAGCGTGAAAGAGTAACAAACATACAGACAAACGGAAAACTTCGCCTTTATAATGTCAGTGTGGTGATGTGATAATTTAGCCATTCCATTGTAAAGAGGCGTGAGACAGGGAGACTGTTCAGGGATCTCTTCGAAACGGTTCTCTCCCGCATTGGAAGACGCCTTCAAGCTTATGCCAAAAAATGCTCTATTTGTATATTTATTAAGACTTGCGCATTTGATAACAAAGCATTATAATTGTTTTAATAAGTATGGTTCTGAACTGGATAAAATAAAATTACAAAATGCTAAATAGATAAGTAAGTTAGGCAATTAAAAAGGTGCTACAAAAAAGTAATTTATGAGACACCCGTGAATAATTCTTGGCCAGTTTTCCAGTTGTTAGTTTTATTGTGGCGCATCGGGAGAGCTCAATTCGAATTTGTATTCGAGACTATTCGCTGCGGGGTTTAAAAACTTTCTTCGCGGCGTGGTTTAAACCGGAGCGTGGCGGAGACAGAGCTAACTGGATATAACTGGATATCCCCCGACCGACCATTCTTTCTTCCTTCAGCAACGTTGAAGTTTTTATAGGTCAAGCCTAGATCAAGCCGGATTGAACTAAAAAAATAAAATAGTCCGATATTGTCACTATCTTTGTAGATTGTATCATGCAAAATAAAAGTGTATTTTCTACACGACTATCTTTTGATGGATGTTGCGGAAAAAATAAGCCAACCACAAGATTTTAGTTTGTTTTATTTATTGGTTATAATGAAGTTTATTATAACCAAAAAAAGTTTATTAGCAGAACGATTCTTGATTATTTTGTATTTTACACTTTACTTAAAACAACGGATAATACGTTAGAAAAACTACAGTCTAGACATCTTCTTTTAGTGTCTTATTTCATTACTGTATATTATTTAAGTATAAATTCGTGTTAATTTATATATTTTTTATTTTATTTTATTTTAAGAAATGGTGCGATGTGCTGCCTTATAGATTTATTACTAAACATATTATCACTCTACTTTACGGAAGCTACGGGACAAAAATAATTTGAAAATGTTTTTATATTTTTAGAAATTTTTGAAAAATGCAACTAACCACACTTTCGCTGTCACTACTTACTCTAATTTGATGAATATTGTAGGGGGTGTTGGTGCATCTAGTGATCTGCGTTACATAATTTTTGGTGCTTATATGTACATATTATATTACATAGATAAGTGTTTTTGAATAATACTAGTAATGTGTCGGTTGAATTTTTCCACTCCTAATTTATTAGAAACTTTATTTATTGCGGTCGCCGTGGCTCAGTGGTCAGATACCTGACTCCTGTTCCCGCAGCCCCGGGGTTTCAATCCCGGTAGAGGTCAACACATTTTATTCGATGTATAATGTTATTTTATGGTTCTTGTGTGTTTGTATTGTGATAGTATATGGTGAGGCCATATATAAATCTTAATAAATTTATTCAAAAATATCTGTTGATAAATTTACCCTGACTTTTTCAAGATCACATCTTTCAATAGATAGATTCAACCACTAACGCGGTTTCGATTTGCCAGCCTAATTATGCAACTTAAATATTTGGAATGAGTTTTATATATTTCACCATGTGTAAACCAATGCCCGGCCAAACTACCATGCCACAGCCCTTGTACGTTACGTATAAAAATAAAAATCGAATAGTGCAGCAACATATGTGTTTTTAAATAAAAGTGAGATCTTCTGACGTTCACAAGTAACAAACATTTTATTTGTCTATCACATTAACAACAAAGAGTAATAAGACAGTATAAGACTCAAAAATACTAACAATCAAGAATTCAGTGATTTGGCGGTCTCGAACTTTTTACTGGGTTTTTTGCAGGCATTGGTTACTGAATAGCATACTGCAACCATGAGTAGAATGAAAGCAGTTACTCGGTAAGTTTTTTTCTAAAAAGTAATGGTTAGAAACTAAATGGACTAAGTGAAGTGAATCGGCGCAATCGTGTCATGAATGAGTCAGCTCTCAGTGGCAATTTGGGCACATTCACTCGCGCTCACATCGGAAACCACACAGAAGATAGCCCATTCCACTGAATGGTGTTCCGCTAAAAAGCCAACCTTTTATATTCTTTGCAAATCCACGACTAAAAAGACTCAATGGTTAAAGTGATAATATAAAAGTAGCAACAATAATTGCAAATAAGCTTTTCTCGGATGACGAATACGCGGTTGCGCGTAGGCTTTTCATTAGAAATCACCATTGTGAAGATTTTTACATGTATCAGATAATATTGGAAGCAGAACATAGGATCATTTTGCGTATAAAAGACATTCTTTTTATACTAAATGTCTGAGCTGAAATAATAAAGTATCTTCATAAACTGGTTGCGAGAGACATAATAATGAAAATCATACAGACTACGTTTTCTTACAAAAGGTAGAATGTATTTTTAACAAATATTCTAATATAATTTAATGCCTGTCAAAAAATATCATCATTCTTATTTAACTTCAAGTTGTCATGATGGATATTAATTATTTTACTCCATAATTAGGCACGTGGACGCTTACGCAATCAAAATTAATTTAATATTTGTATGACGGCTGTTTCAAACTTTTGACATTGAACAAGAAACCTTACTTTACTGTTATGCTAATAACAATAATTTTCGCTAAGTTCAAGAGTTTCACAGAGTTGCGCTTGAACCAGTGATATTTTATAAAAGAGAGATGCGGTACTAACTTCTCGCGCGTGGCATAACACAGGGACTAAAGCGAATTAACTAATTTGCTTTAGTTGTAATGCATACCTGTATTATCTACTAAATATTTTTTAATTAAGCAGAAATAATACCTTCTTGTGTGAACACAAAACGCATAGTAAAGTTCATGTAAAAATAGCAACTGGGTGTGCGTCTTTCTTTAGTTGCATGTAGTACAGTTTATAGTAACAGGATCTTAGAGCGTATCCTATCTTCCTTTTTAAATAATATCTAGGATTAAAAAAAGTTTTACCAAAAAAATGGAAGCGACTTCAACACTCAAAAGTATGAAATAACTTGTTGAAGTTGGTACGATAGTTCAAAAGTAACTATAATCAAAATATTGTGAGCATGATACCGACTTCGTCAAGTTATTTCATACTTTTTATTTCTTTGGAGTAAATTAAGGTAGAACACCTTAATTAACTCCAAAGAAATCATTTTTTTTTTTTTTTTTAAAGCACACTCAGACCCCCGCGCTAGGATTCCCTGTATCGCGGGAGGCATGGACACACACAATAATAGCACACAAACATCCAAGACCCGGGACAAACATCTACACTCATCGCACAAATGTTTTCCCCTGCCGGGATTCGAACCCATTGTCGCGGTGACACAGAAGTCATGTCGATGACACAAACCACTGCGCCACGGGACCGTCAATTAAAAGACATGGACGCTAAACGTAGTTTTATTATAAACCTACCCTTAAAGAAAACGCAGAAACGCAAAGGTGCATTTACTGAGACGTGTACCGAGTACTTCAAGATAAATAAGACAAGGAAGTTTCACTGCATAGTAACTACCTACATAAAGTTTCGTCAGAATAATAAAATCCCAGGTTTGATGTACCTGATATTATCCGCGGGTAAACCTATCAACGGGGTAACAAATGTAAAGGCCTCGAACTGAATATTGAATGCTATCTTGATGTGGTTATTGATTTATTTGTTTCCGTTACGCTTTGATACGTAAAAATATTATGGTACACAGTATATTGTCATATTATGTTTGTTTAGCAGTTCTTTGTCATTTAGAAGTGTTTGCTATGCATGCCACAGGTAAATAACGTAATCCTACTAAGATTATAAACGCGAAAGTTTGTGTGTATGTGTGTATGTTAGTTACTTCTTCACGCTCAAAAAGCTATACGGATTTTGATGAAATTTGGTATGAAGAAAGTTTAAACCCGGGATTAACACATAAGCTACTTTTATCCTGGAAAAGTATAGTTCCCGTGGGATAATTGAGACAGCTGGAAAACCGCAATCCACGCGGGTGAAACCGCGGGGCGCTACTAGTATTTTATAATAGTACGGGGTGCGCACGCGGTTACACCCGCATGGTGATGAAAAACGGTGGTAATAATGAAGAGTAGCTTTCGTCTAGAGTGTCAGCTACCTCTATAACGAATTTCATTAAAATTGGTGCAGCAGTTTGAGCATGAAAGCGTTAATAAACAAACTCATATTCACATTTATAGTATTAAGATATTATTATACAGGTGCCCTAAGTTGTTCATTACACACGAGGCTGTGAGTGGCACTGGGAAACACAGGCGAGGGCGTAACTCAGCTGTACTGAGCACAGCTCACGAATTTTGAATACGTTTTTAAACACATTTGCGAGGCAAAAACATATATGTTGTGTTTATAACGTTTATATTGAATTATTTATGGGGAACCGCAGATGCCTATATTACAGATTAAGTTCATACCTAAATATCTGATGTGAAACAAACTTGGTCGACCAGGTTCAAGCCCGAAGTCAAATTAACTACAGAAGTGGACAGCTGCTTCTGTGGATCCCTATTCAAAATATTCTCCATGACAATAGCCAAGGTACTTATCCTTGGGGATAGAGAATCAACAGGGGCGAACAATATTTTAACTTGCCCCTGGACATTATTTACAACTGAGTTACCCACGCCCCGGATAACGTCAGAATATATCCTCAAGTTTAGACCCACTACCAATCTAGTAGAAAATATGCAACCTTGAGAGCCAGTGTCTAAAATAGCACGAACCACAAAAGTCGCCCACTTGGGGCCCCAGACAGAGGCTGTTGGTAGGAGAACGGTCTCAATATGGGGGGGGTACATCTACGGGGCAGGCGCCATTTTCCTATTGCCTGGGCGGCGAACGGACACCGCAGCCAGGCCCTGGTATGTCAAGACGGGGGTAAATTTTAAACTAGTTCATCTGCTTGGTGCCCCGTGCCACGCAGACCTACATATCTGATGTTTATTTATTAGTTATTAGTAGCGCCCCGCGGTTTCCCCGCGGCGTCAATTATTCCACAGGAATCATACATTTTAGCGGGATAAAAAGTAGACATGTGCTATTCCAGACTATAATTTATCTCTGTGCCATATTTCATCCAGATCCATTCAGCCGTTCTGGCGTGATTGAGTAACATCCATCCATCCATCCATCCATCCATCCATCCATCCATCCATCCATCCATCCATCCATCCATCCATCCATCCATCCATCCATCCATCCATCCATCCATCCATCCATCCATCCATCCATCCATCCATCCATCCATCCATCCATCCATCCATCCATCCATCCATCCATCCATCCATCCATCCATCCATCCATCCATCCATCCATCCTTCCATCCAAACTTTGACAATTATAATATTATAGTGGGATAGTAACAGTTGTATGATATTTGCAAACTGTATACTGAATTGTAAATATTGTGCAAATGAAGATTTATTTATATAGTAATGAGTAAATTCTAAATTATACAGGCAATTGTTTAAACAATGGTTTGATTAAAATGTCAAGCAATTAGAAATACTTATCAACAAATTATTTATATCTAAAACGAAAATAGTGTTTCTCAGAATCTCAAAGACCTTATTAGTTATATCAGCTACTATTTACATTTTCTTTAAAGTCTGTAATAAGCCAGTTACTTGGAAACTACGACTTATTATTTAACTTATTCATCTAAAAGATAAGGGGTTAAGCTGCTGGACTAAATTAAGTCAGCAGCTAATCTGTTGCGTGGGTATACTTACCTAAAAAATAACACCGTATCTAATTTCGGAGAAATAATTAGTGTGATAGGAAATCCTATCAAGGTATTATAAGTAAAGATAAATTTATCGAGATTTTTTTGGATTTTATTCAGAAGTGGTGACACGGAAGCGCTATTCTGTAGAATTAGGTAAATACTTTTTATAACTTAAATAACAACTATAAGTCTAGTTTAATACCCCATGGTCATCAGCAAAATAAGCCCATGTGTTCAATCCAAGTTATAAGCTATCCCCATATCAAATTTCATCGAAATCGGTGTAGCCGTTTGAGCGTGAAGAGGTAACATACACACATACACATAAACTTTCGCATTTATAATACACTATAGCGGCCCGCTCCGGCTTCGCACGGGTATAAAATATATAGCCTATGTCGTTAATGGGTGTTATTATACATTATAAACCTTCCTCTTCAATCACTCTATCTACTAAAAAAACCGCATCAAAATTCGTTGCGTAGTTTTAAAGATTTAAGCATACATAGGGATATAGGGACAGAGAAAGCGACTTTGTTTTATACTATATAGTGTAGTGAAGTGATAGTGAAGTAGGATAGGATAAAACTATCTGTTTTCGGCCTTATTTGGCTTATCACTGACTCCTTTTATGGTAACTAGCATTTGGAATTAGCACCATCTATTAAAAAATTGTTCTTTTACGCATTTATTTCATTTTACTTTGAATTACTTCATCGATTTCTTAGGTAACAGTAGTCTCTGGCCGTTGTCTAAGGTATATGACCTAGAATCCTAACCTTCTAATAATACCATCCAGCATTAATAAATAAGGCCGCTCGGATGCAACCAAAGTACAACAAAACCTACGACTTAATTACAAATAATAATGAATACAGAATATATTTATTGCATATAAATGTGTACATAAGATGGTCAAGGTTATAATATAAGTTTCAACAGTACATAAATTCAAATTTCAACATACATATATAACGTATTACTATTTAGCATATACATAAAGTTAAACACCTATGTATAGGTTTAGCTTCACAAGTATATACAGTGTCTATTGTCAAGATTGTCTTTACTGTTTGCTCATTTAACTCACTATATTTGTTTAGGTGCCAAACAGCTTAACACGTTCCATCTGGTATTTATTTAACACTCCATTATGACTATATACTTAGAGCTATTTAGAATAGTGCCGTCTTAAGAAAATATAGATGACAATTTTAACTACTAGCTGTGCCCTGCGGTTGTATCCGCGTGGTGATGAAAAACGATGATAATGGTGATGATGAAAATTAGCCTATGTGTTAATCCAGAGTATAAGCTATCTCTATACCAAATTTCATCTAAATCAGTGTAGTCGTTTGAGCGTGAAGAGATAACAAACATACACACAAACACACAAACTTTCGCATTTATAATATTAGTAGGAGTAGGATAGTGTGATATGACATCATTTAGACTTTTAAAAATAGAATCAATCATCATCATCTCAGCAATAGGACGCCCACTGCTGGAAACATGCCTCCCCCAATGGAATCTATACGAGATTCAATAAATGTATGATAATACCTTTTTTTTTATTCTATACCACTTGATGGTCAGTGACGACGTGGTCGAAGATGTTATCACGCTAGACCTAGAATGCTCACTGGCTCTCAAGGACTGCTGCCTGAACACACTATATACTGTGTTTGGTGACAGTTTTCTAAACTTGAGGGTGGTAGCGAGCCAGGCGGATATTCGAAAGTACCCTACCACCATGCTGGGAATTTGATAACGGTGTTAACTTCACCGGAAGCTCAAGCTGTTGTTGAGGATCAAACCAGTGTTCTTCACAGGCGACTCTCCCCCCGCTGAGCTATCATCGCTTCAATACCAATTGACAGAGTCTGAAAGTTCGTCTTTGTAAAATTGTAACACTTATTTATGTAGGTAATTAAGTTAAGGTAAGGTTAATTTACTCCTCTTTCCTGTAGGTATAGGCAGAGACCACAGAATTCTAATTGGTGTGATCCTGATACACTTCCTTCGCTTAATCCACGATCATCATTTCGTACAAGAGCGTCGGCGTAGATTACTTTTGACCTGGCCCTTGCTTGTTAAGTTAGGTTAATTAAGGTTAATTAAAATAGAATTTAGTGTTAATGTATATTTTAGTTTTTAAGTAACTAAATATGTATAATGCAAATTAATATGATTTAATTTACATAACGTTCCTTTAAACATAAGGTTTCGATCATTATATCAAATTTCATACGAATCCCTTTCAAAATTTTAGCCCTGAGTAGTAAAATTAAAAATTTATTTTTTGGAATGGTACATACTAACGAACACACAAATACTTTCTCACTCATATCATTTATTAAGATTAGGATTGGAACAAGAATCGCACATTCTGTATTTCATAAATTTAATTATTGTTTCATTTGAAGTGACAACCTGGTCGTATGCACTGAGAGAAAAGTCACCACCAAATATTAAAAAATTGTTTAGTATTTGGAGAAAAAACTAAGTTTTAGTGTAAGTTATGAAAGTTTTGCTGTATTTGCAATTGTTCTTATATTTTACTAACGACCTTGTTTTTATAAATGTAATTCCTAAAATTCTCATTTAGTAAATGCAAATTATTACAAAGTTTATTTAATATCACACATTATAGTAAATATTAGCATATTTTTGCAAAAGCTGCAAACATGTTTAGTTTTTTTAAGAAAGGTTATCTGTATTTCCAAGCCTGTTACCTATTTTGTAATCCCATGAAATAGCTCATCTGATTCAAAGAACAATTTCTAAATACAAGTTATTACTTTATTGAATTTAACAGAAACGTTTAGTTTTTCCTTATTTTGTAATTCCAAGAAAAGAGCTTATTTGTTCCAAGAAACGTTTTTGATTTAAAAAAAATGAATTAGTTTATTTGACAGCAACGTTTAGTTTTTACTGGTTTTGTAATTCCAAGAAATCAGCTTATTTATTCTAAGCATTGTTTTTAATTTCAAGAAATTGCTAACATTGATTTCACAGCAACGTTTAATTATTTCTTATTTTGTAATCCCAAGTAATAAACTTCACTTATTTCTAGACACAAATGTTAAATCGCAGTACTCTATTTAGTTTGTGCGTTAAATTTTAAAAAAAGGCTCCATGTTCTTGTTACCTATTTAGTAATTCCAGGTAAATTCCAAAATATGTATTGTAGTTTCAAGAAACGTTTTGCTCTTTGCTTGTGCATCGGCAGGCACCTAGCTCACTTCGGGCCAAGCAAACAGCCATTTTGTTTGTAGCACTGGACGCGACAGCAAGTAGCGCACGCCGCACAATCAAAATTAAAAATTGTGAAAAGAAAACTTGATTGTTTAGGATTTGATTTAATCCATTTAATTTTTTGTTCAAAATAAATGTCCTAAACAATCAAGTTTTCTATTTCGTTCTAAAAGAAAATGATTTAGTGAAATATGGACCATCTCACGAGTGATCTTTTAACTAATTGGGGTCTCGGTGATTACGTACGAACATTCTGTGGTAAGTTTACCTGACAAGTAATTTTATTATTATATTTTATGTGCATGTAATTTGAACTTTTTCTAAAGTGATTTCTGACCTATTAAACATAATGGCTCAGAATCGTGTACCACTTGCTTTGCGTCGTCACACTTGTCACGTCTACGCCATTTTATTTGTCCATTCAAATTACAGTCGCTAACGCTATACCTGTGTGTCCAGTTTTTAATTAAAAGTACAGGTATGCACCTATGGATTCAGAAATAAATATATTAGAAGTAAGTAAATATAGTATCGTAGGACATCGCGAGAGGTAAGATAAGTAGTAGGCAGGTACAGCTAGGTATGCAAAATGTGGACTAGTAACGTGGTGGGCCGGCCTGTACTTATATTAGTTTTTGCTAGGTAAATCACAAACACATCAAGACTTCCTTGTTATGAAAACTAAGGTACTTATTAGTCATCAATTTGGGGACATCGCATGCATATTATTATCTATCATGTCTGTACCTATCTATGTACATATCTACAGCCCGGAGAGTTAATCTGAGGAGTAGTAATGTCACAGGTAGTCTCACACTTCCTAATTACAATAATTTTGAACGGAAAGGTCCAAAAATATGGATATGAAAATTGATTGAACTGTGATTAACACTTGTTTACAGAAGGCAGAATAGATGCGGGGACCCTAAGATTGTTATGTAATGATGAAATTATACAGCTTATACCAATCCCTGGTGATAGGGCAAGATTTAAAGCTAATCTAGATAATTGGAAGGCAGAACTGAAGAGTCGAAAACCAACAGATTCAATATTTAATACAACCGCAAATGTAAGTTAGCAGTTATTAATGTTATTATAAACAGCTTACCTGCCTGAATTTTAATGTTGTAAAGTGTTATTTATAGAAAACTATATAGCTGTTACCTGCGACTTTGCCCGCTTTGACATAAAATCACAGTAAGTTACACCACACATCCTACTACTGCATAGTTTACAGAAAGATTTTGTTTTATTTGAATCTAAAACAAAACAGATATAAGTAAACAATACAACATTAGGTCACTTTGGCAGCTGTCAGACCTAAGACTCCACTGAACAGTTATGCTGATCTATTGTGTTTTATTTGCAAACAATACGGTTCATTCATACATTTATTGATAATGGCTGAAGGCCTAAGGATGTTATTTATTCCAAAAATATAATCTATAACCTACACTGTGATATATACAGAATCTCCACACATAAAACAAAGTTACAGTTAAATACAAACATGCAGATAGATATTTAATTTGCTTTTATAATATTAAGTATGTATATTTGTTGTATATTGTATTGAGTATTGTCATTTATCTAGCTACTTACTACTTTTAGGAATCAAGTTTATATTTTACTTTCAGCTGCCTACACTATCATGCTCTGAACTTGAATTGGGAAATGCATCATTTGGATCATTGTTAACTAAACTAGGGCCATCATATCAGCCTTCATCACAATGTAGGCCCCTTTCGGCTCCAGTTCAACCAACATCCAGTTCATTGCAAGATCAGGCTGCAAGTAAGCACGAAGACTCTCCAAGCCAAATTTTACAAGGCTCAGAGAATAGAACTTCTACTCCAATTCATGGCATTTCTCAAGGGGAGTCCCTACGGTCAGGCTATGTGAGTATAACGACTGGCTGTCTAGGCTTTGTCACTAGAAAAGTATATAAAAAAATGTGACTGTACTTATACATTGTTTGTTGTTTTAGGTTCTTCGAACATTGCAATCTTCACATGATGGTAAAGCCATATTAAACCAAGGTCGACTATCAGGCAAACTCGATGAAACGCAGCGGAACCTGTTAGTAAAACTAATTATTGGACCTCTTTTTGAGAAAGACCCATACATCATCATTTCAAATACTCAGCTTCTTAATTGGGCTTTGGAGGTACAGGAATTATTCCCAAATGAATCTGCTGCATTGTACTACACCCCTTATATATCAACACCAGTGAGAGGTACAGCTCGCACTGCATCTGGAAAATTGCTGAGATATGTGTACAATAGAAGAAGACAATTAAGAGAAAAAGGAATAATTGAAGGTTCCTCTCGCTCTCGATCATCCTCAACTTCTTCAAACGCCCTGAAACTACAATCACCTGTGGCTCATTTAAAAGGAAAAGGTAATCCAATTGCATATTATTTTTTATATTTAAAGTTCACAACCTTTGAACACATACATTTTTCAAACCTAGAACAGAAACTGAATTAGGTGGCTGGTGACAGATTTTAGACTTTAAGGTAGTAGCTATGCCCATGAGCATTCAGTGCCATTTGCGCGTTGACAAAAAGTAACTCGTGTTTATCCAAATTAAGATCTATATAGGTGCTTATACTACAAAACTTTATCAAAATCAGTTCAATCATTCCAAAGTTCACCAAACATAAAATTATTAGTAGAATGTGTAATTTTAAGGATAGTTCAGCATTTTTTTATATTCTGTGTGGGGTGGATAGGTCCTGCACTGATGTTCCACAAATGGTGTGCTTCAGAATCTACTCTGAATCCTACTAATATTATAAATGCGAAAGCTTGTGTGTATGTTTGTTATTCTTCACGCTCAAATGACTACACCGTATTCGATGAAATTTGGTATAGAGATAGTTTAAGCCCTGTTAGCATATTTCTATACTAGTATTATACTAGTAGTTATTAGTATATTTGTATACTTACATTTCAAATTGTTTTTTGCAGACTTGGAGGAGGAAATAGCAGAGAAACTTACTTTTCTAAGAAATTCTCTGGAGCCCTGGCATCTGGTAGAAGAATATTGGAAAGCTACTGCCAATTATCGATTAGCCAAAAAATATTCAGAGCCAGGAACTCTTCAAGAATATTTTAACAATATCCCGTACTGAAACAATCTGCTGGTTATATGTTACTATTGGAAGACTTTAACATATTATACCACGACAAATCTGATGCTTTATTCATCAGCATAGTGACTCTGAACAACAAAGTATTCGAGCTGGCACAAAAAAAGTTAGGAAATATAAGAGACCGAGAATTGAAATTAACTTTGGAGAAATATATGTCTGCAGTAACCGGTTAGTATATTATGGAATCTGTATTTTTATGGAAACTACACAGAGCTTGCTGTTTGACATTTTGATTGTCAATTCATTATTGCTTACATCCAAATCTTGCCTCCAACTATGTGTAGGATCCATTAGATTTGACAAGATGAAATATTTTTGAATATTTCTATAACCTTTGTGTTATTTTTCAAGACTAATTGTACTTTATGTGGAGTATTAAAATACAATTTTTTAACTGCTGTTTTTCTATTTCAGAAACTGCATCAAATGACACCCTAAATAATGTCTGTTTACTGCTATTGCCTTTTTTGAAGTCAAGTGTACCATTAAAGGACAAATAAAAATACATGGAAACCATCAAAAACTGAAGTAAGGGATGTTTAACCACAATAGTTATCATTTTACGAGACGCCGCCGCTTAGACATACATAATTATAATTGCGTTTTAGAAAGTGTTACGAGTGCAAAACTTCCTGAAAGAATATTAAAGTACGTAAAAGTTACTAAGTAAAAACATCAACTGTTCATATAAAGTTCAATTTAGATGTTGTCTATCTTGTATAGGTTTATTATATTATATTGTAAAATAGTGTTTATGGTTATATATAAGCAAACTGTAAAATATTATAGGTACTTAATGAATAAATCTTTGACATCTATTCCTTTGTATTTATTTTATCTGCAATCCATGTTGTTATAACCAACTGTAGTTCATATACATATACATAAATATATAGTTTTTACTATTATTTTATAACTGCGATTTATTATTGATATGGATATCTCACTATGTTTTTATATTAGTGTGAAACTAACATGTCCATAGAGTTAGTAAGAGCGCACTTAGTGCGCTCATCGCAAAGTTATAAAATAATAATAATAAATATATATTTATGTATATGTATATGAAATACAGTTGGTTATAATAACAAAATTACCAACTAGATATTACAAATGTAGCTTTAAATATTACTAGGGCTGTACTAAATATTATCAAACTAAGCTATTGAAAGAACTAAAGTCTCATTAGATATTACAAAAGTAAGCTTCTGAAAGTACTAGGGCTTTACTAGATATTACAAAACTAAGTTATTGAAACAACTAAGGCCTCATTAGATATTACTACGTCTTTACTACATATTAAAAAACTAAGTTATTGAAACAACTAGGGCCTCATTAGATATTACTAGGTCTTTACCAGATATTACAAAACTAAGTTATTGAAATAAGTAGGGCCTCATTATATATTACTTCGTCTTTACTAAATATTACAAAATAGTTAGTATTTATCCTTGACGTCATCGTTTCTGAGATTACTATGGTTTTCTAGATATTACAAAATAGGAAATATTTATCCGTGACGTCATCGTTTCTGAGATTACTACGCACGCTTGAAATTACAAAACAGGTATTTGTATTATATACTAATTACATTTACAAAAATCAATTTGTATTTATCACAGGCCATTTGTTGTCCTCGGATTTAGTAATAATTTAGTTATAATTAATGTATTTTTGTCTATTTTTCTCTCAGTGTGTGTAATCACGCGAAGCTTGCAGGGACTGCTTCCAGAACTTACGGTATTTTGTCAGTTTTTCAAACTTGAAGGTGGTAAGTAGTTTGGTAGCTAGGTGGGTACCTGAAAGTAACGTACCACCATGCTAAAATCTTAGAGCTGATATCCTGAGAGCTTCCGCGATTTGCAGGTCTTAGAGTAATAAGGATAATACAATATTGTATGTTTATCATTGGAAAAGTGCCCTTCTTAAAGCACTGCTTCTATAACATTTGTAACTGAGTGTAAAAGGTTTCTGCGATATCGAATAAAACACATTTTATTTAATATTTTCTCTCTGTGAGAAAGATCAGCAATGACAACTGGAAGGTCATATATAAGACTAATCGTATCCTGCTAATATTATAAATGCGAAGGTTTGTGTGTTTGTGTGTATATGTGTATGTATATGTGTGTAATTCGGTATGGAGATGTTGAAATTTGGTATGGAGATAGTTTAAACCCTGGATTAACACATATTATTATATACTTTTATCCCAAAAGTATTGTTTCCGTGGGATAATTGACGTAGCGGGCAAACCGTAATCCACGCAGGTGAAATCGCGGGGCGCTACTAGTAACTCTTATATGCTAAGGTACTGACCGCTCTATCAGCTAGATTCCGGACCCTGCAGTGGAGGTAGGCGGGCTGGCCGACGGCGGCGGTGGCTTCGCGCTTCGTGCTGTTATCGAAGTACGGCTGGCCCAGGGGCTCCCAGCCTCCGCCGCCGGCTGATACACCTGGAAATGATACATACGCATGATTAGTAACCTTTTTATTTTCAAGAGTTCGGATGAAATCAATAGTATAGAAGAATTAAAATCATATATCAAGCTGGTCAGCATCATCATCATCTGAAGCGAAAACTTTTCTGTAATTTATAAAAAAAATATTATATAGGTTTTTTATAGATCTAGCGTTTGACCACTATCTCACTTGATGCTCAGTGACGATATGATCGAAGATGTTATCAGGCTAGACCAAGAATGCTGACTGGCTCTCAAGGACTGAACACACTATGTGCTTGGTGACAGTTTTTGAAACTTGAGAGTGATAGTGATAGCTAGGCGGGTACTCAAAAGTACCCGACCACCATGCTGGGAATTTCATAACGGTGTTATATATGTATATAATCCTATGCATGGTAAAAAAGTAAAACATAATGTATGAAAGTCAAACATCGATAACCATTACGTAAGTTGTGTAATAAGCTGAGAATCCTGAGCTGAGAATTCAAAATCTGCGCTTACCAGCTCATGTAGAGTTAACACCAAATTGTACAGATAGGTGAGCTCATATTTGCAGACTGAATACAAAGTAGGGAGTTTAATAACACAATCACATGTGAATAGCAGCGGAATTAGTAGAGTCCTAACTCCTATACCCAACCAACTTTGTCAACGTTACACCAACTTAGGTCCGCGCGAGGAACGCTGAAGTTGGAATTTAAACTTTGATGAAGGAAACTCGAACTATATTAGTTTCCAGATTACTGACAGATAAGTAACTAAAAAAATATATAAGTTGAGTTTGAGATATATGCAAAAGCATTTTTAACTAACTTCAAAAAAAGGAGGAGGTTTTCAATTATATGTTATATATTCCATATGTTTTTTTTAAATTTATTTATAATGTTTGCTACCGCATAAATTTCGACTGGGTGAACCGATTTTGATCGTTCTTCTTTTTATCTGAAAGATAAAAAGTGCTTTTCGTGTGGTCCCATTTAAATATAATTAAAAAAAAGTACCCTACCACAATGCTGGGAATTTGATAACGGTATTTCGGTACGGGTATATGTTGACCCAGTCGAAAGTTCTGAGGTAATAAACATAAAAAGAAGAAAAAAAAAATACAATCTAATTGAAAACCTCCACCTTTTTGAAGTATGTTAACAACGGTTATCTTTTTCATGTTAATATAAAAAAAATATTAAAATTTCGTATGATTTCTAAAACAATATATATTAACCATTTTCATGAAATAATGTTTCAATGACATGACGATAACTGTACCCATTATTGATTTTAAGTCACTTGAAATATTATTAAAATGTTCGAACATTTATTACCGATAGCCAATCTAGATACTTTTAATTAAATTGTCACAACTTTCGTTTGTATTCCGACAGCAACGTATAACATTTTAATCAGTTTTGTTAATTATAGCTGTGGCTTGCAGGCTGTAGTAATTAGTTTGCGTATATAAAACTGGTAATAGCCAGTCTGTATTACCGGAACATCATTACTAATTAACTGTTTCGTACGGACAAATAACAATTAGACTAACTACTAAGGATACTAACAGGTGCGTACGTAATTATTTCGGTAAAATAAGTACATTCCAAATATCTATGGATAATAAAGTATTAAAATCTAGCTTTTACTTAAAGAAGTAACGCCAGGAGTAGAAGCCTTAATTCAAATTCAATTTCAAACATATTTATTTCAAGTAACTTAAGAAAAATTTCCAAAACTATAGTTTTTTTAGACTCACATTTATATATACCTTAAAACTAAGATAAAAAATTAATAATACATGTTATCTTGTTGTATGATTCGTAGGAATTGTAAGTCAACCTTTGAATTTTCGAAATACAACTTTCAGCATCATCTCTTCATTGATGAAGGTCGAAAGCGCGCTGGTTGGTACTCTCATATAAACGATTTAAAGTTTACGTTGTGGGAGGACTCCGACGGCTCTACTCTCAGGCTATAAGATGTTAGCTTAAGGTATTCTACTATTTCTTTTTTAAAAGGAACTAATGATGTTGCTTCGGCCTGCCACGTGTGCCATCTTTTTTATGTTAGATAAACAGTTTGTTGGATTGGTGTATTTGATCATCTACTGCGTAAAGCTCAGTTTTTTTTAACCTATTGCATAGCTCCTATCGCGGGCCTTGAGCGTGGCGACAAAATCCAGAAATTCCGTAACGAAAATAACCTAACACCCCCCGCTCAGACCGGCACAGCAGTGATACTTTTTAGTTTTGACATCTATCGACGAATAGCAGAACTTTCAATGACTTTTTTGAAATATCACGCTTGTCTGTTTAGCTCAGCAACTCGCCTCTAGATGGAATTGGTTGTATCGGTGTTACTGCATAAGTTATTAATATATTGCATAAGTTGATAAAAAATGCTATACAATAGCTTTACCGCGGCAGTCCCCGAGTGCCACATGTCTTTTTTAGTGTCTGTGACTAACTAAGGCTCCTGGTTTTAATTATTCCACTAATATTATAAAGGCAAAAGCTTATATGTGTGTATGTTTGTTACTCCTTCAAGCTCAAGGGCTGCAAAGATTTCGTTGAAATTTGGTGTGGACATAGTTTAGACCCATGATTAACAAATAGACTACTTTTCATCTCGAAAATGATTGCTGTTCTTATGGAATAAGCAAGTAATTTACAAAATCTCTATTATTCCTTCAAGCTGAAATGCTGTACCGATTCTGATGAAATTTGGTATAGAGATAGGTTAAGCCCTGGAATAAAACATAGGTTACTTTATCCCGGAAAAAGTATAGTTCACGTGAGATAATTGAGTTAGCGGGAAAACCGTAACCCATCTTGATGTATGAGTCTGAGCGTCAGGTAAATAAAGTGTTAGACGAAAGAAGAATTCAAGCGGCAGCCACTTGAATGCTATTTGTGGCGTATGGGATAAGCAAGATCAGAATTACAAACGTGTTGGAGACAATTTGAGAGATTTTTAAATTAAATTTTAGCAATGTCATAAAGTTTTTGTAAACATAGTAATATGAATAGAAGAGCGTCTACTTTTAATGTGTAACTTTAGAAGGAAATAATAATAGATAGACCACATGAGAAATGTTGAAACGATGTCTCCCCTTAGTGTGAGACACGTATATAGATAACAGTCTAAATGATAGGTAGCTCTACTATGCATAGAGCAAGACCTCTTGCTCTATTGTACTCTATTTCCATTTGTACTCTTTTTATATATGTAAAAAAGAGTACAAATGGTACTCTCTTTTACATATATAAAAAAGAGTACCATTTGTTAATTACGATAGAAGATATTTAAGACTAGGAAACATAAATATGTTCATTTGACTCACTGATTACACCAGACACTGTCTTTTATTATATATTTTATATATGTGCACTTAAGCTGTTCAAATTCAAATAGTTATATAGATAGATAAAAACTTACAATATAAACAAGTACAGATTATGACACAATAGTTTATACTAATTTACGCATGCTAGCTATAATGTGGTATTTTTCAAGAGGAGAGTTAACAGCCTTAAAAAGGATTGACAACGTAACATAAGGCTGATGAATTACTGTTATCCAAAAGCAATAGTGATTGCTTACCACCAGGCAGCCCGTCTGCTTGGTTGCCAACTATTACATGAAAAAACTACCATTGAATGTCATCTAAATTCAAAACTGAAGTTTATTCGAAGTTGTACGAAGGTCTTTATGGGAGCAGTCGTGTACACATAATTACTCATTAGTATTAAATGAATAGAAATCATTGCACTGTACAAAAATTAGTGCCATGAATACATATGAAAGCAGGTTTGGTGAGTGAAATGGTAGGTAGGTACGCATGCCCACTTAGCTAGATTCTGAGCTTAAATTTACTGTCTCAAACTAAAAGAGGATATACAAAGTTTCCGTGGCACATTTAGTATTTTATTGCTGTCTCTTTAAGCTTCTAAATGGGATCGTTAAAGTATCTCAGCCTCGGCATTTATCCACGGAATGTCACAGTTTCATTTAAACCTTGATTATGTAATGAGAACTTTTTATATAAAAAGAAAAATAACTTGAAACTCTGACTTCGTTTGCGGGACATTTTGGGTAATTCTCCTCGAAGGGAATGTTACATACTTTACAAGGTATTATACGAAAGTTAAGATTACGTAACTATTTGCGTTGTTTTACGTTCTTACATTCGTTTTAATTCACGGACATATAAAATAATACGGTTTATAGTTATTAATATGCGAAAAAATCCTAAAAAAATGTTATTAAAAAATATGCCAGGGGTGCGCTAATAGGTGCAATGAGGGTTGAAAGTTTAAATGAAAAGTTATTTACTTATGAAGTTGAAGTCTTAAAAGTTTATTATATTAATAGTTCGATAAATTAAAAAATTGGTTGGTAAAATTATGAAAACTTTTGCCAGGGCTACATTACGCCCAATGGCGGGGGATGCCATTGCGGTTGAAAATTCTGTTTTAATGAAATGAAATACTTCAAAAATTGTATTTCAATACAATACATCACTTATTGGTAAAATTATGCCTTTTTTCCGGGAGTGCATTACTGGTAGGAAATTAAAAAAATTTAATAATATTGAAGTTTCTTTATTTATAAAACTAAAGTGAAAATTGAAACTTGGAACTCTTTATTTTATATTTTTTAGTTTTATGGTACTAACGTTAAGATTTTAGAGATATATGACCCTTTATAAATCAAAATCTAAACTAATATTGAATATATAAAACTTAAGAGTTTATTTGTTTGTTTGAACGCACTAATATCAGGAACTACTAGATACAACTGAAAAATTCTTAAGCGTTTTAGTATTATATATTCCATTTATCGAGCAAGATTTAATGTTATATAATATCAAGCTACAACCAATAGGAGCGGACCATAAATAAAAATTTTGCAAAAAAGGGAAAAAAATGATTCATCGAAGTAACTATATTTCACGCGGACGAAGTCGCCGCCAAAAGCTAGTAAAACAATATTTTAGTCCGATATCTCAAGTGCCCGTAATAAATTAAATGTTGTGTTACATATGCGCCTTAAATGCTTGGATGACATGAGTCTAATCTTGAGAGGATCTTTTTCATAAAATATAGATCATAAAAGTTAAAATGATATTATTTTAACTTTTATGATCTATATTTTAAAGCTACAATCACACTAGTAACGTGAAATAATAAATTCTTCCCTACAGTTCAATTATACAAACCCAATTTATTATTTTTAAGTGTGTCATATAATTTCGCTAAATTTTACACTCCATTTCCCAAGAGGGTAAAGTAAAAGTCTTTTGATTATAGACGACACCCTATCATATAAATAAAAACATTAGCTCCTACGTGAAGAGAATAATCTATTCAAATGATATTATCACATCTCGGAACATAAAAAGAACCAGGCACTTGTTCATCATTTTTCATTAAAACTATTTGAGATAGATTTCTCATGTAGAAACACCATATCTAAATATGTAGGTATATGTATAGTATTGTTATACGAAAGCGTTGTTTCCCATACACCGAAAATGAAAACACAACATGCAAAACGAAGAAAGTATATTTATGCTTAGCGAGACTACAAGGAAAATATGCCTTGTCTGCACTTCTTTTTGTGATAATATAAGACAGCTTTGCCTTTGAAACCTTTCGGAACGATTTTGATCCTCGTTCAGTAAATTTTCCGGATGGCGACGAAAGTTTTTGGAAACGCACCGATTATAGCCGATCTCGCCCGAGTCCGGCCTCCATTAGTCCGATCCCTTCAACGATAAAAACGTGCTTTGTTTCCTGTCACGTTTCTCTTATTTTTTATTCTTTCGCTTTTTTCAGCTAACCGGAGTATTTGCAAATATTTCATTACTTAGTCGGCCTATTGAATTTTTTTTTTGTTGTAACCGAGATAAAAGGGTTTCATTTGTTTGAATTGGGAACCGAATTGCGTTTGGGCCGTGACTGTATTCTTTATTGTTCATCAGAAAGCGTAAAATGTGCTTTGAGACTGCTTCACATTGGTCATTATGATGCTTACAGTGGGCGATATACATTGAAAGTTAATTTAAAATACATATTTGTAAAAACATTTTAAGAATATTTTATTTAATGCACACATCATTTGATCTTGATACTTTTCACTTTAAAATACGTGACTTATCCTTGATTGTTTTAAGTAGTCGTAAAAAGTGTAAAAAAATCACTTCTACTGACTAAATACCTACTAAAATTAAACCCACGTGTATCATGTGCATTCGTGCGAATCACTCAAGGAATAATTTTTGACTTAAACCCAATAACAGTACTTACTAATTTTAAAGGTATGTGTGCATTGCCAAATTGATACGGTACCCACAATATCTTACCTACACTTCTTCTAGATTTTTCAGATATTTGTGAGACATTACGAGACTTATACTTTCACATTATCTTTCATCAAGGCATTTATTTTTTCTACAAACTTTCATTCCAGGGTTACGTTTAGGTGTAAACTCTTCTTAACAGAACGCCAGTGGCAGCAGCGGTAGACACAAGTAAAATTACCAAACATTAGAATAGTGAGATTTGTTTCTTGCTATGAGCATTACAAATTTTATACTTTCACTCAAAACTACGCCCACACGCGTCCTTTCTCGAGAACCAAGAGTAGTTGCCATTGCCATTCGCCCGAGCTCACGCCGCCGCCGTCAAGTTTCTACCAAGTGCTGCCAGTATGAGTAAAATTACCGCGAAGATTAGGTAAAATACATAGAAAACCATACAAAAATATCCGCTAATTATTATGTACTTGCGCCCTTTATAACACTAGTAAAAGGTTTTAATTCCATCTCTTTCTCACATTCAACTCGCATTCGTTACAGAATACTCAAACAGTCAATAATATTTACTTTTAGATTATATATTAATTCACCCACCTGTAATATATCCCATTTTTCTATTCGACATTTAAAATAGATATTCTCTTGGGAGATATGCAACCGAACATGTCACCTATGACACCGCTTGTCAAATCCATATGTCCTGTCCAGTGAAAACGGGTTTGACGCTTGGGGACGCCTCTATCGGGATTTGGGATGCATAGATTTTTCATACTGTAGACAGATAACTGATATGAGGATGTTCGAAAATAGGTTCTTCGACATTTGATTCGGTGACGAAATAGATCGACGGTAAATCAGGAAGTCTTATTCGAGGCGCTCTAAAATTTACTTTAATTAGGATTTTTATGACTGTGGTAGTTCTTCTGTTGATCACGCAAACTAAAATCGTCTAAATTAGATAAGTTTTTATTCAAATCAGTAAAAATTTCAAATTATACAAAATTGTAAAGTTGGTTGGACCAATTGGAAAAGGCAAATACAATTCTACTTATAATAAACATGTCACATTATAATACGTTTTGAAGTAAGGTTCCCACCTTCTTGGGAAAGAGTCACTCTCGGCTTCTCAGTTGCACAGTTAAGCCTTCTTACTTAGTATTAATAATAATAAAACCTTAGCAACAAAACATTATATAAGGTTATTGACCAACAAACGTATTCCTCTAAACTCAGACCTTTGTTAAAAAAAGAAAATATAATTAATTCTTCCCTCGAATATCAAAACGTTTACTAAGTACAATTGACTCACTACTACTACACTATTTACTCACTTACGGTTTCAAAATGCGCGCGAGACGAAGTATTTTTGGAAAATAGTTTTCCAATAAGCAGTTGTTTACGGCAGCTTCAATATTGATTAAAGTAATAGGAGATACATAAGGATAAAAAGACCCGAAAAAAATAAATAAAAAAAGTAGGTAATAGGAGCTAAATGAGCTAATAGGAGTAATAAGGTCGACATTTTACTATTTTTTGTAAGTATATAATTTTGTACGCTGCAATTGGAATATTAAAACATTTTTACTGAAATAAGCTTTACTTACTTTTCAAATCCGTTTGTGGTTTAATTTTTACACTAAAAAGTTGCTTACAAGCTTTTAAAGCTGACCCGATCACGTCCCAGAGCTCAAAGTTCGTCCACAGCTGCTTTTTAGCGTTCTATTGGTAGAATTGTTTCAATTTGTGTCGACATTAAAATGAAATAGCAAAAGTGGCGTTGTATCGAATTATTTTGAATAATTCATATGTTTTGTACAGTAACGACGTTATGTTTCAACGAAAAACCAACTTACACCTAATCATAACTGGGGTGTGTAATTTTGAATGGTAGTTTCAAAATCACTATACTAATTTTAGCTTTGGATATGACTTTTTTTCAGCTTATAAACAGTTTATTTTGGCACCGTAGCATAATAAACATAATATATAACACGAGACTAAAAACTGAAATAAAAATTAAAACTAAAGGTTACTAATAATGACTACTAAGAACCTTATCTAAAAGTCCATGATAGAGGGAAAAGCCCCTAAAAAAGTCACAAATTATTCTCATTGTGTTTGAGTCAAGTTGATAGATATATAGCGTGAATTCTGCTTCTCAGTGCCTGAATTAGGTTAAATAAAACCCTGTCTTAGAATTGTAATTTTTATACTTTTGCGATACGAGAATTAATATATTACTTAATGTTTTTCACAAATTCAAGTCTCGAGATAGATACTCGATAGATGTCCATTAACAACCTGTCTCACAAGTAAATATAGCTCAGTGTACAATATATCTCTAAAGGAGATATTTGATTTAAAAATAACTGATAATAAAAACGTATAACGTTTTTATTATCAGTTAAGAGCTGAAAACTATTGAAGTATTGTAATAAATGCATACTAATTATTGAAGAGTTAAAAGTGGGTGTTTTGTGTGATTTGTAGTATTTGAGTGAGTTGGGGTGTGATAATGTGTGGATAGGAGTACTCGAACGTGTGTGTAAGTGAGTGAGAGTTCAATTTAGAAATTTAGCGAACGATTTAAGCCGTGCATTATGTTATCGTTTTCCAATGGCGAGGTAGGGAAGACATCAACCAATGCCTTTAACCAAGAACGGTAAAATAATTTAATTTATTAGGGAAATAAAATATTCGGTTTTGAGAGTTGAAGCGTGTTTATCTTAAGCTGAAACTATTATTTAGCAATTTGATTTATGCAGAGGATAAATTGTTAAAATTGTATTTACTTTGCTATAGACAAAAGGCCTAAAGAAACAGAAAAAATGTCTGAGTGACTGTTATGAAAGCCTTGCTTTCCACATATACACTATATATACGTATAATAGAGTGTGCTGCTTTAGAACAATGTGTAGATTAAGTCATATTTTTTTCGTAACTTTCACACAAGGTCTTCAGGTCCCAAACTAGGCAGAGCCTATGCTATGGTAACCTGATGACTGATAAATATACTTATATACATATACACACCCAGACACAGGTCAATCAGACATGTTCATACACACATAAGTTTGACCTGTCCGGGAAACGAACCCGGGACCAGCGGCTCAGAAGGCAGAGTGCTACCAACTGCGCCAACCGGCCAGTCAACTTTCCATTACTAACCATTCTTTACAAAAGTATAAATGTACATTGTACATTTATACTTTTTATTACTTATTTTTACTTTTTATTTTTGTACAAACAAGGTAACGGTATAGAAGAACAGCTAGCTTACTCTTGAACTCAGTTTCTACATCAATTTAATTCTAATCCGAATCAGTTCCAGTCTCGTTCAGCGTCTTTCTGTATTTATGGCTAATTCCATCGAACTTTGATTCCAATCGTGCGCTAGTGTTACGTTCGAGAGTAATCACAATTACTTACACAATTACAATCGAAATTACAATTTAAGATCGAAATCGAGTGTCAAGAGTAACCCCGCTGCCCCAACTTTTAATATAGCTCTCTGGGCTTTTTCCACTTGAATGCCAATCAAAAACTTATTCTACCATGTTTTTGATAGCCGCATGTTTCACCTACAGTCAAGTTGGGTAACTTTGAACAATTTCTAAGATTTTCATGGATACTGAAAAATAAATGTATGGTTTGGACTTTGTTTAACAGTGTAGTGAGTGTTCTTTCATTCTCAAAATTATATTTATATAACCAATATACGGGCTTAATCAGTAATGCTTAAGAAATTAGCGTTTAAGTATCCATCCAAAGGTACAAAGACTTTCAAGTAACACTGAAATAAGTTGTCTGGAACAACCAGATTCTTTGAATAGCTACAAAGGATCTGGTTGTCCCAGATTACTTATTTAACACGTTTTTTTATTATTAATGCATACTCACGTGTTACGTCAGAGGGTTCCGACTATAGTTTCGACCACATTCGGTGGTCTTCAAGAAGAGTACGGAGCGCAGTATCGGTCGCTGTTAGCCTTGTAGGTACTGAATAAAAACTATAGTCAGAACACTCTTACTATGTGAGTAATTCGCGTGTTTTATATATTGATGTGTTAAAACCACGTCAGTTCTAATAACAAAGCTTTTGGTAACCGAGAGCAGGGTGTTGCGATTTTTTTTTAATTTACCTATCTTCTTCTCAGCAATTAGACATCCACTGCTGGACATCTGCCTCTATCATATAGGGGGGATTTTACAAAACTCGCCACGCTTGGCAGGCGGGTTGGCGAGCACAGTATGATTTCCGATCCTCAGAAGGCGCTGCCCACCTTCTGGTACGTGGTCCCTTAGCCGACTCTTAACTCTTTTCGAATTTAATAGGCGAGTCGTTTTCGCTAAAAGACTTGGCCCATATACTGAATGCCCAAAGCTCAGTTCTAAAAAAAAAGAAGTTTTTTATGTGACGACACCTATACCTTTATTGTATCCATGCTGAGCTTACAGACACAGAGCACAAACACAAATCTCCATTATGGATAAGCGTTATTGTTTTTTTTATTTATTATAAGTTGAACTTGACTAGATTGGCATCGCCCCAGTCGGAAACTGCCTTCAGAGCCAAGTTCATACGGTTGACCATGGCTTCTCTAAGTGACTGGACCTGTGCATGACTAGCACGCGCGCTGAATGTGTAACTCTACAATAGTGCTGTCGTCTGCATACCCATAAGTACCGGGTTTCAGCGTTATTTTTACGTGACGACTACTACATATTAGTATACCTTTAATAGAATTGTGTTAAGCTCACAGGGGCTTAAAATACACTTACCAAACAATACGAAGATGCAGCTCAGCTCAGCCGTCCACATTTTTATACAATGTCTCTTCACATCATGCGTCCAGCACTATTCACCTTATTGAATTGTCACTGCACACACTTGTCATAGTTCAGTTCACTTTTGTATTGATTTATAATACACCATACAACGCTTTGACTCAAAACGTCACGAGCGCGTTTCGTTGCCTCTGAGTGTTCAAACTTTTACACGCCTAAAATATCCAGAGAGTTATTTTACATTTGGAACATCTTAATTACAAATTTAATTACACGGAAAAGGAACACCTTGTTATGTAAATAGTATAAAAATTATGATAAAATATGTGAAAGCTTTACACTGTTTTCAATGATTATAAAATATCTTTCAGTTTTATTGAAGCGACTAAGGTGTCAATAAAACTTTTAACGGGTTATAAGTACTTTTAACTGTAAAAATCGGCTAAAAGTATTTTGGACTGCTGCAGTGTGTTCACTGTGTTTGGTGACAGTTTTTCAAACTTGAGGGTGGTAGTTAGCTAGGGCGGTTCTCGAAATTACCCTACAACCATGCTGGGAATTTGATAACATTGTCACCTTCTCCAAGCCGTTGGTGGGGATCGAATCAGCGCCCATCAGTTTCACATACAACGCTCCCACCACTGAGCTATCATCTCTTCAATAATCATATTATTATGAATTCATGTCACATTACTATTAGAAATGAGGTTCGTGTTGACAATCAAATATTGATTGTAATGACTTCGTTCCTAATAGTAATTGGTTTCAAATTTTTTTTCACGTATTTCGTTTTCTATTACCTATACTAGTGTGTAACTTTGAACTTTGAACTATCTAAAACCTTTGACTTATATTGTTTAAATAAAAACTAAATGCCAGACTTTGCTAGCGGCACGTAGGTGTTGTGTGCTTCATATTTTTAAACCTCCAGGGTTATATCATGTTTTATTTTTATTTTTACCTACACTCAAACCCCCGCACTAGGATTCCCTGTGTCTCAAGAGGCATGGACACACACAATCAGAGCCTTGAACACCGGTGTAGAGTAGCAAGCCTATCGGTTTTCTATCGGGTGCATTTCGGAGAATGTGCACTGGAATTGCACAATCTGATTCCACCATCGCCTTTCTATCATCGGTCGACTCGACGTACGGCAATTCACCATCGCTATATGGTAGATATACCACCTATACGCACGAAGCGTTATGCTTCCACTTTCTTAATGCGTACTGCCAAGGAATGGAACTCGTTGCCCGAGTCTGTGTTTCCCGATATGTACAATCCTGGAGTCTTCAAGTCGCGAGTGAATAGGTACCTTCTTGGTTTGCGTGCTAAATCCTAGATAACGTCATCACTTAACATCAGGTGAGACAGTTGTCAAACGCAAACTTATAATATGTAAAAAAAAAAAAAAAAAAATCACATCACACAAACATTCAAGACTCTACCCTACCTATAATTGATATAATAAAAACATTAATAAATCATGGCATCAGGTTAGTTGTAGATGGTGCTGTTTGATATTTCGTACTTAATTGTCTATAGTAAGCTGACTGATATTCAAATTCATATTATTGTCAGACAACCAAAGTCCATTATAAAATATTACATAAAAAATATATATGTAAAACACATGTCAAGTAAATTACATTCTGAAGATATCATACAACAATTAAATAAACAATTGTCAAATTAATATTTACACTACTACGAAATGATTCACTATTTTCACATAACAAATGTCTCTCAAACTGCTGTCTAAGCATACACAGCATTCGTTCTCTACGCCACTTTCATGTCCCATTCTTTGCAACCCTTTCCATCTACACAGAGAATGCTGCTAACCGTACGTGACCTGTCAGTGTCACTGCGTATCTGCGGAAACAATTTCGCGGTATCGCGTTCGAAAGCGGTTATAATACGGACGTGAGGTAGCCACATGTAGCTGACAAGACACACACGAATGTTGACGGCGTGGCTTATGATGTTGGACATATTCATAATTTTGTACATAAATTATTAATAAATCGGTATTTTCGAAATAAATTGAATATAAAATGGCTGGGTGTCTTTCAAAACGTATATTTTTGTTATATACGATTTACGGGTTTATGTCCTGTGTCAGATAAATTTCCCTGACAACTACAATTGTAGTAAGAACCGACTTTTCGCCGTTCCATGTTGTCGCACCGAAGCGCGACGCATGTCGCCCATACCACGCACACTTATAGCATTCAACGCTCTCCTCGAAACCAACCCAATATGCGATTGTTTTGCCGATAGATGGCACGTTATTTTGGACAAATGTTGAAAATTCTGTAATAGGAATGCATGTATGGGATCCGATATATATTTTCCTTGTTTTATATGATTATTTTATAATGTTTGCACTCTTTTTTAATTGTTAATTATGTTATTTTGTGTTGTGATGAAATTCATAAATGTAATTGGTAAAAACCGTTTTAATTGATTCAATAATTAATAAATAAATTAGACATAGCAGAAAAATTAAAGACCGATAAACAAAACGAAAAATAATGCCCAAATAGAAGTCGCACGCGTTCACCCACACATATGAAACCATGCCCGTAATGAAGTTCACAAAGTACGAGTGCTATGTGTGTACACATATACGTGCACACATATGTCACATGTGACATAGCGAGCATCATAATTATTATTAATCATACTAACGGCGAAAGTGTCTGTCGTTTGTCATTTCTATGTGTATTTATTACTTTACGCTGAAACGGTAGAACGGATTTGCACGAAATTTGGAATGAAGATAACTTATACCCTGGAATAACACATAGGCTACTTTTAACCCGAAAAAAGTATAGTTCTCGAGCGATACTTCAGGTAACGGGAAAACCGTAGTCCTCGAGGAGGAAACCGCGAGGAAACCGCTAATATTATTTAATTTGCTTTCACATCGCTTAAATTTGATAATTTATTTTATTTTAAATAAATTGAATTACCAACTACTATTAGGAAAAAAATATTTTTAGGACATTATCCTTAAGTACTTTTAACGTTTTAGCCGACGAGAGAAATATATTTTTCAGACAAAAAAATAATTAAATAAGATTGTTTTTTTTTTGTATTTATTATATGCCACTGAATAAATAAATTACCAAAGATATATGAATTTCCTCTTTCCGATGGAAAAACTTTCATGTACAAAGTTTTTTAAAGGTTCTTTTCTCTTCATTTTATAGATTCCACAGCGCTGTCTTTATTTTCTTTGGTCTCAGGCAGATTTTAATTCTGTCCTTGGGTCAGAAGTATAGCAAACGAAACAATGGAGATTCTTCGGACCCTATCTCCCTAATTACCCACTAATAACCCACTAACAATTCATTAAAATTTCTGATTATTAAAAATTATCATTATGATAGTATTATTTAAAATTATCATTATCTCAGCCATAGGACGACCACTGCTGGACAAAGACCTTCCCCAATGATTTCCACAATGACCGGTTTAACACTTTGTCGTTGGACGTCTTATGCTGTGCTACCTAATCCGTGATCACCATTCGAGAACCTTTTGACCCCTTTATATATATAAAAAAATGTATTACGAAACACGAACGGCATCGTTAGCATACTCATTTCATATCTTTGGAATGCGCAATACCTTTGTTATGTACAGATCTATCGGTGTTCACTATCTCAAGGTATTATAAATGATTGGAATCCCTATTCCGTAGATACACAAACATGATACGTGAGAAGACGAGACATACGTACACACGTTAATAATTAACGGAATTTACGAGCACTTTCCGAGTAACTATTAACTGGTATTAGTCATTCACTTTGGATCTGTATTTGTTTTTACCTTTACTCAGAGTGTAGGTAGTTTCGATTAACTGAACTGGAAAATCATTCTGCAAATGTGGTTTTAAAGGGCATGTCAAAATAACTATTACGTAAAAACAATACTAAAAAATGGAACTGACTTCAACACTCAAAAGTGTGAAACAACTTGTTGAAGTCGGTACCATGATAGTTCAAAAGTGTTGTGCGCGTGGTACCGACTTCAACAAGTTATTTCATACTTTTGAGTGTTGAAGTCAGGTCAATTTTTTAGTATTTTTTGTACGTAATATTTATTTGGACATGCTATTCAGGTAAATGTTACAACAAATTTACTTAATCATGTTTTTCAAGAGATTTTAAATAAGGCGCAGAGAACGCGCCCTTTAATACCATACGACCCTAATCACTAAACATTGGTTTGGGTGATGCGTATGCGTAAGCCTTCTTCTTTGACGTGAACAATCTTTGATTTTTCTTGATTATTTCTACGTTATCCACGTAGAAATAATCAAGAAAAATCAAAGATTGTTCACGTCAAAGAAGAAGGCTTACGCATAATGAGCTCATAGTAGGCCTCTTAATCATTCAAATCCTTTATAGCTAAATAAATATACAGCTATAGCAGTAACAAGACCCGTAAGTTTTGGCTTCAGGCAAGCAGCCAGTATACATAAAAACAGCAAAAGCTTTGATACATATTATCTGTCATCTTCTCAGTTTGACATTTTGCCGATATCGTGTCACAAAAATATTTATATAATTAATTGTCTGTAAAATAATAAATGTCGATCAACGTGTGCATATCTGTAATTGTAAAACTTAACAGTATAAGAATTGGGTATTTTTTTACAAAAAATACACTTTGTTGCTTTAATAACAAACATTTTCTGCTAAATTAAGGACTCTGAACATACTTAGTAACGAGCTGTGCTGGAGACGTCTGAAACCGCAACTCGGAGTCGAAATCGTGCACACTTGTGCCGAATCCTGGGTTCCGACTAACTCCGCACTACCACAGTATACTTGTGTTACTATAATCGGTGTAGACCCAAGGACAGTTTGAGTAAGTACAGTTTATACCGCAATGTAAACTGTACATCATCAGTTAACTTGTCGCTGACTAGTTGTTTTCCTATATGTTGCCAAGAGTGTTATAAGCATTAGGTACATTTTTATGTATTACATACTTTAACCGTACGGAAATTTCAAGCTAATATATAAAATAAATAAAACATAGTCGGATATTTTGTACTCAGAAAACGTCACGCTGCTATACCTACATATAATATTTATACCTACTGAATTTTGGAAGCAACGTGTTGGAACATTTGTAGGTGTCGTGCGATTTGAGTTCAAATATTCAAAACGCGTAGTCGCACGTTATGTGTGTGTTGTTTCAAAGGGATTTATGTTTGTTTAACATTATTTCACAAAACAACGGGGAATGAGACATACTTTCTACTAAATATTTTCGCAGATTTAAATTTGAGGGTAGTTATGAAAAAGAAACAATTTTAGACTTTTTAGCGATAAGGTCACATATTAGAATTACAAAGAAAACAAAGAACCAATTTGTAGCTATTTTACAATTCGTTCGAGAAGTTAAAACATCAATTTACGCGTCGCGACAGATTCACATTAACAATTTTTTAAATGAATTAAATACAATTTAAATAAAACAAAATATGTAAAATATATTTAAAAAATGAAATAAAATAAACACAAAATAAAACGTGTTAATTAAGCAGTTTGTTTTTTATTAAATAAATAAAAGTTTTTTTAGTCGTAGAACTCTCCACCAATCAGAAATTCTAGAAAGTTATTAATGTGTGTGAATACATCTGGGCGCGGTTCCCGAAACGAACATCTACTTCATACGGTATATTGTGAAAGAAGATATTTCAATTTATATTTTGATATTAAACGTCTTCAAACTGTGATTCAACTAACTTTAAAAAATGGAAGAAATTCTATCAGATATTTTTTTTATATTTAAAATATTTTACCTTTGCTTTTTACCTCTACATAGAGGTACGTTTAAAATATACATTTGGGTGAGACAAGTCCACAAGTTCAGAGACAGCAGATTTCCTCCAAGTTTATGAAGTAATTAAAGACGTAATCCAACATAACTCAAGGCTCAGCTAGCTTTAAAGTTAGCCAATTTCAAATGGCAATTGGCTAACTATGCATCCCAAAAGATCAATACCCACTGCTGCAGATCAGTAGCGTAAGCATTAAGGATGCGACCATTCAGGGAGAGACTAAGGAAGGTGTGTGACAACTATTGGATGAGCTGAATACTGAGATATTTGGTAAAAATACTTTTATAGCGTTAAACGAATACGTTTTACAAAGGCAATGAGTTTATATAGAACTAGTAGAGCCCCGCGGTTACACCGGCATAGATTACGGTTTTCCCACTATCTCAATTATCACACAGGAACTATACTTTTCCAGGATAAAAGTAGCCCATGCGTTATTCCAGGGTCTAACCTATCTCCATAACAAATTTCATCGAATTCGACACAGCCATTTGGGCGTGAAGGAGTAACAGAGGTTTTAGAATTATTTGTTTATTCCGCGGGAACTATTATTTTTGTGATGATTAGTAGGACATGTGTTATTCCGGAACCTGAAGTATCTCCATATACATAGTTGCATCGAATTTCGTGAAGCCGTTTGAGCTTGAAGGAGTAACAAACATACATACATTCACAATTACACACAAACTTTCGCCTTTATAGTATCAGTGGGATGAGAAACAATTAACGTACCTAATTAGCGGGATGTTTATGGCATGTAATTTTTTTTCGTTTCTTGATATTACGGCAGATTTACATGCGCCATTTTCACGTTAAACTGAAGTTTATGCGGGTAGGTGTTCTTACGAGCAGACAAAAAGGTCTACACTCTTTCTTTCACGTTTGTTGCGATGCCAATGTAATAGGCAGAACAATTAATTAAAATCTTCTATAGATTGTTATTGTCTGAGTACTAGGCCCAATATATCATAGATTTATGTCACCGTTAAATTGTAAATACTGTTAGATTATATTATAATCTAAAAGTATTTAAAATTTAACGGTGACATATGCATAGTGGATCTACATACAACCTTAAATTTAAACTACGGGTGTGTTGCAGCATAATAAATGGATTATAAATAGCTCAGTGGATATTATTGCTTACGGAGAAAAAATACTTCGTACTTTAGCTGTTACTCTTGAGATTGTAACTCTTATATTTGTGACGAGGCAAAACGAGCACTGTAAAACCGTGCTTTTACGATGACTACATAACGTCTGCGACTTAGCGTAATCAGGGTGTTAGAAATGAGCAAAAAAAAAAAAGGCGCGAAGACCCAAAAACTTTGGAAGAACAAAAACGCTCACGGATCCGCTAATTAAATCCTACTACCTTACTTATACCTTAATATTTCAATATCCTGTTTTGTGTGTTCGTTTGTTGTTGTTTTATATTAGCTTATAAGTGTGAATTAGGAGAGCATAATAGTATTCAATGGCGTGTAATTTGTAAGGCATATGACTAACAGCGGACTATAATCAGTTGATGACGTATTATCTGATGACGTTGCATAAAGAAATAATTTACATATTCTTAATTCATGGTGACCTGAACGCGTTCAAGTGTAAAATATATTCGTACCGCCCAGTCAATCGTTTTTTGGCTAAGAACCAATGTTATGCATTGGAGTGCGAATAAAGGCGAGCCAAAGAGGACATTGGCAACTTATACCAGCAAGAGCTAAGGTTTTTAATATTCTCCTTTCATTTTAAGGCGCTGTATATAGACAAGTCGCAAATTTGAAAAAATAAATGTATGTGTAAGAAGTTAACTTTCATTTTTTTCAGTTGGAGTACCTTTAGTTCAGTATAAACAAATGATCAGTCGTTAAAATACGATTTGGACAATCCTGTCGATAGCCTTAATTATTAAATTGAAAACGTATATCTTCCATAATAATAATAATATATACAAAACCTAGTTTTATAGATAGAGACATTCAGGATTTTTATTGCAAAATCCACAATAATTGTACTACTTTATTTTCTAAAATTCCTACGGCCACCCTCACGTGACCTCAGCTGGCTAATCCGCGCTGTTTTCGACCCGCTAATTCTGACCGCGACCACTGTCATCATGAATGCTTGATCGCTCTGCTCTCTTCCATATAGTTCTAGCTTATTTTAAACAAAGGCATTTGTGCGCTAATTACGTAAACTGTCGGGAAAACGTCGCCTTAAGCCTCTTTTCCAAACTTGAGTACTTTGAACTAAGAATTTGTGATATAGTAAATTGTCCAGTTTAATAATTATTCATTGAATTTTTTAGGCCATGTAAATTAAATACTAATTATTTCGTAAACTTGGCTTCATTGTCCTACTTTTCAGGATTTTCAATCCCAACCGCCGAAACGAGTACCTAGGTTTGTAAGTTATAATCGCTAATTAACGCAACCCTTAAATATATTCGGTCTGGCGGAGATAATTTTAAAAAAGATTAAGTTTTGAATGAATGAAAATAAATGAACCTATGATTAATAGGTAAGCATTTATATTAAATTAATTAACAATGCACGCGTCCATTTTTTTATCGTCACGCACAGTGGCCAAGGCAGCTTACTATCGCAGTCAAAACGCTGAGCCGCAGTGTAAATCAATTGAACTTGGTACTAACTGTCATTTATCTAGTACAACTGTGACACAGAGACATGATAGTTTGAATGTGGGGTACATGCGTTATTCCTTTGTTTCTATTTAGGAATACGATGACTATGAAACAATCCTGGTTGCAGGCTGCAGTACTCCCTCTGTCTGAAGACGTAGCACAAACTACGTATCGTCAAAGAAGCCGACGAAAAACCAGCTTAACAAAGAAATAGCCAGGAGCGCCCCGCGGTTTCAACCGCGTGGATTACGGTTTCTCCGCTACCTCAACTATCCCACGGGAACTATACTTTTTCCGGCATAAAAGTAGCTTATGTGTAAATCCAGAGTTTAAACTATCTCCATACCAAGTTTCATCGAAATCGGTGTAGCCGTTAGAGCGTTAAGAAGTAACAAACATACACACATGCACACATAGGCAGTTAGACACATACACACAAAGTTTTATAATATTACTAGGACAGAATAGTAAAAAAAATAGTATACTTAATATCCATAAAGTATTTATAAGCGGAATAATGTTCCCACAGAACAGCATAACCTCTTATTTTAACTTCATGTTTTTCCTAACCAATTATTGATGTCGTTGGATCTATTTACCTCATATGTACCATAGTCACTACTAAAATATCAGAATTAAAACAATAACTACCGGAGATTTGCGTTTTCCAAAGCTTTGATGCTTTAGAAAAGTGTTTATAGTGTGACGTCACTTTTGTTACGAGATCCACTGCAGTTGCAGAATAAAAAAATTTGATAATCTACGGAATAACTCTTTGTCAATAATACTCCTTACTCAATGAGTACACAGCACATAAATAAACTTTAAAATATTTTATCGGTTATTTTTATACTTATACGTGATTGTGATTAACAATTTTGTCTAATGGACAACCAAATTTAAGAAAACAGTATGCGCCTAGCTATTATATGCAAATAATTGTATAATTATGTAACTTAAGTTACGGCTAAAGAAAGAAATTGACGTTAATATAAGACCTAAGCTATAAAAAAGTGAGGTCGCGTGATAAGGCACATGATTAATGTACGGAAAACGTATTATAAGTAATTTTATTCTCTTTGTGTATGACTTTTGTGAAGTTTGTGCTTATCATGAATAATTAATAAAGTCCATTCTTTTGTAATATAAAGATTAGAATACCTACATTATTCTTAATTGTTATAACAATAAAAGTTAGCTTACGCTATTCCTTTAAACTTATTCCGAAGAACAAACTTTTCCTTAAAACTTTTCGCGCACTGGCCGTCACTCGCCGCAGCGTTACACAATTTAAAAAAAGAATTTGGTTTGACGTGTTTACATTGACGGGTTTCGATTCGCGGGAAACCACGGGGCGTGAACGCGGCGCACTCGGATTCCTCTTGCGGACTGGAGAGGTCTACTCCAGCCGGCGTCCGCCGTGGTGCGGCGCGGGCGAACATGCGCACTTTAGCATCAATCCCTTTGAAACCATTGTGAGACACGCTTCTGTAAAGCGCTCCTCTCACGTTAGTTCCAGATAAACCTTTTTAAGACAGGCCGTAGATGGTTATTAGTTTGACTTCGGTGCCAGTATATAATAATATGTGATTGCTTTCCGGATTAATCCCATTGATTACGCTAATAAAGATATCAATATCCCTGGGCAAGTTTCAATTCATAGTACGTTGCGTAGTAGTATAATTATATCTACATAGGTAATTATGTCTTCGATTTTACCTTTATTTCGTAAGCTCCAGAATTCTGCCTATAATAGATTTACAAGGAATATTTTTAGTAGGTATCGATAAGTGTCGATTTTTAGTAAATATGTATACTTATAGTATAATTCACTTAAGCTGCATTCTTACATTTAAATTATCAATAGAACTTTGAATATTATTTCAGGTCCTGAACTTTATATTTTATAGATAAGTTAAGATGTGGTCGAAGATGTTATCACGCTAGATCTAGAATGTTTACTGGCTCTCAAAGACTGCTGCCTGATCACACTATGAGTTTGTTGACAGTTTTTGAAACTTGCCGGTAGTAGTTAGTCAGGCAAGTACTCGGAAGTACCGTACGATCATGCTGAGGGGTTGATGACGGTGTTACCTTCACCGGAAGCTTAAGCCGTCATTGGGATCAAGCCAGCGCCCGTCAGTTTGACAGCCAGAACTCCCACCATTGAGCAATCATCGCTTCAAAAATATTCATTTATATATTAACAATAACATATAAATAAATAGTAAATTAGTCTCATTTATGTTCCATCCAACAGCCTTATTTAGTTTTGTTTGCCAATAAACCGTTATCTGATTGCCAACTTTTATACAAATAAACAAATACCCAACAGATTGTATCACTTATTTGTTTTACTACCTCATAAAGCCAGTAAGTACTAAGTTTATATCTATTGACACAAAAGATTGACGATAATGATACCTAGTAGCCAAACGAAGTAATAAAACTGTTATAGCGATAAATAAGTTAATCATTGACGTATTCAGGCAAAAATCGATGACCTCTTTCCTTATTTTTACCTTCACTTACAAAGATAACCTTCAAAGATAAATAACTGTTTTTCATAAAGATATCGATACCAATTTGCGCCAGCTGAAATCACTTCTTACCGATCAACTCATCGAGAGAATAATAATTAATTACTTTTTAACGAAAGGCCAATTAAGAATAAACTCATGGATAAAAACGGTGTATTTATGTAACGGTGTCTTTGAAGTTCGCAATTTCCACCCTCTCAAAGACGTGAGAATAAGTTGAAATCTTGCACACTTTTGTCTTATTATCCAGGTTCTTCAGGATTTTCTATTTTTAGTTCACACGGGTTATACCGCTGGGCGGAATTAGTTATTAATATTGATTTTCGTTTCTCTTAATATGTTTGAATAATATTTTCCTTGTATCATAGATATTAAAGTACAAAAAGTTAATATCGCATTTTTACCCCACAAATCATACCATAACTCCGCCCATGAGGTAGGGGAAGAGGGAATTGCTATTTTCATTAGAGTATTAAGTCAAGCCGGGTGAGGGAGGTATTAATCTGTTTACGAGATATCAAGTTATGTAACAAGCCTACCTGAAATTACCGACCCACTTGAGTTATTACTTCGCGCAAGATGAAGGAATCGATGGAACGATTCTGTGATAACGCCTTTTAAAAGTTAATATAATATGTATAAAAAAGAAATAACGTAAGGCACACTAATATTATATTACACACTAATATTATATTACACAAGAATATTATAAAGGCGAAAGTTGTTTTGTTGTTTGTATATTTCTTACTCCTTCACGCTGAAACGGCTAAACAGATTTGTATAAAATTGTTTTAATCTTTCATCGATTTTCATAATATATATATATATATTTTAACACGGAATACGCACCATGATTTTGATTGAGTTCCCGATATTTCGGCGCGGTTCCACGCACCATGATCACGGAGAGACACTGTTTCAATATCGGGAACACAATCAAAATCAAAATTATAGTGCGTATCCCGTGTTAAACAATATATAGATTTGTATACATTTTTCTTTTCCGACTAGGTGGACAGACGACCTGACTAAGATCGCAGGCAAGGGCTGGGTGCGGGCCGCTTCCAACCGGTCCTTGTGGAAATCAATGGGGGAGGCTTTTGTCCAGCAGTGGACATCCTATGGCTGAGATGATGATGATGATGATGATGCATAAATTTTGTAATGAAGATTCGATAGATTTCTTATTGAGTAGTGAAAAAAATAGCTATCTAATTCCTACCAACAACCTGCTCTAGGGTTTCTTATATCGCGGGAAGCATGACGTCTCATACACAATGATATCATAACATAAGTATTTCTTATAAGGTTAATTGCCGTTCGTATTGATTCTTATTCCCATCAAGCTGTTAACTTAGTGAATCCTAGTGAGTTCCTTCGTACGAAATTTCCTTAATACCAGTAATTACCTGTAAGTATGCAGCGTGGCTTTTATAACCGCCGCTAAGGCCTATTTGTACGTTAGCATCATTGAGGCTGTATTAGGAGAGAGTGTTTATATATATGTTTATTGATTTTTGCCAAATTATTTGTTAACAAATTTAGGTAAAACGTAATATGACTACCTCATTTGATGATCAACTATATAATTGGAGGTAGAATAACGTTAGACCTAGACTAGGTTACTATACGCTACCAAGGAGTTAGCCAACAATCTCAAAGACAACTATCTGGTTTGAACTGACAGTCTTAATTCTGGGTCTACCCTTGGTGCCTTGAGGTAGGATTACTCTCTTTCTACGTCTACTTTGGTGACATATTTCCAAAGTTCATGTAGTAGTGTTGTGTTGGCTAGCCAGGCGTGGAGTCGGTAAGATTCTGCTCAGCTGTGGATCTTTAAGCTCAAATCCGAAATGAGTATCGATCCAGGAACCGTTTGATTGACGGCCCACGCTCACTACGCTGAGGTTATCACAGCTTCAAATAGTGTTGGTATCTATTAACATTAATTATAGCAGCATATGTCAAATACAACATTACAATAACGATAATTGCTTAGTATACGTACAAGATTTATACATGGATTGTTTAATAATTTAAGTTAATTTAATGGCACCAGTCGTATCGTAATTAAAGCTGCTACAGCGAATTGTCTTAGTGACAGACATAAGCCATCTTTAATGTCCTATATACATTGTGGGTATTAACATTAAGGAAACCTGACTGAACGATATTGATTTTATGGAAACGTAGACGGGCGCTGGTATGGTATGCAAAATGAATTAATGGCATCTTTATTGCAAGCAATAAAATACCACTTACAGATAGAACGGAAAGGATAAACACCCTGATGCGTGTTGATTTAATATATCACAAATAATATGTTACAAATAACATAAGAAGAAGGCGGGATAAAAAAATAGCATTAGTCATATTTTTAGACTTTTTAATTTCCTTTCGTCTCGTGTAATTTCATATGCGTCGCGGTAACGCATATGTCGTTACCGCGAGAATTTTTGATAAGAAAACTAATGTCACTCGGAAAGATTTTTTTCACTTATATAATTAACAAATTAATTCAAATTTTATTAAATCGTAATTAACCTTTGCTGACTGTTCACAGTAAGTGTTTCTTTTCAAAAGTTCATTATATATGTAGCAACAATTTAATACCCAGGAAATACTTAAATTTGAAAATATATATTTTAGTATACATAATGTGTTGTTTTATTTTATTATGTTTATTGAAACATTTAGACACAGTAAAATAGGTTTAAATATACGCGCCATATGCGATCCTACTCCGGCAGTATGGAATGAATTCCATAAACTCAAAAAACCTATGTGTCATACACGCATGGATTTGTATTGGTCGTTTGGTCGACAGACTTAGATTGTTTTGTTTCGCAATATGCAGTCTGATACACAGTATCTCTAAATAGTCTGTGGTCAATAGGTATTTCAGATTGGTATCCAGGCAGCCGGAAGAATCGATACTATTGATGTTAAGCATAGATAATGTAATGTTAAATATACTTAATATCCTTTTGTTACCTGAAAGTATTAAAGTAACTGATACAAAGTTTCAAAGGATGTTGCCATCAATATAAGAAACTGAAATATGAAACAGTTTTACCAGTACGTATGTAGATATTTTGGGGACTACATTATAAACAAAATGAATGATTAGGAAAATAATGTTTGGAATCCTGCAAGTGAATTTCTGTTTTGGGATTTTACAAAAGCTCAGGGATTCACGGTAAAAGTTGGAATTATCTTCAAACCCGGTAAGGAGGTTAATTCTACGCTAGACCAAGCAAAAACGGTGCCAATATCCTAGTTTCTACTTCCACTGGCAAACACAGAATTAGTATTCTTAGAGTTGCCTCACATAGCGTAGCCAACGCATTGACCGGCGTCGAGCCCCACTTTTATTATGTTTCGTAATGTAGAATAAATGGGACGTTTCATTTGTTCCAAATAAACTGAACTGGCTGTGTACGTTAAAAGAGTGAAGCTTTAAAGTAAATTAAAGTTTAACAATGCCACGTTCACGTTGAGTAGTCGTCGATAACTTCGCTCGAACTTTTGTTGAAACAAGGACCGAGTAAGTTGCTTATTGCGAATGTAGCTACATTATGCTTGCGGATTTTCTGGATCGTTAAGTATAAAGGTGGATATGAATTGTTCTACTCTACAATATCCTACTAATAATCTTCTTCTCAGCAATTAGAAATCCATTGCTGGACATATGCCTCCCCCATATAGGGGGAATTTGCCAATTCTCGCCACGCTTGGCAGGCGGGTTGGCGAGCGCAGTATGATTTCCGATCCTCAGAAGGCGCTGCTGCCCACCTTCTGGTACGTGATCCCTTAGCCGACTCTTACGGCACCCACGGGAAGTGATGCGGGAGTACTATTCTAGGCCGGTACCACCACGGCACATGGTGACTACCCTACTAATAATATAAAGGCGAAAGTTCGTGTGTATGATTGTTACTTCTTCACGCTCAAACGATGTACCGATTTCGATGAAATTTGGTATGGAGATAGGTTACACCCTGAAAAAACACATAAGCTACTTTTATCCCGGAGAAAGTGTTCTTGGGGAATTAAGGTAGCGGGAAAACCGTAATCCACGAGGGTGAGACCGCGGGGCGCTACTAGTATAGAACATTAACTATTAGGTAAGATATATGTAGTTAATATGTAGTAAATAAGTAGGAGATTCAAAAAGTAGTATATTTAAAAAAAAATTCTTTACCTACCTCAGACTCCATCACTTTGGAACCGAGATGTGTTTTAAGTCAAATTTTTGTGTTTTCCATAATTTTATTAAACTATAAACATCAAAAATTGTTTAGAAATAATGTTCCACTTAATTATGTTCTTATAGTTTTCAATTTAAGTGTTAGTTTTCAATATTAAGTAAATTATTACTACACAAATTCATAATATGTATATTAAGTTAAGTAATTTATATATAATAGGTATATTTTTATGGTGATTTTTATGAATTTATATGCTTGCACATAATATTGTTGGAAAACATAGGCAGGTACTTATTTTCTTAACATAGATGCAATAATAAAATGAAGGGCATTTATTATTAACGTGCATTTAAAAAAATATAATACGTTTTATATCGTTAGTGTAAGCGATAAAAAAAATATTATGATGGTAATTTCATACTTTCTGATTACGAGCAATTTGATTGATCTTTTAATATTCTACTTATTTCTCAAAGGTACTGTTTGTACACTATGTCTTATCACAAATCTAACTACGCTATAAAACAAAGTGAAGAAAAAACACTTTATCTTTTTCAAATAGTGAAAGTAAATACTTCCTTCCCGAAGAGTATGAGTAACGCAGTAAGTATAGGAGCCAGTAGCAGTTAAAAACATGTAAACACCACGTAAGCGAAAATTACAACGTATACACAGCAGGTTTAAATTTATGGCACGATCGTGTGGTTTAATATTGGGGTCCGTGTATCACATACTGTGGGGTGTCTAACTCCTCTGTGCCTATGTGAGCGGTATATATCAGTATGGTCACTCATGTCATTTTAAAACCACTAATAGTCCGGTAGCGTTCGACCATTTTGGTACCTAAATATTATAGTAGTATAGTTTATAGTAGGTATGTTTAAATAAGTAAGTTCGGTACGGCCAAACAAGTTCAATAGTAAAACTACAGGAACTGGAGGTTCTAGAATCCTACTATTATTATAAATACGAAAGTTTGTGTGTATGTTTGTTACTTCTTCACGCTCAAACGGCTACACCAATTTCGATGATATTTGTAATGGAGTCAGTTTAAACCTTGGATTAACACATAGGCTTCTTTTATCCCGGCAAAGTGTAGTTACAGTGGGATAATTGAGGTAGCGGGAAAACCGTAATCAACGCGGGTGAAACCCCGGGGCACTACTAGTAGGATATATGATTGATGAATACGATTTCCACGAGCAACGACGTTTCTCTTTGAAACTATCATATTTGTACGCAGAAGCAGTGGATAAAGGGTTTAATGGTGCCGACATCATTATAATGTTCATAATCTTTCGATGCTATTTTGCTGTAATCTCAAGGCCACGGTTGGGTTCGATCTAGCGATCGATAGATTAGGTTGCTTATAAGGTCTAATAGCATTGGAAGAGCAAAACCGCGCAAGAGCCTGCTATTTCTTAGCATAAGGAGCAATTCAAATATATAAACTTTCGCCTGAAAAATAGTTACTTTTAAAATTACATGCATAGTTTGCGAGTTACATCTTCACCAGATTTTCTAAGGGTTGCAAGTTTAACATCAATATTGACTACCTAAATAGTTTAAGAGAATCAAATGTTAAGCTTATGTTTTAAAAATACAACATTTAAAAATACATTGTTTTTAGATACCTTTATTTTAAATGTGGAATATCTCTTTACTTATCCTTTACTCTGGCCCCCCAAATATTATATTCACAACTAATCATACACAATAAAAAAAATATTTATTGTTTATGATTAGTTGTCAATAGAATTTTTTAAAGATGCCCAATTGGCTCTATTCGTCACCTTATGGGTGCACATAATTTAACAATGATCAATTTCTCAATGCTAATGTTAATTAGGAGCAGTGTCCATACTACTTGTACAGTTTCTCCTATATAGATCCTGTAATTTGCATTTTGAGTAAACGTCGTGCAGTTAAAACTTTCACCGCTAAAAGCCGCAACGTCTGTGATGTTATACAAACTTTGTAGCGATCATTTCGGCCTGTGTGTGGTACTGAGATGTTATTAATAACTGCGAAAACTACGTGCAATAGTTGCTCATTGCCATTTTAGCGGAAAATGTATATAAATACATAAAAATTTCGTATCACAGTGTTTGTGGTCGCACTCCTCAGAAACGGCTCAACCGATTTAAATGATTTTGTGGTATTGGGAGCCGAGCCATCCACGTCCGTAGGAGAACACCTCAAACATCTTAAGTCCAACACGTGACTCCTGGGTGGTGCTAAACGAATGACTAACGGGTAGGCTTCGGCCGAGGTTTGAGACCACCCACCGGACAAAGACACTGCACCAAATAGCGATCGTGTTTAGCTGTGCTGTACGGTGACAGCAGCCGGAACAAACAGTTCGGAACAGTTGCTATACCTGTTACTGTTTCAGACACATTGTGAACCTGCAGTATCAGGGATCAAATCACGAGGGCTAGTGGGATCCGAAGCACGGTGCACCGCTGGTCGACCGCAGGTAGATGGGGGCCCAATTAGTGCCTTAGCCACTCACGAAAAGCTGCCCCGCCAACTGTCGATTAATCCCGGAACATCCCCCGGGAGGGCACAGGCATCCCCGCAGCTTCCAGATTAGTTCCTTAATGATGCGAGAGGTCTCGTTATGTGTCTTTTGTCTGTTAGGAATAGCCTCGTTCCACTGCTGTTTGTTCCACCCATCCACTCATACCCAACCAAATTGAAGTATACACAAATTTCAACAGCGGCTGCACTCCCTCTCGCTAAAATTGCACCTCTGCCATGTTCGAGATCTGCACTCCAGTTTCGGGCCTGTCCACTACCACCTTGAGACTGAAAAACAGCATCTGTTATTTCTAATGGAGACGCACATACAATGTCCTTCCGATATAGGATACCTTTTATATCCAAGGTATGAAGTTTGGAGCACAATTTTTGACCTCACGCAGGCTTATACGTTCGTAATGACATTTGTATTAGGCGCTTCTGTAACCTGGAAGACTCCAAACACAACGTATTATGGGTTATGGTAGACACGGTATTAGAGAATTTTCTCAACGCCTGTGTTTATCGATTGCATAGTCGAGCACAGGAGATAACGGCGCTCACCGACTACCTCAGTGAAAAGGTGGATTTGGCCCAACTAAAGTATTCATCTGCTCAACTTGTGCTTCTGGGGGACTCTCAGAACACAGATCATGCTGGGAGAGACACTGAACTGTAGAACTGGAGAAGCTTGTATTGTTGTTAAATCTCACTCAGCTGGTACAAGAGGCAACACGGGTACCTGACGGTGATGGCCACACATCCAACTGCTTGAGCCTTCTAACGACAACAGATCCAGACCTTTACTCAGTGTCGGTGGTTTCACCAATAGGTGGCTCTGACCACTGTCCGGTGAAATCTGCATCATCATACTACGTATAGAACCACAGCACGCACATATAACAACGGGATGCAACTGGCAGGATAACTTGGAAATAGACACCACCATAGGCCACCATAGCCCGACATTAAAGAAACAAATAACCCTAATAATAAAGACAATAAAACATCAAACTGTCGATAGTATGCTTTTTAATGATAGTAAGAAGAAACGCTGTCCCTAGGTTGATATTAAAACCTGGAAATTGTACTGGGTGTATCTTTATAGAGACTAAGTCTATTAATCTAGTAGTAAACTGATACAATTCAGGTTGTATTAAATAAATATTCAGACATGCTTTTAAAGTCTTTTCACTTAAAGATTAGTAGCATATTGTGTGTTGAGTTCGAATGATAATCTTTATATTAGCAACTAGTTAATCCGCGGCGGGTTGCTGTGAGCATGATTGGGCATAGTTGCAAATGTTGGAAACATTAAACGTGAAGCGTCAGTGGTCGCCGGGATCTGGCAGCGTAAACTCACCTGAGGATGAGCATCGGACATGCTCGAAACCTAGGTCGAAACTTCGACTATAAACGTGAGTAAAGCTGGATACTACATATATATAATAATATGTCAATCTGTCAGGTGAGCGTCTGGTCAGTAACCTTTCTTCTCAAATAGAAATATTGTACCGTGTGTCACACGTATTTGATTTAAATTCATCACAAATGTACTTTTTCAGCAAAAACGCCTCCTAATCTTTTTCAATTGTTTTTAAAACTCTTCAGAAACAAATGCCGCGTGGTAATTTAACAAGTTCCATAAATTATGCAACACGAACTAGGGCGACCTGTAAGTTTTCCTTTGACGATGCCGTTGCGACCATAATGCGACCTTTAACGCATTATATAGCCTCTATGACCTCGGTATGTCATACACTGGTTGTTCAAATTAATTAACGTAGCATGAACATTAATGATGCGAACGAAAAACATTTTATTTTATTTTTCCTAATGCGATGTGAATATAAATTCACATCGCATTAGGAAAAATAAAATAAAATCCAAATCCAAATAGAATCCAACAATGGTGACTCCGACGTGATGATAACAAACAAACAAAGGCATTTACTTATGTAAACGTTGTTTACTTATGTAAATGCCTTTACTTATGTAAATAATAAAAAAAAGGCATTTACTTATGTAAATGCCTTTGTTTGTTTGTTATCATCACGTCGGAGTCACCACTGTTGGATTCATAATACACGCCTATATATTTGGCACCAAACATGAATAATAGAGTTAAGTTAATTGTTTAACTGGATTATTAGGTTAAGTACTATATTTTCTGGATAATATCCCACTATATTCCATCCCACAAATATTATAAATGTAAAAGTTTGGATGGATGGATGGATGTTTGTTACAAAATCACGCTCAAACGGCTGGACGGATATAGATGAAATTTGGTATGTAGATACTTTAGGTCCCAGAATAACACATAGGCTATTTTTCATCATCATCATAATCATCACCACGCGTATAAAACCGCGGGGTGCAGCTAGTATTATATAAAATAAACTGCTAGGTTCCGCTATGTTGCTGTTATACACTATTTCAGTGTTAGGTACAATTGTAAGGTTTGATGGCTCCACCCTTCCTCGAGGTGATGATGATGATGATACCGAAATGATTACAAAAATCCGCTTAATTAAATAATAATGGTCGATTCAGATTCGTTCAATTCTATTAAGATATGACCATATGCCATTCTTGAATAGAAAAAAGTGATGTTGACGATAAAATCTTTCTTATAAAATGTATATATTTTATTATGTGTCATGTAACTACTTTAAGTTGGAATTCACCTGTCACTTTGTCTTTACCCCAAAAGTTGTAATGTTTTTGATAAGGGTATGACAGTTTGTGATGTATAGATCCGCGTTACACACCACATCCCTATGTCAACTGAGCTTAAACCCATTCAAAGTTATTATAGGAATTAATTAAACAACTGTCATATGCGTGTTTGAACGTGTAAGATGTGTTTCAAATTACTTTTGTAACAAAAAATACCAAATTCGTTTAAAAACTATATGAATACGAGCTGATCTGGCCATTCATTACCGTATTTCTGTCATATGTATTATCGAAATGTCAAAGTGACACGACTTACTCAATCACCTTAGTGACACTACACTTCATTTAAATTACTACACGTCAATGATCGACCATTTAATTATTTGACTATTTGTTTACTCAAAAATACTGAAAGGGTACGGATAGGAAAAATACCTATTCTCAGACAACGTCATCACTTAACATCAGGTGAGACAGTTGTCAAACGCAAACTTATAATATGTAAAAAAAAAGATACAACAAATATACACAAGAAATTTCATAAAAATCGAGCAATTCGTGTCGGAGGAGTTCGATAACAAACGAGATTTTATACATTAACATATTTTATCACGCAACTTTTATAAAATTAAATTGATAGCATATGTACACAAAAAATAAACATTTAAAGAGCTTTGCAACTTGAGCAGCGGGGACAGCAATGGTACCGTGTAAACAAAATAATTGGGTTTACGAGTACATCGCTGGGAAGTTCATGATACTTTTAATTTAAAATAAATCTCCATCGGGTTAAAGCTTCAATCGTTGCTGATCGCCATTTCGTATAATGCCAGTAAGTGCGTTATAATGTCCAATCTTGCCCCGAGTATCGGGGGTAAATTTCACGTTGAGTCCATCCCAACTGTCCCCACGATTTTTTATTATTGGTTGAACGAATTTAGTATCTGGGGAGATATAAAAGGAAATGAAGCTAAGCCCTTCGGAAATCTCAGAAATTGGTCTTTTTCTCGGTTCGCGTGTGAGGACAATGGTACGGACTGGATTCCAATGAAACAGAGCTACTTTTTGCTCCTGGGAACAGTTTTTACGATCGACTGCGAAATTTACGCTTCAGTGGCGTTTCAAACACTTGAATATTTTAATAAGCCAATAATACCCTTTACTCTGGCCCTTTTACTGGTGAATAACGGTTTCCTTTTCATTTACAGGCACAAAGGTTGATTCACATTTTTGGAGGTTTGAGCTGAAAATTTTATTATAATCGTATTACGGAGCTTTGTGTATTTTTAAGGAATTTATTGCAAATGTCGGCCCGATTGACACGGAATTGTCTTACTCTTTGTTTAATCTGGCTATAAAATAACTTGGTAAATTATAGAAATAAAAATAGTTTATATGTGACAAACACAATATTGTACAAATAAAATTAACAAATAATTAAAAAAAATACAACAAATGTCACAAACTGGCTGCAACTCAGCATGATGTCGGCTGCTAGCCAGCGCTGGTCTTCCGTTGGATTACAAAAATTAAGTCTTGTAAACACTAAATTACTTTTCGTGAAAAATATTTTTTTTTCTATATAAAAAATAAGCCTTTGCTGATGACGCGGGTCTGTGCATAGTTATTACACTAGTATTAATTATTGTTGATTGCACCTTCGGGTCCCATTGTAAGTTTACCTGTATAGTGGAGCTTTTGCATTAGCGAGCGAAAAGAATAGATGTGCTCGTAGGAGAGTCAGCTATACATTAAAGTACATGCTTTGTTATTACACTTTCAGTACTTTTCAAAAGTTACTCAGCATTTATTAAATCTTGCTTTATACTCAATGAGGAATAACAGCTGTAAGAATTTTGGGTAAAAGTTTGTACGGATAAAACGTTTAACCATTTAGGTATCTTGGTTGAGTATTCAACGAGTAAAGCTCGACAGATATATATCATTATATATTTTTATATATAAATATATTTAAAGGAGAATATACCCGGTTACTGTAAAATTCTATGTATGGTAATTTATTATTGTTTATTGTTAACTAGCGGTCCGCCCCGGCTTCGCACGGGTAAAAAAATTCAAAATTAGAAATTACTAGCTGCGCCCCGCGGTTGTACCCGCGTGGTGTTGATTGATGATAATGATGATGATAAAAAGTAGCCTATGTGTTATTCCGAGAGCTGAAGTATCTACGTACCAAATTTCATTCAAATCCGTCCAAACGTTTTCGCGTGATGGAGTAACAAACATCCATCCATCCATCCAAACTTCCACATTTATAATATTAGTGGGATTACACGGAAAATGGTCTTTGGTGTAGGATATAATGTGAGTAAAAACCATTGCAAAGTCTAATATTTTAGTGTCAAGCAGGATTAAGCTTTTGACTTCGGGCGGTAACAGCCCAAATATTATATCAAAGTGCAAACACACATAATATATACAATAGCGTTATGTAGGGTAATTGTTGATCATTTTGAGTCAGTATGGGCCAAGGAGATAAAAATGAAATATTTTTAAAGTTAAACAGTTTCACTGTATAGGAAGAAGATGCATGTATACACACAACAATGTACGCAAACATCCCTTAAAAGCCTTTATGCTCAACGCATAAATATTTACCTCAATTGGAATTAAATCCAAGGCCCCGGGATCACACGTCAAATGAATAACTTAGCTACATGAACCACTCAAGATATTTTATGGCTTCTGATCAAAGCAAAACCTAAGTACTGGATTTTTCTAAGTTACAGTTAAGCGAGGCACTTTTATAGGCGTCTGTGTTTTAATAGGTATATTTTTTCGTATAAACAAGTGGAATCACATAATGTTGAACGATAGAGAGCTGGCAGGATAAAAACCACAGCTTAAAGAACAACTAGCTCACTCTCCATAGATCATTCAACTAGCTCCATTTTTTTCCCTTTTTTTTCATCAGTAACAGAGAAAACGCCGCGAAGGAGAGTTCTAAGCTCTTGTCGCCGCCCGGACCTGAACCACTGATAATGTCGATCGCAGCGATCGACGAAACGTCTGGAACACAAGTTTCATTTAGACCACGGCCAAACAGCCCGGAAGCAATACATATAACATTCAACGGCGCCGTGAAAGCCTGTTTGTTTTACTGATCAATGCTGTTTGTTGAGAGCTGGCTATTCTATGTGGGCTGCGATAAAACGTTCATAAAAACCTTGAATTTCCGCTATCTCAAGAGCCACAACTCAAAAAGTCTCTGCAGGAAACGGGTGCTCCATATATTTCGCAGCATATTAGAAACTAGCGCCCACCTATTCTGATATATGGAAGTTGGCTTCGGGAGCACGCTTGGTTAATTGTAAAATTTGGAGTTTGATAACTTCTACTGGAACTTTTAGTTTAGTGCGCTAAAGTTTTGACAATAACTGGTCACGCCTGTTATAACTTGAAAGCTGTTAGTTTGCTTTTGCGAATAATTTTGCACACTTGCTAAAATAAAATTACATTCCATACTTTTTGGTTAAAGAGATATTTAAACGAATAACTTACTATGGACAGTAGGAACTTAAATTATGATCTCAAAATGTTCGACAGTTTTCAAATTTATTCAATGAAGGGTTTAATTTAATTTAATTTAATTTAATTAACCTGCATACTTTACTTTTGCCAATTTTTATTCTAATGTAATTAAAATTAAAATGTATTTATTTTACTTTTATCATTTGTTATGAAATATAATTGTACTGTATCTATGTATTAACTTCTGTTCATTATTATGTGTAGAAATTACAAGGAGTGTTTAACATTACAAAGGCACATTGGTGTTTAAAGGCAGAGAGGGCGGAACAAATCCTGATGAGTGTCGATTTACAATTTTACGAAAATGTATAATGCAAATGACGTACGGACTTCAAAAAAATTCTACATTAACATTTGTGACTGTAGAAATTTAAACAATTTAAATTAACAAAAATTAGCAGTCCTTAGAGCCAGTGAGCATTCTATACAGTTTAAAACATATAAATAGCAATAACATAGTTAAAGACTTTTTAATTTCCTTTCTTCTGGTGTGAGACATAGTTCAAGCGCTTCAAGCGCAATAAGCTGAATATAATCAAAGTTATCTATTTCGCAAGCCTTAAGACGTATAAACATCATATCGTCAAAGAACGGAATGAATTTATAAGAGTTTTAAAATCGTAAAAATTTTGGTCTTGTCTCTCCAAATGAAGATTCTTGAACCTTAGACGAGAGAAAGAGAGCGAGTGTACGTAGATTTTGATGTTTGAATCGTAAACAATGACGTATATTTTACTATTTTACGATTTTATCGTACTATTGTGCAGTTGCGATCCCTTAAGGACTTCTGAGGTCGCCTATGGAAAAAAAAATTACCAAAAAATGGAACTGACTTCAATCAGTTATTTCACACTTTTGAGTTTTGAAGTCAATCCCATTTTTTTTTTATCAGTCAGTCAACTTTGTTCTTTCACCTTTTTCACCCTTCACCCTTGCTACTCACGGGATCGACTGTTATTGTGTTCATTTATGTTCACCGATTTCTTCACCCTCAATTAAGAAGTCATCATAGTAGGCGTAACACATTTCAGTTATTGGAGTATATATAATAATAGAAATAATAGTTGTACGTAGTACATATTATTTCTATGAGTGTAACTCACAAAATCGCTTGTCAATTTTTGAGTATTATGAAATTTAAATGTGACAAGCACCATCTTTCAAATAAAAAAAGGATATTCAAAATCGGTTCGCCCAATCGAAAGTTCTGAGGTAACAAACATAAAAAAAAGATAATTAAGCATACGATTGAGAACCTCCTCTTTTTTTTAAGTCGGTTAAAGAAGCGCGTCTGGGAAATGTATGTAATCTGTAACTGTAGCTTACCCGTTCCATGTACAGCAGAGCTAGTAGACGCGTGCAGTCCAAGCCTGGCGTTGCTGACAAGAGACAAGGGATTAGACCTTCGATCAAAGGATTACACCTTTCATTAATATCTTACTCACATAAGTGATTATCCACAAACCACTCCAATCAGCGACTCAAGGCTAGAAAATACCCTATAAAAATGTAATAAATCGCAATTAATCCTACTAATATTATAAATGCGAAAGTTTGTGCGTATGGATGTATGTTTGTTACTCTTTCACGCCTAAACGGCTAGACGGATTTGGATGAAATTGGATTGGTATGGAGATAGCTTATACCTGGGTTAAAACATAGCCTTATTTTCATTATCACCATCATCACCGTTTTTCATCATCACTCGGGTAAAACCGTAGGTCGTAGCTAGTACATACATATCGGTATGTTTTATGATGTTACACTTCGATGGGATTATACACCAGTAACCCCAGTAAGCTACGTTTTCATCGATTTATTGTCTATCGCTGCCTTTCTTCAAAAATAGATCTACTCCATCGCGTCCCGTGATAATACGGAGTAGGCCTATTTATGACAGGGATCTTCAATAATAATACATCAGACAAAAAGTTATATTTACGTCACATGCATTAGAGAACACGGTTGTTCTCGCGATCAATAGATCGTGCGCCACGGCACGGCGGCAGATTGCGGCGACATCGATCAGAATAGTTTGCTTGCAAATTTGGCAGCAGCTAAACCAAGCGGAATTATGTTACGCCGGGATTCGGGTATAAACTGATTTATGTACCGCGATTACAATTATGCTGTTGTTTAAGGCAACGTACTGTGACGTAGTTGCCCTGGTATGTTGGTATGTGTGTGAAGTCTTGTAATAAAGCAGTGCCTGACAAATATTACATTTATAGAAATACTAGCTGCGCCCCGTAGTTTTACCAGCGTGGTGGTTTTGATGATGATGGTGACAATGAAAATAAGCCCATGTGTTAATCCAGGGTAGAAGCTTTCTCTAACCAAATTTCATCCAAATCCATCCAGCCGCTTAGGCGTGAAACAGTAACATACATCCATACATGTATACACTTTCGCGTTAATAATTAGGAAGATACGAGACTTCTTTCTATGGGGGAGGCCTATGTTCTTAACATAAACAACTTTACCAAAAAATGGAACCGACTTCAATACCCTAAAGTGTGAAATAACTTGTAGTCACTCTTTCTTTTTTCACCCATTTCAGTGACCTTTGATACTCACGGAATCAATTGTCATTGTGTATGTTCTCCGATGTCTTCAACCGCAACTATAATATCGTCGAGGTATGCATAGCACTTTTCAGTTATTGCAGTGTAACTCAAAAACCGCTTGTCCGATTTTGATGAAATTTAAATGGGACTATCACGGAAGTATCAAATAAAAAAAGAGTCATCAAAATCAGTTCATACACGACGATGCTATCCGCGAATACGCATATAAAAAATATATGCGGTCAAATTAAGTAAATCGGTTAAAAATCCCGTGTAATAAGGGTAGCCGCCAATCATTGGTCGTATTTTTATACACTTTTTTTCAAGAGAGTTTGGTGTATCCATGCTCTACTTTTTCGCAGTAGGTACCGATATTTCTGTACGGTCGAATTCGTAGTTTTAGTTAGAATTTCTGCGAATTGCATATCTGAAAAACACATGTAAAGAAAACATATATTGGGCCGATCCAAACAGCACAATTGTCATCCGATAACCGAGATTTTTATCATTTTCACACGTGTATGTAAAACATTTTTTTATATGCTTTATAAAGCAAAAGGTGTTGACCAATTTTATTATACTAAATAATTATAAATTTTCAAGTCATAAATATATTTAGAAAATTAAAAATTGTTTGAGGTAGTTTCTGGCATCACTCACTCCGCTGCCGCATGCAATGGAATTTGTGTATTTTCTTTATTATTTAAAATGCATAATTATGCAAAATTGTGCAAGTTTTCAGATTAAGGTTTCTTTAAATAGTTTTGACAAACATGTAGGTAACAATAGCAATGTTTTTTTTTAATTGAGACATTCTCAAACATGCTAATAGACTTATATAAGGCATATGTTAATAAAAGCTTTTCATTAAATCTGTATTTGCGATGCCGGAGAGGTTAATAATTATAATGCGTAAAGACATTTCTTCAAAAGTTTATTCCGTCGGTTTTCTGGCAATGTTTTATAAAGCCGCCTCTAAATTGCCCATTGCGGGAACGCGGCTTTCAATATTAGCCTAATAGCATTCTACTTCTTCAATTCTCCTTTCTCTTGGCTTTATTAATTCAGAGGCAGCTACCTCGTCAGCCTGAAATAAGTAGGCTGTATGCTTAAACTGAGAGATACTCGAGTACGAATCTGAGCATTCAATTGACATTCATCCCTTTCCAACGGAAAAGAATTCAATGATTTCGGAAAACGAAATTGACAATAAGAGTTATTTACATGTAGGCATTATGTGTTTGAGTATTATTTACGGATTTGAGTTGTGAGCATTATGTATTTGTAGAGTTTCATTGTTCATCGTCATGGAACCTCATGCTAGCCAGAACATACGTTAACATTTTTGAAGGCAAAAATTCGGCATTTGAATGCTCAATCGGCTACCAATGGGAGCCGATAAAAAGATTTAAAGGGAAAAAAACGGAAGAGAGTTTTATGGTTGGCAAAGCGGAACGCACAATGTCATTCTTAAGAGAATAAAATCGGCTACCGGTGGAATTTGAACCCACGACTGTAGTACCGTTAACGTAAATATAATAATTTCAATGTTATATAATTTATTGGTGTTTATAAGTACCTACCTTTACATTATAGCAAGCTTTTTATTGAAGTACCAACCTTAAGCACATGGACAACACGGACGGTAATGGAACATGCATACCTTGTGATTCCTCGTTTTCGCTACAGCGTTTTGCTTTCTTCAGTAACACAATTTATTGTCTGAGTCTTTGTTTCAAGCCAAAATCTTAGAGCCTTCAATTTATACTTCAATGTTTCCGGCAGACGCAGTACACCGTAGACTACAAAATCATCTAAATTAATTATATATATAACTAGCTGCGCCCCGCGCCTTCACTCGCGTGGACTAAGGTTTTCCCCTCACTCAATTATATATAACTGAGTATTAAGCTATGGCGTATATCTTTGAGCTCAAAGCTTGATGTTATCACGCTTAAACGGCTGGGCGGATTTGCTAGAATTTGGAATGAAGATATCTTATACCCGAAAACAGAGGCTACTTTTTTATCCCGAAAAATTTAAAGTTCCCTTGGGATAATTGAGGCAGTGGCACCACCGTAGTTCACGCGGGCGGTACCGCGAAATGCTGCTAGTTTCTAATAAAATTGATTGGCTCATTTTGAGGTTTTCTGTTAATCGGTTGATTTAAGCCATGCACTTGCACTTGGCAGTATATTTAGATAGCATCATTTTTCAACCTATGTTCACCAGATGCCCTTTTAAAAAAATTAAACATATAACAGTAATTTGAATAATTATACAAATCCGGTAAACATAAATCTGTTAAACAAATATTGCAGAATATCATATCAGTCCATTCATATAAACAAAAATGATAAAGTCAACTTACTTTGCACTTACTGGATGTCGCGCTTAAAGCTGTGTGGAGCAAGTTTTTCAATGAACATAAACTGTGTTTAACTAAATCCTGGTTTATGAACTTACTTTGGAACTTTCGCAAGTATAACAAGATCCGCGAGATAGACATAAGCAATGCAATGAAGTTACTTTGAGATTTTTTCGGAAAGTGTTATGAAGAGTCACACAGTTTTCGATTCATGCTAAGAAAATACGGTATGGACTGTGGTATGGACTTCCGATCTTCCGCTGGGAAATTATACTACAAAAGGTTGTCTGGAAGAAATCGCTCTTAGCTCTTAAGACCGCCTATTGAACATTTCTTATTGTAAATATTGTTTTTTTTAATATCTGTTTTTTTGTGTCAATAAAGTGTATTTGTATTGTATTGTATTGTATACTCTTATATGGTAAAATAAACTGAGCTTGAGTAAATTGAAAGTGATATAATTTAAAAATTTAAATTATGCAAACTAAAGGCAATGTCAATGTAGTATTTATATCTCAATAGCAAAAGCAAAGTTTATCTTAAAATCAAGCTGATACCATTTCTTTTACCCTTCGCTAGCAGAAAATTTATAACCTAGAAAATGCTAACGCTATATGACGCCTGCACTTTTGTAGGGGTCGAGCGCGCTCATTAAGATCTGAAGCCTAATGATGCACACGCTTGTTAGCGTCGTCTTGTTGTCACGTCGCGTCATAAAGAACTAGTTGCACAGAAAAAAAATAAAAAAACGGTCAAGTGCGAGCGAAATCGCGCAATTAGTATTTTATATAATTTTTATAGAGGTTCAGTCAAAAAGATTATGTTCCGGAATTCGAAGCTCACAACATTGACCGTAATTCGACGTATCAGAGCCAGAATCATTGAATTTCTTATTTCTCTTAAGCTCAAACGAATGAATTTGTAAAAAGGCTTTTTATTCTTCTTCTTTGTGAAATCGCTCAACTTTTTTTTCTTTATTTACGGAAGCTTAAAATGTTCTTAATGTATATAATTGAAAAATAGTAAGATGTGTACTCAATATAATAATTATTATATTCGACTAGAAGACTGTGTTTTTTTAATATTACTTTATAGTACTGCACAAGGTTTCATTATATTTGCGTCTCTAAAGTCATGGTCGATCAGTGACAGATTGTCGGATACCGACCAGGCAGCCACGGGTCAAACCCTACTGTCTTATGTACACTTCGTGTCTACCAACAGTATGAATTAGGACGAGCCCTAATCTCAAAATTAAAAAGAATAACATTATTTCGCAACAAGGTATACTAACAATATATTATAATATACAAGCGGCCCGTCCCGGCTTCGCACGGCTACATTGTTAACCTTTTTGAAGGGATCCCTATTTATTTTCTTCTTATCATTTTGTTATTGAAACTGACGGGGTTTTGTCACAAATGATGAATGTGAGTATGAAACACGGGAATACCAATATACCAATACCGGCATTCTTGAGAAGGTAGTGAAGCCCCTTAACAACACCATGTTCAATAACCAAGAATGGTTCTTCTAGTAAGACTCGACGCTGGGTCTACGCAGTCTTGGTTGGAAACTAACGTTTCGGACTTTATCATAGAGCTGAAAGCTGGCCGTCGTCTGATCCCTATTTTATTCCGCTGGATTATGATTTATGGTCAGTTTTAGAGAGTACGGCTTGCTCTAAACGCCGTCATAATTTGGAGTCCCTAAAACAATCCGTACGATTGACAGTGAAGATTTTTCCCATGGAAAGAGTGCGTGCTTCTATTGATAACTGGCCTCAACGTTTAAAGGACTGTATCGCAGCCAATGGAGACCACGAATATGCTTTCGAATATGCGTTTTATATTTTAAATGTTGTATATTTATGTATTAAACTAACACACTGTAAAAGTAATAAATGTTATTAGCAATAGAATTATGTTTTCTTTGTTTCAGTCTTTATGGCCAGACTAGGTATACGCATACCTACTCATAAAACTTCTTTGAGTATTATCCGTCGGGCGTTTGTCATTGTCAGCGTCCTGTCAATACTTGAACCATACGGACAGATTCATGATGACGGCCAGGGACCCGACGGGATGACAGTAATCCCTTGGTGAGTGAGACTTTCGGTAATGTAGCATGCCATGCGTAGACATATTCGCTCAGTCTCGTCAACCAGCGACCTTAAACAGCCCCGTTTTTAAGTATGTCAAAACTCAAATCATCTAAGTCATAGGACATCCGCTGCTGCGATTAACAACTGAAATTCTTACACGCAGACTGAAAAAAGTACGATTACTACGTAAATTTTTGTAAATTTCATAGAACTCTATGTTTACACAAATATCATCATTTTTATGTTATAAACATTTGATTTCGTTCTGTAGCAAACTTTGAGTAGACAAACTTGACTAACTCTTCATGGAGCCTTCTGGTGGTCAAAACACTGTATTTTGGTCACTGCCTTTGTACACATGTAGAGACTTGTTTTCAACATGCCATTACCAAGTTACTTAAAGAATAAGTTCGTAATAAGGTAGTTGCAATTAGTTTTTAAACACATTTGTTATTCTGCGACTCAAATACATGACATAGGTATGTATGTGTACAGTTTTCCAGCAGGGAAAGTAGCAGGCCATTGGTTGTTAGAGTAGATTAAGGTAATGGTGTAATGATCTTAATTCAAATGAAACCTTAAATAGCCGAAAAACAATACATACATACGTGTAATACCTTTAAAATCTTTGATCTCATCACGCCATGACTATAATGTGATATTTTTTATTATTATTATTTGACATCATTAAAACGACTTTTATAGTTTTAAAATAAATTATAAAACATTTATTCATTTTAATGTAACAAACCGACTGGGACTCACGTGGTAAACTGCAAATAAGTACGAAACTGGTCGGGGAGTAATTTTCCAGTGTTAACCACGTGAGTCCTAGTCGGTTTGTTACATTAAAATTATGAAAGAAACTCGCGATAGTTTTCAGACTCAAATTTATTTATTTACAATTAATTATTCGGTATAACGCTATATTTACATAATTAAATAATTACAACGTTCATGTCAAACTTATAAAATAATCACGAAATTCCTAAAGTAATTTTGAACTAACAACTAATTTCAATACTAATCTCCTTGGTGAAAATCATTGGCCACTAATGAATAGGTATTTCTGATTTTTTTTAAACTATCATTATAAGTATGTCACTTTTCTTTTATTTCCAACAATTTACACCTCGCAGGAAGCTTTTCACTCACACAGCTGCTTGAACCATGGGCTATTTCACAACTTCAGGGGTCGGATACAAATCTTACCCCATCCTCCGTACAGCCTAGAGTATTTTGAAAAACGTTCATTAGTTCGAGTAGTTCGAGTGTTTAACATAATCAAGGCCAATCTTCGCTTGACAGTACAAAGGTATTCATTTTGACAGGTTTGTAACACTAAAGTACGGTATGCGAGCATGTGGCTTCATTTTACACGCCTCCTTTCCGATAATATATGTTTTAATTAACTTAATTTATTAAAAAGAAACTGCAAATTACGAGCAGCCTTACTTTTAGTCTTCAAAGCAGAAATTATGTAAATAAAATTACCGCCCAATTAACTCCGGCTTTGTTCAATAAAGGGAATAAACTGTGGTAGCTATTTAAATGTTTGTGGTTAAGGTAAAGGGTGAGATTTCTTCCCCTTCTACCTAACATTTAGAAGGTATAATCAATATTTTCACGCTGTTTGACAAATTCAAGGACTTGTAAAATTCTGGAGTCTAATCTAATACTATAAGAATCTTTGTCCTGACGTACTCACCGTTTGATCTATATAAATAATTCATATCCTTCGATAAACATAACATTTTAGCTGTGGATTTAAAAAAAAACGTTGAATATTGTTTAATCCGCTACATTATAAGTATTCCTTAAATTAAAAGAAATATAAATATGTACAAGGTTCTTATATTTAGAAGTTTATCCTTTGTTGGTAAATGATGAAGATATTTCAAAGTCCGATGCACGGTTTAATATTTTTTTTAAATCTACTATCCTTATGAACTTCTCTATTCACCGGTTTTAATGGAAAAAGTGTAACGAGTAAATAAAGTACCTTACATATTATATCTGTTCATATTTATGTTTATAGACCAACCGTCTTAGGTACTGTCTGACAATTCGTTATATAGTTAATTGAAGAGATACAACTCGATTTCTAAAGCATAGAAACAGGGGTTATATTTCAGCTACAAAGATGGCCATAATATAATTTCTCATTGCGCTAGCAACCACTAAAACTGTGTTCTCGAAGCAAGCTAGCAACGTGATTTAATTATGAGTGTAATCTCATAATGATGTAACTAAACTAGCGATTGCTGTGGAAATGCTGCCCGTTGTTAACTGAAGAATAAATATCCAATCAAATTTCAATAAGTCATTCCATAGTTGGTTATTTATTACTGGTTTATAGATGATGACCCGTTGCTCGTTAAATGTATTCTTTTTTCTCTTTTGCTCACATTAAAATATATTTTGCTATGGTACACAAATGATTTGATTAAAAGCATACCTTTTAATCAGGTTGAAGGAATAAACGATCTGATTGATGTTAGGTGAGTGTGAAATTGAACTGGCAAGGGGCGACTATAAAACCATTGGGTCTAAGTACTCATTACTGATGAAACGTTCCAATTAAAGGGATTCATTTGCGCGTTAGAGCCGATTGCGTCGAACTATGGGGTAATTTGTCGGAGTCGTACCTACTAATAAGTCTGCAGAAATAAACGCCAACGTAAAATGCACTTTAAAATGAGATACGATGGCTTTAAAACCATAAAAAATGTTGCTATTAGGCTATAATTTTAATCGTAGTAGGATTACATTGGTCAAGAAGAGTTCGTAGTGGAGATTAAGAATGCGATCTTAAGACTTTGCTGCATAGACTATTTGGAGTCCTTTCATGTTATTTTGTGGAAAGCCCTACACATCTCTACTAATCTTTAAAAAAATACTTCTTAAAAGAACAGTTCATAGAGGTTAATTCTGCATGAACAAAATAAGATTTTATTATCTAATTTTTAGTCCAAAAATACTTTAGAGGGAGCTCGGGTTACATTTTACGATAGTTATTAATATCGAGTTAAAAAAAATCACAAATTAATTGCTATATTTTATTGTAAGTTTTGGTGATAGGAATGTGGGATGTAAACGTTAGAAATTATTCCTTGCGTAATTCCATCAACCACATCGTCACTGACCACTTTGCAAGATAATTTTCATCTGCTAGATTTAAAAAAATTAATTAACCACTAATCTATCCTTACTATTACATTGGTCGTATGCCGGTTGAACCTTTATAATGCTTCTGGTATAAAATTGCATCCCCGCAAGCAATGGTACTAATTTCCAAATGGTATAATAATTCCCTTTTCATACTGTTAAGAGCTGTGACTACGATGCTCAGAATCGACAGAGGTGCGGTTTGAAAGGACACGCCCGAGGTGGAATTGCCCCGTAGATTCATTGAATGCAATAAAATTTTCTGCACAATTGAAACCATTAAAGATCGTCGCCATCGTGCGACTCTGAATGTTAATCACGAGCTTGTGTGAATAGAACAATCACATTGCGGGCGCCGCCTCATTTTCATACCATTTTCAGCTCATGGATTTTTTAAATGCAACTTTGAATAGAGTTTTAATACTTTTATACTGTTTCTCTGCATAGTCGATTAATAGGCAAATAAAAACGCTTGAGATATAAAATAGTATAGCTAAATTAAACAGTATCGCCAATTACCGATCCGTGTGCCGATGATATCACAGAGGCTCGCGGGTGTTTACAGGCAGAAGGGGCGGGACTCATTCGTATGCTTCTTGATCAACTCGTAAAATAAACGGATTGTATGGGCTCAAAAAAATTTATAATCACATTTTTAGACCTTTGTTCTGGTGTAAAATACAGCTCAAGCGCATTTGTAGTTACTGAGAGAATGTTTGATAAATGAAAAATATGTTCCTCTAAAATATTTATTCACTATAAAATCAACGAATTGAATCTTATAGGTGTTGGTATTAAAAATCTGTTTTCAAAAGTAGTATTAAGTTTAGAGTATCAAGTTACATGTAAGGCTTTCAACAAAATAACATGAAAGGACTCCAAATTGTCTATTCAGCAAAGACTTAAGATCGCATTCTTAAACTCCACTACGAACTCTTCTTGACCAATGTAATTCTACTACGATTAAAATTATAGACTATCATTTTTAGGGTCCGTACCTCAAAAAAAGAACGGAACCCTTATAGGATCACTTTGTTTTCCGTCTTTCTGTCTGTCTGTTAAGACCCTTTTTCTCACACTGAGAAAAAAATATTGTGGGTAGAACAAAAAAGCATAAACCCCACACAACCGTCTACGGTGATAAGTTGCTGCAACAACGTTTTTATTGTCCAATGTATATTGTTAATTCGACAATATTATATCAACAATGTATAAAATTGAAACTATAACAAAGTTTTAGTTTAGTCATTGCAACAACGTATATATTGTCGTATTTTAACAAATAAACATTGTCATCATAGCAATGCACATTGCTAGTTGTTTTAAATCAAAATGGTTACCCCCACAACAACTTTTAACGATTCACAAAGCAACTTTGTTATTAAATGCACTTTTATTTTGCTGTAATTACTAAACTACTTGCTACTACAACAATATAAATTGATGTTTCGACAATGGCCTACATTGTCATAACAGCAACTTACTTTATTATCGAGACATCGTCACTTAGCCATTGCACCATAGTTAAGATTTGCTACCTCGACAAGGCTAGTTCTTATTAACAAAGTAACACGCTGTGAAAACTGCAACGCATTTGTTGTCGCAACAGAGTTATTTTGCCCCTTCAACTGAAACAACTATGCTTATACAACATAGGAAGTTGTTGTTTTAACAAAATAACACTGCTAGTTTATTAATGTACATTGTTGTGGTCGCCGAGTCACTGTGCCATTAAATGTAAGCACATTTGCTGCAATTACATAGTCGATTGCTGTTCTGACAAAGTTACGTTGTTATAGCGGCCAACTACTTCGCTGTCATAACAAAGCCATTTTGATAATGCAATTTAAATAAATTTGCTACCATAACATAACAGACTGTGGTATTGCCAAAGTAACGCGTTGTCAGAACGACAAACCACTTTGTTGCTATAGCATATTTACTATGCCATTGCAACCTACATAGATTTGCTGATACAACACAGTAGAATGCTGTTCTGGCAACGTTCTATTGCTATTGTAGCAACCAACTTGGTTGTCATGACACAGCAAAATTGCTATTGCTTAACTTTACGTTGTCTATACAACAGTTTATTGTATTGTCATGGCAGTAACGTTGAAGTGCTGTAATAGAACGACTATTAAAATAAACAATAAATAAAACGAAAATTATACTGATCATATCGTATTATTTATTCAAATAACCCTTAACTTATTATATATACAAGAACACAAATTATTATAAATACTATATTAGTTTGCCTAGATTACCTGCTTAATACATTTTGATGCTTATAATTGTACATACAGCTGAGTATGCAAAACCAAACAGGAATTATTGTAGTGATAATTAACAAAGTTTAGCATAAAATTAATAAGTAGAATGGTTGAGCTGTTCCATGTACTTTTTCATGAACTATATTATTCATACAAACTTTTTAGTAGAATAGCAGGTTCTGTTTCATAATTCAACATAATTAATTTGTATCTAATTGTTGGATCAATTCCCTCAATGGAACTCCTTCAGTGTCATACTTTGATGTCATTTGGTATATCATTCGTTGAATGAGCATCCAGCACGGCGTTGATTCCCTTGGATATGCACAATCCAATGCCCAGTAGATATTATAAGCATACATTACAGCAGAGGACACACTGGGAAGTTGGTACCGTAAGTTTACATCTATCACAATTTCATATTGCATAACTTGTGTCCATGAGTGCCCTACAGCAAGTATAAAAGGTTGGTTTGGAATACCTTTTGCGATGTAAAGCATTTGTCTGTGACTACAGTAGGTTTCTATCTCAGAAGACGATGCAACACGAGGTAGGAAACCATTGCGTACTTCATCCCTTGACAGCTTCCATACCTTTTTCAGCCTTTTCAAGCAAGCATTTGCCAAACGTTTCTTTTTGTAGTAAACGGTATAATTTAGCTCTGCAACCCTCAGAGTTTCCTTGGGAGCTACTCTCTTGACAACAGTCCTGAGAGAGTATTAAATACAGTTCATCGGGGTTTTCGAGTAGTCCAGTGAATGAAAATTCCTGGAAAAGTAACAAATTCTATTAAATATTAATATCATCATCATCTTAGCCGTAAGACGTACACTGCTGGACATATGCCTACTCCATTGATCTCTAAAAGGGCCGATTGGAAGCGACTTGCACATGTTTATTATACAGTATTAGGTACTGTACTATCTGTTTTTTTTCTTCATATCATAAAAACTACTAACTACTAAACCAATTTTTATACCAGTGCAACTGGACAAATCGGAGAGTAAACTTTATAAATCACAGAGTTTTGAGGTACCAAAATTATATTTAAAAAAAGACAATTAAAGTTGAATTGAGAACAGTACTGTCAACTGGAGAATCATACGATATGTCAAGACCTTAGCAGTGCCATGTACCTACATATATATAAGTGATGTAATTTTAAGTTCAGGAATCATCCTGAACTTAAAATTACATCACTTATATATATGTAGGTACATGGCACTGCTAAACTTATTTTTATAGTAGGTATCAACCTACTACAAATGGAGACTATAATTTAGACAAGAATACATGCTTACAGTAAGTATGCACCATAAATAGTGATGTTAACATTACCTTTGATAAGTTGGAAGCATCACGCACAGGAATCTGCTTATTCTTATGGGACCTTGGTGTCGAAGTACTTAAGTTCTGAAAATAAGTTAGAAATCATCAGAATATCAGTGTCGATATGTATTCACGACAAAATAACTAAACAGTGAAATTGTCAAAAAAATTGTCTTCAAAATAAATAGATATAATCCTAACTATAAATACAAATTATTAATAACTTCACCTGTGTTAAATATATGTCATTTTCTGTAATATAACTAGCTGCAGAATCCTGCCTCACTAGTATAGCCACATCATTTGCATCACGAAATGTTTGTTCCTCTTTACGTAAATTACTCTGAAATTATGAAATTAAACATAAATAACCCATAAATAAATTAAGAGATAAATAAAGATGATATATACATATTATTGTCAAACAAAAATGTTAATATGAAAGCACACAGACTTGTTTCTCTAGAGCTAACTTGTCTAGTCCAGTTCTTAATTTTATTTTATCTGCCACTCTTGTACTTAGTTCTGTTAATTCATTCTCATTCGCTTTAGTTAGAACTTCTAGCGTCATCCCATACTCTGGAAGCAATATGAAACATGCAACTAAACACATAAAACCGAAACCAATTTCACCAAGCAGCATACCAGTAGGAAAAGCACAAGCTTCAGACAACAACACAAAATAAAATAGGTAAACTGACAATGGCCTCATGGAATTAATAATTAAACGACTCACCCAACATGATGTTCTCTAAATGTTCAAGACCGCATGATTTTAAAAACACTTTGAGACTAATTTCTATTTGGGACTCCATATCACTAATACTAAACATTAAATAAAATAAAGCTCTTAGTATTTAACATAAATGAGATTTCGTAGTTTTTCACATAAAGACGGCGGTTGACGCGGAATCTATGCGCGGAATGATCAGTCGCAAGAGCGGATCCGCTGGCGCGGGGACCCCCTTCACCCCGCCCGCAACGTTTTACTTGCACACGGCAGTAATCTATCAGCTGCATTTTGTTGCGACACATAAATGTGTTGCCATTATAACAAAGTTCGGATATGAACTTTTTGACAAAGATTTAGCCTTTGTCGATTTATTAAAGTAAACTTTGATATATTGGCAAAGTATTATGGTTTACTTAACAATACCTGAAAAGACAATTTACCTTTGTCATTTTATCAACTCAAACTTTAATCAATGTACAATGCGACTTTGTCGTGGTCACTAATGTAAAATATGTTGTTTCTACGACCAAGTTCACGTTGTACATAGCACAATAAGTGTCCGACAATAAAAAAGGCGTGACTGTAACTAAATTCTCTTGTATGAAAAGGCAACGTTTATTGTAATTGCAACAATAAAAAAATGACAACGCTTTTATTGTGACTTTGTTAGCCATTTTTTCTCTGAGTGCAGGAACGCTGGAGGTATGAGATGAAATACTCAGGTCTAATGTCCCTTGGAGCTGTGAAAAAAATCAAACTTCTAAGCTAACGCAATAAATTAAAAAAAAGCATATGAATCAAGTCCACACCACACTCGATATTAAAAATCTATCACTGCACGTCGCTGAAAGTCGTAATCAATCCGAATCACACTCTGTGATTATGTACCTAGTAGTAGTTCACACTCTGTTTACATCGTACTTATTTTAATTCTTCGAAAAACTAGATAAAACTAGTAAGAAGTAGTTCATCTGCGTCCGGATGGGCGCGAGTTTGTTTCACCGCAGTTCACACCCCGATTCCCGCGCGGCTGACCATCACTCTATTGTTTCATAAACTTTGGTTGCGCGCCCGATACAATGGAAACACAGAACGTTTTTAAAAACTTTTACAACACTACTCTGTAGCCTGTTCAAACTGGTTTTAGTAAGTACAAAAACTCTGCCATAGCAAATACTCCGGATCTAATTTCAGTATTTAATTATATTATTATTAAAGTATTTTAGATTATATATTTATGTAGAGAAGCGTGTGTTGGAACTACTTAGTTTAGTTCCTCTCCGATGACTAAACGGTCATGTTTGCATCACTTAAAGCCAATGGCCCTAATTTTTTTAAACACTCGAACTCTTTGAGTATACAGCCTCCGCTCTTAGTTATTTTATCTGAGCTCGAACTAGCTAAAATTTACTAAAATTCTTCCAAATGAAATTGCTCGTATTATTTTGACGCTAAAATTTAAATACTTATTACTCCATTCAACGCTAACTTTAAACTAGACGAGTTTTATTCAATTGCTGGCCAATCGAGGGTAGTTTTAGTCGGCACTAAATAAGTGGCGACTTATTTTACCTAAAATTACCCGCGATTTTAATAAGTTTTTATTTTAGTGTTGTTATTGATAAGTGGCACACTAGTTTGGACTTTATCATAATCATATAAGAACTTTTCTTACTTACCAGTTTTACAGAATTTTAGTTTGGTTTAGTTGAGTAAGAGAATCACTACCAATGACCAATCTGTGTATTAATTGTGGTGTTCTATTTGTAAGGGAATTATTAATGTGTAAGTATGTCATAAGTCAACACATTTTATTGATAATTATGTTATTTCGTCCGTTAGTCGTTGTGTCAATCACTATGGTCATAATCCTAGGTTGCGTTATCCAAAGGATTGGCCAACCGCAAACTAAGTGAGGATATTGTTAATAAATCAATCGGGGCTTGATTGATGAAGCCACGATTGATTTATCAACAATGTGTTCGAATCACGAATGTCTAAAAATTATAAGTGTGAATATTGCCTCGCCCCCTTCCCGCGCTGATGAGTCGTGTTCCTAAGAGAAATTATATTCATGAGCCATCAACAGGGTATATTCCTCCATTAATCAATACATGAAAAATAGCGTGGAGTTCATCAAAATTTAAACGTCTGATTATCGATTAACTGTCGGTTAACTGTATGGTAAAAACTGTTTGACCGACTGGTTAAATTGAAAATCGGATGTTATAAATTTTTGTGAACTCCACTCTTAATATGTTTATTAGTACTTAATTATCTTGTAATTCATAAATATTGATCCAAGTATAATTTATTTATTATAACACTTATTAAGTTTTTAAAATAACTGTTAAGTATTCTCGGAAGCTTATTAAATATTTTAATCGACACTACAAATGGACTAAAGGCTGTTAACAATAACTGTTCTGTAGTAAGCAACGTATATTTTGTTAACCACACTAGCTGTCAATCGCTAGTTCTAAGATTTTAAAGTTCGAGAATGCACCAGACAAAGCTAGGCTGCGTTTCAATTTGGGCTCACAGTGCACACGTTCGTACGTAAGGATTTGGTAGTTCCGAGATGAATTTAGTACTGACAGTGCTGACGTTCGTAAGCAAATCGGAACGGCTTTTTGTGTGTGAATGCGCGCGAGTTCTTTAAATGTCAGTTCCCATTAGATTCATATTAAATCCTTCTCTTCCGTACTTCATGGGCACTAAATGGGTCATTATTTCTGATATATAATATTACGTTTTTAATTTTTTGTGGATGAACTATCAATTTTTCGACAGATTCTCATAATGAGTCAGATGTTTGACTCTCAGTGCATGGTTATTTATCTATGTGTTTGACAGCGCTCACACTGCTCTACGTCGTACTCGTGAGAGTTCTAAGCACAGGATTATGACGTCATATACATTTTGTGTGCAGCTGTCAGTGCATTTTGGAATGACTTTAAGCACGCTCTCTGTGCTCAAAGCGCTCAAAAATCAATTAGAAACACACCCCTAATGTCAACTCGCATACCAATCAGAGAAAAGTACGCGTGAAAGAACGCTTTTATCCAGGATAAAATGTAGCATATTTCCTACGAGGTCCCATCTGTCCCACATACAATCTTTCGCATTTATAATATTAGTGTGATAGAATGAGGTACAAAGTTCAAGTAAGGGCAACAAAATTTCATAAAAGCAATCGCTGTGCGGGTTTCTATTTCATATTAAACCCCTCTGGCCTCTCGCAAATTCCTTAACATATCCAAGGTTGTATGAATGCGTAACTAAATAACATTCTTAGAGTAACCGCAAGCCTTCAAAGCTTCGCCGAAAGACTCCACAGACTTTAGTGTCAGCACATGCCGTTGATCCTTTCTCGTATGTATAAAAGAAAAAAATAACTTGTCCAATATTTTCTTTGAGTATTATCTAAAAATATGAAGGGACAGAAAAGGGCTGATAGTAAAAACACTCATCTCAGCATTTCGAAACATTCCGACGTAATAGGTTTCTATTTAAAAAAGTATGTATTCACCCAAATAAATATTAACTTTTTCAAATGCCGCTGGGCGCAGATAACATGCATATAAGATCTTATGTGTTCAAGGCTAACGGCCCGATAACTTTTCAGGCATTTTTTCCTTAGGTTTGAGGCATATTCGACAAGGTGTTAAGAGCCAATAGGACCGTGCAATACCGTCGACACTTGATTACACACTAATCCTTCCGCTCGTAGAAAAGAATATTTCTCGGAACGCAATATCTACATATTATATTCGACAAGATAGATAGATAACTTTCGTATTAAATAATGATACAAACAAGATAATTACTTTTAAATTATTTTGAAGTAAAAACTTCTTTAGCGGCGTTGTGGACTTTTGTATGGGGAAAAAATGTTAAACTCGCGTCAGGTCGTACTCGCGTCAGGTCGTACGATCGTCAGATCGTCAGGACCGCCGTTGAAATGTAAGCTCAAAATATGTGTTAAGAATAAGGAACGTTTCTGTTTGTTAGTAGTTTTATTTGAAAAAGTCGTTTTGTTAAAAGTATTATTGAGTTCGGTTATCAAAACGCCGATGAATGAATGGATGGATGTCTGTTACTCAATCACGTAAGTAATAAATATTTGTCAGACCCACTCAAAAATTCTGTGTACACACGTTTTGGTTTTTTCCATTATATAACACAAATCGGAAAAATACAACAACTTTCGTACAACAGAACGGGCACAATGGATAAAAATTAGCACCTTTTAAAAATGCAGCAGCTCTGGACTACCTTCGCATCCCGGGGCACCGTTCTAGTACTAAAGGCCTGTTAATGAGGCCGGGAGCCGCACTTCAATTTTTTCCCCATTTCCTTAACATCAAAAGTTCCCCTTTACCCTAACGCTAACGAGAATTTTCATGTTAATTGCCCTGCCGTTCCCAGAATATATAATTGCATATATTGTTTCTTTGTTACAACAACGGGAAGTTCTCGAAGAGATTTTGTGATTGTTTGTTTTCTGTAATTAGTGTGGAGATAAGACAGTGAGTGTGAACACAATCGGGTGGGGTTAATTGGAGTCTGCATACACGCGATGTCTGACAACAGTTACTCAACTTTGGACCATTGACTCTGACATGTTTTACTCACACATTTGTGTACATTTATATACATATCAGTATTTGGTATTAGGAATTTTAATGATACGCAAAACTAAATTCTCAGATTCTAATCACTAGCAGCATTTTCAAGAGAGACCGTGCAGGCAGGCCAATTCGTCGGTTCTGGTAGTCTACGTTACTATATTTAAATGTTGTCAGAAATCTCTGACATGTAATTGGGCGTCTTAAATCTGAATGAATTCTACTGACATTATGTTCTAAGCCACTGAGATCGAAAAGACGTTGCTTCTGTTTATTGTTTGAGTGTAGTCTTCAGGGTTGACAACATTAATGAAGGGACTTTAACCTTTCAACTGTTTTAAGTTATAACAATCATAAGTGTATTGTTTAAATAAAAAAAAGAAAGTTAGAAATAAGAAATAAATATAGATCTTTTATATGACAGACTTTCTTAGATTTTTTTTATTCATACTTAATATTAAAAGAAAAGGAGGAAAGATTTAATTATTTGTTTGCATTGAATAGGCTCCGAAACTACTGAACCGATTTTAAGAACTCTTTCACTGTTGGGAAGCTACACTATCCCCGGGTGACATAGCTATATTATATGTATTTTCAAAAAATTAGGGATTGAGGGACCGAGGGCGGACCGCTAGTATGAACCGGCCTAGAATAGTACTCCCCTCTCTTCCCGTGGGTGCCGTAAGAGTCGGCTAAGGGACCACGTACCAGAAGGTGGGCAGCAGCGTCTTCTGAGGATTGAAAATCATACTGCACTCGCCAACCCGCCAGCCAAGCGTGGCGAGTATTGGCAAATCCCCCCTATATGGAGGAGGCATATGTCCAACAGTGGACGCACATGGCTAAGAGAACTACCTAGCTGCATGCTGGAAATCTATTTGGAATCCAACTAATTAGAATATTATTGTCACATCATAACATTATAGAAGGTTATAGACAGACGTTCTCATTTGTAATATGTACAGATTAGTAATTGAGGTCATTACCCGGAGGTATTTTCACAAATTGATATTACCTACAAACTCCCAAGTTTGAAAGATAGTTTAGGAACGATCCAACAAAGAGAAAGTAATTATAAAAATTTTAATAACTCGTGAATTTTCTGCAAATAAAGGAAGTCTTAATAACTGAAAAGCTATTTTTAAAACTTTTAAAACTTGGCCAAGCGTTTGCTTTATGTATCCGAAGCTCAATGTGCTTGCATTTCTTGAAAATTAAACTACATCTTTCGTCTCATTTTCTCTTTAGTATAGTGAGACAAACGTATTGAGCCAAAACACTTCCAAAGAGGTTCGATCATTCAGCTTATTTATACTTATCCTTATTCTTCCTCATTATTGCTTATTCCTTCCTTTATACCTTCTTTAAGTTCTTATGTGTTTTTTATGAAAAATTAAAAATACAGTAACGGATAGGTACGCACAGCAGTACCTATACAACCGAGTTTGTGGTAAAATATAATTATAACTTTCGGACAAAGGTTTCGTAAATGTATTTACGGCCGGTTGGCGCAGTTGGTAGCACTCTGCCTTCAGAGCCGCTGGTCCCGGGTTCGATTCCCGGACCGGACAAACATTTGTGTGCATGAACATGTCTGTTTGACCTGTGTCGGGGTGTGTATATGTATAAAAGTATATATATCAGTCATCAGGTTACCATAGCACAGGCTCTGCCTAGTTTGGGACCGGAAGACCTTGTGTGAATGTTAATAAAGAAATAAAAAATAAAAATAAAAATGTATCGAGCAAATATGTGTTGAAAAATGAATTGAATTTACGTACTTATATAATAAGTAATTTACAATTTCTCTAGACAGTCTTCATTTTATTACACTAACATTCTTTCGCGTTTCTTATATGAAAATAGCACGTGGTGAAATGAGAGCTACCTACATCTTTCATCTTATTTTTCTCTTTAGTGATAAAGTGAGGCACGTATTGAAAAAAATCACTTCCAATGAGGTTCGATCATTCAGATTATTTATACTTATCCTTATTCTTCCTCATTATTGCTTATTCCTTCCTTTATTTTTTTTTAGGTTCGATCATTTAGCTTATTTATTTTCGTATTGTGAATATCCTTATAATGGAGTTCCTACATGTTTTTTATGGATATTAAAAAACCGTAGGATATACGCCAACGCATTGGACGAAGTATAATATTGTGATAGTTCATCCAAGCACAGCGCTTTGCAAAGGAGTCGGTATGTGGTAAAATAATAACTTAGGTTAAAGTACTTCAACGCACTAGTGCGTAGTTTTTAACTTTTGACCTATATGTAAATGCATTTTTTTATAAAATTAGATTTATTTTTTATATCGGTTATAATGGTACAGTTATGCTCCATATAGATAAAAAAGATCAACATCGGAATTGATACTTTTTTTTGCAATTCAATTAAAAAAGTAAAAGTATTAGGGAGCCAAATTGCAATAAGGTGGCCATTTTGTGTTATAACTTTCCAGTGGTCACGCGCAGTCTCCGAGTTAGCAGCGATTTCATAATTTAACTGCTTAGAGAATTCATAACTCTCTATAAGTTTAAATAGGGTGTATATTGCCTTTCAGTAACCCAATGTTGAAGGAGCCTTCCAGTAAGCCCTATGATTTTCGTTGCATGTGCAAGTACTGCTTTTTACAGTGTTAGTATTTTACATTAAAGTTATTATACAATCTTAACTTTGTCTGATTTTATTCCAAAAGTGAGATTTTTTGTACCAAAAATTTGTTAAACAGAATTGATAGTGATACAATTATGTATACTTATAATATATTCATATTGTTTATATATTATTATGTTATTCAGCTAAAATAGAATAAAACTTTTTAAAATCAAAATGCATGCAAATATGCAAAATATTAGAATAGTTCTATTAAATTGCTGGCGAAATGCGCGTAGTTTAGCACCAAATAAATGACCACTTATTTTACCTAAAACCACTCACAATTTTAAAAAACATATTTATAATTTTAGTATGGTTATTGATTACTACTAATTTTGACTTTATCGCAACCTTTTAAGAATTATCATTTAATCCACAATTTTAGATTAGTTTCGTTGAACAAAAAAATTACTGTTATTGAAGAATTCGTAATCGAATAACTTATTTTACACATATTATTATACATACCTTACTGAATGCAAAGAGAGCCTATATTTACAGATATGTCAAAATTGTTATCAATAAAGAGTAAATGGTAGTCAAAACATTTTGTTATGCATGAAACTAGTTTAAATGTATTATTATACTATACCTTTCAAAAAGAACGTATACCATAATTGGTCCCTGTGGCCCTATCAAAATGAAACACAGCTTTCTTTGCATCCAGAAATATGACAAATAAAAATGAAATTATAGTGAATTTACTGTGTAAGGAGTACTGCTTAGCTCCCTTAAGTCCTATTAAAAGGAAACACACCTTGCTTGGTAAAAAAAAGGCATAACAACTAAGACAACGCAATTTATTCTGTCGTTTTTGAGCATGAATCAAACGGTGGGTTAGTCCTTGCCTTTAAAAGTATGCTTGATGCAAAAGTATAAAATCTATGAATTTGAATATTTTCGTTCATAACTACTTTACACTGTTTCTACGGGTATAACGTGGTACTTACGCGTAGTCGATACCACGCTCGACGATATTTTCGGCTTCTTCCGCTTTAGTGCGAGACGGGACGTTACGACTAACGCACTCAAGATCCTGATGAAGGCTTCCGGAAGAAGCCGAAACAGTTGTCGATCGTGATATTGACTACGCGTAAGTACCACGTTATACCCGTAGCAATGATGTTTTACTAAAGATGACGTATAATTATATTGCGTGGTGCTCAGATTTTGTTCCTTTACGACATAAACATGCTTACTGCGACAGATAATACGGTACAAATTATGTAGAAAAGGATAGCTATATGTTTAGACTTGCGCTTGAAATACACGTCGTAATGAAAATTACTACAATTGAATTAATTTTGCCGCCTCAGTTTTCGCGCGCTTGTGCGACATCTACCTCATATAAACATATAATATCATTGACCCGTAGAAGCAGTGTAAAGAATCCTGTATTTACTAAAATAAAAACAAAAGAAACTAAGAAACATCCACAACGAATCCCAATTAACTCACAACTGGCCTCTTTGTCGAAATCGTTTCCTTGAAATTGCGCAAAGTGTCCCACAAGCTTGTAGGTTGTAACGCCTTCAGCCACAAGAAAAACCTTATTTTCTCCGAGTTCCTTTGTCATTAGTTGAGTAAATTGTTTTTCCTGTGCGAGAGAGTCTTGCTTGGTTCTAGATTAAGCGGTAAGCCTGGCTAATTTTCTGCCTCCCTTACTAGCTCTGTAGACAATTATGGGCTTATGGAGCTACACGTACTGATCAAGCCAATTACTTAAACGAGGTAACTGAATGGGCTGCTTGTTTAATATTTTTTTTATTTTACGGGCTTCTCACCTTCATTTCAACTGCAGATAACGTGTTCATAGGTCTTTACAAGCACTTACGTCGTTGTTTAAATATGATTTTTTAAGCTCGCTTGTCATAAAAATCAGAAATTACTTATACTAATACGAAGGTACCTAAACTGTTACCTTAATTATATTATACTAGCGGTCCACTCCGGCTTCGTACGGGTGAAACAATTAAAAATTAAAAAAAATAAGTATCCTTAGTTTTTTTTGTACATCCCACTAATATTATAAATGTGAAAGTTTGGTTGGATCGGTGTTTGGTACCCAATCACGCCAGAACGGCTGAACGGATCTAGATGACATTTGGCACAGACTTAGATTATGGACTGTAATAGCACATATGCTACTTTTTATTTGGTAAAATGTATGATTTATGATTCCCGTAGAATAATCGATGTAGCGGGAAAACCGTAATCCACGCGGGTGAAACCGCAGGGCGCTACTAGTACAATATAAATATAGTCTATGTAACCCAGGGATAGTGTAGCTTCCCAACAGTGAAAGAATTTTTTCAAATCGGTTTAGTAGTTTTTGAGCCTGTTCAATGCACACAAACAAGCACACAAACAAACAAACATTAAAATATTTCCTCTTTATAATGATTTTGTTTTGTTCTGTACTGAGATTAACCTTATTTAGAAATAGATAGACTACTCTATTTTGCATCAATAGAGCAGTGGAAGAGAAGATTATAAGCATGTTTTTGAGTTTTACTAGAATATGAAAACAAGTGTAGAACCTACATGCTGGTTATTGAAGTTATTGCTATGAGCAACTGAAGTTTTATTGATAAATAAATAAATAATATTGGAACGTAGTTCATTATTGCGCGTTGCGAAAGAGAGCACGACGGAAAAATTGGGACCAAAAGTTGTAACGACACTTTGACGGAACGGCAACATCGCGTGGCATCCGTTGCTGCGTCGCGTCGGTCGGTAATCGGTGCGGCAAGAGCCCTAGCCCGGTCAGAGCGGAACGGCAACGCCGAATCGCTTCTGAGGTAGCAATTATTAACTTATCGTAATAACAATAATGAATCCTGACAGTGTATCTGCACATATGAATAGAGTGCATATATGTGTGTGTATGTGTATATGTACAACTTTTTTGCTTTTTTTCGAAAGGAACTTCGTTCTATCCGGGTGTCCCATGACACCTCTCAAGTTTTTTTATATATTTATGTATTTCAACCCTATATTGAATACAAATTGAATTATGTTAATACTAATGTATATCTAACTAAAGTACTTAAACATTGAGAAACACTTATCTACTATAAATGTTATACATCAGTTTGTATCAGCTGCTCATTGTCTTCATAGCTCTTTGATAAGAGCCACTTAGGGTTTTTAAACAGCTGTGACGTGTAAGAGACACAATATTAAGCTGTCAGTTATTTTTTGTGTGTAAATAGGGAGCTGTCCATGTATAAAAATTCATGTATAAAGTTTGAGTTGATTATGGACAGTGTACCTACACTTGAAAAGCTATGAATACTCTGCGCGTCCAATGTGCAATGTTGATGCATACTCTGCCTGATGCGGCTTTTGGTTACAACACGTCTACCATATTCATAGGAAAACGTACTGGTTTGGCAGCTTGATAGCTGCCAAAGACACAACACATAAGAAACACATAAGAAACTACCCTCGCTATTAAGAAGAACACAAGATAAAGTCGACTGCCTTCTTATATCATCAAATTCGGATCGTAATGTTATGTTTGTTATTTTGTGAGACAGCGGCTAAACGCAAGCTGGTAGCCTTTAAAAATAGATAATAATTATATTATATACGATAAATTTATATGTATAATTAACAAAATTAATTTACAATACTTGACATCAAACTGACAATCTTATAACTGTAAAATGATAATTGTGGTTGTCAATTTATTTGAATGAATTTCTGTGTATTTATTGTAAACATTTTTGTTTGATTCATACATTCAAAAATACTACAACCTTTGAAATCCAAAAGTCTGTCATAGCATGTGCATACGGAGCGCAGAAGTGATCTGCTAAGATGGGAATGAATATACACGTGTTATTAATGGATACAATACAAACCAATTACTGGACTGCATTCCTTTCCCTGTTTAAAATAAACAAAACAAAAAGCATCGAGTCACTATAAAATAGTCGAAGATCTGAAATGTGTATTGCATTAGATCGGGTGAATCCCCGGACGCGTCACGAAAACGATAAATGTCTCATGGCCCCATCTACTCATAGAATAAAATGAGTTTCATTCATTTCTGGGTAGCTCCCTCGCGTCCCCACAGAGGCTATCGGGCGAAACATTTTTCGTAGGGCCGCCCAGTACGAAGGCTTTCCTATCATAAATCAGAGGGTGCGTGACGTCACGTCCGCCAGTCGATGTGTCGGGTGCGACGTGACGAAACACTTCGCTTGCTCTTTGAGTGTACAAACTCACGTGCCAGCTGACCGCATCATGACTGACCCTTCAAATACCTGACATGAAAATACAACAAAAATTTTCATGTCAGGTGTAACCACGCTTATTCATTTTCATGATCAAAAGTGCAACAGCCTTCAAAAAACTCATAAATCTGCATTAAATTATTAATCGTGCACACACACACACACACACACACGTAACACGTGCGCACACATTTTGATAAAATATCTCTTGTAATTTGTTGTGTCAATTTCGGTCTTAAAATGTATAAGATATGGTCGCTACTGTTTTAGAAACTAATAGAGTGAAAATTATAGAAACATGTTTCTGCTTTTCGGGGTCGGTTAACTGAGCATTTTGATGTTAGTTAATATATTTACTACAATAACATTTGAGCAATCCACTAGCTATTGGTAGCCTATAGATAACTCAAATGTTCTAACCCGCTACCGGCCGGCAGCGTGCCCAGAATGCTGGCAGCATTGCCACGCTGAATTGCAATGTGATTCGTTGAGCCAAATATGTGCCAGCATTTTGGTCACGCGTCGCATCGATCAAACGCTCAGATAAATTTTGGAAAATCCGATGAGTTCCAGGTCCCCACGGGCCCAATGTCTCGACCCCAAACGGTTCAAATATGTGACCACTACCTAGGTTAGCATATTTTCGCCGTTTCAATTGCTCCGCCGAATAAGCCGCGGCGCCAGCCCTAACATGTGTCTCAGGAAGATGTGACGGCGCCAAAGTGTCAACGCATGTAGCGTCCCACACTTAAGGCCGCCCTAACTTCCAGGGAATTAGCAAATTAATAGCAGTATTGTACATAGTCATTAGTATTTTATTTTAATAAAGGCATTTGCCCTATGAAAAAAATTTTTTAAAAAAAGTTAATATATTTTGCGAAAATATTTTACCCACGAGTCATTCGTTGAATGCAAATAATATATGCAAAATTATTATAATGTAAATTAGCCATACAAGCTACACTTCCCTTAATACGGATCATGTATTTGAAATACAAGATCCGTATTAAGGAAAGTGTAGGAACTTAATTTAATATGTATACATGTTCCATGTTTGATTGTAATGCGAGTAGGTACCGCATTATGGTTTATAGCTTCTATATTTAGTGGATTGACACAAACAAGAATTAGAACACTTGCTTCTACTTTCGATGAAATTTCCGTATTGCCTGCAATATGTTAGTTTTAGTATCGTTTCTCGCAGTTTAGTAGTCTTCGACGAGGCAACCGCGCGACCGTGTCCTGGCATCCGGGGCAAATTGCCATATCGACCTCCAGAATGGCGCAGTCAAAAGCGCCGCCTGAATTATGTAGCGAACGACGAGGGAAAATTGATATAAAAATTGCTCGTAAAGCATAAAATTAAAACGTGGATCGTGGCGGACGGTGTTGCAACACGCTAAATACCTGTCGTATTTCAAGCGCCATCTGTCGGCGACGGCACTGAGACTGCCGCTTTTAATTTATTAACCAATTTGTTGAACGCTCCGAACCGCGCTCAATTCCCTGTATTTTGTTTCTTGACTTATTAAATCTCATAATCCACGAAGACTGTTCACGTCACAGTGATGGCTAATTAACTATTTATGATTTAATTGTGTTCGAAATTTAAATTCAATTAATGTTCAAGAATGAGAATACAGAGAAAGTTACGTTACGCAACCTTGGAACGCGAAGACGCACTTAAGAACTCCGCAAGGAATAAACATTTACTTTGCGGAAGTGGCTCATGAAACTCTTTTATGTTGAGAGCCATATAGAGCGGGTGATTGTACACCGAGGACTGGGTAACTTTGCCACTTATTCGCGCATCAGTTCGCGCCTCGGATGGCTCTAAAAGTGTGCGTAGAGTATAATATAGAACTGCGCTCACCTCCACCGAGCAAAACCACAGTCACTCAACAGTTACTGTTCACGTTTCGTCTAGGATGACACAGCTTATGTGATACTGTATTATTTCATGTGTAACATTGGGAAGGAACCCGGATGAAACATTGTCACCGCCTGGGGCTTTGCGACGTTTTGCGGTTGAAAAGTTTAAGTTTTATGTCGGCCGTAAAGTTTTTATGGTTGGAAGAAAAATGTAAATACGAACATTACCGCACGCTTGCCAAAAGTATAATGCAAATAAACAATCAGTTTTAACTTATTACATTTGTTACAATATAAGTCATGTATATTCTCGATAAAATAGTGTATTTTGCAGTCAGTTTTTTGACGTGATAACGTTTTATAAATTGATGAATACCAGCAACACTCATGAAAAATAGTAACGTTCCGCATAACGTTCCACCTGAGCTTTGTATTACATAAAATAATCAAAGTCAAAGTCAAAGTCAAAGTCGAAGTCGAAGACATAAATGATTATGGCGTTATCACGTAAATCTATCGTCCGTAAACCGACTTTACAGACAATCAATTTTTTTTAACATAATAAAGTTATAGTTTGTGAGTTTACACGACAGTTGTATTTTCAACACAGTTGCTCGTAAAGTGAGCCTATTACATCACTTTTAGGGTCATAAACCGAGATATAATACACACGTGCGTAATATAATTATCCCTATAAAGTTAAATTAGTACTTTACTGCGATGTAATAATGAAACGATATGAGCAATACATGTTGGTTTTTTCAACAACGTCGGATGAAACTCGTGAGCTCTGCTTATCTTGTTTCATAATAATATTATATATAATATAATATTGTATGATATATATGAAATCAAGCTACCAGATACTAGCCTGCCTTACAAGGCTCACATTTTTATATTCTAATATCGAGCAACAGGATTACCATCTACTCTTTACCTATCTTAACACATATTTAAATGTCATCTAAATTCACATTGATGGTTCTAATAAATGAGCAATGAAAATACGGATGAAGAAACTTCCATATAATATGATAATTTATATAATTATTTATTCATTACACTCAACCCCCGCACTAGGATTACCTGTGTCGCGGAAGGCATGGACAAACACAAATACAACACACAAACAACCAAGATCCGGGACAAACACCTACACTCATCGCACAAATGTTTTCCCCTGCTGGGATTCGAACCCAGGGCCCCGGAGACACAGAAGTCATGTCACTGACCACTGATCCTCGGCGACCGTCAAATGAATGACATATATATAAAGGAGAGACGGTAAACTACTGATGGTATAGCTTTGCCCACTTAACTTGCAATCCAAACAAACTTAATCCTGAGTTTTCCGCACATACTACATTTCTAATTCTAGCTGCTATACTACAAGCTAATCATTTCATAATTGTGTTGATAACACGTAATTGCATGTAATTTGCCATATTTTTGCGTACAATCTAAAACATATAATTTATTTATTACACCCAAACTAGACGTACAATAAATCCTACTAATATAAATTATAATAATTATACTAATATATATTATAATTATACTAATACTAATATAAATGCGAATGTTTGTGTGTATGTTTGTTACCACTTCACGCTCAAACGGCTTCACCGATTTCGATGAATGTAATGTATGGAGATAGTTGGATTAACCTGGATTAACACATAGGCTATTTTTATTCCGGAAAAAGTATAGTTTCCGTGGGATAATTGAGGTAACGGGAAAACCGTAATTCACGCGGGTGAAAGAGCCGGGTGCTACTAGTATTTATTATATACATAATATCACATGCAGAAGGCGGTAACTTCCTGAAACGGCTTGTATTGTCCGGAGGTTCCTCACTCTGCAGCCCTAACCACCGGTAGTTTGGGCCCTGCCCCGCTGGCGGCGGCACTCCATCTCTAAGTTTTTTATAACATGTTTATTAATTTTTGGTTTAGATATTGTAAAAAACTAGCATAAGAAAAAAACAAAATAAAAGAGGAATAATAATAATGTTTTATATTTTTCGCGAATCGAATTCATGTTTTAATTAGACTATACTGTACTACGCTATACTACCGGTATACTTATTGTTTCTCAAACTAGAGAGAAAATACCACCTTCAATATTGAGATCCCGGCTGAGGGAAATTTGTGTGATAAGCATAGATGTTTAATATTGGGTCGTGGTTGTTTGTGTAATTGTGAATGGTTGTGTCCATACCTAGTCGACACAGGGCATCCTAGTGCATTATTATTATTATTATCTCGAAATCCTATCAAAACTAATTGAATAATTATAATTTTGCACTTTCTATAAATGCAACATTTCACATCTATTCCAATATTAATTATTTATGCAAACATATCGTTTTGTCATAAAGCGCTTTAAGCTAAGCACCGTGTTGACATCACGACTTTGAGCAAATTAGTTTCTCAAAGTGAATATTGCTATACGCGCCTTTACTCTTAATTTATGTGCAAGGTAACGTGAGACGGTGAAATTTATTAAACATATCTAATATTACAAGCTGTAAAGCTGTTACACATTCTCGGCAAGTTTATACGCTTAGTTTAGATTTACGGCGATCATTGGGACTTATAATGGGAATTATATTACAACTGTTGTAATAAGGGCTCAGTCAATGATATTATATGTTTGTATGAGGTAGATGTCGCACAAACCCGTGGAAACTGAGGCGGCAAAATGAAGTCAATTGTAGTAATTTTGATTACGAAGCGTATTTCAAGCGCAAGTCTAAACATATAGCTATCCTTTTCTATATTATTTGTACCGTATTATCTGTCGCAGTAAACATGTTTATGTCATAAAGGAACAAAATCTGAGCACTGCGCAGTATGAGTATACGTCATCTTTAGTAAAACATCATTGGGCTGAGTTCAGAAGCGATTCCGTATGAAGGTACACTTCAAGAGTTCGCTGCTTCAACCTTAGCTCTCCGCTCTATGAAAATCATTTCGCTTTCGCGATTCGAACTGATCGAATACTAACTAGTTTTTGTGTAAGAGAGTGTCCGACCTGACGAATGCACCGTAAGTGGTGCCTTACGCGCACGGTTTACGCACCGTTCGTGCGCATTCGTCAGGGCTCGACACAGCTCAAACGACTAGTCCTAAGGATATGAAATTTGGAGGGTGTATTTGTTTTAGTACGTGGAAGTGGAAGGGAGTAAATTGGTCGTGATCACGATAAGACTTTTCACGCGATCAAATTCCAATTGATTTAGTAACAACTAGTGGTCCGTCCCGGCTTCGCACGGTTATATGATTGTAGTTTTAGTAAGAATCCCAATTTTTTTCTCGCCTAAAACAAATGCGGTTTATGTTACTCAGGGATAGTGTAGAATTCTTATGGTAAAATAATTGCAGATATCAGTCCAATAGCTGTTTAGTTTATCCATTACAAACATACAAATTTTTCCTCTTGGGACCGGGGCGGACCGCCAGTAATATTATAATAATACTGGCGGTCCGCCCAGGCTCGCACGATTAATAAAAATAAAAATTAAAAGGATCCCTCATTTTTCTTTAAAAAATATTAAATAGGCTATGTCACCCGGGGATAGTGTAGCTTTCCAACAGTGAAAGAATTTTTAAAATCGGTTCGGTAGTTTCGGAGACTATTCAATGCAAACAAACAAACAAGAAATCAAATCTTTTCTCCTTATAATATTAGTGAAGATAATATATGTGTTCGTCTAAAAATTACATTTATCAAGACTTATTCGCAGATTCATAATATGATGTTCGATCTGTACACTTAAAATACCTATGCACTTAATTATACACTTTAAAACCCCAAAATCGTAGATTCAAATGAAACATTGTTTTTGACGTCGTCGTTACTGTGTATACTGTGGTTAAGTTAAAACTGAAACACTTAAAACTTATCGCATCATCTATATAGTATTATAGTTGTAAAGCTATTTATGAACACACTGCAAGTTTAGAGGTAATAGCGCATTACAAGCCAGACATTTTAATATGGACATAAATATTGTCGTCTGAGAAAGTAACTATTATGATATCTAAAGATATAATACAGGGATAGTCGTCGTAGCTCTGTGGTCATTGACCTGACTTGTGATCTAGGGGCCCTATGTGCGAATCCCGACTGGGGTGATCCTTTATGTGGTGGACAGGGAACTTAGATACTGTAGAATGTTTTGGGGTCTTGGATGTTTGTGTTCTGATATTGAGTGTGTAATGCCACTCGCGACACAGGGGATCCTAGTGCAGGGGTGTGGTGTCAGTGGTTGTTGTTAAATATACAAGTAGTAACGATTTTTTATTGTAAACTGTCGCTAGTTTGACTGATTATTCATAATATTTTCCTACTAATACATTTAAAGCTACGGATTTTGACCTGGGCTAAATTAAATACAAATAATATCGACATATTTTTAATATAACTATAGCTGGACCCCGCGGTTTCACCCCAACGAAATACGGACGGATTTCTTCTTACCGTATTTTTTGCGGCTGCTAAAGACTATAGAAAAATGTATATAATATACTAAAAAATAAGGACCAAAAGGCCATATCAGACCTACGTCTGTGCCAAATTACATTCTGATACTTTCAACTGTTGCATATGTAATCATTAATGTCACCTATAAACATTTTCGTAATATAATTACTACCTGTTGGAGATTTATCCTTCACTCCCCAAACAAAATAATGGATAAAACGATGATAATTATTTCCAAACAAAAGCACTACAGCCAATTTAATTCCATTCTCTTCGCAAGTTATCGAGTCACATTTCCTTATAAAGTCAGATTGTTATCTGTTCTGGGTAAGTATTAAACAACGTTGGTGTATCAGTGTTCTCGTTAGGTAACTAAATATCGGTCTTAAAGTTCAACTTGTTGCATATTCATTACGCAAATGTTGGAGTTCCCAATTTCTACTTCACTAAAGTTATTCAGGACTAGCTTCTGTCCGTATAGATTTGATATTTATTTATTTTTATCTAGGTGTGCCCCGTGATTTTACCCGCTTGGTGATGATGATGAAAAGTAGCCTACGTTAATCCAGGGTCTAAACTATCTCCATACCAAATGTCATGTCTTTTGAGCGTGAAAGAGTAACAAACATACACACGTACACACAAACTCTTGCCTTCGTAATATTAATGAAAGTGGGATAGGATTTACATTATCCCACAGTGTCATATTAGAATTTGTATGTAATAAATCTAAACTTAATTACGTGTGGCAAAACAGGATTACACACATTACTACTAAAATTATAAGACAAACGTGTTTACAGTGCTCGTGAGTCTAAAAAATGTTATATGTTTTTTTGTCGGGTGTGACAAGTTGTAAAGATGAGGGTTGTGTTGTGTAAGGGTGATTGTGTGTATCCATGCCTCCCTCGACACAGCGAACCTTGGTGCGGGGGATTAAGTGTTAATAAAAAAAAAATGGTTGTCTGTAAAGTCGGTTTACGGACGATAGATTTACGTGATAACGTCATAATCATTTATGATTTTAACTTTGACTTTAATTTCGACTTTGATTTCGACTTAGACTTCCACTTCCACTTCGACTTCCACTTCGACTTCGACTTCGACTTCCACTTCCACTTTGACTTCCACTTCGACTTCGACTTTGACTTTGACTTTAATTATTTTATGTAATACAAAACTCAGGTGGAACGTTACGCGGAACGTTACTATCTTTCATTTGTGTTGCTGGCGTTCATCAATTTATAAAACGTTATCACGTCAAAAAATACCAACAAAAGGAACCGACTTCAACACTCAAAAGTGCGATATAACTTGTTGAAGTCGGTTCCATTTTTGGTAATATTTTTTTATTTACACTCAATCCCCCGCACTTTTTTTCACCCTTTTCAGTGACCTTTGCTACTCACGCGATCAATTGTCATTGTGTATGTTCTCCGATGTCTTCACCCGCAACTATAATATCGTCGAGGTATGCGTAGCATTTTCAGTTATTGTAGTGTAACTCAAAAACTGCTTAGCCGATTTGATGAAATTTAAATGGGATCACCACGAAAGTGTACTTTATCAAACAAAAAAAAATCATCAAAATCGATTCATAAACGACAATGATATCCGCGAACACACATAAAACATCGAACTGAGTAACCTCTTTTTCTGAAGTCGGTTAATAAAATAAATAAAATGCTCTAACCAAGCGATTGCACATGAGAATGTCCACGAAATGCGTTTGTTTGTGTTCCCGTTCTACACCACGAGTGCGAATAAAGACGCATCAAAGGCAATTTTACGAACCGAATCCGAATATGTTCTAAATCTAGAACGGCTTAACATCGACAGACGTACTCTCCTAGCGAGTGTCACGCCCGAAGCGGATTGGGGGGATTTCGCCATTTTCCGACACAACGCCACCGCCGCTATTGCTCTTGGCTCGATTTTCCGCCACGAGAATACACGCCAAGCCTCTTCCACATAATAGAAAGGGTGTTACAAAAAATCACTTCAAAAGCGTCGTCAATAGGTAAATACATTACGCAATTTCAGCCTCCGCGGGGCTTAGAACACGCCGGAACCGTTAAGAAATTGGATGCTAGAGAACATAATGTTTTTAAATCCAATCCTTTTACGGCACAGATTAAAAACGTGACTGAATTTTTTCCATGCGATAAAACTTCTGTAAAATCTTTTTGGGGTACCTTTTTATACGTAAAATATTACCGAAAATTGTGAGCCCAACGCCTACAAAATATCACAATGGGTCTTATTAAATAATCGTTGCGCCTTTCAAAAGCAACTATTGAACAATGAAAGCGGAGTGTTGCGAAAACGAAACAATGGTACCGAATAAGGGTAATATTTCCCTTAGAGACGAATTTCCTTTAACAAAATGTAGGAAATTAACAGTTAGTGTGCCCATAAAGTGGACGACGCGACTTTGTAAGCATTGAGTGCTTTTTGCTATTACGTTAACTCCTCCATTTACTGCCCTAGAATTCAGCGTCTCGTGTCGACTTTGAAGACCTCTTTACACACATCATATTATGTAACATTTACTGCCGATTACAGGCCCATTCCCTAAAGGGAACCCTAGTCAAGTCAGTATTTATACTGACTTCCACAAAGAGGAGAGGGTTCTTAATTTGGTTGTGTTATACTTCTTATGTTTGTTACCACAGTACTCCGTCATTTATGAACGAATTTCAACAGTCTTATTTCACTCGATAAGATGCCTTTTCAGATTGGTCCCATTAAAATTACTTTAAAATTGGTTGAGTGTGAATATGTTCTTACTTATATTATATATTGTAAACAATTTACATACAGCGGAATAAAGATTCATCTAAGTATTTTATTACAGAGTCTAGTCAAATACTACGCATTGTATTCAGAGAATACGATTCAATATTTGACATCAGCCAAGAGCTTCTACAGTCGGAATTATAAAAACTAGCAATTCCTAAATTTTATTTTTATTTTGAATAATGCATAAAATCTTGACATTTCTGAACAGGCTATCCTACAAATATAATAAACGCGAAAAACCTTTCGCAAATAGTAGGATGTTTGTTACTCAATCACGCTCAAACGGCTAGACGGATTTGCATGCAATTATTGGTATGTAGATACTTCTGGTCCCGGAATAACACATAGGCTTATAGGAAGGCCTTTTCATCATCATCAATTATCACCACGCGGGCAAAACCGCATGGCGCAGCTAGTATTTTAATATTTAAGGGTTTTCTACGAAAGCCTTGCCTACAACCGAGGGTGTAAAAAAATACCTGTAATGTCTTACGATGCGTGCGCCGCGCGCCGTGTAAATTATCCACTATAGATATATAGTGTAGATGTACGACTGTTTTAGAAATCTAATATTCAAATTTGTAAATAAAAAAAATTGGTTGTCTGTAAAGTCGGTTTACGGACGATAGATTTACGTGATAACGTCATAATCATTTATGACTTCGACTTCGACTTCGACTTCGACTTCGACTTCGACTTCGACTTCGACTTCGACTTCGACTTCGACTTCGACTTCGACTTCGACTTCGACTTCGACTTCGACTTCGACTTCGACTTCGACTTCGACTTTGACTTTGACTTTGACTCAGGTGGAACGTTACGCGGAACGTTACGTGGAACGTTACTATTTTTTATGAGTGTTGCTGGTATTCATCAATTTATAAAACGTTATCACGTCAAAAATGCAATTTACCTTACTAAAACAAAAAGGGCAGGATACATACAAGCATACAATATAAAATATTGATAATACTGCCAATAATGGCCAATAATTGCATTAATGGGATCAATGTACAAAACCTACACTACGAAATTTATTTCTTGTGCAGTAGATTTTGCGTTTTCTTCAATTATGACATTAATGTTGAACGAAGGTCTAGATAAAGGAAATCTGACCAAATAGGAGTTCATACAATTCTAATAAATACCCATTATTATTGACAGAAAACCTTATTATTTGTATAGTATTGTACCAGTTTTTTTTTTAAGTTTATTAACTTAGGTTATCCATAAATACTGTTAAGTGCTGTGTTTGACGACAAGCCTGTGACAACCCCATAAGTTTTTTTTTTCGGGAAGTGGGGGTAATCGCAGAAGCTACCCTTATTCTCCCCCGCATTGTACAGTCTTCTAGAGACCACTGCCTGTGCATCTTCGTGAAAACGAAGAGAATAATCATCATTACATTTCTGAAACTGTGCGTTCATATTGCAAAAAGTTAAAACACTTTTGAACAGTATTTTTTTGACTCGAAACTGTACAATAATGAGCACGGATACGTAACTATGAAGGAATCACGTTTGTTTATATTCTAGCAGCGTAGTAACAATAAGATTGTTGTAAAACGTGGTGAATGAAGAATGAATAATATATGCACATAATATTCTGAGACACTGTCTGTAGAGAATAAAATACATACAATCTCGGTGCTGTAAATGTTAGCGTTCTATTGAGACATTACCGATTTATTCAAATAATATTCTAAATCGATGTGTAAGATTGAGTTCGAATGATTGTCTTAAATAATTTATGAACTGAGTGTCTTTTATATTTTTTCTTGCAGGCCAGTATTTAGTTGGTTGAAGGTACATAAAATGATGTTAGACTTTTAGATCGGCTCTCAAAGAGAGCTGATGGGACTCAGCATTTTAAGTGACAGATTTTCTTATTTGAGCACAGTATTCAGACTGATACAAAGAGCACATTTGCCTAAAGTATCCCCAATACCTTGTTTTACAGTTAACATATCGCATTCTTATAATCAATAAGGATGTTGACACATGTTACTATAATTCATGTAAAAATATGTTTTTACGTTAAGGATAAAGTTTAATAATGTAAAATAATATTTTGAGAATCTAATTACTTGTCTTAAACTAAATAAAAATAATTTAAAGTGTGCTATTCATAAGCGCTGGCTTCACAGACCGGCACACAGCTGTTTTACCTGTCATAACCAAGTTAAATGTATTAGTGTACCGGTGGTACCGGTACTTCGAGATTCTCTAAGCCAGTGCACCCTATCTCCCCGGTACGCGAGACCTAGATTATCGGTCTGTGACGTAATCATAGTCAAGTGACAGTTTGAACCGTTTTAGCGGGAGTTTTAAAATCGATTTTAACATATCTATAATTATTATTTTCGTGTTTATGTAGGATCTATCTATATTATAAAAGGAACTCCGAAAATATGTTATCATCCCTATTCAAATAACGCACGTACCTTCCGTGCAAACTAGCCTTTCTCTGTATCAGAGTTGTACCTACTAGACAAATCGCCGAGTTCAATCATTTTACTACACTACGATACGTCTGCGATTGTGATTCGTGCTTTGGCCACTGAACACTGTGTTTTGGATTGGATAAGCGCGTTATCTATACGGAAACCTCAAAACCGAGGTAAGGATCGATGTATCGATCATTTTACTAACGTCCAACCACAGATCTAACATGTAAGATCTATGCGGCCAACCATACTCGTAAAGAAAACGAGATTTCGAGATTTCTAATTAAACAATTTATTATTTGAAATTTAATACAATAGTTTTTTTCTTAATATGCAGTTATTTAATCATTTTGAATTTCAAATTGTCGTGGTTATAGGATTCTTTTAAAACAGCATACACCATGTAAGAATCAAAGCAATAAATGACGGAGTATTGTCTTAAAACCTGTCGCAAAGCAACAAGCACGTTCGAAGGCGATGGTTCAGCGGCGAAAGAGCTTAGCTCGGCATTTTGTGAATCATTGCGGAGCATCTTGTGCAGATTTTCTCGTTATTCATTTAAATTTCAATGCACTTCTCTATCATAAAATGACAAATTATAGAACAGTTGTGTTAGTTTTCGTAAAGGTTTATTGAGCATCAAATAAAGTCATATTATTTTATATAAAAGTGTAAAAACTGTATAAAAACTAGATTATTTTTGTCATTTGATAGAACAGCCAAATCGCTTGATTCACACTACTTGATTGCTACCGAAATGAACACCAGTGAACTGTAGTTACTTGTCGTTATGGCGCTTTTGACTTTGGTGAAATATCACAAGATAATATAAACAAATGATAAAACGTCCTGTTTATGATGGACACAAATAATACACTGTAGCAGTTTAGGAATAATATGAAGATAAGAATCACAATAATATTATAAAAGCGAACGTTGGTTCGTCCATTGTCTGTTAGTCACTTGTAAATTTGTTACTCCTTCACGCTGAAACTTCTGTCCGGATTGGCATGAAATTTGGAATGTGAAAGCTTATACCCAGGAATAACAATTATGCTACTTTTATCTCGAAAATATTGACTGTTTAAATATTTTTGTCGACACGATAAGATTATCGAATCGACGAACCATACTCTCACTGCTGAGTGTACCACCTCCTGAGCCACCTACCACCTACCACCTGAGAGTACCCAAGTACTGATCGTCGATTCATGTGAACACAAATGTTCATACGTACATATCTAATTTTATCGATAGCCCTCATGAAACTGGAGGCGACAACTTATATCGAAAAAAAAATGGCAGCACAAAAGATACATCCACAACTTGCACTTATACGAATCCATTCGAATTAAAAAAAATAACGAAACAATGAAATACATGAACGGATTCATTATCATGTGTGGCCAGTTGTGACAGGTTTTTACCATTTTGGAATATTTGACTGTTGAAGGTTCACTTTTGCTGTCAAGTTTATGAATTGAACAATTGGAAAATTTAATAATATTGTATGTTACTTAGATTTTGACTTTTACTTTATTACAATTTTGTATTAAAACTTACATATATTAACTTATAACTTGTATATTTTCACCGATAGTGTAGCTTTAGCCAAACATATTTTGAACTTAATCGATTAACAACATTTTATCGCCATAACAATATGTCAAATTTGTATTGCCATTTTTTGTATTGCGTTATTTGCCTCCTATGTTAGGGGGATATCGACGATTTAGTTTAGATGTACCGAATTTATCAAGTAGTTTGTAAAGTGAGTACCATGCTACCGCAGATCTATTAAATCGCTATTGTCGATAATTACTGTCAAATTTTATCGAGTCGACGATCCATGCTCGCACTGCTGATCGTTGAGAATGATCAGTATTGTGTCTTTTATAATCAAATTTTAGATATTGTAAGCAGATGTTTGATGTCTTTATGTAGACAGATACTAATATAAAGATAATATAGAATGATATAATAAACTAATTTTTAAAAGGATTCCGAAAGTTGGTATATTAGTTTGTAAAATCCAGAGCCCTTTGTTAATAAATGTGCAAGTCTTAAGAATGTTGAATTGAATTGAACTTCTGAGACAAAAGTCATTAAGCTTTCATCGTTTTAGTCTCCTAATTTGATTCCGTTGAACTTTTAAGGCTAATGGGATATAACTTTGAAATGTTTTTACAGTTTGCTTATAATCATAATGCAAACGCATTATGTCTAGAGACTTTTGAGTTAAATATACAACATTTTCAATATTTTATTATTTTTATGTTATTATTTAATAAGAAATAAAAAAATAACAACATAAAAATAGTTTAACTATTTCAACTATGTTTGTTTTAGGCCCGCTAGCGCCTGCCAAATTATCCGAGATTCTCGCCGAATTCTGGGTAAACTGAGAATTATTCATTGACAAGGCATATTATTCAATAGAATTTATTAAGGATAAGATAGACATACTCATTTATAATGCAATAGTGTTGCAATAATATTGAATAATTAATTATTATTTTCACAATTTTACAACAATTTTGGATTGTATAATATTTTATAGAATTTGTTAATTTTTTCATACGTATGTCATAGTGTGTACGCATCACTCTGTTATTTATAAGACAAAGAATTTTCGCACACTAATGAATAGAATAGAATATAATGCTTTATTTGCATAAAATGTTGGTACATAATGGTGGCTTAATTATTGTACCATGCAGATCTACAATATTTTTCTGGACACCAGCGTGCAAATATATATGGTAATATTGGATGTTAAACTAGAGCAGAGAAAAAAAAACAATAATTATTTATATCAATAAAATTAATAATAATTACAACGCATTAATTTAGTAACGTAGATGTACATTATTAGGCTATTAATATATTGGTCAAAGCATAAATCTTTACCTTATTTTATATTTTTCTCATTTAGATAATCCTTAACCGTATATTAACATTTTTCTAACAATAGTTCGAACAGTTTTCTCTTAAATAAATTAATGTTATTTACATGTAGGCTATCTGGCAATGTATTGTACACCTGTGTTGCCATACAATTAGCATTTTGAGTCGTCATATGGAGCGCACATACATATTTTTGACATCAATAACTCATCATCAATCATCAAATATTACAATATTTGATTTACCCATATATTTACATAAATATTTTACGGAATAAAAAACAAAAATAAAGTTTAATAAAACTTTATTAACATAGCTAAGAAGTTTGATTGTAGCGAGTAACAAACTTGTTTGGATTGAACAATGTCAAGACTGGTTTTCTATTACAATGTGTCATTGTAAATATGATCAGGAAACAGTTTGAGCGTTTTATCAACTGAACTTGTATTGCTGTAATCGTATTGTCCTTGGTAACTGCATCATTATTACTTTGACTACTTATATGATAATATGCAGGAATTACTCGTGGCTGTAACCATGTGGTGCTTATCCATCAAGTGCACACTTGATAGTGTAATCCGTGAAATAAATACTATGTACACTCAAATTCAGTACAAAACATGATAGCGGCAAAGTAAGAGATTGTAAATCAAAGAAAAGCAAATACCAAACATTCGAGGTAAAATCCCTTTCCGGCAGCAGTTAAGCTAGACAGTTCGATACAATTTGTTGAAAATATTGTACCAATTTGAGAGAAAGCTTTATTGCTGTTACAATGGGGAGTTTACACATTTGTAGCTGTCAAATGTGAACATTAAATGAAAACACATTATAAAGGTGTGTTTTTCCGGTCCTTTGGTCGTCTATGAGAGAGCGTAGCCTTCTCAAACATATCAATGCCCAAATCATTAAAGATAGTATTTTCTAAAATTATGGAAGTTTTTTTCTTAATGATTAAAATCTTACTTTTAACGCTGGTTCACCAAATGTTAAATGACGACGTCTAAGGTTTAGCATGAACGTTTTGGAGGCGCCTATTCATTTATGACTGGAAAACAACGGCCTGGTATCTATAGAAAAACATAGAATGAAGAATGAACGGGGCCCTCGCAGTCTCGGACGCGATCGCGAGCGCCCCGTATTCTCCTTGAAAAAGACCACCAAATGTGTGTAAGTCCCGTGTTTTATACATTCATAAAGATCTTTTTACTATGAACACACTACACAATGAATGAAACACTTAACTTATCTAGAAAATTAGTTGACATTTTCTTTCTAATAATTTTTTTAGTAGTCTCTATATTCAATATTTTTGGGCGAAAAGTTCAAAGAAGTGTCACTTAAAACTTCTGCCTTTAGGTCGTCGTTAGTGTAAAGGGCTTACGTAGTTTTATTGAAAAAAAAAACAGAAGCACTGATAGTTACGCATGCGTATACGCGTATGCGTCAAATTCGTCACTTGTATACGCACTCTAAATATACGCAGTGGCGGTGATTCCAACACGACAGATATAAGATCGTTGATTTCTGAATTTCATCGGTGACTAATAGGTTAGAAGTTGCTTTGTTAAAACTTGTGGTGGAACCACATTTAATACTAATGTGGACAGGCACCTGCGCAGACGCAATGTGAACGCGGCGCGGCGCACGAGAACAATGGAAAACGTCAAGCGGCCGCCGGCCGGCCCGGCGACATCGCTCGTTCGCCTGCCGCAGTGCACAGCGACATAATACGCGGAGCGCACGTCATTCTTTGTATCTTTTACGTGTGATAATTTTTGCTGTGTATTTCCATAAGAAATAAAACATTAAAATAGTCATCGTTATTTATTCATACACAACCGACTATATTGGTGACCTGCATTATTGGACACGGACTAAAACAAGTGAATTGTGAATAGTGAGCAAGTATGACTTCGAATGATTCTACAGCTACGGGCAGTCAAGATTCCACGAAAGGTACTGTTCACACTATGTCGTCGGACACATTTCGAGTTGGAGTACGTATACCTCCGTTTTGGCCGGAGAAACCAGCCGTGTGGTTCGCACAAGTGGAAGGCCACTTTGCATTATCGAGAATAACAGATGACCAAACTAAATTTTATTACGTCATCTCGCAACTGGATCACCGCTATGCTGCCGAGGTAGAGGACATAATTGTATCTCCACCATCTGAGTCGAAATATGCTACACTAAAAACAGAACTTGTCAAAAGATTATCTCAGTCTCGGGAAAAAGAAGTTAAGCAGCTTCTGACACACGAAGAGATGGGAGATCGCCGTCCGTCACAGTTTCTGCGACATTTACGTCAGCTGGCTGGACCTGAAGTTCCTGAAGAATTTTTAAAGACCATATGGACTAGCCGTCTCCCAACAAACGTACAAACAGCCGTCGCTTCACAACCACATACTGACCTAAGTAGCCTTGCAGACCTGGCAGACACAGTGCTTGACATAGTCAGTACGGGCCCTCAAACTGCAGCCATGACTTACGCTCCAGCTTCACAAATCGAAATTATGTCGAAACAGATCGCCGAGCTCACTAAACAAGTAGCATCACTCACTTCAGCACAAGGCTCGAGCAGAAGACCACGGTCTCGTTCAAGAAACTCTGGACGACAGCGCAGCAACACCCGATCAGACTCCAACTATCGTCGTTTCCCAGAATGTTGGTTTCACTTTAAATTCGGCGAAAAAGCAAAAAAGTGTATTAAGCCATGCGATTATAAACAGGGAAACGGTCAAGGCAGTCGATAATGGCGACAGACGACTGCCTCGCTATTCAAGGTCGCCTGTTCGTAACTGATCGCACCTCTAAGACACAATTTCTCGTGGACACAGGCAGCGACATATGCGTTCTTCCTCGAAGCGCACTACGAAACAGCAGACCAAAAACAGATTACGTATTGTATGCAGCAAATGGAACGCCTATAGTTACGTATGGTTTTACGACACTTATATTAAATTTGGGATTGCGACGTGAATTTTCATGGAAGTTTGCAGTGGCTGACGTCACTAAAGCAATCATTGGCGTAGATTTTCTCTCACATTTTGGATTAATCGTCGATGTCAAAAACAAGCGTCTTATAGACAATACCACTTCGCTTATTACATCAGCCAAATCAGTAACATCATCTGTCACTATTTCTTCAATCAAGACACTGACGGGTGATTCAGCATATCATGACCTGCTTCGCGAATACCCTGAAATAACCAACCCATACGGTTCCCAGCGCTCTCCATCACACAATACGGTCCACCATATCAAGACCACACCTGGCCCACCAGTCTTCTGTACACCGCGACGACTTGCACCTGACAAACTGAAAATAGCAAAGGAAGAGTTCGAAGCAATGTTAAAATGTGGTACAGCTAGACCCTCAAACAGCCCCTGGTCTTCAGCTCTGCACCTGGCCCCCAAGAAAGACAGCGGATGGCGCCCCTGCGGAGACTATCGCCGACTAAATTCTTGCACTGTACCTGATCGGTATCCAATACGTCACATCCACGACTTCGCTCAAGAGATTTCTGGGTGTGCTGTCTTCTCTACCATCGATTTGGTTAAAGCATTTAACCAAATGCGTGTCGCGCAAGAGGACATATGCAAAACTGCAATATCTACTCCTTTCGGTCTCTTTGAGTTTCCTTTTATGAACTTTGGTTTGAGGAATGCCAGCCAAACCTTTCAAAGATTAGTAGACGAGATGCTCAGAGGCCTAGACTTCGTGTATGGATTTGTGGACGATTTTTTATTGTTCTCCCGCGATGAGAATACCCACAAACAACACCTACGTCAGCTATTTGAAAGACTCAAAGACTATAACATGACGATCAACGTACCCAAGTGTGTATTTGGAGTGTCACAGGTCAATTTCTTGGGGTATACTGTCTCAGCAGAAGGCGTTAAGCCACTAGACAGCAAAGTAGAAGCTGTGAGGACATTTCCAGTTCCGAAAACGGTCAAAGAACTTCGTCGATTTCTTGGAATGGTCAATTTCTATCGCCGTTTCATACCCGGCGCTGCCGAACATCAAGCTCCATTGCATGCATTACTTACGGGATCAGTCAAAGGATCACATCCAGTAGATATCTCAGGCGACGCTCTTAAAGCCTTTGAGAACTGCAAGGAAAGCCTGTGTCGATCGACACTTCTGGCACATCCTGATTTACAAGCGCCACTAGCTTTGGTCACTGATGCATCGGACAATGCTGTCGGATCAGTTCTTCAGCAGTACACCAACAACAGCTGGCAGCCTTTGGCATTCTACTCAAAGAAGTTGAGTTCAGCGCAAAGCAAATATTCTCCTTACGATAGGGAATTGCTCGCCATATACCAGTCGATCCAATACTTCAGACACATGCTAGAAGCAAGACATTTTACAGTTTTTACGGACCACAAACCTTTATGTTTTGCATTCGATTCAAAGAAAGAGAGTTGTTCTCCTAGACAATTCAGGTACCTAGATTATATCTCTCAATTCACATCAGATATACAACACATTTCAGGAAAAGAAAACGTTGTGGCTGATACACTATCTCGCATCAACATGCTATCACAGCCAGTAGACCTGACTACACTTGCTGAAGCACAAAAGACAGATCCAGAACTTACTGAACTACTCACTGGCAGCACATCGTTACGACTTCAGAAAATGCCAATACCTGGAACTAAATCTGAAACGTTGTTTTGCGACAAAAGTACTGACCACATCCGTCCTTATGTACCTAAAGAACTAAGACGAAAAGTGTTCGAAAGCCTGCACTCACTTAGTCACCCTGGAGCAAATGCCACGGCAAATTTAGTTTCTAAGCGCTATGTATGGCCCAGTATCCAGAAAAACTGCAGAGAATGGACTAAGCAATGTTATGCATGTCAGAGATCAAAAGTGACGAGACACGTATCAGCACCTCTTGGTACATTTAAAATACCAAACGCTAGATTTCTATATGTGCACATAGATCTAATTGGCCCATTACCAATATCTGACGGAAACAGGTACTGTCTCACTGCCATTGACAGATTTACCAGATGGCCTGAGGTAATCCCAATACCAGATATTACAGCAGAAACAGTAGCAAAAGCATTTTTATCAGGCTGGATTGCGCGCTTTGGTGTTCCCATCGAAATTATAACGGACAGAGGAAGACAATTTCAATCAGCCTTGTTCAAATATCTTTCTGAAACAGCAGGATTCCATCACAAGACCACGACAGCTTATCACCCTATATGCAACGGATTAATAGAGAGATTCCATAGACATGTGAAAGCTGCGATCGTATGTCACGAACACAAGAGTTGGTCAGAAATCTTACCTTTGGTACTTCTTGGCATCCGAAACACTTTAAAGGAGGATCTGCAAACATCATCAGCCGAACTTGTCTATGGCCAACCTGTCAGACTACCTGGTGAATTTTTCGAGACAAATAAACAGACTACAACAGATGTAACAGACTTCACAGCCCGTCTTAGAGAGTTTGCGGCACAAGTTCAACCTCGCCCTGCTTCGAGACATAGCCAAAAATCGATATTTGTGTATAAGCATTTGTCAACTGCATCTCATGTATATTTGAGAGAAGATGCACTTCGTGGATCCTTAACACCAGCGTACACCGGCCCTCATAAAGTTGTAAGCCGCAATGAAAAAACCTTCAAAATTCTCTTGAAAGGAAAAGAGAACGAAGTGTCGATTGACAGATTGAAACCGGCTTATTTACTAGCGACCACGGAAAACATTACTCCAACTCCTAGAATAGAATGTCCACCTGAAAAAAGAATCTGTACACGATCAGGTAGGACAGTCAGATTTCCAGACTATTATCGACCATAGGATGGTCTCTGGAGGGGAGTGATGTGGTGGAACCACATTTAATACTAATGTGGACAGGCACCTGCGCAGACGCAATGTGAACGCGGCGCGGCGCACGAGAACAATGGAAAACGTCAAGCGGCCGCCGGCCGGCCCGGCGACATCGCTCGTTCGCCTGCCGCAGTGCACAGCGACATAATACGCGGAGCGCACGTCATTCTTTGTATCTTTTACGTGTGATAATTTTTGCTGTGTATTTCCATAAGAAATAAAACATTAAAATAGTCATCGTTATTTATTCATACACAACCGACTATAAAGTAATTTAAACTAAGAAAAATAAAAATAAATTGGAGATTCATCCCATCTGACAGCGTCCGAGCTGACAAATTGTAAGGCTACCGTGACTCACTTTCATTCCGACATCACAAACAAAGCTCGGCATTTAGTTGGCCTTACGAAGGCTGCGACATGTCGTGACAGCGACAGCGAAGTAACAAGATAAGCGGCAGAGGCGCACGCGACCGCCCGTCTGTGCGCCCCGACCACCCCGAGCCGCCCGTCTACTTTAATCTCCTAGACGGTAGGCGTTAGAAATACCGCATTCAGGTCGGCTTTCGGACTCTTGAAATTGTCAAAATAGTTCTTAGGAGAATTATCAGCAGTATGGGATGATCTTTATAGCACTAAATATTGTAGGTGCTTTACTGTCTGAGCAAGAAATTGCTGTACATTGTTGTAAGCAAAATTATGGTCAATTCGATTACCCTTTCCTTAACTTCATGGAGTTGTTACAATTTGAGTTTATAGCATGTTTCTGTTCCTATGTAATAAAAAACAGGCTTTATAAAAAATATAGTACCTACTATTGGAATTCTAGTATATTCAATATTGCAGTGATGCTGTAACAATTTGACTTAAAGCTTTTTCCTCCATAATTTTAATCTATAAACCCACTAGAACCTACGTGGTAAATACTGGAAAATTACTCTCTGACCAGTTTCGAACTTATTTACCACGTGAGTCCTAGTCGGTTCGTAAATTATAATTACAATTGCTGTAACATTGCGCAACCTACTTGTTACAGAAAATAGTGAAGCTGAAACGTTTCGTGTTGGCGACATATTGCCAAATATTATGTGCAAGCATTATGGTCACGCGTTGACTGGTCTTCTGGTAATGTTGACAGATTATGTCTATCGAGGCAGAGGAGTCGCAGAAATCAGAACCCTCTCTCTCTTCCGCTCCAGAGTCCGCGGACATGTAGGCGAACTCATCGAAATAGAATAGAATAGAATATTCTTTATTTGCTTAAAATGTAGGTTAAATGATAGTTCGATATCATTATCGACTGGCCGGTTGGCAGAGTTGGTAGCACTCTGCATTCTGAGCCGCTGGTCCCGGGTTCGATTCCCTGACAGGTCAAACATTTGTGTGTATGAACATGTCTGTTTGACCTGTGTCTGGGTGTGTATATATGTATGTAAGTATATATATCAGTCATCAGGTTACCATAGTACAGGCTCCGCCTAGTTTGGGATCTGAAGACCTTGTGTGAATGTTAATAAAAAAAAAAAATTGTTAATACAGTACCATGTACATTTTGTCGCATCACAACGACTTGCAAATTTTTCATTATATAATAACTAATATTATAAATGTATAAAACACGGGAGTTAGTCACGTAATAAGTCAGAGGGTTCCGACTATAGTTTCAACCACATTCGGTGGTCTTTTTCAAGGAGAATACGGTCGGAACCCTCTGACTTATTACGTGAGTAACTCCCGTGTTTTATACATTTGTAATGTGTCAAATCACGTCAGTTTTAATAACAAAATAACTAATATGTTAAATTAATTAATTTCCATCTAATACAGTCGCACTCCATCTCAGATGAGAAAGGCTGGGGTGCTAGATGCGAAGTCATCTAACACAGGCAATGTTTAGGCCACACAAGGTGTCAATGAAAAATAAACTTCATTATTTTCCTTTCGAAAACTTTTATAGACATTTCGTTCAGTCTGTCGAGTAAATTGAGTTCTCCAAGGTGTGTCCGCTGCCTGACTCTGACCTTTGTTAGAAGATAACCCTTACATCAAAATGGTGTCGATGCTTTTAATGTGTTCCTGAGGGATGAAGGAGGACGAGCCTCCCCGAGATGTGCCCGCCACGCTAGGTGTACATCGGCTTCGACGGGGACTGCGGAGAATGCGTGAGCGCCCTCCTGCATCCCCCGTCTCTGATCGATGACGAAGCGATAGCGTGGCAGAAGACGTAGCACGAATTCCTTGGTGTAATTTCGCAGGTTCTTTATCACTTTATTTGCATATTCGCTATATTGACATCTTTTATTATTATTTAGTAATTATTAAGTATTATTTAGTAGCATCTGTTACATTACATTAATATCCATTCATATTAAAATACTCTCTGGAATTTATTTTTTTATTTAAGTATATATAATCAGTCATCAGGTTACCATAGTACAGGCTCTGCCTAGTTTGGGACCTGAAGACCTTGTGTGAATGTAAAAAATAAAAAAAATTAAAATATCATATAAATAGAAAATATACATATAATATATATGATATAATATAATAATTAAGTCTTTTTGCACGAATACCTACAAGTGCATTTAATATTTTGTAATAACTTCGCTGGAATTTTCCTTCAATCAAGTTGCAACTCTGAGTGGTGTGAAAAATAAACTAAGCTTAAATCAGGATATAGCGAAACACGAATGTGCTGCCTTTGGTTGAGATCCAAAACCAAATAGTTTACAGCCTAAGTTGGCCTAGTACAATACAATGTTAATACCGACCTAAAAGTAATCCGGATAAGGTGGAAACTCGTTGGTGAATGATTTTCAGTACCAGATGTTTTCGTAGCGTACTGTCACATCTCTTTCATCACATTCCTTTTTGCATTGTGAAGCTTGCACCATAATTCTTTCAGGCGGCGTAAAGGCCGATACTGTAGGTACCGTTCAACACCAATGGACCTAAAAATACGAGTGCATTGAAACAGACCGTGTTTTTGATCCCTCCAACGAACGACGGCTTTGGAAGGCTTACTATACGGAAATGGTGTACAGAGTTGATATTTTTGTAAATGATAACGTTGTTTTCATTTTCAGGATGCCAAAATGTGGGGCTTTACATATTATATTTTGTTAATGATATACTTTTTATTTTTTTAGGTCGATCGTGTAAGACACCCATGATGACACCTAATCAAATTTTTAGTTTTGTACTTTCCTAATTTTTGTTGGCACTTTGGATTAGTATTTTATAATGAAATCTTCGGATTTTTAATAAATAAAGATCTTTTTTGTTACAACTGACGTGGTTTTGACACATTATGAATGTATAAAACACGGGAGTTACTCATGTAATAAGTCAGAGGGTTCCGACTATAGTTTCAACCATATTAGGTGGTCTTTTTCAAGGAGAATACGGGGCGCTCGTGACCGAGTCCGCGACCGTGAGCGCCCCGTATTCTCATTGAATAAGACCACCGAATGTGGTGGAAACTATAGTCGGAACCCTCTGACTTATTACGTGAGTAACTCCCGTGTTTTAAACATTCATAAAGATCTTTTTACTATGAACACACTACACAATGAAACAGACGTGAAAACGCGTATAAGGTTTCAGATGTTCGGCGTAATTGCGTGGATGATTTGGCCGCCAAAACCGCTGTTTGACTGCTGTCTCACCTGATGTTATGTCATAACGTGGTCTAAGTCACTAAGTCTATTCACCCATGTCGTTGAAGATTCTGGTAAAAGAAATTGAAAGAATAGCAATCAATCAAAATCATGAGTTGGCGTTCGGCCAATCTCTTATTTAGAAGTAGGATAAAGTATGCAAACTGAGAAGTCTTAGAAGGCGACCCATTTTCGAACATTCTAGATCTCCTATACATCGTCACTGACCATCAAGTCAGATAGTGTTCAAACGCGAGATCTATAAAGTATATAAAAAGAGGTAATATAAGTATATATTATAGGGCCCATCGATAATATAGAGATGTGACGTATAAAGTAAGTATGTACAAGACAATGCCGGGTAAGATTGCGATCTCTACTGGTCTTGGTATTAAATCAGGATATAATATAACAATTCCGCTCCGGGATAATAATATTTCTTTATGAGATAAATTCCACAAAAATGGGTAAATTGAAATACACTAACAAACAAAAGATTAAAGAAACTGCACTTTACGGTTTTCTCGATAAGTACCTCAGCTTTCCCCTCCAACCATACTATTTCCAGGACAAAAAGTAACTTATGTCCTTTTCCAAGGCCCTATCTATCTCTACACCAACACACCAACATTCATCAAAATTGGTTCAGCTGTTTAGGAGTGGAAGTGTAACAGACAGAGTTACTTTCACTGCGCCCTGCGGTTTCACCCGCATGGTGTTGAGAAACGGTGATAATGATAAAGATGATGAAAAGTATCCTATGTGATATTACTGGGTGTCAGCTTACACCCGTGCGTGGTGGGGACCGAACCAGTGTCCGTCGGTTAGACAGCCAACCCTCCCACTGCTGAGCTATTATTGCTTCAATAGCTGTTGCAAGCCTATAGATAGCTCAAAAGCTCTAATTAAGAAATTCAAATAAGTAACTGTGATTAATTAAACCAAATCAATTTAAGGGGCAAACAAAATAACAAGAAAGAGATACCAACAATCAAAGGCCATTTGAATTCTGGAACACACTCAAGGCGACCGCAATTATGTGAAGAACAACAAATGCACTATCCTTAAATCCCTATAAATATTCATGAAACGGTTTTATAAGGGGTCTCTCTAGCGCTCTTTAGCAACGTAAACGAAAGTTGAATGACTTTGTGGCGCGTACTCCGAAGTTTCATAATAAAATGTTAACATTTTTAACCGACTTTAAAAAAAGAAGGAGGTTATACTCAATTTGACCGAATATATATTATTTTTTGGGGAACAAAGTCAAGCAAAATATTGTTAGTAGAATGGACTCTTAACTAAGCGTGGAAGAATGAATATGGCTAACATTCGTGCTCTTTTTAACTGACTTCGAAAATAGGAGGAGGTTCTCAACTCGACTCTTATGTTTTTTTATGTTACCTCAGAAATTTCGACAGGATGAACCGATTTTTATTATTCTTTTTTTATACTCAAAATCAAGCAAGCTGAGTCTGAAAACTATCGCGAGTTTCTTCCTTAATTGTAATGTAACAAACCGACTAGGACTCACGTGGTAAACACTGGAAAATTACTCTCCGACCAGTTTCGAACTTATTTGCAGTTCTTCATCTGGGAGTTATGAGGTGAGGCTCGCGCTCACCGCCTGGCACGATCATAACTCCCAGATGAAGAACTGTAAATAAGTTCGAAACTGGTCGGAGAGTAATTTTCCAGTGTTTACCACGTGAGTCCGAGTCGGTTTGTTACATTACAATCAAGCAAGCTGATTTTGAGTTACACTTTAATAACTGAAAAGTGCTACTCACACCTACACGATATTATGGTTGTGGGTGAAGACTTCGGTGCGCATACACAATAACAATTAATCCTGTGAGTAGCAAAGATAATTGAAAAGTAAGAAAAATTTTTTTTACAAAAATTTGAATTGAATGCATCACATGAATAGTATGAAATAACTTGTCGAAGTCGGCACCATGAGCACACTATTTCGATATTAGTTACTTTTGAACTATCATGGTTATGGTATATATATATTTATCTATATATTTCAGTATGAGATTAGATAAAACCTTTTTACATTTCGTGTCACACGTGCTCTTTGCTTCTCATAGTAGGGCCTCAGGGTTACTTCGCTTAGCTCGCTTAGCTGTATCATGCACAACTTATGAACAGTTTCACCATATATTTTCTTGAGATTCGAGCACTTGAGCACTTGGTTGTTACAAAATTTCACTTTAAAAGTCATCGGATGGAACTACACTTCCAAGTTTTAAGTACTTTAAGTTGACGCTGGTTTGGATAATGGAAATGTGAGATAATTCTAAGTGAAGAGCATTGTAAAACTTTATGAGAGATATTTAAATTTACTTCTGAATTCAGATTTTTAAATATTTATTTATTTTGCAACTTGCATCAGTGCTAATGGTATAAGCTCCAGTATGTACCTAAATTATATTTATGGTAGTAAAGGTGCTAACTTTGAGAATCAATTCATTTATGTATTAGAAAGAGTTTGTTATTATATATTAGTATTACTTCCGGGCTATGTGGCCGTGATCTAAGTGAAACTTGTGTTCCAGACGTTTCGTCGATCACTGCGGTCGACATCTTCAGTGGTTCAGGTTCGGGCGGCGACAAGAGCGTAGAACTCTCCTTCGAGGCGTCTTCTTTGTTGCTGAAGAAACAGAGAAGACTGGCCGGTTGGCGCAGTTGTTAGCACTCTGCCTTCTGAGCCGCTGGTACCGGGTTCGATTCCCAGACAGGTCAAACATTTGTGTGTATGAACATGTCTGTTTGACCTGTGTCTGGGTGTGTATATGTATATAAGTATATATATCAGTCATCAGGTTATCATAGTACAGGCTCTGCCTAGTTTGGGACCTGAAGACATAGTGTGAATGTTAATAATTGAATATAAAATAAAAATAAACTCGTTTAGGTGTCTATATTTTACTATGTATGTAAATACATTAGTCCAGTCATTTTAGACCAAATAGGGGGCAACATCGGAATCTAACGAAATAAGCTGGATTCTAACATTAAAAATGTTGTTTTAATATTATTGTCTCTAATAAATCGTTTTATGTATTTTTTTAGCCAAAAAAATTTTACAAATGTCTTATACTTTTTCTTAATGCTTACCATTACTACTTTATATCAAAATAAAATTCGAACTATAGCTACTACAATAACGTAAACTCTAAGGCTTTCACGGCCGGCGTTGCATGTTGTATGTATTGCTTCCGGGCTGTTTGGCCGTGGTCTAAGTGAAACTGTGTGTTCCAGACGTTTCGTCGATCACTGCGGTCGACATCTTCAGTGGTGGTCTGAGCGGCGACAATAACATTTGAGCAATCTACTAGCTGTTGTCAGTCTATAGATAACGATGATATTTATGTATTGTATGAGTCGTAACCGAGCTTGTTTTGCTTTATATTTTGAGTATATAAGATAATATTATATACCATCCTTCCAATCTATGCTAGGGTTTTGTATTTATACGTGTAAACAGTTTAAAAGGATAGATTACCGCGAATGCGAGACAGACGCAATCAGACCAACAATTTCCAAGTCATTTAGATTAGATTTCAGATAAGAATTTAATAATTAGTGCCGCAATTTTATGATCGATATTTGTAGCTACATAATTGGTTTCCAGGAAACCTTTTGTTTGAGAGAGCCTAAACTTTTGGCTCTCAAACAAAGATAAATCTTATAACCCTTAGGCTCTAATGGTTATAAGATCTATGGAGAGGCTATAAAAAGTCGTATAAAAAATAACTCATATCTGGTACTATCTAGTACTTCTCTGGGGCTACAGACTGGCAATCACACGACAGCACGCAATACGACCTGATTAAGATCTCAGGAGGACACTGGATGCGGGCCACTTTTAACTGGTCCTTGTGGAAATCAATGAGGGAGGCGTATGTCCAGCTGTGGACTTCTTCTGGCTGAGATGATGATAACTGTTCTGAAGTAGAGTATTTGTACACTGTTTATATAATACTAGTAGCGCCCCGTGGTTTTACCCGCGTGGATTACGGTTTTCCCGCTACCTCTATTATACCACGGGAACTATACTTTTTCCGGGATAAAAGTAGCTTATTTGCTAATCCAGGGTTTCAACTATCTCCATACCAAATTTCATCGGAATCGGCCGGTAGCCGTTCGAGCGTGAAGAAATAACAAACATACACGCAAACTTTCGCATTTTTAATGTTAGTAGGATGTGAGGTAAACGATTGGCTATGCAATATCGAAACGCACGCTTTATCGCACATATATTTAGTGACAGACAAGCATCTGAAAATCATATCTCATGAATCTGGAGTCCCTCTGGCCGAGTAATAAATCTTTGATGGCGAGCAACGTTATAAAATAACCAAAATCCTGAAACAATTAACAGGATCACAATCCCTAATTAAATCGCACTAAAATATTTACCACCGCGCGGTCGTGTTAAAATCTAGTTGGAGATAGGAGAGGCAAAACATAGGGTTATATTTAAGTAGGTGTCAGGAGGTGCAGATGAGACCACACTCGGATGACGAGGGTTGAAACTGTTTGCGGGAGAAAACAAAATTTTATTATATTCCCAATCTACCTACATAGTGGGTCACCTACAATTTGCTTGTAGGTTCAATGTAAATCTGGAAACTTTGCGAGCTTGGGACGACAAAGTTTGTTGCGGAAGACAAAACGTGTTGGCTTGGGAAAAAAAGTTTGACACTTCTCGCTCGCTTCTGAGATTCGTTAGATATTTCGTTGTTAGTTATGAATATTTTTCACTAATTTGGCTGTTCATTGATATAGTGCTTGGTGAGAAAACGAAGTATCACATCCTTTCTTGACGTCAAAACTAATGCGATCTAATTAGTTACTAAATAGGTAACCAACACACCAACATTCATCAAAATTGGTTCAGCTGTTTAGGAGTGGAAGTGTAACAGACAGAGTTACTTTCACTGCGCCCTGCGGTTTCACCCGCATGGTGTTGAGAAACGGTGATAATGATAAAGATGATGAAAAGTATCCTATGTGATATTACTGGGTGTCAGCTTACACCCGTGCGTGGTGGGGACCGAACCAGTGTCCGTCGGTTAGACAGCCAACCCTCCCACTGCTGAGCTATTATTGCTTCAATAGCTGTTGCAAGCCTATAGATAGCTCAAAAGCTCTAATTAAGAAATTCAAATAAGTAACTGTGATTAATTAAACCAAATCAATTTAAGGGGCAAACAAAATAACAAGAAAGAGATACCAACAATCAAAGGCCATTTGAATTCTGGAACACACTCAAGGCGACCGCAATTATGTGAAGAACAACAAATGCACTATCCTTAAATCCCTATAAATATTCATGAAACGGTTTTATAAGGGGTCTCTCTAGCGCTCTTTAGCAACGTAAACGAAAGTTGAATGACTTTGTGGCGCGTACTCCGAAGTTTCATAATAAAATGTTAACATTTTTAACCGACTTTAAAAAAAGAAGGAGGTTATACTCAATTTGACCGAATATATATTATTTTTTGGGGAACAAAGTCAAGCAAAATATTGTTAGTAGAATGGACTCTTAACTAAGCGTGGAAGAATGAATATGGCTAACATTCGTGCTCTTTTTAACTGACTTCGAAAATAGGAGGAGGTTCTCAACTCGACTCTTATGTTTTTTTATGTTACCTCAGAAATTTCGACAGGATGAACCGATTTTTATTATTCTTTTTTTATACTCAAAATCAAGCAAGCTGAGTCTGAAAACTATCGCGAGTTTCTTCCTTAATTGTAATGTAACAAACCGACTAGGACTCACGTGGTAAACACTGGAAAATTACTCTCCGACCAGTTTCGAACTTATTTGCAGTTCTTCATCTGGGAGTTATGAGGTGAGGCTCGCGCTCACCGCCTGGCACGATCATAACTCCCAGATGAAGAACTGTAAATAAGTTCGAAACTGGTCGGAGAGTAATTTTCCAGTGTTTACCACGTGAGTCCGAGTCGGTTTGTTACATTACAATCAAGCAAGCTGATTTTGAGTTACACTTTAATAACTGAAAAGTGCTACTCACACCTACACGATATTATGGTTGTGGGTGAAGACTTCGGTGCGCATACACAATAACAATTAATCCTGTGAGTAGCAAAGATAATTGAAAAGTAAGAAAAATTTTTTTTACAAAAATTTGAATTGAATGCATCACATGAATAGTATGAAATAACTTGTCGAAGTCGGCACCATGAGCACACTATTTCGATATTAGTTACTTTTGAACTATCATGGTTATGGTATATATATATTTATCTATATATTTCAGTATGAGATTAGATAAAACCTTTTTACATTTCGTGTCACACGTGCTCTTTGCTTCTCATAGTAGGGCCTCAGGGTTACTTCGCTTAGCTCGCTTAGCTGTATCATGCACAACTTATGAACAGTTTCACCATATATTTTCTTGAGATTCGAGCACTTGAGCACTTGGTTGTTACAAAATTTCACTTTAAAAGTCATCGGATGGAACTACACTTCCAAGTTTTAAGTACTTTAAGTTGACGCTGGTTTGGATAATGGAAATGTGAGATAATTCTAAGTGAAGAGCATTGTAAAACTTTATGAGAGATATTTAAATTTACTTCTGAATTCAGATTTTTAAATATTTATTTATTTTGCAACTTGCATCAGTGCTAATGGTATAAGCTCCAGTATGTACCTAAATTATATTTATGGTAGTAAAGGTGCTAACTTTGAGAATCAATTCATTTATGTATTAGAAAGAGTTTGTTATTATATATTAGTATTACTTCCGGGCTATGTGGCCGTGATCTAAGTGAAACTTGTGTTCCAGACGTTTCGTCGATCACTGCGGTCGACATCTTCAGTGGTTCAGGTTCGGGCGGCGACAAGAGCGTAGAACTCTCCTTCGAGGCGTCTTCTTTGTTGCTGAAGAAACAGAGAAGACTGGCCGGTTGGCGCAGTTGTTAGCACTCTGCCTTCTGAGCCGCTGGTACCGGGTTCGATTCCCAGACAGGTCAAACATTTGTGTGTATGAACATGTCTGTTTGACCTGTGTCTGGGTGTGTATATGTATATAAGTATATATATCAGTCATCAGGTTATCATAGTACAGGCTCTGCCTAGTTTGGGACCTGAAGACATAGTGTGAATGTTAATAATTGAATATAAAATAAAAATAAACTCGTTTAGGTGTCTATATTTTACTATGTATGTAAATACATTAGTCCAGTCATTTTAGACCAAATAGGGGGCAACATCGGAATCTAACGAAATAAGCTGGATTCTAACATTAAAAATGTTGTTTTAATATTATTGTCTCTAATAAATCGTTTTATGTATTTTTTTAGCCAAAAAAATTTTACAAATGTCTTATACTTTTTCTTAATGCTTACCATTACTACTTTATATCAAAATAAAATTCGAACTATAGCTACTACAATAACGTAAACTCTAAGGCTTTCACGGCCGGCGTTGCATGTTGTATGTATTGCTTCCGGGCTGTTTGGCCGTGGTCTAAGTGAAACTGTGTGTTCCAGACGTTTCGTCGATCACTGCGGTCGACATCTTCAGTGGTGGTCTGAGCGGCGACAATAACATTTGAGCAATCTACTAGCTGTTGTCAGTCTATAGATAACGATGATATTTATGTATTGTATGAGTCGTAACCGAGCTTGTTTTGCTTTATATTTTGAGTATATAAGATAATATTATATACCATCCTTCCAATCTATGCTAGGGTTTTGTATTTATACGTGTAAACAGTTTAAAAGGATAGATTACCGCGAATGCGAGACAGACGCAATCAGACCAACAATTTCCAAGTCATTTAGATTAGATTTCAGATAAGAATTTAATAATTAGTGCCGCAATTTTATGATCGATATTTGTAGCTACATAATTGGTTTCCAGGAAACCTTTTGTTTGAGAGAGCCTAAACTTTTGGCTCTCAAACAAAGATAAATCTTATAACCCTTAGGCTCTAATGGTTATAAGATCTATGGAGAGGCTATAAAAAGTCGTATAAAAAATAACTCATATCTGGTACTATCTAGTACTTCTCTGGGGCTACAGACTGGCAATCACACGACAGCACGCAATACGACCTGATTAAGATCTCAGGAGGACACTGGATGCGGGCCACTTTTAACTGGTCCTTGTGGAAATCAATGAGGGAGGCGTATGTCCAGCTGTGGACTTCTTCTGGCTGAGATGATGATAACTGTTCTGAAGTAGAGTATTTGTACACTGTTTATATAATACTAGTAGCGCCCCGTGGTTTTACCCGCGTGGATTACGGTTTTCCCGCTACCTCTATTATACCACGGGAACTATACTTTTTCCGGGATAAAAGTAGCTTATTTGCTAATCCAGGGTTTCAACTATCTCCATACCAAATTTCATCGGAATCGGCCGGTAGCCGTTCGAGCGTGAAGAAATAACAAACATACACGCAAACTTTCGCATTTTTAATGTTAGTAGGATGTGAGGTAAACGATTGGCTATGCAATATCGAAACGCACGCTTTATCGCACATATATTTAGTGACAGACAAGCATCTGAAAATCATATCTCATGAATCTGGAGTCCCTCTGGCCGAGTAATAAATCTTTGATGGCGAGCAACGTTATAAAATAACCAAAATCCTGAAACAATTAACAGGATCACAATCCCTAATTAAATCGCACTAAAATATTTACCACCGCGCGGTCGTGTTAAAATCTAGTTGGAGATAGGAGAGGCAAAACATAGGGTTATATTTAAGTAGGTGTCAGGAGGTGCAGATGAGACCACACTCGGATGACGAGGGTTGAAACTGTTTGCGGGAGAAAACAAAATTTTATTATATTCCCAATCTACCTACATAGTGGGTCACCTACAATTTGCTTGTAGGTTCAATGTAAATCTGGAAACTTTGCGAGCTTGGGACGACAAAGTTTGTTGCGGAAGACAAAACGTGTTGGCTTGGGAAAAAAAGTTTGACACTTCTCGCTCGCTTCTGAGATTCGTTAGATATTTCGTTGTTAGTTATGAATATTTTTCACTAATTTGGCTGTTCATTGATATAGTGCTTGGTGAGAAAACGAAGTATCACATCCTTTCTTGACGTCAAAACTAATGCGATCTAATTAGTTACTAAATAGGTAGTTAAATATATATAAACCATAAACATAAACCTTATAAACATAAACTAAGGTTTATGTTTATAAGGTTTATGTTTATGGTTTATATATATATAAACCTTAGTTTATGTTTATAAAATTTTCAGATTTTAAACACTTTATCTCAGTTGCAGGTCTTAGAAAGCGCTGTGGCGCTTGAGGCAGAATCGGACAGGGGTGTAACCAGGAAATCCTCTATTTATGCTATTTATGTGTGGTAAGATATTTTATGGTTGGATAGGTATACGTATGTAAACACAAGTTAATAATATGAATGTGGGTATTGTTATATGAACTTGTACTGGTACCCTCGCGTTCTGAATAAACCAGTATTAGACCAACTTACTCGTTTTACTACAACATGTGAACACTCCTAGATGTGTTGTATGTATTGCTTTCGGGCTGTTTGGCCGTGGTCTATGTGAAACTTGTGTTCCAGACGTTTCGTGGATCACTGCGGATCATCAGTATCAGAGAAGACGCCGCGAAGGAGAGTTCTACGCTCTTGTCGCAGCTTGGACCTGAACCACTGAAGATGTCGACCGCAGTGATCGACGAAACGTCTGGAACACAAGTTTCACATAGACCACGGCCAAATAGCCCGAAAGCAATACATACAACATGCAACGCCGGCCGTGAAAGCCTTAGAGTTTACACTCCTAGATGTGTTCTAAATATTTTTTTCTTAGAATAAGTATATATTTATTTTCAAGAAAAAGATGAAAATGATAGAGAGTAGATAGAAATTAATTTAATATGTAGGTACTTCGAGTCCCGGAATAACACAATTATGCACCTTTTCATCATCATCATATAATCACCACACGGGTAAAACCACGGGACGCAGCTAGTGTGGAATATATACATTATATACAGTAGCCAATTTTATGGGGCCAAATCTTGAGGGATTATAACTAATAATCCCTTAGACAAGGTTAGGCCTGATTCAAATAAGGTGGAGGAACAAAGCAAAGGGCAAGTTAAACTCATGATTAGCTGCCCCCCGGCACTTGGCTGTCTTGTCACGTATCTGCCAATCTGCTTAACAGGACACCTTCGTGCGACCCTTTTATTGGGGTCGCAAAGCCCTTAGACACATAGAAACAGATTCTTAAATAAACACACGGAGTCGTTAGCAAGATATACACGACTTCCGTTCGCTCGACTTATTTATATTGAACGCTCCGATCTCTGATCATTCTATTTGCACAAGAAATAGGTCGCATCATTTATACATTTACCTACTCTGTATATTTATGTCACATGCCTTTTTCTCTTTTTCATTTAAATATCTTGAGGCTTGAATTAGTAACAAAAATTATTCTTAAGTGGTATTGGCGGCAATTCTTTTAATCACTCAAACTCTTATTATTCTTTTTTTTTTTTTTAAAGATTATTTTATTATATTATATTTTATAAGCTTGCGTTTGACCACTGTCTCACCTGATGTTAAGCGACAACGCGGTCTAAGGTGGAGCACGCAAACTTAGAAGGAACCTATTCACTCGCGACTTGAAGACTCCGGGGTTGTACATATCATACATATTCTAACTCTGGTAAGATTTAAAAGAATTTTATCCCTATTCGCTTACACAAAAACTCAAATTCGCGGAACTCATTCCTAACATAAAATAAGTTCCATTCTATTGGGCGTTTTTTAGTTACTACTAAAATACTTCTTGTACGTAAAAGTACACGCAAATAAAAAGAAATATAATTTTGGGAACGAAATGCTGACACATATTTGGCTTAACGATTCAGCATTGCAATTCACCGTGTCAATGCTGCTAGCATTCTGGGCACGCTGCCAGCCGGTAGCGGGTTAGAGCATGTGAGTTATCTATAGGCTGCCAATAGCTAGTAGATTCCTTAAATATTAATGTAATTAGTTATTAGTATTTTATTTTAATTTTGGGATATTTTTCATAAGTGTTATTACAATATTGACTATATCTCTGAAATCTTTCAGAACAATTTCATTTTCCACAATTTCAGTCACTTATTAAACAAAAGAATCACTACCATTGTCGTACCGCAGTGGGACATCGTTTAAATTCTTGTAACTGAAAATAATATTATGAATATTAATGTCTATCTCTCATCTCCAAACTCGGAAAATGGTCCTTCACGGCTCGTTATCTAGGGAGAGAATCGCTGCAAATGAACAAAGTCGTAATCGCCGGTATCTGAATGAGTAATGAGCGTGGTTGAGTATAACCGAGTTTATAGTTTGATCCGCGCGCCCTCACTAATCCCCTGTTCCAATTATGAACTGAATTCGAATGTTCTGGCCCATAGATTCCACGTCCATACGACGGTCATTAAAATTCCGACCTCAGATTCCCCTCGGATCCGTCACAAATTAATATTTGAGACGTCAGCTGCTATACACCTGCAAATCGTCTAATAAAGCCGCCTTATGAACTCCGCTTTTATAAACTTTGTTTAAGCCTGGCTCGTCTAAAGTGCTTTATCTAGGCAAAATATGGAAAAAATTCGGCAGCGCTCGCATCTTTGTTACGTACCTACATCCTAATTTCGGGGAAGCGTCATAAAGCGGAGCAAATTTTTGAAGCGGGATAAGACTGAGATAAAGATGAATACCTATTCATTTTCTTATTTTAACCGAAAGGCAATTCTACTAGAAGGGTTTTATTTCGAAAGGAATCAATATCACTTTACCTTTGTTAAGTTTCCCAGCGAATACTGCTGTAACTAACAAGGTTTTAGACAAATCAAAATATAATTGAAAAAAATTGCGAGATAAAGCGTTTCAGTATACAGAGTAAAATGTGAAGGCTACTGTTTATCAATATTTAAACGTCCGATTATCAATTAACCGTCGGTCAAACAGTTTTTAACATGCAGTTAACCGACGGTTAATAGGTAATCGGACGATTAAATTTTGGTGAACAGTAACCTTAGTCAACTTGAATCCTTTAAGGGGTTACAGTTTTCATAATTTCTGACTGGATTTGACTATAAAACACTATACCCTAAAATTAACCGTTCTCAAGTTATTGGATATTGAAGGTTTTTTATTTTAAAAATCTATTATTTTATTTAATATTATAAATATTTTTTTTTTGTGAAGTAGATTAGTAGATTTAATACTCAAAATACCAAAAATGCAAGTTATTGTATTAAATGCGTCCTAGGAGATGATTGATTGACCAAAAAAAGAAATAAATTCCTATATTTTTCTTAGTAACGATAGTATCATCGTTACTAGTAAAATAAAAACCAAGAAAGAAATAAATTAATATCATAAACATAATTAACTTGCCCTAGAATAATTTAGCAGGGAACGATCTCGAAAAGAAAAATCGTACTTTCTTACAAGGAAAAGCTCTACACGCCGACATACCTACATAAATTATTGTGCTAAGCCTTCTCAGTATGTACATACTTCGTTGTGGTTAAATTAATGGTATTCTTCTAAGCAACTTACCTTGTAGCACATTTATTTTTGGTCGATAGTATCTTCTTCTCGTACTTCTACTTCTGAGTTGGCTCTCGTGGCGACCATCAAGTTGCTGATTCGATATCCACTTCCAGCTTTCGGTGTTGATAACATCGTCACATCACAGGGAAGCTCCGAGACGTCTTCTCGTCCAAAATAGCCCATCAACGTTATGAATATAACGTGATTTTACTTTCGATCACATTGTCAAACGCAAGCTTATAATTTTAACAAAAGACTTTGAAGTATGATAGTAATTTAACTTTTTCTCATACACTTTTAAAGTATATGAAATACAAAGAGGGCACATAAAGTTAAAATAACATTTTGTAAGCACAATATATAAAAATATATTGAAAAAAATATTTTCATTTTTGTGACATTATTAGGGTTGCGCTCTACGCCTCATGATCAAACACGTAAGGACAACTTAATAGATTGTGATTTAAGGTTTTGAATTGTCAAATCACTTATGTGCGTCAAGGAAAGCTTTTCTCAGCTGTCACCGTCATGCTGATTGAGTAGATGAGAAAATATCTATATCAATAAAAACTCAGCTACATTATAGGTCTGGCCTTTGACCACTCTCTCACTCGATATTCAGTGACGACGTGCTAGAAGTTGTTGTCACGCTAGATGTTCACAAGCTCTGAAGAACTGCTGCCTGAAAACACTATTATATTTGATGACAATTTTTCAGACTTGGGGGTGGTAGCTAGCCAATCAGGTACTCGAGTACCCTGTCATTATGCTGGGAATTCGATAGCGGTGCTGCCTTCATCTGAAGGTCAACCCGTTGTAGAGGATCGACAAGCGTGTGTCGGTTTGACAACCATCTAGGTTATTATCACTCCAAAATTATTGAAGCGGTAATTGAAAGTGACGGAATGAGTCTAAATCAGAGAAGTATTTTAAAGAGTCCGGAACAGTGTAATCTGCCTTCATCTGAAGGTCAACCCGTTGTAGAGGATTGACAAGCGTGTGTCGGTTTGACAACCATCTAGGTTATTATTACTCCAAAATTATTGAAGCGGTAATTTAAAGTGACGGAGTGAGTCTGAATCAGAGAAATATTTTAAAGAGTCCGGAACAGGGTAATACGTTCGATTCTCAATTTAACCGTCGGTCAAACAGTTTTTACCATACAAACGTCAAACAGTTAAACTGTTTGACCGACGCATAAATTGATAATCGGACGTTTAAATTTTGGTGAACTCCACCCTAAGGCTAAAATGTTCACCAAAATTTAAATCGTCGGATATAAATTTAACCGTCGGTCAAACAGTTTTTACCATACAGTTAACCAGCGGTTAATTGATAATCGAACGTTTAAATTTTGGTAAACAATAGCCTAAGCAGCTAAATATAATCAGACAATCAAAAACAAACAATAGTTTAACATAATTTAAACATTAAACAACTCCCTAAATATGTCAAATTATAACGAATATATTGGTGGTGCCTTAGTCTTTAGGTCATTAAATAACCACATGATCGTCTTATAGTTATGAAATACAACGCCTAATAAAAGCTAAGAAATGATATAATATAATTTAAAGACTCCAAAAATTGGAATGTCACTAACTCAAATCCAAGACGCCTCATTTTGATTTCCTACATTGTAAAAAATACCTCCGGTAGCGAAATAACGTCCTGAATTAATTTTGGAAATAAAAGCAAGGAGTTCAAAAACCTCCGTCTAACGGAATTTCACGAAAGTCAACATAAAGTACAAACAGAAGACAGGCACAAGCCACTGCACCGAACTCTGCCTGCTATCATGTAAATGAACACAGAATACATGTAAGCGAATATTCATGAGTCAGCAAAGCAAAGGGTGGGTTGAACGTATCGTGCACATATTGTAAGTACTTTTAGTACTTAAAGTACTTTTACTTTATAATAATAATAATAATATGGGACAACATTCACACAAGGTCTTCAGGTCCCAAACTAGGCAGAGCCTGTACTATGGTAACCTGATGACTGATTATACTTAAATACATACTTATATACATATACACACCCAGACACAGGTCAGACAGACATGTTCATACACACAAATGTTTGACCTGTCCGGGAATCGAACCCGGGACCAGCGGCTCAGAAGGCAGAGTGCCACCAACTGCAACAACCGGCCTGTCACTGTACTAAAGCAAATTAGGTGCAAACCTAATTTAGGCTGTCTACGCCGGAGAAGCTAGTGCCGCATCTTCTTTTTTAAACAATATCATTGATTGTAAGAGTATAGACTTTTTACATTTCTAATAAGATATTTTTATATGGACGTAACGGAAGTATTAATGTAAGATCAGTTATACCACCGAAAAAGGAATAGCAAAATCAAGCTTTGCCTCTTTGATATATGGCTTCACCATTTGATAAATACATAGTTTTGCGATTTTCCAGCTTATTTTTATTAAAGTATCAATATCACAAAAGAGATAAGATCAAAACAAATAAGACTTTTCAATTTCCTTTCTTCTGGTGTTAAATTTTTTAGGCTTTAACAAATGCGCTTAAATGGTTGAACTGTTGACTTGAAAGCACATTGGTCGATGGCGCGAGAGTTTTATATAAACAAAAAATATGATCGCTCAAAAATATTGTTTCAAAAGTGTGAAGTAACTTGTCGAAGTCGGTTCCATTTTTTGAAAATCGACCTTTAAATGTATGTTCTCGATGTATAAGGACGCTCCGCGCTGCGCTCGACAACTCGTGTATTTGGATAAGTTGTAAATACGAATTCCGAATTTGAATAAAAATATCATAAGTGAAAGCTCCTACAACCGGCCATTTATATGACAATTGACGATGTGGATGAATGTTTCATGCAGAAAAATATGTTAAGTGCTCGCGATATCTAGGTTGCTAGAATTCTCAGCTTGCTAGCGCTTGCTGCAATAGTCCGTGATATATGTAAATGGGATGCGTAGCCAGTCGTTTATATTGTTTGAGAACGCTATAAGCATAACTATATAATATGTACATCATAACTATATGTATAACATAACTATCTGACCTAGCAAACGTTCTTCAGCCATATAAATTATCGAAATGACAATGTGACACGACACTTCATTTAAATTACTTCACGTCAATGATCGATGGTTACATTATTTGGTTATTAAATACTAAAATCGTGATAAAAAAAACCACGGAGGCGTAGGAGTAAAAATACGTCGCATCCTATTCTCATGCCACACGAAGAATCATAAAAAGCAAGCATTCGGTTTGGAAGGAGCTCGATAAAAAAGACACAGTGACATGAGATTTTATACATTAGATTATTGAAAAGCATCGAAAGAGTTTTAAAATGGTACACCAATTTAAAAGTCCAGTAACTGTATGTCTTCTGCGTTTAAAGCCGTTGTAAGATTATTATTTTTTATACGATAAAGATATAGCATTTGACCACTATTTTACTTGATGGTTAGTGACGATATAGTTGAAGATGTAATCACAAAATTGTGCATTTTAATAAGCCATAAAACCGACTTAGGGAGGTGTGTTATTTTTTTAAACAAAATAAGATACTGTTCCAATTTGAGGACATTTTTATGCGACTGATCAGAAAGTATATATCCTTTCGAAAAAAGTATTTCAAATCGGTACTGCATGACTGTTTTGTTGTAACATATATTAAAAATTTAACCACATGAGAACTCATTTTTGGGAGGCTGTAAAAAAGAGGCAAGGACAATGGTTATTTGAAGTCTTATTTGCTTCAGAAATCTATATTGTATTTATTGTATTATTCATACCACGGAAGAGAGTGATAAGAGATAAAACAAATCAAATCAAATATTATATATAATTAACAACTATTGTGCTACTATTCGCAAATAAACGATTTGATTTGATTTGATAAGAGATAAGACCCTTGTTAAGCGCAGGTTATGCATGGCTCTGCCTAACTGTGGCAAGTCAATAAATGACCTTGTAAAAGACCGAAAGTATTCATAAATGCATATGAGTTATTATTATTATATATACATATATATTATTTAAACATAAATCCACTGCATAAAACTCCCCTACATTAATTAAGGTCACAAAAAATACTCTGATATTTTAGCAAACCAGCAAAATAACAATAAAATATATACTATAATTTATATTCACGATAACTTCTATAAAAAAAGTAAATCATTTCAACACCGACCTCATACTAAGTTTTACTATCCACAACTCTAAATGTCTGCGATGTACAAAAGTATGTAGGTACACAATTTTTCCATTGTAAAACAATCGCTAACTAGTATAAACTAGATTCTTGTAATTATAGATCAAACAGAGCAGATGATTCTTATTTTCAAATATGTGTGTGAAATGCCTGAAGCCTTGTGTCGCATTGATTATTTTTACGATACAATTCGCACAATTCGTAATACTAAAAGAAAAATGTTATTGTGTTATTTTTATTATTATTGTTTCAATCGTGTGTATTTATGCACATAATACAAAAGTTAATTAGACGATCTCAAATATTTTTCGCAATTTATTTAAGTTTAAGTTATTGCCCAAATAATTGGTCGCTGAGACCGAAAACTAAGTTGAACTTTACAAATATTGCGATGAGTTATGAAATTTAAAATGAAGTTGTTCATATAATGTAAGCCAAATGTAATAATAAATAAAAATGTATATTAATTTGCTAGATATTTTAAATTTGTTTCAAATTGATTGATACGTTTAGTTTTACGTATTACTTTATCAACAAATATACCTATTGAAATAATTTAACATGAGTTTTCAACATATTATTTGTATGTCTTTCAACGAATATATCAAATCGGATATCGGACAAAAGGGAACAGAATTATTCTGTTTCCCTTTGTCTCAATTTTGATTGTCATCTGTTATGTTCTGGTATTTGTACTCTATATTTCATTAACTATCCGAGCTCCAAATTTTAAAAATAGAATAGTTGCAATCTTTCCGTTTGGTGTGAATATGTGTTAGACGTACCTATATAGGAGAGGCCTATATTCAGCAATGGACGTCCTATGGCTGAGATGATGATGATGTATTGTCTATATTAAGAAATACAACGATCAGCAAAGAAAATATTAACGCGCGAGAGCGCTTTGTTAATTAGCTTATTATAACACTTTAAGAGCTTAAATCAAATTTGTCTAATATATTTACAAGACCCGTATACGGGTTTAAATACCTAAGCTATCTGCTTAGCTTAAGATTTATCTAAAGCGACACTAAAAATCAAAACAGTAATACTTGATTTCTGCAAAACAAACAAAGATAAAATCGGTTTCAGCCATTTAGGAGCAAAGTTTTAACGAGATACAAGCACATCTCTGTCTTTACATAAGAGCAAAGACCCACCAATGGTGTTAAAACAGACAGTTTGCTGCAAATAAGATAACCGTTTTGCAGTTTTTTTATATAAATGTGTGTGTTATCAACATATGCAATCCTAAGTCTCTGGATTTTAATGTCCACCTATTTATTTAATCGTAACGTTCTCTTATTTTTAACCGACTTCAAAAAAAGAAGGAGATTCTCAATTCAACCGGCATGTTTTTTTAACATGCAATTGCACATGCACATTTAAGTTTTTTTAAACTACTTATCTATGTCTCTATCCGATACTACGAGTATATTTAAATTAAAAACGAATACATGCTTTTATGTACATAAAAACTATATTAGGTTTCAGAAATGAATTTTGTAACTTAATTGTTTTAAATAAAATTGTCTATTAAAGCCGCTGCCAGTGGGCTAAGTTCCCAAAATACTGGCAGCATTGCCACGTTGAATACGCTTAACCATTGAGCAAGATGAGAGCATTATGGTCAAGTGTAGCTTCATTTATTCAAATTTTTAATATGTTTCTTTTATTAAAATAAAACACTACAAACTAATTGCAATACTATACATTAAAAGTTGAGTGGCTTATTGGCTATTCGTCAGTCTATAATTTAGGATTGAGTTGCACGTGGTCAATTAAGTAAAATGTGTAAAGCATTTCGCGCAAACCACGCCAAGCCACGCGCATGACATCTAGTTTGAAATAACGCTATATTTCACGGGCTGATTCCACTTAATACTCTCTCGGGCAATTATATACCTTTATAGCACATAATGGATCTACTAGGCTATATCATGGTTTGTATCTTAATTGCTAATATTGCTTATTGCTGAAATAAAAGTAATCGGCTATATGATTCATAATGAAACGTCTAGAAATAAGAAATTCTATATATTCAGGCGTTACTTTGCAGAAATCCTTATCATAATGATTTTAAAAAAAACAATATTTAGTGATTGTTCCGCGAGATAAATTATTCCTATCTTACGCAACCCGAAACCTTTTCGACGAGTATTTCGCTTCTGCACGAAGCATCAGGACATGTTGTTGACTCGGCGAACGTCGGGGCGAATCTTATCTTGCGAAATTAAAACCAAATATTGTGTATTTAATATAATTTTGTCTAGAGTCGTTTATTTTTATTCAAATTGTAGAATAAAGAGTTACATGAATATGAAGTTCTTCCTTCTGTCTATATAAAACATATTTTGTAAGTTTACATAGCACATTATAAGTATTATACGGCTGCCCCATTTCAAAACCCAGGAAGTGCGAAATTCTCAAATGCTTTTTTATCTGCTATTAAAAATATAATGCCAAAATACCTGCTATAACTTTTTATACTTGACCCAGCGATTCTTTTTTCTAATACCTTGTGAGTGTGTAAGTGTTCGGTAAAATACTCAGAGCCAACAGTACTCAGAATAACGAAATAAGTCATTTAAACCAATTACAAATCTAGTAAGAGATTTGAACTTGCTAGATTTTTGAATGGCTATTGCGTTTTTCTACATTTTTGAAATTAAATAACAAGTAAAACATTAAACTTCAAATATGTCCACTCATGGATGATAGATGTAACGAGGCTCATCTGGATACTAAAAAACATATTGACTGACCAGTTGGCGCAGTTGGTAGCCCTCTGCCTTCTGAGCCGCTGGCTCGGGTTCGATTCCCGGACAGGTCAAACATTTGTGTGCATAAACATGTCTGTTTGACCTGTGTCTGGGTGTGTATATGTATAAAAGTATATATATCAGTCATCAGGTTACCATAGCACAGGCTCTGCCTAGCTTGGGACCTGAAGACCTTGTATGTGTATGTTAATAAATCAAATAATAAATAAATATTGTTTATCTTTTAGAAATTAAAATACTGGAGACAGACAAACAAAAGTCATAATTATTAAGTATCTATCCAACAGTGAGACGTTATTTTCAATTTGATGCTTCAAATACAAAATGAATACAAAGAAACATAGCTTTACAATAATTATAAACAACGCCATCTTGTAAACTCTAAGGCTTTCACGGCCGGCGTTGCATGTTGTATGCATTGCTTCCGGGCTGTTTGGCCGTGGTCTATGTGAAACTTTTGTTCCAGACGTTTCGTCGATCACTGCGGTCGACATCTTCAGTGGTTCATCAGTATCAGAGAAGACGCCGCGGAGGAGAGTTCTACGCTCTTGTCGCCGCTCGGACCTGAACCACTGAAGATGTCGACCGCAGTGATCGACGAGACGTCTGGAACAAAAGTTTCACATAGACCACGGCCAAACAGCCCGGAAGCAATACATACAACAACGCCATCTTGGTTTAAAATGTAGAAAGGAAAATCCAAAAACCAAATTGAATGCAAGCATTGAATATATTACCATCGTTTTCAAAATGATAAAACATTTGTGCAAGAGAATTGAGTGTAAAAGAACAAATTGAATTTAAGGAGATTATTTCAATTCGTAGTAAATTTAAGCCTAAAGAGCAAGATTGGTGCTCAAATAGCAACTGGGATGGGGATAAATAACGGATGGGTTCACAAAAGGAGTGCCGACACAATACAGCCTTAGTTTAGTGTAGTGGAGCGGTCTGACAGGCGTAGGCAATAGCCTTTGTAGGCAGTTTATGTGCTCGGCACAGTGGCAATACCAAATACACTGTACAGGAGTTGTCGAACTGTACACTATAGACAAATTAATTCGCAAACACTGAAGGGGCTCTCAATTCGTTATAATGAAATCAGATTGAGGAAAAAAAACGTTGAAAACCTTTTAAAGAATAATAAGGAGATAATTGCGTTTACTTTTTTATTTCAAGAGCATTGTTCGCGAACTTTGTGAGATTATTTTTATTATCAGTAGGTATTCATTTGTTATGTTAAAAGTTTTCAATTGAATTTATATTAATTACAACAATTTTGCATTCTAAATTAGCTATGAAAAACTCAGTGGCATTTTATACTACAATTATTAATTAATCATACATTGACCCTGATTCTGTTAATCACTCGAACTAGTTAAAATTAACTAAAAATATTTAAATATACAACGCTATTGACGTGATAACGTTTTATAAATTGATGAATACCAGCAACACTCATGAAAAATAGTAACGTTCCGCGTAACGTTCCACCTGAGTTTTGTATTACATAAAATAATCAAAGTCAAAGTCAAAGTCGAAGTCGAAGTCATAAATGATTATGACGGTATCACGTAAATCTATCGTCCGTAAACCGACTTTACAGACAACCAATTTTTTTTAATATAAAACGAGTTCTATTTAACGGCTGGCCAATTGCGAGATCATGATTGTCATAATACAATAACATAATATTAATAAATAAAATGGGTATTTACATGTATATTGTGTTGTCATGATTTCCATATCATTATTAGACAAAATATTCCGGTCCTTGTCGAAATCAATGGGGGAGGCTATGTCCAGCAGATGTGGACGTCCTATGGCGAAGATGTTTTTTTTTCCTTTTTTTTTTTTAACATTATCACAAGGTCTTCAGGTCCCAAACTAGGCAGAGCCTGTACTATGGTAACCTGATGACTGATATATATACATACTTATATATCCTTATATACATATACACACCCAGACACAGGTCAAACAGACATGTTCATACACACAAATGTTTGACCTGTCCGGGAATCGAACCCGGGACCAGCGGCTCAGAAGGCAGAGTGCTACCAACTGCGCCAACCGGCCAGTCATGATGGTATTACAGATTAGGTAATATTAATTCCGCACTAATTGTACTTGTACATTTTGAGCCTACAGAATATTGCTTCTGTTTAGTTATATTGGGTATTGGATAACCTTTAAATTCAAGATTTTGCATAATTATATTATTTTATAGTTCATATTTAGCATTGTTGCCTTTATTTCTTTTTCTTCTTTTTCTTCTTCTTCTTCTCTCAGCCATGTGTGTCCACTGCTGGACATATTCCTCCCCGATATAGGGGGGATTTGCCAATACTCGCCACGCTTGGCATGCGGGTTGGCGAGCGCAGTATGATTTACAATCCTCAGAAGGCGCTGCTGCCCACCTTCTGGTACGTGATCCCTTAGCCGACTCTTACGGCACCCGCGGGAAGAGATGGGGGAGTACTATTCTAGGCCGGTACCACCACGGCACCGCCTGCCTTTATTTGTGTTGCACTAAATATATTTTACGAATACACGTTTTGGTTTTATTTTTTCTTAGACAACTCAAATTTCGAGCATAAGTAAGGAGAGCAGTAGAAGAACGAAAGTCATCAACATAGCTCAGCAGATAAATGAGTTGATCAGGCGGGGTAGAGTGTTGGTGGGTTTAAAATGTTCTTGAGCAGAGGCCAGACTGACTAGTGAAGACACCTGACTATGATTGCAGGAAAAGGCTGGATGCAGGCCAGCGTTCTTGTTGAGATAAATGAAAGCCTATATTAAGCTGTGAATGTCCTACGATTCCAATGATTGTGATGCTGATGTAAACAAATTAAATGCATTCATATTCATATAATTTATTGGTATTTATTCCATACACGTCAATCAAAATACACATTATATAAAAATAATCTAATCTAACAGTATAACAGATTATAAACAGATATGTCAAAATACCTAATATTATAGGTAAATAATAGTAAAAATAGGAATAACTATGAGCAATTTCATTTTAAGGGAATGTTAGTTAAAAATTCCGCATAGGTGTAAAAAGCTTGATCGATTAGCCAGAATTTCAACCTCGACTTAAACACTGTCATACTGGAAGCCTCGACAACATTTTCAGGTAGTTGGTTGTACACTGCGAGGCCCATAATATGTGTTGACTTCTCTGACTTCGTGAGTGATCGCTTCACGGCTGCCAACCTTCCACTACGCCTGGTGTTATACTGATGCGACTCACCAATTTTTGAATCTGGGTCCAAGTTCAATCGCACGTATATGCCACTTGGTATATTACTATTCCTGGCAGAGTGATAATTTTGAGTGATTTAAAATACGGCTTTACGGACATTTGATGTTATAACGCAACTTAAAACCATAACTGTTATATATTCTGTGTAAAACCACGATAATGAATCGTTATCTTTATATGAGACGTTTATATTTGATTGCTGGCAGCGATATGCCTAATGCGACGACTACCTAATACTAACGATACGGAGCAATTTTCCTCCAGTCGTATCATCCAACCCTAGTGCCCAATCCAACAAAAAGATTAATAGTGGGCTCGAGAATAAGGAAGACCATCAACCAGGGGGCTGGAGGGTGAAGTGATAATTGATTGAAACTTGTCAACGAAGTAATCTTAAGTCTTATTTTTCATTCCTTAACGTTTCTATTTGAGTGACCTTTTAGGTTGATACTTACCGTTTCGAAGGACAGCGGAACGGAAATCTCTCGGGTATTTTTGATAGCTGTTATAATAAATTACTTACGACCTTTATATATTATTTTAGGCCTTGTACCCACCTAGTATAGTCTAAATATTTAATGTATATCAAAAAGAATCTGTCAACAAAATATTGAGCTAGCCCTCTTAGTGAAGTCGACGTAGCTCATTCTGTTGTTCCTCTAGTGTACTAGTAAAAAAAATTGGTTGTCTGTAAAGTCGGTTTACGGACGATAGATTTACGTGATAACGACATAATCATGTATGACTTTGACTTTGACATTGACATTGACATTGAAATTGACATTGACCATTGACCATTGACCATTGACCATTGACCATTGACCATTGACCATTGACCATTGACCATTGACCATTGACCATTGACCATTGACCATTGACCATTGACCATTGACCATTGACCATTGACCATTGACCATTGACCATTGACCATTGACCATTGACCATTGACCATTGACCATTGACCATTGACCATTGACCATTGACCATTGACCATTAACCATTGACCATTGACCATTCACCGTTACGCGGAACGTTACTATTTTTCATTTTGGCATTCATCAATTTATAAAACGTTATCACGTCAAAAACAACCGGTTGCACTTCGGGAGCGCCGGCATAAGTGAAAACTTGAACATAATTGTTGATGATGATGAAAAGTAGCCTATGTGTTATTCCGGGATCTGAAGTATAGTACTAACCAAATTTCATCCAAATCCGTTCAGCAGTTCCGGCGTGATTGAGTAACAAACATCCATTCATCCATACGGAATACAGAATATAGAAGATATTTATTGCATATAACTGTGTACATAAGATGGTCAAGGCTACAATGTAATAGACTGGCCGGTTGGCGCAGTTGGTAGCACTCTGCCTTCTGAGCCGCTGGTCCCGGATTCGATTCCCGGACAGGTCAAACATTTGTGTGTATGAACATGTCTGTTTGACCTGTGTCTGGGTGTGTATATGTAATAATATAAAAAAATATATAAGTATGTATATCAGTCATCAGGTTACCATAGTCTGCCTAGTTTGGGACCTGAAGACCTTGTGTGAATATTGATAAATAAAATAAATAAATAAAAAGTTCCAACAGTTTGCCCATTTCGGACGTACAATTTTTGAAGTTTACTTTTCACATACATAATATAAATTTCACATACATAATAATGGAATGTTTATATCTATTTCTAATAACAACTTAAAGGCAACTGACAACTTAATTACTCTACATCAAAATCCGTTCAGCCATCGATCCAAACTTCAGATTTATAATATTAGTGCGACACATACAATTAACATGATGACGATTTTTTGGAAAAAAAAGAAACTATTAGAAAACAAACTACTAACATCCAAAAATGTTCCTTAATCATAACACATTTAAGTTTAAATTTCAACGGCGGTCTACTCTCCCCCCGTCTAACGAATTTTTGACGTCACGATCTGACGATTACGATCAAACGCGAGTTTAGCATTTTTCCCCATACAAAAGTACACTTTTGTACGGGGGAAACTGCTAAACTGGTTTTTATCCTTGGACATATACCCAGCTATCCCTGTAGCAGCGGCTACAGGGATAGCTGGTGCGTCCCATATGGTCCTATTTAAATTTCATCAATATCGGTCGAGCAGATTTTGAGTTATCCTCCAATAACTGAAAACTGTTACGTCTACTTGGACGACTTCTTGATTGAGGTTGCAGAAATCAGTGAACATACACCACGACAATCGATCCCGTGAGTAGGAAGGGTCACTAAAAAGGATGAATAAGTACAACAATTTTAAAAACCGGAACCGGCTTCGACACTAAAAAACGTGAAATAACTTGTCGAAGTTGGTTGCGCATAATATTTTGATAACAGTTACTTTTGAACTATCATGTTACCGACTTTCACAAGTTATTTCACACTTTTGATCGTTGAAGTCGGTTACATTATTTTGGTAATTTTTTTTCGACAATATTACCGTAAAGGGTCGCTGTAAGTCATAGCATATGTATTGATGTTCGTCAAAGATCCAGTGCAGTGAAAAGAGCTACTTACGAGAGTTACTGTAACAAAAAAAAGGTTATTATATATAAGTTAATCCTTTGTAAATTGGAACTATTTTGTGATATTTGTGCATCAACGGAGATATTATTTGTGTAAAAGATATGATCTTTATTTGTGTAAAATAAAGATTACAGTTTTAGTGAAACATCTCAAACTAAGTTGCAATGCAGCTGTGTCCCCAACTTCCCGTTAGCTAATGTGTCATCAAGCTAAATTCGAATTAGCGTTAGAGCTAATCGACTTCAGAGACGCGAACTCTGTAATACGTGCTAAGCGTTTTGACTAAAACCGATATTAATTGTAATTATGGTAGCAATTTTCGCTTGTGACTAAATGAGGAATAGGCGATTTGTTGAGAATCGAATAGTTTGTTAATAATATGTATATATTTTTTAATAATATAGGACAACATTCATACAAGGTCTTCAGGTCCCAAACTAGGCAGAGCCTGTACTATGGTAACCTGATGACTGATATTTATACTTAAATACATACTTATATATATACTTATATACATATACACACCCAGACACAGATCAAACAGACATGTTCATACACACAAATGTTTGACCTGTCCGGGAATCGAACCCGGGACCAGTGGCTCAGAAGGCAGAGTGCTACCAACTGCGCCAACCGGCCAGTCAGTGTTAATACTTAAGTAGTTGCAAAATGCGTCTTCCAGTAGTTGGGGAGAGAAAGAAAATGGTTTTCAAATTATATTGCATTTATAAGATCCCTTCCAAATAAGGTATTTTTAATTGGATTTGTTTTTTTTATTCAATGATATACACTGTTAGTGATTCTCTTGTTCAACTAAACTGATAGAAAATTCTGGAAAATAAGATATGTAACACAAGTTTTATATAGTTACGATAAAGTCCAAATCATTTAAATCACAATTAGTATATTAGATGTTGTTGCGGGTAATTTTGTGTAAAATAAGTCGCGACTTATAAAGAAAGAAAGAAAGAAAGAAAGAAAGAAAGAAAATTATTTATTACTGACAACAACACTACATATAAAACAAAAAGAAAAAACACATATTTAGGTCATACATACATTTAACTTATAAGCTTAAAACATTATGGGAAGACGAAACAACATTTAAGAATGATAGATATAGATAATAGTAAGATTCGACCAAAAAAAAAAAGGTACCGCCTTAAAGTACCACTTATATAAACCACAAGATAAACGTACTTTTAATATGAATGCTTACACAGAAACTATATCCATCCGAAAAGCTCACCAGGTTTCCTATTTACTGGTTACTGTAATAAATCTTTTTAACTGCATCACAACTTATATCCAACGCATGCATTCAATTGCGCATGACGATTACATGGTCACTATTCAGGCTCCATTATCATATAGATTACCTCAGATTCCCCCAACGAATATAAATGTCCAATCCCGTCTGCCGTCACTACTTTATTAATCTCTACCTGGAATATATTTTTTACTGCGTAGGATATTTTGAGCACAAGATAAAAATAATAATCCGAATATATTCACGTATATTTATAAAGAAATAACGTGAATTTCTATACCACGGAGAGAATGAAATAAAATGTTAATAATTATATACTTTCACCACCTATATACTGTAAGTATATACTATGTGTTTCTCAAATACCTCCTTTATAATGCGAGTCCAATGTTAAAAAAATAGATATGAAGCTTCTAAAGAAACTATAGATAGGTAAGTACCTAGTGAGGTTTTTAACCGACTTGGCCTACAACACTGAACACGTAAAACATTCATTTTTGGAACGCCGTTCACAAACGGCGTGAGAATAGAAATGAACATCATTGGATGAAAGCACCAATGAATGTCGACGAAGTTACATTAATTAAAATGAAGAAAAGAAAAATTCTATCCAATCCTAGATTGTGTGTATGTGTGTATGCTGGTTACCTCTTCACGCTCAAACGACTTCACCGATTTCGATGAAATTTGGTATGTAGGTAGCTGGATTAACACATAGGCTTCTTTCATCATCACTGGGTTTCATCACCACGCGTTTACAACCGCGGGGCACAATTAGTACCTAATACTTATCAAAATCACCTGAAGACTAACCGTTAATAAGTATGATTTTAGGCGTTAAATATATTAGGTACTTAATCTATTTAATTAAGTAACTAACTAATTAATTAAGTTAATTAACTAAGTATTTAGAATCCAAGGCGGAGAGATTGACTCTTGATATTCTTCTATAGTAGAATCCTAAGCATATCGAAAGATCAATACTTCGCCCAAAGAAAAAATAATTTTGCGACCGTGTCATACGCTCTATTTTTCATACCACTATGAGATATAAATATTGTATGTCAATTAGTCTATTCTAATAAGTTCGAGTTAGTACATTATTTTGGCTAGTTAATGAACTCATTTTTATCTGAACTTTTTTTCTATTTATTAATAACTATTTCGATGCCTCGAACATGGCCTCGTTCACGCGTTCTTCATTCTTTTTCTAATAAATGGAATGAAAAATGTTTTTCTACAACTTCAGCTTCGCTAAGAATCGTAAAACCGCTAAATCATATACTGCGTAATAACAGAGCGACGTACTCCACTCTTATACAAAACATTGATTTATTTATCTAAGCTCATGAAAAGCATACACCGTCAGGTAGCGGCACCAATACAATGTCTATATGAAAATGTGGCAATGATAAAAGGTACTTTACGGAATAGAAGCGACCGCGGCGCGAGAACAAAGGCTACCGGGCCTTTGTCGCCGCCGCAACAAGCCTTTATTAAAAACCCTCTTTACACCTTATAACGTTTCATAAATTGCTAAAACTTATTTGACGTATGGTCAACTATGTCATATTCTGTGGCACGGTGTATGTATTTATGTGGGCGTATCTTGTATCGATCAATATACGGCCTATTCATTAATGTGAAACTTTCCATACAATATTTGCTGATAGCCAAAATGAGGAAATTACCCACACAATTTGTTTGATTGCTATTATGACAGCCCTATTCGTAGCTTATTGACATTTTTCAATTCTACAAATTGCGATGAGCTCAGCATTTTTATTTTATGTTCCGAGTTGTTCGTAGTCATTGTGAATCAATCTATAAATGAAAGGAATCTTTATTGTGTTATCTGTGTCAGTTCGTGAAAAATAAACCTTCTTCATAATTTATCCTTGACAGACGTACCATTAATATACATTCATTTAAAAAAATAAACACATATCACACATTTTTATTGTAAATTACATTTAAAACTATGTTAAAAAATATTAAAATTACTCATTAAAAAGAACAACAAAGAAATTATTGTACTATAGAAAAAGGAAATACAAGTATTCAATATTAATGATTAATATGTCATTGTTACTTAACACACAAAAAAGAATTTTATGTCATAAAAACATTTCTCAGCTAACTACTGGAAAAATGTTGCCTTAACTAGTTAGCTATAGCTTTAGCACACATTTTGTTTAAGCTTTAAGAGTGCTTTAAGAAGCCAGAGTGTCGTCTTGCACAATGATATATACAAAGAAAGAAACGATATTATCTAATTACGTATCTAACAACTAGAATCTTTTTTTTTTTAAATAAGGTGACGGAACAAGCTAAACGCCCACAGGATGTAAAGTGGTAACCCATGCCTGTAGACGGATACAATTCGTAACAACCGTACTGCGCCCGTTGCCCTGAGACTTAATATGGGCAAGTCTCATGTGCCCTAAATTTCACCGGAAACTATATCGTTTGTCCTGGCAACTTTGTATCTGTGGATATTTATTTATTTATTATTAATAAGACTATCGACACATAGCTTAACTTAGGTACACAGTATTGAATATAAAAAGAGTCATTAATAAGTCTCCACAAATAGAGATTATCTGTTTAACAAAAATCACACACAATATTTTAACATTCTCAATCCAAAATTTACACTAAAAATTTAGAAAAATGTAATTTTTGCACACAATAACACATATATTTTTTTTTAATCATTTCCCATTTTCACCTGCGTTAAGCCAAAGAAGGTTTGGCTAAGTTTGGCCTCATAATATATATTTAGAGTCTGTGGAAACCTATGGTATATGCTAGTAGTCTTCGACACAATGTCTGTTGTATAACTAAAGTGAAAAAGAATAAATCTTCAGATGTTTGTAATTATAATTTAACAACCATAATTAGAACGGCTGAGATAAGGCAACAATTAACGATCCTGAAAGGGATCGTGACACCTTTCAAACCGGAACACAGTAATGCCAACACTACTGCCTAGCGGTAGAAATAGGCATGGCTGCAGTACTACCCCGGCGAACTATCGCATAGTGTGCTCTTAAAAGACTTAGTGCACTGCTTTTAAAAGACTAGATACAACTACACTACAGGCAAACGCACAATACACAGTTGTTAGTTTTAATTAAGCTATTTGTGCATTTAGTTACTATTATACAAGCTGCCGATGCCAGTCTGATTGCGACTAAAGTAAATTAGGTGCAATATAACCTAATACATGCGATCCATGCCTTAGGAGTATCCTATCTGCCTTTTTAATAATATCATCGGTCTTATTTAAACTCTCGAGGTTTTCCTTCTTCAGGCTTTCAAGAGGATAAAATAAAAATATTACTTCTCTTAAGTAATAGCGTCCCCGTGCCACCATTAAAGCCTATGTCTGAAATTAAGGAGGGCACTCTTTAAGGGAACGGTAAACTGATTATACTAAGAATAAAGCTGTAACACCCGGCATTATCTGCCTCATTTACATAAATAAATGTTATTTTCGAAGGAAAATGTTTGTTTCCATTAAGGTTGGGGAGTTGGTCGCCTCAAACGTTCCGGGAATCAAATTGAAAAGCTTTTTGTCATTATTGTGTCTGACAGTATTAGGTGTTTGAAGTGGGTATTTCCTAAATAATTGGAATTTCTGACTTAATTATGTACTTCAGGGATGTATTTATTACTATGAACAGCCATATACAAGCCTGTGTTACAAGAAGAAAAATTATTTCAATAGTATACCAACCCATACTCATAGTGTGTACACGGAATAACACAGACTATAATAATTGTCGTCAAAATATTGACGGTTCCCGTGGAAGGACGGGAAGATATATAGAAAAATATTCAATGCCATTTCACACAATTATTTGCAATCACAGCCATTAATAATAATACTACATTAAAATTAACGCATATACCTAAACATTGAAGGCCTAGTTACATACATTACTACACATTCATTACACACATTAATACACCCATGGATATGGATGTTTGTTACTCATTCACGCTCAAACGGCTGAACGGATTTGGATAAAATTGTGTAGATACTACAGTTCCCGGAATAACCTATAAGCTACTTTTCATCATCATCAGTTATCACCACGCGGGTACAACCGCGGAACGCAGCTAGCATCGAAATAATTTAACCGTCGATCGTTGTCGTGAAATAATTTAAATGAAGTGTCGTGTCAATTTGATAGTTCGATAACTTATATGGCAGAACAACGTTTGCCAGGTCAGCTAGTATTTCCATACTTACCGTTACACTCAATTAGCAGTTAAAGCTTATACCATCGTTAGCGGTGCATAAATAGCAATGTAAAACCGCAGGCTCGCCCGCGTAAGCGGATTGTTGTGTTGCTTTTATTGCCTCGGGTTTTTCTAATTGGATATTCTAGTTTCTATTCTATACTAGTTATGGTTTTTCGGGCAATGAAAGGGCTGTTGTAGTTTTACAAGAAAATAGGAAAGTAGCGCCTTATGTGTACCCACAACACTAAACTATACATCCAAATGCATGTCAAACGACATTATTGAAACCAAAATTGTTTTATGGGTATTCTCACCACAGATTAAAAATGCAGTATTCCTCTAATAATAATCTCGTGCATAATAATATATGAATAGAAACTATTTTAAATGGAAGCAAAAGCATAACTTACTACCAGAAGGATTACCTAATTACCCATCCACATGCATTCATCTGAACATGCATTACTTGAACCAGTTGTTAGTTAAGGTTACTTAAACTATTAAATAATGAGTAGAAAACTGAAGAAAATTAAAAGTATCTCATGCAGAGGTTTCTTACCTTTTACCTAACAAAAAATTTACCAAAAAATGGAAGTGACTTCAACATTCAAAATTGTGAAATAAATGTTAAAGTCGGTATCATGATAGTTCAAAAGTAATTATCATCAAAATATTGTGCTCATGATACCGACTCCGACAAGTTATTTCACACTTTTGAGTGTTGAAGTTGTTTCCATTTAAAGTTTTTTTTTTTTCACTACTTTGCTACTGACGGTATCAATTGTCATTGTGTATGTTCACCGATTTATTTTTATCTGCAATTAGAATGTCGTCCAAATAGACATAACACTTTTCAGTTATTGGAATGTAACTCAAAACCGCTTGACCGATTTTGATGAAATGTAAATGGGGCTACACGAGAAGCACCAGCTTTTAAATATAAAAATAATCATCAAAAACGGTTCAACCAGTCGATAGTTCTGAGGTAACAAACACAAAAAGACATACATACGGGTTGAATTGGGAACTCCTCCATTTTTTAGAGTAGGTTAAAAATACTTCTCACAGCTTTGGGAATTAAATCTTACGGCTTTAGCCTTTACATGTCCTTAGAACGTTTTGTAAAACTTTGGCTGAAGTTAGTCAAGTCAAGAGCCTACCGATAAATCCACATCGGAAACGAGGTCAGACTTAGAGACTAGCACAAATGAAGACTGAAAGGAACAGCCTTAGAAAATACGGTAAGTATTTTTAGTTGTATTTGTTAAATTAGATTCAGTCGGCCTTGTATTAGTTAACATACCTACCTAATATCGTAACTAAAACTAAAAGACGGCAGCGTTTTGCTAAACATGAAACTTATATGAATATACCTTTTAAGCGTAATGCAATTTCTGAGGTGTACCTCAGATGTTACGTACAGCATGATATATAGATATATATATGTGTGCACGCACTTTCACAGATAAAATACTATATATGCTACTTTAGTCACATGAAAGCACATGAACGAAGCCAATAAATATGTATAAATAGCAGTAAAATTGCAGTCGCCGTTGCCGAAATCGGCAATGTTGTATGATGACAGCATGATTAGATATATATGCAATAATTTCTCATGTTATTACTGTTATTATGTTTTTATTTATCACACTCATGCCCCCGTAATAGGATTCCGTGTGACGCGGGAGGCATGGACTCACACAAACACGTAATACCCAGGACAAACATCTACACTTATCGCATAAATCCAATCCAGGGTTTCGAAGACACAGAAGTCATGTCACCGACTACTAGAGCTACGGCGACCGTCAATTGTTTATGATATTTTAGGATATATTTTTTAAATTAAGTGTGTATACGTTACAAAAAAATGTCCACCACATACGAAAGTATTCTATAAAGAGGGTTATTAAATACTAGCTGCGCCCAGCGGTTTTACCCGCGTGGCTATGAAATCGGTGATGATGGTGATGGTTAAAATAAGCCTATGTGTTAATCCAGGGTAAAGGCTATCTCCATTCCAAATTTTATCGAAATTGGTGTAGCAGTTTTTACGTGAAGCAGTAACAATTATGTACACATACACAAACTTTTGCTTTTATAACTAACGTATATTATTCTAGCTGCGCCCCGCGATTTCACCTGCGTGGATTACGGTTTTGTCTGGCAATTGTGTGAGAGCTTATTTTGGTCACAGTAGCTGTGTCTGGAACGGAAAAAGTGTACAACATATCAGTTTCGAAAATAAACATTACCTGCTAAATAATTTATGTTAATTGCATCATATCTATGATGCCATTAACCATGTATATAAGTATGTATATCAGTCATCAGGTTACCATAGTACAGGCTCTGCCTAGTTTGGGATAAAAAAAATTTAAAAAAAAAAAAAAACATTTTAAGAAAATTATCGTTTCTGGCGATAAAAACAAATAACGAGCACTAACGCAATATATTTTATTTTGTTCATTCATAAAATCTACAATCTAAATACACAAATTAAACTATATGCAGCTTACACCTAACGCCAATAACGTTTTAATAATATTAGAGACATATTTATATAGACAGTCATAATATGTGCTCTAGTATATTTTAGTTCGCTAGTGCATTAGTGTGTGTGTGTGTCTCTCTCTCTCTCTGTGTATGCGTGTGGGGGGGGGGGGGGGGGGGGGGTGTTTTATTATTACACGTAAAATATCAACGTTATTATCAATTCATTTTGTATAAGTATAAATAAAATCTAAAAGATCATCGCCAGTAGCCACGCCCTCCGCAATGAACATCTCTGTAAAGAGAAAGAAAACGTAATATAATTAATACGAGAATGTAATATTATATAATTAATTTACTTGTACGATTTTTTCCTTTCTATATAATTTTCGAACGTAACGAAAACGCAAAAGATTAGCAAAACAATTTGAATAGGGAATTGGTATTGATTTTGTTAGTTCGGATTACTTCCAACAGATTACGTTCGGACGGTTATTAATTTTAGGCGGGAAGAAGTTCTTTTAGTCATCTTATCATTATCATTTCTGTCATATAATTTCTGCTGATGAACATAATCAGCCTCTCGTGTTGATCTTCATAAGATTTTTTTTTGCATTACGGTTAATTTTGTACAATATCATTACTTCTTTTTTCTCTGAATTGTCAATGTTTAAATAATACTATTTTTCCAAGGTACTGGTACCACATACTGGTCAACAATTTCAAGAATTGATTTCTCAATTCAAGTTATAGACTAGTCATGCTGATTATTACGTCAGCTGATACTGGGTAAGGCACAAAATGGGCTTTTAAGATATTTTTTGCCTTCTCCATATTCATCTTGTGATCAGATCATCTATTGTGTTAATACAATATACCCAATATATAATAATAACAAATATATATTAATATTATATATTGGTTATTTCTATTTATTATATTTTATATTATATATATTATATTTTCTATTTATGTAACATAATACAGACATTAGAACAAAAGCAAACTTGTTGTGCTACGAAAGTAGTTAAATTTTATATGTGACATGTTTTATTAAGACCACAGAAATAACCAATATATAATATTATTATATTATATATAATAAATATACCAATATATAATATTATTATATTATATATTGGTATATTAGTAATATAATATTATTATATATTGGTTATTTCTGTGGTCTTAATAAAACATGTCACATATAAAATTTAACTACTTTAGTAGCACAATAAGTTTGCATTTGTTCTAATGTCTGTATTATGTTATACAGTCGTTGTGTGGAAAATAAATAAGCAAGAGCATGTCGTGTCACTAGTATAGGGTTCTGAAACATAATTTGACCTTAATTTCTCTAAGTCATTTTGAATTTAAGTCATAGTCAAAACGTCTATCTATACTTATATGGAAAATTAAAGGTATATATCATATGGTTAAGACTTGTCCATTTGCTATACACATAACTTTGAGTCTTTTCAGCATATATTGTTGAAATTCCTACATGTTGAACGAAATTTCAATTCACTTGCAAATGTTCATTTGAAAATTATTTTCGAGTGAATATATACTTTTTTCGTGATCAAAAATTCTCGCAGTAATGACAAATGCGCTTTAACTGTGTCTTACAGCAGAAGAACAAACAAAATAAACACATTTACACTCACACCCAGAAAGGTCTAAAGCCTGATTAGTAATTTTTATTTTTGGGCTCGCAGATCTTCTTTAAAGTAGGTGTAGTGTTAAAAATATTAATCTCCTTACTTCACATTTATAGGGTCTACATAAAATCGTTATGGCATTGACTTAATATTGTTATTTTCTTAAACAGCATCGTAAGACGATAGAAAATAAAACATATAATATTATAATATATAATGAACCACAGATTTCTGCAACATTATATTTAGTGAAGTAGTGCTTCCCGTGTAATCTCAAACTTGGTCTTAACAAATATTCCTTTTTTAATGGACAAATAAAAATAGTCTTTTGTCTTGTTCTTATTTTTGACGTGATAACGTTTTATAAATTGATGGATGCCAAAATGAAAAATAGTAACGGTAACATTCCAGTAACGTTCCACCTAAGTTTTATCTAGATCTAGATAATATAATCAAAGTCAAAGTCAAGGTCAAAGTCAAGGTCAAGGTCAAAGTAAAAGTCAAAGTCAAATTCAAAGTCAAACTTCAAAGTCAAAGTCAAAGTCAAAGTCAAAGTCAAAGTCAAAGTCAAAGTCAAAAGTCAAAAGTCAAAAGTCAAAAGTCAAAAGTCAAAAGTCAAAAGTCAAAAGTCAAAAGTCAAAAGTCAAAAGTCAAAAGTCAAAAGTCAAATGTCAAATGTCAAATGTCAAATGTCAAATGTCAAATGTCAAATGTCAAATGTCAATGTCAATGTCAATGTCAATGTCATACATGATTATGTCGTTATCACGTAAATCTATCGTCCGTAAACCGACTTTACAGACAACCAATTTTTTAACATCACATGTGTACGTATTAGAAAAAGAGAGATTAAAATTACCTGAGCTATTTTCATGCCTTATAGACCCAATTACAACAAATGGCGTGATGTCAAGCATTCTAGAAAGCCGTCCAATAGTCGGTACCCCTTTTTTCCCGTTCTTGGCTAGAGTATGGACGTATTTGGCTAAGTGACGACACACTGGATCGTTGAAGTCAAACTCTTCAGATTCACGCCCTGGCAGCTTCGTGGGGCTAGTGGCTGAGTTGCGAAGGCTATCTTTAGTAACAGCGCCCAGGAACCGACTAAAGTGGAATAATATAGAAAACCTTTGGTAAAAATGTATTTAAATGATATCAGATGATAAGTTTATCTTAAAAAAAAAATAGATTATGGAAGGGTTTAGGCTGCTAACCTTCAGTAATGAAGAGGCACTTGAAATAGAAAAATGCAGATTTTTACATTATGTTAACTTCCTACAGACTTGTTAATGGTCTTTCTGCGAACGTGTCAAGCATGATGTTCTTTTGAAGTAATCGTCAATCGTTAACAAACAATAGTTGACGGTCGTAGTGCCTAAGTGGTCAGAGACATAACTTCTGGTCTCCGAGGCCCTGTATTGAAATCTCGGCAGGGGAAAGCATTTATGCAATGAGCGTAGGTGTTTGTCCCGGGTCTTGCATCTTTGATCGATGTGATTACGTTTGTCCATGCCTTCCGCTACAGGGCAATCCTAGAGCTGAGGTGGGAGTGTGGACAAAAACTATTTCATCCTCATAAGCGCAATTAATTGTATCGAAACCTTTGAACTTTAATGTTCTAGATTGGATTACATTTTGGCGTCCCAGGCGTGTCTGATTCTTTCCACAAGCTAAACGACTTCTCTGTTTTATCTCAGAAATAAGATTAAATAGTTAAGATTACCCGTTATCATCGACCACAATTGCTACGTTTTCAGTTTTCATCACAGCTAGAGCCTTCATGCACGTGTATGTCTTCTGTATAACTGGATATGTGTATTTCAAAGTCAATTCTGTGATGGGCTGGTCCCACCATCTGCCATGAAAAATATATAATGTTAACTGTTGACAAAATACAGTTTAGTACAATCAAATAATTTATTTTGAATAGTAAACGTAAACTAATAACAGTAATATTATAAACGCGAAAGTTTGTATGTACATATATGCTATTTAGCTTCACGTTTTATCGTCTTGATAGATTTCAATAATAAGATTCAGGTAATAAAAAATAACTAGATTAACCCATAGGCTTTTTTTTAACCCGAAATATTAATGATTTCTCTGGGATACCAAAAGTCACTCTCGCTCTCTTCTGTCTTGGATCATCATAGTGTTCTTTTGCTCTTCAAGCCGTCTAACTGCCAGTTCAGTTACAAGTGCTAGTAAAGCGCAGGAGTTCTTTTGTGTATCGTGTAATTTTCGTATGTAAAATAAATGAATGTTTGTGTGTGTGTGTGTGTGTGATCAGTTTTTTTTTAAATCAACTTAATAAGGCCACAAAATAGTACGCAAATCTTAGGTACAAGCAAACTTTCCTGTAAGTATCGAAAAAAAAACTGTGAATATGTTAAGTTTTAAGAAGATGGCACACTTGAAAAGTTCATTTTTTACATTCTTTCTTCACTGCGTACTTAAGATTTAACAAAAATATTATTATAATTAAGTTTTTATTGATTCCGTATGGAAATGTAAAATAGGCAGTAGCATTTACATAATTGTTTCGAGAATTCATTTCACGCCCAGTTTTCCTGCCATAAACAACACATTTTATGAACTTTTCACGTTTGTGCCCGAAGCAGGAATAACTTGTCACGGTGACCGTATCGCAATTGTATAAACAATTGAATAACGCCTACAGTCCGTACAAGCTATCGTTTGCCACAGTTGTGTCACAGTTGTACAAGATAAATAACAGTTAGTGCTGAGTTAAATGTTTATCACTGCGTTCAAAGTAATTCCTGATATTAAGGCCACTGGTGGTAGGATGTTCCTGAGTTATCACAAATTTAAGTTCAATTGACTTACCATCATTGGTGAGGCAAAAACCCGTGAAAATATCCCAATAAAATGAACATCTAGCTTCCTAAATCTTAACTGTTAACTATTATGAATATAAGGACTAAGATTTAAAACCACTTTTATTTCAGTGTTACTTCATGGTATGTTGAGGTGGGTCCATGAAGAGATGCGCTTCCATCCACTGGTTGGAGACAAACTTCGTCATATAGTTACGGATGCCATCAGGAAGAATGACAACCACTCGTTTTCCGGGACCGAAGTTCATCCGTTTGATCGCTTTGATGGCACATACCATTGCTGTTCCACTACTGCCACCTGTGTTGTATTTTAAAAAAAGAATAAGTCAAATAAATAAGACACACAAGAAAAACGGATCTTATACAACAATCCTGTATACTGTAATACAGTTTTTAATCATTCGAAAGCTAGTGTTCATTGACCAAGATAATTTTACTAATCAAAAGATTCTAAGAAATAGGTACTGTAATGTAAGAAACATTGTACCCAAGCTGTAAGTTAATTAAAATTAATTAATTAAATTAAGGCTTGTATTTGTAGTAGCAACTTTGTAAATCTAGAAGTTTTTGTTTATATATTTGATGAAAACATCTTTATACGGTAGAATATTGCGTGATGTGCTTTTTGTATAATAACTTTGTTACAATTGAATTCATTGATGACGTGAAAATACTGACTATTTTTTGGTAATAATTATTTGAACTCTGGTACAAAGATAGTATATTTATATTTTAGTATATTTCTTATATTGTTCTCACCACAAAGTAAGCCCTCCTTTCTAGCTAATTCCCGAGCCATCAAAAAAGAATCCTCGTCATTTGCAAATTCTACGTGATCAGCGATAGATTTATCTAGAACTTTTGGGACCCATGTGCCTCCTATGCCCTCCACCTGAAAAACATACTATTAATAGTTTCATTCTAGACTCAAACATGGATGCTTACCCAAAGAAAAAAAAATATAAATCTTGTTTAGGTGTACTACTAAACCGATAATAATGTTACAAAAATGATGTATTATTAATGCGTTATTCTCTCACATAACATAATACATAACAACAACAAAAAGTGAGTAATAATTGAAAAATAATATTTAACAACTAGATGCGCCCCGTTTTGTCCGCATGGACTACGTTTTTCCCGCTACTTCAATTATCCCACGGGAACTATTTTTATGTGGGATAAGTATCATATATGTTATTCCAGGGTATAAGAAATCTTTATTCCAAATTTCATGCAAATCCGTGCAGCGGTTTCAGCAAAGGAATAACAAACATGTGAACGACAAACAAACTTTCGCCTTTATAATATTAGTGTCATGTAACGTCTGCTACAACTATGTAAAATAAACTCATATTTTAGCATAGATTTAGCAGATTTCATAATCAAGTACAAAATGCGTTAAACATTGATATGTATGTTACATTATACAAATAAACATTTATATGTATATATAAATGCATTTTATTGCATTATATATTTATTTTATTTTATTCATTTACATTCACACAAGGTTTTCAGGTCCCAAACCAGGCAGAGCCTGTACTATGGTAACCTGATGACAGATATATACTTATATACATATACACACCCAGACACAGGTGAAACAGACATTTTCATACACACAAATGTTTGACCTGTCCGAGAATCGAACCCGGGACCAGCGGCTCAGAAGGCAGAGTGCTACCAATTGCGCCAACCGGCGCAGTATTATACGTTTAAACATCTATATGTATATTGCATTATACATATAAATGTATAATACATTTTTCAGTTTATTATAGCAACTACTATTTATATTAGTTCGTGTCTGGTGAAGATGTCGCGATGTTAATAACAAGGAAGAAAATCATACATACAAGAAAACTATTCTCTTTGCCGTCCGTGTTGAACATAATGGAACCTTCCGGCTCACCGACCACGATCTTGCAGTGAGGGCAGCTTTCCTTGACTCTGGTTCCAACGCCAGTCATAGTGCCACCAGTACCAGTGCACATCACCACCATGTCAACATTACCATCCATCGCAGTTAATATTTCCAATCCAGTGCCATCATAATGAGCTTTCCAGTTAAGTTTATTGTCAAACTGATAATAGAATAATTAAGATTTTGAATTAAAAAAACTAAATATAAAAATGCTCGTGAACATATATAAAAGTGATAATGTTTATGTTAAAAAACTATAAACAATAATACTTTATGTAAGATAAAATTATTAATTATTTTAAAAAAATTATTTCTAAAAAATAAAGTACGTACAAGAAACTTGTTTCTACCAACTTCATACCCTATAGTTCTTACAATCTTAAATTGGATACTTGCCCAAAATAATTTATTTTAAAATTTCTAATTCAAGCCTAGCATTGCATACCTAATGATCCATACAATCCCTTTTAGCCATTAATCATAAGATATGCGCCGGGGATAGAAAAATAGGTTTAGTAACAAAATTACCTGATTGAGCATTGTATGATCCGGGAAATCGTCTATCATTTTCTGAGCTATGATCATTTCATCTTCACCCTCTGTAATTTGTATCACCTCAGCTCCAAAAAGACGCATTGTATGTAACTTTTCTGCTGAATTCTTCTCTTCTGTGATTATGACACATCTATTATCTATGACAAAGAGAGCATAAAATCCCTTGAGTTTATTTTGCTATCGCTATGGTTTTACTTGTGAACGCTATCGTGTATTTGAAGCATATTTGCAATGCCAATGTAAAGAACAAAAACCAAATAATATAATCTAAATTTTACCAGAAAGAGCACAGTTAAATGAAATTCCAATGCCAGTGTTTCCCGATGTAGGCTCCACTAGGGTAGTTTTCTTGTGCACCGTTCCATTCTTCTGTGCTTCTTGAATCATTGCTAAAGCTATTCTGTCTTTGATGGATCCACCAGGATTCATGAATTCACATTTTGCATCTACAATGGGAGAAGGTATAATGTTTATTATTCAATAGACACTATGGAATGTTAGACTTCTGTAAGCATAAGCAGATCAATGCGTTCCTATTGTTTGGAAACGGGTCTTTTCCTTGTAGAGTATTGAATACTTTAGGCAGGCGTGATACTTTGTAGAACATCAGCTGAGATAGAGGTCAAACGTATAGGGACAAGTACAAAAAAGAGCTGATTAAGCTAAAGGTCAGCTACGATCGCAACTTAATTTTGTTTCCTGTATTAATTACCTATTGGTTGTAACTTACATACTTCACAGGAAATTCCATGGTCTTTAGCTATTTTATTAAGTTTAACAAGTGGAGTGTTTCCTACAAAGTCAAGGATGCTATCGTACAATTTGTTATCAGTTTCCCTGGAACAAAAGAACTCTTATTAAGATGCAACCAATTATTCTTATTATTATTCGGACGGCTAGTCGAGTGCTACTATAGCTTAGATGACATAGCGACAGGACAGTATTCCGTAGTCGTGGGTTCAAATCTCACGAGTAGCCGATTTTTTGCTAAAAAATGTAAACGTATGTTCCGCCTAGCATGATGTTAATGCATTGAACCATATTCAATATTTTGCTTTAGAATAAGTTATATGCTACATCGTATACGCTTCTTCTATATGCTTACATTTTTAATTTATGTGTTCTACGTTATTTTTAATTAAAAACTTTAAAAACTTGTTTACTTGATACAAACATTGATAAATTAATTTCAATCACAAGAAAAATACAAATAACATTTAAATACAGTTAAAGTCTATCAACCTGATGAATAGATATGTGTGCTGTTGATTGTCAGGAATATAACTCGCTTTCAAATGCCATTATAAATAACAGATGGCCTATCGAGCAATGGAAAATTTATTGGTCTACGTATAAACTTGATGGGAATAAGCATGCAAATCCCTTTCTTTGCTTACACATCTCTATTTTTCATTAAAGTTTATAATGAAAACGATTTGTTTATGATTGTCGATTGTTCAACTCCATAAACTATGCAGTTTGTCAAAGAATGGGCAATGCGATACGCTTTTCAACATTGAATGTGTGAAGCCGGAATTTGTAATTTATTATGGTCTAAGCATGATTTGTAACACAGAATAAGTAGGAGTAGCTGAGTCTCATTAATTTGTAATATTCTAAAATAATACAAATTAAAAAATGGTTTAATTTTAGAAATAGAACAGCACTCTCCGTCACAGGCAGTCTGTTTGTGTACATGCGTTAGCATCATATTATAGTTTTTGATGGAGCGCGGTGCGTTCGTCGTAACGTCCCGTCTCGCACTGAGATCAAGATCCTGATGAAGGCTTCCGGAAGAAGCCGAAACAATTGTCGATCGTGATATCGACTACGCGTAATTACCACGTTATATCCGTAAAAAACAGTGTAAAGTAATTATGAACGTGAGTTTTAATATTATTAAACTTTGGCACTGTTACGTTTTATTTTTAGAGCAGACAATTTTTTATTTTATTTTGTTCCTGAATTAATACTATTGACGTAAAATACCTATACGCCATACGCACAAAAGAAAGCTGATTGAAATCTTGAGACTTGATTGTTTTGTTTGTACCATAAAATATTAAATTTCAAGAGGGGTTTCGCGTGACAGACGGCCGCCAGCAATGAAAAATATATATCTTAGAACATAACTGAAGGGTCTGACAAATGTATGATATTACTTGATATGTTTTATACTTCTACTAGGTACCGGCCTAGAATAGTACTCCCCCATCTCTTCCCGTGGCTGTCGTAAGAGTCGGCTAAGTGACCGTACCAGAAGGTAGGCTGCCAAGCGTGTCGAGTATTGGCAAATCCCCGTATATGGGGGAGGCATATGTCCAGCAGTGGACGTCCCATGGCTGAGATTATGATAATGATGATGATACTTCTACGTTGTCTACTTTGTAAATAAGACTGGAATGATTTTTCCATATCGGGAATAATATAATACGAAGTTCCAAGGACTCGATTGTTTTGTTTGTACTATAATAAACTAGCTGTTTGCCACCTTTAATTTAAAATAGTGTGTTCTTTATAATTATGTAACATAGACATATATTAAAGTAAATTCTAGCCTTAATTCACCGTTAAATGTACCTCAATATTCCAATAAACATTTTATAACATTTATATGGGTTTACCTTGAACACTTACGCGTCTTCGATACCACGATCGGCAATTGTTTCGGCTTCTTCCTGGAGCCATCTTGAGGATACTGAGTAGGGTGCGTTCGTCATATTCGATTCCCACGTGCGTATTGAATGAACGCGAGATTTGAATAAAAGATACAATAATGACTGGCCGGTTGGCGCAGTTGGTAGCACTCTGCCTTCTGAGCCGCTGGTCCCGGGTTCGATTCCCGGACAGGTCAAACATTTGTGTGCATGAACATGTCTGTTTGACCTGTGTCTGGGTGTGTATATCTATATAAGTATATATATCAGTCATCAGGTTACCATAGTACAGGCTCTGCCTAGTTTGGGACCTGAAGACCTTGTGTGAATGTTAAAAAAAAATGATAATAATAATAATAATAATTAACAGTCTCATTGGATACATCGGTAACATAACCAAAGAATAGGTGCGTCATGTGAGACAGTGGTCAAACGCAAGCTTATACTTAATATTTTTAAAAAAAACAATGTTCATATTATCGATTAGACATATCAGGTAATTGTTTCAACGTTTTGCTTCGACTCTAGAATTTATGTTTTAGAGAAAAGGTATTGTACTAATATGTGAATGATTCCCTTAAAATGTGCAAGCACATTGTAATAAATTGTTGTCAGAGTAAATTTTACGTTCTGGCTATGTTAAAAATATTACGCGTAATTAATGGACAAAAACTGTAAGATTATAAATTTAGAAGATATATAGTGCAGTAATTCCTCTGTTGTCTGTTAGTCCTCTGTAACCTACTTTCACCCCACGGATAAATGCAGTAATAGTAATGATGGGAACTGTAGAGAATTACATACAAATTAACATTTAGTTATATGTAATGTGAAATTTATATTTTTTGGTTTACAACGGGTAGGTTTACTATTTCCATATAATATGTAACCACTAACTAGTTCAACATAATTTTCGCCGCTTCAATAATCTGCCGATATCGGCGCGGTTAACCTAATATAACCTAACAAGTGTCTTAATTGAATTTATTAATAAATCTTATTTGAACCGTTTGTGGTCGAGATGTTGGGCCCGGGAGCTATTCAGATTTTCCAAAACTTATCAGATCGTTTAATGAATACGTCGCGTGACCAAAATGCTGGCACATATTAGGCTCAACGAATCAGCATTGCAATTCAACGTGGAAATGCTGCTCGAATTCTGGGCGTACTGCCAACTGGTAACGGGTTAGAGAATTTGAGTTATATAGCCTGACAACAGCTAGTGGATTTCTCGTATTATGTTAATGTAGTAACTGTAGTTTGTAATTAGTATTTTATTTTAATAAAGGCCCTTAACAAAAATAAACATTTTGAGTCTGAAAACTATCGCGACTTTCTTCCATAATTGCAATGTAACATATAGCTACTATAAGAAAACGTTAATTATAAGACAAGAAAACTGTACATAATAATGTAAATTGGTTACATACAAAAGTGTGCACGACATTTTGAGTACAACTGCTTAATTTCTGCTGTTGAATGATGTATTTGTTCACATTAATCGTGTCATTTTGCATAAAACAATAAATATATTAACTGAGCTTTTATTCTAATAAATTATTACAACAACTCAAAATAAACGAGTGGACGTATGCAACGGATTTCAGCGCTTAAATAGACTTCGATGACACGTTCCCCCCTCCCCTCTCCTGCCTTTCTACAGCAATGAGAAATTGTCTTCTGTAAATTACAGAGACGTATTCCATTTCATTAATATAAACACCTATGTAGGCTATAGGAAATTCCAAAGAAAGACAATAACAACATTAATCGAGAACGCAAACACCAGCTTCTTTTTCTTGACTTTGTCCCACCCTAGGTAGTGTCAGCATATGCTTTTCTTTTCCACATTGTTATATCACAAGCCATCTCAGTGCTCACACATTTCATTAAGATTATATCATTCTTTACCAAGCCCATCCATATCTTATTCAGCCTTCCTTCAAATCTTTTCTTTAATTTCTTTTCACCCCTTCCGTGACATGCCATAACAAGCCGATCTTTTAATATAATATATATGCGTACGTACGTATATATATGTATATACTTTCAAGTTTCCTCTTTTCCTTATTTTGTCCATTCTAGTCACACTACACGTCCATTGTGACATTCGCATCTCTGCTACATGCAGTTTGTTATCATTTACCTCTTTCGCTGCCCAACACTCATACATTGCAACAGGTCTCGCTATGGACAAACCGCAGTTTCTATGCGATTATATTCCATAGAATGTTATTCCTTGGTGACTATCAATACTCCTCACCTACCCTATTACCAATTACCTAAAGTAATGTTTGCGTAAATAGAGTAGAATTCTTTATGTCATTAAAATTAAAAATTTTATTAGAGAAACCGTGTACTTAAAAAACACAGTTTGTCCTTGACTGACGAACAGTATTGCGTTTATTTTGTATGTTATATTTGACTATTATGAAGTTGAATTATAATTAGAACAGTACAAAAATATATTATACATGTAAAAGCTATTTTGTATATATTTTGTATATTATAACCTTATTTGAATGTATATCACTAACCTTCTAAGTCGCTGGATCGATCGACCATTTTTTGTGTGTGTTTAAGTGGGTCTCGGTATATAGTTTGGATTTTTTTTTTAATTTATTACACTCAAACCCCCGCACTAGGATTCCCTGTCGCGGGAGGCATGGGCACACACAAACAAGCAAGACCCGGGGCAAACACCTACACTCATCGCACAAATATTTGCCCCTGCCGGGATTCGAACCCAGGACCCCTGAGACACAGAAGTCATGTCACTGACCACTAAGCCACGGCGACCGTCTGTGAATAATGTAAGAATCTTTAGATTCTCATTCTCATTGTCTCCTGGTATCGTTGCTATACAATCAAATATGATTGTCACTTAGACGATTTACATTTAGATAATTAAATATACACGGTGGACGCAATATTGTCTCAGCCAGGCTTACTGATCCACTACTGACACAAATAGTTTGTTAAAATTGTAAAAGTATGTCAATATTGTGACAAGCAATTTCAAAAAATGTATTCATATTATTATCAGAATAATTTACTATTTGTGAATAAACATAGTATCAATAATTGTGTGAGAGGCTTAATTTCAAAATAATATCGAGAGAATTAAACGAATTATTTAGTAACCAGTTATGTTATTCACCATGAATGGTGTCTGTTTTGAGTATTTTCATTCCAGTTATAAAAAATAGATAAAGTAACAACACTTGTTATCTCTTCATAGTGGAAGATAATAAAAACAAAGTAAATTACGTACGTGTAAGCTACTGAAAACGAAAACAATACGAAAATAGTTAATAAAACTCCGTAGGGCTATAACATCAAGGCTTTGAAAGCTGGGCCCAGGGAATGGATACTTTCCTAAAATAGTTTGGGACCTACGGATACAAATTGTTAAGGTGTATTTTCACTGAGCCATTACTATATAGTTTTTTAAGACCGTAACTACATAGCATACAGTCAAATAGCCGCACAACTTAGGTACCTTAGCACGGTGTATACGTCACTTTACGAAGGTTCTTGACCTAGCGTTGATGTGCTGAGTGTTAGCATTTATTTTGCTGACAAATTGAGCCTCGCCTGCAGCATTCTGGAGATTTCCTTTTCCACTAAAGGACTTAAATTAAGGATTTGTTTTAATTATTTTTAGCATTTAGCTTCAATATTTATTTCATGTCTTGCTTTTTTTTAGTCATGTACTTGATGACTGTCGGTTGCTTATTGAAAGAAATAACAAAATGTAAATATGTTGTATGTGGTACGTCATCATTATCACAAATCTATATTTACGTGCAGATGAAACAGCTTACTCCATACAATTTCGTTTATAATATAGAGCTCAGCCTCATTCTGTAACCCGTCACAATTAGAGTATAGAACACTTGTAGGTATTTTGAGTTTCAACCCTTTAGCAACGTTAAATCTTTTTGCTTTCTACTGCAAACAGTTTCATGTTCCCATCGGTCTCTATAAAGATCAAATTAAAATCAGTTTCATCTAGTCTTAAACCGCGACACTTATCAGATTATCTTTCCAGCTTATGTATGAATGGACGTCCTGCGCTTAGCTTGCGAGTCAGCGCTCTCCACTTGATAACCGGCCTGTAGTCTAATTCGCTATCAGTGTGTGCTCTGCTTGCTGACATTTCTACTTTTTAATCTATATATACTGGACACTATCGGTGATTTGTTCTTCTATGAATGTATTCGTTTCAAACTCATAGAGAAACTCCAAGCATAGCTCGTTATGCAACTTTAAGTATGCTTGTCAAGCATATACTCGTATAGCGAGACACCATGTTTTAATTCAATGTGTCATCACAACCTTCTAAAAGAGAAAGAGTTTTTAGAAACTGATCATTAGTTGCAGTGATTGTGATATATGTGTATATTTGGGTATAGGGTATACTGAAAATTTCAAATAAAAGCTGACCCTTAAAACATAAACATGAGTAAATACATGCTCCTAGGGCTCCTTATCTAAATGGACACTTTACTCGAATGGACCAAAATGCTTATCTGAAAACGCTCTTCGACCTATTACTATACATAACATTCGTTTTACCTTCCTTTTATACTTGAACGTTAATGCAGTAATTGTAGCTGTCTAATAATAATAAATATAAATGTTGGCAATATAATCCTAAGTACCTACCAGTTAAAAGAATTGTTTACATCATCGTCTGTATTTAGAACTACAATCGGCTATTAGTTTTCCGTTAATTATGTGTGTCAATCGACACAAATCTTTAAACGTTCGCCAGAACGTCATTTGTTGAGGAGGTCTTACAGTGTAAAAGTTTAACACTCATTTTTATTCGACTGCTAAAAGCGGGTAATATATACATATAAATAACTAGCGGTCGGTCCCGTTTTTCAACAAATTTGCAGAAAACAGTGCAATAGGTAATAATAAACTCACATTTATATTTTTATTAAAATAAATATCATTAGGAGTTCGCAACAAGCATTGACAATCCTAACACTGAGCATGTAATCACTCCGTTTTAAATCCCGATATGAAAATGGCGTGCACTAATAAGATGATTGCATCCAAGGGCGCTCCTGTGCGTGGTGAAAAGAAGAACTACATCTTTGGTCTCATTTTCTCTTTAGTATTAAAGTGAGACAAGCTTATTGAGCAAAAGCGCTTCCAAGGAGGTTCGATCATTTAGATCACCTTTGGTAATGTATATCTCTTTGGAGGATTTTTTAAATATTTTTTTATGACACAAAAAAGCCGCACAGGATGCGCACGACGCGGACGCTGTGCTACAGAATATGTGAACAGGTATTTATGTACAGTAATAATAATAAGCAGATATTTAGGCGAGTGTAATTCTGCATTATGTGCGTAATTTTTAACAAAAAATTTATAACGGCTCCGTAGATGAATTTTTGGGCAAATTAATGTGTTATAATCTCTATTTTAGACCGTCAAGTATAATGCTAAAGTTTTTAGAGATTTATCGTCTCTGGCGTGACTGGTAGGTACATCGACGGCAAACCAAAGGTAGCATTATAAAGAAATTATATTATTAAGTGTGCTCTGGAGTAACATAACTTGGTACCTCCTTCCCCATTCCATCCAAAAACGACCAGACGGACTGCAATGCGACATCCATACATGGTAAACGTTCCACCCTGTCGCACCAAGCGTTTTGCTTCCACATTCATAGTGCGTACAGCTAACGAGTGGAACTCATTGCCTAAGTCTGTGTTTCCACATGAATACAATCTGGGCATCTTCAAGTCACGAGTGAACAGGTATCTTCTAGGCAGGCGTGAATCATCGTAGACCGCATCATCACTTAACATCAGGTGAGATAGTGGTCAAACGCCAGCCTATTGTAAATTTATTTTTAAAAAAATGTATATAAGCGCGTCCTTAGTCGCGAAGTGATTTAAGTCTTAAGTGTTATTACACTTAAGACTTAAGGCACTTCGAACATCATAGAATAAAATCTTACAAAAATAACAAGATGTTTTTATATTGAAAGCTAAATTTAGCTCTTTCGCATCTCCTCCGAGTATCTTTTAGTTTTCTTGGAAGGGAAATATTTTACGTTCTTTGTTGCTAGACTTAAGATTTCCTGAAAAACCATTTAAAACTCCCCAGGTACGTTAAGCAGCGAGAAATTCCTGTTATTCCGATATTTCGCTTAATTTTATATTTGAACGCTACGATAAACATTAAAAATACGGTGTTCCTATTATTAAATTGGTCTTCCAATTATCCTAACAGTAACAAAGCTTCAGTCAGTTTATTTTTTGAGAATTCATTCATGTACTCATGCGCCTGTCGTTATACAGTATTGTGTGTAATAGTAATAATCTTCTTATTTCTTCAGTTTACAGCGGTGAAGGCCTACCCTTTTACTAGTACCACTTTCAAGCTTCTTCTAAAATACATATACTTATATCATACTTCTGCGTTGCACCGCACCTTAATTTAAATTATTTTGTTTAACTACTGCCTGGAAAAGAAGTTATAATTAAGAAAAAGAAAATTTAAAAAAAACTACCAATAGCTAGTGGATTGCTCAATTGTTATTGGAGTAGCTGCAGTATTGTAATTAGTTATTAGTGTTTTATTTTAGAAAAAGCACATTTGGCAGAGATGCGAATGCTAATATGGAAGAATTATATTTATGAGAATATCAGAAGAATCCTGAAAGTAGAACCAGTGAATACTTAGTTAAAAGGAAATAGTTTGGCTTAATATGGGCATATCATGAGGAGGGATGAGAAACATAAAGAAAAGAGTACTTGATCGGTATAGAGGTAGAGGAAGGCCGAAGTAGATATAGATGGACTTCGAAAAGAAATAATATTGTTAAGAAGTATGTAGTATCAGATAATATGTCTAGTATGAGATAATTACAAGAAGAACCAGACACGGTAGAATGTAAAGTCTAAATTTTATGTAAATCTAGGAACGTTCTATTTAATATTTTATTTTTAGAATACAGACTGTGAGTCTTTTTTCTAGAGAAAAAAAACGAAGTTGTAAAGCTAGATATTAGCTTCTGATATAGAAGCTTTACTTCCAGTAAAGTTTAGCAGTAACTAGAACAGTAAAAGCATTTGTTTTCCTGCAAATTGTCAACATTTGCATTTCTCAATATATGCCAATATACGCCATTTCAAAATCTTAAACAAATCTTCTGATGTGCTGAAATATATTTCTGCTTAAGCATCTATACGCCGCCCCGGAACCATTGCGGGCAGGCGACAGCGCCTCAGGCGTACAATACTGGGGACTTCTATTGTTAAGGATAAACAAGATTTTATTAGAACTCCTAGCCATTACGACTCATGCTGCAGAATTGAGATTGCAGATCATGAACGAATTGAGATATACATAATAGAGTTATAGAACTTCCGTAGATAGATTCTTCTGCAAAATTTGATGATATATGATTTACTAGATATAGAAGAATACATAAAATACATAAATTATGTCAAGCTTACCTGCAACCACAATTGCAATCACTGTGATCTCTTTTATGAAGTGGGGGTTAAAAAAATATTAATTAAAGTTCTAGCGTTGTTTGATCCTATTATCATAACTACGCAAAAAGAATACCTACTGTTGTCTTGTGTTACATAGATACATATACATACACACCTGTTTCCCGTAGGGGTAGGCAGATACAGCTTTCCCAGTCTGACCTTTTATTATAAGAGCGTCGGTTTATGTCCCTTTCTTTGACCATAAACATAAATCATCATCATCTCAGCCATAGGTCTTCCACAGCTGCACATATGCATACCCATTGATTTCCACCATTAAAAAAGTGCTTTTATAATTAAATCGAAATGGTACCAAAAATCATGAATATTTTATTTCTATGAAGCGATCTTGAAACAATGTAACAGAAATACTTAAGAAGACTATCTCTAGCCATACAATTGCTTAATACCTACAATGCGATAACAGTGTTTGTTATAGAATACTCCATATTATGTATCATCATATTCTTTATAATCCGTTTAAGTGAACCTAAATAGCTGTTTGAGGAACATATTGTTAGACTTATTTGAAAAGAATGGCTCCTGATTTCGCGCGGCTTTGTCTTGGCAGCTCTTTAATTTATTAGAGATCGCGGCGTTAGTCTTTGAATAATAAGGAGCAAAAGTAACTGTAGTAGTTTCAATTAATAGTAAATAATTTGAAAGTGCCATAAATATATACAAGAATACATAGTTATTAATAACTAGAAAAAATGCCGACCGTCCATAAAATATTCTAAATGTTGTATGAAACTAAAGAGAAGAAACTAAATCGAATTTAATAAAATTTGTAGACTAACCCGGCAGATTATCCTATCGAATGAAATGAAATGTTTCAAAATCTTTTACCCAATAACAGAGCTATGCCTAAACATACATAAATAATATAAAAAACCTCTCTACATTTTTAGGAACTTGGTTTAAAATAAAATAAAATTCTACTCATCTCAAAGTCATGAAAATGAAAGAATTACGTTTCGAAATTTTACAGAAAAGCAGAAGCTTCCAAGTTGACGCAAACGGTGCTCGAAAATATTTCAAGTAAACACCTTTGCACCGCAAGAAACTAGCTAACAATAGAGCACGAACTGAGCAAAATAAATTGCGCTCCTTTAAGTATTCAATACCCTCTTCCATCCATTAGAAGTTTCTCTTCTTGTTGAACACATTCGAAATTCGAGTAATGTTTTTAACGAGCTTTTATTACAATGAGTTAGCAAGTTGCCAGTTAGTTGTACGTTTTGTTGCTCTAACAAATAGCAGAGTAAAAACTTTTTAGAAGTGACAGCTAGTAACGGAAACAAATATTGATGTTGAGAGCAATTAATGCAATTAAAATAAACCTCGATGAAAAAAGTGCACAACTAGATTGATAGCTCGTTAGGTCAATTCATGCTGCTAATTAGCGGTGCCTACTGCAGTTCACAAAAACGCAAGACAATTGCAGTTGTTATGATTTCATACTTAATAATCTAATGCTTCATCATCATCATCATCTCGGCCATAGGACGTCCACTGCTGGACATAGGCCTCCCCCATTGATTTCCACAATGACCTGTTGAAAGCGGCCCGCATCCCAGCCCTTGCCTGCGATCTTAGTCAGGTCGTCTGTCCATTTAAAGCTTATATTTATCCAAATGCGAGTCAGATGTCAGACGACCAAAGGGTTGCGGACCAACAGGAACACACGCCACTCAGCCCTCGGAAAATGCAGCTCGTTTAGTAAATGTAGTTTATGAAAATATTCAATTTTCAGGAAATTATATAAATTTATGGTTTTCTCTATGGTTCTCTTTAATATATTTCATGATTTTAAGTGAGTGGAAAGTGTCCCACAGGTTTTGTTTTTTTTGTTTTTGTTGCCTTGCTTCCCCTCAACGGCTATAGTTTTTGAATAACTTGAAAAATGTTTGATTTTTCCAGCTCTGAAGGATTGCAGAATATTAACCTAAATGTAATGCCTCCCACGCACTCCTGAGAAAAAGGTCGTGACAAATAGACTGGTAGATAGACATACAATGAAGTGTATAGATAAAAAGGTTTCTTTCCTCCATTTGAGGTACGAAACCGTAAAAGTAGTATAAATTGTGTACCTTTATGCCAGTAAAATAATATTCAGACTCGTAAGAATAAGTTAGAAGATTGCCGCCATGGATCCTTACATACCAATGGAATTAACCAGCCCACTGGCAATTCTCAGAAATCATTATCTAAAAATTCCCATGAGCACAAGCCGGGCTCAATGAATCAAATTTCTTTTACAGTGTTATCATCAATAAGATGATATTTCTACATTATCTTTATATTCGTTTAAATGGTGTGCGATTACCATCCGACTTTAAAATCACACGAAAGCGAAAGTTTGTTTGTCGCTTGGTCTTTTGTCGTTTATTGTTTGTCGTTTGTCGTTTATATGATTATTAGGTACTCTTTCACGCTGAACCGGCTGAACGGATTTGTGTTAAATTGAGCATGAAGATAGCTTATACCCTGGAATAACTTATATGTTACTTTTTACCCCGAAAATATTGACTGTACCTGTGGGAAGACGGAAAGACACAAAAATCGTACCATTTTACCGCGGGTAACACCGCGGGGCGCAGCTAGTACATACATAAAATAAGCGACAAACCGGCTTTCTAATATCAGAGAGTCTCCATTGTGAAGTATGAATACTTTTGGCGTCAATAAATGTAATTCACAATTCTATTTTAAGGACAATGCCGATAAAATTCGTAGAAACATTTTTTCTCGTTTGCACCAGCTATATGCTCAGATATTTTTCATATAATTCTCTTACAAATGTCTGCGTTAATAAGAGGTAGGTACGAGCAATTTCACCGTTACGAGTTTACGACTCAATTTAAACTCGTAATCAGTTTAGCAAAGCCACAGTGTAGCAAAGATGGATAAAACATTTTCGCCAAAATATTAAATTCGTAATAATCATTTTTAATTCTTTTTTATTGATTAAATACGATGAAACAATTAATTGTTTATTTCAGATCTGGCGTTTGACTACTATCTCATTTGATCCTCAGTGATGATGACTTTGAATGTAGCATCACGCTAGACCTAGGATGATGACTTGCTCTCAAAAAACTGTCAAAAACACATTGTGTTGACAATGTGTGTTTAATGACAATTTTTTTACCTTGAGGGTAGTAGCTAGTGAGGCAATCGCTGGCAGTACTCTATCACCATGCTGTGAATTTCATACGATATTATCTATACCATAAGCTTCGGCCGGAATTAAGGATCATCAAACCAGCGACCGAGAGGTTGACGATTCTACAACGACGGATCGTCAACTTGATCGCTTCTAAAGCCAAATCGCAAACTTACCGCATCAACAATCACTAGTCCTTATTACAGGTCAAATTACGCCATTAACTCTCTACATATAACGTTATCCAGCCTAGTTTTGAAGACGAATACGCTCTCTCTGAATGAAAAGAGTGGTAACTCTTTAGATCCAAAGTATTTGTGCGTAGGTTTGTGGCCTACGCGGAGGATTATATATCGTTTTCAGTAGATAATTTTTATTTCTTTGAAAAAAGGTATTTGACCTGCCTGTATTATTCTTACTTTTTATGATGACATTCATGATCAGCTGGTTATGTTCCCTCAAGGGTACAGTTGCGTCCTAAATTAATAACCTTTTTAATGTAGGGTGGTTCTAAGCTATCGCTTTATATGTGTAATATGTTATCTAGAATCTTAATAGTAATAAAATTGGCACTTTACTAGATACTTTATTCGTGCGCAAGTGGGATATCACAGTGTACAAACTTTTGACGTGACGATAAGGCAACTATAAAACCGGCTTAGTTAAAACATAAGCATGTAATAGCTATTTACATAGCTAAGCTACTTTTGCTTTGCGGGCTTGTTCCATCACCACTCAAGTTTTCTATGAGGTAATAAGGAGGGCCATTTGTTAACATTTCAAGCATATAAAATACTATGAAAGAGTTACTAAGGAGTTTAAAGAAATGGAATGAATAGTTTTGAAAGTAACCATCAACTAAAAAAATAATGAATTAATTGTGTTAAAATACAATATAACTTACGTAAGATAATTATTTTATTTATTTTCTTAGTTATAATGTAACTGTTTTGGAGAAGTGTAGTCATTATATGAACTTTCTATTGTTAGATTTAAGAATTTATAAACATGTGTAAATGATTGTACATTTTATTTAGTTTATGAAATTATCTTATCTTATCTTTGGGTGCTTCAAGTTTGAACCAATATTGATTACTTACCAATAAACTATTATCACAATATCGAATCAGAATCTATATAAAATCATACAATTTCCAAATTCACCTACTGTGCATTTACTGTGACGACGTGCTTCCCTCGCGCCTCGTAGATTGTCGCCAAAAACAAATGACTGACACATAAATCCTCGAATCCAGAGTTACATAGCTTTTTATCTTTACTGCTGCCGTTTATTGTCATAGTTTCTCCCGTATTTTTTCTTTGTAGTTGCTATGTAAGTGCAAATTACTTGATAAAGGATTAATTTATTACACAAATCATGACGATTGTACATTGCAAGTCAACGGGAAAATTCTGCTATGTCTGAGGTTACACACAATTTAATTTAAAAAAATATGAGTAACTTTTTTTCAACGGGCCGATGCCTTTATTAAAAGTTTTATTTGTAGAAAATATACAATCAAACATAATAATTCACAACATTAACAAGGTAACATTAACATAATTTAAAAATAATTTAGAATAGCAATAAAATAATCTAACTTAAAATAAAAACCTTAAGCATTTAATAAAAATTAAATTAAATCTAAAACGGGCCCCTGCGGCCCAAGATGCTGGCAGCGTTTCCTCTTTGTATTGCTAGGCTAATAATAATAATACGTTGAGCGAGGAAGCTGCCAGCTCTTCGGAGCGAGGAAGCTGCCAGCTCTTCGGGGCGAGGAAGCTGCCAGCTCTTCGGAGCGAGGAAGCTGCCAGCTCTTTATTAAAATAAAATACTAATAACGAATTACAACATTACAGATATTACAAAAACATTTGAGCAATCCACTGGCTATTGTCAGCCTATAGATAACTCAAATGCTCTACCGCTCAACCCGTTACCAGTTGGCAGCGTGTCCAGAATGCTAGCAGCGGTATGAGAATGCAATGAGTAACTTATTTTACTGTATATCACCTATATTTGTGCAAATGAAGTGAGAATATTAACAATGCTCGGTTGGTTTAACATCTCTCGAACGAAACACAGAAACGTAATCTCAAATTCGTACATACTGCAGTAGTGAAACTCAAAAGTAACATTACCGTGTAGGATAAACTCGTTGCAATTGGAATGTCTTGAGGTGTCTCGAGAGTGTGAAATCGCTTGTGTGCAGTGTCAAAGGTCTTACGCTGAGCTTATTCAAACGACATTACTTGAAAGAGTTGTGCCGTGAAACATAAACAAATTGGATGTATAAACAGTTTCTTTTAAAGTTCTACAAAATGTTCTTTTTACTAAAAAATAGAACTAAATAGAAAATAATATTCTTTATTTGCTTAAAATGTAGGTAACGGAAACGGATCTGAAACGTGGTCCCTGACTATGGGCCTTCTGAACAGGCTCAGAGTCGCACAACGAGCTATGGAGAGGGCTATGCCCGGAGTTTCTCTACGCGATCGAATCAGAAATGAGGAGATCCGTAGAAGAACAAAAGTCACCGACATAGCCCAGCGGATTAGCAAGTTGAAGTGGCAGTGGGCAGGGCACATAGCTCGAAGAATCGATGGCCGTTGGGGTCGAAAGGTTCTCGAGTGGAGACCACGGACTGGCAAGCGCAGCATAGGACGGCCACCGACCAGGTGGACAGACGACCTGACTAAGATCGCAGGCAAGGGCTGGATGCGGGCCGCTTCCAACAGGTCCTTGTGGAAATCAATGGGGGAGGCGTATGTCCAGCAGTGGACGTCCTATGGCTGAGATGATGATGATGATGATGATGATGATGTAGGTAACATCATAGTTCGATATTTAATAGAGCACCATGTACATCACGACACGACCACGTGCAAATTTTACACTACATATAATGAATATGTTAAAATTAATTAATTTTCATTTAATAAATATATTATTATATGAATATTGACATTGTCAAGATTTGTAAATGTCAAACATATGTCTTTAACCAACTTCAAAAAGAGAAGGTTACTCAATTCCACCGTATATATATATTTTTCGATGTTATATAATTTATGTAGTTAAAACGATATAACGTTTTCAACAGAAATGATTTTGTGTTATATCCTGCGCTGAATACAAACATTTTTCCAAGTTTAAATTTCGTACAGAATCTGTTCAACGTTAAGTCTCGTATTTCTTTAGGTATAGGATTATATATTAATCCTAACATGGCGTAGCAGATTTAAGGTATTGCTGTGTTCTTGTACCTCATGGCATTTGTATTATTTCTGGTGAATACATCTCTGGCTGTTGCAAATAGTTCTGGATGAAACTTTAATACTTTGATGCTTCCAGAGTATACTTACATACATGGCAGCGTATATATACGAAATTATTTTCAAAATGGCTGGCAGAATTCCCAGGGTATATAAAATAGCAGTAGCTCTGATACATTTATTTTGTTCGAGAAAATCTTTTTGGACCTCAGTATATACAGTAAATGTTTCATTGATTTAAATATTAATTATCTTAATGGCATGCAATATAAATACTGCTTTTACATAAACATAACCTTATGCATATTAATGTATCTTTATTACATCCCATAAATCTCCCTCACGTTCACGATAATTTCAACACCATTTCTTTGCGCTTCATGCAAGAAAAGAGCAAACACATTCGGAATATTCATGTGTGTTAATATTCATGGCCGCGCCACCTGATGCACTTGGGATGGAAGCGAAAGATTGTTGCGAGCACACCACAGATACAGTGTTGCTATAGTTTTTAAGGATTTGTTTGCAGTTTAGGTCGACAAAAGCAATCTTATGTTAATACATGCTGAGACCCAACTCGTAGGAGAAACGCAACAAAGTTCATGGTTCATTCCAAATTTGGTTGCTTTGCGATATGTTTCGAGTAAAGCGGTAAAAATGACAAAATGACAAAAATATTAGATGTTAGTATGTGTTACTTTAAATAATAATTTCATCGAAATCATAGTTATACTGTAGTTTACTCAAAATAAGTTAATAGATATAGAATAAGAATATTCAGGTTCTGTGAATGCTTAAATTTAAACCTTAAGACTTTAACTTAATTATCCATGTATATTTATTGAGAATAGACAAGAGTTCGTTATTAATTATCTTAATTTAAAATAGTTTAATTTAATTGTGTCACTTTGTTTAGTTTATGAGTTTGTTTACAATACTCTACTGACGTAACATTTACACCAATTTGCACTTTGAGTACTGTACATAGCTTCCTAAAATATATGAATTTGTTAGACGCCAAATTTTATATAATACCTTTTGTGTAAAAATTTTGTAATCACTCCAAACCTAGATATAAGATAATTCAATTTCAATTATGAACCCACCACCTCTAAAACAATTATGATTTCATCCGACACTGAGTTTATTGATACCTACTACAGTAAATATATCCATGCAAAATGTGAAATGCTGCTCTTAAGAAAATAACTAGTGAAGCCCTCAAGCCTGAAACAGGCCAAATATTCTGTATGTCGCCTCTGCAATAAATCCCACTTTATTGCCAGTTAAACGCCTGTTATTCTGCCAACACAAGTAAAGCTCTTATAAAAGACAAATAAAAGGTAAGCGAAATTTCCTTGCCTCTCAACGTAATTTAATATACCTTTTATGATGATTACTATATTACGTATTTCAATTTAGATAACGTGTGACAGCAAACTAGCCAATTACAAACTCGTTGTTCCAAACTTGAATAGTAAAAAATACAATTATATTATAAGGTCATGTCGGTAAAAAACGAGTCTTTGAGCTAATGCGAAGAGTAGATACATGTCTGAAGAAAGCAGAAGCGAGGAAGAGCGATCTTCACAGGGCGAGGTGATGACGCATTAGTTACTGCGACCTGTGTCTACAACCTGCGACCTGTGTCTACAACCTGCGACATCCAGTCGAGCACAACGGGCGGTAGCCAACAGTGCGAGATGGGACATTACGACGAACGCACCACACTCATGATAGTAACGAAGGCTTCTGGAAAGAGCCGAAACAAATTGTCACACGTGATATCGACTACGCGTACATAAGTGTTGCAATATACTCGTTAAAAAAAGTATTACAAACTCAAAAAAATAATTAAAAACTATTTTTTGGATGGCGGGAACAGTTCCCTTCTAAGAAGTTGTAAATTTTTTCATGATGCCTGGAAGACGTCGGTAGAAAATCTTTAAATAGTTATTCGATCGAAAAAACAGATGACTTCTATAAACACGAATATATTCTGTTATGGAAATTCAATCAGATCTAATACTGAACAGCAACAGACGATTATTTGTGCCAATATTATTAGGCATCAATATTGGTGGTCTTTCATAAGCCAAACGTAATAGGCTGCCGAAACAACCGACCCTGAGTTTACCTGCCTAATACACGAAAATATTATTCTTCACGGCATAAACAAGATTAAGTTAGAACGGGAATTTTGCGGGAAGGTATACCTACTAAAGCATTATTTCTGATTATTTACAAAAATATTTAGTAAGAACCCTATACGTGCTGTACTTACAACTGCCGGCCCGATTACTGTTACAAGTTAGATGGATGGACCTAACTTATGCGGTCTACGCCCGAGGCGCTAGTTTCCTAGCTTCCTTTTTCAATATCATTTATGCAAATAAATTATTTCTTACGCTTTCTTTTTGATGCGTACTAGTCTCGCAAGAGAATGCAAGTACAAATACAAATGTTTTAGTGTTCCAGAATACAAAGTTCAATTACTGAGTAACACACACACACACAATGCATAAAAGTTCACAGTTGCTTAGGATTACTAGTAAAACGTGCATCAAAGTTAAAGTTATCATGTGCTAAATAGACATCATTCTGATTATTTGTTCAAAGTCTTACATATCCAATAAAAAATTTAAAATATCACTAATGAGTGCAGTGATTTTAATTACTAAGTTATTAGTGTACAATATTTGTATATTTTTCCTTTATCGAAAATTCTAGCAGTATCGACAAATTCGCTTGAACTGTGTCTTACCCAGTAAGAAAAATAAAAAATCTAAAAATGTGATTAGTAGAAAAATTTTAAGCCCTTAAGGTCAACGATAAAGTACATTATTTTAATATTTTAAATCCATATCAGGATTTCTCCTACCACGTCTGACAGAAGCTCGGGAGCCTTTGTAATATAATTGGACTTCTAAGGGCTTAAAGAGAGGTCAAATGATACTACAACTACCTCTAACTCCAACTACATTACTCAAATATTACGTTATTAATGACTCGCTTATAAACGTGGCTACGGTTGATATGATGTACAAGCACACGTCACACCTTTTAAAATTAGAACACCGTTCTTGCGCTAAATAAAACCTCCTCCGCGGTAACCTAGAAAAATGCAGAACCACTGTTTAGCATTTGAAAATCCTCGTAAGCTCCGTATAAAATGTAAATCTGCCTTTAACCCTATTTAAAATACAACGGCACGCGATTGCAGCTACAATCAACGACTAAGATCGCAGTAAACATTAGAAAGCAAAACAACCGCTTCCCATAGTAAATGCAGTGAAGACAAAGGATGGTTAGTTAACATTTTAATCCGGAGTGTAGAAACCCTAATGGCCACCGCGCAGTGATATATCACAGCTCAGTGGCGGATCCAACGCATTCTATTCCGCAAGGATGATATACACTGAGGTGCGCTGAGCCTCAAATGCCGCTTTCAATCTAGGGATGATACCATAATATGCCTCTGGTAAATTTTGCAAACTACTGCAATTTTACTTTTATTACAATTATTACCATGTTTTTCTTTTTATGCAAATGTTCTGATTCGTATTTCGAACACAAGCTAAGTAGTTAAATATACAGTCACAACAAACAAAAAGTTGAAGTATATGCTAAATTTTCCATACTTGTCAAACAACCATATATTTTCTTATAAGTTTATCGGTATTATTTTACAGTGCCGTGGTGGTACCGGCCTAGAATAGTACTCCCCCCATCTCTTCCCGCGGATGCCGTAAGAGTCGGCAAAGGGATCACGTACCAGAAGGTGGGCAGCAGTGCCTTCTGAGGATCGGAAATCATACTGCGCTCGCCAACCCGCCTAGCGTGTCGAGTATTGGCAAATCCTCCCTATATGGGGGAAGCATATTTCTTGCAGTGGACGTTCAATGGCTGAGATGATGAATATATTACATTAAATGATGTGACTCTTGGCCAAAATCTAGGACATATTTTGTTCAACGAATTAGCAAATTGAATAGTGATTGAACTGTATCAATACAGTTAATGTTAATATATATTAATGGTAATGTTAAAATTATCACATGTTAGATAGTGCACGTGACGGGTTCAGTAATGGCATCCAGAAGTTGATGAATAGGCTACTACGTGATCAGTTTGCAAAAATGCCTCATTGTATCATGCCGTCTCCTCTAAAATATGGCCCACAATCGCCTTTAACATCAAGTAATTCAATGTATTGATTGATTTACTTTTCCCCGCCGTTCAACGTTTACAAATGGTTTAATTCCAAATCGAAAGGTGAATATTCGTATTCATTCCAAGACCGGATATAACTAAATCACAACCATTACAAGATAAAGACAATGACGTAGCTGGAAATTGGTTTATGTTTTAAAGTAGGTCAGGTTTAGAGCGTAAGAAATCTGAGGAGCTCATCGACTCCATTTCTCAACAACATATTCGACGATAATAAATAGATTTTTTTTTATACTGTATAAATCTAGCGTTTGGTCACTATCTATATCTAAAGTTTTCATTTAAATCACGTATTTTCCAGCAAATTAATAAAAGCAAATCGGAGCACATGCCTGCTAATTCAGAGCGTTCGATAACTCACATTTTATGCACATTTACACACATTTTATAACTTGTTTTTTTTTATTTGCACAAAGTTAATACGAAAATGTATATTTATAATCTATACTTATATTATTAAGGAATTTATTATCTTAAGCAATGTTTTAAATAGTTCTAGAGAAAGTCTGTTCACTACGGGAATCATCCATAACCGAATCGATTTTGTCGTTGTTAGGATACCATGTGTTGCAGGAGGCATGGACAAACTCATTTGCAATACACAAACACCCAAGACCTGAAATAAAACATCTATTTTAACTCTAAATCAAAGATACTCAAACTGAAAAATAATTATTTTAAGTCTTGTGCACTGAGCTTGAAAGCCCACTGCCACAATAATTATAATAATTTTTTAAAAGTTATGGTTTGTGAATTTACATCGTGTTAATTTGTTTTCAATACACACCACGTAAAAAAAAATCTAATAAAACCTACCTACCTACTACAAAAAACATAAAAAAACGGAAAAAGTAAGATGTATGGATTATTGAGACTTAAAAAAGTACAATCCGTCTCGCGCAAATTCACGCGAAGTCAAGATTTATTGAGCGGGCTTTGATTTATGGTTCAATCCACACATGGGTCTAGAGGTTCAAAGACACAAAGAAAAAGTTTATTTTTGGACAAAAACAAAGAGATTTCCTTCATTGAGATCTAAGGGTAAGGAGGTTTTCTGTCGACTGTCGGTGTTAAGCTTCGTTGTTTTGTTTGCCTCATTCTAATGCGCATCGCTAATTTATTAACGTCGCGTCGTGTCGTTTTTTTATGGCTTTATTTTACCATTCAAGAGATGAGAGGCCACATAAACATTTTCGCTTTCGTGTATGTGTAATCGTGTGTAATGTTTATTCTTCTTTAGAGCACGATTAAATTTACGTTCAATGTTTGAAGAAATATATGGCCAATATTGGGATTTGAACCCACGACTACAGAATACCATGTATAATGGACGCATGTAACCTATTTGCGTGTATGTTATAACTTTATGGCCTTAAAACTGATGAACAAAGGCTTTAATGGGTAATATAAACTTACTAGGTATACAATCTCCTCTCTTACACATTGTTTCTTTCAATTCTTAATCATATATAATAAATTAAATAAATAGTTTTTTGCAAAAAGTATTTACAATGCATAGTACAAATAATCTTCATTAACGATTCACCGAATTTTGTAGAATCAATCCCATCAAATCAAATTAAAATTTAATTATTCAGCAAAATAGCCCATTTGCTACTAAACCTATGTTAGTAAACTCTTGATGTACTTCTTATCTGGCCAAGACCCTAACAAATTATCTATTCATTGGGGGATGCAACTAAGAAAGTTAATTAGTTATTATTAATTAAAATAAAAAAAGACAGACAAACTTTCGCCTTTTTAATATTATTGTGATTTGTACACACAAGTAGAACCAAAAAAAAACTAAGAATCTTGTTATAATTGCACAATAAAATGCTTCGTTGCTAATATCTATGGATATCCCTTATAAAAGCCTATATTATCTACTAAATCCTATTATCATGTCTTACGATATCTAGTGTAATTCCACCTTCGACCACGTCGTCACTGACCATCAAAAAGATAGTGAACAAAGGCTAGATCTATCGTCATCATCTCAGCCACAGGATGTCCACAGCTCGTATGATTTGTAAATATTTAGTTTTGTACGGCTTACCTTTAACTTTCCTTGTTTACTTTATATTATCGTTTTATAAATTCCTCTTAGTAAATATATGCATCCTTTACATTCTTTCGTTACATATTGCTGAAATTATAAAAAATATCCATATTTCTTAGCTGGACATAAGCCTCTCTCAATGATTTCCTCAAGGACTGGTTGGAAGCGGCCCGCACCCAATCCTTTCCTGTGATCTTAGTCAGGTCATCTGTCCACCTTGTCGGTGGCCGTCCAAAGCTGCGCTTGCCAGTCCGTAGTCTCCATTCCAGAATCTTTCTAACGCAACGGCCATCAGTTCCTTGAGCTTTGTGCCCACCGCCACTGGATAGTCCTATAAAATAATAATATAGGTTATGTATAATCATTAATTACTAACCGATTTCCACTACTAATCAGTGGAACATTTTATTCAAAAAATATCCAAATCGTTTCAAAAGTACTTATAAAATTTGATGAGTTCTTTGGATTTCTTCAGGCCCATCATTCGATCCTGACCTGAAGACCATGGGACCACCTGGGAAGTTTAACCATCAAACCATAATGAATGAATCGGTCCAGTTGGTTAAAAAATATCTAGTAAAGTCATGATGAATCACTGTCGTTTGCCATAGCAGTAAGAACTTTACGAAGAAATATTCCCCTTCGAAAGGCAAAAGAAGTAGTTCTCTTTTAGTTAAACCTATTTCAGAACCGCGAGTTTACTTCAACTTCTGCCAAGTTCTACAAAACTCCGGGCGGATCCGATCAAATCAATTCAACTTGCAAAGAATGGACAGGGTGGTAGTCCGAACTTTAACAACTTTACCTGGAAATAACTTTCTTCGAGGGCAAGAAATTTAATTGAAATTGTTACTGTAATTTTATAATTTGATATATCTCGTTCATAAATTTTCAAAACAACAATTTGTCTTAGTCTTAGTTATCTCATGATATATCAAAATAGAATCTCAACTTGTAGACGCCACACGTTTTTCTTTTATCTAGTAGACAAAAATCTTTTACGAACATGATTACAAATCTTATTCTGACTACAAATTGCTATCACAATAGTAACGTATCTCGTGGGATTATTAAAGTCATCACTTTCTGTTATTTAGCTAGTACTACATACACATTAAATTTTTTATGCAACTTTCGTGCACAAAAATATAAAAATAGTTGTGGTATGGGCACTTTCTAAATATGTTATTCTATGTTGCCCATAATATGATACGTGTGGTTAAGGTATTTAGCAAAAACATAAGATAAATGTTTATTATTTATTACGTTAAAACATATACACTTTTTTACACAACATATAATATCATTGTTTTTACATGCAACCATTTCTGTTGTACATCGTACTTGTTTCAAAGTGATTCAACTTATTAGTGCTATTGGTAAATTGCCGTTAATTACAATATATCATAGACTTGATGATCAATATCGGGCCAAGATAGATACTCAAAGACACCTCAGCAAATAGATTATGGAGTGAAAGATTTACACACTTGGGCGTGTTAGCGTATTAGGCAGATACTTTTAGGGGTATAAGAGGTGCCAATGTCATTACAGAGGCTCGCGGGTGTTTACAGGCGGAAGGGGCGGGACAATCCTGTTGCAGGTTGAATTTCAAATATTACAAACTGTACTTTACAGGTGATCAACGGTCTCTAAAAATAATATTGATCATATTGTTAGACGTTTTCATTTCCGTTCTTCAGGTGTAAGAAACAGGTCAAGTGCATGTGTCGTTAATGCGAGAATTTTAGATAATAGAAAAGTGTGGTCGCTTGAGAATATTTTTCACTTAACTAACAAAACTAACTACTTTTCACACACAAAATTAGCAAATGAAATTAATTTGTGTTCAATTTCATAATCACCTTCATGAACTTTCTGTCATGATTAATATTTTTAAAGTAGGTAGGTATACATATTAGACATATTGGACTTTTTTATACTGTATATGATATTTATACTGTTTTTATACTGTATATATTGATAGTCAGTGACGTCGAGTAATAACATCTTCAACCAGAAGATGTTATTACTGGCACGATCATCTGGGAGTTATGATCGTGCCAGGTGGCGAGCGCGAGCCTCAGCACGTAACTGGCGTTGAGACGGCTGCGCTGCATCAGTCAAAATACTCCTATATGAAGAACTGCAAATAAGTTCAAAACTGGTCGGAGAGTAATTTTCCAGTGTTTACCACGTTAGTCCTAGTCGGTTTGTTACATTACAATTATACAGGATTTTTCAACATTACATGCATGTTATTCGTGATTTGAAGAAATGTAAGATCTGCGTGGCTGCCTGCATATGTGTACGTACATATATGGTTACAACGTTGAATTCAGTCTGAAAAATACGTTTCTGACTACAAACATTTTTAAGAACAAGAGATTGGCGTCCGGGTCGTCTTGAATATTTTCTATAGCTACAATATTTTACGTCTACTTCATGCAATAAAATGTTCTTTGATCTGTTCAAGGCTGAACAGAAAATAATTATTCATTAGATTTTTGCTCAATAAACACAACATTTCCATGATACAGTCTCTTACTTTTTCCATTAAAGCCAATTATATATTCAGAAAGGAAAAAGAAAAGTAATTATTTATTAAAATAGGTATTCCATGTACCATTGGCACTGGTAGGAAGCCCCATTCGAAAAATAACCTAAAAGCCTAAAGCTCATAGAAGACCCGATAACCTTGGAAGAGCAAAACTGCCCATGTATCCTCTAATTCTTGGTATAAGGAATTAGGGATCAATATATTAGCTGTCGTCTGGAAAACAATTACTTTAAAAATTACATGTTTAGTTTGTGGAGTACATTTTATTACGACTTTTTTTAAAGTTTCAAGTTTAATATCATTATCATCATCATCATCGCAGCCATAGGACGTCCACTGCTGGACATAGGCCTCCCCCATTGATTTCCACAAGGAACTGTTGGAAGCGGCCCGCATCCAGCCCTTGCCTGCGATCTTAGTCAGGTCGTCTGTTGACCAGGTCGGTGGCCGTCCTATGCTGCGCTTGCGAGTCCATTCGAACTTTTCGACCGACGTTTTAATATCATTATAATTTAAAAGTTGAATTATATTTTATATCTTAAATTTCATTCTGATATTTTTTTTTACATTGTTTTCAAATACATTACTAAACAGATAAAAGATGAATAAATAACATACATTTTTAATTGCTTATTTGTCATGAATGAATATCCTATAATAATCCTTTTAATGATTCCCAATTATCTCTATTATTCACCCTAAATGTAGATATTGAAAGTTTGTTTTCATGCGAAATCACTAAAAGCATGTCCTTGTTACATACTCGGTTTCGTGATAGATTTAGCAATCTATCCAGAGATAATAAAAGGTTCGCCGAAGAAATGAAAGCACATTTCTTGTTTGAGACCTCGGAAGGAAGCAAAGAAACCATAAAACAATATAAATGGGACGTGAGCTTCTCTCTCAGACTAACTTTGCTCTGACTAAGCTGTAAATTTGTTCCAGACTCATGTAGCAGACAAATTTTCTTTCAGATTAACTTTTTGACATAGAGTAATCCGATGGGATTGTATGTTTCAGTATTTAGTAAGATTAATCTTATTGATGCCGGACAGATTTATTGTATTAACGCAGGTTAAGGCTAAGGCACGAAAAAAATTGAACGGCCAAAATCGTGAGATTTTAGAGCCCTTTGATGTTGTAACTAAAGGTTATAAATGGTCATGTTATTTTGCCAACCTTATTGTAAACATAGTGGTGGTGCCGTGGTGGTACCGGCCTAGAATACTACTCCCCCATCTCTTCCCGTGGGTGCCGTAAGAGTCGGCTAAGAGATCACGTACCAGAAGGTGGGCAGCACCGCCTTCTGAGGATTGGAAATCATACTGCACTCGCCAACCCGCCTGCCAAGCGTGGCGATTATTGGCAAATTCCCCCTATATAGGGGAGGCATATGTCCAGCAGTGGACGCACATGGCTGAGAGAAGAATTGTAATTATGTGGTAGTAAAAAATTACGGTGACGGTATGCAAACGGTGGGAACTGGGACTTTATGCACACGATTTTCTTAGATATTCTAAAGATCCTTTCTATTCATACTAACTTTGTGCATCGATGTACCCTAATGCACCAGCATACCCAGCATTTTTAATGTAATGCTTCCGTGTTTCGAAGGGCAAATGGAGCCATCGGTGCCGGTTGTTGTGTTAGGATAACACTCTTCAGGCTAATGTCGGATGCCTTTGGGAAGCCTTTGGGCAACTCCAAGATTGGGCTGGCCTAGTGGCCAGCCCAATGGCGAATGAGCACTAGCTCATTCGCCAGAGGGAAGCTGGCCACTTGTGGTGCCACCAGTGTGGTGGATTACGGTCAGCCCTCCCCTCTGAGAGGAAGACCCCTGTTTCAGCAATGGGAGCGTATTGGCCTGATTATGCAGACAGGCTGACAAACAAATGTCCATATCTGTATTGCAAACCGTTATAGTCTTTGTTCCGTTGCCAAAATTTGAATGGTAACAAACGTTAACTTGCTTACATCTACTCAATACTAATAAGAATAATGAAAAGCAATGTATTAGCTGTTATTATGTTATATTTATTTATTTCAATTTTTACCCTAAAAGTTAAGGCGGCCTTTCGTGTGGGACGCTACTTGTATTCAAATATAATACTATATTTTTTTAAATAAAATGTTTTTATTGTTTATAAAAAATACATTACATTCACGTGGATAAAATCTCCTTTTAAATAAGTAAAAAATACCTGTTATAGGAGATTTCGCTCTTGCTCAGATCTATTTCTTATGTGTGTGTGTATGTGTGTCTTTATGTGAAATGTGTGTGTGTGTGTGTTTCTGTGTACGTGTGTAAATTTGTCAAGATGTAATGTAAAGAGTGTAAATTTACAAAGTGTAAATCCTATCCAATCCTAAACCACGAGATGATGTTAATAATTTATTCATTTCAAAATATTCATATCACAATACAAATGTATAATTATTATATTAGTCAGATTGATTTAGATAAGTATACTTCCATAGTTAATGTATAAACCCTGTATAAAATATGGTGAAGTCGACAAGCACTTCAAATAAATATGGAATGATTTTAGAAGTTTTGAAAAGATTCTGCATTATTTGATCTCCGTTTAATTTTACGCTTGAAGCGGCTGATTTATTCGAATGTCCCGAAAAGCTAAACTTCACAAAGTTTTGATCACTGATCACAGGGTGATTTATCTGCGCCGGGTGATATATGCACGGTTTGTGGTCTCACAGTGGATTTGTCAGCAGGAAAATGGCAAGTGAAATAATTAAAAATTCTTGCATAATTTTTCTATTCCTATATCAAACTTTGGGCTACTACAAACAAAATTATTGAAACAAAAAATTGTTATTGAAATTATTGACACAAGTTTCATAGTCTTTTCGTGACCACGACCAATGCAACTTGGTCGAAACGTCGAGGTAAATAAATTACTAAATGTTTTTCTCGCGATCAAGCCCCGATTGTTTTAATAACAACAAGTTTGATAGTTACAATTTGAAGCAAAATAACCCTTTTAAATCATCAGACAAACTGGCGTACGGCAATGATCAACTTCTACATGGTAGATATATCACCTTTACGGATGAAGCGTTTCACTTGTAGAATGCTTTCTGCCAAGAAATAAAGTCATGAGTACTTTCTAAGCTTCCATGCTACATCTTAGACCATGTCATGACTTTACTACAGGTGATACAGTGGCCAAATGCAAGCTTTAATAAATGTGTTTAAATTTACTAATTAAAGCGGTCAAAAGGCCTTATTTCGAGAATATTCACGGAATATAAGTGTTTGAACCAAACGGAAAAAGACAAACAGATATGTTAAATAATTGACATATCTGTTGTGTAATAATTGCACGCCTGTTTGTTCTTTCAATAATATTGCTGACATTTACATTTATTGTACTCAGATTCAAATAAGTACAGCAATACAAATAAGATCTACTTATTTGTATTGCTGTACTTATTTGAACTTATTGAATGTAATGAAATGTGACTATACTAATATTAATAAAAAGGAAAGATTTGATTATTTGTTTGTTTGTTTGCAATAGGCTCCAAAACTACGGAACCGATTTGAAGATTATTTCACTGTTGGGAAGCTACACTATCACCGGGTGACATAGGCGTTATATATTATTTAATTTTTTAAATAGGAATTGAAAAATGTATAATGTTGTATTTTTTTTACCCGTGCAAAGTCGGGCTAGTGCTAGTCGTACTAATCAATAAAAATTGCATAGGTTCGCTTAGAAAGTGTGACAATCATATTCATTTAGACTTAACATTAACAAAATTTACACTATTACATGTATGCTACATTCTTCCATTTTATGATGTAGAACTTAAAATGCATTGTTTATTTAGATTAGCACAGCATGCAAGATTTTTTGGAAGCCAATTCAACTAATATATAACTAAAACTAAGATGTAGGTATACAAAAAAACGCAATCAGACCTACCAAATATACACCAAAAACTAATAAAAATCAGGCTTCCCGTTTCAAAGGAGTTCGATAACAAATATTGTGAACACAAGATTTTTACATATTAGAAGATGTTTTAAAGCTGTCATGGACATAACGTAACATTTAGAAAAAATATATATCAATACTCAATACTCATACTCAATAGTTTATTGCATTCATATGGCGTTACATGCAGGTCTTAAATACATTTTTTTTTCAAGCGTACATATGACTCTGGTAGGGTATAGCAATGTGGAGCGACCGATTTATTTATTAGTTTTCAAATTTATCATAGAAAAACTCATTCAAGCTGTAATAGCATTTCGTTAAAATATCGCATTTTCATTGTTACAAGCGCCATAATCACTAGTAAAAAGCGGTTATTTAATAATATATTTTCAAATGAAATATAGAGCAAGAAATTATACAAAAAAAGGAAACACCTACCTCTGTATGCAATTTATTATTGACTTTCTGATTTAACAATTTTGAATTGATGTTGTTTTTTATATTTATGAAAATGTTTAAAATAGAGATGAAACCGTAAGTTTGTCTTCTGCGAAGCAATGTTCCTGTGGTGGGTTGATAGACGCCCAGCCCTAGATGTTTCTGTGGTGGGTTGATAGATGTTCGGCCTAGGTGAGGCCGGGTTTTCGAAATACCGATTCAACGAAAAAAGAGACACCGTTATGACTTATTTTCAAATAGTTCCTTGGAAATTTTCTATAGAGTAACTGAATCTGTATTTTATTATCACTTGAGGTTCAATTTATGGCCAATATCCATGAAAATATTGAGGTTAACAATACAAGGAAAGTGGTCATATTTTTTGTTTACTTTATTAAAATTTGAATTATTGTATGGCAATCAGAATACTGTTAACGGTTCTTAAATTTATTATCTGAAAAAATGTTTTATGGTACTGGTTTATTATTAAAACAACAGTGTCTTGCTGTTTCAACAACGCGGTTTATGATTTTTCTTTCTTTTTAGAGAAGTAACAGTTTGTTATTGGAAAGTTTCCTTATATCATTATAGGTATATAAGTATTACAGAACATTCGCATTTTAAAAAGTTCAGCAAATGTCGAAATGATCGGTTAAAAAATTAATCCAACTATTTCCTGCTGGATTAATTTTTCCGTTCTTTTTAACACATTTTCTATCATGACCCGTGTCATATTTTAGATAACTGTTTTATTGAAATGTCCAGGCTAAAAATATGGATAAAACTCAGCCCTAAGGAAGGATGGCAGACTCCCATACATTGCAGCCTAGGAGAGAAGCCGAGTTCATGAATGAAACTTATACGTATCGATTGAGCAATAAATACATTGTATCTGTATAAATACATTGTATATGTATATATACATATTGTATATGTATGTGTGTATAATAAATACAATCATTTTCCTAATTGGGAGTAAAGAGTTATTACGGAAAATCATCTGTATCAGTATGCTAACTACACGTCCATATGCGAACCATTCAATGCAACGCCATCCATGTATATTATCGTAGACAGAGAAAGCAATATAGCATGGATCGCGATATAGATACAGATCGCATATTATATTCTTCCTAGTGGCATGGCTGTGTTTATGAATGCAGTCCGGGTCTACAGAACAGCTGACTACAGATTGACATAAGTATATATGTACAGTAACATCAACAATTAATTTCAGAGCGTAAGTATTCGAACGAGACAAACATATAGAAATGCGTTCAAAACATACAAACACCACATCTAATATTTTCAATGAAATAAAATAAAAGCACTTTAATTCCCAACTCCATAAATAATGCAAATTATTCACGGAATCCACAAAAACATAACCTAACATTTCATATATAAGGATACATGAATGGGTTGTCATTTCGTTTTTCGGGAGAAAGGCTGGTTCAGCCATCCTCCTTTATCGTGGCCCTTCATGTTGAACTTAGGTCTGAATGTCTTTAACTGATCTCCTGATATCTGTATATTTTGTTACTGCAGTTATCTCTGTAATAATAGTAGCATATATGTAGTAGTAGTAGTAAAATAATAATAGTAGTAATAAGTAATATTTTATAATTGCCCATGAAAACTTAAGCATAAGAGAAAAACCGGACACTATGGCGGCATTCATCTTCTTTTTTATGATCAAGATTCTTTAATCTTATTGAAGAATATACTCTCAATCCTAACAACAGGGCCAATATAGATCGCTCACTAAAACTATTTTAAATTGTATTCTATAATTTATTACAATGGTTAAAACATTGCAGCAATACCAATAATTTTTCCGCCTAAAATCACTGTTTCACAAAAAGACACTCATTTCAAAATATATTTTTAACTAGTGCCGCTCCGCAGTTTCACCCGCGTGGATTACGCTTTACCCGCTACTTCTACTGTCCCACGGGAACTATACTTTTTCCGGAAGAAAAGTAGCCTATGTGTTAATCTAGAGTTTAAACTATCTTCATACCAAATTTCCTCGAAATCGGTGTAGCCGCTTGAGCGTTAAGAAGCAGCAAACATTCACATATACACACAAACTTTTACATTTAAAATATTAGTAGGATTTTAAACCATGTATTGACCAGTATTGACATAATAAACAAATATTATACAGGCGAAAGTTTGTCTGTCGTTTGTCATTTGTATGTTTGTTACTCCTTCACGCTGAAACGGCTGAACGGATTTGCATGAAATAAGGAATGAAAATATCTTATACCCTGGAATAACACATATGTTACTTTTTTTCTCGATAATATTGACTTTTCCTATGAGATTGACGGGAAGACATATCGTCAATACCACAGCAAGCAAACGGAAATAAAAGATACAGTCGGGTCATGACTCGAGTTCCCGTGGGATAATTATTATTAAGGTAGCGAAAAAATTGTAGTACTTGCCGCCTGGAGGAACCGTGATGCACTTCTAGTCTTTTATAAAATATTGTTTAGGTCCTCCAGGTTTTCCTAAATTAAATGCATTATACCGAGCGCAATTTGTATAGTATACAAATAACTATATCTACCTACGTACCCATTACTCGCTACAATACAACTTTTGTGTATAAGTTTACTCCTAAATAAATAACGCAAATGTCAGTACAACGTTTCTAAACCATCGAGCGGCAGTTGGAATCAATTTGCGCCAACGATTTAGTCTAAAAAGCTTCCAGTTTATTCGCTCGCATTCAGCACAGCAGGTTGATTTCCAATCGTATTTCCATATCACATGCTACGCTACTGATTTTCCGGGAGTTTAGTTTCGTACTTTCACATAATGCGATTACGTCACATTGATATATGGTTTTCAAATTTATCCTTACTGCAATACACATTGTAATTAAAACAATGATTAAATAACACAAATGAAAAAACGGAAAATGATTGCATACAACTTTTCCCATCCTCGAAACCCACACTTGGATGATCCTGTTTTGAGGGATTCAGTCATACAAAAACACAATTTCAATTTAATTTTATTTAAGTTAAGGAAGATAAGATAAGATAAGATAATCTTTATTTGTATGAAACATGAGTATTATACACACACACAAGGTACATATATAAAGATATAGGTAAAGGAAAAAGGATAAAGTAAAGGTGAACAAAACAAAGAGATAAGAATTGTAATGCAGTGTCTCTATTTAGAGTACAAGATTTGCCTGGTTAAGAAGTGCATAATCAGTTATAGTTGCACGGAAACTATTACAAACAGCGACTTAGCACTATCAGTGGGCGCCCAAGATAAGGGCTTAGCCTAGTTTGGAGCCTTCAGTAAAATTACGTTCTTGGTACTAGATGTGTATCTGTAAGCTGTATTAATGTACCTATCTGTATTAATGTAATAATTAAAATACACATTCTAAGGTAGTTTTTTCGTACGATACGCGACATTTCAATGGCTTTTAGATTGTAATATCAGGTATTTAAGACAATTGTATATATATGTTTTATTTTAACATATTTTTGTATATCAACTATTACTGCTACTTTTTAACCCTCCGCCGCTTGAAAAATATATACCTTAGTAGGCTTTTATAGCTACTGAGAGTATCAGCACTTGCTGACCTGACAGCCATTGTTCTGCCATATAAATTATCACAACGTCGATAATTCGAAAATCACTTTATAAAATGGAGGAGGGAGGGGTAGAAGGGTGACAAATATTTTTTAGAAAAAATATTTTAGACCCTACTAAAGATACACAAAAAATATGAAAATCAGGCAAGTCTTTCGGAGAATTAGATAACAAACACTGTGACATGAGATTTTTTATATTAGAAGAAGAATATATGAAATGATAATAATAATGTAGTGAGATAACGACTCAGATAAATAAACCAGCCTATATACTCAAAGGATAATGAAATTCATGTTATAGCACACTTATGCAAATATTTATCATTCATCACTCTAAAAAGAGGAAATAATTACGAGTGTGACAACGTTTATATTCGATTTTCAGATCACTCACTGATTGCCGCTAAAAAACATTTCACATTTGCAAATGCTTTCAAACCATTTTAACGATGAATGTAAAAACGTTGCAGTGTATTTTAAATTGACAGAGTGGAATTTCAAACGTTGTACATCGGAAACCGATTCGAGATTCAGGTTTGCAGTGTTTGCGCTTCCAGCCAAAGCTTTTTGTATATCTTTTTGTATAAAAATTATATAAGCGTGAAAAATTAAAACATGTAAACGCAATGATGTAAGTACAGTATTATACATATATACAGTTCAATTACATAAGTCCAACTTTGAGAAAGAGGCCAATCGTCGAATCCAGCTCGGCTGGCAGCGTTCGGGAAGCTACGAGACGTCTTCTCGTCCAAAATACCGCACTGCCTGAAAACGTAGGTCTTCGAACAGTGTGTGTTACCAGTGATGACTTACGGAACCGAAACGTGGTCTCTGACTATGGGCCTTCTGAGCAGGCTCAGAGTACTATGCTTGGAGTTTCTCTACGTGATCGAATCAGAAATGAGGAGATCCGTAGAAGAACGAAAGTCACCGACATAGTCCAGCGGATTAGCAAGTTGAAGTGGCAGTGCACGTAGCTCGAAGAATTGATGGCCGCTGGGGTCGAAAAGATCTCGAATGGAGACCACGGACTGGCAAGCGCAGCATAGGATAGCCACCGACCAGGTGCACAGTCGACCTGACTAAGATTGCAGGCAAAGGCTGGATGCGGACCGCTTCTAACCGGTTCTTGTGGAAATCAATGGCGAAGGCAATGCTATGTCCAGCAGTGGACGTCCTATGGCTGATATGATCATGATGATGAACGCAATCATGTATTACCCTTATCATGTCATCCATAGGACTTCCAATCCTGTAATTGGGCCATGATTTCGACAAGGACCAGTTGGAAGCGGCCTGCATCCAGCCTTTTCCTGCAATCTTAGCCAGTTCGACCCTTGTGCTTGCTGTGCTTACCAGTCTGTGGCTTCTATATCTCCCCATTTCTCATTCAATTGCGTAGAGATACCCTCTACATAGCACGTTGTGTGACTTTTTCTTTTATCAGACTGAGTTTTCTCAGAGGGCCCATAGTCAGAGACCGCACGATTCAGTTCTGTAAATCATCAAGCAAGTAACGAAAACGTTGTAGTTGAAATGAGAATAGCAATTTTGTTCTTAAGTGAACTTGTAAATCTCATGATAGTTTCACAAGTAAGCTTATACTTTCGGTAACTAACGGTTAGCTGCCGCCGATCCGCTCTGGATCGGGCCCTAGACCACTCAATTCCAAATTCAAAATATCGTAATGATTTTTATTTTCCTTTACACAGAACAAATCATGTTTCAGGTAAGAATGATTAAATCCACGGTATGGTGGTAGGCTATATTTTAGTTCACAGCGCTAGGTAGGTGCCTAAAGCCTTAGGTATCTATTCCAGGAGCTATTATTCAGTGTATTCTAAAGGTGGTAACATTTGGACAATATTGTCACTCATCATAAAATGACGTAGTTTATGGTTTAACAGACTAGATACTGCTCCTAATTCTGTTAATCACACAACATTCTTTAAAATCAAAAGGCTATTCTAATGCAACTTATTTTATCTAAAACTACCCATAAATTTAATAAAAAGATCAGTTGAACATGAAAATAACTGCCAATATATCAATTTCTTGAATAAGTTGTGTAAATTTTGTTATTAAAACCTACGTGGTTTTGACACATTATGAGAATACGGGGCGCTCGTGGACGCGATCGCAGTACTAGGCGAACCGCGAGCGCCTCGTATTCTCCTTGAAAAAGACCACTAAATATGGTTGAAACTATAGTCGGAACCCTCTGACTTATTGCGTGAGTCATTCCCGCGTTTCATACATTCGTAAGTTGTGTAAATATTAGTTGAAACGTACCAAATATACAACGAAAATATTTTAATAGAATAATTAGCTGGTGTAATTTATGAAGAATTGTTGCTTATGTACGTACTTCTGTTAGTTTGACTCACTTGTACTCGTAAGTTGTTTTATTAATCACATTTCCATACATAGGCCTAATGACGTCATCTAATCGTTCTGTCTCAATTCATCAAGGAATATCCCAACACAAACAAAAAGCTAATTAAGTAATTAGGATTGTCAATCTCGGTGACTGCTTCGAGGCATAGACGTGATTATGCAAACAGCTGCATTAGGCAAGCGATAGTGTACACACTACACAATAGACCTCATGACGTTAGGTGCGAAAATTGCACTGATTACAATTTAAGCTAATTGTGTACAAAACAGATAACTTTATTTTTTATTTTTTCACTTATAAGCTTGCATTTGACGACTGTCTCAACTTAAATTTTATATTATTTTTTCCATTAAGTATTTACCACTATTACGTTCCGACTATGTTACCCTCTTTCATTCTCGGATTACCGATAGTCACTGGGGTCGAAAGGTTCTCGAGTGGAGACCAAGGACTGGCAAGCGTAGTATAAGACGTCCACCAACAAGGTGATCAGATGACCTTACTAAGATACCTAGGTATACTATACCGTAGATACTATACTATACCTAGGTATTATTCATATTTATATACGTTTATCGAATATCGACAAATGAATAATTAACCATTAATTAACACAGGTCATCGATCCATAATCTATACCCACCCTCACTCGGGTCAGACAGGATTAAGCTTAAGTAGAAATAATAGCCTCATTGCTTGACGCGGATTAATCCTCCCATCTCATAAAGATATAAATAATACCTTTATCATGTTCCGCCACCCTCGCAAAACGTAAGTAATACAATAATATAAATTTTAAAATATTCACAACTATCATACATACAATCTTACTAATATTATAAATGTAATGTGAGTTTGTTTGTGACGCGTTCACAATCAAACAAACTAATTTTGATGTAATTTGGTAATGAGGTAGCTGACACCTAATCTTGATCATCATCACCACCGTTTTGAATCACCACGCGGGAAACCACAGAGCGCAGAAAAATGAAATAACAAAATCAAGTGACAGTTTTCACATCGCTTTCACATCTTTCCGAAACACCATGTTAGGGCTGGCGCCGCCCGACGCGGCGAATTCGACGTAGCAAATGAAACGATGAAAATGTGCTAACCTATAGTTAGTGGTTATATATTTCGAGTCGAGACTATAGGTCCGTGGGACCGGGAGCTTATCGGATTCGGTGACCAAAATGATAGCACATATTTGGGCCAACGACTCAGCATTGCGATTCAACGAGGCAATGCTGGTAGCATTCTGGGTACTTTGCCAACTGGTAGCGGGCTATAGCATTTGAGCCTAATAGATTGTAGTTGATACAGATCAATATTATATTAATAATACTGGTAAAGAAATGTTACTTTGATTGTGATTGATAAACAAAAATTAATTAGAAATATTCAACAGACCAAAATTTGACAATGATTATATTACGCACCGAACCGCTTACCACGGCTAAATCCTTGAGTAAACGGAAATCAAATGAAACCCAGCAACGGCGTAACAAACAATTAAACTAAGACATCTGATTGATTTATTCTCAACTTTGTTAAATCGACTAAAATCATTAGTAAGCTCGAGGTTGAATCTTAGGCCAACTTGACGATTCACAAAAGTAAAATTCTGTCTCAAAATACCTCTCGCCTTGAAATATCAAAAAACAGAAAGCATTTTAAAAAACTGATTGGAAAAAAGGCAGGAAGTTAGTTTACGAAGGAAAAATAAGAAAGGTAAAATTACAATGTCAAATCCATTTTTGTTTGTATGTTACAAACAAAAATGGATAAAACAAAATAGAAAATAAATCAAATGGAAAGTCATTGCAACGCTGCGTGATGTTAGGAAAAAGTCCCGACTTAGCATATACCAGGATTGCCCTTAAGCACTGGTTTTTATCGGAACTTGACGTCCAAACTATGTATGTGATGACAGTTTTTCAAACTTGAGGGTGGTAGCTAGCCAGGCAGGTGAAGCCATGATAGCTCAGCAGAGTGAGCGTTGGCTGTCAAACTTACGGACACTGGTTCGATCCCCAACAACAGCTTGAACAGCTTCCGGTGAAGGTAGAATTTAGAAAAATTTTCACGAAACACATAGTGTGTTGAGGCAGCAGTCCTTGAGAGCCAGTGAGCATTCTAAGTCTAGCGTGATAACATCTACTATACCACATAGTCACTGACTATGTAGTGAGATGGTAGTCAAACGCTAGATCTGGAAATTTGATAACGGTGTTACCTTCACAGGAAGCTCATGCCGTTGTTGGTGGGGTATTAAGCAGCGTCCGTCAGATTGATAGCCGACGCTCCCACTAAGCTATCATAACTTCTAAATCTGAATGTACATAAAATATGAATTAAAATATCAGTTTTTGATGCTGTGTAAAAAATGGTGCTTTGTACTAAGTGCGCATTGCATAAATTGGCCTCATATCTGATGCCATCGTTTGACCCTTAATGGCCGCGAGGTGAGACTGATGGTTATCGTGAAAATGGGCTCTCTTGGCGACTGACGACTTTGTCAATATAAGAAAATGTTGAAGGTAGTTTGAAAAGTACTTCGTCTATGAAACAATGGTGTGTTAGAGTGGTGTAGAGCCGTAGTCTATTGCTGTTACCATTTGCGGTATTAAAGTATCAGAAAATTTAAAGGAAGCTTACTAAATAATACGTTAGGTTATTTTTAAAATAACTGAAAAACTTGAGACATCTTTAAAAATCCTAAAAGTACCTACGTTCTCTTAAGACCAAAAGTAGAGTCAATTTTCGCACTAGAGACACCAATGTGTAATATAGTCCTGCCTGAAGTATATTCTAGCCAGACAGATTGTAGTCAAAGGCTCTAAAGAATCTAAATTAAGAAACTTTATTTCTTCTTTTTTAAATGTATTTCATTACACTTAGATTACAACTGGTACGCAATGGTTAAAAATTAAGCGGTAGTTCCGCTGTTTGTACCTTTCCGCTACAGCAAACAATAGATTTACTGAAAACTATTACATAAAGTTGCTTACGTGCACTACATAAGTAGCCATCTATTTATGACACGTGTCAGATCTTGCATTAATTATATGGTAACGTTTTGATTTCAGTGTGCCGTTTATTATATATGGCCAATGGGCGTGAAATAGATGAACAGTTGTATAATAAAACATTAGGGCTATTACGAGTCACCGAAAGCAAAATCAAAGTTTTTAAAGATAAACCTTATCTTATCAATAACCAATTGTATAATATTATTTATTATAGTATTCTACAGTATGCAGATAGTTTATTTAAGCTTTTTATATCCATAAAACTGTATATCATCGAAGTGTGGAATTTACCATAAAATTTAGGTCATACAAGTAAGCAAAGAGAACTTATTAGTTCACCGACTCATAAGCGTGCTGATCAATTTCGTATAGAAATAGAAGGTTAAAGAAAGAGTTATGTGTTTAAAATATACTGATCACTAATTCACAGCGACCGTCAAAAGATATATTTATTTACATGAAAACTATTGTAAATTTTCACCTAAACTTTTTTAGAACGATTGAAATTCTTTCTATTGTTTCACTGAGCATTTGCAAAATCAACAACAATGTAGAAATTTGTACAACGGAACGAGGGACATCGACTGAATATTAAGAAGCAATAAATAATGAACAAAAAATTTCTTTGAGAATCCCGCTTCAGTCAGCGGAGCAAAATAAAAGCTATTAATATTTCAGTTCCTGCAATAAATTTACTTTGTCGCCATCGATTGTAAGCGCTGACAGCTTATGTCGGTGCCCAAAAATTATTTACGTGCATTTTTTTCCATTTAGGCAAGCTTTTAGAATATTTTTTGTCTTCCGCGTTGGAAGCATATAAAATCTGAAAGGTTTAAAATATTATATTTTGATATAACGAATGTACATACACTACATTTTATTTAAACTACAGTGGAAAATGTGTTTTATTGAAAAAAAATGTTCTTTCACCGACTCCACATAGACAATATTCATTTACAAGTTTCAATAACCCATTTAAAAATGAGAATATCGTAAGGATATGACGAATTCTTCTTTCTGTGCTTCTCCATTATATATAAGTGGTTTGATATCAACTTCGCATATGTGTATTCACTAGACAAAAAAATATATCACTAAGGCAATACCCGAGCATTCTCGGATAATGCTGAGCCAATAAGGATTTCTACTTTATAGAAAGTGACGTTTCTTTATTACCTTTCCTATTATTATGGTTTAGAGAAGGAGGTACCAATCATGCTAGTGTGCACTAGCATGATTGGTACCTCCTTCTCCAAACTGCTGCATAGAGCAAAAAAAAATAATGATTCAAAGTTATTGTAAATTCTCAGAACCTTGCATTATATGCCACTAAGTATACTAATAATTACAAGTTCTTTTACTAATGTATGTTAAGTAGGTAGTGTTGATCACACAGAAGAACAGATATTAAAATAATCCCATTGGCTTAAAGCCAAATCGATTTGTAACTGCCGCAGAAAAAGCAATAAAAATTGTACGTGCATACATGATAACGCAGGAAAAATGGCTGCATTCGTCACAGTGTAATGCTGCCGTGATAACAATGAAGAGTATTATTATTATTTGATACCTTCTCTATTGGTACAGTCATTTGTCAGTTCAAAATTCGCGTTACTTGGGTATCAATTTTACTAATCACAAACTTCGTTATTTATAAACTGATTTTGATGATTCTTTTTCGTTAGATAGAGTACCTATACTTCCGTGGTGGTCCCATTCAAATTTCATCAAAATCGGACACGCGGTTTTTGAGTTATACTCCAATAACTGAAAAGTGCTACGCATATCTCGACGATATTACTGTCGCGGTTGAAGACATCGGAGAACACACAATGACAATTGATGTGAGTGGGTAGGGTGTGAGTTGCGTGCGTTGCGTGAGTAGCATAGGGTGAAATTTAAAAAAAAATGGAACCGACTTCAACACTCAAAAGTGTGAAATAACTTTTCGAAGTCGGTACCATGAGCACAATATTGTGATAGTTACTTTTGTGAACTATCATGGTACCGACTTCGACAAGTTATTACACACTTTTGAGTGTTGAAGTCGGTTCCTTTTTTTTTATATGGTTACCCGAGCGGCAAATATAGAGAGGGCAAGGTTGAAATTTGGAAAGTGCACATCGAAATGAACAAAGGTTACCAATTTTTAACCAACGTCAAAGAAAGGAGGCGGCTGCTCCATTCGATCGTATATATGGTTTTTTTTAAAACTCCCAGAAAACCTTCCAGATAGTACTACCAAATAACTGTATATTATACTATTAAGTTTAGATAGGGATTGGATTTAGAAATCGATTATTTAATATTGATATGCTACTATGCAACAAAACCTACTACAATATTAACGAATTTTTCAATGACACATTTAAAGACAATATATGAAATGAATCGGTCCGTTTGCATTAATATTGCGACACCCTACCAGGGTCATATGTTGTTTCTATTTAAAATTAGCCCTAAGAACCTTTTTTGTACACATATGATGCAATAAAGTATTGAGTATTGAGTATTGATATGGATTTTGTAATTCATTTGTAAAATGTAACAAACGTTTAAATGACATAAAAATGTCAGATAAAATAATGAATCGGAAAGGCACATACCAAACATTTTATGGCAACATTATTTTCATTTACAGTTACACCTTAGCAGTGAGCAGTCTAGCGTGTGGCTATTATTTACATCAGCGCTTTTCGCATTTATCTTTCTATGGCGATAGGAAGCTGTCACTTCTCAAATTTTTGTCCTATCTCACGTAGTACCGAGGCAAGTTGATATATTTTACTGTAGAAGCATTAGGGTAGAAGAATTTCTACAAAAATTCTGATGAAACCTTTTTATATTGTCGATGGAATTTGCGAGGGAAACTGGCACGCAAGAAATCTACGAGCGTGCGATATCGAATTTAGAACAGTTGTTTCACTGGGTTACCTTTACTAAAGCGCCCGGTTTAGCAAAGGTCTAATTTCAGGCAAGGTCATTGTTCTGTCGTGGACAACACGGAATAAACGATGATGCTTGTTTTTGTGCGGCGACGGAAACTTCAACTAACTACATAGTTAAGGTGACTTATGTGATTTTTATTCTGCATATCAATACTCAAGCGTATGTAAATTGTTGAATAACAAACGTTTTATTTCCGTGAATATTGATATCTGCGACACAGTTTTACACTACTGCAGGTGTCATCGATTCTTCATTATTTAATGTATTGTTTTTAGTCCTGATTAATTAAATTGATATTTGATTTTATTTTATTCTGTTGCTGTGGGTAGCAGAATGTAGTGCTTCCTATAAATGTAGGCTATTGTTGCCCAAGTAGAGCGGATTTGGTCTAACCATCGAATTGGGCTACAGCTTCTAGTCAGAGAGAGATACAAATGCAATAAATATGAAAAAAGTTATAAAATTAAAATTTCGAGTAACCGCTAGCACCACCCTTAAGTTTGAAAAACTGTCACCACACACACAGTGTGTTCCAGCAGCAGTCCTTGAGACCCAGTAAGCATTCTAGATCTAGCGTGATAACATCTTCGACAACATCGTTACTGGGGCCTTACTATCAGCTTTGTAAAATCAATTCAAGTTCCGAGCAGTTCTAAAACCTGGTATAAACATGCCAGAGACAATAATAACCGTTCAGCTTTGAGGATATCTATGTTCAAACCGTTCACCGAAAGGAGCGTGATGCCGTGGTGATGGTATGACTTTACACTAAGCAGTTTAAGCCAGGTTTTAGAACTGCTCGGAACTTGAATGGATTTTACAAAGCTGATAGTAAGGCCCCTGATCATCTAGTGACATAGTGGTCATAGACATAGTCTAGACATCAAGTTGTCAAACGCTTGATCTATACACGGTAAAAAAATCATTTGAAAACGTGCCGCAACTTTATGTTCAATCTCAACTGTAATGAAAAGGCCCCCACAGATGTAGGTGATAACTAACCGTCAAATAACCGCCCTTGACAAACTAATAATGTAAATAAATCGCTGCTACAGCAATACCGCACTTCATTACCTTCTCGCTTGATTAAATGTAGCAAAAATATAGGTGTTTATGAAAGCGAGGATGTTACCAAGGGAGGAGCGCTATATAGAAGGTAAGGAATCTTGAATATCATATATCTAGATTTTCGCATAACAACTTGATTAAAGTGGAGGAGAAAGTAATTTGAATAAAAGTATTACTAAGTAAATTGCCAAAATTGTAATTTGGAACCTTTTTTTTTATACTGTATAGATCTAGCGTTTGACCACTATCTCACTTGATGGTCAGTGACGATGTGGTCGAAGATCTTATCACGCTAGATCTAGAATGCCTAAGTTTCTTTATTATTTACTAGCTGCACCTCGCGGTTTTACCGGCGTGGTGATGATTGATGATCAAACAGAAAAGAGAAAAGCAGCCTAATGTGTTATTCAAGGACCTGAAGTATCTACGAAATTTCATCCAAATCCATTCAGCCGTTTGAGTGTGAATGAGTAACAAACATACGTCCATAAACACATGTCATACTCACAAACTTTCGCATTTATGTATAATGTTAGTAAGATTTTTTACACACTTATTTCCTGGAAGTTAGGGCGGCCTTAAGTGTTGTACGCTACATGCGTTGACACTATGGCGCCGTCACATCTTCCTGAGACACATGTTAGGGCTGGCGCAGCTGCTAATTCGGCGAAGCAATTGAAGCGGCGAAAATATGTTAACCTAGGTAGTGGTTTCATATTTGAACCTTTTGGAGTCGAGACATTGGGTCCGTGGGGACCGGGAGCTTATCAGATTTTCCAAAACTTATCAGAGCGTTTGATTGGTGCGACGCGTGACAAAAATGCAGGCACATATTTGGCTCAGCGAATCAGCATTGCAATTCAACCTGGCAATGCTGCTAGCATTCTGGGCACGCTGCTTACTGGTAGCGGATTAGAGCATTTAAGTCTAAATCTAAATGCTGACAACAGCTAATGGACTGCTCAAATGTTATTGCATAGTATAGCTATAGTATTGTAATAGCATTTTATGTTAATGAAGACTATTGATGTCCTGCAAAAATAGTTACTTTAAAATGCTATCCTAAAATGTATTCATAAACGACAGTTTCAGTTCTTTTGACATGCTAAAGATTCTTAACTTACAGAAACAACATTAGTTAAAACTACTATTAGTTGGAACTACATTACGAACCTTACAAGGTCGTCAACTAATGTTGTTTCGATGTAAGAATCTTCGTAAGGATTGTTATCCATGTTTATTGATAATTTTACTATGTAAATGTAGGTAAGCCTTGAGTCAGTCCCACGGATTTGGGAAACTCTTATTCATAGGATATATAATGGACATGTATGGTCTATACCAGCAATCTGAAATAGTATCTTTTCAATATAACCACCAGCTTTTTTCCCATTGGGAGTGGTTTAATAGATTGGTTCATCAATATTTTAGTTGTAGATATGTTATTATTTTACTAAGAATTCTATTTTTTAATTTGTATTTTCTTAAAATCTAACTCGGCTGGGCGGCTTTCGCGAAACTCCGCGACATCTTTTTCGTCCAAGATACCACAATGCCTGAAGACAAAGGTCTTCGATCAGTATGTGTTACGTAAAATGTGGTCTCTAAATATGGGCTTTATAAGCAACCTTAAGGTCGCGCAACAAGCTATGGAGAGGGTTTATTAACGAGATCGAATCTAAAATGAGGAGATCCGTAGGAGAACGAAAATCACCGACATAGCTCAGCGGATTAGCAAGTTAAAGTGGCAGTGGGCAGGGCACTTAGCTCGAAGAACTGATGGCCATTGTGGTCGTAAGGTTCTCGAGTGGAGACAACGGGCAGGCAAGCGCAGCATAGCGTTCAACGACAAGATGGAGATACGAACTGACCAAGATCGCAGGAAGAGGCTGGAGGTTGGACTAACCAGGCACAGTGGAGATCGATGGAAGAGCTCTATGCCCAGTAGTGGACGTCTTAGGGCTTAGGAAATTGGCTGAGATGATGATGATGATGATGTATTTTTAAAATGAATAAAATACGACTGACAATACATTCAAAAAGATAATCTTATCCAGTCTGTGAAGTCGTTTAAAAAGATTTGATGTACCCCAATCAAAAGATACTTCTAAAAGTAGGCAGATATATACGTTAAAGCAAGATGCAATAAATATTATAACAAGTTAACGGTTACCAGTGAATAAAAGCCGGAATAACCGAGCATAATACAAACTAGGGATCGTGCAGGTGGCGGGCTCGGTAATGGCTCCTACGACTTGATGAATAGGCCACTACGTGCTCCGAGTGCAAAATGCCTCATTCTATAGCCGTCGCCTCTAAAATATTGCCCAAATCGCCTGTAACATCAACTAATTCAATGTATAGATTTACTTTTCCCCGCCGTTCAACGTTTATAAATGGTTTAATTTCATATCGATCAGGTCGCATTCTTACTCGCTTAAAGGTCCGGATATTACCGAATCTCAACCATTATTAGATAAAGACAATGACAATGCTGAAAATCGGTTTACGTTACAAAGTAGGTCAGGTTTAGGGTGCGTAAATTATTAGAAACTCATCGAGTCAGCTTCTCAAAATTGGGAATGTTTCGATGAGAACACATTAGTAATAATTAATTTGATGATTCCGATCAGTGTTTGCTCTACTACTTTTATTATGAAGTAAATTTTAGCATGTATGAGAATATAATTTGAATAAATGATTGATAATAATATATCAAATCAATAAACATTATATATCACGTAAATAATTTGAAGAAGCAGCTCTAGTTTACGCACGTATTGTTACACAATGAATATTACTGACCTAGGAGCAAACCCAAACTGAATCTACAAAACAATGCAGTCTGTCATATATTTTCCTACACAATATATATTATTTATATTGATGTAGTTGACAAAGATTGAGCATTGCTGTTCAATGTGGCAATCCCGCCAATATTTTGGGGACTTTTCCTTTGACGGTCAGAGTTTTAGATTAAGTTTTAGTATTTATTACTTTTAGGTTTTAGTTTAAATATTTTTGTCTAGTGTTACTTCACAATTATTTTTTCCCGTGAAACATTAAAAATACACAAAGTGAACATCGGTACATTTAGATAATATCTCGATGTTTTTTTTTTGCTTTCGACAGCTGTAATGTTCCTCTGAATACATAATCAAGTTTTTATAACTACTTTGCATAAATAAGGAAAAATAAATGTATTTTTATCCTGCTTACACGAAATGGATGGTTCAATCCACACAGTCTTGAGACAAAAAGACAAAAATGTTTATGTTAGTAATAACAAAAAGATTTTTCATAAATGAGATCTGACAATAAGAAGATATATTTTTCTATCGTCTCTCACGATTGGGCTTTGTATTTGTATTCCTCATTCTTATGCGCATCACCAATTTGTGAAAGCTGGAACGTTTTGTTATGAGTATATTTTATCTAACGAGAGTCACTATTATGAATTTGTGAATTATGATGGTCTTTGTAAAACAATAACCAAGTAACTATTAGATAAGTATTTAAAAAATTATACAATTTTATGAATAGCATTTCACCATATTATTTATACGTAAACACTAGGCAATAGTATGTAATCATTATTTTCTGTACGGAGGCGGTCTAACTTAAATAGAGTCTAATCGGTTTTTTTTATAGTTTAAAATTTTTATTTTCATTTGGCAAACTAATTTAAACATCATTAAGCTAGCTGGCTACATTTTCACCACAAAGTATAAATAGGTTACACTTGCACGGCAAATTGGCGGGGTATAGCTTACATGAGGCAGTCATCAATTGATAATATTAAAACTCAACAAAACTTCAAGAAAAAGGAATCGAATCACAAATACCAGGAAACCTCATTCATTAATGTATGCTCATTGTATGCATGGTAACATGTCATTTAAAATCCCGATATCATTCTATTCGGTATTATCATAATACTTTTGGGTAACGTCATTTCTCTAAGTGAATTCATCTTACTCCAAGCTGAATTTACGTCATTTATGATTATTGCTTTTCTTTCTGCGTGTACAGGCACCAGCTTGTTTTATTGTACACTAGCAAATAATTGACAATTGACTGGCCGGTTGGCGCAGTTGGTAGCACTCTGCCTTCTGAGCCGCTGGTCCCGGGTTCGATTCCCGGACAGGTTTAACATTTGTGTGTATGAACATGTCTGTTTGACGTGTGTCTGGGTGTGTATATGTATATAAGTATATATATCAGTCAATAGGTTACCATCGTACAGGCTCTGCCTAGTTTGGGACCTGAAGACCTTGTGTGAATGTTTATAAAAATAAATAAATAGAGCAATGTATAAATTGCTATTTGCTTGGGCGTTGCAATGGGAATCAGCGTATGCTGCGCTCATGTAGCAGTGCAAACACTCCTGGGAGTCAGAGTACGTATTCTCTCTCTTATTCTCAGAGACGTCTATTGGCCATAGCCTCTTACATATTAGCTAATTACAGGGTAGTGGCCAGCCTAGGGTAAAATAAAATAAAATAAAATCAAATACATATTTATTGCGACATTTGATACAAATGAATTACTAAGATCAGATACATGCTTAAAGATAATTTTAATTATATATGTAATTATTTTCTTTAGAGCATTTTGGTCACGCGTCGCATTGAACATAAATATTATTTAACATCTTATTAGTTAACATAAAACATATAAGTTAAAAAAAATACCACAACCAATACACTTCTTTTCTCATATTATGAGGAAAGAAATCACTTCAGCCAGTAAATAAAAGAAGATTGGCTTTCACAACGAGTATCCATTTAGGCATAATAAATCACTGTCATTTGCCATAACACTAAAAACTTCCCTTCGTGAAGAATGATTCCTTTTCAAAATACGGAGTAGTTTGCTTTGAGTTTAATTTATTTTAGAACACTGGACTTACTTCTACTTTGTACAAATTTAGTGTAATTTCAATCGGACCAACTTGCGAAGGAGACAGGTTGGTATTCGGAACTTTAACTTGAAAAAATATTTATTATAATATTTTTTTAACAAACCCATTCCTGCACTAGGATACCAAGTGTTGCGGGAGGCATGGACTCACATAATCCCAATACACACACACCCATGACCCGAGAATAAACATCTTTGCTCAACACAGAAATGTTTCCTCCAGCCGTGATTCAAACCTAAAGTCGCGGTTCTGAAGTCAGTGTCTCTAATCACTGAGCCACGAGGACCGTCAAATTAAGGCAAGAAATTTAACTAGAAGGAAAGGACGCAATATTTTATATATACCTTTAATGTTCTGTATACATTCTGCATCAGTTTTTATTAATTTTCGGTTTACGCTACACCATAACACACTATCTCACTAGAAGCATTAATGCGAAATTCACCCTAAATATTAAATATTTCATATCATTTCAAGGTGGAATATTACTTAACAAAAATAACAGTCATAATTGTCATAAATACTAAAACTAAATAAAACTCTATTATACGCTTTAAAAAAAAAGCTCTTACTTCATTTATGTTAAAATTTAAATTCGCATAACTGTAACGCTGTCTCTAATATTAGAAGAGTTTTATTCAATTGCAGTTTATAGTGTTATTTGGCTACAGATAACGTGATTTGATTTTACTAAGCCGACACCCATTTTAACAACTAATATATATGTAGTACTTTCATTCATAAGCGTCATGCTAATTTCGACTTTATAGTAATCGTATAAAACTATTTATTCACTACCAATATTTCACGACTCAACATCGACTTTCATCGAGTTACTTGCCAATAGATGTTCTATCGGTTATACCGCCAAGTAGTAAATAGTAGTAAATACAAAAACATAACATACATATACATATGTGGTGGAATAAGGGATGGTTGGATTTTTGAAGCGATGATAGGTCAGCGGGGGAAGCGTCGGCTGTCAAACTGACGGACACTGGTTCGTTCTCCAACAGCAGTTTAAGCTTCCAGTGAAGGTAACACCGTTATCAACGGTCGAAATTCCCAGCATGGTGGTAGGGTACGTTCGAGTACCCGCCTGGCTCTAGCTACCACCCTCAAGTTTGAAAAACTGTCACCAAACACATATATAGTGTATTTAGGCAGCAGTCCTTGAGAGCCAGTGAGCATTCTGGGTCTAGCGTGATAACATCTTTGACCATATCGTCACTGACCATCAAGTGAGATAACGGTCAAACGCTAGAACTGAAACTGAACTGAACTGAAAGAATTATAGCAGTGCGTCATTGATTTATGTTAGATAATATACATAAGACACCGCGCTTTCCTCTTACTCTCCTCACGCACAGACCCTTTTGACATCACTTTATAATTTGCTTCTCCCCAAATTTAATGTCCTGACTTTGTGTTTCTGATAAGTACGAACCTGAAGGTCTTAAACATAAAGTTTTTTTTTTTTAATAATAAGTTCTTTATTATCCCAAAGAATTATTTTAAAAAAAAGGTTGGTGTTTCCTTAAAGTATTCATGCTACATTATTTGGTCATATCAACACTTAATATCAGATGTATATAAGGGTCATTGACAAGCATTTCCAAAAGGTGACAAAAGCTTATATAATCGTGATGATTGTTCGAGACTATTTTTATATTGCCTGTATTTCAAATGTCATTAGTGCCTATAGCAATTGAAAGAAATACGAAAATAAATTGAAATTTTTGCTCGTATTATATTTAGACAATCGGATTCATTAGCCATCCTACAATTCTTCTTCTTCTTCTTCTTCTTCTCAGCAATTAAACATCCACTGCTGGACATATGCCTCCCCCATATAGGGGGGATTTGCCAATTCTCGCCACGCTTGGCAGGCGGGTTGGCGAGCGCAGTATGTTTTCCGATCCTCAGAAGGCGCTGCTGCCCACCTTCTGGTACGTCGTCCCTTAGCCGACTCTTACGGCACCCGCGGGAAGAGATGGGGGAGTACTATTCTAAGCCGGTACCACCACAATTGGTCCTATCCTATCCTACAATTGCGGTTAATCAATTAATTAATGATTGTACCACAATGAAATTATCGTAACAAAATGAACCCTAATCACGGAATTACTGACGTGTCTATACATTTTGTTTATGAGACAAGTTGACGCAACAATCAAATCAACTCTACCTATAGAGGGATACAATTCGTCAAAAACTACACTGCACCCGTCACTCTGAGGCATAAAGTTGGTAAGCCTCATGTACCTGTAATTTCAACGGAACTCGTTAATGTATACACTTTGCATGGTGGTAAGGTACTTTTGAGTACCCGCCTGGCTAGCTACCACCCTCAAGTTTGAAAAGCTGTCACCAAATACATAGTGTGTTTAGGCAGCAGTCCTTAAGAGCCAGTGAGCATTCTAGGTCTAGCGTGATAACATCTTCGACCACATCGTCACTGACGATCAAGAGAGGGAACAGTCAAATGCCTAGATCTATACAATATAAAAAATAAAAAAAGACCCTACTGCTTAGCGGTAGAAATAAATATGGTGGCAGTAATTCCCCAGGCGAACTCTCACTTAGAGTGCACTATTAAGTATCATCATTAAAAGTGGTTCAAACATAAAAACAAAACCAAATTTTTACTACAATTTTCCTATTATTGTACTAAATTTTTATTGGGATTAATTTAAACTTCATTTTCCATATTTCAACCTTGTAAAGAAAGAAAAGAGAGCCCTGTCCATACCGTTTTAAAGTTGTGAAGTCTTTGTATTGCCATCGACACTTAGCCTCATAAATCTGCACTGTAATTAATCATTGCCGGTCTGATGAAGGACGTCGATACACGTTGACACAATGTTTTCAGTCTTTACTTTTTCCTCTAAGCGTTTTTTATGTTCTTTCTTTTGCAACGTTCTATCGGTAGGCAGAGAAAAAGCAGAAAAAAAGATTGTTATTAAGTTTTGTCTCGATCGACACGCATGCTTAACGCCTAACTAAAGTTAAGCTAAGATATTTTGGCACAAGAAATTTGAATGATATATTTGAAACTTCCATTTTCATTTAGATAAAATCGAAAGATAGGAGAAGAATAGGATAGGTCCTAGATTACTAATTACAATAACTTATATCTAATCACTGATTACATATAGGATATTTATATTTTTATTTATACCTACTGATCAATCGTAACATTAGTAATATTTTAAATTGTTCTGTCGGCCTGAGGTCTTAGTCAGGTCCTCTGTCCGTCTTGTCGGTAGACGTCTTATGCTGCGCTTGCCAGTCCGTGGTCACCACTCGAGAAACTATTGACCCCAGCGGCCATCAGTTCTTGAAGCTATGTGCCGCCCATTGTCACTTCAACTTGCTTATTCGCTGGGATTTGCCGGTGACTTTCGTTCTTCTACGGATCTCCTCATTTCTAATTTTGGTCTCGTAAATATTATTTTTTGTAATTTCCTTTCCATATCTCGCTGTGTGACTTTGAGTTTATCTACAAAGCTTACTGATAAAAATAGTATATAATTTATGACGGAGCGTGTTAGATATTAGACCAGTGCGAGTATGGATCGTTGACTCGATAAAATTCAACAGTGCTTGTTCAGACACGGTGACATCCGTGATGTTTGGAAATCTCCATAGTAACAGAAAGCACGCGGGTGCCGCGCGATTCGCGTGTATGGCGTTAAATGTAAAAATTGGTTTAACTGTAGGTTTAGCTAGTACTCGATTTGTTAACTAAGTGGATGTAGGTAGCACGTGTTATTCGATGTGTGCCTATAAGTGATGGTAGTATCAAATACATGTTTAGTGCATAGTATGTGGCAACCGTTGCCGGCGAACAGTCTACGCGTGGAATCCGTACGGAGCGGACGTGCTAGTAGTATCAGGGGTACCTTTGTTAATAGTAAAGTGAAGTTAGTGTTGCTATCCAACGGAAGTTTCTAGTCATCATGCTAGAGGCTAGAGGGTTTGAGCGCGCAACGTATAACTGTAAGCAATATATTGTGATGCCTTCTAACGGTTAGAAGACCTTTAATCTTGTGTACCTTACAAACCTTACACGAAGCTATCTATGTTACAAATGGCCTTTGGCTAAATATTGGTAAACATATAGGTTTTCCAACAAACGCATTCTTATGACTTGCAAAATTATGACTAATGAATTTGCAAAAATAGAGAGCATTTGATTTTGAGGGAATATTTGGGTAATTAACGTATTCTGGTCGGGTGCGACCAAGTTATTTTTGTACGAACTATCAACAGATATCGCGAGTTTTTTCTGTATCTCACATGACTAAAGTTAAAATCATGCTAGGCCACAATTTCTGGCTTTCGAGAACTGCTTTACCGTTTTGGTGACAGATTTTCAAGCTTATACGTGGTAGCTAGCCAGGATAGTACTGAAAAGTGCCCTATTATCATGTTGCAATTTTGATAATGATGTTGCTTTCAGCAGAAGTCCAAACCGTTGGTGTGGATCGAACTAGCGACCGTTTGACAGATCATCTCTTCAAAAGAAGAAAGCACCGTTCAATTCTTCCTACTTTATCAAGTTACAAAATATATTATCGACGTCAAAAAATATGTTTCCCATTAAATTGTGACTATAAACCATCCTGATGACAATCGATTTTATGAAATTCCTTCAGGAGGTAAGGATAAATTAAATTTGTTACAAAAGCTCCATTGGCTTTCGGATACGATATTAAATTTATGCCATCAAGTGGCATTCAGAGAATGGACATTTAACTTAAATTTTCAATCGAGGACTCGTGGAATTCAATATCGCTGAAGAACCAGGCTCTTTAATTGGCTATTTGGAACCACAAATTTGTAGCTCTTAATTCTTTTTCTGGCAAATAGTATCGCCTAATAAAAAAGATCACATCATTCCTTGTACAAAAATTTACCGATTTTCTCCCCAAGTTTAAATAAGTTCACAATATGTTTGTAATACTGCTTTGTTATGCATATTGTTAACTAATTACAAAAATTATGCTATATTTGTTCGTTATCTCAGAACTCAGTCATTTATAAACCGACTAGTAGCGCCCCGCGGTTTCACCCGCATTGATTATGGTATTTCCGCTACCTCAATTATCCCACAGGAAAAAAAAACCAATACTTTTTCCGAGATAAAAGTATATCGTATCTATACTAAGTTTCATCGAAATCGGTACAGCCGTTTGAGCGTGAGAGAGTAACAGTGTTTTTTGATTTATTTACGTATCCCACGGGGACAGCAATTATTTTCGCAGTAAAAAGTAGCCTATGTGTTATTACAGGGTCTAAACTATCTCTTTACCAAATTTCATCGAAATCAGTGTAGCCGTTTAGCATGAAGGAGTAACAAACATACTCACAAACTTTCACCTTTATAATATTAGTGGGATTCCATTTCTCTATACGCTCCCTCCGTCTTACAAATTCGATGACGTTACGCGACAGACGCGAGGTGTTCTGACGCGAGTTTAACATTTTTTCCCCATACAAAAGTGCGCAACGTTAGACACAGAAGGTTTCACTTAAAAAAACAATTTTTCTACTGTAGAGAATTATAGATGATCGTTTGACCACTATCTCAAATGATGATCAGCGACGATCATCACGCTAGGCCTGATGCTTATGGATTTTATATCAATTCCTAAACTATATCTGAATACTTTCGATTAAGAATGATATAATAATGCCGTATTTCAAATAATGGAATCCTCATGGTTATTAAGCTAGTCGATAATCTCCGCAGGGATAAGCCTTGACCCATAATGGTGCCAGCGATCGTGAGAGGTATGTGCACAGATTAAACACTAGTTACTTGACAGGGCGGCTGACATGTGTTCGGAAAATATGACAAGTTGGGTAAGCGCGGATGTGGGCGACGAGATAGTTTTATGACCCCAGATTTTCGACATGTCTCATTTTATGCTTCGTAAAATTTTTATCATTTCCGTATTTCATCCCATAGCGTCCTTCGCCACTCATATTGAAATGTTACTCGATCTGTATTGCGCTAGGTGGTTTTATCCAATGAATTTCTTTTTTTTGAGATCATTTCTAATGTGCCCGTGATTGAACCACCAATGAGAACACAGATGAAGTGACATTTATGGGTAATGAGTAATTTTGCCTTCTGTGCTATTCGAATCTAATTTATATATCAAATGATCAAAAACTTCGTAACAATATTGTGGCTGTGTGGCTGGCCGGTTGGCGTAGTTGTTAGCACTCTGCCTTCTGAGCCGCTGGTCCCGGGTTCGATTACCGGACAGGTCAAACATTTGTGTGTTTGAACATGTCTGTTTGACCTGTTTCTGGGTGTGTATATGTATATGTATATAAGTATATATATCGGTCATCAGGTTATCATAGTACAGGCTCTGCCTAGTTTGGGACCTGAAGACCTTGTGTGAATATTAATAAATAAATAAATATGTTAAATTATTGTAATTATTGTATTTATATAAATTAATTCGATGTACTAGTGCCAATGATATAAGTATTATTTGTATATATTTGTCTATGGTATTACTTATATTGTTCTTCAATTGTTCTCGCCGTTAACATGTTAAGTACCGATATACGATGATAGCTCAGAGGTGGGGGCGTCGGCTGTCAAAATGGCGGGCGCTGGTTTGACCTACACCAACGGCTTGAGCTTCGGATGAAGGTAATACCGTTATGAAATTCCCAGGATGGTGGTAGTGTACTGTCGAGTAGGTACTGTAGGGTCGAGTACCTGGCTAGGTATGTTCAGGCAGCAGTCCTAGAGAGCCAGTAAACATTCTAGGTCTAGCGTGATAACATCTTCGACCACATCGTCATTGATCATCAAGTGAGATAGTTGTCAATCGCTAGATCTATACGGTATATAAATAAGTAACTTTTTATTTTTTATTTAACTTGCCACAACAGTAAAGAATACTGAACACAGGTGTTCAATACATACGAATCTTCAACACGAATCTTCGATACGAAAGAACAACATCTAGCCTGTTTCAGTGCGAGTAAGTAAAATTCTTTTTTGTTTTGTTACGTTGTCACGCCTAAATCGATGTACTGTAAGTGATACATTTTAGTACAGAGATAGATGCGGCCGAAAACAGTTACAGTACCAATCTGAGGAGGGGGGAATGAGCGGTAGAACCGAGGGAAGGAGGTTTTATTGTGTACTATATGCGAGCAAAGCTGCATTGTTACAAAAGTCTGCAATCAAAAGCTTGTAGTTTATGTATTAGTTTAAACCTTACAAATACAAATAAAAATATAGTTTACACTAATTACGTAATCACATCTGAATCATTTCATAAATAGAAGTCTCTATACAAGCGGACGGTACCGTGGCGCAGTGGTTTGTGTCATCGATATGACTTTTGTGTCACCGGGACCCTGGTTTCGAATCCCGGCAGGGGCAAATTGTGCGATGAGTGTAGATGTTTGTCACGGGTCTTGGATGTTTGTTAGCTGTGATTGTGTGTGTCTATGCCTCCCGAGATACGGGGAACCCTAGTGCGGGAGTCTGAGTGTAATGAAAAAAAAAAAAAAAATTATTTAATTGAAATTGTTGTTCATTTTGGTTATAAATGAGCATTGCTTCGCGCCACTGACGTGATTAAACAAATAGATGCATTAGGCTAGCAACAGGTGTACACATTCCATTAGTATGCTACACTGAGTTTGCTTTGATTTGTGTTTCGCACTAACACTAACGCATGTCATATTGTGTCCAATGTAACTACCTACTAATGAAGGGTAGTCTGTCAGCGGCCTTCCTTCGTCATTGACGGCGGCTGCGCGGGCTGCTATCAGTCTCCTATGAACACAGGAAAGAGAGAAACTGATGGCTGAATAGGCGTATGCCAATTTTATTGGAACGAAGCTCCTTATCGCGCGTTGTGAAAGGGGGCTAGACGGAAAAAATTCTTACGAAAAGTTGTCACGACACTTTTTGCTATAGTAAGCTATTGTAAGCTGTGCGGCGTGCGCATGTTTCTCTCTCTCTCTCTCTTATAGAAAGCAAGCCAGATATTTTCATTTCTATTTCGCATTGAACAGTGTGGTTTCGCGACGATTATTTTTGTTGAGTGTATACAGGTTTTTTGTAAATAATATTACATTATATTTGTTAATAATAAAAAAAAAAATATTATAACTTAAAAAAAAAAATTATTACAATTCCTTTACTAATTAATCGAAAGGAACTTCGTTCCATGCGGGTGTCCCTTGAGACCTCTCAAGTTTTTTTGTGATCTATTTTGATCCCATGTGTAGCGCGTCCGCCGAAGGGACGAGGGTGAATGAGACAGACAAGCTTCAGCAGCAGCACTAGGCAATTGATCGACAGTTGATGACAGCATTACAGTGCTTCATAATAATACTTAGATATCTAAGAAAGTGTCCAGGAACGCATTCTAAGGAACTCTACACAGCCTAACGCTCGACCAAGGCGTGTGACCGACGTCAGTGTGGGAGGAAAGCAAGCCTTAGTAGTAGAGAAATGCGATTCGAATTCGTCCGCTTATGGAAAATGATTAGTAATACCCAAACGTAGTATTAAGAACAGATATTACTTGACGGTCGTCGTGGCTCAGTGATCAGCGACACTGACTTTGGAACCGCGACCCCGGGTTCGAATCCGGCCGGGGCAAACATTTCTGGTATGAGCAAAGATGTTTTTTTCTCGGGTCTTGGATGTTTATGTATTGTGAATGTGTGTCTATGCCTCCCGCGACACAGGGTATCCTAGTGCGAGGGTGTGAATGTGTGAAAAAAAAATTGTTTCCTAACTTCTCATTATATATAATTTATGATAGAGCTTCACTTCGGGTAAGTTTTTTATTTTTTCAATTTCTTTTAGTATATTATTTTTCTATATATAATGCCATGGTAAACAATATACTAGTGATACAGTTACATAAAACCATGCCAATCACGGCAGGGTTTTATGCTACTATGATAGATAGATAGAAAACTCATTATTCGTTTCTCCAAGTTTTACAAAAGCAACTTATTACATATAATATGATGTTTATAGCTTAAACTAGTCTAGGGAAACAAAAGGCGGATTTATCGCTTAAAGCGATTTCTTCCAGTCAGATTCTTCTACTAAGATTTTATTCCTAATTTAATTCTATTTTCAATATGATAAAAACTATATATTTTATTTATTTATTAACATTCACACAAGGTCTTCAGGTCCCAAACTAGGCAGAGCCTGTACTATGGTAACCTGTTGACTGATATATATACTTATATACATATACACACCCAGACACAGGTCAAACAGACATGTTCATACACACAAATGTTTGACCTGTCCGGGAATCGAACCCGGGACCAGCGGCTCAGAAGGCAGAGTGCTACCAACTGCGCCAACCGGCCAGCCAATATGAAAGTATCTAATGATAATATTATACCAAACGTTATTTTTTCTAAATCATATTCATATAGTACCAGTCATTCAATATAAATCTCCTAAATGAATAGGCATAAAATGTAATCGGCCGAAAATATTAAAGAATGGCTGCAGAGGCGAGTCAAATTGTTTATGGTAATGTTCCAGCGGTATTACGTAGAAAATATTCCGATTTTATTGGCGTCCGTCCCGAGTTTGGTTATGTCATTAATGACGTCACAACTTGCAGCACCGCTCTGAACGCTTTGTATTTAAAATCAATCGAACAATTTATGTATGTATCACTTTGATCTAATGATCAAAAAGATACCTATGACCACTTTATAGATACTTTGAACTTCATCTACTATAAATATTTGAAAAAACACTTGTAACTTTACTCAATGGTTAAGAGCCTACACTATCTCCATACCAAATTTCATCGAAATCGGTGTATTCATTTGAACTTAAAGGAGTAAAAAACATACACATACATACAAACTTTTTTTTTTTGCCTGTATTATATTAGTAGGATTAGTGTGACGGTACGCTTGACAGTATATGGCAGTTACCTGGTGAGGAATTGGCGGAAGACTCTTGGCCCCGATTTGAGGAGTTGGGCCACCACATCGGCCAAAGCTAATATGAAGCTTGGATGGTCTTTTCAACTCTGCTCTTTCTATTTGCACAACACCAGCCAACACAGTAGGCCTGTACATACTAAGTGCTAAAGGTATCTACCTACACGGAACTAGTGTTTGATTTTACGGGTTATATTTAATGGACAGTATAACGTTGGAATGGAAAACATGCATTTGAAACGGCAGGCAGGGCACATAAATCAAGGGTAGGCTGGATGCAGGCCATTTTCAAACTAATAATTGTGGATATCAGTGGGGGAGGTGATTGATACTTAGACGTCCTATGGCTGAGATTATGATGATGATAATAATTTTGAAACACCGGATTTGATGAATAGAAGTTTTATATTGCTATAAAACCTTATTTTTTTTATACAGTAATTTCGTAAAATCAACTGATATTAAATTCTTATTGCTAATGTTCTACATATACCTACTGTAACTGAATCTCTTTAAAATATTTGTACGGAAATGTCGTTGAATTTCACTCTTATGTATTCTAAATTCAAATACTCTTCAGAATAAAAAAATGATTATTTTCATTTAATTTAGCAAATCTCGACACACTGCTAAATTATTCACCATATTACTACTATATTAACATAATTGTGTTTTTTTTTATTCAGGCTATTTTCGCATTGCATGTCTCAGTCAAAAACTTGAGCGTGTTGGCATCCATGCTTAACAATAATGTCTTTATTCGAAATGTTATCAACCAAACGATCGGTAACTAGAAAAGTGGGCGGTACCAGGGCGATAAGAATTGCCACAACATATAAAAAGCTGAATGCAAGCTTTTTAAAACTGCGTCACGCTATGCCACTCAGCCCCCAACAGAATTGTATCAACTCTTCTTTTACTAAAAGGATGAAATTAAAGTGACTATTACGTTCAGAAAAAATAATTCATATAACTTTGACATATTTTTAGCGGGCTATAGAGTTGGCTTGTACCTTGTGCCTATTTTAGCTGTCAGTCAATTATAAAACTAAAAGACTTTTATATGAGAGAAAAATTTTCGTATCTGTTGCACACTAAATAAGGATTTCACATATCGGTTTCGTGGCAAACAATCACTTATGAGTATTCATGCAATTTAGTATCAACTAATGAACAAATGTTAATCGCACTAATATCATAAATCCGAAAGTTTGGCTGGATGGAGATGAATAGATAGAAGGATGTTTGTTACTCTTTCATGCCTAAACGGCTGGATGGATTTGGATGAAATTTGGTATAGAGATAGCTTATACCCTGCAGTAGCACAACTGCTTATTTTCATCATCACCGTTTTTCATCACAACCCTGGTATAAAACTGCGGGGCGCAGCTAGTAGTATATAAATAAAGTAACGAAACACACATTACAATTAGATATTGTTAAACTTTACGTCCACTTCTAATTTCAAAACAGTTGTTCCAAAACTATAATTACCAACTATTTTGAAATTAGTTATCACGCATAAAACAAACGTCAATTGTTTTTATATTCTTAACATCTGTTTAACTAATATCTAGCTCATCGTAAAATAAATCACATGTGTTGCCAGAAAGACAAGTGAAGATAGTTTTATTAGTACCACCGTTTTGATACAATCATGGTGAAAGGGAGTTTACCCCGCGATGATTATCGCTTTAGATAATTGCTAGGTGTAGCTCTAAGAATGCACAGCTTGCAGCTATAACTTAATGGCGTGAAAATACACACTTCTCTACCGGAAATTAAACCGAAAGCCTTCCTACGCTAGTTAGCAGTTGGGGTTGGCGTGGAGGGAAGACGTAGATAGTTATTGATGTATTGATATAGGTTCGTGTTAATTTGCACGAAGCAATCAATATTGTTTCAGTTAGAGGAAACCTCAAGCGAAGCCAGATACCGGACACACAGGGTTCCGTACCTATCGTACAAGACAGAACACTATGTAGATTTTAAAATTGTAAGTCTGACAATTGTAATCTTTTAGACTATCGAAATATTAGAACATAATATAGTTAGTCTTCACGTGACCACTACCAATGCAACTTGGTTGAAACGGCGAGGTAAATAAATTACTTAACGTTTTTCACGAGATCAGCCCCGTTCGATATAATATTAAAAAATGTAAGTTAGGCATTCGTATGGAGCAAAAATACGAAACATCTTTTTTTTCTCTTCGATGATAATGGATGTCTCTTTAGTTTTTTAATTATTGATATTTTGTTATTTGGGTTCATAGCGGTAAGTAGGTAACACTTTTTGACAAAATTTTAGCCACCTATTGCGGCTTATGAGATACAACCTACTGAGACACAGGCAGATAGCGTGGTTTTATTAACAGGGTTCCGTGTGTACGTACTCTGTCATACCAAAACGGACGGATGGATTTGGATAAAATTTGGTGTGAAGATAGCGCCCAAGATTAACACATAGGTTTATTTTCATCATCACCGTTTTTCACCACCACGCGTGTGAAACCGCGGGGCGCAGCTAGTGTATCATAATTGACAGTAAGACTAAAGACTATAGTGGGTACAGGTAAATGATGACACTATGTGTTTATAGAAGGGTTGAAACGCGTCCAATTAGAGTGGCGCCCTCGTAGCATGTGATGTAATTTCCAAGACAGCGCCAATACACCCAATTAGAGCAGGATAGTAAATTGAACAAGTTCATCAAAATTGTATTATGTACGTATTATCTCACAGTAGTTTTGTAACTCGTGTTCACTATTTCAGCGACTTGGAATAGTGCCAATAGTTACATTTTAGATAGTGTTTTTCCTGGAAACAAATTGTAACTGCCAGCTTCTTAACTGTTGTACCGCATTTAGGATAATATTCCTTCATAATAATGGCGTTGAACTAATCTAAGTGGTGTTAGAAGTTTTATTAGTTTTAATTTGTAGTAGTATTCTTTTTTTGTATTAAGTATAATAAATGTGCACTGTACAAAGTAAACATACTTTTCAAGGTCGTGGTGGGCACAAGGTCTATTGTGTAATAGTAATTATTACTTGACATAATACGTAATTAATGCTATATACAATTTTGATTTTCATTAGCTTGCCGAGCTATGATTATATTATTTATATAAGTATATATTATGGCAGTCTCATTTAATTATTGCGTATTAGTTTTTAATCTACACTAATATTATAAAGAGGAAAGATTTGTATGTTTGTAAAGGATAAACTCAAAAACTTCCAAACCGATTTCAGTAATTCTTTCACCATTAGATTTCTACATTATCTCTGAGTAACATAGGCTATATTTATTACAAGAAAAAAATAGGGATCCTTACTAAAACTTCAATCATGTTTCCGTACGCAGCCGGGACGGACCGCTAGTGTTTTTTAAAGATCTTTTCAAAACAAAAACAAACAAACATTTCACTCTGTTTGTATCTGCAACATTTATGTCATAATAGCTGCGCCCCGCGGTTTAACCCGCGTGGTGATGAAAAACGGTGATGATGGTGGTGATGAAAATAAGCTTATGTGTTAATCCAGGGTATAAGCTATCTTCATATATATATTCTTTGCTATATCCATAGCAAATTTCATCGTAACTTTCACATTTATAATATGATATAAAGGGATTAGTGGGATTACTTGCTACGCTGGCGCCATTATGGTGGGTATTTGACTTGTAATTTGGTGCTTACAGCTGGACACTTCTACAACTTATCCCCCAATAGTGTTTGACCGCTAGTGTTTTTTAAAGATCTTTTCAAAACAAAAACAAACAAACATTTCACTCTGTTTGCATCTGCAACATTTATGTCATAATAGCTGCGCCCCGCGGTTTTACCCGCGTGGTGATGAAAAACGGTGATGATGGTGGTGATGAAAATAAGCTTATGTGTTAATCCAGGGTATAAGCTATCTTCATATATATATTCTTTGCTATATCCATAGCAAATTTCATCGTAACTTTCACATTTATAATATGATATAGTGGGATTAGTGGGATTACTTGCTACGCTGGCGCCATTATGGTGGGTATTTGACTTGTAATTTGGTGCTTACAGCTGGACACTTCTACAACTTATCCCCCAATAATATAAGATCGTTCTCTATAACTTTTACCTTTATAGTCAACAAATCAAATACAAATAATATTTATTTTAGATTGAAAATTCTCATACATTACTATTTATGATCGAATTTAAGACGAATCGGCAAACGCAGTGTAAGACGCCCTCATGCTAGGTGGAGCGACGTTTTTCGCAGGGTGGCTAGGCAGCAGCTGGATGCGTGAGACCAAGAATAAAGTTGGTGTGGAATGTGAGAGGGTTATGTCCAGCAGTGGACTTCAGCAGGCTGATTATGATTATTTATGATATTATACGGCTTTATTCATGTTTATTATAGTCGAGTATTTTGCCCTAGATTTCGGGCATGTCCAATGTCCATCATCAGGTGAATCTACGCTGCCAGATTGCGCCGACCACTGCGGGTGGCAGTATATTATGTTCTTCTCTAGTATGATGAAATACTTCTATAATAAACCAAAGAGATGTATGTATAACATAAAATAATAATTAACTAAGTAGTTACGCCGCGGCTTATTCGGCGGAGCAATTGAAACGGCGAAAATATGCTAACCTAGGTAGTGGTTACATATTTGAACCGTTTGGGGTCGAGACATTGGGCCCGTGGGGACCTGGAGCTCATTGGATTTTCCAAAATTTATCTGAGCGTTTGATCGATGCGACGCGTGACCAAAATGCTGGCACATATTTGGCTCAACGAATCTGCATTGCAATTCAGTGTGGCAATGCTGCTAGCATTCTGAGCACGCTGCCGGCCGGTAGCGGGTTAGAACATTTGAGTTATTTATAGGCTACCAATAGCTCTACTGGATTGCTCAAATGTTATTGTAGTAGCTGCAGTATTGTAATTAGTTATTAGTAATTTATTTTAATAAAGGCATTTACCCTATAAAAAATCTAAGTAGCCAAAATCGAAAACCTCTACACGTGAATGGGTGCAGCTTGCAAGGACCAGTCTTCCTTACTAACCAAATTTATAAAAATGTATAAAACTTTGTCATAAACAAATAAAAACGATAGTATATGTATATGTAAGTATAAGTTATAAGTAAATAACTACTAATACTAAAAAAAATTCGCAAGAAATCCTATGAATAAATGTAATTGAAAAATGCTTCGATTCCTCAGAGCTTAAGGAATGCAATTCAGACTGATAAACAAAAGATAATTTGGATTCAGCGGACAGTATTTTGGCGAAATATTTTGTAACAATGAACCGCTTACGATTTTCAAAACCAACAACAATAATATCATTAAATTGAAGTAATGCACTTAGATATAAATAAACTAAGACCCTTATGAATTCCTTGACTACCTTTAACTTCGTTAAATCGGCTAATGAAAGAAAGCAAGAGGTTTAATCAAAGGTCAAGTTGACGAGTCACAAAAGCAAAAACATACCTTTCATAACAACACAATAGCAGGCATTGAAATGTCCAAGCTAGTGAACTTTTTGCAGAACGGATAAGGATCTCGCCATAGAAAAAGGAAATAAATACACGAAGCGCCTGAGTTCAGAAATGGAGTGCTTAAAATTCAAGGATAATATGCCGTAGTGATATTTCTAAATCTAATAACTAAAATATATATAAATCTCGTGTCACAGTGCTTGTTATCGAACTCCTGCGAAACGGCATGTCTGATATTTATTATTTTTTTGAGTAGGGGAGAATGGACCACCGTGAACATTTTTTTTAACTTGTGTTGTTTCCAAATATACCGCTAAATTATTGTTCTCAGATTAGTGTTCTTAGAGGAGAATCCAACAAGTTGAAACCATTTTTTTTGAATCCTGGAAACGATCCACTGTGACTCGTTCTTGGGTCACTTTGGATAATGGGTTACAGTGAATCGACTAGGGTGCACTGATCTCTAGCAAAAAATACAGCAAAAGAGTACTATTTCCATACAATTTCTTCTTTCCCATTCTCCCCCATATTTGAGCTAAGTATACTAAAAACTACCCGCAATAAAACATAATTCATGTAAAATGGGTGATAGCGTAAGGAGTTGACCGAATTTGAATTTACTAATATAAGCCCAACTAAAATAAGAGCTCTTATATATAAAAGAATTTAAGCGAGTATGAGTAATTAACAGAATTACGGCCACCTACTATATCAATTCAGCACTTGTGTAAATTGAGACACTTAGAAAATGCATTATCTAGATATATCGTTGATAGTGGAAGTATGAAAATGAATAGAACACTAACATGCTGTTTGGAAAACTATTAAATTTTAGTAACTGTGTAAATGTTTGTGGGTAGTTTTAAGTGTGCAGTGCATAAATTGGCCGCATATCTGGCCATCGCCTGACCCGGAATGGCCGTGAGGTGGGACTGATTGTTATCGTAGAAAAAAGGCTGGTAAGCTACTTTGTCGCCATAAGAACATTTTGTAGCTCGTTTGCAGGGTGATTGCTAATGGAAGAATAGAACTACTTTGCTGTTAATGCTGACACACATTTTGTAAAAACTTAAGGTAATTATTATCGATTGTACAAAATTCTTCAATATTATGCATAATCACTGTGTAAGTAATGTCACAAAACATTACCACGTCTCCTGACGTGCGTTCGGCAGCTCCATCGGCCAGGTCATATCTTGCTCTGACAGCGGAAGTGCGGCGTTCACGAGCTTTATTCGACCATTACTTACCCCACTCAATATTTGATTAACCGTCACATCACAACAAATCATGATTTTTGACGTCATCCTGTAAGACCAAAATATGCTTGACGAGATCATAACCTTTCTACCTCTAGAGGTAGATCGACGATATCGACCCTAGAGTCGATCTAATCTTCGGTGGCTGACTAAAGTGACATTAGATTAATAAGCAGTACTAACTGTCACGTGGCTATCATCAACCTAGCCTTACTTTTCGAACAGTTCACTAAGAATCAACATTAATTTTAGAGATTATTCGTTGCTATTTCAATAAAATGTATACTTAAATCATGATAAATTTATATGCCAATGTTCATCATGGATAAAGTATCATTCTAAAAGTCCCACGCCCACGGTGACTTTTTGTAGCGCTGCAGTAGCAATGCTGCAAACGCGGCACATTCCCCAGCACCCCTCCCTCCGTTCATTACCCTTCGTACCCCCGATGTCGTTGGAACGGTCGTGCGTTTGCATCGCTACAGTCGCGAAGTAAAAGCGCGTTTACAAAATGCGCGATAGCATCGCTACAAAAAGTCACCGTGGGCGAAGGGCCTAACGGTGAAAGAATTACTCAGATCAGTCCAGTTTCGGAATATTGAATAGGTCAATACAAACAAACAGCAAAAATCAAATCTCTTTATTAGTGTACATTTTATTTATGTTTTACCTTCCTAGACACAGGACAGTTATTGCAACTTTATGATGTTGATTTTCGTACTTAGCTACGAGAACTGAATAATACAAGTGGTAAATCTACATTCGTAAAATCTCCATCGTCATCTGTCTCCGACAAAAACTAGATCCGAACTGCAGTAAAAACTACTATTCGAAAGTTTATATCTCCACGGATATGAGAAGTTGGGAAGTTGCCTACTTTCCAACTAGCCAACTAGTAAAGAGAAATGTCTGTCTACTTCTGGCAATATGTCTTTATGAGATGCAGAAAATATTCAGATTTGAAGTGTCTGAAATATGACTTTGGCAATACGCCTTCTTGCTATCCGTACTTCATCAATACTTTTTATTGCATAGAATGTGTTAAATTGTAGCTTTATAGATAAGAAGGGGCGGTATAGTTCTGTTAGAGAAGATTTTTGAAAGGAGATGGATAAAACAACTATGCATCTACAAATCGAGTGAGAATGGAGCAAAAAGGAAAGAGAAGATGAAAAGATTTAGATAGATGGGAGACGTCATAGAAAAAGAGAGTAGTCCAGCTAGTGTGACGTTTTCACATCTTATCATCATCATCATCATCTCAGCCCTAGGACTCCCACAGCTGGACAAATTCCTCCCCCATAGATTTCCACAAGGACTCGTTGAAACGGCCCACACCCAACCCTTGCCTGCGATCTCAGTCACGTCGTCTATTCACGTGGTCGGTGGCCGTCCTATATTTAATACGCAGCGTTTACCAGTCCGTGGTCTTCATTTGAGAACCTTTCTACCCCAACGGCCATCAGTTCTTGAAGTTATGTGCCCTGCCCACTGCACTTCGTCTTGCTAATCCGCTGGGCTATATCGGTGACTTTCGTTCTTCTACGGATCTTTTCATTTCTAATTCAATCGTGTAGAGAAATAGTAAAAGCGCGATTGCGTACTGCCTCAGAAAGTTTGTATGAAAATCTAACAACCTCTTTTAGAGTTATCGAAAAAATTATTTGCTATAGTAACTATACATAGATCTGAGATAGATTTATTATTTATTTATTTATTCGACATTTGTAGCGTTTATGGAGGATGAATAAATCACACTATTTGCGCAGATATTCTTAACTGACGGCATGTGTGCAGATTCTATTGAGACTGAAGGAAGCGACAAACCACCAAGTATAGCAATCGTTGTAGAAGAAAGAAGAAAATAAATAATGTCAAAAAAATACTACTATAATATAAACATAGTAATGTTAACAATAAAACTATTAAGAAACCTCAATATATTGTATACTAGTATGGCCCCGCGGTTCCACCCGCATAGATTACGATTTTCCCGCTACATCAATTATTCCACGAGAATCATACATTTTACCGGGATAAAAAGTAGCCCATGTGCTATTCCAGACTATAATCTATCTCTGTACCAAATTTCATCCCGATCTGTTCAGCAGTTCTAGCATGATTGAGTAACAAACACCAACCATCCAAACTTTGACATTTATAATATTAGTGCGATTGCAGTGTGCGAGATACCTGTGCGTTAACAATGATGTTTTACTAAAGATGACGTATATTCATACTGCGCGGTGCTCAGATTTTGTTCCTTTACGACATAAACATGCTTACTGCGACAGATAATACGGTACAAATAATATAGAAAAGGATAGCTATATGTTTAGACTTGCGCTTGAAATACGCCTCGTAATCAAAATTACTACAATTGGCTTAATTTTGCCGCCTCAGTTTCCGCGCGTTTGTGAGACATCTATACATCTATGAGCCGTAATGTCATCGGCACCTGTATAGCCATTAAATATTCCAAAGAAACATTCTGTAAAAAAAAAATCAAATTGTTATAATCGTTTAAGAAAAGCGTAAGGAACAAATAACACATTCACTCTTGTGATCACCGCCAGTAAACAATTATTGAAGAGACTTTGGATGAATATTTCAATCGACATGCAAAGGGATGAAGGAATAGAAGCAATCCCGCTTAATAATATTCTAAACAAAACTTCATTAAATAATCGTTATAATTATAGCCTTAAGTTTCTCTCATATCAGAGATAATTAAAAGCAACCCTAGATCCATAAATTACGGAGCTCAAAAATTAATAACAAAGGGAAATTGGACCATTACTCATTAAGTAATTAAAACCATTTTCATCTGTAGTCGTTTAATTGTAGCTTATTCATTATATTGGGAGAAGTCTTAATACCTATGTTTATAACAAAATAGGAATGAAGCAACTAAATGGATTCATTTTTATTTTATTTCATTTATTATTTATTAAGGTAAGTTTTGACTCTTCACTTTGTTTTAATTGTTCAATTATAATTTTAGACTTATGTCGTATGAAGATGATCAACGAAGATTATAGGAGCTCTCAGATAAGAGTAGAAGTGAAATCATCGGGAGATTTGGGTAGTGAGATGGAAGTTGACCTTATCAGTACAAGAAGCTGTGAAACAGACTCAGAAAAAGAAATAAACCATAGCTGGCTGCAAGAACACCATTTCAATGGCACCGGGACTATTTGACAAATAAGCTTGAAAAACGTAGGAGAGAAATTCAGTAACTAGCAAATAAACTGCTTTCCTAAAGGTCATCACTTTGAAATCTTATATAAGTACTTGTCCACGCAGTTCGATGGCAGGGCTTCTCTCCCTGCCAAAACACAATGTCAACGGTGCGGTTAACGAGTTCAGCGCAGAATAAACCTGTTTCTTTTAAAATAATTATTTATCGTTGTCACAATTTATTTAATTATAAGTAAGTGTGTACCGCACAGTAGTGTGTGTTACCAGTGTTGACTTACGGAACTGAAACGTGGTCACTGACTGTGGGCCTCGTGAACAGGCTCAAATTCACACAGCGAGCTATGGAGAGGGCTATGCTCGGGGTTTTCTACGCATGAAATCAGAAATGAGGAGATCCGTGGAAGAACAAAAATAACTGTCATAACCCAGCAGATTAGCAAATTGAAGTGGCAGTGAGCAAGGCACACAGCTCGCAAAACTGATTGCCGTTAGGGTCGAAAGGTTCTGGAGTGGAAGCCACGAACTGGCAAGCGCAGCATAAGACTCCCACCGGCCAGGTGGACAGAGGACCTGACTATGATCGCAGGCAAACAGCCGCTTCCAACCGGTGCTATTAGAAAACAATGGGGGAGGCAAATGTCCAGAAGTGGACGTCCTATGGTTAAGATGATGATAAGTAGTTGGAAAGTCAAGCTTCCAAAATTTAAGGCAATTTGCTAAAATGCTTAACGTACTTATAGTATTAAACGAAGAATTCTTGTGCTTAAAATACCCATTGGTAGCGTAAAAACTAAAATAAGAATTTAGACAAAACATTGTATAAACTTTTCACTTCTCAACTTCAATCATTTATTTTGAGGCTACTAATAGCGGTATATACCAGAGCAAACATGACATGGCAAACTGAGAGACCCCCACTCGTACTCGACTCGACACAAGGGTCGAATGGCGCCGTAGTCCTTTGCCTTGGTAAGTCGAGCAAGTTGACTCATGTCATGGGACCGACCGTCAATAACCGACTACCAACTAAAGTTGCAGAAGCTCCTAATATTGCCTGACTGAAGCATTGGCTTATTATAATACCTAAGTAATTTTTTTTATAGATTTGAGGCATTTGCAAAATTAAAATACTGAATACAAAAATTACATATTTGTTACTTCGGAAAATATAATTTATTAATTATTAAGTTATTTTACTGTCACTTTTATTATTAATATTTTGTGAAGGAGAATTCGACTAATGTTTTGTATAATTACTGATTAGTAACTAGTGTTTCTAATCAGTACCACTAGTTACTAATCAGTATTTGATTAGTAACTAGTTATTATTTACTAATCAAATACTGATTAGTAACTAATATTTTGTTGTGTATGTAATATTGTTAATATCTCTATCTCTACTTGACTTTTCGTATTCTATATATCAATAGATGACTATAGCTAGGTACATATAACGAGAAAGTACAAATATGTACCAAATATTACATATAAAAGTAAATCATAAATATATAACTGTAAACAAACTTATACCTGTTCTATAAGAAAACAAAATGGAGCGAAATAATCGAGCCTTAATTTATTAGTAAAATTTTAACGACAAAGTATAAAATATCTCATTTGAATAATACCTACGTGTATAATATTATAGCAAATTTTCCTCCTTTTAAACACAGTAAAAAATGAGAAATGAGAGAAAAATTCTATTTACGAGTGTTCTTCATAAGACTTCCTTAAGAAGCATCTCAATTATTAAAAAGAATGGTAATAAAAGGAAACAAAAACAAACTTTTATACGGACTGGTGACATACCGCGACTAAGCGTTGTTGTAAATTTAGAAAAAATGTTTCTTTGGCAAAGAAAAACAAAAGAGACTTAACCCGGGGTTGAAATTTATGAGATGCGCCGTGGATTAAAAATGTTTGCTATGCCCTCAGGCCCGGGCCGGGCTTCATTAGACCGTGTTGCTGGAATATTCTGATTAATATTTACCTTCATCTTCTTGCGGATTGTAGTTCATTAACCTTGCCGTCTTGTAAGACTTCACTAAATTCGGTCGCGGTGAATATTTTAGAATACGTAATCAATCAAATTCGCAGCACTTATCTTTCTGACGCTCTGGTACGGAAAAAAGCGCCGAGCCTTTTTTCATTGGCTTAATTAGGTAATATTGGTTTAAAATTGTTTAATAGCGGTAACATGGACTGTAAACTCGATTGTAAACAGAATTCAACATCTGAGGAAAAATACACGATCATGTATACAATACATGTACATAGATTAACTATTGCAAAAATTCATTAATTTATATGGGAAATTGAAGTGGCAGAGGGCAAGGCATATAGCTCAAAGAACTGATGGTCATAGAAACCACGGACTGGCAAGCACAGCAGAGCACGGCTACCGACAAAGTGAACAGAGGACCTGACTAAGAGCGCAAGTAAGGCCTAGATTGATGGTCGCTTCCAACCGGTCCTTGTGGAAATCAATGGAGGAGGCCTATGTCCATCTGTGGACTTACTATGGCCGAAATAATGATGAAAAGACAACGCATAGTTTAATAATGATCATTATAATACATTTCCTAACAATTTGGTCATTCACCATCCGGTATGCCATTGAAAATACCCACATAAATATGCATTAATGACTTCAATAAAATTGGGGAATGATCATAGCTTTGGCCCCTTAATTTTGGAGTTATATATTATGCTTCGGTACGAGTAGCTTACCCGGGCTCTGAGTAATTAATACGGCCCTTGAGTCGGGGACATTTTCTTTACGAGGATAAGTAACGACAATATAACGTAATTTTTACCAGTACCTTAGATCGCTACATCTCCTGGAAAGTACACAGTCTATAGGAAATATCTACACATGCACATATAATATATTGGGGGAGGCATATGTCCAGCTGTGGATGTCCTATGGCTGAGATGATGATGGGAGATATATGGATATATTGGGAGACTTAGGTTTAGCTGGGAATATCATTTGGGTTATTCCAATCCAACCCTTTGCTAATTTTTTTGTGTCGTCGCACACGTCGTTCTCGCAATTGTATACAATTGAGTGTTTTTAAATGATTGTCGGAAAATGTTGCCAGCGTGAAATTTCATAAGGTACTAATATACAAACGCATAACACTATAAACAGCAAGTACTAAAAACATACGTCAAGCTGTATTTATGAACTTTATCTACTGATTGTTATCGTCAAGTAACATCTTTCTATTTCTTTATAAACTAACCGCCTAATTAATCATCAAAATTAGAACTAATACATAATACAACAAAGAACTAATGTAGATCTAAAACTATAATGTCGAATGAAAAAAGCTATATAGCCAGCTTTCTTTTTTTTTAGAAATCGCCGAAGTATACCCATATGTTTGAAAGTAAAGATATAAAACGACTAATAATAATTACTTTAATTTCTTGAAAGAATATTTATAAACGCTATGTCACTTCAGGCCGCCACAAATATAGGAACTATTCGTAAACTTTTATATAAATATGTCGATTCATATAAGTCGCCGAATAAATCATATTACGTCGTTTTAGTATTTATTAAAGTTTATTTTTCAGGAAAAACTTCTAATATAAAATATTGAAAACCGTTTGTCGCAGTCGCAGGGCAGCCGTGTTGCAGCGTGAAACAATTGAACTCAGTACTAACTGTCATTTATCTGGTACAGCTGTGACACAGAGAAGTTATTCTTGCTTGGTACGATAACGTTCAGTTTCAGAGATATACGCGTAGTTTCTCTTTTTTTTTCGGACTAATGCTGTTTGCCTCTACCGGCGTTTACAGCTTCACCGGAGGGGGGGCGAGGGACCGGAGTTCCTCTGAAAATTATGTCCAAAGATTCTATAAAAATTGTATTCTGGCCTCATACGATTCCTGAGAGGTCGGCATTGCGTTGACAATGCCGCTGATGTAACACAGAAGCACAAAAGCGACAGTGATTACTTTGTAGTTTCTCCGTGAACAAAGCCAACCAACTTAACTAGTTAAAAGGGTAAAATAAAAAATATAATTTATTACTTCGGACTTGGCATTTGACCATTGAACAACGTGACCGTCGTGTCCAATGATAAAAACCGATAAAAACGTCGCAAGTTGTTCAACACGCAACCTTGTTAATACTTACCCATCGATCACACTACCTGTCAACGTTGAAAAAAAAGTATGCCGCTCACTTTTATATTTATTTGAAACCTAATGGTCACCTGTGACCTCTATTTAATGAACTAACATTTATGTTTACCTACTGTTTGCACTACATTTGTATATGATGAAGGATTTAATGCTCAGCAACAATTTCTACCAGTCATCCAGGTCAAGAAAGTATGGTAACTGTACAGCATAGATTTTTTTTAACAAAAAATGGAACCGACTTCAACACTCAAAAGTATTTCACAAATAACTTGTTGAAGTCGGTACTATGATAGTTCACAAAAGTAACTATCATTACTATTGTGCTCATGGTACCGACTTCGACAAGTTATTTCACACTTTTGAGTGTTGAAGTCGGTTCCATTTTTTGGTATTTTTTTTTTCACTCTTTCGTTCCTTTGCTACTCACGCGATCAATTGTCATTGTGTAAGTTCACCGATGTCTTCACCCGCAACTATCATATCGTCGAGGTATGCGAAACACTTATTGGACAACGAAACATTTATTGGAATGTGACTCAAAAACCGCTTGTCCGATTTTGATGTAATTGAAATTGGACCACCAAAAATATATATTATATATGGTCGAATAGAGTATCGTCCTTTTTAAGTCAATTAAAAATAATTGTAACTACGCACCGCGGCTCCACCCACTTGGCCCGATTGACCCGTTGCATATAGTTAACACCTAGTTGTCCTACATAATCAGTTTTTTTTTTTCCTAAAGAGCATCTCAAGGTGTAAATAATAGTTTAGCTGACTTGGCGCTGGGTAACAAACAAACATATTTTTTGCATTCATGACATTATTAGCTGTGCCTCGCAATTTCACCGACGTGGGCATCCTATTTTCGTTACATTTTTTTATACTGTATAGATCTTGCGTTTGACCACTATCTCACTTGATGGTCAGTGACGATGTGGTCGAAGATGTTATCACGCTAAACCTAGAATGCTTACTGGCTCTCAAGGACTGCTGCCTGAACACGCTATGTGCTTGGTGACAGTTTTTCAAACTTGAGGGTGATAGCTAGTCAGGCGGGTAGGTACTAGAAAGTACCCTTCCACCATGCCGGTAATTTGAGAACGAAGAGGGTTATTAATTATACGATTACGATACGAAGATTAAGACGCAAGTGAGATGACAGTTAAACACGTATTATTACGATAGAATCTGTTTTTGTACTAAAATTCAAAGGAACCTTGTACAGCCTTACATTCGGTTACCCTCCATCACTTTGGCGCAACCGTTTACTGATTTACAGGCACCCAGTTCGCTGTAATGAGCCCTTTTGGTTTTATACTGCTTGGTCGAGTAATAATTTACCTAATTTCGATTGAACAATCGTTCTAACCTAATTTACGCTCGAACTACCGAAGTGCTGAATTGGACTTGGTTTTATGGCTGGGCAAGAAAATTTATACGCCCGTTTGAGTGGATATTACACTTTAGTGGTGAAGTATACATAGCTTTTCGTACACTTTTAAAAGTTATATTTAAACCTTTTATAGGTGAATAGAATAATTATTATGGGCATCTAAATAACTTTTTACATATGATTATGTAATGTCTTAAATGTTGTTGAGAGAAATAGACAGACAGACTGAGCTCACTCATACATACATTTAACTGTTGTTGTAAATATATAAAAAAAAGTTTGGAGTGTTGTGTGAGTATATTAATTATTATTTCATCATCATCATCATCATCATTTCAACTGTAGGACGTCCGCTGCTGGATATGGCCTCCCCCATTTACGGGGGGTTGCCAATACTCCACGCTTGGTAGACGGGTTTACAAGCGCTGTATGATTTACGATCTCTAGAACGCCCTTCTACCCACCTTCTAGTACGTGATATCTTAGCCGACTCTTACAGCACCCACGGGAAGAGATGGGGGAGTAGTATTTTAGGCCGGTACCACCACGGCCTATTTTAATGATTATTACAATTTATTAATGCGTAAAACTAAATTAATATTAAGTGATAGTAAATACTAGCCGTCAATCGCAAGTCTTACTCATCGATAGTAGTCGAGTAGTAAGTACGGTGGCCATTATAGCTGGATTTTATATATAGCCCTTATTGATCAGCGGGGTTAGAGGAAGGTGGGAGAAAATAGTAGCTGTTCCCGTGAGAACACCTACAAGTTGTACCGATTTCGATGTAATTTGGTATGGAGATAGGTTAGACCGTGGATTAACAAATAAACTACTTTTAAAAACATAGTTCCCGCGGGACAATTGAGGTATCGGGAAAACCGTACTCCACGCGGGTGGAACCACGGGGCGCTACTAGTATTACATAAACCACGTTTGCGAATCGCTAAATTAGTATCAATATTAGAACTTAACATCTCTCAGGTGCTCATATTAGAAGTTATCACCGTGTGTTGTCACGGGGGTTATTAATTTTAATAGTTGTTTAGTTTAAGTTTTGTCGTGACGCTTGGGACTAATGTGCGCTGTTTAATTATTATCGGAACTGCGCATGGTTGATACAAATTACTGTTTACTTGGTGAGAAACCTTATAGTTGTTAAATTAGTATTATACTAGGCAAGGACGCCATATATAATTCATAATCCGTTGTTTATTCCCGCAAAATGGTAGTGTGGAGTTAGACATAATTTAAAACTTCCGATTATCATTTAACCGTCAGTCAAGTTTTTACTATACCGACGGTTAATTGACAATCGGACACTTATATTTTGGTGAACTTGAAAACAAACCGTAAAAAAATTAAACTGTTCTTATATTACGGATTATAATGTTAAGAAATTTTTTTATACTTGAGCGTAATCATTACAGGACTTTTTTAAATACAAAAATTAATTTTTAATAAAAGGAAATTTTTAAAAAAATGTTTTACCAAAAAATGGAACTGACTTCAACACTCTAAAGTAAGAAATAACTTGTTGAAGTCGGTACCATGACAGTTTACAAAAGTAACTATCAGCTCATTGTACCGACTTCGGCAAGTTATTTCTCACTTTTGAGTGTTGAAGTCGGTTCCATTTTTGGTAAAAAAATATTTTTCACCCTTTTCAGTAACCTTTGCTACTCACGGGATCAATTGTCATTTTGGATGTGCATCGATGTCTTCAACCGCAACTATAATATCGTCGAGGTAAGTGAAGCACTTTTCAGTTATTAGAGTGTAACTCAAAAACCGCTTGTCCGATTCTGATGAAACTTAAATGGGACCACCACGAAAGTATACACTATTAAACAAAAAATCATCAAAATCGGTATATAAACGAAGAAGCTATCCGCGAACACACATTAAAAAAAACATATATATACGGTCGAATTGAGTAGACTGATTTTTTTGAAGTCAGTTAAAAACCTTACAATCGACTTCTACCTGACTAATTAATTCATCTGACATTACATACACATTGTTATTTTAAGTAAACTATTATCTTTTCACATTGTTCGTCATAATTAATAAAACGAAACTTGAATAAGGTACGTTGCATGTATTTTATTTAAATTACTTATTGAAAATTCTTAGCTGAAAGTTGTCTGAAAATTTTAGACACATAGGTTTATTTTCATCATCATCATCACCGTTTTTCATCACCACGCGGGTAAAACCGCGGGGCGCAGCTAGTACATAATAATTAAACACAGCTGAACGAGCGAATGAATTTAAATAACTATTCAAAAGTACTTGCCAACTGTATTTGAATAACATATATTTGTCCACTATGTGGACCTTATTACAAATAAAGGCTACACAAAAACAAACATACGCTATAAATTTAATTATTCAGGGAAATACTGCAAACATATTTCATGTTAACAATTGTTACATATTTATGAGCATACAATTTAATTGTGATGAAATAATTGTTTCTGTTAAAATTTAAATTGCGTTATGGTTATGATATAATTGTATTTGATTAGATAATTGTAACGATGAGGCAAATAGAACAGTCGTCAGTTTGATGCGAAGAGATAAGAGAGATTTTAACGATTAATCATTTCATCATGTACTCACTACAACTGTCAAATTATTTAATACTAGCGATTCGGCCCGGCTTCTCACGGGTAAACATTTCTAAATTAAATATTATAACAATCGCTAATTTTTTGAAAGTAAAAGCAATATTTTTTGCAGCGTAAAGAATATTCTATTATTATTTTTTTACGGCTTGGGTTGTATTATTTGAATTTTAGTGAGGATCCCACTTTTTTTGAAAATACAATATAGCCTACGTCTCCTGGGGATAGTGTAGCTTCCCAACAGAGAAATAATTTTTCAAATTGGTTTAACAGTTTCGGAGCCTCTTCAATGCAAGCAAACAAACAAACAATCAAATCTTTCCTTTTAATAATATGAGTATAGATATAATTAATGGTTATAATGAAATATATCAAACTCATAATTATACAAAAAATATAATAATACTTTTTAAACCAATATCGTTTATCTTATAAAATGCTTATTTAATTAAACCTTTGTCGTCACTTTATCAGCAATGCCTGAAACCTAGCTTAATATGTGAACGTGAGTATAGCCGAATAATCACACTTATATTATTAATGCGTATTTATTTTTATTTTATTTATAGAGATAATAAATGTAAAAGTATTATTACTTTTATTTTTTAATTTATTTTCTATAAATGCGTAACTTTGTATAAGTGTTTGTTAACTCTTTACGCCACAATAGCTAAATATATTTGAATAAGATTTGGAATGTAGGTCATAAGGTATCCTGATTAAGACAGGCTTATCTTGAAAAAAATGATGGTGCGTCTTAGATACAGCAAGAACCTGATAATATTATAATTTTGAAAGTTACTCTGTCTAAAAACCCGTTTTGAAGTTGTCAATTCAACTCCCCAATGACTGTCAAATATTGATGTTGAAAAAAATTATGTAACCTCTACATTACGCCTATCTGCATGGATACATATTTTATCCAGCATTAATGTTAAAAAAGTTGCATTACCCCTACATTATGCTCTATATTACATCTTTGTATCCAGCAACAAAGTTCATACTAAGTAGCGGTCACATTGAAATAAATTCTCTCCATCAGCACTTACAAAACTCCGTAAAGGCGGCGCCCACACAGTCCATTCCCAGTTAAGGGCAGCACCTAAAAATCTCGTATTTGGTTTATGTTGGGGTCATTAACCCTCGCGTGCCGAGGAAGTGTTAACAGCCAAGCAGTTTAGCTATTAGTTAGTAGGTACAGTTAGGCGTGCCTGCGCTATCTAGTATCTGGTACTATTGCACTTATCAGCCACTTGGTTTACTTCCCCTCACGATTATGGTACCTATAAATCCCCGTGGGATTTGCTACACCCGACCACCATGTGAAATGCGTTTGCTAAAATTTGTAGGTGGATTTTAATGGCAGCGTATCAACAAATCTATCAAACAAGCCACACGATGATCAAATATCATCGGAAATGTATATTAGGTATTTGTCATTTATTTAAAGCGCCTACTTATTTTCCCTAATGTTAATGTTCCAGTAAATAAAGTGCTAAAGTGAGTCTGTTTGTATGTTGCGCTCTCATGCCATAATCACTTACTTACCTACGCCTCTGGCTCAGAGACCCAAAGAGAGTCTTGGGCTCCGATACGAGATTTTGCCACGGGTTTCGGTCTTGTGCGGTTTCACGCCAGCCACATGCATTAAGTCATGACATAATAGCTAAACTGATTTTGATTAGTTTGGAACCGAAATGAGGTATGAGTGGGACAAAAAAAACCCAAAGCTCTCTCCCAAAGCCTTTATTTGTATGTTCCTACTTTACAACGTAGACAGCCCCATTTTTTAAATCATTTTCATAGAACGGAATTATGGCAGTCCACTTGGTATTTTATTTTGGAAGCATGACACAAAACGTTTTACAGAACGCTGTAATTCGAAGAATTATTTAATTAACATGCAAATGAACACTTTTAAGCTTTTATAGGCCATAATAAGCTATTAAAGGCTTAAAAATATAAATCTTAACGAATCTTAACTAAAAAATCTGAAACGTAGCTCGGCAGCCGTTATTACCCGCCACCATTGATGCCTGTTTTCGAATGGCACACGGTGGAAATGGTTAAAGTATATAAAGACTATGTTAACATAAGTAAGCTTTTGGGTATTATCGAGTCGCCTGGGTAGCTACCACCCTCAAGTTTGAAAAACTGTCACCAAAAATATAGTGTGTTCATGTAACAGTTCTTGAGAGCCAGTAAGCATTCTAGGTCAAGAGTGATAATAATATCTTCATCAAGTGGGATAGTGGTCAAAGGCTAGATCTATCTTCTACTCTTGGCAGAGTGGTCGTGATCATCATGACAGGGATGGTGGCGAGCTTCACAATTCGTCCCCATTCCTCTTGTACTGTTACTTGTCTCGTGCATTCGAGGAGTGGACCATTTAGTGCAGTTTTGATTTGATCGGTCCAGCGAATTGGTGAATTACCGCGCGCCCTCTTACCTTAATTTTTGCCCTGAACCACTAGTCGCTCCACAGACGTGTCTTTTCGATGTGTAATAATATGTCCAAAGTAAGTGAGAATACGACCTTGAACGATGGAAGAAAGACGTTTTATATCCAGCTCTTCGAGGAATGAGACGTTAGTTCGGAACTGTGTCCAGGTTATGCCAAGCATTCGTCTCCAACACCACATTTCTAAAGCGTCTATCTTCTTTCGTAGATCTATATACAGTATAGAAAAAAACGTTTGTGTATCTGTGTGGTTTGCGCAGATATCAGAGCTTCATGATAATAACAATCGTCTATTCCATTAGAGGTTACATATAAAATCAACTGGATCCGTAAGCATCTCTAATAAAATTGAAGGACACCGTACAAAGGATAACAAGTATTAGACCCCGGAGCTTTGGTAAATATGTTTAATTTCCACAAATTTCAATTTATATTCCAGCTATACTCATACCCTTTCTCGGCAATATCGAGTTAAGGATAGTTTGAAACTTGCAAAATGTTGTTAAAGTTTGAAACGAAATATTTCATCACGAGTGTATACTCGTATTCAGATTAGTAAAGCTAACGTTACATCATTCCAATGTGTTTGAAGTGATATGGTCACTTAGCTACGAGTCATTATCAACAGATACACTTATCTCACTCTAATGGGGTCAATAATTTTTTTCTAACTTGCTGCGCGGCTTGTTACAAACTCCATCTCTTCAGGTGAATGAGCTGACCGTATGCCTTTCTTGCCTTGTTAGAGACCCCCACCGAGCACATCTGATCGGAGCCTCTGGTGTCCGTCTTTTTTTTTTTCTAACGGTCTAATGCTGTTTGCCTCTACCGGCATTTACAGCTTCACCGGAGTGGGGGCGAGCACAGATGGTGCTCAGCCCGGTATTTGTGCGCGCGCAGAAGGCGCACCGCCTAGTGATGCTAGCGCTGACGGCGCTGTGCCTCTAGGAGAGGACGAGGCGACTAGCCCAAGGGCACCACTGATGTTCGGACCTCGGGATGAGCTGTCGCCAGGACAGGGAGTTATCGGATCGACTTGCCCCGGTACCAAAGTGGTCCGTAAGTGGGCTCTAAGGATGTTTGCTCTTTGACTATTTGGAGAGAATCTAACCAGGATGTTTTTGCCTCGAGAGACACCGAGCTCGACAGCGAGCTCGAGGTGTCCGTCTATTTGTATTTGTTTGTATAGGCATATTTGCCTATCAGCCTTTTGGCCACCACAGTCTTTATTTAAGGCGGAGATACTTTTTTCATGAGCAGTATTTTAAGCACATTTCACTATCACAGAACACTACGCTAATTTACTATATTATATACTATAAATATATCCTAATACCATGCTACGTTAATTCATCAGATCGGTCTGGTCAAGGAGCATAAATGCCTTAACATTAACATGATGATGAAGTCTTTGTTGGTGAGATTTTGCTTAGTTTTGAATCAACTAACTCTATTGCAAGGTCCCGGTGGAGGTCATTGTTTCTTATGTACCAAGGTACTGTTTCCAATACAACTGTATATTTTAATATTTGTATTATTAGGATATTTCTCGGTTTGGTACATCCCCACAGCTGAATACCGTAAGTCCATATTGGCATAATCACTTCTTTGTGTAATAATAGTTTGTTATAGATTGACAGCGCAGAATGTTTTCCAAGGAGCTATTGCATTTTTTTATAGCGCAGATTTTATTCTTGTCTTTTTTCTTGACGTGAACTTTCCATCTTAGTTTCGCATGAAGCGTCATCCTGAGATCCTGAGATACTTAGCAGAGCATTCGATCGGCTAAGTACCCAGGATAGCTGCTGTTGAGTTTGAAGTTTACGGACAAGTTCAAGGTACATTGATTTAAATATTATAATAAAAAGGATATATATTTCTATAAAATATATTACATCTGCCATTAAAGAGGTGGTCAAAAAGATAGGTGGTCTCTAACTATGGGCCTTGTAAACAAACTCACGGTCGCACAACGAGCTATATGGAGAAAGCTATGCTCGGGGTTTTTTTTACAAGAAATGGCAAGTTGAATGTTCTTGAGTGAAGACCACGGATACACAAGCACGGCATAAGACGTCCACCGACAAAATGGACAGATGGCTTGACCAAGATCACATGATGGGGCTGAATGCGTCCCGCTACAAGCCAGTCCTTCGAGATAAATGGAGGAGGCGTATGTCCAGCTATGGATATCTTATGACTAACATGATTTAGATGATTCTTGTTTTAAGGCTAACGTACGGAATCTTCTTATTATTAATATTTAAAGGGTTCTAGGGTAAAGAGTACCACGCTACATTCCTATTTCTCATATTTTGAAAATGTTCCTTTTGTCAATAAAATTACTATTTGTTATATTCGATTCAACGATTTGCGTGCGTGTTTATGTACATGTACCTTTTTCTATTTAGGGCTAAGGTGGTGTTATCAAAATAGATTGAAGTTTTTTGGTAGATATTACTTTCTTTTGTTTAAGACTTACCTTACGATTTCAGTGACGAACGGCGACAATTCAAAGTGAGTCTTAATTATTTATTCAATTTTGGTATAAATAACGCACTCATAAACGTCAATAAAACAATGAATATGAAAGACTCACGTGGCGGTCCAAAGCCATGCTGAGAAGAGGCGGTAAGAAACTTGGGCATATTGTTACATCGTATTCTGGCAACAAGCCTATATATTATATTGAGGAACAACATTCGAGAACGTTACCGCCCGTCTAGAACGTTCTAGAACTCTACGCATAATATGTAGGTGTACATACACAGAGACATCGTAACCCTAGTCATAAACAGGATACGCGACAAATGTCTTTTTCTTACTTCTTGTAAAGCTTACAGACAAGTTAAACTATAGAAACATTGTCACACAAATAATACGAATGTTCGAAATTCAATGAACGTTCTGAGAAAGAAGAAATACTGAAATGTGTGTCATCAATCTCGTTTAATGAAGTGAAACACTAGCGTCTCTCAGAATTCTAGACGGTTCTTTCCAACGGAATAAATAATGAGAAACTGAGCTGTAAAACACCTGCAGGCAAACAGCCAGTCTTGCAATCTCTATAAAGAGACAAATTACGGAACCCAACTATCTAGCAATACTTTAATGTTTCTTACCTCGCGCTCAGTAGTTAGAGCAATGGTGCTCATTTTGTAAACGATTCTCGTTGAATTATTAAAGCATTTTGGTGAGCATAGTTACACACAAAGGTTTAATAATCTCATAAGAACTTTGCTCAAGCTTGCAAATTGTCATCTTATTGCAGCCAGCATTATATTGGTTGCGTATCTCCATGGTAACTATTTCATGAACTTTTACATAACCGAAGATATTAAATTTTACGAAGACTTTTTATCCACATAAAAAGTAGCGGCGCATTGTTTTGTATTACATCATATTATGGTAAATATTTGATAGAATTATATTATCTTTATTTATTATCTTTTTTCAGGCAAAAGTACTAACAAACATATACTCTGTTATATTGTAAGTGGTATTTCCCTTAATAAATAGTGCATTAAGCAAACTAAGCTACCTAGATACTAATAAGATTAGTTGTAATGTAACTATTCTTGGTGAAATCAAATAAATAAATATTTTTGAAGTCATCATTTTTTCCGAACAGTTTTGAATGATTTGCATTTTGTCTCATGACATAAGTGACAGTGCACACGGAAATAATTTCAATCGTGCAGAGCCATCGGTCTCAACGTCATACACGTACTCAAACTGCAAATTAGTTTATAGTAACTATACTATAGTCAGGGAACTCCAGTTAGTACCGTATGAGTCCCAGCTGATATGTTATAAGAATTCGCTGCGATCCGCGGTTTCACGCGTTATCTCATAGGGATTGTTAATTTCGTGGGATAAAAGGAATCTTGTCTGCTATTCCAGACTATATTTTATCTTTGATTTACAGTTTATTCAAATATGTTAAACCGATCTGGCGTTATTCAATAACAAACATCCATCGATCCAAGTTTTCGCGTTTTTATTACTCGTAGTAGTTAGATTAGTTATTTGACGGTCGTCGTGGCTCAGTGGTCAGCGACACTGACTTTGGAAGCGCGACCCCGGGTTCGAATACCGGTCGGGACAAACATTTATGTGATGAGGAAAGATGTTTGTTCTCGGGTCTTGGATGTTTGTGTATTGTGATTGTGTGTGTCTATGCCTCCCGCGACACAGGGTATCCTAGTGCGGGTTTGTGAGTGTGTAAAAAAAAAAAAAAAAAAAAAAAACAATTAGTAAAAGTGTATTTTCTAGCATAATGTATAACGGGGAGTGTTCTGAAGAACTCTTCAACTTGTTTCAGCCTTGATGGTTTTACCACCTTATAAAACCTTGATAGTTTTACCACGGTACTAGCCGAAATCGCTTGAAACCTTATACACATATAATTGACGCATGGGATTCACGCACCGTGCAATTCAAGCGATAGTTTTGTCATATACCTGCAAAGTTATATGACAAGGACGAAAGTTTTTTTCTTCGGTGTTCCCGAGTAGCTAAAATATGGAATCCTTCAAAAGGAGTGTTTACAGAGTCTTAACAAGGATTAGCAATGTATCGTAATGCTCCCAGTATTATAGATGTCCATAAGCGACGGTGATCGCTTACCATCTGGCTACCTATCTGCTTGTATGCCACCTATTTCTTAAAAAAATAGAAAAAAATCAAGTGTTAAGATAGATAGATTAACTTTTTATTACAACACCTTTACACAAAAACTTATTCCTAAAAAAAGATTACCTACCTAAGAAAACTAATTAACGCGTAGGTACTATTTTCATACACTCGTGATGACAATTTCATTTGATTATCTAAGAACCGGCTGGGACTCACGTAATATTTGCTGGCAAATTACTCTCCGACTAATTTCGAACTGATTGAACTGCAATTCTTCACCTGGGAGTTATAATCGTGCCAGGCGGCGGGCGCGAGAAAATTTTCCTGCAAATGTTATGTGAGCCCTAGCCGTTCTTTTTTAAGGATATAAGCTTAAGTTTGACTGCTGCATCACCTAATATTAAGTGATGACGCGGTTTAATGTGTAACACGCATACTTAGAAGGTACCTATTCACTCGCGACTTGAAGACTCTGGGGTTGTATCTATCTGGAAGCACAGACCCAGGCAGCGAGTTCCACACCCTAGGAGTACAGATTATAAGCTGGCTCTTAGATATATTATCATATTAATAGTTTTTAAACTAAAATTTCAGACTGTCATAAAAATTAAACTTTTTTTTTTCAAAGTTCGTTTTCGAGCTAACATTCGCTTAATGACGGCCGCGTAAGAAATCGGTACCTTCACACTAATGGGCCAAAGTTGATAAATCGAGTAGGGCGGGACACTGATCGCTCGTAAAACTTTTAACGACTGCCCGAATGAGTACTATTACGAAGTGTTTCTTTCGCTCAATTTGTTGAATCATTTAGTTGGTAGAAAAGCTGAGTGTGTAATGAATTCCTGCAAACGATATAAATTATTAAGGACATGGACAGGTATTGGCCACTTTTGGCTTTTTGATCACTCTATCTAACGATACTAAGGAGGTAACACACAGTTATTTAAATAGCAAAACAATATTACATGATTTTACCCGCGAATAGCTAAATTTAAATACGCTTTTGACACATGACTTTATTAAAATCAAATCACTATCATTATCTCAGTCACATTATGTCCACTTCTGGACATGGACTAGATAGGATTGGAGAAGCCCGTTTTCAGCCTTCCCGATGCGGTCTTGGTCACGTCGCATGTCGACCTTGAACCTAAAATAAAATGCTAATTACTAACACAAAATCACATTCTATGAATGGAATATAATAATTACCGAACAAAATTCTTAGAAATGTTTTGAAAGATTCTGATAGAAAATAAGAAGTGTTCCTAATGGTGCAAATTTCGCGATTCCCTGAGAAATTAACAGATCAACTGCAAGTTATTCTGTAATTTCTTTGGGTGTTTATTAACTATAGGGAAATTTCAACAAGGCGCTAGGAGATTACTTTAACCTGTCAGATCTGGTTGCCAATTCTCCTATTAAATAAGACAGGCAATTAACAAACAAGGCAATAGTAACTCAAATATAATCATAATCATTAATAAACTTGGTATTCCGCTAAAACAATAATTGCATCTCGATTGCATTGCGGTAGAAATTAGATCTGTGTAGCCATTCGGTTTAAAGATATTTATTTCTCAACAAGAAATTACATTTCACTTATGTGAGAAACTTATGCTAAGTAGGTATTTATGCTTCGACATAGTACATTATTAAGTACCTTTACAATCTCGGTATGTATATTATCATATAAGGAAAATAACAATTAAAATCAAACCTAGGGTATTTTAAAATGTGTTAAAGTTATATGTGACATAATACTACAATCTGCTACATCGATTTTGTATGCAAAAATTGCGGGCGACCGAGTGTCGGTGGCAGCGAGGAAGACAATATAACCGGTTGGCGGATTATGCCGCAGCGCGCCACAGTGCGATCGTTGACAGTTAGTCTAGTGTTCTTTTAGTAGTGCTATATCATTTAGTATGTGCACTTTCAATTTCTTTTTAAAGATATTGAAAGTATCTGCATTTTTTACCTCTTTTGGAAGTTTATTATAAATTTGTACTCCCATAAAAGTAATCGATCGTTGACCATGGACAGTTCTGACTAGTGGAAGTACTATGTGATCTTTTCTTCGACTAGACCGGTTATGAATTTGGTGTATTTTTTTAAATGTAATATTTTTTATATGTATTGCTTTATTAAGTACTTTTCGAATAAGTATGCATGTACAGTAGTGATATAATTGCTTAATATTCATATATTTTGTTTCCTTGTATATTTTCACCGTAGATGTTAAGTAGTCGTAGTTAAATAGCATTTTTATTAATTTATTTTGAGCAATTTGCAAGTCTTTGAGTCTAGTTTTTGGGGCAGAACCCCATATCTCAATTAAATATAAAAGATGGGGCTTTATGAGGGAATTATATATGGTATGCCGGATCGAGTGAGGTAGTGAGCGCACTATCCCCGCCATTACAATTATTATACTTCAAACAGAATAGAAAAACTAGCACAAACATAAAATTATCCACAATCTATGAACAATGTGTGTAGAGGAATTGATACCCTGGTCGGTGTCTTAGATAACAGTTGTTAGGCCGTATCGGAGGCCCTTGAGATATCTGAAAACTCCGACATTAGGCTGGCCACTGGCCTATCAGCCAACCCGCATTGGCTAGCGTCCTGGGTTATGGCAAATACTTTAACGTAATTGGCTGCTGGATTATCTTATAGAACTTGTTCGAGTTTAGTATATCAAAATTAATTAAGATTTTAAGTAACACCTCTTTCTCATATAAATTTCAAGATCAGCTGGCCTACTCTTATACACCGTTTCAATGTCAACCCGACTCTAATCCAAATCAGTTCCAATCTCATTCCACGTCATTTTGTATTTATGTCAAATTCCATCGAACTCGATTCCAATCGTGCGCTAGTGTTACGTTCAAGAGTATCAATCGATCGAAATTACAATATGCGATCGGAATCGAGTGTCAAGAGTAAGCCCGCTGAACTGTGCAACATATATTCATGCTCTAATATCAGCTTAATATGTTTCACTCATTCGAACCATAAATCACATAGAACGACTGGCCATCGAAATAGTGAGTCAAGAAGTCAAATAGAGGCAACAGAAACATAAAGTACCAAGGTTTTTTTTATTTTTTATTTATTAACATTCACACAAGGTCTTCAGGTCCCAAACTAGGCAGAGCCTGTGCTATGGTAACCTGATGACTGATATATATACTTATATACATATACACACCCAGACACAGGTCAAAGAGACATGTTCATGCACACAAATGTTTGACCTGTCCGGGAATCGAACCCGGGACCAGCGGCTCAGAAGGCAGAGTGCTACCAAATGCGCCACTCGGGCAGTCAATCAAAGGTTATATTATAGGTTATATATATTATATAATACTGGGTGTATGCAGCCCAAATTAAACGGGGTTCTATTAATGTACAATAGAATGATTGAGTACAGAATGCAAAAAAGAAGAAACGCTATAAAACTTTGTTCACGGAATCAAAAGTATATGAAAGTTACGGTACGGTGATCACGAGCCGCTATATTGATCCACGCCAGTGCTAATTCGTACATTAGATTAAGATTACAGCCAAAGATAAAAGAAAGCCGTTAGAAAAGGCTCAATGTTTTCATTCACCAGTTTTATATTAATTAATGGATTTATTTGTACACTTTTATTATAATTCAAATCGAGTATGGTGGTCACTAATACGTAGTGAGATAAACGAGCCTTCTACTGTACTAGTTAGTACTTAATAAAGTAGGTACATATGTACCTATCTATCTATTTCCAATAATCATAAGTATCTGAGCTCTACGGCTTACATTATGAATTATACAATTCATAATGTAAGCCGCAATCACCTTCAGGAGAAGATACTACTATAGCTGAGATGGCAAAGCGAAAGGACGGTATTAGGTAGTTGTGGGTTCAAATCCCACTAGTAGTCGAATTTTTCCCTTCATAAATTTGTACCTAAATTCCGCCTTGCATGATGTTAATGCAATGGACGATAAAATTTTTAGAAATTGTAAGACATTTCCAGTTATTTATTTTTAATAATCGGTAATGAACCAATTCGTCGAATCTGAATTCGAAAAGACTTTTCAAACAAAACATTTTTTAGTATCAGTGAAAAAGTTTTACCGGAACCGGAATGTACCCATTTTTAAAAAATACGATCGCCATTATAAATACGAACCACCTCTTCCCATTTATTAAAAATACGATCGCCATTGCGGTCTTTGTAATATGTTTTCAACAAATACTATTTAGTTATAAATGTATATTCATAATAACGGTAAAATAAAAATGGTTTCACAATCTTTGATACAAACAAAAGAAGAAATGTAACTTGCATTCGTAAACAATTTGGTTTTCAAGGATGCTTATATACTTTCCATTTTGCCTTTTCCCATACGAGCCACCTCGTGAATTATTCAGTGTCGATGCATATTTTATAACGAGAAAGTTTTATAATACGAGCATCCGGACCGAGTTCGTGTTAAACTTCCATTGTGGATTGAGCTTAATTAATTAAAAATTGAAATGCTCTGGGCTTAGAAGTCTTTGAAACAGGAATTAAATAGAGGGATTAGCAATAAATATCTGGTTCTAGACGCAGCATACAAAAAGGACAGACAACCTGACTAAGATCGCAGGTAATGGCTGGATGTGGGCCGCTTCCATTCGATCCTTGTGGAAATCCTTGGAAGTCCTAGGACCGCGATGATGATTATGATGATGATCTGATTCTAGGTGACCAGCTAGCTGCTTCATTCGCTTGGCCTACAGCGTTACAAACGATAGTACTTGGTCGCACGCCCTGCTTGCTATTTTATTATTACCAACTTAAAGATACTTTTTCGATGCCATTAAAAATACTGCATACTATGTACATGTACATAGTGTGAATATTATTTATAAATATGTGTATTTGATATGTGTGAGATCAGAGGATCAGAGGGTAGGCGATGAATAAAAAGATTTAAATTAAAAAAAGCGGTACGACGCGGACGAAGAGAAGACTGTTAAAGAACTCACCGTGCGTTTTCCGTTTAATAATGCTCCGTTTAACGCTCCAGTAATGGAAACTTGGCTTGAAGAGCGAACCACAAAACCTTTACTGTCGATATTAAAACTAATATTTAAGTATAGAAGACCTACAACGAGTAATTACGACTATGTCTTCCCATTTACCGCTTATTATTTCACCATGGAAAGTTTTCTAGATATTATGTCATTAAAATTAAAAGTTCTTTATAGAGTTAGTAAATTGCAAAATATCTGTTTGCATTATTAGGGACTTTGAATTATTATCTGTAGAGGATATATAGTTCGCGTGAAGTGGCGATTTTAAGCTTTTTATAAAGTCAAGAGTGCGTTGGCATGTTCAGGAGATGCGCAGACGCGACGCACGATGGCGCGCTGTTGTCGTATATTTATTAAAAATAAGGCGGTAAGTGCATACTATTTATACTGTATGACTTATATTTCACGTGTTATTTGCGTTAACAAAATTAATAATTTCAGCCGATGATTTCAACTCGCGAGGCACGTCGTCGTCTACCACTAGGGTTATGCAAACTTAAGGGATCAGTATCCTGGTGATGGAATCGCTGGAAGACCTGAGCGCGATGCTCGAAAGCCTCAACAGAGTTGCCCTGGTAAACAACATCGGATCCGCGCACTTGGGAGCACAAAATAGCGACCGCTCATAGCGGCGGTCGCCGCGCTTTTGGCTCGGATTACGTCGATGATTTCTCAGAATCATAGACCTACTTAACGTTAGGTATGTTCAAGGCTTACTTATTGAGGCTACCAGATTTGTTCAACGAAAATTAAGTCAAATGACATGGGAATGAGATGATATGAATTGGGAACTGGATTCTCGAATTTGTTGACAGTTACGTCTACCTAAGATAAACAGTCCAATTAAGCAAGTCTAACTTTGAGAGAGAGGTCTATCGTTGAATCTATCTCGGATGGGCTGAATTCGGGAAACTCCGCTATGTCTTCTCGTCGAAAATTCCTCAATGGTGAAGATGAAGGTTTTCTAACAGTGTGCGTTACCAGTGATGACCTACGGAACTGAAACGTGGTCTCTTAATATAGGCCTTGTGAGCAGGCTTAAAGTCGCAGAACGAGTTATGGAGAGGGCTATACTTGAGATTTCTGTACGCGATCGAAACAGAAATGACGAGATCCGTAAAAGAACGAAAGACACTAATATAGCCCAGCAGCGTATGTGCAGCAGTGGAAGTCCTATGGCTAAGCTGGTGATTATGATGATGATGATGAGTAAAAAAAGTAAGTTATATTTCGTTTTCATTAATTTTTCAGGTACAAAATGGCCTCATAGGGCTCTCTGATATTGTTTGTTAAAAGTTTTCTACATAATCGCTTCACTTTACTAATGAGGCTTCAGAACTACTTAACTTATTAAACACCTTGCCCTGGTCTTTGTATTATTAGTTGATATTTGAAACGGTGGAAAGAGTGTTGATTGAAAGGATATTAAGAGGTACGTAAAGAAAAAAATTGGATTAGGCTGCAAAATAAATATAAGATAAAATATGACCAAAAAGTCTGTTTATCTAATTGTATGTACACGTTACATTGGATTACTGTATTAGTGTTGCATTGCAAAAGGTCAGTAATAAAGCAATGCTGTACCTAAATAACGCAATAGGTTTTTTTAATAATATAATACACCGATAGACGAGCAACTCTACCCCCAGTGATCAAGGCTATGAAGCCTACGTAGGTAGGTAGAATAGAGAGTCGCTGTCTATGATCTTTTTCGTTCGGCTTTCGATTGACTCCAAAGCTTCAAGTTGGTACTTGGCTGACCCATCCCAAAGATGAAGCCTACTCCATGCACGACCGAACTTGTGCTTGATACAGATTGAGCAACTGCTGTCATGAGTTACTCTATATTCAATCAATATAAAATTTAAATTAATCATATTACTTGTGTTGCAGATAATAACAACGTCGCTCGTTTGCATTAAGAACAAAATTTTTTTACTAGATTATTAAAATGAAGAATTATGATATATTAAAAACTCATTGCAGGAAAATATTTTTAATTGGTTCCGGAAATTTCTGGTTTGAAGGAAACGAAATAGGAGATGATAGAAATATACTTTATAAAGCCTTTGGCTTCTTGCTGTTTTTTTTGTACGCTTTTATGACGATATTAGAAATCATGGCCGTCTTGATGGGGACTTTTCCCGAAGATGAAAAACGAGACGCTGTATCGTTTGCTGTGAGCCACACGATAGTGTTGGTCAAAACTGTGTCAGTAATCGCTAAGAAAAAACAGATCAGGAATTTGAACAAGAAGATGAGTGAAATTTGTAATACGTATGAAGAGGAGAAACTCATGGCAGATAAGTATAAAACTATGAGACTTAACGTCATCATATATGTTGCAATTGTTTATGGATCAGTATTGTGCTTCGTTTTCGAGGGATTAAGAAAACTACATGAAGGCAAGTTTTATAATAACGTATAGTGCGTTTGACTTTTTTTTTTCTTACATGATGGTTGGTGATGATGTAAAAATAATAAATAATGAAGTCGAAGATGTAATCACGCTAGATTTAGAACTTTTCTAACTCTCAAGAACTGCTGCCTGAACACACCATGTGTTTGGTGACAGTTTTACAAACTTGAGAGTTGTAGCTGGCCAGGCAGATACTCGAAAGTATCTCAACACCATGCTGATAATTTAATAACGGTAAGCCTTCACCAGAATCTCAAGCCGTTGGTGAGGATCGAACCAGCGTACTTTAGTTTGATCGCCAACACTCCCACCGCTCTCGGCCATCAACGTTTCAAAAAAGTAAAAGTGGACTTAAAACAATAATTGTGATTCTTGACTTTAATTGACACTTTTGCAACTACAATTGAAATTAAATATTTTGAAATGAATTTCACAGTAATTGTGATTTCAGGATCACATTTCGTTACCATAGTTACGTACTACCCATCGTATGACGACAATTCAATGCCAGCAAATGTATTTCGAGTTGCAACAACGGTAATCCTTTGCGTGATGATGCTGACTATGATAATAACAGTAGACTCCTTCACTCTGGTGTACTTAATCATGTACAAATATAAGTTCATCACACTGAGACATTACTTCGAGATGACACGAGAAGAGTGTGACGGGTTACATCAATTGGGAAGGAATGAAGAGGCATCGGAAAAATTAAGTCAAAGACTGCTTGAAGGAATTATTATGCATAACGATGTTTTAAGGTGAGAAAGTCTGACTAATATTATAAATGGGAAAAGTTGCTTGTTTGTTACTTTTTCCCCCCTCAAACGCTTAATAGATTTGGATGAAATTTGGAATATAGGTTGCTGGATGAGCACATAATGTGCTTCTTGTTATTCCGAAAAATTGATGGTTCCTCTGGGTACATCAAAGCCTAATCCTATAAATAATCCTAATATTATAAATGCGAAAGTTTGTGTGCATGTGTGTATGTATGTATGTTTGTTACCTCTTCACGCACAAATGGCTGAACCAATTTGGATAAAATTTGGTATGGAGATCGCTTAGACCCTGGATTAACACATATGCTCCACTCCTCACCACGGCTCACCTAGTAATGTTATAAATATGAAAGTAGCCCTTCAGCACGTTTTAACGCCTGAAACCATGTAGCGCGGGTATTACCACAGAGCGCAGCTAGTATTGATGTAAATTTAACAACAATTCTCAAGAAGTAACTCTTGAGTATGCTATCTGCTTCGCAAATTATTTTAAAGGTTTCAATAAGGATATTGAATTAAAATTGCATGAATTGTTCTATTCATTCAGTTCAATTGTTTGAGGGTCGCCATGGCGCAGTGGTTTGTCAGTGTCAGTCAAGACATGACTTTTGTGTCTCTGGGGGTTCGAATCCCGGCAGGGGCAAACATTTGTGCGATGAGTGTAGATGTTTCTCCCGGGTCTTGCATGTTTGGGTGTGCTGTGATTGTGTGTGTCCATTCCTCCCGCGAAACAAAGACTCCTAGTGCGTCTGGGTGTGTCTGGGTGTGATAAAAAAAGGAAATGTAAATTTAATATGTATGTATATGTTAACATGTGTATGTGTCGGAATTAAGAATAATGAATATCTTAATTCTTTTATATTCTTGTCAGGTTGTCTAAAGAAGTCGATAAATCATTCGGACTAGTCATAGCTCTGCAAGTCTGTCTGAGCTCGGGTTCAGCGGTATCTCTCCTACTCCAGATCGCAGTAAGTAACTTGCCAGAATTATAGCTTTCTTGAGAAATATGAAAATTACAATTTATTTCATAGGCTACTTATCATCATCATCAATCATCACCGCGCGGGTAAGACCACGGGGCACAGCTAGTAATAAATAATATCCCACTAAGTAGACATCACATTGATCTTAACAAGTATAATTTATATTTTTATGCTTCAGGTTTCAGATAATCTGACTTATGTTGCGATCATGAAGCTTATTTTCTTCGTGGTGGCGCTTTTCTTTCTGCTCGGCTTGTTCCTTTGCAATGCGGGAGAGATAACGTATCAGGTATGAAATGTATTTTACGGTTTTTTTTGTAAGTTTTATGTATAGGGGAAGTTTGGGTAGCTAAGGACAAATAAAGAAAAGATATAATAATAATAGTATCTTAATAATAATATCTTTACTCAACAAAAAGGTTTACAATGTTTCCAATATGTTAGGCTATTTTAGATGCACAAATTTATACAAGAGTATCTGCTGCTGAACTAGGCTTAACACCCGTGCTTCAGCATACAGCGCTCTTCCCTGAGCGTTGAGGCATTGATAGCCGTGTGTATCAATTTAATAAAATAAAAAAACTCATAATCACTAGAATAATACTAGTTCGCATGCATGAGCATGCTCTTCCCACTGGTGTGTTTGAGAGTATGTGTGTGAGAGTGTTTGTGTGTGTGTGAGTTAGTGTGTGTGTGTATGTGTATTTGGTTATCTACATGATGGCCTAATACACTAAAAGAAGATACAAACATTTATTTTCTAACTAAATGCATATGTCATAATTATAATCAAGTAATACTAAATTGTTTTCTATATCTTAGCTTAAATCGAGTCCTACAGTCTTTGTTTTTTGTCATTTACCTTTTTTGGCGGGTAGCCCCGGACAAGTATCGACATCGTCACTGACCATAAGTTAGATAGTGGTCAAATGCGTGCGTGAATGTCCAAAACCGATAGTGCCCAAGGCTATTCGTCATCCGTTGCAACCCCAACTTCCCCTATAACCTAAAGTTACTGGTTCAACGGAGACGAACTTGCAGTTATATCGAAGAAGAAATTAACGATGGGAAAAATATGATACGTAATGTATTTAGATTTTTTTCATATCTCAAAACAGGTACAGCCGGCTTCATATTATATCGTTCATATATCGTCTAGTAGCGCTACGCTTGAAGATCATTTGACAAATAAAAAGAATAAGGTTTATTTTCTATTCTTTCAGATAGATAGGTCAACTTTATCTTACAGTAATATTACACAAGAACTTTTGTCTAAACTGCTATGCCATTGCCTTAGTCGACTGTACCAGCTTGCAAAATATAAAAAACTTGAGTAGAAAGAAATAGGTATACCTAATTGAAATACGTACTTTCAAACACGTAGGTACGTTTTTAAGCAAAGTTACGTAATTTTATTCAGTTATATGGAATAATTACTACTTTACATTCAGTGTATTTCTATTCCAAGGGTTATAGCTTACGCCATAACTTGAGGAAAAAACTCCAAATATTCCAAAGAGTCGAAATACCTTTACGATAACATATTGCTATGAGAGCGGGCAAAAGATGTGATTTATGTTGATGGTCGTATGTCGTAACTTAGTTTTCCATGATTTACAATCATATTTATGCCGTGGGGTACCGGCTTAGAATAGTACCTACTCTCCCATCTCTACCCGTGGTTGCCGTTAGAATCAGCTAAGCTATCACATACCAGAAGATGGGCATCAGCACCTTCTGAGGGTCGCAAATCGCACTGCGCTCGCCAACCCGCCTGCTAAGCGTGGCGAGTATTGGTAATCCCTTTCAAACGAGGGAGGCTAATGTCCAGTAGTGGACGTCCTATGGCTGAAATGACAATCATATTTTATTGGTATGTTTGAATTTGATGTACTATCATTGCTATCTGTAGTTTTACAATTCCCTATAGACGCACACCCCGGGTTCACCAGCATAGGCCATAATATTCACTTTCAGGGCAGGGTAAACTCCCAAGTCACAGTAAACTTAAGTTTCCGAAAAAAAATTACACTTTTTACCTCTGTTCTGGCGTTCGATTGTCAAAAATCCGTAGGTACTTGGTGATACCCACGTCATAATAAATGTCTCTGTGTCAGCTCAATCCGTGGCTTATGGCTTTCGTACCCGTATGAAACAAACTCAAGGTCGTAAGACTTCAACAAGTTATTACACACTTTTGAGTGTTGAAGCCGGTTCCATTTTTTCGTAAAGATATTATAGTGCCTATATTTAAAGTGCCTACATTTTTTTTTCAGGCGTCCCTTCTCTCCGATGCTATATTCTACTGTGGATGGCATACATGTTCTCCCCGTGTAGGAGGCAGAAACTTTAGAGTATTGGTCCTCTTTTCCATCATGCAAGCACAGAAGCCGCTTGTGATGAAAGCTTTTAAGATGCTAGAACTTACTTATGCAACTTTTTTGTTGGTCAGTATTCCACAGGTAGAAAACTTTTAAAAATAATATGTATTTTTAATGATAATAGGCAAGCGTTCGACGGCTATCTCACCTGATGTTAAGTGATGATGCGGTCTACGATGGGGAACGCTTACTTAGAAAATACCTATTCAGTCGTGACTTGAAGACACAACGATTGTAGTCTAATCTTAACTTTCCTTCCGTTTTATTGTATTGTCTGTAGATTACGAGATTTTGGGAAGGATAATTTGTGGACAATATACTTTTTTGTTAAGTGTTGCCAAGGTCTATAATTCAGAAGTATTGGACAAAATTCATGCAATGAAAGGTAATGAACAGCTGATGCTGATTTAATTGTCAATGTGTTTGTAAATTATTTTGAACTCTTCCTTATTTCATTTTCAGGTGGTGCGGACAACTTACTCAGTTTTCGCATTGTTTTATGCACAAAACTAATTCATGCATCGAATGTATAAAAATGAGCAGATTTCAATAACTTTACTGTTTGCTAACAATATAATTAGTACACCGAAGCACGAGGCTTTTTTTTCAGATCGTTTGCTATCTTTCGGGAAGAAACAGTTCTCTGGCAATTGTTGAATGAAATATATATATATATATATATATATATATATATATATATATATATATATATATATATATATAAGTAGTTGTCATTTTTTGTTCATATTTGTCATTTTGGTTTTAACTTTGGTTTAATCTTTCTAATATATATAAATCTCGTGTCACAATGTTTGTCCTCAATGGACTCCTAAACCACTTAACCGATTATAATAAAATTCGCACACCATGTGCAGTTCGATCCAACTTGAGAGATAGGATAGTTTAAATCTCAAATTATAATCGCAATTTTAATTTATTGCTAATTATTTGTCTGTTATTATTTGACAGTCACAATTATCTGTTAACTCCAAATGATTCTAACAGATGTCGATACCTTTCGACTGGGTTGAGTAAGTAATCAATAGATGGCGCTGCTATGGTAAGTTGTCTGTTATTATTTGACAGTCACAATTATCTGTTAACTCCAAATGATTCTAACAGATGTCGATACCTTTCGACTGGGTTGAGTAAGTAATCAGTGGATGGCGCCACATGGCCACAGCAACGCGTGGCCGGGTCAGCTAGTGTATTATGTATTGTAAAGTAGCCGATATCAATTATTAGTTTTTTTCTCCTAATAACTACGCGTCTTGGCTGAAAACCAGCGCCAATTGCTAGTATCTGCATTTGGAACAATACTGAGCCAAGACCTATTCAACCTCACTAAATTTAAGATCCATTGTCATTTGTAATGTTTTAATTCATGTTCTATAATTACATATATTGTACACAATAGTGACATCACCCATGCCCTGTCCTTGTTATGTGTGTGTTGAATAAATGATTATTCTAAATAAAGAAGATTCGTTTTCACAAATCTTCTCTTTCATTCATCTCAGAATTGCACAGCACGTGACATCCCATGAGTCAATAATTTGTGGATTCATCCACATATTATTGTTTCAAGCAGTGCCGGTCATTATGTTCTCAATTTAGTATGATGATGTATAAAGCAAATCTTATTTATTTTGCCTTCTTTATGTAAAATGTTTTATACAAATGTTAAAATAGTGGCAAAAATATGCTAATCTAGATAGTGGTTACATATTTGAACCACGTGGATATGATACGTTGGGCCCGTGGGGACTGGGAGATCATCGGATTTTCCAAAACTTATCAGAGCGTTTGATCGATGCGACGCGTGACCAAAATTCTGGCACATATTTGGCTCAACGGATGAGCATTGCAATTCAACGTTGTAATGCTGCTATGCACGTTGTCAACTGGGTTAGAGCATTTTGAGTTATCTATAGGTTGGTAACAGTCTGTGGATTGCTCAAATGTTATTGCAGTATTGTAATTAGTCATTAGTATTTCATTTTAATAATTCTTAATTATAATATTACACTATGATACATGCTTGATATATATGTTTCACGTATCGTCCCAGCACTAGAACATTGAAGGTTTAAGATTAAAGTTTTGTTTTTGTGATATATTACAAGCCGCGTGTCGCGTTATGTTCGGTGCTCCGGTCCAGTTTGCTATTACTCTCACTTTGTGAGATCAAATAAATTTTCACCACAGTCGGAAATATAAGAACATGTTGGGAAAAGAACTGAGGAAATAACTTAACGCCCGAGGGATGACTTACGAGGATGTTGGTCTTTTTTTTTTACCTACAATCTTGTGGATCTGTCGATATGTACCAAGGGTTGATATTTAATTCTGCGACTGCACGAAATTTATAAGAGTGACAAAAAGCCTAATATACTTTTGTTTTTATTTTAACGACTATGTGAGGCATTAATGGTCATTTCATACGTAGCAAGTGTAACCCACGGTTACATTCGTGTAGAATACGGTTTTCATACGGGAACTGTATAATTTCCCGCGATAACATTCAGACTATAATGTATATCAATGTAATTTTTTTATACTTTATCAAATTCCCAGCCCTGTCGTTGGGTACTTTCGAGTACCGCCTGTCGAGACCCACCAAGCTCATCCACATAATTTTGAGTCATGGGAGTCACTCACTGTTAGATTCTACCAATTGTTTTTGCCATATACCTGCAAAATGAGTTTCCTCCCTCAGAATTTTCGGGTAGCTACAATATACAACATTTTTAAAGGAGAATTAACAGAGTCTTAATCAAGATTTGCTACGTATCGTAATGCGCCCAGTATTACAGACATCCATTGGCAACGGTGATCGGTTACCATCAGGAAGCCTGTCTGCTTGTTTGCCAACTATTAGATAAAAAAAACATCGCGTTATACACGACAGAAACTATGATTTACTGTTACCTCACGCAACAATATTACATAAGTAAGTCAACATGCAAGGGGGCGACCATTCCCGACGGGTTTTATTTCAGAAAAAATGAGTCGAGTAGGTACCTAAATACGTTTTCATTCCTCATATCCTCATATTCATAGTTGTTCCCGTATGCCCATCACGTGGTAGGGTTGCGAGGCGCGCGAATCTTTTTTTCTCCTGCCGCGAATAAAAAACTTTCGCCGCCATAAAAGTATATGAGTTCGTCCCAATACAGCGCCGATGACTTCCAATCTCTCTGTAACGTGTCCCGACCCAACCTTGCAGATTACTTTTTCTCCCTGAAACAGTAAATTGAATTAAAATGAGAAGCAAACGGATAAAAGAAGGGTGCACGTTGCTTTTTGAGAAACTTTCACGCGCTTAACGTTCAATGTTCTTTGTAGAGGTGCGCTCTCTATTACATATTCTGTAGACTTCCAGTAAGTTCACGAAGCAAAGTAAGCTATGCGCCTGCTCAAGTTGAAATCTTTCAAACTTTTTTGGTACGTGTGGGACAAAGAATGGAGTTACATAAATGAGTATTGTTTTTAAAATGGTGATTTTTAGGCGATCTATTCGAAGATCACTGATGATTCTAACCCTGTTCACAAAATATTTATTGCAAAATTGTTAGAATTGAAGTCCAACTCATTACTTGTAGAACTAATTGCTCAGTATCAGTTTCTTACCAGTTAAGAGATTCCTGTAAGAAAGATTGAATTAATAAGAATTTCTCTGTCTCCGGAAATTCGAGCTGTAGTTTTTACCTGGGATGCCTTTGCCCATGCCTATCCTTATTTCCCTTTTCTTAATTCTTGTAGTCCTTCATAACATTAGAAAAATTATTATTACATTGAATAGCGATGACTTGAAGCGATGATAGCTCAGCGGGGGGAGCGCCGCCTGTCAAACTGACGGACACTGGTTCGATCCCCAACAACAGCTTTAGATTGAGCTTCCGGTGATGGTAACACCGTTATGAAATTCCTAGTATGGTGGTAGGCTACTTTCGAATATACAATACCCGCCTGGCTAACTACCACCCCAAGTTTAAAAAAGTGTCATCAAACACTTAGTGTGTTCAGGCGGCAGTCCTTGAGAGCCAGCGAGCATTCTAGGTCTAGCGTCATAACATCTTCGACCACATCGTTACTGACCATCAAGTGAGATAGTGGTCAAACGCTAGATCTATACAGTATATAAAAAAGAATTGCACGTACGAAGCATTTGTGAAGTTGATAGTTCAGAGGTAGGAGAATCGGCTACCAAAGTTACAGACACTTTTTTTTTTTTTTTTTTTTTTTTTTTCGTGGAGGAAATGCTTTTACGCACTTCCGCCAACCCAGGGGGGAGGGTTGGCGGGGTGTGTCGGACTCTGCTCGAGCATCGCGACCATGGCGATGCTCGAGGGCGGCTTGAGAAGCCCCCAACCCTGACTACACCCACAGCAGCCAGGGTCCCCTACCGACTAAAACCTCCCACGGTGTTCTTCCAGGCGCTTTAGTACCAGGACTGCGGGCACACTTTCGCACTCTACCGCGGTCCTGGCAGCGTGGTCGTCTTATACGATCCCATCCCGGTGGGCTGTGAGAAGATATTTCCCAGCCCCTTCGCCTTAAGGAGGCGCGTTGAACACGCGCGCACCACCTCGGGGTCTATACTGTACAGGTGGTGACACCCCCGCGTCACCACCACAGACCTAATTCACGGCGGTCGGAGCAGGGCGTGGAAGATTAATCTTCGTCGCCCCGTTCTCCTTCTGCGGATAGCGAGATTGGACGTAAGTTCTCGCTCTCTTTCCGCTGCTTCCTTCTGTCTCATCACCTCCTCACAGAAGGTAAGCATGGCCTCCCACTTAGTGTTGTCTCCCAGCATAGATGGTATGATTGCTGGGAGCGTAAGGTCATTTCCCACTGATGCGGCAAGGACACGTCGTTCGTTCGCCCAGGCTGGACACTCTTCCAGGGTGTGTTGCGCCGTGTCTTCGCCGCAGTCACAGTGGTGGCACACGGTCGTTGGCTCTCTACCAGCTATGCGACACAGATACTTTCCGAAGCACCCGTGCCCGGAAAGCACCTGCACCAGCCTGTAGGTGAGCGGACCACGTGACCTGTCCATCCATTGATTGAGAGCTGGGCGAATAGCTTCAATCGTTTTAAGGCCTGCCGTAGGGTAGGCCAGTCTTGCCTTCCATCTGTCTAGCATGTGCTTGCGGGCTATGTGTCTTCTAGCTTCGATCTCCCTTGGAGCCGGATTAACACCTCGCAAACAGAGCTCCCTGCGCCACTCAAACATATCAGCATTGATCTCCGCCTCCAAGTCCCAGGGGGGAGATCCCGCCAGCACACAAGCCGCCTCATAAGAGATGGTTCTGTATCCTCTTATGACCGCAATGGCCATCGACCTCTGAGGTTTCCTCAAGAGCGTGATGGTCTTGCTGTTTACGGCGTCTACCCACACAGGTGCACCATACAATGCCATCGACTTTAGAACTTCCAGGTACAGGCGGCGGGTGCCCGCCTTGGGGCCTCCAAGATTAGGCAAGAGACGCCGCAACGCAGCAGCCGACCCCATCAAACGGGGGACCATCCGCGTGAAGTGTCGCTGGAAGTTCCATCGACTGTCAAGATACAGACCAAGGTATTTGATCTGAGGCTCGACGACGATTCTAAAATCCCTGATAGATAAGGAGGAGTCTCCCGGCGGAGCCCGACGAGGTCCATGGAAACAAATTGCTCCCGACTTATCGAGCGCCACCCGGAGACCCAGTTCCTCTATTCTTCTTACTACCTCAGTTACCGACACAGTAGCGAGACGGGCTGCATCGGGGTAGGTCTTGCCCCGGGCAATCACAAGCGTGTCGTCTGCGTAGCAGATTACGCTGGTGCCTGGATTGAGAGCGCCTCTCAACACCCAGTCGAAACCGATGTTCCACAAGAGTGGTCCAAGGACCGACCCCTGTGGAACACCGCACGACATCCGTCTCCTTAACGTATTTCCATCCTGCCCTGAGTAAGACACATATCTGTCCGATAGGTATGCCTTCATTATGCGACTGAGGTAGGGAGGGACATTGTGAAACTTCAGTGCCTCACCTACGCAGGCCAGGGGAAGGGTATTGAAAGCGTTAGCAATGTCGAGGGACACTGCTATCATAACCCCACCCTGGGCCACCGTCTGCTCTGTATAAGTCTTGACGCGCTGAATGGCGTCGATAGTAGACCGGCCAACTCGGAAACCGAACTGGTTGTCAGACAGGTTCGGACCCACTTCATTGAGATGCCGGACAACGCGGTGCGCTAGCACTCTCTCAAACAATTTGTCCACCTCATCTAACATCACTATGGGGCGATAGGCGGAAGGAGAATCCGCTGGCCTGCCCTCTTTTTTGAGGAGGACGAGTCTACCGGTTTTCCATATGTTTGGAAACCTACCCGATACCAGACAGGCGTCCATCAGCCGACAGAAGTGATCCCCAAGTATATCTAGGGCTATTTGCTAACGCACGCCCGGGGACGCCATCGAGTCCCGGAGCTCTGTTCTTAGTTTTAAGCTTCAAGACGGCAGCACCCAGTTCGCCTTGCGATACTGGCGGTATTTCTTCCCCCACTTGCGAGTGTCTAGGCTGTTGTGATCCCATCGTCGGTGGTGTAAAGGCCATCCTGCTAGGAAATAGCGTGGCTACAACATCTTCCAGCAGCCGAGGGTCTAGGGTCTCAGTTAGTGGTGGAGCCCATGGCTTCAGTTTTTCCCTCACCATCCTGTAGGGGCGTCCCCACGGGTTACGACTGAGACCTTCCAACATCTCTGCTTTAGCTCGATCGGCGGCGCTTATAGACTGCTGCAGAGCTCTTACTACCTCACGGTAGCTCTCATATAGCTGTCTCTCAGTTTCTTCGTCGCGACGTCGGCGACGGCGCTGCCGCGCATATGCACGCCTTTTCATCACGCATCTAGTTCTCAGATCCGCAATTTCTTGGGACCACCAGTATACTGCCTGCCTAGGGGGTCGCGGTTTAGCTCGTCTCATTCCTGCATCACAGATTTTATGCATGGCATCATGGAACCATTGAGCTTCCCCCTCTACATCCATCATAGTCTCGGTTGATCGCTGCCAGGCTTCTACTATGGCGGCTTCTATTAAAGCTTCTCTATTTAATGTACTCAGCACCCATTTGGTCGAGGCCAGAGTACGTGTCCCCTGGTTACTAATACTCGGGGTGACGAGAGATAGGGACGACACCTCGAAACGTATGTAAAGGTGATCCGACAATGTCGCCACCTCCTCCATTACTCTCCAGTCTCGCACCATGCGAGCGACGGAAGGGGAAGCAAACGAGACGTCCACAATCGAACCACCATTCCAACGCACGCATGTATTCACGGAACCCTGATTTAGGACAACAATTCCCAGTGACATGACCCAGTCTTCCACGGCCTCCCCTCGTACATCAGAGACCGGAGACCCCCATGCCGGAGACTTAGCATTGAGGTCTCCTAGAACGAGCACAGGGCGGGATTGTTGGTGCCTAATGAGAGCACCCACCCCATCCAAAAACTGCTCGAACTCGGCCAAGGATCTATTGGGCGAGAAGTATACACCGATTAGGACTGCCTCTCTCCATCTCACGGCTGTATACCCACTTCCTCTTGCCACTATGGGCAGAGCACCAGTCTTCGGCGAAGATATAATGGCCACCAAATCATCCGAATCTCCCACCCAGTTATCTCGAGGGGGGACGAAGTAGGGCTCGGCAACCACAGTCACATCAATGGACCACTCTGCTTTGCTTTGCATGAGCAAGTCTTGTGAGCGGGCAGAGTGGTTTATATTCGCTTGGAGGAAGCGATGGGCCATACTAATTACTAATTACAAACCATCGCCTCCCCCTCCCCCGTTTGTGACGGAGGGCAGCTGGTGGCTGCAGGGGCATCAGTTGGTGGTGTTGCCCCCTTCCTTTTTGGTTTAGGTGGAGAGCAAGCTTTGCTCCCCATCCTGTGCTCCGCCGGCCTGTTCGCCGCTGCGCACAGCGAACACCGGGGTGTGTTGGAGCAGTGGACTGCCTTGTGGCCGGGCTGTCCACACCTATAGCACTCGTTGCTGCGATCAGTACTTTCGGTGCACTGTGCTTGCACGTGTCCTTTCTGCAGGCATCTGAAGCACTGCAGCGGTCTATGCTCTAGGAGTTTCACTTGAGCGGCTACCCATCAGACCAACAGTCGCCCTTCTTTTTCCAGCGTCTTTGCGGTGGTCATAGGGCACCGGATCCAGACAGAACCTATGCCACGAGAGTCTCTCCGTATGTCCCCGACCTTAACATGCTCTTTTGGACAGCTTCCGCGTTCCGCAACAGCCGTCACTACATCCTCTGCAAAGACTGAGTCATCAAGACCCGATATCCGCATTTCTGCACTTTTTATTGGTCTTGACACTTTAACTAGCTCCGCGTCCAAGGTATCCCTTAGTTTTTGGGCTAGGGAATCCGCCTTTTCTTCCCTAGTGGCACCCGGCACTTGTAACATGCGAGCCCCAGTGGCTGTCTGTCTATACCGGACGCCAGAGATACCACAGCTGGACAAATCAATCTTTTGTCTTGCTTCCCCTAGTACTTTGGCATACGTGATGCCTTTTTTCTCCGCACCAGGCAGCAGAGTTATTATGACTGCTGCCGTCCTAGGGATATTCAATTTCTTTCGTCCCTTCTTCTTCTTCTTTCTCTTTCCCTTTCCATTGGTTGTAGGGGTATTTGCTGGAAGATTTGTGGGTACGCGCTGAGGCGCCGCCTCCCTTTTTCTACTTCTCCTAACAACCGTCGTCCATTCTCCGGTTGAAGCTGTTACTTTCGCAGGAGCACGGGCACGAGTTTCTACCTGCTCGTTAACTTCATTGGAAGGTGGATTAGTCTTTTTACCTACCCCTTTTTGCGCGCCCACCAAGCCTTTTCCTTTTTGGTATTTGGAGCCAGCTGCTGCTTTTTCTTCAGATGTTCCAGATTGGGGTACCTCTTTTGAAGGTTTCACCGTAGGAGTCACATTGCTCTTCTGTCCGAGCGGTGGACGAAGGCTTTTCTCTGGCAGGAGTCGTTCCTCGAGTGCTGCTAAGCGTGCGTTCATCATGCCTCCCACTTGAAGCATTATGGAACGCGTCAACTCTTCTAGCAGATTAGCATCCTTTATGCTCGTCTCCTGGGGCAGACGACGTTGAGAGGGCTGAGTGACCGGGCTTTCCCGGAATTTCGTCACCTCCTTACGAAGTTCTACTACTTCTTCCCGGAGCACAGCTATCTCATTGTGCAGACGAGCATTGTCTGCAATGAGCTTAGCGTTCTCTTCAGAACTTGTGCGGCTCTGTAAAGCCATTACAGCTTTTTTGATAGACGCCGCTGCCTCGTTAAGGGCCCGCTGGAAGGTACCTTTCAAGCGACCAGACCTTGCTGACACATTGCTGATTATCGCAATGTCGTCGAGGACTTGCTTAGTAAGAGCTACAGCCGGGCGGTCTTCGTCCGCAACAGCCTTGTCAAATCCAAGAGCAATTCTGCTCGCAGTGGCGCGGCGTGCCATGTCCTCTACGTGTTCTTCTGCATGCGCCCGATTCAACTCGCGCTTTTGCGCAAGGAACTCCCTTCTTCTATTCCCGACGAGATTCAGATTGCCGTCCAACGAAGTAGACGGTGATTTGAACACTTCGGAGCCATCCCGGTTGACCTGGTGCCCTGCGGTGGCGGAAGTGCGTCCTCGTCCGCGTTGACCAGTTGGGACTTTGGGTGACGGCGAGGGGTCACTCTGGTCCCCCTCTACAGTTGCCCTACGTTTCCGCAGCCTTCTAGCGGAGCCACGAGACGATGTCGTCCTGCAGCTCATATTGTCGGATTCCGATTCTTCCGACTGGTTTCGAGACGAAACCCAACTCTCCAAAACGGGTGATTCACCCGTAGCTTCACGAGCATGCTCAACCTCATCGACTGCACTTGAGGCACTTGATGGAATAGTGCCACAGCGGGAGAGCACAACTTGTGGGATCTTCTTCACTTGCAAATCAGTGTCCTTATTATTGCATAGGTCGTCGGAGTTACAGACACTAGTTCAACCAAAGGCTTGAGATTCAAGTGATGGCAATATCATTATCAAATTCCCAGCATGGTGGTGAAGTACCTACGAGTCGTATAATATAATTATGTATAATAGCCTGGCTAGCGTGTGTAGTTTGGTAACACTCAAGTTTGAGTAACTGTCAAACCTATACCTAGTTTGTTTCAGCAGCAGTACCTGCGAGCCAGTAAACATCTAGCATGATTATATCTTCGATCATATCGTCACTTACCAAGAAATCAAATGCTTATCTATAATATATATATATATATATATATATATATATATATATAAAGTAAAAAACGTTTGGCTCTTAGAATAATTACATATAGAAAGTAGGTTCCCAAACAACGCCTTCTCAAAACGTAAGCTCAAATTCGATATGAACTAATTTTGCATTGAAGTCGGTTCCATTTTTTGGTAAAACTTTTTTCTCTACTAATATTATAAAGAGGAAAGATTTTATTGTTTGTTTGTTTGTTTGCATTTGGCTCCGAAACTACTGACCTCATTTGAAAAATTATTTCACTGTTGGTAAGCTACACTATCTCCGGGTGACATAAGTTAAATTATATTTTATAAAAATAGGGATCCTTATAATTTTGAAATGTATTACCCATGTGAAGCCGGGGCAGGCCGCTAGTTCAGTAATAAATTAAAAAATGAAATCAAATTTTGTTCAATTAGGTAACCTAAATAAAGTGTTCTCATAAGTGGTTTATTAGAATTTTATATGTAGGGCTTTGAACAAGATTAGCTGAGATGACTCAATATTGTCTATTTAAGAAATAAATATAATTGTCGAGCCTTAAAGCTAAGTAACTTAAAAGACTGTCAATGTAATATCGACTACAAAAATGTTAACGAACTGCACGCGGCTCCTCTACCAACTAATGATCCAACAAATTTCGCGAAAGAAATGCCATGTAATAGTAGCCATTCGAGCTGTCTTTAAAAGTTTTACGAGCGATCACTGTTCTGCTCAACACGATTTATCAACTCTCGCCCATTAGTGTGAAGGTTCCAATTTCTTACGCAGACATCATTACGCAAATGGTAGGTCGAAAACGAATTTCCAATAAAAACGCTTAATTTTTATGATAATCGGAAATTCTCATAAACATTAAAAGTGCTCGTACTTTTTCTTCAATCAGTACAGTCCATAGGTTCGTTTGAAAATGTTGCGAGAATGAGTCAACTAATTTGCATGAAATTTGTACATGAAAATACTTGAGGCGTTGGAAAAACCATTTAGTGTTACCACAGGAGATATATGTTTTATTAACGATATATATTATATATTTAAAAATACAATATTTTTTCTATTAGCGATAGTTTTCGTAGCGTATGCAGTGTAAGGATTGTTTGGTCCTGTTTCTCATCTTGAGTTCTATTATAGAAAACATTGTTTAATAGTAATAGTAATAATAGTTTTAGTAGTAGTAAGTAATGAACATAGCCTATACTAGTCAGGGATTAGGGACATTCTAGTAGTGAAGAATCTTCTCACATTAATATTGTATAGTAAGATCTACCTACCTCAAATACCAATAAAATCTTCATATTCCCACAAGAAGATATGTATTTTATTTACTTTATCGAATGGGGGCAATAAAGTATTGCTGTCTAAGTCTACGTGAATCAGGTCGAGGGCAACAGTTTAATTGAAAGAACAAGTATTAATGGATTTTTTTGCTACATTTTTTCTAATTATGCCCTATTTTCTAATTAGATAAGATTGATCTTCATTGCCTTGAAAATAATACCAGCATATTAAGTTCTCTAAAAGCTTTGAAAGTGTTCATTTACATAATGACTTATTCAAATTCTGGGAAGTAAAGCTTTCGGTGAACACTTTCCGTTATGGTCCCATATTAAAAAGGCGAGTGGGCTGTCAATACCTCCACGTTACGTAAAAGGGATGAAAGTATGGAAGCTACGAGGCTTACAAATACTATACCATCCTACCTTAACCACCACCTAACTTAATATCACATACCTATTATACTGAAGCCGTAGTACTGTTAAAGTCTTTAAATACATGCATAGTTATGTATAGGTATGTCCAATAAGATTTCAGTTTTTCTTTTTACCTGATTTTTTGGTATATAGTTTTATTAAGATCCACAGTTTTTCAAGACTGAAAGACTATGAATCTTAATAAAATTTATAATAATAAAATTAATTACTCAGTCAAGTGTTTTTTGAAGAATCACTACCAACCCCTTGGGCAAAAATGTATTTTGAAAACCGTTAAATGTACAGATTTGTAACAAACGCATTGTGAGGACACTTTTTTGTATACGGAAATATTAAATGTCAAATATTGTATAATAATATGCTATATCTGAAATATTCAATATACGTAACAGTATTGTTATTATGTATTATGTATAATGATTCTGAGTAATCATTTTTACATTAATAGTTGAATTTCTCACTACAAGTTTAGTAGTGTGCGCTCGTCATTACTATCAGGAGTTCTTACAATTATTATTAACCTGCTGAATTCCATGGCCGTGATCTGGCCATGAAAGCCAAATGTTTTACTGTGACATCAATTATCTATGAGAGATAGATATGTACCATTATTGGCACATATAGCAAACATCGAAAGCGATAGCTTTCGATGTTTGCCAGGTCTATCAATCCTACACATATAGTGACTATCCTTGTGTGTTTTATATGAACGTGACCGGCATATGAAAAATATAAATAAATCGGGTTTTTAGCAAAACAATAATACGAACAGATAGCCCAATGTCCAGTCGATAAAGAAAATGGTCTAGCAGTTATGACAACCGTTTCTGTGTAAGCACAATAGCGATAAGGTTGAACCTATCTAACAATTAAAGAGATGCACGGGAAAATAAACCTTGTTGTATTATGATCTCAAATTATATTCAAACGTAAGGTAATATATTTATTTAGCTGATGGTAAACAAGAATAATTTCCAAACCGTATTAAATTGATAGATTTCAATTCCTGTTACGATTTCAATTCCTGTTACAAATGATTCATGGGACAGCGGAGACACCACATTATATCATTTGAGAGCACGCGTACGCAAATTGCGTTTTTCTCATTAACATGCTAATGATAAAGTCTTCTAGCCCGCTTTACATCAAGCACTGGATATTTTTGTAGTCAGTTCTGACGAGCTATTTGCCAGATTTTATCATCTCTGCGTTGTTATTAGTAAGTAGTAATATTAATTGTTGTTGAATTGTGCTGTGACGTCGTTTAACTGGGACTCAAGGGAAGACCAGCGCTGGCTTAAAACCCAGCATACGCTGAGTTGGGGGCCAATTTATGACATACACTGTATCTTTCTTTTTGTTATTTTATTATTGTGTTTTCTTTACCTGTGTGTCATGTCATAAATAAACGTATTTTCTTTCTTTCTAAGAAGTGCGGGTGATGTGCAAAAATTCATACCAATTTTAATTCTGCTGTCGTTATCGATATGCGTCTTATTTTCCAGATTTTTAAGAGGGGCGTCGTTTTTTGTATGATCTGTAGCCGAAGGGGCTGGCGGTAAGTCTGCTCCATCTGTCGGGCGCTGTTTAGTAAAGAGGCTAGGCAACTGACAAGTTGAACGGCTGATTAAGTTAGTTGGCTGCGACAGATATACCAGCTATACGTACGAAGCATCTTGCCTCCACTTTGTTATAAATAACAGTTAAAAAATATATTTGTTTGTCAAGGCTTATACCGTAATTAAATGCTATATTCGAGCATTTCATCGAGCATTTAATACACAAAATTAAAAATACACGCGACCAATAATTCTTATTATTGGTCGCGGTTACATTAATTACAACCGCAACTGTACACAGATTTTCATCGGTTTTCTTTTTCTAGACCTGTATCTAGTTACTGCAAACTAATAGACTCATATAGAGACCAATGATTAAATATAAGAAAAAAATATCAAAATATAATTCCATCGAAGTCAAACACAAACTTAATATTATCGTTAGGATGTCTGAACTGAGATTTCATTAATATTGCAATTTTTATTCAAATGTAGTATGTTAACATATTTTTTCACAGTAGTTAGTGAATATTTAAAACCAATCTCAACCATGCCGGTTATTCTCAAAAGTGTATACACATATTATCTTACATATTATTATTAAAAAATAAAAGCTATACTGGCAACAAATATCTGTCACAAGTAAAATTTGATGTGACGAAAAATAGAATGAATCTGCTGTCACTCTCGATAGGGAAATATTTTTGGCACTCACGTTCAATTTCCGGTGCGTATAACTGACAACTCGTATCAACATATTTATTTGTTCGCTAAAAGTAAATATTGAGATATTTAATATGATTTTGTTTCAGTGATAATAGACAAGCGTTTGACCTCTATCTCACCTAATATTAAGTGTTAATGCGGTCTACGATAGAGCACGCCTGCCTAGAAGATCTATGCACTCGTGACTTGAAGATTAGTTATTAATTACTTTGAAATACCAATAGGTTAGTTTCAATATTTATTAAATATATCTCTATAAATCACTATCGATCCCCGAAAAAAATGCAATACGCAAATGCGCTTATAGCGTTGAGCAGAGGCAGCTCGTTCCTTCCCACTGTTGGAGAATGGGCTTTCTTTTAAGGATAGGATTATTAGTAACAATCTACTTAATGGCTTATGCGTATTGGCGGTAAGGCTGGCGGCCAGCCCATAAGACTCAACGACAAAAACGTGAACCCAAGGTATTAATTTATTTATATATAAGCATGCTCATTTAACATTATATTTATTCGATTACGAGTTAAAGGTCAGGCAATATAAAGCTTTCTATGCTAATATTATAAAGAGGAAAGATTTGATTGTTTGTTTGCTTTAAATAGGCTCCGAAGCTACTGAACCGATTTGAAAAATTCTTTCGCTGTTGGGAAGCTATACACTATTCCCGGGTGACATAACTTATATTATATTTTCAAAAAAATTAGATATTTAAATATTTGAATTTTTTACTCGTGCGAACCTGGGGCGGACCCCTAGTCATTACTACGTGCATTATAATTAGTATTACAACCTTGAATCCACTAGGAGAACCAGTGTCGCGGATCCTGTATCCGCTATTGGTTGTATGTAGGTACCTTATTGCTTATCGCTTGTATTCATAGTATATTTGTACAAACATATGTTTTTCACATTATATTATAATTACTACTGTATAGAAATACGTAGAAAGAATTTGTTATGTATTTCTTTGCAGTGTGATAAGGAAATATTTTGGTGTTAACAAAGCTGGTGTTAACGAAAATGTAGTGACTAAGATTGAGAAAAGTATGTTAAGATGGTGTCATGTAGAGAGAATGAGCGAAAGAAGATTGACTAAGCAGGTGTACATGAATGAAGTAAATGGTAGTGTTGGTTATTTATGAAACCTAATGTAGAAAGCCTCGGCGAATGTTTCGAAATCGGATTAAGGAAATTCTAAAAAACGCTATGAAAGGTCTGAGGTGCGTGGTGGATGAAGAAAAACGCATTGTGTCGGAATCGTAGTAATTAGAAGGCTGTGGTAGCTGCTTACCCCTACGGGAAATAGGCGTGAATGTGTATGTATGTATTTCTATGCATAGTTATCGTTCAAAGATGGGGACTATGCATAATAAGTCTTTATATACGGTATGAACGTGACGAACATTGCTCAACCTAGTCGATTAATTAAGATCGCATAGGGTACGAGCGTAGTAGCGTTAACATATATCTTAACTAGGCTCCGGTGGGATGATAGGACGCACGCTAGTCAATAGTGACTGTTGGCTGTCAACCAAACGGCTTCATTCCCGCTTCCACAAGCATCGCAGTACGGTACTTTCTGTTACACGTTTGGTCTCAAGTTTGTTAATCTGTTGCCAACCATAGAGTGCTTTCATGCAGCTGTTCTTGACAGCCAGTGAATATTCTAGATCTTACGTGATTCTCACGTAATTCTTATCATCAATGTCAATCAGATAAGATAGGGGCTAGTACTTGACCTACCTATAAACTATTTCTGAAAATTACGTTTTATTTATTATTTACAGTACGATGCATTTCAAAGTAAAAAACTATTCAGACCCGAACTGTTTGGAAATTTGACTGTAAATGAAATTTCCCTTCATATAGTTAGTTACGTATATTATATATACACAATGCTGAATATTTCAATGACTGTGCAAAGTCATTAAAATATTCAGCAAGAGCTCTCAACTGGTGTATTTTTTTGAGAATATGCAATATCTAGTGACGTAAATCTTTAACGGTCTTGAGCTCAGTTCACAATTGGCTTTAACTATTTCCTAGAATATTCGAAAGTTTTAGTTGGATAGCTACTAATCCCATATTCTAATATCCAATCTGGATTTTTTAAAGGGCTTCTTAAGGTGCAGTTGATATTTACAAAGGCTTGCGGCTGTTTACAGGCAGAGAGAGAGCGATACAAATCCTAATGCCTGTTGATTTCATACTGCCCTAATAGATCGAGGAAAAACCTGGTGTGATGTAAAAAATACGCTGAACAGCTCTTGGCATTGTCATGAATTGATAATCTGATAACATACTTTTTTTATTTTTTTTATTATTAAATAAAACCAGGTGTAACACTTTTTCACCCACCGTTTCAACGCAACTTAATCCTACATCCCATTCAAATATTGCGCATAAGTGGATCCTACGAAATTCAACTAACTGTAATTGTATTCCCATTTCCAAGTAAATTATATCAAATACCTAGGAGACTATAAAGATAGCAAATTAAAGTGGAAAATTCATATAGATTGTCTGACTGGTCGCGCAAGAAAACTAATTTACATTTTTTATAGGATACAATCATCAGCAGATCTTGATACTCTTAAAATTGCTTATTACTCATTGGTCATCGCGTCAATGTTCCACCGCATAAGGAGTAGTTCCAACAGTGTACTGAAGGTGTTCGCTTCACGCTTTGATTGTCCTATCTAGAATTACTGGATAGGTATTGTCACGGGTAGGACTAAGTAAAACTGTATTTCTCTTACAAAAGTACTAACATAGTTCTAAGAAAATTGTTACTAACAAAATCTATGGATCCTATATTCCGAAATAAACGTTCATTTATTTATTTATTTCTTGGCCCAATACATATTGTCGTATTTCAATACTGTATGGGGGAGAGGCGACATCTAGCCGAGAAAGTCATGCCTGTAAGTAAAGTAAAAACTTGTAAAATACCCAATGGCTACAATATACACAGTTAGTAGTACATTACTCGCATACTCCTACGCAACCACAAAAAATGACTTATATCGTATTAGCTATTTTTAATCGCAATATAAAACATAAATAAATACTTAAAAAAGTATTTATACTAAAAATATTTCACTCTAAATCTAAATAAACAGACTAGACTAATAAATATAAAGATCAACTTTTGAATAATATTTGAACAATTTTTTTTTAATTCGCACATATTTTATAATATAGTGATTCATAGCAAGCTAATACTAATATATTATTGGCATCAGTTGGCGTTTTCGTGTCGCGCACTACGTTACGGAGCCATCAATTAAGACATTACAGTAGTGCTGTCTAACGAGTGATTCGGAAATTGTACTGTTATTTTTTCAGAAGTAAACCTTCTATTTCCGATATTCATCGGTTATCCGGTACTTCGTTCAAAATTTGTATACTCATAGCTTTTGCATAAAAAGGTAACTAAAGGTTGAAATAGCACAGAGGACAGATTTTTGGAATTTCTTCCCACTAAAGGAAATAGGGGATTTCAATTTGTATAAATGGTGGTATTTTCAAAAAATTGAAACCAATCCATTAATATGCAAACATCCGTAGAACTTAGTAAGAAATAAAATTTTAGTATGAAATCTGGGGGAATAGTGAGAAAATCAATAGAGCGGGTGAAACTTTTTATCCTAAATCTGAAATTACCGATAACCTATTGCGTTTTAGAAAGTTATAATTTCATTTTTAATTGCTAATATGTCCAGATCACTTCTGTTCCAATTATGAATTTCTTGGGGTATTCCTTCACATAATAATAATTGAATTTACCCGAGTTGTAAATTGTTTGAACATTTGTGGAAACAACTTGAAACTTGGCCACTTTTCACACAGTCCGCAAACCTCGAAAACTTTAAGTTGTAGTTTTGGGATTGAAATGGAACCACTTAAATCTTGGTTGTATCTACTTACCAACTATTGTATTAGGCCTAGTTCAAGATTAATTTGTTTTAAGGAAGACACTTAAAGGAAGCAGCCCTTTACATATTTCAATAAATATATAAATTATTTACTTCGGATCCATCTCGGCAGAGCAGCATTAATAAAAGCGAGCTGCGATACGAATAAAGAATGGAATCCCACCCATATTTCAGGCTGCTTTTTTTCTGACATAGGTCTTCTACTCTAGTCATTTCTGTCAACTCTCAGAGTAGCTCTGAGCTACGAGTTTCTTCTCCACCTAACTTAGCATTTCTATTCTACTTTTTTTTATATTAAGGTTTGAAGAAGAGGTTCCTGATTGTGCTGGAACACATGCCCAATGCCCATTAATATCTATCCAAGATACGGTCTCAACAGGCTCCAGTTTTTGTGAAAGTACCATAGCTAAAACAATATCAGTAATAATGTATTTGCACAGTTGTTTCAATTTGGGTCATCACGTCCATGTCAGTCTCTTATGTTTCATCCACTCACGCGCAAGGTTATATTTGTACCTATGGATTTGATCGATTGGTGTACCATTGATTTTGTTATTGAGGTTTTAACTGTATAAAATATTTAATTAAATTGATGTTTCAGTGAAAATCGTAATACCTACTTTTATATGTTTTTTATATCATATTACTAATAAGGTAAAAAAAAACATTATTTTTGTATCTTATTATAACCCATGTATAATATAAAACATAGCGGTCCGCCCCGGCTTTTGAAAATATAATATAGTCTTGACGATCAGAAGTGTATTCAATTTTTAAACAGAAAATACAAAGCGAACTATCAACATTTTTCATTGAAATTAAATAACAAAACGCGATATCACCAAACACGACAACAATTCACGTAGACTCCTAAGCCACGTCCGCTCAGTACGATGTCCCGAAGTAGAATGACTCGTCCAAGCCAGCCGCGCCGGTGACGTAACGTTGGTCGCCCCTTCCACTTGCTACGTCATTGCGTCGACGTCCGATGCCGGCGAGCGCCCGAGTAAAAGTGTGCGCGCTTCGGTTCTGTCTGGCTTATATAGCCAGTCTGCCGCTCGCCCCACTACTACCGCTAGGGGCGTGTAAGACGGCCTCTCCTGACACCCTGACGTCCCCGTCAGGTTCTTCAGGCTTTTTTCGGTAACATAATACACCACAGCACATGTTGTGCGGAGAATCGTTCAGTCTGACACAAACTTGGCTTACTGACATACTTATCCATACGCTGGCCCAGCAAATCACTAGGCATGTAGCCAATAATGCAGATGTTCATGTGGCGTAGCTAACAACTCGCGAAGAAGGCCGAACGAAGCACCCGGAAAAGTCCATTCGTCGCAGTAGCAGCAGCAGCTGCCAGAGCTCGTGTGCCACGAGACCCCGCCTTCAGCAAACGAGCAAAGAGCAAACACCCAGCGCACATTCGCCGCGCCAAAACAGCATGTGTAGTTTTCTATTCTTTCATTCATCACACACAGCGTACTGCATCAGACACTTTTCAGACCGATTCTAATATGCTTTACGAAATGCCGTCAAACCCTACATAGCCACAATGTCGGGGCTGCGAGTACCACAATGTCGGGGCACGAAATAGCCACAATGTCGGGGCTGCGAGTACCACAATGTCGGGGCACGAAATAGCCACAATGCCGGGGCTGCGAGTACCATAATGTCGAGGTACGAAATAGTCACAAAGTCGGTGCTGCGGGTACCACAATGTCGAGGTACGAAATAGTCACAAAGTCGGTGCTGCGGGTACCACAATGTCGAGGTACGAAATAGTCACAAAGTCGGTGCTGCGGGTACCACAATGTCGAGGTACGAAATAGTCACAAAGTCGGTGCTGCGGGTACCACAATGTCGAGGTACGAAATAGTCACAAAGTCGGTGCTGCGGGTACCACAATGTCGAGGTATGAAATAGTGACAATGTCGGTGCCCACACCCAATAGGAATGCATCTTCCAGGCCGGAGCTCGCACAACAGGCATTCGTCTGCCAGGCCAGAACCCACACGTATCGAGGATGCGCCAGCCAAGCCAGAGCCCACACGTATCGGGAATTCGTCTGCCAGGCCGAAATTCTGCGAATTATTTCAAACAAATAAACACAAATTGGTCTTTTCATCAGTATTGGTAAAACATCCGCCTTCCTAGGACTCGGCCTACCTGACCTTTACTTATAAGCCTTCCGAATCAGCAACTTTGATCGCTTGGAATGAAATTTAGTTTTGTGGGTAAACACAAAAAAAAACGTTAAAAAATGACTAAGTCAATAATAGTACTCGCTCAATAGAATGTCATACAATTGTCTGCTCTAATGCCGCATCGGCAGATTTATGCTTTCCAGCTTCAAATGTCAGTAGCCAACAGGACAAACGCACTTATTAAAATGGCACAAACATATACACCTACTAAACATTTTGAAAAACAATCACAGTTGTAACACTACAAGAGCGTTATACTTCCTTGGTATCAATCTCACATACTAGGCGCTATGTGTAATTTTCACGGGAGCTTAAACCAACTTCATTCAACGGCGGTATAAAACTGTGGGTACTTTGAAAATTTATAAACGATCAGAAATTGCCCAAATTAATTACGCTGTTATTTCACATAACAATCGCATTTAGACAGACTACGCACTGGCTTCACCTGTAATCACAGGAAGCAATAGAGTGCGACAATAGCGTACTCGACGTGATAGTTCGGCATGCAAAATAATTTAGCAAACAAAAATGAATAATCGACTCGTAGTAATTTTCAAAATTTAAATTCACACAAACCGTGATATTTCCACTGTAAAACACACAAACCGTCATATTTCCACTGTAAAACACACAAACAACAGAACAAAGAAAGTAATTAACACGTTGTGGTTTGTTATGCGAACAAAAGTTATTCGCAGCTAGAGAGATGGCGCACGATCAAGGTCGCGTGTTTTTAAGCGAATCCCACTTCTGATCTTGACGATCAGAAGTGTATTCAATTTTTAAACAGAAAATACAAAGCGAACTATCAACATTTTTCATTGAAATTAAATAACAAAACGCGATATCACCAAACACGACAACAATTCACGTAGACTCCTAAGCCACGTCCGCTCAGTACGATGTCCCGAAGTAGAATGACTCGTCCAAGCCAGCCGCGCCGGTGACGTAACGTTGGTCGCCCCTTCCACTTGCTACGTCATTGCGTCGACGTCCGATGCCGGCGAGCGCCCGAGTAAAAGTGTGCGCGCTTCGGTTCTGTCTGGCTTATATAGCCAGTCTGCCGCTCGCCCCACTACTACCGCTAGGGGCGTGTAAGAATAGCATATGTCACCCAGGGATAGTGTAGCTTCCCAACACTGAAAGAACTTTTCAAATCGGTTTAGTAGTTTTGGAACCTTTTCAATGTAAACAAAGAATTAAATCTTTCCTCTTTATAATATAAGTATAGATATAATAATACCTTGAGGGTGCTATATACACATCTATAAGAGATATGTTTGAGTGCGCGAAAGTACTCGTAGGTATTTGAACAACTTTATAATGAAGGGTTTAAGGCAGTGAAGTTTAATGGATTAAATTATTTTTTTAAAGAGTTTACATAATCTTAAGAAAAAAATAATTAACAATGTGTTTCAATAAACTAAAGTATTTCTTTTAGAAGATGTTGTTCGTAATAAGTTTTTCAGAAATAATATAATTTATTTAAAGGATTTACTTGAAGCTTAGTATAGACTGACTACTTGCTCTTGGTGGGATTTGAATCCATAAAAGTAAATGGACAAACTCGGTTCATAGCGAGCGATTGTCATCACTTTACTTCACGAAAACAAAAGAAAGCCCTTTATCTATATTTAAATCGTAAATAATGCATAGCATTATGGTTGCTATTTATGGTTGGTGTCTCTTATATTACAGATTAATGTTTTCCCTAACTTATTTAACCAATTGGGTACTATTGATGTTTAAGGCTCTCTTTTACCAAATGTTTAGGTATTTTACGCGCGTTAGAGCAGGACAGTAGCGGAAGCGGCGCGTCGCAGCGCACCGCGCAGCCGGCCTCGCGCCGTACGCAGGCACGGCTCCAAGAGAGAGTAATATTTAACGCCTGGTAACAAGCTGTTGGCAAAATATAGCTCTACATATTTTGGTAGGCGCTAATGAACATCTGAGTGGCTTTAAACATAGTCTGTTTAGACTAGCTGATCCCCTCGTGGCTTCTTGTATGGCCTAATATGTATCCCGATTTTACTTCTTCAAAAGCACCATTTGACTGTAACTAAGTTAATGTCTAAACGGAACATTATCGAAGAAAGAAATCTCCGAACACTAGTACTTTGTATTACTCTAATTTAAAATACATACTAGTACTGTACATGTGTTGCATAAGTAAGGTTTATCGAACCAAAATATACCTAAATAAGTTCTACATTCAATAAATTTGTGTCATGTATAGGTACACTATAAAATCATATCTTCTATACCATAAAATATTGTTTTTCATAAGTCTTTCTAAATTTCAACGTAATATGCTACTATAGGTTGAGGAGAAGACGTCACAGACTAAAGACTAGCAGTTCCGTGGTTCAAATCCCATGGTGGTGTATAGATCTAGCGTTTGACCACTATCTCGTTTTATGTCATTATCATCAAAATTATTTTTTCTTCTAATCATACTCAAATTCCCGCACTAGAATTTCCTGTGGCGCGGGAGGCATAGACACACATACATTCAAGACCCGAAACAAACACGTACACTCATCACAGAAATGTTTGCCCCTGCCAGGATTCGAACCTAGGTTCCCAAAAACACAGAATTCATATCACTGACCACTGAGCCACGGTAAACGTCAATCAGCCATAATAGATAATATACATAAATATATAATAGATCGCCACAGGGACCGGTGGAAAGCGGCATGCATCCAGCCCCCTTTCTGCGATCTTGGTCATGTCGCCTGTCCACCTTGTGGTGGATGTCCAATGCTGCACTTGCCTATTCGTGGTCTCCACTCGAGAACCTTTCGACCCCAGCGGCCATCGGTTATTAGAGATATTTGCCTGCCCACTGCCACTTCAACTTGCTGATCCACTGGGCTATGTCGGCTGTGACTTCAGTTCTTCTAGGGATCACCTCATTTATGATTTGGCCTCGTAAATAAGCCCCGAGAATAAAAATACAAAATATTTTTATTGACATAGATATTACATTCAGTTTCTTGAGTCCATAGAATAGCCCTTTATAGCCGATGAGCCATAACTACTTACAAAATTTCACCCAAATCCGTTTTACCCGCCTGGTGATAACAACGGTGATGATGGTGATGATAAAAATAAGCCTATGTGTTAATCCAGGGTAAAGGCTATTTGCGTTTCAAATTTCATACAAATCCGTCGTGGTGATGAATGATAACGTTGATGTTGATGAAAGTAGCATATGTGTCACTCCCGGACCTGAAGTATCTACTTACACAATTTCACCCAAATCCGTTTTTTGGTCCGGTGATGAAAAACGATGATTATGATGATGATAAAAATAAAGCTTTTTGTGAATCCAGGGTATAAACTATCTATGTTCCAAAGTTCATCAAAATCCGTTCAGCAGTCTTTGCGTGAAAGAGGAACAAACATCCATTCAACCATACATTCATACTCACAAACTTTCGCATTTATATTAGTAGGATTTATTTACGTATATTATATATTTATTAACATATATATTCAACATATATAATATATAACTACTTTTTGCTATATATATATAAATAGCAAAAAGTAATAATTGTTCAAAATAACTGCTTGAGTCCGCAAAGTAGGTAACAACTTTCGATATCTAGAAAATAGTTACATTCATCATCATGTGCATAATCTATGCGTTCATTGATAAAAACGAAACTGCAACAAACAGTTGCAGTGCTACACGCCATATGCTTTGAACGATAAGAACATAATTGCTGTTGTGTGTCTCAAAATAGCCAATGCCATTGCAATATTATTTTATAACATTTCATATTTTCAAATTTAAAATGTTAATTTATCAATAAAATAGTAGTATCATTATTTATTGGAGAAATATTTAAAAACATCCATCGATAGTATTGTTGATTGCTTAGATCGTAGCCGTAGTATGAACTCTTTAGCGCCACACGCCAGTGGGCGCGTAAAGCGTCACTCATTTAGTATTGGTACCTACGGAAGTTGGTACGGGATTGGAAGGAAACAACACTTGCAACGAAAGTGACGATTTATTCACTCGACTTACCACGTACGTTCGAGAGAGTCCCATGGATCGAAGATCTTTCTAGAATCTTCATTTATTTTAGTCATTCGTTTCTCTAGAATTTTCTATACTCTCCCATTCGCGAATAATGTTCATTCTGTATTCAGAACCTTCCACCGAACCCCAAAACGCTTAAAATGCTTCGGCGATATTGAGGATTGAACTAATGGCCGGCGGTATTGCAGGCAAAGTCAAATGCCATTGCACGCTCTACGCGGTACGCCACCGAGCTAATAACCGAACTGTCGAATTTTTGCCCCTGTAGACAAAGTTACATTCTACAAGCGTTAAAATAGGGTGAAGAAACGAGATAGAGCGATATAAAATTACGCATACCAGAACAGGATGGGACGAAAGACATCGTAGCCAATGAGTGGCGTGCTCGACACGTTTTCGCAAGGTGTACCGTTAGCCAACAGGTTTCATAGTCATTGGATTTAATCATATGAACAACGAGAACGAAATTTCATCGGCTCGAGAAAGAGCTATGTAGGAATGCATTTGGCCCTCTGTTCCAAATTCGTAGCGCTAGTTAGACTCGCAATGGGCTGATTTTTAACCAACTTCAAAAAAAGGAGGAGGTTCTGAATTCAACCCGTATGTTTTTTTATTTTTTTTTATTTGTGTTTGTTACCGCATAACTTCCGACTGGGTGAACCGTTTTATAACCGACTTCAAAAAAAGGAGGTTCTCAAAACGACCCGTATGTTTTTTTTATATTTTTTTTATTTGTGTTTGTTACCGCATAACTTCCGACTGGGTGAACCGATTTTTAACCGACTTCAAAAAAAGGAAGTTCTCAAAACGACCCGTATGTTTTTTTTTTTATTTGTGTTTGTTACCGCATAACTTCCGACTAGGTGAACCGATTTTTAACCGACTTCAAAAAAAGGAAGTTCTCAAAACGACCCGTATGTTTTTTATTTTTTTTTATTTGTGTTTGTTACCGCATAACTTCCGACGGGGTGAACCGATTTTTAACCGAGTTTAAAAAAAGGAGGTTCTCAAACTGACCCGTATGTTTTTTTTATTTTTATTTGTGTTTTTTACCGCATAACTTCCGACAGGGTGAACCGATTTTTAACCGACTTTAAAAAAAGGAGCAGGTTCTCAATTCAACCCGTATGTTTTTTTTTATGTGTGTTTGTTACCGCATAACTTCCGACTGGGTGAACCGATTTTTAACCGACTTTAAAAAAAAGGAAGTTCTCAAAACGACCCGTATGTTTTTTATTTTTTTTTATTTGTGTTTGTTACCGCATAACTTTCGACTGGGTGAACCGATTTTTAACCGACTTCAAAAAAAGGAGGTTCTCAAAACGACCCGTATGTTTTTTATATTTTTTTATTTGTGTTTGTTACCGCAAAACTTCCGACAGGGTGAACCGATTTAGATCGTTATTTTTTTATTTAAAATCTCGTGCTTCCCGTGTGGTTTCATTTAAATTTCCTCAAAATCGGGTGAGTACTTTTTGACTTACAAGTCAAAACTGAAAAATGCGAGCTTATACCTACACGATATTATAGTAGCAGGTGAAGACATTGGTGAAGATGCCTACACCACTATGAGAATTGATCCCATGAAAAAATTTTTTACTAAATAATGGAACCGACTTCAACACTCAAAAGTATGAACTAACTTGTCGAAGTCGGTACCATGAGCACAATATTTTGATATCAGTTACTTTTGAACTATCATGGTACCGACTTCAACAAGTTATATCATACTTTTGAGTGTTGAAGTCGGTTCCATATTTTGGTAAAAAAAAAATTATGTTTTTTTTTATTTGAAAGCTGGTGCTTCCCGTGTGGTCCCATTTAAATTTCATTAAAATCGGACAAGCACTCTTTGAGTTAGGTACACTTCAGAAACTGAAAGATGCGTGCTTATACCTAGACGATATTATAGTAGTGTGTGAAAACATCGGTGAACATACCTACACCACAATGATAATTGATCCCATGAGTAACAAAGGTCAAGAAAAAGAGTGAAAAAAATTTTTGTACCAAATAATGGAACCGACTTCAACACTCAAAAGTATGAAATAACTTGTCGAAGTCGGTACCATGAGCACAATATTTTGATATCAGTTACTTTGAACTATCATATCGGTTCCATTTTTTGGTCTATTTTAATTATTATTTGTTCGTTTACTATTAGAAAGAAAGAAAAATACGTTTATTTATGACATGACACATTCGTATGCATGTGTATGATATTGTTACGGAAGTGGGTACGGGATTGGAAGGAAACAACACTTGCAACAAAAGTGACAATTTATTCACTCGACTTACCACGTACAGAGTCCGAGAGAGCCCTGTGGATCGAGTATCTTTACAGTCACAGTCACTGAGAGCACACGCTGGTTACTGTTACTTAGCACTGATGCTTTAGCACTGTTACTGTTCATTTTTTGGCACTTTTCTTTACTTTTCACTTAACTTTTTTTATTTTACTTTATTACTTTTTTCTTATACTTTGTCTTAAACTCAACTGACTCACGGCGGCGTCCGGAGCCTCTTATTTACCCCTAATTTCGATATTAATTTATTTTCAATCGTCATAATTTCGATCGCCTTTCCTTGAATCTTCCTAGAATCTTCATTTATTTTAGTCATTTATTTCTCTAGATTTTTCTATACACTTCTCATTCACGAATAATGTTCACTTATGTCCAGAACTTGCCACCAAACCCCAAAACGTTCAAAAAGTACTTCGGCGGTATTGGGGATAGAACTCGGGGCCAGCGGTATTACAAGCAGAGCTCTGCCCGCTACGCCACGAACCTATTAGCCGAACCTTCGAATTTCTTAATTCGTTGCTTCGGACTGACTGATTATTTGACGTGACGTTTATTTGTTTTCTATGACGATGATATGGCCGTCACAATATTGAAAAGTGGACTGTAATGACGATTACTTACGTTTTTTGTTACGTATGCAGATTTATGGCTGTAAACGCAGTCGGATAAAAAAAACAATAAATACTGTGTTTTGAATTTATTCATCGAATCAAAAATGACCAAGTGACAGAGATTTGATTTCACCAAATAAGCAGCAGTGGACGTTTATGGCTGAGATGATGATGATGATGAAATGAGTGAAATATTTATGTGGCCGAAAACTCAAAAGTTGCGATATTGCCGGTACGCATGGCCCCAAAGATGTTTTACTATACCTCATATAAACATATAATATCATTGCATGGCCCTCATCAACAAAACGCGACTCTGCCGTTTTTACCTACGAGTTTACATCATAGTCATAATGTCATTAATCAGGGTTACAGGTTTATTTATTATTTGTCAACGTAAGAGTCAAATAAAGTTACCGTATAAGCAACTACAAAAGTGACTGTTTGGGTGTGCGGTTGGCTGTAGTTGTATCTAGTCCAGTTGTTCGTTACGTAAGCCTAATACTATCATAATAAAATATAATTAAAGCAGTACTATTTTTAATTAGCGTTCACATGTAGGTATTCAAACTCAAAAAGAGCGGTGTTTCCATGTGACAGAAAGAGGTATTTATAGGTTTCGAAATAAGCCTTGCGAATAACAATAAATTTGCTCAAAGCGGTAAGGACACCAATTCTTCCACCAGTGTTTTTATATTTACGATTTCATTTTGTTTTCTTTTTTTGTGTTCAATAAAGTGTTTTTGATTGATTAATAAATTGCATTGACGCTCGATAGTTTATAGATGCACTTGACAACTATGTTATCTGACCCGATGGTCAGTGACGATGTGGTCTTTAGTGTAATCAAACTAAACCTAGATGTTCAATGGATATCAAGGAATACGACCTGCACACGCTGTGTCTTTGGTGACAAGACCCGGGAAAAACATCAATGCTCATCACATATAACAAACAAAAAAAAAGGAAAAGATACAGCTGCATTGAGAACTACATTTTTTTAAATATTTAGAGAGAAAGTGAAAAAGAATGACGAGTAACGAGTGGGGACTAGAGAATACATGTTACTACATACTGTAGTACTAATACATTCAAATTTAAAATATCTACCACCCTCGATTATATCAAGTTCAGTTGTTATTTTGTCGCAAGTTTGTGATTGAGTGATTTATCCACGAATTTCACACGAGTTGTCACAAAAGTTTTTAACCTTTTGATTATTCAAATGACTACTTTTCAGTACGCCAACTAAATGACAAGCCTAGCCGGTGGGAGCATCGGCTGTCAAACTGACGGACGTTGGTTTTTTTTTATCACACTCAGACCCCCGCGCTAGGATTCCCTGTATCGCGGGAGGCATGGCCACACATAATTACAGCACACAAACATCCAAGACCCGAAACAAACATCTACACTCATCGCACAAATGTTTGCTCCTGCCGGGATTCGAACCCAGGGTCCCGGAGACACAGAAGTCATGTCAAGACACTAACCACTGCGCCACGGCGACCGTCTACCTCTACGTTGAACCTCAAAAACGCGAATGGCTTTTGTGAAGGCAACACCGACATCAAATTTCCAGGATGGTGGTAGGGTACTTTCAAGTGCCTGTCTGGCTCGCTTTCACCCACAAGTTCGAAGAACTCTCAAAAAACGCATAGTGTGTTCATGCAGCAGGCCTTGTAAACATTTTTGGTCTAACGTGATTATACATTCGATCACATCGTCACTGTCCAAGTGAGATAACTTTGTCAAACGCTAGATTATAAAGTATAAAAATATGGTCACTGATGAGCACTATTCACAACAGGCTAATCAATATAATAAAAAGTTGTATCATACACCTTCGTTCAAAACGTAGGTAAATATTCATATATTATTTATTGTATCTATTTTATAAATGTATCATATTGTTGCTCACACAAGCAATCAGGCGCTACTCGGCTAACGATTGCTCGATTGTGTGTTCTATCAGGCGTAAGCAAGGTACATAATAAATGTTCTCTCTATAGGGATACAACAGGAGCTATCTATACTACATGAGCGCTCTTTCTTTGGACAGATATGTTAGAGCCCCTTGTATTCAGATGTTAAAATAATAATATTAGGAGGCAGAGCGATGCAAGCACAGGTCCGACGTTGACAGTGGTCACGGGAGGAATGCGCGGGTGGAGAGCAGCGCGGATAAGCCAGCTGAGATCACGTGATCCCGCGCGGCACTAAGAATTTAACGAAATAAATTCATATAAAATCAACAGAAATGAATATTGAAAAAAAAATCTTGACTGTTCCTAGATAATGCCATTATCTATCAAACAAAGTAAGGTTCATATGAATGTTGTTATTATTTTGTAAGATATACGTGTTTTAATTTTTGAAAAGCATATTTTTCAAAAATTAAAACTATCGAGAAAACTTTACTTAACCGGATTTTGAATCCTGACTGTTCCTTTATGCTGAACCAAAGATACTAAAACTGAAAAAACCAAAGCTCTGTCTTCTACACATGGTTTAAAATACATTTTTTAAAATAGCGGTTTCTCTACTCACAGCGCCTTAAAGACCCTGCCCGTTGGGGTCGAAAAGTTCTGGTGGACATACGACCTGACTGAGATCGCAGGCAAGGGCTGGATGCGGGCTGCTTCCATCCGGTCTTTATGGAAATCAATGGGGGGAAGCCTATATCCAGCAGTGGACGTCTTACGACTGAAATGATAATGATGATGAGATAATGGTCAAATGTTTGCCTATTCTCCATTAAAAACTTCTGGGTTGACAGCTGACGCTCACACCGCGAGGCACAAGATTCATAAATATTTAGTATTGTATCATTCATAAATAGTTAGTGTGTTTTCATTCATAAATAGTTAGTGTGTTTTCATTCATAAATAGTTAGTGTGTTTTCATTCATAAATAGTTAGTATGTATGTAATATGTAATGTAGTTATAATAAAAAATCGAAGCCATGCCGCCTCATAAAGCAGTTGTCGGGAAGCCTATAAATAAAACACAAAGCAACTCTGAAGGTTCACAGAATTCCCTCACAAGATAATGTAAGGGTCCGTTGAAAAACACTTTTACTACGTGACCCACACACTTTATCCATCGGTCCTGATATATAACAGCATTGAGTGGCGGGTCTCCGATGAGCTGAAGAAGGATGTGTGCGAATTGGTAAAGGCAAGCTGTACTGTGCTATGTCGTATCAAACCGAATTTATCTTAAGCCAAGAATATAATGTTGGAGTTGAATGTTTGAGGTGTGTGTGCGTGTGTATGTAATGGTCTGGAGCTTGTGTGAGGGAGATAGACTGATGTTTTATACACTTCCATGCCACTCATTCACATGCAGTTAAGCGAATTACTGTTACAGTATATCTGCTCGTACTCTAGATTTTCTTAATTCATTGTTTCATGCTTTTGGAGATAATTCTAGACGTAGTTGCATATTTAAAGAAATAGAACGATTGAACTGGAAAAAGTATTTTATTCGATTTGTTTGCATTCTCAAATATTTATCAAATATAAAGTTGAATTACTTATTAGTTATATCGAAAATATGTCTGTTTCAGCTCCATGAATATCTTTTACTGTAATAACAAACTGCAAAAGCACACCACAGAGACCAGTTCTGTTCTTTAAATAACAGTTAATAAATTTCATAATATCTGCACCATTTATCACCATTATACGCCAAGTGTGAATACGACGAATCTCATTATACTTAATTTTAATAATCTCATCTTGCGTCGACATGACATTACTAAAATTAAGTATAATCATTCATTTATCGTTTATAAACCAGAATATCTGTGTTTCCGCAAAGATACAACCTGGGTATCTTCAAGTCACGAGTGAATAGGTATATTCTAGGCAGGCGTGCTCCACCGTAGACCGCATCATCACTTAACATCAGGTGAGATAGTGGTCAAACGCTTGCCTATTGCCATAAAAAAAATCATGAAAACTATGATAAACTGGTTTGGTCAAGAAAATTTATAGATTCAGGCGTTACTTTGCAGAAATCTATATCACAACGATATTAAATAACAATATTTAGTCTTAATTCCGCGACTTCAAATGATTCCAGGCTATGACGTAACAGGAACCTCTTCGACACGTGTTTTACCTCTGCCCACGGCATCCTCAGGACCTGTCGACTCGTTCACCGTCGGTACGACATACGGTTTGGTCATGGAGAGAAATGAACGATTCCGAAATCGGATTGAGGAAATTCTAAGAAAGGGCCAGGTCAAGGTGTAGTCAACTAAACCGACGCTCTTGTATGACAGGTCTGGTGAGCGTGGATGAAGCGAAATATCGTAGGATCGTAGCATTTGGAAAGCCATAGTATCTGCCTATCCCTACGGGAAAGAGGAGTACTTTTATGTATGTACCAGCTGCGCCCCGCGGTTATACCCGCGTGGTTGTGTTAATCCAGGGTACGGGCTATCTCCAAGCCACGAGGAGCGGTTCATCAGACGGTAGGTTGCAGTGCTGCAAGGCACTGCAACTGAGGGGGGCAACGGCGCAGTGCTGGACGGCGCTGCAGCTGAGGAGGTGCTACAGCGGAAGTGTATCAGTTCGTCACCTGCTGTGGTGCCGATGGGGCCGCCGTCGGAGGATGGCGGCCGAAGCGGCTGGCGATGGGGATTGGTAGTGGACCCTGGCTGCTGTGAGTGTAGTTAGGGTTGGGGGTCGCCCAGGCCCCCCAGGGAGCGGTGGATCGCGGTGATGCGATGCTCGAGCGAGCCCGACACTCCCCGCCTACTATCCCGGTACGTAAAAAAGGAAAAAAAGGTTATAAGCTATCTCTATATCAAATTACATCGAAATCAGTGTAGCCGTTTGAGCATGAAGAGGTAACAAACGTACACACATACACAAAAACTTTCGCATTTATGATATTAGTAGGATTAGTAGGATAGGATAGGATAGGATGTTATAGAAATAACATTGTATAACCACTACATATAAAAGATAAATGTATAATAAATAAATCAAAACTATCAGTATATAACGGCTGGCCGGTAGGCGCAGTTGGTAGCACTCTGCCTTCTGAGCCGCTGGTCCCGGGTTCGATTTCCGGACAGGTCAAACATTTGTGTGTATGAACATATCTGTTTGACCTGTGTCTGGGTGTGTATATGTATATAAGTATATATATATCAGTCATCAGGTTACCATAGTACAGGCTCTGCCTAGTTTGGGACCTGAAGACCTTGAGTGAATGTTAATAAAAAATATAAATAAAAAAGTATGTACAAAAAAGAAGACTAGAAAATAATATGTCAAGTGTAAATACCACTAGCGTCTGAAATCAGGGCAAACATTGCATTAATATTATATTTATCTTGTTCAGATAAACAAGATGGCACTCGTCTATGTAAATATGTATGTTTTATTACCTAAAAATATACGTCTTTGCTTTACACTGATCAAATAAAATAAAACTGTCCTCTATAACACTATTTTATCAACGAAAGTACACGAAAATCCCTTCGTAACTGTTGTAAAGTAAGAAGGTTAATTAAATCTAGAAGCCGCTTGCCATCTGAATAGATTCCTAGCAAAGTTGTAGCAAAACTCGATTCTAATTAATTACAATAATATAAATCACTTTGAACGGGTTTATTTGTATGTAATTTATTTAAACTTTCTTCAATATTCAATATACTTTTCACTATATTCACTGAAAAATGTTATACGTGAATTAGTTATACGTAATCAAAGCTTTTAAAAATAATTTGTTACAATACAGTATTCATGAAAAAAAACATTGATTTAAAATAAACGAAATGTCACTGTGTAATCTCGATCATGTTTCACTTAAACGTAGTATCAACTTGGGCGCTTACATTAATTTTCTTCCGGAGTGTCGGTCTCACTTGGCCTCACTGGCTAAAAGTAAATAATATTCCAACAAGGGATCTAAATCTTATCGAAAGAGTTATTTTTTGTTTTTACAGTTTAGATGGTTTAAAAGCCCTGTTTAGAGTGGGGAAAACAGATAACAAAGGGAAATAAATCTTTAGGGTAAAATCGTTTCGGATTTCATGATAATTATGGGAAAGATTTTATGATATAAATCACATCTATATGGCAGTTGAACTTTAGCATTATATTAATCAATAAATAATTGAAATTAAAAGTAGTTCACAATTTGTAAGCAAACGTAAAACATGAATTTGACTATGCGTTGAAATAAAGGAGCACATTATTTTATTTATTTTCATTTACCGGTATTTTGCCCAAGTGGTGATGAAAAACGGTGATGATGGTGATGATGAGCCTATGTGTTAATCCAGGGTATAAGCTATAATAATATAATAATAATAATAATATAGGACAATAAATATGAAAGCCAATTTTTCAGCTACCCATCCTGATTTAACTGATTTTGTATGGATGTTTGTTACTATTTCACGCTCAAACGGCTGGACGAATTTAGATGAAATGTGGTATCTAGATACTTTAGATCCCAAAATAACACATAGGCTAGTTTTCATCATCATCATCAACAATCATAACCCTGCGGTAAACCCGCGGGGCGCAACTAGTATAGTTTTTTTTTTTATATCATAAAAAACCTGAAGCAAGTCAGACCTCAGACTACCAAGGGCCATTATTATTATTTGTCATCACAAGAAGCACAGATGTCTTTATATACAAACGACCAATATTCACAGTGGATTAAAACAATTACTATTTTCTTATTTCTATCTTGTATTAGATCATTAAATATAGTTCGATTTTATAAACATTAAGATCATAATATCCAATAAGTTTCTACGAGTAAAAGAGGCAAAATGACGAACATAGATAGATAGATAGATAGAAAACTCTTTATTTGCACACTATTTCAAAACTACACACATAAAGAAAACAAACAAACAAATAAAGATACAGTGATACAAAGGGCGACCTTATCGCTTAAAGCGATTTCTTCCAGGCAACCAAAAACTTGTTAGTACAAAATGTCTTACACAGTCACACAAAAAATCTTCAGACAAATATGTCTGAAGTTTTCTTTTTCCAGTTTTTAAGCTATAGCATACAGTTTATCGCGGGCCTTGAGCGTGGAGACCGCATCCAGACCTCCGACCGTCACAGCGGTGATACTTTTTAGTTTTGCCATCTATCGAAGAATAACAGAACTTTTAATGACTTTTTTGAAATATCATGCTTCTGTTTAGTTCAGCAACTCGCCTCTAGGTGGCATTGGTTGTATCGGCGTTACTGCATAAGTTATTAATATATTAATTGCATAAGTTAATAAAAAATGCTATGCAATAGCTTTACCACGGCTGTCCCCGAGTGCCACACGTCTTTTTTTTTCAAGTTAGACAGACAGTACACCATCTCATATGATAGTATGTTCTCAATGGATAGTGATTAGAATATACGTCTGATAATATTTTCCGTGCTTACTAAACGGTGTTTTATCAGATAACCATGTTTTACATAGCAAACTTTTGTATACATTGCATGAGATAACTTATTATATGATATCTTCATTGCTTGTGTTGCGTAGGTTGAAATCTTAATATATAATAAAGATTAATATAGCTACAGTACTTTACATCACTTCGAACGCTGGCATCAATAGGGATTTCCAATACAAGATAGGTATTCAAAGGGCTCCAAGCTCCCTCTGGCATTTCTGTTCATTGTTGCGATATAAATCAACGTGCAGGCGAGAAAACATGTTTAATTTAGATACCCAAATCTTGTTACCTATTGTAATGAGGCGGCCATTATTCGGCTTTGGTTTGGATTCTAGGTATTGCTAGTAGTAGCAAGTTTCTCTAAGTTGTGTAATTCTTACTGGTGGGTAAGATAATAAATAAATAAGGGTAAGATAAATCTTAACATTATTAATCTTATAAATCTTTCACTTCGCACTTGAAGTGATCATAGCGGTGGGATCGTCGGCTGTCAAACTAACTGATGCTGGTTCGATCTCCACCGATACCGTTATTCATTTCACAGCGTGGTGGTATAGTAATTCCGAGTGTCTACATGGCTAGCTACCTGTCTGAAATTTGGAAAACTGTAACCAAATAGGTACATAGTGTGTTTTTGACTGCCAATAAAAATAGACGCCTTAACGTCACTAACCATGAAGTGAGATAGTGGTTAAACGTTAGATCTATACAGTATAAAAAACCGTTTTTCATTACCACGCGGGTAAAACCGAAAATAGGTTTGTACCTATCGGAAAACAGTTTCAAGCAACTATCGCGGAGTCTTAAATTAAAAAATGATTATCACTTTATCACGTCATAATTTAATATCAATCGTGTTATAAAACCAGAACATGCGACGTTTAAAAAACCACTAATATTATAAATGTCAAAGTTTAAATGTATGGATGGATGGATGTTTGTTACTCAGACACGCCAGAACGGCAGAACGGATCTGGATGAAAATTGGCTCGGAGATAGATTATAGTCTAGAATAGCACATATGCTACTTTTTATTCCGGTAAAATGTATGATCTCCTGGAATAATTGATGTATCAGAAAACCGTAATCCACGCGGGTGAATCCGCGAGGCACTAGTAGTATATTAATATTTACTATTTTAATAAAAAGGACCGCTATCGCTTCCCTGTACTATAACTCAGTACATCAGTATACAGTCCCTTAACCATCCAGAGCAGCTATCACTTGTTCCCTCCAGCGCGTGGGTGATATGCCGACTTTATATACGTGCCTCCATTTATTTTGCAACACGGCATTAGAGGCTTTGAATATTATTTATTGACATAAATAAGGAGATATATAGGAGTCATCCTATATTTAAAAGTTACCATTATAGTCGGTTACATATATTTAATAAAGTTTTTTTTTTTTTTTTTTTTTTTTATTCACAATAGGCAGGCGTTTGACCACTATCTCACCTGATGTTAAGTGATGATGCGGTCTACGATGATTCACGCCTGCCTAGAAGATACCTGTTCACTCGTGACTTGAAGATGCCCAGATTGTATTCATGTGGAAACACAGACTTAGGCAATGAGTTCCACTTGTTAGCTGTACGCACTATGAATGTGGAAGCAAAACGCTTGGTGCGTATTATATAAAGTATTTTGACCTTAACGTGCAACAACATAGAATTAATATAAACCTCTGTAAAATAACGGACAGTTACTAATTAGCGAACTGTTTAATTAATGAACCGCCCACAACAACTTGTATCGATGTCAAACTTTTTCAATTTTCACCCCAATTTAAATTTATAGCTGAAATTCGCTCCATTTGGTATTTATTTACCTACAAAATTTCTTAATAAGTTTGCTTCGCTAATAAGCTAAAAAATTACTGGTTATTTCTGATTTTCACGGAAAAAGTTATATTCTTTGGAAATCAACTTTCTTTGAGGCAAGTTTATCTTTAACGGTAATATGGTTTCACTGATATTACAAACTCTTATTAAATTGTCACGCTAGAACGTTTTTAATCAATCGTTTTTACTTCAAGCTCTGCTATTGATATCGAAGATATATTGAAGAAAATATAGTGAGTCAGATAAACTGTATACTCAAAGTATAATAAAGGATAATTATTGATGTTGAAAAATAATTGTTCTTCAGTTGTCATAATTGGTTTTAGCGCCATATTATTAAGCTCTACTTTTTACTAAGATTGTAAAAATAATATCCAATATAAGAACTAAGACTTGTTTTTTGGAGGCCAAACACTGAGGTACTATTACTAGGTATAATAATACCTCAGTAAGGCCAACGCAATGCACGCATTCCACCTAAAAGATCTCCACTTTAAGTTCTATTATCAAAAACGCATGGACGAAAAAATCAGGTTGGTTATGGTGAGAAAATCTGGTTGGCTATATTGATGCTAGATGGCAGAGTTTCAAGCCTAATAAAGTATCGTATAATTATATAGTTTGTGTCACAATGGTAGTTTATGAAACTGTATCATAATAAGGGTTCTTAAAACACGAGTGTAAGATAAAAACTCGCCTGCGCCTGCGGCTCGTTTTTCTATAGCATTACACGAGTGTTTATAGACCAAATTATGTGCAGTTTCATTCACTACTTTATCCAATCTCTTTAGAATCTAAAGAGATTAGATAAAGTAGTGGACTACCATTGTATTCACTACCATCTAAACTTTAGATGGTAGTGAATACAATGGTAGTGATTCTGTTATTTAACTAAGGGATAGCTGATGATGATAATGATTAAGTCTAAATAACTACTAAACACTTATCAATAACAGCACAAAAATCAGATGTTTTTATTAAAATTACGGGTAAAGTAAAATAAGTCGCTACTTTTTTAGTGCCGTCTTAAACTATCCACGCGCATTTTGTCAGCGATTGAATAAAACTCGTCTAATAGCAGAGATAAGGTTGTATGAGTGATTAGTTAATTTGAATTTTAGCGTAAATAAAACACGACCTATTTCCCATTAAATATTTCATTTTGAAGAGTTTTAACCAGTTGGATCATTACCAGAATTAGGGCCACAGTCGGACTTATTGAGCAAGAGGAGTATAAAGATAATGACACACCAAGCACCTTTCCAGAAACGCTCATAGCGGAGTTTACCCATGTCATAACTTTACCATTAGGCAATTTAATGGTAAATTGCATTAAGCAGCATACTCTCACCGTTGATGGGTGACCGCTAGTGGTATTTTCATCTGAGCACTCCGTGCTTCCGAGGGCAAGTTAACCCATACATCCTGGTTGTTGTCTTAGGTGTTTTGGAGACACATTTTCAAACTTGAAGTTGGTTTCTGGCCAGGCGGGTACTCGTAAGTACCCTAACCACCATGCTGGGAATTCGATAACGGTGTTGCCTTCACCGGTAGCTCAAACCGTTGGTGGGGATTGAACCAGCGTCCGTCAGTTTGACAGGCGACGCACCCTCCGCTGAGCTATCATCGCTTCAACATTGTTACTGTTGTAATGTTTTTGTACAATGTTGTGACGATAAAGCGTTTATCTATCTGTAGTGAAGCAAGCCCGAAGAACTTGTCAGTCGAAGGCTAGTAAGTAGGTATAAAATTTCTTCTCTGATCTTTGATGTCAACGAAGTTAATTTCCTGGAAGGGCGCCATTTAAGTTTGGTATACCGGATGTTGACGTTTAGATAGCCCACATAGCCCTTCCGCAAATCGTCCGTCATGTGAAGTCGCTCATCCATCAGAAGGAGAATTACTCACACAAACGGCAAGTCTATCGCTTTGAAAGACAGGTTACAGGCTTAGTCAGTAAACTGCATAAGCTTTCCGCTGCCGGCGACTCTGTTTGGGCTTTTCTTTTTACCCTTACCCTGTCGATTCGTTAAACATTGTATAAACACCCTTAACTACATATTTTTAAGTAACTAGACACACTATCTGGGTGTGTATATGTATATAAGTATATATATACATGTATTTAAGTATATATATCAGTCATCAGGTTACCATAGTACAGGCTCTGCCTAGAATGGGACCTGAAGACCTTGTGTGAATGTTGTCCCACATTATTATTATTATTATTAATTTCAGATTGATATCAGAGTTATCTTTAAACTCCTTTATCTAAATTTTAACTTTTTTTTCCGGTATGGCGACTATTAGCCATTAAATAGCCTTAGGGTTACTTAAACTTTAGATTATTGAAAATTATTACTATTACTATTAATCTAGATCTAGAATTATTACCTTCATACCGATACTAATAAGATTACTCTTCGATATTGGTGCTCATTTAGTTGTTCATTTAAGCCAGTTGTAATTTTTCAATTACATAACTATCATTATTTTATAATTATGTATATGAATTATTATTTTGTTCGTTTTTTGGCGTGCGTCTTGTCCTTTTCTCCTTCTTTATTTATCAATTTTAAGGTTTCCCAAACAATAGATTTGAATACTGCGCTTGATTTCCCAAGGGAAAAACATAAATAGCAATAGCGGCGTAAACGCCTAATACTTAAATAATTTATGTCAGAATTAACCTACCTAACGATATAAATGAAAATAATGTCACCAGGAATTATGTTACTAATTATTTTTGGCGATTAACAAAGAGCTCAGGGTAAACATTAATTTTATCTGGTAGGTTTATCAATTTAATTATAAGCAATGTTTAATTGTCACTTCAAAGTACGCCAGTTTGAAGAGGGAAGTATATTAGCAAATGAAGAATACACTCTATGGTAAAAAAATAATTATGATTGTAATTTGAGCGTCGTCGTAGCTCAGTGGTCAATGACATGACTTCTGGATATTAATTGTACTAACATATTGCTAATTGATTGCTAATGAATTGTCGTTTTTTCTAGTTATTGTGCTATTCTACTTGGAGTACCCATGTAAGAGCTAAACAGATCTAATTTCAACCGCAATGTCGTTACCGACAATGCAATCGAAACGCGACGAGGTGGACAGACGACCTGACTAAGATCGCAGGCAAGGGCTGGATGCGGGCCGCTTTTAACAGGTCCTTTGGAAATCATTGGGGGAGGCGTAAGTCCAGCAGTGGACGTCCTATGGCTGAGATGATGATGATGAATCGAAACGTAATGATTATTTTAGCGGAATACCAAGTGTATTTGTGATCGCATTTTAAAGACTATTGCATTGTTTATGAATTGTGTGTCACAATATAAATATATAAATAAATAAGAGAATTTGCACCCAGGGCCCTGGGTTCGGTTCGGACGTCTGTGCTTTTATGGTGTACGTGAGTTTTCTCGATTAATCTCTATAGATATAGAGAGACTGTTTTGAAGCGGCCTCTTCTAAAACTATTATCAAAATATTGTGCGCAAGGTACCGACTTCGACAAATTATATCATACTTTTGAGTTTTGAAGTAGATTTCATTTTATGGTATTTCTTTTTATTTTTCACCCTTTTCAGTGATCTTTGTAACTCACGGGATCAATTGTCATAATTTTCACCGATATCATCATCCGCAATTATAATGTCGTCAAGATATACGTAGCACTTTTCCGTTATTGGAGTGTAACTCAAAAACCGCTTCTCCGATTTTGATGATATTTAAGTGGGACACAGGAAGCACCAGCTCTCAAATAAAAAAAATTATCATCAAAGTCGATTCGCTCAGTCGAAACTTCTGAGGTAACAAACATAAAAAAACATATGGTCGAATTGAGAAGCTCCTCTTTTTTTGAAGTCGGTTAAAATTACCACCGAATGTGCTCGAAACTATAGTCGGAACCCTCTGCCTTAACACGTGAGTGATTCCCTTGTTTTACATATTATTAATGTTTCAAATCCACGTCAGTTTAAATAACAATAGTAAACTATTCCTAGCAACACCTATATAAAAAATAAATCTTGCAAAGGCATACAAATATTTGCAAGCAAATCCATGTTCCAAATTAGCAAAAGTAAATCACGTTCCAATACGTGCCAACCGAACGCGTTAATAACCCGACGAAGTTGCCATAAATTATCAAAGACAACAGAAATTTAATATCGGCGGTAAAGTAATTTTCCGCTTAAGTTTTGCAATAGATAAGTAACTTTGGCTCATTGGAAACCCCGATTTTAGATAGAGTTATAGAAGGCCACTTCGCACCTAAATCAATACGCTTTGAGCGAGTAATTGTATTGAAGAAGTCTTTAATTGCAAATGTGTGGGGATGATATTAAACGGAGGAGATATGTGGATTCGGTATTGCCATATACAATATATAATTTACTAGATTGCCTGAGCAAGAAATTGGATTGCCTTAGTTTCATATTTGCGTATTATAAACAAGTAAATAACGATATATAACTTATTCAAATTGGATGGCGTACGTAATTTTACCTACTTCGTTGGTACTATCGTTTTTTATTTGGATACTTTACATTATTAATATGTGTTAGTATGTAATTAAAGTTTTATGGTTTATTGCATTAACAATATGCTAGGCGGAACGGGTTGATTAATGTATTTGTAATAAATGTGTTTGGTTTGTATTTGATCTGTAATAAATTTGATTTGATTTGATTTGAAAAAACTTACATTCAAATTATGTGAAGAAAAAAAATATAAGACATTTAGAGGATAAAGCGACAGGACGGTATTCTGTAGTCATGGGTTCAAGTCCCACAGGTAGTCAAGCTTTTTCTTGAAACAATTTGAACGTTAGTATGTATCTATTGATTATTTATGTATTAGAATTTATCAAGATATCTAACATTTTTCCCGTTTATGTTGCACCACCGATTCTACTGTCCATCCAAAGGTCGTCTGGAAGAAATCGCTCTAAGCGATAAGACGGGCCATTTTACTACCTAAGTTTAGATTATTTTATAGGTTATAACATAAGATAAACATTTATGCTAAAGTACAATAAAGAATAATAACAATAAAAGAATATACAATAAAAACTAGTATTTTGTTACCCTGCCTCTGTTATTTTTTTAAGAAGGTATGGTAAGGAAGGTATGTTACCATACCTTACCTTAAGATAAAATGCGTGTTTTGACTCCAGTTCTTGATAAAAGTTTGCTAATGGTAGGTTGTTACTCATCACCTAAAGTCACATCCCATGGAAAACTGTTTTAGTCGCTAGTTTAATCGTCAGACTATAACATTGGAAATTACAAAACACATTAGTACACACTTTACGGTCTCGCAGTGAGGCTTCTTTGTGGCTATACGTAAATCCAACCAGTTTGGTTTGGATGATAGACTTAAAGTCTCAAGAATTTCAGACCTCTTGCAGAACGGCGTGGCCTAAGTACTAACACAACGTGTTGTTTAACCTACATTATCAGTTAAGACCGATTAGGACCACTGTTTGAGATCAATGATAAAGGCCTATGTCCAGGAGTGGACGCCTTATGGCGGATATGATGATGATAATAATAATACATGTTACAGAAGCTTACACATGCTGGGTGAAATCTTATTTTTGAACAAAATAATAGGTACTTATTTTTCTTTTCAAATAATAGACACTATTTTATAATTAAATACATCTTCTTCTCTCAGCCATGTGCGTCCACAGCTGGACATATGCCTCCCCCATATAGGGGGGATTTGCCAATACTCGCCACGCTTGGCATGCGGGTTGGCGAGCGCAGTATGATTTACAATTCTCAGAAGGCGCTGCTGCACACCTTCTTGTACGTGATCCCTTAGCCGACTCTTACGGCACCCACGAGAAGAGATGGGGGAGTACTATTCTAGGCCAGTACCATCACGGCACCACGGCAATTAAATACATACAATGATTTAATGATGAAAGTTTATACCAAATTAAAATTTCAACAAGTGCTACAGATGGCTGCCAATAAAGTGGCTGGTGACAAACCGCACAGAGATGTCCCAGTGATAACAAACTTCAGCCACGAAGACACCGACCACGGAGAGAGATACCACATCGATAAGACAAAAACCCACGCTTTCCTGATATAAAACTTTTTCAACGGGTTATTAAGGGAAGTAGGTACGTATTTTGTAACAAAAGCCTCGAATCCTATTGTAAGTTCTAAGAAAACTCTCTTTGTGTTCTACTACGTGAATACGAACTCAATGTAACTTTTCGTGGAATGATAATCACGATCCAGATTAAGTTTTATTCTCTTTAAAGATTGTGCTTATTATCTTTTTAATAAGCCGCTTCAGTAACAGACTTTACTCTGTTTCCAGTTTGTATTTTGTCCCTAAAATCAGGTAACTCTTGGGGAATCGAATTACACGAATATTTCTTAAATCTTGTAAGATCATTTTACTTTTTGAAAGTGATACATTGCCGCTGTATGCCATTATCCTCATCATCATCTCAGCCATAGGATGTTAACTGCTGGTCATAGGCCTCTCGTATTGATCTCCACAGGAAGAAGTGCCTATCAAACCTCTTCCTACGATTTTGATCCAGTGGTCTGTCCACTTTGTTGGTGGACATCTTACGCTTTTACATCTTTTCTTCGCCAGTTCGAAGTTTCCACTCACCAACCTTTCAGCCCCATCAGCAATTTGTACTCTGTGCTTCGTGCTCTGCCCTCTGCTATTTCAACTTGCCAATCCACTGGGCTATGTCGGTAACCTTTAATCTTCTAAGGTTCCCTGATTTCTGATTCTATCTTTTAGAGAACCGAGCATATTTTTTTATACGCTTATACCTTCAGCTTAGTTACAAGTCCCAAGTTATACTATATATTCAACTGTACTGTGGATCAACAAGATATTAATATTTTATGTTACGTAAAGTTGTTTCGAAGTTTACGTCACACTGTACGTAATGAAAAATAATGTCTGAAGAGTTTTCTTCGAATGGATCTTCTTGATATTTTACAGCTGTAGTGAGATATAAATATCTGATTAAAAAAATTAAGTTCAAGTTTACGTAATTGTGGAAAAGTTGCTTAGTAATTCACAGTGGGACTAATGAAAAATAACATAATTTACATATGAACAATTTTTTTAATGTTGTTACAATACAATTCAATTATTTTCATCTACTTAATGATAATCATTTCAACCTTTATGTCGTTTCGTTAAAGTTCCACATGACAACAATGAAAATAATTAGTCTTGGAGGTGGCTCTACTCATTCAACTTTCAACATAAGGGTGAACTCATGTTCTCATACAAAGTCTAGTTCGTTGTGTGCACTTGATTTTAAGTGCAATAAATATATCTTAGACTATTTTAGGTCCATATATAGATACTATCCTTTCCAAAACGCTATTGGTAGCGTATTGGTAAGCGTCTTATGGATGTGAAATCGAATAACACTGGTTGACATCCTCTATCAGGTCTTCTCTCACTCATATTTTATTCATTTAACACATCCCGAATATATTATATTGTTCATTACTAATAACTGCTTCCAGCTTGTAAACGGGATCCGTAATCTTCTAGTCCGTCTTTTTCTAACAAAGTTCCTATAACATCCAGGATGAGGTCCAGTGGTCGTACATAGGAGTTCCCAGGCAACTGCCGTCATCGGAGGTGTTTTGTGAGCCATCTCTCTGCAACTGCAGAGGCTACTTCGTAGTGCTTCAAATCGTTTTCATAGTTCTAAATGGCCAAACCACTGTATATTTAAGTCTGGTCCTTGTTTTGATGTTTAGTTCATTTTGGGACTAAATACGATTGACGTATTTATACGTATGTATTAGGTTTTACAATTTCCATTGTCATAATAATCATTGTAACTATATACCTGCATAATTATTGTGTTATCCATTGGCGGCGGTAATCGCTTACTATCAGGAAGACCTCCTACTGAAAAGATATTTAGTGGACACTGTAATGCTAATTAATTGTTAGAAACGCCTGATTATGTATGATGTCCCCACAACACATGATAAAGACCAGCGAAAAATAAATTGCGCCGTAAACGAGCTTTATATAAACTATCTAAGCTATATAGTAATTAGAGTTAACGCTCATTTAATAATAAATTATTACATGCATATTTCAATAACATTATTTTTGTTTTTGCTGCACTGTATATTTAACTTCAACTATAATGATTCCTTATAAATATTTATCAAACAGATTATTATGTATAAAGCTCGTCAAAGGCTCCAAAAAGCTTTCTATAACTCAATATCAGAGATAAAAACATCTGGCTCTTTAAACATTTATTATGCAAACATCGTATTATATATCGCTCATCTTACAATTTACAAAACCTTTTATTTTATAAATTAACTAGCTGCGGCCTACGGTTATACCCGCGTGGACTACGATTTTTCTGCTACCTCAATTATCCCACGGAAAATATACTTATTTCGGATTAAAAGTAGCCTATGCGCTAATCTAAAGTATAAGCTATCTTCATTCCAAATTTCATGCAAATTCAACAAGTAAAAAACGACAAACGACAGACAAGCTTTCGTCTTTATAACAGAGTGATACATACGAATGGACTGTATTTCTGATCAGCCAGCTGGCTATCCAGCCAGCTGTCAGTCAACAGCTGTGTTTGGTGACAAATTTTCAAACTTGAGGGTGGTACGAGTAGCTAGCTAGGCGATAACTAGAAAGTACGGGGTACGAGGTCTGGCTATCTACCGCCATGCAATTGTTATATATTTATAACAAGTTACTAAAGGATAAAATTGGGTGTCCAAGCTTCAAGTAAAACTTACTTTGCAGGTTTCTCCTACTGTTAGTTATTCTGTACTTAACAGACCCGGATACTTAAGTCCACTTAAATGAGACAATTGTAAATGATTTAATTATTTCACATTTATTCACAATTATAAAAATTACTTACTTCACTATGACGCTTTACCATTACTCTTCCTAAAGCATAATTCCAATTCATTCAATTTTGCCCACTCCACATTAATGAAAATAGTTAGCTAAGGGTAGTTTTTAACAATGTAAAACTTTGTAGATACTCGAATGTCGCAGACCAATATCCAAACCCCAAAATTATCTAACATTTAGACAGAATAAATGAGTTGGGTACAACGACTTTCTAAACTATCGCTCTCAACTCACATTGTCTAGTCGTCTAAACTGTGGAAATATATTTTTCTACATCTTCATATTAGAATGGATTTCTGAAGTTAACAAACTATTATATCACATTACCGTATATATTTAGTTTCACTGTTATAATCCCAAAAAGTAAACGTAAAAATATATCTCATGCAGTAAAAGTTTCACAGTTTGGGTTTTCTTGTTCTGGCAACACTGTAGTTGATACCAACCGAACCGAGTGACAGTTACAGTGACATCAAAGTATCAGAGTCAAAATGGTGGTTAATTTATGTTCTAACCTCGGAACACATTACAATACTAATGAAATATTTATATGATCAATGTGCCATAGCCAATCCACTAGGATACCCTGTCTCTGGTTGACTCTCTTCCATTTTTTACAATAACAAGGTGCAATAGCTTAATAGTAGGTACGTACGATATTACATTAATGATAATTAAATTAATTATCAGCATTGCAATTCAACGTGGCAATGCTGCTAGCATTCTAGGCACGCCGCCAGCCGGTAGCGGGTTAGAACATTTGAGTTATCTATAGGCTACTAATAGCTAGTGGATTGCTCAAAAGTTATTGTATTGCAGTATTGTAATTAGTTATTAGTGTTTTATTTTAATAAGGGCATTTTCCTTATGAAAAAAAAGATAATTATAATTAATTATAAGTTATAAAAAAGTCTATTTAGTCCTAATTACTAATTTCTGCACGAGATATCGCACGTCACAAACAAGAGGGTATTATCTTCAAAAACAGTGTTTTGAGATAATCGCATTTTAAACTTTGAAAATTCATAGCTGCACAACTAAGGGTTTATATGTCTTAATTTATACCTAGATTGAAAGTAACATTCTCCTGCTTTATATTGAGTGAGTTTAATGAGTGTATCCGGTGTAGTTTTAGTTTTATTAATACTCTTATACGACTGGGTGAAGATGATACTGTATAAGCAGTTCAAAATGCTTAGATATTATACTTACGACTGTCTTGCCTTACTGAAATTGATTATAATTTGTTAAAATCGAGTAGTAATTAATAATGATTACCTTATTAAAAAATTCAAAATGTAAAGTTTCAATACTTAACTTACCCTTAACTTACGTGTAATAATTTTAGTTTATATTTATTTACAACATAAATATAAATCAAATCAAATAATTGTTTATTTTTCACCTCACAAAAGGTTTCTTAAGCTAAATAATACACTTTAGTGGATACAAATATAAAACTTAACTTTGTGAGGGACTGGTGCCTGAAATAGGTTATAAAAACCTATACTCTAACCTAACTCTAACCTATACTCCCAGATGAAGATCTGCAAATACCAGTTTCGAACAAAACTGGTCGGAGAGTAATTTTCCAGTGTTTACCACGTAAGTCCTAGTCGGTTTGTAACATTACAATTATAGAAGAAACTCGCGATAATTTTCAGAATCAAATTTTCTCAATTTACGTTTTCCAACTGGTTTTTTATGAATTTAAAAAAAATTGATCAAATCATTGACCTTCATGCTACACAAAACAAGCAGATAATCCCGTTACCAGTTCAGAAACTATCAATTGTTATTGTCTATTGTAACTATCTATTAATTATTATATAATTCATTCTACGTAGCTAATTTGGAAATGTAATAAAAAACTAAAACTTCTCCTCGTGGAGCTGTAAGAACGGCCTGCCTCGCATAGATCTGTTTTTGACTGAAAAAAGGAAATATTGAATTCTTTGTTAAGTATATTTGAGAATATAGTCTTACTAACAAATTTTTTAGAGTTCGATTCCCATTTATTTTAATAATCTTCATAGATTTGTGATAAGCTCTTACTTCCTTCTATATATTGATAAGTGCCCTGTGCTCTGATATCATGGCTCTCTATTCGAGGTATTGAGTCAATAAACTTACGAATTTCAGTAGTTTCTTCCGTCAATGTTGCATGTTTGAATGTTTTCCTCTCAAGTCCTCAGTTACAAACCCATCCTCATTAGGTTTTTGTCTAACAGTTAATATTACTTTGTCATTTATGTCTAATGTAATCTTGAAAAACTTTTCACAAACAAGGATTCATTGATCTTTAATATTAAAATGAAAAGCGTTGTTGAATGAACGTAACTGTTTTGCGTTTTCACAATTTATGCAACGATTAGAACTCTGCTTTGGTTTTATTTCTTGTATACTATTTTTGATAAAATCTCTTTGCCTGTTTATATCGCCCAACGACCAGTAATGATCAAAAATCTGCTTTCGTTTAGCTTCATCTATATCTACACGTAGTTTCATCACAGGATTTTTCTAGAGATCGTGGGTCTACTAGCTTCTTTTTACAATTTAAATACTCCAATCCTAAATTGCGTTTCCGCTTGCCAATCTGCTTTATAGATTTAGTAACGATCATGGTATTCATATTTTCATGACCCGTAGAAAATGACTTATGCAGCGTACAGTAATTACCTGAACAACATTTTTCAAAATAAAGGATGCAGAGAAATCCTTGCCTTCGAAAGCATGTGCTAAAAAGTCTACGTTGCAACTTTTATACTCACAGTGCTATTGACTGGTATTATTGGTCACATCAGATAGCACGTTGTCATTGTTTGTTTCTGTAAGAGTCTCATTTATCAAATCATTTTGACTTGTTTCTCCAATTAACGTATTATCGTGAGTAGTATTGCTACTATAAGCAGTGCTATCGTGAAATTGGCATTCGTTATACGTCTGAACATTGTCAAAATGGTCCCAACATAAAAAACGATTGCATTTACTGCAAGCTGAAAATACATCTGAAGAACAAGAGACGTACTCGCACGTTTAATGGCTACTCGATGACTCTGATGATGTACACAATTGAAGATGGTGCCGTGTATTGTTGTCGGGTACATACGTTGGGTTGCTAATATCATCACCATCAGCAAACGGGTCTTCATTTTTATCGTTCAAATTGCTCTCGGGCGTACTTTCGCGATCGTAGACTGCCCTCATTATTATTTCAGCCATCTTACTTCGCTTCATAGTTTTGAGTTAAACTACAATTTAAAAGAAAAGTAACAATAAATACCTGACAAAAAGGTAGTATTTTATTTGTAACTCCAGTCACTTAGCAACAATTACAAGCAATAGAGTATTATTTCAAACAAATCGAGAGCTATAAGGTATCATTTTGAAATAACTTTAATGAAAATCACAAATTGATGAACATGAAACAGTCAATATGGTATTATTTTAAATGATACAACAATTTGGTATCAAAGTTAACAAGGCAATAGGGTAATAAGTCAACTTAATACTGTATAGAATACTCACATTTTAAGCATTTGCTCCAAAATTGACAACGAACTTGTCGTAACTCAAAAGAAACGTGCCGGACGCGTACGAGCACTGTGCGGCAACTGGCGATAACAGAATCAACAAAGATGCGACCATCTTGATCGGTTTGGGAATGGCGTGAGTTGACGATCAATAAAGATATGTGTTGTAATATCTCAGAAACTATTTGAACTAAAAATATAATTGTCTTACCAGTTTAAAGAGAAAAAAATGTAGTATTCAAAACGCATATAAAAAAATTATCGCATTTGCGGACTTAATACCCTCTTGTTTGGGACGTGCGATATGTATATCCTGGATGTGAATAGCGTGAGCAGACTCCCTAATAACAAAAATAGACACGAACATTTGGATTACGTGAGATGATTATAAGGATTTTCTTTCATGTGTAGGAAAAACAAAAAAGTAACATTGGATTCTTCTTTTCAAGTAAACTAATCTAAAATTTACATATTAAAATATATTACACATTTACACACTTTACCTATGAAAAATATAACCTAAGTAAATAAAGTACATATAGCAATAAAATAATCTAACTTAATATAAAAACCTTAAAAATTTAATAAAAAGTAAATTAAATCTAAAAAGGGCCCCTGCGGCATTGTGCCTAAGATGCTGGCAGCGTTCCCTCTTTGTATTGCTAGGCTAACACGTTGAGCGAGGAAGCTGCCAGCTCTTCGTTCTCCTGAGAAAATATACCTAAAATTGTATAAAATTCCCTTTTTCGGGCTCTTTTAAGCTATAACTCAAATTCGTATTACTCCTTATCTCTAATATTAGAGGAGTTTCATTCAAATTTTAGCCAAATGTTGGTATTTTTAATCGGCATTAAATGCGACTGATTTTACCTAAAACTGCCTTCAATTTTAATTAAACATTACATGTAAGTATTGTCATTAAACAATATTTTATTACCTATCAGATGACAAAGTTCCAGGGCAAAGAGTTAAAGTTACACAAAGACAAACAGAGGTGTTAGTACAAGTGAAATACAAAAAAAATATAAATGTACGTGTAATGTATGTGTAATTCTTACGTTATGTAGGAGTATGGAGTGTATAATGATAATTATGATATTCATGATGGACTATATGATTATTATTTTTAATAAATTTATTATCTTTATATTTATATTTTAAACATTCACACAAGGTCTTCAGGTCCCAAACTAGGTAAAGCCTGTACTATGGTAACCTGTTGACTGATATATATACTTATATACATGTACACACCTGGGCGACGGTACATAGTGTCATGATCGTAGCAATTGGAAGGTTGTGGTCATGATCATGATCATTTTATCTACGGGAAAAAGCATATTTATTCTGTATATATAATTGTAGAAACTCTCCTGCACGTTATAAGTGGCAGTATCCAGATGATTTCACAGTTGCATACGCTGTTGGCTCATAGCCAATACAGCACACATCCACAGGAAAATTACTGCCTTACTTTTATTCTATTTTCATGATGTTTTTTAAAATGATGTGAATCTGGAAATCATTCGGTTGTTATTACAGAAACTTTGGCGAGAAATCTAGAAAGCATATTTGATTGATTTTTAGTTGGTTTTATTTATACAAGAGTTTTACCTGAGTGCGCTTCGTGATATGCTTTCATATATTATTATCAGCCCCATACATAATGTTTCATGAGACGCATTAAAAAAAAATACAACTCAATGTTATAAGAAAAGGTATCACGCTAAGAACAGTTATATGGTTACATACTTCATCGATTTAAAAAAATAATTTAAAAAATCGATTAAGTACTATGTAGGTTAATTATTGAACAATTATGTATTGAGCGATATTTCAAGAAGATATGGCACACCCTTTTCCTGACGTGCACATTACGAATACGTAATGCGTTGAGTTTTTTTGCACGCAATGCACATCCTCTTGCTTCACATATAATAATATGCTCTAAGCCTCACATTGCTTTCTCTGTCTAGGCCTCATATAGAGCGGAATGGCAACGTCGCGCTGGCGTTTGCAGGGATGACATTATATTCAATGACATTCGGCTAAGCGTCGCTTTGCTTATAAAATATATACCAAATTACTAATGTCTCAAAATTCGAATAAATAAACATTTCATTTAATTTAAATAGTGGTGATTTTTTCGCAACTGCTTTTCCCATAATTGGTAAAAATAAACGCGCTTAAACAGCCTCGTTCTGGATACAAAAAACTAACGAGGAAACATTCTTAGAAAACACTTTCTTGAAGGCATGTCGTTTGGGCAATTTCGGCGTATATATGTATGTGTTTGTCCCAAAGAGTCTTCTTTCCAATGATTCTAAGGGAGTATCTATAGGAGTTGTATTTTTACTAACCTAACCAATTGTTTCTGTCGAATAAAGCGACGTACCAAATAGTTCCATTGGTGCATGAAATCAATTCCTAGACAGAAACGAACACACAGGAACAAAACACCCCTATCGTAAACATACCAACTAGATAGTGTACCTACAAGCGTTCTCCATTTAGGGATGCCAGAACATTTTGCACTTGCAAAGCTAGATATAAATAAGTCTTATTGAGCATGTTTGAAATAGCACTTAGAAACTCTATAAGTGTAGCGAGTAAAATTTGACAGAAATAATTAAGAAAAGTGAGTAATAAAACTCAAGCCAATTTAAGTATTTGAAAATAATTTATGTTATTCTCCTCATTGTACAAATAAATACATGGCATCAAAAGTAAAGGGGATAGTTTAGCTATAATTTATTTTTATATTGTGTACTAATTCAATACACCAGTTAGCAATCATACGTTATCATAATCACTAAAGGAGCTAACACTTTCTTACGCAATAATCTTCAAGAGGATCGTTTAGAAACGGCAGCGGCCTTTAAAACCATTGCTAGTCCATCAATAAACACTGTATATTTAGAATACTAAGTACGTTGCATTTTCTATTAAAAAAACTGAAACTGAAGCGATCACAGCTCAGCGATGGAAGCGCGGCTGTCAAAGTGACGGACGCTGGTTCGATCCTAACAACGGATTGTACTTCCAGTGAAGACAACACCATTATCAAATTCTTCACTTGGTGGTAAGTTACTTTCGAGAGCCTGGATACCTACTAACCACACTTTTGAGAAACTATCACAAAACACATAGTGTGTTCAGCTAGCAGTCCTTGAGAGCCAGTAAACATTCTAAATCTAGCGTGATAACATCTTCGACCACATCGTCACTGACCATCAACTGATATAGTGGTCTAACGCTAGATCTATACATATTTTTTTTAAAAATTGGTTGTCTGTAAAGTCGGTTTACGGACGATAGATTTACGTGATAACGTCATAATCATTTATGACTTTGACTTTGACTCTGACTTTGACTGACTTTGACTTTGACTTTGATGGAACGTTACGCGGAACGTTACTGTTTTTCATGAGTGCTGCTCATCAATTTATAAAATGTTATCACGTCAAAAACTTCCGACTTTGAGTTTTACGTGACACATGCACTGACTACTTACCACTTCAACTTACTGATCTAAAAGGGCTATATCGGCAACTTTTAATATATTATATAGTAAATCAAATCCTACCGGTAGGTATAGCCTTTTCATTCCAGATTCTACTGTCTTAGATTAACCACAAACAAAGCCTTCCACTTATATAGCTTGTTACGTGATTTTATGAAAGCATATTCATAAGCGAATGTATAAAACACGGGAATTACTCACGTAATAAGTCAGAGGGTTCCAACTATAGTTTAGCAGTACTAGGCGGAACGTCCGCGATCGCCCCGTATTCTCCTTGAAAAAGACCACCGAATGTGGTTGAAACTATAGTCGGAACCCTCTGACTTATTACGTGAGTAATTCCCTTGTTTTATACATTCATAGTGTGTCAAAAACACGTAAATAAAATATTCATAAGAGTCATAAATAGATGTGTCATGTTTGAAAATGGTATTGACACTTTTTGAACGTTTCTATTCAATGCTTCTATCGTTAATCCTACGCGCACTACAGAATTAATGAGCCGCTGAAGGACTTTGAGCGCCGCGGATGTGCTATCCCGGCTTCAAGAGTTGTGATGAAATCCTTCATTTTATTTTTATTTTTATTAACATTCACACAAGGCCTTCAGGTCCCAAACTAGGCAGAGCCTGTACTATGGTAACATAACTGATGACTGATCTATATATATGATAATGACTAATGACTGATATATATATGATATGATATATGACCGATGACTGATATATATTCTTATATACATATACACACCCAGATACAGGTCAAACAGACAAGTTCATACACACAAATGTTTGACCTGTCAATTTATTCCATTGCTGCCTTATTGATTTGATCTATTGACGGTTTTACATTTGTTTAAGTCATAGCACATATACAAATATAAAAATCTATGAGCGGAATCTTTGACGGTCGCCGTGGCTCAGCGGGTGTGACATAACTTCTGTGTTCTTGGGACCTGGGTGCGAATCCCGGCAGGGGCAAACATTTGTGCGATGAGTGTAGGTGTTTTGATGTAGGTGACAAATCGTCAAATTTTAAAAAAATAATAAAAGTAACATGTCAAGATTTTCGTGTTATGACCCGATATATCTACCGACCGATATAGGATTGTGAGCGTCAATCCTCAATCTGATGGATGCTGGTTCTATCCCCTTGTAAGGCTACAGTTTACGGTAGAGGTAACATCGTTATCAAATTAGTCGTAGGGTACTTTACTTGCACTAGCCTGTCTGATTAACATCAAGTTTGAAAAGCTGTCACCAAACACACAATGTATTCAGGCAGCTATTGTTGAGACCCAGTCAACATTCTGAGGCAGTCATGGTTTCATCTTCGAGCGCATCCTAATTGAACAGTAAGTGATGGTCAACGCCTTTAAATGTATGAACAATCTTGTTCTAAAGGGTAATTCCCGGACAGGTGGCTAAATCGTACTTAATTTAGTATTTGTCCGAATAAATAATATTACTGGCTCGAATCCAACTCCCAACATCGGGAAACTGTTCGCTATATTGGTGGCACTTTATCATACTCCGCTGGATGCAGTCAAGTCAGAAATTAAGCCGTAAGGAAGCCCGTCAGTGACTAATAGGACGACACGCTTGGCTACAGATTGGAATGAGAACAAGCCCTGATTTGGGAAGAGTTATCTAAGTCAATATTATGTTTTTAAATTAAGTACAGAAGAAAATCATAAATGTTTAGTATCGGTTTGTTCTAGATGACGTATGGATAAATCATTACTAACATTAAAGTAAACAGATGAATATAGAGTAAAAAATGTAACAATTTATTTATTTATTTTTTAACATTCACACAAGATCTTGAGTATTTTATTATTATATTATGATTGTTCTCACAGTGACTGAAGTACAACCAGATTTCAAATTGTCTTCGCACTAGATGTCATTCGCTAGTCACTCATTGATTTCTTACAGGAAAATTATATTTAGAAGTGAGTAAAAAGTTTTTACACCACAATAGCTGTCAATCGTTAGATTAAAACATCGATTTCGGTGAGGAAAATGCTAGTTTATTCACAAGTTAGGAAAAAGTTTTTAAAATTCGTGCGCTTGATAAAATAAAATATACAGAAAAATCAAGTGCTGAAACGTGATTTGATGTTAGAATATCCGTTTGTTTATGTCATTGTTATCTTTAATACTAAATAATCAATGAATAATTAATTAACAAATAATGTGATTGTATTCTTAGCTTTATTAATGAATATTCTAATTGATCAAATCTTACACATACAGCAAGAGGCGATATAATTAAATGCTCTTTATAGATAATAAAATAGTGCACTCTTCATTGATTGGTCAGTGAGTTGATATTAGCTTTGCATGGTGGTAGGGTACTTTCGAATACCCGCCTGGCTAGCTACCACTTTTTTTGTTTGAAAAACTGTCACCAAACACACAAAGGATTGACAACGTATCACATAATGCCCCTAGTGTTACAGATATGACGGTGATCGCTTACCATCAGGCGGATGGTCTGCTTGTTTGGCATCTATTATATATAAAAACTTAACAAATATCCAAGACAGAAGTGCTATAATCATGTCATAAATGATTGCCCCTGCCAGGGTTCGAATCCCCGGGATCAGAGTTAAGAAAAACACTGAGCCACATTGACCGACAAATAGGTGTTTTTTTTGTCTCTACAAAACAAAAGCCACACAAAGCCATATTGCATGAATATGTGCAATATAAACTCTAAGGCTTTCACGGCCGGCGTTGCATGGTGTATGTATTGCTTCCGGGCTGTTTGGTAGCCTATTAGGTTAGGTTAGTGTCAGAGAAGACGCCGCGTACACTGATCCGTACGGATCAGTATCAGAGAAGACGCCGCGGAGGAGAGTTCTACGCTCTTGTCGCCGCTCGGACCTGAACTACTGAAGATGTCGACCGCAGTGATCGACGAAACGTTTGGAACAAAAGTTTCACATAGACCACGGCCATACAGCCTGGAAGCAATACATACAACAGTATGTGCAATACTTCGAAAGAGCACCATTCTTTTAGTTTGCGATCAGTCTTCACAAAGTATTATGGTACCAAGTATTTTGTTCGACGAGATGTACACAGCCATGTTGAAGTGTCGGCAGTATGCTGTAAGCAAGGTTATATTTTTGTGATTCTCGAGACTTGGTCCATCGATATAATGAATACATTACATTCGCGATGGTATCTGTCGGAAAAGTCATGTCTGGCATGCGGCCAAACGCAATGATTACTATTATTTGGAGTGTACACTATGTAATTGACTGTACACTTGAATTGAAGGACGTGTAATTGACCACCTCTTAACCTCCCACCCTCAATACTCTTGATTTTAATGTATATCTATAACATATAGAATACAATCAAAATAAATAAATATGTAATTTAGAAACTAAATAGGTACCTGTCCATTACCCAGAGGTGAATTCAATACTTTCCCGTAAATAAAGTTATGATAAGCTAAGCTAAGCCAATTTCAACAATAAATAAATATCACATTTTGTGAGGCCAACCTGACAGCCTTCCATAAAAAGTAAACAAATTGGTTTATCAATAGCCGACTCCTGAAGTGCCAAGCTTACTAAATGGAGGGAAACACAGACGAAGACCTTTCTTGAAAGTCGTTTAAATACCTAATGCTTTCTGAGATTCTCATGATTATTTATATTAGTTTTAACATAATATTAAGTGTACATTAAAGAGGGTGTGTATATATAGTACTAGTAGCGCCCCGCGGTTTCACCTGCGTGGATTACAGTTTTCCCGCTACCTCAATTATCCCTCTGGACCTTACTTTTTCCGAGATAAAAGTATCCTATGTGTTAATCAAAAGTTTTTACTATCTCTATGCCAAATTCAATCGAAATCTGTGTAGCTGTTTGACCGTGAAGAAGTAACAAACATACACACATACACACACACTATCGCATTCATAATATTAGTAGGATACATTTAACTTAACAAGTTATGACGTTTTATATTGCGCACATTTATTTAGATCCGAGTGACGTATGAGAAACTTTTTCAACCGACTTCTAAAAAAGGGGAAGTTCTGAATTCCGAAGTATGTTTTCTTTATGTTTGTTGCCTCAGGACACCTTCACAAAAGAACTTTTAAATATATGAGAACTTCTAGGCCTGCGTGCTACATCCTAACGCACGTCAAGACACGTCTAGACAAAGTAACATTCTACAAGCGTTAACGACGAGAGAAAACACAAAAAATTAATGAAATTGACGCTTCAAAGCGATATATTACGTGATCAACGAGAAAGTGTATAAATCGCTAGCGGGCAGAGAAAGAGAATCGTTGCATCTTGTCTAAGCTCACAGATCAGACAGTTGTCAAATGCAAGATTATAATATTTAGAAAAAGTCTTTGAAAGATTGGTCTCATGAATATACCAATAAAATCAATCAAGTATTTCTAGTCCTTTTTCAAAAAACGACTGTTAGTATCTAAATATATCAAACTTCAATATACAACATTCACAACCTTGCAGATTTCTTTCATTAAAATGTACCACTTAAAACAGTTCTTATATAAGAGAAGCATTGATTCTCAAAGTTGTTTGAAAAAGGCTTACGTAACGTAAATAGTATCGCGAAGTCTCTTGTGACGTAAACAGCTTACAAAGCTGACTTCGTTCTAACAAGAATAAATTTATGGTATTTTCTGAGGCTCCGTTTATTGGTAGCACTTCTACTGATATTTTGCTTATGAAATATTCAAAATAGGCGAGTTGTCAAAAATGATTGAAAATATACTCAAGGTTGAAAGATGTATAATATTTATTTCAGCGCTTGACGGTACGGATATAAATTGACAACACTGCTAATAGCTTTAAGCGCTTGCTTGAGACTAACATGATCTTCGTGCAGAACGTGTAGATGGTTATGCGGGGGAAGCAGCAGCCGTCGCATCCGCTGCAGCAGCCTCCACCAGGGCCGCAGCCACCGCAACCAGCGCACATATTGGTTTATAAGATTTGAAGAGTACAAGCAAATACCAAAATAATAATCTTAAGATGTCTGAAGAAGTGATGAAATTGGTGATCATTGAGTGAGCAATCAAACGCTAAATCTATTCGTTAAAAAAATATTATTAATTATGCAAAGCAGGCATTCTATTAGAACACTGAGAAATGTTTATAAAATGTGTGATGATTTCATGGTAAATTCATTCTTCAACTTTCTTAGTTATTTCACACTTTTGAGTGTTGAAGTCGGTTCCATTTATTTGACATTTTTTTTCACCCTCTTCTGTGACCTCTGTACTCACGGGATCAAGTGTCGTAGTGTATGTTAAGTTCAATATATTAAGTAAGTGTGATGCTCTTATATAAAAGATCTGATGAGCGTATATGAAGCGAAAAAAATGTATCGAAATCGTTGCAATTGGAAAGCTGCGGTCTCTGCCTGCCCTTACAGGAAAGAGCCGTGAATTTATGTATGTATCGATCCCCCCACCATTTCTATATGACTTTTATTTTTACCATCGTCCTTCTTAACTTCAATTTAATTTGTGTAGAAACATGAACAACGTGGAAGAACGTTAAAGTTTAACATCTTTTTACCTCTCTAGAGGCACTATTATTAGTTACAGGCAGCGGGAGCGGTGAAGTCCGTGCGGTTGGCGGCAAATTAGTTTGCGAAGTCTTCATTCATTAGTGTGAAGTTGTGTGGTTAACTTGGGCGTGGAATCGGAGGTAGTTTTCCTTTACGCAAGCCATTTTGGTCTGTATATCGACGACTTAAAAGGCATAAATTTAAAGGTCTATATTACATCAATAGGAGCATTCGAAGCGGAATTACTTACGCGACCTTAACCGATCTATTAGGTTAAGCAACGTATTATGTGGTCACGTACACCTTGTATGGGTGGTTGTCAGTAGTTATCACAATTGGGAGCTTTTTGCTTCAGAGGGAATGATAAGCTCTCGTTGTAGTATTAGAACAATGGTTGCCGGCCAGGCTGGAGGCCTCAACACAGACCCCTGTTACACTATACTTCTCTTGAAAGAAGACTCTCGTCCCAGCAGTGGGCACGTAATGACTTATCAATGGCTGTGGTATACTTTTGCAAAATCCGCCTCAAATAGTAAATGGTAATCTCAATTTTTAATACAACAAGTGCTTATACATTTTTTTGACGAGTTGTACGTGCCGTGATGTAGATAAATAGTTTTATTTAAAAGTAAATCTATCCATTGCCGAGTAAAATAGTTTTATGGAATTTCTTTTCTCACAGTGTATTGGTACTAAGTATTATGACTCCTAAATTAATAAAATTCTATTTTAAGTGCCTCATAATAATAAAATCTAGTCTTTTAATTGAGATAAAGGAGTAAAATAAATTTGCTATAAACTGTTCAGTCTGGTGTCTGAATATTAGCAGATTATTAGTCAGATCGTCTGACGACCTTATTAATGGAAGCCCAATGCTGCGCTTGCCAGTCCGTGGGTTCCACTTGAGCATTTTCAACCCAATCGGCCATTAGTTCTACGTGCCATTTTAACTTACTAATTTGTTGAGCTTCTTATCGGTGTGACTTTCTCCCCATTTCCAATTGGAAAGTGCTTGATTTAAAAAAAGAATGAAAAGCTTGACTAAAAGGCCCATTGTTAGAGATCACGTGTCTCATTAACGGATGGGACGTTTCTGTTCGAAACATCCCATGCGCATCGCACTCATAAAATGTAAAACAAATACAATAGCTCAGTCAGTTTACCTTACTACGATTACTGCGAAAAGAAGTATATAATTATAGACAATTATTCCGAACAAAAGGTTGTAACACAAAGATTTCTCAAATTTTCAAGATTAATAAACCCACATTGAAATTAAACAATATTAATTAGATTTTAGAGCGTTCATTTTGATCCCAACATTTCAAACTCTTTTCAGTAACCTTATCTCGTGTAGACTGGAGGACGTTTATCTATGAAAAAAGGTTATGTATACAATTATTTTATCTACACTCTCAAATTGTTAAAAATGCTCTCGATCCAAATAATTATTCGGTCGTGGTTCCGATAATCCAGAAATCCGTGACAGATAGAAGCGATAATATTCTAGCGGCAGAAGCGTCGGCTGTCGAACTGACGGACGCTGGTTTGATCCCCCTAACGACTTAACCTTCCGTTGAAGGCCACTATCAAATTTCCAGCGTGGTGGTAGAATACTTTCGAGTAGTCACCTGACCAACCACCACCCTCAAGTTTGAAAAAACTGTAACCCAACACATAGATGTGCCCAGGCAGCAGTCCTGAGAGTCAGTAAATAGACTAGCGTGATTACACCTTTGATGCTAAAAGGCTGACCGTGACTCAAAGTATAATTTACGGTTCAATCGCGTATTGAGTCCCCGAAAACCCTTTAAACCCGCTTAAAGTTGTTTAGTATCATGATTAAATTACAATAATTTAAAATTAGGACATGGGTGATCGAATCGAAAGGTATTTAGCGAACAAATCTGGCCGCGTCCCGTTAGGTGCCATTCCATAATCAAATCCAGCTTTGGTCACCCGAGCAGTAGAAATTAATGAGGAATTCATTACAAACGTTAACGAGCATCGTTTGTTTATAACATAAACAGAACGCTACTGAATAGATTCAGGTCAAACATTGCTAATCAAGTTGATTGCTTACGTGTGCTGAATAACAAGTTAAGGGTAAAAGAGGGTAAGGTATGGATTCCGTAAGTCTTTCATCATTGAGATATTTTTCTGATATGAATAGCAAACAAATATTTGATATGCTAAAACGTGACATAAAGAATGTTTAATATTATTTATGTTTGAACTGCATAAATAGAATAATAGAACAATCCATATCGCACTCACACCCTCGCACTAGGGAATTCTTTGCCGCGGGAGACGTGGACACATTTTTTTTTTACGTGGGCAAAATGCATTTACGAACTTCCGCCTACCGGGAAATTAGGCGGGGTATGTCGGGTTCGCTCGAGCATCACCGCTCCCTGGGGGGCCTCTTGGCCCCCAACCCTAACTGCACCCACAGCAGCCAGGGTCCACTACCGACTAAAACCCACGGTGTCCATCCTGCCGCTATAACGGAGGGAGCGCAGGGTACATTTGCATACCGCGCCCCCACCACGGCCGTCCGTTTCCGGACCCCTCCAGGGGGGAGGATGACCCTCCCCCTTGCGACCGTGCCGGGACCAAGAGCACGGCCGCACCACCCCGGGGACCACACAGTGCAAGGAACGCCAGACTTCCCACATCCGACGCTCGTGGTCCCCTGCGATGGGCCAGATGTAGCAGCCCCATCGCCAGCCGCTTCGGCCACCACCCTCCGACGGCGGCCATATCGGCGCCACAGCAGGAGACGAACTGAATCACTCCCGCCGCAGCGCCTCCTCAGCTGCAGCACCGCCCAACACGGCGCTGCTGCCCCCCTCAGTTGCAGTGCCTTGCAGCACCGCAACCTACCGTCAAGTGGACCGCTCCTCGTCGGCTTGGCGAGCAAAGCCTATCGGCAGCAGTCCCGGCCAAAATACTATAAACATACAGAAATACATGGATATAAATAAACTTACATAGATATGAGACACGCGAGGCGCCGGACGATGTCTAGTTACGTCTATTTCAGAGGGAATTAGACCAAGAACAGGCAGCACCGCGAGAAGGTAATCGCCAGACTTGCCTTGAGGATCATCACGACCTGCGCTTCCCCCAAGACCGTAACCTCCCTACGCATCACGGGATGAGTAAAGAAGGCCTGGGCTTAACCAAAACAAGCAGCGCGAACGCCGCAAGCATAGGCATAGCAACTATTTAATGGATAAACCCAGACCCGCCCAAAGATATAAGACCTGGGACAACTATATGTATGCCCATCACATGTTCGCACCGGCCGGGATTCAAACACAGGGCCACGGAATCAGAAATAAAGCCACTGGTCCTTGGGCCAAGAAGAACGTTATGCAAAAAAAATATCATAAGCATGACTTTCAATAATAAAATGCCAACATGTTCTAAAAAGGATTGAATATACATCCAGTTACAGAAAAATATATACAAGCAACTTTGTAAACACACGTCTTTGCCCCTTACGTAACGGTTTGGTTACGCAAGGAACAAACTAATAAAAACTTTAAAAAAAACTATCGAGTTGTCCTTACATCATAACGAAAATTAAAACTTAGTTATGTCAAGGTATTCAAATTTCATAAAAGCCTTCCAATAAAACCTTTGAATACAGAAAATTCGGTAAACTCGAAACAATATGTAAATATAATCAAATAGCAACACATTCGAATGCGAGTTCTCCGAAATACGTTGTTAACATTCGGAGGTAAGCACATAAAGTCAATATCGACAACCCACGAATAAATGGAACATAATGAAAATATATTATGGGGTTGCCCTCGTAAACGGCAGCGACTTGACTGTGCTATTCAAATAAACATTATTCATATTGAATGTCATCACGGAGTTCCAGATATCGTAAAATTTTGTAACTACATGGCAACACACATATGAGTCCTACATTGAGTTCCCCAGACGTCTGGCTTGGAAGGGCAAATAGCGAGGCAAAGGGCAATTGCGGGCAAGCTTAGAACATATTTACCTACTTGCATGATTTATATGATAAAACATTCAGGTAAGGTAATGAACTCTTTAACCCTCAACTTGAGTTATTCGAGCCGGCAGAAAAAATGAAAACTCATTACATAATACTCGTATACTATTTACTTCAAATTTGAAGCGATGATAGCTTAGCGGGGGGAGCTTCATCTGTCAAACTGAAGGACACTGGTTCGATCCCCAACAATAGCTTGAGCTTCCGGTGAAGGTAACACCGTGATCAATTAATAATCACCGTTATGAGCTAATTGTGCATTTTGTGAAATCACACAAATTCGTCCTGAGGACGTTCGGTCCACATACAAATCTGCACATAATATAATAAATTATATTTATTTGATAAATTCCTGTTTCGTGCTACTTTTCAGCCCCACATTTGGCCCGAGTGTTTAATGGTTAAATATACCTATCTAATTATTTTAGTACAGGTCAAGCAACAAGTCGAATAATTATGAATAAAATTAATCAGAACCATAGGTATTTTATACTATATAGATCTAGCCTTTGACCACACTCACTAGATATACAGTATACTAGATATCTATACAGTATAAAAAAATACAATAAAAAAAACAACGACTAAACGAAAGAGATTTGTTATGTCACTTGCGTTTATGGTATACATGATGCCATCCCTTTTTAATAATATAATTGACTTTGGTTTTTCGTAAGTATGTATCTATGTAGTAAGCTTTAAACATGGTTCAAAATAGATAGAGAATCGAACAAAAAAATCCGCAATGCAGGTCCAGGCGTACATTCGGTAGCTCCACTGGCCAAGCCATATCTTGCTCTGAAAGCGGATGTGCAGCGTTCACGAACTCAAAGCATTCTTTGCTCGTCCCAATATTTGATCATGACCGTTCGCGTCAACCTGTCAGACAAAATCATACTCGACGATACCATAACCTTTCTACCTCTATATTCGATCAAATCTTGGTCGGGTGTCAAAGTGACATATGCAGTTGTAACTATCACGTGGTCCAGTATCAATATGAATTCTTCTTCTGCGACCTACTATGGAGTAGTTGTTCGTGAGACATTGATCAAATATTGGTCGACCAATATTTGGCCGTAGAAGCCGCAGAACGCAGCCCTGGTGATAATTTAGACATTACTTTTACGGAAGGACACGACGTAGTATTTAGACCGATCTTGTCATCGACGAGATGTCACAGCAAACATCGGCTATAAAACAACAATTAGAAATTCGCATCTCTGCCACATGCTTTTCTCTTTCATTTACCATATTTTCCACGAAAGAGAGATATAAGATATTTACAGCCCAACAACACAATAGGTCACAATATTATCTTTATAAATGTTAGCCTTAAGTTTCATTGGCCTTTAAGGCAGCTGGTAGTGAGCCGCTTATTCAACTGAACTAAACTAAAATTTTGGAAAGTGAATAAGCTCTTATAGGGTTACGATAGAGTCTAAATTAGTATCAGACTTATCAAAAACATCGCAAAAATTAAATGTAGGTACCTATTTATTAAATTTGCGGGTAATTTTCGCGAAATTAAGTCGCCGCTTATTTGGGGCCTACTAAAACTACCCGCAATTAGCCAGCAATGAAATAAAACTCGTCTAAAATTAGTGAGAGCCGTTGTATGGAGTTGTATGAATTTGAATTTTAGCGTAAATATAATACAAGCTATTTTAATTTCACGAATTTTAGTGAATTTTAGCTAGTTCGTGTGATTACCAGAATTAGGGCTCTATTGTTACTAAAACTGACGTATATGACACATGAATGTATACAACACGGGAATTAGTCACGTAGTAAATCAGAGGGCTCCGACAATATTATCGACCACATTCGGTATTCTCCTTAAAAATGACCACCGAATGTGATTGAAACTATAGTCGGAACCCTCTGACTTATTACGTGAGTAATTCCCGTGTTTTATTAATAACTACTCAATAAAGCAAATAATTTACTCATGTACAGTCCCACAACAGATTTAATTATTACAACGGGTTTGAACAAATATTTAACCGATTAACATATTTAACGAGATTAAAATTATACAGCTCAGGAAATAACTGACATTTTAAATAGTCAGACATAATGTTATTTTCAACGATAAACTTGTGTTTTGAGAGTGATGTTCATTTCATTCAATCTTTTTATACAGTACTAGTAGATTTTAGACGTAGAATGCTTACTAGGTGTGTTTGGTGCCAGTTTTTCTAACTTGAGGTTGGTAGCTAGAGCCAGGCGGGTACTCGAAAGTATCCTACCGCCATGCAAAGTTTGCATTACTCATTACTCGATATTACCCTAGTAGATATCGGTTAATTATTTAAGAGAAAACTCTTACTACGTGATTTCTCTGTTATTTTGTATAAAAAGTACTAGCATGCCTACATATATTTTCTGAAATATAGAAACAACGTGCGTGCATCCTTAAAAAACAAATCAGAATATTACAAGGTAAAAGACTGTGACGGCTTCACGTAACATAATTACACAGAATCTATTAATTTTAATTAGGTCAAGCAAGGCTGAGGTCGTTTCTGCCGAAACGAGGAAGAATTGTTAGATAAATTACCTATTTGAATACTTCTCCGAATACGTCGAATGGAACGCGTAGCAAATTAAACGAGAAGAGTTTGTGTTCATCAATCATGTTTTTATTCCCATGAGCTTAATGCCCATAAAATAAAAATAATAACATTACTTCTTCTCCTGTTTCCAGTATTAGAAGTCGATATCACCAATCAAATATTATAGCAATTGGAAGTCTGTGATCTCTGCCTACCCCTACGGGAAAGTGGAATGTATGTATCACCATTCGAAGCGTATTCAAAATTAATATATCATAATATCAGCAGCAGGGCGTCCACTGCTGGACCTCTCCAATAGCGTATATGATTCGCCAATACTCGCCACTCTTGGCAAGTATGATGGAGAGTGCAGTTTACTATGGCTGTTTACAGAAGGTGTTGTTTAATCCTTTTTTCTTTTCATACATTCATAGGTTAGTGAAAACGAGAATACTTAGATAAATAAAGTTAGAAATTTCTTACATTTTATTCATAAGCTGTCACTAATCTTTATTTTTTGGTTGATTACGACGTGGTAAATATAAAAGATATCTATTATTTTACTTTTGTCTCAGTGCAATAATTTTTAATTTCATATACGTCAGTAAAGCTAATGCTTTGCTGTATAAGTTTTTTAGATGACTGTACTTTGACATACTCCGTAATTGGGGGCGAACAGGACCATTTTTATTTTCAAGGGGCGATAAGGTATGTTTTAGACATTATGGGCGAAACATGAAGGGCGAACGGATGTAAAACCAACACATAATGTGCTCAGGCAGCTGTCCTTGAGGGCCAGCTAACATTTTAGATCTTTCGTGTCTTATACCACGTGCCCACGTCGCTGCTGACCAGTAAGGGTCAAACGCTAGATCTATAAGTAGGTATTAAAAAACTTCGCGAGGATTTATTGTGTTATTAGCTAATATACACAATAAATCCTCGCGAAGTTTTTGCTCATGCCTCATATCAAGATATTCATTGTTTTTCACGTATGCCGCTCATGTGGCAGGGTTTCGGAGCGCTGGAATGTTTTTACACAGGCCGCGAGTAAAAAAAAACTCACGCCTCAATAAAAGTATACGAGTTCGTCCTAATACTGCGCCGATGACTTCCAATCTCTCTGTAGCGTGTCCCGAGCCCCGACCCAACCTTGGAGATTACCTTTTCTCCTTCATATAGTAAATTGAATTAAAATGAGAAGCAAACGGATAAAAAGGTTACGAGTCCATTTTGAAACACTATCGCGCCTACCTAACGTTCGTGCCGGTCATGAAGGTGATTTTTCATTAGCCTCTATTACAATATATATTTATTTGTTAAATTCATCGTGCACTGTAGGTTTTGTTGGAATGGTCGCTAGTCAGGTAGTTGAAACGATCGTGATATGCAGCCAAGATTTTATTAATTCCTAGCATAAGGTACAAAAACGAGGTCCTCTGTCCTTACATTCTATCCTACATGGTTCGGTCGATTGCCAGGAATTACTTGAAAAGATAGGCATAAGAGTCTCACTCGACCCACATAGAAGGCCTTGCCGTCTTCACATACCATATGCTAAAACTAACTATAGAGGAAACAGTTTTCTATTACGGGCCAGCCGCATATTTAACGACATATCCTTACAGCACGGTATTGAAATATTTAATACGCTTGTCGACCACCTTAAGCGGTCAATTACTAAGTCATACTTTGATTCCTTAACTTAAGGAATGCACTGGTTATATACTTGATTCTTTAAGTTAAGGAAGGCATAGCTTATAAATATATTTAAACTTATATATTACTATTTCTTATGAAATTTATCAGTGGAATATTGTAATTAGCCTTAAGAACCTGTACAAATAACCCTAGCTTAAGTACCTAGCCGTAAGATTCCCTAAAATGTAATAAATAAATAAATAAAATAAATTCTCCACAAACTACGAGTACAATGGTATAATATATCCTTTTGAAATTTTTATATTAATTCCAAGGTTCCCTAGACCGATGATATACATATATAATATAAAGTACCAAATTTCTATTCCTGTTTCTTTTACTTAGCTACCTACGGCTTAACTTATGTATATTAGTCGATTGGGTATCCCGTATTTTTTGTATGGTACGCAATAAAGAGTATTTGTATTGCATATTGTAGTATATTGTACACAGACCTGCAGAAAGATGTATAATACTGTCGCTGTGGCTCAGTGGTCAGGGTCTCAGAGACACAAAAGTCGTGTCACTTCTATGTCTCTGGGACCCTGGGTTCGAATCCTAGCAGGGGGCAAACATTTGTGCGAAGAGTGTAGGTGTTTATCCCTGGTCTTGGGTGTTTGTGTGCTGTAATTGTGTGCGTCCATGCCTCCCGTGACACAGGGAATCCTAGTGCGGGGGTTTGAGTGTAATAAATAATTAAAATAAATAAATATACATGGCTTTTCTCGGACGCGTATTTTCCGCTCGAACAACACTAGAATCGAATGCGCACTGACTTGGCACATTTTTCACAGACCAGAACTGTAACTTTTGCTGCTAACAACATTGTTTTATCAAGGACTATTGCATTCCCAATTATATTTTCACGATATAGTGCTAAAATTTAAGTCAGTTAAATAAGAAATATAGTTGTGATACTTACAATTTTTACTCAATTTTAGGTACAACTACAAATTTGACTCACACTTTGCGCCAAAAATATGCAATGAAACTCTGATACATTATTATTTTATAATACATATATTTCATCATCATTATCTCAGCTATCATCATCGTATGATGATAGCTGAGATAATGATATATGCCTCTGCCATGTTGAAAGCAGCCCGCATCCATCCTATATTACATAGGCAGCCAATATTCAATGTCAATTCTATGCGAGCTTTCTTTGAACATATCGATTCAGTAACTTGTGTAACATTGTCAGAAATCTAGTGAGACTTGCTAGCTTCCCAAATATAACAAAATGCATACGTTGGAGATTACAGAATATCTGACTGTAGCTTCCGGTGGCAAGACTGCTCGATTGCTTTTCCTACTGGCTTGAACAACACTGTTAAATTGGAATGGCCATACTGTTGTTTTGAATATGCATGTTGAGTTTGTGTTTCCTTAAATATGTTCTAACATTGGATTATATTTCAGATATATACACAAAATGGTGGTACCGGTGGTATTTCAGATATATACCTTGCCGTGGTGGTACCGGTCTATAATAGTACTCCCCCATTTCATCCCGTGGGTGCCGTAAGAGTCGGCTAAGGGATCATGTACCAGAAGGTGGGCAGCAGCGCCTTCTGAGGATAGGAAATCATACTGCGCTCGCCAACCCGCCTGCCGAGCGTGGCGAGTATTGGCAAATCCCCCTACATGGGGAGGCATATGTCCAGCAGTGGACGACCTATTGCTGTTATGAATGAATGAATACACAAAATATACCTTATATTGTCCCTTGAGCTACAGTAATACGTCACACCCCATTTTGAATTCGGCCTACGGCCACGTTAGTGTCTTCCCTTTGTTCTACCTTCGGCCACGCCGATTTGAAGCTAGGCCTCCGGCCTTGCTAGTTCCAAAGGAGTCGAGCTTCATTCGTTACACTCCATTCGGAACTCGGCCTATGGCCTCGTTAGTGAGCGTTCGGTCATATACGTTCGCTCTCTAGTTAGATTATAATGCGCAATTTCTCACATTTCAGTAGAGAGTTAATTTAAAAAGGAGTTTCAATATGCATGTTCAATATTTTAATAAAAATCTGGTCTAATAAAAATTTAATAAAATTTATTCGAATGTATATATTTCGCGGTAAAATCGGGCCAAACCCTCCTCTAAGCGCAGTAATTAACGTAGGCAGTTGCCTCGAGGACCAGTTAAACATGTGGATATTAGTCCTTATTCAGACCACTACAAACAACAGGTTTCAAGCAAAACTATCATTGAAATGTGTCAATTGGTTAGTTTTTTAATATAAGTAGCAGAGGTCTGATTGAAACCAGGATTTTACCTTCAAATTTACTCGTAACACCTGAAAAATTACCTGATCAAAGGGCCTATCAAATAAATATCTTAATAACGATTATGAATATCTGTAACTATTATGTCCATGAATATCTTACATTTCTACTTATACCTATTCATATAAATGATGAAATATATTATCTCCTCTTTCCTTACGTGTCTAAAGAAGTCATAGTAATTACTCGCTAACAATGTTACATTTCAACTGACTAAGCACCAATGCTTTCAGTAAAACTGTGACGAAACGAAAACGTAGTACATACCGAATAAGGAAAGCTCATGTTATAATATCTCAATTTCTCGTTAGCTTACATGTGCAGTATCAACGCGGAGACTAAGTAGAACGCTTCATCTGCCAAGCGACTGAGTTTGCGAGCTCAGCTTCACGGCTCATATCGCCCGAGCGAGGGAATCACCTACGGAATAACTCTTTCTAACTCATTTGGAAGATACGATTCTTACTTGAACGTTGGAATCTCACCAAACGAAAGCTTAATTAAGACATTGTGAGTTTACGAGAGCGCTAAGCATCCCTTGATTAACTTATGCCCTTTCGCAGAGACGGAAAGAGAGTGTTATATTCGTGTTAATTAATGTTATTTTATAAGGAATGTTTCGTTGCCTCCCTAATAATCAGGAATCCGAAGATGTCTGTGTGAATATCATGGAATCGTTTTCTCTTCGCAGACAGATATGTAAGATGTATTCGTTATTTATTATTATTTTAGCAGAGGTTCGTAATCCGATGGCTAATGATAAGCTGTAGTTTATTGTTGCCGCTGCTAGTTTCTAGGGAAAGGGTGAAATTTAGTTTAAGATATGAACAGACGTAAGTAAAAAAAAAAATTGGTTGTCTGTAAAGTCGGTTTACGGACGATAGATTTACGTGATAACGTCATAATCATTTATGACTTTCACTTTGACTGACTTTGACTTTAATTTTGACTTTGACTTTGATTATTTTATGTAATACAAAACTCAGGTGGAACGTTACGCGGAACGTTACTATTTTTCATGAGTGTTGCTGGTATTCATCAATTTATAAAACGTTATCACGTCAAAAACCTTCATAATCAAGCCTTAGAATCCCAACTAAAAGTACATGTAGCTTTTATACATACATACATAAATATATCACTTAGTTCAGTAGAATACTGATGAAAATTTGAGTCTGAAAACTATCGCGAGTTTCTTCCATAATTGTAATGTAATAAACCGACTAGGACTCACGTGGTAAACACTGGAAAAAACACTGGACAAATATTTTTGACCTGACATTAATAACAGCTTTTGAGTAGCATGTTTAGCAAATCTATAAGAAGTTTCACATCGGCTTTAATCACAAAGCAGTCCTGTCAAGGAATTCAAAAAGTTAATTTTAGAAAGGTGTGTATTGAACCCGATACCGTCATCTAAAGAGGCAATTAATAGTTAAACCTAGTTTAACAAACTCGGCGATTTGCAAGCATTTCCTTGGACATATATAGGTAGTGGGTTCCTATTAATCGTATTGTTTGCGGCAGCCTAGATTACAAAACTTTTCCGGATTGTTTCGGAACACTCATTAGAGAGTCACTGAGAGTTAGGATTGAATTGATCTGATATTGACAGCTTTGGATTGGACTATTGTATTTTACTGACTTACTGTATATGTCTGACCATACTCAGTATAATTAGTGTCGAAAGACATATTTATAGTCTCGTCTTGAAGCAAGGCCAGTACTGAAAGTGCCCTACCACCGTGCAATGTAATATATGATTAATTTGTCTAACATTTGTAAGATAATGCAAACTCAACATAATAATATATTGAAGCTTCATGAACAAAGTATTTTCTCGAAATCAATCGTATGGTCGATTTTGGCATAACACGATCCAATTGTAATACAGCAAATAAAGAAATCACCAGCTGAAGATTTCAAATCAATTGAGATTGTAAGACAAGAAATCTCAGGGTGTTTTAAGACAAACCCTTAATTTCAAGACGCGAACAAACAAATAGCCCAAATGTTCGTTTTAGCGCCACAACGACGAAGACTGACTTGAATTCGCATTTTATTATTCGAAACAATATTATAAACGGAACGTTGGCCTGTGTTTATTCATTCGAATTTTAAATTTGTCTGAATATCGGCATGTTATGCCTTTTAAGGAAAAAATGACGATTACCGAAATAATTTAATACGCTTATTGATCGACACTTACGGAAAATATATTAACGTTATTTATTATAAATATATTATTTATTAATATATTTATAATATAAATATATTAACTTACGGATAATTCAACTTTTTGCAATAATTCTCGTGGTAAATTTTAGATAATTATATCCTGAGTATTTAACCTTTTCAGAAAACCCTTTGCGCGATAGATTAATCTCAGATTGACGTAGAAATATTACAAATAAGATTGAAGAATGTAACTAGAATAATAATTGTAATAAGATTCAAGGAAATAAATAAATATATTTAAAAGCACTGCGCGTTTAATGTTGAAAATTAAATGATCAACGTTCAAATTCAAAATTTCAAATTCAATTTATTCAAATACGTGTACATTTATACATTTTATGTTATGTGGCTAGAGGTATACACAAATAAATTTTATGGGTTAATTGTCGGTGAACTAGGCTCATGGCCTGTATTTCTGCTTATACAGCGCCCTCCTCCTAGATTTATAAGAAACGTAGTAGGTTATTAAAAATATTCTCCGACATTATAGAACATAAATTAATAGGATATTTACAGCTGGCTGTAAGCATCCCGATTATCTTAACAAGAACCGCAAACCGCTCGAATCCAGATCTTCCTGCAATCTTGGTAAGGTTGGCGGTCCAGAGTTTTTCGAATATACTAAAAGCTTCTTTTTACACTGTATAGATTGTTTGACCACTATCTCACTTGATGGTCAGTAAAGATGTGGTCGAAGATGTTATCACCCTAGACCTAGAACGCTCACTGGCTCTCAAGAACTGCTGCCTGAACACACTATGTGCTTGTTGACAGTTTTTCAAACTTGAGGGTGGTAGCTAGCCAGGCGGGTATTCGAAAGTACCCTACCACCATGCTGGGAATTTGATAACGGTGCTACTTTTACCGGAAGCTCAAGCTGATGTTGGGGATCGAACCAGTGTCCGTCAGTTTGACAGGCGACGCTCCCCCCGCTGAGCTATCATCGCTTCAAAACTTATTTAAAAAAACAAATGATTAAAAAATCTTTTTAGCAATCTATGTGAGAGTTTGCCTGGGGAAGTACCTACTTATCTATTTCTACCGCCAGGCTATAGTGTTCGCATTACTGTGTTCCGGTTTGAAGAGCATACTCTTCCAGTGAAACTAGATGCACATGAGACTAACCAACTGTATGTCTCAGGGTGAAGGGCGCAGTGGAGTTTTTTACGAATTGTATCTGTCTATAGGCAAAGGCTACCACTTAACATCCTGTGAGCCTTTTTCTTGTTCCCTCACCTTATCTAGTAAAGAAAAAAAACTTAGAAAAGCCTTTTCCCTCCAATGAAAATAAATACCCAAGAAAATTCTTTCAACGTTCCCAGAGCAAACATTCCTATAGGTGGGGACACTAAAACACTAATCTATCTCGCTTAATGAGGTAAAACACTAACGTTTCTTGGAATTCCAGGCCATTTTCCTTCCGACGGAATAAGTAATGAGAAACTGGGCGGAAAAGCACCTGAAGGTAGACAGTCAGTCTAGCAATCTCTCTAAAGAAATAAATTACGTGAGCCAACGATCTAACAGTGCTTTAATGTCACTTAATTTACGCTTTGTAGTTACAGTGCTCTTCGTTTTTAGTAAATGATACTCGTTAAATTGTTTCACCTTTCCACTACCATGTACATTTCGTGTAAGTTATTTTTCTAAAATGCACAAGTACTGTTACGGTATATACTGGGTTGGTCACCGAATGGACATGAAGGCATGAAAACACGTATGTTCATCTGGGGAAATTCAAAACAAGTATCGCTTCCTTGAAAACTCTCGTGTACACATTATAAAAAACCGGCTTCACTCACGTTTTTATGGTATCGGGTTTAGTCAGACGTTTTATTTCCTTTTTTCATAGCTGTGCACAGTGAAACTGAGTGATAGGGTAAATAATAGTAAGGTAAGGGAAAATTGTGGTGTAAACGAAAGTAGTGACTAAAAGATTGAGAAAGTTAAAAATTATAGTGACGCAATACTCTTAATTTTTTTCTGTTATAGTTTTCGACTCGTTTATGTAATAGCGCACCCGTTAATTATTTTACCTTTATCAACTAAAAGAGGTACAATCTTAGTCGGGTACTATTGGGGCTAATATAAAGGCAGAATAAAAATTGACCTAAACTAATAAGTACGTTACTTAAAAATTGCATATAAATCAGGCAACTGCTAGCCCCTTATTTTCAAGAGTGCTTGAATGGAATAAATGCAACGTGGCTTTAAAGGTACGTACATCGTGAGGGGAAGTAAACCAAGTGGCTGACAAGTGCAATAGTACCAGATACTAGATAGCGCAGGCACGCCCATCTGTCCTACTAACTAATAGCTAATCTGCAATGCTGTTAACACTTCCTCAGCACGCAAGGGTTAACGACCCTAGATAAACTAAATACGAGAACTTTTTAGGTGTTGCCTTGTAATGGTCAGAGGTGCGCTTTTATGAACGTTTGTAAGGGTAGGGAAGGAATTTATTTCAAAGTTGGAACACTACTCTTTTGAACTTAGAATAACTATTTATATTGGCTACATAAACTTATGATATTCTGTTATGTATTGCAGATTCGTTAGGTAGTCTAAACCAGTGCATTACAAATTGCATATTGCTTATAATATCCATAATATTATTATAATATTACAGTTTAGTGTTTTGGCAAATACATCTAATTATCCAGTACCTTACCATAGTACCTATGTATGTATCCTTCCTTACACGTAAAAAGTTTTTATGTGATATTGCAACTTATTAGAGATGAAAAGAGGTTTATGGTTCGTTACATCAACGTCATGCTAAGCAGAACTAATGTTCAAATTTTTGAAGGAAAAAAAATCGGTTACTATTGGGATTTGAACTTAAACTTGACTTGAACTATGAGATGTATGAGATGTGTATGAGATGAGCAAAATGCTGCCTGTACACAGTATGTGTTTGGTTTCAAATTTCAGTTTTCAATTTTGGGTGGTAGCTGGCCAGACGGATACTCGATAGTACTACTCCAAGATGCTGGGAATTTGATAAAGGTGTTACCTTCACCCGAAGGCCAAGCCTTCGGTGAGGATCGAACCAGCGTCCGTATCAAATCCTCAATTCCTTGAGGAATTTTTGATATAGGGTTCTAACCATTCAAACCTCTAAGAAGCAATTTCGAACCCAAACTCTTGAAATCTATGAAGAATAGAAAAAAAAACTCAAGTTGCATTTATTTATTTTTATCTGCCCCCACACAAAAATTCACACATTTTATGGGTAAAGACACGTAGGTATCTATGAGCACAGCTACTTATATTAAATTATTTCTGTAACGTCTTGCAATCAGGTCATAAAACAACAGCCAAAATTGGCGATTACCAACTAATTTAATGCCAACACTCCGGGCCTTCTAATTAGTGTTCCGAATCAATCCGGAAAAGTTTGTTAACAAAATGGGGTACAACTATTAACTGCGTTTCCCTCTTGTTGATTTTCCTTTTCGCTCGGTATTTGTTTCCTTGAAATCAATTAAGGTTTATTTTCTTGGAATCAATTCAACCTCTTTGCTAATTTCAAGGGAATCATGTAGCTATATCCTATGTATATTTTTTATGTTATTTATAGGTATATCGTTTAACCACAGCACTATTTTACTTGTTACACTTATTACACTACTCGTATTAGAAAGTGAACTCTAGACTAAAATGTTGACTGTACTTCACGTATATCAGCCACCGTGCTCTCTGCTGACTATCACCATGCACTGCGTTTTGTAACATCGTGTCCTTACAACGATAGATTAGGATCAAGATGATAGCTTAGCGGTAGGACCACCGGCTGTCAAACTGGCGGGTGTGTTCGATCACCATCAACGGCTTGAGTTTCCGGTGAAGGTAAAACCGTTATCAAATTCCCAGCATGGTGTAGGGTTCCTCGAGTACCCGCCTGCCTAGTTACCACCCTCAAGTTTGAAAAACTGCCACCAAGCACATAGTGTGTTCAGGCAGAAGTCCTTGAGAGCCAGTAAGCATTTTAGGACTAGCGTGATAACATCTTTGACCACATCGTCACTGACCATCAAGTGAGATAACGGTCAAACGCTAGAACTATAGGTTCAGTAAAAATTTAGTTAAAAAATGAAATGAATTTTTACCGTCTGAATTCCGCTATCCATTGAGAGAATTATAGCAGTGCGTCATTGATTTATGTTAGATAATATACATAAAACACCGCGCTTTCCTCTTACTCTCCTCACGCACAGACCCTTTTGACACCACTTTATAATTTGATTCTCCCCAAATTTAATGTCCTGACTTTGTGTCTTCAATCAAGCGCCTTTAGAGATAGTGGTCAACAACAAACTATTTAAAAAGGAGTCTAAAAGCTTAAAACACTGAATGACATGTTTTATCTGCATTTTAATGTTTCTTGGAAAACATGAAATGGCAGTGAACAGGACAAATATTTCCGAGAACTGCGGGCTTATGATACGCAACCACGAGAGAATGTCGTGGCGAGACGAGAAAAGTTGTCGTGGTCGACCGTTTTGTCAATAACGTTAACATGCACTACACTGTCGAAAATATACTCGTTGTAGACTTCAATCATTTCACGTAGAGAAACCAGTGTCTCTCGGTGATTACTCTAGCCATTTTTTTAGGGCGCGCATGTTACCACTGGTAGAGATAGATAATTATTTCGTTTTTCAAAGACAAAAACCTGGACGTAAATTATCTCGGGTGTTGCATCATAAGCCCGCTGGTGGTCGATGGAGTCGAGTTCTCCTCGAGGGGAGACCGCGGAAAAATTATTAGGATGGCTCGCAACCCTCACACGTGAGCAGCATACGTGAACAACCATAAACGGTATTATGGAGAATGAAAACATTAGAAGTCGGTACATTTTTATCTCAAATAAAATCCACCGGGAGTGGTCGGGGTCTTGGAAGTTGATTTAGTGATACCGAGAGAATTGATACCGCATGAAAACGAGAAACCAATACACGGTACATACTGAAAACGTATTCACGGTTTACCGTCGATCGGTATTATAGATTGCAAACCACATTTCTATACTGCCTCAGCTTATTCTGCTCCATCTATAAGAATCTAGTCGTCGTTCATAGCTTTAGAAATAGTCCAATAAACTATAACCCATCTATATCATTTTCTGTAGCAGTTCTAGATTTTTCTGCATCATCGCTTAACATCAGGTGACACAGCGGTTAAACCTTTAAAAAAAATTAACACCAACTGTACAGTGCGACAAGGATCTTTTGGCATATACGTGGTCGAAATTGGAACTATTCATTTTGTGTCAATCTTTGACAGTTAGCTCGTGTATTCTCTGCTTGCTATAACAAGTTAGTCTCTGTGATCATTTGCGCATGCGTTGGCACAGCTTCTTGTTATCGGGCACAGTGAGCGAGACAATGATACAATACATAAATAAATCCCAGTCCCTTGTGACAAAAAATAGGTCCTGCGCATCTACATGCAGGCCACTTCAGGCACACAAACTTATGTTCTTAATAATGTACATATTTTATGATTAAAAGGAAATATCATGCTTGCTTATAAAATAATTAATTAGGAAGCGTGTAGTGACGGGCGCAGTGCAGTTATTTACGAATTTTTTTTAAAGATTATAAGCTTGCGTTTTTGTATCTGTCTATCGGCAAAGGCTACCTCTGAACATCATATGGGTCTTTTGCTTGTTTCGTAACATTATCCCATGAAACACAATAATATAATATTAAGTATATTAGACTCTTATGCAAAAAAGTGGTAAAATCATCAATGTAGAAACTAAGATAACCATGACTTGATCACCTTATGGTGCAGTAGCACGTTTTTTTAAAAGGTAATAAACTTACGTTTTGCCGCTGTCTCACCTGACTTACCTTATTAGACGACGCGGTCTCAGTGTGGTGTTCTATATCGTTTTCCTACCGGTGTTTCTACGATCCGTAGCTCTTGGCTTGTGCAGGTTCAAAGGTGCAGTGACCTGTAACTAACGCAATTACTATGAAACGGTATATATATTATGATCTGTGAATTAAACTCGCTAGCGGACAAAGATTCAGTTGCATGTTGTATGTATTGCTTCCGGGCTGTTTGGCCGTGCTCTATGTGAAACTTTTGTTCCAGACGTTTCGTCGATCACTGCGGTCGACATCTTCAGTGGTTCAGGTCCGAGCGGCGACAAGAGCGTAGAACTCTCCTTCGCGGTGTCTTCTCTGATACTGAGATTACATCAGTATCAGAGAAGACACCGGCCGTGAAAGCCTTAGAGTTTACAAAGATTCAGTTGTTATAATATCAAGACACACTGATTTATTCTTTCAAATATTTGAGGGCACCTTCTAGCGTGTGTGAAACGCTATGCACTATTTTTTTTTGGTATGGTTCGGTAACCCTTTTTTCCAACTCGTTATTGTAAATAACAGTCAACTGCTCCACAATACACCAAGTAAAATACCGTATATAGGTATATTATTATACGGCTTTTCAAAATGACGCACCAACCAACAAATCATTCTTGAGTGTTGAGTTATTTCCTCGGTTTTTACCACATATTTTATTTGCAACTGCCGAGTAATATTTATGTGATCTTAGAAAGTGAACAAAATAGCAAACCGGGCCGGAACACCAAATATGCGACACACAATTTATACTGTATCACAAAAACGCAATTTCAATTTCAATAAATGTTATACTCAATATATATTTTTTCCAAATAGGCAGGCTTTTGAACACTATCTCACCTGATGTTAAGTGACGATTCGGTCTAAGGTGAATCATGCCTGCCTAGAAAATATCCATTCACTCTTAACTTGAAGATACCCTGATTACGTATATCTGTGCGGAAACACTTCGACAATAAATTTCACTCATTCGCTGTGCGTACTATAAATGTGGATGACAAACGCTTTGTACGATATAGTGGAACTTCTACCATGTATGAATGCCACACTGCCGCGCCCTTCGTCTGGTCATTCTTCGGTGGAATACCACAAATTAGATGATAAATAATATATAAATTTAACATAAACACATATGCATATTTCTTGCTTTGATTGTATTCTTCAGCGTTTGGACCCAAACTCCTTTCAACGCCCTCTTAATATTATAATGATGCTCTTAATACTCGGTCGCCAACTCCAAAAATATATAGAATATACCAAAGAGGTGGAATAGCTTTACGATAAGATGTCGTAACGAGAGCCACAAATATTGTGATTTATGTTGATGATGTGTCGTAACTTATTTTATACGTTCAAACACATTTTACTGTTATCTTTGCATCCGTGGGATACTACGTTCGTATTACTTATATAATCCATTTAGCACTTATAAAAAAGTACGCCTTAGATTTTCTAGGTAATATTTTGAAACAGCGTAGAAATATAGGAATGACGCATTTATATAGGATACAGTGGCCGAAGCGGGAATAACTATCGCTATCGTAACGTAACCGTCTTGCAGCGTGAAACAATTGAATTCAGTACTGTCATTTATCTAATACAACTGTAACACAGACTAATCATAGCTAGTATGATTGTACGTGATTAATTGTATAAATTCTAACAATATTTATTTGTCTTGTGTATTTGCTCGGATTGTACATACATACCTATACTTACAGCCTTACATGAATATCAAAGTGAAGGTCAAGACGGATATAAATCATTTTTATGAATCCGTCACTCGTAACATACGGAATAAAGTTCATTGCTTGTTACGTGGAGACCTTTATTTCACAACATGTTCCTCCGGCACGCACACGTCCATAAAGGTGAAGATGGCGAATCTTGATAAATCCACGTCGTTAAGGTATCTGTATTACTTACGTAAACATGCAGGTCGATCTACTCGATACAGGTAGGTACGCGAATCTTGCTCTTACGTGCTTAGAATATTAGATATATCTTAGTAACGGTTGTCTGGGGTCTATAGGTCTTTGCTTATTCCTGATTTACCTGACCGAAACTCCACCAATAATCACATAATTAGAAAATCTATTAAAAATAAAACTCATTTTTACAACTTGTAGAGGGTGAAGACGTGAGCCATGAAGACTGCAAGGTATGGCAAGGTAGAGACTAATGACTTAAGTTGAACTGTACTACATTAACATTAGCCACAGAATGGCCATATAGTGGCTATAGTTATCATGGGCCACATTTATTGCCATGCGTTGGCAAGAAGTTTTCTTTTTTTAATGAAATTAGTTGCAAACCAGCGATCATGGTCGCCTATGGATATCTGTAACACTGCGGGCATTACGATACGTTGCCAATCCTTATAAGACTTTGTTAACTCTCCTTTTGAAGAATTACATATTTTGGCCATACTCGGGAATACCGAAGGAGCAAGTTCGTTGAAACACGATCGGTTCAATCAGTGTGTGCATCCCATGTGTCAATTATATGTGAATGAGCTTTTAAGCGATTTAGGCTAGTACGATGGTAAAATCTGGAATAATGTTGAAGAGTTTTTCAGAACACTCCCCGTTGTATATACGGTAGAAAATACACAGATAACCAATGTCTCTGCGGATACTGAGTGGCTCTGAATGGCTCGGTCTTCGGTGAATTTGGGATCATTGACAATTCTGATAGCTCTACGCTGCAATGCACCCAACTGATACTTGGGTGCGCCGTTCCAAAGGTGAGAGCAATACTCCACGTGTGAAGTACCGCTTTGGTAGTTAAGCACGCCAAGTTTCTTGGATGCGAGCTTGACGAAAACTGATGTTTTGATGGTAGAAAATTATAATCTAAAAACAATAAGCGACGCAAATTTAGTGTTCTGTTTTCAATCCGCAGTAATCTGTAAAACGGAATGGTACGTAATTTACACATGGTGCAATGAACGGAACTTATAAATCACATAATTGCGTTTGATCAGCTACATTGGGTCGGTCAAATTTATTATTAAAACACGACGATGGCTTTGTTATGCGATCGATTTTGGTGTTAATTCTGTTTTTCACTCAAACTTAAGCAACTTATTTCGTACTAGCTGCGCCCGTGCGGTTTTACCCGCGTGGTGATGATTGATAATGATGTTGATAAAAAGTAGCCTATGTGTTAATTCAGAGTCTACACTATCTCCTTACCAAATTTCATCGAAATCGGTATAGCCGTTTGAGCGTGTTTGTTACTTACTAACATACGCAAATACACACAAACATTCGCGTTTATGGTATTACTAGGACAACTCCCGACCATACCTAATATTCAGTACATGAAATAGTTTGCGCGTAGTTTTAGCGACTACGAAATTATTGGTCTAATTATTTGATGTGACTGTAAGTATTTATTATTTTTAAGTTATTTATTTTTATTAATATTTATAATTAGATTAGGTAGATTAGTCCAAAAGCTTCCAACTACAAAGTATTTGAAGCTAGAGTTTGAGGCAGCAATGTAGGTTTTGGTTGGAGGTTACAATCTGAACTAACCGTAAAAAATAACAGATACTTCTACTTGGCTACGACGGGCGTGAGTTTACTGAAGTTCAACAATGAAGTGCAGAAGTTTATCTTAATTTAGCGAGGTCGTCTCCTTCACCTTGGCCTTCTTCCAAGCCTGCGCAGTATTCTAGGGTTGTAGGCTATAACCAACATTTCAGTTTGTAATATGAAAACATTTATAGGTACCCAAATATTATCTGTAATACGTTCATACTTATGTCCGAAATTGAAAGTCTAATGGCATAAATTATAATTTAATTCCGGCTGTAGTGGAAGTCAGTCTGTATACTTCTTTTTTGCATAATTATTTTCAAGAAAATGTTGAAAATGACGAAATGCCGATAAGCAGTGAGAGTCAGTTGCTCTATTTTTTACCCGACTGCGAAAGAAGGAGGGTTATTAAACCACGTTATTGGTAGTGATTATTTTATGCAACCAAACGTAAATAGTGAAATATAAAATAGTTCTAAAGTCCAAATGAGTATAACCTTTATCAAGAACAGTACAAAAATTACATCTTATTATTTAAATTGCGCGTAGTAAAATAATTCGTCACACATTTGGTGCTGACTAAAACTACGCGTAATTGCCCAGCAATTGAATAAAACTCATCTAGTAATAGAGATAGCATTGTAAGAAGTCAAAGGAATTTTAATTTTAGCGAAATATTGAACAAGAATGTTTTGATTTTAGATTTAGTTGGTGGGATTAACAGAAATAGTACCAATAATATAACTTTATTCAACTAACCAACTAGGCAAGCTTTTAATACTTACATGCTATAGACTAACGACATGCTGCATAGAATTCCAAAGCCCCGAGGCTGTATCAGTTATTTATTGCCCACCACTTTATTGCCTCACTGCGGGTTTTGCAACGCACGCCCCGTGCGAGGGAATGGTGTCCAAATCAGCTTTGTGTTTACAAATCACTTTGTTCCAATAACAAATTGAACCTTTACTGTCGCACGGTGCTGTATAAATGCTTTGTAGTGTAGTGATATAGATAAGTGCTTTGATTTTTATTAGGGTTCCCACAGATTACATATAAAGCTACTATCACTATTTGACGGTCGCCGTGGCTCAGTAGTCAGCGATATCACTTCTGAGCAACTCTTGACACACAGTTGTGAAAGAAAGTAAAATCATTCAATATTGGTCTTTTTTTCTTTTTAGCTTTGCTCGGTTCTTCGATAATAATAATAATAATATGAGACAACATTCACACAAGGTCTTCAGGTCCCAAACTAGGCAGAGCCTGTACTATGGTAACCTGATGACTGATATATATACTTATGTACATATACACACCCAGACACAGGTCAAACAGACATGTTCATACACACAAATATTTGACCTGTCCGAGAATCGAACCCGGGACCACCGGCTCAGAAGGCAGAGTGCTACCAACTGCGCCAACCGGCCAGTCAAATAATATAAGTAATCAATTGTTTTTCTTGGTCTAATCTCAAACCAAAATCTCAAATATAATATTATAAATGCGAAAGTTGGTGTGTAGCGCGAAAGTGTAGCTGTTTGTCACGGGTTTTGGATGTTTGTGTGCTGTGATTTTGTATGCCCATTGTCCAATTGTCCACGCTTCCTGCAGCGAAGGGAATAATAATTTGAGGGATTGAGTGTGATATACATACAATTTAAAAAATGACAGTATTAGTACCTCTAAAAATTCAACGCTGCTACGAAGAATTCTTTATATAAAATTTCATGCAAATCCGTTCAGCAGTATTAATGATATATTATGTAAATGATAATATACGAGTAATAAACATACTACGTAACACAAATACCATTGACTATGTACCATAATTTGTAGGTAGGTATATTATTATTAGGATAGGTACATTTTTCACATTACGCCTTATTTATTAGTATAATTCAAAACCCACCGTTTCCATGTCTTTTTTGCTTCGGAGTTTTCATTATTTTCGAATATTTTACAAATGTGTACTTTGCATCCTGAAACTCTATCAATAAAATTGTATTATTGTATTTTTTGGCATTTGGCAATTTACAACCAAACATTCTTTTATCGGATACTTCCAATAAGAAGCATTAAGCAAGTAAAAAAAAATATTGTTGCAGTCCAACCATTTACCACGGTCTTTCTTGCATTTTATATATCATAATATGAGGTACTCTATTTACTTAGATGCCAAGATATATACAATAGAATGGTATGTAAGTACATAATATTAGCGGGTTTAATTTTCCAAAGGCTGAGCGGTTCAAGTCGTGATATCTAGACGCCAGACGCTAGTGGTGCAAGATGCGTCACAATTAAAGCATCACAATTGAGTAATGCATATACCGTCCACACAAACTGTAATTAATCTGTGTCACAGTTGTAATAGATGAGTGACAGAACTGAGTTCAATTTAATTGTTTCACGCTGCAATACGGCTGCGCTACGATAGCGATATTGATTCCTACTTCGGCCACATACAGTTCTTAGAAATATGTGCCCTCAGAACTGTCGCTTTAGCTTGTTAATCCGCTGCACTATGTCAGTGACTTTCGTTATTCTTTTTTGCTTCAGTCGCGTAAGCAAAGCCCTTTCCATAGCTCGCTGTGCGAATACCACGTTTAGATGATGATAATAATAATACAATCCAATTAAATCTTTCAAACTATGCTTCAAGCATTATCTGTGGCATAAACACTAAGAAGTATTTTTCTTCGTTGAGCAATGAATACACTTACAATATTCACAGTAGGGTATTATGATATATTAGTTAGCGAAAATGCTAGTAATTAGGTTGTAGTGTCGACAAGCGTGCAAATCCATGTTCCGCGCGCGACTGAGTGTATGTGAGATCACAAGACTCACTTGAGTAGGAGCAGGCGATGTTAGATCATATATTTCCCCCGTTTTCACACTGTCAATGCCAACAAGCATGATTATATACCATTACTAAAACAGTGCTACATTACACCCTACGATATGAACCACTACACAGTGTATCAAGCAGAGAAATGAGTTAAATAAATTATCCTAGACCCCAATCCCAGTTGGACGTTGAGGGATGAGGTGATAATTGGTACCAGAGACCAGCGCTCTCATATTACAGCTAAAATTGCTTGAAATAAAGCAAAGATATCTTTTACTTTATTGATGTATTTATGTTAGTACACACTCAAAATGACGACTTGTGTTGACTAGTTTGCTCGTGAAGATTTCTAATATACCAGAGTAAGTATTATACATTTATATACCATTTTATATGGTGACGTCAGCAATTATTATCACACTATTATAAATGCGAAAGTTTGTGTGTATGTGTATTTGTCACCTTTTGACACCTTAACGGCTTGATAGATTAGAATGAAATTCAGAATAAAGATAACTTATAACCTGGTATATCACTTGGGCTACTTTTTATCCCGATTCAAAATTGATACTTCCCCTGTAACTCGCATAATGTGATGAAACAAAAAGTAATAAATAATTAAGGTTGATTTTTTTTTCAAGCAATAATATTACTCCAATTGTACCTTTGTAGGTATATATACTTTTATTATTTTTATTTTATTTTATTGTAACGGTGTGTAATAAAGTATTTGTATTATAAACAAGTAAACTCCTTGTTTTTGATTGGAAATTCTCGTGAGCTTGACACATTATTATGTAGATACATCTATATAAGTAAACTCTTGTATTGAAATGCGAATAAACATACAAATTTCATTATTTTTAATTGTGCCTCAGCAGCGAAACCGCATTTGATCAGGGCTGGTGCGAACATCACCGTTCGTTAGCACATTTCGGACATTTCGCTGAGTGCAACTGCGGTCACTCGTGTTGATCCTGACGAAAACATGACTAAATTTGGTAATTTAATTACATTGTGGTAACATACATTATACTTTAATTTTAAAGCGAAGTACTTTTCTATATATAAAAAAAACAAGAACCACATGCATTCGTCATGTGGTATCTGTATCGCTTCAAGTGCAAGGAGAGTCCGGCGCATCACTGTCATCCCCAGGCAGAATAAAGCCCTATCCACCACGACGTCACTGCGTCTCCAATTACGGAAAGAACAGGGGCCTTACTATCAGCTTTGTAAAATCCATTCAAGTTCCGAGGTTCTAATACCTGACTTAAACCGCTTAGTGTAAAGTTATACTTACCATCAACACGGCATCACGCTCCTTTCGGTGAAAGGTTTGAACATTGATATCCTCAAAGGTGAATGGTTATTGTTGTGTCTGGCATGTTTATGCCAGGTTCTAGAACCTGCTCGGAGCTTGAATGGATTTTACAAAGCTGATCGTAAGGCCCCAGGTCCGACTGTGAAATAGATAACAGATAATTATTAAATCAATCGGAGATTGATCGCGAGAAAATCGTTTAGTAATTTATTTACTTGGACGTTAACGACGTTAAAAAAAAAGATAATAGATAATCTGTACAAAATATTAGAAACTAAAGAAACAATAAATACATTCATTAGGCATTGTAATAATATTATCACAAGCAAAGTAGTAGATAAAAATAAATAACAGCAATATGAGGCACAAATGACTATGTGAAATATTCTGTATGTTTTTTTTACTTATTATAAGTTTGCGTTTGAAAACTGTCTCATCTGATGTTAAGCGATGACGTTGTCTAGGATTAGGCATGCAAACCTAGAAGGTATTCACTCGTGATTTGAAGACTCCAGGATTGTACGTATCGGGAAACAAAGACTCGGGCAGAGACTCCGATTCTGACTTTCCGATGCCCGACTTAAGACTAAAGACTAAAAAAGAAGAAGGCAAATTGTAAGCTACCTCGCGGGCCAGGCCACAGCGCCCGGACAGAGTTTAAAAAAATACCTACTACTTCAACTTGGATGCTATTACTGTTTGTCCTTAAACTGGCCTATAAAACGTATTAGTTAGATCGTTTCGCCGATATTCGCTTTAATCCGCTTTTATCTGCTTTTGATCTCGTGATAAAAGTTTTATGGCGTTTTTTCTTGTTTATATTCCGCCTGCACTCGACCGATCTATTGTATAAAGGTCGCTGCCAGTAGACCCTTGTTTAATTAGGGCAGCACTAAGCCCAGAATTATAAAGCACCTTGCGCCTCTGTTGCCCATATGATGACGGGTAAAACATTTTCGAGTGATATAAAGTATGAATTGGCACAAACTACGAGACATATTATCAGAGTTTAATTTGATGAACAGAATGTTTAACCGATAAATACGAGTTTGAAACCAATTTTTAATTGTTATTTTTTTTTGTTTGCGTTTGACAACTGTCTCGCCTGATGTTAAGTGATGACGTTGTCTAGGATTTAGCACGCAAACCTAGAAGGTACCTATTCACTCGCGACTTGAAGACTCCAGGATTGTACATATCGGGAAACACAGATGCCGCATAATGTGTATACCTTACGAGTATATCCAAAAGCTACAAGAAATTACCATTTCGTACTCTTAGCTTCATATATTGACGAACTCGGTCTTGTATTAACAATACGTTTTGAAAATTTTCTTGAGTGTTCATCCAGCTTTAATATTTGTAAACATAAACAGCAATTCTCACAAAGTCCAAAATACTTTTGTTGAAAAGGCACTATACGCCACAGAACTTACAATATATCTGAGGTCTGATTGGGTCATGTATAACATGGTAGATTATAAAAATTATTTTATAATCTAAAATATATTTTAAAAAAATATTTTATAAATCGGATAACAGTTCCAGAGCTTAGCTCCAACAAACAAATCCACTAAGCTCATAAACATTTCTCACTTATTTTTCCAACGATGGAAACGACATTTAGTTCGTTTCTGATTAGTAGTTAGTCATGGCGAGCGGCTTTTGTGATAAGTAGCTACATATTTTGTTTTTAAATATTTATTATTAAAATTAATATTAAATCAAGAACGTTTTTCTTCGTATGATTTTATAAGGTGTATTCACTTTAAATGTTAATCCATCCAGAGGACAACTGCTATTTCTGTTTTATCGTAGTTGGTCTGAAACATTTGACCACTATAATAGACGATAAAACAGGAGAGAGCAGCTCTAGAATTTACTATTTACTCGTGATTTGAAGATAGTCTGATTGTATCTCTGGAGAATCACAGACTCAGCTAATGGACGCCATTGTTTACCCGTTTGCATGAATAAACATCGAATGTGGTCGCACGATTTGTTCCTAAAGATACAATTTCGCTTATATATCTAATAGATGTCCCTTGTAATACGAAATAATAGTTACCAAAGCCTATTTTACAATATTAAAGTAATCCGTGGTCGAGAGCATAGGAACTCATTGAACTTGTCTGGAGCTCTCTCTGAAGATTTTGGTAGTGATTCTGTTGTTCAACCAAACTAAACTAAAATTGTGGAAAATAAGATAGTTCTTACATCTTTACGACGAAGTCCAAATTAAGATAACACTCATCGACAACAGTACTAAAATTAGATCTTTTTACTAAAGATTGTTTGTAGTTAAGTCGTCACTTATTTGGTCCCGACTAAAACTATCCGCAATTTTCCAATTGGAGATCCGTCTGCTTCTTTGCCACCTATTAAATAAAATGCATTTGAATAAAATTCGTCAAATATTAGAGATAGCGTGGTAAAAGTACAAAATTGAAATTTTAATGTAAATAGAATATTAATAAAAATAATAATTATAATATGGGACAACATTCACACAAGGTCTTCAGGTCCCAAACTAGGCAGAGCCTGTACCATGGTAACCTGATGACTGATATATGTATACTTATATACATACATATATTTTATTTTTTTATTAACATTTATATATATACTTGTATATATGTACACACCCAGAATAATCTAAGTCTTTTGATTTTAAAGAATTTGAGTTAGGTTGTAAGTGTTAGTAGCATTAGGAGCAATATGCAGCCCTTAAGTTGACGTTGCTGTATAATCGTAATATTATGAATGAATGATATGTATATCGGCGCGTATACCACCACACTACGGTCAGGATTGTATCCCGGCAGCACGTGAGGATGGTGTTATGATAACATTATCGTAGCACAGCAGTACCAGTAACACACATCAACATTTCATGCTCCAATAACGTTCTTATTCATATAGAGCGAACTCGAAAGCCCTGGGCCTCTATCTTGATCGAAGGCCATGGGCGTTGCGACCTAGAGACAGAATTAAAGGTACCTTTTACGTCCAGACAACGCTCACCATCTTCCTACCTCCCTCTACTTTGAATACAGAAGAGAGCACACAAGATTATAGACTCACACTTACAAGGTATCACGATAGATTATTTACTCACAATTATTCCGCTGCGTGTGTGCTGCCGTCGCCTCTCAGTATGGCGACTAGAGACTAGAGAACGGCTGAACTTTATTTGGTCCAAAATTATAACTCTGAGCGTAGCGAACGTTTCTAAATACGAAACGCTAAAAAACTTTACCAATGAGTGAAACACAATAATTTTACAACTCTAGCACTAACTTGAAAGGCGCGTGGTAGGAACGATTCATTTACAGGCTTCTTTTAGAGCGATTTTTAAACGTTATGTCGTCAATCATTACAAGCGTAAAAATTCCCCCGTTTTTATACTAAATTAAAATGTACGAACACAAAAAGTATATATCACTCGAAACACTGAAAACAATACAAGCAGCAAAAATACAAGATACTGGCAGAATGCGGAAGAAACGCGAAGCCAAAGAAGAAGAAAATCAGTGCGCTCTTCGCTGATTGGTCAGCGAGTTGACATTAGTTGTTTCAGGTGTTCTCTTCAAATACTCTACATTACTACTACTATCTACTGAGTACTATTTATGATTCTTATATTTCCATTAATAACATTTTATTTATAACACCTCTGGCTGTACCTATGTACCTACCTACCTATAAGATTTAATCAATTAAAATGTTTATTACAAAGTCTAGAATAGAGTTATATTATTTATGTAATAGTATTAAAGATAACAATAATAAAAACAAACGGATATTCTAACGACAAATTACGTTTCAGGTCGGGATTGATGTGTGTATTTTATTTTTGGAACGCTCGAATTTTAAAAACCTTTTACTCACTTGTTAATAAAATAGCATTTTCATCAACAAAATCGATGTTTAGTCTGGTGAAAATATCTAAGCGCCGCGCCGTTGCGTTGCGGTCAGTCGGTGTCGAAGCGGTGAGCGAATGTTGTCGGTGGCGCATAGCGGGGTGCTTGTAGCCGTCCTCACCGCGCCCCGCCCGCTGTCTAAAGGTTGGGGAATGCACATAATCTATAAAACTTCAGGGGACTGAGTATTAAAGCAAACTGTGCTCAATCTCCCTTCCGGTGAAGCTGTAAATGCCGGTAGAGGCAAACAGCATAAGTGCGTTAGAAAGAAAAATGGACAACAACACCCCGACTGAGGCCCAGCAAATTATTTTAAATAAGTAACAGCCCTGTTTTCGTTTTGCTGTGAAATATTTTATATGAGTTTTGCAAGAGTGGTAGTTGTGTGTAACATTGCATAGTTTACCCTGGTAAGAAAGAATAACTTATTATTCAGTTAAAATTTTGGGTAAAAGTCAAATTATGAGTAAAAGAGGGTACCTAGGCTACTTACAATGATTTTGCAGTAAACGAACTAATGTAAGACAGACGACCAAGATAAGTCTGTAACGTAGACCTACTCCGGTAGAATTGAATTACAAATGGTTGCAGGTAGGTGGAAAATTATGCAAATCGGCAACCGGCTCTTACTGTAGATAAGGGTAACAACCTAACTCCAGATTCACGAGTATAAGAGATGTAATTTAATTAGAATAATGTAAGTAGTTGAGACTTTACCACCTAAAGGGTTGGCTTAAAGTTTATTTAAACCACTTTAAGTTTAAGCTCTCAATATATCGTGAATTTGTACTGCATTTTTGTAATAAAAAAAAAATAACCATGAAAATGGAACCGGCTTCAACGCTCAAAAGTGTGAAATAACTTGTTGAAGTCGATAAATTAGGTAAAATTAATTTATAGCCCATTTTTAAAATAAAAGACCTGTGTTATTATTGAACTAACACATTTTTATCTTTATTTGTGATGTAAATTTGTTTAACAATCATGTGAAACCAATATTGTATTTGTCTTTGGTTAGAGCTTTCTGCAGAAACTCCATCTTTTTTATAAACGTTTAGTCACACGCTTCATACCTATCTGTCAGGAAAACTTTTATAATCTTTATAGAATGACTGCTGTCTTGATGGTCTATGACGATGTGGCCGAAGGTGTTTTCACGCTAAACATAGAGTTTTTTTTATTATTATTATAAGTTTGCGTTTGACAACTGTCTCACCTGATGTTAAGTGATGACGTTGTCTAGGATTTAGCACGCAAACCTAGAAGGTACCTATTCACTCGCGAATCCATGATAAAAGCTCTCAAGGATTGCTGCCTGAACACACTATGTCTTTGGTAACAGTTTTTCAAACTTCACGGTGCAGTTGTAGCTAGCCAAGCAGGTAGCCGAAAGCTCCCTACCATGCTAGAAATTAAATAGTGTTGCCGTCACCAGAAACTCGAGCCGTTGGTGGGGATTAAACCTGCGTCCGTCAGTTTGACAGTTGGCGCTCGCACCGCTAGGCTATCATCGCTTCAAAACATTATTAAGTATGGAGGTCGTATAACACTCTAAAACTTACCCACTGAAAATGAGCGATTTTTCGGTCCACTATATCTAGTCCATTAACTGATAATGTCGAAAATGGCGCGGCTATCTCTCAGCGAATAATGCAGGCGATTTGTCTTCGGCGATGCCTCGTCATTCACCCGATTCATACGCTTCCGCTATCAGTTTATGGTGGCAGGATGTGATAATGGACGTAGCAGTTATATCTTTTCTTTCTTCACGGTTCTTGCTATCTTTGGCACCTTTTATTTCATGTTGATTTATTTCAATGGTTAAGTTTTTATATTAAGGCGTTATGGGCGAGCTCATCCGATTTTCGAAAACTTATCAGAGCGTTTGATCGATGCGACGCGTGACCAAAATGCTGGCACATATTTGGCTGAACGAATCAGCATGGCAATTCAACGTGGCAATGCTGCTAGCATTCTGGGCACGCTGCCAGCCGGTAGCGGGCTAGAGCATTCGACTTATCTATAGGCTAGCAATAACTAGTGGATTGCTCAAATGTTATTGTAGTAGCTGCAGTATTGTAATTAGTTATTAGTGTCAATAAAAACAAATGAGTTTTAAATCTTTTAGTTCCTAACATTTCTAAACAAACGATATTAAATACACAATATTGACTTTAGTGTACCATTTCTGTTACTCTCTTAAGAAATATATTGGAACTGTGTATTCTTTTGATATGTATTGTTAACTAAGTTTGCTTTAATAATGAAATATATAAATAGCCAAAAACGTAATGAAGAGGTTACAACTTTTGACAAATGTATACATATTTAAATGAGTGGAAGTCAGATTCACATAAAGATCAAAAATTTAATATAACAGTCAGAAATGTCCCAATTTGTTACTTCTTTCTACCATAAACAACCATAATTACGGTCGCCGTGACTCTGTCGTAAGAGGCGTGACATCTAGTCCCCTAGGACCCTGCGTTCAAATCCCTGTAGGGGCTGACATTTTTACAATGAGTGTAAGTGTCGTTCCGGGTCTTCGATGTTTGTATGCTGTGATTGCGTGTGCCCATGCCTCCCGCGACTCAGGGAAGCAAACACAAAAGAAAAAAAACTTATAGATTTACTGATCTCACCTAAACATATTACGCATTGTGATAACTCAATTCATCCTGATTAGTCTATGAATTAAAATTATTAATCCTGCAAACAAGGTCGCTGATTGATCACCCGTGGATATCCGTTCGCAAATCCATCATCATAAGAACGCAGTACGTAGCTTTGGGAGCACCTATCATTTATACTTTAGAGTTTAAGTACCTACACACTGCAGTTTATAATAAGCTCTCGTGAAAATGTCATGATGAAATATGCTCGCGTGTAAACCCCATAACCCCAATTTTAATTGCAGTTTCATCGTTATTCCTTGCCTATTAAGGTACTATGAGTTTCCGAGAAAACACTTATGGCAGGAATATTTTCTTGATTTATGTGACGACAGTCAATTTACACTTGGGCCGCAAAAAGCGGCATTTGAACAATCCTTTTAAAGTTAAAACAAACTTAAAGTTTATTTCCGCGCTAGTATACGAAGCAGTAAAATAAAAAGTGTCTAAAAAATAGAATAAGATTTGAAACCATCTGTTTTGATTATGTTTATTTTCTGTAATAAGTATAGTGTTTCTTGATATCTGCTATTTGATTATTGATCTGATTAAGTTTTTATTTTTTATCATAGTTCCCTTATGTATAAAGCTACCATCACTATTTGATGGTTGCCGTGGCTCAGTGGTCAGTGACAAAACTTCTGTGTCTCCGGGACCCTGGGTTTGAATCCCGGCAGGGGCAAACATTTATGCGATAAGTGTCGGTGTTTATCCCGGGTCTTGGATGTTCGTGGGCTGCAATTTTGTGTTTTCTTCCCGCGATACAGGGAAATGTGCAGGGGTTCGTATAACTCCAGCCATTTGAAGAGACTGGATCTGAATTTGTAGTATGGTATGGCGCACACTGCATGTGAGTTTATTAAAATAATATTAATAAAAACAAGAAACAATTTATTACTGTAAAGAAAATTATTGCTCATGCAATGTACTTGAATATTTAGACATAGTAAGAATATAATTAATTAAATTTCAACCGTGACGTGTCACTGACCATCAAGTGAGATAGTGGTTAAACAAAAATATGCTTCAGTTCAAATATTTGAAGGAAAAAATTCGGCTGCTAGTGGGACTTGAACCCACGACTACAGAATACCGTCCTATCGCTTTGTCCAACTAAGCTATAGCAGCCCGTACCACTAGGGCCGAATTACTTCCTTCCTTTATTAACATCTTGCGGGGATGTTTTAGCGCCATCTACCTTTAATTGTATGAACAATTAATTAATAGGACTGATAGACCAACGTTACAGTTGATATCGTATCAAACGAAGGCACCCTACCCTTATTTTTTAAGAGATTTTTATTGTGTATCGCATTAACGCTATGCTAGGCAGAACTTCAGTTCAAATATTTGAAGGAAAAAAGTTCTGCCTAGCATAGCGTTAATGCGATACACAATAAAAATCTCTTAAAAAATAAGGGTAGGGTGCCTTCGTTTGATACGATATCAACTGTAACGTTGGTCTATCAGTCCTATTAATTAATTGTTCATACAATTAAAGGTAGATGGCGCTAAAACATCCCCGCAAGATGTTAATAAAGGAAGGAAGTAATTCGGCCCTAGTGGTACGGGCTGCTATAGCTTAGTTGGACAAAGCGATAGGACGGTATTCTGTAGTCGTGGGTTCAAGTCCCACTAGCAGCCGAATTTTTTCCTTCAAATATTTGAACTGAAGTTCTGCCTAGCATAGCGTTAATGCGATACACAATAAAAATCTCTTAAAAAATAAGGGTAGGGTGCCTTCGTTTGATACGATATCAACTGTAACGTTGGTCTATCCGTCCTATTAATTAATTGTTCATACAATTAAAGGTAGATGGCGCTAAAACATCCCCGCAAGATGTTAATAAAGGAAGGAAGTAATTCGGCCCTAGTGGTACGGGCTGCTATAGCTTAGTTGGACAAAGCGATAGGACGGTATTCTGTAGTCGTGGGTTCAAGTCCCACTAGCAGCCGAATTTTTTCCTTCAAATATTTGAACTGAAGTTCTGCCTAGCATAGCGTTTATGCGATACACAGTAAAAATCTCTTAAAAAATAAGGGTAGGGTGCCTTCGTTTGATACGATATCAACTGTAACGTTGGTCTATCAGTCCTATTAATTAATTGTTCATACAATTAAAGGTAGATGGCGCTAAAACATCCCCGCAAGATGTTAATAAAGGAAGGAAGTAATTCGGCCCTAGTGGTACGGGCTGCTATAGCTTAGTTGGACAAAGCGATAGGACGGTATTCTGTAGTCGTGGGTTCAAGTCCCACTAGCAGCCGAATTTTTTCCTTCAAATATTTGAACTGAAGTTCTGCCTAGCATAGCGTTAATGCGATACACAATAAAAATCTCTTAAAAAATATGCTTATTAATAAATGTGTATTTAGATCGTTGTCTTTATGTAATGATCCAGATATTTTTATATATCAGTTCATTTTCAAAAAGAGTACTGAGCATGAACATGGATGAATATACAGTAGAGGAAGGCTGTTCATCGATGATCTTGGGAAAGACTGATATGTTTATGAACGATGTTAGCACTAAAGTGACTAGGGATAGAGTGGAGGGGAGGAGGAAAACGTGTTATGCCAACTCCACCTATGACGGGATTAGGACAAGAAGTTTATTTACAACTAGCGGTCCGCCCTGACTTCGCACGGCTATAAAATTTCAAAATAAAAAATTAGAAGGATCCCTAATTTTTTGAAAATATAATAATGGCCTATGTCACCCGGGGATAGTGTAGCTTCCCAACACTGAAAGAATTTTTCAAATCGGTTTAGTATGTTCGGAACTTATTCAATGCAAACAAACAAACAATCAAATCTTTCCTCTTTATAATATTAGTATAGTTTACTATACTATTTTTTTATTTATGCATATATGTCGGTACCTACTTGTGTATCTATGAAAATTGCTCTAACTCAATTGTATCTACTCATCTAAGAGCTTCAAAATGATGACAAAAAGAAAATGTAATCAGGCGGCGACAAATATTTCTACAAAAAAAATTTTACCAAAAAATGGAACCGACTTCAACACTCAAAAGTATGAAATAACTTGTTGAAGTCGGTACCATGATAGTTCAAAAGTAACTGATATCAAAATATTGTGCTCATGCACCGACTTCGACAAGTTATTTCATACTTTTGAGTATTTGAGTCTTCAAGTCGCGAGTGAATAGGTACCTTCTAGGTTTGCGTGCTAAATCCTAGACAACGTCATCACTTAACATCAGGTGAGACAGTTGTCAAACGCAAACTTATAATATGTAAAAAAAAGTGTTGAAGTCGGTTCCATTTTTTGGTAAAATTTTTGTTTTTCACTCTTTTGGGTGACCTTTATTACTCATGGGATCAATTGTCATTGTGGTGTAGGTCACCGATATCTTCACCCGCTACTATAATGTCGTGTAGTATAAGCACGCATTTTTCAGTTTTTGACTTGTAACTCAAAAAATGCTCGTCCGATTTTGATGGGACTATTAAATATTTATAGGGATATATATAATATCTATTGAATGGGACACCACACGGGAAGCACCAGCTTTTAAATAAAAAAAGAACGATCAAAATCGGTTCACCCAGTCGGAAGTTATGCAACATACGGGTCGAATTGAGAACCTCCTCCTTATTTTGAAGTCGGTTAAAAAGAGCCTTCATAGGTTATGTACATACTGTGCAAGAAGTCGTAGTCTGTGTATGGCTGTAAGTGAATGTGTAAGGGGCGGTGTCGGTGTATGAGTGTGTTCGTGTGGGTGTGAGATAATTGTCCTATAAGATTAACAGTATTACGAAATTATATTCACGTATCCGTGCTTATAATATAATAATAATAACACAACGAATGCTATTCCGGGTCTAAATAAACCACAGCATAAATTATATTTGCTATAACTCACCGTTTAAAACTAAGATAAATGGTCATATTTAAGTGAACTCTACCTGATAATTTTCTCTTATTGTCACAGTTTAGTGTTGTCTATTTCTTCTATAGGTAATACTACAACCCATAACTCATTACGCAAGTCCACTGAACAGAAACGCAAGTCCAAACTATAGGTATGGGTATTAGTTATATATTTAATTATTAGAAGCACCCGGGCCTGAAGCCCAGACGTTTCACTATCCTCCTAATGAAGCCATCAGGCAGGTGGTAACTACGATGACAGCCATTAGAGAAATTCACCGAATTCTCGGCCTCACCCTTTCACCTACGTGACTTGATGCCAAAACAGCGCGTGAGTAAAATAACGAGTCAAGAGCAAGGACTTTTATACTTACCAAAAAGGGTTCACGTAATTTTACAATTGGCCGTGTTATACATTTTATAAAACTAATACTAAAATTGTTGTGGTTGCATGGATTCATTTGAAAAATTTCCAGTATATATGTACCTCTATATCAAGCAAAAATATTATTAATGAGAACTATTTCATATGTTTAATATTATGAATGTACAAAACACGGGAATCACTTACGTAATAAGTCAGAGGGTTCCGACTATAGTTTCAACCACATTCGGTGGTCTTTTTCAAGGAGAATACGGGGAGCTCGCGGACGTGGTAGCGGTTCTCCTAACACTGGTAGTACCTAGTATTTTTAATATTTTAGCTATATACAAGTAATGTATCATCATCTCAGCCATAATACGCAAACATAGTTTGCATGTCGGAACATTTTCTAGTGTTTCAGCGTGCAGCCGAGAATAAATATTATATGGACAATAAGAACATGTTTTATGAAACAATCTCATGAAAAGATAACAGCACGCTCACATCCGTATATCTTCAGCTAGACATTTGTATTTTAGTTCCTAATTTATACCGCTCCTTTGCAAATAGACGACGCTATATCTCCCGGCATCCGTATCCAAAGGCACAGCGGAACTATGCAAAAACAGTAGTGAATGTTCCACCATTTCAGAAAACAACTACTTGAACATTTTTTTTTTCTTTTTACAATATTCACACAAGGTCTTCAGGTCCCAATCTAGACAGAGCCTGTACTATGGTAACCTGATGACTGATATATACTTATATATATATATATATATATATATACTTATATACATATACACACCCAGACACAGGACAAACAGACATGTTCATACTCACAAATGTCTGACCTGTCCGGGAATGAAACCCGGGACCAGCGGCTCAGAAGGCAGAGTGCTACCAACTGCGCCAACCGACCATTCATCTCCTTGTTGCCATGTGAAACACGAGTAGGTACTCCTTAATTATATAAATCTATTTTTTTAAGAGTATGCAAACTATTTGTTAGACGGGTGCTACGACCGTATCTAGTATCCTTTTTATTGTTATTATTTTTTTGATGGTCGCCGTGGCTCAGTAGTCAGTGACATGACTTCTGTGTCTCCGAGACCCTGGGTTCGAATCCCAGCGGGGGCAAACATTTTTGAGATGAGTGTAGGTGTTTGTCCCGGGTCTTGGATTTTTGTGTGCTGTGTTTGTGGGCATGGACATGCCTCGTGCAACACAGGGAATCTTAGTGCGGGGATTAAGTGTTACAAAAAAACCGTCTGGTGACAAATGGAAAATATGCACTGTTCTCTGCCTTTCTCTTTCTAAATGCACATAAAATAAGGCAGGTGCCTGTAATAAAGAATTGTTTTATACTGTATAGATCTACCGTTTGACCACTACCTCAATTGGTTGTCAGTGACGATGATGTCAAAGATGTCATCACTGAGAAATTTCGACGCAAACCTATGCTACGCCGCAGAGTTACGGAGTTTTGTTGTAAGCTACGCTACTGTTCATTTCTGTTCATAGTATCCTTAGACGTGTAGGCTGGAATGCCTTATAAATTCAAACGGTCTCTCTTGTGGGAAATACAACCGTTATTTTATTGGAATCTTTTTGAAAGTTATTTAGAACACTGGCTTAATTAAGGATAGTGCGTTGAAGCACTCTATCTGACATTTGCCTCCGTTTATTTTAATGTGAAAGCGAATCCCAAAGAGGGACATCTACCTACATCAATAAGTTTTTTATAAAATAGTTTGAAGACAAATCTATTAATTGTGTATTATTTTCGGGACTAGCTGATCCACCGACGGCTTCGTCAGCGTGGCCTCGCCAATGATAGCGTGCGAGTGGGGTACATGCTCGGTCTGATAGTCTATTTGTGATGATTAAGGTACTCAACACTGAAAGGAAGTACAAATAGTTAAGATTACTAAGCCTAATTTCTTCCGTAAATAATAGAATATAGTGCATTACCTTATATGCGATTATTTACGTAGAATAATAATTTGTTCACAATTTTATAAGTGACACCCTTTTCAGAGTAACCATTTTACCTTTCATAATATTAACTATCTGGCAATGAAACTCCCGTCAAAGTCGCTTTATTCTTTTAGGAAATTTGGCAGTAGGTATTTTTATACAAGTTCCGTTTTGATACCTGATGTAAGAAAACCGTTGTTATTTTAATATTAGGTTAGGTTTATTTTAATATTTTACAGACACTTCGATTTTATTTATTTGTTATCATAGCGATGTTGTAACATTTTCAATCCATAACTAGCCGTACAAGGATTATATGCTAAAAATGACAACCTTAAACTTATTCACTTAATACGTAAAATTAATGTGGGCTTTGGAAGTGTATTTCATATCTTGTACGGCATACGCCATGCGAGCGCCTAACGGGTGAACTATCACGCTAATATTATAAATGTGAAAGTTTGTTTGTATGTGTGTTTGTTACCTCTTCACGCCTTCACAGCTAAAAAGATTTAAATTTTGAATGTTAAATAGACTACTTTTTACCCCGAAAAAATTAATGGTATCTCTAGTATACAGCAAAAACCTAATATAATATTATAAATTTTAAAGTAACCCTGTCTGTTACGTTTCACGCCTAAACCTGCTGAACCACTTCTAATGAATTTTGGTATCGATATAGATGGGACTTTGTAAAAGGACATAGGCTTAACAATCGTCGCGGAACAATTATGGTTGCCGTGGGATTACTGAGGTGGCGAGAAAACCGTAGGCCACGTGGGTGATACGCGGGGCGTAGCTAGTCCTATTCTACTAATATTATAATTACGAAAGTTTGTGTGTATGGTACGAGTGTATGTGTGGATGTGTGTATGTTTGTTACTTCTTCACGCTCAAACGGCTATACCGATTTCGATGAAATTTGGTATGAAGATAGTTTAAACCCTGGATTACATAGGCTACTTTTATCCCGGAAAAGTATAGTTCCCGTGGGACAATTGAGGTAGCGGGAAAACCGTAATCCAAGCGAGTGAAACCGCGGGGCGGTACTAGTTGTTTATCAATGTGAGTTACAGAACTTATTCAAAACAAAATTATCTTGTCAATTATTAGGCAAGAGGGAAGCTATGTTTTCCGATTGTATGCAGAAGTTAACCACATAACTTCTCAATAATGAATAAAGACTTCGCAAACTAATTTGCCGCCCGCCGCAACATCTTCATCGCTCCCGCTACCTCTAAACAATGATACTATTATGGAAGATACGGTACTGTTATACGGATTTATAACAGTATGTTCTTACAAAATATTTTCGAGACAAAGTTTATTCTCAAAACTTACAATTTAATAAAAGATTATGTTGGAAATGAGTGGCTTTGAGCCACTCATCAATATCATATATGGCTTTTAAAATGAGACTGTCTCATATAGACTTCCTTCGAACAAAGTTGGCTGTAAAGTCCAATGCAGCACTATAGGCTTATGTCTTAATTTTGTTTTCAGTTTAAGGTTATAAAAGTACGCTCTAAGATCATTTTACTAAAAATTAGACTAGATAACAACTAGGTACTGTCAAACTCACACTCAATTGCTAGCTTACACGGGCTATTTGTGCATACTGTGAATGCACAGAAAGGCCTAAGTATAAAACTATTAGTTGAGAACTATACGTGCTGCCCAAGTGCCGATCCGATTGCGACTAAAGCAAATTAGGTGAATTTACATGAATGAACCTAATTAATGCTATTTACACCCGAGTACTATAGTGCTAAATAGGTATCACCCCTGCAAAACCGGTAAAAACTTCTTGGACATTACCGTTGCTGGATGTTGTATAACTTTTAACTTAAATGAAACTGGAAAATGGCGGGATGAAACGGGAATCAGCGACTCGCACCGGTGCTTACATTTAAACTGATATCTCGACATGTGATATGTACTTTACAGATGATCTACGTGCTCAAAATAAATGTTGTTTATCACATTTTTAGGATTTTTAATTTCCTTTGTTCTAGTGTAAGACACAGATATATCTATACCACTACAGACATTTGCCGTGAGCAAATCAAAGAAGAGTTAGTATCAGAATTAAATTTTCACCAATCGCGTCATCTCGCCACGTATACCTAGACCTACCATTCAGTGAATTCCAGAGAACGAAATTTCATTAGTCGCAAATAGGTCACATTGGATAAGTCACCTCATTCATTAAAGTGAACTTATGTGGTTATCTATGACTATTTGAAACGAATCGGATAGATTTTGATATCGATGAGATGTGGAAAGTAAGTTCTCATTTTTAACCGACTTCAAAAAAAGGAGGAGGTTCTCAATTCGACACGTATGTTTTCTTTTGGTTTTTTTTTAATGATCGTTACCGCATAACTTCTGACTGGGTTTACCGATTTTGATCGTTCTTTCTTATTTGAAAGGTGGTGCTTCCCTTGAGGCCCCATTTAAATTCGGATCCCATCACAATCGGATGAGCGTTTGTTGAGTTACACTCCAATAACTCAAAAGTGCGTGCTTATACCTAGACAAGATAATAGTAGCGGATGAAGACATCAGTGAACATACCTACGCCACAATGACAATTGATCCCATGAGTAACAAAGGTCACTAAAATGAGTGAAAAAAAACATTTATACTAAAAATAGGAACCGACTTCAACACTCAAGAGTGTGAAATAACTTGTCGAAGTCGGTACCATGCGCACAATATTTTGATATTAGTTACTTTTGAACTATCATAGTACCGACTTCAACAAGTTTTTTCACACTTTTGAATGTTGAAGTCGGTTCCATTTTTTGGTAATTTTTTTTTGTTTTTGTGTGAGCACAAATGAATAAATAATAACATAAGTTAATTAATAACATAAATTAATTATCGAGTCAGATATAAACTCTCTCGACAATGGTTTCCAACAAATGCTAGCTAAGTTGACGGTATGCAGAAATTGACATATAATTCGGTAATTTCTACGTTACTATGAAACAAGGTATTTTGTGATAAAATCAAATGTCCCAAACTTAGTGCGCAATTTTTTCTGGCGACCTTATTTTTTTATTTGGTATACAACTTAATGCTAAGATAATATAATATTTAGGAAAGACGGATGGCAAAAGACCACGAGGCCGATCACTTAGCCGCTGGTCAGACCAAGTAAAGGCTTTCCGGTACCAGACTTTCAGGGGCCACCGTCCTGACTGAGGCAAGCCATAAATAAGGCAATGGTGGAAGCAGCTTGTCAATAACTCCACTTCAAGAGTTTAATAGTTCATTGCGACGCAACTCTGTATGTTTTACCATCCCAACCTTTGCAATAATTTCTTACGTCGCACCGTTTTAGGAGTTACTGTTTGAAATCTGCTGAACAAATTTAAAATCTTATCGTATATCGTCGTAGCTTATCGTTGTCATATACCATTCCTACGCATTAACATGTATTGTCAATTGGTCCAACAGTCAAATAGGAGCATATTAGCATACTAGATGCCGCCTTTGAAAACATTCAAATCTGAAATCCGGCGCTACTACAAATGTTTCAAGTTTCACTCTCCAATTGGAACAAAACCGCTTTGAATTTCAATGAAAAAATAAGGATTAGAGCTTAAATTTGCATGCGGCACGTCGATGGTAAATTATCGGGTGTTTGGCGGAAGGCCAGAGACCGTTACCGACGGTATTACGGCTCGTGTAACGCAGCCGTGATCCGATTTAAACTTCAGACATCCAAATATTCAATATCTACGAGTTTTCATATCCCCTTCGGTGAATAAGATTGCTTTGAAAGGTTTCGCTCGATTACAAAACAATTGAATGTACCTACTCGTAATCTTGGATAGCCAGTGGCACTTATGACACACCTTTAATATAGACGTAGTGTCTTTTCCCTGACCTTAATGCGAGTACTGATGGATTTATTGGATGAATTGTAGTAGATATCTCAAAAGCAATTCGTTAAAGCTTTAGATTCTTTCGACACGTGTAAGTGCGAGTTTCCAATTACCTTTAAATGCGCCCACTGATAAAAACAGATGCTAATGTTGTCTGGGTTTTATATCCTGCAGTGTACTCCACTAAATCATTCTATTGCATATAATACCTATCCTTGAGAGCCAGTCAACATTCTACGTCTAGCATGATAACATCTGCGACCACATCGTCACTGACTTATGGTGGTATATATTTCATTATACATAAGGACAGTTTCATATTCTTTAAATCTTAAAATGAATACACAGAACTTTATTTGTCTATGTATAGTACAAATCAAGAAAAGCCAAAGGAGTAGAGAAACAACTAGAACTGGGCAATGGGTCACTTTGCACGTCTTTACATTAAACGAGCGTAAAATTTATCTAGGAGAAATAATAGCGGCCATTACCTCTGGCCGCACGCCAAGCATAGCACTTCCGACGAACGCCCACAAGTTACTATGTATTTACAATAGACTCTTGACCCTTACACATCATGTTAATAAATCGAACGAGCTTGATCGCATAAAAACATTTTTGACGGTCGCCGCTCAGTGGTCAGTGAGGCTCGAATCCAGGCAGGGGCAAACATTTGTGCGATGAGTGTCGGTGTTTGTCCCGGGTCTTGGTTGTTTGTGTGCTATGATTGTGTGTGTCCATGCCTCCCGCGACACAGTGAATCCTAGTGCGGGGGTTTGAGTGTAATAAATAAATAAATAAAAATATTTTAAAATAACAATAAGTAATTTATTTACCTCGACGTTTCGACCAAGTTGCACTGGTCGTGGTCACGGGAAGACTGTATTCTAGTGCCAATGCAACCTGAAATATATTCAAGAGCCAAGAGTCTGTAAATACATATTACTTCGTGGGTGTCCGTCGGAACGACGAGCATGCATCGATTTATTAACAATGTGTCCAAATCGCGAAAGTCTAAAAATTAGCTTATATAATAGCATCTATAACTTTAATAACAGAGTGGAATTCTAATTCAGCAATATGGACGCAGTTTGTGTGACGAGCATGAATCTTTGTGTCGGGTCTTTGAATGTTTGTGTGATGTGATTGTGTGTCTGCCTCCTGCCTCACGACACAGGGAATCTTAGCGGGGTAGTTGTAGGTACTATTCCTTGGATCTATATCTATTTTTAATCTCCTCGCCTAGTTTGGAGCCCACAGCTTACATTTTTTTCTGTAATATTTTTGACTATAATAAATGATCTTTTATCTTTATCTTAAACTTTGTACCTACCTATTCGTTAGGTTATTCGTTCATGCTTTTTGACTTTTTTGCTTTTTTGACTTACGATATTCTGAGGGACCTTTATGCTTTGTTATACTTGTAGGTATGGCGAACAAAATCTATGAGGTCGTTTTGCTCGTTACATGAAAATTAATGAAAAACAATTTATTTTTTTAATATATATTTCAATGTTCACAAACACATTTGTGCCAATGACCACTTTAATTTTATTATAAAAAGTCATGAAACTATTTAATGTATACCTATAGTTCCGATATTTCAACACTAATTCATGCAGCATGGCACGGTAATGTTGATAGATAATAATTACTGTGACCATGCATGATGTCGGATAATCTGGAGAAATTCGGCATCTGAATGTTTACGTGGACTATCGCAAGGTTTTTTTCTCTTATTATAAATATTTTATTAAGGTGTCGAGATGTTTTTGTAGACATTGATATGTTATATAACATTGTAGAACCTTTTTTGTCCTATCATTGATAGATTGAAGGTTTTTTTTTTGTCTTTTTTTCGCTTTGGTTTCTGTTGTTTTAGTTTTCGTAGGGATACTTAATATATTCTAGTAATAATTTATAAATAAAATATAAAACTAATGATAATCTTTAAAATCGGTGTAGTCGTTTTTTCAGTTTCTTCGTTACAACAAAAATACACATTCTAAAATATAAAAATTCAAATGTTTCTCTGTATAATATTATAGCATTGAAATACAGACCAGCTGCGTCAGGCGGTTTCACTTGCGCAATTTCGATTTTCTGTCGTCTCTACAGAACTCAAATATAAAAATGTAGCCAATGTTAAAACGCGATTGATTACACATTGTATTTGTGAGAGAAACTTCAGAATTATTTATGCAGTTTTTAAGTTCATCAATTACAAAAATCAGACAGTTTCTCGGTATAAAATTAGTGTTATACTTCATCGTATACTTAGGTCACATGTACTGGATGCAAGCTACTGTTTCAAACTGTACAAATAATCTAGCCGATATTGCAGTTTTCGCGCCAAAGTCTCCTCACGACCAGAATAGTAACATAGTAACATGTGTTCCAAATTCGGACCATTTTAAAAAATATCATGAGAATGCGCCGTGTAAAAGGATAAAATGTTTACGTAAGGCAGTAATTTTGCTGTGGATGTGTGCTCGTAACTGTATTGGCTATTAGCCAACAGCGTTCTGCAACTGTGAGAGCATCTGGATACTGCTACGTACTTATATGTGCAGGAGAGTTTATGACACTAATTACAGAGGAAGATATCTAGGTTGGAGCTTTCAAAATTAGAAGTATGACATTATCAATCCTACTAATATTAAAAAGGCGAAAGTTTTCGTGTGTTTGTTACTCCTTCACACTCAAATGGCTGCACCGATTTCGACGAAATTTGGTACGGAGATAGTTTAGACCCTCCGGACTAACACATAGACTAAGTAATTTTCATCCCAAAAATACACATAGACTACTTTTAACCCGGAAAAAGTATTGTTCCCGTGGAATAATTGAGGTAGCGGGAAAACCGTAAATCATGCGGCCGAAGCTGCGAGGCGCTAGTAGTACACTATATGTATATTAAGTCATTATGTTTGTAACTCGTATTCGAAAATATATCTTAAACTGTTACACAACCAAAAAAGGACAGTCTAGCCGACAGGACTGTCTTTCTACTATACTCGATTGTTGTAAAACTGAAGGCGTAAAGGGAACAGGCGGCCGCACCCGTTGTAAAATAATGTAAAGGCGAACGGCGCTGCACTTCCTGCAGCGCCGGAGATGAGCAATTCTAGGTGGCATGTACAATAGAAGGTTACAATTCCGAGAGTGGAATTAAGGTTCTAAATAAGACTATATGGCATACATTTATATTAGCTTAATCAGTCCAAACAAGGTCTTCGAACAGTGTTGTTATCAGTGATGATGATGACTTACGGGACTAAATCGTGGTCTCCTGAATATGGGCCTTGTGAGCAGGCTGAGAGTCGCACACTGAGCTATGGAAAGGCCTATATTCAGTAGTGGACGTTCTTATACGTTCACACAGCTAGGACAATAACTAATAAAGGTCTTTTCAGGGAAAAGTGTAGGCCATGATCTACCACGCTGGCCAATACGGGTTAGCGGTTAGTACCTACATTGTGCAGACAAAATTTAGGTCTTTTTAGGCTACATAAGGGCCGAAAGTTACTTTAAAACAACAATTGGGACCGTGTCCTCCATAGCACGGAAGCATTCAAATGGAAATGTTACCAGCAGTCACACATCCAAGGTATGGCCGAGAAGGATGCTTAACGCAGTTGATCGACTTAGATCGCATGGGCAAACTGCGCTACCAGCAGGCATACACGTCACATGCAAGTACCACAGTATAATTAGCATTGATGTTTAAATTAACAAAGTTCATCTATAAAATATACCTACATCATCGGAGAAATCTCAGTGCGGTAGAGTCGGAATGCAACCATGGCACTGTCCGATCTCTAGTTCCGTTCCGCTTTGGGATTGCTTACTGTCTTCCTTCATCTGTTTGTTTCTTTCACCAAACTTTGTAATCATCGCACGTACTCCATTCGTTCGTACCTACACCAACTTAATATGAAGTCTGCGCAGCCTGTTCCATAATACATCCAGGATACATCTTTCAAATAAAAGTAATTACTTCGGATTAATTAGGCTTTGGGGTCCCGAACAATTATCTGCGTAGGCAATATAATATTATGTTTACTTTCTGGAAAGATATTCACATAAATCATGATTTATGTAGGGGGTGAAGAAATTTCTTAGAAATATTAATACTTTTCCTCAGTTTACACGATCAAACGATGTTATTGTTGAAAGCGAAATATACGATAGTGGTGTTAACTCATCTCATTTATATTATCTCAATGAACGAGGGCTTGAAAACTTGGATATTACTTATAAATTCACGAAATGCTGTATAAATTCCCCTCCCGTCATCGTAAAGAAGACAAATTATGTCTAAACAAACTTGCTGGTTGGACCAGACAAGGTGACACAGTTTAAGATCTAAATTCATATTCGTTCTTGCAGACGTACTGTACTAAGTGATGGCATATTTACGTCGTCTTAATTGATCCCAGCCAGCCACCTATGCCAATTTGCGTATTCCTGTTTTAGGCTTGGGCGTTTGACTACTGTCTCATCTGGTTTTAAACGATGACGTGGTATAAATATAGCACGCAATTATTCAATTATTTTTTTTACAACTTCTGCCCCCTGATCCGATAACTAACCCAATCGATTCGATTCGGTATTGTTCATAGATTTTATATTTATAACATTTTTCAATTCGCTCTTATTTCGTAATTTAAATTATTTGATAATTTGTACTTATATATCATTAACGAAATTTTCTAACGAATAATATAAATAGTTCTATAGATAGGCGGTAATACGGGACTTATCCATAACTGAATTGATTCTGTTGGCTATCCAAGTGTTCTGAATAGGGGGCTGGTCCCTGAAGCCCTAAGTTTGAATCCCGGAAAGGACAAACATGTTTTATGTGATGAGCGTCGAAGGGTCTTGGAGTATTGGGTGTTTGTGTGATATGATTGTGTGTGGCCCAAGCCTCCCGCAACACATAGATTTCTTATTAATGTCAAGATATTTTTGGACCATATTTACTATTAGCAGTTCCTTATCCACTACCACTGGAACCGCTAAAACCCTGCAGGTTTGCCTATTTCGTTGGTATTTGTTCTTCTTCGGATCAATTCATTGTGACTCTTTGCTCATGGTGGGTCGTCGACACGGTTCATAAAGCCTACAGTCGGAGACCACCATCTTCTTAAAATATGATTATAGGCGGTCATAATGGATTTCCAATTGTATTCAAACGTCTAGTTGATCACATTATGCACAAATATTTTTTTAATGATTTCAATTTATATCATATATATATATATATAATGTAAGAACGATATCGGAAGAAAAGCATATTTTTTATTTTGGGATAACAATAGCAGTTGTAACGGTGTTAACATTTTTTTATGTGGGTAATTCATGTGATATTTTTAAGGCCTGTCAATTTTTTTATGTAACATTTAGAATCATTGGTGCATTCAAGATTCTGGTTTTGTGGGCTTGACCCAGTTGAGGGTAGAATTCTTCTCGGTAGGTTTGAGAGCGGAGTGTAAGGGAAGGTGCCTCTTATAGTTTTTTATTGTTTTCTTGTATGATTAACGCACAGCAGAAATAGCTTGAGAATAAATACTTTTTTTTGGACCAACATGATTTTGAAGGGTTGAAAGCTTGAGCCACTTAGCCACCATTCTGAATCCTAAAGCTTATAAGATATAGGTCTCATAACCTGTAAATTTTAGCTCAGTTCGATCGCTGTACGCCTGTATATTTATATTGTATTTTCTTTTAAAATTATTTGTCAATATTTTGTTAGTGATAAAGTTTGAAGCCGTGTGCAATAATTATTACGTATGTGCATAACTAGTTCATAATTTACAATTCAAATACCTGAATTTAATTACTTACTTAAAATAAAATTACTTACGTGACGAGAAACAACAATAAGTAATCTTTTTTGTACCAGAACTGTTTTTATAGCTGTGTAATTATTTATATTGTTTTGGCACGAACTAACAACATTGATACTCATCGCGTAATCTTCGGATGACACGACTTAAAAAGATTTCTTTAAAATACCTACCGTTAAAAAACAAAAAAGTAAACTGGAACCCACTACAATAACACCAGCAACAACAGTTCTAATTTGAATGCACACATTGGCACATGGCAAGTTGCCAACTCGTTCGGGATCGTCTGTGTTATCAGCAATCGCCAATAGCGGTGTCGCTTCGGCGAATCTCACTGTATAGAAAACACGTGCCGGTCAATACTGGCGACGTTATAAAGTTTTAAAGCATAACTCTTTTACTTTTTGTTATTTTACATACATATAAATGCATCCCATAATAGATATTACGATCTAGCCTAAAAACAGTAAAAAATGATTTGTCTAACTTATCTTGTTAAATTCACTGTACTAAGAATGTTTTCATTAAGTCAATTTTCTTTTTGTGTCTATTTAAGAGGAGAGACAGTTTATACTGTTTTTACAACGTGGCGGGACGTTGCGACGAACGCACCGCACTCAAGATCCTGATAAGGCTTCCGGAAGAAGCCGAAACAATTGTCGATCGTGATATCGACTACGCGTAAGTACCACGTTATTCCCGTAAAAACAGTGTAATTATTAATGAGAGTTCTAATAATATTAGGGGAGAGAGTTTGTTAACGTGTTCTCTACTAGCAGTTTTTAACCACATTACACTAACACACTACTGACTGGCCGGTTGGCGCAGTTGGTAGCACTCTGCCTTCTGAGCCGCTGGTCCCGGGTTCGGTTCCCGGACAGGTCAAACATTTGTGTGTATGAACATGTCTATTTGACCTGTGTTTGGGTGTGTATATGTATATAAGTATATATATAAGTGTATATATAAGTATGTATATAAGTATATATCAGTCATCAGGCTACCACAGTACAGGCACTGCCAAGTTTGGGACCAGAAGGCCTTGTGTGAATGTTGTCCCATATTATTGTTATTATTATTACTACTATACACTAAACCGACTGAAAGGATATCGTTCTTTTGAGTGCGATCTGATCAAGGAGCATGACTGCCTCAACGTTGAGGGGATGATGTGGTGAGCTTTTGCATAGTTTTTTTATCACTTTGTTAATGAACTCTATAAGGTCCCAGTGAAGACCCAGTTTTTATTCCTTCTGGAGATATTCACTGAAAGTCGTATAATATTTCCAAATGATACGAAGGAAGCCCGACAGTTACGAGAATGGGTAGCTAGAAATTTGTAAAACCTATCAAAGAAATCATTATTTTAAATACATTATTACGTTCAAATGTGTGAAGGAAAAAAAGGCTCCGACAAGGCTCTGGCCAGATGGTAGGGCCACGTATGCACGCTTTTTTAACGGCTCTGTTTTCTTCCATCCCAATGACATGGCCCATCCACCGCAGCCTGTGCACCTGATGCCTCCTATGATGCTATGCTCCATATACAGCTCCTCTACCATTCTATTTTTCCTCACTCTCCAGCTGCCGTCATCGCTTCTCACTGGTCCCAATATTTTTTGTAGAGCCTTCCTCTCTAGGATGGAAGAGGATTTCTCTTTTCTTACGCATACCACCATACTACTATTATTTTGTAGCAACCTCCACCATTAGGTATATGGAATTTTAAAATACACAAATTATATTAATATATATTTCATTATATTGGCCAATGTAGGTACGTCTATGAAAACTATCAAAGTTAAAGTTATTATACATTTAGACCGATGCACAAAAAGTGCTAGAAAAACTACTGTAACAGTGTGTTGATCGATACGCTCTGGCGTAAATACAGTTCATATAAAGTTCATGTACTTATCTTTATTTGATATGTATTGTTCTCTTCTCTATTTCTAAAAAAAACGACGGTAAATACGTAATATAGTTACTATGAAAAAGCTCATACAAATTCTGTAATTATTAAACAGAGAAAGAAGCCTTGGGGATCGAAAAATTCCAAACAATTTCAAAACATTATATTCAACCTATTAATCAAATAAACGTCCGTCAATGCTCTCCTAATCCATTTTAGGAATGTTCTGGGACCGTTTACTTTGTTTTAAATTAATGATTCCTATATCTCAGGATCCCGGGAATAGTCCTTCGTATTTATCATATAGATTACCTTCTTTTTCTGTTTCCGACATAAAATTTATGTAATATTCATATATCTTCCTTTTGTTGAGAATTACACGTTTATTTCTTATAAAAGTTTGTCTATTGGATAAACGTCAAATGCAATAGTGGAATATAAATTGCTAAAATGGCAATACATTTTACAGAGTTTGCAGAAACTCATTCGTTCTATTATTATTCATTTATTTATACGAGCGTAGCGTTAAAGCATGCGGAGACCGGTTGGTTCACGGCGAAGTGAACCTTATTGGGGCGGAGTTAAAAAGATCGTGAAATAATTTCACTTGATCGGGCGAAACTGAGGGGTGTTGTGACGTCACGTAGAATTTATTCCCCAATGATAGGGAGGTTAACGAGGTGTAGGTGCTCCTCGTTAAACGTGCCATAAACTGCGCTAATGCGACGTGCGATCGCTTCGGTATGGAGTTACGCACACTCTTAAAATTCAATCCTTTCATTATATTGCTAGGACGATTGAGTTCGGTATACATCTCATTCATTACTCTATGTTTGATTTTGAAAACATTTCATTTGAACGCATTCTATCGCTTGAGAATTTAACAATGGATCTTTCGCATAAAAGTGGAGTGAATAAAATCTGTGGTATGAAAGTGTTTACATAAGAAATAGGCAAATATTTAAAGAGTTCGCCGATAAACTCTGTTAAACAAAGAATTATATTTGCTTTGAAGATGATATTAATAAGGTATTTATTGTTAAGCGACTGCAAAGCCTTTGAATTACACAAGCTTCAAAGGAATTCATTTGCGATAAAATGAAATATTTACAAATATATCACATATTTCATGTTTAGCGATTAGGACAGACCTTAAAATTTCCCAGAGGCGGATAACAATTCATTCATTCATTCATCGCAGCCATAGGATGTCTACTGCTGCACATATGCCTCCCCATATAGGGGGGATTTACTTACCAATACTCGTCACGCTTGGCAGGCGGGTTGGCGAGCGCAGTATGGTTTTGCTATCCTCTGAAGGCGCTGCTGCCCACCTCCTTGTACGTGTTCCCTGAGCAGACTCTTACGGCACCCACGGGAAGAGATGGGGGAGTACTATTCTAAGCCGTTACCGCCACGGCACGGCGGATAACAATAGATTTAGCGAAAATATATTATTATATAAAATGTATCTCAGCCGCTTTTACGAGTCATTGAATCACAATATAAAAACAGTATTTACATTCTAATTAATATATTCTGTAGGTAATATAATTGTTTATTTTTGTAGTGTTTATTTGTAATGTCTTAAAAATCTTTGGAATATACGTATTTACATTTGAGAAACATACTAGCTGTTGCTAGCCTATTCTCTGATTTTAGATATTATATTAAAACAAGGAGGGTGCAGTACAAAAAATATCTTTTATAATGGTACCTTCTTTAATATATATGACCAAAAAATATTTAAATACTATTTTCATGACGTAAACTGCTTAATTGTAAAATAAAAATAAAGTAAAGTAAGTTTAAAGTATTTTTTAATAGTATATTAATAGTTTCGTACTATTTATTTTAACGTTAATTACCTAATATATGTTATATATAAAGGATGGTTGATAAAATTGTGAAACAAAAATCATTGATATCATTGGTAGAGAAAAAACATTGATGGAATTTTTTTTATTGAAGGTACTGGTAGGACTGCAGAGATTCTAAACATTTTTGCCGCCGTCATTTCCTATTTCATTTGGTTATGTTTTCTCGAACTCGAACATGTTTCTCTTTACGTTTGTGAAATTGTGCTTTATTCTTGCACTTGTAGGTTATTGTTATTAGTGTTAATCTTCTTGTTTCTTTAGTAGCTTATCAAGCTTATGCTGAGCCCTGGCCCTTTTCGACAACACTGTTTATGTCAGCAATTCAAGTATGTTAGGTAACATACCTAATGTAGAAAGTAACGCTAAGCTATCAGAGCTGACTTTTTCATCTGTTTGTATTGATACTGTGAATAGTATTTTGTATTGTGTATTGTATGTATTGCATATACATCTTTGCATGGTGCACCTTTCGACTGTAGTTACTGATTCGGTGAGCTAAGTATGTACCCGCATCTTAATCAACATAATTATTACATAACACAAAATAACATAACTATTGGGTTCCTGAAACTAAACTACTCACATCACCTATTCCTCAATACATAAAATACTGTAGTAAATGTCACTCTAAATATGATTTATGCCAAGATTATTCAAATTACATTCATGAGTTCTGTCGTATTCAAAAAGGCCTGCTTCTATGAATGTTTTATTAAAATAACATGGACATAAAATAAAAAAAAACATCATTCAAACGGATTTCCCCCGAACTCAAAGTAAAAATTATAAAGGTTAGTCATCAATACACACGAGGCTGTGGGTTGCAGTGGGAGTCACAAGCGAAGGTGCAGTTCAACCGAGTGTATAATGAGCAGAGCTCACGACTTTCATACGACACGCATTTGCAAGGAAAAAACAAACATGTATCATCGTCGTATCGTATAATTATTAAATTGTGAATGATCTGCTTACTTGCATATAACTTGCAGTGAGGTACTAAATTTATCTTTGTAGGGACAATTCTACTAAGACACTAGTGTGTAATGTTACTAAGTACGTGTGTCATATGATAACTCGGTTTATGGACCTAACAGCAACGTGATAGGCCTGACTTTACTCGCAAGTGTGTTGAAAACAATATTATTACATTCATCATCATCGCCAACCATAATAAGACGTCCGCATTGATCTGCACAATAGCCGGTTTGAAGCGGCCAACATCCAGCCTCTTTCTGCGATCTTGGTTAGGCCGTCTGTTCACTTTATCGGTGTTCATCCTACGGTGCGCTTGCCTGTCTGTGGTGTCCATTCCAGAACCTTTCGAGCTCATCAAACCGACTTAAAAAAATTTATATACCGATTCTCAAAGTTATTTTTTTTTGTTTGATAGAGTTGTTTAGGTACACTCCAATAACTGAAAAGTGTTACGTATATATTGATGACTTCCTTATTGACAGTGAATGACAATCGATCCCGTAGTAGCCAAAATCACTGAAAAGTGTGTGAACCAAAAAATGGAACCGATTCAACACTCAAAAGTGTGAAATAACTTGTCGAAGTCGGTACCATACGTACACTATTTTGATAATAGATACTTTTTAACTATCATGGTACCGACTTCATCGAGTTATTTCACAATTTTGAGTGTTAAACTCGATTCCATTTTTTTTATTAACAATTTCTCACCGCATAAAATAGGTACTTGGTAACTCGGCAAGATTAGCTACATCAAAGTGTCGCCGATTCATCAACTCCCGCTTGATGAAAGACGATCGATCAATTATGAAACCTACTTTAGTGAGAAGCTGAATTATACCGAGATCAGAGAAAACTCCGCAAGCTATAATATATTCAGAGATAAGGTTCGTGCTCTAAAACCGAAAGAGGACGAAAACTTAATAAGGGTCGTTGAGAAAATTAAGACACGCTATGATGCAGGTTTAGATTCAATGAAATCGTAAAAATAAGAAATATATTAAAAAGATTATATTATATACACGTTAATCCACATTAATCATCATTAATGTCCGATGCAACTACATCTGACGCTGATTTTCAGACAATCCCTAAAGCTAGCTTGTAAATCTAATGTTAGGGAAATACTCATAGAAAATAGTATATTTATCATAGTTCATAGATACCTGCCCTCGTGTCTTTATCTTTCATTAAACAATATCTCGGATAAATTATTCACACTGGAATTATAGTGATTGCTTCAGCAGCGTGGCCATTTTATGTTGGTCTGCGTGTCTAGAACTGCCTAAGTGTGCGTGAGTAGGGAAGTGAATGTTATTGAAGAATATATCGATTAAAACCTTTATTTTTTATCACACTCAGACGCCCGCACTAGGATACCCTGTGTCGCGGGAGGCATAGACAACCACACAAACACCCAAGACCCGGGGCAAACATGTCATGTACACTTATCGCACAAATGTTTGCCCCTGCAAGGATTCGAACCTGGGTTCGAATCCGGTTGGTCCCGGAGACCGGCGACCGTCAAACGTCGTTTTTATCGATATATTTTGCACTAGTATTCACGCAAATGTACAAAACTAAGAACTTGCAATATAAGAAAATAATGTTTGAATTAAACATGAACAAAACATGAATTTAAACATGAACTGAATCAGAGGTCGTAATCTAATATATAAAAATCTCGAGTCACAGTGTTTGTTATAGAACTCTTTCGAAACGGCTTGCCTGATTTTTCTAACATTTTTTATGTATATTTGGTAGGTCTGAGAATAGCTCGTATGGTATTTTTCACGTTCCTGCCCCTTCTGCCTTCGTTATAAAAATAAAAATGTGGGAGACATTAGGGGTCACCCCCTAATGTAATGTGTGACATTAGTTATACGTAAAACAATGCGTCTATTTATCTTATTTTAGTGCTTTAATTGATTACTATTTATAGTTATAGTTTCGTGACGTGTATACTTTATTATGAAATTAATATTTTGCTCTGAATCTGGTTATTTTAGATGTTACAAAAGACTTACGTTTGAAATGACATTGTGTGTGTGACACGATGCCAATAAGAAGTCATCAAAAATCCGTAGTCTCTGTTCCTAATGGCCTGAATCTATGCTCGGCCTGTGTCGATTTTGTACGTAATTGACAAATCAGATGCTAACAGACTAAAAATGGCGTGCTATGTCACTGAATCTAGAATCGAATCAAGATTGATTCAATATGGACGAATTAAAAATAGCAGACTACCAAAGCTATCAAAATTAGCCTTTGTGATCCGAGCATATTGCCATATTGAATAGTAGACTTAGGCCCCTGGTACTTTTCTTGTGGTCCGATTTCAAATTGATCAAGATCTGACCAGTAATTTCTGAGTTATCCTTAATAATGCGTATTTGATTGATTTTATCTAAATTTATAATATATATATATATATATATATAACTAACGGGATACGCACCATGATCACGGAGAGACTGATGTAAAAATATATTGAAATGTTAAGGACAGACATATCTGTCTACCCTCTTTTTTAGTCTTTTAGTCTACAGTAACCATTGGCACTAGAACTCGATTGCAAGTTTCTACAAAACACACTCACTGTATCACTGCGGATATTCGTACGATTACAATGTGTGCGCGTGTTGCTTTTTATGCACCCTAATACTATTTGGTTGAGAGCTGGAACCATAACCTTGGTTAAGGTTCTCGTATTTTGAGATCTCGATTGCCTCTTTAACCAGTCTCGGGATGTAGTGACGCTCAGTGGATAAAACACATGGTTTATGGAACTCGATCCAGTGATTGGGTCCAGCATCTAGCAGATGTTCCACTATGGTTGATTTGTGCCTCTCTTGGTTTTTTACGGCCTTAATGTGCTCCTTGATATGGCGTGATATGGTTCTTTTTGTCTGACCTATATACGAACTTCCGCAACTGCAATTAATTTTGTACATCCCAGGATGTTCCAACGGAAGTTTGTCTTTAATATGTACTTTACAGCTGCTGCTGAACTACGTGGGCTGAAAAAAAAATACTATTCACATTTTTAGACTTTTCACTTTCCTTTCTTCTGGTATAACACACAGTTTAATCGCTTTTGTGATACCGTGAAAGTTATTGATAAAGGAAAAATATGGCCGATCGAAAAAAAATTATCACCAATAAATTAGCAAATGAAATCAAATTTTGTTCAACCAGAATTAACCTTCATAATAATAATAACATAATATAATATGGGACAACATTCACACAAGGTCTTCAGGTCCCAAACTAGGCAGAGCCTGTACTATGGTGACCTGATGACTGATATATAATTATATACATACTTAAATATATATACTTAAATACATATACACACCCAGACACAGGTCAAACAGACATGTTCATACACACAAATGTTTGACCTGTCCGGGAATCGCACCCGGGACCAGCGGCTCAGAAGGCAGAGTGCTACCAACTGCGCCAACCGGCCAGTCAATGAATCAGTTCATCAGAGTCAGTTCATGAACTGTTCTCATATGTGGTATTTTTTTTAATTAAGTGTATTAGACACGTTGTACTCTTAAACACATAAGCTGAAAATGGCTATTTGGCAAACGCTTCTTACTCAGACAATTTCACAGCAGCCGTGAGCAATGTAAATATCTATGCATAGATATCCTTGGCAAAACACGGCATCTACCCTTCTAATATCACCCCCACGAACTTGTAATTAGAGACTTGCTCAATACTATTGTTCGCTCTAAACATATTGATTTAGGTGCGAAGTAGCATCCATAGTTCCATTTTAAATCGGGGGGTTCCAATGCGCCAAAGTTATTTATCTATCGCAAAACTTCAGCGGAAAGTTACTTTGTCACCGATATTGAATTTCTGCTGTCTTTGATAATTTATAGAAACGTCGTCGGCTTGTTAAGATCTTTGTTTGGAACATATAGGAACGTGTCTTATAAATTTGCTTTTGTTTATGGGAAACGTTGAATATGTATACTACTTATGATCAGAATCGAGCTTTTCTTTGGTTTATTGTTTACTTTCATTATCAGAGAAATTATACGTATGAACATTTTATTTATGTGGTTGCAGTATTTGTTTAAACTTGATTTGGGTATATATATATAAATACAAGAATTAATATTATTATCAGGATATTTACCATGAATTTTATTTGTTATATTTACTCGATATTTCGGCACATTTTCATGCGCCATGTTCAAGAGTTAACATGAAATATCGAGCAATTAAAACAAATAAAATACATGGTAAATATCGCGATAATAATATTAATTCTTTTATTAGTGACCATTTTAAAAACTTATGTATAAATTCAACTAAGCCTCCATATTTAGATACATACTCGTATGATACATACATTAGTATACACATGTCTTGACGCTTTGTCAAATGGAAATGAAAAATCATTTCCACGAGATATGGAATACCAGTAAAAGTGAAAGTAAACGTTCACTTTCACACAATATTATTATTATTCTATTCTTCATATTGATTTCTTATGTTTAGAACAAATCAAAACATGAATAAAAGGACCAAGTTGTGTCAAAGAAAGAGCCGACCCTCGGGCGAAATCCCATCCATCCCACTACCCACTAATATTATACAGGCGAAAGTTTGTGTGTATATTTTTACTGCTTCACGCTCACACGGCTGCACCGATTTCGATGAAATTCTGAATCTCTGTGGGTAGACTCTGAAATGACGCATAGGACTACTGTTATCCTGGAAAAAGTATAGTTCCCGTGGGAAAATTTAAGGAGCAGGAAAATCGTAATCCAGACGGGTAAAACTGCGGGGCGCTACTACTGTATAATACAAAGCCTGCGGTGAATTTATCAATTACTCGATCAAACATTTTGTGTTGCCGCATATATGTAATGACATTAATAACGTAAGACCTACTTCTAAAATAATTTACTTTACAATTAGGTTATCTCCCAATTTAATAAATGAAATAATCTTACTCGGGATTATGTTACTAATTCCTTTGGGGATCAACAAAGAGCTCAGGGTAAACATTAATTGTAGCTGGCAGGTTTATCCATTTAATTAAGCAATGTTTCCTTGTCACATCAAAGTATGCCTGCAGGTTTAAGAGAAAAGGACCAAAGTATATTAGCTATTATATATCAAGGACGGCTAAAAATACAGTAATAGACCGAATAGTTTCTGTTGCTTTTGTATATGTAAACTAAAGATGGCATAGATAACTATTTATTTAACATTTTTTATACCATGATTTACGTGACGTTGATTTATATATATGACTAGCTGCTCACCGCGGTTGTACCCGCGTGGTGATGATTGATGATAATGATGATGAAAAGTAGCATATGTGTTATTTGCAAACCTGAAGTATCTAAATACCAAATTTTATCCAAATTCTTCCCGCTGTTTGAGCGTGAAAGAGTAACAAACATACATCCATACATCATCAGTAATAAACATAGATACGTACGAACTCTCGCCTTAATCCTATTAGTGGGATAGTAATGGAAATGAAAATCTGTCTACTATAAAATATCTCAAAATATGAACTAAAAATTGAAACTGCTTTAATTCATGTTGGTTCTAAGACGGCTATCGATACTTGGACTACCCGTCAAATATTTTTATTATATATATTTATTGAGGGGACGGGGCACCATCTATCGTCACTACGTATACACTTTAAATATGATAAGTGTTTTAAATAAACGCGTTATAATATCAAGAGATTCCTTTACAAAAAACACGGATGTTAGATTGTAAATCAACGGATGCCGTGGTCACAGTGCCCTGCAGTCTGATCTCGCGGCCCCGAGCTCGAATCCCAGCTGGAGCAAAAATGTAGCTGATGAGATGAGAGATAGATGTGTGTTCGGTTCAGGGCTTAGATGTTTGAGTAATCGCATTGTGCGTATTCGTGCAATGCTTGTTTGTTTTGTGAATAGGAAGCTAAGTAACATTTCTAGTTATCAATGTTTTAGATTTAAATTCTGCATAGTTTCACTACTGCGCCGAGTGTAGCATAGAACTAATAAAGATAAACAATTTTTCATCCTTAAACAATCTGAATCTAATCCTTTTTGAGTTATTTTGCCTATGTACATTTTCTACAGATTTATTTTAATTTCCTCTTTTGTAAAACACAGCAAACACAGAGTAGGTCATCCTCGCCACCTGAAAAAAAAATACATTAACAAATAATAATTTTTTACTCCATTAAAATACGATAAGTGTTATAAATTTGTTTTAATGACATATTTTATCTATAACTTAGATTTCTATCTCTCTCTTCAGGATGCTTCCATGAAGCTATGTTTCGGAATCAATTGCGACTAATGTAAGACTCCACAACCCGGGTCTGGTCCCTGTGAATACAGTCTATACTTAGGAATACAGTCTACTCTATACTTAGGAATACCCATTAGTGCTAATTTACTTCATACTTCCTTATTACCGATATAGGTATAAGCTTTATGTAAACTCCTTCGTTCATAAACTTATCATCAGACATACAGATAGGCTAATCATGTTTTGCTACTACAGGCAAAGCGACACAACGACGGATTTCTAGAGCCGATGTTTCAGACCCAGATTTAGTCGTTTTAGCCTTCTGAGCCGCTGGTCCCGGGTTCGATTCCCGGACAGGTCAAACTTTTGTGTGAATGAACATGTTTGTTTGACCTGTGTCTGGGTGTATATATGTATATAAGTATATATATCATTCATCAAGTTGCCATAGTACAGGCTCTGCCTAGTTTGGGACTTGAAGACCTTGTGTGAATGTTAATAAATAAAATTAAAATAATAATGAAACAAATGTCCCAAAAAGTTATTTCCATTTTTTTTTGTCTACAGCTTCGGAGAAGTTGAGATTGCGTCAGTTTAAGTACCCAATACAATTCTAGACCCTATGGATAATAATACGAATAAGTACTTACCGATACAAAAGTCTCATAGGACAAGTCTTGTATGCCGAAAGCCTTTAGTATGAGAGGTTTTTGCGCCTGAGCACAGCCAATCAGCACTAGCCTTCTAATGTCTCGGTGCTGAGGTTTCTTCATCCCGCACATGTGCCACCCACAGTAAAACATGGCGTCAGACAGCAATGAAGCCTGCGTAAAAAATATTCGAGATAATTGTTAAAAGAAAATACAAGAAGTATAAATCAAATTAACTATATTATGAAATGGAATACCTATGTATTTCTACATAACATTTAAAATACAGTATACATTACAAAAATACGTGCTTGAAAATAAATAATAAAATGTAGGAAAGTTAATTAACTAGAACTGAATTTGTATTAGCGAACCTAAAGAGGTAGGTACGAAATAAATTAAAAAGGTAGGTGTACGTGTGGGCAAAGAGATAAGTAATTCTATACGAGCGTGTCGGCTCGGCTAGACAGAATGCTAGCTTGTTTCTAATAACAATGAGAGATAATTTATACAAAAAATATGCACATAATATAGTTTGACCTGTGTCTGGGTGTGTATATCTATATAAGTATATATATCAGGTTACCATAGTACAGGTTCTGCCTAGTTTGGGACCTGAAGTCCTTGTGTGAATGTTAATAAATAAATAAAATAAAATAAAAATAAAAATATTAAGGATTATTTGGAAAAGAGACTATCCCTAAGCTAAAAGCTAAGTGTATTATTGTAATTGTAAATGTGTCAGTGTAGCTATCCGTGAAGATCTTTAATTGACCTATATACTTCTACATACAATTATATCCACTCTGCGTAACGGTTGTCTTACAAAAAAATAATTAAATATATTCTCAACATATAGATTACTTAGTAGCGCCACGTGGTTATACCCGCGTCGATTACGGTTTTCCCGCTACCTCAATTATCCCACGAAAACTATACTTTTTCCGGAATAAAAGTAGCCATGTGTTATTCCAAGGTCTAACTTATCTCCACATCAAATTTCACCGAAATTGGCGTAGCCGTTTAAGCGTGAAGAAATGCCAAACATAAACACATACATAACTTTCGCTTATAATATTAGGGGGTATCAAGCTAAGAATCAAACAAGACAATTATTGCACAAACAAAATGTTCAACGTACAACAAAACTGGTAATGGACACATTCTTAGTACAGTAAATTTAGCAAGTTAAGTTAGACTTAAATTACTTATTAACTTTTTTAGGCTAGATTGTAAAAAAAAAAAAAGTTGACATTTACTTGATATGTGATCTCTCCTGCGTTCCATAGATTCAATGCTAATAACAGGAAGAGTGATCCAACGAAGGTATACGTCATGAGAGCATTTGTCCAGTCCATGTGAGGCGAAAGCTGTAACATGTATGTATCATATAAAATAAGCTTTTTCAGTTGATATAACGAATCCGTAAAACATAAAGTAAAACTCTATGATCACATAAAACATAACCAAAATCTATAATAATGATTGCTATACGCACAATAACCGTTAGGTGATATACACTTTTGTTCTTCTTTAATAGCCCTTCACAAGTATGTCCTTCTCGATAAAGCTTTGCCATGAAGTACTATTTTTGGCTTTTTAAAGGTTCTTCTTGAAAGATGAAATTCAAGAGTTTTATATTGTTGTTTTTGTTTTTGTTGTTGCAAATGAAATGGAACTTTGGTGTAGTTTTTAAATATCAATCAGATATTATAATATAGACGATAATTCGTCACATATTAAAATAAATTATGCATTTATATAAAACAGATAATTTTGTTTATCGGGCAGGGCGTCAAGATAATTAGCTCCATTCCCACCATGAATTGCTAAAAAAAATCATCTATGGACTAAAACTATGGACAATAGCAATTATTGCTATTGTCCATTTTATTAAATTTCGACTTGGACCAGAAATGGTCATTGAAATTAAAATAGTAGATTGTAACACAAGGGCGCAAAATAATATTTTTACGGCGAGGGCATTATTTTGAATCCAGAGAGGAGCGAAGGATTGTTGAGTAAAAACTCTTTTACGCGCCTTTAAAGCTCTGTAACAGAAAATACCTACTTTGCTCGCACTTATAGACGAACCAATCATTATTTTTCGAATAGAAGGGATGAAAAGTTTTTACTTTCTAGTTTTAAAATGGCAGTACGAACAAGGTACCTACAATAGTTTCTGCTCTACTTACCGCCAAGCGCAGCAAAAGCAACACCGCTACAGCCGAACTCTCGCACACTTGCAGTGACATGATAATTCCGAAAACACGGTGCATCTCGTTTGCTAAGCTGCAAAAATAGTTCCATTTCTAAAGCATGAACTCGACAACTTAGTTTGACGATTAAAGTGATGCAAAGTTAAATGTAATGTCCACACTTTTCCAAAACTACTGCTTATTTCAGTAGTAGTTCAGTTCAGTAGTTTCGCCATTATACGTGGTATTGATGATTTTTGTGTCTTGCAAAAGTAGCATATATGTGATACCCGGGTATAGTATATAAGCTATCTTCATTCCAAATTTAATGCAATCCCATTCAGCCGTTTTAGCGTGAAGGAATAACAAACATACAAACGTCAGACAAACTTTTGCCTGTATAATATTAATGTGATGATAATTATACATTGATGAAAATCAATGGTGACATCAGATTAAATTAATAAATAGCGGTATTGTTTCTTTTGTTCAACTAAATTAAAATTCTGGAAATAACAATTAAGTAAGATTTATAATATATTGTCTAAATCAGTATCACACTACACAAATTAATAAAATAGCTACTTGCATTAATATAGATGTCGGGTATGTCGTAAAAATAGTCTGATGCTAGGATTGAGATTTTTAAAAATACACATAATAGCCCACATTTTATTAAAATTACTTCTTATTTCAGTAATTTTTGTATATTGGTTTTATCTCTTTTTCCCCGACTACGGCACAAAAGAAAAAAAAATATGTTTTTGACCGGTATGTGTATATAAAGTATGCATGTGCATCTGTTCATAATAACTACTTATAACATTAACTAATTCTACACACTTCTTATCATATTTGACAAAAGGTCAAAGGTGAGGTGTTGTCTAAAGCGTCTTGTTCTTTAGTCATGAAATCAATTAATGATCGCACGGAAGCTATAGTGTACACACATTTACACAATTTGCGACGAGTATTTCATTCAATTAGAGTTTATTTCTATTATCTTTCTTCGATGTGGTCGAAGGTGCTGTCACGCTAGAAGGAGGCTAGCTCTCAGGACAGCTTTCTAAGCACACTATGTGTTTGGCGATAGTTTTTAAACACGTGGGTGATAGCTGCCCAGGTGGGTAATGGAAAACACTCTACCAGCATTGTGTGGATTTCATTTAACTAGTGAGTAACAATGAGATTGACAATAGACACTCACATTGCGAGACTATCATCGCTTCAAATTTGATTTTGAATTGCTTCTGTAAAAATTATATAACACCCATTATAATTAAACCCTCTAACTTAAATAAATTATAGAACTTACAATAACAGCTTCTGATGAATTCGAATACCTTCCAAAAAACCCGCATTCAAATTTTCGATCGCCGTCTCCTTATTCATTGTCAAGATGTCTTTATCAAACTCCTCTCTTATCCTTTCGAAATGATGACGTAACGTTACGAATTTGAACCTTAACGTGATCAGATGTGTTATGGGCATGCAGTCGGCGGACATCATAGGAAGCATCATGTATAACCAAGTTATATAGAACAACACTCGGGTAAACGACGCGACCATTGACACATCTTTAAAATGTGGGTAGTATGTTACGACCGTGTAAAAAGGTGCACCTAAAACATGCATATTAGTTATTAGTACGTTACACTGCAAGCTAAAAGTTTCCAAGAAACAGCTTTTGATAAACTATTTCTTGGAAAATTAGTAGCGATTGGCACGTGTGCTAATCGCCGAATTAATATAATAAAGAATTATTTTATAAATGCCAATATTTCAGGATACTGTTGCGACACTTCTACAAGAACACTATTATTTAGATCGCATAAACAACTTTCAATGTTTTTCCTATTTATACGCGATACCATAAGCTGGATAAGGGTTTAAGAGGTGCGGATGATATTACAGAGGCTCGCGGGTGTTTACAGGCAGAAGGGGCGGGACAAATTCTGGTGAGTTTTGATTTAAAACATTACAAAATGTACTTGACAGGTGACCTAAGGGCTGAAAACAAAATGACTAATCACATTTATAGACATTGTAATTTTCTTTGTTCTAGTATAAAACACAGTTCATTTGTCGTTACAGCAAGAATTTTTGATAAAGGTAAACAACGGTTACTTAAAAATATTTATTCACTTATAAATTAGCAAATGAAATAAAATTTTGTTCAACCAAAATTAACCTTCATGAACTGTTCTTATAAGTGATTTTTTTTTGAATTTAATTCGACATTTAAAATCTTAAACAAAATAATCTGAAAGACTCCAAATTTTCTATTTAGCAAATCAACAACACATCATGAGGTGAAACCAAGTCCCGCCATCGTCCTAGACCTTTCTTACTTAACAAGTTAACATTGACTGTGATCAAATTAAATTTTATTAATCTGACTTTAACAGAAACCTCAAAATATTTTTTGTAAACCACATAACATTATTATTTGTGCCCTATATTATATTCATTGAACGAATTCGCAGAAATCTGTCTCAAACTATCAACAGTTCTACAGAAAATATTTATTCTGTTGATATTGACTATCGCTACTAATCTTATTGTAATCTTGTTCTCAGTCGAATAAAATGTTATATTTTATTTAGAATTCCTTTTTTTTAATATCAATTATAAATTGATAGTAAAATGTTGTGTAATTTTTATAAGCTTGGTGGAAAGGTGTAAATATAACTTGCCCAGTGCTATGAAACTATAGGACAAATATTGTATCGGGAATCAAGAGCAATTATTTTTCACGAGTGCCGCAAATTTATTTTAAATCTAATATCAATCAATAATTTCATTACATATTTGTATTATACTTTATTTTTCGGTCGTTCTCCAAATATTTTTATTTGTTTACATTAGATACACAGATATAATATTTAATACTTTTTTTTCATATTAAATAATTATAAAGTGAAAATTAATTTGAAATAATTATTAATACAATTTTAAATTAATTATCATATTAAATAATTATACAGGTATCGTGTTCCAATGGTACTTATTTATTTAATTTTAAATACACTTCCTTCAAAAAATATATAAAAACGTCTTGTCAGAAACCCACTCCTCAGTTATATAATATAAGTAACCACTATAAATAAAAAAATATATACAGTATATTACAAAAAACTTCTCCTGTTATTTTATCTCTTCCGACCTAGCAACATTATTTAACTGGCAGACTACAAATGAAAACTTAGGAAGTGACCACGTACTTATCAAATTATCTATTAACTTAAACTTAGGTAATAAAACCTGTTTAAAAAGAAACTTTTAAAAAGTAATTGATGAACCTATATTATAAAATACCTACAATAATATCTATTAATATGAGTTCTGCAACTTCAAAGGAGTAACGTTATTTTAAGTCATACTCATACCGTAATTAATACTTACTTGCATTCCAACGACCAAAGGCCACTAAATAGTTTGTACTCCGGCTTAATTCAATTAAAACAGTCTATCAGTACCTACCGTTTGAGTACTCAAGTCCCATTTTAATGGATGACCGCGTTCACATAATCGAATATTTGCGGAAAAGTAGTGTCCCCTATCTAAACGTAAACGCCCACCGGAACAAACCTCAGATGGCCTCCTTCCAGGAAATGAATATCGTTGACATCAAAGATCAGGAAGGCAATAACACAGCCATTCACTAACCTTCAACCCATGATTTCCTGGTACTTTCCACGCCATATGCTATCAGTGAGAGATAAACGGATATGATGTAGAGCGAAATGTCTAATTTCGCTTTCCTGTATTGCTTCTTCATAACGAATTGCTCTTCAAAGTTTTCTGCTACGGTGGCCATTTCATAGTTAAGTTTGCGTATAGATTTTTTATGATACAAGAGAAGGAACATTTTCGCGAGTACAATATTGTGTATAGCTGAAAACATCACCGCGGAGTTTTTTTCTACTTCGGGGAATTCGCCGACCATTGCTGCAAGGTTCTCGAGCAGAATCATTGTTGTGTACGTACAGAAAGATATCACACTGTATGCTCGGTAAATAGTCGTTTCTAAATAGATATCTTCATACCAGCAGTTACCAGCACCGGCGAAATATACATATTTACAATAATCTTTCAACAATTGCTTTGTTTTCACAGACATTTCGCCGGATAATTTGGAAATAAGGACTATATACTGAATTTAATATTAATATATCAACTTATTTTATCATATTCTAGAAACGTTTACATACGATGAAGTAAAAATGATGTATGCGTGATAAATTAATTCATAACTGTAACATTAGTTGCTTAATAGCCCTGTTAATTATCGAAAAACTTGTCTCAAACGTAAAAGAAGTTTCATCGAATTATAAGTTTCCATGAAAACAGTAAAAAAATATTAATTAGCGAGGAGAAACTTTGTGAAAGAATTATTAAGCCTAAATATCAAATTAAGTGACTTCAAAAATTATAAAAAGGAAAACTTCCAGAATTTTATATCGACACAAGTAGTTGTGAATGTTAAATAATTTAACAGGTAATTAGCTACTCACACTGTGAAAATATAATCATTTATTTTTCTGGAATAAAACAACCCAACAACCTAAACAAACCCTTATACAAAATGGTTATATAGTTCTATATACATATATAGAATAAGCCAATCTGCCAGGTTCACTCGGATAAAAAAAAACACTAACTATAAAGAATAGCGCGAACTTCGATAGAGTGTTAAATCTTTTGCAAAATTACCTAAATACTATTGGTAAATAGTTGACGACACAAGACAGGCGCGGTTTTGAAAGTTGTTTTTAAACATCACAACATGTAGTAGTGCAGTATGGTGCTTTATACCTAGCATACGATTAATTAGTAAAATGACTTAGTAAAAAAAGAGTTTCTTTATACATATTTTTAACCGACTTCAAAAAAGGATAAGGTTGTCATTGTTAATTCATAGCTGGTGCTGCCCTGGTGAAAATCGGTCAAGCTGTTTTTGAGTTGCACTCCAATAACTGAAGTGTTACGTCTACTTGGACGACTTGCTAATTGAGGGTGAAGAAATCGGTGAACATACACAATGACAATTAATCCCGTGAGTAGTAACGGTCACTGAAAAAGATGAAAAAAATTTTTTAGCCAAAATGGAACCGACTTCAACACTCAAAAGTCTGAAATAACTTGTCGAAGCCGACTTCGACAAGTAGACTAGTACCGATACTATGTGCACAATAATTTAATAAAAGTGACTTTTGAAATATCATGGTACCAACTTTAACAAGTTATTTCACACTTTTGAGTGTTGAATTTGGTTCCATTTATTGGTAAAATTTGATATTTAGTTCTGGTACCGACACGAGACGACCATTGCCTTGTAACGTGCAAGAACACGAGTAATTACTTGACCGAAATTAGTGACAAATATCTCCTTCACGAAAGCTATCAAAAGTACGTGATTACTTCAGAGCATATAATTAGTCCTAGGATTTTTAAAATTGTGTAGAACAATCAAGATGCATTTTATTTGTTAAAATTTAACTTAGTGTATGACACTTTGACTTAAAAGTTTATATTTACTTTTAACACAATAATGTTAATTAATACCAAAAAGAACGCCAAGCGAAACGATCATTCGTTTTCGGCGTTTTTAATTGCTCCATAGCCCATCTCGAACGCACCTACTATTTGATACTTTGTTCTATTTTGGAAGTATCTTCATAAAGTCACAGCCTAGCCGACAATAGTGACAAATCTCTTCTTTGTACTGTTTAAAAGCTGCAGCAAAATCACACATAACACAGAAAATATAACTATGATCTGTTTCGTTCGTGATGGAGGCATTGTCAAAAATAATTGAATGAAACCACAGCTTTAGTTCCAGTTAAGATCAGATGTGAATGACAGCTGTCATGAAAAAGGGTATTTATTTTCTTTTGGGATTCTCCATGTGAGAAATAGGTAAGGGATTCCACGTATTCACTCGATAAAATACTTAACGTTTCGTGTCCCTAAACGTTTATCCGACAATGTAAAACAAAGTATTCGTCCGCATCATCATCTCACGTCACGTCCACTGCTGGACATAGGCCATCCCCATTGATTTCCACAAGTACCTGTTGGAAGCGGCCCGCGTCCAGCCCATGCCTGCGATCTTAGTCAGGTCGTCTGTCCACCTGGTCGGTGGCCGTCCTATGCTGCTCTTGCCAGTCCGTGGTCTCCATTCGAGAACATTCTGACCCCTACGGCCATCAGTTCTTGGAGCTATGTGCCCTACCCACTGCCACTTCAACACGCTGGACTTTATCGGTGACTCGTTACAGATCTCCTAGTTTCTGATTTGATCGCGTAGAGAAACTCCGAGTTTGTCCAAGGTAGACGTAGTGGATGCAACATTGGCATGCAACATAATTTACAATAACATAACATAATTAATAACATAATTATTGACATAACAACTAATCAAACCGTATGGATGTTGTTTGACTGTATGGTGCTGATTTGGAAAACGGTTTCTTCGGGAGGCTGGAAGTCTTCAATCCTACGTTTGAAGAAATGGGTATGTAATTATTCAGCAAGGTGTTGTCACCTTTCCTAAAGAACAACACCACTTCTGTTCCATGGTTACGGCGTTGAACGTTATCGAGACAACAGTAACAAAGTAATACCTTCATCAATGTTGAATGCAGTAACTGTTTTTCTGATCTGTGGACGACTGTTAGTTTAAAAAGAAATGAATTGTTTGATTCGTTCTTTTTATCAATTTTTCCAATAAGATGAGAACACGTCGGCTCGTAGTTCCTGTAGTTATTCGTCGTAACTTCATCCATGATTGTACTGAGAAAACCCTCTGTTTTTCAAAAAAGTTCACCGCAAAGTTTTACCTAGTTTGGGTATTCGTGTGTTCCATCAATAAGCGCTTTACAATCCACGTCTTCTATCTCAAAACAGTTTGACTTACAACCTTAGTATTAATGCAAACACGATAGGAGGCAGGAAAAGCGAGATATTCTCAAATAACTGATTTTTGAGACCGTTAAGGACCTTGAATATGTATTGACGCTCACACGTTTGCATTTATGCGACTTTTAAGACGACATTTTTGTAATGCTAAAATAAAGGTATATACAAAAATTCAGCTTGTTCCGTTAGAATCCGAGTTGAAATGCCTAGATTAGGATTATAACTGGACTAGAGAACAAAACCAATCTGAAAAAACCGCGTGTCACGAAACACAGATTGCATCGCTTTATTACTTTTATTTAACGGTATTACCGTTTGTTATTTGCAGACAATGAATAAATTGACTATTGAACAGGCAACGCCACAACAAAATTATACAATTTTTTCTATTGTGTTTTTTAGTAAATTGAACTACGAGAAGAACTTCAACTAAATACGCTGTGGAATAGAAATTTTGAAGTCTATTTTTTTATATTTAGTTCACGTATCAATTATAATTAATAAATTAATGTTCTTGAATATTTATTAAAGAATACATTCACGAACGAAAAAGGGATAGTACCTTTACATCAAGACTTGTGGTTACATAACAAGAGAACAACTGGTTGCCCTTATTAGCTTATAACTTGCGTCAAAGTGGTCATAATACTTATTAACGCAACCGTGTAAGCTGTTGAACTTCACAACTATTGCACTTACATACTATCAATTGTCTGTGTCACAGTTGTACCTACTATATAAATGGCAGTTAGTGCTGGGTTCAATTGTTTAACGCTGCGATACGGCTGCACTGCGACCGATAGTGATACTTGCTTAGGCCGATGGTCATCAATGACGTTATTCGCGTCAGTAAAGAAAAAAGTACGTCTTTTTTACATACTTATAAGCTGTGTAATAATTAAGTTTCACATATTAAACACAAATGAATGTTAAGAAATTGTTTTAGATTCTGAATGGATACGTAGAATTATTTCTTGCGGTAACGTCAAGTCTCGGGTCTGTTTCTTAGAACACATCCTCGAAATCAACATTATATATTAACAGCCATTTCAACGTACCCTAATGTGTAGGGCACAGTTTTACTATTCTAGAAAAGGCGTACAAAACCCTCACCTACTTAAACGCTCGTTTCGCAGCACGCAATAAACCAGAGGTCGGGTATTTAATTGACACGTTACCCTTTTAAGTATCCTCTATGTAACTAAGGAAACAGGGAAAAACACTTAGAATTGAGCCACTATATTAAGGCACCTGATCACGTAGAGGGAAATCTGCCTGACCAATAATACACCTTCACCCTTCACCCAATTTGTATTCAGGGTGTGGACGTGATCCGGCAGGATTACAGAACTGCGAGCGAAGAGGCTGCGAACGGCTTTAACGCCTTTATTGCTGTTAGAAACACTCCTATTTCCTTTACAGAATTGAAAACTATGTAGGAAAGCTTTTAGTATCGAAGGCCGTTTGTAACCGCAGCATGCATTGCCCGTTTTGGTTCACACGTCACTTGATAGAAAGTACCAACTGTCGGGCACAAACCGTCTCCATCTAAATATTATTATAGCTCGTACAAAAATTTGACGTGATACTGAAATTTACTTAAAGTGCCATAAAAATACGTAAAAGTGACTTTGACACCAAACTTTTTATATTTAAGGTAGGTATCTAAAAATAAGAGACTTTTAAGACAATTTAAGAGGTAAACTCTTTAAAATGCCATTTAATCCTGAAAATTCCTTACTACCTACATCGTGAGTCATCCGGTTTAACAGTATGTTTTCAGAGTGATGTTTTATATTCTGTATTAGTAAAGTACAGTCACCACAAGCACCGCTGAGCGAATGAGATTTGTATATATCTAAGAATATTAGTGAAATTCACAGACATACAACTGTTCTAGAAGCAGACCAAACATCACAGATGTCAGTGCATTTATATTCACCACAAACATAAATCTTACTAAGGCTGGTTCGAACTAACACTAACCTGACAGCAATGTCTATGTTTTTTGATCGATAACTTTCATGACAATAATTAACAAAAAAATAGTTATAGCGACAAATTAAATCTTAGTCATCGCTTGTCTTATGTGTTCCGAACCTACTTCTTTGCAGCATACTTCCTCCTAAAGTAGTTTTATTGAACGCTCTCTATACTATGTGACACTTCTTGATTCTCTATGTTCTAAAGCACACCTTCTTACCCACTTTAAGGATTTTTATGAAATTGGCAATTACGTGGAATTAATTCTTCACCTGTTTTATTAGGTAATAAGAATGTTAAGGGCGTTTTCAAGAGCATGATGGAATTTTGAAGTCAGTGAAAAACGGATGAAATCGGAAATTTTCAGCGACCTGCGTATGTACATATGACTATCCATAACTCGTTATCCTATATCATATATACAATACCTCTTCCACTATCACAAATTTTACAAGTAGCGTCGCTGACAATTCAAGGCCTCCTAAGAATGCGGTGAGATTTAAAATTTTATTCTGTTTAATATTTACTTTCGTCACCATGAAAATTCTCAGGTGACCAGTTGAGGACTAGAATCCCACTGCCGACTTAGTCGAGGTTTTGTTCAGAATGCACTCTAATCCCTTTGATGTGGTTTATACCGTATAAAATGTTTGTAACACAAATAACGATGCTTGAAGTAGAATGCCAGTCATGTTTGGTTAAATTTAGCAGCTGCGTAGTTAATAGTTTTGTAATTAAAACTGCCGTGGTTTTGACACGTTATGAATGTATAAAACACGTTTATTACTCACGTATTAAATCACAGGGTTCCGACTTTAGTATTGACCACATTCAGTGGTCTTTTTAACCGACTTCAAAAGAAGGAGGAGGTTCTCAATTTGACCCGTATGGTTGTTTTTTTAAGGAGCGTACGGAGCACTCGAGGACGCGGTGCGGTTCACCTAGTACTGATATACCTAAACTATAGTCGGAACGGCACCCTCTGACTTCCTAGTTCAGTAATTAGCGTGTTTTATACATTCATAAAGTTAGTAATAATAGGTAAGCATGTAGTGTTTATTTTCATAAAGATAAATCTTTTTTCCTACACTTTAGTCACCAACTAATAAACAACAATAAACCACATGGATTTTTATTTCACATGTTCAATGCGAAATGTCAGTTAGTATGCAAATTTGAAGGACCTCACAAACTATATGTTTGACAGTTTTCAAAAAAAGTCCATAAACTCTTTTGATCTGTATAGCATCATATATACATATATATGATATGTAAGCGGTTTAAGATGACGACGGTTTGTTCAATATAAATAAAATTAAATGTATGTCAAAACTATAGGTACTTAAGTGACAAAGCATCGACCTATAGAGCTATATCCAAATTTCAACAAAGAACGATCAAATTTCAGTATCCACGCCGCGCAACACTCGTTTCAATAAGATCGTCTTTTTTTATAAGGCAAACCTTTTGTAAGCCGTTTATATAATATTATCTCCCTGTTTTGTATAAAGTAGGTTGAAATCTCATGATACAAAGGGATAGACATATCTACGGGTACTTGAAATCACTTTGAACGGTGGTAACGATAGGGATTTCTATTGCAAGATATGTATTTAAAGGGCTACCATTTCCCCCTGGGATTTTTGTTTTTACGTTAAAAAATAGGTTCCATTTTTAAATTCTGTTGCCTATTGTAATGAGGAGACGCCCGATATCTGATTCTTTCGCCCGGGAGATTTGTGTGTATAAAAGTCAGAGGAGTCCAACTTAACGATGGCTTCGTGTGGCTGTACGCCATATCTTCAAAAATACGGTTAAAAATGGCTGACACGCGTGTGAACTAGTTACGGGTGCTGCTTGCTGAGACTGAGAGAGGTGAGTTCTGGAATGCTTACGAAAGCAATAGCACTAATATTTTAAATACATAAGGTTGTGTGTTGGACTTGTTAGGCTTCGATAGATTTGAATGAAATTTGGAATGCTAATGTGGGCTTTAAGCTTTATAATATTACTAGCGGACCCGACAGACGTTGTCCTGCATTCCGGCTACAGCGCTATCTGCCGGGCTGATTTGTGAATCTAAACCATCCAGGGAGCCACCCAAACGCATAAAAAAATAATTCAAATCGTTCCAACCATTTAGGAGGAGTTCACTGACATTTACAGACACACGTACAGTAGAATTATATATATATGAATAAAGATACTAAAACATTATCAGTCTGCATGATTTCGTTATATAATTATGTATATTATATGTTACATACGTTTATTATTATTTGGATAGCAAGCCTTTTGAAACAAAAGTGTACCTAATGTTAAAAACACCGTCATGAAACTTCGTTTTATGACCGGTTATTCACAGTTGAAGCCGTTCGTCTTTGGAATGCGCTTCCAGTTCCAATTAGGAAGGCTCAGTCACTATCTACATTTAAAGGCAAAGTGAAAGAATTTTATCTAATGCAGTGATTTACTTCATTAAATCGAATAATAGTTACTGTTGATTATTGACAAATTAAATATTTATACTTATGTATGTTATGTGCTTATGTGTGTTCCCAGACTATGTTAGTTGTACACATACGTAATAAAACTATATTATTTGATTAAACGTTTTAGCCAATAGCACCTGTAACTGTTTCAGCTCGTTTTATACCGCCTTGATTAAATTCATCTGTGAAATCCTAAGCTGTCAAATTTTGTGCACAAACTTGCCTCCACATTCAATAGCGGCAAGCAACACCCTTATGTAGCACTGTGTTGCAAGAACACTGCCTGGAATTAGGAATTACATTACGCCTCAGCAGAAGTCGATCCTCGCTATCGACTATGAAACCAGGGTACATGATCTGTGATCTTCACAATGCTGACTGTATCTGGAGAGATATGCTATCAGATTACCTGTGAGCTAGTACGGAGGAAAATTCTATGAATGCCGAAGGAACACTTCCAGGAAAGTGCGGCAGAGAAATTAAAGAAATCTAGTGAGCCATTGAGCTAGGCCTTTGACATTGTTGATATAGTAGAGGGGCATTTTTTCGAAAACATAACATTAGCACAGTTACAGGTTCGACCATCCACCATCTACGTGGTCGGTATACAGGATATGTCGGAGTCTGTTTAATGGGATAACCAATCCTGAATGCTGCACCCCCAGTGAACACAGCAACTTTGGAGCCAGGGCCCCAACCACCTAAAGTAGCTTTAGAATTTACCATCCCGGCTAAGCAAGATAACGAACCATTTTTGTTTTTTTTTTTGCGGGGGAAATCCCTGGATACACACCCCTTCCCGGGAGGGACAGAGGTGGTTATGTCGGAGTTGCACCAACTAAAACCCCCGGTGTTCCGTCCCAACGCCTAAAACCGGGGCCACGAGCACGCTTTCGCATTCATCCGCGGCCGCGGCGGCGGTGGTCTGTTTTCCGGACCTCTCCTCGGTAGCCGGGGCGACCGCCAACCCCGTCTCCCACTGAGAATGGCACGCGGAACACCGCGCGCGCCATACTCCAGGCCCCGACGGAATATCTCCCGCTTCCGCCTCTAGGCCCCCAGCAACTGGGCTAAATGGGATGCGCCATAACACCCCATAAACTCCCCTCGCCGCGTCCAGCTCCGCTGCCTCTCCGCAGCTAGATGTCATGGTCAGCCTCTTCCGCCTTCACCCAATCGAGAAAGTAGAGAGTGGCCATGACATCCCACCCCCCCCCCGGGGTCCGAGCAGTGCACCCGGACCCACCCTGGCAATGGCTTCACTCATCCAGCCACCGAGTGACCCCTCCACATCACCTCTGCTGATCAGAGGCGTATGCGGAGAAAGACCCACCTCGCTTGGGCAAAAATAATAAAATATAAAATAAACATACATACAAATATACATAAATATAATATAAATAAACATACATAAATTACACACGCCAGGCGCCGGGCGATGTCTAGTTACGTCTAACTCAGAGGGAATTAGACCAAGAACAGGCAGCACCGCGAGAAGGTAATCGCCAGACTTGCCTTGAGGATCATCACGACCTGCGCTTCCCCCAAGACCGTAACCTCCCTACCCATCACGGGATGGGTAAAGAAGGCCTGGACTTAACCAAAACAAGCAGCGTGAACGCCGCAAGCATAGGCATAGTAACTATTTAATGGATAAACCCAGACCCGCCCAAGATAACGAACCAAGTCTAACCAATGATAAAATACCTACTCAGCCGGATATTTTACACATTTATGTTTGTCACTCAATCACGCCAGAACGGCTAAACGGATCAGGATAAAATTTGGCACAGAGATAGATTATAGTCTGGAATAGCACATATGCTACTTTTTGTCCCGGTAAAATGTATGATTCCTGTGGAATAATTGATTTTACGGGAAAACCGTAATCCATGCGGGTGAAACCATAGCGCTACTAGTTCAGACATATAAGAACGTCACGTTTCTTTTATATAAATATCCTATTACCATAGGATAAACATAACTAAAAATTGGTCTAGATACTAAAGGGAAACGCACACCCAGCTGTTAGTTTTTCTATATTTTTTTCGAGCTATTGTGCAATTTAGTTAATCTAGAATTGGTTCTGGTCAACTATAAAAATATTTAGAGAGATCCATACGTGCTGCACACCTGCCGGCCCGATTGCGATTTAAGCAAATTAGGTGCATTCCAGGCAAGGGCTGGATGTAGGCCGCTTCCAACAGGTCCTTGTGGAAATCAATGGGAGAGGCCTATATCCAGCAGTGGACGTCCTATGGCTTCGATGATGATGATGATGATGAGGTGCATGAAAATAATTTATTCGCCCCACGCTTAACGATACTGTTAGATTTTTTACAATATCATTGATATAAGATTAAGACTATGATAAGATGAAGACTATTTTACCTATTTTTAAATTTAATATCATTTACTTTTCCAATAAAATTTACTCGCTTGCTACAGCGACAATACTTATATTTGGAGCATATTACTCTCCTCATACTGTCGTAGACGTAAATTACATTCAAACCCCGAAATATTTTTTCCATCGCTGCTGCCCTTTTTATAGGTCGCAGAATAACTAACAGTATGTCCCATATTATAATTCACGAACATCCTTCTTCAACTCATCTGAGACCTATACTCAATATATCGGGCCTGTTATATATCGGGCTCGATGGATAAAATGTGTGGGTCACGTAGTAAAAGTGTTTTTCAACGGACCCTTACATTATCTTGTGAGGGAATTCTGTGAACATTTAGAGTTACCCACTGTTTTATTTATAGGATATCCGACACCTGCTTTATGAGGCGTCGGTATATGTATTATAAGAGAAATACATTATGTACAGATTTTTTTGAAGCTATGATAGCTCAGCGGAGGAGCATCGGCTGTCAAACTGACGAACACTGGTTCGATCCCCAACAACAGCTTGAGCTTCCAGTGAAGGTAACACCTTTATCAAATTCCCAGCATGGTGGTAGGGTACTTTCGAGTACCAGCCTGGCTAGCTACCACCCTCAAGTTGGAAAACAGTGAACCAAACACATAGTGTGTTCAGGCAGCAGTCATTGAGAGCCAGTGAACATTCTAGGTCCAGCGTGATAACATCTTCGACCACATCGTCACTGACCATCAAGTGGGATAGTGGTCAAACGCTAGATCTAGTGAGCGAACACCGATACCTACATGTCACAATTTTACCGTATCATATTCTTTACGAAGAGTATGAGTGTGCCTAATAATTAAACCCATCAAATCCCTTACTCTTCTTTTTACTTGAAATTAATTGCTGCTAACAAATGAGTACAAGAAACATGGGCAATTCTGCTACAATTTCATATTTGTATAAGGATAATCTAGGAAGGATTTTCATAATATTGGGGTCATGTTACGCGACCGAGCATGATACAAATTAATATTACATAATATTGCGTAAATGGTATATTTATTTGCTATATTGACTTGATATACAATGATAGATATTATGTCTATCATCATCATCATCATCACCCATTTGAGCAATAGTGTCTCCACAATTCGTCTATTCACCATGTTGGTGAAAGTCCACCAGATCAGTAGTCACCCTCATCAGCGATCAAAATCTATTCTAAATATTATAATGATGGATCAAATTGGTAATCGTAGAGTGCTCGTATCGGAACGTGAAATCATTGAACACAGTACATACTGACACTTACACTACTACCTACAACTATGTCACTATTGAATGCCTGTTGTCAATCTATACTAATATTACAAAGAGGAAAGATTTGATTGTTTGTTTGCATTTAATAGGCTCCGAAATTACTGAATTGATTCGAAAAATTATTTCACTCTAGGGAAGCTACACTATCCCTGGATGACATAAACTATATTATATTTTGAAATAAAATAGGAACGTCTTTAATTATTAATTTTAAAATTTTTTACCCGTGCGAAGCCGAGGCGGACCGCTAGTTGTTTACATGATTAAGGTACAAACAATTTACGCTCTATTTTATTGATATTTTAAATGCTCTCAGGCTCTGTTTTGGTATACAAATTTGAATTTAATTAAAGTTAGTCTTGTTCCTTTTTAGAGCACCTTTTTCCAAGATTTTTAAAGCAAAATGAATTTGACGTCAGTCTTTGTATTCACGCGGCTTCAAACATCGAACCAATTTAACTTTTAAAGTGACTTTTCCTGTTCGTTCTTGAAGTTTGTGAACTAACTAAAAACTCGCATGCCTTATACCTAATTTTTCTACTTCTTAGAGAGTAAATATTGTAGTCACACTAATATTATAAATGCGTGTATGTGTTTGAATTAATCTATATCGGGAATTGTACAATAAAACATTAATAACTAATCATAACACTGCAGCTACTACAATAACATTTGAGCAATCCACTAGCTATTGGTAGCCTATAGATAATTCAAATGTTCTAACCCGCTGCCGGCTGGCGGCGTGCCCAGAATGCTAGCAGCATTGCCACGTTGAATAGCAATGCTGATTCGTTGAGCCAAATATGTGCCAGCATTTTGGTTACGCGTCGCATCGATCAAACGCTCTGATAAATTTTGGAAAATCCGATGACCTCCAGGTCCCCACGGGCCCAATGTCTCGACCCCAAACCGTTCAAATATGTAACCACTACCTAGGTTAGCATATTTCTGCCGTTTCAATTGCTCCGCCGAATAAGCCGCGGCGCCAGCCCTAACATGTGTCTCAGGAAGATGTGATGGAGCCAAAGTGTCAACGCACGTAGCGTCCCACACTAAAGGCCGCCCTAACATCCAGGTCATCCATAAGTATGACACTTATTCCCTGGAAGTGAGGGCGGCCTTTAGTGTGGGACGCTACATGCGTTGACACTTTGGCCGTCAGGTCTTTTACCATCGTCACGCATGAGACGTTCGGCTCAAGAATGGCTACAACATTGTAGCTGGTAAAAGCCCTACGGATGATATCGTTAATGCTAGCATGGCGGGAAATTCGACCTGCACTTCTATTGCCTATTGCTCCTATGGTGCCATATAAAATTGCGCCAATTACCCGAGAGCAGCCCTAACTCGGTTACGGAGAAAGGAAACCTCTCGCCGAGGAAAGTACACTTGATGTACAATTCTATATTCATGTCAATTCTATTTATCTCTTTATCTATTACAATAATTTATCGTCGTGCCGTGGTGGTACCGGCCTAGAATAGTACTCCCCCATCTCTTCCCGCGGGTGCCGTAAGAGTCGGCTAAGGGATCACGTACCAGGTGGGCAGCAGCGCCTTCTGGGATAGGAAAACTATATATTGCGCCCGCCAACCCGCCTGCCCAGCGTGGCGAGTATTGGTAAATGCCCCCTATATGGGGAGACAAATGTCTAGCAGTGGACATCCTATGGCTGCGATGAATGAATGAAATTACGCAAGGAGTTTTGTTGCTGCGTGCAAGAAGGCAGAATATACGTAGGTTGCTTGGTTGCACGTTTTCCATTGTGCGCGATATACGCACACTGAATGTTTCAATACCCTAGCGCTGAATACACGAAAGTGTCCGAACTGATTTATGTAACAGGAAAAGGAAACGGGCTTACTGGTGTGTTGTGAGACCTTTTTGGATGCATCGTCTTTTATAGGATATTTATCGCCTTTCCACCATGAATCATTATGCAGGGGTCCTGTCATGGCCATGAAGATACGAAAGTCTGATATTTTTAATGAATCATTTGCCAAACGGGCTAGATATTTGACAGTAGGTATTATCATCATTTTATTTTATCATCTTTGAAACTAACTTATACAAAATCTTGTCCTAAATGGCTAGACTGATTTTGACGTGACTTTCACTGCCAGGTAGCCAACGAACATATTTAGTTAGCTGCAGGTAATTTTACGCTGTTAAAATTAAATTTATAAGTTAGCTAATTTTATGAGTCACTTTTGTTTATAAAAAGATTATACGGTTCCGTATAATAAAAAAACATTAAATACTACTTCCACGCGTATTAAAGTCAGCCAGTAATAAAAAAAAATCATAACCTAAACTTTGAAAGATATTATTTAGTACCTGTTATAATGTGGGCGGAACATACGGGCGAATTGAGAACCTTATCCTTCTTTTGAAGTCGGTCAAAATGGTACTCAACGTCATTTACTTTCATTTGACATGCCTGATAAGAAGAACTAACTTACTAAGACAAGCTATAACTACAGGTGAAGATAGAAAAGATAATAAAAAGATAAATAAAAATGAAATTAGAATCTCGCTTATTTACTTACTTTGCCTATTGATACCACCTTGTGCCGTGGTGGTACCGGCCTAGAATAGTAAATACTCCCCAATCTCTTCCCGCGGGTGCCGTAAGAGTCGGCTAAGGGACCACGTACTAGAAGGTGGGCAGCAGCGCTTTCTGAGGATAGGAAACCATACTGCGCTCGCCAACCCACCTACCAAGTGTGGCGAGTATTGGTAAATCTCTCCTATATAGGGAGGCATATATCCAGCAGTGGACGTCCCATGGCTGCGATAAATGAATTAACGTGGCTGCACTATCCTAATGTGACCATGGTCTCCAATTGATTAAAACTGTTCTACTTTAGTCGTGGATGAGATAATTATGTACCTACCTATCGAAGATGTGTCTACACAGTTTTGAACAGTGTCATTTACGGTGACAATATTGGTTGTTTATAACCACAGACAGCTGAGACAGCCGCAATTTCTTATTTCAGTTGAAATAGGTTTCGCAATGCAGCGATCGGAGTAAGCGGCCGCGGCCGGAGATTGGCACGCGGGATCGTGCCAACTTCGACGAAGACTGATGACTCAACTCAATGGGATCTAAAACTTCAATGCCTCAGTACATCAGTAGTTGCACTTTTGTTATTATTGAGGCAGGTGGGTAATACTTTGTTTGGTCACCCACAGTAATGCTAAACTTTTGATCTTTTTTGTGAAATTGTTAAAAAATGGCGATTTGAGAATATGATAAAAAAAATGTCGTGTTAATCGAGTTAATCCGAGAGGTTTTAATTTCTGGAGTAGCACTCAATCTGTTCCAATTTTTTTATATCATAGGTCTGGGCCTTGGTGGATAAGAGACGGTGGAAATAAAACGTTTTGATTCTCACCAGCGAAAATTACTACTATTTCACTATTTCAGCGACAAAACCTTAAATTTCGAAGTTTTGGTTTTAAATGAGCAAATGAGGTTAACTGAATTGATCTAATCCTCAACTCGAACGTAAAGTAAAATTTAACGAAGGGCTTACTTGATAAGAATTATTATTCTAGGCCGTGGTGGTACCGGCCTAGAATAGTACTCCCCCATCTCTTCCCGTGGGTGCCGTAAGAGTCTGCTAAGGGATCACGTACAAGAAGGTGGGCAGCAGCGCCTTCTGAGGATCGGAAGTCATACTGCGCTCGCCAACCCGCCTGCCAAGCGTGGCGAGTATTGGCAAATCCCCTCTATATGGGGGAGGCATACGTCCAGCAGTGGACGCACATGGCTGAGAAAAAAAAAAAAAAAAAAAAAAAAAAAAAAAAAAAAAAAAATTCTAGTTTATTCAATTAACATTCAACTCTTTTCTTAAAGCCATTTCAGCATATAACAATTGGGATTTAAAATTCCCAAGAATCAGAAGAGTCGCTATCAGCAGGTATCAGGGTAGATCGACAGATTGCCTTGATTTATTATATATATTATAGAATAATATTTAGATCTGCTACGCTATTGCTTTTATTTTATGGTCACAGGTACTTACAATATTGACGTATTGACCACAGAGTCATTAGCATAAGGTACAAATACTGGGGAAGGCTTAGAGAACCAGCGCAGCTTGGTTCAATAGAATGTAAAATGACAAGCGTCAGATTTGAAATATAGGTATAAACAATAAAAATTTGAAAATATATAATATAGGTTTGGCTCATAGATCGTACAGTAGGTACTAAGGACACTTACTGAAAAGTTCTTTCATGAAAGCCCGGGAGCCATACGGACTATTAGGCGAGTCCCTTAACGGGTTAGAGATTATCCCCATGTATATTATCTTCAGCGGCATCATTTGTCCAAAAAAAAAGTTGAAATACTAAATCAATTTCCGAAGACGATCTGCTGTTGCAACAGTACATGAATCTTGAAATCGGATCGTATCTTTACTTAATGAACGATGAATCCAGCGTATACGTTGGGGAAAATATAAACGGAGACTTGGTATAGCATTCTTTAACTTTCTGTTATATTCTCTATCTATATATAATTATTATGTTATGTTAACATAACGATTATGTAACTAAAACACGCAAAACACAGATGATCAGAATAACAATATTAATAAAAAAATATTAGGTACGCAAAAACCAGCCATACAATACGGCCAATCGGGCATCTGTAAAACAACGTTAACAATAAGAGAAACTATATAGCTCTGTAGAATTTATAACTAAATACCGCTACCTATATTTCTATTTGTATAAATACCTATACGAGTTAAGTTACTACAACGAACAAAGGTTGCAATCCAATTCCAATACAAGTATCCCATTCGGAAACGAAAATCTGTATCGACAGCGCCGACACCGACCATTCCACCGGCAATCTTCGAAACGAAGCCATTATCTGGGTCGCTCTTACATTTTGTTGAATAAGTAACAGGGTTCAGCTTCAGACAAACGGGCACTGTAGGTACTAGTTAGGTAACTAAGAAACACGGAACGTCTATGCTCCCGAATTCGATGTGTACAACTGCTCACTAGTTAAGATAATAAATTGAAGCTTAAAGCTAGCAAATGGCCGATTAGGGCATTCCTGACTACAGCGCGGCCATTCGAATAAAGTTAACGTTTCCGAGCGACCAGCCTCGTGGGCTTTATCGCCGACAGATTGATTGTTCAAGTGTAAGTCACTCATATCTTTTTTTTTTATTTAATTCTCTCGATAGTTTATTTTTCTTTTTTAAATGCAATATTTCGTTCAAAATAACAGGAATATCCATACAAAACTTAAATTATTGTCAGAATGTTGATTCCAATATCCATAGTTGTTGATTTTATAGAAATATAGTCTGTAAAATGCTTATGACCGCCCAGTATCACGTGTGCGTGACCACGTGATACTGGGCGTGTGTCAACGTCCGACGTCTCGCTCTCTTCAACTAAGTAATTGAACTACTGCGAATCAGTCTTCAAGCTATCCAATGATGTTACGGAACTTAGTTTGAATAACTCAGGTTGATACATATAAAGACAGATACATAGTCATGAGTCATGATAACATCAGTACTATGCGAACCGCGAGCGCCCCGTATTCTCCTTGAAAAAGACCACCAAATGTGGTTGTAACTATAGTCGGAACCCTCTAACATAATACGTGAGTAACTCCCGTGTTTTATACATTCATAAGATACATAGAGCTTATGCGTGTTATACTGATTATTAACCTACCTTGGTGTTCAAAAACACTAAAAACTCCACATATAATTTTATACTCATTTTACGGAGGCTGTATGGTGGAAACTTCCAACCAGCCCCTGATGTGGAGATCTATAGGGGAGGCATATGTCCAGCACTATATGTCCTATGCTGAGATAATGATGTACGGTCATTGTACAATTGTGATTATTTTGAGTGTTTCATGGTTTGGAAAGAGATATACGTAAATTGATATCAACGCATTGCTTTTGTAGCCCAAACAGAGTATAATGCAATGCAAATAATATATTTTCACAGTATTCTGATTGTAACTAATTTATAACAAGAAACCTTATTTATATAAAAAGGAAGACAACAACGGCGTCTAAATTACACGTCTCGTACCTATACTAGTTGTGCTCCGCAGTTTTACCCGCGTGGTGATGATTAATGATGATGATCATTAAAAGTAGCCTATGTGTTATGGGACCTGAAGTATTTCATGACTACTTATTGTTACGTACCAAATTTCATCTAAATCCATTTTTGCACACGTGGTGACGAAAAACGGTGATGATGGTGATGATGAAAATAAACCTATGTCTTAATCCAGTATATAAGCTATCTGCGTTCCAAATATGATCGAAATCCATTCAGAAGTTTTTGCGTGAATAAGTAACAAACATACATTCACACATCCATACTCACAAATTTCGCATTTATAATATTAGTAGGATTTTAACTCTTTGCCACTCACTCTACGAAAACTCGTCTTAAAAAATATATGATTTAACCTTCAAAGTCTATTATGACTTTATCTAGAAAGGTCTTTGTTAAAATCAAGTCATAACAGTCTCATATTTTATGCGTTAAAATAGGTTTATCATATAATAGCTTTTATCTTTTGTTATTGAAACATCACCGGCATAATAGAATCAATAATGTCTACCCAAGCTAAAGGTTAGGTTGTTTGTTCCTAACAATGATAATATTGTAATTATTTTACCATATAATATACAGGTAAATATAACATTATAAAAGCATTACTTATGAAGCCACACATTGGTATAAGCATTTATACGAAGTGGTTCATTTGTGAGTCGATGCTTCTAATAAATAAAAACATACAGACAGACTTAATTTGCTCCAAATTAAATGTAAGCTTCTTATATACTCTTTGAGATTGATCTTGGTCAAATATTAGTAATATCTTTCTCCAATACCTAAATAAGGCGTTTTTCAAATTGTATTTTGAATGTGAATTGAAAGGTTTTTATCTTACTTTTATCTGAAACGAAATTCAGTCATGTTAAAGTTGAAGGACTCGTCTAAGAAAGTAACATTTAAGAAGAAACGTGATAGTTGTTCGAAAAAGAAGATAAAGAAACTTGTGGTGTATTTACGAAGCGAGTTGAGTTCTTCGACAACTCATGGACTGCCGTACATTGTTAACACGGAGTTACACTGGTTTGAAAGGTAAGAAGTGATTGTGTCGCAGAAAGGTCATATGGGCTGATTTCATAAATAAACTGCACCAACATTCTTGTTTTTTTACGCGAATACCTTTTACACACCATACGCAACGTACAGCAAGAAACTTATTTAATTCTTCATAATCATTATGAATGTATAAAACACGGAAGTTACTCACGTAATAAGTCAGAGGGTTCCGACTATGGAGGGCTATGGAGGGACTTCCGAGGGTTACAACCACATTCGGTGGTCTTTTTCAAGGAGAATACGGGGCGCTCGCGGACGCGATCGCGGTTCTCCTAACACTGGTAGTACCTAGTATTTTTAATATTTTAGCTATATACAAGTAATGTATCATCATATCAGCCATAATACGCAAACATAGTGTTTTATACATTCATAATTCTTCATAATCGTTAACAGTTAATTAAAATGCACAATTGTTTTCCAGCCAAGAGCCAGAACATTTTTTTTTGGTACTGATGGATGAGTACTTTAATAGATGGATATTATATTACCTATAAATTGCAAATCGTTAAATGTAGGTACATGAAAAGTATATTTCATACTAATTGTAGCTTATGGTTATAGAATCGGCGGTCTTATCGCTAATACAATCTCTTACAGACACGTGCTGTACCTATAGATCTATCGTTTGACCACTATCTCACTTGAGGGTCAGTGACGATGTGGTCGAGGATGTTATCACGCTAGACCTAGTATGTTTACTGGCTATTAAGGACTGCTGCTTGAGCACATTATGTGTTTGGTGATACTTTTTCATACTTGAGGGTGGTAACTAGCCAGACAGGTACGGAAGTACCCTACCACCACGCTGGAAATTTAATAACGGTGTTACTTTCACCGAAAGCTGAAGCCGTTGGTGGGGATCGAACCAGCATCCGTCAGTTTGACAGTCAATGCTCCCACCGCTGTACTATCATCGCTTCTAACATGCAGATTGATTCCACCCTTGGCCACACCGTCATACATTGAGAGATATAGTGGTCTAAAATTTAGATTTTTATAGAGGGCCTTTATTAACATAAAACACTAACAACTAATTACATTACAGCTACTACAATAATATTTGAGCGATCCACTATCCGGTGCTAGCCTATAGATAGCTCAAATGGACCAACCCTATACTAATTAGCAGTATGCCCAAAATGCTAGCAGTATTGCCTCGTTGAATTGCAATGCTTTCGCTGAGCCAAATATGTGCCAAAACATTTTAATTCATTTGACATAATTTTTAATTTTCCTACAAATCAGACCCTACAGATTATTACTTTTTATGCACAAAGTTACTAATGCTAATAGTGGTACTATAAACATAATTTCACAAGAATCAATAGGGTAATACAGCTATTAACTACGTATATTTTATATAATCCACATAAACATATAACGCAGTATTCTAACCAACGACGTATGCAAACATATTAAGCATTCATAATTCGTAAAACGTACAGTTATGTAAACGTAGGTACCAATTTTGCCATCTGATAGGTAACGTCGAATTTTCCCCTCTTCTCCGAATTTATTCTCAGCCGATTCAAGAATAACACTACTCTTACAAAGTAAACAACTCGGTTCTTTGTAAAAACGCTCCGATACTGGGCTGTCCTAAGAAAATAATATAAAAAACTGTAGGGTAGGATCACAGTGTAAAATAAAACAGTATGTTAAATAAAGCGTTTTTTTTATATTTTACTTTTCTCGAGTGCTCAAGGTACATTTTCGATAAAAGAATTCCATCTTTTTGGTAATAAAGTATGTCTATGTCTGCGACAATGGAGAAGTTAAACTGGGTTTACATTTATAAGTTTCACTAAATATATGAACATGTAACATTATTAATGAAAGGACACAAGTGCGTGAACTTAACTTCGTATAGAGGAGGCTATAAACTATTTTAAACGACTTCAAAAAAGGAGGAGGGTTCTTAATTCGACCGAATGGTTTTTTTTTAGTGTGTTCGCGGATAGCTTCGTCGTTTAAGATCCACTTTTGATAATTCTTTTTTGTTTAACAGAATATACCTACTCCCGAGGTGGTTCCATTACAATTTCATCAAAATCGGTCAAGCGGTTTTTGAGTTACACTGCAATAACTGAAAAGTGTTACATCTACCTTGATGACTGTTTACCAAAGAGATGTTTACCAAAAATGGATCCGACTTCAACACTCAAAAGTATGAAATAACTTGTCGAAGTCAGTAAGGACGGTGCGTATTGTAGGCATGGTTTTTTGTTTATTTTGATAATAGTCACTTTTCAACTATAATGCTACAGACTTCAGGTAATAGTTACTTTTGAATTATCATGTTACCGACTTCAACAAGTTATTTCACACTCTTGAGAATGGAAGTCGGTTCCATTATTGGTAAAAAAAATGTTATTGTATAATTTTTTCAATCATGCTCGTGTAATGTAATAGTCACTATTATATTATAATATAATGGAAACACTGCTACGAACCCTTCATTTTATATGCCTACAAGTTTCAATATAGGCGTTTGATTACTTTGTATTTGAGTGTGTATTGCACGTGTGTGTATGTGCACGATTGGTGTTCTAGTGTGTGTGTTCATCATTAAAATATTTTTTTCAGGATATTTTGGTCTATCAGTTTTGTGTTTTCTGCTGCAGTTATCTTCATGTTGTTGTCCGCTCAGTACAAGAGATTTGTGGTAAGACACAATTAATATATGTATATAGACGATAATCTCGTAATACACCGTAACCATTCTGCACATACCCTACTAATGTCACATCGGTATCATGTTTTCAAGGTGCAAATTCCCTTATTTATTAAGACAAGCAATCCATAAACAATGCAATAGCAACTCAAATGTTATCGTAATAAAGCTTGGTATTCCGCTAAAATAACAATTGCATCTCGATTGCATTGTAGTTAATTGTATTGGGGTAGGAATAAAATCTGTTTAGCCATTCTAATTTATGCTGCAAGTAGAATAGCCAAACTTGCAAAAACGAAAATTTATCAGCAATATATGAGCAATGTGTTAGTAGAATTGATACCCTGTAACATCACAGGGCCAGTCTTCTCGGATAGGCTTCTCCGCCGCCATCGCACTTCTGCACGCTCCATTCCAATGAGCCGCACTCACTACGACCTTAGTTCTGAATACGGCCGAGTACGCCGCTATGAGGGGTTTCATATAGGAGTTCTTTTCTCCGTTTAATTCACATATAGACTAATAAATGGTTAAGCTGCCTTAAACTTTTTTTTTAACTGTAACTAACTCGAACAGTAAACAAATTGATTCTTAGATTAACACCTGTGTAAAAAGACGTCGTAGTACATTTTATAATTTTGGTTCGAGATGGTCAAATGGTTAATTCAACAAACATTCAAGAAGAAGAGTTTTATGGTTTATTGCATTAACAACATGCTAGGTGGAACTTACGTTCAAATTATTATACGTTAATATAAATAATTATTGAACTTAATCATTATTCCATCAAATAATTTGAATTCAAGGAGAATTTAACAAATTATGTTTAATCCATAACATACGTCGATTAACTAACCCATAAGTGGCTGGAATACGGCAAAAGCTTAGAATCAAATCGAAACTTGAACTTCCGGTGAAAGTAACACCGTTATCAAATTCCCAGCATGGTGGTAGGGTACTTTCGAATACCCGTCTGGCTAGCTACCACCCTCAAGTTTGAAAAACTGTCACCAAACGCATAGTGTGTTCAGGCAGCAGTCCTTGAGAGCCCGTGAGCATTCTAGATCTAGCGTGATAACATCTTTGACCACATCGTCACTGACAATCTAGTGACATAGTGGTCAAAAACTAGATCTATACAGTATTAAAATAAAAAATAAAAACTGTATTTGCCCTTAGATGCTAAGTCAAGGAACTTGCTGAGCTTATCCTTTTTGGTCTTCACAAAGTTCTGGGTGATCGCTCATTCTCTTTGTTCGAGAGATAAATCAAATCAAATCAAATCATAAATGCGCTCGGGAGAATAGAAAATTTTCGTTCTGCGCATTGTTCATTGTCAACCAATTTTCTATTCGTTTTCGTTGATCACGTGATATATCTCCTTGAAGTGTCAATTAAATTATTAATATTTTTTCTCAGCGTTATCGCTTGTAGAGCGTTACTTTGTCTAGCGCTTAATATACCGTGCCTACTTCTCCATCCAGGAAGCACCAATAGTGATGAGCGTGGAGATGGACTATTTTAATTGGAACGTGTCATATCCCGCCATCTACCTTTGTCCTCTCGTCAAATCAGACGAATTTATTCTGAACAGTTTTATCAAGTAAGTAATTATACAATAATAAGCTATGTTGAAATTTTTAGTTTTTTTCGTTTGCAATCCCATTCCACTAATATTAAAAAGGCGAAAGTTTGTATGTTACACGCATACAATCTTTCGCTTGTTTGTTAATCCTTCACGCTCACACGGCTGCACCGATTTCGATGAAATTTGGTAGGACTATAAATGTTGAGAGTTTTAGACCCTAGATTAACACAAAGGCGACTTTTCATCCCGAAAACTATTGCTGCCCCCACGGGCACACAGCAAATAAGACACGCAAATAATTCCAAAACCTCTGTTACTCTTTTACGCTCAAACGGCGGTACCGACTTAGATGAAATTTTGTATGGAGATAGGTTAGACCCTGCAACAACACATAGGCTACTATTATCCCGCAAAAGGTTGCCTGAAAAAGCATCCCTGAAAAAGTATAGTTCCAGTGGGATAATTGAGGTAGTAACCGTAATCCACTCGGCTGAAACCTCAGGGCGCTATAGTAAAGATATAAAAAGTAATTGTTTGAGCATAATTATTATACTACGTTCCCACTGGTGCGCCATATAGGGTTTCCGATCAAAGAGGCCGTTGGCGGATAAACTAGTCGGCCAGCCAAATGTCGGACTTTTCAGACAGCCAAAAGCATCCGATGATGAAGACTTTAGAAGCCGAGTGGCGGTTTTACATTTTCCCCGAAATACGGAAGTTGAAAATGCCACTAACTCCCATCCTTGTTATGGCGGAGCATGTTGCTTAGCCCTGGTCAGCTGTTTATATCGGACAGATAATCTCCACTAGAAGCACTTCATATAAATGTCCAAATTGCTTTTGAATGTTTTAAGGGTGTTTTGCTTAACCTTTCAGTGATACTTTAAGAGAAACCGGTCAAGACTTAGGAGAGTACATAGACACTATAGTAACAGCAACTCTGGACTCCATCAACCGTATTCAAGTACCAGAACCTGAGATCTTATCGGTAAGATTATTTTTATTCATAGGTTTTATGTGACCATTATGTCACGATGGTTAGTGAGGATGTCGAAGGTGAAATCACGCTAAGCCTAAAATGTCCACTGGCATACAATCGTAAAAGATTTTCAGGCTAGTGGGTAGTAGCTACACTGAAAAAAAAGTAATGAGACAAACGTAATTTTATTATCTCCGCACATGTAAAAAGTTCAAAACATACCTAGCATACTTAAAGATATCACAACATTACGTGTAAAGACCTTGCTTGTAATATGCTTAGAACACTACAACTGTTTTATTTACTATAACATTTTTGAACAAAAATTGTGTAACTCTTTATACTTTAACCCGCGAACATAGTGTACCACCTTGTCGCTTTGCCATCAAAGCTATAGTATCACTCCACTAGCCGTCCAAATTTATTCCTTCATATTTTGTAAAATCTGAGAGGATGTATTTCTTAGCACTACCTTCAACTCGTTAACCTTTTGTACTCGAGTAAACACATTTTTACCCATTATTCTTACGGTAGCAACATACCATACGTATCTATATTATGTACAGTTAAAGTACCATTGATTGATTGACTGACTGACAGAACCACTCCACTTCCCCTACTTTCCCCGGACCGTCAACAAAAGTTGTCTACGAGCTTGGTTCAAATTAGCCGCGACCGGATTTATATCAAATCAATATATATATATATATATATATATATATATTTATATATATTACTATTAACGCCCCGCGGTTTCACCCGTTTGAATTACGGTTTTCCCACTACCTCAATTATCCCACGGGAACTATACTTTTTCAGGGATAAAAGTAGCCTATGCGTTAATCCAGGGCTTAAACCATCTCCATACCAAATTTCATCGATATCGGTATAGCCGTTTGAGCGTGAAGAAGTAACAAACATACACACAAACTTTAGCATTTCTAATATTAGTCGGATATGTTTTATTAGATCAACTCTCAAAAAATCAACATATTATTGTGGTAACCCTGCTTCCATTAACTGTAAATTTAGTTGATATGTATTGATAAGAATGTTTCTACTATTTTATTTAACTACACACGGCTTTTGGTACAAAATAATACTTGCATATCGTTTACGCGGCCGCGAGCAGCCTGCGTGCTACCCAAATACATATACATGAAACTGCAAATGTATTATACGCAAAGACATTGCTGCATTCATTTTTTTTACAGTGCACTAAACAGCCACGCTGCCACAATATAGTACCGGATACTTTACACTGTGTTTTACGGGTATATCGCACCGCACTCAAGATCCTGATGAAGGCTTCCGGAAGAAGCCGAAACAATGTGATATCGACTACGCGTAAGTACCACGTTATACCCGTAAAACACAGTGTAAAGTAATTATGAACGTAAGTTTTAACATTAGTACCAGATAGCTCAAATGTTCTAACCCACTAACTGTTGGTTAGGTACCTACTTATCTATAATGCTACGCTACCGCATGAATTGCAATGCTCAATATAATTATGTGGCAACCATACATTCGATTTGACGGTGCCAGTATTGTGGTCACGCATCGCATCGCATCGATTAGTCGCCGCCACACAGATAAGTTTTGTATAATTCAATGAACGATATTTCGACACCAAACAACACAAACATAAAGCTATTATTTTTTATTCTGTGCCAATACCCGGGTTCGCATATTACATAAATATAGCTCGGTATGTAATAATATGTTATTGGACTTATAGATTCTAAATGCCTTCATTTCAATTAATATGACGGTCACCGTGGCGCAGTGGTCAGTGTCAGTGACATGACTTCTGTGTCTCCGGGACCCTGGGTTCGAATCCCGGCAGGGGCAAACATTTGCTCAATGAGTATAGATGCTTGTCCCAGGTCTAGGTTTTTTGTGTGTTGTGATTGTGTGTGTCCATGCCTCCCGCGACACAGGGAATCCTAGAGCGGGGTCTGAGTGTGATAATAAAAAATAAAAAAAAATGATCAAAACCATTTTCTTTCAGCTTATAAACTCTTCGGACTACGCTAAGATAGTAGCAGACACATACAAAAGGCTAGAGAACTCGACGTTGACCACAGTTGGACCATGGGCGGTAGCTTTGGACATTAGTATGACTGAGTTTGGCATGTGTGACGTCATCAACTCCAACATCGCTCCATTTGATAATCCTCTGTAAGTCATATTGTATACTTACATACTAGCCGCGCCCCGAGGTTTTAACCGCGTGGGCTATGATTTTCCTGTCGTGAGAAATCTAGTTATTCCACATGGACTTCGTTTTTTTTTATAAAAATTAAAACCTAATGAATTTTCATATCTAACTTGTTATACACACATACATAAATGAAGCGTTTATAATATTAGTATATAAATTACACAAGTATCAGTGAGCCTCTGGATGTATTCCAGCGTAAAGCTATCAGAATTGTCAGCGAGTCCGAACTCGCGAAACTCACCGAAGATAAGAACCACTCAGTATGTGCAGAGACATTGGATCTCTGTGTATTTTCTACCGTAAGTTCGCGATTGTACGCGTTCGATGTGATCACTATAACGATTTATGGGTTGTATGGGTTCCATATAGGCACAGCACAATTCCAATTGTAATCAATCCAATGTAGGTATTATATAACAATAGATAATAATATATAATTTATTACCAGATCCTTTTAGGTCTCTTTTTCATTTACACACTCGTTTCTTGTTGTTTTAGCAAATGGAGTGATACAGATGCCGCCTTCACCCGAAACAACGTGGAGCTCTCTTTTCACGATCGAGACTTTTTTGTTCAGCTAATGAATTACGCTGACTCTTACAAGGTTTGTCGTACATGAAGGTGGTCTCTTTTATCTGACCAATTATTGTTATTAGTTAGTTTTTTAGTCAGTTACATAAACCCATCGTCAGTAACGAAGGGGAAATCGAATTCCATTTTTTTATTGCCACCGCAAACAAGATTTCTGACAATCTTAATTCTAAGTGTGTTGATAGAACGCGTGCGAATTTCACGGTTAAACGTTTGAAACTGTTATATATCTAGTTAGGTACATATAGCGATGTACTGTCAAGCGGCTGCGCCCGCGCCCCTTTCGTTCCGTAATAAAGTCAGTGTGCAATCAACTAGCATTTTGAATGGTCGCGCCCGTTACGTTTCCCTATTATCACATATCTAACACTTGGCGACGAGCGGACTTACAGTGCAATGACGTCCTTCGGAGTATTAACAAGTTTCGACCACTTATCACAGGACTGGCAAACGTACAAAAATAGAATATTACAGTTTTTCATTGCCAATGATATCAACGAAGACACGGACAAGGCGGGTGTCAAAAGGAAGGCCATTTTGCTCAGCGCACTCACCGAGACTTCATTCAAGTTGGCTAGTGATCTAGCCTTACCAAAGGAGGTCGCCGAACTGAATTTTGAGGCAATCCTCAAAATCTTCGATGACCATTTTACACCCAAGCGATGCGGATTCGCCGAGCGGCATCGCTTCTACACGGCGATGCAACACCAGGGTGAAGGACACTCACAGTGGGCAGCTCGAATCAGGGGGCTGGCCGCTCACTGCGGTTTTAAAAATCTCGAAGAGGCCTTGCTAGACCGTTTCGTCATGGGCATGGTAGCAGGACACGAGCGCGATAAACTATTCTCACAGGATTCCGGGGAGCTCACTCTCAACAGAGCCGTGGAGCTGGCTGAAAGCGTGCGGTGTGCACGCGACGCAGCAGCTGCAGCGCCCAGCGGCTCAGCTGCGGGCGGTTGTGCAGCGCGGGACATCGGCGTGTTCAACATTTCGAGGAAAACCGGTGACAGTTGTAATGTGTGTGGTTATTCTAATCACAAAAGTGCACAGTGTAGATTCAAAAACTATAAGTGCAAAAAGTGTGGTCAAAAAGGCCATCTACGCAAAATGTGCCGTAACGACAAAATAAAACACGTCGAGGAAGGTACAGTGGATGGCAGCGATGATGGTGAGTCAATTTGCAACATTAGATGTTATCGCGAAAAGCCCATGCTCGAGAGCGTAAATGTTGGTGGTGTTATTTTTGAGTTCGAAATAGATAGTGGATCCCCAATAAATTTAATTTCACAAAAAATACACGATAATTTTTTTAGCCATTTGCCATTATCTCGGACACCAAAAAAATTTAACAGTTATACCGGTGACAGAATGCCTATAACCGGTTACATTAAAGCTCCAGTAACGTATCAAGGCAGTACTCATGTCCTTGATATCTATGTAATACGCGCCAGCGGCGGCCCCCCGCTGTTAGGACGAAGTTTTATGGCTGCATTCGGATTAGAGATAGCGCCCTCAACCTCAAAAGTAAACTTTTGTCAAAGTACCGACGACATGTTAATCGCTAATATTATAAATAAGTTTCCTAAGCTTTTCTCTGGTACCTTGGGTTGCTTTAACAAATATGAAATCAAATTGCACCTAAAACCAGACTCCAAGCCAATTTATTGTAAAGCCCGGCCAGTAGCTTTCGCATTGAAGGAAAAAGTGGACAAGGAACTAGATCGTCTAGTAGCATTGGGCATATTAAAGCCGGTGGAGTACTCCGACTACGCCTCCCCGGTCGTGCCTGTGTTAAAAAACGACGGAAGCGTTAGGTTATGCGCGGATTATTCCCTTACAATAAATAAACATCTCTTCGTAGAAAAGTACCCATTGCCCACCATTAATGAAATGTTTTCTAAGCTGCACGGTGGGAAATTTTATTCAAAGTTAGACCTTTCCATGGCCTACGCACAATTTCGGCTATCAGAAGATTCACAAAAGCTCACGTGTATCAACACACATCGCGGTCTGTTCGTTCATACTAGAATGGTCTATGGAACCTCTAACGCAGCAGCTATTTTTCAGCGCGCAATGGAATGCATTCTGGCGGGCATGGACGGGGTAACGTGCTATCAGGATGATATCCTGATTGCCGGCTGTTCCAAAAACCAGAATATAGAACGATTGAGCGGGGTGTTACAACGGTTACAAGATGCTGGACTCACGTTACAGGAAAATAAATGCGACTTCTTAAAAAATGAGATAAAATATCTCGGGCACCTAATTGACGAGCACGGAGTACGTAAGTCTAACGAGAAAGTCGAAGCTATTGTAAACGCACCAGCACCTAGTAACGTAACGCAATTACAATCTTTCTTAGGGCTCGTTAATTATTATCGAAATTTTATTCCGGACGCGTCCAGCATTTTGAGTCCATTATACAATTTGCTACATAAAAATACTAAATGGAACTGGACATCCGTGCATACAAACGCATTCAATCGAGTAAAAAAAATACTTGCGTCTGACCAGGTGTTGACTCACTTCGATCCTAAGTGTCGGTTAATCCTTACTGTGGATGCTTCTGCTAATGGCCTCGGCGCGATATTATCACAAATATGTGATGATGGGTTAGAAAGACCCATTTCATTCGCTTCCCGCGCTTTGACATCAGCGGAACATAGATATTCGCAAATACAGAAAGAGGCCACAGCTATTATCTTTGGGGTTAGGCGGTACCATCAATACTTATATGGGCGTTCAGACCCGTTCATCCTTCGAACCGATCACAAGCCATTAATTACAATTTTCGGACCCTACAAAGGCATACCGGAAGTATCTGCCAATCGTCTCCAAAGGTACGCGATTTTTTTATCAGCTTACAATTACATAATAGAATATATCCGTAGCGCTGATAACAGTTCAGATTTCTTATCTCGCGCGACCTTGCCGTGCGGCGAGCAGTCGGCAGATGCGGCGGCTCGAGATGAGAGCCCTTGTTGGGAAGAGAGCGCGACTTACATTAATTTTATTGTAGACGGGACGCTTCCCGTCACACTACGCGAGTTGCGCGCCGAAACTGAAAATGACACAATTTTAAAAAAAGTCATTCTACATGTCCTTAACGGCTGGCCTAGGAATACGACAGATGTAGAAATGAAACCATTTTTTAATTGCCGTTCTCAGTTGTCTTACGAAAACGGTTGTTTGATGCGGGGCCATAAAGTCGTTATCCCAGGTAACCTGCGCGATGTATTATGCAAGGAATTACACAGTTCTCACTTTGGTATTGTAAAGATAAAAGCCGCGGCTCGCGCTCGATTTTGGTTCCCTGGTATAGACGAATACCTGGAACAGCTAGTGAAACAATGCGAGGTATGTGCCCAGCTGCGACCAACACCACCGCGTGCTCCCTTGACGCCGTGGCCCTTTCCCCCACACGCTTTTTATCGTCTCCACTTAGATTTTTTGGGCCCGATAAATAATAAAATGTATTTGATAGTTGTGGACGCTTTCTCTAAATGGGTAGAATGTTATTGTTTAAATATGAATTACGGTTCAAGAGCTGTAATTGACAAATTAAACGACCTCATATCACACGTTGGCTTACCTCATACAATAGTAAGCGATAACGGAACTTCGTTCACGTCAAAAGAGTTCCAAGATTTTTGCAAGTCAAACGGTATAAATCACATATTATCCTCCCCATATAACCCTGCGAGCAATGGTCAGGCCGAAATAATGGTATCAATTGTCAAGAGGGGAATTAAATCAATAATGATTACCGACAACTGTAAAAATGTCTCGAATGATAAGCTTTTAAAATTTTTATTCGACTACAGAAACTCCAAAAATAATACCACCGAGAAATCTCCCGCCGAGCTGTTATTTGGCCGTCCGCTAAGATGTAGGCTAGATCTTTTATGCCCCGCCGACGTCACCAATTCCAATTTGTCGTCCACTGACCTGACTCACGAAGTTATGCGCAAACAGTCCTTACAGGCTAAATACTACAAGGGAACTGTGCGACCCGATTTTCAACACAACGATGCAGTGTGGGTCAAGAAGTTTCTACTAAATAAAAAATATTACTGGATTAAAGGCATAATAAAAAAATCGTTAGGAAGGGCTGTGTACCTAGTGCACATTCCAGAATTTAATACGACGATCAAAAAACACAAGAACCAACTGTGGGCTAGAAGTGAAGAAGGTATGAATCGCAATAATGGTTGGAGCCCAGAATCAATTGATGACGTAACGTCACTGTCATCGACGGCCCAAACAGGTGCCAGCGATAATAGCGCGGTCGAGCCCGCCGTTTCCTGCCGTCTGCCCTCAGAGGATGAAGTAAGGAATGAAATCGAGACCCAGCCGTCGTCCCCTGATCAAACCACCATGGATCGCGCTGCGCCCATCGAAGAACGAGGCTCAACGGAATCAAACGTTCCATATGGACCCACTATATCATCTACACCTACATCTGTTATGGATCCAAATCAGAAAGGCAGTCATTCAAAGCGTAAAAGAAGGATTGTTAATTACAAACAGTTCTATTAATAAAACGGGAGGAATTGTTATATATCTAGTTAGGTACATATAGCGATGTACTGTCAAGCGGCTGCGCCCGCGCCCCTTTCGTTCCGTAATAAAGTCAGTGTGCAATCAACTAGCATTTTGAATGGTCGCGCCCGTTACGTTTCCCTATTATCACATATCTAACAGAAACCAAAATATAAAACGAAGTCACATTATACTGGCGTGTCACGCCACGAATGAAAGACTGCCCTTCGTTTCAACGCTGCAGTCTGATTGCAAGTACCTATCATCAGCGGCTTTAGCGGTAATTGGATAGTACCTAAACGGAATGAGGTACCTACAAAACTTACTTAACTGTAGCGGAAAAAGTTGTCATAAAATTTAAATATTATGGTATATTGACTCGGTGACAATCACGCGTTCTAATCATCATTATCATGTCAGCCATAAGACATCTATTAGATTTAGATCTCCCCCATTGATCTTCACAAGGACCGTTTGGCATATGCTTCGAACACCATGCATATAATATATGTTCGAAGGGCATATGATCACTATCTTATTAATCAGTGACAATTTGTTCGAAAATGAAATTACCCTAGACCTAGAATCTTGACTTGCTTTTGAGCACAGCTGAACGCACTGCTTTTACAAACAATACAGGCCCGTACTGGAAAGTACTCTACCACCAAATGTAGAGTGGATTTAGTAACGACGTAGGTATTTAACCAGTCACCGTCAGATGTATGTTTTTGCGTATCATTAGTAGGTACCTACAACAAACCCAGCAGTAATATTCTAATTTTAACTTAACCAGATCTACATCCAAAGTCCAAATGACGTTATTCAAACTGGCACTCCAGCTTCGACGTTCGACGAGGAAGGTTTCTTGCACTTTGGAGTGCACATGTCTAGCACCAGAGCTTCCAAGGATCTAAGGTCTATGTCCCTAAACTTGCGCAAGTGCAGGTTTGTAAATCTACATACGTTTTATATAACTATCACACTTATATAATAAGGCTAGTTTTTAAGGGTGCATGTCTGTTCATCTTTGACGCTCAAACGGCTGCACTGATGTCGCTGAAATTTAGCGAAAACGAGTTTTTTATGTGTGTATTCTCTACCGTGTATGTTTGTTACTCCTTTACACTTAAACGGCTGCATCTTTTTTGGATGAAACTTGGTATGGAGATAGTTCAGACCCTGGAAAGACACAAGCCACTTTTATCCCGGAAAAAGTGTAACTACCATGCGATAATCGAAGTATCGGAAAAACCGTAATCCACGCGTGCAGTACGGCCGCTCGTTTTTCGGTGGTGTCTGAATACATTCGCAGCGGACGCGACGACTGATGAGACGCTTCTATGTTTCAAACGTACCTAAGCATTTTGTCTTACTTTTACTTGTTTGAAATAATTATGCTCTTTCGAAAATTGGGACATCTATTCCGATTCCCTAACGCGTTTCTGTAGCCTGAAATCTGATTTGAAGAGCTATTAAATATATGTAGGTATGAACTGTTTGGGCTTGTTCTAGGAAGCTATAAAATACATTTGAGTGAAGCGAGGTAGTACCTAAGCGTAAGTCTAAGCCGTAGGCCGAATAAGCTATGCTATTTTAACAAGTAAAATTTTAACGTTTAACAAATCAAAGATGTTTTTGTCTGTTTTCTAGGTTTATAGAAGAGTCTAACAGTCGAAGATATCCCGTGTATACGTACAATCGTTGCTTGATGGAGTGTAGAATCCAAATGATAGTGAAATTGTGCAAATGTGTGCCTCACTTCTATAAACCCATAGGTAAGCACATTACACTAGTTATTTCGTCAGACGCCCGCTAGATAGTCCCTACTTGAGGCATTATCTTTCATTTTATATTATGTTACGTTATCATCAAATCCACAACCTTCTAAAACTCACGAGGCTTGCTTTCACCCACAAGTTTGAAAATCAGCCACCACACCCGTTTAGCACATGCGTAATTTTCCAGAGCTGCTCAACCTTTGAGTCTACCGTGGGTCCGCTTCCTCCATTTTCTGACCAATTTACCTATAGGCCAATGCTAGAACTATATATTAAATGTTTTAGTGAGAGTACTTACGTAGGCACATAAGAGATGACGTAGTCGCTTATAGGTAGATACTGAGGCCGTCGCTTTTTACTTTATAAGTGACATCTTTTTCATGCCAACCTTACGAATGAGATGCTAATCAATAAAGTAAGTCCCTAAGTATGCGAGATAAAGTGGCGACCATAAAATTGAGTAAGTGGTGAAAATATTCTTCGTTTAATCTTTCAGATACAGAACGAGTTTGTGACCTCGCCGAACTGAAGTGTGTTGAGGACTATATAAAAGAAATCCTCACAATTTCAACCAGCAACGAGACTTTGGAAAAGTTCGATAACACCGAAGGGCTTCCGAGGAATTCGCGCGAGTGTGGCTGTTTGGATAATTGCGATTATTCGTTCTACAGAAAAGACAATGAAATATTTTTGCCACAAGCACAAATGAACAGGTTAAGGATCAGCGTGGCTAAATTTCCTAAAGTGAGGACTACGAGAGAAATCATATTTGGTTTCTATGATATCTTTCGTAAGTCTTTGGCATAGTTATTTTTATTTATTTTAAATACAATCCACAGGCGCCATTATCCACCAGTTTGTAAGGTACCATCATAATCATTCCAAGACGTTTCCACTTCTGGGACAGAGGCATTCCCCTCAAGAGGAGTGTTGGCCACAAGCGCATGCTTGTTAGCGGATATGCCAGTATCCAGCCCAAGCCAGAGCTATCAGGCCGCCCACGAGTCTCCGACATGGCCTGACGACTGTTATCCTAAGATAACACCGACCGATGGCTTAACGTACCCTCCGAAACACGGAAGCGGTCTGTTCAAAATCTACTAGCGGTTAGCCACCTAAGGATAGCCGAGGAGATCGCATAAGTTAACTCCACCAAGGCTTCGGCATCAACGTCAACGGCGAGTACATCACTCACCTTCGATTTGCCGACGATATTGTGATCATCGCGGAATCGATAGACCTCCGAACGATGCTTGAAGGCCTCAACAGTTACCCAAAGGATAGGCATAAAAATGAACATGGACAAGACGATAATTATGTCAAATATCCATGTTACGCCCGCCCCCGTATCAATTGGGAACTCTATTCTCGAAGTTGTTGACCATGACGTCTACCTAGGACAAATAGTCCAATTAGGAAAGTCCAACATTGAGAAGATACCTCCTTCTTGAATATTGTTACTACATAAACAAAGTTTTCTCCTCACGCTGTTTCTCACTCTCAATTTCAACTGGGTATTCCACTCCACTCAATCTTCCTTACCCTTCTATCATCACAAATAGAATCAAAAACGATAAATCATGAAAACTAATGACTTTTCTTCGTTGCGGTGACGTAGGTAATGGATAAGCAAGTTTCGTAACACTGTATTTTTATTGCAGTGAGAAGCGGTGGAGTAGTGAACTTATGCATCGGCGCTTCGGTGATCTCAGTAATGGAACTTCTAATGACAGCACTAAGAATCCCGATTCACGAAATAGTTCAAGTTGTTCTTTGCATTTATACGAGAAGGCAGAAGGCCAAGGCTTGGAAAGAAAAGAAAAATAAATAAAAGCTTCAATAGAAATGTTTTATTAACCATTCTAATTAACAATAAAAAAATTATTGATTGTGATACGCATGTATTTCTTAAGCTATGATGTTGTAGGTACTGCTCGTCCACCTCCATCTGCAACAATAAAATTTTACTTTTAATGGGTATTAGGAAAAATTATGGGCAAAAATGAATACCTACCAAGGTATACTGTATATATCTGTATTTTATAATTTAGGTATTAAAGACGCACTCTTGATTAAACATCATTCAAACTAAATAATATGTTAAAGTTTAAGTTTAGTTGTACCTATACTATGTAGTTTAATTAGCAATTAGCATTTTAAAAACAGCACCTACCCAAAAATAGGCAAAAAAACTCGGGATCTTGATTTGGGATTTGATTCATTAAAGTAGGGTATAGCATATATTCAATTCAATTATATCAAAATCAATATGGTACTCGGCAAAAGTGCAGCATTTTAAGTATCTAAGTCTTCTCTACAATTTATAAATAATGCCATAAAATCATAGTAAATATATTTTATGAATTAAACGTTTTTGGCAGATTAATTTTCTTTCCCATATATATGACACACCACCCTCCGAGATTATCTATTATCAATTATTCTCCATCCAAAGGTTGTCAGGAAGAGATCGCTCTTAACGATAAGACCGCCTATTAACATTTCTTATTGTAAATATTCTTTTTTAATTTCTGTAATTTTGTGTCAATAAAGTGTACTTGTATTGTATTGCCGTGGGGCCGTATAAGCCGTGGGGTACCGGCTTAGAATAGTACCCCCCCATGTCTTCCCGTGGGTGTCGTAAGAGTCGACTAAGGGATCACGTACCAGAAGGATGGGCAGCAGCGCCTTCTGAGGGTCGTATTTTATATACTGCGCTCGCCAACCCGCACGCCAAGCGTGGCGAGTATTGGCAAACCCCCCCCCCTATGACAGTACAAAATAAAACCAGGCCCCCAGTCCCCGGCAGCTCCGCTAATGCTGGCTCCGGTAGCGGCCAGTGTAACGGTGGAGCAGGGGGTGCTAAGAATCTCCGGCAGATTCCCGGCTACCACTCCCTGAAAAAACGACCTCTGGCCCTGGTAACACACAATATAAGATCTTTGTTGGCAGACGAGAAGATCGTCGAACTGGAAGAAGAAATGAGTAAGTTACACTGGGATATCTTAGGGTTATGTGAAGTCCGTAGAGAGGGTGAGGACACCATAACTCTCAAATCCGGTAACTTGCTCTACTACCGGGAAGGCGACCAAAAGTCCCAAGGTGGTGTCGGATTTCTCGTTCGCAAGTCCCTCGCTAACAAAATCATCACCATCGACAGCGTTTCGAGCAGGGTGGCATACCTAATACTCAGAATATCAAGCAGATATTCGTTGAAGGTCATTCAGGTATATGCACCGACCTCGAAACTCGGAACCGATGAGGAGGTAGAGGCTATGTATGAGGACATTAGTAGGGCCATACATACCTCCAAGACCCATTACAATGTTGTTATGGGGGACTTTAACGCAAAGTTGGGCGAAAGAAGTGATGGAGAGTTGAGAGTGGGGCAATTTGGTTATGGACAACGGAACCCTAGGGGACAGAGGCTGGCCGACTTCATGGAGAAAGAGGGACTCTTTATGATGAACTCTTTCTTTCAAAAGCCGCCTCAAAGGAAATGGACCTGGTTGAGCCCCAACGGTTCCACAAGAAATGAGATCGATTTCATCATGACCACCAAGAAACAAATATTCAATGATGTCTCTGTGATCAACATGGTCAAAACCGGTAGTGATCACCGCATGGTAAGAGGCACATTGAATATTAATGTTAAACTTGAGAGGTCCCGTTTGATGAAATCCACGCTCCGACCTCAAAATGTCCATATCCAAAACCCCGAGAGCTTTCAACTTGAGTTATCCAATCGCTTTGCTTGCCTTGAGAACTTTGCGTCGGTGGACGAGACCAACAACAGGTTTGTAGAAACTGTCCACGAAGTGGGGTCTAAGTTCTTTAAGCCCCGCCGTACAAATAGACCTCAAAAACTCTCCAGCCATACCCTCCACCTCATGGCTGAACGACGCTCGTTGCAACTGCAATCATCCGATGATGCTGCGTCATATAGGCAGCTCAATAGACGAATATGGAAATCCTTGCGACACGACATCCGTACCTTTAGTACAAATCGTATTAAAGATACGATCGAACGGAGAAAAGGCTCCAAAGTGTTTGCAAGAGACAGGTCTATTGGGCAAAGCCAGATGACTAAGCTGAAGAGAGATGATGGCAGTATAGCGTCGACCAAAGCAGAGGTGCTTGGAGAGATCGAGAGGTTCTATGGACAGCTATACACTTCGGTCGCTAAACCTGTTGACAGCTTGGCCAAAGACCCAAGAGCCAAGCTGACCCGGCACTATACCGAAGACATCCCGGACATCAGCCTATACGAGATTAGGATGGCTCTGAAGCAGCTTAAAAACAACAAGGCACCGGGTGACGACGGAATCACATCAGAGCTTCTGAAAGCGGGTGGATCACCGATACTGAAAGTCCTTCAGAAGCTCTTTAATTCCGTTGTCCTCGAAGGGTCAACGCCGGAAGCATGGAACAGAAGCGTAGTGGTGTTGTTCTTTAAGAAGGGTGACAACACATTGCTTAAGAACTACAGACCCATTTCGCTTCTGAGCCATGTTTACAAGCTGTTTTCAAGAGTCATCGCGAATCGTCTCGAACGTAGGTTTGATGACTTCCAGCCTCCCGAACAAGCCGGTTTCCGAAAAGGCTACAGCACCATAGACCACATCCATACGCTGCGGCAAGTTATACAGAAGACCGAAGAGTATAACTTGCCCTTATGTTTAGCGTTTGTGGACTATGAGAAAGCCTTTGATTCGATCGAGACGTGGGCGGTGCTTGAGTCTCTTCAGCGGTGCCGTATTGACCATCGGTATATCGAAGTGCTGAAGTGTTTGTACAATAACGCCACTATGTCGGTCCGAGTACAAGAGCAAATTTCGAGGGCGATTCCATTGCAACGAGGCGTGAGACAGGGAGACGTTATTTCTCCGAAACTGTTCACTGCCGCATTGGAAGACGCCTTCAAGCTCTTGGAATGGCAAGGATTCGGCATCAACATCAACGGCGAGTACATCACTCACCTTCGGTTTGCCGACGATATTGTGGTCATGGCAGAATCCATGGAAGACCTCAGCACGATGCTCGAAGGCCTCAACAGAGTTTCCCTAAGGGTGGGCCTTAAAATGAACATGGACAAGACGAAAATTATGTCAAATGCCCATGTTGCGCCCGCCCCCATATCAATTGGGAACTCGACTCTCAAAGTTGTTGACCATTACATCTACCTAGGACATACAGTCCAATTAGGTAAGTCCAACTTTGAGAAAGAGGCCAATCGTCGAATCCAACTCGGCTGGGCAGCGTTCGGAAAGCTCCGAGACGTCTTCTCGTCCAAAATACCGCAATGCCTGAAAACGAGGGTCTTCGAACAATGTGTGTTACCAGTGATGACTTACGGAACTGAAACGTGGTCTCTGACTATAGGCCTTCTGAACAGGCTCAGAGTCGCACAACGAGCTATGGAGAGGGCTATGCTCGGGGTTTCTCTACGTGATCGAATCAGAAATGAGGAGATCCGTAGAAGAACGAAAGTCACCGACATAGCCCAGCGGATTAGCAAGTTGAAGTGGCAGTGGGCAGGGCATATAGTTCGAAGAACCGATGGCCGTTGGGGCCGAAAGGTTCTCGAATGGAGACCACGGACTGGCAAGCGCAGCATAGGACGGCCACCGACTAGGTGGACAGACGACCTGACTAAAATCGCAGGCAAGGGCTGGATGCGGGCCGCTTCCAACCGGTCCTTGTGGAAATCAATGGGGGAGGCCTTTGTCCAGCAGTGGACGTCCTATGGCTGAGATGATGATGATGATGATGATGTATTGTATTGTACTTCTGGGGATTATATCTTTGTCGTGTAATATACATATAAAACTATAAATGTCGCGGCAGAAAGTTATAGATTAAATTTATAGGAAATTGTAGGCTCTACAAATTTGCCACCATTTTATATGTAGCTTAAACCATTAACCACCACGGTGCTGTGGTGGTACCGGCCTAGAATAGTACTCCCCCATCTCTTCCCGTGGATGCCGTAAGAGTCGGCTAAGGGATCGCGTACTAGGAGGTGGGCAGCAGCGCCTTCTGAGGATCGGAAATCACACTGCGCTAGCCAACCAGCCCGCGAAGTTGACCGGGTTTCGGTGGTCCCTACACACTGGTTTGGAATGGGATTAGCTTACATGGTAAAACTGAGCTCACCCTTTTAAAGGCGGGTACCGTAACTGCAGAACGTTGCATCGAGGACATCATCAGGCCTCCAGTGATCTCATTTATGTGTACCCCATGTGTCAATTATTGTGGATGAGCTTTTAAACGATTTCGGCTAGTATTGTGGCAAAACCTTGATGCTGGAATAAGGTTAAAAAGTTCTTCATAACACTCCCCGTTGTATATACTGTAGAACATACAGAGATCCAATATCTGCGTGTACTGAGTGGCGTAGGTCTTCGGTGAGTTTGGGGTGGTTGACAATTCTGATAGCTCTACGCTGTAATGGATCCAGAGGCTTAAGCTGGGTGCACCATTCCTAAGGCGAGAGCAGTACTCTACGTGAGCCGGGACTTGCACTTTGTATAGTAACAGTCTTTGCCTATATCCCGACAGGTCCTGGATTCACAAGTCCATCAAGTCACAAGCCAATAGGTACCTTCTAGGCTTCAGTGCTCCATCTCAGACCGCGTCATCACTTAACATCAGGTGAGACAGTGGTTAAACGTAAGCCTATATAATTATTTCTTTTTAAATCCATATGGCGCGAACATGTAAATACTTTCTTTGATAATGAAACGTTACCTCATTACATAAGAGACACGTTTCCACGAAGTTCCCCGTTATGGTAGCTCCACTCTAGAAACGGCATCTCCCACTCGTACTCCGGCTTTCCTTTAAAACGTAAATACAAAAACTGTTATTGTATAACAAAAAAAAATTAACTATTTATACCACCGTATTCTTTACTTACACATTAACTTCACTCAGTTCAGGAGCGTTTAAGATTTAATGGTCTCTGACCAATGTCCTCATTAGTGTCCTTCCATCATCATTATGATCCATAATCATTCACATCAATTTGATTTCCATTGCAAGCGTACTCTGCAAATCATAATTAATTATCAGTATATGTAAAAAACGGTATGAGCGTTGATTTAGTATAAAAAAAAACACGCTGAATCTGTGAAGTTCAGCAACAATTTATCGTAGTGATTCCCAGTGTACGCGACAAGAGCTTCACGATCGGTCGAAGACTCCACTGATAGCCCTTGTTTGGACGGGAAAGAGACACAAACACTAGACATAGCCATATGCAGCCAAATCCAACAATGTATTGGCCTTGATGACTGACGAAGATCTCCGTCATCTTCGAACGCTGGATATCACACACATCACCCACATCGCGGGACATTTCGTGCACAATAACAATTGACGCTCGCGCACCGATCTAAACAAAAACACAACTCGGTGCATCAATTGCCTTACAATAAAACGTACCGATCTCACATGAAACCCCCATGCATACCCAACAAATAAATCGATATTCGATGGCAGACAACTTACCAAACAAAGCTAGAAGTATCAACGCGAAGCGGCGTCGAATTCGATATCTTGAAAACGTCTCTTCTTGCGATAATCAAGACACCTCGACGTCAAAACAGCCCTCGAACCTGCTTTGCGAACTCAAACTTCGGTAAACCACAATGTGCGGAAACGCTTCCGATTCTCTAGTTCATTAAAAGTTAAATTAAAAGCCAGTTATAATTATCTACCGAGCGAACTTTCTGGTTGTTATAACCACCGACGTCACGCCGCAACTTCTAATTACGTTTTAGAACATAATCCTACTCTTAAAACGTGTGTGGAGCGTGAACTCGAAGAGAAAATGAAGAGAAACAGACAGAAGTGAGCTGATTTGTTTTCCCATTTAGTAAAAGCTTCAAGGATGTGTTCTCACAAACATTTAATGTTTCCATAAATAAGTGATAAGTTGTAGCTAGTGTCACCAGTTATAGACTATGAGGAGCTCGCTTATTGTTTTACATGAAGAAAGTGATCCATCAGTCATTGAGAATGATCACTTTCAAACGAAATTGCTCGACAAGCACTTAATTAGTGTTAGTCGTGCCTCGCTTACCTCGCTTAGGTTTACCCTCCTAAAAACAAAGGTATCCTCTGAAATAGATTACAAAAAATATCCAATTCATCTCTATTTCCCAATATATATATATAATTATGACTGTATAGTAAATTGCCATTGTGAAGAGGTTAAAAACGGTAATATGTTTCGGATAGAATTATCGAATACTTACTTACAAAAATCACTAAACTTAGAAATTCTCCAATATTTCAACTAAAGAATGCATACAGGCAGCCGAATCAATTTGGTACTCGAATTTAAAAACGTTGAGGGTAGTTGCGGATTTGGAACGTGGATTTCACAAGTTGATAATGAATTTAGATTCGAATTGAAATTAATCGAAAAGTGATTTCTTTACGTATTCAAATTCAAACCACAAATTGATCCGAGTTAATACACAATAGAAACACTTCAGAAAATCTGCTACGTTCATTGCAGAACCATGAAGAGCGCCTATGAAAGCTCTCGACCACATTTAATAAAGATGTAGCTTGATTGAATAAAATAGTCGTCTTATCCAATCATGTTGAGATAGAAATAATCGTTTGGCCTCAAATGAAGCCCATCACAAACGCCAATGCAAAGACGATGTCAAAACGTTCGGCGAAATAATACAGTACAAGAGTAAATCAATAACAATAATATTAATGTCCTTCAAATTGAATTTATTTACTTTAAGGGGATACATACTAAATTGGAGACTTATATTCTAGAATTATAAAATAAATGTTGATATTGCCGATGTCGATGGATCGAAATCAACCAACAGTAGAAATTGTCAAAGCTAAAATTATCACCAAACAATTACGACGACGATGGAATTATGTTATCCTGGCTGTAGAGTGCACAAACCCCCAACAAGAGACCGACTTCAATACCTCACATTCCTGAAAGCACAAAATTTACACAATGTCACGGGCAATATTCGAAGACGCAAATAGCAAGGACGGCCTAACGCTGGCTAAGTTCAAATGAGTAGATTTTTCAATTTCAATGAAACAATCGATATTTTGATTAGCAATAAAGACAAACAGAGATTCTCCAAAAAATACGTTCGGATGATATCCGAAAACCTAACACCGGAGACCAAGTAGGAGGTAACGCAGAAATGATGTATTAGATGAACCGCAGACATCAAATGTGTACACTGCTTGTTGACAGCAACCATGAATAAAACTTTGATACTGTCTTTTGTCACGATTTCGAATAAGATATGCGAAAAATCTACTCATAAAATACATATGAGGAATGATTCATCATACAACATAAATTATTTTTACAAGATATTAATACTGCGGAATGCTAAGGTTATACGAATATTGGGTATAAATAATATAAGCACCTAAATTAAATGTGTTTTATCATATACACTTACCGTACGAACGAACATATTTATTAGAAATAGCGAACGTCAATGGTCCTTCCGTCAATGCGAGTCATGTCAAACATTTCTGTAAAGTGCGTTAAAGAGTTATTGAGATATTTCATCATAATACTTTATAGTTACATGTATTATGTTTTGTCCTACTTATTGATCGCAAGCAGACTAGTGATACTTGGACTCGTATTGACAATTCGTTATAACTTCAGTGATTGATAATGCAGCCCCGATTCTCTCTCCATTTTATTACAATAATATCTGAATGTTATTCTAACAAAGTCGTGACTAGATGACAAAAACTATTTGGGCTAAGAAATAAAAGTTATTAGCACAAACCAAAAGCGAAAAGCCACAAACCAAAGGTTCTTTTAATGTATAATATAATAGCTGCGCCCTGCGGTTTTACCCGCATGGTGATGATTGATGATGATTATGATGATGAAAGTAGCCTATTCCGGGACCTGAAGTATCTACATACCAAATTTCATCCAAATCCGTTTGAGCGTGAAAGAGTAACAAACATCCATACAAAATTTCGTGTTTATGATATTAGTCGGAGTAGGATTTCATATTATATTCTTAAAGGTGCTAAAGTAAGTTGTATTTGGTATCTGTGTTGAGTGTATGTAGGTGGCACGATCACTCCTGAACGGATAATCCGACTGTGATTAAGATTTGATTTTCGTTTGAAAAGTGTCTTAACCGAGAGTGTCCCTAACATCTTAGACCGCGTCATCACTTAACATCAGGTGAGACAGTGATTAAACACAGGCTGCTTAAAAACACGTTATATTTCTTAAAATTTTGAATTTAGTTTAAGCTATTAACTTTTTTACGTTATTGTACTGTAAGGTTTTGGCAGTATAAACATGGCGTATTGTGTATGTAAAAGGATACTGATAGCTCGCTCTGCGTCCCACTCTTTATGGAAGCGGACGATGGCGGTGTCTGGCGCGGTCATCTCTGCAAACTTCACGTCGCCACACTCGCTGAATTTCTCCCGAATCAGCTGCCAAGTCACTGTATGTGGAAGCTGTCAAAGAAACCGTATAGCAATAAACAGAGGTTCGCAACGAACTAAGGCCTCGCCACGAGATGTACTGTTTTTCTCACGTTTTACGGTACCTATATCTAAATTGCATGCAGCGTGAAATTCAAAATTATTTTTTGAATTCATATATCGAGGACGCTCTTATAAACGTCAATAAAATTAATATTTCGAAGTACACCACAAGTATCAACCGCGTTCCGGAATGAATACAGCGACCGAGAACCCGTGAATAGGAGCATATTGTAAAAAGCAATTAAGATAAACCAATTAGAGCGTAGGTAATACTGCTTCCTGTGTAATATTTGATTGTATGACGTATTTATCGTTCAAAATATTATTTTAATTAGCTTCGATTTGAAATTTATTGAAAATATACCATTTTCAGTCCAAGATAAAATGTAGTCATGTACGACATACACATTACACACAGAGAGACAATGTAAGTTTCTAAATATCAAGATACGTGTGTTTGAAGTGTTTACACCACCAGTTTGGTGGCAAGGGTGCGCGTCCATTGGCACGCGTCGGACGCGCCGCACGCACGGCACGTAAAGGATTTTAGTTTGCTTTATATGATTTCCGACGCCCCAGTGGTCGGGTGCGTGCCGTGCCGTGCGTGCAGTGCGTCGGCGCGGGCCAATGGACGCCTACTCTTACGCCGGGAATTAAGTACATACCTTCTTGAAGTTAGATAAATAAATTGAAATTGAAATAAGCTGAGTTTACCAACCCACCTACTAAGCGTCGCGAGTATCGAAAACTCTGGGAAGGGTCCAAGCCTTCCTTCTCCATGTGAAAATAAGAATAAGAATAATTTATTTGCTTATAACACGAATACACATACATAATTTGAATTGTTGTGTTGCTGAATACTAATTCATTATTAAGATTTATGATTTGACTCTGGTCTTCACACTAGGATTCCCTGTGTTGTGGAGAACAGAAATGAAGCAAGTGGAGAGATCCAAGTCCATCAGTACACATGAAATGGCTGAAAAACATTATCTTCGACCATGTCATCACTGGTCATCAAGTGAGATAGCAGTCGAACACTAGACCTACAGTTTATATAAAAAGACGTCGTTTTATACAAGATTTCTGATTTTGTTCCTATGTCTAAAAACATAGTAAATTGTATGTTCTATTATGTAAGTATGTTCTATTAAATTTTAAAAATATGTCCACTGATAATCAAGCGAGATTAGTTGACCATAAGACCTTTAACTTATAAAAAAATGTTTTGTTTGACTGTCTATCTCTGACCAAAATGTATATTGTTTTATATAAAATTGACTTGTAGTAACTTGAATACATCTTGAAATTAAAGAATTTATTACAACGACATTTCTATGCAGAAATAATAGAGAAATATACAATCTACTTTGCATAGCTGAAAAATAAGAAGGGGTAAAACATTTTATCTTAATAGAGGGCCATATTATTATATAAATAATATAAAATATAAATAATATAATAATAATAATATAGAAATTATATATTATTGACTTACATTGGTGATTATAACCATGTCAGAAGGTTTTTCACGGTTCTGTTGCTGGGAACTGGACTCGCGCCCATATCCTTGAGATGGAGTGACAACCCCACCGCCCATCTGATTGCTCATTTGTCCACCCATCTGACCCCTGGATCCTAAGAAATTATTCATCACTCTTGAGTAAGCCCATCGTAGAGGTTACATATTGATTTAAAGAAAAATAATTCAAATTACGCTATACCCATTCGCACGCGTATCGATAACACAGAATCAGTCATTTCTTGAATGTCTTGCAGTGGTTGAAAGGTAAACTAAATTTAAAAAACATTAATTAACGTCTGTGTCGATCGACACGCGTGCGAGCCACTAAATTACTTATTATCTAGAAAACTTTTTCTCTACAGAGCATTTAACGACAACACTAGCAGAAAGCATTTAACAGCAGTATTACACTATTAAGTATGCATGTGCCACTTGAATATAGGAATTTTTGTGGAACCACGAGATGATATACAACATAACACATGCCTGCAAATTAGTATTATATGATTACACCTGTCGTGATTGAGAACTAGTTAACCCAACCCCGAGGTGTTGATGAATCAAGAGGGAATTAGTATAAAAAGTAAACCAGCTATTGCATTGATGCTAATTGACAAGTAACTAAAGCCTACTACAAGTAACTAAAGCCTACTACAAGTAACTAAAGCCTACTACAAGTAACTAAAGCCTACTACAAATAACTTGACAAATATGTGACAAGGCCGCTGGCAACTTTCAGAGTTTTCACAATAAATTAAGATGCAGTGATTTTGACAATACTACTTGCTACAGGTAATATGGAGGCTGTCTAGTATATCCAAAAGCTTAGTGTTATAAACTGTGGTTGTTAATTTCTAAGCAATAAATATATGTACCTACTATATAGAAATTTATATATGTAATTTTTTTTAATAATTAAACCACACTGTAGTTATAATCAATTTAAAAATGTAACTAAACTGGAAATAGATTTTTGACCATTTACTTTGATCATGCATCAATATAATGAACAACTTTTGTTTAAGAACTCTTCTATTTATATATATATATATACAAGCATTACATTTATTTACAGTAAGCCCTTCACCTTTTCCCTTTATAGTTTTAATAACAAAAGTTGTCCATACCATAACTACCTGACATTGGTCCACTATTCATGGCGTTATTGGCCATCATATTGTTGGTCAAAGAGTTATTGCCAAGAGCATTGGAGCCGAGGACATCATTGTTGGCCAAGTTCAGTGTGTTTGCGGCATTGTTTACATTGGCTGCAGATTGGGCTGCTAATACTGTTGCTAGGTCGTTAGCTGTCAGGCCTTGTTGTAGAAGCTGATTCTGGAGAGCTCCTAATCCTGTTAGACCTAGCGCCTAGAACAACATAAACATTGCTTATTACATGTTTATTTATTCATTCTATTTATTTGACCTTAATTAAAATGAAATTCATTAATAAGAAAGCCAATTACACTAATGAGACAGTGAGATTGAAAAAAGAATAAGTAAAATGAATACAATTAGATTCTATTGAATATCTATAATTATAGACAAAACATCACCCAATAAATACACGCCGATCACCTTGGGTCAGTGGTCAGTGACAAGACTTCTGGATCTCCGAAACCCCTGGGTTCGAGTCCCGGCAGGGGCAAACATTTATGTGATGAGTGTCTTGAGTGTGATGAGTGCTTGTCGCGATTCTGGGATGTTTATGTGCTGTGATTGTGTGTCCATGTCTCCCGCGCCATAGGGCCACAATCCTTATGCAGGGATTTGAGTGTGAAGAAAAATAATATTGAATGGTATGAATCTAGTTACATAATTTACAAATAACTATAAAATATAGAAAGACTAAGTGAAATAATGTATATGTTATTGATATACAATCATTTATCATAATAGTAATAATAAACAGAAAAGGGAAAGCAAACAAATAAAAAGTGCAATTGATAGGCCAGATGATAATTTTAGAGGAAGAATTTTACACACATCCCTCTCGAAAAATTAATGTTGTAAAACCATCTTTCTTTTGCCTGTAGCAAATCACAACTAGGGTGCAGAGAGGTTCAAGAGGGAATTAAGCACATTAAGCGATCTCAGAATCGGTGATTGTACAGTAGCAACCAACTAGCAACCAATGAGTTGTGTACAAACCTGTAGACTCAAGCCTCCACCCAATGCAGTGCTGTTATTGAGAGTGTTAGCGGCCAAGGTAGTTCCCAATCCATTGAGGGCGACTCCTGCCGCGGCAGTAGGCACGGCGCCTAGCACGCCGGCGCCGAGCGTGGGGCCGGCACCGGCGAGGTTCAAGTTGGTCGGTGCGCACGTGGCTGGCTGCGGCAAGTTCCGCGCTACGTCTCGCAGCGGCTCGCCATTCGCGCCCAGTCCGATGCCGATGCCCTTGAGCCCGTCCGGCAGCCGCATCTCGAACTTGTCGGGCACACCTCGGTCCATGCGCGCAGTCATGCGACGGTCGTACAGCATTTGCTTGTCGAACATTGATATTGCCTACAAACAGAGGTATTTTATTAATCACTTAAATAGGACAGACAACACATGCAGTTTATATGATGCTTCTATATGACAGTCAATTACAAAATGAATTAATGTCTTATAATATTCATAATGTTTTTAAATGGAAACTTATGAACCCATTTAAGGTCCTAAAATAATGTATGATGATGACATTAAAGGAAAGAAAACCTACCTGGACTGCTTCCACAGGATGATCATATTCAATAACAGCAAAACCTCTACTGTTTCCATCTTTGTCAACTGCCAGATCAATGTTACGCACTTTACCAGCCATTTTAAACACTTCCTTTATTTTGGCACGGTCAGCCTTGTAATCCAACTGAAAAAGTAATTAGATAACTCATTAAATGATCATCATCAAAATAGTGAAAATTTCATGTATTGCACAGATTATGCACACACATGAATGCCAGCCACATTCAGCATGGCCATTGACTGGATGATAATTATTATATTGAATACTAGCTGTGCCCCGCAGTTTCACCCGCGTGGATTACGGTTTTGCCGCTACCTCAATTATCCTACGGGAACCAAACTTTCTTTGGGGAAATCTCAAAATCCTTTTTTAGGCGATGCCTAGGTCATATTAGCTTTATGCATGCAAAGTCTCAGCCAGATCGGTTTAAAATTGATAAAGTTTCATATAAACTTTCATCCCCTATTTTATCCCCTTGGGGGTAGAATTAATCAAAATCAAAGCCTACATCCATAACATCTACCTGCATGCCAAATTTCAGCCCGATCCGTCCAGTGGTTTGGGCTGTGCATTGATAGATCACTATGTCTGTCAGTTAGTCACCTTTGAGTTATATATATTTAGATTAGGTATATAAATTTGAAATATGACATTATTTGAACATGAACTTTCGTATTTGATACAATTTTAGTGAGTTGGGATGCACCAGAGAACTAGAGTTGTTATCAAGAGCACAACAGATAAAACATTAACTTTTATTATAACTGTTGCTATTTCAATTGACATGACATGAATTATTAATGGTGTATACTTAGTACTTACATTAGCAACAAATATTCTTTTCACAAGTGGTGGCTGTACATTTATGGAATCAAGAAACTGTAAGCTTAAACCATATGTATTGAAGTCTTCAGGCTCTCTGGGTTTATTCCAACTGAAAGATAAAAAGTCATTATTTGTATTCCATAACATCCAGTTTATAATTTAAATCAACAAAAAATCTGAAACTTGTACCATAGCTGCTGCCTGCAGTCTTAACACTGCAACCTTAAAAGGCACCTATTATTTATTAGCTTTTTATGAAAACACTTTCGGCAACCTGTTATTATGCATTATACTGTACAATATTTATGCTTAATATGTAAAATATTAATAATGCTGTAATAACTATAAGTATATTTAAATAACGCGTTTATTATCTTAGCAATTATTTCACAGCATCTTGAAACAATACACTCGAATCATAAACTATATGAATAAAAACTCTTAACACAACTAAGTTAAATATTAAAAAAAGCTTTTTTTATGGTGCCCTTTGTGTAGTCTGTACATTTGTAAAGACAATGTATTATTCCCAGCATAAATAGGCACAACTCTATGTCTAATCTATCGTTAAGCTAGGTAGCTGCAAGGTGTAACTTTTAGGCCAAGACTAAAGTAGGATTAGCTTACTTTAACCTTACTCCATATGTATTTGGTTAATACATCTTTATTACTTGGAGTAAAGTTAGTCATTTGCTAGTCTATGTTTATTAATAAGGCCGAATAAGTTTAATTAAAGTGCACACTATCAATCATTGCACTCACAAGCAAATTAGGTAGGTATTCTGATAAGGAGGCATATTTAAATTGCATAGTATGAAAATTAAAGATTCATGAATAAGTATTCAAATTTCAGTGAATCAGTAAATACAACAGAAATATCTGATATTCAGAAAAATACATAGCTACAAACCAACACATATCAAACATCTAATAAGGTCTGTGTGGTAAACTGGAATTGTAAATCATTGTTACCTATCTTTTTCTTCTCGCATGTTCCTACCGCCACCGCCGCCACCACCACCGCCGCCGCCACCACCTGATCTTGAGTTGTTTTGCCTTCTTTCATTACCTATAAAGTACATTACCATTTACATCTATATCTTTCATAATATTAATCAATACGAAATGAGGTGTTCTCTAAAAACCTATACAAATAAGTACATAGGTATAACAAGGCTGGATTTTGGTGTAAATTGGAATTCAGATAACATTTTTCAAATGGGTTGTTTTCATGAATTACTGTTATCTTAGGGCTGTAAGTTTTAACTTAACTTTTTTACAGATTTGTGTTGAACTGCCCTGTGCCAGTGCATAAAAAATGAAACAAATGGCATTAATAAATTAAACATGGACTATAAACTTTTACTCCTCCCAGTCACAGTGATAGATGGAACACAAAAAGTAGCACACAACAATTACAAACAATAATTATAATATATCTTTACAAGCAAAGCTGTTATTCAATCCAAGGCAATATATCAACAGATTTCACATTTCCAGATTAGGATAATTGAACCATGTTTCCCAGTGGAGATTGAAAGATCATTCATGGTTAAGAACTTTTCAGCATACATTACTTTTTAACTATTTTACTGCATATGGAAGTATAACCTAAAATAAATCTATGTTAAGTTTGTATATTCATATATATGATAATCATATGTAATGACTGCAAATGGTATGATATGATATTTATAATGATCATGTCAGTGTTTGGAGCTATTCAGAAGAAAATAATCAATTATTTTCTCTCAATGCTGCAAGGCGCATGTTTATTATGAAGGTAACTCTTTTAAGTATGACATATTTATTTACAGAATTTCAGAATCAATGTGTTAAAAAGTTGATTAACAAAAACTATATAGGTACATATTCCAAATGAATACAAACTGGCTTGATTGCAAAAAGTATCTGGCAACTCAAGCACTAGGCAGGGTAAATAAAAAGGCCAATATTACCAGTTTCTTCCTTAAGTACTAGTTTGCGTCCCTTCAATTCATGTCGATGCATCACAAACAAGGCTTTCTTCATAGCTTCAACTGTATTGAACTCTACAACACCACACCCCCTAGGTTTGCCATTTTCATCATTGAACAGCTCCACATACGCCACATCTCCAACCTACAAGACAAGGCTTATAATAAAAGTCATACAGTTGACACATAATATATGACAAATGTTTTGCAATCTATCAAATTATTGAGTACCACGATGCCTGAGCACAAAGCTAAGGAACTAAATTATGTTTAGCAGATTTTAATACGAAAAGATCTATTAAACTTGTAGGTACTTATACTTCATGGCTTAACTTTAGACATGGCTACTTGACTAGGGTGGGAAAAGGGGGGAAGGGGAGAGAGGGTAGGAGGGTGGGACCCCTATTATGAAGGGTAAGTTGTGACAACACCCTCTTGCTGCCTTAGTTATTTATATAGAATATTTTTTTGAGGTTATTTATATTGAGTTTATATTTTGTGACTCCTTCCGCCCTGCGGGAAGTGCAGACCCTGCACCCTTGCTCAACAAAACACAGACATCAAGTGAGCCGGTTGAAGCTCACCAACAAAAAGCCACAGCTGCGGATGCAAACATTGATATCTGTCCTTTGTTACAGCAGGCGGGGACTCCTCCCTCCTCTATAAACTCAATGAATGAAAATAATATTTAAAAAATCTATCTCTAACTAAGGCAGAAAACCGTGTGTGGCCACAACTTACCTCTCATAGGTCTACCCATCCCCCTCCCGCCCCTAAAATCAATGTTACATACTAAAGTTGGACCAATATTAATACAACGACAAAATGGAAGTAATATAGCATTCATGATAGCATGATCTAGCATTCATTTTCCATTTGAATTCAAAATTTCTAATTTATGTAAACTAATTACATAAAGTAATATTCAATGATTATAGAACACTTGAATTTGAAAATAACTGAAAATTGTAAACAAACCTTATCATTAAACAAGTCCTTCAGTTCGGTCCAACGGTACTCGTAGGGTATATTAGAAACAAATAATCTCTTGCTTTCCCGGTCTCCACGGTCGTTAGACCGTTCACGCGTTGCGTCGGAAAACCTCGATGGTCTATCACCACGCCTCGAACGATCCCTCTCTTTTTCCCTCTGACCGTCTTCCATTTCAAGCAAACCTTAGGATTCACATGAAGTAAAATCAATATTATTTGAAATCTACTACATATATTTTAAATCGGAGATGTGTAGCGATGGCATCACAATTCAACATAGAACTCCATCAAACGTCGGTAGAATAACTAAAGTGATAATGGAACAAATTTCTAGTGGTTAATACTTACTTGACAATTATATTGAAGTTAAGAATGTTTGATTATGATTAATCTGAAAAAGGTTTATTTACGGCGTCTCCCAATATCGCGTATATGAAGAAAATGGCCGGCTCCCATAGCTCCCATACGGCTCAATCCATAGATAAGATACTTCATACTATAGATAACTAATACCTGCGATTAATGTTCACTGATTTCTCCCCTATTAGTAAGCCAATTTTCAAAATTCTTAAAAATTTTATCAAAATCGGTAATTGTTTTTGAGTTACACTCCAATAACTGAAAAGTGCTACGTCTATCGACGAGTCAAGAGTCGTGCAGAGGGGGTGGGGGTCACCTTTCCAAAAATATAAAGCGTGCTGCCAAGCAATGAGCAGGGACGTACAATCTTGGAGTCTTCAGTTACGAGTGGTACCTTCTAGGCTTGCGTGCACATCAGGTGAGACAGTTGTAAAACGCAAGCTCATAAAATTTTTTAAAAAACCGGTTACACTCCGGTAGAACATTAACGTTGTAAATTATTGAATATCTTGGATTTATGAGGGAATAATTTCGCACGAATTGCTTTATTTATCAGTATAAAAGTACTGTCATTTATGTGGAAAAATACAATATTCATTTATTGCGCTATCGTACACAAACATGACAATAGGTATTCAAGTTTATTGATTTTATGTAGGTACCTAAACATGGAATTAACACGATGACGTTTTCTTTTGAAACAATGAAATCTTTCCTCTTAATTAAATCGTCGTTTTGATAACCGAACTCAAAAATGCTTTTAATTAAACGACTTTATTAAATAAAACTACCAACAAACGAAATTGTTCCTTATTCGTAATACATTGCAGTTTAAATTTCAACGGCGGTTTACTCTCCCTATGTCTTACGAATTCCACGACGTCACGTCCTGACGTCCTGACGCGAGGTGTCATGGCGTGAGTTTAAATTTTTTCTCCATACAAGAGTGCACAACGCCGCTAAAAAAGTTTTCACTTCAAAAAAGTTCTATCAAGTTGAATCGCCAGTGTGAACGATTCAACTTCACACTGGACACTGAACAGTGAAGTTCACTGGACAGTGAACAAAGCAGTCTTTGTTCACTGTCCCGTTAAGCTCTTGACTAATGTAAACCAAGCATGAGTCTGTCTGTGATACATAAATTGATTTATAGATATTATTTAACGTTGCAAAAAATACATGTCTAGTTTGTAATAAGAGTTTTATGTGTATTATTTAATAACGTCTACTTGTATATTACATTTAGAAAAATCGATAATTTTGCTCATGATAAATATATACCGTTTCCTATTAACCTTTCTCAGAAAAATAGGTGTTCGTCTGAAAAGCGATCTTATAAATTAACCATAGATTTGACAGGTTTCTCCCAACCTTTGATAGGCTTGCGTAGCCAAATCCTCATATAAGTAAAGATTAAAAGAAACATGAAGATTATCTATGAGGCTGTGATTGGATGAGAGAAGTGACAACAGGAGTGACACAAACATTACCAAATGGTTACCTAGTTACATGTTGTGTAACTTTTATAAACAAAATTATAATTTTTGAGCGCGCTAGTTTTCTACGATTTGTCTTTAGGTTAAACACGTTTGTGTTAAATATTATTCTTGGAGCAGTTGTCATTTGTGCAATTGTCATTATAAATTATTGTTATGTTATGATTCTGAATACCCTAGTTTTATTTATACCACAATAAATAGTCATTGATAAGAGATAATGATAACACCTCATAATGATCTGATGATCTTATCTTATTTAATTACTTGCCTATTACATTTTATTATGAGATTAAAATGTAAAGGGAAATTTGTATAGTATAATGTAGTTTATTTTTACTGTATTTTAATAATTTTGTTAGTGTCTAATATCCCTTATATAAATAAATTACGTTATAGCATAAAATATATTTACGTATTTCTTGTATAGGTATTGTAGTCTCCTCGATAGCCAGATAGTTTCAACAATGGTACTATTATGAATCGCTGGTAATATTTTCTTGCATATTAATTAATTACTCATCTAACTTAAGTACATTTAATTAAATAATTTAAAAACAAATACTTTCTGTAGCACTAATAACTTTAGTAATAACTGATTATATATGTATTTATATGTAATATTGTTAAAGGACTACGAATGTAAACAACGGCATAAAGAGCTATTAGCCAATCACAGGCAACGTCGATCTTCACTACCAACTATAAAAGCAAGCACTCAGTAGAGTACCGGTAACGTGGTAGGGCTCTGCGCTGCTTATTATAAGATCGTTCCAATTCTTATTGATGTTGTTGTTCTGTTTTGTTTCTTTGTATAACTCTCCTATTTTAATGTGTATTTGATGAATTATTGTCTTAGTAAACTATCTTTGAGATGTTTGCTGTTCCTTTTTAATTTATACCACTACTGATTGCTAATAATATATTATATCGTTATCGTATTTGAAATTTATTGGAAAACATTATTCCTCTTAGTACCCATACATTGTATGAGTTAGCATCGTTCTGGCTATCTAATTAGTCACATAGTTAACAACTTTTTCAAGAGTGGTTTTGCTCACGTAATGATTTATTGTTATAGGGTGCGTTCATGTTCCGACTTTTGAGATATGAATATAGTTGTTATTTTATGAGATTTTATTGTGTATCGCATTAACGCTATGCTAGGCAAAACTTCAGTTCAAATATTTGAAGGAAAAAATTCGGCTGCTAGTGGGACTTGAACCCACGACTACAGAATACCGTCCTGTCGCCTTGTTCAACTAAGCTATAGCAGCCCATACCACTAGGGCCGGATTATTTCCTTCCTTATTAACATCTTGCGGTGATGTTATTAGCGCCATCTACCTTTAATTGTATGAACAATTAATTAATAGGACTGATAGACCAACATTACAGTTGATATCGTATCAAACGAAGGCACCCCACCCTTATTTTATGAGATTTTATTGTGTATCGCATTAACGCTATGCTAGGCAGAACTTCAGTTCAAATATTTGAAGGAAAAAATTCGGCTGCTAGTGGGACTTGAACCCACGACTACAGAATACCGTCCTGTGGACGGTACAGGACGGTATTCTGTAGTCGTGGGTTCAAGTCCCACTAGCAGCCGAATTTTTTCCTTCAAATATTTGAACTGATAGTTGTTATTTTTTTATCTTCCAAGTCACCAAGTCAGATACCGTAATGATTTTTCACAGTTAAAACCATAATTGTGTTAGACAGTTATCACCACCTTGTTTTATTTCATATCACACTCAAACCCCCGCACAAGTAGTCCTTGTGTGTGTCTAAATGATACCTAATTGAAATTATTGTGCTTGGTATTTATATGACACTAATCAGGCTTTCTTGAGGAACTGGATTTTATTACTTATGTATTTTACTGTGTTTTGTATATATATAAAAAAAACTGTAAAATTGATTACATCGTTCATGTACTTGATGGTGTATAAATGTTTTAGACTCGAAGCGTAACTTTCCAATCACGAATCATGGCAACATTGAAATACGCACCCATTTGTGTTTGTATGATTTGCTTCGTAATTTTCGCTTGATTTTCGCTTACGATAGCCATGTAGGAGTCGATCTGCGCTCGGCTTTTAATAAATTATTTGGATAAAATAACTGCTGATTATGGATCAAAGTAAATCTAATTCACCGAAATTATTCGTGTGTACAGTAATAGAAAACAAAGATGAAGTTGAAGAGGTAGGTAACGAAATAATCTTACAGTTTCCCAACAAAAGGCTCGCTTTTGTCGGCCATGTACAATCGTAATTTATGACTTGACTATGTTGGCGTGGCGGGAAATTCAATTTTTGAAACGCACATATGGACAATTGCTATTAAATTCGTAACTATTCAAATTACAGAGATACGAGAGGGCGTACAACTACTTTCAATCGATTGTGGCAGACTGCAGTGAAAAAGAAGCTCACGACGCGTTGAATAATGCTGTTTGCAAGAATCATGAAGATGTGTCCCTTGGAATGCTGATGTCTATTCTAACAGAACCTCACAATGCTACTAAATGCTACAGAGACCTAACTTTAGTCACAAGAGATGGATTAACAAGCATTCTTAATAACTTATCGAATTTAATCCTGGAGAGATATTTAAAGTTTTCTGACACCACAAGGAACCAACTACTATGGCTGGTCAAAGAGATGATAAGAAATGCAGTCACTGGAGTGGACAGTGTTTGTTGGAATTTGATGCGATATGCATCAGGAGGTGATATCACACCCAAGAACATAATTCTTGTTGAATCTCTTTTGGATATATATATTGAGAATCGAGCTTGGCTAGACAAATTCCCTATGCTTATTTGTATGGTTGTTTACACATACTTAAGATTAATAGAAGATCACAATATACCACAACTGATGAATTTACGACAAAAAGAAGTAAACTTTGTTATAACACTTATTAGAGAGAGATTTTCTGATGCAATAACACTCGGAAGAGATTTGGTAAGATTGCTACAAAATGTCGCTCGGATACCTGATTTTAATCAGCTATGGCAAGACATGTTGATCAACCCTAAGTCACTCTCTCCAACTTTTACAAGTGTATTGCAACTTTTGCAAACAAGAACATCACGCAGATATTTACAATCGAGACTCACGCCTGATATGGAAAGAAAACTAGTGTTTCTCACTTCTCATGTCAGATTTGGACACCATAAAAAGTACCAAGAGTGGTTTCAGAGACAGTACCTTGCAACTCCTGAGTCGCAATCCCTAAGAAGTGATATGATTCGCTTTATTGTGGGTGTGATACATCCTACTAATGAACAACTATGTTCTGACATCATTCCAAGATGGGCTGTCATTGGATGGCTCCTCACAACATGCACATCAAATGTTGCTGCATCAAATGCTAAGCTGGCTCTTTTCTATGATTGGTTATTTTATGATCCTGAAAAAGATAATATCATGAACATAGAACCAGCAATACTTGTCATGCATCACTCTATGCGATCACACCCAGCTGTTACAGCCACATTACTAGATTTTCTATGCAGAATCATTCCACATTTTTATCCACCATTTGCTGATAAAGTTCGACAAGGCATATACAACTCACTTCAGCAAATTATTGAGAAAAGAGTATTACCCAACTTGCAACCATTATTTGATTCTCCTAAATTAGACAGAGAACTACGCACAACTGTCAGGGATACTTTTAAAGAATTCTGTAGCAATGGGAATGGTGAAGGAGTCTCGGGCATTCGAGAAGATGGCAATGATGATATCCCAAGACATGGGGCACCTGACGAGCCAGCATTTTCAGATGATGAAGAGGAGCCTCCTCCTACAATAATTACTACTGGTCAAGAGGATACAGATGACGACGATCTCCCACTTTCCGAAGTTCGCGCCAGAGAACGTCCTGAACTCGCGGCCGCCTTGCCCCTTCTTTTACGACCGTTAGCTGAGACACTGCTCGATGAACGTACTTCTGCCGCCGCCACAGCATTACTCAATGCTTGTAGTGCGCCTATGCCTACCGCCGTAGCTCTAGCTGACCTTTTCGTGGCGGCAGTCCAAGATTTGCCTCCTCTACGGATAAATCGTAACCCCACTCCAGCCGAACTAGACGCTGCATTAAACTCGCCATTATTTTCAATGTTCACTTGTCTAACAGCCACTGGTACCGAATCCGAGGCTAGAAAAAAACTGGTATTGGAGACTTTCAAAGAAATCAAAAATCAGAACTCACTATCATGTGTTGGATTTTACTTATTATTTTATCTCAAAGTATGCTTCGAAAGAGATCGAAGAATGGAACGTGATGCGGCAAAAAAGAAAAACGTTAGGTTCAAATCCGAATTATACAGAGATTATTGTGGTCATTTAGAGATCAAGATTGCTGAAAGTTTAGCCAACGACTTTGAAAAGTGTCAAGAAAGTGACGCAAACTTATTGGTGTGGCTAATACCCGATATTTACAGGGAGTTCAAGGATCAAGCTCAGAATCATATTAGATTGCTACACGCGATCGTATCCACATTGGACTCAGGACAATTACAACGTCTGGTTTGTTTCACGCTGCAGGGTAGTTTGATGATGTTTAAATCAGACGAATTCACGACTATGCTCTCAACCAGTTTAACTTGGGAAACCTTTGAGCAATATTGCTTGTGGCAGTTATTACTTGCTCACGATATTGCCATAGAAGACGTTTTAACTCTCATTCCGAAACTTTCGTACAAAGACAACGCCGAAGCTCTAACGGCGATTATCTTAATGTTGAAACAAGAGAAACCTACTGCAGAAGTGATACGGCAAATATTTTGCAGACCTTTCGACACTGATGACACTTTCGTCGTTTCTACTTTGATGTATTGGTGTCAAGATTACGAAGATAAAGTCGGAGATTTAGTTTCTGTACTCCTAAACACGCGATATCCGGGCACCAGCCCTAATAAGAGAAAACGTCCTGGAAAGCACAGCATTTCGCCAAACGCTCCACCTTCCGCCGAATTGGTACGTTTTCATTTGGCGAATGTACTTGTATCAAACTCTTTTGTTTTATTAAATGTACTATTTGTTTTATAGGTTTTAGGTCATTTGGAGCAATGGCGAGTAAGATGTGTCGAACAAGATGACATGTCAATCTTCAACATGGAATGTATGCAGAAAGCGTTACAACTAGCGCAGTCGAATAGTAGTGATAGTTCAAGGGTAAGCATTTATTACAGGGCAAAAACAAACATGTATTGCTTATATCATACTAGCTGCGCCCCGCGGTTTTACCCGCGTGGTGATCAAAAACGACGATGACGGTGATGATGAAAATAGCCTATGTGTTAATCCAGGGTATAAGCTAATCTCCATACCAAATTTCATCTAGATCCGTTCAGCCGTTCTGGCGTTATTGAGTAACAAACATCCATCCATCCATCGTAACTTTCACATTAATAATAATTATTAGTGGGATAATTAATATATAGAGAATCCTGTTTACACGCATACAACTTGCAGTAAGGTATTAACCTCAACTTTGTAGGGATAATTCTATTACGCACGTCTGTGTTTATGGCCGTAGAAATAAGGCTCACTTTACAAGCATGTGTGTTGAAAATATAAATTGTGTGTGTATGCGGCTTCTTATGTATGTTAACGAAAGACTAGGACGCAAGCATATCATAAACTTATATGCTTTTTAAGATTCTGACATGCTTTTCGATTCCATCTATGAGGAATATAGGTAACGCTAAAGAAGTCTATCCGTGGAACTATATGGGTATAAGGAAAAGTAAGTACCTACGAGTGTAAGAAGCCTACGCCTAAACAGGAGGAAAACAGGAAACTCGATACAACCATATTGTGAATAGCCCACCCACGCTATGAGAGCTCTCTAAATAATCAATAAATCTACTTATTTTTAGAACAACGATACCATACAACCCACTTCCAGAAATGGGAGGAATTTCTCGTTTGATTCCAATCAAATCATTATTTTGACGAGTTACTTTAATTCAGCGACTCGTAATATTGTCCATAGTACAGAGACTAGACATAGACGATTTCCACGAAACGAATTATCGAAGTGTATAATCGGAATCGAATGTATAAATAACGAACGTCCCCATAATCTGAAGTGCAGTCTTCTGAAACGTATCTAGTTCGTTGGTTAGTAGCGTGGGAGGTCGTCCTTCTTATATATGTTTATGACGGTTGTCGTGGCTCAGTGATCATTGACACTGACTTTAGAAGATAAGCCCCGGGTTCAAATCCCGCCGATGTTTTGCCTATTTTCTTTTTGTCAATAACGCTTAAAATAGCCATAACTTTCCAGCCGAGCGAATTGTGCAAATTGTTATACACTAGCTAAGCCTCGCGGTTTCACCCGCACCCACGAGGTTATGCCGTTGCCGTAGTTTTTGCAAAATAAAGCCTCTATGTTATTGACTATAATCTATGCCAAATTTCATTCAGATCCGTTAGCGGTTCGGGCGAGCTTGAGCCGAGCAACAAATACAAACTTTCACATCTATTATACACAAGCTGCGCCCTGCAGTTGTAACCGCGTGGTGATGAAAATTAGCCTATGTGTTAATCCAGGGTATAAGCCTCCATACCTAATTTCATCGAAATCGGTGTAGCCGTTTGAGCATGAAGAGGTAACAAACATACACACAAACTTTCGCGTTCATAATATTAGTAGGAAATAGGATAATACAAATATAACTGATCCCTAATGTGAGAGAAAATCTATTATTGGGAGCTTTTATCCGCGCAATAAAACCTAAACCTATTTTATTACATTTTTTGTTTGTGCGCGCACCAATATATAATTAACGAAAGTGGCAAAAATGATTATGTTTAAGATAATTTTACTTATGTCTATGTTATTTCAGAGACTGTATGGTGATTTATTTTCACTTGCTTGGGAGGACGAGTTGCCGATATCAAGGAGAGCCAGAAAACTAGTTTCCAACTCGCTGCCAATAAATCCGAATCTACATTCTTCAAATGAAGATAGCGAGGTAAATCTATGCTTCTTTAAACTAATGTCGCAACTTCAATTTGCCTTACCGAGAAATTCAAGACTTTTGTAGGTGAATATCGGTGACAATGACTGATCGTAGCAACAGGTTAACGGTGGTTTCTACCAAGTAGCGAACAAACTACATTTCTCAGTCAATATATACCGTATTATATACTAGTGCCTACTAGCAATGGTAGATCCAGGGTTCTGGTTTGGGGGGAGGGACACAGCTTGGCCCAGCTGAGGGTAGAAACTTTGTCGTAAACTTAACAGAGGAAGGGGTCCTTTGTTAAATTATCTGTTTGAATTAACACACTGCTGAAATTAAACTTTCGTAGATAGTATGTATGAACCCAGATGTTTTTTAAATGAACTCTAAAGTAAATAAAACAACTTATATAACACGGAGTGTTTTGGTAAGGGGTTAGCCAAACACAGTGGGTCTAGTGAATCTATTTAGTAATGCACAAGTTTGCATAGAAGCTAAATGTTCTCTTCTAAATTGTAGGATGAACACATGTTTTTTTTAGTAATTTTGGTTATTGAAGCTTACTTTATATTGTGGATATTTCTAGTTTTTTTTTTTTTAATTGTTGGTCGACACTGGTGTAACTGGTACCTTGAGTATACTAAATATTGATTATATGAGGATTTCCATACTATAACTAAAGGATTTGTTCTAAGCTGTTGATGTTAATTTACATTATGGTGATAAGGGTAAGATTCAAAACAAATATCCTGTACCCAATAGAAAAAGTAAATGTGAGCAAAGAAGTCCTTAAAGAAGCCCTTATTACAACAGTGCAATACATACAAAAGTCATTAATCATGTAAGGAAGAAACGGAACATGAAGGTACATAATTCAAGTTCCAGCTTAAATCTTAGTATATTACTCGGCTTTTCTCGGACATGCAAAATAGATGTTGGGAGAGGTGTGAGAAACGTAAGTGACTGATAGAATCACTATTATATCAATTTAAAGACAATTCTCCAGCGACTGAAAAAATCCTATTGCACAGCTATATGCAGGAAACTGCCGTGGTGGTACCGGCCTAGAATAGTACTTCCCCATCTCTTCTCGTGGGTGCCGTAAGAGTCGGCTAAGGGTTCACGTACCAGAAGGTGGGCAGCAGTGCCATATGAAGATCGGAATCCATACTGCGCTCGCCAACCCGCCTGCCAAGCGTGGCGAGAATTGGCAAATCCCCCTATATGGGGGTGGCATATATCCAGCAGTGGATGTCCAATTGCTGAGAAGAAGAAGAAGCAGGAAACTTCAGACACTTAAACTTACGTCGTCGTTCCTACTGGATTGAAATATCTGGCGAATCTAGCGCGGATGGTTGACCTCACAATGTGTGGAAGATTCAGAGGTCACAGTAGAATCTCTACAGTCTACACGCACCCAAGTAAAGTGTTTGAACTGGGTTTTTTTTCACCACACTTGCGTAACCTGGATCCCATACCTTAATATTATGCAAGACAACGTAAAACGATAAACTGCGTGCGGTAAAGTCAAGCAAAAACAAATACTTTCTATAACCGTATATAACGTGTTTTGATGATAACTCGGTCTATATTATTAAAAGTTAATTGCGTACCCCATTGCAAGTCATGTGTACGTACTCGTCTACAGGCGAAGCATTATCTTAGGTACACTTAGGATATTTTTACAAGATATCAAGTTTGTCCGGCAGCTGAGACGCCGGAAAATTTCTTGTGACAACCATGAAATGTTTGCAGCTAAAATAGTTCACTATTTGTGGAAAAATGTAATTGCACCTTTTTTATGTATTTTTTCGTCGTAAATTGTGATGAAGAATGTCGTAGGACAGTCGTTTGCACTAATAATTACCCTCTCGGCTCCCTTCATGGCCTTCGCCTGCGGATCGCACGTAGGATAGTAGTTAACAAAATCATGATGAGAAAAAAAAATCATAGTGTATTATTTTTGGTGGTAAATTGTATAAATGCTCTATATAATTTTATTTCTATACTCTTGTGAAATTATACATTTCATTGGTTTTACGTAAATCGAACTCAAAAAGAACAAAATTTTTCAAAATGCAATTGAGGTCTCAATCGATAAATTTGCACAACGAAGTGAAGAACGTCATTTGATCTAATGGAAACCTGTAAAGGAACGTTAATGTCAGCGAATGAGATCACATTCACAAATGCCCCCCACGGCGCAACTGAGCCGTATAATGCAGATGCAGTCTGTGTTTGAGCGGAACGCCTCAAACCGGAACTGCTCTCCCATCAATTGTTTACCCGCCAATATTACTACGTCAACAATTGGCGACATATTTTGCTCTAAAAGCGAAGTTCACGCACTCCATTAGTTATCATTTGATCCATACTTGCTTACGCCAGCGTCTCACACCAAATTTAACTCCACAAGCCCAACATATACTTAATACTCAATAGTTCTACTTAATTCGGCCAAATCTTGTGCGGCTGTTAAAAATGGCATAGTTACTACTTAATTATTAACTAGAGTTATGAAATCGCCAAATTACCGTTCCAAACCATTAGACGCGCTGTCATCACTGTGAGCATCGTAATCGTGGTTTAAAAAACGGAATGCCTATATATCGTGAGTGCCCTAACACAGATTTCAGCTCAATTTGGAATAGGGAGTTAGACGAGCAAAATTTGGCCGATGGAATCGGCGAACGCAGCCCCGTGTATGCTATCTACTAACTACAAATGTTAAATTTACTGCTGCTAATTTTTATAACTACACTATAAGATAACTTATTTTTTTCACAGGAAGAAGAGATCGTAAAGCCAAAACAAGCCAAACGCCGGAAGAAGGCAATATCGGACAGCGATTAATATGTCTTTAAAAAAGGGCCCTAATTTCAGACACCAAAGTGCATCTCCACGGTCACTATTAGTTCGTGTAATAAATCGTTACCCAATTACAGAGGTGCAGTTCTAAGAAGTGCACCTATAACACTCATAATAATTAAGGCATTGAATGGTGTATGTGTAAAAATGTAGTTAAAACAAAATTCCGTGGTTTTCCGGTACACGGTAAGTCCCGAAAATCATGTAGTTTAAATAACGGTGGTTCAACGAGTAATTTGTTAATATTTCCAAATATTTATTATTATTATTATGTAGATGCCGTTAAGCCATCGTGTAATTTAGCATACATTCACTAAGAACAGTAGTAAAATATGTATATTGAGTAACAACCGTTACAATATACAAATAGTTAAGGATCGTGTATATTGTGTATTACAAAAGACCCGATAAAATTATAATTTTAACAATAGGTTCGCTTTCTTTCATCAGGGTCTTCTCTCGTACTGAAATCCCGGTAAAAAGACCAAATCTAAACAGTTATCGATCTTGATACTGGCTTAAATTTAAACGCTAAGCCCGCGTAAATATTATGAAATGATAATGTACATTTAATTTTATTGTGTATATTTATAAAATTTAAAAACATTTTTGAGGATACATTTAGATTGTTCCTAAAAACATTTCATAAGATCGGCTCTGCACTTCTGTTTCTCTTGAAAATATTGAAATGTTAAATAAAATAATGTTATAATCGGATCAATGTTGTTTCGTGATTGTAGTTTCCTTAATTATAAGTATATTGGTACTAAGTGTTAAAGTAAAATATATGTTATTGTTCTAAGCTAACATGTACTGTACATTATAGCACCGGTAGGAATATATTGTAATTAGTGTAGGTATCTAAAAAATATTGTACATTTTGTCCCATTCGTTGGAATTTTGTGTGTAAGGTGGTTATATGTGACCAAGATTTTATTTAGATAATGTATTGACGCAATTTTCGAAGCACGTTTTACATTAAGATCAATAAAGTATTCCCCTTTATTATTATTTTGCTTTCATTTACCTATAAATATGTTGTTTTTTGTACGTGTACAATAAAAAAATAATTATTTAATCAGAGTATATTTAAAAAGATAGAGATATATGAAATATCAATATTTCTGGATTATGTGTTTTAAGTACAAAAGTAACATAAACTGATTAAATCTTTCATGAAGCATACACACGTTTTATTACAAATTATTAAATAAAAAATACCCTCAATACCAGTAAATAGATAACCTTGGTACATAATGAACTAAACAAAGAAATTTAACGAGAAATGCTCTTTCATTTCCATATCCTCATAGGAGGAGATACGGTTTAAGATATATATATCTACCGTCATCTGGAGATGATAACAGTTATATTTTGTGAGCTAATGTGTATAGTTTGGCAATTTTCCTAGTGACAGAATGAGTTGCCTAGTTATACCTGCGCCATGCTGTTAAATAATGTTATAATTATAATATATGCATTCAAGGTCTATTGTGATAACATATTCGACCACGTCGCCACTTCCATCAAGTAAGATAGTGGTCAAACGCTAGATCTATAAAGTATATTAAAAAAGTCTGTCGCATAGAGTAGCGCACGCAACGTTTCTCATTCACTCTTTGATCTTGAAAATCTAAGCTAACAACTGTTGCATAAGGGATAATATACGCTTTTTTATACTGTATAGGTCTAACGTTTAACCACTATCTCACTTGATGGTCAGTCACGATGTGGTCGAAGATGTTATCACAATAGACCTAGAATGTTAATGCTTATTAAAATCTATCAATAACGCCCATTTACCTGATTGTACATTGTGGCTTTAAGTTAATATTAAACAGCATGGGGGCTAGGCAACTATTTGCAGTAAATATGTTTGTCTTAAGCCGTACCATAGGCTATCTATGTGAAATGATTATTCGCCAAATTGAATGACGCGTGAATTGGCAGGTCCGCTGTAATAATGTCTTGGGCCCGCGGGTGTTGAAACTACTAATTTTACAATTAGATAGAGAAAAATTTGCTGGTAATTCTGTAAATCACTCATACTAACTGAAACATCTTATCTTTAAAGAAAATAATGTATTTCAAGTAACACGGACTCAACAACATGAATAGTACAGAACCTATCATGCTTGAATAAAACAATGCAAATCTCAACAAAGATATTCATAATATTTAAAAAGTTTTAAGCGGTTGTGGTTAGTTTTAGTCAACATCAATTGAGAATACGACTTATTTTACTTTAAAAGTGAAACTAACAAGAAGTTTTAATTTATTGTAAGTATTATACCAGTTCAGACTTTATGATAACTGTATAGGAACTTTCTTATTCAAACCAATTTCAGTTAGTTTGACTGAACAACGGAATTTCTACTCCTGACTGTATTATACCTTCAAATGACCGCGAACAAAAGAATCCGAGAAGCACTCCGTCTTAATATATCGACGCATGTGCATCGCGAGTCATTTTTGACATGTTCAGTGATACAATATCCAGTTGTAAAATTGTAAGTACACATTTTAAGCTTTTCCGCTTTTTATCACATTCATTTCTCTACGTCAGTAAAGTATTAGTTACTGATTTAAATTAAAAGTGGACTGACCAATGTTGATTTTGATTTTACAATATTAATCAAATAGCAAACATTGGCCCGAGCACTGAACACTACCGAAACTGTATTGTAGCGTAAACATGGCGCAGGAACATCCTTATCAAAAATAAAACAAAAATTGGTAGATTAACAGAACATACAAATAAATAGGTAGATCTTTTTTTACATTTCATATTTATTCATTGCTTTTCAAGATTTACCCTGTGATGTTTTGATTAGATTTCCTCATTAAAACATCACACGGTAGATATTTGGCCAATCGTCCATGAACCCTCAAGTTTGAAAAGCTATACCAAACACATAGTGTGTTCAGGCAGCAAATCTCGAAAGTCAGAAACATTATTGGTACATGTTCGATCACATCGTCACTGACCACCAAGTGATATAGTGGTCAACGCTAGATCTATAAAGTATTAAGAAAATTCAAAAAACAATGAATTAAAGAAAATTTAAAGCAATGAAAATTATATTTCCAATACTTTTGCTAAACTTATTTATTTTTTAATAGGGAAGTTCCCGAGCCTTCAGTAGTACTAGATTGTGCAATAGATGCGTTACCCATTGCTTATACGATGGCAATACTGCGAAATCATACACTACTTTGTTGTAATTTACTCGTTCTGTAGGCACACATATCTTCATTATGAGTTGTCTTTTCCTGATTCATCAAAATTCACACTCCCTGATCAAATTCCCACGTAACATTAATAAAAATGTACTATCTAACCTATTCTATTATTTGGAACAAAAGCTCTTTCCCACAACTATATTTTTCCTTGCTTGTATCTTTGTCTCGCTTGCGCTTTGCTGTACTTCGTCTTTTTCTCTGGTTGAGGTTCTGTATCATTTGATTCATTATTAGCACCTGAAACGAAAAATGGTAAATACTTATCAAGAGCGCAACACTACTTCATGTTTATACCTATGTGTCATTGACAGGTTTTTGGTTACCTACTTATTTTTATTATTCAATTATGAGTCGGCTTATGGCTATTCCTAATTTTTCTGCCGTAATGGGTCATTTGGAAATTACGGGGTTCATATAATAAGTGTTCTTCATTCTTCGTCTTCCACTTTACATCTGCAGATGGTGTTAAATGACCTAGATAGAGAAAGCCGCAAAATGGGACTAGTCATGAACACAGAAAAAACCAAAGCTAGGACTAATGGAAAGAAAGCACCTATCAACCCGATTGACGATGTCAATGAATACAATATAATATATCTAATCTAATAATATATCGTTTTTATCGAGCGCCAACAACGGCGACTGGAAAGCAGGTAATAAAAAAGTATATGGTGGAAAATAGTATTTCATTTGAAGAAAAGTTTATTAGAGCAGAGTTGCTAAATCAACTGAAAAAAAAACTGCCTTAGAAACGCTATATGGTTGACGAGTTAATGAAATTTCTCGGTAATGAAATCCAAAATGATCACCTTAAAATTGCGACTTGAACCCTATTGAATATATTTGGAACCTAATAAAGAGGACACGAAAGTGAGGAGAATGTTGTCGCAATATAAAAGGTACTATTATTCGTAGGTTAGACTATCCTACATAGCCTATTCTTGAGAGGAAGGCCTCTGTATCAGCTGTTCGCACATAATGGACAGGCTATTCTAATAGGCTGTAAGATTTTGGTGGACAGGACAAACATAAAAGGATTCTAATTGTTCTAAAAAAACTAATCAAGACCCATGCAGACACCTATTTTATTTAAGACTGAAGATGATGTGTTATGAACCTGTTTTCTGCCTAACGGATAAAATAATTTAAAATGAGATCAGAAACGGCTAATTACCAATTTGACCATAATGCGAAAACTTGGGAATAAGAGTAAAATAAATTTGATTCCCACCAATAATTTGAGCTGGCAGCATGGTGCGGTGGTAAGAAATTTTTGAGTTGAAGAAGAGAGAAGAAATTGTGTGTTCAGGCTTCAAGTTCAGTCTTTACTACTGTACAACTATAAGTTATTTTAAGGATAATTTAACCTCCATCCTTTGAATAAACGATGAGCACATAAATATCCAACAATGGAGACATGCAAACTATTAAACAGTAATTTCAAACAGGACTTACATTGAAGTAGACACTATTTTAACACTCACCTAAATCTTCAGGTGGCTGTAATGATTTCCCTGCATTCATAGATGTCATCATTGTTGCAGTTTTACCCACCGCCCAACCAATGCCTGATAGCGCCATTGAAAACGCTACCATGCTTAGTGGATTCTGTAAAAGAAAAAAACGGGTCCAAGGTCTTTAATAAATATAAGGATAATTAGCTTTTTTATGCACTACATAATGGTTGACTATAACTGACTTGATGGTCAGTGACGGCATTGTCGAAGGTGATATCACGCTAGCTAATCCTAGAATGTTGACTGGCTTGAAAGGACGCAAGCTTACCATTTATTTTTAAAAGTGTAATTTTTCAATCTTGAAGGTGGTAGCTAACCTAGCTGAAAGTTCTCGCCAGGTCAGTGCTCAGTGACACTGAATTCCTCGAATCCCAGCTTGGGCAAACATTTCTGTGATGAGCATAGATGTTTGTTGTCTGGTCTCGGCTGATTGTGTGTGACCAAAACTCCCGCGACACAGGTGTCACAGTATCACAATAATGCAACAGTGTGGGAGCGATTTAACAAAAAGTGGATACCCTACCCCCACGCCGTGGATTTAATAACAATGTTACCTACATCTGGAGCTGGACATAGCCTCCCCCGTTGATTTCCATAAGGACCGGACGGAAGCGGCCTGCGGGCCATCCCTTCCATCCAAGGGCAGGATGAGTCCTGCCCTTACCTGCAATCTTAGTCAGGTCTTCGGTCCACCATGTCGGTGGCCGTCCTATGCTGCACTTGCCAGTCCGTGGTCTCTCACCAAGAACCAAGTACCAGGTATGGTAACTCTATGTTTTGGTTTAAGACTCATCATTGGCACATTATTTGCGTTAAAATTTGGCTAGCAATAATTTTATTTCTACTGTACAAAAATTCTAGGCTAATAGTGCTGATAAACCATATAGATGAAACAGAGAAGGAAAATAATTGAACAAACCGTTAATGTTGGATTGGTAGTAAGTGTATAGTCTAATATAACAACGACGATTCCAATTACTAGTCCCACGACAGTGCTGATCCATATTATATTTTGACCATCTGAAAAAAATAAGCCTGTTTAATTTATTGAAGATCCACTTCCAACTCACTTTTATTGTATTATTATATTGTTCTATCATTACGCTGATTTTGACATCATCTGATATGACTATCTGGAAGGTATTCATAAAAAAATAATTTAAAGCTCGTATAATAAAAAGATAGAGACTTTAAAAAATTGAATATTTTTATCATAACGAAAAGAAGCACTGAACGAATATAACAGCCCGCCGTTTGTACATATATGAATATGTACGAACATATGTGGCTCACCAATATTTAAAGTCCTTCAGAAACTTTTTAATTCCGTTGTCCTCGAAGGGTCAACGCCGGAAGGACGGAACAGAAGCGTAGTGCTTGGTGTTGTTCTTTAAGAAGGGTGACAACACATTGGTTAAGAGCTACAGACCCATTTCGCTTCTGAGCCATGTTTTCAAGAGTCATCGCGAATAGTCTCGAACGTTGGTTTGATGACTTCAAGCCGGTTTCCGAAAAGGCTACAGCACCATGGACCACATCCATATGCTGCGGCAAGTTATACAGAACACCAAAGAGTATTACTTGTCCATATGTTTAGCGTTTGTGGACTATGAGAAAGTAGTACTCAGTGCTACCCAGTACTAGGCGAACCGCGACCGTGTCCGCGAGCGCCCCGTATTCTCCTTGAAAAAGACCACCGAATGTGGTTGAAACTATAGTCGGAACCCTCTGACTTATTACGTGAGTAACTCCCGTGTTTTATACATTCATAATGAGATGATGTTGAAGATGAAATACCATTATAAAAAATTTAAACATAACTAAAAAATATATAATTATGAGAATGGTTTGGGTGTTCTTTACATACCTTTAATTTTCTTTTGCTGTTTATCTGTTAGTTCTTTAATGGACTCTATTAACTTAACATTTTGTGGGTCAAGCTGCAGTGCCCTTGTATATGATATTAAAGCTTCATCAAACAATTCACTAGCAGCTTCTACTTCAGCTCTTCTAAAATAACCCTGGAAAAGAGAAGATTAAAACTTACTACTACATATTTTACATTATAATTATGTATTACCATTACATAATAAATACATTTAATGGTTTGCCTTTATGGGAACTTGAGATGATGAGAAAACTGTGGTCCATGTGGGTGAAAAGTCAGGTTGCAGCTCTGTTTAAATAAAACATATTCAATGTAACAGGTAATAAGAACAAACAATGTTTTGTGAGACTGAGAGAAGTCTCACTGGACAATAAGATCCAAAATATTCATAATATATCCAGACAGCACTTTAGACTATTGTTAGAGAACAGATTGCCAAATAGCAGTATTAAGGAGAAAATGAAATAAATCGAAATTACATGAGGCTGTCAATGACAGTGGGTCTGGAAAGATGTCAAGAGAAATACTTCATGAGATGAGATTTCAGTCTACTAAAATGGGATAATCAGAAATTTCTTTTGGAAAAGCATGATATCTCTCAAACGAATTGAATACCTAGATAAAATACGCCAATTTCGCGAAGCAGCCTAAAATATAATTTATATGAATGTGTCTTGCATACATACATCCAATATTAAAGGAAAAAACTTGAGTGAAGATAAGCAAAAACGAGATAAAAAATCTGATTTCAAAAGGACAATTTTTGATAATAGTTCAATTAGGAAACGATAAAGGCTTTGTACCCGGAGCATTTTTAACATACAATTTGACGGAGACTACAGGCAATTATCACAAGGAAATAAATAATGATAACTACGAAAAACAGCTGGTTGATCATATTATCCTAAATATACCCGGTGATACTAATCTGGTTATCAACAACTCACCCTATTACAAATAAGTTGAAAGATTTAAACTTCACAAAAAAGAAAATGATATACTGGTGAAATTGCAGTTGACCCAAAATTGACAAAACCCCAGAAATACAATATTATTACAGCACAAGGAAGGGTTTACAGAGTTTTACGTGGACAACATACTTGCTGAACGTACACACTGTGTTCCAATTGCTATCATACTATCTGTATTTTAATCAAGTTGAAAATATACAGTGTCAACTGAAAGGTTATGTAGCCGCTAGAAACATGGATTTGAATTCAACTTGAAAAAAAAATAATTCACTGACAAAGTAAACATGATCAAGGCTTAAGAGTTCAAAAAGGTTAGCAATCATGCAATCAAATGTGAATATGAATATCAATGAATTACACATTGTGTAGACTTACATTGATATACAAGTGATAAATATGGCTGATAGTGTAGTGACAATAAAGTGCATGTGGCAGAGATGCGAATGTTGAGATGATTGTGTGGTGTGACTAGGATGGATAAATAAGGAATGAGTATATCAGAGGAAGCTTGACAGTAGCACAGAAATAAATACAAATAGATATTGTGTTACAGTGCATCTATTTTCTTAATGTCTCTCAACAAACTCTGACTTTTTTTATCAGTCATAGGATAAATATTCATTTCAAGTTTATTTTTGCTTAGTTTGGAGTGTGGTGTATTTCTGCGGCGGGTGGTTGGAAATCTATGATGCTCTATCATAACCAAATTACTGGAATCCAAAAGTTAAAAGTTGTATATATCTACCTTTGAATAAGCTTTTGTATGTACCATGTTTTTAAACTTTTTACAATAAACAATTTATTTATAAAATACTGATTTATTAATATTTATATAATACTGATAGTTACCTTAGCAATCAAACTCGTTAGGCGCTCATACAAGTCATAAAGATAATAAGTTGAAGGGATAGGTCAGAGATGTAGACAAAACAGCTATGTGTTTTTTTGACACTATGTCATAGTAGTTGTTGGTTGAGGTTAGTTTGAGAAGTGGTGTCTAACACCTCAGCTTGCTAACTCTTCACAACCTTACCTAAATTGTTACTCGAGAACTACTCTACTAGGGAACTGTACTATGGATTTAATTCATACCTTTGCCCATTGCGGTTGCAATCTGACGGTCTCGTTAGCATCTTGTAGAGACAGATAATGTTGATTAAGTTTTAAGAATGCAAAGGACCTGTTGCTGTATAAAACATAATTATTCGGGTCCAGCTTAATCGCCTGCGTGTAATGAAGAACTGCTTCAATGAATTTACCATCCTTGACACATTCATTTCCTTTACTTTTAAGATCTTCTACGGTTGGAAGTGGTCCTGCTTTTTTTGGGTCTTCCATGTTAACACATAAATTAGATAAAATGATCAATGCACTCAGAAAGTAATATCTTAATCACTGATTAGAAAGCAAAATAAAATACTATCTTATATTTGTATCAACCTCGCTGAGCGAGCTCGTAATCACGTCGTTTAAATACCTAGATTTACTTAGGTAAATAAAAGAAATTAGAATTATTAGAATCACCTTCTCACTTCCCCTTGACAGTGTGGCCATTGAGAAAACATAGAGAAATCGCTACCAAAAAATCTGCCATAATCTGCCAAGGGGACGCTCTTTTTCGACGCAATTTTCTTACGGAAATGCCAAATAAATTTTATCATTTCTCTAATAAAAAAAACACGCTGATCCAATCTTTCTAGGACGGATCGCGACGGAACTTTGACGGCGGACGGAAATTTGACGGGCCGCTTCCAACTCGTCCTTGTGGAAATCAATGGGGGAGGCATATGCCCATCTGTGGACATCCTATGGCTGAGATGATGATGATATCAAAATAATATCGATCCACTAGAAAATCTAATTATCTTGACATCAATTCGAAAAAAGCTACATAATATTATCTAACTTTTTTCGAATAAAGGGTAAGTTAAAACGTAACGTAACGTTACCGTTCGTAACTTTAACGTTACTAACGGTAACGCTTCGTTAGTTCGAAGGTAAAATAGGTTGTCACATTATTTGGTGTCCATTAAAGAATAAATCTTTTCTTAAATTAGAGATAGCGCTGAGTTCAAAGACTTGAAATTCGAACATATAATTAAAAAGAATAAGAGCTATTTTAGTTTAGGCAATTTTGACTGTTTTAAATGATTTAAATTTTAAGTTTTAATACCTTATTTAATAAATTTTTTTGGTCTGTATTCTGGAATCGAATGATTGACATGTAATTCTTGGTAGAATTCCAATGCTAGAAATGAAATTGATTTCAAAATACATAAATTCAAAATATCTAGGGTGCAGGTTGGTAAAGTTACTACTTACAATAATAAATTTATATGGAGCTCGTAGGTACCTAGTAGGTAGGTAGTAGTAGGGTAGATACCGGTAGTCAACACATAATTACGGTAAATCTATTAATTTTCCAAAAAAAACGTATTATTTAAATATCCTCCTAATCTAAATTTTAACATCATGATAATGTCAAAGTAAAAATTCTAAAGTGAAATTTGCTAAAATGGCAGAATCTATCACAAATGACTACACAGCTTATTTAATTTTTCTTCGTTTTGGAACCGCATTTTAAGGGCATTTTGCCAGGGTCAACTTTGATATGTTTTAAATATGTTTGTAGTTGAGTCTTTGCCTCGGTCTACTGGCAGCGTAGAACGTAGCGATAGATACGTGATCTATACTTAGAACCGAAGCACGGGAACCGGACGAGTGACCGGCGGCGAGAGAGGTGATGCTCCAGGCCATAAAGCATCCTCCATCACGCAGTGATGGCCTCCTCGAGGCTGTCCGTCTCACACTCGAAGAGTGGGTCAAGCGGAGGCATGGGCATGGGGGAGGCTCTCCTATAGGCTGATGCAGGTCCTCTCGAGACATGGATGTTTTGGGAGGTACCTGCATCGTTGCTCCCAGAGGGAAGCTTCCCCGGTCTGTCACCAGTGCGGGTATGCGAAATACACCACCCTGCCCGCGCTGGGGGCCTGTTCGAACGGAGCCGAGCCACGGCGATTTTTGTTCGCGGCTCTGTGAGGCACTGATCTCTCCTTGCAGATCGTATTAACCAAGATGTTCGTCGTCGGAGGCAGTCGCTTCCTTCTGTGAAACCATCATTACACAGAGAAAGGCCGAGAAGCGGAACTAAGAGAAGGATCCTATGTCTCTTCCGACTCGCATTCCGTGTCCGCTGAGAGGACCTAGGGTGTTAGATGCGGGCCGTCCGGCACCCCCCCTGTATGAGCCCTCCGAGCGTGGGGATGCTCTCAATGTGTTTCCGAGGGCATAGTGTAAGAGGGGTGAGGAAGGACGATAATATTGCTCCCGCCGCGAGGTGGGTGCTAAATAGCCCGCACCCCCATCTAACGATGGGGGGTGCGGGCCCATTGGTGTCCACGACGGAGGAATACCCCGGATTTTTATTGGGTATTCTGCCACATTGACGGAGACTCAATATAATGGTAAAGATCTTAAAACAAGTCGCCTTCGTAGGAGGGTAAGGAAAGGGAGGGGGGAGGGGATGGGGAGTCTGTGTGCGGGTCCCTCAGGTGGAGTGAGCGCGTCTGGTGCACTGATCAGAAAGTCTTGTGTTAGGCGTATTCGCGAGGGACAGCTGATCCTCCCCCTGAAGAGGAGAACACTGCGTGCCCACCATTATCAGGACAGACACCTTGGTGGCTTAAATGGGTAGAGGACCCTTGCTGCTGTGGGTGCAGTGCGGATGGGGTTAATAGTTGATCTCAATTATAATTAAGTATTTGAGCATTTATAATTTACTAGTAGCACCCCGCGGTTTCACCTTCGGTTTACGGTTTTCCTGCAACCTCATTTATCCCACGGAAACTACTTTTTTCGGGGTAAAATTAGCGTATATGTTATTCTGGGGTCTAGTCTATCTCAATACCAAATTTCATCGAAATCGGTGTAGCCGTTTGAGAGTGAAGGAGTAACAAACATACACATATACTAATTTTCGCCTTTATAATTTTAGTGGGATAACATTCAACGATAACTTCATCTTCACTGACCATCATATTAAATCGTGGTCAAACACTATACCTATCCATAAGTTAATTTTATGGATTAAAATGATATTTAACAACTACCTATTCAATTAAGTGTTCGTTTTTCTTTGCAATTTTACTATATATAATAGACTAGCTCACCTGCATGTGGTCTATGTTTTATCTCATTTTTTATATCCAGAAAAGATAAATTCCAAGTACACCAACATCAGCATAGATTTGAACACGATTTGAAGTCAGTGCATGCCAATAAATCAAAACAAGAGCCCGTTTTTCATGGACTATAAAATATTATTGCTATCACAAGATTCAGGTATAATACAGTTTCAACTTCAACTTCTTGTTTCTGATAGCTTATAATATAGCTTTCTACAGGTGAAAGAATTTTAGAAATAAGTTCAGTAGCTCCACTTCAAAAAAATAAATCTAAATGCAATTTAATTTGTGTTTCATCATTCGAATTCCCAGCCTACACATACTGTAATTGAGCTATGTTACTTTCAACTAGGGACAATAGTTGATAAAATTAACTTTAAAATACATTGAATATGTTTCAGCAACCGCCTGGTTTAATGTTCCCCAAAATGGTTGAGGCAGAATATCCCTAAATGTCATTAAAAGGGCTGAGGGTTACCAATATAATTTTTATTCATGAGGAAACAAGTGTTCATTAAAATAAATTATAATGTCAACAGATCATTTTCAATACATAATACATTCTGATATCATTAACAAAACAATACATAATCAACATTTTCAGTGAGATTCAAAGAACTGAGATTTCTTTCAAAATCACCATTAGTCAGATCTAATTTCATACATATAAGTAAAGGCAGTTTGGCTTCTGTAAAATGGACCACTGGGACTTGGGCATATAAAGCTCTACGCTTCGGACAATATAATTCTATGGTGCGACCAATTTTATTTTTATCAACATCACAGAATGCTATCACTTTACTTAAATTTTCAGATCTTAAAGATCTAACAACTTTTCTGCCTCCTTTGCCAGCATTCCAAACTGTAAAATGTTTCCATTTACACAGTATACATCTCTCAATTCTCTCTAACTGAATATCCCATATTCTTTGTCTAGAAATAGAAAATGTTGTTGCTCCTTCATGATAAGTGTATATGACCAACTCTTCATCAACTCTGTACAATTCACCACCTCTATCTAAATGTGAATAGAAAAATAATAAATCTTCTGGTGTACCATGGCCAGATTCATCAAATCCTCCAACTTTATCGTAAACAGATCTGTGGCAAAACCAAGTCGGCATAAGTAATGTTGGTCCATTAGATGTGTATATTTGAAGTTGAAGTTCCTTAGGTGTTAAATAGTTAGCCCATCTTACAAAGCGAGCTGTAGAGTTTGGTGGATGTCTTATTACTCTGCAACCAACTAATGCATTGTTATTAAGGCTTGCCTCTGCCCACTGAAGTTTAATTCTATCTGGATGCATTACATCGTCAATGTCCTGAAAGCATAGGTATTTGCCAGTGCTTTTCTTGATAGCACCATTTTTGGCTGCCCCACAACCCTTTGATATAGTTTCATCTACAATTACAAAGTTAATATTACGTGTCATGAAGTAATTAGCCCATTTATCCAAAAAAGTCCTAGTATCATCGTTGCTGCCGTCATTGTACACAATAATTTCCAATTTGCAAGAATTCGTTTTTAAAATAGACTGTGCAGCTATAGCATTCATACACTGATCAACCCATTTCATTCCATTATAAACTGGTATTATAATAGAAACATCACTCATAGTATTTTTAATTATGACGTTGAATCTGCGATATTATATCTGAATTCTTGAAAGTTTGGAAATGGAAAATGTGTGGAAAATTATTGTTATTATTATGATAGGCTGCAGTAATCTATTTTGAAGTATTTTGTTAATTTTGTTTCGCTCTCTGATCAGTGTTATTTTGTGAAAACGTCATATCTATCAAAGTTGCCAACTCGGATTTGTACGTAGATCTAGGTACTTTTTTTCACGACTTCAAAACAGTGCTTCAAAATTTTAAATCTTTTTTAAAGGGAAATAATACATGGAATTTAAAAGTTAACGGTAAAAAATATCAGTATTAGTGAATATCTGCACTCTCGCATTAGGTGTAACACCCGTGATAACTGTAAGTTTGAAAATTTTATAAATCAGCTTTCTGTAATAAATTAATTCTAGGTATAAGAATTTTATAGGTGACACACTAAGACACAAATTTGTGTCTTAGTGTGTCACCTATAAAAATTGAAAAACTAAACACCTAAAAAAACTATTTATTACTTTCCTCTTTTACTTATTTATGGTAACGATAGACAAATAAATTATACAGACTATTTTATTTCATAAATTTTAGGGTAATTAACAGCTAGCCGATAAAACGTGATAAATAAACATTCACTGAATGCCAAATATAAATTTCCACAAATAGCCAAATTAGCATTAAAAACACAAGTTAATGGACGACATCTAGATGTGTGGAGTAAATATATATAGGTAATTATTAATACAAATAAAGATAAGTTATCAATACATAGAGGCATATTTAGCTTTCAAAAAACTTACAACTATGTGCCTGTATCAATTTTGCAGAAGTGGTGTGAAACATATCAATATCGAGTTCATTGGATATATCGTTAAAGCATTTATTTGCAGGCCCGAATGAAGAACGAATTCTTCGAAATTAAATAGTTATAGCAACTATTTAATTTTGGAGAATTCGTTCTTATTGTTCCTATGCTTGCAACGGACGCGCTGCTTGTTTTGTTTAAGCCCAGGCCTCTCCTACTCATCCCGTAATGGATAAGGAGGCTACGGTCTTGGGGAAAGCGCAGGTCATGATGATCTTCAAGGCAAGTCTGGCAGTTACCTTCTCGTGGTTGTTGTCTGTTATTGTACTGATTCGGCATCGCATGTCATGTGTAAGTTTATCTATATCCCTTCTTATTCTTCTTATTCTTATTTGGACTGGGGGCGATAAGTCCTGCACTGACGTCCCGCTTGGGGTGTATTGTGCATTTCCCCCGCCAACTACCCTAACCATCCCAGCTCCTTTACATAGCGGAGCATGGCTTTAGGTTGTTGGCACAGCTGTTCCAGTTTTGGGCGAGTAGGTGGTTTTGCCTCCCTGGACTCACTTTCTTCCGAAAGTGATTTATATTTTACATCTTCATGTAATATGGTGCTGCGTCTTATGTCTTCTGTGGCTGTGCATTGCAAAAGAACATGTTCCACAGTTTCATTTTCCTGCATGCAGCCCCTGCACAGAGGGCTATCTGTTCCACCCGTTCTGTGCAGATGGTAGTTTAAGTTGCAGTGACCAGTGATTAAGCCTACGATAAGGCGTAGGTCCTGTCTCGTGAGCTTCATCAGCTTATTTGTTGTAGTTTTGTTCGAAAGTGGACACATGAGCTTTGCCTGCCTGCAGTCTGCTCTTTTGGTCCACAATTTTTGGTGTTCTTTATGCATATGGTGAACTAGTAAGTTTCTAGCTTCCATTGCCGTTGGTTTGCAGAACTCTGTCACATCATTACTAATGTGTTTCTTGGCTCCCTCTTTTGCAAGGGCGTCTGCTTTTCTGTTGCCAGCGCATATGCCATGACTCTTTAGCGCATATGCCATGACTCTTTCCAATCAATCTCTCTTTCTCTCTCTTTTCAATCCCTTTATTTATGTGTGTTTATTGTATACTAGCTGGTACCCGCGACTTCGTCTGCTTACTTTTAATTTGAATATTATGGTTTATATTAAAAGAACGGTATAGATTTGGGTATAGCATTTGGTTAAAAGAGAGTAGGTATATTTAAAAAAAATATCTATTTACAGTAGGTATAAGGTACCTATGTATTCCATTGAGTGGCAGGAAGTATCTAGGAAAATATATAATCAAATATATATAAACTTTCAACCCCTATTTCATCCCCTCACAGGTCGAAATTTCAAAAAAGCTAGAACAAATGTTTTATTATTTCTTATCATGTGCTTAAATATAAAGTTTCATAGTTTTATCTTTTAAAATTAAGAAATCCCATACAAACTTTCAACCTTTATTTCAACCTCTTCATCCTTTTTTTTTCGCAATAAGAGCCTATGTCCTTTCTCAGGGTCTAAAGATTGTCTGTGCTAAATTTCATCAAAATCGATTGAGAGGTTTAAGCGGGAAACAGCGTAACAGACAGACAGACAGAGTTACTTTCGCATTTATAATATTAAGTAGGGATTAGTAGGGATTGGCCGAGACCGCTCCGGACAGGTTGTGCCAAGATGACGAGAAGCGGTCCACGACGTTGACGGTAGGTTGCGGTGCTGTAAGGCAGTGCAAGCTGCTGGGGGTGCTTCATCTGTCTCATCGCAGGGGACAACGAGCGTTAGATGTGAAAGTCTGGCGTTCATTGCACTTTGTGGTCACTGGTCCCCAGGGTGGTGCATCCGTGCCCTTGTGTCTTTTAATTTATTGTAAGTATTATACCAGTTCAGACTTTATGATAACTGTATAGGAACTTTCTTATTCAAACCAATTTCAGTTAGTTTGACTGAACAACGGAATTTCTACTCCTGACTGTATTATACCTTCAAATGACCGCGAACAAAAGAATCCGAGAAGCACTCCGTCTTAATATATCGACGCATGTGCATCGCGAGTCATTTTTGACATGTTCAGTGATACAATATCCAGTTGTAAAATTGTAAGTACACATTTTAAGCTTTTCCGCTTTTTATCACATTCATTTCTCTACGTCAGTAAAGTATTAGTTACTGATTTAAATTAAAAGTGGACTGACCAATGTTGATTTTGATTTTACAATATTAATCAAATAGCAAACATTGGCCCGAGCACTGAACACTACCGAAACTGTATTGTAGCGTAAACATGGCGCAGGAACATCCTTATCAAAAATAAAACAAAAATTGGTAGATTAACAGAACATACAAATAAATAGGTAGATCTTTTTTTACATTTCATATTTATTCATTGCTTTTCAAGATTTACCCTGTGATGTTTTGATTAGATTTCCTCATTAAAACATCACACGGTAGATATTTGGCCAATCGTCCATGAACCCTCAAGTTTGAAAAGCTATACCAAACACATAGTGTGTTCAGGCAGCAAATCTCGAAAGTCAGAAACATTATTGGTACATGTTCGATCACATCGTCACTGACCACCAAGTGATATAGTGGTCAACGCTAGATCTATAAAGTATTAAGAAAATTCAAAAAACAATGAATTAAAGAAAATTTAAAGCAATGAAAATTATATTTCCAATACTTTTGCTAAACTTATTTATTTTTTAATAGGGAAGTTCCCGAGCCTTCAGTAGTACTAGATTGTGCAATAGATGCGTTACCCATTGCTTATACGATGGCAATACTGCGAAATCATACACTACTTTGTTGTAATTTACTCGTTCTGTAGGCACACATATCTTCATTATGAGTTGTCTTTTCCTGATTCATCAAAATTCACACTCCCTGATCAAATTCCCACGTAACATTAATAAAAATGTACTATCTAACCTATTCTATTATTTGGAACAAAAGCTCTTTCCCACAACTATATTTTTCCTTGCTTGTATCTTTGTCTCGCTTGCGCTTTGCTGTACTTCGTCTTTTTCTCTGGTTGAGGTTCTGTATCATTTGATTCATTATTAGCACCTGAAACGAAAAATGGTAAATACTTATCAAGAGCGCAACACTACTTCATGTTTATACCTATGTGTCATTGACAGGTTTTTGGTTACCTACTTATTTTTATTATTCAATTATGAGTCGGCTTATGGCTATTCCTAATTTTTCTGCCGTAATGGGTCATTTGGAAATTACGGGGTTCATATAATAAGTGTTCTTCATTCTTCGTCTTCCACTTTACATCTGCAGATGGTGTTAAATGACCTAGATAGAGAAAGCCGCAAAATGGGACTAGTCATGAACACAGAAAAAACCAAAGCTAGGACTAATGGAAAGAAAGCACCTATCAACCCGATTGACGATGTCAATGAATACAATATAATATATCTAATCTAATAATATATCGTTTTTATCGAGCGCCAACAACGGCGACTGGAAAGCAGGTAATAAAAAAGTATATGGTGGAAAATAGTATTTCATTTGAAGAAAAGTTTATTAGAGCAGAGTTGCTAAATCAACTGAAAAAAAAACTGCCTTAGAAACGCTATATGGTTGACGAGTTAATGAAATTTCTCGGTAATGAAATCCAAAATGATCACCTTAAAATTGCGACTTGAACCCTATTGAATATATTTGGAACCTAATAAAGAGGACACGAAAGTGAGGAGAATGTTGTCGCAATATAAAAGGTACTATTATTCGTAGGTTAGACTATCCTACATAGCCTATTCTTGAGAGGAAGGCCTCTGTATCAGCTGTTCGCACATAATGGACAGGCTATTCTAATAGGCTGTAAGATTTTGGTGGACAGGACAAACATAAAAGGATTCTAATTGTTCTAAAAAAACTAATCAAGACCCATGCAGACACCTATTTTATTTAAGACTGAAGATGATGTGTTATGAACCTGTTTTCTGCCTAACGGATAAAATAATTTAAAATGAGATCAGAAACGGCTAATTACCAATTTGACCATAATGCGAAAACTTGGGAATAAGAGTAAAATAAATTTGATTCCCACCAATAATTTGAGCTGGCAGCATGGTGCGGTGGTAAGAAATTTTTGAGTTGAAGAAGAGAGAAGAAATTGTGTGTTCAGGCTTCAAGTTCAGTCTTTACTACTGTACAACTATAAGTTATTTTAAGGATAATTTAACCTCCATCCTTTGAATAAACGATGAGCACATAAATATCCAACAATGGAGACATGCAAACTATTAAACAGTAATTTCAAACAGGACTTACATTGAAGTAGACACTATTTTAACACTCACCTAAATCTTCAGGTGGCTGTAATGATTTCCCTGCATTCATAGATGTCATCATTGTTGCAGTTTTACCCACCGCCCAACCAATGCCTGATAGCGCCATTGAAAACGCTACCATGCTTAGTGGATTCTGTAAAAGAAAAAAACGGGTCCAAGGTCTTTAATAAATATAAGGATAATTAGCTTTTTTATGCACTACATAATGGTTGACTATAACTGACTTGATGGTCAGTGACGGCATTGTCGAAGGTGATATCACGCTAGCTAATCCTAGAATGTTGACTGGCTTGAAAGGACGCAAGCTTACCATTTATTTTTAAAAGTGTAATTTTTCAATCTTGAAGGTGGTAGCTAACCTAGCTGAAAGTTCTCGCCAGGTCAGTGCTCAGTGACACTGAATTCCTCGAATCCCAGCTTGGGCAAACATTTCTGTGATGAGCATAGATGTTTGTTGTCTGGTCTCGGCTGATTGTGTGTGACCAAAACTCCCGCGACACAGGTGTCACAGTATCACAATAATGCAACAGTGTGGGAGCGATTTAACAAAAAGTGGATACCCTACCCCCACGCCGTGGATTTAATAACAATGTTACCTACATCTGGAGCTGGACATAGCCTCCCCCGTTGATTTCCATAAGGACCGGACGGAAGCGGCCTGCGGGCCATCCCTTCCATCCAAGGGCAGGATGAGTCCTGCCCTTACCTGCAATCTTAGTCAGGTCTTCGGTCCACCATGTCGGTGGCCGTCCTATGCTGCACTTGCCAGTCCGTGGTCTCTCACCAAGAACCAAGTACCAGGTATGGTAACTCTATGTTTTGGTTTAAGACTCATCATTGGCACATTATTTGCGTTAAAATTTGGCTAGCAATAATTTTATTTCTACTGTACAAAAATTCTAGGCTAATAGTGCTGATAAACCATATAGATGAAACAGAGAAGGAAAATAATTGAACAAACCGTTAATGTTGGATTGGTAGTAAGTGTATAGTCTAACTAGTATTTGGGTGGCGCGCGGGCTGCGAGCAGCCCGCGTTATCGATGTGCATTAGTATTATTAACAAAAATGTTATTGTAGTTAAAAAAATAAATATATAATTCTCATACAAGTCGAATCAATGACAGTTTCTTCTAAATCAGTACAAAGTGTGGCAGGGTTACCATGTGTAAGTTGATTTTTTTGATAAAATTTTAGTCGCTGTAAAATCGCACCAAGATTGTAAACGACTATTGTTAAGGGACCATACCTCTAAGTGCAGTGGTTAACGTGGGCAGTTGCCTCGGAGACCAGCTCTAAATGTGGAATAAACTCCCCATTCGGGACTCGGCCTCGTTAGTGACTCGACTAAGGAATGTAAACGCGTAACACCCCATTCGTAAGTGACTAACACGGCTCGGCCTACGGCCTCGCGGAGGCCACGCTCGGCCTTCGGCCTCGCGGGCCGAAAGCTCGGCCTTCGGCCTCGCCCTGGAAGCTCGGCCTTCGGCCTCGCAGGTTTGAAGCTCGGCCTGCGGCCTCGCAACCGTGGCGTTGTACCGCCAGCGAAAATCCCAATCCAGTAAATTTAAAAATTCTAATGCAAGTCGAACAACTGACAGATACTTTTAGTTCCCGTGAGCGGTTGCATCAAAGACCAGCTCGAGATGTGGAAAAAACTCCCCATCCGGGACTCGGCCTTCGGCCTCGTAAGCGACTTCCATAGGATGCGTTAATGAGGTACACCCCATTCGGAACTCGGCCTTCGGCCTCGTAAGTTACTAACACGGCTCGGCCTACGGCCTCGCGGAGGCCACGCTCGGCCTTCGGCCTCGCGGGCCGGAAGCTCGGCCTCCGGCCTCGCAGGTTTGAAGTTCGGCCTTCGGCCTCGCGGTGTTTAAAGCTCGGCCTGCGGCCTCGCAAGTTACAAAGGGAATGATTTTAAGCTGTTCCCAATGACGGCCAGCTCGGCCTTCGGCCTCGCAGGCCTACAGCTCGGCCTCCGGCCTCGCTAGGGTGGAGCTCGGCCTTCGGCCTCGCCTCCACAGCTCAGCCTGCGGCCTCGCTCGATTACAGCTCGGCCTACGGCCTCGCAAAGAGAATGTGGTTTCGCCACCAAAAATCCGCATCCAGTAAAAAAAAAACTAATGACGTCATCAAAAAACTTTTTTCATATTTCGAATCAGGGACCCCAAATCTCCCTTAATACTTAATTTCAGTCAGATCGGAGCAACTTGAATTTTGGTATCCGGTTCGAAGGACCAATTTCAAATTTTGGACAAAATCCCCAAATTTCCCTACAAACCCTCTATAACATTTGTTCAAACTCCCCATACCTACCTAAAACGGTTCCGGAGTTGCGATCGTTTTAATTTTGTATGGGAGAACCTCTTTTTTAATAGGTAGGGTAATTTTTTTCAACTTTCCAAAAGGTTCCCAAGGTTTTAGTCATTTTTAGTTCTGACACCTACCCCCCATCGCTTATGGTTTCCGAGATCCGTACACCAGTTCCATGAAGGAAACCAAAAATGACACTTTTCGGATTTTTCTGGAGGTCACGTGGGCACTCTCTATACAGTCCACACCATAATTTCAACCCAAAAATACTCCTTCTAGGAGAACAATGATGTCAGTGAGTCAATGAGTGGGTCTTCAGCTTTATATATTATAACTAGTATTTGGGTGGCGCGCGGGCTGCGAGCAGCCCGCGTTATCGATGTGCATTAGTATTATTAACAAAAATGTCGTTGCATTTGCTAAAAAGATATAAAATTCTCATGCAAATCGAATAACTCACAGTTTCATCTATTTCAGTAGAAAGTGTGAGCAGGGTTACCATGTGCAAGTTGATTTTTAAAAAAAAATTTTAGTCGCGGTAAAACCGGACCAAGATTGTAAACGACTTTTGTTAAGGGACCCCACCTCTAAGTGCAGTGGTTAACGTGGGCAGTTGCCTCGGAGACCAGCTCGATATGTGAAAATACTCGTTATCCGGAACTCGGCCTTCGGCCTCGTTAGTGACTCCCATAAGGTACGTTGATGCGTTACACCTCATTCGAGCTCGGCCTTCGGCCTCGCAGATTTGAAGCTCGGCCTTCGGCCTCGCAGGTTTGAAGCTCGGCCTTCGGCCTCGCGGTGGTAAAGACAGCTTCTTCAAGTTCAGTACAAAGTGAGAACAGAGTTACCATATGCAAGTTTATTTTTTTCATTAATATTTTAGTCGGGGTAAAATCGCACAAAGAATTTAAACGACTTTTGTTAAGGGACCCTACCTCTAATTGTAGTAAATAACGCGGGCAGTTGCATTGGAGACCAGCTCGAGATGTGGAAAAAACTCCCCATCCGGGACTCGGCCTTCGGCCTCGTTAGCGACTTCCATAGGATGCGTTAATGAGGTACACCCCATTCGGAACTCGGCCTTCGGCCTCGTAAGTTACTAACACGGCTCGGCCTACGGCCTCGCGGAGGCCACGCTCGGCCTTCGGCCTCGCGGGCCGAAAGCTCGGCCTCCGGCCTCGCAGGTTTGAAGCTCGGCCTTCGGCCTCGCGGTGTTTAAAGCTCGGCCTGCGGCCTCGCAAGTTACAAAGGGAATGATTTTAAGCTGTTCCCAATGACGGCCAGCTCGGCCTTCGGCCTCGCAGGCCTACAGCTCGGCCTCCGGCCTCGCTAGGGTGGAGCTCGGCCTTCGGCCTCGCCTCCACAGCTCGGCCTGCGGCCTCGCTCGATTTCAGCTCGGCCTACGGCCTCGCAAAGAGAATGTGGTTTCGCCACCAAAAATCCGCATCCAGTAAAAAAAAAACTAATGACGTCATCAAAAAACTTTTTTCATATTTCGAATCAGGGACCCCAAATCTCCCTAAATACTTAATTTCAGTCAGATCGGAGCAACTTGAATTTTGGTATCCGGTTCGAAGGACCAATTTCAAGTTTTGGACAAAATCCCCAAATTTCCCTACAAACCCTCTATAACATTTGTTCAAACTCCCCATACCTACCTAAAACGGTTCCGGAGTTGCGATCGTTTTAATTTTGTATGGGAGAACCTCTTTTTTAATAGGTAGGGTAATTTTTTTCAACTTTCCAAAAGGGTCCCAGGGTTTTAGTCATTTTTAGTTTTGACACCTACCCTCCATCGGTTATGGTTTCCGAGATCCGTACACCTGTTCCATGAAGAAAACCAAAAATGCCACTTTTCGGATTTTTCTGGGGGTCACGTGGGCACTCTCTATACAGTCCACTATATAATTTCAACCCAAAAACACTCCTTCTGGGAGAACAATTCTGTCAGTGAGTCAATCAGTGGTAATGCAGCTTTATATATTATAATAACTAGTATTTGGGTGGCGCGCGGGCTGCGAGCAGCCCGCGTTATCGATGTGCATTAGTATTATTAACAAAAATGTCATTGCAGTTAAAAAAATATATATATAATTCTCATACAAGTCGAATCAATGACAGTTTCTTCTAAATCAGTACAAAGTGTGGCAGGGTTACCATGTGCAAGTTGATTTTTTTGATAAAATTTTAGTCGCTGTAAAATCGCACCAAGATTGTAAACGACTATTGTTAAGGGACCATACCTCTAAGTGCAGTGGTTAACGTGGGCAGTTGCCTCGGAGACCAGCTCGAGATGTGGAATAAACTCCCCATTCGGGACTCGGCCTTCGGCCTCGTAAGTGACTCGACTAAGGAATGTAAACGCGTAACACCCCATTCGTAAGCGACTAACACGGCTCGGCATACGGCCTCGCGGAGGCCACGCTCGGCCTTCGGCCTCGCGGGCCGAAAGCTCGGCCTTCGGCCTCGCAGGTTTGAAGCTCGGCCTGCGGCCTCGCAACCGTGGCATTGTATCGCCAGCGAAAATCCCCATCCAGTAAATAAAAAGATTTAAAAATTCTCATGCAAGTCGAACAACTGACAAAAACTTTTAGTTCCCGTGAGCGGTTGCATCAAAGACCAGCTCGAGATGTGGAAAAAACTCCCCATTCGGGACTCGGCCTTCGGCCTCGTTAGCGACTTCCATAGGATGCGTTAATGAGGTACACCCCATTCGGAACTCGGCCTTCGGCCTCGTAAGTTACTAACACGGCTCGGCCTGCGGCCTCGCGGAGGCCACGCTCGGCCTTCGGCCTCGCGGGCCGAAAGCTCGGCCTCCGGCCTCGCAGGTGTGAAGCTCGGCCTCCGGCCTCGCAGGTTTGAAGCTCGGCCTTCGGCCTCGCGGTGTTTAAGGCTCGGCCTGCGGCCTCGCAAGTTACAAAGGGAATGTTTTTAAGCTGTTCCCAATGACGGCCAGCTCGGCCTTCGGCCTCGCAGGCCTACAGCTCGGCCTCCGGCCTCGCTAGGGTGGAGCTCGGCCTTCGGCCTCGCCTCCATAGCTCGGCCTGCGGCCTCGCTCGATTGCAGCTCGGCCTACGGCCTCGCAAAGAGAATATGGTTTCGCCACCAAAAATCCGCATCTAGTAAAAAAAAAACTAATGACGTCATCAAAAAACTTTTTTCATATTTCGAATCAGGGACTCCAAATCTCCCTAAATACTAAATTTCAGCCAGATCGGAGCAACTTGAATTTTGGTATCCGGTTCGAAGGACCAATTTGCAATTTTTGACAAAAACCCCAAATTTCCCTACAAAACCTCTATGACATTTGTTCGAACCCCCCATACCTATCGATAACGGTTCCGGAGCTGCGATCGTTTTAAATTTGTATGGGAGAACCTCTTTTTTGTTCGGGAGGGTAATTTTTTTTTAATTTTCCAAAAGGGTCCCAGGATTATAGTCATTTTTAGTTTTGACACCTACCCCCCATCGATTATGGTTTTCGAGATCCCTACACCAGTTCCATCAAGGAAACCAAAAATGACACTTTTCGGATTTTTCCCTAAGTCACGTGGGCACTCCCTATACAGTCCATTATATAATTTAAACCCAAAAACACTCCTTCTGGGAGAACAATGATGTCAGTCAGTCAGTCAATCAGTGGTAGAGCAGCTTTATATATTATAACTAGTATTTGGGTGGCGCGCGGGCTGCGAGCAGCCCGCGTTATCGATGTGCATTAGTATTATTAACAAAAATGTCGTTGCATTTGCTAAAAAGATATAAAATTCTCATGCAAATCGAATAACTCACAGTTTCATCTATTTCAGTAGAAAGTGTGAGCAGGGTTACCATGTGCAAGTTGATTTTTAAAAAAAAATTTTAGTCGCGGTAAAACCGGACCAAGATTGTAAACGACTTTTGTTAAGGGACCCCACCTCTAAGTGCAGTGGTTAACGTGGGCAGTTGCCTCGGAGACCAGCTCGATATGTGAAAATACTCGTTATCCGGAACTCGGCCTTCGGCCTCGTTAGTGACTCCCATAAGGTACGTTGATGCGTTACACCTCATTCGAGCTCGGCCTTCGGCCTCGCAGATTTGAAGCTCGGCCTTCGGCCTCGCAGGTTTGAAGCTCGGCCTTCGGCCTCGCGGTGGTAAAGACAGCTTCTTCAAGTTCAGTACAAAGTGAGAACAGAGTTACCATATGCAAGTTTATTTTTTTCATTAATATTTTAGTCGGGGTAAAATCGCACAAAGAATTTAAACGACTTTTGTTAAGGGACCCTACCTCTAATTGTAGTAAATAACGCGGGCAGTTGCATTGGAGACCAGCTCGAGATGTGGAAAAAACTCCCCATCCGGGACTCGGCCTTCGGCCTCGTTAGCGACTTCCATAGGATGCGTTAATGAGGTACACCCCATTCGGAACTCGGCCTTCGGCCTCGTAAGTTACTAACACGGCTCGGCCTACGGCCTCGCGGAGGCCACGCTCGGCCTTCGGCCTCGCGGGCCGAAAGCTCGGCCTCCGGCCTCGCAGGTTTGAAGCTCGGCCTTCGGCCTCGCGGTGTTTAAAGCTCGGCCTGCGGCCTCGCAAGTTACAAAGGGAATGATTTTAAGCTGTTCCCAATGACGGCCAGCTCGGCCTTCGGCCTCGCAGGCCTACAGCTCGGCCTCCGGCCTCGCTAGGGTGGAGCTCGGCCTTCGGCCTCGCCTCCACAGCTCGGCCTGCGGCCTCGCTCGATTTCAGCTCGGCCTACGGCCTCGCAAAGAGAATGTGGTTTCGCCACCAAAAATCCGCATCCAGTAAAAAAAAAACTAATGACGTCATCAAAAAACTTTTTTCATATTTCGAATCAGGGACCCCAAATCTCCCTAAATACTTAATTTCAGTCAGATCGGAGCAACTTGAATTTTGGTATCCGGTTCGAAGGACCAATTTCAAGTTTTGGACAAAATCCCCAAATTTCCCTACAAACCCTCTATAACATTTGTTCAAACTCCCCATACCTACCTAAAACGGTTCCGGAGTTGCGATCGTTTTAATTTTGTATGGGAGAACCTCTTTTTTAATAGGTAGGGTAATTTTTTTCAACTTTCCAAAAGGGTCCCAGGGTTTTAGTCATTTTTAGTTTTGACACCTACCCTCCATCGGTTATGGTTTCCGAGATCCGTACACCTGTTCCATGAAGAAAACCAAAAATGCCACTTTTCGGATTTTTCTGGGGGTCACGTGGGCACTCTCTATACAGTCCACTATATAATTTCAACCCAAAAACACTCCTTCTGGGAGAACAATTCTGTCAGTGAGTCAATCAGTGGTAATGCAGCTTTATATATTATAAACTAGGTGTTGGGTGGTGCGCGGGCTGCGAGCAGCCCGCGTTATCGATGTGCATTAGTAATATTTATCAAGATTCTTAGTTGCAGTTTATAAAAATATATAAAATTCTCATACAAGTCGAGTAAGTGACAGTTTCTTCTAGTTCAGTACAAAGTGTCGGCAGGGTTACCATGTGCAAGTTGATTTTTTTGATAAAATTTTAGTCGCTGTAAGATCGCACCAAGATTGTAAACGACCTTTGTTAAGGAACCATACCTCTAAGTGCAGTGGTTGACGTGGGCCGTTGCCTCGGAGACCAGCTCGAGATGTGGAAAAAACCCTTCATTCGGGACTCGGCCTTCGGCCTCGTTAGCGACTCACCTGAGGGACGTTAATTCGTTACACCCCATTCGGAACTCGGCCTTCGGCCTCGTAAGTGACTAACACGGCTCGGCCTACGGCCTCGCGGAGGCCACGCTCGGCCTTCGGCCTCGCGGGCCGAAAGCTCGGCCTTCGGCCTCGCCCTGGAAGCTCGGCCTTCGGCCTCGCAGGTTTGAAGCTCGGCCTGCGGCCTCGCAGCCGTGGCGTTGTATCGCCAGCGAAAATCCCCAACCAGTAAAAAAAAAAAAAAGACGTCATCCAAAAATTTTTTTTATATTTAGAATCAGGGACCCCCAATCTCCCTAAATACTAAATTTCAGCCAGATCAGACAAACTTGGATTTTGGTATCCGGGTCGAAGGACCAATTTGCAATTTTTGACTAAAACTTCAAATTCTCCTACAAACTCTCTATAATATTTGTTTGAACCCCCCATACCCACCTATAACGGTTCCGGAGCTGCGGTCGTTTTAAATTTGTATGGGAGAACCTCTTTTTTGTTAGGGAGGGTATTTTTTTTTCAACTTTCCAAAAGGGTCCCAGGGTTTTAGTCATTTTTAGTTCTGACACATACCCCCTATCGATTATAGTTTCCGAGATCCCTACACCAGTTCCATCAAGGAAACCAAAAATGGCAATTTTCGGATTTTTCTGGAGGTCACGGGAACTTCCTCTACACTTTTCCCCTACACCACAAACACCCCCCATAGCTCCTTCTAGGAGAACAATTCTGTCAATCAGTGAGTGAGTGAGTGAGTGAGTGAATCAGTGGTAATCGAGCTTTATATATATAACTAGGTGTTGGGTGGTGCGCGGGCTGCGAGCAGCCCGCGTTATCGTTGTGCATTTGTATTTATTTCAAGATTGTAATTGCAGTTGAAAAAATGTATAAAATTCTCATACAAGTAGAGTAAGTGACAGTTTCTTCTAGTTTAGTACAGAGTGTGAGCAGGGTTACCATGTGCAAGTTGATTTTTTTGATAAAATTATAGTCGCTGTAAAATCGCACCAAGATTGTAAACGACTTTTGTTAAGGGACGATACCTCTAAGTGCAGTAGTTAACGTGGGCAGTTGCCTCGGAGACCAGCTCGAGATGTGGAAAAAAAACTCCCCATTCGGAACTCGGCCTTCGGCCTCGTTAGTGACTCTCCTAAGGAATGTAAATGCGTAACACCCCATTCGGAACTCGGCCTACGGCCTCGCGGAGGCCACGCTCGGCCTTCGGCCTCGCGGGCCGAAAGCTCGGCCTTCGGCCTCGCAGGTTTGAAGCTCGGCCTGCGGCCTCGCAACTGTGGCGTTATATCGCCAGCGAAAATCCCCATGCAGTAAATAAAAAGATTTAAAAATTTTCATGCAAGTCGAACAACTGACAGATACTTTTAGTTCCCGTGAGCGGTTGCATCAAAGACCAGCTCGAGATGTAGAAAAAAACTCTTCATTCGGGACTCGGCCTTCGGCCTCGTTAGTGACTCTCCTAAGGAATGTAAATGCGTAACACCCCATTCGGAACTCGGCCTTCGGCCTCGTAGGTGACTAACACGGCTCGGCCTGCGGCCTCGCGGAGGCCACGCTCGGCCTTCGGCCTCGCGGGCAGAAAGCTCGGCCTTCGGCCTCGCCCTCGAAGCTCGGCCTTCGGCCTCGCAGGTTTGAAGCTCGGCCTGCGGCCTCGCAGCCGTGGCGTTGTATCGCCAGCGAAAATCCCCATTCAGTAAAAAAAAAACAAATGACGTCATCTAAAAATTTTTTTCATATTTGGAATCAGGGACCCTCAATCTCCCTAAATACCAAATTTCAGCGAAATCGGAACAACTTGAATTTTGGTATCCGGGTCGAAGGACCAATTTTCAATTTTCGACTAAAACCCCATATTCCCCTACAAACCCTCTATAATATTTGTTTAAAACCCCCATACCCACCTATAACGGTTTCGGAGCTGCAGTCGTTTTAAATTTGTATGGGAGAACCTCTTTTTTGTTTGGGAGGGTAAATTTTTTTCAACTTTCCAAAAAGGTCCCAGGGTTTTAGCCATTTTTAGTTTTGGCACCTACCCCCCATCTATTATAGTTTCCGAGATCCCTACACCAGTTCCACGAAGGAAACCAAAAATGGCACTTTTCGGATTTTTCTGGAGGTCACGGGAACCTCCTCTACACTTTTCCCCTACACCACAAACACCCCCCATCGCTCCTTCTAGGAGAACAATTATGTCAATCAGTCAGTCAGTCAGTGAGTGAGTCAGTGGTAATCGAGCTTTATATATATAAAAAAACTAGTATTTCGGGTGGTGCGCGGGCTGCGAGCAGCCCGCGTTATCGATGTGCATTTGTAATATTTATCAAGATTTGTAGTTGCAGTTAAAAATATATAAAATTCTCATACAAGTCGAGTAAGTGACAGTTTCTTCTAGTTCAGTACAAAGTGTGAGCAGTGTTACCATGTGCAAGTTGATTTTTGTGATAAAATTTTAGTCGCTGTAAAATCGCCCCAAGATTGTAAACGACTTTTGTTAAGGGAACATACTTCTAATTGCAGTGGTTAACGTGGGCAGTTGCCTCGGAGACCAGCTCGAGATGTGGAAAAAACTCCCCATTCGGGACTCGGCCTTCGGCCTCGTTAGTGACTCTCCTAAGGAATGTAAACGCGTAACACCCCATTCGTAAGTGACTAACACGGCTCGGCCTACGGCCTCGCGGAGGCCACGCTCGGCTTTCGGCCTCGCGGGCCGAAAGCTCGGCCTTCGGCCTCGCAGGTTTGAAGCTCGGCCTGCGGCCTCGCAACCGTGGCGTTGTATCGCCAGCGAAAATCCCCATCCAGTAAATAAAAAGATTTAAAAATTCTCATGCAAGTCGAACAACTGACAGATACTTTTAGTTCCCGTGAGCGGTTGCATCAAAGACCAGCTCGAGATGTGGGAAAAAAACTCCCCATTCGGGACTCGGCCTTCGGCCTCGTTAGTGACTCTCCTAAGGAATGTAAATGCGTAACACCCCATTCGGAACTCGGCCTTCGGCCTCGTAAGTGACTAACACGGCTCGGCCTGCGGCCTCGCGGAGGCCACGCTCGGCCTTCGGCCTCGCGGGCCGAAAGCTCGGCCTTCGGCCTCGGCCTCGCGGGTTTGTAGCTCGGCCTGCGGCCTCGCAAATAAGAAGCGGTTTCGCCATCAAAAATACCTATCCAGTAAAAAAAAAACAAATGACGTCATCCAAAATTTTTTTTCATATTTGGAATCAGGGACCACCAATCTCCCTAAATATTAAATTTCAGCCAGATCGGAGCAACTTGGATTTTGGTATCCGAGTCGAAGGACCAATTTTCAATTTTCGACTAAAACCCCAAATTCTCCTACAAACCCTCTATAACATTTGTTCAAACCCCCCATACCCACCTATAACGGTTCGGGAGCTGCGGTCGTTTTAAATTTGTATGGGAGAACCTCTTTTTTGTTTGGGAGGGTAAATTTTTTTCATTTTGCCAAAAAGGTCCCAAGGTTTTAGTCATTTTTAGTTTTGGCACCTACCCCCCATCGATTATGGTTTCCGAGATCCGTACACCAGTTCCATCAAGGAAACCAAAAATGACACTTTTCGGATTTTTCTGGTGGTCATAGGAACCTCCTCTACACTTTTCCCCTACATCACAAACACCCCCCATCGCTCCTTCTGGGAGAACAATGATGTCAATGAGTCAGTCAGTGAGTGAGTCAGTCAGTGGTAATCGAACTTTATATAATATAACTAGGTGTTGGGTGGTGCGCGGGCTGCGAGCAGCCCGCGTTATCGATGTGCATTTGTATTTTTAATTGAAGTTTTAGTTGCAGTTTATAAATTATATAAAACTGTCATACAAGTCGAGTAAGTGACAGTTTCTTCTAGTTCAGTACAAAGTGTGGGCAGTGTTACCATGTGCAAGTTGATTTTTTTGATAAAATTTTAGTCGCTGTAAAATCGCCCCAAGATTGTAATCGAGTTTTGTTAATGACCATACCTCTAAGTGCAGTGGTTAACGTGGGCAGTTGCCTCGGAGACCAGCTCGAGAAGTAAAAAAAAACTCCCCATTCGGGACTCGGCCTTCGGCCTCGTTAGTGACTCTCCTAAGGAATGTAAATGCGTAACACCCCATTCGGAACTCGGCCTTCGGCCTCGTAAGTGACTAACATGGCTCGGCCTACGGCCTCGTGGAGGCCACGCTCGGCCTTCGGCCTCGCGGGCCGAAAGCTCGGCCTTCGGCCTCGCCCTGGAAGCTCGGCCTTCGGCCTCGCAGGTTTGAAGCTCGGCCTGCGGCCTCGCAGCCGTGGCGTTGTATCGCCAGCGAAAATCCCCATACAGTAAAAAAAAAAAAAATGACGTCATCCAAAAAATTTTTTTATATTTAAAATCAGGGACCCCCAATCTCCCTAAATACCAAATTTCAGCCAGATCAGACAAACTTGGATTTTGGTATCCGGGTCAAAGGACCAATTTGCAATTTTTGACTAAAAACCCAAATTCTCCTACAAACCCTCTATAATATTTGTTCAAACCCCCCATACCCACCTATAATGGTTCCGGAGCTGCGGTCGTTTTAAATTTGTATGGGAGAACCTCTTTTTTGTTCGGGAGGGTAATTTTTTTTCAACTTTTAAAAAGGATCCCAGGGTTTTAGTCATTTTTAGTTTTGGCACCTACCCCCTATCTATTATAGTTTCCGAGATCCCTACACCAGTTCCACGAAGGAAACCAAAAATGGCACTTTTCGGATTTTTCTGGAGGTCACAGAAACCTTCTCTCCACTTTTTCCCTACATCACAAACACCCCCCATCGCTCCTTCTAGGAGAACAATTCTGTCAATCAGTGAGTGAGTGAGTGAGTGAGTGAATCAGTGGTAATCGAGCTTTATATATATAAACTAGGTGTTGGGTTGTGCGCGGGCTGCGAGCAGCCCGCGTTATCGATGTGCATTTGTATTTATTTCAAGATTGTAATTGCAGTTTATAAAAATATATAAAATTCTCATACAAGTCGAGAAGGTGACAGTTTCTTCTAGTTCAGTACAAAGTGTGAGCAGGGTTACCATGTGCAAGTTGATTTTTTTGATAAAATTTTAGTCGCTTCAAAATCGCACCAAGATTTTAAACGAGTTTTGTTAAGGGACCATACCTCTAAGTGCAGTGGTTAACGTGGGCAGTTGCCTCGGAGACCAGCTCGAGATGTGGAATAAACTCCCCATTCGGGACTCGGCCTTCGGCCTCGTTAGTGACTCTCCTAAGGAATGTAAACGCGTAACACCCCATTCGTAAGTGACTAACATGGCTCGGCCTACGGCCTCGCGGAGGCCACGCTCGGCCTTCGGCCTCGCGGGCCGAAAGCTCGGCCTTCGGCCTCGCAGGTTTGAAGCTCGGCCTGCGGCCTCGCAACCGTGGCGTTGTATCGCCAGCGAAAATCCCCATCCAGTAAATAAAAAGATTTAAAAATTCTCATGCAAGTCGAACAACTGACAGATACTTTTAGTTCCCGTGAGCGGTTGCATCAAAGACCAGCTCGAGATGTGGAAAAAAAACTCCCCATTCGGGACTCGGCCTTCGGCCTCGTTAGTGACTCTCCTAAGGAATGTAAATGCGTAACACCCCATTCGGAACTCGGCCTTCGGCCTCGTAAGTGACTAACACGGCTCGGCCTGCGGCCTCGCGGAGGCCACGCTCGGCCTTCGGCCTCGCGGGCCGAAAGCTCGGCCTTCGGCCTCGCCCTGGAAGCTCGGCCTTCGGCCTCGCAGGTTTGAAGCTCGGCCTGCGGCCTCGCAAATAAGAAGTGGTTTCGCCATCAAAAATCCCCATCCAGTAAAAAAAAAACAAATGACGTCATCCAAAAAATTTTTTCATATTTGGAATCAGGGACCCCCAATCTCCCTAAATACCAAATTTCAGCCAGATCGGAGCAACTTGGATTTTGGTATCCGGGTCGAAGGACCAATTTTCAATTTTCGACTAAAACCCCAAATTTTCCTACAAACCCTCTATAACATTTGTTCAAAACCCCCATACCCACCTATAACGGTTCCGGAGCTGCGGTCGTTTTAAATTTGTATGGGAGAACCTCTTTTTTGTTCGGGAGGGTAATTTTTTTTCAACTTTTTAAAAGGATCCCAGGGTTTTAGTCATTTTTAGTTTTGACACCAACCCCCCATCGATTATAGTTTCCGAGATCCCTACACCAGTTCCATGATGGAAACCAAAAATGACACTTTTCGGATTTTTCTGGAGGTCACGGGAACCTCCTCTACACTTTTCCCCTACACCACAAACACCCCCCATCGCTCCTTCTAGGAGAACAATTCTGTCAATCAGTGAGTCAGTGAGTCAGTCAATCAGTCAGTGGTAATCGAGCTTTATATATATATAATATAATATAACAACGACGATTCCAATTACTAGTCCCACGACAGTGCTGATCCATATTATATTTTGACCATCTGAAAAAAATAAGCCTGTTTAATTTATTGAAGATCCACTTCCAACTCACTTTTATTGTATTATTATATTGTTCTATCATTACGCTGATTTTGACATCATCTGATATGACTATCTGGAAGGTATTCATAAAAAAATAATTTAAAGCTCGTATAATAAAAAGATAGAGACTTTAAAAAATTGAATATTTTTATCATAACGAAAAGAAGCACTGAACGAATATAACAGCCCGCCGTTTGTACATATATGAATATGTACGAACATATGTGGCTCACCAATATTTAAAGTCCTTCAGAAACTTTTTAATTCCGTTGTCCTCGAAGGGTCAACGCCGGAAGGACGGAACAGAAGCGTAGTGCTTGGTGTTGTTCTTTAAGAAGGGTGACAACACATTGGTTAAGAGCTACAGACCCATTTCGCTTCTGAGCCATGTTTTCAAGAGTCATCGCGAATAGTCTCGAACGTTGGTTTGATGACTTCAAGCCGGTTTCCGAAAAGGCTACAGCACCATGGACCACATCCATATGCTGCGGCAAGTTATACAGAACACCAAAGAGTATTACTTGTCCATATGTTTAGCGTTTGTGGACTATGAGAAAGTAGTACTCAGTGCTACCCAGTACTAGGCGAATCGCGACCGTGTCCGCGAGCGCCCCGTATTCTCCTTGAAAAAGACCACCGAATGTGGTTGAAACTATAGTCGGAACCCTCTGACTTATTACGTGAGTAACTCCCGTGTTTTATACATTCATAATGAGATGATGTTGAAGATGAAATACCATTATAAAAAATTTAAACATAACTAAAAAATATATAATTATGAGAATGGTTTGGGTGTTCTTTACATACCTTTAATTTTCTTTTGCTGTTTATCTGTTAGTTCTTTAATGGACTCTATTAACTTAACATTTTGTGGGTCAAGCTGCAGTGCCCTTGTATATGATATTAAAGCTTCATCAAACAATTCACTAGCAGCTTCTACTTCAGCTCTTCTAAAATAACCCTGGAAAAGAGAAGATTAAAACTTACTACTACATATTTTACATTATAATTATGTATTACCATTACATAATAAATACATTTAATGGTTTGCCTTTATGGGAACTTGAGATGATGAGAAAACTGTGGTCCATGTGGGTGAAAAGTCAGGTTGCAGCTCTGTTTAAATAAAACATATTCAATGTAACAGGTAATAAGAACAAACAATGTTTTGTGAGACTGAGAGAAGTCTCACTGGACAATAAGATCCAAAATATTCATAATATATCCAGACAGCACTTTAGACTATTGTTAGAGAACAGATTGCCAAATAGCAGTATTAAGGAGAAAATGAAATAAATCGAAATTACATGAGGCTGTCAATGACAGTGGGTCTGGAAAGATGTCAAGAGAAATACTTCATGAGATGAGATTTCAGTCTACTAAAATGGGATAATCAGAAATTTCTTTTGGAAAAGCATGATATCTCTCAAACGAATTGAATACCTAGATAAAATACGCCAATTTCGCGAAGCAGCCTAAAATATAATTTATATGAATGTGTCTTGCATACATACATCCAATATTAAAGGAAAAAACTTGAGTGAAGATAAGCAAAAACGAGATAAAAAATCTGATTTCAAAAGGACAATTTTTGATAATAGTTCAATTAGGAAACGATAAAGGCTTTGTACCCGGAGCATTTTTAACATACAATTTGACGGAGACTACAGGCAATTATCACAAGGAAATAAATAATGATAACTACGAAAAACAGCTGGTTGATCATATTATCCTAAATATACCCGGTGATACTAATCTGGTTATCAACAACTCACCCTATTACAAATAAGTTGAAAGATTTAAACTTCACAAAAAAGAAAATGATATACTGGTGAAATTGCAGTTGACCCAAAATTGACAAAACCCCAGAAATACAATATTATTACAGCACAAGGAAGGGTTTACAGAGTTTTACGTGGACAACATACTTGCTGAACGTACACACTGTGTTCCAATTGCTATCATACTATCTGTATTTTAATCAAGTTGAAAATATACAGTGTCAACTGAAAGGTTATGTAGCCGCTAGAAACATGGATTTGAATTCAACTTGAAAAAAAAATAATTCACTGACAAAGTAAACATGATCAAGGCTTAAGAGTTCAAAAAGGTTAGCAATCATGCAATCAAATGTGAATATGAATATCAATGAATTACACATTGTGTAGACTTACATTGATATACAAGTGATAAATATGGCTGATAGTGTAGTGACAATAAAGTGCATGTGGCAGAGATGCGAATGTTGAGATGATTGTGTGGTGTGACTAGGATGGATAAATAAGGAATGAGTATATCAGAGGAAGCTTGACAGTAGCACAGAAATAAATACAAATAGATATTGTGTTACAGTGCATCTATTTTCTTAATGTCTCTCAACAAACTCTGACTTTTTTTATCAGTCATAGGATAAATATTCATTTCAAGTTTATTTTTGCTTAGTTTGGAGTGTGGTGTATTTCTGCGGCGGGTGGTTGGAAATCTATGATGCTCTATCATAACCAAATTACTGGAATCCAAAAGTTAAAAGTTGTATATATCTACCTTTGAATAAGCTTTTGTATGTACCATGTTTTTAAACTTTTTACAATAAACAATTTATTTATAAAATACTGATTTATTAATATTTATATAATACTGATAGTTACCTTAGCAATCAAACTCGTTAGGCGCTCATACAAGTCATAAAGATAATAAGTTGAAGGGATAGGTCAGAGATGTAGACAAAACAGCTATGTGTTTTTTTGACACTATGTCATAGTAGTTGTTGGTTGAGGTTAGTTTGAGAAGTGGTGTCTAACACCTCAGCTTGCTAACTCTTCACAACCTTACCTAAATTGTTACTCGAGAACTACTCTACTAGGGAACTGTACTATGGATTTAATTCATACCTTTGCCCATTGCGGTTGCAATCTGACGGTCTCGTTAGCATCTTGTAGAGACAGATAATGTTGATTAAGTTTTAAGAATGCAAAGGACCTGTTGCTGTATAAAACATAATTATTCGGGTCCAGCTTAATCGCCTGCGTGTAATGAAGAACTGCTTCAATGAATTTACCATCCTTGACACATTCATTTCCTTTACTTTTAAGATCTTCTACGGTTGGAAGTGGTCCTGCTTTTTTTGGGTCTTCCATGTTAACACATAAATTAGATAAAATGATCAATGCACTCAGAAAGTAATATCTTAATCACTGATTAGAAAGCAAAATAAAATACTATCTTATATTTGTATCAACCTCGCTGAGCGAGCTCGTAATCACGTCGTTTAAATACCTAGATTTACTTAGGTAAATAAAAGAAATTAGAATTATTAGAATCACCTTCTCACTTCCCCTTGACAGTGTGGCCATTGAGAAAACATAGAGAAATCGCTACCAAAAAATCTGCCATAATCTGCCAAGGGGACGCTCTTTTTCGACGCAATTTTCTTACGGAAATGCCAAATAAATTTTATCATTTCTCTAATAAAAAAAACACGCTGATCCAATCTTTCTAGGACGGATCGCGACGGAACTTTGACGGCGGACGGAAATTTGACGGGCCGCTTCCAACTCGTCCTTGTGGAAATCAATGGGGGAGGCATATGCCCATCTGTGGACATCCTATGGCTGAGATGATGATGATATCAAAATAATATCGATCCACTAGAAAATCTAATTATCTTGACATCAATTCGAAAAAAGCTACATAATATTATCTAACTTTTTTCGAATAAAGGGTAAGTTAAAACGTAACGTAACGTTACCGTTCGTAACTTTAACGTTACTAACGGTAACGCTTCGTTAGTTCGAAGGTAAAATAGGTTGTCACATTATTTGGTGTCCATTAAAGAATAAATCTTTTCTTAAATTAGAGATAGCGCTGAGTTCAAAGACTTGAAATTCGAACATATAATTAAAAAGAATAAGAGCTATTTTAGTTTAGGCAATTTTGACTGTTTTAAATGATTTAAATTTTAAGTTTTAATACCTTATTTAATAATTTTTTTTGGTCTGTATTCTGGAATCGAATGATTGACATGTAATTCTTGGTAGAATTCCAATGCTAGAAATGAAATTGATTTCAAAATACATAAATTCAAAATATCTAGGGTGCAGGTTGGTAAAGTTACTACTTACAATAATAAATTTATATGGAGCTCGTAGGTACCTAGTAGGTAGGTAGTAGTAGGGTAGATACCGGTAGTCAACACATAATTACGGTAAATCTATTAATTTTCCAAAAAAAACGTATTATTTAAATATCCTCCTAATCTAAATTTTAACATCATGATAATGTCAAAGTAAAAATTCTAAAGTGAAATTTGCTAAAATGGCAGAATCTATCACAAATGACTACACAGCTTATTTAATTTTTCTTCGTTTTGGAACCGCATTTTAAGGGCATTTTGCCAGGGTCAACTTTGATATGTTTTAAATATGTTTGTAGTTGAGTCTTTGCCTCGGTCTACTGGCAGCGTAGAACGTAGCGATAGATACGTGATCTATACTTAGAACCGAAGCACGGGAACCGGACGAGTGACCGGCGGCGAGAGAGGTGATGCTCCAGGCCATAAAGCATCCTCCATCACGCAGTGATGGCCTCCTCGAGGCTGTCCGTCTCACACTCGAAGAGTGGGTCAAGCGGAGGCATGGGCATGGGGGAGGCTCTCCTATAGGCTGATGCAGGTCCTCTCGAGACATGGATGTTTTGGGAGGTACCTGCATCGTTGCTCCCAGAGGGAAGCTTCCCCGGTCTGTCACCAGTGCGGGTATGCGAAATACACCACCCTGCCCGCGCTGGGGGCCTGTTCGAACGGAGCCGAGCCACGGCGATTTTTGTTCGCGGCTCTGTGAGGCACTGATCTCTCCTTGCAGATCGTATTAACCAAGATGTTCGTCGTCGGAGGCAGTCGCTTCCTTCTGTGAAACCATCATTACACAGAGAAAGGCCGAGAAGCGGAACTAAGAGAAGGATCCTATGTCTCTTCCGACTCGCATTCCGTGTCCGCTGAGAGGACCTAGGGTGTTAGATGCGGGCCGTCCGGCACCCCCCCTGTATGAGCCCTCCGAGCGTGGGGATGCTCTCAATGTGTTTCCGAGGGCATAGTGTAAGAGGGGTGAGGAAGGACGATAATATTGCTCCCGCCGCGAGGTGGGTGCTAAATAGCCCGCACCCCCATCTAACGATGGGGGGTGCGGGCCCATTGGTGTCCACGACGGAGGAATACCCCGGATTTTTATTGGGTATTCTGCCACATTGACGGAGACTCAATATAATGGTAAAGATCTTAAAACAAGTCGCCTTCGTAGGAGGGTAAGGAAAGGGAGGGGGGAGGGGATGGGGAGTCTGTGTGCGGGTCCCTCAGGTGGAGTGAGCGCGTCTGGTGCACTGATCAGAAAGTCTTGTGTTAGGCGTATTCGCGAGGGACAGCTGATCCTCCCCCTGAAGAGGAGAACACTGCGTGCCCACCATTATCAGGACAGACACCTTGGTGGCTTAAATGGGTAGAGGACCCTTGCTGCTGTGGGTGCAGTGCGGATGGGGTTAATAGTTGATCTCAATTATAATTAAGTATTTGAGCATTTATAATTTACTAGTAGCGCCCCGCGGTTTCACCTTCGGTTTACGGTTTTCCTGCAACCTCATTTATCCCACGGAAACTACTTTTTTCGGGGTAAAATTAGCGTATATGTTATTCTGGGGTCTAGTCTATCTCAATACCAAATTTCATCGAAATCGGTGTAGCCGTTTGAGAGTGAAGGAGTAACAAACATACACATATACTAATTTTCGCCTTTATAATTTTAGTGGGATAACATTCAACGATAACTTCATCTTCACTGACCATCATATTAAATCGTGGTCAAACACTATACCTATCCATAAGTTAATTTTATGGATTAAAATGATATTTAACAACTACCTATTCAATTAAGTGTTCGTTTTTCTTTGCAATTTTACTATATATAATAGACTAGCTCACCTGCATGTGGTCTATGTTTTATCTCATTTTTTATATCCAGAAAAGATAAATTCCAAGTACACCAACATCAGCATAGATTTGAACACGATTTGAAGTCAGTGCATGCCAATAAATCAAAACAAGAGCCCGTTTTTCATGGACTATAAAATATTATTGCTATCACAAGATTCAGGTATAATACAGTTTCAACTTCAACTTCTTGTTTCTGATAGCTTATAATATAGCTTTCTACAGGTGAAAGAATTTTAGAAATAAGTTCAGTAGCTCCACTTCAAAAAAATAAATCTAAATGCAATTTAATTTGTGTTTCATCATTCGAATTCCCAGCCTACACATACTGTAATTGAGCTATGTTACTTTCAACTAGGGACAATAGTTGATAAAATTAACTTTAAAATACATTGAATATGTTTCAGCAACCGCCTGGTTTAATGTTCCCCAAAATGGTTGAGGCAGAATATCCCTAAATGTCATTAAAAGGGCTGAGGGTTACCAATATAATTTTTATTCATGAGGAAACAAGTGTTCATTAAAATAAATTATAATGTCAACAGATCATTTTCAATACATAATACATTCTGATATCATTAACAAAACAATACATAATCAACATTTTCAGTGAGATTCAAAGAACTGAGATTTCTTTCAAAATCACCATTAGTCAGATCTAATTTCATACATATAAGTAAAGGCAGTTTGGCTTCTGTAAAATGGACCACTGGGACTTGGGCATATAAAGCTCTACGCTTCGGACAATATAATTCTATGGTGCGACCAATTTTATTTTTATCAACATCACAGAATGCTATCACTTTACTTAAATTTTCAGATCTTAAAGATCTAACAACTTTTCTGCCTCCTTTGCCAGCATTCCAAACTGTAAAATGTTTCCATTTACACAGTATACATCTCTCAATTCTCTCTAACTGAATATCCCATATTCTTTGTCTAGAAATAGAAAATGTTGTTGCTCCTTCATGATAAGTGTATATGACCAACTCTTCATCAACTCTGTACAATTCACCACCTCTATCTAAATGTGAATAGAAAAATAATAAATCTTCTGGTGTACCATGGCCAGATTCATCAAATCCTCCAACTTTATCGTAAACAGATCTGTGGCAAAACCAAGTCGGCATAAGTAATGTTGGTCCATTAGATGTGTATATTTGAAGTTGAAGTTCCTTAGGTGTTAAATAGTTAGCCCATCTTACAAAGCGAGCTGTAGAGTTTGGTGGATGTCTTATTACTCTGCAACCAACTAATGCATTGTTATTAAGGCTTGCCTCTGCCCACTGAAGTTTAATTCTATCTGGATGCATTACATCGTCAATGTCCTGAAAGCATAGGTATTTGCCAGTGCTTTTCTTGATAGCACCATTTTTGGCTGCCCCACAACCCTTTGATATAGTTTCATCTACAATTACAAAGTTAATATTACGTGTCATGAAGTAATTAGCCCATTTATCCAAAAAAGTCCTAGTATCATCGTTGCTGCCGTCATTGTACACAATAATTTCCAATTTGCAAGAATTCGTTTTTAAAATAGACTGTGCAGCTATAGCATTCATACACTGATCAACCCATTTCATTCCATTATAAACTGGTATTATAATAGAAACATCACTCATAGTATTTTTAATTATGACGTTGAATCTGCGATATTATATCTGAATTCTTGAAAGTTTGGAAATGGAAAATGTGTGGAAAATTATTGTTATTATTATGATAGGCTGCAGTAATCTATTTTGAAGTATTTTGTTAATTTTGTTTCGCTCTCTGATCAGTGTTATTTTGTGAAAACGTCATATCTATCAAAGTTGCCAACTCGGATTTGTACGTAGATCTAGGTACTTTTTTTCACGACTTCAAAACAGTGCTTCAAAATTTTAAATCTTTTTTAAAGGGAAATAATACATGGAATTTAAAAGTTAACGGTAAAAAATATCAGTATTAGTGAATATCTGCACTCTCGCATTAGGTGTAACACCCGTGATAACTGTAAGTTTGAAAATTTTATAAATCAGCTTTCTGTAATAAATTAATTCTAGGTATAAGAATTTTATAGGTGACACACTAAGACACAAATTTGTGTCTTAGTGTGTCACCTATAAAAATTGAAAAACTAAACACCTAAAAAAACTATTTATTACTTTCCTCTTTTACTTATTTATGGTAACGATAGACAAATAAATTATACAGACTATTTTATTTCATAAATTTTAGGGTAATTAACAGCTAGCCGATAAAACGTGATAAATAAACATTCACTGAATGCCAAATATAAATTTCCACAAATAGCCAAATTAGCATTAAAAACACAAGTTAATGGACGACATCTAGATGTGTGGAGTAAATATATATAGGTAATTATTAATACAAATAAAGATAAGTTATCAATACATAGAGGCATATTTAGCTTTCAAAAAACTTACAACTATGTGCCTGTATCAATTTTGCAGAAGTGGTGTGAAACATATCAATATCGAGTTCATTGGATATATCGTTAAAGCATTTATTTGCAGGCCCGAATGAAGAACGAATTCTTCGAAATTAAATAGTTATAGCAACTATTTAATTTTGGAGAATTCGTTCTTATTGTTCCTATGCTTGCAACGGACGCGCTGCTTGTTTTGTTTAAGCCCAGGCCTCTCCTACTCATCCCGTAATGGATAAGGAGGCTACGGTCTTGGGGAAAGCGCAGGTCATGATGATCTTCAAGGCAAGTCTGGCAGTTACCTTCTCGTGGTTGTTGTCTGTTATTGTACTGATTCGGCATCGCATGTCATGTGTAAGTTTATCTATATCCCTTCTTATTCTTCTTATTCTTATTTGGACTGGGGGCGATAAGTCCTGCACTGACGTCCCGCTTGGGGTGTATTGTGCATTTCCCCCGCCAACTACCCTAACCATCCCAGCTCCTTTACATAGCGGAGCATGGCTTTAGGTTGTTGGCACAGCTGTTCCAGTTTTGGGCGAGTAGGTGGTTTTGCCTCCCTGGACTCACTTTCTTCCGAAAGTGATTTATATTTTACATCTTCATGTAATATGGTGCTGCGTCTTATGTCTTCTGTGGCTGTGCATTGCAAAAGAACATGTTCCACAGTTTCATTTTCCTGCATGCAGCCCCTGCACAGAGGGCTATCTGTTCCACCCGTTCTGTGCAGATGGTAGTTTAAGTTGCAGTGACCAGTGATTAAGCCTACGATAAGGCGTAGGTCCTGTCTCGTGAGCTTCATCAGCTTATTTGTTGTAGTTTTGTTCGAAAGTGGACACATGAGCTTTGCCTGCCTGCAGTCTGCTCTTTTGGTCCACAATTTTTGGTGTTCTTTATGCATATGGTGAACTAGTAAGTTTCTAGCTTCCATTGCCGTTGGTTTGCAGAACTCTGTCACATCATTACTAATGTGTTTCTTGGCTCCCTCTTTTGCAAGGGCGTCTGCTTTTCTGTTGCCAGCGCATATGCCATGACTCTTTAGCGCATATGCCATGACTCTTTCCAATCAATCTCTCTTTCTCTCTCTTTTCAATCCCTTTATTTATGTGTGTTTATTGTATACTAGCTGGTACCCGCGACTTCGTCTGCTTACTTTTAATTTGAATATTATGGTTTATATTAAAAGAACGGTATAGATTTGGGTATAGCATTTGGTTAAAAGAGAGTAGGTATATTTAAAAAAAATATCTATTTACAGTAGGTATAAGGTACCTATGTATTCCATTGAGTGGCAGGAAGTATCTAGGAAAATATATAATCAAATATATATAAACTTTCAACCCCTATTTCATCCCCTCACAGGTCGAAATTTCAAAAAAGCTAGAACAAATGTTTTATTATTTCTTATCATGTGCTTAAATATAAAGTTTCATAGTTTTATCTTTTAAAATTAAGAAATCCCATACAAACTTTCAACCTTTATTTCAACCTCTTCATCCTTTTTTTTTCGCAATAAGAGCCTATGTCCTTTCTCAGGGTCTAAAGATTGTCTGTGCTAAATTTCATCAAAATCGATTGAGAGGTTTAAGCGGGAAACAGCGTAACAGACAGACAGACAGAGTTACTTTCGCATTTATAATATTAAGTAGGGATTAGTAGGGATTGGCCGAGACCGCTCCGGACAGGTTGTGCCAAGATGACGAGAAGCGGTCCACGACGTTGACGGTAGGTTGCGGTGCTGTAAGGCAGTGCAAGCTGCTGGGGGTGCTTCATCTGTCTCATCGCAGGGGACAACGAGCGTTAGATGTGAAAGTCTGGCGTTCATTGCACTTTGTGGTCACTGGTCCCCAGGGTGGTGCATCCGTGCCCTTGTGTCGGGGAGGAGAGGTCGTGGTTGTGTCGTGGTCGCGTCGTGGTCGCGAGGAGAGGGTGATCTCCCCCTGGAGGGGTCCGGAAAGAAATGGCCGTAGTGGTAACGAGGTGATTGCTACGGAGACTAACATTGATGTCTGTGCTTTGATACGCGAGGGCGGAGGGGCTACACTTCCCACAGCGCCACCCGGAGCAGTCACAAAATAGGGTTAGGTCTTATATCATTACATATATTGCTCGAATCTGAAGAGCGACTTAGTTTATTGATGAAAATGATTAAAACGTAGAGATCAAAGAATAATGAAACTAAGCATCTCCGGCAGGGGGGGGGGGGGGAGTTGGGGTAGACTCGACCTTCTTTTCCCCCTTTCCTTACCCTCCTTCGAAGGCGACTTATTTTTATGATATTTACAAATATAAACTCAATTTATTAAATTACCATCAAAATTAAAAAATCAATATGTCAAAAACGCTAGGTTTTTGACTAACGCCTGATGAGCAAAGCCTTACAATTCCAAACATATAGCCTACAATAGCATCGATTTAGGAATAATTTTAGACCAATATGCGTCAAGATAATCAGCCAATAAGAGGTCGTCGTGAATTATCAGGGTGAGTTATATCGGCCACTGAACAGCTAGCGAAAATCGGCCTCCAAATTATGGGATCGAAAAATACGTGCCTAACTAAATCACTACCGGGGACGTAATACCAAATGTATTCTGATCTATTTACTAAACCAACGAATACCGACGAAGAATCTTTTTGGAATACGCCACGAATACGTAGCCAAGTACTGTGCAGTGCAGCCCGTGAAATTGGGTCGGTAACTATCAGCGTGGCAATTCCCTGGCCGGCGATTATACACACTGTATTTCAGAATATATTATTAGTCTGTATGGTATATGTGTACTATGGTCTGTATGTATGTAGTCGTAACATAAAACAGCGCTAGCATTTTTGTGAAGTAAAACAATGGGGCTGAAGGAAGCGAACATCTATTTAGACAACCAATTTAATACCTACTATGCCGGCCAAACAATAAATGGAAGAATAGAATACGTATTCGATAACCCGAAGAAAGTCCGAGGTAAGGTGTGGTTTGAAATAATTACAGTGTAAATATGTAAATATGAACGAATAGACGGGCTGAGTATATTTTTGTTTCGATTCTGTGCTCAGCAATGATATTATTATGTTTATATGAGGTAGATGTCGCACAAGCGCGCGGAAACTGAGGCGGCAAAATTAAGTCAATTGTAGTAATTTTCATTATGACGCGAATTTCAAGCGCAAGTATAAACAGCTATCCTTTTCTATATTGTTTGTACCGTATTATCTGTCGCAGTAAGCAAGTTTATGTCGTAAAGGAACAAAATCTGAGCACCGCGCTGTATGAATATACGTCATCTTTAGTAAAACATCATTGGTGCTCAGTGTGTATCATGCATGAGTCATGACGTCATGACTAACTTTGAAGGAATTCCAAAAAAGTAGCCTGAGTTTGGAATTGGGAGTTTGACCCATCTTCATATACACAGTTCCGTAAATATTGCTTTGTCAGTCTCTCAGCCATAGGACGTCCACCACTGGACTTATGCCCCCCATATAGGGGGGATTTGCCAATACTCGCCACGCTTGGCAGGCGGGTTGGCGAGTGCAGTATGATTTCCGATCCTCAGAAGGTGCTACTGCCCACCTTCTGGTACGTGGTCCCTTAGCCGACACGGTATCCACGAGAAGAGATGGCGAAGTAATATTCAAGGTTGGGACCACCACTGCACTGCACTTCTAGGCTGCTTTGTCATTTTATATTTATTCCTTCCATCTTCTGTTACCAGGAAACAAAGAAGGTTATATATACAAATAGTGTGGTTGTATGTAATGAGATCATTTAAAATATATAATCGTAATAGCTTGCAAAAGTATGGTTCATACTACAACAATGAATAAGTCTCAATATAAGTTGTGTACTTATATGTACCCAATTGATTAAGTGGTGAGCGCATACTTTAAGTGCATATATCCCATTAGTCTAACCATATTTTGCTCAAACTGGGTATGCAGCATTTAAGCGCTAGATATGCTCTGCTAAAGATCATATTGTGGCCGTAACATGCTACCTGAAACAATAATAAAAATATTACTTTAAACATACAGATACAATTATCCCACAATATCTTTATCTTAAACTGAATTAACTCTTGATTAGGCCAAATTGAGCCTGAAGGCAGAAGCACAAAGATTATGTCAGTAAAATAATAATAAGATACATGTCTTTTTGATTAAGCAAGATAGAAAGATGTGAAAACTGTAAGTTAGACTGTTATGCTATCATTAAGCCCAGTCCCTCACAACTTAATAATAGGTATGTAGGAAAAAGTTCAGAGACACAAACTTATGTCATGCATGCCATACATATATGTACACCTTTCCTGAAGCAGATGGCTGAATTATATCATAGGAAATGCAAATATTGATCTGTTCATCCAATAATAATAACATCTTCGACAGCATTGTTACTGACCATCAAGTGAGATAGTGGTCAATCGCTAGATCTATACAGTATAAAAAAAATTATTGCACTGCAACAGATCAAAGAGTCCTTCCTGTCAAGGAAGTTTTAAAAATTATTTAGAAAAATTTAATTTAATATTGGTGTGTATTATTACGTTTCAAACCGGTATTCAAATGTACTTTGTTTTTGACATAAGGATAAAATATATTGTTCTATTTTTTTATACTTATGGCCAAAATTGAACACCTATAGAAAATGCTATAAATACATTTTTCATTTAATTTCAAGTAGTATAAATTTTTGTTTTCATAGGGATCCATGTTAAGTTCAAAGGAGAGGCCCACACTGAGTGGTATGAAAGCAAACAAGAACAGAACTCTGAGGGTAAGACTGAAAACTCAGACTCACTACATACAGGAAATGAGGAGTACTTCCAAATCTCATATTACCTACTTGGCAGCAATACTGGTAAGTTATTTCTATAATATTGCTTGAAAATTTATTAGTTAACTATATGCACCCCCTTTTTCTGCACCTCGCAGCTGCCGACCGCCTGGTCACCAAACCTCGCCGGCGGGTTATCACCCAAGCGCCTCGCGATCGAGGACCTACCATATGCAAACGTCCGGATGATGCGTAGGGATCTCTTGGGTTGAAATGAAATTTCATTTCATTTATTTATATTCATAAAGTAAGCAATGTTATTAAAACCATCTTAACAACATCTTAAAACAGTACGGAAAAAGAGGGGTAAAAGATAACAATATTCTTAAGAATACAATTATTATCTTTAACACTTTATCGAAAATGGGTCAGTACTTAGCAGCGTGCTAAGATAGCCCTGTGTTATACAGCTAGGTCACTTCCTAGATGAGTCTATTAGGTAATGAAACACTCAATGCTTGGTCAAGGGGGTTATTAGTTAGCTCTTCGAAACTAGCGTATACATCAACATGTATCTAAACATATATATAATCAACAAAATATGTAAATGGTTATGAATGTATAAAACACGGAAATTACTCACGTAATAAGTCAGAGGGTTCCGATTATAGTTTCAACCACATTCAGTGGTCTTTTTAAGGAGAATACGGGGCGTTCGCGGACGCGGTTTTTCGATTTTGTACATGAAAGTACCCAAAAGCAATGTAGTCTGTGAGCATATGCTGAAAAAAATTGCTCGGGTTGTACAATACCGACCTCTCTTCGCCTTTCAAGATAATTTGCTGAATTGTAATAAGTACTAGTAGAGTGGCTTTTGAGAACAGCTTTTTGCACATAGAGCTTTCAAACCGACAGTATTTTGGATTCCTAGTAGAGTTCCTGTGTTGGAAACAAAAAAGCTTTAGAGAGCATTACTTTTAGCACAGATCTCTCTAATCTTATCATGCATGTTTTATAGGGTCAAAAGAGAATGGCAAAGTGCATAGTATATTGTTTTTAGAAGACTAGCATCGGATTAGTATTTAAGACGCCTAAACACGCGTGTTAGTTTTCTTACTCGACCGGATAGTGCTCTGACATGTTCTTTCCAGTTTAGCAATTGATCTACTATAACTCCTAAATATTTAATACGGGTAACTCTCTGTAAAATAGTACAATCACATCCATTCATTATCATCATCATCACATCCATTACGGCTAGTTAATTCACATATATGCGCTTTAACTTAAAGATCTTCAAGGCGAGGCTGTTCTGGCAATGTTTTAGCAATGTTTTAGTTATATTATATTTCGTCTTGGCAACATTTAATGTCAATAAATTACCTCTGAGCTACGACATGAGGCCGATTTCAGAGAGCTCCGTTACCTCGGTCCAAGAGGGCGCGCATAATATTAGAACTGTATCATCAACAAATGCTATAGTTTTACTACAAGAAACAACACCATTACATAGGTCATTAATAAATATTAAAAATGAATTAACCCCAGATGAAACGAACACACGTCTCGAGCTCGCCTCCGAAGCGAATTTTCGATAACTACTCGCGCCGCGCGCGTCGAAATGCGTTTTTTTTATTTTATACTGTATAAATCTGTCTTGATTGTCAGGGACGTCGCGTTCCACTTAGTTCAAGACAGACGCTTTAATGGACTTGCTCAGTATCAGAGAAGACGCCGCGGAGGAGAGTTCTACGCTCTTGCCGCCGCTCGGACCTGAACCACTGAAGATGTCGACCGCAGTGATCGACGAAACGTCTGGAACAAAAGTTTCACATAGACCACGGCCAAACAGCCCGGAAGCAATACATACAACATTAATTAATATTATTTATGGTGCGATTTGCGAAAACACGGGAATTATAAGAAAAACCGTCCACCAGATCATCATCATCATCTCAGCCATAGGACGTCTACTGCTGAACATATGCTTCCACCATATAGGGTGGTTTGCCAATACTCGCCACGCTTGACAGTGGGACGGTGGGTTGGTGAGCGCAGCATGATTTCCGATCCTCAGAAGGCGCTGCTGCCCACTTTCCGGTACGTGATCCCTTAGTCGACTCTTACGGCACCCGCGGAAAGAGATGGAGCAGTACTATTCTAGGCCGGTACCATCAAGGCACTGTATTACCCTACTTTACACTACCTTGTATTACCTGCCGACTAACTCGTCTTCAATTTTCCAGGTAATGAGATTGAAATCCCAGCTGGCAAACAGGTGTACAATTTCACTTGTACCCTTCCCCCCGTTCTTCCATCGTCGTTTGAAGGCGAGTTTGGGTACGTCAGATATACCGTGAAGGTGACGCTCGATCGCCCTTGGAAGTTCGACCAGGAGACGAAGATGGCATTCACTGTCATCAATGCATTGGATTTAAATCTCAATCCTTCTTACAAGGTAATTTGCAGTATTTCTACACAGTATACAGTATTGCTTGTGGTGTAATGAGCAGAGTGCGCGTTAAACCACAAGCAACACTGTACACTACACGGTTATGGTTAGCTTAGGACAGTTGTCGTTCAGGTATGTACGAAGCTCTGGCCGTTATTTAAGCTCTCGCCCTGGCATTTCTTAGCATGATAGAATATGCAGTTTAGCTTAAACATTTTTCATAAGAATTACATTCAGTAAAAACTTTTTACCAAAAAATGGAACCGACTTCAACACAACTCAAAAGTGTCAACTTGTTGAAGGTAGGTACCGTGATAATTCAAAAGTAACTATTATCAAAATATTGTGCTCATGGTACTGACTTCGACAAGTTATTTCGCATTTTTGAGTGTTGAAGTCAGTTCCATTTTTTGGAAAATAATTTAATCACCATTATCAGGGACCTTGGTTACTCACGAGATCAATTTGTCATTCACCCTCAATAAGAAAATCATCCAGATATATGTAACACTTCTCAGTTGTTGGAGTGTAACTCAAAAACCGCTTGACCAATTTTGATGAAATTGAAATTGGGGCCACTTCGGAAGTATATTCAATCAAACAAAAAATAATTTTGAGTATCGGTTCATAAACGACGAAGTTATACACGAACACGAATTAGTAACCTCCTCCTTTTTTGAAGTCGGTTGAAAAAAGAAATAGATTTCAATTATTATGTTTAAATTTATATTGTACTTATTGTTATTTTTTGGTCATGTATATTAATTTATATTAAAAATTTATAAAAAGAAAACTGAATGCGTGTCGCAATAACATAACTTGCAGAGTAAAAAGTTTTGAAGCGAGGATAGCTCTGCGGTGGGAACGTCGCCAGTCAAACTGACTAACGCTGGCTCGATCTTCATCAACGGTTTGAGCTTCCGGTGAAAGTAAAACCGTTATCGAATTCCCAGCATGGTGCTAGAGTACTTTCGGATACGTGCCTGGCTAGCCAAGTTAGAAAAATAGTCACCAAACGCATAGTGTGTTCAGACAGCAGTCTGAGATTCAGTAAACATTCTAGATCTAGCGTGATTACAACTCCGACCACATCGTTACTCACCATCAAGTTATATAGTGGTCAAACGTTAGATCAATACACTATAAAAATATATATTACTGACGATATGGGGATGATATTATTGAGTTACATCTGCTAATGCCGATTTAAATCATTTTAGAATTGGAAGTGATTTCATAGACATTTTAGAGTTTGACGTGCACATGACACTCTTGTTTCCGAGAAGAGCGGTGTCTCGTAGTTTAGCAATCAAACAGTGTGACTGTGATGATCTAAATTACAATCACATATTGTACATTTTTACATCGCTAATCTACGTAGAGACAGCAGAGAACAAAACACTGAATTTATTGATTGTCGATCGATATATTTGTATAAAAATGTAGCTAGGATTATACATTCACAGTTGCCTAAAGGTTGATCTAGTTGATCGATTAGGATCGGATAAGATGATGTAAAATATATATTAATATCATAATAATGTTAACAATTAATATCCATTTCGTGTGAGCAGCTTCAATTACTCTGTAAGTATCCTCCTGTTCAATGCACTGTCTATTAAAAGTTCAAACTTTTAATATGAAATATTAATGTAATTATGTCAATTGCGTATAATTTCTTGTTCGTTGAATCGCAGAAACTTGGTTATAATTACAGTAATTATAACCAAGTTTCTGTGATTCAAACAACAGGCGTCGTGGCTCAGTCATGGTGTGAGTCAGGATGATTGAGACACGGCAGCCATCGTCTCGGCCCTCGTCCATAAGTCAAAGAAGTAAAAACTGTTACCAAGTACTAGGTATTATTAACTACATGTTGGTTTTGTAAGTTTATATTGTTTCTACGGGTATAACGTGGCACTTACGCGTAGTCGATAACACGATCGTCAATTGTTTCGGCTTCTTCCGGAAGGCTTCATCAGGATCTTGATTGCGGTGCGTTCGTCGTAACGCCCCGTTCGGCACTTTTGTTTTGTATCATGTTAAGTGCCTTAAGGGAAAACTACCTTCTAATTCTCAGCTCTCGCTTTTTTTAATCTGAGAAAATCAATAAAAAAATTTAAGCTACATTGCTAAAAAAATAAATTATCACGCTTTAGGAGCCAATCCGTATCCAGTTGGAGAAGACGTTCTGCTGTTTGTGCTGTGCGTCACCCCCTCTTTCCGTGGACGTACAAGCCCCAGTGTCTGGCTACTGTCCCGGTCAAGTGATACCAGTGCAAATAGATATTGAGAACAAGAGCAATGTCCAGCTGCATCTCGTCAAGGTCTTCTTGAGGAAGGTAAGATAGCATTGTTGGTACAGAAATGTGTGCCAATTGCCAAGGTTAATAATATATGCTACATAATATATACCCACTAGTAGCGCCCCGCGGTTACACCCGAGTGGATTACAGATTTCCCGCTACCTCAATTATCCCACGTGAACTATACTTTTTCCGGGACAAAAGTAGCCTGTGTTAATGCAGGGTTTAAACTATCTCCATGCCAATTTTCATCGCAATCGGTGTAGCCGTTTGAGCGTGAAGAAGTGACAAACATACACACAAACTTTCGCATTTATAGTTTTAGTAGGATATAAATACCTACATTCCTACAATAATATGAAGCGCTCGTAGTTGGGTTTATGTATTCGATCTTAACCGAACTGCAACGCTCCACGGTCATAACTAGTATACGTTGAAACTTTTGTAGGAAAAAAATGTATTATTATAGGATTTGAACCCACGACTTGAACCATGAAACACCGTCCCGTCGCTTTGCAACCTAGGCTTCTTTCGCCAATTTATTTAAAATTCGTACGGTTAGTACTTCGCTTAGAGGGCATTTTATTTTTATATATCGACTTTGTTTTAAATTTTGGTAATGTTCTGATTAAACAAATTGCATTTTATGTATATGTAACTTATTTTAATAATTTTAGTAATTTAGACTTATGTATAATGTACATGGCTGAATATTATTAGGATACAATGTACACGAATAGAATAATGACTCTAACGCCACAAACCTTTATATAAACAACATCATCAATTAACATCAGGTGAAACAGTTGTCCAACGCAAACTTAAAATAAGTAAAAAAAAGTACCTCAAAAATATAGAGCCTCCACGGAGAAGTATTTATAAAGACGGAAGTAACACACTAAACTAGACCTAGTCGTAAAATAAATGTGGGAAATAGCACCCAGTAAAGTTGTTTAATAACATCAGGTGGTGACATATAGAGCGACGACTCCGAGCTCGGTGACCAAGAAGTCCAAAGACATAGTGCTGACGATGCAAGAGGGCCCCGCGCCCGCGGGCTCCACCAAACATTGGACATTGCACATGGAGGTGCCCCCGATCCCGCCTTCCAATCTCGTCAACTGCAACATTATCGATCTCGATTACGACTTCAAGGTGAGCTCATTAATCGCTTTGTGTCTTTCCGCGGCTCGCATTATTCATACCTATTTCCAGTAGTGGATTCAGGATTCTGGTTTGGAGGCGGCTTTGGGTACATAGGATTCTTGTCGTTACTTTTGATGACGGGGAGAAAGGAGCGCAAATTGTGCTCCATTACCTGATTCAGTGATTAATGCACAGCTGAAATAACTAGTTAACCTTTATCTTTTTTAATGGACTAAGTTGCTTCTGGGGAGCGCTCGTGAAGCCGAGGGTCGATGGTAGTTCATATATGTATATTTGACTATAGTATATATGTAATAATCATCACTTATAAAGGTGCCTATCATGTTCCCACTCATGGGATGGGTGAAATACTCCGTGATGAGTTTCGGCCTGTCTAAATATCCTAAAGACAATCATTATGTAAGGTTTGAAAGGTCAACTTTTTTAAGCCTAATGCAGTGTTCCCCACTAAATGACAAGTATGTATTAGGTACCTAAATGAAAAATTGAATATGTACCTACATATATACAATGGACAAATTTCAATGTATGTACTTTATATTTTCTCCATTGATGTATAATATCCATACCAATGTTTTAGTGATAATCGCAAGAGTCTCGTTAAACCCGAGACGGTCAGTAACCAGATACATACAAGAGGTGTCCTCACTTATCCTCGAGACTATAGACTGATAAAGAATACAACCTGAGAACAGTATAAGTTCTCGCTAAATATGGAACACTAAACTCATTTAATAGAGCTAAATCAAGGTTACAGTGGCAATTTAGTGATTACAACACAGAATTCAGTTATTCGTCCACACTGGCTATTTTGTACGGCATGATGTCATAGGCGTCAAGGTTGTCGTTTTTCGGATTGTTTGAGTCAATATGTAAGCATTTATTTTTATGTTCGTAAAGATAACGAATACCGGAATTAGGTAATTCCTTACATCATTTGACATACACGAACGCCTCGTTTATAATTATACTATTAATATTAAGTAGGTATGGATATTTCAGATTTCTGATGAACAAATTGTAAGGTTGCGTCATATCGGAAAAAACACAGACAGCATACGTTTAGTCTCTTAACTGACTAGAGACATCTGACAAGGACAGCTATGCTGGACTTTCAACTGGGTAACTGAGTGTATTTTGTTCCAGGTGGAATGCGTGGTCTCCGGAATGCATTTAAACATGCACGACAAGAAGTACATCAGTATCGGTACCGTTCCTTTAGTTGGCATGGCGGGTCAGGCAGTACCGCCTTTCACCCCCGTCGCTCCCCCTTCACCGAGCCAATCTGCGGTGCTGCCAGTCGCATCGGGTGCCTCCGTCCAGCCGAATGTAACTGTCATTTTGTTATTTGGGGACTTTATTAATAATATACATGTCAGTGCCATTGGATCCATATTTTTTTATTACTTACAAAATTTTGGTTCTCGAAGTTGTTGACATATACATCTTACCTAGGACAAACAGTCCAATTAGTTAGGTTCAACTTCTTCAAAGTCAATCGTCGATCTAACACGGCTGGGCAGCAATCTGTTTTTAACAAAACTGTTTTTTTTAATACAGAATAGCTAAGCATTTGACCACTCTCTCTATTGATGTTAAATAATGATCCGGTCTGGGGTGACCTGTTTAATTATTTTTATTTAATTGTCCATGACGGAGCAGATACCGCCGCAAGGTGACGGCCTGCCCGGAGGTTGGATGGTACCTAGCGCGCCGCCCCCGGACCAGCCCTTCCAGTCGCTCTACCCCACGCTGAGTAAGCAATCTTTCATCTACACTGTTTTCACACACAATATTTGTATAAAAGAAGATATTTTAAAAATGTTGGCATCACAAAATTTGGCTACTATTTCGACTTGAATCCGTGGGGTGCTTCTATAGTTTAGTTAGCAGGACATTATTCTGTAGTGGGTTCTGGTTCGAGTCTCAACAGTTACCAGATTTCATCTTTTAAAAATGTTGAAAGTAAGTTCCGCTTTTAACGTATGCATACCGTCCAACTTGGCCTGTGGCAATTTATAGGTAGATTGTAAAGAAAACACTAACAACAAATTTTCATGACTGACAGAAAATATTTATATGTATAATCATCAGTACCCACTATAAACCAAAACACACGCAACTAATGATGACAACAAAGTTACATACCCACATAACCACACACACACACGCGCGCACCGCAAACACACACCCACACCTTCCTTCCCTCCACTCGCATGTATGTATAATTTTTTACGTATACTTAGGTACAGCTCCCGCTGTATTTCTCCTGTAAATGAATGTCTCTCAAGTTTTAATTTACTGTAAATACTTGGTATTTAGAAAATATTTTGTGTTGTATTTTTGTAGACAATATTTATATAGCTTGTACATATGCCATATGAACTACAACTAATAAAATATGAGTTGTAGTTTACTTAGTATGTCAGCCGTCGGTGATGTCAGCGAAACGGCTTCAACGGAAGACCAGCCCTGATCGTACGATTAGCATTACGCTGAGTTGAGGCCGGTTTGCTACTGTTACACACTAGTTAGTATGAAAAATTGTATTAAAATCACATGCGTTTTAATTGTTCATCTTATTCTCACTACTGTTACCATGTTATATGCTACCACATTAGTGGCAAATAAATAATTATTCATTCATTCTGTACCGGCCGTCGGCGTTGATTGCTTGACACGTTACGATTACTAAATGGTTTACAAAATGGGCACACCAATCCTTGGGACCTTTACTAAGCTGATACCTGCAAACTGGCTGTTGTATCAAGATAGCCGGTATGCATACGTTCAAAGTCTACTAACAATCCTCACTTTCCGCATATTGTTTGTAATAATAATTGGTATTAAAATGATTCTATATCGGCCCTTACCTTTTGGACTGCTAATGCGAGATATAATCTTATTTTCAGCTCAACCAGTATACAAGGAGTCTGTGTACTCGGCGAAAACGATTCAAGACCGCGGCGATAGCAACTACACTAATATTAACGGACCAAAATTCGCCCCATATTACCCTACCTACGCAGCCGTCCAACCGCCACCACTACCTCAATGAATAGCTTCTTATTATATTTTACATTATCTGTGGCTTTTTACAAATATATGCTTTTTAATTGTATTAACTCTAGATATAAGTAAGCCTATTGGCACAAATTATTTATGTTAAAATGATATTTAAAACGCCTTAGTAAAAGCACATTCAAATAGGTTGTGATTTTATGAAAAGAGGTCAAAAATAGTGCCACAAGTGTTAAATCATGCTAAAGAACTATTACAATAAATGTATTAATGTTGATTTCGTAATTCATTAATGAATTTTTATTCTATCGAATCCTTGAAATTGTATAAGATTTATTTAATGTGTATTACCAAAAGTTATTCCTTGGTTGAGAAACAGCCACACATATTTATCGTTTCAGACTTTATACTGCTTTGTTATAAGTTATTGTTAGTTTTTACGAAGAAATAGCAGAAGTATTTAAAAAGAAAATAAATTGAAATCTCATTATCAAATAATAAATTGTCGATACTAATGAGTACATATATGTTTGTTTGATTTTTAAAAATAAAACAAAGATTTACGTTTATATGTCATGTTTTATTGATTTCCCATCATAAAATATACATTTTCTAATTAGCCACATTGATTCCAAAAAAATAATGCATATGCAAGGTATTATTTTTTTTAATTTTCAGTTATCTTGTTCTTGCCATTATAAATTTTACATTGTGTACAACAGTGTGAAAGTTTTACTGTTACTATTTAATATAGAACTGTGTGTAAGTAAATAATAAATATTTAAAATTGAAATACATTTGGGTTATATAAAAGTAACCAAATATTAGTTACGATAAATACACAATAAGACTACTAGAGGACCAAAAATCATATTTCATAGCTTCAGCATACAGACAATAAAGAAAAACAGTAATTATCTTCACAACCATATTATAGTTACAATACTTTCCTAACACATTCACTTTTAGCAATATTAATATGGTGACAATAATTATTATGATATGATTATTTATTTTAAACGCTAAATAAAATAAGAATTTTTGAAGACTGCTTGTATGCACAAAGTGGTCGGGTCGACTTGTTTGATGCTGATGTCAGTTGACCAAATGCAAAGTATATTATTATTCTGTGTAGCTAATAAACTATTTATAAAAGTTGTATTAATTTGGGACCTGAGACTAGAGAGTGGATATACATGATGGAAAAACAATAAAAAAGAGATTAAACATTGATTTTTAAAGACCTGACACTGATAATCGCCAACCATATGGTACCTAATGAAACCTGTAATTCCCTATGACAAACATATTTTTATGAATTGTAACAAATGAATTCACTAACTGACCTCAATAAGGATTGAACCACACATGCGCATGAGCACTAAGCTCAAGCTATCTCAACTTTTTTCAAAACCCTGTGATGAAATAATTTAACTGGCAGTTAAACTGCGATGTGTTTCTATATACATAGTAAAATATATAAGTGCATGTGTACCTAGATTAAATTACATCATTCAACAATTGTTTTAGCTTAGATACAATCATTTCCAATTTTTTTTAAAATTTGGCAAGTTAAATTTAATGCAATGTAATATAATAGTGAAAAGTGAAATATAATTGTTCTAAACTTTCAGACACTGAAATTCCGATAATTTTACATATATTATAATATGTTAATTAAACTTGTAACAATCCACCTGATTTTTCTAATGTAAGGTTGAGATTCAAAACACTTTTTACTTTTTCCTCATGTTATGTATGCGGAGTAAGTTTGAGTTTTTCAATGACAACTTTTTACGGTGTAAATGTAATCTAATAAAATTATTTAAGGTTTTTAACTGGCCCGACTCTTAGAATAGTGCTGGTGTCACAACTGTACAATATTAACATGTATTAAATTCAAAAATATCGGAGTCTACACGCAGTCATATTCAATAACTTAATAGGTTCATAAGTTATAATGCAAACTTTGGAAGTCATGAGTGGGCAAGCAGTTGGACTATTCGCTAGCCCCTTTAGATTTTATGAATATGGTAAATCAATGTGAGTGTGCACAAGTGGTTCAACTCTTAAGAAAACTAAAATACATACATATAATATGAGCTAAATGCGAGTGAGGGTTGTTTTACTAACACTGACATCTAGTGAATTTGTAGACATGGAAACAAAAAGACATGTCTTACTTGCGTGTGTGGAAATAACATAATTTTTTACCATTATCTTTGAAAGTTAAAAATAAATAAATTATGCAATAATATTGTTGAATAATATCACAATTTTATTGATTTAATCAATAATTAGGCGGATAGAAGTACATATTTGTATCTAGAGGATTACGATTTCATGATTCAAATAACAGGGACATGCAAAATTTAGAACAAGGTGATTTCAATTTTATACATGTAAAACCGATTCAAATAACGAACGGAATCAGCTCAAATAAGTTAATATCGGTTTGAGTTTGTCACATTAAATGGACTAACAGCTTTTAAGGCATGTCTTCTGGTTTCAGTCTCAACGTGAATCGTAGAACACGTTACTTAAGTTCTTTATGGGAAGGATAGCAACAATTTTATAGAGGTGTCAATAACATTTCCTATAATTCCACCCGTCGCGTCGAGGTTAAGACGCAATATTACACGGTTTTCGATAAACGGCTACGGCGGCCGAAGAAGCCTCTCGTCGCCATTCCGACAATTCTATAAATATTTCTATCCCTGTAACGTTTAAACTTCACTCGCGCGTCAAATTGTAACGCTTGAGGTCGCTTCGCGCGCGTGGTATTCTAATATTCCGAGCGAGGTCGGCGCTCGTCCCGCGGTCGACGGGCGAAGACTGACGATAGTCGCGGGCGCATCCCCGTCGCATCTCTGTCTCTCGTCGGTACCGTGTCTGCTCGCACCCGGCGCCGGCGCTCAGTAGTGGCCCGCGCGCGGCCGGAACCCGCCCTGGTACGTCGAGTCCTGGGAGAGCAGCCCGTCCGGCTGCGAGGGGCAGTCGGGCGCCGTCGACTCCTGGCTGAAGTCGGGTTGTGACGCGCCCTGCGACAGCGACAGCGGTGGCTGCTGCGACAGCGGCTCCTGCGACAGACGGGGCGGTGGACGGCGGCGCGGGGCGAGACCTGGGGCAGGGGGGAAGCGCTGGTGCAGCGCGCGGTGAGCAGCGAAGGCGGCGGGCGGGACGGGGGCGAGGGCAAGAGCGTGCGCGTGCGCGCGCTCGGGGCCTACGTACGCGAGCGGGTCGCGCGGCGGCCGAGCGCGGTCGTACACCGAGCCCGGGACCATCGCCTCGCGAGCGTCGAACATCGACGTCGACATGAAGTGCGAGCCGGGGTTCGCCGCGTTCACGAGCTTCTTCGGCTTCGCGAACTGGATCGCGGACTCCTTCAAGTTGGACAGCGGGCCCTCGGTGAGCACGCGCCGCTCCTTGTAGAACGCGAGTAGGTGGTTCCAGAGCGGCTGCTTGCTGAGCACCTTCGGGTTGCCGACGACGATGAGGCCGTACTTGGCGCGCGTCAACGCGACGTTCAGGCGCCGCGGGTCACTCAGAAACCCGATGCCCTGGTGTTCGTTCGAGCGCACGCACGACATCACGATGATGTCCTTCTCCCTGCCCTGGAACGCGTCGACGCTCGCGACCTCGATCTCCTGGTACAGCTTCGCGTGTAGGCTGCCCTGATACTGCATGTGCTGGACGAGATACGACCGCTGCCCCTCGTACGGCGTGATAATGCCTATCTGTTCGGGGCGCACGCCCGCTTTCAGGAACCGCGTCGTCAGTTTCTCGACGTTCGCCGCCTCGGTTCTGTTTAAGTAGGACGTTCCGGAGCCGGCGATCTCCTCCTGGCCCTGAGTCACGTAAAAGAACATCGGTCGGTCCGGCCGCGGCCACGGGAAATCGATCTTATGCAGCCTCCGTTCCTCAGCGCTGACGCCGTTCTGCAGCGATCCCTCGTAGAAGAAGTCGGAGGGAAACCGCGAGAGCTCCGGGTGCATGCGGTACTGCACCTCGAGGCGGAACGGGCGAATGCCGAGCACAACAAGCCGCTCGAACAAGCTCTGGCTGAGGCCGGCGCGGGCCGCCCGCTTGCACATGACGACGGGCCCGAGCTGGCAGTGGTCGCCGACCAGGATGAGCTGGCGCGCGCCTAGCACCACGGGCACCATACACTCGGGCTCAGTGGCCTGCATGCCTTCGTCGATGAGGATGGACTGGAAGCGCATGCGCGCCACTCGTGGGTCTCCGGCGCCCACGCACGTAGCACACACCACGTCGGCCGCGTCCAGCAATCTGCGCTCGGCGGCGCGCCGGAGCGCACGGTAGCGCCGTTCGTCCGCCGCCGACAGCTCGCCCGCCTCCTCTTTGAGCCGCGTGAGCTTGCGCAGCTCACTGTCCGATGAACCGAGCGCGCGTGCTTGCTCGTGCAGCGCTAAGAACGACACAGAGGACTCCATCGCCTCCCGGGACTTGGCGCAGAGCCGCACAGCCTTAAGGCCGGTGCGGTGGATTTTCTCTGTGAGCTGGTCCACGGCGGTGTTGGAAGGCGCGCACACGAGCACGGGCCCGCCGTTCTGCCGCACCAGCTGGTACACGATCGTGGCGGAGGTGACCGTCTTGCCGGTGCCTGGCGGCCCTTGGATCAACGATAGGGGACGTTGTAGAGCGTGTTTTACGGCATATACCTGGAATAAAAAAATAATTAGTTTTATTGAACCTAGAATTACCTACAGTATGAAACTTTAGCAACCCCGCGTCGACCTTAGTGCGGTAGCGCTGATGCATCGCATTCCGTGGCGAGGTAAAGTAAAGCGAGCTAATACTATCGCGATGATAGTCTCGAATTCTTTGAACCAACCATTTATTTTACAGTAATTAAAAATATGTTGATTATACATTTTACTTAAACAGCCGTTTACCATGGAAAAACAAAACATGTGCAACACACATGAAACCATTTAACAGTACTATTTATTGCCATGTGATTATGAAGTCTCAAAATTGTTTGATAACATAACCCGTACACTATTGCCGGGAAATTAAATAATACCTGCGAGCGATTAAGGTCGGGTAGGTTAGGCGCACTGAAGTGTTTGGGTAAGTGGACTCGGAACAGCATCTCTTCGACTTCGTGACCCAACAGTCGGCGATAGATGTAGCCCGACACAGAGGAATCGTCTACCGCGAATTTACGTAGGGCTAGTTGCATCCTGAAAGTACATTGCTATGTTAATTATCTGACACTTACATAAATCAAAACTAGATGAAACTTATGTATATTTTAAGCAATAAAACGTATGTACACTTGACTACTATAGCTAATAAATCAATTTTTTTATACATTTATTTCCATACATGTTATAAAAGTGTAAGCAACATTGCAATTTTATTTTGAAAAATAAATTTCACTCCAATATCAATAAAACAATATGAAGAGACTAGATTCCCATGACACAGGGTAGTGTCGGGTGTAGGGCTAGCCTATCAATTTCTTAGTTTGCATGTGTAACTGACATATTAGGGGTTTCACCCTGAAATGAGACAGTAAGCAGTAAAATTGTATAAACTTTTATTTCAGCATCCTAAAAGTTCTCATAAAATCTTGAGATTTCGATGATAGCAACTATTTATTAATTTAAATGGACTGAATATTATCACTAAGTTCTCTGCAGTTCTATAGTTTATCCAAATTTTTCAAGACACTGATGGAATACTTACAGTTTTTATCATTTACTTTGCTAAGTAGTGAACATTATTTATTACATTTAATATCCATACTGAAAGTTGTAAGGTTTTGAGGTCTGCATTATGTCTTGTATCACTTCAAAACTGTGGTATTCAAACCCAGAAAATAATGAGTTGATACTGATTCCACTTGACACTACAAGGCTGCACTTCTATAAGTCAAGTTTACACTCACCACTATTACTTTTGATAAGATATGTCAGATAAATACTGTTTTTGGACACCGTTTACATGTAGATGGTGTAGGAGAAGGTGAGCAGGCTTATCGACTAATGAAAATAAAAAGTACAACATACCTATCGAAAGATGTACTCTTCCAAATAAAATCAACCACAAAGTTAGAAGTGCAGTCTAGTGGTGCATTGACGCCGCTTTTCAACTCAAGACCGACGTCATCACCGTAGTTATCGGGCACTTTGATAACGTGGCCGACTCCAGACCATGCCTTGTGGAGTTCTCCAACATATCTATAAACAAGGAAGAATCACTACTATATAAAAGGTCAAAAAAAGTGATTTTACATGCAAGTCAGCTAAAAGATTTCTGTTATACCAAAATTATACAACTGACTTTATTCTAAGGGTATATAGGATGATGTATAGATGGAATACATGATTAATTATATTAAGTAAAATTATTACACACTCGTAAATATTTTAGTTTTATTTCAAGGGAAATTACGATATTGTTGCATCAGTCATTGTGGTTCTTTGGTCAGTGACCTCACTTTTTCTCTGGGTGCCCTAGGTTTGAATCCCTGCCAGAGCAAACATTTATGTAATTAACGTCAATGTCTGTTTTTTTTTCCTACTCTATAGATCTAGCGTTTGACCACTCTCACTTGATGGTCAGTGATGATGTGGTCGAAGATGTTATCACGCCAGACCTAGAATGCTCACTGGCTCTCAAGGACTGCTGCCTGAACACACTATGTGTTTGGTGACAGTTTTTCAAACTTGAGGGTGGTAGCGAGCCAGGCGGGTACTCGAAAGTACCCTACCTCCATGCTGGGGATTCGATAACGGTATTACCTTCACCGGGAGCTCAAGCTGTTGTTGGGGATGGAACCAGTGTCCGTCAGTTTGACAGGCGACACTCCCTCCGCTGAGCTATCATCGCTTCAAAGTTGTCCCAGATCTATGTTTCTAGAATTTAATTGTGTGTGTCTATGTCTCCCGCAGCACAGTTCTTTTTTTTATACTGTATAGTTCTAGTGTTTGACCACTATCTAACTTGATGGTCAGTGACAATGTGGTCGAAGATGTTATCACGCTAGACCTAGAATGATCACTGGTTCTCGAAATCATCATAGTGCAGCCGTAACAATATGGAAGCATATATTGTTGTTGATATTATGTCACATTCTCAACTAATTATAATTAATAGTTTCAGTGCCATTAAAACTATCTAATTAACTATGTACTATGTATTCTAAAGTTAAGGATCTTACCTCAACCTCAACTCATCTCCATGCATTAACTTCATATCACTATCAGTTTTTGCAAGTGTGAAGTAAGCTATTGTCTTCTTGTTCAAGCCTACATCCCAGCGCACCTCAATACCCTCCTGAGTCTGAGACTCCTTGAGACGCTTGTCATAGTCAGCTTCTAACTTCACCAGGGGACCAAAGACGTTCTGATATTGATATCCGTCTTCATATCTGCAATAAACAAATGGAAGAGTGCTGAGTATAATAATTATGTGTCATCAGTCTTTATATTGAATTTATTTGCATAAAACAGCATACAAAGTGAATGCATTGAACAATAACAGGCGCAGATAACATTATAGGTGTTACATTTTACCGCTTTGAGACATGCAAATCTTATTAATTTAAATATATATGTATCTTACAGTGGCAATATAAGAATACCTTTTTTAATGTATCACAATAATTGATTATATTAATGTAAATCCAACTGTGCATTAATAAAATAATTATAGGATGTTCCTTATGTTACAGTGGCAATATAAGAATACATTTTTTAATGTATCACCATAATTGATTATATTAATGTAAATCCAACTATGCCTTAATAAAATAATTATAGGATGTTCCTTATGTTACATTGGCAATATAAGAATACCTTTTTTAATGTATCACAATAATTGATTATATTAATGTAAATCCAACTGTGCATTAATAAAATAATTATAGGATGTTCCTGTCTCCTTACATAGTTCAAAAATTGAACAAAAAGATTTCTCTATCAACCACATTCTTTTCAATGTTTAGTAAATCTACCCATGTTGTCTATTGTTTTCAAATGAATTTTAAACCCTCCCCCCACAGATGGTGACGAGAACCCCTTCTTGCAGGTGTTATGTCACACACGTTTAATATTTTGATAAATATAGATTATTTATTCTTTTGTTACAATTATTTTGAAACTCTTATTTTGGAATCTGCTTTAGCTCTAATGTTTTACTACTTTTTTGATCTTATGATCCAAATCCACGGAGAAGAAAAAAATATAAATAGAACATTTCTTTTTTTGTGTGCGAATGAAGTGACTATTTTTTCATAATAATCAATAGTTTTTGTTAAAGATAAGTCAACCAACTGGTTTACTTTCGGAATAATCGTATTGTATTGGAGTCAGATGACAGGAGTAAAAAGCAATGATTTTATTAATGGCTTCTAGCTGACTATGGTTTCTACTCCCTGGACTGTGAATCACGGAATCTAAAACTAAACTTAAAAAAATCAGTTTACAAAATAGTTCTTCAAATAGAGACCATGGGCCTAATGCTAGTGACAAAATTCATACTGCGATTTAATTTGTAGTTTCCACTTTAAAAGTGGAATACTACTAAATTTTTGGTATGGCTAATATCAACAGGAAGCTTGCTTTTGAATCGGTATAGCAGCGCGTGACTCATAGGCGACGATAAATCATCATCATCATAATATTACTATGTGGTAATATTATGCAATAACTCCGTTTTACGAATTTATTTGTGCAGATGGAGGAGTACGAAATTTCCCAGTTATAGTTTATATATAGAGGAGTGCAGAATGCAATTTTTTTTTTAATGATTGATAACGAAATACAGCAAATCAATAAAAAAACATTACACACACTACCATGTATTTGACACATACAGGCATATATACTCTTTTGTTTATTGATAGTCTGTGGTGAAATTGAGAAGACCATAATAAATTTGTTTACCTATATAGTCTTACCGAATGTCAAACATAATCATAATCATCATCACAGCCATAGGACGTCCACTGCTGGACTTAGGTGCCCATGCATAGTCATAATAAATTCTTTTATAATATAAATTAATAATAACGGTCAAAATTCGACCTCTGGGCGGCCACTATTTAATATAAACAGAGCTTTTCGACTTGGAACATCATCAGGTAATTCCTGTAATTTTTTTACATATTTCCTTTTTTGAAGGATGTCTATGAGTTGAATAACCCAAAGGTAGCATCACTTTGTTTATGAACAGGATAATAGACTTTGGGGCACTAAAGACTAAATGGGTGGTAGCCATTGCTTATCCAGTGTATTTGATGTGGTGTTCTCAGATATATGTAAGTTTAGTTCATTCCAACTCTACAGGCCCGTAATGGTATAGTAAATGGATGAAAGCATATTACGACCTCTGTGTTTCAAGAGATACAAACCTAAGTTCACGTTTTACATTATCGACAGGCGATTAAGGCGGAATTTTAAGAGCTTGACATGTGATGTAATTAAGCTCTAGACTTGACATCCTCCACCTGACAAAGTGAGACATAGCTTAGAGATGGCCCCTTATTAGGCCATGTTGTATTTAGTAGAAACTTTAGAAGTAGTGTAGGAGGGCATTTGTACAGGAATAGTAGACATCGAGACTCATTATGAAAAAAGTGATTGATTGATAGCTAGTTCATCTTACCTCAGCAGTACTTGTTGGGGTTCCTCATCTAAACCAGGTTTTTCAAGATCTTGGAACGTAGCGTCGACGTTGTCGCGCCATAACTCTTCTAAACGGCCAATTTGTTGTGGGGTAACCTTTAAAATTGTTATATGTTCATTTATTCATAACAAATAACCGCTTACAAAAGCTTATCCAAGAGCATTATTGATGCACTTGCTACAAAAACTAGCCATTGGTGACGAAATAAGGCGATTTACAACTATGTTCTGCCGAAATGCCAAACATGTTCTGCGATAATGAAGTTCCTCTGATGTTTATAGCAGATACCATCAGGTTCAATAGAAGTCATATGATGTAAAACTAATTTTCGAAGTATTTAAATCTAGCCACACTGGGTAGTCTATATTAATCTTATCTTTAAATGTCACAATCATAATTTACTAAGTATATTATTAAAGTATATGGATTTTTGCCATGCTTCCAATCAAATTTGTGAACACAGAGATTGAAATAAATAATTTTATAACACATAAATAGAATTTCTCACAAAATCTTGTATTGTAAAATATATTGATCAACCTACCTGACGGGCTCGCATTTGCTCTGCCTCAGACGGTACTTTCACCAGCCAAGATAAAAAGGCACGATCAGCTGCAAGAAGAATAACATAACATAACATTTATAAGCAAAACAAGTAGTAGTTATCTATAAGCCATAATTTTTGTATGGTTGATGAGAAAGAATTAAAATAAAAGCCTTATGTGGATGTTTAATTTTCTTATGGTTCTTTGTTTAGTATGAAAAAAAAAAAGCAGTGTAAAAATCATGACAATATGTAAATGAGCCACTTTTAATGTGGAAATGGTGGAGTTTATGTGAATAATCACAGCCTTGTACACAACCACAGCTCACAATACTTGTATCCCGTGTTTTCAGCACCAGTAACAATATAATTTGCTAGAAATACATTGGTGGAATGGAATACCACTAATATTAAATACAAATACAAATAAAAACTAATATAAAGGCGAAAGTTTGTATGTATGTATGTGTGTATGTTTGTTACTCCTTCACGCTAAAACGGCTGCGCCGATTTCAATAAAATTTGGTAAGGCGATAGTTTAGACCCTAAATTAACACATAGGCTACTTTTCTTCCCAAAATAATTACTGTTCCCGTGGACAAGCAAATAGTTCAAAAATGTCTGATACTCCTTCATGTTCAAACGGCTGTACCGATTATGATGAATTTTATTATGGATAGTTTAGACCCTGGCACACCACACAGACAACTTTTAAAAGAAGAAGAGAAGACTACTAGAGAAAACTATAAGTAAATTAAATTCTACTCACCAATCAATGGCTTCCATTGCTCTTGATCCCAGTTCATGTCTTTTAAAGAGCTCTGTGCTGCACATGGTTGACTGTAAAAAATAATAATAACCATTAATTAACTATGATGGTCTGAATTATTAGAACAAATGTTCCTACCCTAATCCTAGATACCTAAGGGAGGTTATGCCAAATGTGCCATGGTCTGATGGCAGCGGCCAAGAATAGTACTCCTCCATCTCTTCCCGCGGGTGCCGTATGAGTCGGCTAAGGGATTACGTACCAGAAGATGGGCAGTAGCGCCTTCTGAGGATCGGAAATCATACTGCGCTCACCAACCGCCTGCCAAGCGTGGTGGGTATTGGAAAATCCCCCTATATGGGGGAGGCATATGTCCAGCAGTGGACCTCCTATGGCTGAGATGATGATGATTATTCTATTACATATTATATTTTCAGTTTAGTCATGTTGATTGCAACTATAACAATCGCCACAAAATGCCAATATCAATTCAACAATTAATGAGAATATTTCCTGGAAATATATTTAATTAGTCATAGCCAATGTCATAAAAATTCTCCATATTGTTGAATGTTTTAGTTTTCAATATGTCCACCTGCCTGATGTAAATCTACATGAATAAAGTCTACATGCTACTAAGCTAGTGATTTTAAGTTAAATTATCTCAGCAGGTCACTAGCGCTATTATTCAACTCTGATCAGGGCACTCGCAACAGAGCCGAAATATATGAAAAACAAATAAAAGAACAGGGGTTTTCTTTGAAAAAAACAGGGGTCCTGATCCTGCTCTTTTTATTTCAACAATATCTGCACAGTTTCAACATTTATTTGTTAACTATGGTCTATGGCAACAATAGAGATTGTCAAAAATAGACCTATTTTTGACAATCAATTATTTAATGATTGAGCAAAGAAATATCTGGAAAGGAATCATTATTTTGCAAATATTGATGATGAGAAACATACATGAAAGCCACGACTGAGTTTAACTGAGTTTTGAAGTAAACCTAGTAGATTTTTACACCATACCCACTGTTTAGCACTGCATATACATATGTCGACTATACAAGTATTTGATAATTGTAATTTTATAACTTTGATATGGGTTAGACATGAAAACTTATGCATAGTCAATATCACAATGGACAATTGTTTAGACTTTGTATGGAAGTCTTCAACAGGACTTTGGGTGTGCATTACTTAACACTACATGTATTAATTTTACATGTATACATACATGTAAAAATGTTTATAATATAATGTGTATGTGATTTAGGTCAGTTGTAATTCAATCACAGACTTTTGATTCTAATAGTATAACTCACCGGCATAGCAGCACAACAACTGAGTCGGCTTTAGCAGGGATGAAACCCAGTACAAATACATTCCTGGCGCCACATGAGTAGCACTCTAGTAATGTTTCTCCCAATGGGCCATCTCGATGCAATGCCGCTTCCTTGTGTTTGGCTCTCACTAAGTGATTAATGATGTGCGAGCCTGAGGTGTTGCCACGTCCATTGCAGAACCTGTAACGGCCCTAATTTTTAAGCTACTTCAAAATAAGAACACATGCATTATGTATGTTTTTTTTTATTATTTGAAGGTGGTGCTCCATTATCGTCCCATTTAAATTTAATCACTATCTTACCAGTACTTTGTACTTAATCTTAATTATGCATATTGATGTTATATTTTTGAAGAAAATGTTTTTTTTACATTTTTGATGGGTTAGTAATGGAAGTCACTTTGTATATGGTTGTAATTAATAAAATCAATAAGTTCTGGACCAATACTAAAATTTATTTTACTAGCAGAATGTATAGTTAACACAGAGTATAATGGGCATTACTATAAAAATTTACAATGTAATTCAAGGTGTAATAGAAGTATGTTGCTGGAGGGATAACAGGCAAATTAGTCCCTGCAGTGACTGATGTGTCAACTTCCGACCCATAATATAACCAACAACCTACAGTGCAACTGCAACACAAACAACATTTTTTACCAAACTATATCATTTAATTTTGTAAGTGGAATGTTAGGTAACAAAAGTCCCTGCAGCATATAGCTCCATGGGTCTCTGTATACAGAGGTGCATCACTAGCTTATACCATAAATTAACTATAGTCCTAACTCTTATGATGTCGAAACAACTTTGCATGTATGCCGAAGTGGTATTGAGGAGGCAGATAATCTAGCTAGAGAGGCAATATTAAGGGTACAAAAGTTTACCAGAAAATAGGATACTTAGAAGTGCTTAACATTCACAATCCTCAAATCTATAATTGAACGAGTACTTTTATATTGTCTCTTAAGGAATGTAGTACAAAACTATTCAAAATGAGCCTCTGCATGTGCCATGGTGTGCCAATGTGAAGTTGAGCATAGTTTATTTGTGGTTGCTCACAGGTTGCAAAATGGACACATAGTTGGAAATAAGTTCAATTATTTAATGAATAAAGTTAGTAGCCCCAACTGATATTATGTAGTGTACAGGAAGATGTGTTTCACCTTTTAAGGGAGTGTGTATGGAGTGCATCTGTGAGGCATGAGTTATCTGAATCAATTCATATAAATGAACCTGGGTGGGTCTGTTCCAGGGGATCTTGGCTGAGCAAATTACTGTCACTACTCTATTTATTTTGCACTATATCAGCCCACATATAGGTTGAATAGATATATAGACTGCGAGAATACTATGGGATAGATATAAACTTTAAGTCCCTAAATCAGACATAGAATAAAAAATATTTTATAAAAATAAGTGTATATAAAAAGCTGGAGGCGCAGAGGGAGAGCAACCCCCTGCTCTAGGGGTAGCGCAGACAAGTACCAGGTAGAGTCGGGGTTGGCAGATTTAGCTTTCACAAACTATATAGAGTACTGAGCTGAATATTTTTACCTGGAATATATTTGTTGATATACATTAGTCTGTGCTTTGTAAACAACCATAGACAAAAGTCAGCAATTACGATTTGTTTTATGATATTGACATATTTTCATATTTTGAACAAACAACCTAAAAACTATGCCAATTATACAGGTTCTCAACAAAGTTTTAATGTAAAGAGAAGTATGCATAGTATTATTTTCGAGAACTAGTTTATCAAAGTTGAAAAACATGACTTTGTGTGATTTCGTCTGAGCTACCTTCATTGAAGTCAAAGAAAATTGACAGTGCCTAAATACATAGAGATGAGAAGCCAAAAAAAAAAGTGAGCACTAGGGTGATACTAAGTGAAACAGGACATTCCATGGCAGAATTTGGTGAACAGTTCGAATTTATTTACAAATTTCAATTAATTATTTCTGGAAAAGTGTTTGTTTCCGCAAGTTAATATTTTATGTGGAGACTTGCGTTATTATGTCCTACTCATAAAAAAATAAGTAACCGCCAACTCCATGTCTTATAATCTAAAGCTGAGCCAAAAGACTGACGAGCGTTCACATGAATAAAAATATGTATACATTAAAAACAAAATTTTATATACATATTTTTATAACTGAATACTTATATGACAGTCATCTGCGATATAAGTATTCAGGACATGCAATGCAACAGTTACTATATATGACGAAATTAGCTGCTATGGCATTTCAAGGACAGCTCATAACTATTTGTAATATAAATTTAAGTACAATTGAGAAGTCAAACTCACCACTTGTTACAAATGTTGCACATAACAACAGTGGACGGATCATGGATACCACAGTATTTGCATGCATGGTCAGGCAATTCCTTATTGCTGTACAATGCCTCATCTTCTTCTTCGAATTGCAACTCCGCTATAGCGTTCGTCACTGTTGAAACTTTTGCACCCAGATCAGAACGTCCTAAACCGTTCACCTGTACAAAACGTAAGACTCTGTCAATTCAACTCTGATGATTCATAGGTTATAGGACAAACAACACACTTTTCAAACAAACATTTACTAACCTGATTAGATGTTATCAAACCATGGTCATGCTGGGAAGCCTGAGTTTGGCTTTGTGATGGAAGAGTAAAGTCAGTAAACTCGAATTCAGAGCCCTGAGTGTCTGCACCGATAAGATCAGCTTCCTCGGGGTCGAGAAACGTGAGCGTTTGAGAGCTCGGTCCATACGCGTCAACACTCATGTTTTAGCAATGTAATTGCAGGGTGTCGCACAAACAAAATGTGTCAAAAAGTAAATAATTTGCTGCACGTTTTATCGTACTGTCCATAACAGCCACGCAGTAAATATCAAACGACAAGCGAAATAAAACGTAAGAAAGTCGCCATGTTACAACATGGTTTGTTTCCGTTTGCACATTTACAAAATACTCTGTGACATTTACTGTCCCAAGAACTGACTGATTGGTTGATTTTCAAATATATTTTATGTATACCCAATAAAATCGAAGGATTTTAGTTAGTATTATGTCACTTAGAAATTGTATGCTAACAACAACCAATTACGCAACAGAAACATGACATGAACTTAGGACAAATGCTTTATTCTTGTTCTTCTTGTTGGCTCCGCATTTCAGTATCAAGTATTAAAACCTTCATGTTGTGACACGATGTACTCCCTCCGGGCTGCGTTCAGCAGCGGCTTCGTCCAAATATTGATCGATCAATATTTGATCGATATCTCACGAACGGCTACTCCATCGCATGTCACAGAAGAAGAAGAAGTCACTTACATTGATCATACATCACGTGATAGTTACTATGCATATGTCACTTTTGACACGCGATCAAGATTTGATCGATTATAATGGTAGAAAGATTATGGTCTAGTCGACCATAATTTGGTCTGACTGGTTGACGTGAACGGTCATGATCAAATATTGGGTGGAGCAAATAATGCTCTAATTGAGCTCGTGAACGCCGCCGTCAGAGCAAGATATGGCTTGGCCGAAGCCGTACCCGTAAGCAGCCCCGGTAAAGCTGTAAATGCCGGTAGAGGCAAACAGCACTAGACCGTTAGAAAAAAAAACACGATGTACCAATACATCAAAATGTCTGAAAATGTTGATTTGTCCTAGTATACGGGGCGTCCAGGCGGTGTTTTATTTTTAGTCGTCTGGTACGTAACAAAAATAAATTGCAGAATGGATCTGACAAACGTTTTTACTTTACATGCCAAATAAATCTACAAAAGATAACAAGAAAATATTACTTTGTTTTTATTTTTTTTACAGTCAATTTAGATCGCGATCAAGTAGCTTTCACCGCGATCACAGATTGGTGGATTGCGCTACAACATTATACATTCAATCTTGATTTCGTCAATCCGTGTGGATAACATGTGTTCTTCAACGTGAGGAAGCGAAGGTGTATCTGGCGATTCGCGTTCGACCGGCGACAGCGGCGAGCGAGAGCGCTTGTCATCGACGTCCATGTATGGTGCGTTCCATAATGAGCTTTGAGCGCTTTGAGCACAGATAGCGTGCTTATAGTCATTCCGAAATGCACTGACAGTTCCACACAAAATTTATGTGACGTCATCCATGACGTCATCATCCTGTGCTTAGAACGCTCACGAGTACGACGTAGAGCAGTGTGAGCGCTGTCAAACACATAGATAAATAACTATGCACTGAGAGTCAAACATCTGACACATTAAGAGAATCTGTCGAAAAATTGGTAGTCCAACCACAAAAAAATAAAAACGTTATTTTATGTATCAAAAAAATGACCAATTTAGTGCCCATGAAGTACGGAAGTGAATTATTTAATATGATTGAATTTAATGGGAACTGACATTTAAAGAATTCACGCGCATTCACAAACAAAAAGCCGTTCCGATTTGCTTACGAGCGTCAGCACTGTCAGTACTAAATTCATCACGGAACAGCTAAATCCTTACGTACGAACGTATGCACTGTGAGCCCAAATTGAAACACACCCCTAGTATAGCGCATACAGTAGACTGACGCGTTCCTGTGATTATACGTTTAATCTTGATCACGATCAGTGGATCGCAATTTTGATTTCAAAATATCGAGATATTTTGTGATCATTGTGCACATTAATAATCTGGATCGCAATCTAAATTGACTGTGTAAGGGCGTCCTTAAAAGATATTTAGAGAGATATTTACGTATTACCGGCCGAAAGTTTTTAAAAATGCGGGCAGGCGCTTACTTGCCGATTACGTCACGCACGCGGTCATTCAACAGTCGCTTGTATCTTTAAAAATAAAAGAGTTATCGATTTTTGATCCGAAACAGACATATAATTTCCATAGTGCGCTGTGACACGGTCGCGGGCTGAACCGAGGCATGACGTAATAGTATGAGCGCGCGTAATCTCGGAAATTCAATTATGGTCAAAATTTCTTGTCATTATAATTTCAGAAATACTGCATGTATTGAAGTGGAATAAAAACTAATGTAATATAAATAATCTACGCTCCGATTTTAGATGTATTTGGTAGTAATGTATGACCTTTTTGTGTTCTCTATTGTCTGGGTTTTAAGCTCCATAATCCAGGGGTTTAACTTATCTTGCCCTAGTTGGCAGACTTTAGAGATGGCAACCCTAATATCAGCTAAAATCACGAAAGAGAGAGTAACATTTATGTTTGAAATATAATTGTAGATACTAATATAATATATATATATATTTTATAGTATTTTAGTTATTATTAATGTCATATTTATTTAATTGTATAATATTCAGCATATGTATACGTTTATTATATAAATTTAAGATCTTGTTGCATATCACATCCACAATGTCCAATCTATCCTGTCCATCCAAAGGTTGTCTGTAAGAGATTGCTTTAGCGATAAGACCGCCGATTGTATAACCATAAGCTACAATTAGTAGGTTTAAAATACATTTTTAATGTACATTTTATGATTTGCATTAAAGAGTTAATCTATCTATCTATCTAATCTATCTATAGGTAGGTACTCTAAGTTTGAAACTATATCCTCGTTACCCCTTTGATTCAGCAAAACAGTGGGCACTTTAGATCAAACCGAATAAAAAGGTTAAGAACAGGAAGGTGATAATATTCCTGATAAATCCCAATAAATCCATGCATAGTTTTTATTGGATTGAGTTTTGAGTATCTGTCATTCGTTGAGTGCTTGGAGATTAAAATATGTTAGATGCACGAACCTATACCTACTGAACTGCGCAGTCGAGTCAAAACGAGCCAAATTAAAGGCATCAAAATAATACTACATTCCTTTCTTGTAGGGTGTCCAAGCAAACATTAGTAGGTAGGTTTAATTAACTAAAATAACCTCCTACCAAGCCCAATTCTAATTGAATTGGGACTGTGGAGTTCTATTATCTACCTCACGGTCACGGCTCTATCATCAGAACAGCTCGAATGCACCAAACGATGGTATTGTCATTCTAATTAGATAATAATACCTACATACCTAGTTTAATTTCAATACAACTACGAGTACCTAGAAGTTGGTAATATTGTATCAAATATTTTTTTTAGCTATTTGATAGTTACAAGTGAAATGAATAGAAGAGTGTTAAAATAGGTTAAGCGCGCGGAAACTCAGGCGGCAAAATTAAGTCAATTGTAGTAATTTTGATTCCGACGCGTATTTCAAGCGCAAGTCTAAACATATAGCTATCCTTTTCTATATTATTTGTATCGTATTATCTGTCACAGTAAGCATGTTTATGTCATAAGGGAACAAAATCTATTTTTTTTATATCAAGAATACATCTTGATCGAAGGTCGTGAAGGAACAAAATCTGAGCACCGCGCAGTATGAATAATCGTCATCTTTAGTAAAACATCATTGGCTACATGGTTCAAAAATAGATTTAGGGCAAAATTCTTCCGAACCCTTATGACGTGGAGATGTGGAAGCATTAACATCATCATGTTAATTTTTATTAGGAGAGAGCATTGAAATTTATACATTTCCATTTACTTGGAAGAGGAGATGACCCTTTACCTTTACTAACAGTTCAGCGTTGGTGATCATACACTATAATACAACTCCAGCAAGCAACGCCCCCTGTTGACGATATGAACTTTCCGCACGCGCGCAACTTCCGCAACTGGCAGATAGTTCAATATTGAGCCGCAATCAAATGATAACAGATGGCGTGTTTGTATATTTTATCCACTTGAATATATTTTCGCAAAATTGAAATTATATTAATGGGCAGCTGTGGCTGCAAGTATTAAAATGTATATATTAAAATCATATGCAAAATTCACAGATAAGGTTTTAGCTTCTTTTGAAGCCATGATACTTAATAACTTATCTTAATAAGCACATACACTTTTATTCTCTTTTATTGTATATAGTTACAAAAACAAATGATAAAAAAGTAGTTGTTGTTTGCAATGAAATAGTACATTGCATCACAAGATAACAAAATAATATTTTGACGGCGAGGGCGCTATTTTGAATCCAGAGCGGAGAGGATTCTTGAGTAGAATCTTCAATTCAATATACTTCGCCCGAGGAAAAAATAACTTTGCGACCGTGTGATACACTTTACTTTTCATCCCACTATGAGAAAAATATATAACACTTTTAAATAGTACTACTAATAAATTTAATAAATAAAAAGGTATACCATCATCGTGCCTGTCATAAGACGTCCGCTGGACAGGTCCTTCATTGATCCCCACAAGGACGCGTTGAAAGTGGCAGCCATCAAAAGGTTCATAATATAATGTAATATAATATTTATAGAAATTTACTAAGAAATATATTAATACAATCCGTGCTTCGCGGGTTTACCCGCGTGATGTAGAAAAACGGTGATTATGGTGATGAAGAAAATAAGCCTATACTGTATTGATCCAGTGTATAAGCTATCTCCATACCAAATTTCATCCAAATCCATCTAGCTGTTTAGATGTAAAATAGTAACATACAAACAAAAAATTGGTTGTCTGTAAAGTCGGTTTACGGACGATAGATTTACGTGATAACGTCATAATCATTGACTTTGACTTTGACTTTGATTATTTTATGTAATACAAAACTCAGGTGGAACGTTACGCGGAACGTTACGCGGAACATTACTATTTTTCATGAGTGTTGCTGGTATTCATCAATTTATAAAACGTTATCACGTCAAAAAACACATACAAACTATCGCGTTAATAATATTATATTTGATTCACTTTTGACATTTCTGCACGAACTACGCTCTGCCTCGAACAGTTCTGATTCGCGTGTTTTTCATTTGTTTTTATTTTCTCGCCATACCACTTTTATAGAACCGTCCAATACAGTACTTTTTCTAGATTTACCTTTATACATTAGTACTTGTAGTGAGTTGTACTTTATGCATAACGTAACGTATGGAGCGAGCCAGTGGCGGGTTTAATAGCAGGCTGAGTAGGCTGGAGCCTAGGGCGGCAGTTTTTGGGGCGGCGAATTTTACCCATAAATGTTATTTGTCGTTCAGAAATAAACAGCGTTATCGTGTACCTAAATGTGAGGGTGTTACCTGTATCTAGATGTGTCGTTACCTAAATGTTCCCGAATAGAAGGGATGATAACACTTTTGCACAATTTTTGTCCACTTATTGTCGTAAAATTATCGTCAATTGGTCATATTAGGTAGAAATTCAATAAAAGTAGTAAAACTCACAACATTACTTAATCACGACGCCTACCGCGCCTTATTAGCTCACTTGTATCATAATATACCTACTATTGCGGAAGATGACATTGTTGCTTACAAAAAATCTATATTCCAAAGCAGTGTGTCCCACTGTCTTCGAGATGTTGGAGCTTTGGGAAAAGATTTGTTGGATGTTAATCATTATTGAAGTAAAAACTTCTTTAGCGGCGTTGTGCAGAACGTCAGACGTCAGGACGCGACGTCATCGAATTCGTAAGACGGAGGGAGAGTAGACCGCTGTTGAAATGTAAACTTTAACGTGTTACGAATAAGGAACATTTTCGTTTGTTGGTAGTTTTATTTGATAAAGTCGTTTTGTTAAAAGTATTATTGAGTTCTGTTATCAAAACGCCTAAGTATATTACAAACATTTCATAGTTTCAAAAAATAACGCCATCACGTTAATTCTATGTATCCCACTAATATTATAAATCTGAAAGTTTGGATGGATGGATGTTTGTTACTCAATCACGCCAGAACGGCTGAACGGATTTGAATGAAATTTTGTATGTAGATACTTTAGGTCCCGGAATAACACATAGACTACTTTTGATCATAATCATCATCAATCATGTTCAAGTTTTCACTTGTGCCGGCACTCCCGGAGCGCAACCAGTTGATTTTATTTAATTAAAGAAAAATGAAGTCAAATGTAAGTTAAAAAGTATTTATGATTTACTTTATTACATACCTAAATACTTTCATTGTTTTTAACGTACCTACTGCATGAGTAAGTAGCAGATGCACAATGCATGAATAGCGGTGTTTAAAATAGGCAAATTAACGAGGAAGCTACGACGACGTTTAGATATCAAACAAACAATTAGTTTAATACATACCAGTCACTGTTAAAATTAATCATGATTTAACCCGCAAGATGTCACGTACACCCTACCAATTAAGGGACTTTGAATAACCAGTGTTCGTTTCATTATGGTCACAATATATCCGATTACTTTCGCTGTCCCACTGTCTGTTGTGCAGCGGCGCAGTGCATTTTGAAAATAACTAATTGATGCAAATGTCTTGATTGATGAGAGCGACGACCTCCAGACACAGCTTAATCATTTAAAGGAATCGTTAACAAACAAACACAAACGTTGACAACAGTGTTACTAGCGTTCTCGTTAATCACAATTTCATGACACCCTTTGATCAATACCAAATAGGTACTATTTAGACTTCATAATTTCAAACTACTCTGAGCTTACTGTTTCTCTTACTAATGTCATAATATCCATATTTTGAAAATTATATAAGTACATAATACTTGACATATTTTGTTCTTTCAAAGCTATAAAGTGTAGGTAATAGGTAATGTTGATCTGCAACTGAACTGAAACTGGTATATTTAACACATTTGTGCTGTAAACGTACGAAAAAGCGGAGTAGTACATATAAAAAACAATATGTTATTATTATTATATTATATTATTATTACTTATTGATTTAATGAGAACTATTGAAACTAAAACAACAAATTGTTTGGAAAGTTTTAAAAGGCGGTCCTAGCCTGTAAAACGAATAATGTTATGATTGTTGTAACTTAGACTGTAATGTTGAATTGTACAAATAATGTTAATAAAATTTTAATTTAAAAATCCATCAATCATAATTTCAGCAGTATGACATCTACTACTAAACATAGGCCAATACAATTATTTTGTTGCAATGATTTCATTACGTACCAGTAAATTAGATGTAAGGCTAGCACGAGGCAATTGCCGATAATTGGTGCGTATCGGCGCCACGCGTGATGTCATCAAGAGCTTCTCTTCTGCTTTATTCTGTCAAACATGGCATTTAAACTTCTTTGTAGTTCATTGGTCGTCGACCTCTACTTACAGTAGCAGCAATGATAGACAATTCATCCCGGACAGTAATACTCAGCGTCCAATTCAAAATATCAGTGGCGCCGGGGTAGAAATTTCAAGCAATCAGCCCTAATTGGTTGAGTAGATAAGGCCCTCGGCCTCCGTCCTCATAGAGGGTCTGTTAAAATCAGATGCGTACATCTATATTTGTTAATGCGATATTGTGTAAATGTCTGCTCCATCGTGTCATAACAAATGGGGTGACGTAATTATATTGTAGGTACTTAGTTGTAAAGTAATGTAAGCATTCCTGTATTCATTGAACCCAGTGACAGTGCGCGGGCTTCCTGTAACTGAGCGCATTCGTATGCAAATATGAAGTGAAACGCTCCAGTGTGGGTACCTACTCTGTTATAGTTTGTCAACACAGTAGACTCGTATTATGGCATCATGGTAATTTGCGTACCATGGCAAGACCTACTTCAGTGACGTATACAATCTACCTCGTGTCACGATGTTTGTCCGGACTAACTTCCGGTAACTTTGTCCAGCTTAAAGTATAGGCTATATTTTATGTCTTTTAATTTTTTTAGCGCGATCTTTGTATAAACAATTACCTAAAAATTTTACTCTCGTTAATTGAAGTGAAGTAATTTAAATGAAGTGTTGTGTTGATATTTAAATCCTACTAATTTTATAAATGCGAAAGTTTGTGTGTATGCGTGTAGTGTATGTGTGTATGTTTGTTACTTCTTCACGCTCAAACCGCTACACCGATTTCGATGAAATTTGGTATGGAGATAGCTTATACCTTAAATTAACACATAGGCTAATTTTCATCATCACCATCATCACCAGTTTTTCATCACCCCCCGGGTACAACAGCAGGGCGCAGCTAGTAATTTATGTGTTAGAACAACGTTTACCAGGTCAGCTAGTATTAAGTTAAATGTAGGCTTAATAATTTGCGTATTTTGCCACACATTAGGAGGTACGGGGCCCGGGGCATGCTTCCTGCCTCAATCACTTAACAGTTTCCAAAAATATTGATGATTAAATTTATGAGAAAAGTCCAAGAAATTTAAAAAACCTGTGAATATTTTTAATCCACTTTCTCTCTCGGCAGGAAACTCTTTTCAGTAAGTGCCTTTTTTGGCATATTATAAGCTTGCGTTTGAAATTACAATGTCTCACCTGAAGTCAAGTGATTACGTGGTCTAGGATGTACCACGCAACGTACCCAGAAGCTACATTTCACCCTATTGTCTCGTGTCGTGCTCTTGACTTGAAGACTCTTGGAGTGGTACCTATCGGCAAACACAGACTCGGGCAAGGAATTCCATTCCGCCCTGAAAGTTGAAGTAAAACGCTTTGTACGTATAGGTGGTATATCTATGTTAATATTATAAAGAATATAATTAACGTTTGTGAGGTTGTAGGGGATTACTGAATTTACTGACTCTGGATTTACTTAAACGATTTTGAAAATACTTTTACCAATAGAAAGCCTCGTTATTTTTGAGTGTCACCTTTTCATCATCAATCATCATTGCCATGCGAGTGAAACCACGGGGCCTATGTGTTATTCCGGGACTTGAAGTATCTACATACCAAATTTCATCCACACGCGTCCAGCCGTTTGAGCGTGATTGAGTAAAGCATCCATACAAACTTTCGCGTTTATAATATTAGTAGGATAGTATGAAGGTATACGTATATAGCAACAGGTTATCTCCTATTCTATTAGTTGTCGAAATAATAAAATAGTTTATGATTACATGAGACAAAAAACTACACCGCACGTTTATTCTAATTATCTATGCGTGCTGTATGCTAACGGTATGTGAGGTACCAACTCAAGTAGGTATTTGCCGGCGCCTGGTCACATCAGGATTCAAAACGTGTCCTGGTGACTGTATTGCTGACGGAACGAAGGTTCCGTCTAAACGTGTGCCCTTAGGTATTCGTCCCATTCAGGGCCCGTTTCCTCTGATAAAGGGCTATTTTGATCTACGCGCCCACAGACTCGGCTCTACAGTTCTAAGTAGTCCTGAGTACTAATCAGACCTGTGGGTTCTGAAGATACATGTATGTAGCTTCAGTCTTACCATATGGATGGTATGGCAGGGATCTCTACAGACCTAAATAGAGATTTTCCAGCGCACAAGGTTAAACAGGAAATTGGGGGAAACTAAAAGTTTTAGCAGTCTGACACTGTTTTTGAAAAATTACCCTCTTATTTCGAAAAACATTACATTTATTTTGTTCATATTTTAAGATACTTAAGGAGAAAGATAATACTTACAAAGTGAAATAATTCATCCGAAATTTAAGCGCCAATGAGTTTCAAAGGAAACTCGAACATGTATTCTGTCTACCGTTTTACTCAATAAAAAAATTCGCAAATCTGCATCTTGTGCAATCTTCATTCGAGACTGTAAATTGAGTCGTTTTATTCTCATTATTGACTAACAGTAAAAATCTTTTTGACTGTTCCTTATTGGATTTCTAATACCATACCTACATAAAGAATATTTTTATGTAATTGTTATATTTAATGAAATATCTAATTAATTTTGCTATTAAAACTGAAGTGGTTTTGACACATTATAAATGTATAAAACACGGGAGTTACTCACGTGATAAGTCAGAGGGTTCCGACTATAGTTTCAACCACATTCGGTGGTCTTTTTCAAGGAGAATACGGGGCGCTCGCGGTCGCGGTCGCGATTCGCCTAGTACTGCGACCGCGTCCGCGAGCGCCACGTATTCTCCTTGAAAAAGACCACCGAATGTGGTTGAAACTATAGTCGGAACCCTCTGACTTATCACGTGAGCAACTGCCGTGTTTTATACATTTATAATGTTATCTAATTAATGAACTTATGATTTTTATAAACTTCTATTTATATATGATTTGCCTGGTATGACTAATGTTATAAAGTCAATAAATTATTCTATTCTATTCTAATGCCTTTGATCAGTGATAATAATTCACAGAATATGCCATTATTATATTTGTAATTTATTTGTATTAGTTCTTTGAAGCTAAAATTAGAGCCAAAAATCTGGTCTGGTAGAAGTTTATAAACTTTGACAGCCATAATTAATTCTGTGTTTATTTGTAAACACAAATAGCATTGTGGCAGAAACGATCCGTTATATTTTATCTTTGTCCGGAGTTGATCAAGGCGCAACCCCGGAGCCATGTGTGTCATCATCATCGATCATCATAAACAGACATTCTTACATTTGACGACACATATATTATTTATACATATTACAGACGATTATTGAGCTAAACATTTATTCCTAAACATCCTTCCATTTCATTGCACGTCAGACGAAGATTCGTCAATCGATCTGGGTATCAATTCTACTAACACATTGCTCATAGATTGTCAATGAATCGTCGTTTTTTCTAGTTTGCTACTTGGAGTATAATTGTAATGGCTACACAGATCTTATTTCTACAGCAATTCAATTGTCTACAATGCAATCGAATGCAATTGTTATTTTAGTTGAGTATCAAGTTTATTTATGATAACATTTGAACGACTATTGCATTGTTTATGAATGGATTGTCTTAATAAATAAGAGAATTGGCACCCTGACTTAGATATAGTGTAGGTAATCCTACCTACGATATCTATGTACATCTACGTTTTACAATAGGTGGACACACTGGATGGGCAGTTGAAGGACTCTTACCAGAGCTGTATTGGTCCTAGTCTGCTTTCGTAGCTGTGTTTACGTATAAAGGGCACTTGGAAGATTTTTACGCTTGATTTAGCGAGCAAAATGCCACCCTGCCGCCCTGTTAGCTTTTTTAGTACAGCGATTTTTTATATTTCTGCCAAATCTACGTTATCGCGGATTGTCATTGCCCTAGTAACTTGCTCGCCGCACTCCTTTTTCACACTTTCCGCTGGCGCAAAAAAAGAATTTGGCGGTAAACTGTTATTTAACATTTTATTACTTCAATTTCATGTAGCTATGGGCTGTAGCAAATCGCAAAAAGACATAGTTCAGTGTATTAGTTAAATGGTATAATTACAAAAAAGAATTGTATTAAATTACGAATAGGATTTTTTTTTGCCACATTATCATTTAGGGTACAACAATCACTCCACTAAAGTGCACGCGCTAAACTATTTATCGTGCATGTAGATACATGCATATAATTCTCAAACATAGCTGACGTTAACTATTAGAACATTGGAGCCGGGCAGCCATGCTAGACGGAACAGTGGTATTTACCTAGACTAAATTAAGAACAATTTACGAGATGGTTGTTTTATGTTTGCAGACAATTTGGTTCACGGCTCGTTGGTTACTATGACGGTCTGCATGCGCCGGCGATTACATCTAGATGCATATAACCTAAATACCTTTTTGCAATCTGGTAACAATAAATTAAACTCCAGCATGAAGGATAATTGGCAAAATGATGATCGCAAGTCCCGTTTTATGGAACAAGGATAATGTTGTACCGTGAAAAATACATCATCCATCTTTTTAAAGATCATAAAATATAAATATATAGGTATAAATTGCAATTATTTCCGTTTGATTCAGCTATTAGTACACATGATAAAAGATATACTTTCTAAGACCTACTTATTTAACAACTACATTTACTTATACATATACAAATGTAAAACTATTTAAAATCACTATCAAGAAAGGTGACTTGTTGAAAGAGTCTACTATTCTGTGGAGGGTTGCTTGTTGGGTAAAGACTGACCAAATAGCAAGTTATATTGTGCATTGCTATGATATTATACAATTGCTATACATTATTAATTATATATGTTACTCGTTACAGTATGGTAATGCAATGTTGTATTATTATTAGTATATTTTTAATAAATTTTATTTTATGTTTCTACTGACATAGCTTACACAGTAGTTAAGTATTCATTGATGTGATGTTTGACTTATCTTCTATATTGTAAAAATCGAATCGTCTGTTAGGCGGTACGAAGTTCACTGGTCAGCTAGTTATTGAATAATTATGAATAAAAATGTTTAGCTGTTTATTTGGTAGCATTATTTCTCGACGCGGTGAAATTTTAAACTGATTATTATTGTATGGCGCGAACAATATTTATTGTTATCTTATTATAAACCTTAAAATAAAATAATATTATTGTTAAAAGTGGTTCAGTTCACTTTTTTTAGTTTAATAGGCATTATGGATGCCTATTATATTACATTATGCGTACGCCTTCCAACCGGTCCTTGTGGAGATCGATGAGAGAGGCTTATGTCCAACAGTGGACGTCCTATGCCTGGGATGATGATCATGTAAAGGCATTAATATTTTGTGACAGCAGCGTTTTACAGCTAAGTTTCAACTAAATCAAAACTGCACCACATCTGCGCCAAATTTTCTGTTTTAATTCACTTTTAAAATACTTATTAAAAGTAAGCATGGCGCATGTAACGAAGTTCACCCGTGCGATTCAATAGTACGTACCGTAGTAACGAGAAAACCTTAGTCCATGCGTGTGAAATCACAGGCCTTAGCTAGTAAAGCTATTAAGGCCTTTCCTTTTCTTTTACACGACCTTCAGTAATGAAGTATGCTGCGACCAATAAGAAGACTATAAACCTGTAAATAAATAAAAAATACATTCGTCTTATGTTTATATAAATACTAGCGGTCCACCCTGCCTTCGCACGGGTAAAAAAATTGCAAAATTAAAAATTATAAGGATCCATATTATAAAAAAAAAAATAGCCTATGTCACCCGGGGATAGTGTAGATTCCCAACAGTGAAAGAATTTTTTAAATGGGTTCAGTATCGGAGCCTCGGAACAAACAAACAATCAAATCTTTCCTGTTTTTAATTTTATTATAGATTAGGTACTAGCTGACCGGGGCACGCGTTGCTGTATTTAAAAAATATTAATTGAATTTAAAAAAAATAATGAATAAATAAAAAAAGGATTCAATTCTGTTGGAACGTTCAAAAAAATTATTATCTTATTAATATTATAAATGCCACAGTTTGTGTGTATGTTTGTTGCTTCATCACGCTCAAACGGCTACCCTGATTTCGATGCAATTATGTATGGGGATAGTTTAAGCCCTGGATTAACACATAGGCTACTTTTATGCCGAAAAATGTATAGTTCCCTTGGGATAATCGAGGTAGCGGGCAAACCGTAATCGACGCGGGTGAAACCGCGGGACGCTACTAGTTTGTCATATAAGAAAAAACTAATACTTTGCAATAAAAATATCGCGGTCATTGGTCGAAATAAAAAATGGCCTAAATTTAAAGTTAGACTAAGGTACACAACAAAACATATCTGAGCGAAATTACATGAAAATTAAACATTGTGACACGAGATTTTTATATATGTATATGTAGATTATAATACATTGTTCTCATCTGAATACGTTGAATGTAGTATTTGATATTCAATGCTACGTGCAACGGTAATACAAGAACTCCACGGGGTAATAACAAGTGGTTTCAATAATTGAATACTAATTTGGATTAAACGCTTCAGAGAATCGATGAATCGAATCATAAATATTATTTTAAATAAATGTACTTATGCCGTATTATAATGCTTCGCTTTTAACTTTAGTTACAATAAATGACTAATGAACTCAACAAACTCAAAAATGAGTAATTATGTACATAAATTGCGGCCGCACGTATTTATCTATATCTACGATATTTTTACACTTAAACAAAACCATAAGAAAAAAAAACTGTGATAGAGAACCAACCAAACTAAAGTCAAGCGTTTTTATTATTTCTGTCGGTCTGTCACTATTACATTATTCTAGAACTATTCAGAATGATTGACTACCAGCTATTTTCACAGTTCATCATCATCATCTCAGCCACAGGACGTCCACTGCTGGACATAGGCCTCCCCATTGATTTCCACAAGGACCTGTTGGAAGCGGACCGCATTTTTACAGTTATATTCCTTATTATTGAAATCTTGGGAGCCAAATAAGATAATACGTTAGGGAGCTGAGTAATGCAGTTTTTATTAAGCTAAATCCAAACTATAGAAAAGAAGAATAAATTGTATGGAAATCTTTTATATTTTTACTGGGTTTCTATTTGAAAGACAGCTGTGTAAATGCGTTATGTTATGACATCTCTTTATATATGTATAAAGAGAAAGAGAAATAACGGAGCCCAGAATTAAAAAAAAAACATAATTGTTGTGAGTTCTGGGTTCCAATTCTCTTATTTATTAAGACAATCCATTCATAAACAATGCAATAGTCGTTCAAATGTTATCATAAATAAACTTGATATCCCGCCAAAATAACAATTGCATTCGATTGCATTGTAGACAATTGAATTGCGGTAGAAATTAGATCTGTGTAGCCATTACAATTAAACTCCAAGTAGAAAAGCAAAACTAGAAAAAACGACGATTAATTGATAATCTATGAGCAATGTGTTAGTAGAATTGATACCCTAGATAGACAAAGAATCAAGTCGTAACGCGTGTGGACCCGCGGGGTGCAGCTAGTAATGTGTAAAAGCTAGTTGTTGATTTTTATTACCTAGAGGTAGCTAAATAGTTAGGTTAGATTAGAAAATTATTTATTGTTACAATTTAATATATACAAAAACACATTTACAAAAAGAGCGTGATTGGGCGGCCTTATAACTGAAAGTGATCTCTTCCTCGCTACCTTTGTATGAAGATGATCTAAACAAACCTGTTTTTTTTTTATCTGAGAAACGAATGTTACGATGCCGGCGTTACAAAGCATTAAAAAATTGTAATATTTTATAAAAAAAATATTGCCACAAAATAAAAATAAAACATATAAAGGAAATAAAGCCTGGATATAAAACTTTTTGATTTTTCATTAGGTTACCAATTGCTACGATACTTACTCACATTGCATCAACCAAATCATCCGAGATTCTCGTATCAAATCCGAATTTTTACTTCAACGAACATCTTGGAAGATTTTGATGGCGCCAGTGGGCCTAAATACAATACATATACATAAAGTGGAAAAAAATATCAATTTCACAGTGAGCTTTTCATTTTCGTTAAACATTATATAGTTAAGCTTTAAAAACGTCTTTTGAAGCATTAATAGTGGTTGGACATAATTGCTTATTCGATCACAAAAGATTTAGACTTAAGCATATAAGAGTGAAATAGATTATAATAAAGTTATACAGGATACTTAGTGATCCACGATATCCACACTAGCGTGACCTGCGTTGTGGGATGATATAATATGTATTAAATACTGTGATAAATAAACAAAATACTAATAACTTATAACAATACTACAGATACTAAAATAATATTTGAGCAATTCAATAGCTATTGTCAACCTATAGATAACTCAAATGCTCTAATCCGCTACAAATTGGCAGCGTGCCCAGAATGCTAGCAGCATTGCCACGTTGAATTGCATTGATGTATCGTTGAGCCAAATATGTGCCAGCATTTTGGTCACGCATCGCATCGATCAAACGCTTAAATAATTTTGGAAAATCCGATGAGCTTCCGGTCCGCACGGGCCCAATGTCTCGACCGCAAACGGTTCATATATGTAACCACTACCTAGGTTAGCATATTTTCACCGTTATGATAATACGTATTATATTAATTACACATTTTTTCTTGTTACTAACGTAACCACGAGTACAGACGTACCATTGTAATTGCTCTACGTCGAATTAACAATCTAATATAGAGTGGCAATAACAGGATCAAATGGCTGTATAATTTTTTCTCCCGCTCTAAGAGCTTATTTCTTAAGCCTTATAAAGCATGCTGAATACCATATAAGTTTAGTGGGGGCCTTGGATGTCCTTAACGGATAATAATGTAATTGTACTTCGCTATCCATTAGGAGATGACGTAGGAACCACGTCCAAATTAATCCCGGTTACGTCATAGCTTCACTTTGGGCTTCATGAGGTCCATTTTGCGCCGGATATAGCTTTGAATTGCCCTCAACTGCAATATTTTATGTAAAGATTAATATGAACGAGGGCCATATTTGAAGTGCGTCATTTATCTAACGTGAACAACCCTTTTAAGGGCTGCTTCTAAAAGGTAAGCCCTACTATAACGAATTAAAACAAACGCGATCATCATTTATGAGTTTCTCAGTCCTTAAAATTGTGCACTCCGGTAAATTGTTTACTTATAAGCGATGTAAAGTGTGGTACACAACAGACACATATGTTGTATATCAAAAAATATGAATGAGGAATTAATCACTTTAAGCTTTTGAAAAATATACTTTTCCAGTAATATTATTTTGTATATTGAACGAGAATGAGGAAAATCGGGAAAACCGGATGCGGTGAATCACAAATGGTTGCAATGTTGTTACAAAAATTGTGTTATTTTTTTCCTGTTAACTGACGTAACTGCACGTATTGTTATCTCCTTTCCGTATATATTCTATTAATGGGAACTTAAACGCCGCTTTCTTCACATTTGCATAAAAATAATAATAGCATCAGAAAGCTTTATGAATGAATGATCAATCCTGATCGTAAAATCCAAGACAAAGAGGTACTTATGCTAAATACTGTAGTCCAGCGGAACTGACGACGACGGTAGGTAGACCCATCCTTTATGGTGGCCTTTCGTCATTTAGCGGCCTTCACCGTCTGCCGGCCGGTCACGCACCTTCTTCTAATTATAGACACGTGTGAATGGACAGTGACACTCTCTTCGGCATCCTGCTGGCAGCTGCGGTGCGAGTTTCGAATCGACGGGAGCACGTGACCACTTTGTTCACTGATAGCTGTCTGCTGACTTTATTTACAAAATCAAAAAAGAGTTTTAATAAATTAAAATGACACTTTTGAAATGTGTATGTTGTAAGTCAAGCTTTTGTGACTCCCGATTTCAATGTCCCACTTTGAACATTTAACATTTCTCATCCCACCTTTGACCATTTTGTCACTGATTGGTGAAACGTCAGATATCTTTAAAGTCTAGTCAACAAAAGAGTCCTATTTTCAATGTTTCAGTCTTCTTGGCAGCCGTCCCAATCCAGAATACTACAATAAACAATTCTAGGAATTTAATCCACGTTGTGTTCCCACCACCGGAGAGGTTTAAGTACTTGGTCTTTATGTTGCATAACACCCTGTATGGCATACATTACAATTTATTCTGATACATCCTCATGAGCAGGTTGTCATTGTGGTGCGTCCTATGAATCTATTAGACCTGTCGGGTTTCTGGACGTTCGATTCGATGCCTATAATTAGCTCTTATTGAGATTGTAGAGAGATTGAGATTAAATTGCTAATGATTTTATTTATCAGACTAATTCCTAACTTTTGTTGGTAGGAAAATGGTTTTCTTTCACTTGTAGGTAGGTACTTAGCCCCTTTTTTCTTTTCGGTTTTAAGGGATCAGTTAAGGGATCATATTTAGGATCTGTACATAGATTGACAAGATAGATAAGTTTATCCTTGATATCATATGAAATGATATTATTAGACGTCGCGTATGTAATGACAGTCTTTTAATTCGGGCGGTCGAACTGTACAGAAATCATTATCATAAAAAGTATAAATCCATTTATTCCAGTTTGTTGGTATATACAGGTAAATAATAGATTCAGCGGTTTCGGCCTGAAAGCGTAACAAACAAATAAACTCACTTTCGCATTTATTTAAGTAATAGCTAGGATTGTATCAAACTTGATAACCGTTTAAAATACTGTTTCATTAGGTTTATATATTCATCAAGCTTGATGCAATCCTAGCAATTACTACCCGAGCCATCCTACCTACTTTATATAACGGAGCATGACCCTGGGTCGCTGGCATCGCTGTTCCAGTGGTGTATGTGGTCGTTCCATAGATAAAAGAGTCAGCATCACGCAGTCCAACTCTTTATTTTTTATATCATGTAACGCCTGAATCTATAAACTAAATGTGGAACCTGAAGCTCAACTCGGGCTTGGGGTACGAACCAGCCACTGTCTGTCACCTTGACAGGCGGCGCTCACACTGCTATCATTATTTTAACAGTTAATATATATTTCTTCGTAATACGAACCAACACGTGGTCCAATATATCAACAGCAGTTTTATTCACATGCGTACCATGTTCACGAGAGGTCGAAATCCCGAGTACTCCCTTGGTAAAAAGGTAATTGCAAAGTAATGAAGCGTGTATTCGTGGTTATTGTGTTTGGATCGATGAGCACAGAATGGGTAACAGTCATTTCAGCTTATTGATAATTTGCCATAGTATTTATATTCCAATCTGTTTACATACTCATATTTTGTGTGAGGATGTCGCATTATATCCTTACTCGTTATATTACTCACGTGATGTGTTGATATTAAAATCGAATGAAGCGTAATTTTCACTGAAAGAGGATGGTCGAATCATATATGGTTTTTTCCTCCATTATACGGGAAGTTAAATTATATTATTTCCCTACGCACCTTCGTTTAATATGAGTAATGTATATAATCGATAGTTTTATGCCATTTCTTTCCTCAGCCATGTGCGTCCACTGCTGGACGTATGCCTCCCCCATATAGGGGGGATTTGCCAATACTCGCCACGCTTGGCACGCGGGTTGGCGAGCGCAGTATGATTTCCGATCCTCAGAAGGCGCTGCTGCCCACCTCCTGGTACGTTATCCCTTAGCCGACTCTTACGGCACCCACGGAAGAGATGGGGGAGTACTATTCTAGGCCGGTACCACCACGGCCTTATGCCATTAACAATTGTTTAAATATGTATCAGATAATCTATGTAGCAATATGTAATACACGAGCAATAAAAGTCACTGGACCCCGCGACACAGGTTCTCCTAGTGCGGGATTTAAGGTTGTAATACTGCTATAGTAAATAATTCAAATTCAAATATATTTTTTTACACAAAACATTATACATTCCTAGAATACATGGATAAAGATAGATAGATACATATGTATGTGAAAACAAGATAAAAGGCCATTAGCAGCCGTGCTAGGGTCACCTGTGTTACAGCTGCTAAGATACTGCCTATAATCAAGGCAATACATAATAATATGCAACGAGTATCCTGAAATGACATAACTTAATAAATATATTATTAAAAACAACATGATTAGAGAAACAGAATAAAAGTTCAAGATAAGTTAGAGAACTAAAATTTAAATAACCTAATATGTTTGTATAAGGAAATTAGGGACTATGTATGTATTACATTTTTTAATTTAATATCAGTTAATAATCAAACCTATTTTTATAATTTTATTTTCAATGCAAGTAATTCGAACCAGTGAATGAACACTTCAAAACAGCTACTACAAGTTATCGATGCCGATGTCAAAAGAACAATAATAATAATCTATACGTCCCCTATTTTACCCACTTAAATTATGTTTAGTAAGGTTATAAAGTGAACTTTTCCTTTGAACCATGAGCACATAATATTTTTTTACATTTCTAACTTTAAATTTGATCATTAAAGTTTCAAACAGACTTTCAACCCTAACAGACTTCAACCCGCCTGGCAGCGGGAATGCACAATTAAAGCACCCCAAGCTGGACGTCAATGCAGGAATCAGAGCCCCCCACTCGAATGTGAATAAGAAGATATAAAAAACACAATTTCATTATTAACTATATGAACTTACTTCTCTCATTAAAGATGTTTCACTGTATTTAAATTAGTATAATTTAGTGTTAATTGAGCGAGTGTCATTATTATTCCAGACTATCCTGTGTGACGAGTGTGCACCGCCTTTCCTCCAAAATCGCACGCAGGAATTTTGGTGACGAAATGTATCTAAAGATATTACATCCATGTAACATTGAATTAATAACCGGAATGAGCACATACAATTTCTAAAAAATATAAATATAGCAATTATTATCTTAACTAATATGAAATATTAATATTTTTTAGAAATTATATAGGTACACATATTATATAATTTCTAGAAACCATCCCAAAGATGACAAAAGTAATCCATACACGAACAGACTTGTGCCTGATACATAGGTTCTGAGCAATTGCAGAGGCGTAAAGTACTCTCTCCCTTTACCAGAATACTCAAATTTTTGGCAGGTAATTGGTATAATAATTAGTAGTGTTATAAATGACTAATCGAGTGACGGTTTTAGTTACGAAGATCAATTGACAATTTGCATGATTTATTCATATACGTAAGCGTTGTAAGATAATTGATTTAGTTGGCAGTATTTACAAAACGGTGTAGCCCTTCTGATACAAACGACTCTGCGTAATGAATACAAATTACTACGAAAATAGGTATCTAAGTACATTCGGACCACACATGTTGAAGGGATCTAACACTTTATGTTATCATTCATATTTTTATGGTTCCATTTGTTACCTCTACTCTACCAATTATCCTTCGTAGGAGGGATCGCTACACTAGGATTTCTCTACCCATGAAAACTCGCAAAAATAAATAATAAAAGAACATCAATCTATCACCACCTGTATTACATACATCTTATATAAGGTATTATGAATTCTTAACCGACTTCCAAAAAGGAGGTGGGTATCAATTGGAATAATATCTAATTGGTATAAGTATATTTGGTATGCCCGGGCATAACTCCTCCATTTGTTGCCCAATTTGATAAATTCTTCATTTGATAGGAAGAACTTCCGGAAAACCTTTTTAATTTCAAGAAAATTATGTTAATGTTCTTCAAGTAAGTGGTTTTTTTATAGTCTAGGTATGTTTATGAACTCTTTTTTTCGAACTCTTTTCAGTAATCGTCTTCGGTACACTTTTATTAAAATTAATATAAGCTTGCATTTCACAACTGTCTCAGGTTAAGTGACAAATGTTAAGTGATAGTGTAGTCTAAGATAAAGCACCCAAGCCTAGAAGGTAGGTATCTATTCACTCGTGACTTGAAGACTCCAGGATTGTACCTGTCCCAGACTTGTGTTTTCCAAAATTGTGATAATAACAAAAATTGTATAAAGTTTTAAAATTGGATTTTATTCCGTAAAATAAGCGGTCACGTAATTATGCTGCAGACTAAAACTACCTGCAATCGAACATTGACATGGAATAATATTGTTATGAGTATGCATTGATATAATTAAATAATTTTACTTCCTGTAACAGTATTGCCATATTAGTTTATAAACTGATATGGTCATTATTAGCGGGATATTAATCATTTTATTTTATTTGTTTTTATTACTCGATATTTCTAGTCACATGCGCCATGTTCACTAGTAAACTGAAGTATCTGCGGGTAGGTGTCTAGGTATATGAACAGACAAAACGCGCTACCCTCTTTCTTTAACGTTTTTTGCCTTTAGTGTCAATTAATGCAATTAGAATAGGTACAAGGTAAGTAGGTACTAAATATCGCGATCATAACATTAATTCTATCCGTGCGTTCGGGATGGATTAGGGAACAGTTCAAAACGCCCAAAACGCTCTCTTTCCGCGTTCGTTTTGCACAGGTGGCGTTTTTCGTTCACCGTTCGAGATGCATGAAAAGTGTTATAAAAATCTACCGTGAACTGCCACTTTTGACCCACCTCCGAGGCTGGGTCTTTTGTGAGCGTTTTTTGACAGCTGAGAGATTGACAGCTACAGCTGATTTAAGTAGATAAACAAACTTGAAAAATAATGCGCCAGTGTAATGTTTTCTCTCTATTTCCAATACGAAAATGTAATTCTCTTTATGATTCAAGATAATATTATAGGTATTGGAACATTTTTAAGTCATGAATATTCAAATGAATCGTCGTACTTGACAGCTTTCGTGTAAATGACGTGTATGCGTCGTTCGAGTTGGGAAAGATCGTTTTTGCCACAAATGCCTCATTCCCAAATCGAACACCTGTTTAGTTGTACACTGCTAAAAACGCCACGGATCCATCTCGAACATGCCTTATAATATCATTGTAGATATACGAACTTGAATTTTAACGTGAACATTAGGAAGAGTTTTCGGGTTTTAGGGAATTTCAGTTGATTTAGGTGACTAATAAAATTACGTCACTGTAAAGTTTACGCAACTTGCATTCCAAATGACAATTGCATCAGAGTGCATTGAATCGTGTACATTACCATAGGTACAATGGTACACTGAGCCCAATTCCCATTGCACTGAAGAGCCTCTGAAGTCTACTTGCATACGAAAGGAACATCGTTGCACAATAGGTACGTTGGCGTTCCGCACTAAATGCTCCCAGTTAGGGAGGTACCCACTCACTCGTACAATTTAATAGCCTATAAAATTAACTCGAATAATTATTTATGGAATATTCGTATGTTACACTTATTAATGACATTTTCCATCAAGTTTTTATGGGATATCTACTGCCTGTGAATTTTTAATAATGTGTTTTTTGAGTAGTGCCAATCAGAAGACATATTATAAAACGATAGGAGTATCCGAGTGATCATGACCTCACGAAGAATAAATAGTCCGTGAGCCCGTTCCAAACATCCATCGATTCAAACTTTCACATTTATAATATTAGTGGGATCAATGAATCATTTGTTTTTTTGTACTTTTAAATTTTAAAATAAGAGTTGCATATCTATTCTATCTCCGTATATAGTTATACGTATCTATGCTGTCAAGTGCAGCCAATGGCAGAACTACCCAAAACATTATTATGTCAGTGTCTGAGTGGTACTAGATGCACTGCGTTGCACATACATTGACCCGCTCTGACCACGCTTCTTTCATTCGGCCAGTAGTAGGAATAGCTACATGCTTGCACACTACTACATTAATTTAAAGTATCGTCGATTTCGATAATACTTACCTCCAAGATGACCTTCCCCCAAGATACACTCTTATGGTTCCTACTCCCAAATCATACAGATATATCAACTTTCCCCGAGACATAATGCTAAAAGCCTAAGTATACAACCAACAAACGACCATATCTATCGTATAAACGTTTCTAAGCACATAACAAACGGTACTTTTGATTTAGATTTCATAATAATCTTACTATTAATGCAAAACCTTAACTGCAGTAATGGGTCGTAATTGGTGATTTGCGGATGGCATTATGCATGCATGGCTCGACTGCAGTGATATTGCACAACTAACACCTCGCCTCGCCTCGTCTCGCAAGTGCCCGCGAGTTTATTATAGAAATAGCTTTTACTGGCGAGTTTGTTTACATGATAAAGTAATTTGAACTTAGGAAGCTTTGCCAAGGGTATCAGCAGGCTTACCAGATAACTCTACCCATGAAAATGTAACGTCATCTCCGACCATCATTCGTGCTTTCATCCATCGTATATCATTGAATGAAAATCATCTCTATTATAGTTCATATAGGAACCACCAATGGGATCCGACATGAAGTGAAATGTCATTACCTATGAATGGGTAGAGATAGCTGATAAGCCTGCTGGTCACTTAAATAGACACGGTTAATAGATATAAGACTTAATCTTCAAAAAAAAGTATAAAGTGCGAGATTGTTTAGAGTTCGTAACTATTAGTATTAGTGTAAGAATTAGGTAATCATTGTAAAATGGTTTTTATTGACTTTAAATGTAAAATGTATACTTAGATCTAAGAGCTGTGGATATCATCAGTTTCATTGAAATCATTTGTCTTGGTGTGTTCATCATGTTGACAAGCGTACAAGTCGCCGAATCCATACGTTAGTATTTTAGATTTTTTATTGATAAAATATCAAAGAGACGTGTGTAAAAGAAACCAACGGCGGAGATTAGTTTAACATGTTAAGAAAAAAGGTCGCTCAGAAAATGAATATCTTGTATTGAAGGTATCAAAAAGTGAGTGGCTCATGGTCTCTTGTATATGAAAACATAAAGCTTTTTAGTCAATGCAAACACAAAGTTTTTATGGGATTTTTATCACCGATACCTACATATTGTCTATTTTAAAGTCATGGAACTAAGCTGAAAAAATAAAATAGTAATTTTTAGATGCATTACCTATATCAGAAAATATTGAACATAACTGATGTTGTCAATTAGTTGATGATTATATCAAACTAATTACACTGGTATATTTATGTATACGATGAAAGAATCCTGTATCATGATCCAGTGAAAAACTGCGAACTAGGAAATCTCTCCCTGTTTGGTAGTCGGTAAAAACCAGATCAAATGATTTCTGAGATATTCTGTATATTGAATTATCGGGATTAAATATGTTAAAAAATTTGTTATTTCAAAGCTGATCAAAGCCCACTAACATACTTTGATCGTTTATATTAAAACATATAAAGAGTTTCATTCCAGCATGCTTCATTTAGATAATCGCAAAAGCTTGATGATGTACCTTGGTGGTGCTCGGCGCTGCTTCCTGGAAACGTAACAGTATGCGCTGTGTCAGTTTTTAAACTGACATGGTCACAGCACAAAAAATAAAAAACATACGGGTCGAATTGAGAACCTCGTCCTTTTTTTAAAGTCGGTTAAAAATTAATATTATTATCAGCAAATTTACCATGTATCCGGTACCCGGATACCGTGAGTTGAGTATTGAGATCAAAATCGAGTTTTGAGGATAGTGGCAGGTAACATTAAACGCAAGATATATGTGAAAGAAAGAGCGTAGACAGACCTGCGCAAACTCCAGTTTAGTCGTGAACATGGCGCATGCAACTGGATCGAAATATCGCGATAATAATGTTAATTGCATGCGCTTTGTTATAATTTGAGACATTCAGTTGTATCATACTCCACTTTTTTGTTATTTTTTTATTTTTAGATTATTAAGCATCCATACCTATTAGTTATAGCCCGGTTAAAGATACTGTTTTATAACATTATTATGCGAGTTAATCGTAAGTCACGCGTAGAACGATCGCCAATTGTTTTGGCTTCTTCCGAAAACCATTATCGCAGTTGTGAATATTGTAACGTTTGTGCGATAAACTCGCATAAATATTTATTATAAAACGAATTGTTAGGTATATCAATATGAGTATTAATAAAGATACTGTTATTACTAACTGACCCGCTCGCGACTTCGCTCGCGTGGCCTACAGAACAAAGAAACTTTCACATGTTTCTTAAATACTTTATAGATCTAACATTTGACCAATATCTCACTCGATGGTCAGTGACGATCGAAGATCGAAAATGTTATCACGCTAGATCTAGAATGTTTAATTTTTATTGCCTGACAATACACTGTAAAATATACCGAGATTCATGCGTTATACTTACGCTTTCGTTACGAGTGCCAAACATTGCAGAGCAGAGTTTTTAACAGCCAAATTTAACACATACCCATAGTACATAACTATAATCGTATTATTGATTCACAATTTTGTAGTAATGGCACGTGCGCTTTGAGGGCGCTAACATTTTAGACGTTCTCCGATTATTCATATCCGGTCCGACAGCGTACCGCAGTCGCTTCCTACCAATTTCCGGTACCCAAACACTCCGAGAAGTACTCCATTATGAATACCTACCCACGTTCTTCTATAACCACCATATTATTCAATCGATATTCACGATTTGATTTGCTGCTCATTACTTTTTTAGGTAGTACCTTTGTAGGCATGTCCGTAAAGCATATGCTAGTCTTCTTCTGTGAATCACCATCTACCCAAATATAGCCCTCAATGTCCTATATATAGTTTTCGTCACTTAAAACAATGCTGAACGATAATGGAGCTTATAGCTACACTTTGAATTCTTCTTCTACTTTCCATTCTTACCTCTTCTACTCGTTTACTATTTATTTCATCTTTGCTAAAGTGTTGTTGTCTTCTCGGTGACTTTTGCTCAGTCTAATTGATCAGTGTTTTTGACTTAATTCCGAGTAGTTTATCCTACTGAAATCGTTAAGCTTGTCTATATTTATCCCGGTATAGAGTTTGCCAAGAACCGTTTTATAGTAAACCTGATAATTTACGAATAATGTTTAGAAGTGCGTGCCGTGGTGCGTGCTCGCAACGTAAACATGAAAACTTTTAAAAGTTCGCATAAACACCATTAGAATAAGCATGTGTCCATAGAACATTTTCCTTCGAACACTTTGGTCTTTAAAGCATTGTAATAAGAGCTTCAATTATAAACTTTTCATGGGTTTCAGCTGTCGACAATCGAAAATACGACGTGTTACGAAACTCATAGTACGCACAAGGCGAAGGTTAATCTTCTGGGTTTGTGTATTATTATAAGCCTTTAAATATACTCACTCGAAGTACAACAATGTGTATCGATAAATAAACGTAGTGTATACGTACCTACACGTGTAGGGGTATCATTATGTACTTATGTACGTATCATTAGTTACTATTATAAATTCGTTTGTGTCTTTGAGTCCGTACTCTTTTCATGCTGTTGCGCTCAAAAGCTTCAGCAAATGTGATTGGACTAAACCATACCTCGAGTACTACTATTTTATCTATCGAGTGCATTTAAGGAACTTGCCAATAGATGGCGCTGTTAAGCAATAATAAGCCAATGAGTGTTTGGTTTGAGGTTAGACCAAGAAAATCAAATGTTTACTTATATTATTGAAAATCCTAGATATTATTATTTGGATCATGTCTTCACGAATTTAAATTATACTTTTAACACTGGTAAAAGTTTGATTCGCCTGTTCGAGACGAGCATAGCGCGTTAGTATTCATGCAGCACGTGTAAGATACAAGGGCAGAAACGATTGTGCTTTATAAATCGAGATAATATATCTTTCATCCTTCTCCGGGCTTAAAGCAATTATTACTGTGTGTAATGCATGCTGTAATGAACTACTTTTATTTATAATATTAGCGGCCGCCAAGAGAATTCGTTTGATCGTTTGTTATATATATCTACCGCTGCAAAGTGTCTTAATTAGTTTGATAAGATGATGTATGTAGGTAATGTATATTTTATCATTTTAATACTATCAATGAAATCTTCCCTCAAACTTTACCGCAATTCTCTCAACGAACAGACTTTAGTGTGAAGTTAACACCTATCGGAATACAGGTACAAGAAGGCTGTGCAGAGTTCCAAGTAGACATCAGCACAAATTTCATGAAGTGTGAAACTCATGATATCACGCCATACAATAATTAGAGCTATTATTAGCAAGATTAATAGGCAACCAATATTAGCACGTTTGAATGGAACACGTCACGTTATTAATCAAATTTTATTGCGGTTTTGTACACAGACAAGTGATTTCCCATAGATGTAGTTTTACAATCTGCTAATAGATTAGCAGTTTCTTTGAATATTCGATTGTATATATCGCGGTTACCCAGTTCGGTGAGGTGAGTAACTGTGGGTTTATCACCTTCGTAGACTGCAAGGCGCTTTGTCGGGAGGCCAATACTTCGCGTTACAAATTAGCAGTCTTTTTCAATCCCAGACTGTTTTGAATTACAAAGAGTAAAAATAAAAGCGTCAAAAATCGCAGAACAAAGCGTTTCCGCGTAATTAAATTCTCATCGTTTCAAGCGTTAGTTAAACTACAGTAGAGACAATAAGTGACGTTGTTTCACGGATTGACAAAACGTTTCAAATTTTAATTAGATTATGTTTGTGACTACCTGACCCGTTACTTTGGTTGTTCTGTCTATTCCCTAGTAAAAAGCAGTTTTAGTTAATTTTGATAGAACTCTAAATGGTACCTGTGTTAGTTAGCAAAAATGTTAGCACCACCGTACTTGTTTTTACTTGGATTTGGAAATGCCACATTTTTCAATATTTTGTGAAGATATATAATATGTGTCCCCCCATACAAATGTATATTTCCAGGTACTTCCAGGTAGGTACTTAATCTAAAGTCCGGTCATTTCAAGTGATGCGTTTACGAAGGAACTTATTTTAATGTATAATTAATCTTAATCTTAATAAAAGTAATTACCCGATGATCCAATTACAAATTTATTAAAAACTAGACATATTTTCATAAGGTACAACTATCGAATCTATATGCCCGCAGAAATAAATTATAACTTATAATATCGGTTAAATGGAGCCCATTATTTTAAAGTTGTCACTTTAAATTATAATTACATTTATATAGTTTCATTGCCTTTTGTCATCAATATCATATAATAATATGTTAATTTTATTGCGTTGTATCCAATACCAGACAAATAATACAAAACAAATGTTTTATACATTTAATTTTTACTTATTCATGGAATGGAGGTTTGGATAAATAAAATGACAATTCTCGATTCAGCTTCGCGCAAATAAATTGGTGCCTTGGCATACAACGTGGTGGTGCTACCGGTGTTATTGTCATCTTTGTACCGGTCGCGGGAAAAATTTCTAGTATACTAGCTGCGCCCAACGGTTTTACCGTGTGGACTACGGGTATAAAAGATTCTGGAACTGGCCACCCTTATCATTTTGGGGTATAAATAATAATTTACGACCTATTCTCAGACTTAGCGAATATACACAATAAATGACATGAAAATCGGTCAAGCCGTTTCGGAGGACTTTGGTGACAAACACTTTGACACGAGAATTTTATATACTAGATATATATGTTATAGATACAAAAACGAAAACATATGTATCATACATACACAACATATGTAGATGATCATGACAGCAAGGCATAAAATAAAACTACACTTTGGGTAAATATTTTTTGCTTGATTTGATTATGGGTCGGACTCAGTATTGCGTCTAAGGCAAAGGTTATCATTTTCAGTTAAAATCAATATTTCACGAACTCCATGACAAAAAAACAATAACACTAGAAAGAAATTATCAAAAAACGAATATATACTGTCTACAAGATCCACGTGGCATGTGACAGTATTTATTTATATATATTTAGGTAGGTAGTTACATATTTATTCTACGACATGAAATGGAAACGCGGATGCACAGACGATTATTGTGTGTGTTACCTAGTGACCTAGTCAGATCGTAGTAAAACAAATTCTCAAACGGAAGGATTCAGGCAAGTAAACAAGAGTAGAGCTTCTAGTTTCGTCTGAGAAAGCGTTCCATAAACAAAGTCAATTGGTCTAAACGAGAGAATTCTTATTCTGGGGCGATGAGATCATTCGGTGAATGGCCGGTGGCTGGGCGCTTTTGTGGAAATAGGTCGATGGGACTTCACGCGTAAGTCCATGACATTGATTACTATAGAGCCTTGCTTGTTGAATTGATTGACCAAGTGCTTTAACACAGTTAGGTTAGAGTACTGGTACGATTAGCCATAGACAGTTAGCAGGATTTAATGATACTTCAATAAAACAATTGAATAATTTACTGTTGATAGGTCCGTAAGGTTACGAGGCAAATTTGATTGACAGATAGTTGATTACGTGACTAAACGTTTCAGGCCACGTGGTAAGCTCGTAGCTTTGTTATGAATTCGACTACATTGCCTTCAAAATTAATGACGACGACGTATAAAAGCTAGAACTGACCACAAGGCAAATAATCCTACTAATATTATAAATGCGAAAGTTTTTGTGTTTGTGTGTATGTTTGTAACTTCTTCACGCTCGAACGGCTACACCGATTGCGATGATTTTTTTAAAATTTAAACCCTGGTTTAACACATAGTCTACTTTTATCCCGGAAACAGTATAGTCCCGTGGGATAGTTGACGAATTCAATTCAAAACCATGTTAAGTTATTTTATCCATGTTTCTAATGTAAAAAAGTTTATTAATTCATATCATCACGGCATTATCTACCATTAGTAACCCATATTATAAGCAACTAATTATGAAAGATTAAAAACCTCACGACGACGCGACGATGAGACGACGAAGGATCTCACGTCGAACTATAGATTCAATATTTGGTGAACACATGCACATACTACACCTAAATACATCCTATCCTACTAATACTATAAATGCGAAGGTTTGTGTGTATGTGTGTATTTGCGTATATTTGTTACTTCTTCACGCTCAAACGACTGCACCGATTTCGATGAAATTTTGTATGGAGATAGTTTAAACTCTGGATTAACGCATAGGTTACTTTTATCCCGGAAAAAGTTTAGTTCCCGTGGAATAGTTGAGCTAGCGGGAAAACCGTAATCCACGCGGGCGAAACCGCGGGGTGCTACCAGTATTTAATAATTTAGGTAATATAAAACAAAGCGTGTCCTATATTATTTCGGCATCTGTTTTGTTTGTACATTCTTAGACGACAGTGTTTATATTGGAACGGAAGTTAAATATAATTCCGTCGGTGACAAAATTCAATCCACTTCAAAATTACGACTTAAAAATAAAAATAACAGCGTTGTAAACTGAATTCTAGTTTTTTTCTTTGGATTTGGATAAAGGTGTAATATAAGAGAGTCGTAAATCTTCTAAATGTGATAGTTTCATTTTTCTTTACGATGAAAACGAACCATTGTTTGTGACTAGTGGGATGTTTCATATGTAAATATATCTAGCTCTACTGACACAGAACCATTCATAGTGTCTATTTTAATCTGGCTATACAACACGAAAGTAGGATAGCTAGTATTATTAAATTTACGATGTTGAGAGTTTCGAAATTGGGTCAAGCTAATCCCCGAAACGAAGGACCAAGTAAAAAAGAGAATTTTATAGGTAATTCTAAGTTAACTGAAATTTAGCTGATTTTGAACAGATGACACATACGTTAAGGTAAGCATCTGAAGACGATCAACCGGTGCTGTATTGAAACCTTCGTCGTACTCTATAGCCTCAGTGAACGTAGGAATGTAGTAACCTTAAGAATGTAAGATAATCATAAATTGAAATTTTGCTGTCTAGCAATGTTGAGGGTTTCGAAATTGGGTCATGTCAATCCCCGAAACCAAGGACAAAGGTAACATACAATTATGGCAGAGAACTGTATGATAAATGTTGATTCTAAATAACTTAAAATCATTGAACCGATTGCGCCTCAGTTATATAGTGAGGTGGTACTGTATTCAAACCTTTATCAGGCTAGAGCTTTCGGTATAGGCATCATCTTAATGAAATTCCTACTTATATAAGGGACAATTGGAAGTTTCCCATTAGTTTAAGGCAGTTTTCACCCCAAAATTCGACCGCGACGTACGTGCGTTCCTCCAACTATCCGAGACGGAACTTCGTCGTTTTACATTCAGATTTTTTAAGGAAAAAAATCGGCTTTTATGTTGGATTTGAACCCAACGGCTACAGAATATCGAATATTTTTGGCTAGATAATATTTTTCCTTGAACATTTGAACATAAGTTCCGCCTAGCAATGAACCATAAACTTTGTCGTTCTTTATATGCAGTGTACTTTTGACAACATCGTCACATGAGACCGACAACAAAAGGTACATATAATATGCCGAGTGGTCTTATCAAAGATTAATTCTTAAATCTTCGATTGGACCTTGTATAATATATGATAAATACAAACTGGTGGTGGGGCGAAGTAATGGGACGAAGTTTCTAAATAATGTCTTGATGCAGCATTGATCATAATAATCAACAGACTAAAAATCTTCTAATATATATTTTATATTCTTGAGTCCTAAAGTTGTAGAGATTGTAAAGCTCTAGAAGCAAAGATCACATAAAATCACTTAATATTTTCCACGAGTTCTGCGAAATGATCGTTGCGAGGAGCAATGTGCCGTGTAGGATGATAATTAAAAGACAGCTTCCCCTCGCTAAAGTGTTTACAGAGCGTCGCGTACATGTGCATATTTATGGCACATTTGTGCCCATGTGAAATTAGGTATTATCTTTACATTCCGTTTCATTTAACTGCAAGGTCTTTCTCAATGTCAATTGCAATACTTTTGTTTTTCTTAAATCTGCGTTTATGTCTGGTGCTATTTGCTTCGTATACATATGTTTGGCATATACAAACACCCCTTTTAACGCAACAATGTAAAAAGGTGCACCTAAGGAAATTGACAAAGAAAATAGAATTTGGAAAATATCCAAAATGATTTAAAATTTTAATAATCAGTATGACGTTTCCAAGAAATCGTTTCAGCAATTCGCGCCATTAGTAAAGCAATTTAACAATAATCCACAATAAACAGAATTTTTCTTTGGTTAATTTAAAAATTCAAATTTCGAACCTACAGTCAGGACGCTTCAAATAACATGAAAATACATCGTCAAATTAATAAAACCTCTTTCTTGTAATATTGGTTGAGTAAAGAAAAAAAGTATACCTACGTTTACGCATGGACAAATTAATAGAGTATGTGGTCCATGGCTTACGTTTACGTTCACGTTTATATTTAAGTTTTTTATAGCACCAATTAATACTTCTCAGAAGCAGATAATTACAAGCTTTTTTGTCCCTTACATAATGTTTTACTTTATATTATTATGCGCTTATTAATGCTTTTTAACCCACTTCTAATGTACCTACATACAATTTGGTCCTTACAGTTTTATTATAGTACCCATAACTAATACTAATAAAGAAAAAAAAGATTTTTTTTAAAGAATATTCATTCGTATTTAACAGTAAGAAGTAATAACAACAATAATAACTCAAGCAGTAACAGCATCCTAAAGGCGATAGCTGAGAAATTTGATTGTCCATTGGTGTAGAAGATGATTGAGAGGACTAAATCACTTTTGACTGTGAGATATTGACACTATAGTTAGTATTTAATTATCTTGCTAAATTATATTGTTATGTTAATATGGGCTAAGTTGTCTGAATAAATACATTTATTATTTATTTATTTATTTAACATGGAGCACACACAGTAGGGCTCCGATAATCCGATCGCCCAAAATGTACACCCTGTTCGGATTATACTATATAGATATTAATAAAAGGGGATTTATGAAATGAAAGATTTATTTTAGAATTAAAAGTTAACACAAAATGGCGGGTTATAATATAATTCTTTCTCTCTCTCTAATCAATTTAAAATATTGTCCGGTAGTTAATAAGAAAAATATAATAGTTTACACATATGTATTAAGTTGTTGTAGTTAAGATTAGATATATCTGATGTATGTTTGAGATAATCACAAATTTATGAACACCAGGTGGGCAGTCCGCCAATATGTATATATTATTAACATTTAACAATGTCGTCCAACACATAAATAAATTGATTTAGCTATAAATTCATAAAGACACCGATTAAGGCAAAATGATAGCTTTTTTATTTTGATTGGTGGCCTGCGACCCATTTCTTGTCATGGATACAGATAAGGCAATAGTTTGTTAGCAATTGGGAGGTCTTGATAGATCGCGCGCCATCAGTCTGTCTGATTGGTCGAATTGATAGGCGCCAGTCTGTGACCACTGGCTGCAACGAAGATCTGAGTCATTGGGATAAGTGGACGTGTAGGTAGACAACCGTTGGACGTTATGAACATGTCTAGGATACAAATGAGAAGTTTACTCGTGGAATATCACACTAATATTATAAAAGCGAGTGTTTGTCTGTTTGTTACCTCAATGTTTGTTCTCTACATGTCTTAACGGCTTGATAGATTTGAACGAAATTCAGATTGTTTGGAACCTACCTGGATTAACACACAGGTTACTTTTTATGAATTGATGTTTTTCTTTGGAATACAACAAACATTTTTAATATAATCACGCTAATATTATAAAGGCGAAGGTACCTAACTCTGTCTGTCCTGATAGGTTATAAAAACCTATGACAGTATAGTCACAAATGCCAGCTAGCATAAGTTAGATTAAGAACCTCTAAGAACCTGTAAAAAAGCAAAATGGTAAATAAAAAAATTGTATCAATTTGATTGTAGGAAGTTTATGGTTTTGTGAGTACTTAAGGCGTTTAGTTCTATTTTAATTTATTTATTTATATTTAATTTTTGAAGTCTTCTTCTTCATCAGGTGCCTCTCTATCGCTGAAGGTCGGCATCAACTTTTATTTTTAACATTTCCTTGTTCAATTCAGACCTAAACAGTTCTTTAATACGCGAAACATATCTCGGATATTCAAATTTTCTCTGCTTGATGGTACATCAGAGTTCATCAGAATAGGCTTGTCGATGTTCATTCTTTTTAGGACTTCGACGTTTTATATCTTATCGGTCCAGCTTATCTGAAGCATGCGGCGATAAGCCCACATCTCAAAAGCTATCAGCCTCGTACGAAGAAAAAGTCTCCAAATCCAAATAAAAGAGAATAAAGGCAGATCTTGGTAAATAAATGCATTTCTTTGTTCTCGTAGCGGAATCCTCGGTAAAGATACTTACTCACCCAAGATATACCACCTTGGATAGGTGTCTGCATATAATAGTTGTTAGACAACGTCGGTGGCACTTGGCTGGCTTGGGTGATCAGAAAACTTTGACATCACGCTGGTTAATGGCCTATCCGTCAATCGACATTGATCAACGTAGTTGTTAATGCTCGTCAGCAGTGTGGACATTGTGTTGTAGCTACGTCTCCTTGCACCATAACTTCGTACTTACGGCAATGCTAAAACAGTGCAGTGCAGTATGAAGGTTAAGCTTGTTAACCTTCAGACCACCGCCGGCAAAAAGTTTATCTCTTCTCCTTTCAATTAAAAAAAAACTTTGATATTATGAATACTGTTGTAATTTTAAAAAGTTGGCATTTGTTTTAATACCAGAGTTTTATTAGCCAGACTATAAATTAAAATATTCATAGACTGCGTTATAGCGTGCAGTCAACGTAGCTTAGGTACTCTTCGAATGACATACCTATTTACTTACATACATATATGTAGAGTAGAGCGGTAAGTCGCATTTGAATAGCATTTGTAAGATCATGAGTGAGACATCATCGAATAAAGAACTCAAATAAACTTGATTGAAATGAGCGTTTCCCACGCGAAAAGCTGATAGTAACGTGCTGTAAAAATAGATGACACAGTTTTTCCCGGTTGATGAAAGTGGCGCCAACTGTGTAAATCATATGTATTATTTGGCATTACGCCCCGAACAATGATTGCAAAATACACTGGCTGGTAATCATGGAACTTTACCTTACAATAATAGATAACAAAATGTGATATTTTTTGTCTATGGCATAATCAGCCCAATACTTTCCGGGAAACATACAGTTGGATGGGTTCGTTAGTCACCGACACTAAAGAGCAGTGCTGATCGTGCGACCAATGATTGAAGCCGTTTTGATGACATGAAAGATTGCAATGCTAATTTACAAAAGTATGTCTGATAATCAACAATATCTACATACAAGCATTACATTTTACAATAACTAACAGTTAATAATGGGCCTGTACGCAGGCGATATACAAATTTAAGAATACATATTGCCTACAAATATACAAAATAATGTGAGGCTTCTTTTATTTTCACTTTCAGTTTGCACGGAGGAGTGAGCGTTCAATATCCATATATGTAAGTACATATTAAGATTTGGCCGTGACTTATGGACGCGTTTCGTGTATGTTTTACGCTGCTATTTTGGCTTACGGTACCTACTAATCTAAACCCTGGTTTTTGAGCCATAATTAAAAAGATACTGTGAGATATTAGCTTCTTTTTCAGTGGTTGTTAAAAAAATGAGTTTTGAGCACTGGTTGTCGCACTACGTCTTAAATAATTATTTAAGCGTGTTCACGCTTTTATAAACACGCTTCAAAAGGTAACCGAAATAAATTAGTATAGAACCTGTCGCCACAGCAGTGGTCTAACCTAGGACGATGATCTAGTCATTCATCCAAGGTCTATACGAAAATTCAGTACAGGATTCGATTCCTAAATTCCCTCCGTTGAATCCTTAGAGTATATATACCAGATATATCTTACACAGTTTCGTGTAAAAAGGTTTCTATATAAATGTTGCCCTGCCAACGTATTATTTCTGAGAATAGTAGGTATCTTAATTTACCTGCATTAATGTTTAAAAATATACTTGACATTTCCTTATCATTCGATTACATTTATGTGGTTTATTTTTATTTATTTTATTTATATAATTTATTAATAGCTTTTCCTCGTAAATTCCATTGCACAAAGTTGAATAAGTTTTACATATTATATATATATACCTAGTCGAATGACTCAACCTAGGTATCATCAGGTTACGTAGACAGATCACGGTCACGGTTATCACTGTCAGCGTTCACCGCGATCTGTCGTCAGATTTATAAGTTTAAAACAAATATCTCTATTTACTACATGTATGACATTCAATTTGAAGTTAGTAGTTTAAGTAGGTATCGAGTTTACAAGAATTTGTAAACAGTATTTCAGAGATATTACGAGACATATACTCAACAAGAAGTGAATAATAATTTTAGACTCTAACAAGAAGTATTAGGGTATGCTATATTAGATTTGACGCTCTGGACATAGTATGTCACAGTCTCAGACGTCTAGAATACATACGATGAAGCTGTAGAATAAAATTAGCAGTGCAATAACCGAGCGTATTTCAGACACTTTACGGCAGGGGTTTTTAAACTTCGCGACGCACTTAAATAATATGATTATACCTATGTGCCGGCGGGCGCCCTAGATAGCCGAAAAATGATACCTATAGGTACTTAAGCGAAATTTAGAATATTTACAAAAAGAAACCGAGTATACAGAGAAAAAAATACACTACCTACTAACGTTAACGAAATGATCCAAATCTATAATGTACTTCCTTAGTAGAAATATGAAACTTCCGTAGTATATAGGAAGTCTTCTTTGGAGTATGAGTAATTTTAGATAAACAAGTTCGATAATTTTAAGTACCTATGTAATACACACTTCAAAGGTGTCAAAAAAAGTAAAATGTATATATAATAACTTACGCGTATATAATAATATAATTACGTAGTATAAAAACTAGACAAACCGACTGTCACTGTTTACGAAGTAAACAGTAGTTTTCATTTAAATGAATATACCTAAGCACAAAATTGATTTCATAGAAAGAAAAAAACAATCTAAATACCATTTCAGATAAAAGGCGAGTTTTCCAGGTAGATCCCTAGATTACCTACATGGAGTTCTGTGGTGAGAAACAATAAAGCAAACATTTATTATTTATTTGAACGGATTTCAAAACCTGCGCAGCTTCTCAATTAATAATAATAATAACGAATCTTTAACGTTTTATGTATTTCGAAAAATTATGTTTTTGTTTATGAGAGCTTACCTATTTATCACAGCTGGTCATCAGGTCAGGATCTGATGATAGAATTCAGGTGAAATCGAGGGTATCTTCCAAATTGTATAGTAGTATTGTATATCTACCTACTTCAAGCGATTTGTGTATTATTTCATGAATTAATTGTCTGCGTATAATTAGTGGTAATTGGTTATTACACTTCTTATAACTACGTACTAAATTATACTTTATTTAGTCTCTACGGGTGCACCAAGAAACCGTCGCTGTGGCGCACACTTTGGGAGCCGTTGGCTTACAGCAACGAGACACGTTCAGGAAGCGGTGATAGCTCAGCGGTGAGAGCGTCGGCTGTCAAACTAATTTATGCTGGTTCGATGTCCACCGACGGCTTGAACTATCAAATTATTAAATTCCCAGCATGGTGGTAGGTTACTTTCGAGTACCTACCCGCCTAGCTGGCTACCACCCTCGAGTTACACTGAACAAAAACTGTCATCAAACACAAAGGCAGCAGTCACCTTAGGTCTATCGTGATAACTTCTTCGACCACATCGTCAATGACCATCAAGTGAAATAGTGGTCAAACTATGCAAAATAAAAAAAAAAGTCCATGCCAACATGAGGTTATAGTTTTATTAATTATGCGTATAGTGATCATTGTCTTCAATAGGGTTACGACGCGGAAGTTGTGAATATATGGGTTGCAAAGTGACTCAGTGTAATCTTACAGCCACTTGGTGAAGCGATTTTATTAATCAATGACTCCAATTAAGATTTAGTGATATACATCTCAGTTGGAATTAGATACAGAGCGTTTTGACTATGTATCTAAATAAAGCATTTGTAATGCTCTGGGTTGGTGGGAGCAATACATGAAAAATATTTATATATTGCAAAATTACCTAAGTAGACCTGCTATCTAACAATAGCATAAAAGGAACAACCACTGGGTTTAATGCCCTCCTAAGCGCGTCAGTGCTCCGGTGAAAATGCCACTAGTGGTCACCCATCCAAGGTATGACCGAGGAGTACGTTGCGATACGTAAAGTCTGCTATCAGCGCTTCTCTCTTTCGGACATACCTAGACGGACAGATGGACAAAGGGATGGACGGACAAACACGTAGGTACAGATGGACAGAAAAACAGAAGGACGAACGGACGGTCGGACAGAAAAGGCCCCTTGTACTGATGATCTCTGAATATTATCCCTAGAAGCATATTATCCCATCATTCCCATCTAGCTAGATATAGTGAATAAAAAACTTCGGTTTGAATCCACGAAACAGTAGGATTATCGTAGAGATCGTAATTAGGTACTCCTATGTAGCCGGTTCATTACCATTGGACCTATACTTATTGAGCAGAGTGAGGCTATATTATTGCCGTAAATGAATATTATCGACTATAATATTCAAACATACAGAATGTTCTCTAAAAAGAGGAGTGGAGATATTTCTGTCTCGAACTAGTGTTGTGGTTCGTTTGAAGTGCTAGTTTGACTACAGAACGATGTGATGAGATGACTTGTTATGACAGCCGATCATTCCGCGAGCCTACAAATCGTGCCGGTGCTTTTAGACACAGCCATGGGTCCGGCCGGTATATGAACGCTGTTATATTGTTTGTAATAAATGGAATTTATAGATTCAATGAGGAATAAGGATTCAAGAAGGCATTGTCAAAACTAGGTATGCTAAAATTCGGTATCTAAACGCGTAATTCGAAAACATATCAACCGTTATATTCAAAAGAAATAAACCTAAAATAAATTAAGCCACCCGGCTCAATTTATTAAAAGCTCTTAGTTTTGTTAAACACTAGCTATTATCTATTCAAAATTTGGCTATATTCTAATATTTCAAAACTTCCTTTTTATAAGAGTTTTTATTGTGTATCGCATTAACTACGTGCTAGGTAGACCTTATGTTCAAATATTTAAAGGAAAAAATTCGACTGCTAGTGGGACTTGAACCCACGACTACAGAATACTGTCCTGTCGCTTTGTCCAACTAAGCTATAGGACTCTTATACGACAGGACGGTATTCTGTAGTCGTGGGTTCAAGTTCCACTAGCAGCCGAATTTTTTCCTTCAAATATTTGAACAAAAGTTCCTTTTTATACTTTATAGATACGTTTAACCACTAAATCTTTCACTTGATGGTCAGGGACGATGTGGTCAAAAGTATAATCATGCTAGACCTAGAAGTCAGGCGGGCGCTAGGAAATACTCCATGCAATGATTTGGTTTTCAATGTGATATTAGTTACATGTTGCATAAACTATGCAACCATGTTATTGTGCAGATTAGCGTCACTATGCAACAATACCGAGAATATGGATTAGTCCGTATTCGGAACGGTGTTTATACGACCGCTGACAACCGCCGTCGCGCCGATCAAACCAGGTGACAATTGATATTATCTGACAACTGGTTGACGTCCGAATTGGACCACACACGGAACTGTGACTAAGTTGGGTGTATATGTGCCTATATAGGTAGTACGTACGCATAAGGTGAGATAATTTTGAAATATTTGACAGTAAATACTTTTATGAGGCTACCGAAATAGCTGCTAAGTGATTGGAGTAACAGAGTGCAATGTCCTTTGTATGTCCGTATAAAGTGAGTCCTTTTGTAGTTTTTGATAGTCTATTACTTTGCAGTATACGCTCACATGTTGTACATTTTTTTTTCTTACACGATATACCTGATGACTTTTTGAATGCTAAGACGAAAGAATACACATTTATTCTTATTATTTTGCTTATTATCATTATGATTTAATTAATGACCTTTAGAATGAATATTTTATACAACTTGCCTTGACCTTCATTTTGCGTCGCATTTTGTTTAAATTTTGTTTTGGTTTTTTGTTTATGATCTGTCCCAAAACGAGTCAAGGCTACCGTAAATCTCTTTTGCTTTAAAATCATTGTTCTACATTCAAAGACTGCATTTGTACAAAATTGCTCCAAATACTTAGGTCTCTCTTACCAAAAATTAATTAATTAAAAGCCATGGGACGAAGCCAAATAGGGGCTACCTACACGCGAGGGAATCGTCGAAGATACCTCTTCAGCGTTGATATAGGGATAAAAGACCATTCTATATATATCATCTATTATAGCATTCATCACTCGGCGAGTTGTATTAACAGCCATTAGTAAACAATTGAAGTATGGAGATGAATTTGCATAATATCATTTTAAATCTCAATATAACCGCAATAATCGAGATCGACTTTGATTCTCAAAACAATAGTGTGAAAGATGCATGCTGGCGACTGAGTCCGGAACTGTCAGATGCTATGTCTGTTAACAGTGCGCAAGTATTCATTATTTAAGGGTATTCTGGCTAGTTTGTATAGTAAAGCTAACTGGATCACGACGATGGAGTAGTGATACACGAAGACAACTGTACACAGAGATAGGTACTGAATATTTTAATGTACTCGTACAATGGAACTTTATAAATACCGTTTTAAGAAATAAATCGCTTTAAAAAAAATGTTGTATCGTACGATTAAGACAATATAATAGTGTGTTATGGTCTCCTATTTGGAAACAGCTTTTGAACATTTATTTACTTGACATTGGTGATCCCACCAGGTCAGCAATCACCAAGCCAAAGACCGAAACAATTGTAAAGTCAGAGTAAAAAGCATTCAGAAGAGTCCTAATCCTCAACACCGAGGGAGCGGCTAAAGAGCAGGCAAAGAACACGCGGAGCCAAAATAAAAAAAGGCACTGTAGGTAGCGCGGTAAAAGACGTGATTTTCTTTGAGTTTATTCCTGTGTATAGATTTGGCACAGTGTAAGCAACAGTTTATGATATGGTACATCCGAAACATTAGACAGCGAAGGTCACTAGCTCATACTAATAAAGGTACATCACTAGTACCAGTAACCCACCACGAAAACATTAAAACTTTATTAATGTGGACTTAACTATTTCTATTAGATTTATTGCTACGCTGCTGCTCGCGTAGTAAAACTAATATATGACCGCGTATTGATTCCAAATGTTTACATATGGAGGGCTACGAGAAATCCACACGTTCTTAAAACTTATTATACATAGCTGGAAGGAATATATATCTATGAATTAGCTTGTTTACAGTGGATATTGAGGGCCACGTCACGCCCTAATCCATAAAGTCAATTACTTAGGTACGTAGTTTCGGGGAAATCTTATTTCAAGTTTATTATTTACTCGAGAAGGTTTGTAATTATCTGGATATTGTATTTCAAACGCATTGAACTTCCCACAACCAGATTCATGGTAAAAACTGATACGATGATTTGATGAGTGTAGTAAGTATTATACTACTAATGCTAGACCTTAGTATCTTGCATGTTTTTAGGAGAATCAAAATATGGTGAAATTGTTGTACTACTGCTTCTGTATCAAATACTAATGAAAATTAAAACCAAGGTAATACAGTAAGGGATGTGGAAAGCCATCACAAGACATACAATTTGTTGAAACAGATTGTGTCGTAGTCTAATGTGCGAACAATGTGTGTTACCAGTGATGACTTACGGAACTGAAACTCGGACTATAGGCCTTATGAGCAAGCTCAAAGTCACACAACGAGCTATGGAGAGGAATGCTCAGGGTTTCTCTACGCAATCGAATCAGAAATGAGGAGATCCGTAGAATAATGAAAGTCACCGACATAGCCCAGCGGATTAGCAAGTTGAAGTGGCAGGGCACATAGCTCGAAGAACTGATGGCTGTTGGTGTCGAAAGATTCTCGAATGGAGACCACGAAGTGGCAAGCGCAGCATAGGACGGCCACCGACAAGGTAGACAGATGACCTGACTAAGATCGAAAGAAAGGCTGAATGCGGGACGCCACATCCGGTCCTTATGAAAATTAATGGGGAGACCTATGTCTGAGATGATGATGATCATAGAGGCAACGTTGAAGTGGGTAGCTGGCAATTACAGTCTGTGGCCGAGAGCTTAATCTGTTCCCAGAGTGGCGATATATCAGCCCGATGATGGTGGTGACATCATCGTCTGAGGTTGACCTTCCAGCTAATGGCAGCATACATTTTCATGGTAAGTAGACATAAAGTAGGTCGGGACGTCTCCTCTTCAATCAATGTAAATGCTTTATGGAAATCTCTAACGAGGTTTATACAGATTCATAAATAAATTTATGTACAGCTGCGTTTATATTAGACTTTCATAAATTTAAACCATTGGCATGTCCTTTTCAATCGTGAAATGATTGTATTGTCATTATAAATTAATAAAGGTCTTCTCGTATCTATTTACGAGTCTGCACGAACGAAAATGTTGTTCTATAAATTACACAGAATTAAAACTCTTGAAACAAAATTGGAAAAGAAGGTGACATTTGTTCAGATTCAACGAACTCAACACACTTCATTTTAAACTATTACCTGTATGAAATTGACATTAGCGTCTAATAGGATGTTTCGTTACCACAAATGCTTCCAGTTATGAAAATATTTCTATGAATTTTCATTAATTATATCATTTATCATATAATTAATATAACTAGTTTAGCAAAAGTTTTAGTTTTATTATGTAAAAAAGATTAAGAGCGAAGTATACATTAATATTTACTTATAAAATGAAATGAAACTGTGTTGCGTTATTATTTTTTATTTTTTGGCAGTAAATTACGAGGGTGTCAACTTTGTTCTGATTCTTCTTCATATTCTGACATCTGTGGGGCTATTCACGTATAAGGGAAGATTAATTGGCCCTTGGTAACTACTGTTTGGCTCGATAGCACCACCGCAAAGTTGCGACCGACTGCCGGTTCACCAAATATCGGGAAACTGTAGGTACCTATACATTGCAGGCGCCCGCGCCCCGTCCGGTATTTAAAATTGGAAGACTTGAGGATCGACGGCATTCGGGTGCGCGCGCGCTTCAGTGGCCCGCAAGTCGTCGCGTCGTGCGCTCCGCTCCGAGCCACTCTTGCCCACGCACTCGATACATTTACCGAACGCACTCGACATCTCACTCACTATTTATGATTCTTAAAAAAATACCAATTTATTTACACGAAATAAAGAGGACTATTTTAAATTCGGAATCAGATTTCGTTTAAACACGTGTTTTATATATAGTTGGCGCGAACTGAACACTGTGTCGCCGATCCACGTTATTCACTACGAGTGAATAAATAATTAGCGGGCGAAGTTGACGCCGAGAAATTTCACTTTTACCGGCGAGGATCGTCTCGTCTAAGCTACGTCTGGGAAACGCACCACTGATTCGAGTGAGTATCAACACACCCTTTTTGACAAGGCTATTCATGTCTATAAATAGCGATATATGTACATGCGGATAATGTTAATACTGCGTGAAATATACGCTCTACTAAAACGAACATAATAAATACTTCTACCATTAGCTGAAACTGCTGAAAGTTAAGTGAAACTAATGTGAACATTATTACAGCTATATACACTAGCTATCTTGCGGTTAAGGTACTAGGAGCCTTATTACGTTAATTGTGTTTTATATCATATTAAATATAATCTAAATTAAAAATATTTAGGCTAACCTTAAGTACTTATATTGTGAAAATATTGAAGAATTTGTACGTCCATTAAAACAATCACATTTATAGCTATGAGGCTAATTATTTTTATTTTTCTTCGGCGATCCGCATGCGTGCCAATTAGCACGTTAAATAAAACCGTACCTAGAAATGTTCGCATACTTAGCTCTCAGCTAACAAAATTTCTTTCTTAGGTTAGTTAAAGGCACATATTGTTTATATTAGCGTATGTGTGTGGGTATTAAAGGGAACACAGCTTGACGATTATTTTATTAACCATTAGGCAACTACTTTCTATTTAGTTAAATGTCTATTTAACCTACATCTTTGCAATACGCATTCAGTTTATGACCACTTGAATCAATTTACTTACAAATGTACCAGTCTCTACTTTGGTATAATTAAGCACTAGACTAAGTTGTACAAAATGTTAATTAATTATAAAATTCATTGCAGATTATCTAAAACCAGATTGTGGTAAAGTGGTTAGTTAAAAATATTATATTTGAGCGACGCCGGTAGTTTTGCATTAATATAAAATAAAATATTCTAATCGATATCATTTCATATATGATGTGTTTGAAATAATGATTTATTTATGTAAATGGTTTTAATATTTTTTTTAGTAGTCATTATCTCTAATAATATGTTGATTGCTTAAATTACTTAACCACTCCACTGACGCTAACAAAAGAATCCGTGAAAAAACTTTTAAAAATCCCCCTAAAATGTCGAAGATTCTCATCAACATTGATTAGATATAATATTAATTATTAATATATTATTTTATTCTTTATTTATTATATCAGTGCACGTCCACTTATTATACTTATTGGCTAGCTGTTATTCTCCCTAATATTTCTAAGCTAATATTAAATCTATCCTAATCAATTGAATTTGCAAGAAGAATCCCAATAATATTATAAATGTGAAAGTTTGGTTAATGGATGGATATATGGAACGGCAGAACGACTGGACTGATTTGAATGAAATTGGGTATGGAGATAGCTTATATCCTGGTTTAACACATAGGCTTATTTTCATCATCACCGTTTTTCATCACCACACGGGTTAAACCGCGGGGCGCAGCTAGTTAGTCATAAATTGTTTCAGTTAATGGGTCGATATAATTGTTATTGAAATAAAATCAGCATCTTCATGGAAATAAAAGCAACTAAAATAATAATATAAACAGAACCAAAGTATAAATACAGAAATAAACTTAAAGTGTACCCACTGTGTGATGGTCATTAATGAAATTAATCTAGTGAGATCCATCTTAGTAATAACATCATGTTGTAGGTCAAACTGGTAAATAAAGACGTTTACACACATCAATTATTTTTTTAAACTTTTTTATGAGGCTGTCGGCCAACAAAACATATTTAGAAGAAAAAACTGAGTTGTGAATGCTAATTTTAGTTTAATTTATTTTATCTCATTGCATCTTTAGTAATAATACTAAATAATCAGTTTTGGGCTGTAGGTATATATACCGAAGTCTGTTAATTAAGAGCTGCGGATTTTGTAAATAAATAAAACATTGTAAAGGAAGATTTATAACTTTGCAGTGATTATTATCATTTGCCAGTGCCGTGGTGGTACCGATCTAGAATAGTACTCCCCCATCTCTTCCCGTGGGTGTCGTAAGAGTCGGCTAAGGGATCACGTACCAGGAGGTGGGCAGCAGTGCCTTCTTAGGATGGGAAACCATACTGCACTCGCCAACCCGCCTGCCAAGCGTGGCGAGTATTGGTAAATCCCCCCTACATGCAGGCATGTGTCCAGCATTAGACCTCCTATGGCTGCGATTAATGAATGAATTATCATTTGTATGAAAATGTTGCGATCCAACGTGATAACGTATTCATTAATTTTAACGTCATCATTAAATTATTTAGAAAATAATTATATAAGTACACACAAATGTCATATTCTAACGCATCACATGCAATTGCAGAATCTTTTTTATATCTAAAACATGCCCTGTAAAACAAAACGCTAGATCTATACAGAAAAAACTCACCTTTTTAGCTATGAGGTGATTGATTATTACGTTATTTTATATTACACCACACAACACCTCATGATGAAATGTAATGTTATTTTATTGAAACGTAGGTAACAGTGTAAAAAGGGCTTAAGGTATTACATAATAGATGTACCCGCGCGAACTCTGACATTCGACACCGGAGCTGATGACTCTATGTGAATATAAAATGAATAATATTATCAAAGGCTCTCAGACCTAATATTATATTAAATACATTTCTGGGCTATAAGCTTTTTGACAGAAAATCATATGTCCTTTAAAACACACGTTTTAAATTACTTCTCGTGAACTTTGACTTTCGACCGACACCGGAATTGACGACCCTATCGCTCAATAAGAACCAATATAAAACTAACTATATCGATATTATTGTCAATGATTAATGGAAAAATATATTGCAATCAGCAAAGGGCTGAGCTGAACCTGCGAATTTTAACAGTATGCTGCTCCCCGCTATTTCTACTTTGACATTCGAGAACGGAGCTCATAACATGACTGCACCTCTATGTGAATACAAAAATAATGATACTATTACATGCTTTCAGACCTCTGTTCTATTGCATCCTGCAGTTTTATTTCTGTTTCAAATACGTGATTGTCAAACTTGTCAGAGATATTGTCAAAAGGCTAAAATTGTAAGAATTAATTTTTAGTCAATATTGCAGACAATGCTAGGATTACATTGTTTGTTATGGAAAAAAGCATCCGAATTGGTTACTAGTGGAATTATAATACATTTGATAGTTAGTTTATATAACGAAGTAATATAGTTAATAATTTATGAGCCCTACTGAACATGATTGAATTTGATACTGAGTAACCTACTGAACAAAGATTTTGGTGTCAATTTATATGCTAACTAAAAAACGTATAAGCGATGACCAAAAATAAGCATGTTATCTGTTTTGTTAATTGTAATCGCATCCATACTATTTATACTTAATATTTTTTATAATCCTTTTTGATGGCTCTGTGGATGAAATTTTAGCAACGCCACTGGCAATTTCTTTGTTGTAAGAGGAAGTAAATTCTGTATTTTTTTTTAGTATCACTTGTCACTATCATTATATAGATACTTAAGTGGCTGGCTGTTAAGTCAACGAACTCCTATCTCGTGCCAGGGCAAAACAGCTGAGGTCTGAATACTTCACATTGTCATTGGTCACAACAATACTTTTAACGTAGACTGCACAGAGTACAAACATATCAATGAGAGACTGTTTATTTCTGGTGATAGTAGTTATACTATTGACTTATTTAACCTGTGGTCTTGTATGTATATACATATGTATATATGTAAAAAGAGTAAGACATTAGTGCTTTCCCGTCGTAAAGCTACGTAATTAAATTTAACCAACGCGTGTTTTTAGGTAACCGACATTTAAAATAACCGCTTCGTAACATTTTCTAGTCTAATGTCTGCGGTTCGCTCTAGTTCGTCGTATTCCGGTATAAACGGGATTAATTTTCACATAAAACTATATACATAATATTTAGCTGGGACACTTCTGAAAATTTAATCAGTTCAGTTCTATTGTGAATTCTAAAATCTATAAAATAAGGAGATTATAGTAGATAATTCTGGTATTATCTAGTACATATATACTCGTATATAATATATAGTAGATTTTAGAGACCCAGTATAACGCATTAATACTCTGACTTTCTTCTAAATAATATCAATTAAAAACCTAGTAATCGTTTTGACGGTTCACGTGATTCAGTTGTCAGTGACCTGATTCTCGTTCACGGGGACGTCGGTTCGAATCCTGTCCAGGGCAAACGTTTATGTGATGAGCATAAGTATTTGTCCCGGATCTTGATGTGACGTAATTGTATTCTCATGTCTCCCGCGACACAGGGAATCATAGTGCGATGTGATAAAGTGTTTGTTTGTTTGCTGTTTATCGTAACATAGTATGACTGCTTGATTATAGTTTTAAAGTAACTAAAGGGACGAATACTAATTCTATTTGCAACATGCTCTCTTACTTTCAAATCAGTGCTAGTTTTCATTTTATTACAAACCGTTTCTTGGAAGATCTAATAGGTGAATGACCAGTCGTCCAGTGTTTCATATGTGCTAATTTTCGCTTTTGTCATTGGTTAGCAAAACATTTTCTGCTAACAAGTAAGGCCGAGGGTAGAGACCTTGTACGGTCACGGCTGTTTCCAGTAATTGTTGCATTTTATCACTTCTCCAACATTGAAGAAGATTTGAAATCTATAGATACTTACTGTACATTATCAATCATTCACATACTTACTGTTTAACGACACTCATTTACCAGTAGACTTACGAAGAAGCTCCACAAAAACAATACGCTTCTCTGTGCTCCTAAACAGAGCCTCAGCGCGTGCTCTACGGCGCTGAATAAATGTTTAGCCATCACTCAACTTCAATATTCCTTATTATTTCATTGTCTCCAAACTCATAGGATCATTTATTCGTCACGTCGTTGGCCCCGAATTGCCTACTGAGCTGTTTGTATCAATTAAATAGACATTATTTTCGCGCGACAACGCTCGTGAGAACTGCCTCTCCATCTCACAGGTCAGCGGCAGAGTCGGGTCAATATTAGGTTGAGCAACGACGCGCTCCCCTGCACAAATATGTTTAACTCAATTCAGCGGAATGATAGTATCATCATCATCATTTCAGCCATAGGGCGTCCACTGCTGGACATATGCCTTCCCCATCGATTTCAACAAGGACCGGTTGGAAGCGGCCCGCATCCAGCCCTTGCCTGCGATCTTAGTCAGGTCGTCTGTCCATGATAGTACATGATCCAATGATAGTATAATGTGGACCTATTATCTCCTGTCAGAAAACCGCATGTTGTGTACACATCTAGAGTGCATCTTGCCATTACTTACGCCCATCGCCGCCCATCACCTACCCGCATACTTACCCGCGCGGGTAGGTGATGGGCGGCGATGGGTTAATTAGAACTTTTGAAGAAATGAAATTGTAAATATTTATTACACGCTTGTGTGCTTCAAAAAGTAGCGTTTTAAACTGTACCAAATCTCAACGGCAACTAAAAGTATATACTGCCAAAAACGATAGTACCATCGGTGAGATTACGTCAATGATATGGATTAAATGGACTGAAGCAATAAATGTAGCCCTCGCCATGAACTCGTACAAAACGCGGCGCAGGCGCAGCCCAGCCCAGCTCGAGGCCACCACCACATAATAAATGTATAACACAGCCGTTACGCTATCTGTACATATTAATTACCATCTGTAACGTTTCACTTTCAAATAGGAAAATAAATAATCAAACGTGTGTATCTTCCGAGCATCACGGTCATCGTATGGCCTCGAAGTCTTCGAACTTGGTAACCAAGTATGAGCAAATTATTCCTCGTGAATACACCTTTTTGTTCGTGGTTTATTTCTGCGAGGGTTCAGGAATGTTGAACCATTAAAGTGGATTGTTCCTCACGAATTTGGAATATGGGATTGCAATGCTGTTATTAGTTTTTGCATTGAAACCATTTCACCAGATGAATGGTTGATTTACGGTATGGTGACATTCACTTTTGAATAACTATGGTTTTACAATACGATACAGTACAAAAACTCTTTGTTATCTCTACCAAAAATAGAATAAAAAAGAATACTAAAAAGCAAATTAAATATTTTGCCAAATTAAATAGTTTTATGTTTTTTTATTAACACGAAATATTATAAAATATAATTATGCTGTATGTGTGTATGATAAAATTAATAGTCACAGAACCATTCCATTACATTAAGGATGCTTAATAAAGATATTATGTTATTTCGAACGCGTGTTCTGTACAACATAAACTTGATATGCAAATATTTCATCGTTGATTAACATGTAAAACAGTAAAGGACATGGCAAAGTTAATGGTTTCAGGTTAGAATCGCGGTAAAGATCCGGGCTCAACATTGAATGGTAATCAAAGCGGTCATTGCACAGTCATGAACTTGCCTCTGTGGCCTTCGTGCTGTGCTATCTCATTGTTAAGGACCGTCTATTGTTATAGAACTAATACGTACCGCTTGCCGTTTGGAAACTCATTACATAACCAGTCTTCAAATCATAGGAGACGTCTCATACATAAGCAATTGGAGAGAACATTCGGAGTGCTGAATACTTTACTGTCGGTGAAACATTTATATGTGCTCGATAACTTACAAATAATAAGAACCTGATGCATACTATCATATGATTTAGCAGCTAGTGTAATACAAAACATACCTAATTGGATACAAGCCACGTGCCGTTTTAGGACGCCGTGACCAAATAAGTGCAGATTACGCCGTGTGCGGTTCTTGCTATTCAAATATTAACATCATAGTAGGTGCTACACAGCTGGTACAACAATAATAACAAGTTCACCTGATATGCCTAAAACAACAGAAAGACAAAAGTTTGCACCTTTTTACACTTTACCATACTTACCTTGTTTGTAGTGTTGATAAGCTACTATGAGAGCGACAATACCGTACATGACGGCCATTATAATTGTGGACTAGATTGTTCCATATCTTTCCACACAAATGTCAAAAAGATGGTAATGGCACGTCTCCAATAAATTGATTAAGACTACCATATTTTTCTAAATAGACAATATCGAACCTTTTCAGGTTATTTTGTTAAAATTCTTACAGGTCTTATAAACTTAAAAAATACCACTTATGAGAACAGTTCTTGATGGTTAATTTTCATTGAACAAAATTTGATTTTATTTGCTAATTTGTTTGTGAAAAATATTATCATACGACCAAATATTTTTTCCTTTATCAAAATTCTCTCGTTAGCGGCAAAAACGCTTGAACAGTGTCTTACACAAGAAGCAAGGAAATTAAAATGTCTAAAAATATTATCACTAATTTTTTGAGTCCTTACATAGGTCTTATGTAAAATACACTTTTTTAGTATTTAAAATTAAAACGCATCGCTCTTTCTGCATGTAAACACCCGCGAGCCGCTAGAATGTCATTTCGCACCTCTTAAACCCTTAAGGAACTGTCTGTATGTATGTATATCCACTGCCATCGCCCCTTCCAGAATTCAGAGGTGTGATCGCATGATTTAAAATACCAATGAAAGTTTTAGTACAGGCGCATACCAGCAATATCTGCCATATTAACCGGAATTCTATGAAGATCTTCTTATAACACCACACCATAAGCGACCTACTGTCTGCAACTGTGTTGGAACAGATTTGGGTCGTACGTGATTGTATCCGAATCAGTGAACGAGTTCAACTCTAAATCTGTAGAGGCTCATAGCGTTCCAATATTAAAAACTGTGCCTCAATATTACTGATATTCGATAGTATAAGCCGGAAAGTTCTTTTTCCTACAACTGTTTTTCAATATGTCCGGAGCTGACACATTGGCCTAATTTTCAGAGTTCAATAAAACATTTCCCCGTCTGGTTTCCCTGAACTTGCACGCCTCCGATCCGACGCGAACTGGTGGACCAAAATAGATCGCAGATACAACATACATCAAGCTCCGAATAATAAAACTGGCTAGCAACTACTATACTGTGACCAAAGCCATAGTAACATTGAAAACACATTTTTTCAGTATATAGCAAGGTATAGGAGGTATATATATATAGTATAGCGGTTATGAAAATGAAATTGTCTATTATATTGACTGTAAAGGTGATGTATGGATATGGTACGTATCCTACTGTACTAAATTACATTTGCTAAGCTGATGGCTGTACACCGCACCATAGGGTAAAATAACTTTCAAAGATTTAAATGGAATTAATGTGTTGACTGAGGTTTATTTACGTTTTGAGAAAAGTCCCGTGAATGAAATTATGTAAAACTGACGAATACGTATAACCCATATATTACCTGATGTGACTTTATACTGAGTTGTCTTTTTATACTTTATACTAATAATGATACATTAAATGATTTCATTTCTTAGAGTCATATATTGACGTAGAAATAATTGAGATGAATTGATTTCATTTGATATGTCGAAAAATAGAAAAAAATAGCTAATTTTAAAAATAAGACTCATAAAATGCCTTTTCTATATGTACATCTCATTTCTTAAAATAAAATACAAATGAATTTCTAATTCTATACTCGGTTTGGGTCAGCATTCTGCACAAAAATTCAAATCTGTACCTCCGTTCACAAGCCGTACATATTCACATATAACTCATTGGGATGTTATAAAGACATACAAACATTAAGTTACAGAAATATTCATCCTTTTCGGAATATGCAACCCTCTAATAGGATAGGAGATGATATATTTAATTTGTCATGCAATTTAATTTGTTAATTTAATTTAATTTAAGGCATATTTTAGATTTTATTTTTTAACTAGCTGCGCCCCGCGGTTTCACCCGCGTGCACTACGTTTTTCCCGCTGACTCAGTTATCCCACGGGAACCATACTTCTTCCAGGACAAAAAGTAGCCTATGTCCTTCTCCAAAGTCCCATGTATCTTTATACCAAATTTTATCTAAATCGGTCAAGGCGTTTTCATGTTATGTCGTGACAACGGAAAACGGGTTTCATTTTTATATATATAGATGCGAGAAGAAAATATGTTAATCTCTGTAGAAGATACAATAAGATACCGTATCCAAATTTCTTATGGTTCCTAGTTCGTATGTAGAATATAGCTCAGACGAAATCATGGGGTTTTTATTTGGACGGGATATCGGGTGGCATGCGGGAGAAGTTATAAAATTGAATTGCAGGGTATGTGCAGAAAGGTTGGTGTAATGGATGTGTTGTTACCCTCTAATGCATCTTACCACAAATATAGTAACTGATGGAGCAATTGCAGGTACTCAAATGTTTATTATAGTTTAATAAAAAAATCTGGAATTGAATTTTAAGTTTTTTGGTGATAAATTACAATCCCATTGCGGCCATAAACACAAATTGTATGAATCTGCTACTAAATACTATTGTTACTACTAGTGTATACTAGTGGTACTATTTTACGCCGCTAAGAAATTAAATTTGAACCTACCTATAACTCTATCTATTGTACCTATCCATCTAGCTTACACCAGTACGCTTATACATACAAAATCTCTCCAGCATTTGATAGGGATAGAATTGATAGATATCATCATCATCTTCATCTCGGGAATAGGATTTCCACTAGGACCGGTTGGAAGCGGCCCGCATGCAGCCCTTCTGTCTGACCACCTGGTCGGTGGCCGTCCTATGCTGCGCTTGCCAGTCCGTGGCCTCCATTCGAGAACCTTTCAACCCCAACGGCCATCAGTTCTTCAAGCTATGTGCCCTGCCACTTCAACTTGCTAATCCGCTGGGCTATATCGGTCACTTTTGTTCTACGGATCTCCACATTTCTGATTCGATCGCGTAGAGAAACCCCGAGCATAGCCCTTTCCATAGCTCATTGTGCTGAGCCTGTTCAGAAGGCCCATAGACATAGCCATAGGCTTCATAGTATAATGTTATAATGGTAAGCTATATTCAACTATACTCAGACCGAAACTAAACTATTAGGTCTAGAATAGCGATATGTTTCTAGATGGACGTTGAAGTCTTCCACCACTTCGCTGGCGATGATGTAGGTACACTTGAGTGAAACTTTGTACATATAAAACACATCTACTAGCGCCCTGCGGCTTAACCCGCGTGGATTACGGTTTTCCCGCTACCTCAATTATCCCACGGGAACTATACTTTTTCCGGGATAAAAGTAGCCTATGTGTTAAATCCAGGGTTAAAACTATCTCCATACCAAATTTCATCGAAATCGGTGTAGCCGTTTGAGCGGGAAGAAGTAACAAAAATACACACATACTCAGAAACTTTCGCATTTATAATATTAGTAGGAAGGATTTTACGACGTAATCTAGTTTACAAATAACATATATAGGTAGTTTGAACAGAACATAAAGAATATCTGCGAGTTTATAAATTCCAATAACAATAGTTAAGATATATATAATGATACATTAAATTCATTTAAAGTTGTAATTTATGTATCGGTTGCAGAGTTAAGAACTATCGCTTGCCCTTAAGTTCAAAAGTTTATCAATGTGTATGCTATTATATGTTTTTGTTTTAAATTCAGATTATTATAATTACTTGTTGTAGCTCAAACAAAATGTTAACATATTCACGATATTCTCGTGGTGTGTTATTATTATGTCCGATAGGCGGGATTATGATCTGTTAGGTTTGTTTATAATACGAATTGAGAAAACTCTAAATGGTCAAGAAGTCTGATATACTATAATTATCTTATATGTGGCTCAGTAGTCATTTAAAAATAGTCCGATACAGTCTGGCCTTGTTAAGGTCATTATCACTGTAGAAGATTGTGTAATGAAAGATAACAGAATCCGCGTAGGTGTTGTGTGATATACTTAAAAAAATCTTAAACCTAGGTAAAAATGTAATACTTTTAAACGAGCATTTCTTGCATATATTATATACATATATATAATCACGCAAAACGGCTCCAACGATTTTCATGAAATTTAGAATGAAGGGGGTTTCGGGGGGCGATAAATCGATCTAGCTAGGTTTCATTTTTAGGAAACGTCGTTTTATCCGTGTTCTCAGGCAATGAAAAATTGGTACAATATCATTAGAATATGACTCTTCCTGACATCTATTGGCAAGTAGTAATCCTACTTGAATAACAACTAAACTGTTTTACCGACAAAGCAATAGTAAAGCTATTTGACAATAGATGTCAGGAAGAGTAATATTCTAATGATATTGTAGCAGTTTTTCATCTATGTATAATGTATTAATATGTATGAGCAAAGGCTGGGATAAAAAAAGCGCTCATAATATTAATGCATCACGTTCATAACCAGTTATAGAATAACATACCTATTTAAAAGAGACCCCAGGTAAATTAGAGTTGAAACATAGACTATATTATAGTTATATGATATTTTTATGTTCCAATATAGTACATATACAGAAACAGATATGAATTACGTCCCGTTAGTTGAAGAAGTATCTCGTCATATACTGCATGCGTCGAACAGGCTGTCTACCGGTTAAGGTAAAAGTATCAAGTGTAAACGAGTAAGGTAAACAATAGAGCGGTCGGAGCTGGTGGTGCGATGGTAGCTGTACATTTCATGTAGAATTCTTAACTATGCTACGTGTAAATACTAAAAGATGATAATAATATAATATATAATAATAACATGTTTTACTACTTCACGAAACGAATTAGTACCTATATGCACCATGCATGCAGGTAGGGTACTTTGGAATAAATACCCGCTTGGCTACCACCCTCAAGTTTAAAAACTGTCACCAAACACATAGTGTGTTCAGGCAGAAGTCCTTGAGAGCCAGTGAGCATTCTAGATCTAGCGTGATAACATCTTCGGACCATATCGTCACTGACCATCAAGTGGTCAAACGCTAGATCTATACAGTATTAAAAAAAAATGTCGCGGCTAGGGTCTTAAAATGGATCATCTCATCATGCGCATATTATTGCGCTTATACCAACGCACTAGGATAGTCACTACATAAAATGGTCGGATTTCATTATTTGGACCAGCATTTGGTAGCATCACGATGTCACCTTACTACCTCAATGAATAACGCGTGACCAAAATGCTGGCACATATTTGGCTCAACGAATCAGCATTGCAATTCAACGTGTCAATGCTGCTAGCATTCTGGGCACGCTGCCAGCCGGTAGCGGGTTAGAGCGTTTGAGTTATCTATAGGCTACCAATAGCTAGTGGATTGCTCGAAAGTTTTTGTAGTATTGTTAGTTGATAGTTATTAGTGTTTTATTTTAATAAAGGCACCTGACACTTATAAAAAAAAACCTCCATGTGAGTGTTTAGCGATATCACCAAGTGTACCGTGCACTTCATTATATGGCCAAACAAAACACCAGCGATTTTATCATATAAAAGTTACATAACACTGCTGTTTTCGTTTTGTTTTTGTGAAGTTGTTCGGCGGCATACAATTCTATTATTCTCTAATCTATTCTATATTATTATTACGTAGATACAATATCTACTATATGATGTATACATATGTAATATTTGTATATTATATGGACCGACATCGCGTTAAGTAAAACGTTGCAAATTTCAGAGTACACATCCGTAGACGATTTCCTACAAAAATATACATTTATCAAGAAATGTTTTTATAAAAAATGTTTCATAGCTCGTAGAATTTTAGGGAAAAAGACATGTAGAGCGGGAAGTACTTTCTAGGCGGTTTTCTTTGATACTATGACTTAGGGTGAAAATCGCTCACAAGTCTACGCTTAGAGCGTCATATTTGCATGAGTGAAAAAAATGTATCGAAAATCATTCGACGGGCTCTAGAATAAATTCACGTCACATTAAAAAAAAAAAGTTATCATACAGAAGACGTACAGTTTCAAAACTCTTTTGCACCAACTCGTTTAACTATTATAGCGCGGATAAATAAAGTGCTCTAGGTATGTATTAACAGCAGATATTTTTTCCTTGTCTGATAATCTTTATCTTAGAAGCATATACTATATACACATATTATACCTATTTAATCTGTCTGTTAATCAACAAATACCTACGCGTTAAGCAAAATAATAGCGTTTGTTCAGTATATGATAATAATGTTACTATAACTACAGAAACAATAGGTCCAACTATTATAGTAATTATTTCCTCAATTTACGGAATTTATAAAAATATGGATACGTTTCGGAATGTTTTAATAGTTTTTATCCTTCATAGTCAATAAACCCGTGCCGTGGCGGTACCGGCCTAGAATAGTACTCCCCCATCTCTTCCCGTGGGTGCCGTAAGAGTCTGCTAAGGGATCACGTACCAGAAGGTGGGCAGCATCGCCTTCTGAGGATTGTAAATCATACTGCGCTCGCCAACCCGCATGCCAAGCGTGGCGAGTATTGGCAAATCCCCCCTATATGGGGGAGGCATATGTCCAGTAGTGGACGCACATGGCTGAGAGAAGAAGAAGAAGAAGTCAATAAACCCGCGAGATGAATGCAGAATGAGTTAGGGTTCCATGAGTTCTTCTTTATAACGGAGATTCAACAAGACGCGACGACTCGGGAATATCATTATCATTCCATCAATTTTAATAGATAGATTTAATAGATCCGAACCTTTTTTGTTTCATTTTAATTATTGATTATCAACAATCAGCGGTTTCACCCGCGTGGACAAAGATTTACCATTTGAAAAGCTAGCTATTTTGTGGATGAAAGTACCTAAAAATGAATTCCAAGTTATAATAATTATATCTGTTAAAATACCAAATATTTTCGCCACCAATACCAATGATTGCATGCATTGAGGAATGGTTATAGACTATGGATCAAAAAATGTGTTGAACAGAAATAAATAATGAAGAATAGGTTCCTTCTAAGTTTGTCTCTTAACATCAGGTGAGACAGTGGTCAAATGTAAGCTTATATTCTTTAAAATAAATATTTGTTTTTCTCAAAACCATTTATGTTACAAAATGGAACGACTTCAACACTCAAAAGTGTTAAATAACTTGTTGAAGTGTACCGATGTGCACCCGCAACTATAATTTCGTCGAGGTATAAGTAGCACTTTCAGTTATTGGAGTGTAACTCAAAAACAGCTTGTCCGATTTTGATGAAATTTAAATGGGACCACACGGGAAGCACCAGCTTTCAAAAAAAATAAAAAAAAGAATCATTAAAATCGATTCACTCCGTCGAAAGTTCTGAGGTAACAACATAAAAATAAAACATACGGGTCGAATTGAGAACCTCCTCGCTTTTTTGGAGTCGGTTAAACAGGACCTTAGAGTCGGTTTTGGTTGATAGGTATCGGACAAAATAAGCATAAATCACTACAACATTAAACTAGATAATCAGAGAATTAGTAGTCTTTTTAAACTATTGGTTGCCTTAACAAGGAATCATTTTATTTTGATTGATTTATAAATAAGACAAGTACGTAAATAAGTTAAGTTTCCGATAAACACCTTTTTAAAAAAAATCAGACAACCAGTGCCTAAAATATACAACCATTGGTCAAGATTATTAATAAATAGTTGCCGTACTTAACTATGGATCAAAAACCGGCCCTTCGTGTATGAGTCTATAACAAATTGCTTCTTTTGTAAATGTAAACTTTTGTAAATGTTTGAACGGGTTGTGTTCGACTATTTCTAAGAATGTAGCGTCATGTGAATTTGATTACCTGTTCAATTCCTTGCATTCTATTACTAGATATATGTAGTGACTTAGGCAAAAAATGTAAATATAATAAATACAAGCCAAACTTCTAAACTACTGAACGGATTTTCTTACTTTTACATGCTCAGGAAGGTCAACTCGAGGCAATATTTGTGCGCTTTCATTATTTAATTTTATAGATGACAGTGACAAAATTGTCGTCATTTAGAGTAAGTCACGGGCACAAGCCCGTGACTTACTGTAAATTAATAAATAAATAAAAGTAGTCCAAGTAAATCAAAAAACTCTGAGGTATTCATATTTTATACATATGCACTTCTTAATAAACAGCAGAATCTATGTAATATTTTTTCTGTATATAATTATGTCTCATTCAATCAATTTTATTACATAAATACAAATTAAATTACAAATACACTATTAAAATATACAAATATACTAAATATATATAATACATATAAATAAACTAGTCAAATAACCCGCCCTTTAAAGTTCCTGGTGCAAATGTACCCATAACATTGGCCGCGTCACCACGATGGATGGCAATCGCGATCCTTTGCACCAGGAAGCTGGAGCGGGAGTCACCACCCAAATCTGTATTCTAAGCCTTATCTCACTCAACAAAGCTTTTGCTTCTGCATCCCAATTCCAATACTCTCAACGGCAAAGGGGACAAAATGGTAGTTTTGTATATAAATTAATGACAAAATAATTTGTAGTCCGATTGGCGAGTAAGCCTTTCGATGCATGTACGAGTACAATTAATTTTAGCCGCAGAACTTCCACTGCTGAATATAACCCTGCCCTGTCGATAGCCACGAAACACACGGCGCTGTTTTTCGTGGCTATCGATAGGACCGCCCGCGCCGTTTGGAAGCAGCCCACATCCGTCCCTTATCAGGTTGGCTGTCCACCTTGACGGTGGAGGGAGATACAGGAGGTCGGTGGAGGGGTGTGCTGCGCCTGCTAGTCCTTAGAATCCACCCGGAAATATGGATCCATTGACACTGCTGTTTCAACTTGCTGATCCACTTGGTTACATGGGTGATTTTGGTTCTTACACGGACTTCTTCAATTCTGATTTGATCTCATAGAGAAACCTTAAAGAATAGTCCTCTCCATGGATCTGCGTGCGACTTTGAGCTTTTTCATTAGGTCCATGTTGTTAACAATAATGATCAATAATTTAATAGGCTTAGAGATAAATAACTCTTACCGCCTACGATGTTTCAAAGTATGTACCAGTCCAATACCAATGCTAAGTACCTATAGTTATGTTTCACGGTTTCGCTCGACAATAAGCTGATTTATGTAAACTTTCCTCAACCTACGCCTTGGTCTTGACAGATGCAAAAAAGAAGTACAGGTTCTCACGGTAATAGGAAGCAGTTTTAACTGACTTCAAAAAAACGAGGTTCTCAATTCGACCGTATATTTTTTTTATGTGTGATCGCCGATAACTTCGTTGTCTATGAACTGATTTTGATGGTTCGTTTTAGTTTGATAGAGTATACTTATGAGGTAAATTTCTTTAAATTTCATCAAATTCGGTCAAGCGGTTTTAGCGTTACACTCAAGTAACTTAAAATTGGAATGTCTATCTGGATGACTTCCTTATAGAGGCTGAATGACAATTGATCTCGTGAGTAGTAAAGATCACTGAAAAGGGTGAAAAAAAAAACGACTTCAACACTTAAAAGTGTGAAATAATTTGTCGAAGTCGGTACCACGCTCACAATATTTTGATAATATGATTAATGATTGACTTCAACAAGTTGGTACGTGATCCCTTAGCCGACGCTAAGGGATCACGTACCAGAAGGTGGGCAGCAGCGCCTTCTGAGGATTGTAAATAATACTGCGCTCGCCAACCCGCATGCCAAGCGTGGCGAGTATTAGCAAATCCCCCCTATATGGAGGAGGCATATGTCCAGCAGTGGACGCACATGGCTGAGAGAAGAAGAAGAAGAATTTTTTTTAAAGCGGGCTTATGCGCTTATAGTTTCCGACGCTTAAAACACTATTCGGCGACCGTGTCGTCTCGGGCAAACTGTTGGCATTTTGTCTCTAAAAAGAAAGGTGATATATATCTTATAGAGTAGTAATATTCATATACATATAGAACATGAAGAAATTAATATTACGTTCAAAAAATAGTCCAGCTGCACACCTAAACTGTTTAAATTTTTGATCAAAATTAATAAAATATTAAACATAAATCAATATTATTAATAATAACATAATTGCTTTCAACTTCTTCTTCTTGTCCTTATACCATACTATGGAGAGTTGTCACGACATACATATCTTTTAATTAGGTACGTTCTCAGCTGATATCGTTAAAACTATAGATATCAATATAATATAATATAAGTCACATAAAACGCTATAGATTATATTATAAAACATAATAACTTAACTATTTTAGCTATTATTATACCTCACAATTTAACGAACACCAAACTAATTTCAAACCGCGTTTATTATGTACCTACGCTTACCGATGGCAACTTTCATAGTGATTGGAAACCATATAAAATATCTTTAGAAGTAATTTCCAGACGAATAAACGTATATAATCAATAGTGTTTTGTCGCAGTATTGGAGTATCGTGGTGAAAGTTTATTAAGCAGACCTAAAGTCATTTAAGACATATAAAATCTACGCAAGTACTTATATTGTAGTTTCTTAGGTACATCTATGTGGGCGATGAAACAGCATTCGATGTCATCAAGAAAAGTTATTGCCTAGCTATTCACAGACTCAGTTGTCTAGTATTTTAGAATAGAGAATTCAAATAGAGGATATAGAATATTTTAATAGTATATTGCAATGAATAAATATTATTAACTCTCTTTGACTTTTGTGCCATAAACATTTCTTACTAGATATAGGTACTAATATTAACGTGTTCCTGAAAAAAAGAGTCTTGACAGACAGACAGACAGACGGACAACAAAGTGACAACGTCTCCTTTTGAAGTACGGCACCCTAAAAATCACATAACGTATGTATATAATAACACATAGCTTTAATACTATAGTTTAAAACGTACAGGTAGGTATAAGAGAAGTTGTTTTATGTAAAACACGTAGAAAAAATTAACACGCAATCCTCGTACTCCGACGACGTCCTACATAATTGAAGTGTCCTATTAACATTCTTTCTATCAGAACCGGTGTTTGGGAATATGTGTCTAGCGCGTTTCTGGGTATGTCGCCAGCGCCAGATATTATCATAACTGTTTGTGTAATTAATAACCTGGCATCTTAAGATTCCTCTCAGATTATTTCGATGAAATTTCGTTCCAGGCATAAATTCCTCTAGCGATGCCGTAAAAATCTTATACCGTGTTTCGAGGTTCCGTGATTCACACGCGTGTCGAATGACATATTTATATTAAGTATTTCTTGGAATCGTTTTATGGTCACAATCAAAGTATGGAGCAGCTATGCCAGCGCCGCAGGGTTATGCTTCGTTGTAGATGGCTCGGGTAGTGGCTGGTGGTGGAATGTACAAAGCACCTCAAGCGGGACGTCTCTCAAATATAAGAAAGAATAAGAAGATGGTAAAAATCAATGACGCACTACATTCTAAAATGAATAGAGCAACATCGAGAAGAAGCGGCAAGAAACTCGGCACCATTCTTCTCAAATCTGTTTTAAATTTACAACAGTATTCTTAGATACAGCCGGTGAGACACCAAGGGACTTATAAACATTTTAGAACATTGTTATTGCGATCTTAGTTTCGCAACTAGAGGATAAAACAGAAGTGAATAAGTATCAATAAATATTCGGGTGTTATCAAATTCCCTGCGAATTGTTTCAAAACTTACAGCGCTATAATTCAATAATGTTACTGCTTAAGCTCACATACGAAAGGACTTTTGTAATAATGTAACAATGCAGAGGCACTTATTTTAACATTGTAGTATCCAGCCTAAGAATGTATTATAAAGCTTTACCATCTCGTCCTGTGAGTGTGGGATGGGACTTACGGAATTTCAGAGCTATGGGCAGAAAACGAACTTTGAGACTCTCGCGCGGAGGCAGGCACACCGTACTTTTATAAGATTTCTACCATAGAGGGCTGGTGAAAGTAAGCGGCCAGTTATAAAAAAAATCAATTCACATCCTTTTGCAGATATGGAGGAGAGAACAATATTTTTTATCAAAAGCCTGTTCTAAGGGTCATTTAGTTTCATTTTTTGGTAAACATTTTTTTCACCCTTTTATGACCTTTGCTACTCACGAGATCAATAGCCATTGTGTGTGTTTACCGATTTCTTCACCCTCAATTAGGATGTCGTCCAAGTAGACGTAAGACGTTTCAGTTATTGGAGTGTAATTCAAAAACCGCTGGGAACACAGAAATCATCAGCTTTCACATAAAAAGAATCATCAAAATCGGTTCACCCAGTAGAAAGTTCTGAGGTAGCAAATATATTTGAAAAAAAATATAAAATAACATACTCGTCGAATTGAGAACCTTCTGATATTTTGAAGTCGGTAAAAATAGGGTGATATGGAAATAATAATGAGCTCGGTCGTCCTTTATTTTATTTTTCTTTCTCGGAAAAGCCTTGAGATATCGAATCGAACGGCGTATGTATATTATTTACGTACCTTTCAACGTTATTTAGCTTCGACAAAATGCAATCTGTTCTCTGAATTAAGGAGATCTATTTTATCGGTACATGTCGAATACAATAGGACATTACACGATACGTTTACCGATAAATCGCAGCCTACGCGTTCGAAATGTTGCATGAATGCGCGAGTGATTCTAAAAATGCTTTTCTACGAAACTAACGGCCAGCGGAATACAGTGACAATGTCACCAGACGCGTGCGAGAGTCAGATTTCATTCAAATCTTGTGCACAAGAGAGCTGTATGTTTGTAAACCGAAATTCGATAGGTACAAGGTAGAAAGTATAGAATATAGCTATTGCTGTCAATGAACTCTGTTTTAATAGATCATTTATTTTGTCAAAATTTTTCTTATTGTTAAAACCAGTTACGTGCAGATGCATAAGTTACTATTACAGTTTTTCCTTGTAGAAATCTGTTGGATAAATATCAAAATTACCGGATTGGAATGGGGGAGGCATATGTCCAGCAGTGGACGTCCAATGGCTGAGATTATTATGATGATGATTACTAGGCGAAATCGCCTTGAACACACAATAAACACTCATCCCCAAATAAATAATTTATAGGAACAAATATACTGTGCGATTCAACCGATCGTTTTTGCAAAATTGGAACAGGCTTCCTCCATCGGTATGCCCGCGTAGCTACAATATGGGATTCTTCAAAAGGAGAGCTTAAAGAGTTTTCAAAGGATTTTCAAATTATCGTAAATTCGTAATGTCCCACACTCCCCTGTTATGACATAGGCAACGGTGATCGCATCACCATCAGGCGGTCCTTCTCCTTATCTGCCGCCTAGTGAATGTTAAAAAAAAGCCATTATATCACACTGTAAGTTAAAAATTTTATGTATCAATGTTATATCTGTTGGCTTATTACAAAATGATAAAATATTAGAAAAAGATTAAGAAAGGCTATACGTCGCGTGATTAAAATACTGGCTCATTGCTTTCAAGGATTTGGCTTAACACGGCATAATTTAAGCGTAAAATATAGCCAGTTTAGAGAAAATCAGGAATATCTTGCGTCATCGTTCATCGTATCGTCATCGTATCGCAATACTGTAAATAATTAAATAGCGCACGAACCGTCCGAACAAACTATAATTTCTCTGTGTCACCGTTGTACTAGATATTTGACAGTTAGTGCTGAGTTCAATTGTTTCACGCGACACGGCTGCGCTGCTAATGCGATAGTGATTCCTCTTCGGCTACAGATTTGACAAGCTGTCACTTGTAACAAACAAATCTGCATGTATTATTCATATTTGTAATTCAATATTGGCGCACAATGAAAGTGTCAGTATGGTAAAACTCCCCATGAATGTGACTCATAGATATGAGGAGACCTAGTGAATATGCCACTCGACTTTTTTCCCCAACCACTTCGAATAACAAAGGCTTTGTTTACTTTACAAAACATTGTTCAAAGAATGAAAAGAAAATACGCTATTCCACACTTTGAGAAGCATTAAAGGCGCCTATTGAGAGTTTGTTTACTTTGCACAATCCGATATTTTGTATTACACCGAAGATTGCAGCCTCGATGGTGTAATATATGACAGGAGTGCGTGGTAACGCGCGCGAGCGTGACGTAGGCGGTATCATTGAGATAAAGTGGCACAAACCGTGATAAGAGATGTCACCTGTCAAAAGTCTTTACGTTATTAATCTACGGTGAATTACAGGCCAAGTGATGTCAATAGAAGACGGATTAAATATGGAGTAAATGGTAAGTCTCTTTATTCCAGATGCCCATTATTTCACATCATTATAAACATACTTATAAAACAACACATTATTATGAATGACAAATATGTACATTCTTCACGAGCTGTATCTTTTACTACTATCAGCTTGGACTACTTCAGTTTTAAAAAAAAATAATATATAAATTTATTAAAAGATAGGTACATTATACTATCTCACTAATATTATAAAGGTGAAAGTTTGTCTGTCGTTTATCATTTGTATGTTTGTTACTCCTACACGCTAAAACGTCTGAACGGATTCATATTAAATTAATTTGGGATTAATGTAGCTTATACCCTGGAATAATACATAGGCTACTTTTTATCCCGGTAAAAGTATCCCTTGAGATGATTGAGGTAGCGGGAATCCTTATTTAAGTCAACGCATACGTAACGTACGGATATGAATGAAATGGAACGTATACAGTTGTTATGTTCCTGGCACATTACAGTTTTTTTCTCAGTAAACTCTTTTATATATGAATATTAAACCCCTGGTCAAACATGACAACTATAAACTTAACGCAAATAAATTATCCAATAAAAATGGGACGATTTCATTATTAAAATAAAATACTAACAACTATTTACAGTACATTTTGAATTTATACAAAAAAACGGGAATTCCTCACGTCATAGGGTTCCGATTATAGTTTCGACCATATTTGGTAGCATTTGTCAAGGAGAAAACCCATAGTCATAATCATAGTCAATAGTCATAATCGGAACCCTATGACTAACTAGTGAGCATTTCCTTATTTTATACATTCATAGTTTTAATATCATAATTAAAGTAGTACAGCTACTATAATAACATTTTAGCAATTCACTAGCTGTGGTCAGCCTAGAGATAACTCAAATGCTCTAACCCGCTACCAGCTGGCAGCGTACCCACAATACTAGGATCATTGCTACGTTGAATTGCAATGCTGATTCGTTGAGCCAAATATGTGCCGACATATTGGTCACGCCTCGCATCGATCAAACGCTCTGATAAGAAGATCTGTTTTCAGCTCCCGGTCCCAATGTCTTGACCCAACTTACTTTTCATTGACGGAATTATGTACAAAATTCCGCCATAGCATACAAATAGTACGCGTGTATGAAGTATATATAACAAAGAAAATACCAAAATAGCTATTTACTTTAATGCATACATTGTTTTCCACTTTTCGTACTACCATTGTTTCGTAGGTTTTTAAACATATGAATGCTTAATACATATGTTTAAAAACAAGTATCTACCCACACATGGCAGACCCGTATTGAACTCAATCAGATGCTTGCAATTTGTGGAAATATAGTAGTTAACCGATACGCATTTATATTTATATGTACAACACGATATTATTTATTGCAGGATACAATGTCAGCATCGGATTACTAATTTGGGTAATACCCTAAGTTTACAAATACGGTTAATTAATGGTTTATTCAACGTTATGACAAAAGATACATACAACTATCTATTGAAATAATATGTAATATATATTTCCTCTGGGATTTCATACGTAAAAATTTATGGATATTTTCCTTATAGTTATATATATAGTATGCTATTATTTTAACAGTATAGTATACTATTAAAATAATAGCAGTGTTATTAAAATATAATTAAGGAAATATCTGTACAGTTTATTTTGATGAAACTAAAACCTTGATAAATAACGTAAATGGTGATAAAAGTTCCTGTAACGTTTTGTGATTATAATATTAAAAGGTTGTTTTATATTTTGTAGTAAAGATCTATCTATATTATCTATGATTTTTTAGTTAAAATATGTTCAATTATTTATTCGTTGAGTCGTGGTAGTGTCACTTTTGATTGTTCAGTTGTAATCCTTTTGTTCCAGCCTATCTGAAGGTTAAATGTTACCTTATACAAAGGGATTAGGAACTACACACGACGAAGATTTACTGACCTGAGCTGAAGTTCAATAGCCGGCTCTGACGTAGCAAAGACGTCACTATAAGTGGAACCACCAACTGATAAGATAATATTCCACTCATTATGTTTAAATTACAAGGAGGCTGTATAGGTACAAATAAACTTCATAACTATAACTAAAATTGATGACGACTCAAAATAATTCTCCACAAAAATCGGTATCGGTACTGCAAGTCTTGTTCAAATAAATGAAGACCCCTGCCTGTGAGCAATTTAATTGTGTATCATTTACGAAATTCGAATATTGAAACCGAGACACGGGAAATTATATAATTCTGCATTATATTTTTTTATTCAAGAAAAATATTAATCGCACTAAAAATTCTCGTTCAAAATTTCGTTTAATGTTAATATAATACTCGTAGTATGCTTTACAATTATTAAATGACGTATCTAATGCTATTATTCTGGGTTCAACTAGGGCTAAAAAAATTGAAAAGACACCTAAATATAAAATCGAGTCCTACAGTTCACTTTTAGAATTAAACTTATTACGTTTTAATCGATATAGATTTTTTAGCTTTATATAATATTTTAACCGCTAATAATTGATTTCGAGAAAGTACAGGAATTATTATAAATGTGTCATGATCAGGATCATTTACGAGTAGCTGCGGTAATATTATACAATAGGAATTTCCGAATTCATTGTCCTTATTAGAATCACAACCATGATAGGTACAAAGTTATATATAATAGTTGCCTTATAAGTGAGCGATATAATGACTGATGAAATATTGACTGAAATGACAAACAATCAAATCTTTCCTCTTTATAATATTAGTATAAATGAATAGTTAAATATTTTTTGTACTTATAAAATATTAGGGTTATGTCACCATATAAAGATAAATTAATTGGCTTAACATACACAATAGAATGGTTAGGTATCTGAGGGTCTGAGGCCGTGCTTCATTGATATTTTTAGGGTTATATAACAATGCCCTATTGTAGTCATTCGGTAAGTCTACGCGACTGTGTGTCACGGATCGCTAGTTTGTTACTGGATGAAACTAAACAGTTTTGAATGTGTTTTAGTACATCATACTAAACATTGCTCATTACAGGGCAAATATTTTAGAGCGGAGTGTATTAATTACAGCACAAACTTACTTTGTTTTTCGAAGATATAAATAAGTCTCTGTGATAGATCTGTTGTTGAAATGTTAACTAGTGTTATGTAACACCCTAACAAAGCTTGACTAGAGTTTAGCCGGTTTTCATTTATTTCGCACGCGTTTGCCACGCTAAAACCAAATATTTCCAGTAACCGAAGGTTAAAAGCTTATTTATAGATTCTATTTCAGTTCAGAACATTACCAAAAGATTAAATTTTGATTTTGATTTAGTACATTACGTTATTCATTAAGATAAGCCAGCAGTTTTAAGATGCCAGTCCCTGACATAGACAAAGTTCCAAGGCTTCAAAGTTTTCAAATCCGGTCTCGAACGGGACAGCTGTTATTTGTCGCCATTAAAACAGTCAACAAATAGTGCTTGTTCGAGAAACAATGGACTACAAAAACTAATCGTCGAGATTGACGGATTCCCGCAGACTTCCGGGTTGTGAGACTTGTGAGTTGTCTGTGCCGTTTGTTTTGCTCTTGGAGAATTTAAAGATCGTACAGATAGACATCAGACAGACGATACAGACGTGATCACATCTGTCTCTAATCAGAAGAGTAAAGATAGAAAGTGACGATATAACTTCATCTGATCTTTGATTATGTGCTCATGAAGGAAAAAAAAATACGTAAGAATCCTAATTCAAAAAAATGATACGAATCATCTGTCTTTTGTTGTATTGGCGAAAGCAATCGGTTGAAGCAAACTATGGAATGTGCACATAATCATGTGCATTGTGCACTTTATGCGCAGCGGCATCGGTATCCTAAGCAGGCAGAACTGAGCACTGTCATTTATCTATTACACAGACACCGAAAGATTATAGTTTGTACGAACGGCACATGCGTTTTTCAATTGTTCACAGTATAGCGATATAGTATCGCTGACTGTGACACAAGTTATTCTTGCTTCAGGTACAAATACATTTGATGTTATAATTGTTGTATTATTATTGTTTATCGGCTTTTATGAAACCTCTGCACTGTTCTGATGAGTACATCGGTTTCAAGTTGTTCTACGCTGACGGTTACTCACTCAACGCACGTTTAACTACCCGCATATTTAGCTACTCAACAATTGAGTGCGGTTTCATAAAGGGCAATAATTCGAGCCGCGCTAACCGGCGCTACCGGTCTGCACAATAGGTGCCTACACAAAGCGCTCACACCTCTTACTGACGGATGCATTGTCGCCCTTCCTTCGTCGAGAACTAGACACATTCTAGTGGTCAAGTATTTTGATGCTGAGACTGCAAAGGCTAAGTCAGCCATCGCTTAACTGGTGTAAGAAAGCATTTGCTTTATTTAAATACTAGCTCCGCGGTTTCACGCACATGAACTAATGCTTTCTCGCAACTTCAATTATCCCACGGGAACTATACTTTTCCGGGATAAAAAGTAGCCTATGTGTTATTCCACGGTATAAGCTATCTAAATTCCAAAATTTCATGCAAATCATTGAGCCGTTTCAGCGTGAAGGTGTAACAAACATACAAACGACCAATTTTCGCCTTTATAGAATTAGTGTGATTACTGTCATATAAATGGTCCTTGAGCATATAATTTTGTTAAAAACTAAGCTTTTACAGTAACAACGGAGAGTATTGTGAATAACTTTTCAACCTCACCGTCATTATTTTACCACTGTATACTGGATGCCATCGTCTGTAAGCTTATCGACTTTTTTCGTCGATCGATTTTTTGGTCCAATCACAGACAATTCCATCAAGAGTCTGTGTGTGCGATCGTTTCGTCACATGTGGAAAAAGTGAAAGGAGCTCCTTCTAACGGTGTTCCCGCGTGAGTTCCAACATGGGATTCTTAAATAGAAGACTTTAATCAACACGTAATAAGTCTTATTTACCACCTATTGTCATAAATTAAAGCTCAAACAGGGCACTTATCGAATGAGGCTAATTAAAAATGAAATAATACAAAATTTACCCAAACACTCAAATGTTTATTATGCTTAAATATAAACTTTTATATATTAATTTGTTATGTTATTAACAATGATACAAGTTAACCAATTGAAAGAGCATAGCACTCTATGTTAGAGTTTGCCCGGGGAAGAACCTACAGCTACCATATCTATTACTACCGCCAGTCAAAAGTGTTCGCATTACTGTGTTCCGGTTTAAAGGTTATGGTTACCGGTGATATTACAAACAAATGAGATTTACCAACTATGTGTCTCAGGGTGACGGGCGCAGTGCAGTTCTTTACGAATCGTATCTGTCTATAGGCAGAGGGTACCACTTAACGTCCTGTAGGCCTTTTGCTTATTCCGTCTCCTAATCCCATAAAAAAATATGAGCCTTGAGAACACTGCAATAAAAGACATCCAAAAGTATTTTCTCTAAATTGTCGATCAAAACACAGAGTAAATTGTCGAACTAATCCTACTAATATTATAAAAGCGAAAGTTTGTGTGTATATGTGTATGTTTGTTACCTCTTCACGCTCAAACGGCTACACCAATTTCGATGAAATTTGGTATGGAGATAGTTTAGACCCTGGATTACATAGGCTACTTTTCATCATCAGCATCATTACCATCAATCATCACCACGAGGGTAAAACCGCGGGGCGCTACTAGTATGTACACATAATGTTTTTGAATTAATTATCATTTAAAAGTAGAATCCGCAGATAGTAACAAAACGAGAACAAAGAATATAATAAAACATGTATATATGTAGGTGGTACTGAAAACATATGGTAGAAGCTGTACGTATATTATGTACCTATTTAATATTTTGTAATTGATACACGTTAGAGGTGCAGATGTGTTTGTAGTAAAATATTTATAAGATTTAATTAACTCAAACAAGTTAACCCCATTTTGCCGGGAACAGTTGGTTTACAGGTTTTATTTGTCTAAAATGTACCAAAGACGTTAAATTTTCGGTATTTCCTTTGAAAAAGAATTATTTAAACGTCGGCAACGCATTCGATGTACCATGTGCCAATGCAGATTGTACATAGGCGACTTTTTTTTTTTTTAAAGATTATAAGCTTGCGTTTGACCACTGTCTCACCTGACGTGCGACGGTGAGCGCTTAACATCATTCAGACCACAAGATTCGTTCCCCGTGCTATCACGAGGTCTTTGCTATTACCTCAACTTTAATGTTGAACTATTCTTAACGTGAAAAAACCTACATTCCATATTTACTTTCATTGTCTACTTTTTTATTGGTATCGCACCAATAAAAAATAGTGTTTTTTTAAACACAATATGGTCATTGCGGTCTGACACTCTGATAAATAGATAGCTGAGTGACAGTAGAGATTCGTCACGGAACCCTATAAAATAAAAGAACTTTCCGAAGGACCATAATATTAGAATGGCCTCAATGGACGTCTAAATCTCCACTATCTACTGTTTGAGTTAGACAAGAGGAGATGAAGTCTAGGTCATACGTCATTATTAGACTAGGCGAATCGGGTCACCGCCGAGATTAGGCACTGTGTACAGATATTATCTGCAGTATACCTATTGATAACATGATACTACGTGTACCGGGAAACAGAGTTGTAAAGATTACAGTGTTTAGACAGACGTGGTGTGATGCTGTACAGTTCATATCACATTTGAGACTTGCGATGCAGTTGAGAGTTGGCGCTTATCGCCAACTTTTCCTGGAAGATATATTTAATTTTGTAATGAACATTTTGATAGCCAGTTTATCTTCTCTTTATAATGGCGGCATGGTAGGCAGTCTAATCTCTGTCTCCATAATATGTACCTAGAGTACCGATAGCTATCTTTGAGAGCTGGTGTAAAAAAACAAATACCATTTTGATATTTATTCATAGATGTATTTTGATGATATTTTAAATGAATTGCGACTGAGTCAACCTATAAACAACTTATTTAACATTTCCAACCGGCAACAAATGTAAGCATATGTATTACAAATCATATTTTCAGACTTTTTATTTTCCTTTCTTCTGTTGTAAGACATAGTTTATGCACATTTGTCGCAAGCGCGAGAATTATTGATATAGGAAAAGTATGGTATAAAAATCATCATCATCTCAGCGATAGGACGTCCACTGCTGGACATAGGCCCCATAAGGTATAAAAATAATAAGTAACAATATATATTTTTGACTAATAAAGTAGCAAATGAAATCAAATTATGTGCAATCAGAATTCACCTTCATGAACTGTTCTGATAAGTGGTATTTTTTAAAGTTTATTAATCATGTAGGACTTTCAACAACATAAGCTGAAAAGACTCAAAATTGTCTAATAAGCCCTACGAACAAGTAAATACTTACAAGCCTTCAGCTTGTCGGTGACACTATAAATGTCTAGGAGTCACCACCAAGTGCATGCTTTTATCGTACTGTCATTTTAATAATGTTTAATATTAAATTGCGTTGAAGTATCCCCATCCTTATAGGAACCAAATTTGCATTTGCTATTTTTATTTAATTATGTCATAAAATATCTGTAGACAGTAGGCGTACGGTCAACTTTTATTAGTCCTTGTATGTGACTTGTCAACAAAAATTTACACAGGTGTAGTCAACTTCACGTAGTACGTATATTCGGAATTGCTATGCTGCTCTGGGTAAGGGTTGGCGCTTGAGAATTATAACTTAACCAGTACAATCCTATAATATCATACTTTAATCATATATATTTAACTAGTAGCGCCCCGCGATTTCACCCGCGTGGATTACGGTTTTCCCGCTACCTCAAATATCCCACGGGAACTATACTTTTTCCGGAATATTAGTAGCATATGTGTTAATTCAGGGCTTAAACTATCTCCATACCAAATTTCATCATCATTTCAATTTTCGAAATCGGTGTAGCCGTTTGACCGTGAAGAAGTAACAAACATACACAAATACACACAAACTTTCGCATTTATGAGTAGGATTTCATGGCAATTATACATTTTATAAATATATCTGATATTAAATTAGGCCTTTTGCTATAGTGTCATATGGCATTTATTCTATTCTATAAATAGTATGTCACAACTGCTATCTCTCGGCCAATTAGACAGTTAATTATAAAAAAGGTCATTTGCCCTCAATCGAGTGAGCGTAAACTAAACGTATAAAAAAAAGAATGCGTCAAAATTAAAAATAACATTTTAAAAGTACTTTCTTAACGCTTTTTCTAATATAAATATGTCACAGCACAATTAAATGGACTGTGAGTTATCAACCCTAGGAACAGGTGGCGAACATGGCACGTGACAACTTGGCAGATAATGAAAATTGACACTAACGTGGCGATAATCACGCCGTCATTATTTAATTGTATATTTTAATGTACAATTCAGTATCTACTAACTATGTATAGTCTATGTGCCATATGTATATACAATGTCAACTGTCATATATCTATACTAATATTATAAAGTGGAGAGATTTGATTGTTTGTTTGCATTGAATGGGCTCCGAAACTACTGAACAGATTTCAATAATTCTTTCACTGTTGGGAAGCTACATTAACCCCGTGTGACATAGGCTATATTATATTTTGAAAAAGTTAGGGATCCCTATACTTTTTTTTATCCGAGCGAAGCCGTGGCGGACCTCTAGTATTATAATAATATAGGTAGTACATATCAAAAATGCTTAAAGTTTCGCGCGGGACACAGAATGCAAGTGCGTTCGCATTTACACCTACCCTGGCTCCTTCTTTTTGTGTGATTTTTAAACAGATAAGTAGAGATATACATACTGAAAATAATATGAGTATTCGGAATTCAAATTATATCGGCGATATGCAAATTGCAATTCGACTGAGTGTTTTTTTTGTAGGTATGTTACGCGATCATTACGCCAATTATATATTTTTTTCTTTTTTAGTTTGGTAGGTCATACATTAGAGGTGGTCCCATCATTGATATATGATGTGTGGGTCCCATAAACATTTGTCGTAATAAATTTCGCCCTTTTCGAGAAACTCAACAAAAAAATTAATATATACACAGATTATGTTTTTTAGAGAACATTTTTCGGGGATAAGCTGTGGAAGTCGGTTGGTATAGATTTTCAACTCTATAATGTGTATTATTATATGTAAACTCTAAGTTGTCTCTAAGTCGACCGCAGTGATCGACGAAACGTCTGGAACACAAGTTTCACATAGACCACGGCCAAACAGCCCGAAAGCAATACATACAACATGCAACGCCGGCCGTGAAAGCCTTAGAGTTTACATTCAACGCCTCTTCGAGGAGGAAGTTCACCAGAATTATGTCGACCGCAGTGATCGACGAAACGTCTGGAACACAAGTTTCACATAGACCACGGCCAAACAGCCCTAAAGCAATACATACAACATGCAACGCCGGCCGTGAAAGCCTTAGAGTTTACATTCAACGCCTCTTCGGGGAGGAAGTTCACCAGAATTATGTCGACCGCAGTGATCGACGAAACGTCTGGAACACAAGTTTCACATAGACCACGGCCAAACAGCCCGAAAGCAATACATACAACATGTACCTATTATTATAGTTGAAAAACTATACCAACCGACTTCCACAGCGTCTCTGATGCCATAGACAGGTAACATTGATATTGGTAGTGATCTATCGTTCAACTAAACTTAATTTCTGGAAAATAAGTTAAGTTCATAGATGGTTACGAAAAAAGCCCAAATTTGTGACGCTTATCAATAACAACACTAAGATTCGTTTTTTTAAATTAGTTGTTTACTTTTTAATCTGTTAACTCATTCACAGTTAGGATACTAAAACTGTAAAACCGACAACTCAAATGAAAATATCTTTGAGAGTTACTACTAAAATCTCATAACCATTACATTAAAACAAAAGAGACACGGTTTAACGTCAGATAAATTTTAAAGCAAGTCTTTGTATCCGCTTAATAACCATTATTACAGCAAGCCCATAAACTCTCTCTAACATGCTTAGATGAAATGGTTAGGCGCCATGCACAAGCAGACGAAGAGGACAAAAACAAATAAAACTTTGGAACCCGCGACTGGCGCCTGCCTTATCATGACACGTGGACCCCATCGTGATTCCTCATTCCTAGAACACATTCCAAACTCCATATTGTAGAAAGGGCTCATTCTGTTACCGTCTCACCCAATCTCGCCCGTTTTCTTGTATAATCGGAAGCCCACTTCCCTATTTAAAACCAAGTTTGAAATAAATATGCGCATAATTGTCTAGAAGTGTGTTTATATACGGTTTAAAATTGCAAATAATGTCAGGGCCTGTCAATCATTCTTGTTTTGTCGCGATTCCAATGAAGAAAGCTCGACCATATACAGACCGTTCGGCTATACGACTCTCAACTGAATACTACTTTTTTGGTATCCATCACACGCAATTTTATATGTTTAACTTCAATTTATATGTCAACATATAGGTATGTAATATGGACGTTAAAATTTTGTAGATATATTAACGAGCTATAAATTGGTTACTTTACATACATAATAAGTTAAAATAAGATGCTAAATTTCTATGCGTACTTATAATATTTTAAAGCGAGTCAATTTATAATGTAGCTTGATCATATTAATAGTTGATCTGAGTATGGTTGACCTTGGGTTCGCGTTAATGATAATTGCAATACAAAAATTGGGGTTTTCAAATACCTGTATGCTATTTATATAGACAGGCATATTCAGTTGGTAGACAAGTGTATGCGAGTGAGAGATAAATACATGAGCAATTATTATGTAAGATGTAAGTTTAACGTAGATAAGAGCCTGACTCAACTCACGCGAGAAATGTATTATACGGAGTGACCCTGCGGACGACGCACCGCGCTCTACAGCAGGCTTTTTATTACCGTACATTATTTTTTTATATCAAAATACTTACCGTCATTTGTTTATTTTGTAATTGGAGCTGTACGATTTTCTCGACATAAACTATAGGTAATGTTACAACCATGACCTTGTGAGATAATTTAATTTTTAACATTGAAAATTAGTTTGAAAAAAAATAATCCTCTTAGTGTCGTTATAGATTTTAAAACAATAATTTTAATTAATCTGTCAACATTAATTGCTATCGGTTTTATTTTACCAACGTGGAATGAGTATGCAGACGGCTGGCAGTTTTGACGCGCACACTTCGTCTTTTTATTAACAATCCAAAACTAATTGATACAATATGATATGACTTGATATGACAGTCGGCTAATGGTGTTTTTGACCGACGACGACAAAAAACAACCTCGCATAACGCGATTAAACAGAACACATACTGGAGATGTAATATAAATTTATTCTTTGTTCACAGGTCGTTTACAATGACAGTTACAGAGTGGCCGAGACGAAAAATGTATTCGTTTTCAATATCCAACTACAAGCACAAATCGTAAATGCTACTGCGGATGACCAGTGGAGAAGACTTGAGCCTTTAGTGGCTACAGGGATAAGTTTAAAGCGTAGCGTGGACTCAAAATGGCGTACAGTGACATTCGAGTGAGTGAAATGTTAGTAAAAATGGATGTGAGGTGTTTATTATTCAAACTATTGCTCTTCCAAGTGCTGGTGGCGTGGTGTGGGGCGAAACATGTGACGATAATACACACGAACTCACCGACAGTAGGCTTGCACGATTTGGAGGATGATGTCCAGAATAGCATAAGGAACCTATTACTCACTGGTAAGTTGAAATATATTACTTTTATGACTACATCATATTCCCAAATCAAATCTTATGCAGCAACTCTCTCATTTAAAATACAGGTGTTATTCTAAAATGGGGAATCGAAACCATCCCAGGATCCACGTACGTACCCACAAAACGTTCCGATATAGTCGGTCTAACAGTACCTACATAAGAGGAGTTCAGTGAGATATGCACGAACAGAAAATGTATATATTGCAATTATTTATATATTTTATGCCACTATCTCACAATTTTGTCAATAATTCTCTATGTATACTGGAAAAATTTGAGAAATAAACATTTCAAAAGCGTTTGCTTTTGAAATGTTTATTTCTCAAATTTTATAAATGACCCAACTGATCTTTGAAGACCCTCGGTTGGAAGCGCCCTGCATCATCGTTCTCCCACGATCATTGTTAAAGTTGTTATGCCATCTGTCCACTATGCTTCTACTACTAGTATTTTACACTGCACTTGTAAAAAACAATTGCTTCTAAAACTCAAAGTTTACATGTTGTTTGATAAAAATACCTACTTATGATAAATCGTTGAAGATTCCAATATTAACGGGGCGTACATAAAATATAACGCGTTCTGGTGAATTACTTGGAAGCTGTTCAATACAGCTTATTAATACTACCATCAAACAAAAATAACAAGAGCTAAAAATTCCAAACGCCCGGATGATCAAAGATTGCGTTAAGATGAGGTTTGGAAATTGACAAGGGTCCGCCATCGCTAAAATCTACAGGAACGTTTTATCCATTTTAATTTCGTTGAAGAATTACTAATCGAAATAGTCGTTTTAAGCTGTCACAAATTTTGAAACTTTATAATTGCCTTTCTGACCGATGTCACTCTTGCGATCTTGGAACTATGTATGTTAAAATAACGAACGGTTTGCTCTTTTTATTGTCAATCATAAATTTAAAAAATACTTCGACAAGTTATTTCACACTTTTGAGAATTGAAGTCGGTTCCATTTTTTGGTTCAATTTTTTTTCTCACCATTTTCAGTGACCTTTGCTACTCGCGGGATCAGTTGTCATTGTACATGTTCACCGATTTCTTCACTCTCAATAAGTAAATCATCCAAGTAGACGAGTCAGTTATTGGAGCCTAACTAAAAAACAACTCGATCGATTTTGATGAAATGGGAACACGGAAAGCACCAGTTTTCAAATAAAAGGAGAGTCATCAAAATCGGTTCACCCAGTTTAAAGTACTGAGGTAACAAACATAAAAAAAATACAGACGAATTAAAAACCTCCTCCTTTTTTGAACTCGGTTCAAAATAAAACATGTAAGCATGTCCAATTTTTTTACACATAAATCGTGCTACCTCTACTGAACAACACCAAATGTGTGTAGTTTGTTGCATTTTTCCAGCATTATTAATTCAGTGATTCGCATTACGTATGACCACACAGATAGCTTTGCCAAAAATCCTTCAATCAATCAATCGATTATAAGGAATACAATATTGCGGGACTGGAACTCATTGCCTGAATCTATATTTCCCGATAGGTCCGGAGTCTTCAAGTCGCGAGTAAATAGGTACCTTCTAAGTTTGCGTGCTATACTTTAGACCGCGTCGTCACTTAACATCAGGTGAGATAACAGTCAAACGGAAACATATCTTTTAAATATATAACATAATCGAAGATACACATTACACTGGAAATTGGGTGTTGGGAAATGACAATGCACAAACTGGTAAACCTTTGATAGGTATGCAGTTCTTAATTTAAAGTACAATAATGATCTCATATAATTAGGTATTAAAGTTGATGTTTTAATGATTAATAAATTATTATTTCTCATTCACTCGGCGATGTATTATTGCAAATCAAAGTCATTTTATGTCAATATATTTACTTTATCGTGCCACTCAATGTTGGTTGATTCATACATATATCTTGGTTATTATTTTAATCACATAGTTGAGAAGTTATTGGCTCAAATGTAATAACATTTATGTATAGGTACTGTATCTGGTACGTTCAGTTTTAGTAGATACAACGTATTTAATCTGTGATACAGTTACGTAAGGGCAAGAAAAAAGAATAATCCATTATAGTCGGTCACTGTTTTGATACATTTTAATCTGCTTCAAAAAAAGGAGGAGGTTATGCGTCACAATCTTATTTTTATGCATGTGCTCCTGTTACTCGAAGATGCCTCATGTTTTAAAGGTCAGATAACAAGATCCTAGAAAAATCAAGGGAACTCTTCAAATTTTACGGGCACTAGAAAGAATTGGAATTTTGCAAAAAAAAGTTCCGTGGATCTTTAGTGGAACTCGGTTAGTTAGTTTTTAATGTGCATAATTTAAATACATTTTATTTCCTTACCTACCGCATATTCGACCAGTTTTTAAATATTGTTACATGAAACCCTAAACTATAAGATATTGTGTTACCTGACTAAATGTTGTATTACCTACCTGCAATGAAAATACACGTTATATACTCACAAGGTTATTCCTTGGTATTATGTCGCTTGATGCCTACATATTATTTTATATCTATTAAACCTTAGCTTATTGAAAACGTAAATAAAACTTTTTTATTTACAACTATTGATTATTTTACAGTTGGCACCGCTAGTTAGTCTAGCCTACTAATTTTCTCAATATTTAAAAAAAAATATTAGGTGATATATTTAGTATATCATATACACCAATACTAATGTGCAAAATATTAATAATATCATTATTTAGAAATTCAAATTTAGACCATACAATAATATAACATTTAGATTGCGAGAAGTATTTAAAAAGTATTTATTTTTACTAGGAATTTAAATGCATACCTAAGTAACGCTACACGCTACTAAAGGAACCGATTGGTGATATACTACTGATATAGAACTACTACTAATTATATAATCGAAGAAGCGCTAATAAACGAGTGTATTGGTAGTATTAACGAGTGAAACCGATTCGCAGACGTTGAGTTAAGATTCCAGAAATAACACGTCGGATAGTGTAGATTGAGCCGAACTGAACGCGTCAGAATTAACCATAAACACAATAAAACCAATAACCGTAAACTGGCAATCTCAACCGGGATTTATGAAACAAGCCCTCCCTCTACCCAATACCCACACACCACGGTCGACGAACCTGCCATCTAAATCTGTAACTGCCAATCTTAATAAGTACTAGGTACTCACACAATTACCTACCAGTGCCTACACACCAATTCATGTCTGCGTGGAAACCACCATGTAAATAATTGACAAACGTATCGTAAAAGTACTTAATTATAACCAAAATTTATCGCTGGAAAGTGTAAAGTATAACGATCTTGATTCTGTTATCTAGTTAGTTAAATATTTGCTAAACGAATCTTATCTTTGGTGGCGAAAAGGTGCGAATCTGTGAGTACAAGACGTGACGTGTGATGTGACGTAAAGTTGCCACTTGTCAGGTGTGGATATGATCGTTTACATACTGTTTTGATATGGTGCGAGTACACCCCACATATCGATAACAATAATTATCGATATGCCCTCTCTATATCGATGTTACCCTTTCAACTACCGCCGGTACGCGCTTTATTTATAGGTAATTTTCTCTAATTCTTCAAATATTGAAATAGAGATTCATTCTTACTTTTAAAGTTTTGTATGTGCCTTTTTCACAATAAAATACTGCTTATTAATTACAATATAAATCTTTACCACAGCGTTACAACAGGTTACAAGCTTGATAACTAACTGTATGCTACGAAAGGCTTCAAGTTAAAGTTCAAGTAAAAAGCTAATGGATTGGGCACATATTGGGGACATAGCTGACGAATTTCTTCTCCCTATTGGAGCTACTGCTCAACTTGTATCAACCACATACTCAGTCAAACGTTTCATAAAAATATTTAGTTTTTCTAGCCAGTATTTTATCCGACGCTATACCTTCTTGCAAGCTTCAGTAGTTTGTACAGCTGCCAATATTTGTTTCATAGAGATAAAGGGTGAAACCCCACAATAACACTATATAACTCAATAAGTAATACCAAAGTAAAAGTAATCTAATGGTGAGGCATAGACGCTGTACAGTTAATTACAAAGGATTTAAACTTCCCGTTTGAATCATCATGAGACCCTTAAGAAGGTCAAACAGCAAAAGTGAATGAAATACAACGTATATATATATAGATAGATTACTATTTATAGTCACAATGTAAATAATTACGCATCATATTTTAGCTTTCACAGGAAACTCGCTAAGACACTTGTTCGTGTCACATCACACATAATACTTTAGTTTACTTAATCTGATTATGTATACAATTATCTAAGGATGATGTAACTCACTTTTATCTTCATATATCATCGGGTTTTGCAGCTCTTCTGATTGCTCGGAAACATTATTTATGCGCCATTTGTAGTGCCGTTAAAGACAGCCGCAAGATGTTTTAATTAATCTGAACATTTAAAAAAAACGACTTGATTGGTGCACATATTCGAAATAATGAAGGCGATGATTGTAGGCATGATATAAAGCGTGTTCCTGAATATTTTATCGTGATAATATCGTGATGAAACATCATAGTTGTAACATAGCATTATGTTGCCCCCGTAAAAGACCCAGTAATCGACAGCGGAACACGCAATAGAACACCTATGTGTTCCACGGGGGAAAACACTCATGGTCATGGCCAGGACCATCCTACAATTTTTGGATATTCTACCATACTTATACTACTTATTCTACCATATCATTGTTGGTGGTAGAATATCTTGATGTTTTAATGAACACAGTAATTTTATTTCGAGTTTGTTGGTGGCAGAACACCTGAGATGACATTCTGTGGGATCACAACACAAATCCCAGATCCAGAACACAATGATGGATCGCGATAGTTTTAATACTGAAATAAAATACTTTACACTGGCACATGATATGCGGAGAGAACAAAAAAGAACTATTATGTGTGCCAAATTTTAATCTTATTTATTTAGTGATTTGAGCTATGTGTTCATCTGGCTTAATCTTGAACTCAGTTTTAATGGTTATCCAATTCTAATCCAAATCAGTCCAATTCTCGTTTCACTGGAATTTCACTAGTGTACGATTGAAATTTGACATATATTTGTATTTATGTCAAATTCCAATCGTGCGCTAGTGTTGCGTTCAAGAGTATCAATTTTACGATCGGAATCGAGTGTAAAGAGTAAGCGTGCAGTTATTTTATTTATAATATTATGTATATTATAAATAAAATAAATACACGCTGCACGCACGAAGGGATTAATCAGGTGAAATCGAAATTCAAACAGAAAACACTGGCGAAACGTTTAATAAATCGAGTGAATGATCAAACGCTGGATCTATCAATAGTACAAAAAATATACATACAGACTGGTTCCCATCCGGCATTGAAACGTGATGAATTATTAATTTTATTAGATTACGTACATATAATAACGGCAGGGGGTCTCGTTCGAGATAAGTACGAATGAAAGATACATAATTACATCGTTCTGAATCAAAATTATCGTCTACTGTAGCCTCGTCGGCGTCCTACAGCGTGTTGCAAATGCTAGTAATTCTCTATGAAATCGAATTAGCTACTTTGTGAGCGCCCGAGCGCTATGACTAGTGATGTGATGAATGATTGTTATAAGAGTTGTTTAGTGATGTCCTCCCACACAGAGAGCGGCTGTCGGCCGCCGTGTCGCGTGGTATGAAGAGGTCGGCGCCCGTCGCCGCGGGCTGCTCACCCTGCTTCGTGTAATGGCGAGTAATTGCCGCCGAGCCCCTGGCACCCGACTCTATTCCTCTTCGGCCCACGCGTGTCTGCACAAAAAAGGACGCAATTATTCAAACAAATATATTTTTGAATATAAATTGATGATTGTGGCACATTTCTTTTCGATTCAATAATCATCATCACGGTTAAAATAAGACATCTTTATCAGTGAGGCGCTTCAGTACTGCGACCTCATTAATATCAAGAAAAGCTAGTTCCTATGTGGAAGTGTCTATAGCTATGCCTTTTTAAAACTCTCTGGGAGAAATATCATCTTTGAAGCAGCAATTATCGCTTATTACGGAGTTCTGGGAGAACTTTTAATTGCTTCTAGCCAGTAAAGGCGCGGACAATTGCAGTTTTTACCTTAATTGAGTTCATTTATGTGTGAATGGGTTAAGACTAATATGGAGTAAGAAAACATGTGGTGTAAGTGGTACCTATGACGGTCTAGGGCTGTCATTCTTATGTGCTCATTTTAAACAAGATCCGTTTAAGATCAGCAAAATATGTATGCATTTAGAGTGGAGATATAAGATAGATATTACATTATTAAGTATTTGTAGCTAGGTACGAATTTATCTGAGAAAATTTATTCAATTTGGCTTAAGTTTTAACTAGGCGTCTCGGACACGTTTAACACAATTATACAATACATTTCTTAAAAATGAAAGCTTAAGGGTTCATAACTGTAGTATGTTTAGCAACAAACGTATAATATCCCCAATTAAAGTTGATGACTGGTTTTCCTGTGTTGCAAAAACTACCCGCTGTTTGTTTACTACCCAAGATTCTTGAAAAAAAGTGAGATTTTTTTATGGACGCAGTTACTAAAACTTCTCCAATACAACAGTATTGGAGAAACGCAAAGATGATAGCCCTGGAACCTGTGTGGCCTTACCAGTAAGCCAGTGTCGTGTAACTAGCGCCGCGAGCTCGCTGACTCTGCAAATGGATTTCATATGAAATCGTTCATATGATGAGTGACGATAAGCTAGGAATTATGATTATCTATGAAAAGTAGGACATATTACTGAGAATTATGGCTCTACTATTATACGAACGTGTCACATCACATCAGTTGCTACCTCCATTGCCTGCCCTGTATATATAAATTCCATAAGTTAGTGTTTTACAGCTTCAAGTTTCTGAATCGTTATTACACATAGCTACTTCATTAAATACGCGTCCTTCTCTGATACTGAGACTGTCTGTCTGATACTCTCAGTATCAGAGAAGACGCCGCGAAGGAGAGTTCTACGCTCTTGTCGCCGCTCGGATCTGAACCACTGAAGATGTCGACCGCAGTGATCGACGAAACGTCTGAAACACGGGTTTCACTTAGACCACGACCAAACAGCCCGGAAGCAATACATATTTAGTAAATGGTTAAAGGCTTGAAATAAGAAAATGTGATGTAATCTGACAGATTCAAAAAAGACTTGATTAGTAGTTACAAAGATCGAAAGAGTAGATTTTGACTCACCACCAGGTTGAGTTTTGGATGAAGGTAACATCGTTTTCAAATGGATAGCAAGGCTACCACTGTCAAGTTTGAAAAAATGTCACCAAACATGCAACATGTCGCAAGCGTTAAGAGCCAGTCAACTGTCTATCATGATTCTACCTTTGACCACAACATCACTGATAATCAAGTAAAAGAGTAATGTTAATTTCTTTCACAATAAAAGGTACTCACTTTAACACTCAAAAGTGTGAAATAACTTGTTGTTAACTTGTTGGTACCATGATAGTTTAAAAGTCACTATAATTGTGCGCTGATGATGGTTTCTGAAGCAAAAGTAGTGCCCATACAAAAACTAGATGGTGGCATATTCTCTACAGTTTGTGGACTATCAGCTATCGCTTCATCCAAGCTTACATGTATTTTAAGCGACTTCCAGAAAAGGAGGAAGTTCTCGCTCGATTGTTTTTTTACTCAATTTGTTGTATACTCGAGTCATTTGTAAACTGTTATACGAATAAATATTGTATAATCACCAATACGTATTCAACGAGTGATCGCTTTATTAGGTACAAAACACTCACCATTAGTGAACTGAAATAAAATTTCAGCAGGTAGCAACAGCTTACGGTCTTACTAATATGAATTTCTTATTAACTGTTTGACGCAGGTAGTGAAATAATTGTCTTATACAAAATCACAAATTATATATTATACAAAAAATCACAAGTTTAGTATCATTCATTGTCGTCATGAAATGGCTGTGAAACTGTTATTTTACCTATGAGTATTTAAAAATTCAAATATAAGTGTTACTGATTTAATTCAGTGACTACTATGCGTGTCCATTGGCATTAACAAATTCATTCCTGGAAATATGTTTTGATCTAAAGTCTAACCTAAACCTCTTAAATAATAGTACAATATGAATTAAAAGTGAAGGTTGGAGCGTCACGTATGCGGCTAAATTAATGAGAACTTTGGTGGTGTATAATTAGAGCGATAATGAATGTGCTATACTGCGTACAACGTACCATACATGGTACAATTAGTAAACGATGGCGCCGGTGCTGCAGTGGCATGCGTCGGTTAGTGACGGCAGTGTGGCGCCGGCGGCGGTCAGAGTTACTCCTCTAAGTCTGCGTACCTGATAGATAATATTATGTCATGCCTTTTTTTTTCTTTTTGACTCCATAATGTCCGTTCACAAGCAAAACGGTAAATGGCTCGAGACCGTCTCAAGGTGACGAAGCGTACCTATATCTTTGCTAGTTTCGTCGCCTTACGTATACTGTTCAAGTTTGGAACGCCCGTCCATCTTCGATTTTATTTATTATTTATTGTATTTATTATTTATTTACTTTATTAAAAGACCAACAGCCGTTATACATAATGGATATACTAATACATAGCAGGAGGATAAATATAGGCCCTCGTGCACGTATAGCAACACTAATAATAACAAAATCTTTACTCAAAGTCACAACATGAGGTCCTTAAAAAGAAGAATTGAGAGGTGTCATTCAGGGTTGCCAACACATCGAAAGTACCAGTTAAACACTTGTTTCGTCAGCCTCTTAAGGCTTGCTGGTGGGAGCCTTGAGAGTTATTTCCTTTCTTCTGCAGAGCTCTGGCTGTTACTACCGGGTCATTAGGATGGCGGCTTCTCGATCCATACCGTGCGCGAGAGTCGTAAATGTGGTTTATTTTCCATACAAAAAGCAGTCATATCATGTTATACGGATAAACCAAAACAGTAACAATACATTTCGGAGTATTTACTGTTAGGTTAATCTGTCTATCATGACGTGCTTTTTGTATGGTAAACGAACCACCACCGTGTGGTCGGCGAGTCACGTCCATACTGGGGCGGGAGTCATGAGACTGAATCGCTCTGTGCGCAAGAATCGCTAGGACTCTACCCCTGATACCGTCATATTGCAGATGTCCATTTGAAGTTTTGTTGTAACAAGAAAGTGGGGTATAGGCTAAACCATAAACTTCACGTTTTACTATTGATTCAGTAAAGTAGTAGACACTTTTATTGGATACTATGGAGAGAAGTGAAGATTTAATATTTTCTTCCGTTTTCTACACGTGTGAATATGTTTTGAACCTCTACTAAAGGTTAGTAAACTACTATTACTGCCGACAAAACACTCAAAATATGGTGTTTCGTACATTGATTTTGATATTCACAATTCTCGCCATAATCTTATGCAGTCATATCTAGTCTGTTGTGCTTATAGTGACCCCGAATCTTACCGAATTAAGCTAGGTATATAATCCCTCTAACATTATAAAGTCGAAAGTTTGTATGTGTGTATGTTTGTTATTCCATCACGCTCAACGGCTGCACCAATTTCGATAACATTTATTATTGAAATAGGTTAGACCCTGGATTAACACATAAGCTACTTCTATACCAGAAAAAGTATAATTCCCGTGGGATAATTATTGATGTAGCGTAAAACCGTAATCCATGCGGGTGAAACCCATCCCCATAGTGAGGGGCGCTACTAGTAAATCATAAGACCGGAAAAAAACTAATATTTGCAGGTAATGTTTAAAGTAGGTTTTTAGACCCCGCGATCGCCAAATTAATAATTATAGTAGGGACGCTGACTATAATTATTATTTTTAGAATTGCACTTATTTGTAAAATTAATGTAGGTACCTACATAAAATAATATAATTCCAGTTATGAAGTACCTATACATCACAAACATTAAACATTTTGAAAGAAGGTTTGATTTTAAAAGTCTCAGAAATTTTAAATGACTATTTTTTTTTTATTTTTTTTTTACATATTATAAGTTTCCGTTTGACAACTGTCTCACCTGATGTTAAGTGATGACGTTGTCTAGGATTTAGCACGCAAACCTAGAAGGTACCTATTCACTCGCGACTTGAAGACTCCAGGATTGTACATATCGGGAAACACAGACTCGGGCAACGGGTTCCATTCCTTGGCAGTACGCATAAAAACAATTAGCTTCACATAAAGACCCTATTTTATTTGTGAAACATTGTGCCCAGATAACGAATTATGAATGTGTCACCGGCTCAGGGAGTTGAATAGAATTAAAAGAATTAATAAAGCTGAATTTGATTTGCAACCTGCACGGTGCCATCATTCTTATGCATAAACACATTTCAGCTTAACACTCTTTTCTATTCTCTAAGTCGAATTTTAAAATAACCAACATGAAGTATACTTAGATTGAAAATAGCCACAAGACCACAATAAGCAAGATATGTATAGAAAAAGCCATTCATTTAATTGTGCCAATCAACACATGCGTGAATTGCCCAATCAAGTACAATCATCTTCACCATCTTCCCCATCATCTTGAGAAATATTAGATCTAATTTCAAAATTTTATCAAAGTATCAAATATTTAATGAGGCGATTAACACACCAGTCAAGTGACATATTACATAAAAGTTTTTCAATGATTCTTTTGTTTGCGTCAACCTGAAGGTTAAGTCGAGAGGTTAGTTCACAGACTCATCATCTAGACATTAAGTTAGTAAATTAGAGAGATAACAAATCTAGTGTGAGTATAGTTAGAAGAGTATCGTATTGCCGATATGGTTCGATGGCTTGCACCATCAGCATCGGCGCGCACGTACATCAGTTTTATTTATTTACTGCCATCAGCGTTTAGCGCCGATGGCCAGCATTTTGTTTATTTGCCTGCCGTGATTCCTGGAAAGCGCCGTCATATTCTTTAATTGCCTAGTGGCAACTTTTTGCAAATCAGGTTGACATTTTCGTTTCCTTAATTGGTGTCACCACAACCTTCTTAGTCTAGTTGGACATTCAAGCATAAGCAAAATTGTATTATTTTTCGTTTAAATTTATTATAACTTTGCCTCTGTCGGATCAATTGATTTCTTGGAACTCTTAGCATGGAATCTGCCAGAAATATAATTACAAGTCTCTGAATTAATCTTATTCTGTTGAATTCACATATTTGAATACATAAATAGGGATTATATCCCGTAGCTGTAGGCAGTAATAACGGATTTTACTTGCTGTGATCCCGTCATAATGGCCCTAATTCAGCTAAAATTCTTCAAAATGAAATAGCTCGTATTCTAGTTATGCTAATATTCAAATCCGTAGAAGTTCATACAACCTTCTTATTTAAAATATTAAACGAGTTTTATTTACTTGCTGGCAAAATGCGGGTATAGTTTTAGTCGGCACCGTTTATGTGGCGTATTTTATATAAAGCTACCCGCAAATTTAATGAAAAGATCTGATTATAGTGTTGTTGTGAAGTTTCGTACTAATTTGCACTTTATAATTTTATACTAACCTATAAGACCTTATCTTATTTTCTAGAAGTTTAGTTTAGTTTAACAAGAAAGCCTCTACCAATGTCTTACTACTTCCTTTCACCGCACGCCTTTCTGTTGAGAGTTCAGTATAAGTCCGCCGAGGTCTTCCTCGTTCAAATGTTCCATTGAAATTGTTTTTGACCGACATTGAAAAAAAGTTGGAGATATCAATTCGACTTTATTTTTCATGTGGTATTTTATGTGCTTTCTGTGAACTTTTTTCTATGTGAAACGATTTGATAATTCTTTTTTATTGGAATGCTGGTGGTCGGTCATGTCATTTAAATTTGGTCAAACTAACTACGTAGTTTTTGAGGTATTTTATTTTCATTGGAAAACTGGTTTCGGAAAAGAAATTGACCAAGTACAATTTTTCACCTCAATTTTTTAACTTATTTAAATTTTAAATTGAAATAAATAATATAATAGTTAATAATGTGTATTTAATTGACTTCGAGATCAACAATGTAATGATTCTAATTTTTCTACCAATAGCTATCCATCCAATTTCTAGCAATCCACTGATTGCTCACATGTTATTGTAGTAGCTGCAGTATTGTAATCAGTTATTAGTGTTTTATTTTAATAAAGGCATTTGCCTCATGAAAAAAAATTTTCAAGAAAACGTTGAAAATGTTCCGAATGTGTAGTGGAACTCGGTTTGTGTACCTTTATTAACAACGTCTTCTTTTTTCTTGTCCTTATTCCACTCTAGCTGGGGTCGCACAAAAATGTGTTATACTTCCATTCTCTTCTATCATTACTCATCTCAGTGCTCAAAATTTTCATAAATATATCGTTCTTCACACAGTCCTTCATATTCACTGCACCTTCTTCGACCTCTATATATGTATCTACATTCATCCACTTTATTAACTACGTCATTATTACATTTAAGAACTCATAGAATTTGTATTGAGTTCATTGAGATTCGATCTTAAAATATTCAGAAATATTAGGTACTTAGGTATAGATAATAACATCTCCCAATTATATTTTATGTTTATAAGACAGGTAATTAGATTACTCTCATTTCAAGATATGCACGACATTGATAAGATTGACAAGAGCCGTTGTTACACAATACTGACTTACTTTTCGTGCTAGTACTTAGATTTCGTTACTTACCTACTCTTTGAAGAAACTGAAGTTTAGTTTTAGTTACCTAATGGTAGTGATTCTCTTGTTTAACTAAACTAAAATTCTGTAAAATATGATATGTAAAATGAGTAATTATATGGTGACGATAAAGTCCAAATCAGTATGACACTTATTCATAACAGAATAAAATCATATGTATTTATTAAAATTGCGGATAGTTTTACGTCAAATAAGTCGCCACTTATTTGGTGCCCACTAAAACTACCCGCAATTGGATACAACTCATCTATTATTCAGGATAGCACTAAATGGAGCTATACGAATTTGAATTTTAGCGTAAATATATATACGAGCCATTTCTTTTTGAAGAATGTTAGTGAATTTTAGCTAGTTCGAGTGATTAACAGAATTGGGGCCAATATTTACTTTAATATTTAAAATATTTAAGTAAATCCTCATTAAACGTCTCCGCTCTCGTGAACAACGAATTTTATAAAATGTATTTACATAGTATAGGTCCTTATATATAAAATTGAGGTTTTGTATTAATAAAGCATAACGACTTTTTAAAATGAATTTAGTTTAATTAAACAATCAAAGTATGTACCATCTACGCATTTTCGCCATTTCATGGGCAGTTCAATGATTCTTATGCTGAAAAAATATGGGAGCGAGAATCGATAAAACCTTTGAAGGCGGTTTTGACAGATATAGATGTAGTTTGATACAGCAATAAAAATGCTTACAATTCCTAATAGGGTGGTTCTTATAATACAAGTGATTAATAGCTTACAATCTTCCAGGTATCTACTCGCAGAAGCACCTGGACACCTCACAAGTGCAGGTGACGCGACCCGTTAAAGTGACACAAGATGGAAGGCTGGTCTCGCGAGCAGTCGAGCACGCGCACGAGCACGGACATGCGAGAGCGAGACGGGACCTTCACGAAACTGAGCACGAGCAGCCCCACTCACTGCACTACAACCTCACTGTGGACGGCCGCGAGCTTAGGCTGGACCTGCGGTAAGGAATGTTATTTAGTAGCGGATACGTAGCACTCTGTCTTTTATGACCGGTCATTTGCAAAAGCCATATCATAACCATAAACGTAAGCAGAGCTTCACCCATTCGAAATCAAGGACTGATTAGAACTCGCTGCGCTACGCCATCTCAGACTAGACTACGGTAAGGGGTGTTACTAATAGTACCGGTACTTAATATTCTCTTACTGTTGCAACTGTAGTTTGCTGAGCTCTTTTGTGGCAGGTCATTGCCAAGAGCTAAGCCAGAAACATAAGCTTAGTTCCACTCCATCCACTCTAAATAGAGGATTGTCATTACCTCGCTACAGAACGCGGTCTTTCAGCCTATGCTTACAGTAAAGACTGGTCTACTTTAGCCCGCTCTTTTGTCCTTGATCACTTGCAAGAGCATTAGCATAGTCATATACCAACATCATCTTCACCATCACCAAAACTCCTTGGTGTTTTACGACATTTCCGCCACCAATGTCTCATTTAACGATATACATACTAAAGACTTCACATATTTTGTTCCGAAATCATTAAGCCCATATCTATAAAGATAACAATACGTCGTAGCATCCCGGGAACTATCACCGGTGGTGTAATAGAGAAACATAGTTTTCCAAGAAATACGTCAGTCCCATAATTTTATTTGAATATTCCAATCACATAACTCGACTAAAATATTGATCATTAGCTCATTTTCGGGCACTAATGCAATTATGACTTAACTAATGTAGGTATAGCATGGTCGTCTTCTTCACTTCAATGATAAAGGTCATAGCAATGGTATCATATGTTTATATGAGGTAGAAGTCGCACAAGCGCGCGGAAACTGAGGCGGGAAAATTAAGTCAATTGTAGCAATTTTGATTATGACGCGTATTTCAAGCGCAAGTCTAAACATATAGCTATCCTTTTCTATATTATTTGTACCGTATTATCTGTCGCAGGAAGCATGTTTATGTCGTAAAGGAACAAAATCTGAGCACCGCGCAGTGAATATACGTCATCTTTAGTAAAACATCATTGGGTCATAGAATTAGGACTGCTCTATATACCTTAATCACACCGCTTCCTTATGTTGACACTGACTCCAATACTCGCATCAGCATGGTCGTCTTCAGCTCTCTAGTCAGTGCAGGTCATAAATATATGGGACATATGGGACATTAACACACTGTATTACAAATTATAATCATAATCATAAATGATATATGAAATCATGATATTACAAATGTAATATCATGATGATATTTATAAGCATGTGTAGGTACTAATTCGTACTAGTGGTAAATAATAATGGTATAACGAGGCGAAAATTACCTACTCGTATCACTCTCAGATTTGAAATCCTATCAGGCAAGATCGCAGGTTCATGAGTGATCGTACCTAAATATTCTGAAGGCTAATTTCATACTTTTGACAGCATTGTCATCGAACATCAAGAGAGATTGTGTTCAAATGCGGACCTAACAATTAATCGCACATTTCGCTCACCCAAATAATTATTTCACATAACTCACTTTTTAAAGATATAAGATATAAAATGAAAATAGAGTAAACACACAATCCAATTTGTATATTGAACAAATAACAAAACGCGTAAAATAATTTGTATGTAATGTGGCGTGATGCTGCTATCGCTACTATCGACACGCATAATTCAAACATAATATCTACGTTTACGTAAACGCCACGCTTCATTACGTAACACGACGTAACGCATATGTATAAAAGGTCCTCTGAAAGCTCGTACCAAACAACCGTTATTATAGTTAAATCAAAGCTCCACAAATTGCCAGCAATAAACGCTATACAATCAATCGAAAAAAGTCTAGACGTTGAAAAAGTAATCGCCTATCATTATGTAATCTTGAACAACTGTAACAAATGATAATATTTCTCTTATTTTTAGATAAGGCACATGTATCATTCAAGATAACAATTAAGTTCACGGCCATGAAACTGAAAATTGGGAGCATTGATCGCTCATTTTGTTATTTAAAGCAGTACAAGAAAAAGGTTTTATCATAGCATATATATTGGTGATTTGTTGGTGATTGATAACCCTAGCCATGTGATGTGAGTTCACGAGCGGCGCCAACGATATGTGTTGATGATAGGTGAGAAGCGGCGGGCGGCGTGCGTCCGCGCGACTCTCTGTTGCCGGCTCGACTGACTGACATACTTTTTTTTTGGCTATCGCCACTCGACCTTCTCAAATATTTGAACTTGTTGCTATCGCGTCGCGCGGCACATCTGTGGCGTTATCATTCGCGAACTACTAATGTCATGTATTGTTTATCGCAATACCTACGTAGGTTGTACACCTCAACCGGATCCAGAGTTGTAATCGTGATGGCGTGTTGACTGGTAGGATTTTGATTGAAATATCTATGAAATGCATTCCCTTAGATTTGTAGCTAAACGGACCAATGTACCTGGCGAAAAGAAGTTCGCAGTCACATAACAGATTGGGTGAATCAGCATATATTGCATGTGTTTTTTCTCAACGCTAACTTACAAACGATATGAAATTTGGCCGAAAGGGTAAATATAAATAAAATAAATCGCGGCTTATTCGGCGGAGCAATTGAAACGGCGAAAATATGCTAACCTAGGTAGTGGTTACATATTTGAACCGTTTGGGATTGGGACATTGGGCCCGTGGGGACCGCGAGCTCACCGGATTTTCCAAAACTTATCAGAGCGTTTGATCGATGCGACGCGTGACCAAAATGCTGGCACATATTTGGCTCAACGAATCAGCATCGCAATTCAACGTGGGAATGCTGCTAGCATTCTGGGCACGCTGCCAGCCGGTAGCGGGTTAGAGCATTTAAGTTATCTATAAGTTGCCAATGGCTAGTGGATTGCTCAAATGTTATTGTAATAGCTGCAGTATTGTAATTAGATATTAGTATTTTATTTTAATAAAGGTATCGGGCCCTGTTGTTCCTATTGGTCAAGTTTGTAATGTGTCATATCGTTTCGGATTTGCAGGGCACATTCGGGTACTACTCGGGTAGAACTCCATAAGTTCTAAATTCCAAAGCAACACAAATATATTCTTGATCTTAATAGTTTTAAAAAATATTATTTAAAAAGATTTTTAAATATTTTAGAAAGTTCATGTCGTGATAATCATATCTTAACAAATCATACGTTCAAATATTTGTGGGAAAACTTAACAAATCAATATTATTATTATCACATGAAAAGGCATTTGGCACTGCACAATAGTGCACATACACAAATCGCAAGTTTTATAAAATATAGAAGCGTTCAGAGTTTTTATTGCAATCCACAATGTATAGTTGTTGATTAGACACGAATTATTTTGTTAAATTGCCGCCGTCCAGTATCACGTGATATCAGCAGGCTAATTCACGCCGCTCTCTACCCGCTCATTCTGCCCGCGACCACTGTAAACGTCGGACCATGCTTGATCGCTCTGCGCTCTCGTACATTGCTAACTTACTCGCTATTTACTAAACTGTCGGGAAAAATATCTTTCTTACAATTCAAGAAAATATGTATTGTCCAAGCGCTGCATACAGTGTGGTGTATGCGAAGATGAAACATTTAAATTATGTAGTTTTGGAATTATTTTAATAACGCATGATTTAGGAGTTTATTTATATATTTTCTTGTGTGTAAATTCTCATTTATATTATACAAATTTTTATTCAATAAAATTTAAAGTTTTTTCCCTTTTTTTTATGCAAATACGTTTAAATAACAATTTAAATATTTTAAGTCTGCGGTGGCAGTTCCGCACAGTATTGACATTCTACATAAGTTTCAGAGATCTGTATCGGTATATAATAGATATAATGACATACACATATATGGAATTGGCGTTTTGTCAAACTGGCCACTTTGAACTGAAATATCTGACGTTTAGTTAGGAATTTCAAACTATAAATTTATAATTCCTGACCAAATTAAGTACTACTGTAAGGACTAATAATTGTCTCGCTTAGTGACTCATATAAATATTGATTTTTGTATACAATACAGTCAGGTGCACAGGATGACACTGCAGCATTGAGCTGCAATTGCGCGGCTGATAAATGTCATTTATTGTTAGAAAAAGAAAAGCTCTCAAATGTGAGTGTGTGTTGCCAAATTCTTCTGCACCTTACGATATTTTGATAACGTTTTATCGCGTGCCAGTAACCGGGCGCGATCTTCATTTGTGTCTTTTCTCCTTATGTTATTGAACTCATAGCATCTCCCGTTTTTGTTTTGAACGCCCACACAGTTTGAAGCTTTGTAAAAAATTCAGAAGTGGTCAATCAATCACTATTTAATTGTATCAGATGTGAAGCGATGGTGTCATTGTCGTTAAGGACGCAAATTCAATTCAATTTGGTCAATTGTTTCGATCATCAGCTCAGTATTTAAACCTTGATAAAGAAAACTGTTATTTGCAGCATTTGATTTATCAACATAATATGTACATACTAGGTGAACTGGCAAACGATATTAAGCCATATAAATTAACGAAATGTCAAAATGACATGACACTTCATTTAATTACTTCACGTAAGAGATGGAGAGTTAAATTATTTAGATGTCTGTTAATACAAAAATACTAAAATCGTGATAAAAACCTGGTGGGTGCAGGCAGGAGGGTCAGATCTATAGTATGTTTTACACGTCAGGGTCACGTAATCAAATGTAGGTATTTTGAAAAAAAAACTTACACTTTCAAGACGCATTCTGAGATGCATGCAAGACAAGAGGCACCCGCTATTCTAGTCTTCTCGTGACCACGATCAATGTTACTTGATCTAACCGTTGAGATTAGTCAATATTATATCTTGAAAACTATGGAAAACATTTTACTTCAATTTATTTCATTTGAATTTTACCTATATACCTAAATCCATTAAGAACTAATAAGCTAGTATACCTTTTTAACGAAAATAATCAATGTATAAAACTAACTGACTGGCCAGTTGGCGCAGTTGGTAGCACTCTGCCTTCTGAGCCGCTGGTCCCGAGATTGATTCCCGGATCATACATTTGTGTGTATGAACATGTCTGTTTGACCTGTGTTTGGGTGTGTATATATTGTATATAAGTATATATATCAGTCATCAGGTTACCATAGTACAGGCTCTGCCTAGTTTGGGACCTGAAGACCTTGTGTGAATGTTAATACAAAAAAAAACTATATGGACAAAAACTATATATAAAAACGGCATACGCATTATTACTGTCAGCAGTTAAAGTTGGATCTTTGCGTAGTTTTTATTTTCCTAGAAGCGTAAATATATATTTGTCCTAAAGCTAACTCTTGAGATAATGACTGTATTTATAACATTATAGTACAAGTATGACAATGAGAACTATTTTCACAAAGACGATAGTCACTAGACTATCGCTCAAACGCCGCTAGTGAATGATTTTATCGCCGGAATGAGTTAAATGAACCATAGATAAGTTATATTAGTTTTTTTATTGTCATTTTAGTATATGTATATAAGAGTAAGAAACTAAATGTACCTACTTTAGTTAAGGAGGAGGGCGTTGTTGTTTATAACACAGTTTTTCAAAAAAGCTTTCGCAGACGCCATCTTGCTCTCTTAATTATTTGTTCCATTGTTCAAGTACCAATAAAGAATTTTATTTAAAAAATATATTACTAATGCAAGAATTGGTTTTATCATCAGGGTATTTAACATATATTTTATTTGTTTTGATTGCTTGATATTACGATGCTTATAAAGTTTACTCAGGAACATTGCACATTCAACTGTGCCGAAATCACACTAATATTTAAATGTGAAAGTGCGTGTGTATGTGTGTTTGCCACCTTTTCATGCCTAGGTAGATTTGAATGAAATTCGAAATGTAAGTAAGTTACTTATTATTACTTTTTATCCCAAAAAATTGATAGGTCCGAGAGGCCTAAGTCCAGCAGTGGACGTCCTATGGCAGAGATGATGATGACGAATAATGTTAAGTGATAAGTAACTTGAGAACTTACATTAATAGCCCGAATAAGTTAAATGGAATATTTCTAACCTTGAGACGTCATGACAGCTTAAACGATAGACTTTGACGTTCCGAAGAACGAGCACATAAATCTTAGTAAATCCCTCTTATGTTCCCTCGCTGATGTGATGATGCCGAGTCGTGTACTATATATATATTATATATATAATATACCTACTGGTATATCCGAGAAACCCTTTTGGTTTCAAATCACATTCGTGCGTTTTAAATCTATAAATAGAACATCAATTAAACAAGTTTATTTAAGAGAACTTCTATCGTTGACATGACAAGTGTTAATATATTAATAACTAGTAGCGTCCCGCGCTTTCATCCGCATGGATTACGGTTTTCCTGCTACCTCAATTATCCCACGGCAACTATACTTTTTCCGGGATAAAAGTAATCTATGTGTTATTCCGGGGTCTTAACTACCTCCATACCAAAGGGATAGTGGTAATAATAAACAGAAGAAATCTCAATTTCGCGTTTTTAATCGATCTTGTTATTTTAAGCACTTTTCAGCGATTTTATACATTGTTCTGGGTAGGTTGGATGACATTTGTCTGTGAATAGTCAGGAAAATTACTTATACCTACCGCCTGAGATATTTTCTTAGATGTTCAAAGTGATCGGCTAAAGCATCTTAAAACATATGAATCGAATTTGATAAATTATTCATCTATCAATAAATTTTCTCCATCTATATATACTAAATAGTAAGTAAATTACTCCCATATCAACATTCACTTTTGTAAACAAGACGAACTTGCAATCGAATCATCTAGACTTCTCACAATACAGTAACGTTTAAAAGCTTTCTGAAATAATTTATTAAATATATGAAACAATAATCCCAAATTCCAACGAGTTTTTTTTATTTACATTCAAACCGCCGCACTAGGATTCCCTGTGCCGCAGGATGCATGAATACACATAATCAAAGCACACAAACATCCAAGACCCGGGACATATCGCATAAATGTTTGCTGCCCCTGCCGGCATTAGAAACCTAGGGTCCCCGAGGACCGGAAGTCATGCCACTGACGACTGAGTCTCGGCGACCGAAATCAGCTCGAAAAGCTTATAGTAAAATATGAAAGCAGTCTGTTTACCCCTATACAGTAATAGCAGCTGCGCCTATCGTTCCTAGACATTGTGCAATTACCATAAACAATTTAGGAGGCCGTTGTTTTCAGGAAGCCATATTGACAATAGACTCCGTAATTACATCGTCCATTACGCGAGCTAGATACAAGATATTAATATCGTACATGACGTTGGCTTCTCGCCTAGTTCGAGCACGCACTACTTACTGGAGTTCATAAATTTTGCCAGCTATTTCCGTTCCTTTTTTCCAGTAAAACTGATCGCCAACTGACCGATGTCGATTTTGCAAATGGTTCCGCTGAAAGAATTGGAGCGTCTTAAAAGCTTCTGAGGTTGTATCTATAAACAACATATTCACCTATATACAGTGAGTTAACTTCATCGATCTGTAGTAAAATTGGTCTCTTGTTGGAGCTAATAATTTCTATAATTAACACAACACAGGAACACAGATTTTTAAGCAGATCTGTTTAATGTTTTTTATTAAATGATTTTCCCATAGCCTACAAGTTCTAACACTAGGAGATCTACACTTCTAGGAAAGAAGTTTAGTAGAAAACTAACCAGTAAACCTGCCATTAACAAAAATATTAAAGAACTTCATAATGTCCAAACCATAAGTCTTCAAATTTTACTGTTATTGCTGCTTCTTCACTATTTTTTCGATATGTATTTCACTTAAGAAGAAGATGGAAATTTGGGTCTATACAGACAACCAGAAGGAATTAACCCTTGAGGAAGAGACTGGGATGTAAACACATACGTCATATGACTAGAATTTGAAAAGAGAATAAAATATGGAAGATCTCTTTCGGCGATTGAAAGTCATACGACACTGAACCCGAACTCAAACACGGACAGCCAGAGAAAAAAACTTGTCTTGCTTAATATAAGTTGTAATGCTTAGCATGACTATTAGCATTCCTTGTGTTGTAATGATAAGTCTTTAAGATAGGAAGCCAACTTACTGGCTTACTAAATAGCGATAGTGGTACGTCTAGTGGTAAATCAAGTAACTCAATGCTTTGTAGAAACAATCTCCGAATCAAGCTTTATAGTTTTATCTGCTCAGATATAATGAGTTCCTAATCTGGACGCGGTAACAGAATTCTTGCTGAATGCTTAGCACTAATAAATTCTCGAATGTCAAGCCACTGTAGTTTGGTATAAATATAAATTAGTTTGTTTAATTTATGGTTCTATTCTGTCGGTGTGCTAATATTCTGTTTTGGTTTTATCTTATTATACATTGATTTGATACCAATAAAACGGTTTATTGGATTGTCATGTCTGCAAATTAAAATGATAAAAATAAGGAAGTAGGATTTCACGAATATTCGCATTTCCATTCGCGATTATTCGAATGTTCTTGTTTATGCTTATCCACATTCATATTCGCATAGTTTTTGTGAAATAATATTATAGTAAGTAAATACTATAATCAGATAAAACATTAGAAAGTGAAGCTCGTGATCGCAAAACGTGAATGATGTCTTTTTTTCGCTAAAGATTAAATAAACACTTATGTTAAATAAGGACTAACCACACTCCTTATTTTTAAAACTTAACATATAATCATTAATTGATCATTTGGACCAGTTCCACGTTTCAGAACTCTTCGATAACTAAGCAGACCGATTCAATTACATGTTAATCGCTTGATATTTAACCATAAAGTTTAATAAAAAGTGTCAATAATAATAATAATGGATATGCCAATTCATTTCCAATAACATTAACAATGTTCCGTGATATTTACGAAAACATTACAGTACCTACATTACGTTTTACAAATTCACAAAAATATGTACGAAAAATATCGATTCGGTTATTTCGTTAATTTCAAATTTTCGAAAATTTTGAATCAGGGGCTGCTGGATTTGCTCAGAATAAGGTGCAAATCATGAACCGTTTTTAAAAACTTCCAAATTTAAAATTCAATTCCTGAATCTGATTTCGAAGTGCAAATGATTTTTGTTACGTAGATACAGCCAGTTCTACGTGCATTAAAAACTTAGTATGATGTTACATCATCGCCCAAACCCATAAAATTGCCCTATTTTCGTCGTGCGATCATATTTTATAGTGAAGTCCAGACGATAGACGACGACGTGTGTATATTCAATGCGAGTGTCGCAAGCGATCAAAGAGTTGTCCGGAAGCTCGTCGCGTTTTCGCGTGCAATAGTTTCGCGGAAGCTCCGCTATAGCTCCGTGTCCGTGTGAACGCATCATTACGCAGAACCTGTTCGTGCACTTTTATTAGCTTACCTTCTGGGCGTTAAGATGAAGCTACTAAATCACATGCCTATATGTTTGGGTTAAATATATATTTATACTAGCTGTGCCCCGCGGTTTTATCCGTGATGAAAAACGGTAATGATGGTGATGATGATGAAAATAAGCCTATGTTTTAATCCAGGATATGAGCTATCTCCATACCAAGTTTCATCCAAATCTATTCAGCCGTTTAGGCGTGAAAGAGTAACAAAAATACATCCATATGATCCATACTCACAAACTTTCGCTTTTAAAATATTAGTAGGATAAATGTATCCTTATTTCCCTTAGTCATGCCATCATTTAAGAATGATTTAACCGGTTTGATTCATTAACCGACTTTAAAAAAGTAGGAGGTTCTCAATTCGACACGTATGTTTTTTGTATTGTATTTTTTGTTACCTCAGAACGTTCGACTGGGTGAATCGATTTTGATGATTCTTTTTTTATTTGAAAGCTGGTGCTTCCCGTGTGGTCCCATTTATTATTATATTATAATTTCATCAAATTCGGACAAGCGGTTTTTGAGTTACAAATACTCCAATAATTGGAAAGTGCTACTATACCTCGATGATATTATAGTTGCGGGTGAAGACATGGGTGAACATACACAATGACAATTGATCCCGTAAGTCGCAGAGGTCACCGAAAGCGTGAAAAAAATAATTATATTTTATATTGAAAAAAAGGATTTTTTTTTCTAATACATTGTATTCTTACGTAAATAAAATTTCGTAGAAAATTCCGGGAATTTTTACGGTAAGGGGAAATACGTAGTCCACGCGAGTGAGATATAAATATATAGCTAGTATTTTTTATTGTTCTATACATTATTATTTGTTTGTACAAGTTTTGTATTTGCTCATTCGCAAATATTGCTGATACGGAATGAGGATCCTCACCGCCTGTGACCGACTACTTGTAAATATTAAACACAGACTTGTGAACCTGCTACAATTGTAGATTATGTAATAGTATAGTTTCTATTAATTGGCTCTCAGTTTTCCACCGCAAGTATTATATTCGCAGATTATATAAAATGTGAACAGTACTTTTTTTATTAAATGTTTTATCATAATCATAATCGTAATCGTATACGATTATGCATTTAGCGTAACATTTTAAACATTTATCATTGTTATTATGATGTAATATATTTTTGGTATACCAATAAATAAATAATAAGTGGTAATACGGGTAATAGTAATGAGCGCAAGCTTGTGCACACGTTTCCTGACAATTTATATAGCTACCACCAATGATATATGTTTATATGAGGTAGATGTCGCACAAGCGCGCGAATATTGAGGCGGCAAAATTAAGTCAATTGTAGCAATTTTCATTATGACGCGTATTTCAAGCGCAAGTCTAAACATATAGCTATCCTTTTCTATATTACTTGTACCGTATTATCTGTCGCAGTAAGCATGTTTATGTCGTAAAGGAACAAAATCTGAGGACCGCGCAGTTTGAATATACGTCATCTTTAGTAAAACATCACTGCCTACCACGCAAAGCTTTAAACTAAAAAATACGTGGCACTGCACTGCGACTGTGGGGCCGAGAATATTTAATTCTGATACTATAGTAAGACTTATTAGGACTTATTAAGACTTATTTAATACTACTGTTACCCGGCTCAAAAAAACGTTAACCAGAAACTTTTTCAATTAAGTTTGTGTTTATTTTAAGATTCTTTTTTGTTAACGGTACCTATATTTAATTATCTTTATTGAATTGTCATGAAAACTTTTAATGGGCCTTCTGTAAATATTCTGCAATATTTTTAATGTCGCTGTTCAGCTGTAAGTTTTCCTAAAATAAATAAATAGTAATGTCAGTTTGGAAACTCCTTCAGATGACATCAGTACCAATTGGCTTCCCACAGACTTATAAGAACGCCTAAATATTGCATCGCACCGCAACTATTAGTGCACAACATAATTTAGCTGCGCGATTCCATATAACTCTGAACTGTGATTATTGAACTTTCCCGTTATGACAAAATTGAAATCGTTCAGTAAAAAACTTGTTTACCTCAGATGATATTATTCCGAGAGGTATTATTATTATTACTGTGTCCTTCTCGTATTTCTTTTTAAGCCCATAGGTTCATACATTTTAATGGGTGTGGGCAAAAACTCGACAGTTTGAAAGTTGCAGTATGGTCTTGTGAATTCAATTCATACATATTTATGTGGCAATTATTGTAATACAATGATCGATGAATATTGCAAGGATTGCACAATGCGCAACCATAGCGGGATCACCCGCACTCTTTTTAACCGACTTCAAGGACCGAAAGCCGAGAAAAGGAGGAGGTTCTCAATTCGACCCGCATACATGTATTTTTTATGTTTGTTACCTCAGAACTTTCGACTGGGTGAACCAATTTTTATGATAATTTTTTAGTTGAAAGCTGGCTTTCATCATAATCGGTCAGTTTTTGAGTTACACTCCAATAACTGAAAAGTTTTACGCCTGTCTCGATGACTTCCTTATTAGGATGAAAAAATCGATGAACATACACAATGACAATTGATCCCGTGAGTAGAAAAGGGTAAGAAAAAATTTACCTAAAAATGGAACCAATTTCAACACTCAAAAGTGTAAAATAACTTGTCAAAGTCAGAGTTATCAGAATACAAATTCGTAAATTGTTATGAAAATGTTATTAAAACTCACGCTAATTATAATTGTACATTTTGCGGGCTTAGGGTGAAAACTCACGCGTAGTCGATATCACGATCGTCAATTGTTTCAGCTTTGTCTTGGAGCCTTTATCAGGATCTTGCGTGCAGTGCGTTCGTTGCATTGTCCCTTCTCGCACTATCTTCCGGACTAAGCCAAAATAATTTTCAATCGTGATATCGACTACATTTGGGTTTTCACGCTAAAGCGGCATATATATTTTTTGTAACATGCTTAAATTGAACATGAGAACATGTAAATATTATGAATATATTTGCAAGATCTAATGTCAAAGAAAAACTGCCATAAGAAATATGCGTTCTATCAATGTTTGTAACGCTGATGCGGCTGTGAATGCATCCTCTTTATAAAGATGTGACAAGGAGTGGCACGAGACCAGTCCAAATATATTTGCCTTATATAAGAAACTTGATGTTAATGTTCTATGTTTATAGTAAATTTGTGACCACCATCTTCATTCTGTCCATCAGTATTCTATAACGCCCCTGGGTCAGCATATCGAATGTGTTTGGTAAAATGTCTCCGGAGTTGCACATATACATTTCCTTCTATTAAATTAATATGTATCTAAAATTAATCCTTCAAATCGTGAACATAAAGTTCTAAGATTTGCAATAACAACTCTAGAGTATGAATGATTAGTTGCTATGGCCAATACATTAGGTTTATTATATATCCAAACAGAATGAATTACATCTTAGCAAAATTTTCCACTTCAGCATTGCATCTCTTTGTATCAACTCTTTGGAAAACCACTGAACATTTTATCCTGGCTTTCATCACGATGATAAAACTAATAAAAATATCGATTGATTATACTAAAGCGAAACAAGCTTTCAGATTGAAAGTAACGCATATAATTCAGTCGATTGCATAATCTTGTTCAATCAAGTAAGCTTTACACGATTTTTCGCTAGGAATAGACACCGACTCATCATGATGTGAAAACATATAAATGGGAAGGCCAAGGCTAAGCTCTCTTCAAGGCTTTTCATTGTTTATACGATCCAACTACACGCAACTGAAATTAAATAGAGCGCACATTTTTCAGCCTAAATATACCAAAATCGAAATTACCAATGCGAAAATTAATTTTACAAAAAATTTGTAAAACGAATACCAGTTTAAAGAAGGACTAGATAAGAAACATTTCATATTTATTTTATAGGTAAATCTCTATAAAAATGTAGTAGTGAGAAAATAGTCATAAAGTTACAAGCCAACAGACTGTAATGACTATAATTTCACTCTATAATTTCACTATATAATGTTTATAGTAAGTTGTATAATATTACTTAACGCATCACAATTTGGAGACGTGTAGGTACCAATAATTATGTTTATATGAGGTAGATGTCGCACAAGCGCGCGGAAACTGAGGCGGAAAAATTACGTCAATTGTAGTAATTTTGATTACGACGCGTATTTCAAGCGCAAGTCTAAACATATAGCTATCCTTTTCTATATTATTTGTACCGTATTATCTGTCGCAGTAAGCATGTTTATGTCGTAAAGGAACAAAATCTGAGCACCGCGCAGTATGAATATACGTCATCTTTAGTAAAACATCATTGGTAGGTACACAATTTAATTCCACCATCACCATTCTATCATTGATCAACCGGGAACGTACGGCAATGTGTTTTCTCCGCTACGTGATAATACCACCTTTACATTCGAAGCGTTTTGCTTGCATTTTTATAATTCGTACTGCAAAAGAGTGGGACTGTCTGCGTTTTATAAGTGCGTGAGTCAGTGTCCGAGACTCCGGTATTGTACCTATCGGCAAACCGATATGTAGCACTAATTTAAGTCACAAGTTAATAGGTACCTTCTTAGCTTGCGTGTATATCTTAGGCCACGTCGTCACTTAACACCAGGTGAGACAGCGGTTAAATGCAAGCTTATATCTTATAAAATATGTTTTTTAAAAGACAGCGCAGCAAAAACGTTATCGATAAACTTCTTTAATTGAGCTTGTGATTCGTTCCATTCTTTGTTGTTAACGCTACCTATTTTTTTAAAAAAAAATTACAATCAAACCCCTGCACTAGGATTCCCTGTGTCGCGGGAGGCATGGACACACACAAACATCCAAGACCCAGGACAAACACCTACACTCATCGCACAAATATTTGTCCCTGCCAGGATTCAAACCACTGAGCCACGGCGACCGTCAACCTATATTTAATTATTTTTATTATACTATCAGTAAAAACATTTCATTGGCCTGCTGTAAATATTCTGCAATAGCTTATTGACACTAGCTGTAAGTTTTCCTAAAATAAATAAATAGTTAATACATAAATATATATAAGAGAATATATTATAAGAATATAAATATTTCAAATCATAATATAAAAACAATAGGAAATCGAATTAACCACATTGCATAATCTATCCTTGAGGCATTGAGCAAGGCAGCATCCAATCGCTACGCGCGGCTGATCGAGGTTGCTCTGTGTTGTGTGTGAACGAATTTTCATAAAAAACAGTGCGATCTATAAGTACCTACACATCAAAACAGATAGGTAAGGTACCATGTAAACTTCAGCTCAAGGCAATTCGCTAACTATAAAGAAATCTCCAGAATAAAGTATCTTATATCTTTAAGAACAAGTTCAAGTGCAAAGACCTCTTAAGGAGTTGTAATAAAATAAAAGTTTTACGCGGCAGGGCGCCAAAACCACAGTGCTTCGAGAAATGTATACGGTGCGATACTTGATACCGCGAGCACCCGGCAAAAGGAACTGAAACAATGCTCTTTCCGATTGCTTTTTTATCCCTTTTCTGTTACGAGACACGGGCAAGGCGAGACAAAAAAAGTATGAATGAACTCCAAATCTCGACCACAGAATTGCGCAATCTTATTCACGGTGATCGGAAATTGAATTTATACCGTCTTCCATTCGCTGGTCTTTTCAATATTACGATTGTTACAAAAGAGTCACGCATAGCGGTTAGCTTTGATCACGTTTATGGCGTCTTGAATAGCAACAATTTGAAGAAACTAAAATTGGTGAAAGTAGCAATATCACTTAAATATATTTCTATAACACCAAAATGATTACTGGTGAGACTATTACTTATACAACTACAGAATAGCATAATCAACCGCTAACGTTTTCGTTGCGATGACAAAAGACATCCTCCCTTCAAAGCTGTCCAAATCGGATAGACTGGCAGCCAGTAAATTATTGAAGTATTATTATACTACAAGACTATATTTTGATCTAAGTCTATAATCAGGAATGGCGTGCACTTAAGAGCACTGAAGCGCTCAGTGAAAACGCCACTGGTTTTTAACTATACAAGTTGAGACCGAGAAGTATTCTTTGATTAACCCAGTTCATCGATTGGGATATCATATGTCCTAGGTCAACTTTTTCGTAAGCGCTACTGTCATTTGTTTTAGGAGCTCTTAAGTCAAATAATATATAAGTATTATACCGCACTTATCTTCGTTAAGGTGTCGCGTCTAATGCGGTTTAAACAAGGATAAAGTAGAGTATAATATAGACATCCGTACACTAATTGGCATAAACCTGATTTCCAGCTATACCTATGATGCTGTTTCGATATAATTTTATTTTCATAGTACGTTGGAATTTAGGGTCACAGGAAATGGCTTATGGCAGCTATTATCTTATGTATTTATATTTATGTAGATATTATTGTGTATTGGGCATTTAAAACCAATATATGTTTTTTACCGCTCGCACCGACAACGGTCTTTGTGGAAATCAATGGGGGAGGCGTATGCCCAGCAGTGGACGTCCTGTGTCTGAGATGATGATGATGATGATTTTTTTTTTAAAACGATAGATTTTTGACCGCTAATTATTACTAACGACACTCTCTGAATGATGAGTACCTAATTAAAAGCAGTGTTAAGCTAGATCTTGAAGTATTCTTCTGGTCTTCTATATGGGCCTCCCATATACATCATTGATAAAAATAAATCTATCTCCAATAATAGTTGGTACATATGATTGTGAGTAATCAAATCTAAAAAGTTTAAGATGTTCTTGTCTCAAATAAACCAATTAAAAATTATTATTACATGAGAAGATACTAGTGATCTTTTTTGCCAAAAATTTGAAGAATCATCTTGATTCGCTTCTATGACTTTTCTCGATATCATAAAAAACTACTTAATCGATTTTGATAAAATTTAATTTACATTGGAAGCGTACCTACTCTTTGAAACAAAAGAATAGGATTTTCAAAATCGGTTAACCCTTGGTGGAGAAATCAGACAACATACATAAAGAATATGGTACAACAAGAACCTTCTCCTTTTTGAAGTCAGTTAACAATACTGAGTCAGTGCGTACTATATGATGCGAATAAAGACACGTGACTAGTTGGATGACTCGCGTACCTCTTGGGGTTCATAGTTTAGAATTAATAAGATTGCTTACAAATTAGCAAGTCTAATTGCTAACGTACCGCGCCGTACCGGATCCATGCCGACTTAAAACATTCAATATATTTTATATGCTTCAATGAATTCTTATCTCTACTTAAGCCCTTAATAAACTTGTTTGGTTAATTTTATCTTCATGTTTGTGAGGTTTTCGTTATTTATGTGAATGTAAAGTGCACTCAGTAGCATTGCAAATTTCTATCGAGATAAGAGTTCGCACGGATGGCAAAAGTAAAAGCGGCCTTTGATGTTTCCTTCGAATTCTAGACCAAACGCGCACTGAATAAATGTTGTTTATTGAAATTGATGGAGAAATTTGTGAGAACTATTGACTAATGATTTTTTATATCTTCGTAAGAAAAACATGGATAAATAATATGCGTATTATGTTGTTTTACCACAGCCAAAGTGACGGTATTGTCATTTATTCATGGATTCAGAAATCAATAGTGGGTACAACTGCTGAACTGAATATTCTATACGTTCTAAGTTTGCTTCTCACTAATTTAGTAAGAAGCAAACTTAGAACGTTTCATTAAAAACATTGTCCGATAACGCTAAACTTCCGCTGATGATAAAATAACCACCAAATATACCAAACCAAACCAAATATAATGCAGCGACTGATTAACAACATCTGCGCCCCGCGGTGTCCCCCATGTGATGATGATGATGACGATGATGATGACACTCACGAATAACGTGGCTTTTGATTGATAAAGAATGTTCAAAATCGGTTCAGTAGATCTTGAGATTACCCTCTATTACCTCTTTATTGTATTATTAGCGGACCGCCCCGGCTTCGCACGTGTAAAAAAAATAAAATTATAAGTTTTTTTAATTTTTTTGAAAATATAATATAGCTTATGCACCCTGGGATAGTGTAAGTTCCCAACAGTGAAAGAATTTTTCAAATCGGTTAAGTAGTTTCGGAGCCTATTCAATGCAAACAAACAAACAATCACATTTTCCTTTTTACAATATTAGTAATACATATAATGATCTAGATATTGGTAATATAGACTACCCGCATTTTAAGTATAAATCTTGTTTTTGTATTATCATACATAAGAGTCCTGATTTGAATATTATCTTAGCTGTATAAAACTAAGTACTAAATCCGATGTCACACCATTTTAGTTAGTTTTATTGAACGACATAATCACTACCATTTACTCGTTTTACTATCATAGAGAGGGATAGATACGCAGACGCATAGATTGGGTTTAATTCTTGGTACCAACCCAAACACTAGTTATGACAGAAACTAGTGGTATCCGGCCACTAGTTTAGTGTCAGTCCCACAAACGCACAACGCGCGGCACGTATCTGGGCCGGGTGTGTTTGCCCCGACTAATTGCTGAGCTAATGAGCGTTATCTGTGTGTTTAGTGCCTCCGCCTCTCTGACTGTTTGCCTTCCGATCGACAGCCCTGTCCAAGGCTGATAGTGTCCAGTATCCACGTATAACAACACGGTAGATTACATCGACAATGTTGGTTCCACGGCGCCACTTAGTCGTCCACTCGATATGGGTATCTAATTCTACCTATACCCATATCAAATATTAAACGTCCCGCTGCCGAGAAAAAAGATTTCGTAGAATACCTTTGTCCAAAATGTACGATGGCCACTATTACGATTCTTCAAATTACTATTTATATAAGCCTAAAGCTCTATAATATGGTTCTCATATAAATTGCTATTTCCTACACTTTAGGTATTATGGCTAGAGTCTGCCAAGGCAATTTAAGAGAGCAATTAATTTAAATTACTAATTGTGAATATTTATGTATTTATACATGCGTGTAGTTATAACCTGTTTTATGTAGAGTCATTGTGATTACGCTGTAGCAATAGCATAATGACCTTAATATCTAATATGTACTAGGTATAGATTTGTATGGTAGGATCTCAAAGAGAAACATCCAGTCAAGCGTCTGGTCTTCCAAAATAACTCGGAAAGATTTAGCCCGCACGTGAAGTGACCTTTCGGTCACTTCACGATGTGCTGATCAGTCGAACCAGGCTGTTGTCTGTTTCTTTCAAGAGTACCCAAAAGTAGCTTGATAGAAAACTCTTTATTTGCACACTATTTCAAAACCACACACATAAAGAAAACAAACAAACAAATATAAATACAGTGATACAAAGGGCGGCCTTATCGCTTAAAGCGATTTCTTAAAAGTAAATGCTAATGGAATAAAAATACTCCTACTTCTCGTAATACTCATTATAAAAATACTATATTAGAGTATATTTCTGCCACCCGTACTCCACGGTATTACATGAGTATATCAATCCCTCTGAAATATTTTTAATTTTAAATTACTCTGATCATATTATGCTACAAATGAAATTACAGGCAACACAAAATACTATCTTCGTTATTCTATTATTTTACATAAACAAAAACGTTATAATATCTATGTTCCAAAATTGAAACTAACTAAATTTAAACGGTTTAAAAATTGGTTTACAGTAAATACAAATGTATATACGCTTCTAGATTTATGTGTACCTATGAATATTCTATGTCGACAGACTAAAACGAATCGGAATGTTTTCAACATTAAACAAACTGGCTCGTACTAACGAGCTTTAATAGTTATGTTCATCTTTAGATAAAAAATACGCTAAGCGTTTTTAAATGCGTTCCTATATAAAGAACAAATTTCCAGCAAGGTCTTTGCTAAGGACCTCACATGACACGAACTCAGAACCAGTAGCACATTACAAAGAAACAGCTTCATAGTTGGTTAAAGTTACCATTTTGAGCAGAGGTCAATATATCATTGCATTCCACATTTGTTGCGTATCTAAGGTCGTACTCAATAAATCTTGACCATGTCGCGAAACCTACTTTTTATGGTCTTCGACGACGCCATAGTGGACAGATTCCTTGGCCGATATGCGCTTAAACCGCAGCTTGAATTTATTGCCGTCTCCTCGCATTCTTCAATCCACCACAATTCTTAGCATCAGATATTGAACTGAGAAAAGGCGCACTTAATTCTCGGAAGCTTTGGCAGTTTAAACTGTAGGCTTCGAATCCAAGAAATATATTATTGTCAATGTGTTGATTGTCATCGGTTCAATGTTCAAATTTAATATTAAACTTCAAGCTGTAAGCTTATAAGAGTTGTTTATTTTCAACAAAATCGGGAAAGTAATTCTTTATCAGAAAACTATAGTGAGCCAGACACATGTTGAGACGAACTATAAAACCCTGTCTAAAGTCGCAATGTTTTCATAATTGTGTCGGCGCGCAGGAATCCCAAACGTGCAGGATCTTGGCTAATGTCTTGGTGGTAAGCTGCCGGACCTCGTCGCATATGGCGTGTCGTCCGGCCAAGAATTCCAATTATGTCGTTATGTTTCTACGAGGATGAATATATCTAAAGAAATCTTAGATCTTCAACTGAGGAAGGGGAAATTAGAACGTAAAAATGGTGAACAGAAAGTTTGAGGCACTTAGAGATATGAACGATAGACATTGTTAAAATTTTTTTTTTTTGTCTATACAGGCCATCGGTGACATTCATCACACCAGCTATGATAGTGGAGCGGCACAGAGCGAACGAGCGCATACGGCACCGGCCCCGGGTGGAGTCCACGTCTTGTCACTACACCGGCACCGTGCGAGGACAGCCAGGCTCTGCTGTAGCCATCTCCGCTTGTGATGGACTTGTAAGTAATCATTAGAAGATATTTTATCCATAAGAACCCGACCGCGACTTCACTCGCAGGATCTACAGGATATACGTACGAACTTCATCTACTAATTTACCGTCTTCTAGGGTGAATTCCAAAAGGAATGCTAAGCTTCGTACTTAAAAACTAACAAAGGTGATGATTATTAAGAGAAAATAAATTTTCATTTTGATAAAACTTGATGCAGACAAAAATCTAACTGCTTACAAAAGAGTTTTCATAAGACAGTGTCTTCCTGTCTATTAATTTATTGTTTTGCTCGCTATAGGATTTTGGAAAGACATTATGTCCAACATAGTATGGGAGAAATAGAAACCAATCACCGAATTGGACAATGAAATAAATATTTTAAAAATATGTAGCTATTTGTTTGTTAAACATGATAGCTAGGTTATCATAAGAACTCTAATCCAAAAATTGATTCTCAAGCCACCTCTTTAGAAAAAGGAGATAAACCGGGCCTCTACTAAACAAAATAACATAACACAAATGTACAATAACATCGGTATGCCTCGGTGGAACGTGAAAACCACAGGCAGTTAAAATTAATGTTCGACGGTTATCCTCCGCGGTCTTATAACTCTTTATCTAAACGTTTCGCACAAATTACAAAACAAATTCAAAAACCACATAAATATTTTCCATCACAAAATAGAAAACTAAACTTTTTACGTCCACCATTGTGGATCGTTAATTTTAATGTCAGATATAAATAAACGAATCGTAAGATAAATCACATAAGATTGTTTTCTGCAAGGTCGCCATTTTATCATATAAAACATAGGTACGGATCGCTGACGAGTGCCTGTTTTTTTTAAAATTTCGAATAGGTTTAACAATATAATCGTTGGTCAACCCAACTAGCTGGTCATATTGTTTAACTCGAACATCTATTAACATCCATAATCTATTAACAACTATTATCATTAATATATTTATTATAAAGAGTGACCTCTTTGCGCCATTTTTTTGCGATTTTCTGGTGATTATTTGATGACAAACAGCAGCCACACAATCTAAAAGTTATTCTGAATCAGAGCTCATGACAAAGTATTTTTTCCCGGTCACACATGTAAATTTGGAGTCATCGTGAATGGGATAAAAGTACATCCGTTTTGCTTAAGCTGTTTGAAACCACACCGAATGGCGCAACCATGAATGCCGTGCTTAAGATCTTTTTGAAATTCATTGAGGGCGCGCTACACAACGTGCACCAGTGAAGATTGTAAATTTAATAATTTGTGGGATATGATGCCCTGGTCACCTGCCCTGGGCGCCTAAGATACGTACGCTATGCCTAGTTTGGGTCCCGCTGTATAAGTCTTAAATTCATGTTTCATAAATAATAACATAATGTACTGAAATGTATGTGGAACTTGTGTTTTGATATAAATCATTGCTTACTTTAGTACCTACTTTAGACTCCATACTATTTGTCGTAGTTGTAATATTTCAAACAATTCTTGTTTTTCGTTATATATAAAAAGTCATAGTCCAAAGCTATCGCTGAGAAATATTTCGACCACGTCTTTTTCGAGACTGAACTTAGCACTTTACAAAAAACATTTTTTTTCGGTCAAAATTCAACCATAACTAATCCACTCGTTTGTACGTTAGTTTTATTGGTTAATGATGGTATATTTTTTAAACTTCATACTTGTGACCACTATCTCACTTGATGATCACTGACGATCTCGAAGACATCAACAGTGATCGAAGATGTAATCACGCTAAACCTAGAATTTCTTACTGGCTCTCAAGAACTGCTGCCTGAACACAGATTGTGTTTGGTGACTGATTTTTAAAGTTGAGGGTGATAGCGAGGCGGGTACTCAAAAATACCCTACCACCATGCCGGGAATTCGATAACGGTGTTACCTTCACCGTCAGCTCAAGCCGTTGGTAGAGGAGCGAACCAGCGCCCGTCTGTTCTACAGCCGACGTTCCCGCTGCTGAGTCATCATCGCTTTATAATATGAAAGCGATTGCGTGTAATTCAACCTATTACTTCGACAAAGACGTTTTAAGATCAGCTGATGAGAAAAAAGAAACCTTCATTTTCTATCGCTGTCAAAGAACGGCATTCATGTTTGTTTATTTTCAATCACCACGCCCACTTGTTAATTCTAAAATATATATTGAAACATATAATTAATAATGTTTCTAATACGTTTGTGCCGTGCCTCTTTTGATCATATCAATAATTTTAGTGGCACAATAATAAATTAGATGTGAATGTGTACCCACATAGGGTATATATATTTATTTATTTAAGCCTTATTTTTATTCCTCAACAATTTAGTAGTCTTTTTTTCAAGTATTTTTAACATTATTGCTATGAACAGTAAGTAAAATAATATAATGAAATATGGTAAAATATATGATTTTTGTCTGCCCATTTTTTATGATAAGGCCCCTTTCTGGGTAAAGGCTTCCTCCAATATTCTCCATGCTCCTCTATTCTTTGCTTCTCTTTCCCAGTTTCTCCCTGCAATTACTTGTAGTTCGTCGACCCACCGCTCGTAGGGGCGTCCTCTTCGTCTGTGGTCGCTCGGGCCCGGCCAAGTAGTGACTCGTTTAGTCCATCTATCATCCGGTGCGCGTGCTACGTGTCCAGCCCACTTCCACTTCAAGTGTTGGCTGTGATGTAGAGCGTCTATTACATTGGTTTTGTTCCTTATATCTACGCATTTTTGTCGGTCGCTGAGTTTAATGCTTAGAACGCTCCTTTCCATTGCTCGTTGTCATGTTCGTATTTTGCTTTTTATTTAATTATTAAATATCCATGTCTGTGAGCCGTATGTTAAGCTTGGTAGTATGCATGAATCCATTACCTTTTTTTGAGTCTAAGTGATAGATGGGATTTAAGGATTTCTTTATTGCTCCAGAATTTCTTCCAAGTGATATTTATCCTCCTATCTACTTCATCTATGTGTCTAGAGCTCTAGAAAGATATTTGTTTCCTGAGAATAAAACTGAAGAGCTCTTCAGATATTCCGCTCAACTTCGGGTACTGTGTACTTAATCATCATGATCATTATCAAAACTATAGGACGGTCACGACTGGATATACACCTGCCCCATTGATCTCCACAACGACCGGTTGGAAGCGTCTGACATCCAATCTCTTCCCGCGATCTTGGTCAGCTCATCTGATCACTATGTAGGAGGATGCCCCGAGCTGCGCTTGACAGTCCGTGGTCTCTACTTGAGAACCCTTAGGTTCCACCGGCCGAATTTCTATAAGACATGTGCCCGACTTATCTGCTAGTGCATGTGGTGCCGGCAACAGCTACACTATAAAGTCGTAGAACCTTGTAAAATCTTATGTATAATTTTAATGACATAATGTGAATCTAAGTATTGACAGGTCTCATTCATGCGTAAGATAAAACCGACCTTGATGTGTCCGAAAGGTGTTACATTGCAAATATTACCATATGGGAGAGGTTACAAAAAAGCTATACAGGTGGGTCGAATTATATTGCCCGTTTAGCATTCAATATTTTTTACTATATCTGACATACGCATTCATTAATTAGTTATCAGCACGGTGGCAATGGTGATCGATCATCAATCTGAGGTAAATTCATTTACACTCACAGAATTATTTGAGAAGTACCAATGCTAATTCTAATTCTTTGAGATACAGAAATCTCTGAAAGCGAACATTTATCTGCGCTTACGTGCGAAGTATTTGAGTGAAGATGAAGATAATACAACTTCTGTTTCTTAGCGTTCGATTATTTTTCAGGGTTCCTTACCTACAGGGTAACCAACAGAACCCTATCATAATATGATTATGTATGCGGATATAATAATAATAGATACGGCACTATATCCTTAATATAAACAGCAATGCTTTGTCATTTTTTTATAAGTCGCTCGCGGCTCCTCCTATGCTGTTGTAGAAAACGTATGTACTAATATAACGATAAAATATGCACATCTTGATAATAATATTATTATCAAATAACACAACACCTTTATAAATGTGTGCTTAGTGTGTGATTCCGATGTCTCTGCTAATGTCCTGCTATATGTATCTAAAGTTTCATAAAAATCTGTTTCCTAGTTTTGGCAACAGATATAAGCACATTTTGGATGGTTTGGATGTATAAGTTTTTATAACAGACCTTAAAATAGACGTATTTGTTGAAACTCATCATAAAATGTGTAAGTATGGATAAGATATACGTAATAAGTTCTGCGACTCGAAAACAGAGTCCATAAAACATTTTAGATAAAAGATTGACATTAAATTATTTGTTCGCGGCAGCGGAGATGTTAACTGGTTTCTTTAGTGGGGATAGAGCAACAACAGAGAATAATTTAGATTACATCAATATAATTTTATACCACCTCAATTAAAAGAAAAACGCAAAAAGTGTAATAGCCCTTCCCACGCCTATGAATCCTACATATAAATTACTATTCTTCAATAAACGCTTTGTTGATAACATGATAAGAATTAAATTATAGGCTACAATAATGAGAAAAATATCAACCATTATGATATTATAAAATCTTTAGTTACAATATATACATAGAAATAGAAATATAGCATCGGTATTTTTCTGGTCGCGATGCGTTTTTTCATCGGATCAGGTAATTATCAAGGCTTAGAGAATTATATAGACAAGGCTACAGCAAAGCGTAACTAAAATTGAATCTCACAAATGTTAATGTAGCTTTAATAGCTTTCATTAATTAACTGAGAAGAAATTCACAGAATGGTTCTAGAGTACAAACAACCTACTTCAAAATGTATATTATTTATGAACTTTAACAATGCTTGGGTTTATTTGATGTCTTTCAATCCGCTGCAAAGAAACAAGTCAATACATTATGTGCAAAACTGTAAAATAAAAAACACATGCTATTTTCTAAGCTGCAAAATACTATAAATCTTAGTTAAAAGTTAATTTAATTTCATGATTAAGTGGATACGATGTAAGCTTCATCTTCAGTTCATATGTTTGTTTACGGCGCTCGCTAAATATCGGAAAAACACATCTTCTACACGTAGCCTTGATAATAATGCAGCTTTTAATTGTAACTTTAGTTCTAGTGACCAAAGTTCAAATTAAATCCATTAGCTGTTTTAAAAAATAATAAAAAAACGTAAAGTTATATCACTCGTATTACTTTTAAATTGCATTTTGAACCTAAAAGTTATACTATACGAGCCATTTGACGAGCACCTTTTCAACTTCAAAAAAATACTTTAACGAAGTTTCTGTAATAAATATGCTAAAATATAATTGGTTGATGAATACATTATATAAACGCTTGCGTAACGTCCTCCAAACCTTCTTGTGTCCTAACTACCTTCATGTAAATATAGGTATAATTTTTGGATGTTTTATTCTAAAAAAAATTATTACAATAAACTACACAAAAGGATGACTTGTCTTAGATTTTTTCGAAGAGAACATGTCTTAAAATAATGCAATTTAATAATAACGTATATTAAGCATTTAAATAGGTTTTCCTTGTTTTACAACATAATAGCGGACGTGGTTCATTAAATTCAAATAGAACTTTTTGCTATCAACGAGTAACGAAAAAGTTTAAGCCCGGCCGCACACTGGTCGCACAAACCGCTACTGGCAAACAATCGCTTCCACTACAAAGCCGTCACTTTTGGCTGAATTATGTTCCTTCTGTCATCTGTCGCTTAAGTAAGACGGTGCTTGGAGCCGAATGTGGGCCAAAATACGCCATTCCAAGTAACAAGCTTTAAAACTTCCGCAATTTACTCAGACATAACTTTTAATATGAGCAGTATATCATGGCTGCTAAACAGCGGTACCAACTATATGATGACCTCTACTCTCATTCCAGTGGTGTCGATGAGATCAATTTTACGTTTTATTTTATTACGTTTTTAATGCTTAATTTGATGAATAAAATGGTTATCACAGTAAATGCGGTGAAATATTAGACATAGTATTAACAACCGACATAGTTTCTGTTCCGAAGTGTCATGGCCCGCTTTTATCTGTTAACCCTTATAATACCCCTCTTTTAATAAGTGTACAGTATCATGAAATGTAGTTGCTGAAATCGAATTCTTTTGTAAAATATGTTTACAATAAGGGTGATTATAATTTCATTAATACAAAAGTTATGCTACGTAACCTATTTTATAACCGTGAAGGCCTTTAATTGGTTTTCCAATGTTTTAAAAAAAAATATGCTGTTAATATGGTTTTCGTATAATATAAAATAAATAACGAGTCGATATGCTCAGTTTCCGATGATCTCGGAATGTTTTTAATACATTTTGTCTTCAGCTTGTTGCGACCACTAGTGGCTTTGCTGTGGCCGCCATCAGTGGCTCGGTGTGCAGCCGGGGTATATCAATCATTTAATCAAAAAACAAAAAGATTGAATAGCGGGCATCTGCTAAATTCAGCCTCCTATAAATTCACATTAATAACACTGCTCTAGCATAATAATTTAAGATTAACTGGACATCCTGGGTGGTCATTTTAAATTCTTTTCAAACAAAATAAATGACCAAAAACATAATGATTATGCTTACATCGAAGACATTTTGAATAAGGCAACACTTTTAAAAATTGAGATTGATGCGCAATTTGAGAGTTGTTGTATACATATTCATTCTTTTTAATTATTCTTCATAGTAAAGTATCCTCTGAAATAGTGGTAATTAAAACCATTTGCAAATTGTTTGCGGAAGTGCTCATTTGTAAATGCCACTAGCGGTCACCCAGTCAAGGTATGACCGTGCAGTACGTTTCCTAATCCAATTGATCGGTTAAGATCGCTAAACTCCACTACGACCGCTTTGTTAAGAATTAATAGACAGAAAGAAAGAAAGAAAGAAAAGATGTTTATTGTACACAACATAATATACAGTTGGAAGTATCAGTAATAAACTACTAGTAATACAATAAAATACTACTACCTTCTTTACACTATCCTCTTTTTTCCCACTACATCTCTTATCTCAAAGAGCGTTTTCACTTTTTGCACGACACGTACTCTCTATCTTTACGTTCTCCGATAATCTTCTACTGAGAGTTCATCTATGCATACGTCTCAATTCTACGCAAAATCCTTCACTGTTCAAGCAGTACATCTTTGGAATTCCTTGCCTGTGGACATACGACGAGCTAAGTCCTCTGCCAATTTTCAAAAATATGGTCAAAATCATTACGTGACTATGTTGTATTTTTATCATTATATCCCCTTTTTTGGTAATGTTTCTACTTTCATTATAAAATATTTATTAGTTTACAGCACATATTAAAAATATTTTTGTATTAGAATTTGTATAAAAACTTGCTCTTGATCTAATTAGTCAAACACATGCACTACACCTACCGTCTGCTCCTTTCTCCGTTTCTGTCCATCCAATTCAAAGGTTGATCTGGAAGAAATCGCTACAAGCGATAAGGCCGCCCATTGTCGTGCCAAGTATTTAAGTCTAGTTTTAAGTATCATATTTTATTTATTTAATAGGTACTGATAATAAAGAGTTATTGTATTGTATATACAATACCAAATACACTTTATTGATATAGACAATGAACATCATAAAAATATTAAATTACCGCTAGCTTCACACCGGTATAAATATTTCCAGTTTCCTTTGTGGAGTCATCTTTGTTCAGATAACAATATATGTGCCATGCAATTCGGAAAAACGTCCGTCTCATGGCGAGTTTAGTACGCCTACTTTATTTTTTTATAGAAACGCCAATTTTTTTGCGGTTTTGTTCCTACCATCAGTCACTTCCCGTTCACTTATGCGAGTTGAATTCAGGCGTAGATTACATACAACGATCTTTGTTTTGTATTGAGAAACCGTCTTAGCATTGAGATAACGCGCACGTGCTTTACGACAGATATAATACTCTCAAAGTTTGATCGAATGTTAGTTCCAGGAAATGTACTAAAAGCAAAGATGGTGCTGCACGGCGCGTAAGATCAATAGGGCCGCTGCAGCACTTAGCCTGCAGGCCACTTGGGCTGGACAGCTCAAGTGGCCACATCCGTGTTCCACCTTCACTTTCTACGCAAATATAACCGTACAATTGTTGATAAAATTGAAAGTTCTATCTACAAAAACTGTATTGACTTTGATTGGATCTTTTTACACTCTCAAATTTCGTATAGTCATTGTGGTCACGGTGCATTTGTAGGAGTAATATACTTGTTCGGGTTTAATCAATACTTGACATAGACTGAACAGAATATATTTGAATAACAATGAGCCAAGGTATATACATTTCTATTTATATAGGAAACTATACGCGCTAAGTTGCCATTGTTCCTTATTCCTATTGTTTGTCTATAATATCCGCCACCAGGGAAGAAAATAAAATACATATTTAACTATTTACCTGAAATTTGTAATTATGTACCCACGACTGTCGAGTAAACTATTTTTTTAGAACTTTCTATGTTGTACCTACGTAATGTGATAACAATTCACAACATGTTTAAATAGTATCATTTTATAATATCAAACATTACCTAATGCGGGTTAAGCGTGAATTTACTTCTTTAGGATCTTTACGATACAGTCTTCCAGTATCAACATTTGAGCAATGGACCTCCCCTGGCCCCTCTGAGACAGAGGCCTCTTCCATACCCAGAATCCTTCTAGAAAGATCCCTGTGGAATGCTTCCGTATAAGTCATAGCGATTGTCACTTCAGTCGATGTGTAAGTTTTACTTTTGACCCACATTTCATAAAACATTACCCAGCCGGAATTTACAAGTTGTATCGTATCTTATAAAAGGAAATCACGCAAATACAAATAGCTATGTATTTGTTAAACATATGTATATAAAGAAGCGGCGGACGGTGTGCTATTAAATTAAAATAATCATTTATCAATTTAATGGGTTGGTTGGATTGGATTGCGTTGCGCGGTAACGTCGGGTTAAGTGGCTTTCGCGGACGACCTTCTCCGCTGAAGGCCGGCGACATACAGGCTGGCTCGAGTGGCTGGCTAGCAGCCACTAGTCAGTAGTGCCTACACATAATTAATAACGTAGGTGCTCTTTGTACAAGTAATAGATATTCTTATTCGTATTTAACCAATTCCGAAACCTGTTCCGACACAAAAAAAAACACCTACCAGCTTCCTGCTGAATGACCTAATACTTTTTACCTTTATTTAACATTATTATGTTTAAATTAAATACTAATAATGTATTTTCCTCGCAGACGCTCGATAAAAAAATATCCGAATGTCCTTAGCATTAGTGGTTTACATGTGAACACGCTTTGAATGAATTAGAGTCAATATTATCCTTTTGTTGCTCTAAAAGCGTTAATAGTAATTAATATTAACGGTAGCACGAGTCACTACTTTAAATAATATAATTGAAACACATATTAATGAATCGCAATCAAGGTTATAGGAGTGAGTTCATCAAAACGCTTAATGATTTTCTAACGGAATATATCCGAGTTCTACTCACAGATTTAATTCAGCAAATTTTACATAAATCATTGTGTTGTGCGCGACATGCGCGCACGGTTTGTTATTTGATCAAGATAATTCAGGTGAAATAACTTCCATTAGGTTTCTGGCTAAGCTGCCTCTGAACCGTTATCAATCAATTTATCTAGGTACATCTACATAGAAGTCACAGATTAGCCGAGAGTCGACAGAAACCACGCGGATTTTTTGACCCACTATAAGTGCCCCGACCGGTTTGCATCTCAATGGATGATAAGTCATTCAATATTGTAAATGTAGACATAAAAAATTACATCTGCAAAAAAAAACTCTTATATCTACCACTTAATCTACTTCGGTGAACATAATATTTAATTTGTTCCACTTTTTCGGACATGTTTTGGAGCATAAAAGCCTAGTTATAATAATTATATATAACAATTGTGGCATATAGTAAATATAATATGGCATATTAAAAAGTTTGTAATGTTGTAATAAAATATATTTGTTTTACAATACCTGAAAATCTAACCGCAATTGTGCAAGGTCACCAGCATCAAGATTAAATTGAATCAGTGTTAAATCTTACGCGAGTATCAATCGGAGTTTGACAGTGATATAGTATACTGCCAATTAGCCATATCGAATCAACAGGAAATTCATCTCAATGTCGCAGCTTCTAACGAGGCAACACCACAGACATACAGTTGCCAGACACAATTTATTGAATAACATATACCCAATCACGATTATAATTTTCTAGACCTAACTGCGTTATCTTCAACTGTAATGGACTGTTGTACTAACAGTATTTCTTTATTTTTGACAGGCGGGACATCTAAGAACGGCGCAAGGAGAATATTGGATTGAGCCCTCCAATCAAATTCCCACAGATAAATCTGAGGGTAGGCCTCACATTATTTTTAAGCGTTCAGCAGTTGACAAAGTTGAGGCTTTTCATAGAGCTAAGAGAGCGATAGAAAATAGAGATAATAAAAATACAGATAATAGACAACACTATAATCGTAATAACGAACAAGACTCTAAACGAAGTGTGGACAGCCGACGAAACCGCATAATCATGGATCGAAACAGACGAGATTTTTTAGAGAGAAGAAGAAAAAGATTAGAAGCTATGAGGCGCAATCCGGTTGAATATAGAAAGCAGCAGGTGAATTTACGAATGGAAGATAGACGCCATTCTTCATCGAAAAGCAATTCATTTGAAGCAAGCAAGTCTTTCGAGCAGTCTTTCGAAGCAAGGAAGAGAAATCGGAATAGAAATAATAACAAAGACGTTAGATTACAACGAATGAAGAACAGAAGACGAAGGAAGAGATCTAAGAGGAAGAATTGCGCAACGAAACAGCCACCATATCAATGGAGGACTAAAAATATGCAAGATCAACGTAGGTTTAGAAATAACCAGGTATGTACATTATAGATATGACCATCAGGGATTGTTCATATGTCTCGTTAAGTAAAACTATATCAAAATATTTTTTTATTTTAGAGTAACTATCAATACGCCCATCACAACCGTTTCAACCAGCGATCACAAAGGGACCGCCCGAACAGACCGACGCGTTCTGTTAGCAAACCTAGACACGTTGAAGTGCTCCTGGTAGCTGATAAGTCTATGACCGATTTCCACAACCAAGGGAACTTGGAAACCTATTTACTCACTATTATGAACATGGTAAGTGCAGTACTTATAATTGTTCATCTTATTTAAGACATGTTATATCGAAGAAAAGCCATGAAAGTTTAAAACAATACTTATGTCGAAGAAATATTGTGAATACAAACATTAATTATTAAAGAAAATTATCGATTCTGACTTTGGGAACATCCATATTAAAATGTTATAAATACAACATTTTTAAAGACAAATCAAGCACAGGACAGTGCACACGCCTTATTGTTTTATCATCAATAAAGATACTAAATAACTGTGAGAATAGTAATGGTAAATAATTGAAATATCACATAAGTACTAGCCGCTTTTTAGATATGTATTTGATTAATAGGACTTTTTCTTTTAAGGTTTCATCGTTGTACATGGACCCATCTATTGGAAACTACATCAAGGTAGTAGTGGTAAAGATTATCTTGGCAGAAGATATCGAAGCAGGCCGTGACTTGCAAGTATCGACAAATGCAGACTCCACACTTGCATCGTTCTGCAGGTGGCAACAAAATGTAAATCCAGATGACGATGCAAACCCTCACCATCATGACGTTGCCATCCTTGTGACAAGGCAAGATATTTGTAGCCAGCATAACAGCCCTTGTAGGTAAGAAAATTGTTTTTATTATATCGATAAATAGAACTTATTTTAATTACAATTGAACTTACGTATATCGAGTCGAAGAGGTATTTCGACCGGTTTTGTGTCTCACCAAGTCACTCCTTTGTAAACAAATTTTGCGGTGAGATTGTAATAGTATTTACGGCTAAGATTTTTACCCCGAATGTCAATGTTAGGCGGCATTCGTAAAGTTGGTAACAAAACTTGCCACATATATGTGTCAACGCGGCGTTGACAAGTTGTGGCAAGTTATGGCGTTGACAATGCCATAAGCCTATTATCTGGATATCATGTTACAAATCTTCGTGAAATTTGCTTAAAAGTGACCGCGGTTTAGATATCCGTAGCAGTATAAGCGTCGAGTCACACGCTTTTAGCCAGAAACTCTCGAACACTGCAACGTAACATTAGCATTTCTATATTTTTTTCTGGGCATCGTTTCTAGACAAGGTCAATGGCAGGAGCACAGGCGTCTGTTAGCAAAGTAAACAGAATCGCGATGAGTAACCGCCGCCGCAGAAATAGAACACTTTCAGACTTGATCTTCGACACCTGGAGATAGGTGTGTTGCGCTCCATGATCGTTTAGCAGCCAATTACCACTGGTTTACGTCATTTGCAAATACAACTACGTCAGTCAATTACAAAATACCTGTAACATTCCTATGTAACGCATACACTTGGAATGTGTAAATACCCTTTAAAAATTCTGTGCATAAAGTAAATGCTACAATTATTTCGAATAAAACTTTATGGTTTGCAATCACTCTTGGCATTAGTAATCATATTTATTTTGTGTAATGGAAATATCTTTATCGACAATAACATTAACATGTCATGGCATATAATAACCGTGGATTATGTTAAAAAAATAACAATGTTTTCATAAAAAGTATAAACCAAAAATCGGCGATTCTCAAGCGTATCGTAGCAGGTAAGGCCTTGATGCGAGCCGCTTCCAACCGGTCCTTGTGGATATCAATGGGGGATGCCTTTGTCCAGCCGTGGACCTCCTATGGCTGAGATGATATTTGAACTCATAAGCCTACCTAGATATTTTTGAACTAGTTAAATACTTAAAGTGAAGTATGTACGGTGATTGCACAGTTGCTGTGTACATTAATGTCGTAACTTCGTCGTGTTTAGTCTGCACTGGTATTTATTGTAGAAGTTTACATTGCCGATGATCCGGCGAGCGCTCAACAGATCTCAGTAGGCCCCGCGATGTCTGATCGCGTAACCCGAGCCTAAAATAAATAAATACCTTACACAACATTCAAACCGTGTTATCTTCGGGTAGCACTTGCAAGGTGCAATGTACCATTTAAACGCGATGAACAAGATAACACAGATAATGGGTTACACTTGCAATTATATAATCATTTTTCTATGAATAGATATTTACTCACCTACAGTTTCGTGTTTAGAAATATCCTTCATTTTTTCCATAGACTATTAAATTTTTGGTTAAATTGATTAATAACGTATTCGCACAAACATATACACCTTAAAGCTTTTTTAATTGCAGTTCCTCATTACAGCGCCATGTAGGTAAAAGTTATTAATTGATATATTTATGGATCCATTCCAATGAAGTGCCGGAAGATGACAGACAGCAAAGGCGATCTTAAAACATATACGACAGATTTTTTTAATATTCGTATTCACAATTTACAACGTTTAATAATCCATTGCCCATAACGCGATTTGTATAAGTCGGTGTTTACATCATTATCGGTTTTTGCGTATGTTTGCGAATCGCTAACGGCGATGTCCGAACCAGCTATCACATCAAACGTGCCGAACATTAAGGCCAAGGATGTTGGGTGTGCACAAATTGGACATTCATTATTTTAACAAAAGCCTATAACCATATAGCGTTATATAATTACAAGTGAGTTTTATTTTTTGGACATGAGAAGTTTTTATTCATTACACAACACTGTACAAGAACCATGTCGGTATGACTTACCAAGTGCTGATTTTAACTGCAGCCAGATTAAGGGCAAATATCGCTAGGTATCGCCAGACAAAATCAAATTTGATAAATTTCCTGCAACGGTTCTAAAGACACATCAAGGACAATTCTTTAAACATATATATTACGGTTCGTGTTTCTCGTCTCCAATTAAACATGTACCCTGCATAATGTGAAACATCTTGTTGGTTATCTCAGAAGCATTTCAAAAATTCAGACGCACGTAGAAGAATTTAATTTAATGTCTGATTAAATCGTGTGTGAATTCGGGTGCAGTTTAAATATTTTAGTTTCACAAAACATTAGGCAGGTTGGTGGCCTGCAGACCTGATTACTCTGAAGATAAGCAGATGCCGCACTGTTGTGTAACTTCCTGCTAAGAGTACACGTTTGTTTGAAATCTGATATTTTTACACTAATTTCCTCATTAATCTCAGGTTCATTGAGAAGCTCCAAGATCTCCAGGCGAGACTTATATAAACGATTAGTGTCAATTTGTAGCGGTAGAAATATTTTAACAGCTGCGAATGTGAAAAAATAGCTTACTCCAGACCTGATTCTATTTAAAGACGGTAGAAGTAAATCTTCAGCTGTATTGTGTGCTTTTCTAGAAAGAATTAATCAGTTACCATGAAAATATGGTTGTGTAACAGTGATGCAGTTTTGTCAAATCACAATCAAGATTTTGCGAGATAATGTAAAGACGTCAGTATTTTCAGCAGTAACTACATGGGTTCAGTCATGTACGCACCGACTATTTCAAACATAGCATAGGCTGGTATATAACGCCACAGTTGAAAATAATAATTATAATTATACATGCACGGTAAATTAGCTGATATATTATGGCTTTGGTATGTAGTGCGTAATGAATGCATCGAGGAAGACAGCATTCGGTAAACGGTACAAACGAGTCGACGAATGTTCTTGGAAGTCGGCAATCAGAAGACAATGAGCGCGTTGGTAACGGTGTCGGAGTGAGCCCCAGGCGGCTGTCGCAGACTCAACGCATGCATTATGCATTGGAAGGCATAAAAATTGCAATTATCAATATGCAGATATCTATGAATGTCATTACACAGCCTGAATACAACCGTTTTCCGCCTTATAGCGCCAATTCCATGAACTCGCTTCTGCTTTGATCTTTTATCTCAACACATTCGTATGTGCCTAACTAACATCGTTTATTTAAAATTACGTATTTGCGTCGGTATTTTAAGGTTTTGACCTATACACGGCCTTGTATCGAACTCATCAATACGCATTCTATTTAAATATCGTTATTTAACGGAACATAGAAAACTTTTCTTGAAACATAGTAAAGATATGTACGTAACTAATCTACGTGGCATTTGATAAGGTAGGTAATTGATGAGGTGTCATTGCATAAAAGTATTAAAGGTTCGGTTGAATGATACAAAAGGCGTGGATAATGATAATATGTTGGGTAAGGAGTGGCTTGCGAGATACAGTGGCGACCACGACGCGGTGTCGGCGACGCCATACAGTCTCTGCGGGGAGAGCGTCACTCGTGTGGGCTTATCTTAGCCACTACCTACTGTTGTATCTTGGAGTACGCACGCTATATTAATCGTAGAATCAGTTTCAATTCACAGTTGGGTGTTTGAAACTATATCGCAGATGCAAATTACTCATATTAGTCTTGTGAATTAATGTACCTACCGTCTAATTCGTCAGTTTCATTGCAGCGATTACGTTGCTGCTAAGATCCTAGTGAAATATAGAGATGCAGCTCAAACATTTTTGAATACGTGCATGAGCCGTGAGATACTCATCCATTTAAACATGCGGCATACAGATGCGTGTGACGAATAAAAAACTTTATTTAAAAGGCGCGGTGTCTTCACGGGTCGAGAGCGCCGAGTGTCACGGCACGGCCTGTCCCAATTCCACGCAATTATTAACCAAAATCGGTATTGTAAAACGGTTCAAAAATGTTTATCTGTATTCACAAAGTGGCTTTCTCTGGCCGTTTGAACGAACCGCCCAAAACATCGAGAGCTTTCAAGAGCTTCAAAACACCAATGACGTGCTCAATTACCATTTTTAATTAGAATTACATAATGGGAACGACGCCACGGTGCGACCGTGCGACGCTAAAGTGTAAAATGAAGATGGGAGATTTTAAGCCAACTCGGCTTTCCAATGATTTAATAAAAGAACAAAATAGGAGACCTAGACGCTCTAAGATCACGTATCTAACGCCTGGACTGGATACAATTGTATAGAAAAACGCCAACCAATTTGTTAATTTTAATAGAGCTATTTGTGCATTTTATGAACGTACAGTGGACAGGATCGGAAACTCTTTCTGCCTGATTATAACAATATTTACTGAGATACATACGTGCTGCACAACTATCCGGATGCGTTTAAAACAAATTAGGTGCATGAACCTGATTTATGCGGACCACGTTTTGAATAATATCATTGCCGCTTTTAAGACTTTCAATAATAACCAACAAGTTTTCCGGTATTTAACACCTTTTTTAATATCCATCATAAACGTTAACACGTTCTACATGATGTTTTCTCAAACCATTAACTTACAAATTATTGAGTCGCAAATCGATAAATAGTAATGTGACTTAACTACACTAAAATCTCAAGCTCGGTCAAAAAAACTTACAAGACTTAAGATCAATGCCCTATGATCGTAAACAAGTGTTCAAATCTGTTCAACACTGCCTGTGAAAGACTTCAACGCGTTGGCTCTTCGTTTTAATTATTAATTATTACTGCTATAAATTAATCTCAAATGAATGAATATTATAGTGAGAATGTTTATATTTATAGCGTACGAGGCAATAATATATAATAGCAATGTATAGGTATACTAACCGCATAAATACCGATTAAATATTTTGATTCGCATTCAAACCGAAGTCGCACGAAGATAGCTTTTACTGACCAATAAATATTAACTTGAATGCGTTTACGGTTCGCGTATGAGTGTATTAAATTTATTAGTTGGAATTTATAGAGGTTTCATCGGCTTCCGTATGGGCTGACTCACTGGCTATATATATAGCCACAAGTTTTATTAGAGAACTATTCCCGAGCGACACAGAAACTGTAACATACGAAATGGCACATTTTCTTTTCTGTATTGAGAAACACTCGCTTAAGTGTCTTAGTCATGGCGCGGCCAACCAGTTTTATTGTGTATGAGTACGCTAGCGTGAATAAAACTATTTTAAGATGTTATATTTAAAAAGAAAACAACTCGACGCGTATTTCTTTCATCTGAATAGAATAAAAAATACGCTAAGAGATTTAAATCTCAGTAGCATACAAATTGAAAAAATATATATTCACACTGCAAAATTAAGGAAAAGGGTTTTTTGAATGGACTCTTGAAGTGTTATCACATCAATATTCAAAATCAATATCTAATATATTAATTAAATGTTTTAAGGAGTTCTGTAAGTTTCTCTTCAGTACGGTATCTGAATAAGTGATTTAATTTGAATGTGACTTTTTTTAAATATGTAGTTTTGAATTTTATTTTATTGAACATTTAAATTTTTGACATTGTGATTTTTATAAGACATTTAATTTTCTGACATTTACAATTTTCATTCATATTTCTAATTTTTTGATGTAATGTTTATTGTTTGCACGCCATTGTAATCGTAGAATGTTCTGGACGTAATTTATATTTACCACCATGTTTGTAAACATTCTAGTGAATAAAGAATTTGATTTGATGATTTGATTTGCACTTAAGAATGTCAATAAAATTATTATTATTCTTCATTAATTAGGCCGATTTTCTTGTATCTATTTTTAATTGATTATTTAAATCAACCGTCGATACTACAATGACATTTCTTATTGGTTTTTAGGTGGCTGTAAAATTTTACGAGCTCAGCAGAGTTAGTACATAACTAGATGTATTTCGTCTTTCTTAGTATTAAAAAAGGAAATTAAATACAGCTACTCTCTAATTTGCAGTCTTGTCTTATCGTTGTGCGAATTTTGTGGTTCAACGCAGGCGCAGTGGCGGCGGCAGCGCGCGGCTGTCGAATGTCGATTTAGTACGAGTATATAATTACATGCCGCACCCGACTACATTACTTTACCACGCAGCAACACGAACTGGCAACACTGTTACAGAGTTGCTGAAATACTTGTAAAATGACTATAAAATATTCGGTATAGAGCGGTGCACGTGTTCGGATAAGAGGTATAATTATGAAAAGATGCTGGATAATATGCTGGGCATATTAATTTAATATAATCCTAATTCAACCTTTTTCTGGTTTCGGCATTATATGTGTTGTGCAGTCAGCTACCTAGTGCTATCGAAAAAAACATGTACTGTTCACCAAATTAAATAAACCCTCTCACCATCGTAAGCAAATACATTCTGGAAAAGTGTCCTCTAAATGTTTGAATCTCGGAATAAATAAATAGTTGAGAAGGGGATTCACGAAACGTTACCTTATACAATTCCGTCAAAAAGACCATGCAATAGCTTGATTAAAAACTTACTTGAAACTAACACTAGGTGGTTTATTTTTTTATAATTCTACGCGGCATTTTTTAAAATCTCTAGAAATAATATAAATAAATAAATAGAAAAATAGCTACATTCAGAAAACTTCATTTCTTGCATCTTTTTTACGTAGGTGACTGATTCTTAACTTTAGGCATAATAACTGAACGGAAAGCCACGGCTGATCTGAAGCGTATTTTCCCATGTTATTTAAAAACTAGAAATATTAACAAAAATTTAGACAAACATATAGAAGTATAGATGAGAGATGATGTCAGTGTTTTTAACTGTTCACGCTGTACAGGAAATAAAAAAGATTAGAAATTAACCCCAAGTAAGCGTCAAGCATAAGCTTGAGTTTTAAAGATATCACCATTTAAAATATTCAAGTAATTAATGAAATACTTACCCTAGTGGTGCCCGCTTGGCTGTAGCTCTCTTATGATTCATATAACACATTTTAGGTAGCTCCGAACAGAGCTACGTGCTGAGTTATCAATTAAGGTTGAGTGTGCTATCAAAAAACTTTTAACCGTTTTGTTACTGATCATAAAGTCGGTGTTCAAAAGCCTGACTAATATAAGACATTATAAGAAAAACGCACATACAACACAAGACAAGATAAACTTGTCAAAAGACGCAAGATGCACTTCTTTTGTTTCTTAGTATTCATAAAATGTACCGCCTGATGCACTACTCATAACCAGTAAGGAGACTAAGTGATGTTCTGTAATTAGTCAGATAATGACAACTCTCTATCAGCTAATTGATAGCCTCTAACGTTTTTATAGATAGCCAAGTTCCCGTGTGACAAATACCTACCTTGCAAATGCGGGAGTGGAGTTTATGTTAGTTTATCTGATATCTGTATGACACGACAGAGAACTTTTATAGTTAAGGGTAGAAGGGGTGCCGATGACATTATTATAGGTTCGCGGATGTTTACAGGCAGAAGGAGCGGGGCAAATCCTGATGCGTATTGATTTAAAATATTACATAAATGTAGGTATTTTGCCTACGGGCTCAAAAATTATATTACTCATCACATTATAAGAGATTTTAATTTCCTTTCTTTGGGTGGACGACACAGCTTAAACGCGTTTGTTACTGCGAGAATTATTAATAAAGGAAAAATAAGGTGTAGCGAAAATATTTTTCTTACAAACTAGTAAATGTAATCAAATTTCTTTCAATCATAATTAACATTAATAAACTGTTCTCATAAGCGGTATTTTTTTAAGTTTATCAGACTGTGGGATCTGCTGAAAAGGCTCAAAATCTTCTATGTAAAAATATAATAAAGTCTTAACAATTGTTTTAGAAATGGAATAATTCGAATTTATAAATTTCACTTGTTATGAACTCATAGGGTATATTAAAAACCTAATAAAGCGGTATCAAGTCTGTATGATATATGACAAAATTAAGTAAAATAAACATGTTCCATAACTTCCATATATGTCACTTCGAGAAAAACGGTGTCCACGGTAATACGCGACAGAATGACATGACAGAATGATGACACATGCCGATTCGGCGACTCGTAATTTTCATTTATTCTATCTCACTGGATGAGCCAATGCACTAGCTGGCTCACTCGCGGACTCCTAAAGACCGTTCCGATATATATTTTTCAAAAATACGTAACAAAATCTGTAACGTATATGGATACGGAACACTCAAACGCGACACCACTCAACCTTAGCAGTTTATGGTTTAATGAAATTGCGAAATTTGTATTGAATTCTTTTATTTTCAGTACCCTAGGTGTGGCGCATGTAGCGGGGATGTGCAAGCCGGACCGCAGCTGCTCCGTCAATGAAGACAATGGTATCATGCTGGCACACACCATAACCCACGAACTTGGGCATAAGTGAGTACTCCATTAACGCTGTTATGTTATGCGTCATGTTAATCAATTTCTTTTCTGAAATTTCACTAATATTAAGGTTCACTAAGTTATTTTTATTTTCGTAAATAATTGCAAATATAATCTTAGCATGACTATAGACTGAAAATGTCACTATCAAACCAAGTTTCAATGACCATTATTTTCATTGAAATCATCTTGACTCTGGGGCACATCTGCCCATCGAAGAGTCAAGAGCTGAGAACTTGGTGTACCTTCCCGCACGCTACACTTACAAAGACATACTAGGTAAATATATGTATGTTTGCGGGCAATTAAAAATTATAGCGAGATATTTAGTGCACTATACATCCGAGCTCCGAGCTGTAGTCCTATTTAAAAAAATAATACTAGAATTAGTAATAAAAGCAACAAAAGTACGAAAAGAATGTTGTGTGAGTGTGGCGATCGTTACAAAAACAAATGACAGCAGTAAGTAAGGTAAATGTCAAGTTTAAATAAAATACTTTTGATATGTGGTGACAAGACAATTGTATACGATATGTATTTTTCTATAATAATTCAAAACTTGGTACTTGTTCAAATTATTTAAACCTTTGAGTGCCATGCTATCATGGTGCAAAATCATCCCATAAACCATATCTCCAAGAACTATCAAGAAGCTTTTACTAAAAGCTGAATTGAATTATCTCAACTGTAAATCCTTCTACGATAAAATAGTTTTTTTTTCTGGTGTAGGTTCGGTTGGTTTCAATGGCAACATGCCAATACATCGTAAAGAATACTATTGATTTTATTTAATGTAGGTAGAGCTCTGGATCGATACAGGCAAAAGTGAACACCAAGGTGATGCATATATTTTGTAGACTTATATCCCTACTTATAATGAATACATCAACTGCTTAGAGCATTTAATTGAGTCCAATTCTCAGTATCTTGCAAATTTTTGTGTGTCTATGGATTATACATAGATGACAAAAAATCTTCATTTCCTTATTGCAGACACATTATTTGGAAATATGCAAGTGATTTCATAGGTATTTGCTTGATTTTTACCTCCGATACTTTATTACTTTGACATTATACGTTAACCGTAATTTTCTCAATAAGTTTGTGTTTGTTTGCATAAATTTTGTATTAAACTGCAAAATAAGTTATCGGTATTGAAATTCGCGAAACACATCACCATTGGTCGGATCGAGACCTGACCTCCGCAGTACTCTGTTTAGTTTGTGCCTGACCTCACAGAACATATTTTGATATTTATTGGCGGCGATAGTCATTCTAAATTTGATTAACTGTCAACGCATATAGTTCTTTCTTCTGACCAGAGATCAGAATATACTACAAGGGCTGTTTAAGTCTAGATTGGGAACCAAGAGCTATTTTACTTGCTTTATGAAGTAAAGTACATATTTGATTCACAAAATAAAATATATAGGTACATATGTATATTAACCATATTATATATTCATTTTCATATTATATAAAGCTGAAGACCCACTGATTGATTCACTCACTGACATCATTGTTCTCCCAGAAGGAGTATTTTTGGGTTGAAATTATGGTATGGACTGTATAGAGAGTGCTCACGTGACCCCCAGAAAAATCCGAAAAGTGGCATTTTTGGTTTCCTTTATGGAACAGGTGTAGGGATCTCGGAAACTATAATCGATGAGGGGTAGGTGTCAAAACTAAAAATGACTAAAACCCTGGGAACCTTTTAGAAAATTTAAAAAAAATTACCCTCCCGAACAAAAAAGAGGTTCTCCCATACAATACCAAAATCCAAGTTGCTCCGATCTGGCTGAAATTAGGTATTTAAGGAGATTTGGGGTCCCTGATTCGAAATATGAAAAAAGTTTTTTGATGACGTCATTTGTTTTTTTTTTTACGGAATGCGGAATTTTGGTGGCGAAACCACATTCCCTTTGCGAGGCCGTAGGCCGAGCTGCAATCGAGCGAGGCCGCAGGCCGAGCTGTGGAGGCGAGGCCGAAGGCCAAGCTCCAACCTAGCGAGGCCGGAGGCCGAGCTGTAGGCCTGCGAGGCCGCAGGCCGAGCTGGCCGTCATTGAGAACAGCTTATAAACATTCCCTTTGTAACTTGCGAGGCCGCAGGCCGAGCCTTAAACCCCGCGAGGCCGAAGGCCGAGCTTCAAACCTGCGAGGCCGGAGGCCGAGCTTTCGGCCCGCGAGGCCGAAGGCCGAGCGTGGCCTCCGCGAGACCGCAGGCCGAGCCGTGTTAGTAACTTACGAGGCCGAAGGCCGAGTTCCGAATGGGGTGTACCTCATTAACGCATACTATGGAAGTCGCTAACGAGGCCGAAGGCCGAGTCCCGGATGGGGAGTTTTTTTCACATCTCGAGCTGGTCTCCAATGTAACTGCCCACGTTATTTACTACAATTAGAGGTAGGGTCCCTTAATAAAAGTTGTTCAAATTCTTTGTGCGATTTTACCCCGACTAAAATTTTAATGAAAAAAATAAACTTGCATATGGTAACTCTGTTCTCACTTTGTACTGAACTTGAAGAAGCTGTCTTTACCACCGCGAGGCCGAAGGCCGAGCTTCAAACCTGCGAGGCCGAAGGCCGAGCTTCAAATCTGCGAGGCCGAAGGCCGAGCTCGAATGAGGTGTAACGCTTCAACGTACCATATGGGAGTCTCTAACGAGGCCGAAGGCCGAGTTCCGGATAACGAGTATTTTCACATATCGAGCTGGTCTCCGAGGCAACTGCCCACGTTAACCACTGCACTTAGAGGTGGGGTCCTTTAACAAAAGTCGTTTAGAATCTTGATCCGGTTTTACCGCGACTAAAATTTAATTTAAAAAATCAACTTGCACATGGTAACCCTGCTCACACTTTCTACTGAAATAGATGTAACTGTGAGTTATTCGATTTGCATGAGAATTTTATATCTTTTTAGCAACTGCAACGACATTTTTGTTAATAATACTAATGCACATCGATAACGCGGGCTGCTCGCAGCCCGCGCGCCACCCAAATACTAGTTATATATATATAAAGTTCGATTACCACTCACTGACTGACTGACTGACTCACTGACTCATTGACATCATTGTTCTCCTAGAAGGAGCGATGGGAGGTGTTTGTGATGTAGGGGAAAAGTGTAGAGGATGTTCCTGTGACCACCAGAAAAATCCGAAAAGTGTCATTTTTGGTTTCCTTGATGGAACTGGTGTACGGATCTCGGAAACCATAATCGATGGGGGGTAGGTGTCAAAACTAAAAATGACTAAAACCCTGGGAACTTTTTGGAAAGTTGAAAAAAAATTACCCTCCCGAACAAAAAAGAGGTTCTCCCATACAAATTTAAAACGACCGCAGCTCCCGAACCGTTATAGGTGGGTATGGGGGGTTTAAACAAATGTTATAGAGGGTTTGTAGGAGAATTTGGGGTTTTAGTCGAAAATTGAAAATTGGTCCTTCGACCCGGATACCAAAATCCAAGTTGCTCCGATCTGGCTGAAATTTGGTATTTAGGGAGATTAAGGGTCCCTGATTCCAAATATGAAAAAATTTTTTGGATGACGTCATTTGTTTTTTTTTTACTGGATGGGAATTTTTGATGGCGAAACCACTTCTTATTTGCGAGGCCGCAGGCCGAGCTTCAAACCTGCGAGGCCGAAGGCCGAGCTTCCAGGGCGAGGCCGAAGGCCGAGCTTTCGGCCCGCGAGGCCGAAGGCCGAGCGTGGCCTCCGCGAGGCCGTAGGCCGAGCCGTGTTAGTCACTTACGAGGCCGAAGGCCGAGTTCCGAATGGGGTGTTACGCATTTACATTCCTTAGGAGAGTCACTAACGAGGCCGAAGGCCGAGTTCAGCATGGGGAGTTTTTACCACATCTCGAGCTGGTCTTTGATGCAACCGCTCACGGGAACTAAAAGTATCTGTCAGTTGTTCGACTTTCATGGAAATGTTTAAATCTTTTTATTTACTGGATGGGGATTTTCGCTGGCGATACAACGCCACGGCTGCGAGGCCGCAGGCCGAGCTTTAAAACTGCGAGGCCGAAGGCCGAGCTTTCGGCCCGCGAGGCCGAAGGCCGAGCGTGGCCTCCGCGAGGCCGTAGGCCGAGCCGTGTTTGTCACTTACGAATGGGGTGTTACGCGTTTACATTCCTTAGGAGAGTCACTAACGAGGCCGAAGGCCGAGTCCCGAATGGGGAGTTTTTTTTCCACATCTCGAGCTGGTCTCCGAGGCAACTGCCCACGTTAACCACTGCACTTAGAGGTATGGTCCCTTAACAAAAGTCGTTTACAATCTTGGTGCGATTTTACAGCGACTAAAATTTTATCAAAAAAATCAACTTTCACATGGTAACCCTGCTTACACTTTGTACTGAACTAGAAGAAACTGTCACCTACTCGACTTGTATGAGAATTTTAAATATTTTTTAACTGCAACTACAAATCTTGATAAATATTACTAATGCACATCGATAACGCGGGCTGCTCGCAGCCCGCGCACCACCCGAAATACTAGTTATATTATATAAAGTTCGATTACCACTGACTCACTGACTCACTCACTCATTGACATCATTGTTCTCCCAGAAGGAGCGATGGGGGGTGTTTGTGGTGTAGGGGAAAAGTGTAGAGGAGGTTCCTATGACAACCAGAAAAATCCGAAAAGTGTCATTTTTGGTTTCCTTGATGGAACTGGTGTACGGATCTCGGAAACCATAATCGATGGGGAGTAGGTGTCAAAACTAAAAATGACTAAAACCCTGGGACCTTTTTGGAAAGTTGAAAAAAAGTTACCCTCCCGAACAAAAAAGAGGTTCTCCCATACAAATTTAAAACGACCGCAGCTCCCGAACCGTTATAGGTGGGTATGGGGGGTTTGAACAAATGTTATAGAGGGTTTGTAGGAGATTTTGGGGTTTTAGTCGAAAATTGGAAATTGGTCCTTCGACCCGGATACCAAAATCCAAGTTGCTCCGATCTGGCTGAAATTAAGTATTTAGGGAGATTGGGGGTCCCTGATTCCAAATATGAAAAAATTTTTTGGATGACGTCATTTGTTTTTTTTTTACTGGATGGGGATTTTTGATGGCGAAACCAATTCTTATTTGCGAGGCCGCAGGCCGAGCTTCAAACCTGCGAGGCCGAAGGCCGAGCTTCGAGGGCGAGGCCGAAGGCCGAGCTTTCGGCCCGCGAGGCCGAAGGCCGAGCGTGGCCTCCGCGAGGCCGTAGGCCGAGCCGTGTTAGTCACTTACGAGGCCGAAGGCCGAGTTCCGAATGGGGTGTTACGCATTTACATTCCTTAGGAGAGTCACTAACGAGGCCGAAGGCCGAGTTCAGAATGGGGAGTTTTTACCACATCTCGAGCTGGTCTTTGATGCAACCGCTCACGGGAACTAAAAGTATCTGTCAGTTGTTCGACTTGCATGAGAATTTTTAAATATTTTTATTTACTGGATGGGAATTTTCGCTGACGATACAACGCCACGGTTGCGAGGCCGCAGGCAGAACTTCAAACCTGCGAGGCCGAAGGCCGAGCTTTCGGCCCGCGAGGCCGAAGGCCGAGCGTGGCCTCCGCGAGGCCGTAGGCCGAGCCGTGTTAGTCACTTACGAATGGGGTGTTACGCGTTTATATTCCTTAGGAGAGTCACTAACGAGGCCGAAGGCCGAGTCACGAATGGGGAGCTTTTTTCACATCTCGAGCTGGTCTCCGAGGCAACGGCCCACGTTAACCACTGCACTTAGAGGTATGGTCCCCTAACAAAACTCGATTACAATCTTGGGGCGATTTTACATCGACTAAAATTTTATCAAAAAAATCAACTTGCACATGGTAACCCTGCTCTCACTTTGTACTGAACTAGAAGAAACTGTCACTTACTCGACTTGTATGAGATTTTTATATATTTTTTCAACTGCATTTACAATCTTGAAATAAATACTAATGCACATCGATAACGCGGGCTGCTCGCAGCCCGCGCACCACCCGAAATATTAGTTATATTATATAAAGTTCGATTACCACTCACTGACTGACTGACTCACTCATTGACATCATTGTTCTCCCAGAAGGAGCGAAGGGGGGTGTTTGTGGTGTAGGGGAAAAGTGTAGAGGAGGTTCCTATGACCACCAGAAAAATCCGAAAAGTGTCATTTTTGGTTTCCTTGATGGAACTGGTGTACGGATCTCGGAAACCATAATCGATGGGGGGTAGTTGTCAAAACTAAAAATGACTAAAACCCTGGTACCTTTTTGGAAATTTGAAAAAAAATTACCCTCCCGAACAAAAAAGAGGTTCTCCCATACAAATTTAAAACGACCGCAGCTCCCGAACCGTTATAGGTGGGTATGGGGGGTTCAAACAAATGTTATAGAGGGTTTGAAGGGAAATTTGGGGTTTTTGTCAAAAATTGCAAATTGGTCCTTCGAACCGGATACCAAAATTCAAGTTGGTCCGATCTGGCTGAAATTTGGTATTTAGGGAGATTGGGGGTCCCTGATTCCAAATATGAAAAAAATTTTTGGATGACGTCATTTGTTTTTTTTTTACTGGATGGGGATTTTTGATGGCGATACAACGCCACGGCTGCGAGGCCGCAGGCCGAGCTTCAAACCTGCGAGGCCGAAGGCCGAGCTTCCAGGGCGAGGCCGAAGGCCGAGCTTTCGGCCCGCGAGGCCGAAGGCCGAGCGTGGCCTCCGCGAGGCCGCAGGCCGAGCCGTGTTAGTCACTTACGAGGCCGAAGGCCGAGTTCTGAATGGGGTGTCACGCATTTACATTCCTTAGGAGAGTCACTAACGAGGCCGAAGGCCGAGTCCCGAATGGGGGGTTTTTCCCACATCTTGAGCTGGTCTTTGATGCAACTGCTCACGGGAACTAAAAGTATCTGTCAGTTGTTCGACTTGCATGAGAATTTTTAAATCTTTTTATTTACTGGATGGGGATTTTCGCTGGCGATACAACGCCACGGTTGCGAGGCCGCAGGCCGAGCTTCAAACCTGCGAGGCCGAAGGCCGAGCTTTCGGCCCGCGAGGCCGAAGGCCGAGCGTGGCCTCCGCGAGGCCGTAGGCCGAGCCGTGTTTGTCACTTACGAATGGGGTGTTACGCGTTTACATTCCTTAGGAGAGTCACTAACGAGGCCGAAGGCCGAGTCCCGAATGGGGAGTTCATTCCACATCTTGAGCTGGTCTCCGAGGCAACTGCCCACGTTAACCACTGCACTTAGAGGTATGGTTCCTTAACAAAAGTCGTTTACAATCTTGGTTCGATTTTACAGCGACTAAAATTTTATCAAAAAAATCAACTTGCACATGGTAACCCCTCTCACACTTTGTACTGAACTAGAAGAAACTGTCACTTACTCGACTTGTATGAGAATTATATATATTTTTTTTAAACTGCAATGACATTTTTGTTAATAATACTAATGCACATCGATAACGCGGGCTGCTCGCAGCCCGCGCACCACCCGAAATACTAGTTATATTATATAAAGTTCGATTACCACTCACTGACTGACTGACTCACTCATTGACATCATTGTTCTCCCAGAAGGAGCGATGGGGGGTGTTTATGGTGTAGGGGAAAAGTGTAGAGGAGGTTCCTATGACCACCAGAAAAATCCGAAAAGTGTCATTTTTGGTTTCCTTGATGGAACTGGTGTACGGATCTCGGAAACCATAATCGATGGGGGGTAGGTGCCAAAACTAAAAATGACTAAAATCCTGGGACCTTTTTGGAAAATTGGAAAAAAATTACCCTCCCGAACAAAAAAGAGGTTCTCCCATACAAATTTAAAACGACCGCAACTCCGGAACCGTTATAGGTGGGTATGGGGGGTTTGAACAAATGTTATAGAGGGTTTGTAGGAGAATTTGGGGTTTTAGTCGAAAATTGAAAATTGGTCCTTCGACCCGGATACCAAAATTCAAGTTTGTCTGATCTGGCTGAAATTTGGTATTTAGGGAGATTGGGGGTCCCTGATTCCAAATATAAAAAAATTTTTTGGATGACGTCATTTGTTTTTTTTTTACTGGATGGGGATTTTTGATGGCGAAACCACTTCTTATTTGCGAGGCCGCAGGCCGAGCTTCAAACCTGCGAGGCCGAAGGCCGAGCTACCAGGGCGAGGCCGAAGGCCGAGCTTTCGGCCCGTGAGGCCGAAGGCCGAGCGTGGCCACCGCGAGGCCGTAGGCCGAGCCGTGTTAGTCACTTACGAGGCCGAAGGCCGAGTTCCGAATGGGGTGTTACGCATTTACATTCCTTAGGAGAGTCACTAACGAGGCCGAAGGCCGAGTCCCGAATGGGGAGTTTTTTTTCCACATCTCGAGCTGGTCTTTGATGCAACCGCTCACGGGAACTAAAAGTATCTGTCAGTTGTTCGACTTGCATGGAAATTTTTAAATCTTTTTATATACTGGATGGGGATTTTCGCTGACGATACAACGCCACGGTTGCGAGGCCGCAGGCCGAGCTTCGAACCTGCGAGGCCGAAGGCCGAGTTTTCGGCCCGCGAGGCCGAAGGCCGAGCGTGGCCTCCGCGAGGCCGTAGGCCGAGCTGTGTTAATCACTTACGAAAGGGGTGTTACGCGTTTACATTCCTTAGGAGAGTCACTAACGAGGCCGAAGGCCGAGTCCCGAATGGGGAGCTTTTTCCACATCTCGAGCTGGTCTCCGAGGCAACGGCCCACGTTACCCACTGCACTTAGAGGTATGGTCCCTTAACAAAACTCGATTACAATCTTGGGGCGATTTTACATCGACTAAAATTTTATCGAAAAAATCAACTTGCACATGGTAACCCTGCTCACACTTTGTACTGAACTAGAAGAAACTGTCCCTTTCTCGACTTGTATGAGAATTTTTAAATATTTTTTTCAACTGCAACTACAAATCTTGATAAATATTACTAATGCACATCGATAACGCGGGCTGCTCGCAGCCCGCGCACCACCCGAAATACTAGTTATTATTATATATAAAGCTGAAGACCCACTCATTGACTCACTGACATCATTGTTCTCCTAGAAGGAGTATTTTTGGGTTGATATTATGGTGTGGACTGTATAGAGAGTGCTCACGTGACCCCCAGAAAAATCCGAAAAGTGTCATTTTTGGTTTCCTTGATGGAACTGGTATACAGATCTCGGAAACCATAACCGATGGGGGGTAGGTGTCAAAACTAAAAATGACTAAAACCTTGGGACCTTTTTGGAAAAATGAAAAAAATTACCCTCCCTATTAAAAAGAGGTTTCCCCATACAAATTTAAAACGACCGCAGCTCCGGAACCGTTATAGGTGGGTATGGGGGGTTCAAACAAATGTCATAGAAGGTTTGTAGGAAAATTTGGGGTTTTTGTCAAAAATTGCAAATTGGTCCTTCGAACCGGATACCAAAATTTAAGTTGCTCCGATTTGGCTGAAATTAAGTATTTAGGGAGATTTGGAGTCCCTGTTTCAAAATGTGAAAAAAGTTTTTTGATGACGTCATTAGTTTTTTTTTTACTGGATGCGGATTTTTGGTGGCGAAACCACATTCTCTTTGCGAGGCCGTAGGCCGAGCTGCAATCGAGCGAGGCCGCAGGCCGAGCTGTGGAGGCGAGGCCGAAGGCCGAGCTCCACCCTAGCGAGGCCGGAGGCCGAGCTGTAGGCCTGCGAGGCCGAAGGCCGAGCTGGCCGTTATTGGGAACAGCTTAAAAACATTCCCTTTGTAACTTGCGAGGCCGCAGGCCGAGCCTTAAACACCGCGAGGCCGAAGGCCGAGCTTCAAACCTGCGAGGCCGGAGGCCGAGCTTTCGGCCCGCGAGGCCGAAGGCCGAGCGTGGCCTCCGCGAGGCCGTAGGCCGAGCCGTGTTAGTAACTTACGAGGCCGAAGGCCGAGTTCCGAATGGGGTGTACCTCATTAACGCATCCTATGGAAGTCGCTAACGAGGCCGAAGGCCGAGTCCAGGATGGGGAGTTTTTTACACATCTTGAGCTGGTCTTCAATGCAACTGCCTACGTTATTTACTACAATTAGAGGTAGGGTCCCTTAACAAAAGTCGTTTAAATTCTTTGTGCGATTTTACCCCGACTAAAATTTTAATGAAAAATATAAACTTGCATATAGTAACTCTGTTCTCACTTTATACTGAACTTGAGGAAGCTGTCTTTACCACCGCGAGGCCGAAGGCCGAGCTTTAAACCTGCGAGGCCGAAGGCCGAGCTTCAAATCTGCGAGGCCGGAGGCCGAGCTCTAATGAGGTGTAACGCTTCAACGTACCATATGGGAGTCACTAACGAGGCCGAAGGCCGAGTTCCGAATAACGAGTATTTTCACATATCGAGCTGGTCTCCGAGGCAACTGCCCACGTTAACCACTGCACTTAGAGGTATGGTCCCTTAACAAAAGTCGTTTACAATCTTGGTCCGGTTTTACCGCGACTAAAATTTAATTTAAAAAATCAACTTGCACATGGTAACCCTGCCACACTTTGTACTGATTTAGAAGAAACTGTCATTGATTCGAATTGTATGAGAATTATATACATATTTTTTTAACTGCAATGACATTTTTGTTAATAATACTAATGCACATCGATAACGCGGGCTGCTCGCAGCCCGCGCGCCACCCAAATACTAGTTATATATATATAAACCTCGATTACCACTGACTGATTGACTGACTCACTGACTCACTGATTGACAGAATTGTTCTCCTAGAAGGAGCGATGGGGGGTGTTTGTGATGTAGAAAAAAAGTGTAGAAGAGGTTCCTATGACCACCAGAAAAATCCGAAAAGTGTCATTTTTGGTTTCCTTGATGGAACTGGTGTACGGATCTCGGAAACCATAATCGATGGGGGGTAGGTGTCAAAACTAAAAATGACTAAAACCCTGGGACCTTTTTGGAAAGTTGAAAAAAAATTACCCTTCCGAACAAAAAAGAGGTTCTCCCATACAAATTTAAAACGACCGCAGCTCCCGAACCGTTATAGGTGGGTATGGGGGGTTTGAACAAATGTTATAGAAGGTTTGTAGGAGAATTTGGAGTTTTAGTCGAAAATTGAAAATTGGTCCTTCGACCCGGATACCAAAATCCAAGTTGCTCCGATCTGGCTGAAATTTGGTATTTAGGGAGATTGGGGGTCCCTGATTCCAAATATGAAAAAAATTTTTGGATGACGTCATTTGTTTTTTTTTTACTGGATGGGGATTTTTGATGGCGAAACCACTTCTTATTTGCGAGGCCGCAGGCCGAGCTTCAAACCTGCGAGGCCGAAGGCCGAGCTTCGAGGGCGAGGCCGAAGGCCGAGCTTTCGGCCCGCGAGGCCGAAGGCCGAGCTTGGCCTCCGCGAGGCCGTAGGCCGAGCCGTGTTAGTCACTTACGAGGCCGAAGGCCGAGTTCCGAATGGGGTGTTACGCATTTACATTCCTTAGGAGAGTCACTAACGAGGCCGAAGGCCGAGTTCAGAATGGGGAGTTTTTACCACATCTCGAGCTGGTCTTTGATGCAACCGCTCACGGGAACTAAAAGTATCTGTCAGTTGTTCGACTTGCATGGAAATTTTTAAATCTTTTTATATACTGGATGGGGATTTTCGCTGACGATACAACGCCACGGTTGCGAGGCCGCAGGCCGAGCTTCGAACCTGCGAGGCCGAAGGCCGAGCTTTCGGCCCGCGAGGCCGAAGGCCGAGCGTGGCCTCCGCGAGGCCGAAGGCCGAGCTGTGTTAGTCACTTACGAAAGGGGTGTTACGCGTTTACATTCCTTAGGAGAGTCACTAACGAGGCCGAAGGCCGAGTCCCGAATGGGGAGCTTTTTCCACATCTCGAGCTGGTCTCCGAGGCAACGGCCCACGTTAACCACTGCACTTAGAGGTATGGTCCCTTAACAAAACTCGATTACAATCTTGGGGCGATTTTACATCGACTAAAATTTTATCGAAAAAATCAACTTGCACATGGTAACCCTGCTCACACTTTGTACTGAACTAGAAGAAACTGTCCCTTTCTCGACTTGTATGAGAATTTTTAAATATTTTTTTCAACTGCAACTACAAATCTTGATAAATATTACTAATGCACATCGATAACGCGGGCTGCTCGCAGCCCGCGCACTACCCGAAATACTAGTTATATTATATAAAGTTCGATTACCACTCACTGACTCACTGACTCACTCATTGACATCATTGTTCTCCCAGAAGGAGCGATGGGGGGTATTTGTGGTGTAGGGGAAAAGTGTAGAGGAGGTTCCTATGACCACCAGAAAAATCCGAAAAGTGTCATTTTTGGTTTCCTTGATGGAACTGGTGTATGGATCTCGGAAACCATAATCGATGGGGGGTAGGTGTCAAAACTAAAAATGACTAAAACCCTGGGACCTTTTTGGAAAATTGAAAAAAAATTACCCTCCCTAACAAAAAAGAGGTTCTCCCATACAAATTTAAAACGACCGCAGCTCCCGAACCGTTATAGGTGGGTATGGGGAGTTTGAACAAATGTTATAGAGAGTTTGTAGGGGAATTTGAGGTTTCTGTCAAAAATTGAAAATTGGTCCTTCGACCCGGATACCAAAATTCAAGTTGGTCTGATCTGGCTGAAATTTAGTATTTAGGGAGATTGGGGGTCCCTGATTCCGAATATGAAAAAATTTTTTGGATGACGTCATTTGTTTTTTTTTTACTGGATGGGGATTTTTGATGGCGAAACCACTTCTTATTTGCGAGGCCGCAGGCCGAGCTTCAAACCTGCGAGGCCGAAGGCCGAGCTTCGAGGGCGAGGCCGAAGGCCGAGCTTTCGGCCCGCGAGGCCGAAGGCCGAGCGTGGCCTCCGCGAGGCCGCAGGCCGAGCCGTGTTAGTCACTTACGAGGCCGAAGGCCGAGTTCCGAATGGGGTGTTACGCATTTACATTCCTTAGGGAGTCACTAACGAGGCCGAAGGCCGAGTCCCGAATGGGGAGTTTTTTTCCCACATCTCGAGCTGGTCTTTGATGCAACCGCTCACGGGAACTAAAAGTATCTGTCAGTTGTTCGACTTGCATGAGAATATTTAAATCTTTTTATTTACTGGATGGGGATTTTCGCTGGCGATACAACGCCACGGTTGCGAGGCCGCAGGCCGAGCTTCAAACCTGCGAGGCCGAAGGCCGAGCTTTCGGCCCGCGAGGCCGAAGGCCGAGCGTGGCCTCCGCGAGGCCGTAGGCCGAGCCGTGTTAGTCACTTACGAATGGGGTGTTACGCGTTTACATTCCTTAGGAGAGTCACTAACGAGGCCGAAGGCCGAGTCCCGAATGAGGAGCTTTTTTCACATCTCGAGCTGGTCTCCGAGGCAACTGCCCACGTTAACCACTGCACTTAGAGGTATGGTCCCTTAACAAAAGTCGTTTACAATCTTGGGGCGATTTTACATCGACTAAAATTTTATCAAAAAAATCAACTTGCACATGGTAACCCTGCTCTCACTTTGTACTGAACTAGAAGAAACTGTCACTTACTCGACTTGTATGAGATTTTTATATATTTTTTCAACTGCATTTACAATCTTGAAATAAATACTAATGCACATCGATAACGCGGGCTGCTCGCAGCCCGCGCACCACCCGAAATATTAGTTATATTATATAAAGTTCGATTACCACTGACTCACTGACTCACTCACTCATTGACATCATTGTTCTCCTAGAAGGAGCGATGGGAGGTGTTTGTGATGTAGGGGAAAAGTGTAGAGGATTTTCCTATGACCACCAGAAAAATCCGAAAAGTGTCATTTTTGGTTTCCTTGATGGAACTGGTGTACGGATCTCGGAAACCATAATCGATGGGGGGTAGATGTCAAAACTAAAAATGACTAAAACCCTGGGACCTTTTTGGAAAGTTGAAAAAAAATTACCCTCCCGAACAAAAAAGAGGTTCTCCCATACAAATTTAAAACGACCGCAGCTCCCGAACCGTTATAGGTGGGTATGGGGGGTTGAACAAATGTTATAGAGGGTTTGTAGGAGAATTTGGGGTTTTAGTCGAAAATTGAAAATTGGTCCTTCGACCCGGATACCAAAATCCAAGTTGCTCCGATCTGGCTAAAATTTGGTATTTAGGGAGATTGGGGGTCCTTGATTCTAAATATGAAAAAATTTTTTGGATGACGTCATTTGTTTTTTTTTTTACTGGATGGGGATTTTTGATGGCGAAACCACTTTTTATGTGCGAGGCCGCAGGCCGAGCTTCAAACCTGCGAGGCCGAAGGCCGAGCTTCCAGGGCGAGGCCGAAGGCCGAGCTTTCGGCCCGCGAGGCCGAAGGCCGAGCGTGGCCTCCGCGAGGCCGCAGGCCGAGCCGTGTTAGTCACTTACGAGGCCGAAGGCCGAGTTCCGAATGGGGTGTTACGCATTTACATTCCTTAGGAGAGTCACTAACGAGGCCGAAGGCCGAGTCCCGAATGGGGAGTTTTTTTTCCACATCTCGAGCTGGTCTTTGATGCAACCGCTCACGGGAACTAAAAGTATCTGTCAGTTGTTCGACTTGCATGAGAAAGATTTTAAATCTTTTTATTTACTGGATGGGGATTTTCGCTGGCGATACAACGCCACGGTTGCGAGGCCGCAGGCCGAGCTTCAAACCTGCGAGGCCGAAGGCCGAGCTTTCGGCCCGCGAGGCCGAAGGCCGAGCGTGGCCTCCGCGAGGCCGTAGGCCGAGCCGTGTTAGTCACTTACGAATGGGGTGTTACGCGCTTACATTCCTTAGGAGAGTCACTAACGAGGCCGAAGGCCGAGTCCCGAATGGGGAGTTTTTTTTCCACATCTCAAGCTGGTCTCTGAGGCAACGGCCCACGTTAACCACTGCACTTAGAGGTATGGTTCCTGAACAAAAGTCGCTTACAATCTTGGGGCGATTTTACAGCGACTAAAATTTAATGAAAAAAATCAACTTGCACATGGTAACCCTGCTCACACTTTGGACTGAACTAGAAGAAACTGTCACTTATTCTACTTGTATGAGAATTTTATATATTTTTTCAACTGCAATGACATTATTGTTAATAATACAAATGAACATCGATAACGCGGGCTGCTCGCAGCCCGCGCACCACCCGAAATACTAGTTATATTATATAAAGTTCGATTACCACTGACTCACTCACTGACATCATTGTTCTCCCAGAAGGAGCAATGGGGGGTATTTGTGGTGTAGGGGAAAAGTGTAGAGGAGGTTTCCGTGACCTCCTGAAAAATCCGAAAAGTGTCATTTTTGGTTTCCTTGATGGAACTGGTGTACGGATCTCGGAAACCATAATCGATGGGGGGTAGGTGTCAAAACTAAAAATGACTAAAACCCTGGGACCCTTTTGGAAAGTAAAAAACAAATTACCCTCCCGAACGAAAAAGAGGTTCTCCCATACAAATTTAAAACGACCGCTGCTCCCGAACCGTTATAGGTGGGTATGGGGGGTTGAACAAATGTTATAGAGGGTTTGTAGGAGAATTTGGGGTTTTAGTCGAAAATTGAAAAATGGTCCTTCGACCCGGATACCAAAATCCAAGTTGCTCCGATCTGGCTGAAATTTGGTATTTAGGGAGATTGGGGGTCCCTGATTCCAAATATGAAAAAAAATGTTAGATGACGTCATTTGTTTTTTTTTTACTGGATGGGGATATTTGATGGCGAAACCACTTCTTATTTGCGAGGCCGCAGGCCGAGCTTCAAACCTGCGAGGCCGAAGGCCGAGCTTCGAGGGCGAGGCCGAAGGCCGAGCTTTCGGCCCGCGAGGCCGAAGGCCGAGCGTGGCCTCCGCGAGGCCGCAGGCCGAGCCGTGTTAGTCACTTACGAGGCCGAAGGCCGAGTTTTAATGGGGTATTACGCATTTACATTCCTCAGGAGAGTCACTAACGAGGCCGAAGGCCGAGTTCCGAATGGGGGGTTTTTACCACATCTTGAGCTGGTCTTTGATGCAACCGCTCACGGGAACTAAAAGTATCTGTCAGTTGTTCGACTTGCATGAGAATTTTGAAATCTTTTTATTTACTGGATGGGGATTTTCGCTGGCGATACAACGCCACGGCTGCGAGGCCGCAGGCCGAGCTTCAAACCTGCGAGGCCGAAGGCCGAGCTTCGAGGGCGAGGCCGCAGGCCGAGCCGTGTTAGTCACTTACGAGGCCGAAGGCCGAGTTCCGAATGGGGTGTTACGCATTTACATTCCTTAGGAGAGTCACAAACGAGGCCGAAGGCCGAGTCCCGAATGGGGGGTTTTTCCCACATCTTGAGCTGGTCTTTGATGCAACCGCTCACGGGAACTAAAAGTATCTGTCAGTTGTTCGACTTGCATGAGAATTTTGAAATCTTTTTATTTACTGGATGGGGATTTTCGCTGGCGATACAACGCCACGGCTGCGAGGCCGCAGGCCGAGCTTCAAACCTGCGAGGCCGAAGGCCGAGCTTCGAGGGCGAGGCCGCAGGCCGAGCCGTGTTAGTCACTTACGAGGCCGAAGGCCGAGTTCCGAATGGGGTGTTACGCATTTACATTCCTTAGGAGAGTCACAAACGAGGCCGAAGGCCGAGTCCCGAATGGGGGGTTTTTCCCACATCTTGAGCTGGTCTTTGATGCAACCGCTCACGGGAACTAAAAGTATCTGTCAGTTGTTCGACTTGCATGAGAATTTTGAAATCTTTTTATTTACTGGATGGGGATTTTCGCTGGCGATACAACGCCACGGCTGCGAGGCCGCAGGCCGAGCTTCAAACCTGCGAGGCCGAAGGCCGAGCTTCGAGGGCGAGGCCGCAGGCCGAGCCGTGTTAGTCACTTACGAGGCCGAAGGCCGAGTTCCGAATGGGGTGTTACGCATTTACATTCCTTAGGAGAGTCACAAACGAGGCCGAAGGCCGAGTCCCGAATGGGGGGTTTTTCCCACATCTTGAGCTGGTCTTTGATGCAACCGCTCACGGGAACTAAAAGTATCTGTCAGTTGTTCGACTTGCATGAGAATTTTGAAATCTTTTTATTTACTGGATGGGGATTTTCGCTGGCGATACAACGCCACGGTTGCGAGGCCGCAGGCCGAGCTTCAAACCTGCGAGGCCGAAGGCCGAGCTTTCGGCCCGCGAGGCCGAAGGCCGAGCGTGGCCTCCGCGAGGTCGTAGGCCGAGCCGTGTTAGTCACTTCCGAATGGGGTGTTACGCGTTTACATTCCTTAGGAGAGTCACTAACGAGGCCGAAGGCCGAGTCCCCAATGGGGAGTTTTTTTTCCACATCTCGAGCTGGTCTCCGAGGCAACGGCCCACGTTAACCACTGCACTTAGAGGTATGGTCCCTTAACAAACTTCGATTACAATCTTGAGGCGATTTTACAGCGACTAAAATTTTATCAAAAAAATTAACTTGCACATGGTAACTCTGCCCACGCTTTGTACTGAACTAGAAGAAACTGTCACTTACTCGACTTGTATGAGAATTTTATATATTTTTTTTTAACTGCAATTACCAGTTTGATAAATATTACTAATGCACATCGATAACGCGGGCTGCTCGCAGCCCGCGCACCACCCGAAATACTAGTTATTCATTCATATTATATAAAGCTGAAGACCCACTGATTGATTCACTCACTGACATCATTGTTCTCCCAGAAGGAGTATTTTTGGGTTGAAATTATGGTATGGACTGTATAGAGAGTGCTCACGTGACCCCCAGAAAAATCCGAAAAGTGGCATTTTTGGTTTCCTTTATGGAACAGGTGTAGGGATCTCGGAAACTATAATCGATGAGGGGTAGGTGTCAAAACTAAAAATGACTAAAACCCTGGGAACCTTTTAGAAAATTTAAAAAAAATTACCCTCCCGAACAAAAAAGAGGTTCTCCCATACAATACCAAAATCCAAGTTGCTCCGATCTGGCTGAAATTAGGTATTTAAGGAGATTTGGGGTCCCTGATTCGAAATATGAAAAAAGTTTTTTGATGACGTCATTTGTTTTTTTTTTTACGGAATGCGGAATTTTGGTGGCGAAACCACATTCCCTTTGCGAGGCCGTAGGCCGAGCTGCAATCGAGCGAGGCCGCAGGCCGAGCTGTGGAGGCGAGGCCGAAGGCCAAGCTCCAACCTAGCGAGGCCGGAGGCCGAGCTGTAGGCCTGCGAGGCCGCAGGCCGAGCTGGCCGTCATTGAGAACAGCTTATAAACATTCCCTTTGTAACTTGCGAGGCCGCAGGCCGAGCCTTAAACCCCGCGAGGCCGAAGGCCGAGCTTCAAACCTGCGAGGCCGGAGGCCGAGCTTTCGGCCCGCGAGGCCGAAGGCCGAGCGTGGCCTCCGCGAGACCGCAGGCCGAGCCGTGTTAGTAACTTACGAGGCCGAAGGCCGAGTTCCGAATGGGGTGTACCTCATTAACGCATACTATGGAAGTCGCTAACGAGGCCGAAGGCCGAGTCCCGGATGGGGAGTTTTTTTCACATCTCGAGCTGGTCTCCAATGTAACTGCCCACGTTATTTACTACAATTAGAGGTAGGGTCCCTTAATAAAAGTTGTTTAAATTCTTTGTGCGATTTTACCCCGACTAAAATTTTAATGAAAAAAATAAACTTGCATATGGTAACTCTGTTCTCACTTTGTACTGAACTTGAAGAAGCTGTCTTTACCACCGCGAGGCCGAAGGCCGAGCTTCAAACCTGCGAGGCCGAAGGCCGAGCTTCAAATCTGCGAGGCCGAAGGCCGAGCTCGAATGAGGTGTAACGCTTCAACGTACCATATGGGAGTCTCTAACGAGGCCGAAGGCCGAGTTCCGGATAACGAGTATTTTCACATATCGAGCTGGTCTCCGAGGCAACTGCCCACGTTAACCACTGCACTTAGAGGTGGGGTCCTTTAACAAAAGTCGTTTAGAATCTTGATCCGGTTTTACCGCGACTAAAATTTAATTAAAAAAATCAACTTGCACATGGTAACCCTGCTCACACTTTCTACTGAAATAGATGTAACTGTGAGTTATTCGATTTGCATGAGAATTTTATATCTTTTTAGCAACTGCAACGACATTTTTGTTAATAATACTAATGCACATCGATAACGCGGGCTGCTCGCAGCCCGCGCGCCACCCAAATACTAGTTATAATATATAAAGCTGAACTACCACTGATTGACTCACTGACTGACAGAATTGTTCTCCCAGAAGGAGTGTTTTTGGGTTAATATTATATAGTGGACTGTATAGAAGGTGCCCACGTGACCTAGGGAAAAATCCGAAAAGTGCCATTTTTGGTTTCCTTGATGGAACTGGTGTACGGATCTCGAAAACCATAATCGATGGGGGGTAGGTGTCAAAACTAAAAATGACTAAAACCCTGGGACCCTTTTGGAAAATTGATTAAAAATTACCCTCCCGAACAAAAAAGAGGTTCTCCCATACAAATTTAAAACGATTGCAACTCCTAAACCGTAATAGATAAGTATGGAGAGTTTGAACAAATGTCATAGAGGGTTTGTAGGGAAATTCGGGGATTTTGTCAAAAATTGCAAATTGGTCCTTCGAACCGGATACAAAAATCCAAGTTTCTTCGATTCGGCTGAAATTTGGTATTTAGGGAGATTTGGGGTCCCTGATTCGAAATATGAAAAAAGTTTTTTGATGACGTCATTGGTTTTTTTTTTACTGGATGCGGATTTTTGGTGGCGAAACCACATTCTCTTTGCGAGGCCGTAGGCCGAGCTGCAATCGAGCGAGGCCGCAGGCCGAGCTGTGGAGGCGAGGCCGAAGGCCGAGCTCCACCCTAGCGAGGCCGGAGGCCGAGCTGTAGGCCTGCGAGGCCGAAGGCCGAGCTGGCCGTCATTGGGAACAGCTTAAAAACATTCCCTTTGTAACTTGCGAGGTCGCAGGCCGAGCCTTAAACACCGCGAGGCCGAAGGCCGAGCTTCAAACCTGCGAGGCCGTAGGCCGAGCCGTGTTAGTAACTTACGAGGCCGAAGGCCGAGTTCCGAATGGAGTGTACCTCATTAACGCATCCTATGGAAGTCGCTAACTAGGCCGAAGGCCGAGTCCTGGATGGGGAGTTTTTTCCACATCTCGAGCTGGTCTCCAATGCAACTGCCCACGTCATATACTACAATTAGAGGTAGGGTCCCTTAACAAAAGTCTTTTAAATTCTATGTGCGATTTTACCTCGACTAAAATTTTAATGAAAAAAACTTGCATATGGTAACTCTGTTCTCACTTTGTACTGAACTTGAACAAGATGTCTTTACCACCGCGAGGCCGAAGGCCGAGCTTCAAACCTGCGAGGCCGAAGGCCGAGCTTCAAATCTGCGAGGCCGAAGGCCGAGCTCGAATAAGGTGTAACGCATCAACACACCTTATGGGAGTCACTAACGAGGCCGAAGGCCGAGTTCCGGATAACGAGTATTTTCACATATCGAGCTGGTCTCCGAGGCAACTGCCCACGTTAACCACTGCACTTAGAGGTGGGGTCCTTTAACAAAAGTCGTTGACAATCTTGGTCCGGTTTTACTGCGACTAAAATTTAATTAAAGAAATCAACTTGCACATGGTAACCCTGCTCACACTTTCTACTGAAATAGATGTAACTGTGAGTTATTCGATTTGCATGAGAATTTTATATCTTTTTAGCAACTGCAACGACATTTTTGTTAATAATACTAATGCACATCGATAACGCGGGCTGCTCGCAGCCCGCGCGCCACCCAAATACTAGTTATTATTATTATTATTATTATTTTATAATATATAAAGCTGCTCTACCACTGATTGACTGACTCACTGACATCATTGTTCTCCTAGAAAGAGTATTTTTGGGTTATAATTATATAAAGGACTGTATAGGGAGTGCCCACGTGACCTAGGGAAAAATCCGAAAAGTGTCATTTTTGGTTTCCTTGATAGAACTGGTGTAGGGATCTCGAAAACCATAATCGATGGGGGGTAGGTGTCAAAACTAAAAATGACTAAAACCTTGGGACCCTTTTGGAAAATTGAAAAAAAATTACCCTCCCGAACAAAAAAGAGGTTCTCCCATACAAAATTAAAACGATCGCAACTCCGGAACCGTTTTAGGTAGGTATGGGGGGTTTGAACAAATGTCATAGAGGGTTTGTAGGGAAATTTGGGGATTTTGTCAAAAATTGCAAATTGGTCCTTCGAACCGGATACCAAAATTCAAGTTGCTCCGATCTGGCTGAAATTAAGTATTTAGGGAGATTTGGGGTCCCTGATTCGAAATATGAAAAAAGTTTTTTGATGACGTCATTTGTTTTTTTTTTACTGGATGCGGATTTTTGGTGGCGAAACCACATTCCCTTTGCGAGGCTGTAGGCCGAGCTGCAATCGAGCGAGGCCGCAGGCCGAGCTGTGGAGGCGAGGCCGAAGGCCGAGCTCCACCCTAGCGAGGCCGGAGGCCGAGCTGTAGGCCTGCGAGGCCGAAGGCCGAGCTGGCCGTCATTGGGAACAGCTAAAAAACATTCCCTTTGTAACTTGCGAGGCCGCAGGCCGAGCCTTAAACACCGCGAGGCCGAAGGCCGAGCTTCAAACCTGCGAGGCCGGAGGCCGAGCTTTCGGCCTGCGAGGCCGAAGGCCGAGCGTGGCCTCCGCGAGGCCGTAGGCCGAGCCGTGTTAGTAACTTACGAGGCCGAAGGCCGAGTTCCGAATGGGGTGTACCTCATTAACGCATCCTATGGAAGTCGCTAACGAGGCCGAAGGCCGAGTCCCGGATGGGGAGTTTTTTCCACATCTCGAGCTGGTCTTTGATGCAACCGCTCACGGGAACTAAAAGTATCTATCAGTTATTCTACTTGCATGAGAATTTTTAAATTTACTGGATGGGGATTTTCGCTGGCGATACAACGCCACGGTTGCGAGGCCGCAGGCCGAGCTTCAAACCTGCGAGGCCGAAGGCCGAGCTTTCGGCCCGCGAGGCCGAAGGCCGAGTGTGGCCTCCGCGAGGCCGTAGGCCGAGCCGTGTTAGTCACTTACGAATGGGGTGTTACGCGTTTACATTCCTTAGTCGAGTCACTTACGAGGCCGAAGGCCGAGTCCCGAATGGGGAGTTTATTCCACATCTCGAGCTGGTCTCCGAGGCAACTGCCCACGTTAACCACTGCACTTAGAGGTATGGTCCCTTAACAATAGTCGTTTACAATCTTGGTGCGATTTTACAGCGACTAAATTTTTTTTTAAAAATCAACTTGCACATGGTAACCCTGCCACACTTTGTACTGATTTAGAAGAAACTGTCATTGATTCGACTTGTATGAGAATTATATATATATTTTTTTAACTGCAATGACATTTTTGTTAATAATACTAATGCACATCGATAACGCGGGCTGCTCGCAGCCCGCGCGCCACCCAAATACTAGTTAACCATATTATATAAAGCTCGATTACCACTCACTGACTGACTGACTCACTGACTCATTGACATCATTGTTCTCCCAGAAGGAGCGATGGGGGGTGTTTGTGATGTAGGGGAAAAGTGTAGAGGAGGTTTCTGTGACCACCAGAAAAATCCGAAAAGTGTCATTTTTGGTTTCTTTGATGGAACTGGTGTATGGATCTCGGAAACCATAATCGATGGGGGGTAGGTGTCAAAACTAAAAATGACTAAAACCCTGGGACCTTTTTGGAAAGTTGAAAAAAAATGGCCGCAGGCCGAGCCGTGTTAGTCACTTACGAGGCCGAAGGCCGAGTTCCGAATGGGGTGTAACGAATTAACGACCCTCAGGTGAGTCGCTAACGAGGCCGAAGGCCGAGTCCCGGATGGGGAGTTTTTTTTCCTCATCTCGAGCTGGTCTTTGATGCAACCGCTCACGGGAACTAAAAGTATCTGTCAGTTGTTCGACTTGCATGAGAATTTTTAAATCTTTTTATTTACTGGATGGGGATTTTCGCTGACGATACAACGTCACGGTTGCGAGGCCGCAGGCCGAGCTTCAAACCTGCGAGGCCGAAGGCCGAGCTTTCGGCCCGCGAGGCCGAAGGCCGAGCGTGGCCTCCGCGAGGCCGTAGGCCGAGCCGTGTTAGTCACTTACGAATGGGGTGTTACGCGTTTACATTCCTTAGGAGAGTCACTAACGAGGCCGAAGGCCGAGTCCCGAATGGGGAGCTTTTTCCACATCTCGAGCTGGTCTCCGAGGCAACGGCCCACGTTAACCACTGCACTTAGAGGTATGGTCCCTCAACAAAACTCGATTACAATCTTGGGCGATTTTACATCGACTAAAATTTTATCGAAAAAATCAACTTGCACATGGTAACCCTGCTCACACTTTGTACTGAACTAGAAGAAACTGTCACTTCCTCGACTTGTATAAGAATTTTATATATATTTTTTAAACTGCAACTAAAACTTTAATAAAAAATACAAATGCACATCGATAACGCGGGCTGCTCGCAGCCCGCGCACCACCCGAAATACTAGTTATAATATATAAAGCTGAAGACCCACTGATTGACTCACTGACATCATTGTTCTCCTAGAAGGAGTATTTTTGGGTTAAAATTATGGTGTGGACTGTATAGAGAGTGCCCACGTGACCTCCAGAAAAATCCGAAATGTGTCATTTTTGGTTTCCTTCATGGAACTGGTGTACGGATCTCGGAAACCATAAGCGATGGGGGGTAGGTGTCAAAACTAAAAATGACTAAAACCCTGGGACCCTTTTGGAAAGTTGAAAAAAATTACCCTACCTATTAAAAAAGAGGTTCTCCCATACAAAATTAAAACGATCGCAACTCCGGAACCGTTTTAGGTAGGTATGGGGAGTTTGAACAAATGTTATAGAGGGTTTGTAGGGAAATTTGGGGATTTTGTCCAAAACTTGAAATTGGTCCTTCGAACCGGATACCAAAATCCAAGTTGCTTCGATCCGGCTGAAATTTGGTATTTAGGGAGATTTAGGGTTCCTGATTCGAAATATGAAAAAAGTTTTTTGATGACGTCATTTGTTTTTTTTTTAATGGATGCGGATTTTTGGTGGCGAAACTACATTCTCTTTGCGAGGCCGTAGGCCGAGCTGCAATCGAGCGAGGCCGCAGGCCGAGCTGTGGAGGCGAGGCCGAAGGCCGAGCTCCACCCTAGCGAGGCCGGAGGCCGAGCTGTAGGCCTGCGAGGCCGAAGGCCGAGCTGGCCGTCATTGGGAACAGCTTAAAAACATTCCCTTTCTAACTTGCGAGGCCGCAGGCCGAGCCTTAAACACCGCGAGGCCGGAGGCCGAGCTTCAAACCTGCGAGGCCGGAGGCCGAGCTTTCGGCCCGCGAGGCCGAAGGCCGAGCGTGGCCTCCGCGAGGCCGTAGGCCGAGCCGTGTTAGTAACTTACGAGGCCGAAGGCCGAGTTCCGAATGGGGTGTACCTCATTAACGCATCCTATGGAAGTCGCTAACGAGGCCGAAGGCCGAGTCCCGGATGGGGAGTTTTTTCCACATCTCGAGCTGGTCTCCAATGTAACTGCCCACGTTATTTACTACAATTAGACGTAGGGTCCCTTAACAAAAGTCGTTTAACTTCTTTGTGCGATTTTACCACAACTAAAATTTTAATGAAAATAATAAACTTGCATATGGTAACTCTGTTCTCACTTAGTACTGAACTTGAAGAAGCCGTCTTTACCAACGCGAGGCCGAAGGCCGAGCTTCAAACCCGCGAGGCCGAAGGCCGAGCTTTAAATCTGCGAGGCCGAAGGCCGAGCTCGAATGAGGTGTAACGCATCAACGTACCTTATGGGAGTCACTTACGAGGCCGAAGGCCGAGTTCCGGATAACGAGTATTTTCACATATCGAGCTGGTCTCCGAGGCAACTGCCCACGTTAACCACTGCACTTAGAGGTATGGTCCCTTAACAAAAGTCGTTTACAATCTTGGTGCGATTTTACAGCGACTAAAATTTTATCAAAAAAATCAACTTGCACATGGTAACCCTGCCACACTTTGTACTGATTCAGAAGAAACTGTCATTGATTCGACTTGTATGAGAATTATATATATTTTTTTTTAACTGCAATGACATTTTTGTTAATAATACTAATGCACATCGATAACGCGGGCTGCTCGCAGCCCGCGCGCCACCCAAATACTAGTTGTATATATACAATTCTAATAGTAGTTATAATACTATAGTATATCCATCCACTAATTAATCCAAATAAAAAATATTTATTATTGGCAATATGACAGGGTGATAGGGTGTGAATATTTTATTGAAGACGTTCATAAGTTGCGTCTTTTAAGCCTAAATTTTAAAAAAATACTTTGTAAGCTCTTGTTTTGTAAATTCCTAGCGAAGATGCCTTGTATCCTACAAATAGAAACTGAGGTTAAAAAACGTATTGCAGTGACGGTATATAGATTATGTCAGAGAAAAACATTCGTCTCGCAATTTTTCAACATGCGATGTTTTACAATGTCATAAAGAAAAAATGTATAGTCGAGTGTACGTATAGCAGAAGACGAAGATTTACTGTTATAACATAACACAACATTATCGCATAATAGGTACGCCGCAAACTACATTACGAAATCGATGTTGCAAACCTAATAAACATTTAATAGGCACGATATAACTCTTATCGTTTTACACGCAATATTAAATGCCAATAAGATTCATATATCTCTCATGGGTATTAATGCAGTTCAAAGATTCTCGATACCTATGAAATATTTTTTTAATAAGTCAAAATGTTATTAGGCTTTTCATATTAGCTAACACAGAGACGACACGCTGCTGTCGTGATGGCATGGTGCAAGTATCCGATGTGAGATAAATAGGTTATTTAAACATTGCAACACGTTCATTACACCGACATGATCCTCTCACCCGGTCGTAGTTTATGCGATGCGGTACAGCGCCCAAACACTATTAAATATAAAACGAAACGCACGCAAAACACATTTATGCAAGTTTATGTTACACCGCGATAGATAAACCAAAAAAAATTGAATAACAAATATGAAAAGATTCTAAATTCGACCTTACCTGACCTACAGAAACACACCCAAGTCAAGTTCCTCTAATCTCTGTATCCACAAGGCTAAATGACCTATAAACACAATGTATAAATCCTCTACATCATCGATATACCGCTAAAAGCTCTCGTACGATGTTTGAAACGTGTACAAGTATGTGTAATATTGTTTGTATTATTTTGGTAATAAGTGCGAGTTTTATTTGGCAACGGTTGCCTGGAGTCTGGTTATCGGCACTGAGTCATGTTTCCAAGCCGAGATTACCGCAAGGACGTTGCTTTCGAGATAGAAAATTATGAAACGCTAATAACATTTTGTTGCAGTGTAGCGATAACTTGTACGTACAATATAAGTAAAAGCAATTTTGTATAGCATGGTCAGTCTATTATGTTCCCACAGCTGGGACATGGGACTTCGAGTTAAGAGAGATAAATTAGCCATAATCCACCTCGTCGGCCAATGATGGTTGCCCAGTGTCAGAATGTTCAGGCCACCCATAGGTGAAGATCACTTCATCGTACAACACTTAAGTTTTCTTTACAATAAATCGGTAATCGCTTATCTCAGGTATTCCCGGCAGGGACATGAGTGATTAGGTTGAAGCCGCATCAACTAAAATCTCACGGTCTTTCGCCCTAGTCCTTAAGACCAGGGCCACGGGATCCACTTTCGCATTCATCTACGGTCTTGGTTGTGTTGGTCCATTTTCCGTTTCTGCCTCTAGGCCCTTATCAACTAAGCTGTTTCACAGAGGCTGCGGTTGTATGGAATACCCCATCAGACATCCCATAATATTTCATTCTGCGTTCGGATCCGCTGCCTCTCCGGAGCTAGATGTCAGGGTCAGCCTCTTCTGTGTCTGCAGAACTAACCTAAATGCCCAAACAAGATATAAGAGTGTAATTTCCCTTTCTATGTGGCCTGGGCAGTCAAGCCATTCGACCCACCCTGACGATGGGTTCGTCCAGCCATCGTACGTACGTATCATCCGCACGCCCCGTTCATCAAAGGCACTCATGGAGAAAACCATCTCGTGTCAGGGCATTCGCCAGCGGTCAGCAACTTCTCGCTGAAGAGGGCAAGAGCTCATTTTAAATGATAGGTTTAGATACCGCTGGTAGTATCTAAGGGATGATCGCAGCGTGCGTTGTCATTGATCGCTTCCGTTTTGTAAAGGTGCCTGTTTTGTACCTAGCTACCTGTATAGTAAGCGGTGAGGAAGGCGCGGTGTTAGGCAACGCTCACAATCATGATACATAAAACAAACAAGGATTACGTAAGTGATACAAACTCCGCGATACAGCCATTGACCTTCGCCGTCAGACAAGAGTGCATCAATGCACCATTGGTAGCGAACGATGCACTCGTCACTCGGCGCATTGACTACACTATCAGCCCACACATACTTGTTATTCTTCGTATTATCTTGAAACAAAGAATAAAGAACTGCTTGTTAATTAAACGTGTAATTTGTAAGCGACATCGCGGACGCGCGGCGCCTTGCGTCTTGATAATGTCCAATGAAAGGAACGCATTGTATCTATACAGATTTAATGACAGTTTTTTTCTTTTCATTATATGTACTTAGTTGATTTTAAATAGTCATTACTTACAAAGTATGCTCTGCTCCATACAACATAAGCATTTACAAAATAACGGGAGATAATATTTTATGATGACAGACGTAATAATAATTAAACTGCATTTATGTGTGTTGTTTACAAAAACAACATAATTTAATGCCGATAATAAAGCGCAGCCCGAATCATTAAATAAGTCATGCGAATTAAAATTCGCATGACGATGACGATCATACAACAAATACTTTAGCAAGTGTAAAAGTATCTATAGGTAAGTATCTATAGGTAACCTATGAACCTCATTGTTATCGGTAATGTATTTTTACGAAGAACGTGATAATCATTCAAGATTCTTTTTCATACAATTATGTTAGTGCATGTGAGTTTTTAATTTATGATGCCAATAAAATATCTTAACTACCGACTTAGCAAGTTTGAAGTATAGATACAGATATTTCCTTGTGTTAATTTCTTTAGTTGGTTGAAGTATCATAATAAGGTTATTCACTCCAATCGACTCACGATGTGTCAACTGTACCATATTAGGGAGTGTCCTGGGAGCCAATTCTCTTATTTATTTAAAACAATCCATTCATAAACAATGCAAGAGTCGTTCAAATGTTATCATAAATAAACTTGATATTCCGCTACGATAACAATTGCATTCGATTGCATTGTAGACAATTTAATTGCGGTAGAAATTAGATCTGTGTAGCCATTACAATTATACTCCAAGTAGAATATCAAAACTAGATAAAACTACGTTTCATTGGAAATCTATGAGCAATGTGTCAGTAGTATTGATACCCAGACGTGACGAATGCGCAGCTCGCACGCGGTTCGTGCGCCGTTCGGACGCGGTCCGTGCGCCTTTCGCCAGCTGTTCGCGCGTCGTTCGCCAGCCGTTCGCTCGCCGTTTGCGCGCATTTCTTGTTTGGATATTTTGCATTTTTCGCTTCTTACCTCCAATAACCTATTTGCGTTCACAGCGGTGTTATTCTAATAACTATTTGTTGTTGTTCCAGCTTCGGTCTATACCATGACACAGAGAAGATCGGCTGCCACAGGAGGGAAGGTGCCACCGTCCATATCATGACACCGGTGTTTGACTCGGACACCGTTCAGGTGGCCTGGTCCCGGTGCAGCAAGCGAGATGTTACGAACTTTTTGGAGTAAGTTAATAACAGTAACAAGTAAGAGATTGAAAATTGTGTGGACTAATACTTATAATCTAAAACAGCAAAAATTTAACGAAACGAATACATTTTATCTTCATTTTAGCTTCTTCCAAAGGATAATTAACAGAACAGAATATTACATAGGTCATTATCAATACCTAAGCGGCGATGATTGCGTATCATCGCCGCGTTTCGTCTGCTCATTTGTCACTCGTATCATCAAAACTGCATTGTAATAATTATAATTTTAGTTTTATAAAGAAAGAATAGATGCAACGTTCTTGTTTAAGTCCTATGCTTTAGTAGATAGCTATAATTAATATATAAGTACTGCAGCATTTTATCTGTGTACAATACATACCTACGTTTGTACAATGTGAAATAGAAGTTTGGGATGTAGTTTAGAAAAAAATAGATGAACCATGCGAACTCCTCACAAATCAAACGCGTTATCCGCGTTTTGTTCAGAGTCGCGCTGGAAAACTTGGTAGCATGTTGGTTATTTTCGTAACCATGGTTACCTGACAGAAATTACATTGGCTACGGTCTGTGTACGTGAATTTTCGACGACTTGGGTGCAATTGATTTTCTCTACCTGTATAAAAACTAATTAGGCTTTATTACACACAGGTTTCCCATTAATGTTACCATCTAGGAAAATATGAAAACCGCCATATATATATATAATAAATAATGGTTTATGAGGAGTCAGCGGATAAACAGACTGACGTGGAGGGCGACTGCAATGTATAGGTACTATGTATGTATATAATATGTACATACATATAAAGTAATGGGATTATTCTTACTTTGTGTAAATATTGACACAATAGTTAGGGTATAGCACTCATGAAATATGTTAATGTGTTGTATAATTGTTTGTTTTTTTAAATTATTACAAGCTTGTGTTTGACCATTGTCTCACCTGATGTTAAGTGTTGACGCGGTCTAAGATGGAGCACGCATGCCTAGGAGGTACCTATTCACTATTGTAATCGGCTATTGTACTTATCAAGATATCTTTTCCTTTTATCAAGACCAAATGGGTGAATGGTACCTTCTGATTGGCTGCAGATTGACACACGCTTACAAAATCAGATTATTTCGATAGAGATCGTTTCTGAGTCACTTTTAAGTGCTTAATTAACGACTCACCTTGATATTCGCTAGTTTAAAAAGTCAAAATGAATAAGATTTATTGTATCTATTTAAGAGATATATAGTTGCTCAATCGAATCCAGAGCAAGACTAGTTACCGCCTGCTAAAACCAGTTAGATATCTATTCGGTTCAATGAAGGGTTACATTGTTAAGCTTGAAGTGTTCGTATTCTCGAAATCTGCATAAACGCATACACTATGGTTTAATTACAAAAAGCTTTTAACGCACTTGTTTAATTCATAAACGAAATTTCACATAATTAATTGCACTAAGGATGCTTTCACATCGCCAAAAAAGTTTGGCCGTTACGTTCCGAAAAACACCACCGCAACAAATTTTGGAACATCAAAGATATCGTAAAAATATAAATATTGACCTTCACGCGACCGTACACTAAATTATTCGATAATAAAAATATATAATCTGTTTTTGGTCGAAGTAATGTAGTAGGTACTATTCGTTTTCAGGATTTTTTAATGAAATTTTCACTATTTCACAAAAAGAGAATGAATCAAAATACATACAAAAATGTGATCCGCTGCTTTTAGAAATGTTAGGTATATTTCTTTTTATGGAACAAAAAAGCGTGTAAATTACAAGTACGTTTTTGTTTTACCTAGCACAGTCACTAACAAAAGAGTTAATATTAGAAATGCGATTTTCTTTATTATTGGCCCTCGATTTTTCGGGACAGTTATTTTAGTGGAAGGTTTTATGCTCGCTCCATGATCACGAGCAAACATTTTTGAACATATTAATTAATTAATAAAAAAATATAATATAATAATACATTATTGTTTTGGACATAACCCAGAAATTTTGATATTACCTACCCCTTTAATAGAGTTTTTTGACGTGATAACGTTTTATAAATTGATGAATACCAGCAACACTCATGAAAAATAGTAACGTTCCGCGTAACGTTCCACCTGAGTTTTGTATTACATAAAATAATCAAAGTCAAAGTCAGTCAAAGTCAAAGTCAATGTCAGTCAAAGTCAAAGTCAGTCAAAGTCAAAGTCATAAATGATTATGACGTTATCACGTAAATCTATCGTCCGTAAACCGACTTTACAGACAACCAAATTTTTTTTTTAGATATAAATGTGCTTCCATTTTTGGTCGTCACATTAATATTACAATCTAGCCTTCAGGCCAATAATTAATTCGATTTTGACTTAAACTGCTAAATTAGAGTACTCAAATTTAATAGAAAGTGAAGTTTTCTTTTTACAAATTAGCTTGGCAATATAATAGCTGGAGTCTTAATAAGACTCATAGTTCGAATGTAACTTTTTGCTGGATTTTTATTTATAAAGTTTTATGGAACTTTCATAACAATCACTAAATCTTATTTCAACATTAGCATAATATGAAAGTTAATCGAGTGTATATTGGGTTCATTACGGACAAATCGCATAAAATGTTTTATTAAAGCAATAAAATTGAAAGCAGAAATCCTACGCACTCGTAAACATTGCTCACAATCTGATTCTAATACCGGATATATTTTATTAGTTGTCAGAAAATTAATTATGTACAACTGGCGCGGTGTGATCAATCAACATTGTGCATGTATCCTAGCACATTGGCTGGTGGTAGATAGGTAGGTATATATAGACCTGTCTATCTCATTTGTCATTATAAATAATCATAATGACACAACAACATATTTTAATTTATAGCATTTAGCGATGAATTGGCGTAAAATATCAAAGTTAACAACTTTATAGACAGTAAACAACGAAATTAATCATAAGTGAATAGTTTTTCATTGTATCTAAAGTGAGGAGATAGATGAAGTTATATCCCAACGAGTGGGATAACTCTTAGAATTGTATAGCAACTTTGGACATCATCATTATCAACTCAGCCATAAGATATCATACACTCCTATGATTGTAATGATAATTGATAATTACCAGGTTCGTGAAAACTTAGTCTTTATAACTAACTTTTTATTTCTTTGTAGCGCGGGACTGGGAGAATGTTTGAGCGACCGACCATCACAAGAATATGCCTACCCCGAAGTCCCAGCTGGTAAGTCTATACATTTCTATACCTATATTTTGTATGATGGTCGTAGTGCTATAATAATGAGTTATTACCTAATAGCCAAAAATCTTTGAAATGAAAAAGCCCTGTTTATATTTACGCTAAAATTCAAAACCGTATAATTCCTTGCAAAATCTCCAATATACGAGTTTTATTAAATTTCTGGTTGTTTTAGTAGATAGCTTTTCTCTCTTTGGGCTAGTTTCTAGAAGGTACCAAACAATAAAGTCCCTATGTAGCCTATATACCTACCGTAGGTACATAGTCCCTATGTACCTACGGTAGTGGTCGTGGGGCCCCCAAAACTTATTATCGTGAATCTTTGTTTTTTCCCAGGTGTAATGTACGATGCAGAATCACAATGTCATCTCCAGTTCGGCGCAGAGGCTGTGGTGTGCTCTGATCCGTCAGAACTCTGCGAACACCTGTGGTGTTTCATTGAGGGCAACTGCAGAACTATGATGCGGCTGGTAGCTCCGGGTACCAGTTGTGGGGATAATATGGTAAGATTCTTAAAGATGAAATAGTTTTATGTTTACACATTCGGCACATTCAAGAGCAGTATAGCACTCTAAGTTAGAGTTTGAAGATATGTACTTGAACGTCACACAAATGACTTAGTACACATACACACATTTCAGTATTATAAGTACTACACATTTTTGCTATAACTAAGTAGATACATTTTACTTATATATATAATTTTTTTACCAAAAAAAATAGACTTCCAACACTCAAAAGTATGAAATAACTTGTTGAAGTCGGTACCATGATAGTTCAAAAGTAACTGATATCAAAATATTGTGCTCATGGTACCGACTTCTACAAGTTATTTCATACTTTTGAGTGTTGAAGTCGGTTCCATTTTGTGGTAAAAATTTTTTTTTCACTGTTTTTAGTGACCTTTGTTACTCATGGGATCAGTTGTCATTGTGGTGTAGGTATGTTCACCGATGTCTTCACCCGCTACTATAATATCGTGTAGTATAAGCACGCATTTTTAGTTTTTGACTTGTAACTCAAAAGTGCTCGTCCGATTTTGATGAAACTTAAATGGGATCACACGGGAAGCACCAGCTTTCAAATATAAAAAAACGATTCAAATCGGTTTACCCAGTCGGAAGTTATGCGGTAACAAACACAAATATAAAAAAAACATACGGGTCGAATTGAGAACCTCCTCCTTTTTTTAAGTCGGTTAAAAAGGAAACCGTGACGCCGCCGCGCCGCGCCGCGTGGAGTCGCAATCTCGTACCATCTATATGTAAAATACTAATCAGAGTGCAGCTAAAAAGTGCCACCTAAGCTATAAGTGTGGTAGTAGTAGCCTAGAAGTTCGGTGATAAAACTGAACAGAGCTTTTATCTCTCCGAGCCCATAACGGCTAAGATAACGGAGGGTCAGAAAAAACCTGCATATAAATATTCGTATGATTGCAATAAACTATTGAGTAAAAGCAGCTTAAAACCGTACCGTACAAGGAGGTGGCAATAAAAATATGCCGAAGTCCTTACTGTGAGCAAAACATACCTATTAATGAATAAGGTACCTTATTAAGGAAAACTAGCAAACGAGCCTACTTATTAAATATTGCCTTGAACTGTACCTAGTACATCGGTCGATATGAATTTAGTATAATTATATATAGTAAACTAACATTATGTGTGTTTACAGTGGTGTCAGAACCAGACTTGCGTGCCGCGGCAAGCGTCCCCCGCGCCCATAGACGGAGGTTGGAGCGAGTGGAGCGAATGGAGCGAATGTTCCAGAACTTGTGGCGCCGGCGTCTCCACGCAGTCTCGGGAGTGCAATAATCCAGCCCCGAACAACAACGGCGCTTATTGTATCGGAGATAGGAGTCGGTAAGATTTATTTTCTAATTTATATGTTTTTTATACTCATCTGTATCTAGTTTTTGACCACTATCTCACTTGATGGTCAGTGACGATGTGGTAAAAGGTGGTCACGCTAAATCTAGATGTTTACTGGCTTTCAACGACTGCTGCCCGAACACACAATGCGTATAGTTTAGTTTGTAGAAAAAATTTTAAAGCGTAAGGCGTGTGGGGCGTTTATAGTTTAGAAACTTGTGTTTACATAAAATAATATGTGTAAAAACTATTTCCATTATCAGGTACAAGGTGTGCAATATAGATCCGTGCCCTATCAACGAGCCATCATTCAGAGAGGTGCAGTGCTCGAGACACAACAACATATCGTACAACAACGAAACTATCACGGAGTGGATACCGTATTTCGATCAAGGTTTGTTGTTGTACCTACAAACCAAGGCTACTGCCGTACTCACCTATCTAACGTTCAGTTAGCACTACACCTAATAATTATAATAACTAATACTTATCACACTAATATTATAAAGGCGAAAGTTTGCCGTTTGTATGTTTGTTACTCCTTCACGTTGAAACGGCTGAACGATTTTTGCATGAAAGTTGTAATGGGCATAGCTTATATCCTAGAATAAATTATAGACTACTTTTTATCTCGGAAAAAGTATAGTTCCCGTGGGATAATAGAAGTATCTGGTAATCCGTAGTCCATGCGAGTGAGGCCGCTGGGCGCAGCTAGTAATATTATAAATGCCAAATTTTGTGCACAACGACTGAGGGCTTTTGTGACTATTGATGCGAAGATATCTAAGTCCCTGGAAAAGACACGTAGGATACTTTCTATCCCGGAAAATTAATCAGCTCCTATGGCATAACTAAATATACGAAAGCTAATGGGGAAATCATAGACCACGCGACAGAAACCACTATACAATATTAGGCGACTATATAGGGCCTATTTTAGAAACCAGGTGCTCGATTAGTTTTTAATGTTAAGTATATCATATTTTCCGAAACATTTTTTATAGTTGTAGCTATGACAAAAGTATAAACATTTTTACTACATTTGTATACATATTTGAAATTTGAACACGTTTCAGATAAACCCTGCGAGCTTCAATGTGTGGCCAAAGACAACGACTTGGAAATGTTGGGCGGATACGTCTCCGACGGAACTCCGTGCAAGCAGAATCTCGGGGCTAAAGACATGTGTATAGCTGGTAGGTTTCAGTGAAATGCCATATACTTGAAAATATTTATTTATTTATTTATTTACAAAATCCACAGCCCTTTATAAACAAAAAATTGTACAAATAGCTTACACCTAAGGCCAATAACGGATTTACATTTTACTGATGTAACTTATGTATTTTTAGACTGTCATAGTATGTGGACTAGTAAGTTTTAGGTGCATTAGTGTGTGTGTTGTGTTTGAGTTTTTGTGTATGTTAACGTGTTTGTGTTTGTGTGTCCGTGTGTGAATGTGAAGCAGCCGGTATAGTGCTGTATTACTTGAATGACTAAGATTCCAAATCAAAGTCGAAACTTTGATTTAGAATCTTAATTATTTCGCTCTTGAGTAAAATATATTCTTGAGTAAATAGATTTATCTAAAATTCTAAAACTATTCCCAGCTTCTTAACTTGGATAAAATAAGTAACATTGAAGAGTTTCGATTAATCACTCGTTGTCGAAAAATTCAGCATAATCAGCCTAATCAGTTTCCACTGCTGGGACACGAGGCTTCCTCACAGAGAGGAGTGTTGGCCATAATGCACTAAGCTGGCCGATGCGGGTTGGCGGATAGGATAGTGGCCAGCTCAATGTCGGAGTATTCAGACCGCCCAGTGACCTTCGACGTCACCTTACAACTCCAACGATGGACGGCTTAACGTATATTCTCCGTAATACGGAACCGCTGTTGAAAATGCTACTAGCTGTCACTATTTCAAACTATGACCGAGCAGTCATTGCACATTTGAATAGGAATTTATATAGTTATATGTTCATAGAATTAAAAATCGTTGGTGAGGTATTTCGCATAGCACAAGACCGGGAAAAATCCATTGAAATGATGGCCAACCTCCAAAAGTGGAGAAGCACGATAAGAAGAAGGTGGGGTATGTGGCAGAGGAGGACTCTCTCAGGCAACTTAAATACGCTAGATAGAATAAGGCTATGATAAATTGGGGACCTTATAGACATCAGTCCTAGAAACATACATAAGCCATAAGCTAAAGATAAGTATGAGTTCTTAAGTAGGTTCGTTTTCCAGGTGTATGCTACCAAGTGGGATGCGACTGGGTCGTGGGGTCTAATGTAAAAGAAGATGCTTGCGGAGTTTGTGGCGGCGACGGTACCGCTTGCAAGACTGTGCTTGGTAGCTTCAGCAAAGATACCACTAAACAGTCTGGCTTTGATGAAGTAAGTCACAATTGTACTTAGTTCTATTCTGCTTTGCCTTGCATATTATACTTTATGTTTCCTTCCAACACCTATATATCCTAAAGGGCTTTTAAAAATTTTGAAAGTCGAAATTATATTATCTCATTCCATTAATTAGTAAATCTCATACCATAGTTTTATCACCACCTCATTTTTATATTGTTGGAAATGTTCTCCATTATAATTCGAATATCACTAAGTCATTTACTAATTTGGCATTAAAATTCACATAAGTACATAGTTACTCATAATTTATTTTATGACACCTTATGTCAAATTTCACAAATTGTATAAATATATTAATAAGAGATCGTAACATATCGTAGAACGGCAGTGATGATGTGAATTGTGGGATCGGTTTGTAATAAAACTGCTTGTACTAGATCCGGCTTTGTTTTTATTGTTTATCTTGTTAAGTCGATCGATAAATATATTTTTCTATATGCAGGTTGCCGTGATACCAGCAGGATCTAGAAATGTCAAAATTCAAGAAAAAGTGAGCCCCGGCAATTACATATCCATAGGAAGCGCAAGGTCTAGAAAAATGTACCTGACTGGAGCTCGGTAAGTAGAAGAAAAGTTTTAAATCGATATAGAAAGATAGATGTAAGTCTATCTTTCACTTGGGATATTTGAGTAGAAACCGCCGGTGAAAATTTCATAAAACAATCGATTTTTCATAATCCCGTATTTTCATTTAAGTCACTCACATTTATTGAATACATTTTTTCATTTTAACATATAATTATTAAAATGAGTACATGAGTAGTGTTACGAAATAATCAGTTGTTAAAATCTGGGGCATATTGGGTTCGACAGGTTGATTTGTTGCTTTGGTTCCAGAAACACAACACTTACGGAGTACTTCGTGGCAGGAACTCCAGCGATTTACGAACGAGACCGCGACTGGGAGAAGGTTGTCATTCCAGGACCGATTGCTGAGGACATCAAAGTTTACGTAAGTGTTTGTATTAGTCAATGGTTAATAATGTCTTGATTGTGAAGTGAAGAAAACCTGTAAGACCGCTGACTCATTAAATTTCTCCATTTATTTATAGTTTATGCCATTTTTCTAAGATATAGAACTCGGAGTTTACTATAAGAACAGTTACAAACCTTATCAAAAGCATCTGTTCAGGATGACACGAGTTTGCAGAGATTTGAAATTATGAATATTCTTGTTCATTGTTACAAAAATGTTTTTATAAGGAGTTTGCGACTCGCGGTAGAATCTGGAATGTAAGAAAAATGTTGGATATTATACATCTCTTCTTCTCTCAGCCATGTGCGTCCACTGCTGGACATATGCCTCCCCCATATAGGGGGGATTTGCCTATACTCGCCACGCTTGGCGTGCGGGTTGGCGAGCGCAGTATGATTTACAATCCTCAGAAGGCGCTGCTGCCCACCTTCTGGTACGTGATCCCTTAGCCGACTCTTACGGCACCCGCGGGAAGAGATGGGGGAGTACTATTCTAGGCCGGTACCACCACGGATATTATACATATCAATGATCAATTCAATCCAAAAAAAAACTGACGGTAGAATAAAATAAACTTGATGTGGTTGTTACAGCAACGGTTATACCACGGCAGTAGGCACCGCAACCCGGGCGTGACGTACCAGTACACGGTGGACGCGAACAAACTGCGCCAATACAGCTACAGACTGTCCGACTGGTCTCCGTGCTCCGTCTCCTGCGGCCACGGGGTTATGAGCCGCCACCTCGACTGTGTCAACCAACACAAACGTACGTATACCGGGGCCCGAAATAAACATGCTCTACTTCTGTGAACACCAACAGTTTATGGTTCACAGTGACTCCACTACGGGTGAGTCACGTTAAATATATCAACAGCCAGAGTAATCGGAAGTCGCCTTGTGGGACCAAATTGTTTCTCAGACGACCGACGTTTGGTCCGGAATGATTGGTTGCGAGAGCAAATCTCACAAGAGTGTATAATAATTTGTAGAATTACTTAATATTCCAGATGCCTTGGTGCAACATTGAATGATCTTGTTGCGACACCGAATCTCCTGAGTATTATAAATGTAGGTTGAATGTTCAAGGCGTCATACTTTGCTGCGGAGGCATGATCGGCTGCGAGACTGAAATGAATATGTCATAATTCTACGGTATTATCAAGGCTAGGCAGGCAAGGGCTGGATGCGGGCCGCTTCCAACAGGTCCTTGTGGAAATCAATGGGGGAGGCATGTCCAGCAGTGGACGTCCTATGGCTGAGATGATGATGATGATTAAGGCTAGGTATTATTTTCTACATGGGATGTTAAATCTTTCTGAGAAACCGAATTTTCAGGTAGGTACCGAATTTCTTAAGGGTGAAGATGAAGCTGAGTATTCAGGCATCCATATTGTCCTGTGAAACAGAATGACCAGTTTGTGAGACTGTGGCTCCCACGTGTTGCTATGAAGGATGAGTATTCTAAACGTCATATCTCGCAGTGGGACCGTATAACCTGTTGCGAGTAAATCCAATGATATTATATGTTTATATGTCGCACAAGCGCGCGGAAACTGAGGCGGCAAAATTAAGTCAATTGTAGTAATTTTCATTAAGACGCGTATTTCAAGCACAAGTCTAAACATATAGCCATCCTTTTCTATATTATTTGTACCGTATTATCTGTCGCAGTAAGCATGTTTATGTCGTAAAGGAACAAAATCTGAGGACCGCGCAGTATGAATATACGTCATCTTTAGTAAAACATCATTGAGTAAATCCCTTAAATGTAACGACGGCGACGTACCTAGAATGGGTATCCGGGGTATCACGTCTTGCTGTGTGATACATGTTGTGCTTTTTGTGTCGTCCTGACAGTAGCTACGTTCTAAGTCTGAAAGAGGGTGTGAGTATTCAGTTTTAAGTGTGATGCTCAGTCATTCGCTATGAGACCATACAGTTCGCACAACGTAAACTTGCGTTTCGGAAGTCGCCTGCATGCAGGTAGCGGTATTCGCTGTGGGCTCATCAAAATTATTGTATAACTGCCTCGCTCATTCGCTTATGTTTCTCGAATATTGTAGGTAACTTCGGTTATTCTGCGCGTCGACTACTGTTTCACAGATAGAATTTCGGTAGATGTGTGAACATTCTTAGAGCCCAACTGCACAAGCACAAATAGCTTAAGCGCAAGCTTACCATATATGAGTATGTATTTGATGTGTTCAGGTGTCGTGGAGCAGTCGCGGTGCTACAACATCGAGCCACCGCCGCCTGAGGCGCTCCGGCAGCGGTGCCACGCGCCACCGTGCCCTCCGCGCGCCCCGCCGCAACCCCTACCCCTCGCACCCGCGCCCCGCCCGTACTGGTGGCCTGGCGCCTACCAACCTTGCGCCAAGAACTGCCACATGCCGGTATACCCCAATTTACACTAATATAACAGGGAGGCTATCGATGAATGTATTTCTATCATGTATAGAACACGGTGCGATTCCGCGACGATACGCTCGCTTCGAACACGTTCACAAACCATCACGTGAGAAACGCGATACGAAGAACAATATTAATAATATTAAATCTGCTGTTTACGTTGAATGTTTGAGATTCCAGCAGTAGAATTACTAATTAAAAGACGCGAATGAAAAAAGACGCTTACTTAATATAAATATGACTATGTATTTATGGACAGTAGCTGATCCTTGGATATTTCTATTTTAACCTGTCGCAGGCGTGCGCACTACTCACAAACGTCCCATTGCATTCCTAGATCACTTTGGTCGCAATGATTAGGACAACCTTAAATAATAGAGTATGTAACCTACGAGTCGGCATTTCATCTAAATCCAATAGCAAATCTGGATCTTACCAAAACACCGATTGTTGCCCAGATATCGATCGAATCCGAACTTCTTTGGTTTTTTCTTTTATTGGTCTTTGTGTGTTTTCATAAAGATGATGATTTCAGGGTGAGGAAGTAAGGAAGCATCGCAGCGTTTACTGCGTGTTGGCGAACGTAGTGGTAGAAGAGTCCCAATGCGAGGCGGCCAACAAACCACAAGAATACATCGAGTGTGACGTCCCAGCTTGCTGAACGCGCATATCCAAATTCCACGCACTCTGAACCCAACAACAATTTGGGTTTGTTCCGATGGATGGAAACAAGCAATATGTATATATCTTTCGCAAAAGAAATACATCAACAATGATCTTACAAAATAACAGTGACTTTGGAAGGACTTCTCGATGCAAGAGATTGTCTTAAACAAAATGGAATTCTTCAAACATTTATGAATGTCTGGTAACTGCGATGAACCAGTGAAGTGAAAGTGATTAGTGAATGAGACCGGAGACTATTGAACGCGGTGGGAACTCTTGTTATATGACTGAGAGCTTGCGAATTGTAGGTACTTGTATTTTATAATTCAACCCATCGAATAGACAGTAACGTACGCGTAAGGACTCGAATAATGTGTGATGGCGAATCTCGCAAGTACATAATACAATGCTCGGAACCCCAGTTATATACTACTGCCATACTAATTAAGTACTAGTTTTACATAGTTTAACATACCTACTCCCAGCTTAGTCTTCCACTAATTTATGTCTTATATAACATCAGTATTAAAATGGTGTATGTATTTCTATATTTACAATTTGTGAACGCGTATATGTAGATAGGTTACTATGAAAATTGTATTTGGACCAAAAATATTTTAGAAATCAAATTCACGTTGCCATATATCAATTTTAAAAACTGCCAATATGACACTTTGTGTAAGTTACTAATTAGGTTTATAATATAAAAAATGATTATAATTATTCATATTTTTGTACAAAGTTATTTTTATGAATCATTCATAGTCAGCATCATGTTAAACATATTTCATAAAATAACTGTTAGAAATTATATAATGTATAAAACAGCTAGTCAAATCCTTAGGCATTTGTACCTATGTCCAGGCGATACGTCAAATGGTACGGTCTCTGACAACTATATTCATAATTGGACTACATTCGGTTTCTACAACTTATTGTAGATTTTTTACAACGAAACATGCATTTTATATATGATACAAAAAAAACAAGTATTATCTAAATATAGGGCACGTACAGGGGAGTTAGCCTGTACGATCTTTACCTTTACCGATCAACTGGGTTATGGAACCTTGTTTGTGATCACAACTTCGCATTATCACACAAGCGCTACTAAGCTTCGATAGCCATCCAGATCCCGTTTATATTAGCCAGCATGGTAGATTTTGGCCAACCCGGGCTGAGGACCATCAGTGCTCCGGGCTGTGCACCATCAGTGCAGCACTGGCTCTGCAATCGGCTGACTATGTTTTATGCTATTTTAGTAACTAGCCGTCAATAGATAAGTTATAGAAACCGACGCTGAACCGAATAAATTACGAAACAATAAATCTTGTTACACATTAAATAGTTTGTCACTTGTAAGCCATTACAATACACATGAAATCTAATTGATATGTATTCAAAATAAGATAAACTTTTAAGTGATTCTGTCTACAATGTCTTAAGTATTTTGCCTTTAGGTACATAACTCAATAATAAATAATATTACTAATGAGCGCCTATACGTATTTGTGGAACAAAAATGCCCCACACTATTTACGATAAAGCATTGTTTGTGTCCTTAAGATTATGCATAATTATATTTAGCACTTAGTATGTTTATTTATCTCGTACCATATTTTAAGTTATAAACAATTATTTTAATGTAATAATTACAATTATTTTTTGATGCTTCCGTTCTAAGATGCATCAGAAACTTTTTGTCCGTCAATTGATACACAATTTTAATTTGTAGCTTATCGATTAACTTCTTAATTTGCGAGTATGTAAAGTCTAAAATAATAAGATTTTAGTTGAGTACTGTTTTATTATTATTGTGTATTTAATAGATATGGCAATAAAACCATGCGTTGTTTTAAATCTTTCTTTTTATTCACCCAATATAACTTCAACCGTCTTTAGTCATCATTCATCAGGAGAAAGACTAATATGCCTGTAGCACGAATTTGTGTAAAATATTCTTACCATTGCACCCATATTTAATTGCGATTGTTGTGCGTGCGTTGTTCAATTGTTTGAATTGCGCGTTATGCAATTGATTCAACACAATGCAGACACAAACTATTCCTTATAGGCAAAAAATTGGTTGTCTGTAAAGTCGGTTTACGGACGATAGATTTACGTGATAACGTCACAATCATTTATGACTTTGACTTTGACTTCGACTTCGACTTTGACTTTGATTATTTTATGTAATACAAAACTTAGGTGGAACGTTACGCGGAACGTTACTATTTTTCATGAGTGTTGCTGGTATTCATCAATTTATAAAACGTTATCACGTCAAAAACAACTCGCGGATCGCCAGCGCGGTGGTAGGTAGGCGGGAGGGGGTATCGGTGCACACGTAGTAATTAACCCAAGATAAATAATCCTGAGATAATTTTAGGTTGACGCAATTTTTGAAATACCATTTATCTTAATCTCGTTAGGTTAGACATAAAAAGGTGGGTTTATAACCATATACATAATTTAAATTTATTTTTGTAAAAATAAGTTAACTGATAAATGAATATTTAATTAATATTTATTTACAAAACATATGTTTATAATTATTTATTTTTTGTAACACAGCTTGCCAACTTTCTTGCAAAAAATCTTAGGTTGATCCATCTTGCCATAGATCGTGTCAAGTTGTTCAAACCGTCCGTAACGAATAAGTCGCTGCTGTTCACTGGGAGAACAGCAAGCTCAGCCCCTCACGCCACTGCCCTGTCACACCCGTATGTCGCTTTCCTCCCGCAAACCTCCGATCCGCGAGTTGTGTTATTTACCTATAGGTCACAGTTTTACCTTTGGGAAAAAGTAGAAATGATGGATTGTATTCGAAATATAACAATGTTATATACCTAAGGCTGGTCAAGCAAGTGAACGACGACGAAAATACTTATGTATTTCTCATGTAGCGTCATCGAAGCGTCGAAAGGAAACGTCACGCCATCGATCGATAATGATAATGTATACGTAATATAGGATATTGTGTCTCAGAAGGAAACAGATGTCCACGACACAAGATTTACTCTTAGTGTGGGCTCTGAACGCCAATGTTATTGTATTTATTATTACTATTAGCAGCGTTTTACCTGAAATAAAACGCATATTAAAATACTTACCTAACTGGAAGCTTTTATATTGAGAGGGCATTCCTGTTTCCGTCGCATAGTACCAGTTTTCGTCCTTTTAATCGCCTTGTATTCCGGAAGTAGTGGCGCCACCTGGCGGTTAGGCGTCATTTTGGTTTCTTGTACAAATGAGCGCCATTTGGAGTCATTGGCTCAATATGCACCAGGCAGAAATTAAAGGGAAAGCTTCCAGTTAGGTAAGTATTTTAATATGCGTTTTATTTCAGGTAAAACGCTGCTATTAAATAACTTGACCGTAACTGGAAGCTTTTATATTGAGAGTCTGTTTGTTTTCGCCTGGTGACGCCACCTATTAATACCTGTAGGGCTTAAGTGTAAACTTAAGCAACGCCAATGTGATAATTACTATATGATTAAAGAAGGTAATCAAAAATTAAGAAAAGGTATTCCTTTTTCATCAAAAATTATTCATGTTATTATTATCATTATTAATCATTATAAACTTATAGTTAATTAGTAATTGATAATTATGAAACAATCGATACAACATCGATACAAGGACAGTGTTGTTAATCTGCTGGTCTAAATAATTGTGTGACGTTTTGTGAATCATTGTTTTTCATTACTTCACGTCTGTATTAAAAATGAAACGTGTTACCCGATCGCCAATTGCCTCGATTCACGATATCATCTACTCAAGCACTTTCATGCCAACTTTTGGAAGCGACCGCAGAACGAACACTACCTTTAAAAAGTTGTGATGCTGGCTTCTTTGAACAAAGTTTTTACCGAGCTAGTTACCACTATGCGTGAGACAGATTTAGCAGTTCCTCTGACTGTAATAAAAAGACTACATGACTTTGCAGTATTGCGTCTTTCATTTAATAGTGTCACAGTTTTATTTACCCTTTCGATTTCTGATCAGTGATTTACCCAGGATAGATAAAAAAAGGATTTAGATTACGATTACTGGGATTCGAGAGAAACAACTAGATTGTCTAAAGTTCTCCATATCGGTTTTGGATCCAAATCAATAATCGAAGAAAATAATGACACATTGTTTATTTTTCGTAAAATTATCAGGATCAACTCTTAATATATTATGTCAAATCATGTATGCATCGTTCAGAGCACAATAACAATAAAATCGCTGTATGACGCGATATCTGGCATAAGTTTTTCAAGTTTAACGTATAGTTGGTTAAATAGAAACTTATATCACTGACGTCCCAAATAGGTGCTTGCACAGTCTTCGCATTTTTTAAGCGATTGATTTTAAAATACCTTCACCAAGACATGTGTCTTAATGTTTCAGAACTAGACAGTGTAGAAACAACCGACTTGTTTAATAGCATAGTATTGTACAACTTATGAATTAGATATAAATCTGATAAAAATTTAGCTAACTGAGAACCAGGTTTACATAATTATCTTTAGACCATGAGACCGAACGTTACCTAGCCACATTATGAGTTTTAAGGGTAGACTTACGCTGTCTCTATCGCCTCTATCCACCCCCACATCTCCAAACTTCGAGAAGAATGTGCTGAACTCTCAAAGGTGGATGAATCGACTCCGTTTATGTGATTGGTCAAAGTGAGCGATGCTTAGAGTGCTCGGGCTTTCAAATCTGCCCACCAAACCACCTTCTCCCAACGGTGTACTACTACAAGAAAGATTCCTGTTGACTGATTTAGGTATAGCGGGGGGAAAAATTCATGCCAGCGGGCCATGGAATACTGAACGCATCGTGAAATAATGCTTGATGATCTATCAATCTCGAGTTACGTAATTGTAAACTTCATGAGCAGTCTCCGAAGCGAATAAGTCTATATTACTGGGGTTCCCCATTTTGCAAAGACCATATCCACACAGGGAAGTAGTAACTGCCACTTTGGAGGCCGACAATGACGCGATAAGTGATCGCTTGATTGTTGTATTTGATTGGGATATAGTGTATACTGAGATGTATTTGGTACTGATCTAGTAATGACATATTTGATAGGTTATGTTCTTTAAGGATACGGATACAATTGTTGTTGTATTGTATTAGAACAGAGCTGTCTAGCAGCAAATAAACCTGACTCTGGAGCGCATGCAGAATAGCCAGTATCTTTTTCTGATTGGAATGTAGGTGCTGTTCTTCCTGGCAACAGCTGCCCCAAAGGGCTTCGTTGTTCAGCTGTGAGGATGATATAGCTCAATTCGTCCAACACATTTCGTGGCAGTTGATAGGTTTAGGATGACTGATTCTGTACAGAGTTCAGAAACATCAACATTTGCCGACGTTTGAGTCGACGTTTGAATTACAAAACTGGCAAAATTTAAGAGCCCGATTGTTGTCGCTTTTCTTTGGTCGAGTACTTGATGTACTTTTTCTCTTATGACCTATATTGTCCTTTGATAAGGGTTTTAGTTTTACCCAAGGTCTTCAGTATCCTTAGGTAATTTTGTGGAACTAGTATTGATTTCTCGAAATTTATTTTCCACCCTAGGGCGAAAAATAAATATCACCAAGTAATATCAAAATCAGAGACTAATTGTTTGTATCGTGACCTTGACGTGATCTAGAAGCATGCGGGCATTCTAATGTACTATAAGATAATTGAGATAGATCTATCTTGCACATCCAGTCCTGTAATTGAAGGAAATCTGGTTTTTGTACATGTTTATCCAGTGAAACGGTTTGGTCAGTACATATTCGTGGAGTGCTTTGAGGTTAATATTGGTCGAGATGACTCGTCGGACTTCGGTACTAGTAACAGAGCGGAAACGAAGCTCGGGGATGATAGTATTGCTTCGATGATGTAACTATACAGTACTATAAGTACTGTACTTATGTACTATAAGTATGTATTTAAGTTATATATCAGTCATCAGGTTACCATAGTACAGTCTCTGCCTAGTTTGGGACCTGAAGATCTTGTGTGAATGTCGTCCTATATTGTTATTATTATTACTAAAACTGCCCAGAGGTTTCATTTTCTGTACTATAGCTGACATCTCATTTGAGAGAGGAGTTTGTAAGGGGGTTCTTATATATTAAGAACCCCCTTTCAAACTCCTGTCCCCTTGAATTACTTTTAAACTTTTCTCTGTCGCTTCTATTCCCTTCTATTACTGGTGATAGTGCAATAACCGACTTGCTCGAAACCACTTCGAGTAACAATGGCCACCTCTGGTAGATCTTCGAGAATTTGCACGTACTCTGTGGCTACAATCGGGCCGCGAGCCTCTATTATGAAATAAGCCTCTCTCTCATTGTAGTGGTTGGAACTTGAAATTCTGCATTGAGGAGGGTGTTTTTATTGCGTATCGCATTAACAACATGCTAGGCGGAACTTGAGTTAAAAAAGGACGGTATTCTGTAGTCGTGGGTTCAAGTCCCACTAGCAGCCGAATTTTTTCTTTCAAATATTCGAACTTGAGGAGGTTAGTTTGTAAAATAATATTCACCCCTATGAGGGTGAGTAAGATGCATGCGACATTTAGATCTTCGAGTATTTGCACGAACTCTGTGGCTACGATCGGGCCGCGAGCCTCTGTTATGAAATAACCCTCTCTCTCATTGTAATGGTTGGAATTTGAAATTATGCATTGAGGAGGGTATTTTGTAAAATAACATTCACCCCGCGAGGGTGCGTTATTTGCCTGCGACTGCATCGTACCTTGGCTGCCTGCTTCACAATGGCATTGAATTCCACGCGATGGAATCTTTGTTTTTAGCACACCTTTCCCCCACGAGAGGTGGTGATGTGGTTGATTAAACTTTGCTTGGTGGCTGGGACCAATTCATTTCTTGAAGGCCTAGAAATTTTACGGGATATTGCCAGACTTTTCTGGTGTCGATATAAAGGCAACAGTATTAAAAATATGCGTCATCGATGATGGTATAACGATGCTTTAACTAAGGGATCACGAACCTGGCTTGTAATGTTTTCGCGGCGCATTTAGATACTTTCAGCTCTGTGGCCTCATACCATTTGCAATAAATCACATGAAACTTAAGATGGCTCTCCGGCGGGGAATCGAACCCCGAGCTCTCGCGTGACAGGCGGGGATACCTATAACACTATACTACCAAAGATCGCCTTTTAAAAATAACTCGTTAATCTTGACGGCCAGATTGTCGATACTGACATTGGTACTCATTGCCCATAAAGAAGTTTTGAAATGCCTTTCTGCAGAGTATTTTTCTGATTAAGTATACCATATGTTATGCCAGCATATGATTTATCGGCGTATGCCAGATGACGTAATGTGTTGTACATTTTTACCTCGTCGTTTGTTTCCAGGTCTATAAAGCCTGGGGTATGATTGTACACTTTGTATGTCTGCGTATCTTACGTCAGACCAAAAGGTAGTGGTAGTGATTCGCTTATTCAACTGAACTAAACTAAAATTTTGCAAAACTAATCATTTCTTTTACGGTTACGATAAAGAATAAATTAGTATGAGACTTATAATTAACATCACTAAAATTAAATGTATATAATAAATTTGCGGGTAGATTTAGCGAAATTAAGTCGCTACTTATTTTACGCCTCCTACAACTACCCGCAATTGGCCAGCAATGGAATAAAACTCATATAATATTAGTGTGTTGTATGGAGTTATACGAATTTGAATTTTAGCGTATATAGAATACGAGCCATTTCAATTTTAAAGAATTTTAGTGAATTTTTAGCTAGTTTGTGTGATTAACAAAACTAATCTTTGAACATCGGACAAAAAATTTACATAACTATCAGGAGTTTTAACTTATTTGCATTTCGCAAGAAATGGTAGGATCGCCCTGTTCTTGTTCAAGATCCAGATTTTCGTATAAATCATCATCGTCTGGGTAAATTGACACACCGTCATGAAATATCATAACTCTTGAAAGAACCACTCTTGGAAATATACATATATATATTATCATAAATACGAAAAACTGGCACATTATCCACTATAATTTTCATAAACTATCAAACAAGTGATCGTATCGAAAGGCAAACACCGTTAAAGTAAAATTTGAACACTCGCTATAGATTATTAAACGTGGTATGGAAATTAAAGTTATCTTAAAAAGTAATATTAGCTTAGCAATCACTTACCCTAGATATCACTGCGTATCTTAAAATAACTCACTTTATAATGTTATACCACTATTATAATTTTTGCAACAGAAGTCAAAAAGTGTTGTTGAGCACGTGTTGCTTCGACGGAAATTTAAACGCCAATGACTCCAAATGGCGCTCATTTGTACAAGAAACCAAAATGACGCCTAACCGCCAGGTGGCGCCACTACTTCCGGAATACAAGGCGATTAAAAGGACGAAAACTGGTACTATGCGACGGAAACAGGAATGCCCTCTCAATATAAAAGCTTCCAGTTACGGTCAAGTTATTTAATATTATATTATTATTAGTGCACCATGTAACTTACTGTTTAACAATAAAACATTATTATTATTTAACAATTATTAACATTTAACGATCTTGACATTTGTCTATTGACACATGCTGTGGAACGGAGTGAGATTGCTGCACCGTTAAGGCTTCGATCCGGGCACATTCCTTTTAACAAGTTCATGTTCATAATGAAGACAGCTGATATTAGTCTTGGAATAACGGGAAGACACATAAATCGACAATATCACGTACCATTTCACCGAGGGGCGCAGCTATTAAAATATATAAACCTCGTACTGGAGTTTACTGATGCTATACAAACTCGTTAAGCAACGTACTCCGCGCTTATACTTTGGATGAGCGATCGCTTGTAACATATTCAACTGAGTGCTTTCGTGAGCCGTCGCTCTCAGATTCTGTCTTAGGATAACAGTCGTTAGACTATGTTCAGCTTTAAAACTCTGACGCTGGCAACTAGCCTATCCGCCAACCCGCGAAAGCCGGTGTGAATAAGTGTGGTGGATTGTGGCCAAGATTCCTCTCTGAGAAGAAGGCCTGGGTCGAGGCAGTGGTACCGTGTTGGGCTGATTATGATAGAACAGACGTCGGGTACTTCCCATTGTGTGTGTTTTGTGGGTGTGTGTGTGTGGCTAGGCAGCAACAAACTTAAATATAAACAGTCAAAATCATGTGTGTTGAAAGCTGTGCTAGACCAGTGTCAGAGGACATTCTATATAGATCTAGTGCGATACCACCTTTGACCATTTCGTCACCGAACTTTTGTCTAGTTGACACACGCTACGCATATCAACGGAAAGAAATAAAATATTGGTCATATAATAGGACGAAATGATCGTACAAACTTTCGACATATAATATCTTTATATTTTCTTATTCGCTTTGTAACAAAAATAGGTGTGAGTATCACCAAGAAAGAACTTACAAAATAATAAAATAGGTACATAATAACTAAAGAGATCTCGGCCCGATACTAAATTTAGACTTCTAAATACAAAAAAAATCACATAGTTAACAACAATTAACCCAAAAGAGTTGAATACTTGAAAAGGAATGAATGCATACTAAACTTAACATCTCCGTAATAAGCATAGCATACATTTATTACATATTATATAAATCTCAAAGAGAAACTTAGAAATAGGTTGTTAGCCACTTCAATGTTGGCAACAGAGATTTCAGTGGACAAATAATACCAACAAAACAAACGAACTCGCCACACTCGCCGGTGCTGATTCTGACTCGACAACTTAATATTTAATTATCCCAAATCTTAGGTAAATAAATAACATGTATAGTAAATGTTATTCATTTTAGATTCGTTTGGAATTCTGGCGTTGTAAAAATGATAAAATGCAACTTAGCGCCAAAACTGTATTTTCTGTATTAACCTTTTATAAACGCCATTCGAAGTTTCCACAGTTAGTAGGAGGAGATGACCTTTAAAAATAGGTGAAAATCCTAAAAACATAAAGCACCATTTTTTTCTAAATGTTTGACTTGGCTATCATCCCAAGTCCAAGTCATTAATTAAAATGTAAATTAATAATGCCAACTACCAAAAATAGTGGCAATCCTACATATTTAATTATTCACAATTACTATACGATTTCTTAGTAATGAATCAGCCGATTGCAATCAACTTTTAAAAGGACCATTTAAATTTTTGGTTATTATATTGCTATAGCTATCGACTTTGTTTCCTTTTTTTCGAATTTAAAAAAGCTTCAATAAATAATTATTTATTAATTTACTAATTATAAAATTGATTGATTAACCATTAATCAATTGTTGAAGCTTTCTTAGGTTCGAAGAGATGGAAAGAAAGTCGTAAGCTGTAGTAATAGTCAAAGCAATATTTTTAGGCGATGACCCCCAGGACCTCAATGCATCAGAATGCTGCCAAATAAATAAAAACTGGACTCTATTTCGAATATCACGTCTGCATCACCACCGTCGCTTTATTTTGACTTTAAATTTAAAAGAGAGCTTAGAATGTTTAAGATTTATCTGCATGATATTTGAATGTGATAATATCACAATGATATTTGAAAATTCCTTTCTAAAGAAAGGGATTATCCAAAATCATTGTATTTTCAAAAATTCTATTTTCCGGCAAGTCAATATCAAACCTACAGTGACATACATGCAAAGGAGACAAATTTAGAAAAAATAAGTCTATAAATCAAATTACAGTCTCATAAAACCTTAAACTAGATTTTTAATCACTGAGGGAAATAAAATTGATTCAATTTAAGACATTTAGGTATTAAATAAGGTAATCATTTTTCAGCAATTAGCCGGCTGTCCCAGAACCAGATTCTTTTGACAGGATAGCTTCGGAAGACACGTCGAAACGTATGTTTTTCTTTTTTGCTGAATTTTTCTGAAAAGGTTAGTCACAGTATAGAAAATGTTTTAAACACTATGGTCTCATATGGTGGGGGAATTCTACTGATGTCCAAAAAGCTTTTCTCGCACAAAAGAAATGTATCAGGGCTATTGTAGGTATACCTCCCTGGGAATCCTGCAAGCTATATTTTAAAGAACTTCGTATTTTGCCGCTTCCATGTATGTATATTCTGGAAGCATCAAAGTTTGTCAAGCTACACCCGGAGCTATTTACAAGAGCCAGCGATATATTCCCCAGAAATACTAGAAATGCTGATAAAATAGTTTTGCCAAGAGCTCCAAGAACACAGTTGTATCTTAAAAATTGCAGTGCCATGTGTAGATTATTATATAACTCTATACCTAAAGAAATAGGAGACTTGCCGTTGAACAGATTTTGACAGACAGAAGAAATAGTCCAATTGTACTGGAGTCTCATTGGCAAAATGATCAAGGAACCGACACGGTTTTAGCCCTCCCAGCAGGGAATAATGGTATCTAAGAGTTATATGGTTTATTGCATTAACAACATGCTAGGCGGAACTTACATTGAAATAATTTGACTTGAACCCACGACTATAGAATACCGTCCTGTCCCTTAGTCCGCCTAAGCTATAGTAGCACTCCACTAGCCGCCCGAAATATGCCTTTGTTTAACATCTTAGGAGATGGTGTTCTTAGCGCCATCTACCTTTAATTGTATGAACTATAAATAGTACTAATAGACCAACATTATCGTTGATATCGTATCAAACGAAGGCACTATACCCTTATTCAAAGAGTTTTATGGTTTATTGCATTAACAACATGCTATGCGAAACTTACATTCAAATTATTTGAAGGAAAAGATAATGGTTTCTAATTTTTTCAATCTAGCACAAAAAACTAGCTCTGAGACATAATATATAGAAACGCTCTTTACAGACTAGAATCGACCTTGTCATTCAATGATATTTGTAAGACTTACCTTATCTTTAGCTCTTGGGTCTGTGTTCTTAGAACGCTCCTTCTCGAGATCGGTATGGAGCGAGGCGAGTTCTGCATTCAGTTCGGATTGAACAGCACGCAGCCGCTCCACCTCCACCAACACTTCTGCCTTGTCTTTCACTGGAATTCAATGCAATATCATGTTAATACTATTAGACACGATTTGTTTAAGCATTATGGCATTCAGTATCAACATTATTAAAAGTGCCATTTATACAATTTTAAGCAGACTTCAAAAAAAGAAGGGGATCTCGATTCGGTTTTATTTTTATTACGTTTGTTACCTCTGAACTCAATCATTTCTAACACGATTAGAAAAATGCTTTTTTTTTCATTCAATAGAATAAACCTTCAGATTGGTGCCATGAAAATTTCATAGGAATAGTCGTATTGAGTATTGCTCTTAAATCTTACAATCATTTATATAAAAAATATAGACAGATGTGGACTATTCTTTTTTTAAACCGAATTCAAAAAAAGGAGGACGTTATTAATTCGACCCGTATGTTTTTTTTTTTACGTTTGTTACCGCATAACTTCCGACTGGGGGAACCGATTTTGATTGTTGTGGTGCTTCCTGTGTGGTCGCATTTAAATTTCAACAAAATCGGAAAAGCTGTTTTTGAGTTACACTCCAATAACTGAAAAGTACGTGCTTTTACCTAGACGATATTATAGTAGCGGGTGAAGACATCGGTGAACATAGCTACACCACAATCACGTGAGTAGCAAAGGTCACTAAAAAGAGTGAAAACAAAATTACCAAAAAATGGAACCGACTTCAATACTCAAAAGTGTGAAATAACGAATGAGCTTAATATTTTGATATTAGTTACGTTTGAACTGTCATGGTACCGACTACAACAAGTTATTTGACACTTGAGTATTGAAGTCGGTTCTGTTTTTTGGTAAAAAATTGTATGAGAGTAAACTTTAAGATTAGCTCATAAAAAATTCATCAGATCGCTTAAATACATTTCCGCCCGTAAGTAGTGAAAGTCAGTTTATACAATGTAATTTAAAAATAAAAAATATTAAAAACACTGAAAAAACATATCAAATTATTACTGCTGAGATTTATGTAGTTTAAGGTAGCGGTTTTTTCTCTAGTACAAGTCTTCCAAAAAATATTATTTTAACTGTCGCTCATAATTATTCTTGAAAAGACTGAATGAAAAGAATTAAGATGGTACTTACTTTCACCTTGCCCTAGAATATTACAAAGCTTCTTATTTCTAGATTTAACAGTGAGGAGGTCTTGCTTCAGGCCTGACACTTCCAGTTTCAAAGACGCTATTTCTTTGTCCTTTCTTTCGAGTGCATCCAAGAACTGCACTCGAGTTATGACCTCGTCTGATGCCGATTGTCGATTCCGCACTCTGTCGTTTATTTTATCTTTTAGGAGTTCATTTTTCGTGTCATCTTTCACTCGTTCAAAAAATTCTGTATCTTTTCCGGGCGGTTTTATTGTTTCTTCATTAGAGTCTTTATCAATATCATGATTGGCTGAAATCGAAATGACTCATTTTAATTACTGCCACCATTTCGCTTCAGCGCAGCGTGAGTTTTAAAACTATATTTTTTCCTGGGTTTTCACTATTCTGTCGATAAGCCATTTTTTTCATATTTTTTTTTACTTAGGTTAAAGATAGAGAAATTCGGAATACAGAAAGGGACAGAAGCTGCTTTTAACTGTAAACGCAAGCTGTATGCTGTGTACAAAAAGGCTTCCTTCCTAAAAACTTCCCTTCCTCGTTTGCCCTCAACTAAATTCTTGCAATGTATCAAACTTTACACAGTATTCATATTAATAACTCTATGTGTAGAACTATAAAAATAAGATAAAACACAACACATGCAAACACAAGTCTTGCAGTGAATATTGCATTTGATGCCCCCACTATTTCAGACAATTTAACACTTTTTTATGAGGCTAGAAATCTAATCCATCAGACCCCCCAACCAAAATTATTCAATCACAAAATCAAGATTTTAAGAAACTACTCTTCTGACTTAGTCTCTTAATATCAATGATTCGCAGGTTACTGTTGTAAATACTAAAAATAAAAATACATATCTTCACGTCAATCTTATTCACCAAAATTAAAAATAAATATTTTTAAAATACGCTGATCTTTGTATTGTGTTTGTCCAGTCACTTACATTTAGTTTCTTCACCATTCATCATGTCGTTGAACTGGTCTAGGCTCATTACATTTTTCTTCTTTTGCTGTTTTTTATTTTTATTCTTAGCCGTTTGCTCTTGCAATAGCTTCATTTTTTCAGCGTCCTTTTTGGATTGTTTATAAACATCTTTTTTCTCTTCAAAATCTAGTTTTGAGAGGAGAATGGCCTGCAAAGAATATACATTATAAATATCCAAATACTATCCACAAAAATATAATCTAAATTTTCATATATAAAGGATACATGAACGGGTTTTTATTATGTTTTTCGGGAGCGAGGCTGGTTTTGCCATCCTCCTTTAAACCACTCTTATTTTTTCCTGTATCTTATTAATTTTTTTTATCATTAAATGATGCTGTACATAGACTTAAAAGCTTATTGTTTTTCGTTTGACTGTTTTATTTAGTCAGAAAAATTAGCGATATTAAATGAAATTATGCCGAAATACGACTACAATTATTGAAAAGATCTACTGAGGAAAGGGAGGAAATTCCAATCATAAATTTATAAAAGTATTTTCTAACCTTCGCCAATACGCCAACTAATAAATCAGGACTACCCACCTAAACAACAGCCCTCGCTAGCTATGCAAATGGTGTGTTGACAAATTATTATTTATTCCCTAAAAAACTGATTCCAGATGTGGCTAAATTGTAAAGCGTATGGCCCCTTAATGGAACCCACAAAGAATTGTTAAGGAATTTTGACTAATTTGATTCAACATTCAACTCTTTTACCAACCCAAAATCCTATTATTTCAATAACTAATTCGCCACGCAGGACATATGGGTATTATCTGACTTGATCAAGACTAAGCAAATAAGTTCACCTGTTGAAGTTCATTCTCATAGTTTCCATCAACAAGTTCTTCATCCTTTTGTTTCCACATCTCCCATTGCTCTGCTGACATCTGTACAGGCTTTGGCTTCTTCTTGCGAGTTGTGGCCTGGAACAGAGATGTTACATGATGTCACAAGATTTGTTGTATGTTAAAAGTGCAATGTCGAAAAATACTAATTGAAAACAAAATCCAACCTTTTAATAGAATGTGCATGACTTGTAGTTATTAGAATTAAGTTAAGGAGAGAACTACTTAAATGTGCTACATAACTATTTCAGTGCCTTTGTATGTAAAACACTTGATACTTCTGAGACCCTTTACAAGCTATGTTGCATGTTTTGTTATTAAAACTGACGTGGTTTTGACACACTATGGACATATAAAGTACTAGGCGAACCACGACCGCGTCCGCGAGCGCCCCGTATTCTCCTTGAAAAAGACCCTCCAATGTGGATGAAACTATAGTTGGAATCGTCTACCTCTGTAATTCCCGTGTTTTATACACATATACTATGTTGCAGGATTTTAAATGTGTCTGCCCACTATAACATGCCATACCATCAGGATCGATAAGCTTTATCTACTATGCCCAATGCTCGTATGAATATCAAATCAAATCAAAAAATGTTTATTGTCACTTATTGCAATGTACACATAAAAACCAGGAAAAATATAAGTTTATTATTTACATTAACAAGATGTATGATCTTAAAATGGAAACTTATACCTATATGAGGGCAAAAGGGATAATCTCAGCTCTTGCCACGCGCACATTTTCACATGTTCACCGCGCTGTTTTTCAGTCTACCCCTGTACCCGGACTGATCATCGCCGAGATAGAAAGAACAAGCGAGCAATTAAGAAAATATGATGGCCGTATGTATCTCGGGGGATGCTCTAATGCAAAACAGATAGGAATTCGTTCAATAACATGCAGCACCGGTTCCATTTTATAATAGAACCGGTGCTGCACTTTATTGAATGGATATATATTATATTAGAAAATTAAGTGAGGAACATCTGGCAGCAATTGCTGTAATTTTGGATAAAGAACGAAAACACTACACTATTGAAGTCACTTTTGTCTAACATCCCCTCTTCAATCTTTCTGGTTGGTGATGGAACGGTCTACAAAAGGTGTAGTAGGCATAGTTTCATACTGTTCAATACAAATAATATTTTCTTGTTTGACACGTTCCAATGGCGGTCATGGTATGGTACTGTATAGTGGGCAGACAGTTTTAATAGTAATCAATAACAAATTAATGTTCTGATAGAGCTTAATTAACTTGAAGTTATGCAACAACCTTTTATATGAAGCCTACCAGTACTAGTAGGCGAACCGCGACCGCTTCTGCGAGCACCCCATATTCTCCTTGAAAAAGACCACCGAATTTGATTGCAACTATAGTCGGAACCCTCTGACTTATTACGTGAGTAATTCCCGTGTTTTATACATTCATCATGTGTTAAAACCACATCAGTTTCAATAACAAAACCTTCTGTATCCTGTCTCTGTCAGTTTTTGGAGCTTTAATAAACAAATGGCTGGTCTAACACGACATTCTGAAACCAGTTTAGACTGTGTTTTGGGTTTCCTAAGTGCTAAGTTTTTTCGTTAGTTGCATCAAGCATAAGTGTGGAAGAATTTTAGATGGGTATTTTTAATCTCGCATCAATTATAATGTGGACTTTTAATGGATGATAACAGAGTGGCTGGTGCCAATGGCTTTTTGAGAACACGATGTTCAGGTATTAGTCAAACTACACAACTCAATTTAACATGCTTGGGACATGTTACAGTGGAGTGTATTGAGAGATTTCCTACTAAACTTGACAACAGAACAAGTATTCAAACATTAACAAAGAACTTGGAATGGTATACCCCAAGGAGACATTGACACCCTAATTTAAGTATGGGAAATGTTTGGCGTTGTGTGATTAATATGAGAGGAGGCAATACTGATACTGTCATATATGACAGGTTTTCTATTCAAAAATCAATTTAACATTTTTAATTCCACTCCCACTAATATTATAAGTGAAATAGTAGTAAATAATAATATAGTGAAAGTTTGGATGGATGAATGGATGGATGTTTGTTACTCAATCACGCTCAAATGGCTGGATGGATTTGGATGAAATTTGGTACATATGTAGATACTTTAGGTCCAGGAATAACACATAACTTTTCATCATCATAAATCATCACCACGCGGGTAAAACCGCGGGGCGGAGCTAGTGAGATTGTAAATATTATTGAGTAATTTTCTATGGCTTCGTTATTATAACACTTTTAATAATACTCAAATTAAAATAGTATTGTGATGTTAATGTTTATAATCAGCCATGAAATTCTATTCAATTCTTTCATTTACAGTGATGACAATTTTTGTATAGTTTTCTAGATAATCAATGAAATGTAATAAAATCTAGATTGTGTTGATACATAAACACAATCTAGGCATAATTAACGTATTTGATATTCCACTGTAAGTTGTAATAGTAAAAAGAAGTTCCAGTCCCAATATCATACAGAGATAGAGGATCTCACAACCTATTCTTAGCTATTACAAATGTAGATAACTACATCAAACATAACTCTAGGTTGTACATTGCCTTTGTTATAGTTTATCAAGAAAGTGAGATTGTGGTCAAGTTAAAGCATACACTGCACTGACTTGATGCTTAGTAACAATATGGTTACCTGGGTTTTAATGTTAGTGGGTTTTGTTTTCTTAGGTTCCGGTTTCTTGGCATTACTTGTTTTGTTAGTTTTCGTATTATTCTCGGAAGGAGAATTATCGTCGTCTTCAATCTTGAGACCAGCAAATCGAGATTGTACAACAAGAGTAGCCATTACAACGGTGGTGGAAGTAGTAAAATCTATAAGTACGAAACAGAAACCATTAGTACATTTTTTAGAAATTTGAAGGTATTCAGGCACATACAACAAATAAATTTTCGAAAACAATATCACAGATCATGTATGCAATCATTATGTTTATAATAGTGCTAATACAACTACAAGATATCCGGATAAATATATAATTTCTTACTTGATTCACTGTTACTTTTGTAACTTGCTAAATGCAATAAATTAAATGAATTTATTACACAAACCAAACCGCCCTCTGTCTAAATCAAATCAATTTTTATCAATTTTTCTCTACCTACTCCCATAGAGTAATTAGGAATACCACAGCCTATATAGAACAGCCAGCTCGCTCTGCAAGCGCGACTGTGTTACTTGTTTAAACGCTACGCACCCGTTAGGGTTGGTTCGGCTTCAGCGCACGGCCATCACAAATATGGGTGATTTCTTTTTCAGTAATCATTGTGCTTACAGATGCTGTGGTTTAAAATTCAGAGTCTTTGAATTATTCACGCTACAAGTCGGTTCAAAATATGACAATCTCCGTACATGTTTGTGGTGTGATGTCATTTGTAGCATACATAAAGCGTGATTATGGTGTTCAAGAAAACGAGGTAGTGCAGCGTGTGTGCTAACGTCAAATTCAATTGACCAATCACAGTAGTATTCCATTCTCCAGTTGACCAATTGACATTCGCCATTTGATGGTGGTGTACAATTGCGTACAATTTGCGGTTTATTTTTGGTAGCGTGTATATAACGTTATCTCTGTGAATACAATTTTAAACCGGGCGTATGCTCTCTGAGCACTGTATTCAAATACTCCGAAAAATAAACCACACTAAGAGCAACTCAACCGGCTTGCTCGTATCTAATCACGTAATGTTTTAGCCTATTTACTTTGGCCCAAGTTACAGATTATGGGATAGTTACCTAATTCATAGGTAGCATTAGTTTTTTCATAATCAGCGTTAGTTATTATAGCTTATTATGAAAACACTTAATGGTAAACGAACAAATAATCAAAATCAACCAATTGCGAGTCTAGTCAAGCCTAGCCTAGTCTAGTCTAGTCTAGTCTAGTCTAGTCTAGTCTAGTCTAGTCTAGTCTAGTCTAGCGCTACGAATTTGGAACAAAAACACCATTTTGATTAGAGTATACGTACGTGATTAGAGTCAGGCCCTTTTATTAGGTGACATTTGACAGTTCATCAAAATTCATCAACGTAACCTTGTAACGGCGGGCATAAAATAATATATATTTTTTGTTTTGTTAGAACTGCACAAGTGCTTAGCTTTTTTTAATTACAATTACATATTTATTGTAATAATGACCGATACGAGTAATTTTACGATTTGTTTTCACTAATAAACCATTCTAAACTAAATTTCTGATCTAAAGAACTGAACGTCGTTACAATGCTGCCTTAGTCAACCCTTTTTCTTTTGAAACACTAGGTATGTTACTCTAAATATCGAAAGCTGATAAATTAAATCGAATGCAATGATTACTTGTGAAGAAATATCACCATAAATTAATAACCATGTTGTGATTATAATAAAACGTAATTGTATTTATTATTCTTTTACCTAACTATACAAATACAAAAAGTAACTAAATAGAAAAATTATTGATGTTAGGTACAATTTAGGTGGGGTTTTGCTGGCAGCACAAGTGCCTGTTGATAAAATGGTCATATCGCTATTACATGACGCAGTGTTTTGTCGTTGTGCGAAATGACTGTGCGTTTTTGGTGTGCTCTCTGTTATTTTCTTCTGACCCAGCTTTTTTATTGGACTGATCTTACTGACTACGTTTACCTGGCTATAAATTGGACTCCGATTGCTTCATCTTCTCTCAGCCATGTGCGTCCACTGCTGGACATATGCCTCCCCCATATAGGGGGGATTTGCCAATACTCGCCACGCTTGGCATGCGAGTTGGCGAACGCAGTATGATTTCCAATCCTCAGAAGGCGCTGCTGCCCACCTTCTGGTACGTGATCCCTTAGCCGACTCTTACGGCACTCACGGGAAGAGATAGGGGAGTACTATTCTAGGCCGGTACCACCACGGGATTCCGATTGCTTAACCATTAGTAAACAAGAACAACATTACAGTCTTATTACCATGTCCAAACGGGGGAAAACGTTAAACAGTCAATCTCGCGAACTAGCGGTGAAATTGTACAATTATATTGAACGTGAATTAGTTAACGATGGGCCTCTTTTACCATCGACACAACCGAGACAAAGCGTTGCCGAAGCATTGGGAATAGGGAAAAGGACAGTAACTCAAATTCTGAAAGAGAAATACGGACCATCAGACTCAGAAGATAATACTTTACGTACACCGAAAAAAAGAAAGTAGGACAAGAAAATTTTTTGCTTTAAAAAATGTAGATGCTGCTGCAATTCGCAACCACATTTGCTGGATATTACTCGAGAAAAGAATATCCTACACGGAAAAAACTAATGAGTTCGTTAAAAGACACAGGCTTATTTTTTAGCGGTAAATCGTCTCTATCAAAGGTTTTGAAATCGATTGGATTTAGATTTAAAAAATCTGACAAGCTGAAAATCCTGCTGGGACACTGCGATATTATTTTGAAGAGAGTAACATTCTTACGTCAAGTAAATAAAATTACAGATCGGGACAATGTGTTTATTGATGAAACATGCTTGAATGCGAACCATACGGTTTCGTGGACATGGACCTATGATACAGCAGCTGCCACCTCAAAAATTCCATCGGGAAATGGAGCCCGACATATTATATTTCACGCGGGATCAGCTTTTCAAGGTTTAACAGACTGCCTCCTCGCATTCGTCTCTAAAAGTACAAGTGATTACTATGAGGAAATGAACTTTGAGGTTTTTAAAGAATGGTTTGAGAAGCTGTTAGTCAGCTTAGAAAACCCATCGAAAATTATAATGGACAATGCACATGCATGCGTATGATTGGATACAAGTTGATAAACCACCAACTCAAGCAAATTAATAAGCAAGAAATTGTTTCATGGCTGGTAAGAAATGGTGTGGATGCAAGTCCAACTTTATTAAAGTTATGTTGTTAAGTCTGGTAAAAGCAACTAAGCCGTCCAAGCTCCGCTATGTGATCGATGAACTAGCTCTAAAGCATGTACACGAAGTTATTCGATTGCCTCCCTATTATTGCCAGTAACGCTATCGAGCTTATTTGGGCACAAATAAAGGGTCATGACTGGGGACTTTATATTTTGTGACTGCTCGCTCCGGCTTTTTATATGCACTCTAGGGGTAGGGCAGACAAGTACCAGTTAGAGTCGGGACTGGCAGATTTAGTTTTCATATCATCACAAACGCGACCTGAATAACATATTTATCTGGAAGTCTGTGGCTACTGGCACAAGGCAAAGGAAGCATCGACTTGCAAGCTGGGAATTCTATCTTAGTTTATGGGTGTACACGAATTATTGGCCGTGCACTATTGTCTCCCTTTAAACCGTAGGTTTCCAAATGGGGAGACAATAATGTACGGCCAATAATTCGTGTACACCCATAGACTAAGATAGAATTCCCATGGATAGATTGATGTCTGTGCGTTACGCTAGGGCGGAGGGGCTGCACTTCCCGCAGCGCCGGAGCAGTCACAAAATATTAACTATATAACGTCAAAACATTTTTCTAAATTGAGGTTGACATTTGGGAACATGTCATAATCCTCTGGAAGACCATGTCTATAGTCTGTGTCCTACGATTAGTTGATTGCACTGGATCGTGCAAACGAGGCTTTGTCTATGGGTGTACACGGTTTATTGGCCGTACATAGAGGGACTCTCCAAATGTAATCTGTGTTGTGTTTTTGATTTGGCGGGAGGGAGCCGGTGCGGGCGGTTTAGCCAACATACTACTCTAGTAATCTGTGTCTGTGGCGCATCAATTTGATTCAGTCAGTGATTCGATAAGTTTGTTCCTTTATTTAGATAATTACAATGAAACTACAGTGCCAAGTCGAAGTAATAAACAGGTTTCACTCAGCTATGAATGTTAGAAACAGCTGCAAATATGTAAAATCTACATTAGCGATCGGTAAAGAGCCGAAGACTGGCCCTGAATATTTTATTTTACATTTCTCTGCCGGAAACAAGAATGGAACAAAATATCGGATTAAAAATATTTCACAGCTATTTGTAAAGTTTATCAATGATGGCAAAAGTACAATAAGGTTTGATGAGCCGCCACATGACTTGTGCATAAAAAGTGAATGCATACTACTGAAATCTTTCATGAGATTGTTGAAATGTTGTATATCTGGTGGGGCCAAAGCCCTGCAATTAGCTCCTCTAGCAAGTTTGAGTATTACAGCTAAAAATAATGCACCTACAAAACTGGTTATTCATGACAGAAATGAAATACCATCTAAAGGCCTTCCACGAACCTTAGAATCTCTCCACATGAGCGGCCTAAAACTGTGTAACTTCCGTAGAGAAATATTACTACTCAAGCGCCTTACTGTACTTGATTTGAGTAATAATGAAATTGAGAAAATACCCTCAGAATTTGGTAGGTGAACTATTTATATGTAGGTAACCTTTGTATAGTGGGATGATACAACCAATTATGGGAGCATAACTTTTATTTTTAGCCGTATTTGTTGTGATACTGTTGTGTGGTTTGTTGTGATAATAGTTGTGACACATTAATTTAACAAATGTTTCTTAATGTGAAACCATAATTGTAAACAAGGGAATTGCAATCCATAATTAGATTTAATTGTTTGTTTGTTTGCATTGAATAAGCTCTGAAACTACTGAACTGATTTGAAAAATTCTTTCACTTTTGGGAAGCTACACTATCCCTGGATGACATTTAGGCTATATTAAATTTTCAAAAAATTTGGGATCCTTATAATTTTACATTACAATCCTTGTAATTTTTAAGTTTGAACATTTTTACTTGTGCAAAGCCAGGGCAGACCGCTAGTTGTTAATAATAGTTAAATAATTATTAATAATTGCCACTAACCTATATAATTAAAATAGTGTTATTACTAAATATTTTTGGCAATTATTTTTTATTTTCTCAGTAACAACTCTCTACTGAAATGTAAACCTTAGTTAGTTATTTCAACCTAAGTTTAATCATACCATTTTTACACTACTTTTTTATTGTTGAAAGTAGAATAATAATCAATCTCTTACAAAACTCGAGCAATGGTAGAAAAACCATATCTTACTGACAGAACAATAGATGTGGTTGTAACAAAATCACTTGCAAAAGCAGCCAAAGGATTGTCCACTAAAATGTCATAATCTCTCAGTGTCCATTTCGATTTGTTAAAAAATATTTTCTCATTCAATAAACCCTCATACCTGACTGCTGGCTTAGAATATCAAATGCATACTTGCCCAACCAACAAAATACCTGACCTATTTTAGTTTAAGCTATTTGAGTCATGGGGGTGGTTGTTATTTTATAAAACATTGGTAGAATTACTGTGATTTTTGGTAGTTTTGTTAACTTATCTCCAAAAGTAATGATTTATATTATTATTTATTTACAGGAAGAATACCCACACTTAGAGAACTGTACTTGGCTAATAACCAGCTTGGAATCAAGCAAGAACTAGACTGGAGTTGGCTTTTAGGACCCCAGGTAACTAATTGAGCGATTTACAAGGTTCTTTAAAATTTGTTAGCTCATGGTGGTGTGAAGTTTAAGCACTGATTTGTAGTATTGAGTTTAATTAGTGCTAGGATAAAGCTTGCATGGTTATATCATACATCATTCTATTCTTAGTAAAGTTTTTGAATTTGAAACATAAAAGTATTAATAAAATTTATGTGTCATAATAATATTATTAATAGAAAAACATTTAATGTACCTTGCTTGACGTTATATTGGCTGTTGCCACAAGAAGACACATGGGATGACCATGCCCAATTCAAGTATGTTGCCTTGTTGAGGTAAATAAATTGATTTAGATTCTTTTCTGAGGGTTGAGTCTCCTTATATTTTATAAACAATGTGTTTAGATTGTGAAAGTCTAAATGTAACTATAAATAGGATGGGGGTTAACTTGAATGCAGTAACACAGACTTACAGTACCAGGCCTGCATGTCAATCCTGCCAAGTTATAGATTCCTCTATCTATTAAGCCTGTGTAAATATAAGCCTGCTTATAATAACTTATCAGATCCCATAAGAGAGATGAGGCAAAACTATTTCATGTACCTTTTGATTGTGGTTAAGTATACTTGTCAACAAGTACAGAATTATAAGGAATTTATTAATGAATTTAGATTGAGTTGTAATCATTGCTTAATCAAGATTATGTATGTAAGTATAAAATTCCTATTGAAATAGACTTGTACTTGCGTCTGTTTCTTGAAATGGTTCTTTAGTTTGGCCTGTGTCCCACTGCTCACATATGCCACAGTAAAATTGCAAGTTTTATTTTGCATTTCTTCTTAAGTATGAACTGACAAAAATAAAGACAAACGATAAAATTGTGTACAATGTTTGCAGATATCAAAAACATTAAGATTACTAGACCTTAGTGGAAATAAATTAGAAAACCTGCCAAAGGCTATATGGAAACTGCAACAACTGGTCACACTGAATCTTCATAATAATCTACTTCAGAGGCTTCCTGCAACCCTTGGCAGGATAACCAGTTTAAGGTAATGACTTTTCCATCATTGTCTTACATCACTGTTCACATATTAGTGTGTCTTTTCAGTGTGTCCTCACAGTTTCCAAATGATTATTTAATATGACGTGAAACTTTAGTGCACTTAGTGCAATAATAAATGTCACACCTCACATTAAGTGCCATTTACTTTTAGAGCTTATTGATAGTGGGCTGGCAAACAATGTTTTGTATATCAATTATTTATAATCTTAAGGTAAGAAAAAGTAACATTAACTCTTCAAAATATAGTATTGTAATTATATAAATAACTTTCGACCATCACAACCATGTGCCAACTTATCCCCAATACATGTAGTGACAGATGTAGTTTTTTCCACTAACTTGATAGTTCATTAGCCATAAGTGGGTTGCGATTTTTAGTACATTTTTACTATATTTTTTGTTGAATATAAACTGACCGCGACTTCCTGAAGAACTTTGACTTTATTAATACTTTTGTCTTCTGGCATATGAATTGTCTATAAATTTACAGATTCTTAACAGTCTCTCAAAACAACTTGGAGACTCTGCCATGTAGCCTGCTGCAATGCCGGCTGGAGCGCTTTGAAATCTTCTCTAACAAGTTTAGAACACAACAAAAATTAGCTGATTCCAAAACTACACCCTGGGAATTTTATGTTGGTAACTTAGTCAATTTAGCTGCGAAGGTAGTCCTTAAACACAAACTTTATTATGCTCCAAACATAATTCCACTGACTCTAGTTAACTATTTAGATGATGCTAATATGTGTATATGTGGAAATCCAGTTATCACAGACATGATGTCTTATAGTAAAGAGTTTGATTTAAAATATTACATTCCGACCGTCATTGTGAACCTTATCACGAGCAGCAAAGTACAATTCGAATGTTACTTTTGTTCTAGCCGTTGCTTCAAACAAAATGCTTAAGACTGTATATATCGCTCGCGTCACATTAAGTTATAAGTTCAAATTAAGCCTAGAATTATTTGTTGACACTGCCATAAAGGTAGAAGAAGTGAAGGTTGTTAAGACTCGTTGACATTGTTTTTGGACTCTGGGCCATTCTAAAAGCCTGGCCAATGGCTTATTAAACTTACTTTTCTACATGCAACTTCCAAGCACATGAGAGTTAGGTTGGTAAGTTAAGCAACATTATCTTCATTATTTGGTAGCACTCTGCCTTCTGAGCCGCTGGTCCCGGGTTCGATTTCCGGACAGGTCAAACATTTGTGTGTATGAACATGTCTGTTTGACCTGTGTCTGGTTGTGTATATGTATACAAGTATATATCAGTCATCAGGTTACCATAGTACAGGCTCTGCCTAGCTTGGGACCTGAAGACCTTGCGTGAATGTTGTCCCATATTATTATTATTGTCATCTGCAATCACTGATCCTGGGTTCTATGGGTCACAGCCATATTCTGCCCTCAAAAAACAAAAATTGATCTATAGATGCTTTCATCTACTTTATCGATATCAATCATTGCAATAAGTAAAATATGTTTTTAAATATAGAGTATAATTTATAAGATTTTTGAGTGGTGGCGTAAGACCCAGACCTGATGAGGTGCACCATCAATAATCATTATGAATGAGTCGAACCTTGGTTCTATACTTCCAAACTTAAATTCATTATTAATTTATTATTTAGCAATGAGATTCTTTATTCATGCTTGGAAACCTTTATTACATACTTTATATTTAGTTAGGGCCTCTGGTAAACTTTGCCTCCATTGCAAAACAATATTTATATAATTAATATGAATGCAAGACTGATGTAAAAATAAAACAAGTTTTAAATATTTCCGATATTTTATTGTTTAATCTCGGCACCTATTAAACATTTAGTTTCAGTGAACATATTATAATGAAGTGTTTAAGCTGTACTTTGCGGGCCGTTAGGAAACATTTATGCAAGTTTCATTGAAATATAGTCATTTCATCACTAGGTGTGCACACAGCAAGCGGTAATTAAATACAAATCTGTAAAATAAATTTCGAAGAACAGTGACGCACCCGACTCAAATATGTACTGCGCAACTACATGCAAACAACTTCGATCTACAAACTTAGGCTGTGACTACTGTAGGTGCCCAATCAATTTTAGTGATATATGGTAATGATGCGGTAGCACGAATTGTTTAAGGTAGTCAAATGCTTAACACAGACTGATTAGGTATATAATCTTCTACAACACCGATATTTTAATAAGCGCTATTTCTTTTTTCTATTAAATGATTAATATCCATTGATTTATCATACAACTTATATGACTGACATACATACATAATTTAGCTAAAATTCAAGAGTTATATTTGCTCACAATACATTCTCCTACATTATCAAGTTCGTAGCTATCATATATAGCATTTATTTTTATAAACAAACCATAAGCGATCACGTGAATGCTAAATTCACATTTCCATCTCGAAGATAATCAACTAACAGTTCGAAAGAAACCAGAAAGTATAACATATCTTATACTATGACTGTTGACAAAATTATTTCAGCTAATCTAATAATGTTTTTTTTGCAAAGTACATTATGATAAGTTCATATAAACGTTCATTTATTTCATATTATAGGTTTATGACATTAAAAGTTCACAACACTTAGTACACATCAAAACTACATACTTACAAATCAGTGACTACTTTAAGATGGGTATAAGTTTTACATAATATCAATCATATCTATATATATTATTATATGAATAAACGTATTTCTTTCTTATATAGTAGTCGCAACCCAACAATGTCACACAGCAACGGAAAGACTCGCGACGATGCTGGACATCCCGTTATACTAGGCGCAACGTATCTACGGCTCTGCAAAAGTTGAAGCAGTTTTTCATCTAGCAGAATAATCGAAAATGTACAGTACAATAAATAAGGGAGGCCTTTCCGAATGAAAAATAACTAAAGGGCAGGAATCTTCAGAGATACAACCATACGTTGTGCCTACTATATGCTCATCACCGAAAATTCTCATGGCATGAAATATGTGATCACTACTGTAGGCATGGACTAATATACTACAAGAAGACTGCCAATCGCCTAAAGAAAATCGTACGCTGGAAAAAACCTCATGATTTCAGGCTAAATCTAGATGGCGCTACAGGTTTGGAAAATGTTTTAGTCACAGAACGAGTACCGACTAGATTTAATAAGTTATCGATTTATATTCTTCGATGGAAAGTTTATTTGATGTTGATTTAATCTGTAACTTTGTATATCCTGTCGATTTATTTTTATGTATGCGCCATCTAATAAACCATCGATGCGTTATTTTGAACAACACCTGGCTTATAATCGCAGCACCATCTATCAAAAGGCAGAAAAAAATATGGAATATATCCCATTTGAAATAAATATGTATACAAATCAACATCAAATCAACTTTCGATTAAAGAATATATTCTTCAACTAGGTGAATATATGACTATTTCGCTCGAAATCTGTGCAATTTGCGGGAGGGATTATGCACATATACATATCAGTGCACGCATTCACTCTTATATTTTTATAGTAATTTATATTGTTTTTGTAATTTTAAAAATAGATATGTTTATTTACTTTTTTTTTGTTCTATTTAATATATCTGTAGTCTGTCCACGACACTCAGGTCTTGGCTGAAAATCAGCGCTGTGGGATTATCTGGCAGCATTTTTGGACTACACAAGGCAGAAATGTTACTTTTACTATCTCTATAATTATATTTTTGATTCTTGTTGTTTGTGTTTTACAAAATAAATGATTTTCCTTTCTTTCTTAAATAATGATACGGTAGCCTGTGAAACCGTACGACTAGTAGTAATATGCCGTACTCAATATATTAAATACTACATATGGAATCAAAATTACGCTTTTTCTTTTCAGGTAATAATATGAAAATGTAACCTATGAAATAAAAATATACAAAATGGTAATAAAACATAAATAACAGATAACTCATCAACATTTTATATCAATAAAGAATTAAAAGCTACAAGCTAATAATATAACAAAAATTTCATATAATAATAATTAACTTATTTATTTTCTCATCACACACATTTTTTAAACTTTATATCATCAACCAACATTATTAAAAAAAGAGGTCAAAATAGGTTTTACAAAACTATGATGTGAACATGCATAATAATACGTCAGGAGAATGCATGTCAGATCTGTTTGAAACTATTCCATAAGTCAAGTATCAATAATAATTGATCCTTAAATCATAATGTACTTGTATTGCGATTTTAGTCGAGGTCGTCCAGCTTCCAATTGAAGTCTTGAATAATCGGCGCTATTCTTATGTGTGTATCTGTAATAAATAACAAGTTACAGTACGGAAATGTACTCTATGCAATGGGAAAAACAGAAGATGCATCTATGGACAAGCTAACTATGAAAAAAATATTATTATATTATTACTTCTATTATACCATAAATTACAATGATTGTATTGATGTTATGATATGTATTGTATACCATGATAGTACAAAAGTAACTATCATCAAAATATTGTGCTCTTAGTACCAACTTCGACAAGTTATTACACACTTTTGAGTGTTGGAGTCGGTTCAATTTTAGGTAATTCTTTTCAATACCGCTTGTCCGATTTTGATGAAATTTAAATGGGACCACACGGGAAGTACCAGCTGTCAAATAAAAAAAAAGTATCATCAAAATCGTTTCACCCAGTCGAAAGTTATGAGGTAACAAACATAAAAAAACATACGGCTCGAATTGAGAATCTCCTTTTTTAAAGTCGATTTAAAAACTATACAACAAAGTTGACACCAAGTCAAAATTCGAATTTAAATTTTACAGATTAAACATGTGTGTATTTACTGGTTCTAACCTAATGACTGAATTCCTTGTGGAGGCCCGCTTCCGTCCGTTGACTTCTCGGCAGCGAGGCATACTGCCGCTGCCTCTAGCGTGAGCTCATGCGTCCATATTTCTTTGAAGCTGTCCTTCATTTCTTTTAACAGCTTTTCCAGAGATGTCTGGAAATATACCCAAAGAATAAAATAAATACCTACGTAATTGTTTATATTTTACTTTGATAATCTTTTACCAGTCTGAAACTAATATGGGGTAGAAGTCATTCTCTGATTACTCTCAATAACTTAACATCAGGTGAGACAGTGGTCAAGTCAAAAGCAAGCTTATAATATATTTTAAAAATGTGAAATTTCAGCTCGGGACCATTGTAATAAGTTAACATTGAATAACTTTTTGATATCTACGTAAGGTTTGGAAGCAAAGGATCTGCCAAAGGTAAGTGAATAATGTCTTCATTATCACTAAATTTCTATCAAATCATCATATGTTTAAAGTACTAACACTATTTTGTCCTATACAAAAGCAGAAGAATAAGCAGCCCATTACTTTCCCACTGCTGGGACACGGGTCATCCACCCAGGGAGAGGAACATTGGCCAAAATCCGCATCGCTGACCAATGGGGGTTGAAAAAAAGGCTAGTTAGTGGCCAGCCCAATGTCGCAGTTGTCAGGCCGCGCAAGGGCGTCCGACATGGCCTAACGACTATCCTAAGAAAACAATCGCGCTGATGAATACGTGCTCTCCGAAGCACGGAAGCGCTCCGGCGAAAATGCCACTAGAGCTCACACGTCCAAATAACCGCAATGTGCCTTTACCCAGTTTAGAGATTAAGATCACAAGAGTAAACTGCTCCGCTGTGAGCGCTTCATTATTTATCCTACACGTCATTTTGTACAAAATATTTTACCAACTCCTTGGACTATATGGACTGCTTTTATCATTTTTATTTTGATGTTTAATTTAATTAATGTAATGGTACCTGTAAAAATAAAGCTTCTTTCTCCTTGTTATACAAACTGAGAACTGTAATCACATCTTTTATTTGTAATCTCAACTCGAAGGATGACGTCACCAAATTGTGTAAATGTAAAATCAGTGCGACATCTTCGAACTGTGATCCTTCCTTTAGCGAAGCAATTTTACGCTCATGCTTTCGTTTATTTTTGCCGGAACGGTGTGATCGTCTGAAATCAGAAATTAAAGACAGAAATACATAAACAGGTTTTATACAATTTAAAAATATGTGATGGGGCGATTGACACCGACTAAAATATTAATTTTCTGTATTTTATACACAAACAGACTCCTGTTAGTGCTACTCGTACAACATGTATAATTAAACTGTTCTACATTTTGTAATATATAGTGGCGCAGTAGAGACAAATCAGCTATTATCTCATATATCATGAAATTTATAAGGTACTATACAATGATACCCTAATTCAAAGATTTTTGTCGGTTACTTGCATTAAGACGCCACTAGACTGAACTTTTTTTATTGAAAATTGGCAAGTGTTTGACCACTATCTCACCTAAGGTTAAGTGATGAAGTGATCTACGATGGAGCACGCCTGCCTCACGTTCACAACAAAGCTGTACTATAACACTCCACAAACAGCCCAAATGTAGTCCTCTGTTACTGTCACAACTTGGACAGCGGGGATGTGATTCTTATTCTTATGTAAAATACGATTTATACTTTTAACTTGTACAATGGTGGCGATTCATAACCACTGTTCTCTTTAAATATTTTGCGTTTCAACTTTTAGTATCATCTCTTATAACTGGAACGTGAAAGATATTTGGACTACATGTAATGAGATGACCATTGTTCTTGCTTCCACTTGTACCTCTTAAATCTCGAAGACATGATATTATGTGATTTCGCTACCTTAGGAAATCAGCACAATCAATAGTAGATTGTAAGAAACTAGTATCTAAGTTAAGATTATACGTCCCATCGAGACTCCAAAACCGGCAACTGAGAAATCTTCTATATTATATTGTTCCTGCAACCAACGAACTATAAGACCAGTTCGTTGGTCCCAGCGCATGCACCAACTTTCTTCAAACTCCTGTTTTATACGCTCAACAATGGCTCTAAACAACACTCTAAAACTAAACCCAACCATTGACTTATTTGCGAGAAGCTTGGCCCGAAGAAAATAAAATAAATGTACCTACTGCTGAGTGAAATCACCCACTTATTGGCGGAATAGTCTGAGTGAAAACATACCAAAAAATAAATGATTAATTTAAGCTTTACTCAATAACATATTTGAGTGGAGCTTAAATAAAAATAGTAATTAAATTGTAATTGATATAAAATTTAATACAACATTTTAATTAGTTAAAGTGAAAACAATTTTATATTAGTCGAAGTTTCCATTACGAAAGCGTTTAAACAAAAAACGATCGGTGCGTTCATTAGCAGTCTCCTCGCCCGACGCGGAACTAACACGGCAGTAACAACTCGCAATACCAACGCTGCTTGGGCATTTATTAAAAGAACCTCGTAGGTATCATGTGAGAAAAGTTTCATTTAAAAATCTCAAACCATGAAGGTTTTATGTCAATTTAAATTATCTATTACTATAACGGCAATTTCATACTTAAACCCTTGTTTCTAAAAGTAGTTTAATCAGCGATTCCAAATACATCCAAAACTACGTTATAAACGGATTTTGTTATTTTTACGTCCAATTACCCAAGAATGATAAAGATTACAAAAAATGTAGGTAGAAGAGAAGAATAGCAAATAACTAATATAAATAAATACATACGACGATCCCTTAGATGAAGATGCTACAGTACTAGTAGCATCAGAGAACAAATCCCACTCTTTAGCAGCATAGTTATTGGTGTGCGCGTTCTCTGAGGCCGGAGGTTTCTTTTTAATTTCTCGCACTGTGTGAAGTCTTTCTCTGTACTTGATGAAAGTAACCCAATTTGTCTCAATCAGGTCTTGGAGATTTTTAGTTTCTTCTAGGAGAGCTGGTAATATTTTTTCATCTGTAAGGATCGTCTTTGTGATTATAGATAACGAGTTGTGTATTCAAGCATTGGAAACAACATAGGATATACTAACTACTGGGTGGTTCGTACTGTAATGAATATAATTCATATTTTAAAAGTGCAAGCAATACAAATACCGCCCGAAACCAGATGGTTTTACAGAGATTATATAAGGCGCTCAGTACCCTGGCACTGAGTATAGAACATTCATAGCGAAATCACACAGTAGCTGTAGTCCATCAATCTATTTTGTACCATACAATACAATGCAAAAACTCTTTATTAACAGTAACAAAAAGGATTTTTTTATATAATGAAAGTGAGAACAATTACCAAAAAGAAAATAATGACAAAAATACAACAATCACATAGAAATCGGGTTTATAGAATTCATGATAAATAATTAGTTATGATCATATTTTTGAAAATTGGCAGAGATTTAGCTCGTCGTATATCCACAGGCAAGGAATCCCAAAGATGTACTGCTTGAACAGTGAAAGACTGCATAGAAATTAGAAGTATGCACAGGCGTATTAAGTAGAAGATTAACGGAAGAACGTAAAGATAAAGAGCGATTGTCGTGAAAGTAGTGAAAACGCTCTTTGAGATAAGGAGATGGTTGTGCGAATAAAGAGGATAGTGGTATGGGCATTCCGGCCAAGGCGAATGGGTAACCACTCCAGCTTTATATGATACTCTGAAATATGGTCATATTTACGTAGGCTGAAAATGAACCTTATATAACAATTTTCTAAGCGTTTAAGCTTATTAAGCTGGTCCTGGGTTAAATGTGGGTATGATGAGTCAGTATAGGCTAAAGGAGGGATATGAGATAAGATGGTAAAAGATATTGTGCAAGCGGTGGGGCAATAGGCAGAAAATTCCGCAGCCTTCTCCGGCAAGGAGCGGAAGCAAAAATTTTTCAGCTGGTTTCTGCTAGTAGATACAACCAAAATAGTTTATTATCGATTAAAATTTCCAAGTCCTTTACAGTTTCCCTAATACTTATATTTTTTCCGTCAAAACGTACCTGTGGAAGATGAAACCAGTCAACCTTAGATATTCTTCTTGAACTACCTATAATAATTAATAATTAATTGAGCTTTCTCGGCGTTGATTCTAAGACCATATGAATTACTCTAGTCCAAGATTAATTGTAAATCAGCATTAATGGTCTCAATTGATGTCGACCAATTGTTTACAGGAAGGTGGTAGGAAGAAGATGTATGCTGATAGATTGATTTATAAACATTGAAAAGAGAAGAGGTGATAAAACGCTGCCCTGAGTTACACCTGCAGTCGTTGTACACCACAATGAGAAAATATAATTAATGCATACAAGCTGCCGTCGCCCATACAGGTAACTACGACTAGCCAAGCAATCACCGTTGGAGATATGTTATAAGGGCTTCATCATCAACAGTGGATGTCCTATGTCTGAGATGATCTCAGACATAGGACGTCCACTGTTGAACGTTTACGGGGGTTTTGCCAATACTCGCCAGGCTTGGCAGGCGGGTTAGTGAGCGCAGTATACTTCACACGCTAAGGGTTCAATATACTACGCCCGAGCGCCCTCTTTTTAAAAATATTATTTTGCTCCTTTGTGTTACAATCTACTATTGTTATGTTATAAACAATATTTTTCTTGAAAGTACTAAAAAAATTAAAAGGGGAAAAATGCACTGCACTTGTAAGTACCTTTATAATTATGTTTTTTATATTGTTCACACAGCCTTAAAGCAGTTTTGAAATGCTGGCATTCAATCGCATAGGAAATGGTTGCTTCAAAGTCATCACAGAACTGTTCCAGTATTGCCAAAGATTCATTGTGTCGTTTTTCTAGCTTCAATTCGTTTATAAGATCCCTAAAAGAGAAGAAACAGGTAAGCTCAGTATAACTCAAGTTATAAGTAAAAACTTATTGTCTATTGTTTAGGTTGGTATTGGTTTGCAAGTGACTTTACATATGACAAAGTAACACATTATTTACTACATCATATTACGAAATAATGTCGTAATGCAATCGATAAACTGATCAGCATGTACAATATGAGATAAGTGTACTGTAGTCTTACTGTTTACCTAAGAAATAAGGTTGGTATTGGTGTTAAGTATTTTTTATGTTATTATTACCACTCAATGTGAAGAAATACAAAAGACATCCCCATATATTATTAACATCTAACAATTCAAGATTCACTCGCAATTGGAAAGAAAAATAAATAGATACTTACCAGCAAAGTTTTTTAAGCTGCTCTTTAGGCCCCAAAAGTGCTAACTTCAGTGCCATTTCCCACTCTAATGCCTCTTTGTAGCATTCAATAGCTTTCTCAATACTACTTGCTCTTTCATAAATAATTCCAGCTTGTATGAAATTCTTCTTGAGTTTAAGATGAAGTCCATAATCTTCGGATATTTGATTATAAACCTCTTCTCCTTGTGGGAATTTAGCTAATGCCTCTTTATACAGGCTGTGGTATTTCACAAAAGTTCTCAATTCTTGGTGCCTCAAAGTTCCACACTTGACCAAGCAATCTACTGCTCTGTCATATCTTTTCAAATGTTTATTTATAGTAAATCTTTTATAATTCTCATCCATTTCATTCAATTCATTTAACATTGGTATGAACTCCTTAGGATCTTTCTGTGATTTATTTGCAACAAGCAGCACTAAATCAAAGTCATACATTCCCAAAGCAACATCAAAAAGCTGATTGACATCAACCATGTAAAGCAAGTACTTAAGAGCTTCATCATGACCCACCGGCAATTTATTCCCACCTGATTCTTGAATCTTTAGTTCCTTAATGATAGATAAAGCTTTCTCCAACTCCGCAACAGTATTTTTCTTCACAAATGTAGTGATTAATGGCAGAATCTTACTGTTACTGTCAGATCTGTTGTTTAAATGTTCTCTCACTATGTTACATACATTTTCAATCTTTGCATGATTTTCGTGTTGTGTACTGTGGCTTTTGTTTACATAACAGCTAGCATACATTGTTTTAGTAACATCTGAGTTTTCCAAGTCAGATAAAAAGAGATTAAGCCAGGAGTTATTTTGAACAGTTTCCAAAAACACATCAACATTCTGAATAAATTTTTCTGGGTCATGATCATATAGCAAATTTAAATTGATCCTCTGCTTCCGCATCAGATCAAAAGCTTCAAAATATTTAAGTGAATCTAAATATACACCAATGATTTTTAATGATAGGGGCCGCGGTTGAATTGCTTCAAGATTTCCTCGTGGCATTTGGAATACAGTTCTTGTATCACATGGCACTACCACCACTATCCTCGCTCCTCTTTCAATCTTTCTCTTATAAAGATGTTCCGATTCTTTTTTCTCATACTCTTTTACAGCATTAAACCCTGCTTCTGTCAATTCTGTACATAGCAAAACATGTTGGAGTGTTGTTATAAGAAGAAAATGTGTGTGTACAAAGAAAGAGCTTACACTGGTCATTATAAGTGCACCATCAATGTACAAGAAGCCTTTGTGTGTCACTGCTAAAAAATGCAATTTATCTCCAATGGAGACTACATCAAATGTAGGGCATGGGTCATATTTATCCAGAGGTTCCAAACCACCTACAAGCTTGTATTCAATAATTTCGCCACTCTTTAATTGTAGAAACAAAACATTGGAGTCATTGGGATGTGGTTGGATCCTTGTGATAGAGTCATGTATGTGAGCAAAATCTTTCTTCACTAGGGTTTTACCATCTAAATTATATTCCACCAATATGTAGCAGCTATCTTTGTCCATGGTCACACAGAGTATGGTATTGCTTTTAATCCAATACCAATTATAGTACTGAAATGGATACTCATATTTATCAAACTGTATGACTTTTTGCTCTTTATACTGTAAGGGACATTTCTGCGTTTGTTCATAAAAGATTAATCTATTGTCTGCTGTGAACACAAAAAACGTGTTGGAATCTATTTCATTCTCAGCATGTTTCGGTGCAAAGTGTATAGAAAGCACATCTATGTCTAGTGAGATTTCTAGTGCAGCCATTGGTGGTGGCACAACTGCTTGTCTGAATCCGGTGACCAATAGTTTCTTCTCATCAATCACAACAACTACTGCATCATCATTCACAGTTGTGCCAAGGCTGTGGTTTGTGTTCCAAACCCATGTGTAGCTATAATATTGGCCATTGAGGAGGGATACATGCAATGTTTTATTGCGAGTCACATCAAAATCAGTATCCCACATTATCTTATTGATCTTCTGATCACTGTTGAAGGTCAGGGTTTGTTTTAAATACCAGTGGTAGTTTCCTGTGGTATAAAGAAGCAGTGTTTGTGTATCCGTTTCCATGTCTTTACATTGAAGAGTTAAAATTTCTGAATCAGTGCTCCATAATATGTCTTCAATCTGTGTTTTGGAGTTGACATTTATAGTAAATTCTCCATGTTTTAAACCATTCTTCTCAAAGAATGACACAGTATATTTATCGGGGAGTTTCTGTGTGGTGGCTATAACATTTCCACATGGACGCCAAGCTATATTTGATTCTAGTCCTGCCTGCTTTTCGCTAGTATACATTAATCTGCCTTCCCGGTCAAAAACCTTAAATCTTCTTATTCCATCCATAGAGAAACCAATCGCATACAAAATCCCATCTCCTCTCCAAGCAATCCTTACTCTTTTATCTGCAACTGTGTTTGCAAGATCTGAGAAAAAATTAAGTTAAGTTAGTGAAAAAGGAATTAAAGATCAATGTCTTGAATTTAAGTGATGAGCAAGCCCGTCGAATATCTTGTGACTTGAATACACACACATTGTATGTATGGGGACACACGGGAATAATTTCCATCCAATGCTTTACATTATGTAAGAAGACGAAATCTCAATTAAGTATGGATGTTGCATTGCCATGATATAAAATGAAACTTGTGTTTTGTAACAATATTGTTGAACACTAATAAAACAATTAATATACAAATCTCTAGCATTGCTTCCAAGTTAAATAGAGCCACACCAAGAAGAAGTATCAAAAAACTAGGGGCCATTCTTTTCAAATATGTTTTATAATGTTTTAAAGCAATATAATATTCATGGCCATGGAATGTTGAGAAATTCGTATGCAGTACAACTTTTCTTTTGGTGTAGATTGTCAATATCAATCTTCCAATATGTAAAGTACGTTTTTGAATATCAAAATATTATTATTTGTAACATTTTTACCTGGTGACTTACATAAAATTTAACTCACCAGTCCTTTACACAGGGCATCAAGGATCGAAATGTATTGTGTTGCTTTTTAAGTTCAATCAAACAATTCATATAAAAGGTAAGTGTGTTAGGTCATGTCTGCTAAATGAATTATATGATTCTTTCTGCCTAGTTTCAAATTAAAACACAAATATTGCTTGCATTAACTTAAATTGGAGATAAAACAAGTGTAGACTTTTATCACTCAAAATCTCAATAAACCCTGAAATATCTGAAACAGCATGTTAATGGAGTGTTACCGTGCTTATAAAACATAATGATGTAGTGATGAATAAGAATAAAAGTTGTATTGGCTCATAGTTTACTCCAAATTGTTGTTTTTTTGCTCAAATACTTGTCTTTATCAGATATATTGTATCTGACTAATGGTGCAAGTGGGCCTTACATTTTTACAAAAATTACCCAAACCACATTGTTAACTCTTACCAATGTCAAAGTCATCCTTGAGTTTAGCAGCCTGTTTCCCAGCAGATCCATGGAATTGAGTCTCTTTCTTGCCCCAACCAACAGTGATAAACTGTTTGTGCCCAAAGTCCTGATCCCACAGGTTGACTTCACACACAGGTTCAAGCAAGCATGAAAGCAGACAAGTGTTCATCTCTTTAGTGACTAGGGAGACCATTTCATGATCTGGACTCCACTCCATTGCCTGAAAAAACAACTTGAATCACGAGAAGGTACTGAGTCGCCTGTCTTTTATAGTTAGCAGCCGGCTAATATTTTCTATGGCATGTACTATGTATAGAACGATGTAGGTTATTACAACTAAAGTTTTTCATTTAAATTTTTCAATACAATCCATGGCTTTTTTTCGCACTGCAGTATACAACCTTTAACGGGTTATGGGCCCAGACATAAGAAAGTCTACAGCAGACAGTTAGAGAAGATAGAAGAAAATAAAAATCGTAGCAATAATAGTCACATCGGGGTTCAACATGTGGACAGTGGGCACTTGGTTATACACGAAGGCCGCGATCGATAGAAGCCGCAAAAATGGAAAGAAGAGACTGAGCTTTAGTATTAAACAACAACTTTTGGTCGTTGTGGAGTTTCCAAACAAGTATTGTATTGAAGTCTAAGGGGTGGTATGACGTCATGTTGAAAGAGCCTTCGTCACCCGCAGACAAAGAAGCCGATAAAAAAGCACAGGAAGTTCTGGTAACAACAGTAGCGGAGAACATCATTACGTATTTAATACCATGCACCTCAGCGTGTCAAATGTGGGTAAAACTATGTACAATCTTTGAAGCAAAATCAAAGGTTGGTGTACATTTAACTACTCAAAGATTCTATGATCTGCAGTTTCATACTGCAGATGGCCCTTCATGGGCCTATGGCCTCATTCATCGCTAAAACTGAGGAGCTTGTTAATCAATAGAAAAGTAGCGATGAAACACTCTGAATAAATGGTAATGACTAAAATTGTCATGAGTTTGCCTCACACATATCGCCACTTCATCTCAGCGTGGGAGTCGGTGCCAGAAACAGAACAGACATTGAAGAATTTGACAGCAAGACTACTTGTGGAAGAGGAACGTCTAGGGACAGAGGAAGGGACTGCATCATCAGCGCTTGTTGTGAAAACAACAAGTGTCCATATTTAAGGTAAAAGTAGTGATAGATCTCAACTAAAGTGCTATTTGTGTGGTAAAACTGGTCATTTTAAAAGAGACTGTAGATCTAGAAAGTGTAACTACTGTGGTAAGCTAGGGCATATATACAAGACCTATAAAGGAACGTTAAATCAAAAGAAAAGTAACCATAATGCATTTATTAATTTTACCAGTGAGCTAGGAACTCAAAGTAGAGATTGGATATCGGAGTATATTTACAGAGTATGAAAAGTTAAAAGACGATAGATTTTTAATTATTGGGGATGATAAAAGCTTAGAGTAGAGGGCATTGGGAAAATTAACTTTCTTGCCTTTAATGGTAATGTTTATGTTCCATGTATAATGCTTGATGTATTACATGTTCCTAACTTGACTGTAAATTTGTTTTCTGTAATATGTGCTAAGGTCACACAATGACCTCAAGGTCATTTTGTGACCTTTATCTATAGAAGGTTGTAAATTTAGTAAAAATAGAGAGGTTAAGTAAACAGCGAACAGGGTTGGAAACCTGTACTAAATAAATTTTAAATTCGAATCTAAGTCAGTAGTAGCCTTAACAACTGTCAGAATGGCATGAACGACTCGCACACAAAAATATGGTTTATGTAAAAGAGGTTTTAATAAAGGATAATATTAAACTTGAAGGGTTGACTGATCAATGCACAGCATGAATAGAAGGAAAACAAAGTAGGTTGCCTTTTGGGAACAGCGAATATAGAGCCAAAACTCCAGGTGAGATGATCCATATGGACCTATGGAAAATGTTTCTTTAGGGGGCTCTAAATATTTTCTATTGTTCTAAGATGATTAAAGTGAGTATAGATTTGTATATTTTATTAAGAATAAATGGGACACTAAAGAGTGCTTACTTTATGGAAAACGAACAATTTATTAAACATTTTAAAAATGAAAGGGCTTTGAAAATCTTGAAGATGAGGTCTGATAATGGAGGTGAATTTGTAAATACACGTAAGGAAACTATTTTTAAGTAAGGGAATAACTCATCAAACAACAATAGCATATACTCCACAACAAAATGGCTGAGTGGAATGTGAAATGAGGACAGTAGTGGAATCTGCTAGAACTATAAGAAAATACAGAAAGACCTATCAACAGAAGCAATCAGTACTGCTGTTTTTATTTTGAATAGGACGGGAAAGTCCAAAGTTCCAGGGAAAACCCCATATGAATTGATGTACAATAAAAGTTTTGATATCAGTCAATTAAGAATATTTGGATGTAGTAATATTGTGTATATTATGTAATATTTGTAGTCTATGTGCACATACCAAAAGAAATAAGACTAAAATGGGATGCCAAAAGTAAGAAAGGAATATTTGTTGGCTATGTTCTATCTGTTTATTATGCCTACTGTCATTCTATTATTAGCTATGCCATAACCGTTTGGGGAAACGCTCCCCATATCAATAGGGTTCTTATTAGCCAAAAGAGATCTATTCGAATCATGCATGGCTTATCCCGGTTAACATCTGTCAAACCTTATTTTAAAAAATCCAAGATACTAACAGTGATTTCCCAATTTATATATACCTGCTTAATAGAAATACATTTAATTAAACATGAATTTCCAACAAAAACCCAAATACATAATTATAATACCCAAAATAAGGAAAAAATACATGTACTAAAAACGAGACTCGTGAAGACCTATAAACAAGGAATATGCTTAAAACTTGACATGTACAATAAATTGCCATTAGAAATAACCCATTTACCCATAAATACTTTCAAGAATGTACTTAAGAAATTCCTCGAATGTCACCCTTTTTATAATATAAATGAGTACATGAGCTGTTCATTTTCTGATATATAGCTTGTAATATAACCTGGTAAGATGTAATGTCCTAAAAACAGCTGTTGTAAATATTAATATTGATATAATATAATTGATAATTATGTACTGAATTGACGTGCCAATGTTATGCAATGTAACGAAATGGTTAATAAATCATCTGAATCTGAATCTGAATCTATGGTATTAATTGTAAAGGTTACAGAGTTTGGTTTCAAAACACAAAGGAAGTAAACACATATAGAGATGTGATATTCACACAAAAAAAAAAAAGATATATAAAGAAATAAGTAGAGTCATACACATTGAATATGAAAATGATGAGAGTCAGAAAGAAGGAAAAGTGACAAAAGCTACAATTACAAAATGTGAAGATACATAGAGTCCCAAATAAATGAAGAAATCAGAATGGAGTCAAACAAGGAAATAATAGTAAAGAAGCTAATTCACGAGAATGAATGAAGTTCACTTTCTCTGTGCCGATAACAGAGAAAGTGAACTTCATTTGATAGATATAGACCAAAGAAAATCTTGTAAAAGAAATAAATGCAGTACAGAAGAAATCTATGAATCATGTGAGTCTGATGAAGAAAGTACTTTTAGAAATAAACAAAATGTTAGACAGAAAACTAAAACAAGGGAAATAAAAAGGCCTAAGAAATTGGATGATTACTATACTGGGTACAAAGCATGCATTGAAGAACAACTAACTTATGAAAAGATAATAAAAGGCAAAGATTCACTCAAGTGGCAAGAAGCTATTGAGAAGGAACTGACAGCATTGGAAAACAATAAAACATGGACAGTTGTTGAAGAGCCAAAAGATAAGAAAATCATAGATACAAAATGGGTTTTTAAAATAAGGAAAGGAGAGAAGAATGGAGATATCTTTAAAGCTAGGCTAGTTGAAAGAGGGTTTCAACAGGATGATGATATTGACCATTCAGATATTTATACGCCTGTAGCTAAACTACCAACATTGTGAATTCTTCTGGCCATTGCTGCTAAGTACAATTTGAAATTGACACAAATGGATATCAAAAGTGCATTTTTATATGGATCTATACAGGAGAATGTATACATAAGATTACTAAATGATATTGATAAATATAATGGAAGAGTTTTAAAGTCACAGAAGTCACTCTATTGTTTGAAAAAATCACCACATAACTGGAATGATAAGTTTAATGATTTTATGGACAAGGAAGGATTTACTAGGAGCAAATCAGACTACTGCCTATATTACAAAGAGAATGCAAAATTCTATTTACTTTTATATGTTGATGATTTAATAAAAAGTTATCTCGCGTCAACTCCATTAAATATCTAGTATAATTAATTGACAACAAACTTAACTGGAGTACACACATACATACATTAGCCTCTAAACTACGGAAGTTTATTAATATTTTTTAAATTCTTAGAACTGTTGTTAGTCCAAAGTTAGCCATAGAAACTTACAAGGCTTTGTGCGAATGTCTTCTAAGGTATTGTGTCTGCGCATGGGGTGGTGCAGCCAAAACTCACCTCATTGCTATCAAGCGCTCACAACTAGTTGTTCTAAAGGTTTTGCTGTACTTGCCATACAAGCATCCTACAACAAATGTGTATGAACAAGCAAATGTATTAAGCATTCGTAAACTATTTATTTATGAGAGTGCGACGGTATCACAGAAAAATTGTTCCCACACTACCAGAATCATCAAGGAGGCTCAATAAATGCCCTATACCCTCTGTAAGAAGTAGATTTGCGCAAAAGCATTATGAATCAGTAGTCCCACTTCTTTATAATAAAATTAATAAAAATAACATAAATACCACAAATAAATGTACTAACATTGAAATTAAAAAGGGTAATTAAATTATGGCTAAGCTGTTTTGATTACAATGCTACTGAGGAAATCTTATCAAGTTTTTATATTGACTAATTTAAGAATATTAATATGTTGTGTTTATCTACCTTGCATTAAATTGGAAAGGCATATGTCCAGCAGTGGTCAGTTGACTACAAACAGGCTGACGATGATGATGAAGACCTAGTTACATACATTACTACACATACATTACACACATTCATAACACTTCCAGAAACACAACACACACACTAATCAAGTAGTTTTTTAGCTGTTTAAATTATAAATTATGTATTTACTTGACGTAAGCTAAGTCTTTTCTGGGAGAGGCCATTGGCTCCTGAAACACAGTCCCACTAGTTCAGGAGTCTTTAGAGGGTTCACTATTTGTTTGTATAAGAATTATGTCAATAAAGTAATTTTGTTTTTTGTATAGTATTTAACTGTGCTTTGTTACGCAGGGGCGGAGGGGCTGCACTTCCCGCAGCGCCCGAGCTACCACAAAATATAAACTCAATATATTCAAATAACCTCAAAAAATAATCAATATCTCAAAAACTAAGGCAGAAAGGGAGTGCGGTCGCAATTTACACTTCTTTCAAAATTGTGGCTTCTCTGGCTTTTTGTCACAATTCTGTCAATGTCCGATCATGCGTTTCCTAAAGCGTATAGAAATTGAATAAGAATATAATCAGTGAGAAAGTGGTAGACTTACGCACAATCCGCTGTTTGACACACCCACAAGTTGAGCTTTTTGGCCGGCATCTTTAACTGTAAGCATTTCTCCATTTTCAAGTCCGATGCATAAGAAATTTTGTAACGCCAAGCAAGTAACATTCACGGGACAATTTTTAGGGGATGCAATGTCAGAGATATCCTTGCTCCACCTAATTTCGCCACTTTCTGCATCATAGCTCCTCACAATCAAATCACTTGAGCAAATATACAGCGACTTCGCAGTAGTGTCCTCATCGTGACCAGTACATATGCAATACTTGTCGTCAGCAGAGAGTTTGAGCTTTTGCAAGGTTACATCCCAAAGTTCTAAGTTCTTCATGATGAGAATTTACCAATAACAAATTTAATTCCACTCCACCACTCTAGCCAAAAAGCACATTTGTTTTGTTTGACATTTGTTTTTTTTTTTTTGGGCAAGTAACGTTTCCCGCAGTGTTGTTCCTGACAAATTTAGGGTTGCCGTATTCTACTTCTATATTTTATTTTTAGGGATAACTAAGAAAAATGCCGTATTGTAACAAAATGTTTATTTGGAAAGTTTAAATAAAAAATAAAATACAAGTGATGTATGTACTATGCGTATACTACTTTTAAACTTACTTATTTTATTCTTCACCGTATAGGTTTTGAATAGTTTCTAGTACTTCTGATAATGTCGCATGTAGGTCATAGGTACTGTTTTTTATCTTTTATTTTACGAATCATTTCGTTTGATACTTGAAATTGTGTACAATTACCGTGATTACGGATTGCTGGAAAACAAGATTTTAGCACCTCTGATAAATGATCCATGGCCTTAAATGATATGTTGTGTTCAGCGACGAATGCACAAAGTTTTATTTCAGCTTCCATTCCTTTTCTATTGTGATCCGTTAGTCGATTCTGAAAATAAGTGCTAACGTCTCTTGTAGAAGAGCTCGCTGATGCTTTGACGGTTCATCACTTTCCCATTGCTTTCTGTACTTTTGTTTTATGTGATTACTCTACCTTTTTCGGCGTAGGTGGTCCGTCGTCATTGTCACACTCATTATCACTCATTTTCAACTAAAACTTAAAGCAATCTTCGTAAAATAGCTTTCACTGATAGATCGTAACGTAACATGCAGCAAAACAAAGAAGCAATGAGAGAATATCAATGGTACAGTACAATAAAAAATATTCCGGGGATTCCCACACATCCTAGAATCTATCTGAATAAAAGTGAAGAACCAACCAGAATAAGGAACTAACGATTTTAGACATTAAAACCTTATGTATAAGGTTGCATTTGGTTGAATTCTGTTGACGTTTCTTTTCGTGACGCTTCTACTTCATCTATGGCTTACAAGTTGGTGCGTTCCATTATACGAATGTTTTGTTTGTTCAATTTAATGAATTACCGTATATTTTAATACGGTAATCAAAGAGCTGCTGTATACCGTATTTATGATGCCTAAAATGCCTGAATGCCATATATTACGGCAATTGCCGTATCAAGAACAACGCTGGTTCCCCGGCTAAAATAGCACCATAACGCTACAGGTATCTTTCTAGACGAATATAAATTTCGTCGTGAGCGTTCAGCGATTACTTAGAGATTTGTTGTTTCCTTTCACAAAGGAACGAAATTTTCTTTCGTTTTATACGTCAGACTGTAGCGGTGGTTAAAAACTATGTACTATGTCCAGCTTTTTATTACGATCGTGTGACAGCACTGTCACAGTTCATTTTAATCACAGATATTTTTTTCATTCGAAACGGCACTTGTTCCTTGTTGTGTAAATGGGGTTGGACCTATTTACTGTGTCATCGACAATTTATTGTTGCCTAGCAACAGTTTTGTTTAATCTGAATTTTAAACCACAGCAATAATGTCGGGGAGTGGCAGCTGAAAAATCGACTATAATTGATTTTCAATTATATAAAAACTTATTTTAATCGATTATTTCCATGATCGATAATTTTTTCACATCCCTAAAGGAATCCTGAGCCCATAAGCAGTATCTCTAAATAGTCTGTGCTGAGCGCTGGCCTGAGCCAGTATATAGTTACTTATCTATGCCTGAGCCCTAGGAATCCCTAGAGAATGTAATACTACCGTGAAGGAATCTAGGAAGTGAGGTTATGATCAGTTTGTAATCTCTGAGTTAGTCGGGGTTTTAGATAGAACAGATTTCGCGATATAATTATGAATTACTTCATTAGGTGCACGGGATGTGAGACTATATCGTGATCTTGAGACAATAGCTACTTTCGATAAGAAAACACTTAATTAAATTTTTTACATAACTGCGTTCAGGCAAGAAATAGCGTCTATGGCCAGGTTTACAAAAGACTTGAAATATATATAATCTAATTACTATCAGTATGCATTTAGCAGCATTTCATCGTTCTTTAACAAAGTTTAAGACAATTATACCTAAACAGGCATCTCATTTCGCTGCGCTGCAAGATGAATATGATGAATACACGGAAACGCCTGAATATCCGCCGATTGTTGATACTTCCTATCACGGGAAGAAAAAAATGGAAAGGGAATCCCTTTTTAAAAAAATCAAGAAAATCAATACAGTAGAAGAGAAACAAATTGCGTTAAATATGCCCCGTTATTATGGCTGGCGCAGTTTAGTTTTTGTTGAAGACAAGATACCATACAATGCTATGCCTTTAGTGCAGGGTTACACAAGGAGTCACTTTATACCCATTGAGTCATTTCCAGAACTTTACAAAGCTACTGAGCTAGATGCTATAGAAGTAGTTAAAGAAATTAAAACACAACTTGAGGATGCAATCGCTGTTGAGCTTAGTGGAATTGAGTAAGTTTTACAGATTAACCCTTTTTTTACTAGCTTTGTGAAAACCAACAAGGCCTGATCTATGATGAAACCTTCAAAAAAGGCTTTTTATTCTTATTCAAATTGGGGGTGCTGCTTTCTGGACTGCAGTTCCTCTTGGCGTGTTTAAGAGTGCTTAACACAGCACTAATCTTGCCACTTCATCATGATAGGACTATGCAATAATCCTTAGAAAAGAAGTTTTCAAATTTGCAACTAGCTTGCAATTGATATGCTATGGAGATGGGTTAACTGGGTAATAAATGGGAGGCTGGAAAGTGCAATGCATCTATGTTGTTAATAAGAACCTAGTAACTTGCTTTTAGGAAATTACTTTTTTTTTCTTTTTTTTTTTCTCTGCCATTTGCGTCCACTGCTGGACGTATGCCTCCCCCATATAGGGGGGATTTGCCAATACTCGCCACCCTTGGCAGGCGGGTTGGCGAGCGCAGTATGATTTCCGATCCTCAGAAGGCGCTGCTGCCCACCTCCTGGTACGTTATCCCTTAGAAGACTCTTACGGCACCTGCGGGAAGAGATGGGGGAGTACTATTCTAGGCCGGCCGGCCACCACCACGGCCATGCTATGGAGATGGGTTAACTGGGTAATAAATGGCAGGCTGGAAAGTGCAATGCATCTATGTTGTTAATAAGAACCTAGTAATTTGCTTTTAGGAAATTACTAGGTTAGTAGTATTATAAGTTTGCGTTTGACAACTGTCTCACCTATTATTATGCCTACTTCATCACAACTATGTTAAAAGTGCTGAATACATTATGTGGTTTGAGCTATGTTGCTAATTGCCAGTCTGGCATAATTTAGTTGTATTTAATATATGGGTTAGTATAACAGAAATGGCTTTAATGTTTTTCAAGGTTATCTATATGGACATTGGTGTCTCAAAAACACAAAATGTTTTTTTTACAATAGCACTCCATAGATTCAAAAAGATAAATAATATGAGGTTTGAATCATGATTGATCCGCCCCTTGATAAGTATGTGTGTGTGTGTTTTGTATTATTTAATATTTACTACTGAAAGGGATGCAAAAATAAGGACAATATGAAAAGAACAATGGTACTACCAAATTGCCACGACACACTGAATAATCTGATATTAGAGAAGGTGTATGTTTTCATTTTAATGGTATCAGTTATAAATATATTTTTTATTGGTGAAAGGCAACTGTTTACTTTATCAATCTGTTTTTCCTGTCAATAATTTACTGTCAACTGCATTCCCTTAGCAGTCAGACACTCGTCAATGTGGGTTTCGAAAAAAAAATGTACTTAATAAAAACTAACTTCAAAACTCAAAAGTATGAAATAACTTGTTGAAGTCGGTTCCATTTTTCGGTCAACATTTTTTTTACGCTTTTCAGTGACCTTTGCTACTCAGATGATCAATTGTCATTGTGTATGTTCACCAATTTCTCCACCCACAACTATAATATCATCAATGTAAATGTAGCACTTTTCAGTTATTGAAGTGTAACTGCTTGACCCATTTTAATTAAATTTAAATGGGACCACTCAGGAAACACCAGCTTTCAAATAAAAAAAGAATGATCAAAATCGGTTCACCCAGTCGAAAGGTTATGAGGTAACAAACATATTGAGAACATCCTCAGTTTCTTGAAGTCGATAAAAAAAACCTTATAAATTTTTTGCAGACATGTACTACCTACAATTACTGATAAACCTGATGCTGAAGTCAAAGAAAATTTCATTGCTTCATGTGTACTAAAACAAATAAACAGAATCATTATCAATAATTTGGCTGATAAATTACCACACATTTTATCTGCTCAGGTTTGTATAATGCATTGATATGATATGAAGTTATACCCAGTTATATAGTTAAGTTATGCTTAAAAATGTAAATAGTCCAAAGAAAAATGTTGATTAAATGCCATTTATTATAACTTCTTGATAAGTTATAATAAATGGCATTTAATCAACATTTTTATGTTATTTAAGTTAATGTAAGTCTGTAGCATTTATCTTCCTATTGTTTAATCTGTGACAAGATTGATTGCTATGCATATATAAAACAATGCTTATTCTTCTGAAGATTTCAGCGCTTTTCTAGTTATGTTGGTTGTATACTACATATTGAATATTTACTGTATTCTGCTACAATAAAATATCAACTGTACATACATTATTCATGTAGAAGCATTTCCCAAACTATGAGAAATAATCATAAATTAAATACTGATGTAATTGTAATGGCAGAAATCTTTTTGGAGCCATTATCATCCTCAGCACATAGGCCACAGAGACAGCATCTTGTTTTGTTTTTCCTTATTCAATAATATGAAGTCTTTAATTTACATAATAATTAATTATTATTAATCTACACAGTCTCTACCCTCCATTATAATATTGGAATTGTGTAGATTTGCCCCAATGGAACATACATTTTATAATACATAACCAAAAAAATATAGATCTCTATTAAACAAATTAATGTTGTGGTGAACATCAGTTAAGAAAAATAATTGACACAAAATAAAATTATTTTACTATATTGTAATTATCAACTGAAACATGATCAATTTTTGTTCTAAACATCTAAGATTGTTAAAATCTAATTTAATTTTAATGTTCTGTTACAGGTTGATTATGAACCTCGCCATGAAGCCTTTTGGTTCGTAGGTGGTGTAGATGTACCGCATAGAGTTATTAAATGGAGGAAACAGAATAAATTTCCCCTAGATCGTCGTTACGAAAATGTTGATAGAGCAATCCAATACAAAGGTAACATAAAATTAATATAGTATTACGAAAGAGCCCCGCACTCATGTGAAATAGTTCATGGTATTGATGATTTCTGTATCATCCCATGCGGACTGTTTATATCTTGGAGATATAAAATATCTGTAAAGAATATGTGGAAATAATCCGATGGACCAAGTGATGGTGAGCAATCATTGTTACCATGGATTATTATGTTTGCAATATTTTTATGACTGTTAATTATCCGTTTGAATAATCTCTTATTGTTACTAGTAGGGAAGACAGAGGGAGGAAGCTTGTGTCACACTAAGCAGGTATTTGGCAACACCAGAGTGCTCATAGAAAACTATATCTCTGCTATCTTGACCGCATATATCCTTGTCCTTGATGCCTAAATTAAATTAGTGATTTATTAATATGCTAATTTACATTTAAATTAAATTGTGGACAGAGAACCAAAGATCCCAGAAAAAGGCTGGTTGTGGGCCACTTCCAATAGTGGACGTCTATGGCTGAGGTGATGATGAATAAATTATTATAGAAATGAAATTATTTATAAAATAAAGTATTTAAGTATAAAAAGATGCTTGTAGTGATATACCTTACTCAATGAATGGATCTAGTATCTTGGTAATACCTCTAATATAAATGTGAAAGTTACAATGGATGGATGGATGGATGTTTGTTACTCAATCGCGCCAGAACGGCTGAACGGATCTAAATGAAATTTGGTGTGGAGATAGCTTATACCCTGGATTAACACATAGGCTTATTTTCATCATCACCATGATCACCGTTTTTCATCACCACGCAGGTAAAACCGCGGGGCGCAGCTAGTGTTATATATAGCATACATTGTGGTCGTGACATATCTAAATAAATATATTTCACATTAAACAACATTTTTTAAAGTTACATTATAACTTTCGCCTACATATTTATCAGTTGGCCATTGAAATGCTTATATGGGACAACATTCACACAAGGTCTTCAGATCCCAAACTAGGCAGAGCCTGTACTATGGTAACCTGATGACTGATATATATACTTAAATACATACTTATATACATATAAACACCCAGACACAGGTCAAACAGACATGTTCATACACACAAATGTTTGACCTGTCCGGGAATCGAACCCGGGACCAGCGGCTCAGAAGGCAGAGTGCTACCAACTGCGCCAACCGGTCAGTATATGTATTCTTTTTTAAAGATTACTTTTATAGGACGAACAGAAAGTAAATCTAATGCATTTTTTCGGCGGCAAAACTATATAAATCTAGGTTTAAGTAAACATATCAATTTATCTTTATGTCATTATTGTGAATATCTTTCCAGGAAGTCCACTTCTAACCTTGAGAAGTAGGTTACCATTGAAGCCATTGATACCTTACAGTGAAGCAGAAAACCCAGAATTCAAAGTACAAAAATTCACAACTGTTCCGAATGCAGTTGGATATTTTGAAGAATTCCGTCATGGCACCAATATTCCAGGTAAAAATATGCCAACTTCTGGTGTTGAAAATAGTTGACCGCGTAATTGGTTCGTAATTTTTGGGAACAGTAAAAAGTAACAAGGTGCCAGGTCGGGACTGTATGCCGGATGGCTCATAAGTTCTACGTTGTTCACCTTCAAAAATTCGTTTGTCCGTCTGGCCATGTGGGAACTAGCATTGTCGTGGTGCAAGATGATACGGCGTGTACGGTTATTTTTACGGAGTTCGTCAATAATTTACGGCAAACAAATGGTCGTGTACCAGTCACTATTCACGGTACGACGATTCTCTAAGGCAACAGTAGCCAGTTTTATTATATTAATAAAAAAAGAAGCAATCATCCACTTAGATGCACTTTTCACGCGCGCCGCTTTGTTTGGTTTCGGCTCATCTTGAAAGACCCATACGCTCGATTGCTGCTTTGTTTTGGGATCGTAGCAATAAATCCACGTTTTGTGTTCTGTGACTATGTCTAACACCAAATTAGACGCACCTTCGTTGATGTCGCGAGGCATCTGGTAAGCATGGCACTGCACCAAGTGACGCGGTCCGTTTTTTGAGCCTCGGTCAAATTGTATGGGATACACCGCGAGCACAGCTTTCTCACACCCAAATGTTTGTGTAGGATTGATTATATTTGACTCATGCCTATATCTAAGCATGCGCGAATCTCATGGTAGGTCACATGACTGTCTGTTTCAATCACACAACGCACAGCATCTATGTTTTTATTGTTCACAGCGGTGGACGGGTGACCATCGCGAGATTCGCCACCTAGATTGACACGACCGCACTTGAATTCTGCAAACCAGCTATAATAGTCGTCTTGCCGTCTTGAAGCCGAGCGATGCTCTGTTGAGCTGTCAAATTACACTTAAAATCGTAAAAAATCATACTACGAAAATTTTCCCGAGTTAAATCCATGTTAATGTAGACACGCAATTATTAAAATGGCGCCGCAATGTAAAAACAATTGATAGTCAGATGAAACAAACTGCATTCTACATTACAATATTTAAAAAGTTGTAGAACAGTTACTTTTTAAATATTGTTTAAGTGGCCAGTTCCGGAAACTTTTAGTGTGACCTATGTAATATGTACTTTACTAATATTGTGAAGAGGTAAAGTTTGTTCGATTGTAGAGGGTAATCTCTGGATCTGCTGAACCGATTTTGAACATTCTTTTACCAATAGAAAGCCATGTTATTTGCGAGTGTCATAGCCTCATCATCATCATCATCATCACCACCGTTTTTTATCACCACGTGGGGATGAAATGATACTGCGGGGCGCAGCTAGTCCGATACATATATCGGATATCTACCCTATCCTACTTACTAATATTATAAAGGGCAAAATTTCTGTGTATGTTTTTTACTTCTTCACGCTCAAACCGATTTCGATTAAATTGATTGATGATTTCTGTATGTAGATACTTCAGGTCCCGGAATAACATATAGACTACTTTTTATCATCATCATCGATCATCACCATGTGGGTAAAACCGCGGAGCGTATTTAGTAATATTATATAGAGGTAAAGTTTTTGAGGTTGTAGAGGATAACCTCTAGATCTACTGAACCGATTTTGAGAATTCTTTTACTAATAGAAAACCATGTTATTTGTGAGTGTAATTGGCTACTTTTGATCATCATCAGCATGCGGGGCGTAGCTAGTATTATATACATTGTTATTGATAAGGACTATGCATTATTGAATAAATCAAATTAAAAGAAAAATGAACTGCAACTTTAGTTGTACCCACACAAAATATATGTTAATATTTTTTTTCTTATAGGTTTCTGGCCTGGAGACCATGATGAATTTGGTCTACTGTCATTTCATGGACGTGGTCACATTGCAACTAGAAGAGAATCTTTTGGAGCTGATGACAATCTTGAAGCTTTACACTGTCAAGCAATGAAAGCTAGCTTTGGATGGCTCCTAGCTCAAGCTAACTACCAAGGATTCACTACATACAATGATATCACTTATCCTCTGGTTACACAGACTGTTATAACTAACGGACAGTTATGGTCCTTATATGCATACCAATTGAATACTATTGAAATGCATAATGAAAAGATAGACGAAAATCCTAAACATAATGTCTGTTTTGGCACGAAACCAATGAAATTGTACGACACTTTGGAAGATGGCAAAGTGAAAGGGCTGAATGAAGATGTGTTGAAAATGTTGCTACAATTCTACATGAATGCTCCTGAAGAGAGGGACATTGAAATGAAACCTTATTTAGGAAAGGAAGAATCGGTTGTGGCCGATATTGAAGATGACAAAAAGCGATGTTGGCTAGAATCAATATATAAACATTTGGTATCCAACAGGCCAAGACATTATTTGAACCCTGAAATTTATAAGTGGGAAGATATTTATAAGATTAAATTTGATACAAGAGCCCATGAGCGTAAGGATAAACCATTTGAACGTGGTATCAACCCATATAAAAGAAGGTTGGATGAACATCTGCCTAATTATATTCCCAAAGCTTTACGTCCATATCCCAGATCAAGAAAGAAGTTTGAGACAACATATTATCCAAAGGTTTGAAGTGATCCCACATTTTAAATGAGTGGTTTAACTTTTTGTAATGAAATAGTCTTTATGTAGTGTGAATAAAACCTGAAGGACCATCTTTGACTTGATTATTTCGTTTGCTATCTAGGTATATTAGTTATATACTAGTTATCCTCCTGAAGGGGGTTGTTTGCAAGAGATCACTGAGCTACAAAAAAATTACCAAAAAATAGAACCGATTTCAACACCTAAAAGTGTGAAATAACTTGTTGAAGTCGGTACCATTATAGTTCAAAAGTAACTACACTCATGGACTTATTTAGAGGAACAGTATGTAGACAGATTGGAACTAAATTTTTTTTTTGTGTGTAAGTATAGAAATTAAATTAGACAATTTATTAATTTTGCCATTTTGAATGAATACCAATCTAACTTCAGTAAAACACAAGACTTATCAACAGAAATGTCAAAAATGATGTTTTGAGGAATTAACCCTTCCATAATCACAATGAAAATGTTATTGTGTTATGACATAACTGGAATTTTTCGCTGAGTGTTTGGGCATATTCAATATTTGGTGTTACCCCCTCTTGCTGCTAAAACGGCCTGCAATCTTCGCGGCATCTTTTTGATCAAGTTATCAATGAAATCTTGTGGTATTCGATTCCACTCTACTTCCAGTGCCATTTTAAGATCTCTTATTTTAGTTGGTGCTGGAACTCGCTGTTTAATTAAACCATTTTTTAGAATATTTTTTTTCAACATTTTCAGTGACATTTGCTTCTCACGGGATCAATTGTCATTCACCCTCAATAAGGAAATCATCCAGACAGACGTAACACTTTCAGTTATTGGATTGTAACTCAAAAACCGGTTGACAGATTTTGATAAAAATTAAATGGGACCACCTCGAAAGTATACTCTATCAATAAAATGAATATTAAAAATCGGTTCATAAACGACGAAGTTATGAAGTTGTAACGGTCGCCGTGGCGCAGTGGTCAGTGTCAGCGACTTGACTTCTGTGTCTCCGGGACCCTGGGTTCGAATCCCGGCAGGGGCAAACATTTGTGCGATAAGTATAGGTGTTTGTCCCGGGTCTTGGGTGTTTGTGTGTGTCCATGCCTCCCGCGACACAGGGAATCCTAGTGCGGAGTCTGAGTGTGATAAAAAAATAAATACGATGGACGGTTTTATCGTAGTGGCGATAAACCGCTCATTGTAACTTAGTAGGTATATAAAATGACCGAACCCTTGCCATTCCAAGATCCTAAGGGCGTTTTCTATTGCGGCAGTGAACAGTTTCGAAGATATAACGTCTCCCTGTCTCACACCTCTACAATAGAATCGCCTTCGATTTGCTCTTGTACTCGGCCGTAATGGTGGCGTTATTGTACAAATACTTCGATATACCGATGGTCAATACATTCACCAGATGGGTAGGCCAAGATCAAGGACTTTAATTTGATGAAGAAAGGCAAGAGTGATTTTACTTGGAATCCGGAGTAAAATTAGACATGGGTTCGACACTCACACGTGTCTCGTCCAAAAATCCGCGAGAACAGACTGACTGAATAATCTTTTAATGATAATGATAAATGATTTATTACCATGTGGTTCAAGGTAATACATAGTAATGTTGATAAATTGCATTTATGTTCTGTAGATCCGCTTATTCAGCATACAAGCAGTTATACATTGAAATACATTTGTAGAGCAAACATTTTTGAGCACGCCTGCCGCCATACTTAAGTTGTTCGTCAAAATGGCGTTAGGGGGCGCTAGCGTGTTTTTCGAAATGTGAAATTTATTTAAGTACCTACAAATAACCCCATCATTCCAAATCAAATCTTAACTACCAAAACGTTTTACAAATAAAGTCTCATAAGCTAAAGCATTAGTTATATTATAAATAGTATAATTTACTTACATCAAAGTACTCTCAAAAACTTGAATCAAATTGTGTCACAAAAATGAATAATCTACAATAACTTAATTATATGAATTAAAATTTCTAATGTGGTTTAAGGACATAATCAAAATAACATAAATAATAAAAATTAAGGTTATAATCAAATATATAAGTTTTAATTATATTACGGCGCGTCCATAACAACGCGGCGACAGATATGAATAAAGGATGGATTTTGTCCATCCAACCGGCCACTTGTAAAAATATTAATTTAAATTTTTATATTTGAACTCTGACAATATAATTGAGTAGGTATGTAGTATGTATTTCATTCTGTGTAGCATGAATTTATTACCTACGCGAGAAAAATTTTGCATACATTTTATATGACTCGATGTTATTTAAGTCAACAAGAAAGTTATGATAGACTACGATTGGCCTTCCACAATAAAACCCCATATCATGCCGCTGATTACAACTGTTTTATTGAGTTTAAACGTGGTCGCACTAATCTCACCGATGATCTGCGTGAGGGACGGCCTTCTACGGCGGCGACTGAAGATAACATCTATGTTGTGCGGAGTATGATAGAAACGTACAAGAGCCACCTATCAGTAGATTTTTTTATTTTCATTCACACTATGTCTTCAGGTCCCAAATTAGGCAGAACCTGTGCTATGGTAACCCGATGACTGATACATATGCACACCCAGACACAGGTCAAACAGACTTGTTTATACTCACAAATGTTTCACCTGTCTGGGAATCGAACCCGGGACCAGCGGCTCAGAAGGCAGAGTGCTACCAACTGCGCCAACCGGGCAGTCAACCAGTCAGAAGATTCGGACAAGATTAGGCATCTATATGAGTCAAGTGAACAAAATTCTGCATGAAATGATCATGCGGTCGGGAAGCTTTGTGCCCGGTGGATACCTCATAATTTGAACGAGGCCAAAAAACTCCGTCGTGTTGATTGGTGCCGAATGGTTAAAAGATTTAACGGAGGTGACTCACATGCTGTGTTCGACATACCTACTGTATACGAAAGCTGGATTTACTGTTAAGATCCCGAAACTAAGACAGCGTGCTCAGTGGGTGTTTCCTTCCGGAATTGCCAACTAAAGTGAAGAGAGGTCGAAGTGTGGGGAAAAGATACTGGCATCGTACTTTGGAAGGACAGGTAATTTCGCGAAAATTGTTTACGAGGACCGATATACAGATTCTGCAGAGTGGTAGGTACGATACGCGATACATCTGGTCAACAAGTTGAAAAACGTGAAAAAAAGTGATAAAGTTCTTAAAAATATGAGCAATAGCTTAGTGTTAATGCATTCGGAATGGCCTATACAAAGATGTATTTCAACAATTTTACCACACGTAAAAAAATGCAATTGTTATTAATAAAATAACATGAAAAATATTTAGTTTTTTGTTAATAAGTAACACAAAAGATATTAAGTTTTAAGAAATTTTAAAATAGAGCTTTAAAGAGGGGAACATTTTCTATAAAAAGTCCCGACTCCCGGTCCCCGTCTTATAATTTTAATTTAACTCCGAAAATAAGGCTCCGCGCAGCCGTTACATGTTCGCACTGTAGCTGAAGACAGTGAGCAACATAAAATACTTTTTTTCCTAAATATTAATTTGAAAAAAAATGGTAATACCATGACACTTGAAGAAATAAATTCCCGTTTGAAAAAGAGTTGGTCAATTATTTAATAAGATATACTATTGTTGAATTAAACTATATTTATCCCAATCTCCGTTTTCATAAATAACGACATAATTGTTTAAATAATATGCTTCGTGGAGCTTATATGTATACTTAACAAGATCAGTCGTTAAAAGGTAATAAAAGTTAATTCAATTGTTTATTGTAATTTTTATAACTAAAGAAAAAATAAATACCTACATAAAAAATATTGATATTTTTTTTACATTGCTGTTTTTACATCTATCAATAGCAGTAATTAATAAAATAAAAATGTTATCGTTGGTAATTGGTGACACCATACTGGGCGGCCAACTCATTGTAAATATGCTGTCACAAAGCCTTTGGCTTAACCCGCTGCTGAAACCCGTATCACATCCGGGTTCCTAGAGCTCCATTTTGTTGACAAATTTTTCAAAGAAATTGACGCAAACTAAAAAATTGGTTGTCTGTAAAGTCGGTTTACGGACGATAGATTTACGTGATAACGTCATAATCATTTATAATGTCATAATCATTGACTTTGACTTTGATTATTTTATGTAATACAAAACTCAGGTGGAACGTTACGCGGAACGTTACTATTTTTCATGAGTGTTGCTGGTATTCATCAATTTATAAAACGTTATCACGTCAAAAATCGAATCACCAACAAGTGTTCCAACTAAGTAAAAATGTCGGAAGAAGCATTCGAGTTCGAGAAAACAAAATGAGTTATGTCGGTGGCAAAAATGTTTAGAATATACGCAGTCCTACCAGTACAATAAAATATATTAAATAAAAAAAAAAAATTTTTTCTAATCGAATTACATAGAAGAAATATTATGTTGAAGCAAATGGTACAAGACGACGTTTATCTTATAGTTGAGGAGATAACGACTAGAAACATGTATTTAAATATTCTTTTGGTCAAATTTAGTAAACTGCCATTAAAGATATTTTTTTGAACTGTTATCCCCTTTGCTTACAAAAAATAACTCAGATTTTGGAACGCAGTTTATGAATCTAATAAAACAATAAAATAATAAGGTTTCTAAATTTCCAGTTTCTGAACGAAAAAAGCTGATGCAATAGAGTGTGTATAATTGCCGGCCAGGGAATTGGCGCCCTGATAACTACCGACCCAATAAATACCACCCAGATAATTCATGACCATGTACGTCGGTTATCAGGTCGGTATTTCACTGGCTGCGCAGTACTTGGCTACGTATTCCATCCCGGTAGCGATTTTGTTCGGCACGTATTTCCCGACCAAATAATGCGCGGCCGATAAAAGCCACCCAGATAATTCGCGACCACCTTCTATTGGCTGAAATCCGTTACGCTTATTGGTCTAAAATGATTCTTAAATCGATTCTATTGGTGGAATTATTTATTAAATTGTAAGGCTTTGCTCATCATGCGATAGTCAAAATCCTAGTTTTGCTCAATGCTGACAATCTGGAAAAAAAAACTAAACATGGCGAATGTGTTTGTTTTTGTTTACTTCATTGTGAAATTTCATTGCGTTTATGATTAGTCCATATCTGAAATCTGAATGCTCGTGCAAGAGCGGCACGTCACGGCACGAACGGCAAGTGGAAATCAATCGGTCTTTTCATATGTCGCCAGCTTTCCGGATGGATTGTTCTTATATCTACAACTAGAGGAAGGATGATAGAACCAGACCGAACAAATTACGTAGATTTTAAATGATTGTGTCTATTGTTCATGAGATATAAAAGGATAAAAGTTATTTTCTTCGTGGCCTGTGGCTGGCTGGTATCTATAACAAATAAACAACGGAAAAAGTGACGCGTTAGCTGTCACTGTTGAATCAGAATGTTACGTGAGAAGAGATGGAGTATTGATTGTATCTGTACGAACACCTACGCTTGAGTTACCAAGTTTCGAGCTGGAAGTCTCACCCTCCCATGTTCAGAAGCAACCGTTTATTGAACATTGACAAACCTCTGAAAAAATGAAGGCTGTACTATTTGAATAGTTATTTTATAGATACCTTATAATGGTAGAAAAAATAAATGCTTGTTATGTGTTTACTGCTGCGCATAGATTAGTAAGTGGAGTAAATATGTATGGAAAGAACAAAGTAACCATACACATGCCCTCTAAGTCGTCTACTGCTTTACTAGATGTAAAATGATACCAAACAATTCTGTTACTGAGCATTTTTTTTGTTTTTATGACATCCATGCCACCTGTCTTTGGTGAAATTGCCACCAAGCCACCATAATAAAATGTTGAAATTACCAGCTTACATACTCTCACAATAAACACTTAAACAGAGGAACTTTCTGGACTGTATGTATAGTATCGGCATGTCTTCAACACCAAGGATTGCATAACTATTAGGTATCACATCAAATTTTTAATCCATTGTTCAAGTGATTTCCTTGTTTTTGCAAACATGCCACTGCATTGTCATATTCATCTTGTCATATTAAAACTGTAATTATAAACTAACCAACTTTTTTAATTTAATGTAACCATGGACTAGGGCTTTATTCCTGAGCAACCACATCATCTCATCAGCACTAAAAGTACATTTAACTAACTTAATTAATAATTAATTTCTAACAAAAATGTTTTGCTTTGACCATATAGCATAGTCAGACAGAGGTGCAACCAATATAGAGATGTATAATCTAACATTGTATATTAGTGAGAGACTGAACACAACTCTTCTAATGTCAATATTCGTGTTGTACATCCTCTATTCACCCTTATACTTAACTAATTGGCTAATGCCGATGACACTTTTCCTAATGAAAACTGCTTGGATGGTAACGGACTTCCATATAGGTTTATTTATTAAACGATGTGAAGGGGGGTCTTTATTCAACAAATATGTTTTATTTAAAATGTAAATACTATGGTAATTACTCATGTGACTATGTGAGTAATTGTCATCTTTAATACATTCATAATGTGTCAAAACCACTTCAGTTTTACCAACAAAACATCTTTTATTAAAGTTCATCCTTTTGGCTCTATCATTATAATATCTATCTTACATAAATGTCATATATAGACATGAAACTAGGTTATATAGAAAAACTCTAGTGTCGACAAACAACAACAAACTGGCCAAGGGTGAATCAGTCCCGTGTTAAAAACTCTTAAATGTTTTTTCTTTGTATTGAGCCTTTGGTACGTGATCCCGATTCGCACTTAGCAGGTTATAGTTAATTAGCACAAGCACCAGTGCTCCAGGGGCTAAAATTTAATAAAAAAGGCTGTTGTAAACTGTTAAAGCACCAGTTGTTTAAACAACAACTGTTTAAAATGATATATGTATCACTAGTGGTCATATAGGTACCAAAAATTACCATGTAAGCCGCTAGTACTTTAATTAGTTACAGGAATTTGTCCCATAATGCTTAATGTTGTGTTCCAATGTCATAGTTCCAGACTGGCGCAGCCTGCGGTAGCGGTCAGTTATTGAATTTCTCGTCTTTAACTGACCGCCACCGCAGGCCGCGCCAGTCTGGGACACTAGTGTCTTGACCGACAAAAGTAGCAGAGTTAGTCGGTCTAGACATACAACAGGAGTACCTAAGTTAGCCGGTACAAGGGGCAGTAGGTACGTTTATAATCTTATAAGGAGTAACATAACCTACAAATTATGTAGGTAGTTGATGAAGCGAAGGCTGTTTATCATAGAACACAATATCTGTTTATTATTGTAAGTGAGCCTAGCCAAGTGATAAATCATTATATACATCGCTGTTCGCAAAAAACCTTCAGATTTAACAAGCTAAATTATGGAGTAGGGATGGGTAAAAAATATCGATATATCAAAATATCGACAGTAATTAGCGATATTTTTTCCCGCGATATATCAATTTTCGATATTTATTTTCAGATATCAAAATCGATATATTTTTAAAGCTCTGCTGTCTGCTCATGCGTCACATCATGATTTTGACCAATCCGATTTCTTAAATTTAGAAAATATGCAGTAGGCTGTATGGGTTTAGTTTCTTTGGTTGTTACAAATACTGGTATGAATGTTTTTTTTTTTTTGTTTTTTTTTATGTCAAGCAATTCGAAATTTTTATTTAAATAATAAAACTTATGTTGAAACAGCCAGATGTGAATTTGCTTTAAAATTTCGATACTTTAGGCAATTTTTATAAATAATTGCAAATTGGGAAAAAAATGTCGATATATCGATATTTTTTCGGTGATATATATCGATATATTTCGATATTTTTTTTCCATTTGCCCATCCCTATTTTGTAGTATTGCCAGGGCTGCCAACTCAGATCTTAAAAAAGTCGTAGGCCAGGTTTAAAAAAATCGTAGAACTGTACTATTTGCATGTGAAAAGTACGTAGATCTACGTAATTTTTTTCTTGAATTGAAAAATAATGAAATTTTTATCACTTTCACACAAAGGGAATTAATTAAATATAAAAGATAATATTACGAAATATCAGCTTTCTGAAACAAATTTCTAGGTATAAAATGAAACGTTTATTTATATATAAAAATATTTTTTACCTTAAATACAGGATATACATTATTACAACTAAAACCAAAGCGATGTTGCCTACATAAATTACTTATATAATAAAGAAATTTTTACTATTTAACTATAGTATTTTCACATAATCTATGTGCCAATTCTGTGAATTCTGCCAGGCTACATAGAAAAATATCTACTTGTTTGGAAATTCGATTCAGTATTACTATCGCGCGTGACATGGGAGCATACTTAAGGAGATTCGTCTTTAGCGTTGGTACGCCGTACTCTGAAACATAAAAAGCGCAAAAACTGTTTTTGCAATTTCTCCACGATTTCGCTGTATTTACGCTCATAGGGATAAGAATTTTGGGTAATTATAGTTGTGCTAAGATGTTATGGTTTAGTAGAAATCCATGAAAATTTTGCCTTAGTAGGCATATAAATTCTTAATATAATTAAAAATTACTATTATTATTAATTATACTTTTTTATTTATATATGGCTAAGATAGTATTATTATGCCTAAGTTCCAGTGGGTTAAGTTAAATAAATCAATTCGCTCATCATAATTTATGTCAAGTTAATAATTATCATAGGTACAGTAATGGAACCACTTTTTGTTAAGGTAATTATTTACAGAATAATAACATTTATCCAAAAGGAAGTCAAATATTCTTATTTTACGTTGATTATAATGAACTCTTTAAACCTATCAGGTAATTTGTTATATATTCTTATTGCCATGCAGTTTGCGTTTTGATTGCTAAGTTGAAGTCTGTAGGGGAACATTTTACATATTTGTTAAGATTCCTACAGCTTCTATGAATTGCATCATTGTATTTTTGAAATATAAGTATAAGAATCTTTATAGGTAAAACACACTAAGATACAAATATAACTATTTACTACTTTCCTCTTTTACCTCATTTTGGTACCAACTGACGATTCTAATTATTACTGATAATGTTCTTCAACTTGGTTACATGACTTAAAAAATAATAGCATTGAAGTCATCTTATTTGAGCAGTAAGCTCAAAACTATAATGACTAATTTAACTATGAAACTTAAAAATCGCTACTCATTTGGTCGAAATATGTTCAATATATAATTGGATACTTTTCTTTTATTAATTGTTTTAGCTTAACATTTTGCGTTATATCTCCTACAAGTATAGTTAGACCAAGTTGCCATTGTAATGCCATGTTTAGTAAAATTTGATGAAAAATACGTAGATTCTGGGACTGAAGTCCGTAGATTCACAGGAACGGGCTAAAATACATAGATCTACATAAAAAGACGTAGAGACGTAGAGTTGGCAACGCTGAGTGTTGCCATAAGCAGTGCTGCCAACTGCCTAACCAACAAATCTGGATTTCAAGGTCTAACAAATCTGTAAACATACATTTGGAATATATCGAGGAATATATGAAACAATAATTAGGGTACGTACTGTAACGAAGAAATGAACTATAAAGAGGAAATAATAGATAATAAATGTTATTTTATATATGGATTTTTTACATAATTATATATTCATTTTACTAAAATTAGTTCCATTCTTACAATACAAAAGCATGGTACATTGTTTAGCAATTGTTTCGTAAGTAGCAGTTCCTCTGTTGTCCGCGATCTTTTAATAAAGAAAATATACTTTCTACTGCAGCGCTGGAATGGGGAGGCAAAATAAAGCGGTAACAAGAGATCGTTATATTTGACCAATTTTAACGAATATAGCTATAACTCTCGCATAATTTGTTTATGGTATCGTGTAATGAAGTGAAAACTTCAATAGCGGCGTTGTGCACTTTTGGGAAAATATATTAAACTCGCGTCTGGACACCTGGCGTCAGACGCGTGACGTCATATGGAAATTTAAACTTAAATGTATTACGAATAAGGAACATTTTTGTTTGTTGGTAGGTATAAAAGCAGAGACAACCCGGGCCCGTATGCGGCACGGCCGTGCAGAGATAACATTTCAAGCGTTTAACATGTTGATTTTGACTTCATATCCACAACGTTAATGTTCAAAATTTCACTTTTGCCGGCACTCCCGGAGTGCAACCCGTTTTTTTTTTGTGAGACGAATCGATTTCACGACATTGAAAACAAGTTTAATCAAATTAAGCTATTATACAACTGTGTAGAAAAGCAGTTAGTAACAATATGAACTGAATGGGATTAACTGCTATTAAATTGAGTTACTGTGTTCTTGTGAGTTTAACTATAAATTAAAAATTAGTCTACGATATCCACAAACGTAATCTATCTTTTTAGCTGATATAGGTATTAAGTTTATGATTTTGTATGGTGCTCCAGCATAAAAGTTTTTTTGTTTTTATGCAATTGCAATAACACTCGTGGTACATTGTAGACAAAGGGTTTCTGAGAATGCAACTTTGAAGTAGAGAATTTAATTCTTATTTTATTTCTGCCACTCCATTGCAGGACACAAGAAATTGCGTGGAAAATAATAATGTAACACGTATCACGGCAGCGAAAAACTTAGAGTGAGGAGCACCATCCAACGTTAGCGTTATAGTACCCGTCAAATCAATAGTTAGGCAAAAATTCAGTTGCACCATCAAAAAGTTAAAATGACGTCACGATTTTACCATAACCATAAACACTCACTTTTGGCTGGTTGTTGTTAATATTAGTGTCATGAAATTGTGTTCACACAATGGCGATCAGCAAATGTATTCTGGGTACAGAGTACCCACCTACCTACTTCTGTCTCTATTTCTGTCTCTGTTTTCTCGGTCACTTACTCAGTTCAAGCTCAAAAGCTCAGTACATGCACATACCATAAAAGTGAAATTGTGGGTTGATTTTTATTTGCAAACAATTTTACATTGAAATCCAAACAAATTAGGTGACATATTTCGTAAACCTATACAATAATGTCACTATTTACAAGATATCTTGTGGGAAAGTAGTAGTTCATTTGAGGACTCTGTAAAAACGAAAACTATAAAACCCTGTTTGTGGATAATACTGGTCGCAGAAAAAAGAAATTATAATCATCAAGAAAAGATCGGTTGGATTAAAGTTAATCCCACAAAATACCACGCACATAAATTACAAAATTAAACATCAAAACTTCTCGCCTCCGTCCGAGATCACAATAATTGACGAAAGTGAAAGTGACATTTGGAGACAACAAATAGAAAGTGTTCCAACTCAAAATATATTTTCCCTGAATAACTTTAGGGACAAAACCTCATTTGACTGGCAGTACTAATATCTTTAACTGTAGCAAATTTTTTGATAGTGCAACTCCCGTGCGTTAATGTAACTGAAATCAACGTTCGCTAGTGATAAAGTTATCTTTGACCATGACGTAAACTAGAGTTTTGGTGTAACTCACACTTAATCGTTTGAATTAATAAAATTTGTTATAGTTTTGAAAATCACGAGACCAAATAACATTACTAAAAAGCCAAAATTTGCTTGACGTAGGGCGTGCGTAGCCAAAACTCCTAATAAGCGAAAAAAATGAATCGTGGACATCTCTGTCGATCGCATCCGGTAGACAAAATATTGCGATCTGAATTTCACGACAGGCTATGTTTTTATGATTTAGAGACAAAGAAGAAAAAAATTACATAGTAAATTAATATGACTAGTAAAGTACTATTCTACAAGCGTTAACACACGGATAACGCTTGACACTGAGAGAAAACATAAAAAATGTTAAAGACACTTTAAAGTGATACACATGAACAACGAGAACGTTTTGTTAAAATGATGGCCCAGTACTTTACAAATTATATTCATATTGTAATATAATCTAGTGGCCCGTTTTTGTTTCGAGATAAGTATTATATTTATCTTGGTAAGCAGATGAGTGCAATCATAGATTCATTATTAGCACAATTTACCTGGCGTGCGTTCGGCAGCTCCATAAGCCAAACCATATCTTGCTCTGACAGTGGATGTGCGGCGTTCACGAACTCAATTAGAGCCAAATCTTGGTCGGCTGTGAAAATTGACTTATGCAGTAGTAACATATCACGTGATTCAATAGCATTGTAAGTGACTTCTTCTTCTTCTGTAACATGTTATGGAGTAGCCGTTCGTGATACATCGATCAAATATTGGTCGATCAAAATTTGGCTGACAAAGCTCCTGAACGCAGCCCTGTTTGTGCGCGGCTACCATAGAGAAAAGAAAAAGGTAAGCTACCAATCAACCACAAATTATATAGTGTCTAAAGACAATCAACTGTATGCATAGAGGCAGTTTGTAGCGAATTAACATTTAATTTCGAATAAACTATAAGCGTTACGCTTCCACTTTCTTAATGCGTACTGCCAAGGAATGGAACTCGTTGCCCGAGTCTGTGTTTCCCGATATGTACAATCCTGGAGTCTTCAAGTCGGGAGTGAATAGGTACCTTCTAGGTTTGCGTGCTAAATCCTAGATAACGTCATCACTTAACATCAGGTGAGACAGTTGTCAAACGTAAACTTATAATATGTAAAAAAAAAAAAAACGTTTGGCAACCAAGAAGTCAAATTTGAAAAAAAAGAATGTTCATAATAATTATCATAGCCATCAACATTTTTTTATGGTCACCCGTTTGGTACACGTCCACAAACATAGTTTATTTGTTAGAATTTATTTTTCACCTAGTCTATCATATTGGTGAAGGTCGTTCTTACTTGAGATCTTCTACTATAATGTTTAATTAGCAGTATATATTGCATATTTATTGATTTGGGAGATACATGAATTACAAAGGTCACAGCCAAAGTGTAAAAAAAAAATCAATACATGATTGAATTTATTTTAATTGGAGAATAAAAATTACAAATTAAACTAAGTAACTTAAAGCATTTTAATATAAATAAGCTAGTGGCCCCTATTTTTTTTTTAGTGTATATATTTTATAATAAATAGACACACTACATCGAAGATATCCCGCACATTACAATGGCCATGATACAGCTGAAAGACAACAAGTCACCTGGTGACGACGGAATAACATCTGAGTTTCTAAAAGCGGACAGAGCACCGGTGCTCAAAGTCCTCCAGAAGTTTTTCAATTTCGCTCTTATTGGAGGTATAACGCCAGAAAAATGGAACAAAGGCATAATAGCGCTGTTCTTCAAAAAAGATTAAACATTTTGCCCAAGAACTGCAGACCCATCATCCTTCTGAGTCATGCTTATAAACTCTTTTCGCGGGTCATCACATCGAAACCGTCTCAGTCGCAGGTTTCATAAATACCAGCCACCCTCTTATCAGAATTTCTTGATTTTTAGTTCCTGTTCCTGAAATCACCACCGCCACGATATGATTTTCGCACTGAATGTGGAAGGTACACGACGAAAGAAACTTTAAGGGTTTGACTAATATTTGTCTTACCTTCACAACAAACCACTTATAGATTAATTTCAGTTGATATAATTAAGGGGTCACTTTATTTCAATTCACCTAACAATTGACTTGAGTCTAAGTTATTTAAAATATTTTGAACGCATCCAGAAATTCATGTCCTAACGTTGGTATGATGTGAACATCTAGGGAATTCATTGTGGACTAGACTTTATACAAAGTGGCTTTCAATTATCAGGCCGGTAAATATAGGGTCGGTAAAGCTCGGATCGGTAAATCACTGGCTGCGCACTATCGCCCGGTAGAATTTGTACCACCTTAGTAATTACCACCCTGATAATGCGCGGCCTGATAGCTCATGTACATGGCTTTGAATTATCTGGTCGCCAATTATCTGGCCGGGAATTCACAGGCCGGGAATTATTTGGTCGGCAAGTAACGTTTCCCATGCAATACAATCTCATTTTGAGCACGAGTGTGTATAATTGCCGGCCAGGGAATTGGCGCCCTGATAACTACCGACCCAATAAATACCACCCAGATAATTCATGACCATGTACGTCGGTTATCAGGTCGGTATTTCACTGGCTGCGCAGTACTTGGCTGCGTATTCCACCCCGGTAGCGATTTTGTTCGGCACGTATTTCCCGACCAAATAATGCGCGGCCGATAAAAGCCACCCAGATAATTCGCGACCACCTTCTATTGGCTGAAATCCGTTACGCTTATTGGTCTAAAATGATTCTTAAATCGATTCTATTGGTGGAATTATTTATTAAATTGTAAGGCTTTGCTCATCATGCGATAGTCAAAATCCTAGTTTTGCTCAATGCTGACAATCTGGAAAAAAAAAACTAAACATGGCGAATGTGTTTGTTTTTGTTTACTTCATTGTGAAATTTCATTGCGTTTATGATTAGTCCATATCTGAAATCTGAATGCTCGTGCAAGAGCGGCACGTCACGGCACGAACGGCAAGTGGAAATCAATCGGTCTTTTCATATGTCGCCAGCTTTCCGGATGGATTGTTCTTATATCTACAACTAAAGGAAGGATGATAGAACCAGACCGAACAAATTACGTAGATTTTAAATGATTGTGTCTATTGTTCATGAGATATAAAAGTTATTTTCTTCGTGGCCTGTGGCTGGCTGGTATCTATAACAAATAAACAACGTGGGAAAAAGTGACGCGTTAGCTGTCACTGTTGAATCAGAATGTTACGTGAGAAGAGATGGAGTATTGATTGTATCTGTACGAACACCTACGCTTGAGTTACCAAGTTTCGAGCTGGAAGTCTCACCCTCCCATGTTCAGAAGCAACCGTCTATTGAACATTGACAAACCTCTGAAAAAATGAAGGCTGTACTATTTGAATAGTTATTTTATAGATACCTTATAATGGTAGAAAAAATAAATGCTTGTTATGTGTTTACTGCTGCGCATAGATTAGTAAGTGTGAGTAAATATGTATGGAAAGAACAAAGTAACCACACATGCCCTCTAAGTCGTCTACTGCTTTACTAGATGTAAAATGATACCAAACAATTCTGTTACTGAGCATTTTTTTTGTTTTTATGACATCCATGCCACCTGTCTTTGGTGAAATTGTCTCAGCCCCATAGAAGCCACCATAATAAAATGTTGAAATTACCAGCTTACATACTCTCACAATAAACACTTAAACAGAGGAACTTTCTGGACTGTATGTATAGTATCGGCATGTCTTCAACACCAAGGATTGCATAACTATTAGGTATCACATTAAATTTTTAATTGTTCAAGTGATTTCCTTGTTTTTGCAAACATGCCACTGCATTGTCATATTCATCTTGTCATATTAAAACTGTAATTATAAACTAACCAACTTTTTTAATTTAATGTAACCATGGACTAGGGCTTTATTCCTGAGCAACCACATCATCTCATCAGCACTAAAAGTACATTTAACTAACTTAATTAATAATTAATTTCTAACAAAAATGTTTTGCTTTGACCATATAGCATAGTCAGACAGAGGTGCAACCAATATAGTGATGTATAATCTAACATTGTATATTAGTGAGAGACTGAACACAACTCTTCTAATATCAATATTCGTGTTGTACATCCTCTATTCACCCTTATACTTAACTAATTGGCTAATGCCGATGACACTTTTCCTAATGAAAACTGCTTGGATGGTAACGGGCTTCCATATAGGTTTATTTATTAAACGATGTGAAGGGGGGTCTTTATTCAACAAATATGTTTTATTTAAAATGTAAATACTATGGTAATTACTCATGTGACTACGTGAGTAATTCTCATCTTTAATACATTCATAATGTGTCAAAACCACTTCAGTTTTACCAACAAAACATCTTTTATTAAAGTTCATCCTTTTGGCTCTATCATTATAATATCTATCTAACATGAATGTCATATATAGACATGAAACTAGGTTATATAGAAAAACTCTAGTGTCGACAAACCACAACAAACTGGCCAAGGGCGAATCAGTCCCGTGTTAAAAACTCTTAAATGTTTTTTCTTTGTATTGAGCTTTTGGTACGTGATCCCGATTCGCACTTAGCAGGTTATAGTTAATTAGCACAAGCACCAGTGCTCCAGGGGCTAAAATTTAATAAAAAGGGCTGTTGTAACTGTTAAAGCACCAGCTGTTTAAACAACAACTGTTTAAAATGATATATGTATCACTAGTGGTCATATAGGTACCAAAAATTACCATGTAAGCCGCTAGTACTTTAATTAGTTACAGGAATTTGTCCCATAATGCTTAATGTTGTGTTCCAATGTCATAGTTCCAAACTGGCGCAGCCTGCGGTAGCGGTCAGTTATTGAATTTCTCGTCTTTAACTGACCGCCACCGCAGGCCGCGCCAGTCTGGGACACTAGTACGTCTTGACCGACAAAAGTAGCAGAGTTAGTCGGTCTAGACATACAACAGGCGTACCTAAGTTAGCCGGTACAAGGGGCAGTAGGTACGTTTATAATCTTATAAGGAGTAACATAACCTACAAATTATGTAGGTAGTTGATGAAGCGAAGGCTGTTTATCATAGAACACTTAATACAATATCTGTTTATTATTGTAAGTGAGCCTAGCCAAGTGATAAATCATTATATACATCGCTGTTCGCAAAAAACCTTCAGTTTAACAAGCTAAATTATGGAGTAGGGATGGGTAAAAAATATCGATATATCAAAATATCGATAGTAATTAGCGATATTTTTTCCCGCGATATATGAATTTTCGATATTTATTTTCAGATATCAAAATCGATATATTTTTAAAGGTCTGCTGTCTGCTCATGCGTCACATTATGATTTTGACCAATCCGATTTCTTAAATTTAGAAAATATGCAGTAGGCTGTATGGGTTTAGTTTCTTTGGTTGTTACAAATACTGGTATGAATGTTTTTTTTTTTTTGTTTTTTTTTATGTCAAGCAATTCGAAATTTTTATTTTAGATAATAAAACTTATGTTGAAACAGCCAGATGTGAATTTGCTTTAAAACTTCGATAATTTAGGCAATTTTTATAAATAATTGCAAATTGGGCAAAAAATATCGATATTTCTTGGGGGATATATATCGATATATTTGAAAAATATCGATATTTTTTTTCCATTTGCCCATCCCTATTTTGGAGTATTGCCAGGGTTGCCAACTCAGATCTTAAAAAAGTCGTAGGCCAGGTTTAAAAAATTCGTAGAACTGTACTATTTGCATGTGAAAAGTACGTAGATCTACGTAATTTTTTTCTTGAATTGAAAAATAATGAAATTTGTATCACTTTCACACAAAGGGAATTAATTAAATATAAAAGATAATATTACGAAATATCAGCTTTCTGAAACAAATTTCTAGGTATAAAATGAAACGTTTATTCATATATTATTTATATAACATATTTCAATATGTCTTCACTATCTGCTCGCAGGGAAATGTTGGATGCGGTATTTACTTACAAGCTTTTTAGAAATTATGAAGATTGTCCTGACCTACTGCAGTGGTTTTATTATAAAGTTCCTCGGAGATATCCTCGAAGCTGTATCACACTTTTTGTTCCACCTTTTCGTCGCACGTCGTTAGGAGCCCATTCTGTAGTTTCTAGATTATGTAAGATTGCAAACAAATGCAGTGGCGTTGCCTACATTTTTACAGATTCTCTTGGTCGATTTCGCAAAAAAACATCGGATTACATAATCAAGACAATAAGTTAATTAAATAAATAGAAGCACTCCACAGATTTTTAATTAGTTAATTACCTTTTACGACTGCTTACTAATTATATTATATTATTGCCGTGGTGGTACCGGCCTAGAATAGTACTCCCCCATCTCTTCTCGTGGGTGCCGTAAGAGTCGGCTAAGGGATCACGTACCAGAAGGTGGGCAGCAGCGCCTTCTGAGGATTGCGAATCATACTGCGCTCGCCAACCCGCATGCCAAGCGTGGCGAGTATTGGCAAATCCCCCCTATATGGGGGAGGCATACGTCCAGCAATGGACGCACATGGCTGAGAGAAGAACTAATTATATTTTAAAGCTAGTATTGTGTTTTACAATGCATGAGGTGTTAGCCTATAATTGGTTATGCATTAAGCAATTGTAATATAGTGTAAGGTAGACATTGTATGTATAAATGTTGTAACTGTTGGTTGACCTTAAATAAATAAAATAAAAAATAAAATATATAAAAATATTTTTTTCCTTAAATACAGGATATATATTATTACAACTAAAACCAAAGCGATGTTGCCTACATAAATTACTTATATAATAAATAAAATTTACTATTTAACTATAGTATTTTCACATAATCTATGTGCCACTTCTGTGAATTCTGCCAGGCTACATAGAAAAATATCTACTTGTTTGGAAATTCGATTCAGTATTACTATCGCGCGTGACATGGGAGCATACTTAAGGAGATTCGTCTTTAGCGTTGGTACGCCGTACTCTTAAACATAAAAAGCGCAAAAACTGTTTTTGCAATTTCTCCACCATTTCGCTGTATTTACGCTCATATGGATAAGAATTTGGGTAATTTTAGGTGTGCCAAGATGTTATGGCTTAGTAGAAATCCATGAAAATTTTGCCTTAGCAGGCGTATAAGTTCTTAATATAATTAAACATTACTATTAATATTAATTACACTTTTCTATTTATATGGCTAAGATGATATTATTATGCCTAAGTTCCGTTAACCGCTCCGGTGGGTGAAATCGGAAACTACTTGTTACGTTTGTAGATTATTACTTTAATTTATTTACTTTGTAATTTTTTTTTGTCATTAAATCATAAAAACAGTCTATCGTGAAAGTCATATCGCAATTTTTTGTCTACCGCATGCGATCGACTATTATGTCCACGATTCATTTTTTTCGCTTATTAGGAGTTTTGGCTTCGCACGCCCTACCTCAAGCAAATTTTGGCTTTTTAGCAATGTTATTGGGTCTCGTGATTTTCAAAACTATATCAAATTTTATAAATTCATACGATTAAGTGTGAGTTACACCAAAACTCTAGTTTACGTCATTGTCAAAGATAACTTCATCACTAACAAACGTTGATTACAGATGCATTAACGCACGGGAGTTGCACTATCAAAAAATTTGCTAAAGATAAAGATATTAGTACTGCCAGTCAAATGTGGTTGTGTCCCTAAAGTTATTCAGGGAAAATATATTTTGAGTTGGAACACTTTCTATTTGTTGTCTCCAAATGTCACTTTTACTTTTGTCAATTATTGTGATCTCGGACGGAGGCGAGAAGTTTTGATGTTTAGTTTTGTAATTTTTGTGCGTGGTATTTTTTGGGATATACTTTAATCCAACCGATCTTTTCTTGAAATATATTTTTTTTCCTGCGACCAGTATTATCCACAAACAGGGTTTTATACTTTTTACAGAGTCCTCAAATGAACTACTACTTTCCCACAAGATATCTTGTAGATACTGACATTATTGTATAGGTTTACGAAATATGTCACCTAATTTGTTTAGATTTCAATGTAAAAACTGTTTGCAAATACGCAAACTGCATGGCAATAATAATATATAACAAATTACCTGATAAGTTTAGAGAGTTCATTATAATCAACTTAAAATAAGAATGTTTGACTTCCTTTTGGATAAATGTTATCATTCTGTAAATGATTATCTTAACGAAAAGAGGTTCCATTACTCTACCTATGTTAATTATTAACTTGACATAAATTATGATGAGGGAATTGGATTATTGAACTTAATAACACAATATACCTCGCGTGCGTTCGGCAGCTCCATAGACCAAGCCATAATTATCTTGCTCTGACAGTGGATGTGCGGCATTCACGAACTCAATTAGAGCCAAATCTTGGTCGGCTGTCAAAACTGACTTATGCAGTAGTAATATATCACGTGATTTCTTCTTCTTCTGTAACATGTTATGGAGTAGCCGTTCGTGAGACATCGATCAAATATTGGTCGGTCAAAATTTGGCCGACAAAGCTCCTGAACGCACCCCTATTTGTACGCGGCTACCATAGAGAATAGAAAAAGTTAAGTTACCAATCAACTGTATGCATAGAGGCAACATAAAGCGAATTATTATTTAATTTCGGATAAACTATAAGTCGTTTGGGACCAAGAAGTCAAATTTGAAAAATAAAGAATTTTTATATTATTATAGCCATGAACATTTTTTAACGGCAACCCTTTTGGTACACGTCCACAGACATAATTTATTGGTTAGAATTTATTTTTCACCTAGTTTTCAAATTTGTGAAGGTCGTTCTTACTTGAGATCTTCTAGTATTCTTTTTAATTAGCAGTATATTACATATGTATTGATTTGGGAGATACATGAATTACAAAGGTCACAACCAAAGTATAAAAAAAATCAATACATCATTGAATTCATTTTAATTAGAGAATAAAAATTACATATTTAACTAAGTATCTTAAAGCACTTTAATATAAATAAGCTAGTGGCCCCTATTTTTTTTAGTAGTATATTATATTATATAAAATAGACACACTACATCGAAGATATCCCGCACATTACAATAGCCCTGAGACAGCCGAAAGACAACAAGTCGGTGACGACGGAATAACATCTGAGTTTCTAAAAGCGGATAGAGCACCGGTGCGCAAAGTCCTCCAGAAGTTTTTCAATTCCGCTTTAATTGGAGGTATAACGCCAGGAAAATGGAACATAGGCATAACAGTGCTGTTCTCAAAAAAAGATAACACATTTTGCCCAAGAACTGCAGACCCATCATCCTTCTGGGTTATGCTTATAAACTCATTTTGCGGGTCATCACTCCGAAACCGTCTCAATCGCAGGTTTCATAAATACCAGCCACCCGAACTAGCCGGTTTCCCAAAAAGCTACATCACTTTGTACACCACATTCAAATGCTGTGGCAACTTATGTATACAGAAGACCAAGAATATAAAGTAGTTACTAAAATGCTTAGCGTTTGTGAACTATGAAAAGGCCTTTGAGTCGATCGAAACGTGGGCGGGGCTTGAGTCTCTCCAACGATGCCGTTTTGATGATCATCATATCGAAGTGCTGAATGTACAACAACGCCACCGTATTGGTCTGAGTACAAATACCAGATTCCTGGGACAATTCCATTACAAAGTGGCGTGAAACAGGGAGACGTCATTTCTCTGAAACTGTTTACAGCCGCATTGGAAGAAGCCTTCAAATTTATTTGGTAGAAAGGAATTGGCATAACCAATTATGTCAATGGGGAGTACATAACTTATTTACGATTTACCGACAGCTTTGGCAGAATCGATGGAGGACCTGAGCAAGTTGCTCGAAGACCTCAATCAAGTCACTCAACGATGGGCCTTAAGATGAACATGGATACAACAAAGTTGATGTCTGACAAATACGTCTACTTAGGACAAACACTTCAGCTAAACAGGTCCAACTTCGAGGAAGAGGCCAATCGTCGAATCCAACTCGGCTGAGCAGTGATAACACGTGGAACTGAAACGTGGCTCCTAAAGGTGTGCCTCATTAAGACGCTTAAGTCGCATAACGAGCTCTGGAGAGGGCTGTGTTCGGAGTTTATCTACGGGATCGAATAAAAAATGAGGATATCCGTAGACAAACGAACGTCACCGACATAGCCCGCAAGATTAGCAAGTTGAATTGCCAGTGGGCATAGCATACAGTTCGCAGAATTAATGATAATTAATGCTGATCAGTCCGATAGGTACTTGACTTGAGGCCAGGGACCAGTAAACGGATAAATAACGATAATTACAATGTTATTAGCTATATACCTTTTATCAGAATTTCTTGATTTTTTGTTCCTGTTCCTGAAATCACCACCGGCACGATATGATTTTCGCACTGAATGTGGAAGGCACATGACGAAAGAAACTTTAAGGGTTTGAATAATATTTGTCTTATTTTCACAACAAACCACATATAGATTAATTTCAGTTGATATAACTAGGGGTCACTTTATTTCAATTCACCAAACAATTGACTGAGTCTATGTTATTTAAAATATTTTGAACGCATCCAGAAATTCATGTCCTAATGTTGGTATGATGTGAACATCTAGGGAATTCATTGTGGACTAGACTTTATAAAAAGTGGCTTTCAATTATCAGGCTGGTAAATATAGGGTCGGTAAAGCTCGGGTCGGTAAATCACTGGCTGCGCGTTATCGCCCGGTAGAATTTGTACCACCCTAGGAATTACCACCCTGATAATGCGCGGCCTGATAGCTCATGTACATGGCTTTGAAATATCTGGTCGCCAATTATCTGGCCGGTAATTCACAGGCCGGGCGTTATCTGGTCGGCAAGTAACGTTTCCCTTGAGCACCAGCTAGAAGATAGTGTTGCTAGTACTATTTTAAATGACGCTGAAGCTACCGTTCTAGTTACCTATTACAATTTATGCCATCATATTCTTATCGAGGTTCATGCATCAACAGCCCATTTTTCATATAAAATACAAGAATACAAAATATATATCACATACAACATAATACAATAATATACCTTTTTTCACATATTATTATTTATTTGTAATCGTAATCTAACAAATTACTAGGACTATTATTAATTTAAATTAAAATCTTGCCCTGCCTATTTAAGGAGCAGATATTATCTGCTATGCTGACGATACAGCTGTCATGTTTAGAGAAACCTCATGGAAAAAAGTAACTCAGGTAGCAGAAAATGGAATAAGCCGTGTTGCAGCATGGCTAATTCAGAATTTACTGACATTGAACACAAAAAAAAGCAAAATAGTCACGTTCTACAATGGGCGACGTATAAGTGAAAATTCATTCCTGTGCATTTCGTAATTCTGCGAGTTGTAATAACTGTGACACACTTGAACGAACAGACTATGTCAGATACCTAGGAGTTGAAATTGACGAAACTCTCACTTTCAATAACACATTAAAAGCTGGCAGATGATGTGAGAAAAATTATATATGTGAGGAAATGATGAGTATATAATGATGAGTCGTACAGGATATGATGAGATTTGCACAAAAGTTATGAAGCGTGTCTCTCATAATATAGCGCCAGTTATTAGTCACATAATAAATCGATGCATAGAATGTGGAAGCTTTCCTAGCAAATTGAAAATCTCTGTCGTCATGCCAATTTTTAAGAAACAAGATAAACAAGATATGCGTTTCTACAGACCTATAGCACTCATACCTATTATAGCAAAAGTATTCGAAAAAGTCTTATATAACAATCTCAGTAACTATTTCGAAATACATAACTATTTTGTCGATAATCAGTTAGGTTTTCGGAGAGGAAAATCTATAAATACGGCCATATACCAATTTTTGCATAATGTCATGACGGGGCTGGAAAACAGGAAACAGGTAATGGCTCTATATATGGATATGACAAAAGCATTCGACCATGTACATCACAATAAGCTTTTTCTAAAACTAGAAACCTATGGAATACGAGACAACGTTTTAAGCATTCTAAAATCTTATCTTAATAACAGACAACAATATACTAAGATTACAAGAATCTGTCCTAAAACTAAAATAGAAAATATATATTTCTCTGAGCCTAGAACAGTTAAGCATGGAGTACCCCAGGGAAGTATATTGGGGCCGTTCTTGTTTCTTGTTTATATCAATGATCTTCCTAATTGTATATCACACCCAATGGTTTTATTTGCGGATGACAGCACGGCTCTTTTTACAAACAATAATGACAGTCATGAGTATGAAGTTAACAAATCTATTAGTGACATAATTCATTGGCTAAATAAAAACAATCTCAAAATTAATCTTGAAAAGACAGTTCACATGACCTTTAAGCTAAAAAACTCAAAACTTACACCTTTAACGATACAGTATAATGGTAAAACTATTGAAGAAGTTACTTGTACAAAATTTCTAGGAATTTATATTGATTCTTCTTTGACATGGAGGCCTCATATCGAATTTGTTTGTACTAAATTGAACCAGTACGCATATGCACTATTCATGCTGAGAAAAGTTACAAATATGGACACTTTATTGACAGCTTATCACGCTTATGCGGGATCTCTGTTAAAATATGGTGTTATTTTCTGGGCTAATGCCGCTGAGAAAGACACAGCATTCAGAGCACAAAAGAAATGCATTAGATCAATATGCGGATTACACCAGACAGAGTCATGTAAGCCCTACTTTAAAACCCTTAAGATTTTAACCCTACCCTCACTGTATATCTACGAGGCATCTCTCCTAATAAGGACTGATATCAGTAAGTATAAAACACTTCGAAGTGCTAGACATAACACTAAATTATGTGCCGAGAAATCTAGAACAGAACTACACAGCAAAAGCATTTTTAAAATGGGAATTCAAATTATAACAACGCACCTTTATCGATAAAAGAAACTAGTTCTATGTTTATTTTCAAAAGGAAATTAAAACAATTACTGATGGAAAAGGCGTACTATACGATCCAAGAATACTTAGATGACAAAAATATATGAACTATGATGTACTTAAACTTAATAACTCGAATAACTACGACGCAATGTGTAAATATTTATATTAGATTTTAAGTATGACATTCTATTAATGACTGTTATTTATTAATAATTAATAAATAAATAAATAATTATATACTAATAATTATTATTATTACCATTGTATAGAATTAGATTGACATGAAATGTATTACCTATTGACTAATTTACTAATTCTTAACCTGTCAATTTGCATATCCAATAAGGATTAAGTATAGCGGCACAATAATTATACATTGTAACAACTTCTGCATTGAACTCCTGTACTTAGCAAATAAATGATTTGAATTTGAAAAAAAAAAAAAAATCTTTGCGGTCTGTCTGCGAACTAAGTACGCTTAAAGTGGTATAATATACTGCGGTGTGCCAATCGATCATAAGTTATTGTAACCTAGCTTGGGGCGGTACTTTTAAAACCATATTGATTGAACTTGAAAGAGCCCAACGAGCAGTAAAAGGTAAAGGTAAAAAAGGAAAGCCAAAGGTTATAATGAAAAAGCCTTTCAGATTCGGTACTGATTTTTTGTATAAATAAACAGAGGTTCTACGCGTGCGTCAACTATTTATTCTCAAAGCCCTCACTACTGCACACAAAGTGACTATGAACAGGAAGGACCTGCAAACCATTTTTAAGAAACGAGTATACAAAATCCCAGTACCGACTGTTCGGTCCAGCTATGCCCACCGTCACCCAAATTTTTGCCACCGCGAATTTACAACAAGGTTGCCATAAAACTTGACATTAAAAATAAGCGGACTTCTGAAGTTAAGCACACGATATATAAATGGTTTCATTTACGGGTACTGAAAATATAATTTATTTGTGAGCGTGAGTGTAACATCCACACTCATGCATATACTTTCACACACATACATGCACCCAACCCTACCTTACACACATACTCTCTCTCTCTCACACATACAAGCACTCAACTCCACCCTCACACATATATTTGTACAAACTAGTTAGTAAGTCAAACATTAAACGACAGAGCATATAATCACTCCATTTTATATTATGTTATTAGATTTAGGACCCGGTTTTACCCGCGTGGTGATGATTGACGATGGTGATGATGATGAAAAGTAGCCTATGTGTTATTCCAGGACCTGAAATATCTACATAACAAATTTCATCCAAATCCGTCCAGCCGTTTGAGCGTGATTGAGCAACAAACATCCATCCATCCATCCAAACTTTAACATTTATAATATTAGTAGGATTGTAAATCGACTCAATCTGGCCTCCACGACACGGGCCTTGAGCCTAGTGTGGGGCCGTCATTAATTCATAAGGAAATGTTAGGTTAATCTGCCTTCATAATCCACTGTAACTCACATTAAGAAATAAAGTTATTTTCATTTTCATTAATTTTTCATCATGGAATTATTATTGCACAGCAATTGTATTATTGAAAAAAAATTTTGCTTTGTTCAGACAGATGTGATATAGGTATAATCATCATCATCTCAGCCATAGAACGTCCACTGCTGGACATATGCCTCGCCCATGGATTTCCTCAAGAACCGGTTGGAAGCGGCCCGCATCCAGCCCTTGCCTGCGATCTTGATCAGGTCATCTGTCCACCTGGTCGGTGGCCGTCCTATGCGTCTTTTGCGTGCTGTGCTTGCCAGTCCGTGGTCTCCACTCGAGAACCTTTCAACCCCAACGGCCATCAGTTCTTCGAGTAATGTGCCCTGTCCACTGCCACTTCAACTTGCTAATCCGCTGGGCTATATAGGTGACTTGCGTTCTTCTACGGATCTCCTCATTTCTGATTCGATCACGTAGAGAAACCCCGAGTATAGCCCTCTCCTCTATCAAAGATTTTTCATGGTATATGTATTGATTCCGGGCTCTCTGTTACTGATCGAGAAGATACCGCGAAGGAGAGATCTACGCTCTTGTCGCCGCCCGGACAAGGGGCCTTACCATCAGCTTTGTAAAATCCATTCAAGTTCCGAGCAGTTCCAAAACCTGGCCTAAACCGCTTAGTGTAAAGTCATACCATCACCACGGCATTACGCTCCTATAAGTGAACGGTTCGATCATTGATATTCTCAAAGGTGAACGGTGATTGTTGTTTCTGGCATGTTTAAGCCAGGTTTTAGAACTGCTCGGAACTTGGATGGATTTTACAAAGCTGATAGTAAGGCCCCGGAACCATTGAAGATGTCAACCGCAATGATCAACGAAACGTCTGGAACACAAGTTTCATCTAGACCACGCCCAAACAGCCCGGAAGCAATACATACAACATGCAACGCCGGCCGTGAAAGCCTTAGAATTTACGAAGATTTCTCAATTTCTCATGAGCGAAAGTCTTTTGAAAATAGAACATCATTAATATCATTGTCAACTGGTATAGTTGGAGGGCCAACAATGAATAAAATTGTCATATAGCAGTAGAACTAGGCCTAAAAGGAACGGCAACAATGAGATAAAGATGCTAATAAAGTTTCATTTCATTTTCTAACGCGTATAAGGTAGACACTTGCAGCAGTAAAAGATGGTATGCACATAGGAGATGATTTTGCGGCTGTTGATTCGTTTATATTGATTCCAAGCATTTCAGCTTTTTTCATGATATGAAAAATTAAAAAGAAAAGCTTTGAGCTGAATTGTCACCATGTCCTTTATGTTTATTTGACGAACACGGATTAATGATGAAAAACTGTAATGTAGATATTATTATCAAGCCACACTATGCTATATTTTTCTAAATTATACTAAATTAGTTTTTTTGAGGTGCCAACACTGTCTGCATGCATCCGCCTTCCAAATTGTCATTCACTGAAGTTAAATCTAACCAATATCTTTTCATATAAATATAAAAACATTATAAATTAACCATGGACGAGGATATGGTGTTCGATTCTTCTTTGAAGAAAAAGAAAAAGAAGAAGACTGGTTTCGATATGGAAGCTGCACTCGCTGAACAAGGAGAGAGCACAAGCGTGGAGGCGCCTGCGGAGACGGGTGACGTTGACTTGCCCGAGGACGATAACCTCGACTTGGACAACTTCGGGAAGAAGAAGAAAAAAAACAAAAAGAAGACTTTTTTCAACTTGGAAGAGCTAGAAACTGCATTGCCAGAGACACCACCAGCAGAGGAACCCGAGCCGCAAGAAGAGGAGGTTTTTGATGAGTTAGATCTCGACATAGACTTCTTGAAGACTAAAAAGAAGAAAAAAAAGAAAAATGTAGATGAACTTCCTTTAGACGAAGACAACAGAGATGATGACAAGGAAAATGTTGAAGACAGTCATGGTGATTGGATCGGTAGCGACCGAGACTACACCTACGACGAACTTCTTGAGCGAGTATTCGATATTATGCGGGAGAAAAACCCCAGCATGGTATCTGGCAAAAAACAAAAATTCATCATGAGACCTCCTCAAGTAGTCAGAATTGGAACAAAGAAAACATCTTTTGCAAACTTCACAGAAATATGTAAAACACTCCATAGGCAGCCCAAGCATTTGCTTGATTTCTTACTTGCAGAGTTGGGTACAAGTGGTTCAGTAGATGGTAACAGCCAGCTGATTATCAAGGGTCGGTTTCAACAGAAACAAATAGAAAATGTATTAAGAAGATACATCAAAGAGTATGTCACATGTCATACATGTCGCTCCCCTGATACCATCTTGCAGAAAGATACTAGATTGTTCTTCCTTCAGTGTGAAACATGTGGTTCTCGCTGTTCAGTAGCAAGCATCAAATCTGGTTTTCAAGCTGTTACTGGTAAACGTGCAGCAATCCGTGCAAAAACTGCATAGAATACTTGTGCTGAGTGTTATAATAATTAAACAGCTGTGGAAGTGGGGTACACACAGTAATGTCTCGCTCTAAGCAACAGTTGTTTGTAGCTATAAATAGCTGATGCAAATATTGAGCAATTATGATATGAGTAGGTAGACTTATGAAATTGTTTAATCTTATTGCAAACTGAAAAATTCTATAATACCTATTGTCTAAATGTATGGATCGACATCAAGTGTGAACTACAAGCTATCCTAGTCTCTAGGAACTAACTTATGTACCTAATTGCTAACTACTGCTTTATTTATTAATCATTATTTTGTGCAGTTTTTTCTATATCAGTGTATACTTTTGATGAAGAATAGTGCTGCAGCAGGCAAAATTAGGTGGAGTATTGTATCTATGAGTGGTACTATATATTAACACAAGAGTGACAACCATTAACATGTTAAAGTACTAGATTCTTCCTGCGTGTTGACTGTACTTAGAGAATTGGTTGAATCTGCTGTATGTTCTGCAGCAAGAGGATAGTGCTCCAACTAAAATAGCTAATTAAATAGGTTACCTACAATGTACCCCATTCTATTCCCTACATATTTTATGTATAGCTTACATTTGTATTATTCAAAATTGGTACATACACATTGTTTTATAAATTTTGCTGTTTTATTTATTACCTTCCATATCTTCTCTTATTAATATAAAAGTAATGAAATTGCTAAGAGTACAATCAATAGTATATTTAGTATGCAGTCATAATACTAAATATACTCTTAAGTGTACTTCAATCTCAGCTAATCCATATCTGACTGGCTAGGCACAGAAATAAATTCTGATAATAGAAAACTATAAATTTCAAGGGTGATAAGTCTTATGCATCAACTCCTATTAAGAAATTTAATGAAGTTAGATTGTTAGTAATGAAAGCTAGAATAATTTGGATTGTTTTCATATTTACCCTGAGGTAAACAGGGTAATGGTGCTTAAACATGGGATTTCATATGGTATCAAAATAAGGCTTTTTGTTGAAATCTGCTCAGCACATGGCTCTCAAAATACCCAAGCTTTTTTTTTTGTTATCATAACACATTTACATAAATAATACTTAAATACTGCCTTAAAACCTAAGTTAGATTTATCCAGATATGGGTTCTCGACCTTATATAATGATACATATTATGTGTCAAGCGTCGCACGCACCCAAATTCACAGCTGAGCTGCCATTTAATCGACTTGGAAGTGACTATTGTTCCCTAATCTGTGACCCAAGTCGGTTTGTTGTCAAAGCTTGCAATTGTGGAATGATAACATCAGCATAAATAAGAATAATTATAATAAAAGTCATAATTGGATTAATAACAAAACACTATATAAAAATAGTAACATGTGTAAATAGCCTAAGACTAATTACATACTTTACATATGAAATATTTCAACTCATTATAATTTATTTACAGTTATTTATAATCTGAGGTTCATAATCATGTTTAATAGCTTTATTTAGGCTTTCAGCATACAGTTCCAAACGTTGAGTCATTGTGAAACCCCACTTGTCTTTGAGCTGACGACACAAGTTTAGATCAAGTAGAGCAATCAGAAGTCCATCTTTTACTCTAGATAAGCCTGGAGTCCGGGCACCATCTGGGGCAGTTATGTAACTAGAACCATAGAAATGACCAAACTCTGTATGCGCTGGCTTTCCATCTCCAGAAGTAAACTCATTAGGGAAAGACTCAGTTCCCACTCTATTAATGGCACAAGTGAAGTAACTGTTTGCTATGGCTGCATTACGAGCTTCAATTGCCCACAGGTGCTCACTTAGGCCAGCAACAGTTGCCGAAGGATTGAACACTATCTCAGCACCATTAATTCCAAACATGAGCCAGTTTTGTGGATGATGACGTCCATAGCAAATGTTGATAGCTATCTTGCCATATGATGTTTCAAATACAGGGTGCCCAGTATTTCCTTCAAAATAATAAGTAGATTCATTGAAATCACCAACTCTAGGAATGTGATTTTTCCTGTGTTTCCCAAGAACTTTGCCCAATTCATTTATAACAACCGCTGTATTCCAAATAGTATCACCATGGACTTCATCCCGTTCCAAAATGGGGGATATGATTACCATTCTGTGCTTGGCTGCTAATTCACTCAGAAAAAGAGTACTTGGGCCGTTTATGGCTGATTCTGCAAATTCACACCATGGCTGCTTTTCTCTGGTGCAAAACGCAAATGGCATGCTCCACGCTTCTTGTAGGCATACAATGTTGACTCCTTCAGCGGCAGCGCATTCTAAGATCTTCTGAACCTTCTCGAAAATTGCTAGTCTTTGCTCACTTATAGGTTTATCAGTAGGTATTACAATTGAGTGTTGTATTACACCCACGCGCACGATACGAGGCTTTCTAGTTTCTTCTTGCTTCGCCGGAAAGCAGTATGCTGCAACTTCAAAGTTGTTGCTTGTAGCAACATCTACACTGGCTTTCATAATACCGATTTCGTTGTGGTTCGTTCTTCCGTAATGGATTCTGTTGTATTCTTGGAGGTCCTGTTCCGACAGGGAACTTGATATTAGTTTATCCAAACTTGGTAATTCTGTAGAATCCATTTTACAAAATATGTTTTCAGAACAGAATCACAGGTAGGCACGCTACGTAAATTTAAAACAAAGCAATTTTATATTAGGTACCTTGACTGAAAATCTTTGGCATTAATCACCGCAATATTTTAGTGACAATTTAGGGTACTTGCGTCCGTGTGTGAGTGATAGTATAATGTTAGGTACATATTAAATTGGTCTGTTCATTTGATAACACCATCAGTCAAATAAATATTTGTTATCATACACACATATTCTCACAAATAGTTCTTATCAGTGATAATAGTGTCAAAAGCTATGTACTCTTTATCAAAAAACGGCATTAACGTCACATAAAATGTAAATCAAATGCAATGATTATTTAATCACTCTGTTTTAATCAAATGTAAATAATAGATGGGTATGAATCATAGATCAGATAGAATATAAACTAGTATGAATAACATGGCATGTATCTTTGAGTCTGAAAACTATCGTGAGTTTTTGTTACATTACAATGTAATTATGGTATGTGCATAGATCAGATAGAATACATACTAGTATCCATAGATATTTAACTTTAAACCATAGAAATAATATGTTGTACGTAGTACATATTATTTTGCTTTATACTGATATTGGCCCTAATTCTGTTAATCACATAAACTAGCTAAAATTCACTAAAATTCTTCAAATTGAAATAGCTCGTATTCTATTTTCGCTAAAATTCAAATTTGTATAACTCCATACAACGCCCTCACTAATATTAGACAAGTTTTATTCCATTGCTGGCCGATTGCGGGTAGTTTTAGTAGCCACCAAATAAGTGGCGACTTAATTTCGCTAAAACTACCCGCAAATTTAATAAATACATTTCATTTTAGTGATGTTATTGGTTAGTCTCATACTAATTTAAACTTTTTCGTAACCGTATAAGAACTGATTCAGTTTTCCAAAATTTTAGTTTAGTTCAGTAGAATAAGCGAATCACTACCATTGTAGTTTATTTTTCGGAAAATTGAATACAGTGCTCACACCTCGACCGGTTTAAAATTGTATTCACTTCACCGACATAACGTTATAAACACGCTACCAAAAATAAACCGCAAATTATACGCTTTTATGAGCTAATGTCAGAGAAATCAGCCGATTGTAAATTTTTGCTAAGTTGTATTTTGATGAAGTTTGAAATCGTGATTTATGTTTAAATCGCTAAGTACAACTTAGCAAAACACTGCGTAACTATCTATTCCCTGAACAATAAAAGTTGAAAACTTTGTTTTGATACACCACTGACCACCATCAAATGGCGAATGTCAATTGAATTTGACGTTAGCACACACGCTGCACTACCTCGTTTTATTGAACATCGTATTCACGCTCTATTAATGCTACAAATGACGTCACACCACAAACATGTACGGACGTCGGTTATTGTCATATTATGAACCGCCTTGTAGCGTGAATAATTCAAATATAGTGAATAATCTGAATTTTAAACCACAGCATGAGAGAGATTAGCTTGACCTTTGACACTGGCAGAGAATCGCTACATGGCGTATAAATCAACGAATATTAACAATATCTTTAATCGTAGACCGTATATATTGAAGAAGAAAAAGACGAGTCCCTATATTGGTCGGCCAATAATTCGCGACCAAATAATGTACAGCCAATAATGCACAGCTAATAATCCGTGGCATGTACACCAATTATTAGGGTGTGCAATATATATATATACCTCTTTCTAATCAGTGATATATACAATATTGGTCGTGAATTATTCCCCGTACAAAATAAGTACAGGCAATAATGCAAGCGGCCAATAATACGCAAGGGACTCGGATTTCAGTATAGATTCCTGCCCTGGAACCTGTAAGTCCTGTAGGTAACCGATTATCTGTTCCGGTGCGATATATTTGCCTACAATAATGTCTGAAATCAGAAAACGTTACAAGGATAAGGAGAGCACCACCGCCAGTTCTTCAACTGATGAAAATAATTTGAACAGGTGAAAAAACATGCCGGAGGCATGATTGATGTGCATAATGATAAGAATATATTCAATTACTACCTAATTCTTTCCTCAGGACTACGCAACGAAAATCCGCTATCAGTTCACTGAGAATCTATTCTCGAATGGCTGTTATTATATCGTTACTCACAATTGTATATTTTACGTCTAAGGACGATAAGTTCAAGATATTCGCTAAACAATCCGAAGTACTGCCTGGGAAGGGGCAGGTGATGGAATGTTCTCCAGAATACTTAAAAGAGATGAACAAATACCCTGGGTGTTTACCTAAGGAATGTAAACGCGTTGTGACTGACCAAATTATATCTGGACTGGAAGTGACAGAACTTTTGGAAATTGCCAAAAAAGGTCTTACAATGGGAGGATCAGCTGGAGGAGCTTCCATTCTAGATCTGCACACTGGAGCACTGTCAATGGATCAGCATTTTATTAATTTTTATAAAACTGACAGGGGAAAACATGTTTTTGAAGAAAGAGATTTTAATATTTACAGGGTAACTAATATTTTAATGCTATATAATTCACATTACTGTATCATTTAATAATTACACATAGCATGCAATCCCATTTTTAAAGAGTTGACTGCATGTGATTCAACTCACTTGGACCAAATAAGCCTAAAAAGTTTCTAATATCAAGATGCCACTCCAAACTGTATTCTGAAAACTACCCATCAGCACAACTTATTTGAATACCAATATTTAAAATTATACAGAAAGTTCTTTCTGAGGTGGTAATGGACTGATGCAAAAAGAATTTTTATACACTGTTAATTTAGTGCAACTTATTCAATTCTGAAATGGGCCTTGGTTGCTGGAAAAAAACTTTGGTGTTGTTTCATCTGCTCTTGTTACATACTTCATTTCTTAAAAGAAATTATTAGTGCTGTATACCTACAAGTATATCATTAAGGAAAACATCAGTGAAAATTTTGTAATCTATTTCACAAAGATGCGTTTCATATATTATTTGTGCCAATACTCGCCACGCTTGGCAGGCGGGTTGGCGAACGCAGTATAAAAATATGACCCTCAGAAGGCACTGCTGCCCACATACTACTGGTATGTGATCCCTTAGGCGACTCTTACGACACCCACGGGAAGACATGGGGGGGTACAATTCTAAGCCGGTACCCCACGGCCAAAACGTAAACTTATATGTGTCTAATATACTTGCAACAATAATCTATAAAATAAAAATTATAGATATATCAAATAAAGATTTAGCCTTAGTATTCTAATAGAAGGTCAATTCAATTGAGTAAAGGTTACAGAAGAAACAATATAAGTTAAATAAGCATGTAACTATACGTGTCCACCTATACTATAAGATATTACAAAATGAATATCTAAAACAAATAGCTAAATACAATCTTGTAAAGGCTTATATCAATTAAATACAAATAATTCATCAGAAGTTAACATTAAAACAATATGTTATACACTTAATGTTTTATAAAAATTAATATAAGATGTCAACATGAGTCATTGATACACTATAAATTGGGGCTAGCGCTTAACTCTTTTTATAGCAGTTCTGAGGTGGGCCTGGATGGAATCCGCCCAGGGCATATCAAAGAATTGTCATCCAGCTCAGCTGGTGATAATGGGCAACGTTTCTTGGGCTGTCTGACCAAGTTGTTAAATTTTTTACTCAGTAGTCAATTAATGTGGTAGTATGTCCGTACCTATATGGGACCGCCTTTTGTGCCCTATCAAAAAAGGATGGTGAGGTGAGACCTATGGGTGACCTATCGCCATAGGAAGCATCTTCAGACGATTGACTGCCAAGTTGGCTTGCAAAGCTGTAAAAGAGGGGACTTCTGAGTACTTAGAATCGCAACAACGGTTTCATACGCGTTGGGGCTGCGAGGTTGCTATACACGCCACACGCAAGTAAGTGATGGGTCCTGGCAACGCGAACTGCGTCATACTACAACTCGACATCTGCGACGCGTTCAACACTCTAAAAAGGGACATGTTGTTGAACGCAGTTAACAAAAACAGTTAGCAAAACTCGCATCTCTTTACCCCTTTCTTCATCAAATTTATCAAATGCCTTGAAATCTTTTCTTTAAACCATCTTTTACTTTCACAAGTGGGAGTTACGGAGGGTGACCCGCTGGAGCCATTTGTCTTCAGCCTAGCTATCCACAGTATAATTTCGGACCTACAGTCGTCCCTAAACTTGTGGTACCTGGACGATGGCCCCCTTGGTGATAAGCCAGGATGTCGATAAGGATTTAAATTTTATCCCTGCAGTACCTACTGAATCTCGTTCATATTTAGCCAGGTTCAGTGCTTTCCTGCCCGGCCAACGTCACGCAGTTCTTTTAGTCTTCTGGGTTCACTGGTATTTTTCTTGACGCTGTTCCTGACGCTGTCACTTCTCTTAAAAAAATTCTACTTGTCGCTCAGGAATGCTTTAAAAATATTTCAGCCCATGTTGCCATCGCTTTATTACGTATGTGTTTTGCTGTAGGTACCCAAAACCACATATTTTCTACGAACTACTCCGACATGGCTTTGTCTCGACGAAATTTCTTCTCTTGTTAATTGGCTAACATTGATAGCTTGATTCTTAACGTCTCCCTTATCGAACCCCAGTGGAGCCAGGCTTAACTACCGATAAGATACGGGGGCCTTGGATAGATGCGCACGGGATGTAAGTTTGCCAGAATTTCTGGTGTCGGCGCATGAGGTTTCAGATCTTGTCACTGCCATTCTCTTTTCTAATGGTGAAAAGGCAAGTATTCCCTATGTATCCGATGCCATACTAGCTTAGTCTTCTATAAACCAAGGCGTTGCCCTCCCGAGCCACCGGGTCTTTGCCGTTCTGACAGTAACAGCCTGGACGGATTGATATTGGTTCCCTGGAAGAACGGCAAATGCTCGTGTGGGAAGTTACTTGCGTAAGCCAGCACCTTTGCTTGCTGAAACCTGAAGTGCACCATGCATCTCTCAGCATCAGCAGCAGAAGTTGCTGCTACAAATAAGCGGGCAAAGTACATGGCTTTAGAGCAGAACTACCATTTTGTCCCCTTTGCCGTTGAGATTATGGGTTGTAGGGGTGCAGAATCAAAAGCTTTGGTGATCGAGATAGGGCGTAGAATACGAGATTTGGGTGCAGTGCCGGATTAAGACAGCGCGGGCCTTTTAGCAAATTTAATCAAAAGGACCATGCTTTTTTCCGAGTTATTAACATTATCGTTCGTATCGACTTATTAAGTCGATATGAACGATAAGTTAAAATATTTAATAAGTTACCAGAACACATTGTAAACGCGAATAGTGAACGAACGTAATTTCCAACCAATTAAAAAGTTTGTAATTTGACAAAAGCTATTATTCTATCGAGGAATACCTCAATGACAAATAACGTGACAAAAGAGTAAAAATAATGGTAATAATAAAATGAAAAAATATTTATTATTTACGTAACTGACTAAATACAAATGTATGACTATAAAATATTGACGCCATAAAATTACATGATGAAAAACAAAAAAGAAATGATTTAAATAAAATATTTGATTTTCATTATCTTATTATTTCAATTTTCTCTAGTGTATGTTATATTTGGTAAACTTGACGCGCCCTCCTCTCTTCTAAAGTTGCTGTACCCGACATAATAAACTGTTTTATATTGTTTTACCACCGACACTTGTATTATTAGAGATTGCAATAAAGTTTTGAATTGAATTGAATTAAGTAAATCGTATTCGATATTCAACAGTGAGGTAATTAAGTTTTTCTTGCGTCATCACGTCCTCAACTTATTTTTTACACGCAATGGTAGTCTGGGTACTGCAATTGGTGGTCATAAGAGGCAAATTGGTGCGTAAGGCAATTTTAAGGCTTAGGAAACAATATTGTAAATACATATTTAATAAAAGCTTGTAAAACTGGAGTTTCAGAGCATCGTTCTTCTTGCTGTTATTATTAACAGCTAGCCACAGAATTGTACTGTAAATGATTTGAATTACGATCAGAAAGCATTAATGCGCGGGGCCCTCAAATTCGCGAGGCCCGTAGCATTTGCTGCTCTTGCTATATGGCTGATCCGCCACTGTTTGGGTGGTGCCTCACCCTCCGGCTCGTTTCTGGTGCAAAATATTTTTGTGTTTTTTGTAGATTGCTATCCAGCGTGGTAATGCTGTTATGGGTATTTTTGCACTAGGAACTGGGGCGGGAACTGGTTTATTTATATTTATTTAATAATTTATTCGAAAATATATATTTTCCTAAAAATTAACTACATGTATGTATTATCACATTATGATATGATTGTATGTTCTTATTTTTCAGACAGTGAAAGAAAAAATCAAATATTCAGTGGCTCATCATTTTGGAGTTAAGTCATATAAGATTTATTTGACGCATCCAACATTTTTCTCTGAAATTACATCAAAGAATGCTATTACAGTTCATGACGAGTATTGGCATCCGCATGTTGATAAAGTAAGTTATGCACTTACACTGTATGCCTATTTTTTAAACAAGCATTTCAAATTTGGTTTATCAAGCATTTCAAGTATGGTTTATCAAGCATTTAAAGATTTTCATCAAAGAGAATTCAAAATTGGTGTTCATATATTTAGTTATGCTAGGCATGGGTCACAAATGATATGCAATGTTTGTGCTCAAGTATTAGGATATAAATAATAATGATCAAGTCGAGATATGCGTGAGAAGTCCATAGAAACTTTCCATCTCCGGGTACTATGACTTTTCTACTTGTTGCCAATCTAATTTCTGGATACTTCCTAAGCTAAAGTAGAATAGGAATAGAATAACGTTTATTGTGCACTAAAACTAATAACTAGAAATACATGTAGGATTAATAAATACATAATAAGGTCAATTAATTACAATATATATGGCGTATGCTCTATGTATACGTTGTAATATAATATATGACAATATTATGCACATAAGGACATGTGGTCTACAATCGCGATGCAGTGTTGCAGCGCTGATTTTCAACTTACTCCGTAGGATACTCGTTATACAACAGTACATTATCATAGGCGTGGGTATTTAATATAAAATATAGGCTCTTAATCGATAGTATAAAAGTAGAGAAAAAACCATAATAATAAAAATAAAACACTTAGCACTTATTTTCATAAGAAACATTTTATTTATTTATTTATTATATTGACATTCCTTTGGATGTGCAGTACAGTTACCCAATGCGCAAAATCCAAGGTTCAAAAAACTATAAAGTCCAATATTATATATTCTACATTTTAATCATAATATAAATTACTAACTATCATTACCTATGCCTGAAAATAGCTATCTACTTCTTCAATTTGTATGTAAATTGTAGAAGTAGATAGCTATTTTCGGACGCTATATACTTTACTGCCGCCATGTGAAACATACGTAGGTTTCCTTCTTTAAAAGCCTAATTAAAAAGAGATAAATATCAAATCTTTCAAATATCTTGAGTTTTTTGGATTCATTTGTTGATTAACAATATTTAATTCCAAGTACTTATATAATTATACCTACCTACATTATACCCAAAAAAAGTATAAAACATTCACATAAAATGTAGTAAGTAGTTATTTAGTAGGTATATTTATAAACGAGATAGGATCAGATATACATATTTATTATTACTTATATATATCTAAATTATTATATATCTTATAATTTATAATGCAGGCAAAGTAAGTAAGTCTTGTAAGTTTTAGATTTTAGAAAGGGCATGTGATTAGTATATAATTGCCTTTTGGGCACTTATTTTAATGGGCTTAAAAGAAAAACAAAAATAAGTTCTATGAAATCACAAAACCTCAAGTCTACATTGTCATGTGTGTTACATGTATATAGGTACTTAAACAGAATTGATTGTAAGTTCAAACAAATACATAATTCTACTTGAATATGTTGCTTATATCTTGTTCACAAGTACCTAATGCGAAATATTTTTTCTTGACCCAGACAAATTTACAAGTTTTTTGTTTTCTCACCCTAAAATAAACACTAAGATAACATTTGTTAGACACGGTCTACCCTCTTTTTTAACCGACTTCAAAAAGGAGGAGGTTCGCAATTAGACCTGTATGTTTTTTGTTACGGTTTTAGAACGTTTATTATCTCAAAAAAATTACATTCACTTACTGACATATATAATAACTTAAAAATGAACACTTATTGTGCCGTAACTCATAGTTTACAAACGCATTTATGCTAAATAATTAAGAATTACACTTTCAAACAACAATAGTAAAACATCCGCTAAAAAAAATTTGTTTGCATTGCCGCGCGCAAAGTCCAGTCGCATGAATTCTTAGAAGAACAACAATGGTCGAATGTACTAAGGCTGTGCTCATTACAGGCGGGAGCGATTTTAATGGCTTCATGCAGTTTTATAGATATTTTACATACAACAATATCTTAATAATGAAAAATCTTTCAAAACACGTTGCTTTAACAATTTTTTGAACATATTTAATGATTGTGTTTCTTTAATATCTTTAGGTAATCTGTTTTACATTAGTGCCCCTTCATTCCATATATTTTTTATCCCATATCGTGTTCTAGCTTTCATCAAACAAATATTATTGGCTTGTTTTGTTTTAATTTGTTGTACATTTAATTTTTTCGTGAATGTTATTTGTGTATGAATATCTCTCGTTAGGATTTTTCGTATAAGAATCCATGTATTGTACTACTATTGTTTGTGCTAAACTCATCAACTTTGTTTCTTTATAGACTTTACTAGTGGGCGTTAAGTAGTTGTACCTGAATAAAGTTTTAATAATTTTGTTTTGACTTGTTTGTAATTTTTGTAAGTTTGTCTTAGCCGAGATTTGTCGATAGAGCATTGTCAGTAAGAATATGCTGGCCCGTAGATTCTCTAGATGTACAGATGCAGTAAAAATATCATTATTTAAACCGTATTGTACATCTCCCTACTCAGCAAGTCTGTTAGTCTTCAGCTATACCCAAAAAGCTTACAATTCTCTGCGAATTCAATATAATAACGCGTTTAGGGCGCTGTTACGGCTTCCGCGATTCTGTAGCGCCTCAACTATGTTCACGGAGGCTCGTACTGATTCTTTTGATGCTATTTGGCGCAAAAAGACCGCTTCATTGCTGGACCAGACTTCGCTCAAGCAGTAACAGCATCCTAAAGGCGATAGCTGAGAAATTTGATTGTCCATTGGTGTAGAAGATGATTGAGAGGACTAAATCACTTTTGACTGTAAGATATTGACACTATAGTTAATATTTAATTATCTTGCTAAATTATATTGTTATGTTAATATGGGCTAAGTAGTCCGAATAAATAAATGTATATTATATTATTATTATTAGCCGCTGATCCCCAGATTTCAATCAGGTAATCTATCTGTGACTTTACCATAGATAGAGTTATAAATTATGTAACGCACCTTTTTTGGAAGACATTTGGCCATTCCACAGATTGCTTCTTTAAGAGATATTAGTATATTTCGTACACTTCCTGTGTGTGGTTTCCAATTTAGCTGATTGTCAAGGGTTAAACCAAGATACTTTTCTTTATTTATTTTGTTAATTGTTTGGCCATTTATAGTTAAAGGGGTGTATGAACCATTTTTTTTATTTTTCGCTGTGAATAACGAAACTATGTGAACTATATAGTTGGTTTTGGATGTATTTATGGTGAGTGGTGAGTAATCTTAAAGTAGACCAAGATCGTGTTGGGTCTTTTTAACAATGATATTGATAGAACGGTCAGAATAGAATAAACTAGTGTCGTCAGCATATAATGTTATGTCTCCTAGTAAACCTATGTTAAGTATGTCATTAATATAAATTAAAAATAATAGCGGATCAAGTATAGAGCCCTGAGGAACGCCGTATGTTATTAATTGAGGATCACTTGGAGTATCGTGTAAGACACGATTGAAATATTTTGTAAGTTAAAAGTGTTATGACTGACAGTGTCAAATTCTTTTTTTTTTAATTGACGAATATGACCTATGTAATCTCTTTTTTAATGTTTGTTGCCGCATAATTTTCTTCTGGGTGAACCGATTTTAATCGTTTTTTTTTATTTGAAATCTGGTGCTTCCCGTGTGGTCCCATTTAAATTTCATTAAAATTGGTCCATGGGTTTTTGAGTTATACTCCAATTACTGAAAAGTGCTACGATTACGTCGATGATATAGCTGCGGGTGGAGAAATCGGTCAATATGAACAATGACAATTGCTCCCTTGAGTAGCAAAGGTCACTGGAAAGGGTGGAAAAAAAATTTTACTAAAAAAATGTAACTGACTTCAATATTTCATCATCATCATCATCTCAGCCATAGGACGTCCACTGCTGGACAAAGGCCTCCCCCATTGATTTCCACAAGGACCGGTTGGAAGCGGCCCGCATCCAGCCCTTGCCTGCGATCTTAGTCAGGTCGTCTGTCCACCTAGTCGGTGGCCGTCCTATGCTGCGCTTGCCAGTCCGTGGTCTCCATTCGAGAACCTTTCGGCCCCAACGGCCATCGGTTCTTCGAACTATATGCCCTGCCCACTGCCACTTCAACTTGCTAATCCGCTGGGCTATGTCGGTGACTTTCGTTCTTCTACGGATCTCCTCATTTCTGATTCGATCACGTAGAGAAACCCCGAGCATAGCCCTCTCCATAGCTCGTTGTGCGACTCTGAGCCTGTTCAGAAGGCCTATAGTCAGAGACCACGTTTCAGTTCCGTAAGTCATCACTGGTAACACACATTGTTCGAAGACCCTCGTTTTCAGGCATTGCGGTATTTTGGACGAGAAGACGTCTCGGAGCTTTCCGAACGCTGCCCAGCCGAGTTGGATTCGACGATTGGCCTCTTTCTCAAAGTTGGACTTACCTAATTGGACTGTATGTCCTAGGTAGATGTAATGGTCAACAACTTTGAGAGTCGAGTTCCCAATTGATATGGGGGCGGGCGCAACATGGGCATTTGACATAATTTTCGTCTTGTCCATGTTCATTTTAAGGCCCACCCTTAGGGAAACTCTGTTGAGGCCTTCGAGCATCGTGCTGAGGTCTTCCATGGATTCTGCCATGACCACAATATCGTCGGCAAACCGAAGGTGAGTGATGTACTCGCCGTTGATGTTGATGCCGAATCCTTGCCATTCCAAGAGCTTGAAGGCGTCTTCCAATGCGGCAGTGAACAGTTTCGGAGAAATAACGTCTCCCTGTCTCACGCCTCGTTGCAATGGAATCGCCCTCGAAATTTGCTCTTGTACTCGGACCGACATGGTGGCGTTATTGTACAAACACTTCAGCACTTCGATATACCGATGGTCAATACGGCACCGCTGGAGAGACTCAAGCACCGCCCACGTCTCGATCGAATCAAAGGCTTTCTCATAGTCCACAAACGCTAAACATAAGGGCAAGTTATACTCTTCGGTCTTCTGTATAACTTGCCGCAGCGTATGGATGTGGTCTATGGTGCTGTAGCCTTTTCGGAAACCGGCTTGTTCGGGAGGCTGGAAGTCATCAAGCCTACGTTCGAGACGATTCGCGATGACTCTTGAAAACAGCTTGTAAACATGGCTCAGAAGCGAAATGGGTCTGTAGTTCTTAAGCAATGTGTTGTCACCCTTCTTAAAGAACAACACCACTACGCTTCTGTTCCATGCTTCCGGCGTTGACCCTTCGAGGACAACGGAATTAAAGAGCTTCTGAAGGACTTTCAGTATCGGTGATCCACCCGCTTTCAGAAGCTCTGATGTGATTCCGTCGTCACCCGGTACCTTGTTGTTTTTAAGCTGCTTCAGAGCCATCCTAATCTCGTATAGGCTGATGTCCGGGATGTCTTCGGTATAGTGCCGGGTCAGCTTGGCTCTTGGGTCTTTGGCCAAGCTGTCAACAGGTTTAGCGACCGAAGTGTATAGCTGTCCATAGAACCTCTCGATCTCTCCAAGCACCTCTGCTTTGGTCGACGCTATACTGCCATCATCTCTCTTCAGCTTAGTCATCTGGCTTTGCCCAATAGACCTGTCTCTTGCAAACACTTTGGAGCCTTTTCTCCGTTCGATCGTATCTTTAATACGATTTGTACTAAAGGTACGGATGTCGTGTCGCAAGGATTTCCATATTCGTCTATTGAGCTGCCTATATGACGCAGCATCATCGGATGATTGCAGTTGCAACGAGCGTCGTTCAGCCATGAGGTCGAGGGTATGGCTGGAGAGTTTTTGAGGTCTATTTGTACGGCGGGGCTTAAAGAACTTAGACCCCACTTCGTGGACAGTTTCTACAAACCTGTTGTTGGTCTCGTCCACCGACGCAAAGTTCTCAAGGCAAGCAAAGCTATTGGATAACTCAAGTTGAAAGCTCTCGGGGTTTTGGATATGGACATTTTGAGGTCGGAGCGTGGATTTCATCAAACGGGACCTCTCAAGTTTAACATTAATATTCAATGTGCCTCTTACCATGCGGTGATCACTACCGGTTTTGACCATGTTGATCACAGAGACATCATTGAATATTTGTTTCTTGGTGGTCATGATGAAATCGATCTCATTTCTTGTGGAACCGTTGGGGCTCAACCAGGTCCATTTCCTGTGAGGCGGCTTCTGAAAGAAAGAGTTCATCATAAAGAGTCCCTCTTTCTCCATGAAGTCGGCCAGCCTCTGTCCCCTAGGGTTCCGTTGTCCATAACCAAATTGCCCCACTCTCAACTCTCCATCACTTCTTTCGCCCAACTTTGCGTTAAAGTCCCCCATAACAACATTGTAATGGGTCTTGGAGGTATGTATGGCCCTACTAATGTCCTCATACATAGCCTCTACCTCCTCATCGGTTCCAAGTTTCGAGGTCGGTGCATATACCTGAATGACCTCCAACGAATATCTGCTTGATATTCTGAGTATTAGGTATGCCACCCTGCTCGAAACGCTGTCGATGGTGATGATGTTGTTAGCGAGGGACTTGCGAACGAGAAATCCGACACCACCTTGGGACTTTTGGTCGCCTTCCCGGTAGTAGAGCAAGTTACCGGATTTGAGAGTTATGGTGTCCTCACCCTCTCTACGGACTTCACATAACCCTAAGATATCCCAGTGTAACCTACTCATTTCTTCTTCCAGTTCGACGATCTTCTCGTCTGCCAACAAAGATCTTATATTGTGTGTTACCAGGGCCAGAGGTCGTTTTTTCAGGGAGTGGTAGCCGGGAATCTGCCGGAGATTCTTAGCACCCCCTGCTCCACCGTTACACTGGCCGCTACCGGAGCCAGCATTAGCGGAGCTGCCGGGGACTGGGGGCCTGGTCACTTTTTGTTGTATCATACTGGGGGGGGGTTTGCCAATACTCGCCACGCTTGGCATGCGGGTTGGCGAGCGCAGTATATAAAATACGACCCTCAGAAGGCGCTGCTGCCCATCCTTCTGGTACGTGATCCCTTAGTCGACTCTTACGACACCCACGGGAAGACATGGGGGGGTACTATTCTAAGCCGGTACCCCACGGCAGACTTCAATATTTAAAAGTATGAAATAACTTGTCGAAGGCGGTACCATGCTCACAATATTTTGATAATACTACCTTTGAACTATGGGCTTGGGCCAATTTTCTCACTAAGGTGAAGCAGGTATTTTGCCTCTCACAAAGTCTCATGTGAATTTATACTAAGAATGCATGTTATATTAAATATACCCAATACTTAAAATAACAGTAATTGTAATTATTTGAAATATACCTCCCCACCCCCTTCGGTGACCACCCCTAGTATATACCAAAGACCCACCTATTAGTTTTAATGAAAAAGACCCCGATTGAAGAGTTGAATGGGTCACGTAGTTTGGATATGTTTCCTTAAGATGAGTGTGATAGCCAACGAGAACCTGCTATATAAAAAAACCACTATGATTTCAGAATCCAGTTTTAAACCGGTTCATTCATAAACCTTTAATTTGTGGTGTTGCATTTCTGTACTCCCACTAAAGCATTATTTTTTTCCATGACAATGTTGAGCGCGCCCAGTGGTGAAGTGGCCAAGGTTTGAAGATACACCTCAAGGGCAATGAAGCAAATTAATACTATAGTATATAAAAATACTTTTAATTTGCAAAAACAATACTTTGCATGTGTGTCATCTGTTGCACCTAGAACCTACTACAGAAAAATGAGTTCACTTCGCACGATATTATGACGAATTCTATTGTTGTTTGTTACAGGAAACATACAAGTCATTCCACTACACAACTCTCCTTTATTTGAGCGATTACAACATAGACTTTGAAGGCGGCAGATTTGTGTTCATTGATGAGAAAGTGAATAGAACAGTGGAACCTAGAAAAGGCCGAGTGAGCATGTTCACTAGTGGAAGGGAAAATTTTCATTATGTAGAAAAAGTTAAATCGGGCACAAGATATGCCATAACTATATCTTTTACTTGTGACAAAAAATATGCAATCGAAGATCCTAGTGTTAGAAACTATCAGTAAACGTTCCAAAGCAAATATGTATGTTCATTCATTAATCGCAGCCATAGGATATCCACTGCTGGACATATGCCTCCTCATAGGGGGGATTTGCCCATACTCGCCACGCTTGGCAGGCGGGTTGGCGAGTGCAGTATGAATTCCTATCCTCAGAAGGCGCTGCTGCCCACCTTCTGGTACGTGGTCCCTTAGCCGACTCTTACAGCACCCGCGGGAAGAGCTGGGGGAGTACTATTCTAGGACGGTACCACCACGGCATGCGGCACCATACGTATGTACATACGCATGTGTAAGTACACCAAGTATTTTGTAGTTCAAGTATTTTGAGTTAGATTAATTTATGTTAATTAATTAATGAAACCCTTGTATAGCAGAATTTTACCCTTGCAACCATAATTGATCAACTGGGTTAAACAACATACTGCGCGGTTATACTTTTTTGGATGGGTGACCACTAGTGTCATTTACATTTAAACTTAGCGCCTCTGTGCTTCGAAGGACCAGAACTTCAGGGCTTTTGTTGTCTTAGGATACTAGTCTTTAGGCCATATCGGGAGGCCCGTGGGCCAGCACCCCAAACGTTAACATCACATTGATAAACCTCTTAAGATTACGCCAAGGAAAACTAAGTGACCCCCATTGAAATCTGTGGCTGGGTCCGCACCTACGAGTAGGTAAAGCTAATCTAAGTTTAAATATAAGTTGCGCCCGGCGCTTTACATGCACTCCGCTCCGAAAATGACACGTGCACTTCAATATTTCCTTCTTGTGACGATCGAGCGTTTGGCCCTGAGCAAGGTTTTGAAACGGATATCCCGTGGGTTCAATTTAACCCGATACCGTTCCCAGAACCAGTCCGTGGTTTCCATTCCAGAACTTTTCGGCCCCAACGGCCATCAGTTCGTCGAGCTATGTGCCCTGCCCACTGCCACTTCAACTTGCTAATCCGCTGGGCTATATCGGTGACTTGCGTTCTTCTACGGATCTCCTCATTTCTGATTCGATCACGTAGAGAAACCCCGAGCATAGCCCTCTCCATAGCTCGTTGTGCAACTCTGAGCCTGCTCAGAAGGCCCATAATCAGAGACCACAGAGACACAGAGTAAGTAAGTAACAGTAAGTATATATATCCAGTAGAGCAGGGTCGCGAAGTAACAGACAGGTAGGTGTCGAGGTTAAGTCTCCTTGAAACTTAGCTTGAGTTGCGTTCAGTGAGCCACGCCGGGTACTCGTGGAAGAGGCCACCTACACAATGGCCGTCCCGTAGTCGTGGGTAGCTGCGCCGAAGTTGACTGGAGTTCTCATAGGGTCTGGCCAGGTTTCTAGGGGTTACAGCTAGCCCGTGCAGTGGAGCCAAGCAGAGATGTGCAGGCGGGTGGCATGAGTGCAGTACTTTAAGGCTGGAGCGAGGATGCGTTCGAGGGAGCAAAAGTTTTCAGAAAAGTCTCTCGTGGTGGGGCCGAAATTAGGAATGGCAGAAGGGCACATACCTACATAATAATAGCCTGCCAATATTTTTTGTGTATGTGTGTATGTTTGTTATTTCTTCACGCTCAAACGGATTCACCGATTTCAATGAAATTTGATATGGAGATAGTTTAAACCCTGGATTAGTTTTTTAGATTATATTAAAGTGAAAATTACTATAGGTATCTCTTACTGTTAAATATACAATAAGACCTTGTAACCATCATGGTGCAAGAAATAAGTTGATTTCCCGGAGGCCAGATTCCCCACACGGACGAATGATTGCAGCGTGCCAGCGTGCGTAAATGCTGGTTTGGCGACAAAAAAACAAATTTGATATAATTTGAAGAAGATTGTGCTTATTTATAATGTTTTTTGTCACCAAATAAAGTATATGTCTGTGTCTAATTATTTTGACATGCGAATATTTTTTAAGTGAAAACTTTCTTAGCGGGGCGACCGTATCATACACAAACACATCGAAGTTGTACGTAGTACATATATTTCGATGCAGAAACATGACAAATACTAGGTAATTGTCAATGATATTATATGCACTATTATATGAAAACATCATTGGTGCCAGTTCATTTCGTTTTCAGTATTTTCGACTGGAATCGATTATGTGTCCAAAAATTACACAAATTTCGAAAATGATTGCAAATGGAACGCATGCACAATATGTCAGCAGCATAGTTATGTAACTTTATACGGCTTAAAAACAGATATGAAGCCACCCACCAACTTAGCACAAACTAATGATACATGACAGGAAACCTAGAAAAGCCAGACTGCTAAGTTTCTTTTTGACAGTTACTTACTTTTTAATTTTTGGCAATTGATTTACGTTTGGTACAGATATGCTTCAATAATCGATAGCAAAAAAAAACATGTTTATTTAAAATGGAACCAATTTCAACACTCAAATGTGTGAAATAACTTGTTCAAGTCGATCGCCTTTCTAAGCACTACTCAGAAAGTGCAAAGTGTTTCAGCCTATAGAGTCATAAAAAAGGTAAGGCTTATTGTATATTGTGTGTTTCACGTTTTGGAAATCGGAGGAGTTTAACATCACTTGAGTTTTGACTGCTAACACAATAAGGGATTCAGCTAGAACCACACATGTTGATATTCAGGACGCATTGTCGATTTAAATGAGATAGGATACGTGTAAGCACGCAACTAACTCTACATAGGTTAGCTTTATGGATGTAACAGAGGTGGTTTTATCGGAATCGGAGGTGAACGATATCAAAAAAGAGAGGTGTTGAGGACAAGCTTAATATATGATAAAGTAGTACAACCATAATTGAGTCAGCTTCTTTAATTTAAATTGAAGAATAATATAGCAACTTAATATATGCCTTAGAAATAAAAACATTCCTAATTATGTTCATAAAAATCGTAAGCAAATCAGATCAAATTATTAATATATTATTATTATAAACAAAATAATTGACTCTATAAATACCAAATTATACATAATTAAAAAAAAACAAAGGTTTGCAGCTTTGTCTTCATCCAATCTATTCCTTAAGGGATATAGGCCAGCACCAATAAACAGTTGTTCACTTGCTGTTGAACCTAGTGGAAATTGTATATAATATTAAAGAACATAATTTCTACAAGAATCCGGGCGATACCATTTGTCCAACTATTGTAGTTATGTCACTTTGACTACTTTTCACATTTTATAAGCTAAGAGTTTTCTGATTTATTGCATTAACATGCTAGGCGGAACTTACTTTCAAATTATTTGAAGGAAGCCGAATTTTTTCCTTCAAATTATTTGAACGTGAGTTCCGCCTAGCATGTTGTTAATGCAATAAACCAGAAAACTCTTAAGATAAGGGTATGGTGCCTTCGTTTGATACGATATCAGCTGTAATGTTGGTCTATCAGTTCTATCAATTATTTGTTCACACAATTAAGGGTAGATGGCGCTAATAACAACATCCCCTCAGATGTTAAAGGAAGGACGAAATTCGGTGCTAGTGGTATTGGCTGCTATAGCTTAGTTGAACAAAGCGACAGGATTCTGTAGTCGTGCTTTCAAGTCCCTAGCAGCTGAATTTTTTCCCTCAAATAATTTGAAAGTAAGTTCCGCCTAAGATGTTGTTAATGGAATAAACCATAAAACTCTTAATATAAGGGTATGGTGCCTTCGTTTAATACGATATCAACTGTAATGTTGGTTACCACACCACTATTGGCTATGTCGAGATCTCCGATTTAAACCTTCGATTTAAAAACAATGAAACAGAAGTTGGTACCGGAGGTGTAATATCAATGGGAAAGTTCCGACATATCGGAGTCGGAGTCGAAGCACCGTAGCATCCCTAGTTAGCTTTACTCGATCAACAACCAAGTTGCCATGACGACAACCGTCAAATTGTATGACATGTAATCCCACGTGATCTATCAAAATCAAAGTGGTGATTTGGCTATGGTCAAAAATAAGGGCGACTTTTTTTGCTCTGTGTTTCAAGGCCAGCAGTTTAGTTTTCTAAGTAAGAAACCATTACGTACCTATTGGTATCTATAATTAGTTTGTAAATTATGTCGCATTGCACTAATTCTACTATGAATCGAGGAGTAGAAGCAAAAGAAATCGAGATCGCCAATGCTCGTCTAGGTGTGTGCTGCCTTTTCATTTCGCCAAGTTGATATACTATAAATAATATTTTATATGAGTATGTCACATAACATTTTATATTTTCGAGTGCCAAAAAGACAAGAAGAAAAATAATAATTAATTTATCATAAGGGTATCTACCTACCACGTGAGCGCAGCTGTGGTAAAACCTAGTAACCTTATCCTACGTAAAATTTTATTTCTGAGCGGTACCTTTGATTTACGGGGAATACCCGAAGCGTATTTCGTTCAGATACACGTAACAGTGACAATTGATGTTATCTCTTTCGCACTCCAGCCTGTGTATCTATTTTTTAATCTGCTTGATCCGGATACACGTGATGCACATTGGAAATGTAACTTGCACTTGTACCTATCTAGCTAGTCAAGTTATAAGTTGTGCGATGTTAGAAAGTACCGATTCAATACTCTGTAAATACCTATATACATTAGGTAGGCACTAGAAGTAGTGAAGATGGCTATATGCAGCAGTAACGTAGGTGAGAATATTATAATGTAGGCCTCTCAGCCGTGCAGGAAATAGGTATTGGCCTACGAAGAATAAGCCACTCGACGCTTCGTCTTGCTTGTGCATCGAATATAGCATCACCCTTTTCTTACAGCTGAGGGTAGCCTGGAATTTTGGTTTCAGACGTGGAGGTGTCGAATTCGACGCAGTGGACGGCGGCGGGCGATTGCCGAGGTCCGTCCGGAATGGAAGGCCATGGGTGCAGCGCCGGGTTCGCGGGGCGCAGTGTTGCTGGTGGAGGGTCGCCGCCTTCGCCTGATCTCACAGGGTCCTACTTACAGGCCAGTCTTCCTGGATCTGCAATAATATTTCTACAGGTTTAGGTAAAGATGGACCGCGCGGGTACGAGACTGTGTTGTGCTGTGAGGCCCACAGTTATATATATAATACTTAGCAAGGGTTAAAGAAAGTATGAAATTGCCGTTGTAGAGTTATAGAGACTTTGTAATGACATAAAACCTTCATGGTTTGAGATTTTCGAATGAAACTTTTTTCACATGGTACCTTGTAGCGGGTATCCCTTTCCGTAGGAATCTGCTACTCCTCCACCGTCGTCGTGGAATTCCTTACACACAATTTTATAATACCTTACATATTTTGGCACATATTCTATTATTTATCTATTAAATTAAACATATCTCAACAACAGAACTTCATTGCCGGGTAATGAAGACTCTTCCAATTGGAGAGAAAATCTGTTGCTCTGTAAAAAAATGCATAAAATGTTTTCCGCGTCACAACCCATCTCGTCTATTAGACTCCGATCGGTGTTATTGCTCAAAGAAATTCTCTTTATAATTTCATGTTCGGGTTTGTGCAATACATTGTTGAGTACCTCCGCAATGGCTGATAAAATAAGCTGCTCTCTTATTGTGTGTGGTTGCCCTGACTTTGCTAAGTAGTAAAGATATGTTATAAGACAGCGGACGCTCGTAAACCATCAAAGTCTTCCATGATATGATGACGCAAACAACGATCTTATAATGGCCTTTTCTCTTGTTTTTCTGTAAGTGCTTGAAAATATGACAAGGGCTTACTTTTTTGTCAGCATGTCTTGATAAGATAGGTGGACATCCATTTTTGAAGCCTTCAAGGCATCGTTACTGAATACTTTTTCACATTATGGCAAGTATTGATTTGATGCAAGACATGAAATAAATCCAAACTCTAAGTAGTTCAAACTGTATCTAAGTCTGCTTTTTTAGGGTTCCGTACCTTTAAAGGGGAAAAACGAAACCCTTATAGGATCATTGTGTTGTCCGTCTGTCTGTCTGTCTGTCAAGACCCTTTTCCTCAGGAACAGATGGAGGTATCAAGCAGAAATTCATATCAAATAGATACTCAGGTCTACCCTTGAAGCTGTGCAAAAATCAAACTTCTAAGCGAACGCCATCAAAAGATACAGCCGTTTATGCTCCAGATTTTCGACACTCGCAAGGGAATCAAAACCTACAGGGCCTACAAACCTACTCTCCGTGGCCTCAGAATTACGAATCGGTACGAATATACGAGTAGGTCTTATAGTACAGATAAAGGAAAAATTACAAAATTGCGAAAAGCATATTTAGTTACATACCTACAGGTTTGTACGGAACCCTCGGTGCGCGAGCCCGACTCGCACTTGGCCGGTTATTATCGCGTCCGTCATCATAAAGCTCGCAGCAAACCTGCAAATAAAAACTATATAAGAAACTACTCAAAAATAATAATAAAACTGCACACGATCTTATATGTTTTTATAAACCGCCAATTTAATATGTACCTAAGGACCTAATATGTCCATGTAATTATTTTATATGGGTAATATGATTTTTCAAGTATGACAATAGTTATTGGTTTTACGTGTGGTATAGTTGATGTTTTGGAGTGAGTGCTTGGATCGGAACCTTGTCAGCAAATCTCGAAGCAACTAGAAGGGAATAGTAAAGTGTATATATTTATATACTTTTGTATTGTATACTTTTTATGTATATATATTTTTGATATGAAAGAAAGAAAGAAAGAAATATATTTATTCACAACAAAGTGCAACATTATATCAACGTAACTATGATGGCTTCGGGACGAAATAAATTTCATTGTAATTTCCGTTCCGTTGTTACGTTGCCATTTTTGGTAGATAGAAGAGTATGACAGTAAGATTTCCCTCATCCACAGGTTATAGTGGAGAAGCATAAACGTAAAAGAGATCACCCTCCAGCAGCTACTTCAGCTCGCTTGCCGACTGCCTCCAGCCCCATTCGCGGCCAGGTACTATGTTCTCATTTTATTTGGCTAGCGATGATTATTCCTAGAATGAGGCAGGAGCAAAGATAAGGTTTATAGTTACCGTGAGAAAATCACAGCTTCACATTATGTCTTTAACGGTAAGTATTATAAATCATAAGTAGGCCAATGATGTGAAAAGTTTTACATGTCTAATAAACTTCAAGAAAGTTAATTTTCATTTTGGTAGACTAAATTTGATTTTTTTTGATTATTTATTAGTGAAAATAGGTATATATTCGAGCGACCACATTTTTCTTTTATCAAAAATTCTCGCGGTAACTACAAGCGCATTTACGCTTGAACGGTGATACATCAGAAGAAAGGAAATTAAAATGTCCAAAATTGTGATTAGTATTTCTTTTTGAGCTTGTAGGCACTTGTTGGTCATCTGTAAAGTACTTAACTACATATTTGTCAAATTTTAAATCAAACCCTTTATAAGGGTTTTGGATTGCAATGATTGTTCAGTTTTGTTCGGGTTGCGGGGGCGGTGCGGATGGTGGTGGCGGTGTGTACGGTGGGTGGGGCGGCGCAGGGGTGGTGGTGGCGTGTCCGGGGCGCGGGGGATACGCTACTCTGTTGGCGCCCGGCTCGTTAGCGTACTGCATCACGTGAGTAGGCAGGTACCAATGCTCACTCACACCACCACTTTCAAACGACACGTTTGAAGTTAGCGGCCGCACTGAACAGTTACGTGTGTCACCTACACAACTATACTACAACACACAACATCAGCACGAGGTTAACTTACCGCCGTACCCTCTAAGTAGAAGTAAATTTTGTTATTTTTTTATCATTTATTTCAAGACCTATAATCAGCAAAAAGTAAAGACAAATTAAAGACAGCATATACCTAAAATTTAAATTATACAAAATCTATTTTTAATGTAACGGATGTAGACATCGGTGAACATACCTACACCACAATGACAATTGATCCCATGAGTAACAAAGGTCACTAATATAAGTAAAAAAAATATATTTTTTACCAAGAAATGGAACCGACTAACACTCAAAAGTGTGAAATAACTTGTCGAAGTCGGTACCATGAGCGCAATACTTTGATATTCGTTATGTTTGAACTATCATGGTACCGACTTCAACAAGTTATATCACACTTGAGTGTTGGAATTGGTTCCATTTTTTGGTAAAAATTTTTTTTAACATTTGTATTTGTGTGGTCAGAGAAGAGCTAGTTGGAGCAGAAGAGCGCGGGTTAGCGGAGAGGCTGCCGAGTGATGGGGCGGTGCGGGCGGCGGGAGTGGGCGCGGCCGATTGTCGGGGGGACGGAGATACTGGTCTTTACACAAAGGTGATGATGACTTCTCTTAAGGGCTTAAAAGGTGCCGATGACATTACAGAAACTCGCGGGTTTTTACAGGGGCCCGGGACAAATCCTGATTTAAAATATCCCAATAATATTATATACGAAAGTTTGTATCTCCTTATGTGTATACGTTTGTTACTTCTTCACACTCAAACGGCTACACTGATTTCGACTAAATTTGGTTTGGAGTTTAGAACACGGAATAACTCATAGGCTACTTTTCATCCCGAAAATAATTGCTGTTCCCGTGGGGTAAGCAAATACAGTAGAACCTCGATAAGTTAAAGTCCAAGGGAAACACAAAATACTTTAAGGTATAGAGGCTTTAAGTTATCAAGGGTCTATGTTAGGGATAGGTTATTATAGAGGTAGGATTGTACATATGTATGTACCCTTGTTCATATTTTTACTCGAATGCGTCAGAAGGATTGGTTCAATAAAATACAGAAATTTAAATAATCATATTTATTTATTCACATTGCACGTGTTACATAAAAATAAAACAACAATTAAAGGTTTAGTCTACTTAAAAGTCTGTGATTCTCTTATGTTTTAAGGCTAACCACCGCAGCTTTAAATAATTTCGAAGAAACAAGCAATGGGTGACATATGTATTGTTTACGTTAATAATGTAACTAGTGAACCGAATAAATACCGAAACCTTTTGTTTTGCACACTCTTTCAAAATGCCTCATTGACAAACAATTTTATGTTATAGAGGTTGTGGAAACATTTCATTAAGTTACTGAGGGACAATACAGAGATTACTTTTTTAAGTTATAGAGGTTGCGTATTTTAAGTTATAGAGGTTTTGGGCTCTGATGGGAAGGGAACATATTATATTTTGAAGTTATAGAGGATTTTAAGTTACCGAGGTTTGAGTTATCGAGGTTCTACTGTAATTCAAAAACCTCTGTTACCCCTTCCCGCTCAATCGGTTGTACCGATTTCGATGAAAACTAATATGGAAATAGGTTAGACCCTGGAATAACCAATACCTAGGTTACTTTTATCCCCGAAAATAATTGCTGTAGGTACGCGAGCACGCTTTGAGCAGAATGCTCGCTTTAGGACCCCCTCCCCAATATCGTCGGCAAACCGAAGGACCTTGCCGTTCCAAGAGCTTGAAAGCGTCTTCCAATGCGGTAGTGAACAGATTCGGAAAGATCATGCCATCCTGTCTCACTTTGACAAGATACACGAAAGACCGAAAATGAACTTGCCATTATGTTTAGCGTTTGTGGACTTAGGCCTTCGATTCAATCAAGATGTGGCCAGTCAGCTTCTGAGTTTAACCATTTAAGTTAGCTACCTTTTAAAATACTTACATCGCACTTTTTGTTTGTCGAATATAAGCATTGTTATCTGCGATTCTTCTGCCTATAGGGAATCTGTGGGTAGGTACTTACTATTACCTCTAAGGATTGCTAATTACAAATATGTTGACTGGACAGCTCAAGAAACATAAACCGTGGCATTTGTTACGTGAGCCGACTTATGAGAATCTTCACTTCGGCGACGACCATGGTAAGGGAGCCTACGTTTACCTGCTTAGCCTTGTCATTACAATGAGTATTTGACCTACTTATTTCAATAAGTACCATAGACTGTGGGACGTCTAATACGTCAGATGGTGACACTATCATGCGTGCCCGATCTCGTCCTCTAATACTAGAGGGACTAGCGATTCCCGTTAGATAGTAACAATACGATGACGGTCGCGGTGGCTCATCAGTGGTCACAGACATGACTTCTGGCCTTCGGGGCCCTGGGTTCGATTGCCGACAAAGGCAAACATTGATATATGCGGTGAACATGGATGCATGTCCCGGGTTTTAGATGTTTTTGTGATTTCATTGTGCATCCATGCCACTCGCGACATAAGGAATCCTACTGCGGCGGTGTGAATGGCAGTAGGTAGGTAGAAGTACAAAAACAAAGAAGTTTCATACAATGAAACTTATAGATCAGTCAGTCAGTCAGTTAGTGAGTTACGTATTTAACAACTCAGTTCGCGATCCCGAGTCGGAGGAGCCTGAGTGCGTGGAGGTGTACCGGTTCGAGCGCGTGGGTGCGTGGCTAGGCGCGGGCACGGGGGCGGGACTGGGCGGGCGGCGTACGACGCGCGTGGAGCGCGCGTGGCAGCGCGCGGCGCGGCCGATGCGCGCGCTCGCAGCGGAGGTGGGCGCGGCGGCGCGGCTGGCGGTGGGCGCACCGATCGGCGTCGGGTTGCTGACGCTGCGGTGCACGCTCCACGCGATGCGCGACGCTGCGCAGGGCGCGCTCTCTACGCTGTCCGACTTCGTGCTCAAGCCCGCACTGGCGCTGCTCTTCAATGCGCTCGCACATCCGCTGCTTGTGTTCATGGCCAACCTGCTAGAGGTGAGTGACGCTCGCCCCCCTCGGCATAAGACCGCGACGGCGCGGCAACGACGCGAGCCCGCTAGGTATACCAAAATGTTAATGAACCTACTCTTCCCCTCCTATTTAGGGTACCATAAACGGAACCCTTATAGGATCACTTTGTTGTCCGTCCGTCTGTCAAGACCCTTTATCTCGTGAACACGTGGAGATGTCGAGTTGAAATTAAAACGATATGTGTACAAAGTGTAAAATGTAACATTTCAATGGACTAGATCCGTTATAGATGTAAGTGAATTCTTTTATAACATACTATGGAGTACTTTTTCGTGAGACATCGATCAAATATTGATCGACTAATGTTTAGCCGATCTGCCAAACTAGTAGCACTGGTAGTACTAGTGATGCAGCGTGCGTGTTTGTGCAGGGTGTGCGCGTGTGCGTATGGCCGGTGTGTACGGCGTGGCGCGAGTGCGCGACGCACGGCGCGCTGCTGCTGCGCGCCTGCCGCCTCCTCGACCTGCACCTGCACTACCCGCCTGTCGCACCCCCTCCGCCTGTGTGCGACCGCTGCGCGCGACAACATGGCCGCACTAGTGCTGCTTGAACTGGGAACCCAACCCTACCATGTAACACGCGGACACACTAGCTTCGCTTACACGCGCGCACTGCACCTTTCTATTCTAGCGTACTCACTTCAAATCCTGTTAAAAATTAGGTAACTCGTTTACGATCGACCCTAGGTAAATCAGTCTACCGTAACCATTTTTTTCAATTAGTGGCATTGTTATCAGATATACGAATTCCTTCTAAAATCTTTATTACTTCGTTTCGCTAGGTAGCACTAGGTACGTGCGTCCACTGCTTAATCGGCATTCCTTTGTTGTTATCCTGACCGCTAGTTATGCACCTACGTATTAAGTACCGATATAATATTATAGTTGTCACTTATGATTAATAAAAGTTATTCATGTGCATAATAGAATCCCTTTAATTTTAAGAACGACCCAACTAATGAGTTCTCTCATTGCAAAATGGCGAGCTTTATGGTACTCCTTTCACCGTATTTGAGGCCTGCGATTTTACCTTTCGCCTATCTCCCACGATCACCTGGCTTAGATCGCTCATAAGCAAATTTACGAGATCGACCGATGCCGTCACCTCTGTCGCGGGAATATCGACGTCGAGGATGTGGTAGATCGCCACAGGCACAATGAATCAATAAAATCGTTTTTCTAACTATATTGAAAAACATATTACTTATTTATCACTTCAGAGATCGGTCGATTTCTTTTGAGAGAAGCTATGTCGCTCGCTCGAAATCAAACCTTCCTTGAACAGGTCTCTGATTGGGGGTAACTAAACTTAAAGCAGAGAGCTTTAATTAAAGTACTGCTACGAAAACCTTTCCGCTTCTATACTGATACCCTGTATGCTGAATTTAAAGTGATGCGTGTTCGGCAACTTTTCTTTATGCTACGCTAAAGGTTCACAAAAGTTTGAAATTACGGGACGATTATGAGGTCATCGAGAACAGACGCGCCTACCGAATACCTTTGCCAAGCGGGAATTGTCTCCTCGCAAGGCGTAGTCCAAATTTCTCACATCCAAATACATATATAATAAACAATAATGTTATAAAAAATGTGATATTAACACCCTCCAAATATTGAGAGGGTTTTAATATCACATTTTTTGCAAAAAGATGCTCATCAAATGGTTACTTCAGTTTCATACCGCGATACTGAAGATTTAGTCTGAACACACTACTACACATTCACTTACAGTCATTGATACACACGGGCATCTGCCCATTTTACACACACAATTTACTTAACCTTCATACTTGCTCACAATAAGTACATATTCTATACGTGCTTTACCTTTTAGAATACAATCAAAACTTTTGTATACAATCACATTAGTTATACCTCACCACAAAATGTAGATTCTACGTATACGTTAAGTAGGCAAAATTGTTTAACAAATCGCACTCGGGTCCCAAGATACAGGCCTTGTGCTTAGTTTGGGGCCCGTGGGAAACAGGTCTAGCTGGTACATAAATATTTACTATTATTTTGCATATTTTGTATAATATTTAAAATCACCTTTTTTGGCAATAAAGACATCTTGTATCTGACATCTTTCGGTTTGGGCGCTTTTCGAAGGGGAGTGATGAGATCACTCCCCTTCTAAATAGAGAGGGAGTCGAGACTCGTAGGAACGCAGACATTTACACATATTATTTAAATATGTAGTATGGTATAATTTTCTATAAATATCTATCGAACCGTACTTGATAAACTGGGTTCCACACCACACTGCAATATTATAAAATGCTACATACCAAACTATTAGAGCTTAGAGTTTGGAAAACATTTGAATGTTTTATTACAAAACCACCTACTTTTAAAGCTTGTTTGATAATGCGGTCGATGTTGGCTCGGAATCACAATTTATGGTTAGTCTTTTCTCCCAAATTACGAATTAAGGATCCTTCGTATATGGGGAACATCCCTTTCATCATTAATTATTTTGTATAATATTAGGTCATCGGAACGCCTGAAGGGTCTGCTGTTTCCATAGAGCTAAAACTCTTTACCACAGCCAGCTGAGACTGATTTAGCAAGTCGGATTATAACCATCTTAAAAGATCCATGAATTCCAAAAGGCTCCAGATTTGCTAGCAGTAAGTTGTCATCAACAAGACCGAATGCTTTACTAGTTAGTGTATAGTGCATGTACCTCATCAACTCTGTCAAGAACTTCGAGGACGTCAATAACGTAGCTTAAGGGATTGGGTTACGTGGATCAGGAAACCATGTTGGTAACTATTCAGCAGAAGCTTAATTGAAATCGGCAATTTCGCAAATGTTTTACAGATGCGACAGAGTACGACTGGCCGAAGGATAGCCCCAGGGTCGCAAAATCTGGATCCGTGCTGTTAACTCGAGAAATGTTTACTATTGTAATAGTTCCATACACTTAATATTGGTTCCGTTCTCACCTTACGTTATATCCTACATCAGGCGGCGTTCAAATAATAAGATAAACACGGGGATATATGATCGAATCTCAATATATATTATAAAAATACGTATGGTCGTCAAGTGGTTAAATTCTCGGGTCGGGATCCCTGCGTGGCGCCAAGTGCGCCACCACTACGTGCGGTGTAGGGGGCCCCGCGGCCGCACTCGAGGTGGGAGTCCCTGCGGAAGCGCTACCTCCCCCCGGGGGGGCCGCGGCGCGACGCAGCGCCAGCTGCTGCAGCTGCAGTTTGCGCAGCGCCGCGGGGGCTCCGTCCGCAGCTCCCATCCCCGCGCCTACGCCCCCGCCCGCCGCAGCACTGACCTGGAATAAACGCAACAAGGAAGTGAAGTATGTGTTAATATTTATAAGAGGGTACGGCGAGTGAACACGCTCGACAAACCTTAATACAAAAAAAATAATTAAGTACAAATTCTTTTTCATCCCTTCTATTCGAAAACAATATTGGTTTGTCTATAAGTGCCAGGAAAGTACTTAACTTTTTTATTTGCTCCATTTTTGCACCAAAAAGTTCAGAGACGCGTGTCTCAAACGGACGGCATTCGCGCCCGCACTTATTTGAAATGATTAGAGATTTCGTGTCCGTGAGAGGTGTCTGTGCGTTGCTCGAGCGCACTTTGTATGTAGATTGACTTCTGTACCTCACTGTTTTGTGATCAAGCGGTCACAAAATTATTCATTCCTCGGGCGAAGAATATTGAATCCTTCGTTCTCCTTTGGATTCAAAATAGCGCCCTCGCCCTACCGTTGCGATGAACGTTTCTCAACATCACGCGACGCGACAGCGGAGGGGAAGGAGAGCTTATCGTGGGGAGCAGAGGTCACCTGGTGCCCGAGCGACGCCGTCGGCGGCGCTTGGTGCACGATCTTGAGGTGGCGCGTCGGGAAGGGCTGCGGTCGGTACGCGAGAGGGACGGCCGCGGGCGCAGGAGCGGCGCGGGGCGGCGTAGGGGCGGCTTGTGCAGCGGGAGCAACGGAGACGACGGCGACGGCGGCGGCGGGCGGCGCGTGCGCCTTAAGCTTCTCCCGGGCGATGCGGTCAGCGCGGCGCGAGGCCACCTCCATGGGCGTCGGCGGAGCGTCGTAGTCGATTCCGTGGTCAGCGAGCAGCGCCGCGTGCTTCGGGTTTCGCGGCGCGTCCCGCTCGTCAGGGCGGCGGCGCGGCGTCGCACGGCGACGCTCGCTCGCGTCACGCACCGCCTCTAACCGGTGTAGCGGCGGTCGCTCTCCGCCTGCGCCCGCGGCGCCACACGCGGCTACAGTAGAACGTGCGCGCGCCCGCCCAGAGGCGGAGCGCCGGTGGCGGCGGCGCGCACGCTCCGGGTCGGCGAGCGCGTCGTGGCGGTCGCGACATGCGCGCGGCGAGCGATAGGCACGCGCGGGCTCTGCCACGAGCTCGGCTACCCACTCCCAGTTGGGCGCGAGCGCGGCGCCACCTTCGGCGGGAAGTCGCTGCAGGCGCAGCGCGCGCCGTAGCGCTGCGTCCTCGGCCGCGCTCCATTCGGCGAGGGCGAGGGCGTGGGCATGGCCGAGGGCGGAAGGGGGCGCGGCGACTGCGGGCGGCGGGCCTGACGGCGCAGCGCGTGGGCGGGCGCGGGGCCGTGCACCGCCGCGCTCGAACAGCGAGAGGGGTGCTGGGTGGTGCGGGCGGGGCGCGGGGCGCGCGGCTCGCGGCGGGCGGGCGCGCGCGGTATCACGGCGCGTTGCGGCGGGCGGCAGGTGCGCATCGGAAGCGGCGCCGGCGCGGTAGAGAGGACGCGCCCAGCTCTCGCAGTACACGTCGCTGTCGCCCCGCGGCGGGGTAGGGGGGCACCACGCCTGCACAAACAAAGTCGCCCATCAGCGCACGACGAAAGCCGATTCACCACGTGACGATATAGGGAGACGTTACTCACCGGCGGAGAAGGTTCGTCGCCGTTGCCGCCGATCCAGATCTGAATACAAAAAAAATAGGTGATTCGAACGAACGAAAATTAAGCGAGCGCGCTTCCGATTTGCCTAAAACGGAAAGTATCCTTATAGAAATGTACAGTGTATATACAGTGTTTCTATACAAACCCCTATTACAAACCGTAAGTTACTCAAATCACGTATCACAAAATCATTATTCCCTTTAAGTTTATTTATTTATTTAATGGAAAGCAAACTACTTAATGAATAAGTCTATAGGACAAAATTACAACAGACTGGCAACAGAAAAGCAGACGCCTTTGCAAAAGAGGGAGCCAAGAAACACATCGGCAATGATGTGACAGAGTTCTGCAAACCAACGGCAATGGAAGCTAGAAACTTACTAGTTCACAATATGCAAAAAGAACACCAAAAATTGTGGACCAAAAGAGCAGACTGCAGGCAGGCAAAGCTCATGTGTCCACTTTCGAACAAAACTACAACAAATAAGCTGATGAAGCTCACGAGACAGGACCTACGCCTTATCGTAGGCTTAATCACTGGTCACTGCAACTTAAACTACCATCTGCACAGATCGGGTAGAACAGATAGACCTCTGTGCAGGGGCTGCATGCAGGAAAATGAAACTGTGGAACATGTTCTTTTGCAATGCACAGCCACAGAAGACATAAGACGCAGAACCATATTACATGAAGATGTAAAATATAAACTTTCGGAAGAAAGTGAGTCCAGGGAGGCAAAATCATCTACTCGCCCAAAACTGGAACAGCTGTGCCAACAACTTAAAGCCATGCTCCTCTATGTAAAGGAGCTGGAATGGTTAGGGTAGTTGGCGCGGGAAATGCACAATACACCCCAAGCGGGACGTCAGTGCAGGACTTATCGCCCCCAGTCCGAAAAAGAATAAGGACAAAATTAGTGTAGTACGAATAAGCTAATACAGTTTCCACATATAAAACTATTCTCCAGTTACTTATATAATCTAATCTTTATATAATACCATGAAAAAAAAGAATAATGGAGGAGAAACAAAAACAAAATAGGTATATAATGTCTAAAAACGTTGATAAATAGATAATTGTGTTTCCTATCTCTATCTATATCATATCTATCTATTTATTCATAGGCAAATCAATTCAGTAACAAACAGTTGCACAACATTATCTTTTAGTTGAAAAAAAATGCGTTAAAAGCATTGACTTTGAAGAAGTTGTACCTTGCATTAAACAAATCAACATACTCAGTGTAGAAAAAAGTCCGCGGCAGCATAATATAATTATGTCTACAGTCTATTATTCCATAACTAATAAAAAATTGAAACAAACACAACCATAGACAATATTTAGTGATGGGGTATACCTTCGAATGAACGACAATTGTAGATAAAGTAAATGAACATGTGAATCCATTCGCTTCAACCAACTGCCATGAAGCGAAGGCTTACTTTTTTACATTTATGTATATGGCTCCAAACTATGTAATTAGCCAGTGCCAGTTACAAATATTTCAAATCAAATCATTTATTTTGCAAAACATGGGTACATTTGAAGGTATCTTCTGTTTTAAAATTAAAGGCTCACCATGTCTTAGCCTATTAAGGCACGCAAGATATAAAACTGCTTTCAATAATATTAATTGTGATTACATAGTGAGAAAAATTAATTAACGTGAATTCACAATATTCTGCTTTTCTGATTATACATTATATTATTATTAAACATAAATATAAAGTCAAACTAAGTTATTCTACATCATTACAAATTCATTTTAATGTCATTAATTAAGTCATTTATCAATATTCTGCTTTTCTAATATTTTCAAGTTGATAGTAAATAAATCATGAATGTTGTGGTCAAGTCAAAGCTGTGTCAGTCCCTCTGTAAAACGAACCATCTCGGAAACAGCTGAAATGATTTTGATGAAATTATTCATATACTTAGAGAGTTTGGCTTTTCTAAGTTTTTTGTTTTTCTTTATTTTGTCGTAAAATAACACGAGATAATATTAGGTGGCCAATAAAATGCAGCCTATAAAACAATTCCAATTTATTTACATGAAAACGCTGTGTATTATTGGCCGTGAAATAAGGGTGGATATTTTTTGTTGTGGTGATAATGTACGTGTGTTAATGTGTGCCATCGTTAGATTGCGTGAAGACAAATTTTATCGTCCCAATTTTTTACTAGCCTGAGCCGATCCGAAATGAGCTGGCGCGAATAATTTTAATAACGATCGTTTAGGATCCCTTAATTATTAGAATGATTGTTGTTCGTTTATCAATATATAGCAAACGAACACTTAATTCAAATTTAGTAAATTAGAGATGTTAATTTTTAAATATTAGTACGCCAGAATATAAAATCTAGTTTGAGATCGGCTTTTAATTCTAGTTATCGTGGATGTATCGACTGCAGTAAAACATTCCATTATTCAGAATCAGGAATTTCTATCATTATCCGTTTCTATAGCGATCGTATCCTTGTCATATCCCTAGAGCTATCAAATAACAAGTGCCACGAGCAGCATGCTACCACCCCACGCGTACTAAAAAGGCGGCAGTACACGTCGCACAGTACTACCGCATGATCGCGGCGATCACACAACGTATCCTACAAAAACGTCCTTGCAACACGTTATTTCGTTTCCGTTTTAATTCCTTACAAGAACGAGATGACGATTCTGTATCAAAAAGGTGTTTCATGATGTTCCAATGAGAACAAGACTGCCGTCGTCGTGTGGCCGAGCGACGGATTGTCACCATACCGAAACAACATCACATACGCTCATAGATTGTTTGGCATACGATTCAATTGGTCGTTTTTGGTAAATTATATGTTTTCGTAGATATGAAAGTTAAGCAATAGGCAAACTGCGCGTGGCCGTGGTATTACCGGCGTAGAATAGTACTTTCCCATCCTCCCCCTTGGGTGCCGTAAGAGTCGGCTAAGGGATCAAGTACCAGGTGGGCAGCAGCGCCTTCTGAGGATAGGAAACTATACTGTGCTCGCCAACCCGCATGGCGAGTATTGGTAAATCCCCCTTATATGGGGAGGCATATGTCCAACAGTGGACATCCTATGGCTGCGGTGAATGATGAATGAGAATGCGGGGCCGTCCAGGCGGCGATGGTCCTTCGAGCCAGAATAACATATTTTCCTTCATCCACCATTGTTCCATGTATTTATAACGTATCTACGGCCTACTGATATCTCGTACCTTCTATTGACCTTGTATCATCCGGATATTAGTATCAACCATTAAGTATCGTGACGTAGAAAATGTACCCCTTTATGTCACGTACGCGATTTAAGTATTAAAGGCCACAAATGGAGATATGCGATCGATCGTACCGCAAATAAATAAATTAAAAAAAAAAATAACATGATTATTACACAAAATCGAATTATGAACTTTTCGCATATATCCAAATGTTAACAAACGTTAGAAGTGCATATCGGCGACGACGAGTGCGGTATCAACGGCTGTGGGCGAATCGGTGTAGTTCCTTACAATATTAATGTTCTTAACGAAGATGTCGGTCGGCCCCACTCGCCGCCGCAAAAATGCGCGTTCGCGAACGATGCGATATACGTCGTGTGTCGTTTTCTTTATTTCTACGTTATGATATATCGTATTCACTTTTTGTTTCGAAGTCGACCATCGGACTGAATTCCGAAGAACGTGGTTATATCGCATCGTAGGATCTCGCATGTCCGACCCCCGTGTGTGTGCACGGGTGACAGGACCAGGACGGCGGGGGAGGGCGGGGAGGCCGATGGTCACGTCACCCGTAAATGCTTGTACGCAATATATCCCTGACGTTCGGCGCAAGAAGTGGCCGTTTTGGTGGCGCGAAGGGCGAGGGCTAAGGGGACTGAACGCGGCGCGGGCGCCAAGCATTTACGGGCGTGCTGCGATCACCAAAACGTCGAACGTCAGGAATATAAAACGCACTTGGTATGTGTATAAATCATTTATTGGTATCGTCGGCGGCAATGCACGCGTCCCTCCGGCGGGCGGAGGGCGGAGGGCCGGATGCGGGTGGTGGCGCGCCCCCGCCCCCGGGCGCCGCCTCGTCGAGCGTCCACAGGTTGATGTGCACAGTACCCCGGGAGCGCGTGGCGCGCGCGGCGGGAAGTGGCGGGGGCGAGGGCGGCGGGGAGGGCGGCGGGGGCGCGCGCCTCCTGCGGGGACGCACCTCAGCGCGCGGGTAGGTGAGTGCGGCGTCTGGTGGGGAGGCGGGCGGGGAGGTTTCAGCGCGCAGGTCAGCCCGAGCGCGCTCCCAGTCGTGCAGCTGGCGGCGCATGTCATGCAGCGCGGCACGCTCGGCTTCGACGCCCTCCGCACGCCGCTCTACCACCGACATCGCGTACCGTTCCACGGGCCGGAGCTGCACACACACACACACGTTGGTATACCCTGTGTCGTCTATTTTTTAGATAAGTATAAATATCGTCATCATGTCCGAAATAAGACGTCAACTGCTGAACATACGCCTCCCCATTGATCTTTACAAGGACGGTTGGAAGCGGAAAGCTTCCAGCCCCTTCCTACGATCTAGGTCAGGCCATAAATCTATCTTGATGATGGATGTCCTATTCTGCGCTTGCCTGTTCTACACTCAATATTCTTTCGACCCCATCGGCCATTAGTTCTTCGCGCTATGTTCCCTCCCCACTGTCATTTCAACTTCCAATAATCCACTGAACTATGTCGGTTACTTTAGTTCTTCTTCAAATCCCCCCATTTATAATTTGATCTCTCAAAGAAACCCTGAACATAGCTCTTTCCACAGCTCTTTGCGCAACCTTGAGCTTGTATACAAAACCACATAGTTAGAGACCATGTTTCGATTTCATATGTCCTCACACAAATTGATCGGAGACCCTCGTGGAACAAAGGCCTTTCTTTAGACCACAAACGCTAGACATAATGGTAAGTTATACAGGCAGAACATGTGCCTAGGGTAAGGGGGTGGGTACGCCCACGTGCCATTTTATGGCAGTCTGTATATTGCTCAACAGCCTAGCATTTATTTCTGAGACCTAATTTTTAATTTATTTTAAGTTTCATTAAAATTTGATCTATGTAGAGAGAAAAAGTAGACAGAAATGAGATAGAAATCAGATAGAGAAATGTAAACCTATACATAGTTGTTAATAAAAGTTACATGACTACATAGGTTAAATTTTGGGAAAGACTGTTGAGAGTTTAGACTACCATAACATGCCACATAGACGCCCCGCGTACGCCAGCGGTATCCGCATGTTATAGCACCAAAAAATGTTTATATTATGCATATTTACGCCCGATCTCGCTCATCGTTTAGATGACTCTGTGACTACGGTCGGAGTCACTCAAACGATCGGGATACACGAATTAGCGCAGTCTCAGCACGGGGAGTGCAGTATCGAGTCGCATCCCGCCCTGACGGTGCGCAGCTACAGTGCACCATATCCTGTATAGTAAACGGTGAGAGTCGAGCATTGCACCTACCTGCGCCATGAGGCTCTCCAGTTCCGTCTCGGGCGGGTCCCGGTCCCGGTCGGTGTCGCGGTCGGCGTCGCGGCCTGTGTCGGCGTCAGCGTCGGCGTCGGGTGGCTCGTCCAGCGGCACGGTCTCGTCGAACTCGGCGAGGTCCGCGTGCTGTTCGTGAGCAGCGGCGCTCGCAGCGGCCGCGTCCGCCTCCTCCTCCGCAGCCGCGAGTGCACTCTCTACCTCCGTCTCCGTCTCAGCTCCCACCCCCGCACCCCCTACACCCTCCACCGCGCTCCCACCGAACAACTCCTTGATGCTTGCCTGAAACCACACACATCCACCATTTATTTATTTGAGTTTAAGGACTCAGCGCATTCAATAGTGATCGATTCAAAAGAAAAAAAATCCTTGAGATCGCGGTGTAAGTCGATGAAACGGATAAGAGCGACGTGCAAATTTTTTTTTTAAGTTAAAGTGGTGCCGCTCGTATATTATTATTTGTGGACCGAAAACTCGTGTGCGTTGGATTTAGACAATCACAGAAAACTAGAGGCAACCAGTTACAAGTTTTCACGAAAACGATAAAAACAGCAGTACAGGATTGTTCCTCAGACTATGTAATCGATGGCAGCAATTATAGCATAAGAGACATCCGCTTGCTTATCACTTCGCAATTGTTGATCGCATATTATAATAAGGAGTTTATTATTATCATCATGTCAGCCATAAGACGTCTACTGCTGAAAATAAAAATTAAATAACAAAATAACATACACCTTGTATGCTCAACTTTAAACAAAATAATGTAGTTGTAAATGAATACTGGCTAATAATTCAATAATAGCTATTTCAATGATTTATGTCATCTTCCCAACATTTAGTTGGTCTACCTTTGTTCTTTTTGCTATCACATGGGTACCATTATGTAACTAGTCTCATCCTAGTCCAACTAGTCATTTCTCTATTTCCCTTAACATGTGTCCTATCAATCTTCGTTTCAGGTATTTATACATGTTTTGTAAACTTTTAAATGTAGTTTTTCTTTTTATATATCATCTTGTCTCTTCTTTTGACTACAATTGTACTTCTTTCCATTTGGCGTATTTATATTTTATTGAGTTGTTGCTCAGGTAGTGCTCATGTTTGACATCCATAAGCATGGAAGTATACATGTGTCAAATATATTCCGTTTTTCCTTAATGGGCCATACCTTTGGCCTTTTCATTACCTTGCTCAGAGACCAAACTCTTTTCCAGCTGTTAGCTATCCATTTCCTTTTACATTGTTGTCTTTTGTAGATATTAGTTGACCTAAATGTACAATTATATTTCTATAATTCTGTGTCTATCATTTATTTCAACATCTGTTTTAATTAAATTCGTCATTATCTTCGTTTTTGATGGGCCCATTAATAGGCCAACCATGGCGCTTTTATCTGAAAGTTGTAGCATGTCCTGCAAATTGCTTGGCTTTTCAGAAAACAATATTGTCTGTGAAACATAGTTGGCTAAGTTCTTGTCCGCTATGTCTCCATATTGAGTCCACTTCGTTCCATTATAGCTTTCTAAAAATAATTTCCCAGATTAGGTTCGGTAAATAGTCGCCTTGCTAGAGCCTTCTTTCGATAAGGAATTTTACTCCTGTTCTTTCTAGCTTGACATTGGCGGTACTCTTTGAGTAGATCTTCTGGAGTATTCTAACGCATTTGGATTCAACTCCCTGGCTTTCTAGTGCTCTCCAGATGACATTATGTTCATGAAATGCTTTGTCAGTACCTGTAGTACCTGCAAAATATTCTCGTCGACATTTTTTAACGATCCGTGCATGGCACGCAACAGTGCTGGTCAGTGACAGAACAGTGTAGTATGCAGTCTCATACTATTCAATAAAAATAATATTTTTATGTATGACACGTTTCTATGATGGTCATGGTATGGTACGGTATAGTGGGCAGACACCTTAAAGCAAAGGCGTTGGCCATATTGTTGGTCGACGTCCGTGTAGTTTTTTTGGTTAGGTGTTAGTATGTGGTGATATAGATAGTTCTCCCTTTCTGTTTAGTTCCTTTTTTCTTTTATTATGATTTTGTGGGTCTTGAATGAGAAACGAGATATTTTTCTTCTTCTAATTTTGGGAGCTAGACACAAAGACAAAGCACCTTTATTATTTTGTCCCTATTAAGACCACGAAACTAGTAATACATATGAACAAACGAACTTCGAACGATGGATTCGACGTGGCATTGTCGCGTTCGATACGATAAGTGAGTCGATCGATATCCAGTTACGGGTCACCGCTCGTGGTCAAGAGCTGAGTAGAGTGGAGTGGAGTGCAATAGTTACCCCGCGCAGATAGGAGGTGGTAAAGCGGCCGCGGTCGATGGCGAGCGCGTTGAGATTCCGCTTGTGGTGCGCCTTGGTGTGTATGTTCTGCTCGACGGTGTCGGAGGTGACGAGTCGGTAGACGTGCACGTCGCGCGTCTGCCCGATGCGGTGGCAGCGGTCCTGCGCCTGCGCGTCCATGGCCGGGTTCCAGTCGGAGTCGTAGAAGACAACCGCGTCGGCGCCGGTGAGGTTTAGGCCTACGCCGCCGGAGCGCGTGGAGAGCAGGAAGGCGAAAACGCGCGCGTCCGCGTTGAACCGCTCCACGAGCGCCTGCCGTCGGTCCACGCGCGTCGCGCCGTCCAGCCGAAGGTACGCGTGCCCGTGTAGCGACAGGAACGCCTGCCGAACGCATACGGGTCAATTTGATAAAAAAAAATACATTGATGTCTCAGCCAGTCCGATGGCATGCGGTCGAATTTTAAATTAAGTTTTGCATATTTTACAGTAAAATTATAAACTGTCATCAGTTTTAAAGGCTGCGTTTGAAACCTTATAAGACTTTTTCGTTTTTGTAGACTCGTCGGTGACTCTTCAGCTATTCTATCGTTCGCATCGAGAGAGTAAACAATGAGCCCGAGCCGGCGCCGCCGCCACGATTCAGAGATGGTGAAACGTGCGCAGGCCGGACGTGACGCCGCCGCGAGTGTCGCGACGTCTCGAGCGTTCCTCCGGCCCACGAATTTCGGTATCGATATAGTAGTGATGACGTATACCATAGTATTAAGGTCACGAAGGATATTTGAATGTATGAAGGATACTTTAAAAAATACAAATATTGCTGTGAAACATGATATCTAACATGCATTGAATCCTTTAATTTAATTATTTACTTTTTTGCAGATCAATTTTATTTTGCATGCTAGCAACATTGGGTATAATAATAAATTTTCTGTACAAGATTAGTTTTATTACCTATAATCTTGTGTTCGCTTCGTTTGCTCATAATGACTGTAGTAAGTAGTTATATAACATACGAAAGAATCCTTATTTGCATTATCATTTTTCCACATACTCTTAATAAAATACAGTGAATACTAACATAGTTGTTCGAAACCTATTGCGTTGTGTATGTTAATGTGACGAATGCGTCGTTGTGTCCGCTATTAGGTTTTCAATGGTGTCGTAACTCGTTTTGTAAACTCAAGCCTCAAAGTAACCGCACAAGAAATACTTTATTCATGCTAAATCTTTTTCGATCAATAGATTTTTTTAATGACTATTCAATCGATCGTCAGCGTATTATTAATCGATAATTACAATCATAGATACCAATGCGTGCTATTGCAAATAAATAAACTTTCGGAAAGGCATTAAATCAGAATGCGCGTAAGTAGCGTATATAACGAACCGCGATACCTCTGAATACCTACGAGCGATCGTAGACAATTTAAAAAAAAATGAAACATGAGGCATTGTTCATGCAGATATCACGTTTATTAGAAACTAAGAACAGATCTTCGTACGTGTCGTAATATCAGACTCGACCGTTCCCGTATAATGACTAAATTATAAGGCTTCTGATCAGTGCAGAGCGGACGCACCTCTAGCAGGTCGAGCACGCGTGTCATCTGCGTGAAGATAAGCACGCGGTGCCGGTGCGCCTTCAGACGGCGCAGCAGCGCGTCCAGCACCTGCAGCTTGCCGCAGTCGTACTGCAGCAGGCGCGGGTGCGGAAAGGCGACCGCCTGCCTTGACGCCGCGCAGTGCACTGCGCCGAGTGCGGCGCGCGCGCCCCGAACCGCCGCGCCTTCCTCCGCCTCCACGCGTGCCGTGACCGCGCGCCACTCCCGCGCTCCTTCCACGCCCGCGCCCGCGCACAGCGTCGCCGCGGATGCAACGCACGCGCGCCAACACACCGTGAACCTGCACCGAACGCTATCCATCAATACCTCCTATATGATCCTGCACTACTAGTCCCGTCGGCAAGGAATTAAATGACATGTAAATCCGTTCTACCTACGCTAGGTGAATAGGCAATTCATTATCTTCATTGTGCCTATGATCGGCGAAAGGTTAATCGCTAATTAAATAATATATAAATAAAAATAAAGATTAGTGATAGATTGATAGTAATAGATAATATATATTTATTTATGTAATTATTTGTATTTGTTTATCGTTTTCTTCCCCCACCATTTTATCTTAATTAATATGTTTACTTACCTATGGTATTTTTTAGGTTTTTTAAGTCACATAAATAATCCAGATTTATCAGCAAAGGTTTTAAATTTTTTATCCCGAAAATGAGTACAAGACAGACACACACACATTTATTTTCCGTTGCACATGTCAAAACTATGTCCTCTCATACACTGACCACTATCTGCACTACACACAAGCACACCCTCTCATGCACACCGTCATACACAGAGACATTGCTACATTTTTCATATGTTATTTATAAATTGTCCATATAAAGCTCTAATATGGACAATTTTGCGTTGCGTTTAATTACGTATAGTTGAAAGAGTCAATTATAAAATGCAAATCCTTTACTGGCTTTAAGAATAATGTGGTATTGTCGATTTCGTGTAGAGTCAAAGAAAAAAGTTGACAATATTAAGAATTATGACTTTCTGAGGATCCCAATATTTGAATACACAGGATTAATCTAACTGAGATCATAATTAGTTTTATGTGATGAAGTTTTAATACTTTTCTGCAGTTTACCAGAATACTGATTCCTTGGCTTAGGAACGTACATACATCCTTAAGGGCGGAGCAATAAAGAATAACTAGGTAGTTTAGAAAAGCAGGCGCAATATACGCGGCATTTTGTTTTTGTCCAAAATTGTCTGAAGACAGTGATCGGAAAACTTCACTTTTGGAATCTCGGAGGAACCGTCTGCGCACTGCAATAGTTATTTGTTGTACATGTGGGTAAAGTAGATTTTTGTCGCGAGTGCTTGGATTGAAACCTGAGCAAGCGAAGGGTCCTAGGTTTATTGAACACTGAGCATAGCGAACATCAAAATACGTAACGCCAAAAAACTTTACCAAGGAAAACACAACCATTTTCACCACGCTAGCGAATAACTTGCAAGAAGCGCAGCGGGACGTGCTCTCTGGTTGGCCAGTGGGTTGACATTAGCTTTATAAGACGTTTTGGAATTTTGAAAACTTTTACCCACTTGTGAATAAAATAGCATTTTTCTCACCGAAATTGATGTGTCAAACTAGCGATTGATAGCTAGTGTGGGTAAAACTTTTGTTTTCTCTTGTCTGTTCTGTATCTGTTCTGACGCGTCGCACCAACAATGGCCAATGTTAATCAATCTATCTTATGTGCTCAACGTTCTGTCGAAGCAGACTGTGATAAAATTTCAGGCGCCTTCGTCGACGGCGAGGTTCTACAAGTTTATCGCGTAAGCCGAACTCGGCGCTCGGGTCGTTTAACAAAATATCGTACCTCGAGGTCCACTTCATTTCTTCACACTATATATACCTACGAGTGCGTTCGTATACGCCACTCCGTGCATCACCGGTCGAATGCGTAACAGGGCGCGGCGGCGGGAAAGAAAGAGAGAAAAAAACAACAAAACCGGTACCGACCCGTCGATGAGGTGTCGCACTTCGTGCAGCATCGCCTCGAGGCTCCGCGGCGGCGCCACCGGCGAGCTCACCGACTCGACGAGCACCGCCGCGCGCAAGTCTGCGCCGTAAAGTGGCAGCCGCCAGCAGCGCCGCTCGTTGCTCAACCCGCGAGCCGCAAGACGCGCGCGCCTCGCCGAGGCCAGCCGCGCGCAAGCTCCGCCGCTCCCGCCTGCCTCGGGGCGTGCGGGGGGCGCGGGTGGTGCTCGCGGAAGCGATCGGAGGGGGGCGCGCTGCGCGGGCGCGGGCACGGAGGCAGGCGGTGGCGCGCGCGGCACGAGGCGCAGGTGCAGGCGCAGCGAGGCGGGCGGGGGCTGGGGTGGCGCGGCGACGGTGGGGCGGCACAGCTCTTCGATGGCTCGCGGCGGGGGCGCGAGATGGCGCGCGCGGTGCGCGGCGAAGGCTTGCGCGTCGGCCGCCTCGAGGTGGGCGAGCGCGCCACCGAGGCGGGCGGCGAGCTCGGCGCGCGCGCGCACGGGTACGTCGAGCGCGAGCGCGGGCACGTGCAGGCGGAGCGCGGGCAGGTGCAGCGGAGAGGAGGGCGCTCGGGGCTCGAACAGATCCGGATGGTTGCACACCTTGCGCAACTGCATCAGCACGTTGATCACGCTCAGCAGGTTGCCGGACGCGAGGCTCTCTTTGGTCCTACGACATCGCGAAATCACCCTTACTCGAAGCGAACGTACGGTTTTTTTATTTTCGTTGTTAAACAAACAGCGATCATATATACAATAATACATCAAACAGATTTTTTATATTATTTTCTCTGTTTCGGGAGTCGTCCGTTCCTCTCGGGGACGGGTGTTGCGACATCTCGAACGATACGTTCCACGCCTGACAATCTACATACAACGAAACTTAAGAGGCAGCGCTATTTTGCTATACATATAGCATTTGGGTCGCCTTAACGATTAGCTGGTGCACGTGAACAAAGAGGATAACTCACTATCGAGCGCGCGCTTTATAATCGTGCTCCGAGCGACTTCCCGGCATGCGAGATACGAGTCATAGGGAGCTTATAGTGTGTAGTCGTGGTACTAACTTTGCGCGCGACATGAAGTCGTCGTAGAGGCATCGCTGTCGCTTGGCGAGCCGGCAGAGCAGCACGTGCTCGTGCTTCGTGGGCAGCTGTCGCTCCACGTGCGCCTTGAGCCGCCGCAGCAGGAAGGGGCGCAGCACGGCGTGCAGCCGCCGCACCAGCGCCTCGTCGTAGCGCGCGCTGCCTTCCGCCATCTGCGACACGTCGCCGAACCACCACCGGAACTCCGAGTGCGACGCGAATACGCCCGGCATTAGGAAGTGCATCAGCGACCACAGCTCCACCAGGCTGTTCTGCAGCGGCGTTCCGGTCAACAGCAACCGTCTGCGACACGCGATGCCGACCATACTCACACATATTTTGATTTATCTTTTAGTTAGACCCTAGATTAACATAGAGGCTACTTGTCTTTCCGAAAATGATTTTTGTTCCCGTGGGATAAGCAAATAATTCAAAAATGTCTGTTACTCCTTAACGCTTAATAGGCTGCACCGATTTCGATGAAATTTGGTATGAAGATACTATTTCGACCCTAGAATAATAAATAGGCTAATTATATTGCAGAAAAAGTAAAGTTCCCGAGGGATAATTGAGGTAACGGGATTGCAAAACCACACAAGCTCAAAAAAACAACACAAAACCATTTTTTTGTAAGTCTCAAGTTTTGAAAAAAGGTGCCAGGGTCCTGATTTTTAGTTTTACACCTACCTCCTAGTAGTTTCTGAGATCCGTATAGCAGTTCCATCGATGGATCAAAAAATGCTACATTTCGGATCTTCCCCTAGTCACATCAACTACCCACATTTACCGCCCTACCCTCACATACCCCCAAAACTCATTCATCATTTTAATAGCTCTCTTTAAAAGCTGCAGATGCAGGCTTTGCGAAAACATGAAACATCACCGCCTCGGCCATAGGACATTCAGCACTACATAGGGCCTCACAAAAAATATGATTATACACTAAAAGTCAGGGAATCTGATCATAGTTTATGAAACAACTTATCACTCACCTCTCTGTTTGGAAATTCAAAAGGAGCTGCCATCGCTGTGACTTAAAATTTTTAATATTCTGCGCCTCATCAAGAACTAAATATTTCCATCGCTTTCTTCTGAAACTCTGGTGGTCTTGAACAACCAATTTGTACGAGGTGATGCAGACATGGAAAGAGTTCGGCTTCGTCCAGCCGACGCGCTTCAACTTGCGCTCTTTGATCGTTCCATAGTAGGTGAGTATCTTGAAGGCGGGGCACCACTTTTTGAACTCCATCTCCCAGTTAAGCACGACGGAAGTCGGCGCGACCACGAGGTGTGGCCCCCAATCGCGGCGCTCGAGCGCCAGGTGCGCCAGCAGCGCTATTGTCTGCACCGTCTTGCCGAGCCCCATCTCGTCAGCGAGGATGCCGTTGAGGCCGCGCGCGTGCATCGTCGCCAGCCAGTGCAGCCCCACGTGCTGGTACTCGCGCAGAGCGTGCCGCAGCAGCGCCGGCACCGGCGTGCCCACCGCCGTCTCCGACAGCGTCGTGCCGGTCGGCTGTAGGGTCGCGGCTACGGACGCTGCGCGCTCGACGTCCTGTCCCTCCGCTTTTCCTTCCCCCGCACCCGCCACCAGCGCCGCGAGCGGCTGCGGTGATGACGACGAGGCGCGCGTGCCGCCCGACGACGAGGACGCGATGCTCGACGCATCCTCGTCCTCCTCCTCTGTGTCGGTGTCAGTGTCAGTCCCAGTGTCGGTGCCGGTGGGGGTAGATGCATGAGGCGAGGGCGGCGGGCGCGAGTACAGGCGGCGCAGCTCATCCAAATCGAGATGCGCGTCGGCCCGCAGCGCATTGATCTCGGCGGCGTGGTCATCGGCGCCGCGCTCCACCCGTTCCTGCTCGGCGATCGTGCTCTCGTCGTCGGCCGAGTCCTCCCCCTCGGGCCGGTACTCGGCGGCGGCGGCCGTAGCGGCCGACTCGTAGCCGGGCGGGAGCAGGTCACTGAGCGGGCGGCGCGACTCGTGGCGCAGCGCGTCGAGCTCGGCGCGGTGGTCGGCGGCACCGAGGCCGGCCTCGCGCTCGGCGGCCGCGATCGTCTCCTCGTCGTCGTCCGAGTCGCCGCGCGGCGTGAACTCTTCGTCGGAAGGAGGCGTGTCAGGCGGCGCGTGTTGCGGAGCGTGCAGTGTGGCAGCGAGCGCGCGCGAGTAGCGTTCCGTCTTGTCGACGATGTAGCTCAGCTGTTCGTCGAGCGCTTCCTTGCGCGCCGCCTCGACGCGCCGCACGCGTTTCCATTCCACCAACTGAAGGTGTACGATAGTCAGCATACGACAGTATCTTCAAAAATGTTAATGATCACACTAAAATAAATACGGGTTTGATTAAAAATATAAAAAAATTTGTTACTTATTCGCGCTCGGCTTCGGCTGGGCCAATTTTGATGAAATTTGGTATGGAGGTAGCCGACGGTCTGGATTGACATATAGGCTAACTGGTTACTCTGAAAAATTGTAGTAGTGTACAAAGATAGTTTTAAGAAAATGGAGTTGATTGAATTTATATTTAAGGAATATTATATTTAAGGAATTACAAGAGCCATCAAGATTGCAGCCCATTACAGACTATAATGCCTATGTCCAAAATATAATTGCGGAAACTTTAAAAGGCTTTTTTATATACTTATAAATATCCATTAGTATACCATAATATAAGCTGTAGTTTTTCTATGAGAATAAAAAATAAAATAAAATAACGCCAAAAATCTTCAACAAAAGTGAAATTTCCCAAAAAATACCAGCATTGACTAACATTTTTTTATTTTTTATTTTCTTGGACCTATAATTGTTTGCGAAATAAAGCTGTTTGTGTTCCATGTAAAATAAAAGTAAAAAAGTAATATATAATCGAAAAAATATTAATTATAAATCGTACTGTATCTAGACGAAACCACTTAATACTTCATGTGGAATTGTGTTCCACAAACTATAGACAAAATTCTTTCTTTATCAGAGTCTGTAGTATTTTTAATTCTAAATACACTGAGTATGTTGATTTATTTAATGCAAGGTACAACTTCTTCAAAGTCAATGCTTTTAACGCATTTTTTAACTAAAAGATAATGTTCTGCAACTGGTTGTAACTGGATTGATTTGCCTATGAACAATTAGTTAGATAAGATATTTAGATAGTGATAGGAAACAAAACTATCTATTTATCAATGTTTTTTAGTGATTATATACCTATTTTCTTTTTATTTCTCCTCCATTTTTCTTTTTTTTCATTGCATTATATAAAGAAGATTAGCTATACCTAAGTAACTGGAGAATAGTTTTATATGTGAAAACTGTATTAGCTTGTTCGTACTACACTAATTTTGTCCTATATTCTTATTCATTAAGCTGTTTGTTTTCCATTAAATAAATAAATAAATAAAATCGTCCATGCATACGAAACAAGTTATTACATACTTGTTCTTCGTTATCTACAATTGCTGTTCGTTAGTCACATTACTGTAGTGTTCATTGCTAACAATTACTTATTTTTAAAATTATTATTATGTTCTAAATGCCAAAATACTAAAAATATAATAATAATTGTAAATTTTGAATTTCTTTATCCTAGCCTAAGCAAAGTAGTTAATACTAAAATATTACTTAAGTCTTCCTTAAATATTATTCATAAATAAATAAAATAAAATTACTGAGATAAAATCTTTGCCCAAGGTACCTTGCTTATGATATGCACATCCTTAATCCTTACCTGACAAAAAATGTATTTTGTCAGCTAAGGATGAATAGAATATATATATACATAATATATACACATGTATATGTATATAATGTCAGAGCGTGTCAGATCGGCCCCGACGCCAATGATAACTTTTTTTTTTCTTTTTTCTGTGGAAACCGAAAAGAATGGACACTCTGGTCGTCCTAGAGGTGCCTTGTCAAATGGGGTCTTCAATTGCCATATTAACAGGCGAGTACCACTTACAATATTGTAAGTGACTCATATTCCTTACTGTTCAGATGTTATCACTTTCAAAAAACAGTGTGAAATATTTAAGTGCATGTTGTGTTCACATCAATACAGCTGCTGCAAGCCCTCAAGGTTAATAGGGTAAAGTAAAAATCATTTATTTAATTTTGGATGTAAAAAATGTAAAGATCTTAAAATAAGTCACCTTCGTATTTTCACGCAAGTTCATGTATTTTCGAAAAATAAATTAGACCCTTGATACAAAACCCCTTGACTCCCCCCAAATTTCCAGTTTACTCAAATTCGAGCGACTCGATATAAGATCCAACCCAATAATTTTGACTATTAGAAAATTTATATTGATTTTAGTCAATCTAAAAGAAAGTTGGTTTACCTTTTCGACGTTAGCCCAGAAGGTGCGGATTTCTTTAGCGGCAAAGGCTGCAATTTTGCGTAGATGCAGCTCGTGTGCCTTCTCCGCCTTCTGCGCCGCGTGCGCTTTATCCTGGAAGTATTTCTGTACGGCTCGGGCGCATTTCTTTGCGGCCTGTTTCTTCCACTTCCGTTCGTGCGCGAAGTCCTGCGCAAGCCAGGCCATTTCTTCGAGAACATAGTCCCAATGCGACTTGGGGCGCGGCGGCTCCAGCACGCGAGGCAGCCGCCGCTCGGCCCACAGACCGGCACGCGCCAGCTCCGCGACACGTGACGCCACCCACGCTTCTTGCTTTGCTTTCTCCACCATCTCGTCGGCGGCCGAAAGCACGCGCTCCACTGGAGCAGGGGCAGGGGCAGGGGCAGGGGCCGGGGTCGGGGATGGGGCTGGCGCCGGCTCTGGCACCACCGCCACCGGCTCGGAGGTAGCCATTGCCGCAGCCACTGCCGCAGTTGAAACGGGCGGCGGCCGGCGCGCCTCCAGGAATGCGAGGAGCTGCGGCGCTGGAGGGCGCTTTCGCCAAATGGCGTAGTCCATCATATTTCCACCGGCCTGCAGGAAGTAGAGCTCGCTGAGCTGATCGGTCAACCGCTCGCGCAAGTTGCGCAACCGCAGCAGTTCGCACTCGATGATACGGCGGCGCAGCGAGGACGCGTCAGCCTCGAGCGCGGTGAGCTTGACGCGCTTTCGGGGCGGTTCCTCGCCCGCTTCCCCGCCTGCAGCCGCAGCCATCGCCGCCGTCGGCGCGCTGCCATTGACTGCGCTAGCACCTCCGCCGCCGCCGCATCCGCCCGACACTCCGTGTGGTTCCACACCCTGTCCAAATAATTTTTTTTCATTTTTATAAGCTCGCTAAATATGTTAGTTTAGGACGAAGTATGTTACACAATGAATCAGAGAAATTGAAGTTGATTAACAGGACATATTGTTGCTTTAAGGCTTATCTGAAAGCCTGTCGCGATTATATTTTATTTTTATTCCTTTAGGAAAACAACAGCTTATATGGGATGCTATTATATGTTACACACACACTTTACATAGGAACCTGTTAATTCACGCATACACCATTATAGAACGAACTTTTATATACAGTAGAACCTCGATAACTCAAACATTGGTGACTTAAAAACCTCTATAACTTAAATAAGTAAACTCTGTATTGGCCCTCAGTAACTTAATGAAATGTTTCCACAACCTCTATAACATAAAATTGTTTGTCAATGAGGCATTTTGAAAGAGTGTGCAAAACAAAAGGTTTCGGTATTTATTCGGTGCACTAGTTACATTATTAACGTAAACAATACATATGTCACCCATTGCTTGCTTCTTTGAAATTATTTAAAGCTTTGCAGTGGTTAGCCTTAAAACAAAAGGAAATCACAGACTTTTTAAGTAGACTAAAAGTTTAATTATTGTTTTACTTTTATGTAACACGTGCAATGTGAATAAATAAATATGATTATTTAAATTTCTGTATTTTATTGAACCAATCCTTCGGACGCATTCGAGTAAAAATATGAACAAGGGTACATACATACATATGTACAATCCTACCTCTATATTAACCTATCCCTAACATAGACCCTATAACCCTTGATAACTTAAAACCTCTATATCTTAAATTATTTTGTGTTTCCTTTGGACTTTAACTTATCAAGGTTCTACTGTATATTGAGGGTGCTTTATTAATTAAGTTACAACTACCCTTAATCACTATTTTTTGTATACATAACACATATTAAACTGATTATGTTGTCCATTACACTATTTTCAGTACTTGTCTACCATTCAACATTCTCAGGCATTACTCATTTGTCCCTCAATTTTTATTATGTATTTTAAAGATAACTCATAGAGTAAATGACTTTGTTTATAAACAATGGTTAAATAGAACTTCTCAAGGGACATGAACCTTGAGAAGTTTTATAGGGGGAAAGGGGCTATCCATTGGTACCCACTTCCACCCAGCGGCGGCTCTTGGATTTTGAGATATTTACATTTTTTTGAGGTTTATTTAAATTAATTGAGCTATATTGTGTAACTGCTCCAGCGCCGCGGGAAGTGCAGCCCTACCGCCCATAGTATCATCAAGTGAACTTAAAACTTAGTCTTTGTGTGGTTGCTTAGTTAAGAAATCTCCCTATGAATGATGAGAAGTATATTCCAGTTAGTATCATGCTAAACAATGATATTATTTAAAAACAGTAATGGGGCAATCATCCAGCGTAGATAATAGGTTCATGTATGGCAGTTGTGTAGCATGTATTGTAGTCACTAAATATTTTTGCAGTTGTGCAGTTATAGGTTTACCTATGCTTTCACAAACAGATTGTTTTAAACTAACGATTATTGTGTATCTTTAAACACTTGCAATAATATTGTTAAGACTGCACCCAATTGCTGATTTGCATCCCTTTTTTGACGCAAAATTATAATATATTTACATGCATTCTATTTACTGGTTTTAATGGTCTAATTTAGTGGTATAGGCACAGTTATGCTATGGTTTAGTGGTCACAGGTTTTGTGGTATAGGCACCGGCAAATGTTATGTCAATAAGCACCAAATGTAGGAACGCTTACCATGAGTGGATGGGCTGCGGAAAGTCCGAGTGCGGGTGGAGCGGCCGGTTCATCGCGCTCGCTCATGCTGTGACATATTGATACGCTAGATATATATAATGTAATAAAAATTCACGAAATAATGAACAGCACTTCCACTCTTTTGAAAATAGTTCACAATTGCACTTAGAACAACAATAACTTTTATTGCAATCAACAATCATGTATCATTTCCGGAACTTGCTAGATATTACTGTTAAAGTCGATACAATTGCATAAAAATGTTAGAAACACTGTGTATGTAAGGTTTTGACTCACTGCACTGCCTATTAAATATTTTATTGTTCTAAATATGGCAGCCATATTGAAATATAACAAATCAACCAAAACCTCATCTCATTGTCATTGAAAATGAATCTAAAATTAATTTATGTTGCGCCGTCCATCATAGCATTAATCGATTACTGTTAGTATTTTTCCGTAGTATATGCAATATTATCACATTTATTTTTATAATTTAAAAAGAATTGAGGATATTTGTACTTTGCGCCGATAATTCAAAATCATAGATAAGTACACAAACTAAATAGAGTACTGCGCAAGATCACAGACAATTTATAGATAGTGCGATCCTAAGATCTGTCAGTGTCAGTGTTGCCAAAAAGATTATTTTTAATCCGCTAAGTTTGTTGTTTACTTCCATCAAAAAAATATTTTTTATCCATCAATAATAGTTGTAATGTAACATACAAGAAGAAAATACAAAGATAACCAATTGTTCTGCGCATACAAAGTGGCTCTATGTCTTCGGCGAGTTGGCAGTCATAAGTAAAATAAGTTGACACATTATATGGCATTATATGGTTATAATACTAACCCGCTAATAAATCAAGCTCTTCTAATTTTATAAATATCATTCCAAGGAATTAAGCTAGGTTGATTTCTTGCTTAAAATTAGTAAGATTTCGTATTAAAAAATATTAAATATTTTTTGTTATTTTTAGGCCGTCTTGCCCCAACCAAATTATCCAAGATTCTCGCTTGATGTAGGGATAAACAACTATTTTAGCCTGGTTAATTTCTGATTTGAACCGAGGATCAGGTGAAAGTCTCGGAAAATGTAATAATATTTATTATCTATGTCTACTATCTATATCTAAAGTAAGCTTATGTAATTTTAAGTAGCAATGAAAAGTTTATTTTATTATTAAGTTTAATCTTTTCAGTAAAATAAACTATTTCCATTTCTTATTTTTTTATATTGTTGAAATCGGATCAATGACGTGCTTAGAATATATACTTATCTATAATGACATGTGATACGAACGGCTCTTTCGATTCAAGATTATTATTTGGGTCCACACTTTGACATACAGCCCAAGGTAACAAGCTTGGTTCATTTATACACACCAGCCGATCCATTACGGATTAGAGATCCCGTGATTCAGAATCGAAGCGCTTGGATCGCGGATCGTACTAGGCTGGTCCAGGGGGTCATCCGCCTATATATATTGCTTAGACTATTGCTATAGCTTTCGACTTTCTTTCCGTCTTTTCGAACCAAGAAAGCTTCAACAATGAATGATTTATTAATGAACTAATTATTTAATTGGTTTATTAACAATAAATCAATTGTTGAAGCTTTCTACGGTTCGAAAAGACGGAAAGAAAGTCGAAAGCTCTAGCAATAGTCAAAGCAATATTTTTATGCAGCTTACCCGGTGGCGCGTACCATTTGCCTCCATAACATACACGAAATCACCAAGGGTCCAACACTTCGACACTCCGTACTTCGATCTAGCAGCCATAAAAGTGTCGTGGCGCGACTTCGTAAGGAACTTTGACAGAGTAATACCGGAGGCCTTGAGTTGTGTTTTGGCAAACACAATTGGTCTGGACTTTCCCGACGTAAATGGTTTATCCATTCGATGGCAACGAGAGATATCATTTATGGATAAATCTAACAACTTCAACTTGTCAACAACCACTTTAACAACAGCGGCCTCAGTGCTTTCTTGCTTTTCTTCCACAACTCCATGAAGCACCTCAAACTGTTCAGTCTTGCGATCTAGCAGCTCCACTTGCCCCTGTAGTGCCTGAAGAGCAATCAAAATGAATGACTTGAAATTGTAAATGTCAGTGGCTAGACTGGAAATACTGGGTGCTGATGTAGATTGTGCTTTTTGAAGTTCTGCAGTGAAGTTCTCCATTCTAGTGAGGAATAATTGGCGCATATTAGCTATAGACTCCTTGATTTCCTCTATGTTGTGATGTGAAACTGATGCTATATGATCCTAGTGTGTTTTCTTGGATATGCTTCCCGGCAGGTATTGTGTAATAAACTTTAATTACACATCAAATTAAAACTAGTTTTGGGTGTTTATTCTAATCATATAGATTTATTAAAATTAACGAAAATTATGTATGTACACTATGTTAGACACCTACCCGCAAAAAAAGAAAGATAAGGTTAGGAAAATTATTTGGACATTGCCATTTTATTCGATAGATTGATTTAAAAACCGGTTGGTAACAACACTATTGCTCGATGACAGAGACAAGTTGAACACAGCTGGATCATTCGCTTGATCTGTGAATTGTATGAGAGGGCGAGCGGATTGTGTTTTGTGAATCCGAGATTACACGACTATTTTTAATGTGATTTTTATGTTTGTAACTGATGTATTATTTTAACAATAATTACATATGCAAGGTAATGCCCTCGTTTTACGAACTGGATGTGGCAGATCTCATTTTGCAGCAAAACACTGAACAATCGTTCGTTTTTTAAGAAGAAAATTCAATGGCACAACTATATTCAGTCTAGTGGGTTACCCACTAAAAACTAGTTGCAGGTCAACTACCCACTGTGGGTAGTTGAGCTGCAACTAGTTATATAGTACGCATAGGACCGCGAGGACTTATACTTTGACAGAGGGGAAGGCCTGCGTATGGCGTCCAAGGAATTTATATACAACGTAACTGGAAGGATCATTAGTACAGCGAAAGCGGTCTGAAAGAGATTAATACTAAGGAGCTGTGTCTCTTTTTTAAATGAGTGACCATAATTTATGAACTAAATAGGACAATTTTCTTTAGAATTATTTAGTACAGTCATCATACATATGACACTTATGTAGAAACACATATACCATTGAATCAGACAGATAATCTTACTATCTTGGAACAGAAAGATCTTACTTTCGATTGCTTTTAGGTCATTATTTTATTTTTGTCAAAAACAGTTTTTTTATATAATTATTCTCGAACAATAGTAGATAAATGTTCAAGCTATGATTCTGAATTCACTGTAATTACAATGAAGGTACCTCACATAATTATTATAGTTCTGACCAGTAATTATACTTTAAACTTAAACTATTACAATTTTGCAAGAATGCATGTGCAGTGCCGCTGTGTAATGTAAAAAATGCAATTTATTTCTTAAGTAGCAATATAAACAATTTAATTTTGTATAAAAATAATACATTGCAAACTGAACATATTTATTACAGCAATCATATATTCCTAAATGATAAAGTCTTGTGCTTTCCATAAGTTGTCAATCTGAGAGTTAAATATTTATTATGTAATAAACATTTTACAAGAGCCACATCATGCCACAATCTTCGTTAACAGGAAATCTGTTACACAATTTAACAGGGTATAAAATGAGTTGAATCATATGAACGTCATAGAATACATAGTGAATATCCTGAATTTTAAATGAAATGGTCACACTTCCGATCCATATCGAAATTTTCTTTCCTGCGAAAGAATATCTCTCAACCTGGATACGACTCTTTCTTACATCCACTCACTATACAAACCTGGACCATTTTAACTAAAAACAAACAACTAATCCATCCAAAAAAGCACAATAATATGAAACCGATACCCATCGCAAAGACAAATAATTCGCCATGTTGTTTCCTTAGTTTACAATGACATTTCATACCTCATATTTATTATACCTTCACGTCAATCTTGCTCATCACTTCAATTAGTTTACAATGATGTACCATAATTATTGCCATCACATTACCCCCCATATTAGGCCTAACTTTTAATTATATTTATCAGAATGTAGATACATTTTTGTATTTAGTGAGAAATGAAAGCTTTGTCTATTTGGTGAAATTACGTTATTCTTAAAGTTCCTGTTATTTCTACCATGCCAACTATAATCAAATACTACCAACTGTGTGAAAGGGACACAGCGACTGAAAAGTGAGTCTCTCTCGGGACCGTTTTTCCTTTTTAGCTACATAGAATTAAAAATGAACGATAAGCAGTAGATTTAAGGTTCAAGTTTCTTTTTACTTCAAATGTCGAGTGAAAATTTCAGTTACGTAGTTTATAAATTCCTTGATGGCGTCTTCCCCAAGTCGCGGTTGCATTTTGCTCTTCAGCCGTCAAACTCGAGTTCGTGAGGTCTGACTCGAGTTATTTCGAGTTGAGTGCAACTCGAGTTAATCTCTAATTGCTTGCAACGAATTAAACATGATCAGAATCAGTCCAAGCATCTCTAATTAGTCCGGTATGAATCGGTCTCTTGTAATCTCTTTGAACGAATCATTCATCCATAGATAAGTAAATTTAAACTGACATTCATCTTTCGCTTTCTGATTATTTTTTTGACTGATCAGTGGTGTGGTGCATTCTTATTTCATCCAAGATTGCAACGATCGTCGGTTACCAGTATTCTCATATTTCGCGCTCAGTTTTAAGTGATAATATACAACCAGATACAGTTTCTTCCAGTTCAGTTTACAAGATTGTAAAGATTTTAAAAGGCTGATTGGAGCGTTTATATTACCGTGAAATCAACAAAACCCGAACAGCGCATTTACAGTTTTCATATTCTTTATGTCAATAGATGCGTTGGCACGTAAAAAATTTAGTACTTGGGTGCTAATTAAATTTCAATTTATGTAGGTGAGTACAATGTACAAGGTGCAATTGTTATGGCCACCGCGCAGTGCCTAAGTATACCTGTGTGAATCTGTTCAGCCTGGAACTGATGAGCTTGGGTACTATCCGGTGAATATATGGTAGAAATCATGTAACTTATTTTGTCTGTTGATAGTGACTGATCCCAAGCTATACCCTGTTCCAAAATATTAGATATTTTTTGTAAACAAACAAATGTCACGTAAAGTCACTGACATACTGACATGCCAGTTGCCCTAAACATTTACACAAGTGATAAATATTTTTATCTCTATTTCATGTTTATAGTGGTCTATTTTCTTCTTTTTTCTATATTTCTTGTATTTCCTATGCTTCATAAAAGTTATAACGTTACTGATTAACAAACAAACATTATCACACTAAAAACACGATAGTCTTAACAAATTTAAAGAAAACATTAACTAAGGTACATTACTTAATTTTTCTGAATAGACCAATCAAACTAGACATTTTTCTGACAATTCTGAAAAACTTTTAGACGTTAAGCTCTATTTAGTGACAATTTGGCTAATAATCTAAAGTCTAATATGATCAATTATGTTGTTGAGTTAGCATGTTTCATCTTAAACTTTTATTGTGTGGATAATATATTCACACCATATATCTGCATTCTCACCTCTCTTTCTAACAAATGTATTACTTGCTACTGTAAATATCTTATCTCATGCGATGCACTCATTAACCTGAGCCCATTCTCAATAGGGTTGCGTTTACAATGCTAAGGGAATGGTGACCCCATACTGGGTGGCCTATTCATGCACGGCTATTTGTTGCTGACACAAGGCCCTTGAGTTCGAGGAACCCTTAAACACTAATAACTATCACCAACAAGTGTTACAATAAAGCACAAATGTATGCGTGAATCATATTTGAGTTCGAGAAAACAAAATCGAATGAAATGGGAAATGACAGCAGCAACAATTTTTAGAATCTACAGTCCTACAAGTACAATAAAATATTTTCTCTCAAAAATGATTTTGTTATTCAGAAAATTGCACATAACATATATTACTGTAAAGTAAATAGTGCTAAATGATGTTTATTTAATAATTGAGCAGATTAGTACAACAGCACTAGAAACATGTAACTACAAAAAATAGTGAACTACAATTATAATATATATTTTTACACTGTTATTCCCTTTGTTTACAAAAAAAAGGTTTTGGAATAGGGTATAGTGTTCAATGAATTCTGAGTATATTAACACCCTCTAAAAAGCAGATAGGGACTAAAGGTGTCCTTTAATATATATGTTTTAGCAGTTTTGCATGTGAATTGTTACAGGATCCATTGTTACCATTATACGAAGTTTAAATAAAATCGTAAGTCCACATTGTAATTTTATTTCTACTTCTGTTAATTACAGTGTGTTCCATCAGTATTCCTTCCCTTATACTTTCTCTAATACTTTTCCTTCTACAAAGTGATAACATTTACTTGTTTTGTTATAAACAGGCAGTTATATTAAGTTATATTTCTTAAATTTGATTCTTGTCTTATGGAATTTGAAGTAGACTTGACTATAGTATATTTTTTTTATTGTATGCTTGGCATTATACCTTTAAAAGTATTAATTTTGAATGTAGACATGTTGGTATATTTCATATATAGTTCTGTAAAAAAGACTTAAATTTTTTTATTAATCTAAAATGTTTAAATGTAATTATTCACACTGACTATAGTAGTCAACACAATAGTGAGATATTGCCAACAGTGACCATGAACCTGTTTGGCACTGTTCACTGTTTATTTTTCAGCATTAGGTTCTACATCTCATAATATGTATATATATAGATTTATTTTTCACAGAGCAGCATATTCGCATGAGAGAAAAGGTTCTTTCAATAAAGAAAAAAAAGATTAGATGTCTTTATTGGCAATAAAAGGTTAATTATATTTGGGTACATATTACTCTGGAGCTACATAACTTGATTCCTCCTTACCCATTGCATCAAAGAACGAACAGACAGACTGCAATGCAAGACCCATATATAGTAGATGTTCGATCTTTCACATGAAGAGTTTTGCTTCCACATTCATAGTGCATACATCTAACAAGTAGAATGAATTGCTTAAGTCTACTGGTATCTTCTAGGCAGGTGTGATCCATCATAGAGAGCGTCATTACTAAACATCAGGTTAGACAGTCTAACATCTGCCTATGGTAAATAAATAAATTTAAAAAAAGAAACTATGATGGTGTTAGACAACACTCTGGGTGTGAATATAATTGTGGGTGTATCAGTGAGTGACAATGGTTAGTACAGTTCTGTGTATTAGATGAGAGTTGATATGTTTATGTTTGCAACTCACTGTAAATGTAACAGACTGGGAAAATGGTGGGAATAATTGGAGAATGCCAGATTGAAGATCAGTAAAAGCAAAACCAAACATCTGTTTTGCAAGTTCAGTAGATCATCCAATTTTCTCCAAAGGACTTAAATGGTGTATCCCTTAACAGTAGGCTCCGATTTTAGGTACCTTGGTTCATTGATCCAAAACACGGCATAACACAAAGAGTACTTAACATGAATGTGGATGAATATAGAGGTATAGGAAGGCCGAAGAAGGCATGGATTGACTGTATAAAGAATTATATGTTTATGAAAAATATGGCCACTTATGATTCTTATGATGACTATGGTAGATGAGAATGGAAGAGAAAACCATGTTGTGCCAACCCCACCTAGTTTGGGACAATGACAAGAGGAAGAAGACACTTTTTCGAATCTGGATGTAACCAAAACTTTACGCTCTAATAAAGTTAAAAACGCAACACCAATTCATCATCATCTCAGCCATAGGACGTCCACTGCTGGACATAGGCCTCCCCCATTGATTTCCACAAGGACCGGTTGGAAGCGGCCCGCATCCAGCCCTTGCCTGCGATCTTAGTCAGGTCGTCTGTCCACCTGGTCGGTGGCCAATTAAAACACCTAAAATTAAAATTAACATTCCTAAAATAATTATAATAATATCATTTATAAACATATACTATTTATATAATAAATATTATATATTTATGAATTCTAAAATCATTACATTTTTCTGCCAAAATAGCTTAAAATTATATTTTTTAAAAATTTTCAAATTTTTTGCAACAAGAGTTTGTGTTGCATACAGAAAAATATATCATTGAGATAGGTGCTATCTATCAGGTGAAAACCACTGCTCCGCTCTTCAGTATTAACAATGATATTGTTATTAAATCAAACGGAGCTTAATCGCGAGAAAAACATTTAGTAATTTATTTACCTCGACGTTTCGACCAAGTTGCATTGGTCGTGGTCACGAGAAGACCGACCAATGCAACTTGGTCGAAACGTCGAGGTAAATAAATTACTAAATGTTTTTCTCGCGATTAAGCCCCGTTTGATTTAATAACAATGTGTTCGAATCGCGAAAGTCTAAAAATTACAATTAACAATGATAGTTTGATAAAAGTTGAAAAAACTTTTTACATTAAGAACATCTCTTGCTGTGCATACAGACGTGCTCATCTCTGATGAATATGAATCTACGTTAACAAGGAGGGTATTTCATTTACCTACTCCAATAGTCAAAACTTCCTTTGCGTATCGCTTTGGGCCTTATGTGAGAGCACACGTTTACAATACTGTACTTAAATACTGTGACATAAAGGCAAAATCAACTAGGGAAGCAAAGTACAGAAATGGTTGCTGTCGCTAAGCTACGATAATACGGAGGATGTACTTAAGGTTAAGTCTTAGTACTTCGTCGTTTATAAATTCTTTAATATTTTTCGCAAATCACCAAGTCTAAATAATTATTGATAGATTTGTCTAAACAAAATTACTTTTTTAAATGTATTAATTAATTTTACTGATAATCAGACCACCTTTTAAAATCTGTTATTAGATATTCTAGCTTTATATTCCTGCTTTTAAGTAACACAGTCATTAAGTTTATATGTTAATATAAGAATCGTATATATATAGATCTTCACGATATAGGCTTGCCTAGTGTGAAGATCACCGTTTACTTAGTGCTTTGGATGAAGTTCTATCAGCGTTAAAATATTTACGATATGTTTATAATAACACCTAATACGTGCTATATAATATATTGTGTACTTATCTAAATTACTTGTTAACTCTGCAAATAAAATATTTTTCATTTTTTTACATTTCATATCTGCATCTTAATAGTATCTGAAATTTGAATCTGTTTTTGTTATTTACCTAAACAAACTATTATCATTTTCATTGCTTATTTGTTGGTGACCGTCGAACTGTACCTATAAGCAGAAACATTAAGGCCTTATTTGATGCTGCAGATTTTAGTGTGCAATGCAATAGTGTCTCATTTGTTTAAATAGTATCATTCCTTCTAAAAGGAGAGGAAAATAAAGCGATCATTGTTGCGATTGAATCAAACAAGGCGACACTTCAAGCGAGATTAAATAATCAGATGTAGGCTAGCGCGACGATAATATTTATCCTGCCGTGAATACACACGGAGCGTGTAATCGAGCGGAGTGGTGTTGCAGGAGGGCGGCGGGCGGGGCGGCGCCGTGGCGCGCGCGCGGGGCATGTGGCGCGCGGGGCGGGGACGCGCGCTTGCGGCGCTGGCGCTCGGGGCGCTGCTGGTGTGCGCGTGGCGCGTGGGCGGGGGCGGGAGCACGGGCGGGAGGTCCGCTGGGGCGCCGGTGGAGGGGCGCGAGCTGCCGCTGATCTTCATCGGTGGCGTGCCGCGGTCGGGAACGACGCTGATGCGCGCGATGCTGGACGCGCACCCGGACGTGCGGTGCGGGCAGGAGACGCGCGTGGTGCCGCGGATATTGCAGATGCGGCAGCACTGGGCGCGCTCGCAGAAGGAGAGCGTGCGCCTGGAGCAGGCGGGCGTGTCGAAGGCGGTGCTCGACAATGCGATCGCTGCGTTCTGCCTCGAGGTGATTGTGCGCCACGGCGAGCCGGCATCGCGCCTCTGCAACAAGGACCCGCTCGTGCTCAAGATGGGCACGTACGTGCTCGAGCTGTTCCCCAACGCCAAGTTCGTGTTTATGGTGCGCGATGGGCGCGCGACCGTGCACTCGATCATCGCGCGCAAGGTGACCATCACCGGGTTCGACCTCACGAGCTACCGGCAGTGCCTCGCCAAGTGGAACCACGCCGTGGAGCTGATGTACCAGCAGTGCAAGGCGCTGGGTGCGGAGCGCTGCCTGCTGGTGCGCTATGAGGCGCTGGTGCTGCGGCCGCGGGACACGATGCGCGCCGTTTCCGCCTTCCTGGGCCTGCCCTGGAGCGAGGCCGTGCTGCACCACGAGCGCTACATCAACCAACCCAACGGAGTCGCGCTCTCCAAGTCAGTACTCTCCACTCGCTCTGCCCTACAATACAGATACAAATATTTATTTTACAAATATGAGCCTGTACAAAAGAATGAAGCCCCTCCTTTTGCTTTAGTTTAAACTGTGTATTATTTCAACCCGAGTAGGGGAATTACCGCTCGCTATTCACTTGTCCTAATTTCTTCCGTAAATTTATTGTTTCATTTCGATACGATTGACGATTTGGCGTAAGCAAAGCAAAGCATGTTAATGTTTGTGTTACCGTTGATTCATTTGCGCCAAATTTGAATTGTTTAATTAGAATGCCGTTTCAAACAGACCAATCCAAGTTGTAACAAAATTTAGAGCACCACGATGTTGAATGACTCGATAAGAACGACCTAGACATTCCGAAATCGGATGAAAGTGATCAGATACACAACATTGAGCAGCAAACATCCACTATCATGGCGAACTTAGAATGGTATTGTATATATAGCATGGATTCGGGTGTCATGTACTGAAGATTGTTAATTGGAATTAATATGTATACCAAAAATTGAAAGGAAACAGGAAGCAATTTAACGTGACTCTCTCATCTCTTTTAGAATACCATTTGAGTCACTTAGACAGCTATTTCTAAAATTTCAGTTTGATTCCATTTTCTTAATATTAAACTCATGTCAACTTTCAAACGGTATGTCCAATATAAATAATTCAAAAGTAATATACAGGTGGTGTTTCAATATAAAGTGATTTATTTGAAGCTACGACATTCAGGTCAGGAGTAAACCTTCGGTAGCCGCAGTGAATACCGAATGAAACAGACATTTCGATAGTATATATTAACCTATCTCGTGGTGTTCGACTTCTCTTACTCCGACGCTCTAAGATTTCGCCTGCTTTTATAAGCAGGTCGGGAACGAATCCTTTAACAATACATTATATTATAAAGTACACCATTTTTGAGTAAAAAGCTAAAACCTACAAATGGAAAACAGCGGAGAAATGTTTTTACAGTGTGAAAGATTATTTTTAAGCCATTCATTAGTGCGTCATTGTTTTTTTTATGTAGATAATTGTGAATGTATTTTTTTTTGTATTCGTATGACATTATTTTATTAAGATTTATGACATTGCGCGCCCCCTCGCAGGCAGGCATAATCGAATAACTAACGACCTACACGAAAGAACTCGTGTAATTAGTTTTATTTTCGCAAATAAACTTGTGATCGTTCGTTTAAGGTGTGGTGTTACGTATTTGCAGCGTGGAGCGGTCCTCGGACCAGGTGGTGCGGCCGGTGAACCGCGACGCCCTCGATAAGTGGGTGGGGCAGCTGCCATCGGACGTGCGCGCTGACATGGCCGAGCTCGCGCCCATGCTCTCTGTGCTCGGCTACGACCCGTGGGCCAACCCGCCGCGCTATGACACCGTGCCGCTGCCTCACGCCGCCGCCGCCGCCGCCCCCGCCCCAGTCGCCCCCGTCGCCGACCCCGCCGTCGACCCCCATGTAGCGCCCCCTACACCGCGACGCTCCACCCCACCCTCGCCCCCGTAATTTTACGTGAATAAATATATTGACTCGATGATCTGTTTTCCCGTCTTTCATTGAAGCCATTATGCACTAGGCGATGATTTCCGCGCGACTTATTGCTCTACCCGACTACGGATGCGGACGGTGACGGTCCGCATTCGTGCGTGATCAGCAGCCGACGTTTTTTCTAGTTTTGTTGTAAAAGCAGGTAGCGCAGACGTATATTTTTTTCAATTGGTAAGATCCACAAGAACTCCTACTTATGAAGTGAGAGCGGCGACTTGAACGCGGTGAACGATATAAGCTACTTCAAGCTCGTTCGAATCGCCGCCAGCGTATCCGAAGCCGCGAAGACTGCGGTTAGCAGTTTTCTTGCTAGAAAGTTAAATCAAATGTAATTCTAATTTATTGTAAACACAGGTAATCATCATCATTTGAGCCATAAGACGTCCACTGCTGGATATCTGCCTCCCCAATTTTTTTTCCACAAGGACGTGTCGGCCGCATCTAGCCTTTTCCTGCAAGATTTAGCTGCCCAAACAAGCTTCTGTTTACTTTTATAAATACCGATATTTCGTATATTATATGTATACAGAGAGATAGAAAACTATTTTACTACTATTCGGAAATTGTAGATTAGCAATGGCTAATATATATAAGCTTCTGGGCTCGAAATGCAAATCCTCATGGTAGAATTGCTCCAGAATATTATCTCGTAGGTAGCTTATGTGTCATCCACCTTAAAGTGGATGACACATAAGCATGATATGATGTATGAATTGCTGACGTGTTCACCACTTTAGACAACATTTAGAGTGCATACGAGTAACGGTAAGCTTTTTACATTATAAGTAGATTCAATATGTGCTTTTCAGGATAGATTTTTAACCGACTTCAAAAAAAGGAGGTTACTCAATTCGACCGTATATATGTTTTTTTTTATTGTGTGTTCGCGGATAACTTCGTCGTTTATAAACCGATTTTGATGATTCTTTTTTTGTTAGATAGAGTATACTTCCGTGGTGGTCCCATTTCATCAAAATCGGACAGCGGTGTTTGAGTTATACTCTGACTGATAGCTGAAAAGTGCTACGCGTATCTTGATGATATTATTGTCGTGGTTGAAGACATCGCAGAACACACAATGACAATTAATTGATCCCGTGAGTAGCAAAGGTCACTGAAAAGAGCGAAAAAAAATATTTTTAACAAAAAATGTAACCGACTTCAACACTCAAAAGTGTGAAATAACTTGTCGAAGTCGGTACCATATGCACAATATTGTGATGATAGTTACGTTTGTGTGAACTATCATGGTACCGACTTCAACAAGTTATTTCACACTTTTGAGTGTTAAAGTCGGTTGTATTTTTTGTTAACAAATTTTTTTCATCAGTCCATAACCCAAGAAGCTTTGTTCCAGCAGTGCATTGTTCCATGAACTATTTTAAAGTCATCATAAATAATATTAAAATTGACTCTAAATGTAAATTTCTGGTTGTAGTGCACCACTTTCCTCTTATTATCATAAAGGCTAGCGCATAAACTGCTTGATGCATGAACCTATTGTTTTCCTTCCTGCAACCTTTTTGTTCAGGCCCAAACATATATGCCTTACTTTCTAAATATGTGCAGAGCTTTTTATAGATCATTTTTTCGAAAATATAGAAATTAAGGCAACTGGTCTATAACAAGTCATATCTTCCCAGTCGAATTTTTTTAAAACGGGTTTTACGATTGATATTTTCAATTATTTTGGAAACACTCCTTTCTCTACGCATAAATTCATGATAAAACTTAAGACATTACCCTTACCTAATTGTAAGGGTAATGTCTACTCTCTAATTGTAGGCCGTGGTGGTACCGGCCTAGAATAGTACTCCCCCATCTCTTCCCGTGGGTGCCGTAAGAGTCGGCTAAGGGATAACTTACCAGGAGGTGGGCAGCAGCGCCTTCTGAGGATCGGAAATCATACTGCGCTCGCCAACCCGCGTGCCAAGCGTGGCGAGTATTGGCAAATCCCCCCTATATGGGGGAGGCATACGTCCAGCAGTGGACGCAAATGGCTGAGAAAAAAAAAAAAAAAAAAAAAAAAAAAAAAAAAATTGTAAATAATACATGGTAAAAAAGGAAAAAAATATCCGATCTAATCGATAGGTACCTATTGGGACCTTGCTACCCTTGGATATATGGTATCTACTTAACGACCCATAGAATCCTACTTCCTACTAATTTTATGAATGTTAGCTTTACTTAACTATGTAGAAATTGTTTTGCAAAAATTTGTTTCACAGAAGCATGCTATTATCGCTTTATTTAGCTATAAATACCACACATCTGTAGGGGCCCGGTGCAGCTGTAAATGCCGGTAGAAGCAAACAGCATTATTCCGTTAAAAAAACCCAATGGGCACCAACGGAACTGATGTTGAAATCGCGTTGAAACGCATGTACAGTTTATTGTTTGAAGTTAAAAACGTGACGCTGCTAGCATCCAACCACAAAGTTTCTGCAGAATAGGTAGCAAGTTTCATTTTTCTTCCGCGGTATGCGGCCAAGACATCAACCAGATCTCAGCAATGGAGGAGTCATGAGTGATAGAATTTCCATTCGACTGACTTAACTTATCCCACGCCTTGCCTGCAGAGTAATTGTGTACTAAGGTAATTCGCGGTAGGCAGTTCGTAGAATTTCCATCGATTGCGTAGTCTCATGCACTATCATTTGTGTTGCGTTTTATATTGTTTTCAAGTCCATCTCGCATTTATTTGTGAAAACCGGTAATCGGTGCCCTGCAGATAAAACTGAATAACACAATGAGCTACGTCTGTTACCTAGGTCATTGAGTTATTAAAAACTGATAGGCCATTTTCCTTGACGACTGTTCCTCGAGGAAAATGGCCTATCAGCCTAGTTATAACAATAGTTTCTAAGATAACTAGGTAGGCATTCGACGAATACTTAAACTTACTTAATCCTGTTGCCCTACTCGAATCACTATTGAAAACATAAAGTAGTACCTGGTTATAAATCGGAGCGCATAACAATCGTACTTAGGGTGCTGTTCACCAAAATTTAAACGTCCGATTATCAATTAACCGTCGGTCAATTGTATGGTAATAATTGAATTTCCGACGGTTAATTTAATAATCGGACGTTTTAAATGTTGGTGAATAGTAGCATTAGTGTGTAATAAAATAAGTTAATATCGATGACTTATCTTTTATAAGTGCAAAACAAATAGGCAGGTACGCGCAACATTGTAGCGGCGGCGGGGCGGGGGGTGCGGCGCGCGGCGTAGTCTGTTTTGCGTTATGGTTCAACAGCGGGTGAATAACTTCACTGTGATAACTTCACCAATGACCACAGAGCAACCGACTGGAGATAGAGATTATTCCAGATACATAATAGTCTGTCATTTATCGCGGGAGGCAATGTCCAGTCAGTTGCTCTGTGCCACTGACTGATAAAGGTAGGTAGGTATATCTATGCTCTGCGTGGTACAGGCACTATGGTCACATTTGGCGGTTTTATTTACCTAGGTACATGTACCTATAGATACATACAATACCTATGTGTCTTAAATTGAGATGTCCATTATATTATCCATATTCTCATTACCTACCTATACATTTCTTCCGCAAATTGAGACAATTATAATATATAATCTGTATACTGACATATTATTGTAATAAAAGTGTGTGCTTACCTATTGTATTGAACGTTTATATCAATGGAGAATTTGTTCAGATGCGACTGCCTATATTATCTACAAACAACAATGATTAGTGCACATGTGTTTGTATATGATACAATACCTATATGGATTAAATATTTACTTATTAATCATTTTAATTATATCTTTTTCCTAAATGAAATATTGATGATTTACATTGATAGTTTTAAAACGGAGAGTTAAGTGAGGCTCTAACAACCTAGGCGCTAAAACTTGCTTAGCCTTTTGAAGCGATGCTAGCTCAGCAGTGGGAGCGTCGGCTGTCAAACTGACGGACTCTGTTTCGATCACCACCAACGGCTAGAGCTTTTGGTGAAGGTAGCACCGTCATCACATTTACAGACTGATGGTAGGGTACTTTCGAGTACCCGTCTGGCGAGCTACCACCCTCAAGTTTGAAAAACTGTCAGCTGTCAGGGACGGGTGGGTAGCCCCGGACACTTTAAAAAAATGCATTTTTATGGTTTAATCAACAATATTTATAACACATTTTTACATTTAAAAGTTAACTAAAGTTGAAATTAACTATAAAAACTAGGTAGGTATTGGACAAATATAGCTATCAATTACAAACACAAAAATAAAAAACGAAACCTATTAATAATCGTCGGTTAGCCCCGGACACTAGTTTTAATGGGTACTAACGATGTCCTAATCGCTTTTTGCTGTCGCAGTAATTAATAGTAAGAAGTAAGTAACACTAGCCGTATCCTTATCCTCGCATGCTTCGGTGTTCTCTAGATGATATTCTTTATAGATGATGTTCTATAAAGATCATATCTATCATCTATAAAGATCTATAAAAATCATAATTACTTTGTACTGTTTCTACGGGTATAACGTGGCACTTACGCGTAGTCGATATCACGATCGACAATTGTTTCGGCTTCTTCCTGAAGCCTTCATCAGAATCTTGAGTGCCGTACGTTCGTCGTAACGTCCCATCTTGCACTGATATCGACTACGCGTAATTATTATTTGACTGGCCGGTAGGCGCAGTTGGTAGCACTCTGCCTTCTGAGCCGCTGGTCCCGGGTTCGATTCCCGGACAGGTCAAACATTTATGTATGAACATGTCTGTTTGACCTGTGTCTGGGTGTGTATAGTGTATATAAGTATGTATATCAGTCAGCAGGTTACCATAGTACCTACAGGCTCTGCCTAGTTTGGGACCTGAAGACCTTGTGTGAATGTTGATAAATAAAAAATAAAAAATATTAATATGTACGTAAGTAATTATTATGAACGTGAGTTTTAATATTATTATTAGTATTTTATTTTAATAAACCCGATAAAAATAGGACATCAGAGAGAGAGCCGAGTATTTAAAATAATTCCAGCAACAACAAGTTAGAACTTATTATTGTACGTAATATGTAGCTAAGTATCGACTAATAATTAAGTGACCTTCATTAGGGGTCAATACATGGAAGGTGTCATCGATGGGAGACCCGATGCTAAGCGATCTGTATGCATAGGTGCTCTGTGTTGTGAAAACTGAGCATGCGCATGGAGAATAGTTATAGGGGGTTGGAGCTGGTCATAGGGCTCACGGGGTGCGAGGTCAAGCCACCTCCTCGTGGTGCACCCCGGGCAACAGTGGACAGTGGGTCGCTGGCGAAGAGCTTGACGTGGGGGACGTCTCTCCACTTCTGCCCTATAGAGTTGATAGGTTGAAGTGGACGAGGCAAGATGGCGTTCGAGTGGTGGGACCGCCATAGGGGGGGAAAGCCAGGAGTCCGGCGAGGGGCTCAGCGGACCTTCGGATCGGAGGATGGCCGGCCTGCAAGGCCGGCGGCGCGGCAGGGAGGGTCAACTCGGCCACCCTGTCGGGCACGAGGTGGAGTGGCGACGTCTAAGTCGCAGTGGACCTTCGGGTCGGCGGATGGCTGGCCTTCAAGGCCGGCGGCGCGGCAGGGAGGGTCAACCCGGCCACCCTGTCGGGCAAACTGGGACGGCGGCAATATGCCGCAGCGGACCTTCGGGTCGGTGGATGGCTGGCCTTCAAGGCCGGCGGCGCGGCAGGGAGGGTCAACCCGGCCACCCTGTCGGGCAAAACTGGGACGGCGGCAACATGCCGCAGTGGACCTTCGGGTCGAAGGATGGCGGGCCTGCAAGGCCTGCGATGCGCGGCAGGGAGGGTCAACTCGGCCACCCTGTCGGGCCCCATGCGTCTCCGAATCCTACGGTTCGGTGCCCGCCAAGAGGATGCATGGTCGGGGGGAACCCGGCCGCTAGGGCACCAAAGGGTCCCCACCCTTCAAAGGGAACAAAATCATGGAAAACAAGGCGATTGGTAATATTCCCCAGTCTAAGCGCCCCATCGTATCTGGGGGGGGCAACAACCGCCTCGTGGGCTCCGGCCGGAGCTCACGTACCGACGACACTGGCAATACGAACACGGAACATGAACCTGCACGACTTGATGACCAAAGCAAGACCACGGACAACGATTTGGAGGAGAAGAGGACCCCACTAGTGGTTCTCCTTGGCCACCGCGACACTTCTAGTGGCGTCGCAAGTGGCTCCGAGAAGAACGCTCATGCTCTCGGAACTCCGACTCCGATTCCGATATCTATTTCGGGGGAGTCGGATTCCGACAACATGAGTTGGGAAACGATTTCGTCTCGCGTAGCTGCGAGACGAAAACAGCGTAAGCGCCAGCGAGGCGCCGAGGAAGAAGAGGACCAGGGTGACTCCTTACCGTCACCCAAGGTCCCGACTGCGCAGCGTGGAAAAGGACGCCTACCCACCACCTCAAGGCGCCCACCAACCCGCGCCGCGCAAGCAGCGAAACAGGCTGCCGCCGAGCAATCGCTCGAAGACGAGCTGGAGAAGAGGGCCTCCTTCCGGAAAGTTCCAGTGCGGACGCCGGGAAATCCCCAGCTGGGCAGCTGCGATGCCGCCCAGCTGGAGACTATGGTGATGGACTCGGTGGACACCGTTTTGATGGTGGCCACTAGGTCCAAGCATTTAAAGGGCACGTGTGTCAAGGCCTTGAAGGACGCCGCTGCGACCATCAAGGCCTCGTTCCAGGAGACACGTGCCCGCACGATTACGGAGGAGATGGCCCTCCTCGTCGAAGCGAATAAGCAGCTCAAAGAGCTCCGACGAGAGATGCAACAGCTTAAGGCGGCCCGAGCGCCTCCTGCGCCGACCCTGAACCCAACTCCGAGATTGGTGCCGGCCAAGACCTCGGCCCAATCCCCCCTCACGGAGGAGGGTATGCGGCAGATCATGGTGCAAGTCGGCACCATGCTCAATGCCCGCTTCGCAGGCCTGGAGGAGAGGCTGCTGCCGGCCAGGACGGTCAGGCCCCCACTTGCCGCAGATCGGCGTAGGGAGGCCGAGTCGCGCCCGGCGGCGGCCACAAGCCGCAGCACTGCGCCCGCCCGCGCCCCAGCGAGAGCCCCTGCCACCCAGACGCGTGGCACACGGGGTGCCCCCACACCGGCGGAGCGCTTTGTTACCGCCCCCGTTCCGGCTCCACTATCAGAGCCATGGAATGAGGTGGCGAGACGGGGTCGGGAGAGGCAGAGGGACGCTCCTCCTGCTCATACCTCCAACTCCAGAGGAAAAAAGAAGAAGCCCAAGAAGAAGCCCGCTCCTATTGCGCAGACCACCGGCGCACGAGCGGCAAAACTCCGCCCCCCGAAAACGGCAGCCGTCGTACTGACGCTGCAATCAGGGGCGGCGGAGAAGGGCATGACGTTCGCCAAGGTCATCGAGCGGGCCAAGGCGAACATAAATCTGGAGGAGTTAGGGGTGCCGCCGCTAAAAATCAGAACGGCGGCCACCGGGGCCCGAATCCTAGAGGTCTCCGGCGCGGACAATGCCACCAAGGCGGACGTCCTCGCCGGAAGACTCAAGGAAGTCTTCGGGAGCGAGGAGGAGGTGCGAGTCTCCAGGCCGGTCACCACCAGTGACCTGAGAGTCAACGGCCTGGACGACTCCATAACGTCAGAGGAGCTGGCAGAGGTGCTCGCGAAGGCGGGCGACTGCCCCATCCAGTCTGTCTCCGTCGGCACGATTCGCCGCGGAGCCGGGGGGATGGGGACCGCCTTCGTGCGCTGTCCCACCGTGGCCGCTAAGAAGATAATGTCCAGTGGGGGGCGTATCTTAGTGGGCTGGGTAGCGGCCCGGGTCGTCGTCTTAGACGCCCGACCCCGCCGCTGCTTCCGCTGCCTTGCGCTGGGCCACATTGCGGCCCAGTGCAAGTCTGAGGTTGACCGTAGCGATCAGTGCTATCGCTGCGGTCAGAAGGCCCATAAGGCCCGGGACTGCTCCGCCACTCCCCACTGCACCATCTGCGAAGCAGCTGGAAAGTCGGCGGATCACCTGTCCGGGGGCAAGGCTTGCGCCAAGCCCCCGGCCAAGTCAAGGGCCAAGAGAAGGGCCGCTGCGGCTGAGGCTACGGCCAAGCCGCGGCCGCCTCCCCAAGACAAAGGGCCGGTGGCTCAAATGGAGGTGGGTTAGTATGGCCCTAACCTTCCTCCAGGCGAACCTCAACCACTCCGCCCGGGCACAGGATTTATTCCTACAATCCCTGGCGGAGCGGTTGATCAGCGTTGGTGTGATCGCCGAGCCGTACGCCGTCCCGCCCCGGGTTGACTGGGACCCCCCCTCGAGGGAGTGACGAGGGGCAGGGGATACGTGACGGCTTGTTTGGGCCAAGTCGTCATCGTTGGATTGTATAGCTCCGGCAACAGGCCGGTTCACGAGCTAGAGACCCTTCACGGTGAGGTGGGGACCTTTGTTGGTCAGACCCGCCCGCGCCCCGTTGTCGTGCTCGGGGACTTCAATGCCAAATCCTTGGCGTGGGGGTCCCCGGCGACGGATCTTCGAGGCGACATGGTCTTGGAGTGGTCAACCGAGGTGGGTCTCTGTATCGTGAACCGAGGCAGGGAGAACACCTGTGTCCGTCAACAGGGTGGCTCGATCGTCGATCTGACGTTTGCCACCCCAGACCTCACCTGCCGCATTCGCGACTGGCAGGTGCTGGTGGACGCGGAGACGCTATCCGATCACCGGTACATCCGGTTTAGCGTCTCCCCGTCCCCGACGGACGCAGTGTCAGGAGGAGGAGGAAGAGGAGGGAGCGAGATCGGCCCGCGGTGGGCCCTGAAGCGCCTCGATGCCGAACTACTGCTGGAGGCGATCCTCGTCGAAGCGTGGAGTGGCGCTCCTCAGGAACCGGAACCGGTAGACCCGGACGCGATGGCGGACAGGCTGTGTGAGGTGGTTACGCGTATCTGCGACGCCGCGATGCCGCGTTCGCGTGCCCCACAGCCCAAACGCCAGGTCTACTGGTGGTCGGAGGAGATCGCCGAACTTCGGAGACGCTGCGTGACGAGGAGACGCCAATACCAGCGGTATAGAAGGCGTAGGCGGCAAGAGACCGAAAACACCGAGTCTCTGTACGCCGCCTACAGGGAGGCTTCCAGGGCCCTACGCATAGCGATAGGGGAGGCCAAGAAGCAGGCTTGGCAGCAACTGCTGGAAGGGCTTGAGCGCGATCCGTGGGGTCGACCGTACTTATGGGCGAGACAAAAGCTCCGCCCCTGCGGTCCCCCCACCACGGCCTCGCTCCAACCGGTGGTGCTGCAAAGAGTGGTCGAGGGAATGTTCCCCGGTGCGCCGGGGACCGACTTCACACCTCCCACTGCTGTGGCCGCCCTATCGGCCGATCTCGCCGAGGGAGAGGACGAGCCTGCCCCCATCTCCGAGGGAGAGCTAGGTGCTGCAGTGCTCAGGATGAGGGCCAAGAACACGGCGCCCAGGCCTGACGGCATACCGGGCCGCGTGTGGGCCCTCTCCTTGGAGCACCTGGGCACCGCCCTGAGAGGTGTCTTTGACAAGTGCCTCAGGGTTGGCAGATTTCCCAGACGGTGGAGAAGGGGCATCCTCGTCCTCATAAGGAAGGAGGGTCGTCCAGCGGACGAGCCCGTGGGGTATCGTCCCATCGTGCTGCTTGATGAGGCCGGCAAGCAGTTCGAGAGAATAGTCGCTGCCCGCCTTGTCAAGCACCTCGAGACGACCGGACCGGACCTGGCGCCCAACCAGTTCGGTTTCCGGAGGGGTCGCTCGACGATCGACGCGATCTCGCGCGTCCGCGACCTTTCCGAGGAGGCGTGCTCCAGTGGAGGCGTGTTGTTGGCCACATCGTTGGACATCGCCAACGCATTCAACACGCTCCCGTGGAGCACGATACACGCGGGCCTGGGGCACCACAATGTGCCCAGGTACCTGCGGAGGCTCGTCGAGGACTATCTCTCCGATAGAGAGGTAGTCTACTCGACGACCCAAGGGGTGGGACGTAGCCCCATGACGCGCGGTGTTCCACAGGGGTCTGTCCTCGGACCACTCTTGTGGAACATTGGGTACGATTGGGTCCTCCGCTGCGGTAACCTTCGTGGAGTCGACGTAGTTTGCTACGCTGACGACACACTGGTGACCGCGCGGGGGCAGAGCTACAGGGAGGCAGTGATCCTGGCAACAGCCGCTGTCGCGACGGCCGTGTCCAGGATCCGGATGCTGGGCCTGGAGGTCGCGCTCCATAAGTCGGAGGCCATGTGTTTTCATGGACCCCGACGAGCGCCACCTGCAGGCTCCACCATAGTGGTGGGAGGTACCCCCATCCCTGTCCGGACAACGCTCAAGTACTTGGGTGTTGTCCTTGACGGGAGGTGGAAGTTCGGGGCGCATATGCGACGGCTGTCCCCGAAACTCGTGGCGACGGCCGGAGCACTGAGCCGCCTCCTCCCGAACATCGGTGGAGGAGAGGGGAGCTGCCGGCGGCTGTATACCGCGGTGGTCGGCTCCATGGCGCTCTATGGCGCCCCGATATGGGCGGGACAGCTCGATCGGCAGACTACCGCCCTGCTGATCGGAGCGCAACGCGTGATGGCAAAGAGAGTGTGCAGAGGGTACCGCACGCTCTCTCATGAGGTGGCATGCGCCCTCGCCGGGACGCTTCCGTGGGACCTTGAGGCTGAAGTCCTTGCCTCGGTCTACTGGCGTAGAGCCGAAGCACGGGAGCGTAACGAGCGACCGGCGCCGAGGGAGGTGATGCTCTGGCGGGAGGAAGCCAGAGCATCCGCCATCACGCAGTGGGAGGGAAGGCTCCTCGCAGAACCCACGCAGAGGGGGGATAGCGCTCGACGACTCCTCGAGGCTATCCGTCCCATACTCGGAGAGTGGGTTAACCGGAGGCATGGGAGGCTCTCCTATAGGCTGTCGCAGGTCCTCTCGGGGCATGGTTGCTTTGGGAGGTACCTGCACCGTTGTGCCAGGAGGGAAGTCTCCCCGATCTGCCACCAGTGTGGGCACGCGGAAGACTCCGCCCAGCACGCACTGGAGGCTTGTCCGGGAGGAGCCGAGCCGCGCCGAGCTTTGGTCGCGGCTCTGGGAGGCACTGACCTCTCCTTGCCGGTCGTCTTAGCCAAGATGGTCGGTGATGAGAGGTCGTGGGAGGCGGTCGCCTCCTTCTGTGAAACGGTGATGTCACAGAGGGAGGCCGCGGAGCGGGAGAGAGAAAGGGATCCTCTCTCTCACCCGCTTCGGCGAGCGCGGACACGGAGGCGGGCTGATCGGACCCGCACTCCGTCTCCGCTGAGAGGGCCGGGGGTGCTAGATGCGGGGGCGTCTGGCACCCCCCAAGTATGAGCCCTCCGAGGTGGCGATGCCCAAGATGTGTTCCCGAGGGCATCGTGCACGAGGGGTGAGGGAGGAATCCCTCCCCGAGGTGGGCCCGTCGCAAGGCGGGCAGCGGCGTCGACGGGGGCTGCGGATAGTGCGCAAGCGGGACCGTGCCCCTCGTCACTTGCCGACGACGGAGGAACACCCCGGGGTTTTAGTGGGTACACTCGCCACTCTGGCGGGGACTCCCACATAACCACCGTGCCTCCCCCGGCCGGTGGTATCCCTAAAGGATTTCCCCGGGTCAAAAAAAAAAAAAAAAAAAAATGGTCATAGGGCTCATGACCCGCGACCCCCAAATGTTAACATCACATTGATAAACCTCTTAAAATGTCTGAGTTTGATTAGTATTACAAGAAGAAGAACGGAACCTGAACCACCCCAAAATCTTTGCTTGCGGGTACCTACGCACAGGTATCTGATAGGAGAAAACTAAATACATTGACCATGTGAAGAACAAGTTTGGACAGCAGAAAAGTTGACATTGAAAAACATCTTAGAATGCTTCGACCAAAGGAAAGTAAAAATGTATAATTTTGATAGAGTATAGGATTTCTTATTACTTGTTATTTTCTATGGATAAGCATTTTCTTTCCGACATGCGACAGTAGCCCTGCGCAGCTCAGGCTGCCTCCTTGCATTTTTCTAAAATATTGCACTGGAATGTATCCAAGATTCCAGATTTACACGCCAGACGTGGATAACCGCAATTATCAACATTGATGATGATATTTTTATTTATTTATTTATTGGAAAACCAACAGCTTATGTACCTACAATAAATTAAATACTTATGTTAACTAATAGAAAGCCAATTACAGGTTTTCACGGGTAGTTTTAATATGGGTGATGGAACATGCGAAATCAGTAAAACAGCAACACGGGATGTTTCCTGCGGACCGTGCAGCGATGAACATTGCCTCGTCCTGATTTTGTTGGTAACACGCTATTACGTTAGCCTTCTACCATGAAGAATTCACTGCTCAGCCATCGCCTCGCTGTGGACGCGCTGGTACAATAAAGGTCAAGATCAATTCGCCTACTTATAGTGTTGAAGTTGTTGCTTGCTCGCCATAAGTACGAGTTCTGATGATAGTTGAAACTATAGGGATATGTAAGGGTGCGTTGAGTCTGGTTAATTTAACTGGAACGTTTAGTGCAATCCTATTTACCAGTTCTGGACAGTCTATGACACCAGCTGTAATATTAAAGAGGAATACGAGATCTACGATTTTAGATATGGCCAGTGGACAGCTCGTATGTCACCCATTCTAGGTAGGGAGCATGTTGGTGTGGTAATAAGCCGTTTAGCAGTATTAAGCCTTGCTCTATCGCCCAGCCTTATATCTACCCCCTAAGCCGCCTATATAGATTTTACCGCAATGATATTTTGGCTTTACCGAGACGATAAAGCCGTCATCTTTTTTTGTGACATTTGTTTCGTTTACCAATTAAGTTGCATAGTAAGTAAGCGATCAAGCGATCATACAAGTATCAACGTACCTACCAAAAGCAAAAGCTGCCAAATGCACAATTATAGCTGGAATACGGAGTTAAATAAGTATAGCAGGAGAGCAACTCATTTTCTATCGTAGGTGTTATCAGCATATTTGCTGGAATAAAAAACTAGCATAATAAAATACTATTTCCAAACATGTTTCACAGAATTTAATTTCATACTACGTTATTGTATTTTATTGCTTTATTGATAAGATTATCGCTATCAGGTTATTGGTTATTTTTAATAGCGCCATCTAGTGCATGTAGTACAAATTATCACGAGTTATCTCGCGACGTGCCGTGCTACGCTGCAACAAAATAGTCAGAGTCCACTATACACTCTAAAAACTTCACATCGTGCCGCTAGATGGCGATGCATTGCACACACGGACGTAATGCGGATAGACCACCAGCTTTGAATATACAGCCCAAATCTATTTATCTGAGACCACCAGGCACAGCACAGCCAGGGATACACATCACGAAGGAACTATGGTGACCGGAAGGAACAATGCAATTCCAAATACCACATCAAGAAAACAGATAGATGATATACCTATATAACACACCTAGGTATATAATTATTTATATAAGATATATATATATATATATATATATATATCTATATCTTATATAAATAATTATATATATACTCCTCTCCTATATATATATATATATATATATATATGATATAACCTCAGACGGAAGCATAGATAAGTAACTATAATATGCTGAGAGACGGAAGTAAGTGAATTACCTACTTCATTATGCCGCAACGTTGTTACCACTTCGGGCATACATAAGCTCAATAAAAGATAAAAAAGTAAAAGATCATTTAGTATATTGGAAAAATAATAATAATAATTGGTCAAATCCTTTAACTTGGGCTTTAAATGCAGATAGTAACTGTGAGCCTCTCTTATTGAAACTGGAAGCGTATTCCAAAAACGAACAGCTTCTATTCAAGGTTTATGATGACCGGAGAGAAAAATTGGTACAATGAATAAATTCCAAGCTCACTTAAATATTGGGAATGAAAGGCGAACCTATCAAACCATCAACATCCAATTATTTACATAGGTACATACACTGATTGTATACTATATGCAGTATGCACCTATATGGTCACATAAAGTATCAAGTATTGTACTAGTAAATAATGAGATGTCGACATGATTGTCCGCGGCACTGCACTAAGTTTCTGACCAGTCTAAGATCTATTCATTATAAGTTAGGTATTCAACAGTTTATTCCATTTTGTCATTCCATTTCATCAATTCTGCTTTTCGTATTGCTGAGATACTTTTGGGTGCAAATTCATATGAAACCCATCACTGGCACTGTGGTACTGACCTCGGTCAACACAGTCACCGCGGGCTTTTTAATTCCAAAGTGCTTGGTCGAATTTCCCGCCACGCTAGCATTAACGATATCATTATCTGGCTTTACCAGCGGCAATATATAGCAGCAATTCTTGACCAGAATGGTCTCATGCGTGACGATGAAAAAGACCTGACGGTATGACAGTTATTCCTTAGAAATCAGGACAGGCTTCATGGGCGCCGGCAGCAGGATGCAAGGGGAATACATGGATTTTTTTTATTTAGTCTAGGCGTCTTATTTAGGCATCTAGGTTGCTGTCCAAATTTGTTCACTATCTTGTCAATATCTACTCTCTACTCTTTTCCTGTAGCTCCAGCCTGTGATATGTGCATGCACACATCACAGGCTGCTTAGCCTCGCATTTCCCATCGTTGAGCGATTCCACGTCTTGACATGTCATATATTCGATATTGTTTTTTTATTATTATTTTATTATGGATATCTCCCTGAAAGCAATCCTGGCGACGCCCATGGCAGCCTTTAGTGTGGTACGCTAACGGAGGGTGCGCTACATGCGTTTACACTCTCCCGATATTGTATCTTCCCGAGACACATGTTAGGGCTGGCGTCAAGGCTAGTTCGGGAGCTCATCGGATCTTCCAAAACTTATCTGAGCGTTTGATCGATACGATTGTTTGATTGATTGTTTTAAGCTTTTTATTATTTATATTTTACGCCATAATACAATTACATTTATTTTAATATTTCCTTCTTCGCGCGTGTTGATCAGTTCTGTCCTAATAACAGATCTCTCGTCTATTTAATTAGGTAAGTATTTAATTTTGTTATTAAAACTGACGTGGTTTTGAGACATTATCAATGTATAAAACACGGGAGTTACTCACGTAATAAGTCAGAGGGTTCCGACTATAGTTTCAACCACATTCGGTGGTCTTTTTCAAGGAGAATACGGGGCGCTCGCGGACGCGGTCGCGATTCGCCTAGTACTGTACTAGGCGAATCGCGACCGCGTCCGCGAGCGCCCCGTATTCTCCTTGTGGAGAGAATGTGGTTGAAACTATAGTCGGAACCCTCTGACTTATTACGTGAGTAACTCCCGTGTTTTATACATTGATAAGTATTTAATGGAAATATTTTTTGGTGATAGTTTCAAATTCAGCCTGACGCTAGCGCAATATCACACTTATACGACGCAAGATCAAAGTCCTGGCAGTGAATGATAAAAAAAATAAGCTGCATAACATATTAAATAAATTTAGATTAACTATGTGAACATAAAATCATTGAAAGGTTTTTAAAAGAACAGACTGAATAGTTAAATATATCCTGGCAAATATTGTTGTAGGAACAACACAGGCTATGAGCAGCTATAAACTATATAAGATGAATGCTGACCGTAATTAGTACCTACGAGTGATTTGAACATTGAAAGCGTTAGTACTATTTTTGAGAGGGCTTGAGGAACGGGGGACAAGCAATCCCACTTTACTGAGTAAATTAGGAATATCTATAAAGCCATTAATCAGTTTGTGTAGAAATACAATGTCAGCCAGGTTCCTCCTCTTCTCAAGTGATAATAACTTGAGATAAGAAAGTCACGACTCGTATGTGACTAGCTGACGACACAAGTTCTTTGAATAGGACAAAAGGTACATAATTTTTTTTTGAAGCGTTTCAAGTCGGTTAATGTGAACTTGGTAAGACGGACTCCAAACAGGACTGCAGTATTCCAGAACATTATGCACATAAGAGTTGAAAAGAATCATTGATAATTCAGGGTCCTTTAAAAATTTGGTTTGTCTGGAAATGAAACCCGTTAGGCGTGATCCTTTTTAGCTATAAAGTCTATATGTTCCCTAAAATCTAGTTTAGTGCCTATTATAACACCCAAATCACGAATGCTACTGACCTCTGTCAATGGAGAATTATTTATGAAATAGTTTACAAGGCCTAGTTCTTTTTTCTAGTGAAATTTAAAAATGTTTTTTTTTCAGAATTAAGCACCTTTTTATTACAAGCGCACCAAGCGCTTGTAATAAAATGGTGCTTAACTCTGATATTCTGATTCAACGATATTATCAAGGTCTTCCTGCAGTTCCAACATATCCCGTGACGAACTGATTTCTCTATATATCTTTAGATCATCCGCAAACATTTGGAATTTTGATATAATTTTTGTTAGAAGATCATTTACAAATATTAGGAAGAACAGTGGCCCAATGTGTGAGCCCTGTGAAACACCTGATGTTACTGATACACCTGTCGAATCCTTCTAAATTGCCATCTTCTACCTTTGTAAGCGGGTATTGTTAAAATGTAATGTACTACAATAGTATAATTACTATTTTTAATGTTTTAATTAAATCTCCTCTTCGCCTATTTTGTCTTAATGTAGTCAGTTTGAGATCAGAAAAATGATTTTACTGGGATTTCGCTGTTAGACAAATAGGCCTATTTATAATGGCTCAAACAAGTATGGGCGGGTGCAAAAAACAGCAGAACCGGCAGCGGCGCAACGCGGCTGTGTTGTTGTGGCGCGCGTGGCGTGGGGGCCTGCCGCGCCGCTTGCACCGCGCGCTGTGCGCCTCTGCTACTGCCGGCCGACGACGCCGCGGCCGGGAAGGGAAGGCCGCTGGCAGAGACGGGTGAAACGAAGCCAGCCAGTCGCGTCTCGTCAGTCTCGCACCGACACTCGCAGTTGGAGCACGCGCGCCCTTCGCTCCGAACGCGATACCACGTGCCTGACTTGTTACGGCGGACCTAACGACTATTATGTTTTATCGACACATATTACGGATATTTGTTTACTACCCTCTACTCCCTTGACCGGCTCTATCTATAGACTGAAACATACTCTGACTGCGTTTCCTCCAGTGAATGTGATACACTATAGGAGTGCTAGTGACCGTGATATATTCAGAGCGGTGCCTGCGGTTGTCCGCTATGCTGACCGACCATCGGAAGCGGTGATCGTGCAGCACCATGTTCGGGAGTGCGTGCATGTGGTGGTTCGTTGCATGGTGCGCGATTGTGCGAGCGGGCGTTGGTGCAAGCGGCAGTGGAGGCGGCGGCGTGCGCCCGCCCGACCTAAGCGTGCCGCGGTGCTGCCCCGCCGGCCAGCAGCTGTCGGCGGAAGCGCTGCAGGCGGCCGCGCTGACCGCCGTCGCTGCCGCCGACTCGTGCCGCGCGGCACCACTCACGCCGGCCGCAGTTTTTGCACCGCTGGTGTACGCACCGGCACGCGGGCGTTACCTGGAGCGCGGGCGCGTGCCAGCACATTGGCGGGTGGTGGACGCGGCGCTGCCAGCGTGCGCGGAGCTGCGCGTGCTGCCCGAGCACACAGCACCATACGCGCTGCTCGCGAACAACGGGTCGTTGGTGGTACGCGGGTCGCGGCGCTCGGTGCCGCCGGAGCGGTACTGTGCTGACGGAGGGGGCGCGCTCGTTTGCTCCGAGGAGTCGGCGATGCCGCCGGCGCCGGCCAAGTGTTGTGCGGAGGGGCGCACTTTTGATGGGGCGCGGTGCTCGGAGGATGCCGAGGGTGCGGCGATGGTGCTGGAGCAGCTGCGCGCGCTCGCCAACGGGTCCGCGCTCGGGTTCGGGTGGCCGGTGTGCGCGGGCGCGGGCGGATCGCAGTACGCGGAGGCGGGTGCACTGCGCGACGCGCGGCTTGAGGCGGGCGGTGCGCTGGCGCTGGCGGGCGCGCATCTGGCGGCCGGTGCGTGGTGCGCAGAGGCTGCGGCGGGGGCGGGCGGGCAGCGAGAGGCGCGCGTACTCGCGTGCGAGGCGGAGGCGCGCGCCGCCCGCCCGCTACCTTCAGCGCGCCACCTGCTGTACGGTGCGGGGCTGGCGGTGGGCGCCGCGTTCCTGGCGGCGACGCTGGTGGCCGGGTTCGCGCTGCCTGCGGCGCACCACGCGCTGCACTGGCGCTGCCAGACGCACTACGTGGCGGCGCTGATGCTGGGAGACGTGCTGCTGGCGGTGACGCAGCTGGCAGGGGACGGCGTGCCGCCGACAGCGTGCCGGGCGCTCGGTGAGACTGCGCCGGTGTTCGTGCAGTTCGATGAGTGCAGTGCGCGCGTACTCCATATTCACGAGTGATCGTTTGTTCCATGTGCCGCGGTGTGTCGTGCAGCTGTCTGTATGCATTTCCTGTTCCTGTCCGCGTTCTTCTGGCTCAACACTATGTGTTTCAACATCTGGTGGACATTTCGGTGAGTTGCATTCATATCATAACTATGTTAGTACCCAATATGTCTGTCGTAAGTTGATGTAAATATAGAGTAAAAAAAAAAATAACAAAATAGGCTGGTCGCAGGCATGATGTCGGAGTTTGATGGTAAGGGCCTCCGAAACTTGACCGAGATATATGTACCTACGTTGATCAATGCAGTTGGTGGGTGTTCTGGTGTGAACACGGACTCAATACTTTAAAATTAAACCTGACAGCAATTGTCATATGCCAATTAGCGAATTATCGCTGTACTTATACGCAATCCTTGCCACCGTTTCAAATCCAGCTTCATGAAATATATGAATAGGAACTATACAAAAATAATTAGTGGATTTTAAAGCGATGGCTGGGAGTAGATCTGGTCATGATAAAATTAATTTCGCTCATCTCAGTGGCCTATAATTGGTTGAAAAATGAATAGAAATCGCATCTGTAATTAAGGCGTGAACGCATTAGAAACAAAGACTTTTATTATTAAATTTATTTATTTATTTATTTAACAAAATCCACAGCTCTTACGATACATGTAACATATATATTATGCTTAAAGCCAATAACGGATTTACATTTTTTAATTATACTAATGCAACTATATTTACTTTATTATGGACAATTTATATAAAAGATTATAAAGTATTGAATAAGTGTAACATTGTCTCTGTTTATTTTTTATTTTTTTATTTTATATGGAAAACAAACTGCTTTATTTCACAAACAATTATAGGTTCAAGATAATAAACTTACATTAGCCTTAAATAGTTTTCGCTTAGAAGTAGAATAAACAAGTGACCCTTATGGGTAACACAATAAGATAATAAAAATATAAGAACCACCGCTCATAATAAGCGGGAGTGTTTATCACCTACTGAATATCAAAATGCTAACGGAGAAAGTCATATTTATAAAGCAGTCATTGAACAGTAATAAGATATGAATAATTTTAGCCTAAGTGACGGGTATATTTTATGGTTTCAAAATATTATGATCTATCAACAACACAACACCTTCACAAGACATGCATAAGCGTTTGTATTTTTATAGTTACCAGTATATTATACGTAGGTAGGTAAGATAGTTGTAATTAATTGTTTTCTCTTTTTTCTGTTATTTTTGTAATTTTTATGTTTTCGTTGTTAATGTTGCTTGTGTCATGCTTGCAAAATAGAAACACGTTTTCATGACTGCATACGTGATTCTATTTTCTATTCGTCGCTTATTTCTGTCTGAACCGTTACTTTTGTTTAAAATCCTCCAATACAAAAGATTGACTGAATGAAATCGCTATAAGCGATAAGTCCGCCTTTTGTTCCTCTAGAACAGTTTAATCAAGCTATAAACATAAGAAATCTATTAAGTTACTTTTGTGAAGAAAAAAAAAAGACTTTTCTATTTATCTATCTATCTAAACAAACGTTCATAATTAGGGATGAACTGATGATCTATTACAAGTAGCAAGTAAACAATACCTAAAGTCAATACGGGTAAGTACGAGTACGGCACGGTACTTTAGTCCTTGTTGAAATAGTGCTCACATATAGTTTGTAGTAAATTTCCCCTGATTTTAAAGATTATCTTCATAATATGGTGCTAATAAATAAGAATATACTTATGAGTTTAGTTACATAGGAAACTGGAACTTAAATTGAATACAGAAACTTATTCGCTGCGTGCCCTTCAAAACATTAACAATAGTTTACTTAGAAGTTGGCCCCTATTGGAACATTTAGAACTACTCAGCTAAGGTTTAATGAAATCATGTTCAGAATTCCATAAACCCCTTGTTAATGCTCATCTTTAGGATCCAAACAGCTGTCGTGTGAGAAAACCTTGGGAACTTTGAACGTGACCTTGAACACCGTCTAGTCGGCCGACTGGGGTGATGCTAACTTAGTCAAGTTTAATGCAGTCAAAAGTGAGGCGTATTTTTTGACTATAACAGGGAGTAGAGTTCTCCTGATTCCGAGTTTTCGTGTTGGCCAATGAACTGTTTCTGAATGTGATCAAGTCTTGCAACATAGGCGTCGTTCCGCGCGGGTTCGAAACCTTGGACGCTTACTACGAACAAAAGCACATTATAGGATTTTAAAAGTTTTTACTTTCACGAACTTAGTAGAGGTACGCATTGCAAAAAAGCTTTAGCTTAGTATTTAAGAGTAGTAGCACTCTATGTGAGAGTTCACCCGAAAAAATACTACCATCATATCTATTTCTACCGCCTGGCAGTAGTGTTAGCATTACTTTGTTCCGGTTTGAAGGGTATGATTTCCGGTAAAATTGCAGGCGCGTGAAATTTACCAACTTTTGTCTCAGCGTGGCGGGCGCAGTGCAGGCAGTTCTTTCAAGCAGCAGTTTCAGTATATCTACAATTTGTATGACATAGTGTAACTTCTTAACATGCTGTGGGCGTCTGCTTCTTCTGTCACCTTATCCCATAAAAAATCCCAAGGGTCTGGACGCCACATTGGCAATGTAATCAATATGCTCGTCAAACAATACTTAGAAAAAATAAATAACGCCTAGGTCAAGTACGCTGCTATTTTTCAATAGTGTTTAAATTTTAATTTACATGAGGAGGGTATTATTATTTCTTCACGTGAAATAGTAACGATGGAGTTCGAGTTTATTTTTTAACTATAGAGTATAGGTTATCGTTATCTTCAGGTGATCTAATGCTTTTTAATATTTGTTTCCACCAGAAAACAAATATTAAAAAGCGGTTTCACGAGAAATTAGATTGAGTTCATCATGACCACCAGGTCACTCAATCTCATTTCTCTTGAAACCGTTAGGACTCAACCAGGTCTATTCATGATAAGGCAGCTTCTGGAAGAAAGAGTTCATCATAAAAAGTCCCTCTTTCTCCATGAAGTCGGCCAGCCTCTGTTTCCTGTGGTTCCGTTGTCTGTATTCAAATTGCCTCACTCTCAACTCTATATCACTTCTCTTACCCGAATTTGCGTCAAAATACCTCGTAACAGCGATGTAATGGGTCTAGGAGTTATGTAAGGCCCTACTAATGTCCTCATACATAGCCTCTACCTCCTCATCGGTTCCGTGTTTCAAGTTCAGTGCATATACCTCAATGAGCTTTCATTCCACTTATATCTGCTTGATATTCTGTGTGTATTGCCACCCTGCTCGAAACTGGTAGTGGGTTGCTGGTAGTAAAGCAAATTACCAGATTAAACTTACTCATTTCCTCTTCCAGCACGACGATATTCTCGTCTGCCAACAAAGTTCTTATGTTGTGTGTTACGAGAGCCAGAGGTCACGCTATTGAGTGAGTGCTAGTCGGGAACCTGTCGGAGATTCTTATCGCCGCCTGCTCCACCGGTACAGTGACCACTAGTTTTTGTGTAATAAATAATATAAGAGGGTAGGGGAGGGATTCCAATATGTACTCGCCACGCTTGGCATGCAGGTTGGCGAGCGCAATGTTACTTGCGACCCTCAGAAGATGCTGCTGCCCCACCTTCTGGCACGTGATTGCCACGGGTAGAGATGAGGGGTACAATTGTACCCACGACACGATACATACTCGTACAATGTGTATATTGTTGCTTTCGTGACGTTCATAGTGACATACAGATAGAGATACGTACTAAACGTCACGGAAAACGGGTACTATAAAGTATTCATAGACATCAGTTAACACTATCATAATCCTTTCTGCCTTTGCGACACTAAGTTTTGTATATAGTATACTCCTGAATGGTATTTTGGAGTTGGTGTTACACTCCCTGTAACAGTGTTTATTATTATGTATCCAATATAAAATCGATGTATGTACATACATATGCCAATTTAATTCAAAACAAAAATAAATAAATATGAGTTTTATTTCAGACCACAAAAGTCCTTAATGCGAACAATAAAAACCCAAAACTAATATCAGGAATATAAATTAAACACACCATTTATAAATCTAACTTGTTTACGAAATCTGACATCAGCTTGAGCACTGCCATCCAATTAAATTAAATTTAAGTATATTTATTTCAGGCAATACAAATCGTGTAAGCCCCAACATCTAATAAATATATTGTTATATTATACTAGACTAGCTGCGCCCCGCGGTTTTACCCGCGTAGTGATGATTGATGATGATGAAAAGCAGCCTGTATGTTATTCCGGCACCTGAAGTACCTACATACCAAATTTCATCCAAATGCGTTTTACCCGCGTGGTGATGAAAAATAAGGATGATGGTGATGATTAAAATAAGAGTATCTGTTAATCCAGTGTATAAAAGCTATCTGTGTTCCAAATTTCATTCAAATCTATTCAGTGGTTTTTGCGTGAAAGAGTAACAAACATACGTCCAAGCTCACAAACTTTCGCATTTATAATATTAGTAGGATGCGTAGAGCACTGAAAGCTTTTTGTGTATATTTAGGTCACAGACTGCATGTGTATAAAGATGTAAAGTATGTCATCTGACATGGTCTCCGTAAGTCAGTGGCCCAGATCCTTTAATAGTTTAATCTAATTAAGGAGTTCCCCTTAAAGTTAACTGTTGGAACCGAGTAGCTTTTGTGACCGTGACTGACGTCGTACCTGAACCCATGGTTTACTTACTGCATATATCTCACAAATATACTTATGCGTAACTTAGAGCGTTAATGATTGTTAGCTTGAGAAATGACATTGGATATCTTAAATACTTATGATACACTTGTCCCACATGGTGAAGCTATGAGAGCATGAATGAGAGCGTCCGCGTCGTGTCGTTATTGTGTGTGTGTACGTGACGCTTGTGTGCGTGTTTGCGCAGAGACTTTCGGCCGACGAGCCTGGAGCGCGGGCAGGAGGCGTGGCGGCTACGCGTGTACATGGTGTACGCGTGGGGCGGGCCGCTCGTGGTAGCGGGCGCGGCCGCGCTGCTGGACGCGCTGCCGCCTGATACCACTGGCGGCGCAGCGCCCTTCCTGCGCCCGCGCTTCGCCGTGCAGCGCTGTTGGTTCTACGGCGATATGGAGATCCTCGTCTACTTCTTCGGGCCCGTGGGCGTACTGCTGCTCGTCAACCTGGCACTCTTTGTTTCCACCACACGCCAGCTCACCTGCGGCCTTTGGCGCCGCGACGAAGTCAAGTCCACGTCTGAACGGTGAGTCTCCCATACTGACGACGCCCGAACGCGTTCATTTACATACTGTCATTAGGTTTAGTCAATATCTTTCTTTGCACAATATCCCTTATCGAGCACAGTGATCGTTCGAGCCGGATAGGGTTAGGCCTGTAGACGAGGACTGGCTATTCGACTGATCTCTTTCCCTGTCGAATATAATGTTCGTCGAGTGTAATGTTGTACGCATGTTCAGGGCGGCGCTGGGCCGCGTGTGCGCTAAGCTGGTGGTGGTGATGGGCGTGACGTGGGGTGCGGACGTGGTGTCGTGGGCGGCAGGCGGGCCCGAGTATGTGTGGTACGCGACGGACCTGCTGAACGCGCTGCAGGGCGTATTCATATTCCTGGTGGTGGGGTGCCAGCCGCATGCATGGGCGGCGCTCAAGCGGTGCGCGGCGGCGTGCTGGTCGCGCGGCGGGGACGCAGGTGGAGGCGCGCGCGCCACGCATTCCTCTACGCACCTGCCTTCCTGCGGCGAGTCCCTCACGCACACCACGGCTGCGCCCGCGCCCGCGCCCGCCTCCGCACCCGCGCCCGCCTCCACAACCGCACCCGCCGCCACGCGCATCCCCATGGAGACAGTGTGCTGAGCACCGCGGACAGTGCAGTGACGCCTGTATGGCTCTCGACAGTGCCGAACTCCCGCCTGAGGACCGCGAGATGAGCTTTAATCGATGTACTCATAGACTTAATGGACGATATATTTATTCTGCAGTATTATTTTTGTATTTCCGTTAACGATTACGATCGGTGTTATCGTATGAGTGACAGTGGACGTGCGCGAAAGACGTCAAGCTGCGCGGCGCCGTCGCCGTCGCTGACAAGAAACGAACGGTATTACGCGTTTTCGCGTAACCGAATGAGTTTGTGGGTATATTACTGTACTATATACCTGTGCGAGTTTTGATGCGTTGTATCTAGGACGACTTTGAGTCGCAGTGATTATTGAAATCTCTTGCCCTGTTACATTGGCTGTTAAAAAAAGAAATAAATGATGAGATGTACGTTATTAGCGGCAGTTTTATTTTGTAATAGCTGAGAAGCGCGCGTTGATGTCTTTTGTATGGCGGCGACGCGCCACGCTCGACGACGGTTGAGTGCAGTACGCGCCGCGTGCGGGCAGTATGTGTTGATCCATATATATGTATACCCTCTTCTCATTATTTTTACCTTCTTATAAACCTTATATAACTTATTACACAGATTATTAAGGAGCTAGGTAATCGTATAAAAAACTAGCGCCCCGCGGTTTTACCCTCGTGGTGATGATTGATGATGATGAAAAATAGTCTATGTGTTATTCCAGGACCTGAAGTATCTACATACCAAATTTCATCTAAATCTAGCTGCACCCCGCGATTTTACTTACGTGGTGATAATTGATGATGATGATGATGATGTACCAAATTTCATCCAAAACCGTTCATCCGTTCTGGCGTGATTGAGTAACAAACACCCATCCATCCATCCAAACTTTCACATTTATAATATCAGTGGGATGAATAGAGACAATAGAACAACAAAGGATGTTTCTCGTAAGAATCAGTGTAGTACTTAAATGTTATGAATAGTGGAATGTCTTCTCTAGAAGTCATAGGTAAGGTCGGTAACTAAGCCTACCAAAGAAGACTACGTAATGATGAATGACGACACAACAGTAAGTAGCGGAAGGTTTACATGTTACCATGTAGACTGTGTCACATGGTAACATTGAAAGGAAAATATCACCCAACACGCGTATTTAGGTAATATTACTGTATGTATAAAAATAATTGTATGAGTTTAGCATAAGAATTATTATGAAACGCATGCAGGGTTTTCAGAAATTCTCGTAGTAGTATTCTTGTTCAGTAAGTGAGTAGTTTTATTATTCTCGCAAAAAGCAACAACCTCCAAATCCTATAACTCGAATCGCCATAGTCTATATCTATCTGGTCTCACAGATTACAATACCGTTACAGATAAGAGAACTTTAGCAGGAGCCACAGACAGGATAGTAAGCTAATATTACAACAGTAACTACTTTAATGTAATTCCGCGATGTTACTTATATAAATAGTAGGTATAAAACTTGTGATAATTGATACGTGAAAGCATTATGCCGTTTTCACTTATGGTTTGAGTAATGTTCATAACGTTACCTTCAGTTTTAGTATATTGAAAGATATACGACATGGTAATGTTATCTATATTACCGTTATAAAAATAAGTAATAAGTACGTCAATAAAAAAAAAGTTAATATTACCGTTATCTATATTACCGTAGCTTAACAGAATGCATAACAGATCCCTGAGTAATGGCAGTACGTAACAACGTAACCGCTTAGTAAATAAATAATGTATTTATGGATATTACTGCCGATTAGACTATCGGACAATTAATAATTCATTGTGAGTGGCATTGTTAGTGCGTGCGCAAGCGCAGCCCGATAAGGGGTCGAGGCTATCGATGCCCGAACCCCGCACACACCGCGGCCTCCTCGCGGACCCATCTCATAGTCTTAACTATGCAAGTATGCACACAATGACCATTGACCATAGTTCGAAACATCGGCGCGGCGTCATCCGTGCTGGTTAACCTCTCCGTTAAAAAACAGATCTCACCAATCATAAGGTGCATTTCTGGCCGTATCATTACTTTTAGGATTACGCAAAAAGGAATAATAAAAAATAAACTTTGAGAGTAAAAACAGAGCCTATTCGTATATGTACTGTATAAAAATAAGTTTACGTTTATCCCAAAATGTTGAAAAATAAATATACACCCGTGCGAAGCCGGGACAGGCCGCTACTTGATCATACAATGACAATAGACAGTATTTGGTTGTTATCATCATCATACAAGTCAGATTCAAATGGTATAAAAAAGCAATAGAAAAATAATATATAGGTAGTAAAGTGTGAATATTAATAAAATAAAATATCGATAAGTTATGTCATATTTTTAGGTGTTATCATACAAACTAAAATATTCACAGACAACCTAGAAAAGATATAATTAAAAAATCTATATCACCGAGTCACCGCCGACAATCATTATCTATTAGTTCAATAAGGGTACTTTCGAACAAAATTAGTAACGAAAATTAAACCTGCAAATTATATTTTAAATTTTGAAATAGAAAAAAAAATTAAAAAGAATATTAAATGAATTTCGTGAATGACCTCGTTATATGAATTACCTATATGAACACATGCGGTGCAATGGTGAATTAGTTAGACATAAAGGAAGGGCAAGCGTTTTACGGCTATTTACCCACAGAGCAGTAGTAGCTAAATTACAACACCTCAATTATCGCACGGGAATTATACTTTTTTCGGGATATAAACTAGCCTAAATGATATTACAGGGTATAAGCTCTTTTGATTCTAAACTTCAGGCAAATCCGTTCATACGTCTCAGCGTGCGAGTAACAAACATACACACGACAAACAAACTTTCACCTCCATAATATGTGATTGTTCTATGGAATGTCGAGTTATCAAGTAAATAGACAAGTTTAATTAAATATAAGTAGGTGAATCGTTTGTTCGATTAATAACGGGTTAGTTTCCTGCCGGGACCTGTTATAGGTGATCGCGGCTGCATCGGGTTATACGAGTACAGTTATTGTTGGTGGGTAAGTACCTACGAGGATATTGACAATTAATAACAGTTGTAGAGACAGGAATGGCCCGTAGAAATACTATTACTGCTTGTCGGCTTCTGAATAGTATTAGAAAGTAACGTTTCTCCGGCACTGAGAGCATTGATCAGCAGCCGCACCGCTCCGTCCGCGCACTACCGCTATATCCTATATTATGTATCGTGATACTCGTCCATAGGGTTGCCATCTTTAAAATGTGCCTACCAGATAAGTGAAAACCCCGGATTTGGAGCTTGACCGGACAATTCAGCAGACTTTTTTTTAGTTTAAAGAAAAAATGTAAATCATAAATGACGTGAATTCAGCGTAAAGTATGATGAATTCACTAAAAGACTAAAAGTAGGGAGCATACGGACATCACCGAAAATCACGATGATAATACTGAATAGAATGATAACGGTATTTAAGATGACGTCACTATGCCGTTAGCAGGATGAGCAAAAAGAAATTAATGAGGTTTCCTAGTATTTGTGATTCCTTTTCTAATTCCTTAAGTTACGTCCTATTACTTTTCCTATTAATATATGACTGCCTGATATGTATAGTCACATCCTACCACCTTTATAATACGTTCCTTGCATTTTGAATAATGGCATAATAATGTTTTTAATAATTATCAATGATTTCCTCATATCTCCGGTAATGTTATGCCAATTGTATTACAGTTTTGTTGTATTTTGAGTTATGTTCTACTATTTTTCCTATTAATGATAAATTGCTTCCTCATATATCCAGCTCTATCCTAAAGTATTTATTAATAATAATTTCCGCACGTTTCGCGCTACGTCATATTAGTTCGAATTATGACATACTAGTAGCGCCCCGCGGTTTTACCGGCGTTCGTTACGGTTTTCCCGATTCATCAAATATTCCACGGGAATCATACATTTTACCGGGATAAAAAGTAGCCTATGTGCTAATCCAGAATATAATATATCTCTGTGCCAAATTTCGTTCAGATCCATTCAGCCGTTCTGGCGTGATTGAGTAGTAAACATCCATCCATCCATCCATCCATCCATCCAAACTTTGACATTTATAATATTAGTGAGACGAGAAATTACGCATATTTTCAGTTTTGTGCTACCTATTATACTCACCTGATAGTTTAGGTTCGGTATATAAAAAAATACACAAATAGGAATCACTAATAAATATATTTATCATTTTCTACTTCAACCAGTTTATATTAAAGTATATATCGCAATACACAAGCTACAGGGTGGGGCCACATAGAAGGAAATATAAAAAACAAATAAAGTTTTAAGGCAATTTCTTATTTTATAAGTATAAGCTATATAATCCAATAACAATATAAGTTTATCAACCTCACACCTTAGTGTGTGGCGATGTGGTAACATCAAAATTTATCGAAAAACTATATATATACAGAATATATATTGGTACAGTTCTAAGCCTCTAACTTCATTAGTTTTCTTATCATTTCTCATCACTGATAGTCATGTCGGTCACTACTTATGCACCACTATGTATTACTTAAAGATACCATAATATAAAGACAATAAATGTAATGCTATAATTATACAATATTAAATGATATTTTCTCCACCAACATAGCAGTACAAATTAAGTGGCTGCCGGGCGGCGGGCGGTTGACGACAGGTGTAGCGCACTCAAATCATGGTAATCCATATCTCCTAGATCAGAAAAATGCCAACGCCAGTAATGTATCGCTACACTAATGATAGGACTTTAACATTAATCATTGATGATTAATGTTACATAACAAATTTCATACGTATTTTAGTGGTTTCACCTGAATTAATATGACCGTCATACAAAAATATGATGCATACTCAAAAAATAAGGCATTTGGCACATTAGAAAAGAAAATTATGGTGACTTACGTGATTTTTATGAGATATTTCCTTTTAAATAGGTACTATGAAATCTCCATATATATGATGACACCATCACACAACATAATAAGTAAGTATAATCTAATTTAAAAGTATCATTTTCATTTACAGGAAAATTCATTATTTGCTATTATTAATTATTTGCTAAATTATAGTGACTAGGTGAATTTTATGAGATATTTCCTTTTAAATATTATGAAATCTCCACAATTATGATGACACCGACAGACAATAATATTATAAGTATAATATTATTATTAATAATATTATTATAATATAATTATATAAACCGACACTGGCCGAAACTGGTTAAATACAGCCAGCAATAAAGAATACTGACACTTCTTGTAGGAGGCTTTTACCCGAAGGGGGTCCGTTTAAATTGCACAACTAAACTTCAGTGTACTTCTTTTTATTGTACTATAAGCCAGAACATTGTAATTTACACGGAACTAAATAAAGCTTTATTATTATTTATATTATTATCATTTTAATTTACAGGAAAATTCATTATTTTCTATGGTAACCAGTACCTTATTATTGTCAGATACACTCTAAATAAACTATGATATCTTTAAACATTTTGACCATAGCGTAATGTTGACTTATTATCTCCATATTACATAACAATGCATCTATTTTACATCAACGCGATATTTCATGATTTCAAAATTACTTTTTCTCAGTGTCCGGATGCTCACCGGACGCCCTAAAAAGTAGGACAAATCCGGGGAAACCCGCACGAATGGCAAGCGTACTCGTACAAGTATCGGCATGAGCACGTTGTGCACGTATGTGGATCACCAAATATTAAAATAGTAATTAGTGACTAACCTCGATGATCAATCAAGCTGCAAACACCATGACCACGAGACGGCCACTATATTACAGATACAGTGTCACGATGCAGTTTTGAACAACACTGCACTGATAATAACTGAAGACATTCGTACACTCACCACTCGCTACAGTGCCCGCGTGATTGCATAGTTCAGCGGATTGGTTTGTCGAAGTTCTTGTACACAAATTTAAATTGTATTTAGTAAATATGATATTTTACACTAGAGAAGTAGTGTAGGTACACATTCATTATTTTGGTTTATAATTAGAGGTTTATCATTTTATTTACAACATGAAGTGTTTGATCGTAACAACTTGTTATTAACAAAGGTGTATTAAACTCAGCAATGCATGAAATTGAAACTAGAAGATTGCGAAACGACGCCGGAACTCGACGAGTATAGTTCTGACGGTGAACTGTAATATCTGCAATTGTATTGCCTTTAAAGATATCAGCCGTAAAGCTTTTATCATTTCATAATCGTTTTAGCTTTCTTATCTAAACTAATATTATGAAGGGTTAAAGTTTGTGAGGTTGTAGGGGGTAATCTCTGGATCTACGGAACCAGGTATTCCAGGGCATACCCTAGAATAACATATTATGTACCAGCTATCTACATTCCAAATTTCGCGCAAATCCGTTCAGCCGTTTCGTGAAAGAGTAACATACATACAAACTTTCGCGTTTATAATATTAGTAGGATGTAGTAAACAAGTGGGGATTGAACTGACAACACTGTTTTGATGTCATGTAATAATATCTATATAACAAAGCATTACCTTCTTGCATGGCATGAATTTAAGTCGAGTATCGAACACACTTACCGTGTGTTCAATAGACTCACAAGTAGAGAGTCGGTCGTGCAGGTTCACAGGCGGACGAACAAATAGAAAACGAATATGTATCGACGCTCATGTCATTACATTACTACGGAGTGGAGGTCAATGCTGAGGCATGCGTCTCGTGAGAACCGCGGGCGCTCCGCCCTATAGATTTACTCGTCTATTTAAGAAGTGAAAACTTCTATAGCGATGTTGTGCACCTTTGTATGGAGAAAAATGTTACACTCACCATTGGACAAAATACGTCATCGAATTCGTAAGACGGAGCGTGCGTAGAGAAATTAAAAATTAAATGTGTTGTAAATAACGAACATTTTCGTTTGTTGGCGGGTATAATACGACCGACTACGTTTAACATGTTCAATTTTTCACTTGTGCTGGCAATCCCGGAGTGCAACCCGTTGTTTCTTTTAATACTGTCTAAATCTAGCGTTGGACCACTATCTCACTTGATGGTCAGTGACAATGTGGTCGAAGATATTATCACACTAGACCTAGAATGCTTACTGGCTCTCAAAGACTGCTGCCTAAATACACTATGTGTTTAGTGACAGAGTGAGAGTGGTAGCTACCCAAGCGGGTACTCGAAAGTACCTTACCACCATGGTGGGAATTTGATAAAGTTGTTACCTTCACCGGAAGCTTAAGCCGTTTTTGGGGATCGAACTAATGTCCTTCAGTTTGATAGCCGAAGCTCCCCTCGCTGAGCTATCATCGCTTCAAAATTCTATCAAAAACTCTATCACCTGCTGCAGCCCGGAGCCGCTCATCCTCATCAGCGACATAGGGTGGCGCGAAGCCATTGGACCTCATACAGTAGATAGCATAGAGTATTTATAGAGCCGATGGCATGTGTGCCGCATATTGCCCAATTTTTCCTGTGTCGGTGCCTATATCCTGTATTAACTCAACCTTGAAATCAAAGTCAAATTGTTTTACACGGAAATATATTGTTTAATCTTTTACCATGAAAATATTATACTGAGTTGTATGCGTTGTAAGTATTAAATACATTAAAATGTAAAAAATATCTGCGTATAAATAATTTACGGACCGTTCTTGCAATGGATCTGTTGGTAAGTGGCAATGGAAAAATATCCGTAAAACGGCGGGTCATTGAATCGGATTCAGCGCCGAGGACGTGCTTATTACAGCAAGGACGCCTCGACTCCCTTTGTTGTCGTGTCCAACATTACGAGCGACATGGCGGCTGTTGGCTGCGCACCGGATGATACCTGCGCACCTTTTGTACAACATAGGCCGCAGGTGTATCATATAGACTTTCTATAAACAGTACCTAAGTATTGATTTACATTGCGATGTATATCCAACAACATGTATCAGCTCGGTTTCCGCTTCACCGCGTGATTTCTTCGTTATCTATTATATATCTAAGCTCCGCGGCAATCTCATTTTCTTAATGAAGGTGAAAGAGTCATAAAAAGGTTGAAGAGCCCACATTTAGATATAGACATAACTTTATTTGTGGCAAAAAACAAAAATACAATAAAGATGATGCGAAATTAAAACTAATATAACTTTGCGTCCCTAATATCATTCCACAGATTCTGAAAACTTTTCCATGATGTATAATAAAAAAAATCACATATCCGTCGTCTAAATTGGTTAGGTCAGTCACAGATCACAAAAACTAAAGGATACTAGATCTCTGTAGGTACGGTCGTCTGAAGCAAAAAGAGGAATAAATAAGGCAATTTTTTCTTCTCGTTCATTTTTCATTCGGAGTGAAAACTTCACATTGATAGTAACTTTGTGGTAAATTAGTTATAGTCAGCTTGCACGATTTTTAAATTTTTATAGATCTATACGTTAATTTTACTGCTGAAATACGCCTTGCACTTAGATTCCTAAAAAAGGACTAGCCTGAATAGACTTGCATTTAGCACAACATTTCTCCACCTTAGAATCGTAAAACGTATAAATTTGGAATTTTTTCACATCGTGCAGCGAGAGATCAGTCGTTCACGTACTACTTTTACTACTACGTACTAATTTTAGAGTCACATAGAGCTTAAGATCTTTTCTATGCATCTTCTGACGATTCATTACACAAACTTTACTAAATCACCAAATGATTAAGCAAAGTAAAAGCTCTCAGCTCTTGAGACATTATTGTTGTTATTTGTGCTAATTTTACTGTGTGCGATGATTTGCACGTAAGGCCTCGCAAGTGTAAGGTCAATCGAAAGTGGCGTGACGTTGTGCAAGCACGCAGCTTGTGCACGCAATATTCCGAACCCGGCACCGCTGTTAACACGACGCGACGCGACGGGTAGACGGCGCGGGTGCGGGCGGTGCATGTGTAGAGAGGTGGGGAAGGGGACAGCTTTCTCCAAGTACTCCGAATAGTCGCGTCGACCTGGATGAGGCATCTGTGCGGGTCCTCGGACCACATGTAGCGACGGCGCAGGCGGCCGGCCTCAAGCATATACCTGTCACCGCAGGGGCCGGACGGGAACGGACGGTGCGCCAGCGCAGATACCCGATTCTATCAATATATCGTGTTCGTTATGAGAAATTTCGTAGCTTGATGTATGATGATAAACTACAACGAGTGGAAGACAAGTATTCACACTGAACTGGCACGTGTTATGTTTATACGTTGTGTTGTTGATAAGCTTCTATCACACACGTTTTTTCAGGTAATTCTAGTTCTACCAGGTGTAGTTTATGTTGCTGCATTCAAACGATCCACAGTAGCGATGGATCTTGACTATATCATTCAATAAACAAATGAAAATAAATGAAGAGTCAAGCTACGATTGTTTCAACGAGACATATATTTAACTGACTTATAATATCATGTAACATACTCTATTACGTTATTAGAACTGACGTGGTTACGAGTTTTTTTTTTTTTAATTATTGCTTGAGTTACTCACATATGTCCGTGTTCGTACTAGGCGAACCGCGATCGCCACCGCGAGCGCCCTGTATTCTACTTGAAAAAGACCACCGAATGTGGTTGAAACTATAGTCGGAACTCGGAACACTCTGACTTATTACGTGAGTAACTCCCGTGTTTTATACATTCATAATACTCTATTACCTGCCAAGACAACTAAAACGCCTCGTAAGAAAGTTTTAGTATTCAAGCTTCATTTGCCTTTTCTTTGTCGAGTGGTATTGCGCTACGTAGCCGGATCTAGGTAAACCCAGCACACGGATAAAAGTGACGAAACTGTCCACGCGGTCGGCATACAAAGTGTTATTATCACTGTTGTTACGGCGCCGATGGCGAATGACGATCTGCGTCGGTCAATGCCGTTCCACCGCGTGGTGAAGGACTCGACCTGCATTCAAGTGGTGTGTCACTCCTTTTTTATGGCAAACTTACGTGAGCAAATGTGATTTCATCATACTTCTTGGTACACCACCATAATACACGCTTACATGTTTGAAAAAGTCGTTAAAATGAAAAAAATAAACTCAGAATTTAAACAATTTTATAAGCAATTGACATTAAATATCATAAACGAAAGTTTTATTTCTTTATAGGTTAGCAGCATCCTTTTAGCTATTATAGCTTTATATGTGCGACAGAAAATAAAAAATATTCATCATTGATTGGTTGGTTACAAATTATTAATAAACATTGAAAAAGAAAAATAGGTCTATCCTTTAAAAGCAAGATTATGGTGGTCGGTACAGTGTTAAAAGGGTAAGCGGTTCAGAAAGATGAGCACAAGAAGAGTTTGAAAAAAGTGTTTAAGATGATTTCCTGACCAGTGAATTTAAATTTATATATTTTTTTTTATACTATACTTCCACCGACTCTGGCACCCTTGCCCTTTTTATTTGAAGTATTTTCTAATAATAACGATTCAATTTACTATAAGTTACATACACTTATGTACTAATAGAGGAATATACTTAATTAATTTACATATAAAATACAAGTAACGGAGAAAATAAAAACAAATAATTGATAGCTACAATATTATTCGTCATTCACATCGTATTTCTACACATCCTACATCACCACACGGTCCTGATTTCTGATTGTCATTTTTGGGTTGTAATACCGAGCCCTATGCCCAGCTGTGGACGTCCTATGGCTGAGATAATGATGATGATGATGAATACCGAATAGTCTTCTTAGGTTCGTTAACCATAGTCTTTCTCACAAACCGTCATACGGCATGCGGCATCATGATGTGCCGTGCAACTTCATGCAACTACTTCGTGCGGGATGGTATCGTGCAGCCTAATGCGCTTTATCATAATCGCTTTTATTATGAAGCGACGATAGCTCAGCGGCTGGAGCGTCGCCTGTCAAACAGACGGACGCTTGTTTGATACCCCACTAACGGCTTGAGCTTCCGGTGAAGGTAACACCGTTATTAAATTCCCAGTATGGTAGTAGGCCCACCGTTCAGGCAGCAGTCCTTGAGAGCCGTAAACATTCTAGATCTAGCCAGATTATAACTTCGACCATATCGTCACTGACCATCAAGTGAGATAGTGGTCAAACACTAGATCTATAAAGAAAAGAAAATATATATATATCGGAATATATTTCCCTCACGCAATGTCCATTGGACGCCGTTGCGTCCATAACAAATCCTGACTCATGTTTGTTGGGTCAATGTTTACAAACATTGGAAAATGTGAAAGTGATATTGAGAGAATAGTGAGTACTGGGAATATAGTGAATTGAGCGTTTTGTTTCTTTATGAAAAGCAAGAAGATCCAAAAAGGCATGTTGGCAGTGCTAGTTGGCTAGGGGAGTGTTAGTTTCGACAATTATTTATGGTACTGAAAGTTGGGTGTGAAGGAAAAGCATGAAAGTAAACACAACTCAGTGAAACCTTTGTGAAGTATGTTTGCGGTTACATTGAGTGACAAGGTAAGTAAGATAAGGGAATGTCGTGATGTGAACGAAAATTTAGTGATCAAGGTCGAGAACGGTATGTTAAGATGGGAGAGTATGATCAAAGGGAGATTGACTAAACAGATATACACGGATAAAGTGGAAGGTAGTATTAGAAGAGGACAGCTTAGCTTGGCAAACTTTCGGTTCAGGATATTTTTTTTATTTGGGTCAGGTCTAGAGTATGCCTACTCTAAACCTGACCCAAATAAAAAACATATACCTACTCTAGAGTTCTTGCATGAAAGGTCTGACGAGCGTGGATTACTCGAAGAAAGGCGTCGGAATCGTAGCGTAAGTGGAAAGTTCCGCTCTCTGCCTACCCCCACGAGAAAAAGGCGTGACTATATGCACATATGTATGTTATTTGTGGTGCATAAATTCTAAGACTTATCCACACCCAATATCCGTATAACTAACCGCATCCTAAAGGATCTAAGTCGTTGACAAAAGATCAATAGAGATGATTCATTTGACTACGCAGATGACCGCTGACATGCGTTTGTGCTCCGTGACGCAATTTTTCCCAACCATTCCAAAAATAAATATTATTAAAATGTCTATTATGCTAATCGTTGAGTCATTGTGACAGGCTCCTAAACTGCTTCGGTGTGTCAAATCCCGTTATGAATGGTGCGCTCCGGCCTTGGCCACTTCGCATTCCGCAAAACGATTTGCACGGTTGGTATTACCTAGTCGCCCCGCTCGTCCGTCACGTCACTATTCACAACGGGCTTCCCATTCTCCGCTCGCATTGTTATGATAATATTCGCCAAACCATTATAATATTCGATATGATGATGTTATTAAAAACACAAGAAAACCGAAACGTGTTTAGATAAACGGTGGAAATTATCGTACTGACGAAAATACACTAACAAAGATTCAGTATGAAGCTTTGAGTATACAGGGCTGGTTTATTTATCTGAGCAAGCATTATTTGAGTTCGAATATGTACCTAGATGATCTAAGGGGGGCCTGGGTCTCTCATGCAAAAAGCCATTTGTTTGGTTTAGCCGCAGGGCCAGTGATTATGTTGAGAGACTCTGTGACAAACAGAATGCATAATCGAATTACAGGTAAACACACCGTGCAATATATAAACTTAATAATAATTATATTACAGGTAAAACAAAGTTACTTTACTTACTACGAATGGTTTACTTAATACAATGACTTTGAATACATATTATACTGATATTGAAACCAAGACAGAGCATATAGTTCTCGAAGATTTGATGACTTAAAATATTCCAACGCCTTTATACGATATTGTCCTAACCAATCCGTAAATACGTTGGATACACACCCACATTCGTTCATTTTATTACAGATTTTAACAATCACAGAGTTCGCACCATATGTGGTGCGTCGTGATGGAGGTATGAATAATTTAAATGTATTGCGAGGATCCGCGGATCCTTAAAGTGTAATCTCTGTTTAGGTGGTTCCTAAGGAGTTTATATGCAAACACAGCGTCTAAAAATTTTTTACAATTTTACAATGATGTCATTCCAAAATACTTAAGCTTTTTATCATATGACTTTATTCTATTATTCATATCTACACTATACGACAAATGCCACAGAAATCTGTTTTGTATTCGCTCCAATCTGAGCTATGTGTAGCATAGTGTGGTCTCCAAATGAAGTTTATATTTATGAAATATTATTAATCTAAACGTATCTATATCATTGCGTAACCTTTGCATAACTTCTTAGAACCATAACTAATTGAATTATTTGCAGGTTGCCTTAATATTCAATGTTACTGGTACGTAGACGAGTAGAGTTGTAATATTATATGGCTCCATGGAAAAATGTATCTCGTTAAAAATTACCCAGATCAAAATCAAGATTCCACGATCTTTTACAATCCACGGAATGCTTCGTGAAATAGTCAATTAATATTAAGCTCCTTCGTTCAACAAAAACAAAAATTGTAAACAATTCCAAACCTTCAGAAAGGAAAGTATACGTAAGTACTGCACAAACAATCGGTGTTAACAAATTTGATAATATGCCAGAAGAAATTGCGAAGTATTCAGGTTTATCTGAGGCCAATTTTTACACAAGACACAGCTTTAAAAGGACTTCGGCTACAATGTAGGCTGGTTCGGGGGCCGATACTAAGCGACATTGCAGATGGTGTTCTGACCCAGTCGCTGACTATTACCTACACAGAAATCTGTAACAAATAACGGAAGCAATTCATTTGGAGCCAAACACAAAAAAAGTATTGCCGCGATCCACAACCATGTACGTTTCGTAGCATGAGTTGTTTGGTGCCTGCTGCTTCCAGTAATTTCTATAATTTGCCTTTATCGCCGACATTTACACAAGCAGGAAACGAAAGTACTGTAAAAGAGGAAAGCACGAATATGAGAGAGACTGTAAAATTGCCATCTAAATCAATCCAATTTATTGCTTTGAAAATTGTACATTCATTATTTTAATAATTAAAAGATATTATAAGCAATACATGTTTGCCATTTTGTCGCACATGTGTTGAAAAATATCTTATGGAACTCAATTACGCCCACTCCTGTGGATCCCACTGCAACCCACAGCCTCGTATGTTATGAGCAATGAGCAAATTAGCTCACTTGTATCATAAATACTATTATCCTGTGGCATTGATCTACTCCGATCGAAAGGATCCAGTGATGTGTATTTAATATGCGCCGACCAAGTGTTCAAGTCAAAACTTACATCGATGTATCCGTGGACGGACAGAGGTGAGGGGGCACGCGGGGGCGGCATTGTGTAATGAATATGCCGATGTGCGTTCTATCATTACAAGCAACAAAGGGACAAGTGTACCTTACGGAGTAGCAAGGAGGTACTACCGACCGACTTATTCATTATTATAGTATGCATATTGCGTGCAAGGCGATGCGTTGTGGCATCCGTCGACACTTCGAGTTACCGCATTGTTATTGTTATTATAGTGCAGCTATACTATCTACTATTGTACACCTATAGGCGTAGAAGATAATGGCCTCGTCTCAATGTTTACAACAATTATCGATATCTATTACCCACCGATGACGCGGACACGTCAAATAAAGCAACTGCATTAACTAACTACATAAATTGTCATTAGTAATTTTAATTAAAAATTGTATGATAACGAAAGATGTTATTCCATAGTAGATACTATTAGTATAACATTTTCTAGCACAGATAAAATATCTCTAGTTATTTAATTCTGTAAATAAACATTGTTAGGCGAGCATTATTGTTTTAAGGTTCCGTTTTATTTTAAGCTTTACATAATATTATATTTATTTAAGTTTATAATTGAGTAATAATTGTATTTTGGTTTTTTAAGTAACGCTTGTAATAAATGAATTACATATGTAGATACTGGATAATTTCCTTAGAATGTACTGTATTTATGTGTTGTTTTACACATTTGGTTATTTGACCTTAGATTATAATAAACCTACTTTAACTGTATCCCAATTTATGTCATTGCTCGGTGCAGTAATGAATATTACTGGGTAGATATTATAAGGAGCAACAAGCGCCACCTTAAAAATTAAATTTGCTAAATCCTAGACAACGTCATCACTTAACATCAGGTGAGACAGTTGTCAAACGCAAACTTCAAATATGTAAAAAAAAAAAACCTAGAGTCCACCCGGTGAAGCTGTATATGCCGGTAGAGGCAAACATCATTAGTCCGTTAGAAAAAAGAAACCTAAATATGGAACCGACTTCAACACTCAAAAGTGTGAAATTTGTTGAAGTCGGTACCATGATAGTTCACAAAAATAACTACATAATATCATCATAATAATATCATCACAATTGTGCTCATGGTACCGACTTCGACAAGTTATTTAACACTTTTGAGTGTTGAAGTCGGTTCCATTTTTTAGTAAAACATTTATTTTCTCCCTTGTCATTGTGTATGTTCTCCGATGTCTTCAACCGCAACTATTATATCGTCGAGGTATGCGGAGCAAGTTACCCGCGAACACACATAAAAAAATATATACGGTCGAATTGAGTAAAAACATTTTTTGAAGTCGGTTAAAGGAATACACCAATTATTTATGCAGTTTTAAGCAAGATATGAAAAAGAAGTGGAAATAAAGTGAAGAGAAAGTAAAGAAAAGTGAGTAGTGAACAGTGCCACTGCTTAAGTGACAGTGCAAAGTTACATTGTACATGTACAGTGACTGTGTGAGATGGATAATGTCGTCAGTGCAGTGTTTCTGTGCGAGAGACTCAATCATTGTTTCTTCTGGACTCTGTACGTGAAAGTCGAGTAAATAAAAAATAAACAGAAGTGCTGTTTCCTTCAAAACCCGTACCCGATTCCTTAACATTATTTTTATTTCTCCGTCGTTTATTTCTTTTCTGTGCGAGAGACTCAATCATTGTTTCTTCTGGACTCTGTACGTGAAAGTCGAGTAAATAAAAAATAAACAGAAGTGCTGTTTCCTTCAAAACCTGTACGTGAAAGTCGAGTAAATAAAAAATAAACAGAAGTGCTGTTTCCTTCAAAACCCGTACCCGATTCCTTAACATTATTTTTATTTCTCCGTCGTTTATTTCTTTTCTGTGCGAGAGACTCAATCATTGTTTCTTCTGGACTCTGTACGTGAAAGTCGAGTAAATAAAAAATAAACAGAAGTGCTGTTTCCTTCAAAACCCGTACCCGATTCCTTAACATTATTTTTATTTCTCCGTCGTTTATTTCTTTTCTGTGCGAGAGACTCAATCATTGTTTCTTCTGGACTCTGTACGTGAAAGTCGAGTAAATAAAAAATAAATAGAAGTGTTGTTTCCTTCAAAACCCGTACCCAATTCCGTATTTTTATTTCTCCGTCGACTCGTTGGTGACTTCTGGCGACAACAGAGTAGGAAGGGCGCAGACGTATAGTTATCATGTTTTAAGGGAATGACTTCGTAACTAAGGGCACGGGTTATTTAGTGACAATTCCATTGGTGCATGTAATGCCTACTTGTCTTACCCTCATTCTTATAAAGCAGAAATGATCTTAGTCTTTGTTAAGTACGGTCATAAAGTAAGAAGTTGACTGTTAGTTGACTATCGTACTTATTAATGTGTCTGATAGTATAAAAGAGAATAGATTGTATTTAGATTAATGTTTTACAAAGCGTTATATTGGTATCATCGAGAAAGCTCTTCATATAAAGTAAAAATATTGTTAAAACGATACATAATTGTATAAATTTGTGATTCTTGTTTCAGCACTGTTTGCATATGAATGAATTCTGGTACTTATCAAATTAGAAAGTGCCTTAATTAAAATTCATGAGGGCAATCACCCGCCTTAATGAAGCGTAGTAGAATTGAAGAAGCAGTAAGTTGTTTTTGTTATTGCAAGGGTCAGGCGAGTATTGAGCACCTGTTCCTGAACAAGCGACGCGAGGCAAACCGGATCCATCCGCTTCGCGTCGGTCTCTTCATAAAGTGTAAACGTGTCACGTGGTACCCCCATATTATTATTGCGAGGAATGGTGAAAGTTACCTTCACCGTGCGCTGTTCTGTCGTAGCGGCGAGACTCCGCCCTTCTATCAGTGGTTGTCGTGAGAACTTTGTCAAGGAATTCGGTAGATAGTGAATAAAAGACAGCTAACACACATCAGCTAACTTTTGCCTTGATTCGAGGCGAATCAGATTGAAGTGTTTAAGTGTCGACTTAAGCATTTATATATATTAATACGAGCACAGAGATTTTTGATTTACGAGAGATGATATAATTTTTTGCAATTTTTTTTCCTGTCAATTCCGTCAATCTGACATTGATAGGGAGGACTCTGAATCGGGCTGCAGTATTCTAATAAGTTACGTACATAACAGTTGAAAACAATAATAGGAATTTCGGAGTCACTAAAAGATTTCGTTTCTTTTAAAATAAAATCAGAGAGTCTTGTTTATTTTTTAGCGAAGCAATCAATTTGCTCACGAAAGTCTAGCTTTTGATCTAGGATAACCCCCAGGTCACGAATATTGGCAACTTCTTCAACCAAAACACAGTCTATTTAGTAAATTGCGTCCGTTAGGTATTTTATTCGAGTAAATTTGATATGCCAGACTCTTTGAAGAGTTAAGAATCATTCTGTTTGCGGGACACCAGAAGCTAACACTATAATTATATAATATGTAATGTATTTATTGTTTTTAACATGCTTCAGCTTATATGGTTCATTATAACGCATGCTTTTGATAATAAATTATATTCATGTTTCTTAACCCGTCGAATATTAATTTACGAGTTGTATTTACTTACGTCGCTTTCAAAATTCTGTTCTATTTCACTAACTTAAGGAATATAGATATTGTATGCATCAATCAATGAAGCTGTTCAATGAATGATAATTAGTAGTTACTGTTGGCTATGAAATGATCTGTGGTAGTTACCACTGAGGTACTATTAGTACATAGTAATAGTACCTCAGTGGTTACTACACAGGTATTCGTCCGCTGCCGCGCCCTTGCCGTGGAATTGCTTATCGAGCCGAGAAAGAACGCGTGGAGTAGGGTTGTCAACTATACTGTTAGATTTTGTACTGTTGAACAAATATAAAGTATACGGAATACTGTTTTCAGCATCACCATAAATTACTTTTTAATTATTGTAAAAGTCGCGTTTGTGTTGTATGTAATGTAGATATGCAAAGTGGCGATACGATAAAAATAGAGCTTCATTAAATTTAATAGAAAATGAAGTCTCATTTATTTTAATTTCGATTTTAACTGTAGTTACTCCTATTAATGTCTCAAAATTATTCCAAATTGATAACTTGTGCGAGAAGTACCTAGAATATGTATTTAAACATAAATACAATAAAATATTGTTCATTTTTACAAAATACTGTTTATTTTCTTTTTCCAACCATAATATGCTTTAAACCTAGTAAAAAAGTTGGCAACCCTAGCGTGAAGTTAACTGCAGCGAGGCGAGGTACATACATTATATCACGTACTTATTCTGTGGTGCACTCGACGTTTTCAATAAGACATGTCTTTGCCGCAGCTTACTGGAATGCTGATCGATTAGAGCTCTCTAGTCAGCAGGTTTGCTTGTGCGTGTATTGGCGATTGGCGGCCGGTTCAAAATTACTTCCGCAGACATTACTCTGCCCATTGTCAGGAAAAATATAACTTTTATATTCGATAAGAACTTTAATTTTAAATTTTAATTAAAACTATATATAAGCGTTTTATTAATTAATATTTTTTCGTAAAGTTTTCCACAGAATCTGCTGAGACTCAGTCACACTGTGTAAAGCTGATCATAGCGTGACATCGTTTTCTTTATCATGACTTCTATTTATTAACACCCGGTCTCCAAATAATTTTGTAAATAAAACTAGAATCACAGATACTGTTCTACCTGAGCCTAGCATAATATATACTATTTTTTAACCAACTTCAAAAAAGGAGGAGAATCTCAATTCGACCCGTATGTTTTTTTATGTTTGTACCTCAGAACTTTCAATTGGATGAATTGATTATTTTGAACCTTTTTTTATTTAAAAGCTGATGCTTCCCGTATTTAAATTTCATCAAAATCGGACAAGCGGTTTTTGAGTTACACTACAATAAATGAAAAGTGCTACGCATACCTCGACGATATTATAGTTGCGGGTGAAGACATCGCAGAACATACACAATGACAATTGATCCCATAAGTAGCAAAAGTCTCTGAAAAGGGTAAAAAAATTTTTTTTACCAAAAAATGGAATCGACCTCAACACTCAAAAGTGTGAAATAACTTGTCGTGGTCGGTACCATGAGCACAAAATTGTGATGATAGTTACTTTTGTGAACTATCATGGTACCGACTTTAACAAGTTATTTCACACTTTTGAGTGTTGAAGTCGGTTCCATTTCTGGCAATTTTTTTATATTTATTAAGTATGTAAATAACAGACGAGGAGGAGGATGTAGATGATGATGATAGATGATGCATGATAGAACAAAACAAAATTTGGCAGTTCGCAACCGTGTCTATCGACAGGTAAGCTGTCGCTGTAGATCTGTTTTATGTAACCAAAAGGCTAATGACCAAAATATCGATGCTGGAATGTTCGGCAGAGCGCGACAGTGTGTGAACTTTGCAAGTCCTGTCCACAAATGAGCTTCTTAATTGCTTTGTTATCAACTGGGTTAAGTGGCTCGGAGTGGACGTAGTTCAATCTCTCATTAGGAAGTATGTGCGTCCTGCAAGTCGTCGAGGAAACCGACAGAGTCCGCGCCGGCCGGCGCCTGCGTCGCCCGACGCGCCACCCGTCTGGACGGCGACTCGTAATGACGTCATTTTACATCGTCGCAAGTAATATATTCGATATCCGAATGACAGATATAAGTGACAGGTTGACAGCTGCAATACTGCAAGTAAGTGCGGTCTACTTTGTTTAACAACTTAAAGATGACGTAAGCACGCACGCTCCGAGTGATTACGTTTCATCTGCCGGATAGTGAGCTACGAGTACTGCGGAAATTGCAATTAATTAAGTTCCAACCTTAGTCTAACTATGTTCTTAATCTTGTATAGCCGTGATTAAGATATCCTGTCGCTCAGCTAACGAATCACGAAGATAGCATGCATAGGAGTCGTGCCCCTATTGATGAGATTGTTATGATAACAGTGTCTGGTTCCTTTATTATGTGGGACTCAACTAAGGTACGGGCGACTTACCCATCAATCGCGGGGTTGAAGACATGTCCGTTATTCATCTGAAACTCGCCATAGAATATGAATAAACAGTATTAGTCGCGCACGCAACCTTTTCTCCCCGACGACATGTTCATTCGGCATATTTTCTAAGCTTGGCATAGACATGTTGGACATGTGTTTTCTGACACTACAGGCATATTGATTACACACGCCATATCTGTGTCTAAATAATGATGCTTCATACCATTTAAATAAATTACTGTCAATTTATGCGCAGGTACACTTAGGTGTAATTTTATTGACAATTTGAGCTTTATTAATCTAATTACATTTTATACAATTCTATTATTCTTATTTTCTGACATCTTGGTTAGTGTTTAGGACATTTGTATCTGTGTCTGTAAAGCACATTGTATTGATTGAATAAATAAATATGTTGGAGTTACTAATATTTTGGTTGGTTGGTTGACACAATAAATGATAAATCTGGCAGGTCGACTACTAGAACTAGGCCTATGGTACCACGCTGCAGCGTGGTGTAGCAGAACCATTATTATTATACTGTTTTGTAACTGTATTTTTTTTTCTAATACTCAATGATGCGTGGCCATTCCTGCACTCTAATACCCCACTGTAATTCTAATTATATAAAAATAATTTTTAGTTTAAGTTGCGAGTACCTTCTAAGCTTGCGTGCTACACCTTAGATAACGCCGTCACTTAACATCAGGTGAAACTGCAGCAAACACAAGTTAATAATCTTTAAAAAAATATTTTTTCCAAGGCATTTCGCTCGATACAAAGCATTCGAAAGCAGACATTGTTAACACTATGATCCGACATTACAAAGGCGATCTGGAAGACATTTCTCAGAAGGCAGCGTGCAACTGTATAACTCTGAAGTGGCATAGCTGCAAAGGCCCATTAAAAAGTTTTGTAGTCCGTATATAATATATATTAGTGTGTTGTGTGTGTATGTGTTAGCGAGCGAGTACCGAGTGGTCGGGTGCATCACGCATGTGTAGCATGTTTACCAACAACGGACCTAGTGTTGACTGTCGAATAAGTGATCCGTTGAAGAAGCACAATGCTGCCAGTATGCATAAACCACTATTTTACATATACAAGTGTATGTAGTTATTTGTACAGCTCTAACAGAAACCGGAACTGGGCGCTTAAAACAGGAAATTGACAGAAATATCTACTAAATAGATTCCAAGATATTAAAAGAGAAGTCAAATAATACCCTGCAAAACAGTTATTATTTTACATGTGGGTAAAGTAGATTTTAGGCGTGAGTGCTTGGATTGAAACCTGCGCCAGCAAGCGAAGGTTCTAGGATTGTACCACGATCGAAGCGAGTGTTTCAAAAGACGAACCCTGAGCGTAGCGAAGGTTTTAAAACACAAAACACTAATAAACTTTACCCATGCGTGAAACACTTTAATTTTTTCACCACACTAGCTGACATACAATACAATAACTCTTTATTGCAAAAGTACACAATTTAAAAAAATAAATGTAACAAGAATCTAAAATAACCAAGATGGTGCAGCACAATGGGCGGTCTTATCGCATATAGCGATTTCTTCCAGACATAGCGAATTCCTACTCGGTGACCAATCAGAGAAGAGCGCACTTGAAAGAATGCCGTAAAAAGTGTGAAAGAATACTATGAAAGAAGCCTTCCCGCTGCGCGCCTTGCAAGTTCCTCGTTAATTAGTGGTAGTGTGGTTTCACAAACAATAGTTATTAGTTTTAAATATGGGTATAGTTGATATTTGGCGTGAGTGCTTAGATTGAGACCTGAGCAAGTGAAGGGTTCTCGGAAGAACCCCGAATCCCCCCAACATCACTGCCTTACTGCACCTGTACAGTAGGGCGGTGATGTAGTACTTATACTTATATGAGTATTTTAGTTGATATTTATTGTTATATTATTAGTGGGTTCTACGGTGAAAACAAAATACTTCTGCGCTCTGATCTCGTATTTGGTAATTCGTACAACATTGTATTTATAATAGCTATCTAAAAAATAAAGTTGTGAGGAAATGTAATGATAAAACAATTAACATTAATGAACTGTTGGTACGTGATGATAACACTTTAGTACGTATCAAGCATAATCTACATTCATGAAGATATACCCACTCCGAGAAACATATACCCTCCCGTGGGAAGCATGGTTTGGTTTGAATGAAAATGAACATTCCACTGTTCGACTAAATTATGATAGCTTCCCACTGAGTGCTCTTCGTCCCACATCCGCCGCGAGAGACACTGATTGATAATGATAACACACAGTGAGTCTATCCCAACAATTACAATCAGTCAATTTGAAGGTAGCTGAATACGCTCCTGGCTATCCGACAACGTTAATTGACCTTTTAATTGACTCATTGGAGTCATATATTGTGCGATTCAACCGATTTTTTTTGCCATATACACCTGCAAAATGTGGAACGAGCTTCCTTCGTCGGTTTTCCCGAGTAGGTACAACAAGGGATTTGTCAAAAAAAAAAGTTAACAGATTCGTTTAAAAAGTATTGGCAACATATCGCAATTCCCCCAGTGTTATAGATATCCATAGGTAACGGTGATCGCTTACCATCAGGTGGCTCATCTGCTTGTTTGCCACCTATTGCATAAAAAAGTATTAGGCTTTTTAATTTTGTTCATTTGCGCTATCGATGTAGAGTTTTTGGTTTACTAAATATTTTATCATAATTGAAATACATATATATGTCTTTAATAACATCGGGTAACCTACTTAAAGGCAAGTCTTATAGTTACGCAAATCACATCTATATTTGCGGATGTCAACGTTTTAAATATGCATAGGTAGGTCATATTAGGAATTGAGGACGCTGTGCCATCAGTCAGCATCGCCACCGTCATCACGCCACGTCAGCAGAGGTATTGCGACACCTGGGGCTTTACTATCTATCAGCTTTGAAAAAGCCATGCAAGTTCCGAGCAGTTCAAAACCTGCCTTAAACCGCTTAGTGTAAAATCATACCATCATGGTGAACGGTTTGAACATTGATATTCTAGAAGGTTCTCTGGCATGTTTTAGTCAGCCCCTGGTCTGCGCTGCACTGCGTTGCGCTGCACTGCGTTGCACTGCTTCTGTAAACAACCTGCTTTGTTCAACGATGTACTCGTCCATCTTGGTACTTACATAGGTGAACGTAAACTGTGTAGCGACTTTCATCCAATATATACTCAAACAAAACCATAGAGCAATAGCATTGATAGTTTATTAATAGCAATCCAACTCATATGACGTTGCTACCATTTAGGATGGAGTTCACCAAAATTTAAACGTCTGATTATCAATTAACCGTTGGTCAACTGTATGGTAGAACTTTTTGACCGACGGTTAAATGGATAATCGGAATTTTTAAATTTTGGTGAACAGCACCGTTACAGTTTTATTTACAACCTACATTATATTGTACTAAGCTTTTATTTGCTTTTCGTAGATCCGCATCGTTCATAATAGTAACAGTAATAAAATAATTGCTTTGAATCCCGGCAGGGGCAAACATTTATGCGATAGGTTTGTCCCGGGTCTTGGATGATTGTGTGTGTTCATGCCTCCTGCGACACAGGGAATCCTAGTACGTTGGTTTGAGGGTAAAACAAAAATTCTTCTGTTGATCTGAAGGTCGGACTATGTGCTCAAGATCCTTGAATTTCGTTGTAAGCGTGTCATATAACTGATGAGCTACCAAATACGTACTATCTTGTAAAGTTCTTGCGCTTACCTTTTACAATAATTGCATCACTCACCCATCACATGATTACGTAAAAATATCGTTGCATTTTTGTGAACAATTTGATAAAATGCATTCTCTGTGAATACAATTAACATCATCAGCATTTCGAAGATGTCTGCCAACTGTGGGGATTAATTTGTTAAGCCGCTTGTATAAATAGCCATTGTTTTGTTCTATAGGGAGGCCTCTGTTCAGCGGTGGACGTATATGTACTTTCCGACGATGATGTAACGCGATATGGTATGCTTGGCTGTCGATCGTGATGCAACAACGAACGGACGGACAGATACCACAGACAAAACGATAGTTACAAACAAGTTGCTTGAATGTAATCACGTAGCTCGTTTAGGAGAAATTAGTAAACGTGATATGTTGGTGATACCGTTTCAACGTCCCTGTTGTTCATGAGCGCTGACTTCTGACGTCATAGGTATTAGAGATCGCTATCGAATTACAAACTGTCAGAACCGCTAGACGGCTAGTCGCGCCGCCGCGGAATAAACTTGTTATATGATACTGTCAAATTAGACAAAATAAATATGTAGGGAAACTGTACTACATACGACCATTGCGGTGGACTATATTGCGGGTCAGTGGTCAGTGACTTACCCTCTGATCCCGGGGCACAGATTATATACTTATCCTGGTTACATAGTCATTGTCCCGCGGCCATGAGTACGAATCCCGGGAGAGGCAAACATTAATGTGATGAACGTAGATGTGTGTCTCTTGTGTAGACTTTTAGATGGTCAATGCGATTGTATGAGTCCATGCCTCCCGCGACACGCGATATTTTAGTGCGGGGTTGTGAGTGCTAAAACTGAAAGCGTAAACTAATTTCAATAGGAAACTTTACTATTGTCCGTAAAAATGCTTGAAACTAAGTAACATAGTGCTGCTTTTTATTTCTTTCCATAATTTACAAGCACCTACTGATTAAGTAAATATCGTATAATATCAGATCCATTCCATCACGTCGCTTAACATCAGGTGAGACAGTGGTCAAACGCAAGCTTATAATCTTTAAAAAAAAAAAAAAAAAAAACCACCTACTTCGCTGAGGCAATGGGGAAAAAAGCTGTGCGGGCTGAGCTTTCAGCTCATGCCCAGTGACTTGATGTAACAAAACTTACATTATTTTACTTGCTACCTGGCTTATTGCACAAGTTGTAGGGATCTAAAATAATCAGGAATCTTATAATAATTATTCATACCAAAATCAGCATTGTTAAAAGTGTCAGAGAAAAATAGATATACTAAATCCAAAAAATGAGGATCCCGATGGCGATAGCGACTCTCACACAACTACAAAATAAAACCTTTGATGCATCTATTTCCGAGATAAGGACTCACATTTTAAAATATTTTACGTTTTGAGCTAGTACAAAAATGAAATATTATATTATAAATCGATGAATTTTAACCATTTTTAACCGAGCTCTCAAAAGGCAAATTCAAATAGACCTCTTAAGCATTGTACGAACGCACTACGCACCTGTTACGAGGAAGGATATCTTGGGGGCATCCGGTCGAGCAGGTATCGGAATTCCATCCAATTATTCGAAATTATTGATAATCCTTATTAAGCTTAACTCGTTGTTACGTCTTATTATCTTATCTTGGCTTATTCCCAGAGGTCCACGATTCTGTTGTTCTTTAATTCCCAATGGATCCATGAAAAATATTAATTTATTATTATTATATTATCTATAATGTTGTTTGCTTCATTGGCTTTATGCGCATCATCATCAGCTACCATCAAAGCACTAAAAAATAAAAAAAAATAAAAAAAATCTTTATTGCAGGCAAAAGTACCCATATATCACAAAATTACAAAATATAAATGGTCAAAAATAACAAAGTAAAACTAATAAAAGTATAAATAAAATAAAATTGGTTGTAAATGCAATAAATAAAAATAAAAATTGTTCTATAACAAGTCATTTGCGATTTTCGTTCTGGTGGACTAAGACTGAGAGTACTGCTGAGTTATAGCTTATTCCTCATTACTACACCTGATCTGAGGCTCTTCTGCAAGAAGATAACCCTTATACCCTTTAAAGTCGTTGCCTCTACCATATAATGACACGCGTCGTAGGACACCTCATTCATTATCGTAACAGATAACATTTAATGATCTTTTCTTAAAGAACTTTTTTGTTATCGCACGTTATCTCACAATAGACGAGTTGTTGTCGAAGCGTCTCGTTTTCTTCTTATAAGTAAAGTTCTTCGTAAGTCTTCGTAAAGTTCATTAGTTCATGCTATGAACAAGTTTTCGCTGTTTTGTGAGCCGGTGCCGGCATCATCCGCTCTTGATGACAACTAGCGCGTTGTTTGCTTCATAGGTATATAGAGTACTAGTATCGCTCCGTGGTTTCACCCGCATGGATTACGGTTTTCCCGCTACCCACCCCAATTATCACGCGGGACCTATACGTTTTCTGGGATAAAAGTAGTCTGTGTGTTATTCCAGTGTCTAACCTACCTCGATACCAAATTTCATCGAAATCGGTACAACAAAGGAGTAACGGAGGTTTTTGAATTATGCTTATCCCACGGGAACAGCTACTATTTTCGGGATGAATAACCTTTTTGTCCTTAAAAAAACATTTTTAAGGACTTCTGGTCAGATATAGCTTGGTGTGGACTTATTTATTCTTAAAAGCACTATTACTTCAAAATGTTTATAATCATTTTCATCAAGATGTTACATGACGTAGGAAAAAGTATGCAGTTACCATCTTTGGCATCGTCTGTCAAGTACTTCCAGCCATTTCAGGACTGACAGACTTATGTTTACTCGCTCTACAATTACAGGGCTAAATGATGCTACGTATGTCTTATTGATTTCACATGACGTAAATGTAACATAAACATTTTCACCGTAAATGAAGGATTTTCTCAGACTTTCGGCCTATTTTAGGTGCTATAATTTTCTGATCCTCGCTCAGCACAACTTTTCCCCCCGTGTGCCACATGAATTTTATCGTGGCAAGCTCACGGACTAACTAAAAAATAAATATTAAAATCAGTTCATAAACGACGAAGTTATCGGCGAACACTTAAAACATATTGTAAATTTAAAAATAAATATTTAAAAAACCGGTTGAATTGAGTACCGAACCTCCTCTTTTTTGAAGTCGGTTAGAAATAAGTAATCGGATAGTGTACTGCTATCTGATTCAATGGGTCGCTTCGGTTTGTCGGAGCGTCCGCGCCAATGACACAGTTCCTTTGTTGGCCTTTTATTATGTCACTACTAAGGAAGCGCCAAGTGCAGGTCACGCTCCGTGACCTCATTGCTCACTCTACACAAACAAACAAACGTACAAAGAGATGAGCGTGCCATATCAACCGTTACTGCGTTCTTGGTAACTTTGACCACATCAAAACTACACCCGATTTCTGTCCGTTTGTCTGTATCAGTATATCACACATTATAGATTGTATCGTAAATCAGTAGTAAAATACTCACTGACTGGACATCCGCCTCCCCCATATAGGGGGATTTGCCAATTATCGCCACGCTTGGCAGGTGAGTTGGCGAGAACAGTATGTGGATTAAATACGCAGAACGCGCTGCTGCCCACCTTCTGTTACGTGATCCCTTACCCGACTGTTACGGCACCCACACAGGTTGACATAGTGGGGGTACAATTCTAGACAGGTACCCCAAGGCAGGGAGCTTCACTCTAACTTCTATTGAACTTATTGCCACAGTAAAGTACGACAATCTTCTTTTATTATCGTGTTCATCTAATCGCATCTTTCTAGAGAATACATTCATATAGGTAGACGACCTTAAAAAATCAAGTATATCAAAATACAGATGATCATTTAAAGTCGTGTCCGCGGGATACTAATACTAAAAAACAACAACATTGCAGTTCAACACGGCAATTCTGCTCATCACGCTGAGTGAGTTGCCCACTGGTAGCGGGTTGCGACATTTGAATTTGGAATATGGAAAGTTAAAAAAAAACTCATAGCAGACGATAAATAGTTACGCAGATAATATTTAAATCGAGATACGTGTAATACCGTTTCTCGTAATCGAGTATTACCTGGGATAACGTCACACGATATGTCATTCAATGGGTCATTCGGGGAAGGGACTTGCTATTGAACGATTATTCCAATGGAAGGAAACGATGGGTAATGTTACAGTTACACAGAAAACGGGTTTGCAGTACCTACTACCTATTCGTGCAAACGAATGTAAAGTAACGGCGTGACTCCATTTCGATAATGATGACATGTAAAAAATACGTAACGTTGTTGAAACCGAGAACATACGAACAACGGATATAAATACTATGTTGTAGGTATGTACGTACAGGGGATGCGAAGAAAGACGTTACGTGATCTCGTAAAAACCTTTTATACAAATCAAATGTTAGCGCTGAATGTCATATTCCGGCGCGAAAGGGTCGCAGAAAACACAAATCTGATTGTGGTACGAAAGGATCTGCCATACACAAGCCGCTTATTTATCAAACGAGAGGATAATGTATGTAGTAGCTGAGTGTGCAGTTTATGAGGGACTGTTACTCGATCTGTGGTAAGATACAAAAGGAAGAAATCTCATTTAGTAGAAAGCAATTACGTTTTTTGTTATTAGATTACGTGAACTGGTGATGATAACAAAAAATAAGAACGTGCGTTGAGACATTGAGGTTCGTCGACAAAATGTAGGCGACTGTACACGATGCGGGCACGGATTGTACAAGAACCTCGGAAAAATACCATTTACAAAATATGTATACGATGCTGTATATGAGATGAATCAATTTAGGATATTGTCGGCTTAAGTGACTAAGCATAGCCCACGGCGCTTTGTGCTTCATGGCATAGCCCTTTTTGTTTTAAATTTATATGCCCAACAATGTTTAGTTACATTGGGCCAGTGGACACAGAGAGTTCAGACCTCGGATTTCCCAAAACTTATCAGACCGTTTGATCGATGCGACACGTGACCGAAATGCTGGCACATATTTGACTCCACGAATCAGCATCGCAATTCAACGTGGCAATGCTGCTAGCATTCTGGGCACGCTGCCAGCCGGTAGCGGGTTAGAGCATTTGAATTATCTATAGGCTCCCAATAGCAGTGGATTGCTTAAATGTTATTGTGGTAGCTGCAGTATTGTAATTAATTATTTGTATTTTATTTTTGATAAAAAAAATGTTGATATATATGTATATATATAATATATATTTATATAATATATATTTATGTATAAATATAATATTTGCGCGCCGCGCGCGCAGGGTCCTCTTGCTGCTATTCAGCAACGAGCAACGCGATCAGCTGTCGGCGGGTCCTTTGTGGCGATTTCTAACATCTGCGCATCACTACTAATGGAGCAAAAAATAAAACATAACAGTCTACAAACAATCAAGTTATATAGGATGGTTGCAGCAAGTGAGGGTTTATTACGACACTTTGTTGTCCAAATGTGTTTCACGTACATCCCTCGTTTGCCCTCGACGCGGGCTTCGTGCGGCCTTCCCGCCTCGCCGGCGATCGTATTCAACAAGGTTCTGTATTACAAGACAAGTGGACAGATTGTGTTCTAGTTACTACAGAAAACATGTCGAGATGGACCACCTTTGCATATAAATTGATTTCCTGTTTCCTGTTCAGTTTCCTGAGACAAAGGCCGCATTTTGAAAACTCCCACGGCAGATACTAGTAATTTCTTGGTCGAGTGCCCCGAAGCTTTCTGATATAAACTTTCACTTAATGAGAAACTACACAGATCGTAAACTCGACAATATGCCATTTCAATAATGGAAAGTGCAGATAGCATCGCGCGCCTTTCCTTAGATAGGTTGAACCAAGTATATCTACTAAATTTTCAAATAATGTAAACTACCATATGTGACCATAAAATAGTCTGATCGTATCTTCTAAGTAATATACAGTTAAAAGAACTCAATCGAAGGTAGATATTTGATATCACAAAATTTTATTTTATTTATTTATTAAATTTGTTGAAAAATAATAAAAAATGTACTATTATATTAGGAAAGGGGACCTTCGATCCCTGAATGTTAAATGCTACATGATGCTAACGTATAAATGGCAATAAGTTGAATGTAATAAGGTAACTAACGAGTGAGTAATATTTGGCATTGTTTGTGTAATATCGTGATTACTGAGTACACACAATGGATCCACCGGCCGAGCTGTCGAGGCCGAGGCACGGTGACGATAAACTCCTTTTTAAACAAACTTCATAGTAGTCTGTAGTTCTCCGCGATACAATGATTCATGCTCTTATCTGCATGCCCTGCTATTTGGAACTATGAATAAAATCTGTGGCAGATCTGGGTCTGTCTCACAATCGCTGTCGTTCGCGGTGTACATTGGACTCTTGTTTCTCGAAATAATCGTGATGGACACCGGGATCATCGTTAAGACGCAAGTCGAACTCTATTTCTGCTGAAGGTAGACCATCTGGACATTCATCACCGTAATCATATCAGCTGCTATCAGCAACACATTGTTATATAATTAACATTGTTTTCAAATAATGTCTAATAATATTTTAGGCTTCTTCTATTATTGTTGGCTTAGTTTAATACCAATGAGACGGCTGAACATCTCACTCACACACTAACAAATGGTGTCGTTGATGTTCGATGTTGTATATGCGCTGATTGTGAACGTTCGGAGTGGAAGAGCGAGCGCGTTTCCCTGGAGTCATACTCGAGTGGGCACGATGAGGTCTCGGGCGACCGCGCTGGTGAATAAGGCCTCAAGATGCGGTCACATTGCCGGACTTTGTAAACGGTAAATATTTCATTAGCTTTATAGCTTCAACTAGAGGAGGCTTAGCACGGGTAAGAAATTTGTTAATTAAAATTATAAGAATCCCATATTTTTTTTTGACAATACAATATAGCCTATGTCACCCGGAGATAGTGTAACTTCCCAACAGTGAAAGAATTTCGGAGCCTATTCAATGCAAACAAACTAACAAACAATAAAAGCTGTTTTTTTTTTTTTTCTTCCTTTTCTATTGTTGTACTTGCGACTTTGGCGATATTAATGAAGAGTCCTTATTTTCCTAGATGAATACGGCATAGGGTATCTCTATGCCCTTATCTGTCTGCACTCCTTACAACCTGCATGCTACTGCGTGCTTTCTTGGTGGTCGTTAGAGGAAAAAAGTCGTGAAAGAGTAATGACAAGCAAACTTGAATTCCTATATACGAGTAAGGTATGAAAACTATCGCGAGTTTCTTCCATAATTGTAATGTAACAAACCGACTAGGACTCACGTGGTAAACAATGGAAAATTACTCTCCGACCATGGTATATATCCTACTGAATCTCCACAAATACTCTATATATATATATATATAGAAATAATACATTAAAATAATACGTCATATATGTTGTACTAAGTTTAAATATATGTATTACTATCAATGATATTTTTAATAGACTTCGCGTGGTAATAGATATATTAAACACTTAATTCTACAAGTACATCAACTTAAAATAATATTTATAAAATAAAACATTGCAAAATACGTTGCACAATTGGCGGTCTTATCGCTAGGAAGCGATCTCTCCCAAACTGGTAATCGTGGTAGTAGTGGGGCGTGATGCGTCAGGCTCGCGTTGCGTCGTCTCAGTAATCTCGGTATTTCATAGTACAGATTTTTGAAAAGGTTACTTTTACGTAATCAACGTGTCAATAAATAAAAAATATTATTCTTCTCAACAAAAACATGAGGCTTGACTTAGAATACCTACTTTAACAAAAATCTAGTAAAAAGTGCACGACGCACTCGTTCCTTTCCAGAAAAGATACCTATTACTCCAGCCAATCTAATAGGTATGGATATGTGCATTTTCTTTAAAGTGTGCGTGAGTCCATTGACCATCCAATTCATTACATTAAAAAATATAATTGTTATATATATTAACAAAATGAATATTTAAAAGTCAAAAAAACTTTGTGCAACTTTCTCTCGAGCGAAGAATAAATTCAACACTATACCTACACACGATATAAAAGTCTAAATAATTATACGAATCTTGACTATGCCGGCGAAGGAATAGATAGCATTCTTATTCTTGAGGCAGGATAAAATATGTCTTACTTTTATATTGATTTGAGCTGACGTTTCCGTGCGAGGGATACTAAGGGGATCATTGTCGGCGCGCGCGGGCTAAACCGCGGGGTGAGGCTACTATAATCTACACACATTATTTGTATCAAGTGTGAGAGCGCCTTAAATAAGTGTATGTACCGGCCTAGAATAGTAACTAAGTATAGAATAGGCCTCTTCCCACGGGTGCTTTAGGAGTCGGCTAAGGGATCACGTACCAGGTGGGCAGCAGCGCCATCTGAGGATAGGAAACCATACTGCGCTCGACAACCCGCCTGCCAAGCGTAGAGAGTATTGGCAAATCCCCCCTATATGGGGAGGCATATGTCCAGCTGTGGACATCCTTGGACATCCTATGGCTGAGATGAGATATCAAATGTCTTTTATTTCCACACCCGTGTATGGTATTTGGCGGGGCTAATAGAGAAACATGTATATGCATTTTACATAACTGAATAGGAATCAGTTGATTAACATATAATAAGAGAGTTGATTATGTAAGTTCGCACCACGCGCACATTGCGTACAGAATGTATATATATACAGCTGCACTCGTTCAATGGACTGCTTGCTTCCTTCCTGTCACTCATTCGTAAATATAATAATCATAAATAAATAAATCAATAAATAATCTTGGATAAATAAATAATTCAGCATTAAATTAAATCTTAAAACATATTTCGCGCCTTCTTCATGTAGGTACTTACGTTTATTAGTTTGCGTAGCAAGAGCCGACAAAATCTTTGAAGCCTCCTTGTGCCGCCTAGACGGAATCAATTTCTTTTCATGCAGGAAGTTGTCCAAAAGCAGAAAAAAAATACCGAAAAATGGAACCGACTTCAATACTCAAAAGTGTATTAAGCAAGGGTTCCATTTTTTGCTTTTTCTTGTTCACCCTGTTCAGTGACCAATGCTGCTCACGGGATCAATTTTCATTGTGTATGTTCATCTATTTCTCCACCCGCAACTATAATGTTATCGACGTATGCGTAGCACTTTTCAGTTATTAGAGTGTAACTCAAAAACAGCTTGACTGATTTTGATGAAATTCAAATGGGACCACACGGGACCTAAATAGAAGTTATATTTTCAACAAGCTCTTTCATAGTACCTTTCCATGTTTTGAACAAAAGCATAAGTATCACATATAGAAGATTTTCACGTTCTCCAAAAAAAAAAGACCTAGCAGGTTAAACAGGGCTACCTTGAATGAACCGCTAACGCCGCGTCGCCGTCGAGTTGTTGTATTGTATAAGGCCACGAGAGGGCATTGCCCTCACTTGTATTGCATGCCGATGCAATATACATATTTTTTGCTACTTATGCTTCAAAATGTGAAGTAAAAGATAAGCATGAGTTGTTTATTTGGCCGAGTATAAAATGTATACTATACATAGATATAAATGATTATATTGTAAATTGAAATTGATAGGAGATGCGAATATAGCTGCGCCACTTTACATTTATTACACTTTACACACGCCGCGTACCAGTAGCATATGGTATATGTCTAGCAGTGGATGCCTATTGCTGAGAAGAAGAAGAAGAAGAAAAAGAAGAAGTACCAGTAGCGCCAAAGTATCGTTTAAGACACTACTGCCTGAGCCCCAAAGGTTTCACCTGCTTCAACTATAATGGCTTTTCCGCTACCTCAGTTATACCACGGGAACCATACATTTTACGTGATATTAGTAGCCTATGTCCTTCTCCAAAGCCCCATCTACCTCCATACCAACATTAATTAAAATTGTTCAGAAGTTTAGGCCTAACAGACAGACAGATTTACTTTCACATTTATAATATATAATTTATTTCGGGATAAAAGGTAACGTATTAGTTAATCCAGGGTATAAAGTACATTCCAAATTTCATTCGAATCTGTCGAGCCGTTAAGACGTGAAGAGTTAACAAATTAACAAACATACCCACAAACTTTTGCATTTGTAATATTAGTGTGATTATGAGACATCTACCCATATAATTATGTAAGTCTACACTATGTCGAGTTGGGAACACAGTCACCGATGTAGCTGACTGCGAAATGCAAGTGCCTGCAGGGGCGCGGTGCTAAATTGGCATTCAGGGCGAGTGGCCCATTGTCTCCGCCCGCGCCGGCCGCTTAGCTTACACACCGGAGCACCGCACCGGGACACCTCACTAATGTACTCGTAATCAACGACCTCAGTAATAAAGTATGGACGGGCCCAGAATTACATACAAAATCATTAAAATCATCAAAACAAAACATAAAACGTTAGATCGTTCAAGGTCGTTGGGCGTCGGTATGTCAGTTACTCGTTTGCCACCGTTGCGCACAATCCTCGTCGCACTTAGTAGTAGGGTGTATTTCTGCCTCGTTTCAAAACTTTGAGTCGGCACTAGTCGCTGCCATTACCAGAGAAAGTGAGCTATTCTTGTCATACTTAGTAGAGAGTATATTTCTGTTCCGTAATAGTTCATCAAAGAAAACTAAAAACAAAATAGAGATTGACTAGAATTAAGTAAAGTGAATGAATGTAAATTAATTACATTTAGAGTACATATTAAATGTGATGCCTCTCTTATTCTGAATGAACTCTTATTTTGTTTTTTTGAAGTGCTCCTGCATCTAGGAGACGCACAGGACGGCATATGTTTGCGAATTATTGGGTCGAGTGTTCTCTCTGACTTATGTACCGCTCTTCTCATGGACATATCTTTACCACAGCTTATTAAGCTGTGTCTTTACTGACATGAACGTACGCAAAGTGTGTTCCGCGACCACACTTTAGAGGTATTACATTTTTTGGCTTTGGCCTGTCCAGTAGGTCGAGGCTCGTAGTGTCATTGTTGGAAAGTGATTTTCTAGAAAATATATTAGTAATACTTAGCACTAAATACTTGAGATAACGCACTGGGCTAGAGAGACGCTGCCAAATTGTGATTATCAAATATTTTGTAAAATTGTTGTTTGCAGTAAATATTTTGTTAACAAGTGTTTGTTAATAATAATACCTAGGTTGTTGTAAAAATTGTAAGCCACAGAATAAACAGCACCTCTTTGTTCCTGAAACTATTTTGAATTGACGGCCAATTTCAATAGAAATCACCTATGTGAAAATTATTGGCTAAATAGTTATGTTTTGCACCAGAGTAAAGGAAATAAAAGACAAGACAAATTAAAACATTCAGCATACGTAAACTTCATCACAGGCACCTCTCGCTTTATTTCCTCTTTCGATCTCAAACAGCCTTCGGTAGGGACTTGTAATAATGAAGTGTAAATATAATAAATGTAATGTCTATTGTGAAACCAACTGAATAGTAATATAATACAATAGTAAATAAAGTGAAGCTTTGCTTTCAGTGTTTACTATAACCTATAAAATTTAAATGTCTGTTTGTGAATCCAAAACTAATGTCTTCTGTTTATATAAGTAGAGCTCTCTAAATCACTAAACACTATCATTAGGCTAACTTTATTGTGGTATTACTAATGTTATTCAGTCAGGCGGTTTGATTGCTGCTTTTGCAGAATGATAACATTAAACATGTGGTATATATAGGCTGATAGTTGCCAATATCACAAAAATTCTAAGCGTACCTTAATAGTCACCCGGTTGTGATTGCCTTGGGAGGATGAAAATATGGAATCAATTTATTATTGGAACGCTGAGTTGCTACAGCATCGGTTTAAGAAAAAGCTTGAATGTGTGTGTGTGTGTGTGTGTGTGGGCATCTTATTATAATGCGTTAAGTCTTGCAGATATCCTTAGGTGGCAGTTAAGGTAACATCGGGCCGCCCGATGTTAGGCGATCACGCTCTCCTTAACTATTTAAGTGTGAGCCCATTTTTAAAATTCCGATGCCACTATTATGGTGACGAACGTATATATTGCAATTATAAAAAATATTTGAGGCAGGGAAAAATCTTGTAGAAGTAGTACAGTATTCGAATAGAATATTGAAAAAAAAATTGAGTTCTTTATAAAAAAATAGACAGTTACCGCACTAAAAAAAACGTTTTTCTTCAAATGCTCTGAATTCTCAGCGACGACCCCACTTTATTATTTATGAATAAAATAGCTAGACTAATGTGTCGGTCCAATAATCGGCTAGGTTTTTAATTTCTATTTTATATTTTGGTAATTAATTAAAACGTGGCGCGTCCGCCTGGCCTTATTTGCTTTCCGTACAACAGCGGGCGACAAGAGGTACCAGTGAAATCTGTTTTTTTCCTAGCATTGGGCGCACTCTTAAACACTTGTTCCACAAGGAAATAAATAAATAAAGTAAACATTGATGCTGGCTGATGTGACATATCCGCGAGCGGCGAGTACTCGTCGCGCGGACAAGTTGAATTAGTCATTACTTATACATTCATGCAGTAAGTGTCTTGTTGGAGACCTAATGACCCAAAATTGTCGCCGGTCTACTCGTACCTGCAATTATGGTAGATTTGTTCGCAACAACGTGACTGGCTGCTCGTGTAATTGACAAAGCAATTACAGCCATGTTTTTGTTGCAGCATCATACTCGACGTGCGAGTGGACCTCGCGGTCGACCGGTGTCGTACCACTGAGACTGAGATGTTGTTTTTTTAACCGTTATCAATATTTTAAAATATGATAACCTGAGGCTCACTCCCGCCACCTGGAATGATCATAACTTCCAGATGAAGAACTGCAAATCGGTTCGAAACTGGTCGAAGAGTAACTTTTGAGCAAATATCACGTGAGTCTTAGCCGGTTATTAGATAATAAGATAGGAACACTCCGACATAATATTATGTAGCGTGCTCTATCCTAGACCGCATCATCACTTAACATCAAGTGAGATGGTGGATCCACGATAAAAAAATGTATACCTATGGTAGCATGCTGAATACCTACGCTAGGTGATTACATTAAATATGTATTGTTTGACATTACCAACCAGTCATTTAGTTTTTGTTTGATTTAGTGATAGTGAGCAAATATTGTCATACCTAGTTTATGTTATCTGTGGAAAGATATTTGACACTTTTTATCTATACTAATATTATTAAGAGGAAAGATTTGATTGTTTGTTTGTTTGCTTGCATTGAATAGGCTCCGAAACCAATGAACCGATTTGAAAAATTCTTTCACTGTTGTGAAGCTACACTATCCTCGGGTGACAAAGGCTATATTATATTTTTTTAAAATTAGGGATACTTATAATATTTAATTATGCTATTTTTTACCCGTGCGAAGCCTGGGCGGACCCTGGTGTCATAATAAAACTTTTACTGTGCATAAATAGACACTATTTAACGTAAACTCAAAAAAATATAAAAATAAAGTTAACACTTTGATTAGGAAATCGGAGTTTTGATTATAAACTATACATGAGACTACTCTATGAAATAATTATGCGATAGTTTGAATATTGGCGAAATAAAACAAAGTATTTGGTAAAAAAATCATGTTGACATTGATATTCCACGTCAGACGGGGCGGAAGGTGGCGACGCGACGGTTGCCCCGAGGAGTCGAGGAGCGGGAGGTCGTAGAGAAATCGCCACAAAAAAGTCGTTTGATCACTTCGATCGCATTCCATTCACTGAATCATTTTATAAAGCTATTGACTCGATTCGTTGTTGCGGAGTTAATTCAATATAAACGCAGTGAAACGAAAGCACAGCTGTGAAGGAATCAAAAAAACTTAGTGATTAGTAACTTAATGATTCTTCGTATATCCGCTTCTTTGATCTCGAAGTGATAAAATTAGCTGGTCACGATTTCAAGTAAAAAATAAAGTTATTTGATTTATTAATATATTGGCGTAGTTCCATTGAAGATCAAATCTTTTCAACATTTTGCATTACTAATGGAAAAATTTAAAACATAATCGATATATTACTTTTTCAAATTTATTGGCCAGCGTGGAAATCTCACTAAAACATCATCACTTGACTCTCCTGTTAGTCGTTCGGTAGCGGCTCTAGAGTCCGAGAGGTGCTCTACTTGGAGAAGTAGAGCCGTATTGCAATAGTGAACGGTTAGATCAAGGAGAGCAGTGTTCTCGGACATAACTTAATTAATTGCTGGCAGCTTTACTCTAAACTAGCACTTCCTGCGCATAGAGGAAGTCTCCTGTTTCACTGCTTGTTATATCTGTCCGTACAATGTGCATACATAACCCGCAGATGTTAAGGCGAAGGCACGTGTATGACGTGAAGCTCCATGTTATCTAACATTTATGTAGATTGTAACCTTCATGTACATTTTATGAAAATATAATAATCATCTCAAGAACGTTCTCATGTTACACATTCAGTATGTTAGAAAATGACATAATATCTGCTGGAAGGCCTGACAGTGCAGGGGAAGAGAGATGAAATACGCCCAGAACCAACTTGGTCGTGAAGTGAAGGTATTATAAACAGTGTAATCGTACGTTTTGCCAGGACCTCGTATTCTTAGTTTTGAACCTGTTCGGCCAAAACTTTTTTAATTAGTTTGTATACTCAATGGATTATGCCTCCTTAGTAGAGCACTGACCTGTTTTTGAACGTTTTATTTATTTTTACCTTAGATGCTCTCAACGGAGCGTACCGTTCGGAAGGCACGTTAATCCGTCGGACCCGGTTGTTGTCTACGAATAACAGTCGTTAGGCCACATCAGAGGCCTTTCATTTCAAAACTCAGTCATTGATCTGGCCACTAGCCTAGATAGGCTAGTGGCCAAATCCGGCCAGTGGCGTAATCCACCACGCTTGCGAATCAGGGTTGGTAGATACCAACCCCGATTGGCAAGCTTGGTGGATTACGGCTAACGGTCTAAAATAAGATTCTGTTGTACTATCAAACTAAAGAAAACGGTGTTAAATATGACAGTTTTTATGCCGTTACGATAAAGTACAAACTAGTATGACATATTCAAATGAGTTTTTTTTAAGGAAATGTAATTAATTTTAGGTAAAATAAATCGTCACGTTATTTGGTGCCGACTAACACTACCCGTATCTGAATAAAATACGTCTAATATAAAAGAAACAATTGAATGGAGATAAAGGAATTTCTGGTTTAGCATAAATTTCATAAGAGCTTTTTCTTTTTGTAGAATTTTGGAGAATTTGAGCTTGTGTGAGTGGATAACAGAATTACAGCTTATAATGTCAAACATAATCTCTGACTGAACTAGCGACTTTTCATTTTGCAGAGACAAATGTTTCAAAAAAGAAATACCTAAAATAGGATAACGGCTAAGCCGCTTTGTTCACGACTTTTTATAATTTTTTGCAGACACAAAATCCTCTGAAAGTTCATAATCTGCGGTCACAAATCTCATCTCGGCTTATTCACGATGGCGGCGGCGCGGGTGGGGATGCTCTCTCTACCTAACCAATTAGTTTAACGATTGCAATATAGTAAATTATTTACAATGCCACAATGAGTGCTACAGGGACTAGGGCACTTATTAACTAGATCCTCATAACTCAAATATGAAAGGATTTTTCTAAACTCTGAAAATACCAATAGACATTAAAGAAACATTAAAGAACCAGAAATGAAATTTTTTCCTTGATGAACTGGTAGCCAGCTTTAATAGCAGTAGTCAGAGTCTATACTCTTCTATTTCATGCGTATTATGCGATTTACAAGGTGCATAGGAGTACATATAATTATCATGCAGTGCAGAGCCATTTGTGCATAGCGGGTTTAGTTGTCTATAAGGGTACATAATATCTTCCTTGCACGGAGCGCTTTGCGGTCGTTTTACGAACTCGACGTAGAGAACTCATCGGAACCCGTTTATATGCTAATGCTCACCTTTCCACGCACGCTTCGAACCCCACCTACAGACCATAACATTCAATTACATCTCACCGGAAGCGATCTTTTCAAACGTGACCAGAAATAATGAGATAATAAATGCAGTTCGTTTATTAATTTAGTCGTAATATAAAGTGAATGGTCAATAGAAGAGGGGTCATCAGTGAATAACTAATCGATCAATTTAGCTTTTAAATAGTCCAATAGAAGTTTAATAAGAGTCTCGTGTTATAGGGGAGAGTATAGGGGCAACGACGCACGCGCATGGCACGCGACGCTGACTAGATGCTGCCCAGACGTCATCACTCCGAGTATCTCATATTGAGAGTTCAGTGTGGTGTGGTGCTCCATTCGCCAGTGGCAGTCCTCGAGATGGAATAGTGGGAGAGCAGCGGCGCGCATTCCCGACAAATATTGGTTTACCTATATGGAGGTGTCAAGTGCCAAAACGCTCCAATTTTAAACTCCTTTTGGCATTTATTCATTTTCATTCTCGCTAACCGCAAACCGCCACATTCTAATTTTGATTATAGTTTAAGCGGCCAATGATACCTGTGCCTTTGAACACGAAACTAAATTCTTCCATGGAGATCACATTATATAACCGTTTGTAACTCTAACTACTTGTACATTATTTTAAAAAAGCTAAATATGTTCAGTTGCTGAAAGCATGTAGATACAATTTATTTTAAGATTTCCCATCTGGACAACCTAAAAAATTATAGTGGATCTAGATCTAGATGGTGAAATAACAAGTGATAGGTGGAGTTTAACCAGCCCGACACACGTGTGTCCAGTCCATCGTGTTCATTTTAAGAACGTATTCCATCTTCTTTATGATACCGAGTATTATTAATTTACTTAACTACCACCACTGTGCATAGATGTCATCATCATAATCGAATAGTATTTCACAAAACTCGCATTCCAGATTTTTGTCTATTAATATCATCTTTCACAGGTAATGTCCACACCTACCCCAAGGAGTTCAATTTAGATTTTTAGAACATGATTCGTACACGAAAAACTATGAGCAGCCTATGTCGAAATTACCATAATTCTCCTCCCTTTATGTATTCCTATATCATTAATCAAGTCAGCTCCACTAATATTTGAATTTCGCCCCATCCGTCCACACCCCGACGCGACGTCTGACATTCAGAATAGAGCTGTCACTCTCGAGCGAGACAGCCACCCGCCCAGACATCTGGCGATGTGCGACGTCACGTCAATCAGTTGCAGTATACTATCCCGCGCCTCCTCGCCTTGCTTTCCCCTCTTCCTCCGTATCCAATATCAATCAAAGCCCTCACCGCGAAATTGCGCTGACATGATATTAGTTTGTTTTTTAAGTTTGTTTGATGTGACACTTAAAATCATAAAATACTCTACGATCTACGATCCTTATGCGTCCCAAGTATTTTAAAATGGATAAATACTACTTGAGCGGATATACGAAGCTTGGGTCATTATGTCTTAATAACAAATTAGGTATTTAACGATACAATTTTTTTTTATACTGTATAGATCTAGCGTTTGACCACTATCTCACTTGATGGTCAGTGACGATGTGGTCGAAGATGTTATCACGCTGGGCCTAGAATGCTCACTGGCTCTCAAGGACTGCTGATAAAGTAAATAATAAAAATAATTTAATCTGCATTATTTATTTATTATAAATAATAAATAAATAATACAGATACAATTTTAATTAGTCGCAATACATTTATGTATTACTTATGGAAAATAAGTGACGGATTATGTTTCTCTACAAAATCGGATGGAATATGTATGCGAACGAAAATCATAAATACAAATTATGTAAAAATGATGGCTGTCGTAGCCTGGCTTGCAAAACCCTTGTTATCCCGCGGATTGCTATTCCGCGGGATTCGCGCTTTGAAAGTTGTTAGAAAAAAAATATATTTATTTGAGACAGTAACAAAAACACTAACATTTTAACAATGTCAAACATACTTAATTATATAGTGTGTTAATTGTCACGTCTCAAATAGGTGCCAACTTTCAAGGATTCGTTCAAGGTTCGGACTTTCAAATTAAATAAATATTTGATTTGATTTGATTTGATTTGAACTCAGCATAATGCTGGTTGTAAACCAGCGCTGGTCTTCCGTTGGAACCATTTGAGCCGACACAGAAGGAACAAAACAACAGCTTTATTCTCAAAAATAATAAAAATAAACAGAATAAAATAACATTTGCAGGTTTCCAAATGTATACTTAGTTCGTATGTTTAATAACTATAAATAAAATTAAAACGCTCTAATGACAGATATGGCAGAAAATTATGTTTACATTCGACAGCGGGGGAATTTTGTTCCAGCGCTTGGAAGCAGCATATCTAAAACTAAGAGCGTATTGAGAGCTGTTTTCCATAATGTCGCGATATTCTCTGACCTGATACCCAAGATAACTTCTCACAAAGATATTTTAGAGCTTTATGTTTCATCACTCCACAAGTAAGCACGCTAAGTGAAGCTTACGACGGAGCTTCATTTTGAGAATGTTATTGCTTATTCAAGTAAGGGGTTGTTATATGAGACCTAGATGGAATAGATGGAATGTAGAAGCAGAAACGAGCACAGGCATGTTGGACTCGCTGAATAAGTTTCTGTTTTCCTGCCAGTAGACGTCGATCAATTGCTGTATCTATGTATAATTTAATCTAGACAATACTAATGACTCCACTAGCTGTATACCCAGTTCCTCCTTCATAAAAGATCTAATTTTGTAAATACAAATACATCGAATTTATAAAAACAATCACCGACCGAGTTTCTAATATGCTCTTCTAAACGTAGGTCGCTGTCGTGCTTCGTACACACGCTTTATATTTTCATTCCAACTTCAACATTTATGGGTATCTATAATACCGACAGGTAATAACGTCTACAAGATGGCTCTTTTGTCATTTGGAATACAAAATAGGGCAAATGCCTTTATTAAAATAAAACACTAATAAAAAAATAATTGAATTACGATTGATTGTAATTAGTATATCAGGGAGCCATGTGCTATGGGTTGCGAGTAACGTGTGCGTGGTACGACGTGCATTTGTTATAATTAGGAGGAAAATCAATAAACAACGGAAGTTTATCAAATTCACGTGATCACCACCTTACGCGCTCGGTCTTTGTAAACAACGCGACAGCTGAGCGCTAGCGTTCACCAATATATTTATGCCTGGTACGATTGGGGCTGCACAATGCAAGTACGATAGCTTCTGCATCTGGCACTCAACACCTGGCACCTCGCACCTTTTTGAAGCCCCCATTGAACCGATGAAAGGTCAGCGGGGGGAGCGTCGCCTGTCAAACTGACGGTTCGATCCCCACAACAGCTTGAGCTTCCGGTGAAGGTAGCACCGTAATAAAATTCCCAGCTTGGTGGTAGGGTACTTTCGAATACCCGCCTGGCTAGCTACCACGCTCAAGTTTAAAAAACTGTCACCAGACACATAGTGTGTTCATGCAGCAGTCCTTGAGAGCCAGTGAGCATTCTAGGTCTAGCGTGATAACATCTTTGACCACATCGTCACTGACCATCAAGTGAGATAGTGGTCAAACGCTAGATCTATACAGTATAAAAATAAAATAAAATTGAATGACGCCTGGCTCTTGGCACTTGTCACCTGGCAACTGGCCTGTCTGGTTCTCAAAGAAGTATGAATTGTTGTATGAACACTGATAAGTAGTATTTGATGGTCATACAGTAGATTATTAATTCATTTGCTGTAGAAACTACGAAGGCGAGAACCAATAAAACCTTTCAAGACAATTTGGACTACCTCAATTGAACCAATTTTTTTTCCACGCAAGCTGTTCACCACATTCCGGAAAAGGAAAAATAATCTGTTGCAGCAAAGTCCGGGGAATATGGTGGGTTTCGGAGCTATTCCAATTTCAGATCCTCTAATTTAGCAATCGTTTGTTATCTAGTGTGTGGTCTAGCGATGGCCTGAAGCAGCAGTGGGCTAAAACAATTAACCAGCCTGGGTTGTTTAGCGGCTAGCTTTACATCATGGTTTGCAATATTCACATCTACTGTAATACTTCTGCTGGTTGTTTGTGGTTCACTAAACACTTACAGGCATCTTTTTTCTAGTCATTTTTCTGTGAGGCAGGGTTTGGTTGGTCCCCCAGGGAAACATAGTTAAAACAGTAGCGAGGAATACTTCCGATTTTCGTAAATGCTCCATTTTTCATCATGCGAATCAAATCCCTTAATTATTGTGCCGGTCCAGTAATGTGTAGCAGCAATCGACGCGCGTTTGCCGGTTTGCTTTATTGACGTTTATAACTGGGTCCTTGATGCTTAAACCAATTGTTTAAATTAATGTATTCATATTGAATTTGTACCGCCTGTTTTCTTCTCATTGATCATCACCGCCACCACGATATCATTAAGCCGTATTAAGATGACCAATAAAATACTATGAGTACACATCGATTCTACAGCGCGGCGCGGCGGGCGGCGTCGTGGCGGACGAGCGTCTTCGTGCCATTGTTGACTTTGGTCAGTCGGTAGTGTGTGGAGCGCCTTATTTGGACGTCGACGAACAAAGGACCGGTACGTCACTTAATTGGTCTTTGTATGTATTTATTTTATTGATTATTCGCATCGCCTTATATAGATTATTTAAATGACGGCATATTATATGTCATGGGATCTAGGATATTCTATGCAATGTAATCCATACCACAATTCCATAAATGGAGCTACAAACATCATGAAATTAAATTCACAACATAATTTCTCTTAGCACTTATTCACAATTGGATTCACAAGTGATGCTGAATATACCGGACATGGAAATATTCCTCGCGCCATTGAGAAGAAAAGTAGAAGTTGTGTCTGAAATCGGGAACCTGAAATAGGTTTGGAAATATGCTCAGGAAGGAGGTTATAAGGGAGGGAGTTATGAATAGTCCCATATAAACTTTATTCAACGTCTGATGAAGCAATCCTTAAGAAAATCTGTAAACTTTAAGGCTTTCACGGCCGGCGTTGCATGCAGGCCTCCTTCGCGGCGTCTTCTCTGATACTGATCAGTATCAGAGAAGACGCCGCGAAGGAGAGTTCTACGCTCTTGTTGCCGCCCGGACCGGAACCACTGAAGATGTCGACCGCAGTGATCGACGAAACGTCTGGAACACAAGTTTCACTTAGACCACGACCAAACAGCCCGAAAGCAATACATACAACACTTAAGAAAATCATCATACTCTTAACTTTGTTACTTAGTGAAAGACATATGGGCAGCAAAAAAAAAATCATTGGATTATAGCAGCAATGCTCTTATTAATACAATTCTAAGGTTTCGTTGATCAGCAAGGATTGCAGAGCTGTACTGGAGTATGTGAAGAGGTGGAATGCGTTTTCATAATCTTGCAATAATGACTTGTGATATACATATATTAAGATATAGATAAGCTACGTTGCGGTAGTTAGGACCACGCCGATTTTTTAGTTGCATAGTTTCATCAGCTTTATTCTGGAATATAGTATTATTGTATATGAATTATAGATCTAAGTCTATAATTAATATATAATACTGATTATACATGTATTAGACCATCTGGCACTGCTATGGTAGTCACGAATTAGGTCTTTATGATAATGTTTTTATTACGAGAAACTTATATCGAATCCCGATTGTTTTGGCATCAGAAGTGACTCACCCGTTTAGAACTAAGCTAATGCAGGTAATAAAGAAATCTGAGATTGAAAACCATATACAAACACATCACTAATGCGCAGTGCATTAGTGACCACTGCATTAGCAGTTAGAACCGGAGTGTCTGCGCATCCCATCACCGTCTTGATATCGACATTTTTCCAGACCTCAAAAGGTGAACGCACGGAGCACACGAAGCAGTTTCATGACCATGAAACCGCTTCGTGCAACTGCTCCTTCATGGTACGGGGAAACTACGTGACATTTGGATTGGCTAGAAAAACGACAAGAAACGGCAAAGTTGTGACGGTACATACCGGTGAGTGCGGACGGTAAGTAGCGTGAGGTCGGTAAGTAGCGTGCGGTCGTGCGCCGGTAACGGTCACGAGCAGCAATCGGCCGCGACCTCTGTTTCGCTCTGTAGGCAGGCCACGAAGAAAACGCTTTAAGCGAATACTGACTGTTGATGCCGTGGTGCCGTGGTGGTACCGGCCTAGAATAGTACTCCTCTATCTCTTCCCGTGGGTGCCGTAAGAGTCGGCTAAGGGATCACGTACCAGGAGGTGGGCAGCAGCGCCTTGTGAGGATAGGAAACCATACTGCGCTCGCCAATCCGCCTGCCAAGAGTGGCGAGTATTGGTAATTCCCCCTATTTGGGGAGGCATATGTCCAGCAGTGGACGTCATATGGCTGCGATGAATGAATGTATGACTGTTGATAGTGTTCAAACAAATTAATCTCTGGTTAACCATCAAGTGGCGTAATGATAACTCAACTTTCCTGTTAATAACATCAGCCACATTAATGTCTGTGTATGAGTCTGTGTTGGTCTGAAGTATGTATGTAAAATGCCTTGGTGTGAGTTTTCTATTTAAAGAAAACAGGTTTTGTAAATACGACACATTCTGGTTTTCAGTTTTTAAAACATTCTATTCTCATTTTACTACACGTGTATAAAATTCAAAGTATGCTTACTACTATAATGCCGTCTGCTCAGCAAAGCCATAGACAAATATATACAAGAGTATTTGTCTATGGCAAAGCAAATTAGTTTTATATTAATTAACTGTTAATAAAAAATAGTTTATGCTTCATCACGGAGATTCGAGCGATGTAAGTAACCCCAGTAACGGGAGTGCACTCGCTTTGTCCAAATAGATTCGGTTTTATGTAACATACCCAATGAAGTGTTATTGGGTTTATCATGAGATCTCCAGAACTAACAGCTTTAGAAAGAGTCCTCCACTATATATCAGACTAATATTAAAGGATATTAGTGTGATATATGGATAGGAATAGAATGGATGAATGTTTGTTACTCTTTCACGCAAAAACTACTGAACGGATTTGGATGAAATTTGGCAAGAGATAGATTGTAGTCTCGAATAGCATATTCGGTACTTTTCAACCCAAAAATAGTAGCTGTTCAGCTGTGGGATAGGCAAATAATTTAACAACCTCTGTTACTCTTCGTGCTTGAACGGTTGCATCGATTTCGATGAAATTTTTCATTTTTTCATTTCAGATAAGTTAGACCCTAAGATAATACTTATATGACCTTTATCCCGGAAAAAAATAGTTCCCGCGGGATAATTGAGGTAGCGGGAAAACCGTAATCCATGTGGTAGAAAACGCGGGGCTTTACTAGCATATATATATGTACAATACTACTATCATTATAAATTGGTACGTCAGTAGTAAGAAGGATCATTATGTCTCGAAAACCACTAGTGTATGATGTTGCTTTCGTGGCTCAAGAGTGAGTGTTGTTCAGTGCTATGAAAGTTAAGACCCTAAAAAGCTTTTCTACTCATATACCTAGATACCTGTTTCACTTTCTCAAATGGAATATCATTTCCTTTAACCTTTAGTGCAAAGAAATAAGTGGTTCTGAATTAGTGTTGCATTTATTGCTTTCAGTCACGACACGACACCGTGAACCTGTTAAAAGCTACGACATAATAATATAACAGGTATCACACACTTACACACAAACAGTAATTATCAATTTGTTGTTACTTGACCGAAGGTCAAGAGATCTCTGTCCACAAGGAATTAACGGTTCAAGAGGTGCCGATGACATTACAGAGGCTCGCGGGTGTTTACAGGCAGAAGGGGCGGGACAAAACCTGATGTGTGTTGATTTAAAATATTGTATACATGTACTTTACATACGACCTACGGGATCAAAAAAGTGCAGTTCAGACACAGTTCAAGTGCGTAAATTTTTGATAAAATATGGTCACTCGAAGAAAATTGCTTATTAACAAGTTCGTTTATAAATTGCCAAAAATCAAATTTTGTTTGAACAGAATTAACCTTCTCGTTATCGCGATAATTTTTGATTAAGGTAAAATATGGTCAATCGAAAAAAATCTCTTATTCGCAAGTTCGTATATAAATAACCAAATAAAGAAAATGTTGAATTATTCTCATAAGTGATGTTTTTTAATTTATTAGGCATGTAGGTCTTGTTACAAAATAAGATGAAAAGACTCAAAATTGTCTATTTAGCAAATGATAAAGCCTTAATTCGAAGTTCCATTACGAATGCAGCGACGCGACGTTTGAGGGGTGAAGTTAATTTGAAGAGATAAACTGTCCGAAGTCTATTTGGATTATTGATCTGATTTGTTTTACACTATTGTTCATTGGTGAGGCTAGTAAGTCGGATAAAGTACCTACTCTTTTTTGTTACAACATAAAGGTAATATAATTAATTAAATTGTGATAAACATGCAGAACCCATGCAAGTTTAGAATTAAAGTTGATGATTTACCTAATGGGTAATCCAGGATTATCCTTATCGTAATCATAACCATATCATAATCGTCTTGGCTGTTCATTATTGTAATCGTTTATAATGCGAGTGTGTCGATTGTCGTCCTATCAGTGGAAATGTGACACGAAAAATATAAAGTTTTCATAACATGTTTTTTATGAATACTTTATAAGTTACACTATATTTAGTCTTCGCCCCATAATTTTATCTGTGTCGATAACGCCGCGGATACAGCCTACTACCATCATGCCGTTAACTCTCTAAGTATATAAGACAATGCTTGCAAAGAAACGACAGTTTACTTTCAATATAATCCGACTCTTCAAAAGCATACACAACTTTTCGTTTACCGATGTATTTATTAGTAATGTATACGGAACGAATGCCACCAAAGAACTGAGTTTACTGAGTTATATGAAGCCATTTCGGAGCAATAACATGACAAATCAATTTACGAGTTGTCGGTCAGATCAGCTGTCGTAACCTCCAAATTGAACATAATCATAAACCTCGGTTCTATTCCCATGGGTACCGCTGATTAGTTTCGCTTCGTTAAAAGTTTGAATCATATGTCTAACGTACCTAATAAAGGTACGCGTACTTCGATGTCGAAGCTATATATAATTTTATGATCTTGTGGTGTTTTATTATACCTTATTTATCATATATATTTTTTCTTTATACTGTATAGATCTAGCGTATTTTTGTTTGGTTTCCGTACCTCAAAAGGAACCCTTATATATGTATATCATCACTTTGTTTTCCGTCCGTCTGTCTGTCAAGACCCTTTATCGGGAGTGGGTGGGAGGTATCGAGTTTAAATTAAAATGTTATGCTCAAGTCTACAGTCTCTTGAAGCTGTGGAAAAATCAAACTTCTAACTTAACGTAAAAAAATACTGCCGTTTAAGCCGCAGAAAACGTATATTTCAACCAATGACTATGATTTCGACACTCTCAAGGGAATAAAAATGTGTAGGGCATTTTCCGTTATTATGTAATTTGGCAAGTAATACCGTCTACAAGTATACCTACGGAAAAATCTGAAAACTATACAATTCTAATTAAATCATAAAAAAGGGTCTCTTTACAAGGAACGGCGCGGCGGTGGCGACTGTTCAAATTTTGAATTCAGTCAACCGTGTCTTGTGGGGTATCGTATGAAAGGGCGTCATTGGCACAAGCTTAAACAGATTTTGAATTACTTTTATGATGTAATAGTTTTCGATATATGACGAGGTTTGTTAATAAATAGTTTGTTAAGTAATAGTGGCCTTGTGCCAAAGTATCTTAAACAGGATAATGAATTGCTTACAAAAATTGTCATCGAGCACCCTGTAAAGTCTTCTCGCGGCGTCTTTTCTGATGCGTCTTCACTGATGACCGCGAAGGAGAGTTTTACGCTCTTTTCGCCGCTCCGACCTGAACCACTGAAGATGTCGACCACAGTAATTGACGAAACGGCTGGAGAACAAGTTTCACTTAGACCACGGCCAAACAGCCCGGAAGCAATACATACGATATTTTTTTGGTTTTTAAACTATTATTTATAAATTATTGACTGCAATACGTTTATGAAGTATGTTAACTTGATTCTATATTTATTAACTCCATTGTCATAAAGATAACGAAGCTTAATCTAATCTAATATGCTTAGTCAATGAGCTATTTCAAAATTAGCATAACTTTTTAATTGTAAATACCCCGTACCTAGGTAAGACCACGTACACTGAATCAGGTACTGAATTGACAATGAGCTCCCATGGAGAGTGGGGGCACCACGTCTGCGTCCGCCGCTGTGACTCACCTCATCACGCCACCACCAGCACCATATGTGGCCACCATTCAAATTGGCGTTTGCGCTACATTTTCAGATATATCTATTGTGCCAATAGAAACAAACGTTTCCCAATTTGGTGTCATTAACATATACTGTCCTGTCACGATAACAATTTGTGGCAAACAAGTCTAAAACAAGCGGAACAGTCGGCTCGGTAATGTTATGTCGCGCGATACGTGGATATTATTCCATTATACTGGTAAAGAAGCTTGTTTGTTCTGTTTGTTGACCGATGCTGTTTGTTTCTCGTGTTTATTGCTCCTATCAGGATGATAGTTCAGTTTTTGTGATGTTGACATCATGGAATAATAATGGCGATACTGTGATGGCTTTATCAAGTACGACACAATGATTATGCATGCCCTAGCGATCCGATTATATAGTATCCTTCACGAATCATGTTGGATTGTATAATCTACGTACATATTATTATCATGTATTACAATGATGATTGTGAAGCTGTTCGTATGCGCGCGCAGAATGTCTTTTCTTTGTGACTATCAACCGTAAAAAATCCCTCTGATGTATTGTACTACACAGATCTGGTCTTGTTTGTCAGATCTGTGTTATACTAGCCGTCCCCGCTCGGTTTTACCCACGTGGTGATGATTGATGATGATGATGATGAAAAGTAGCCTATGTGTTAGCCCGGAAGCTGAAGTAGGTACATCTGCATACGAAATTTTATCCGATTACTTTTTACCCACGTGGTGATGAAAAACGGTTATGATGGTGACGATTAAAATAAGCCTATCTGTTAATCCAGGGTATAAGCTGTCTGTATTCCAAATTTCATCCAAATCCATTTCGTAGTTATTGCGTGAAAGAGCAAACATACATCCATACTTACACATTTTCGCATTTATAATATTAGTAAGATATTTTTAGCTAGTTTATAGTATCAATATTTTTAAATGTTTTATTAAAAATTGAACCGTCTTAGCGGTAAGTTTCGTATTTTTATGCATACTTATATTTTAGATAAAATCAGGTTATACATATCTAGTTACTTCGAACATATACTAGTAAGTATAATTATTATGCTGTATCCTACAAATTAGTTTAGTTTCAATTTCAATAATTTATTGCATCACATATGTGTGTACAAAGTACGTACGTTTTTAATGCGATTGGTGAGAAAAAATTGAGAGGAGTCCTTGAGAGCCGTAAACCAGCGTGTCTAGTCTAGTGTCATTACATTTTCGAGCACATCCTCACTGACTATCAAGGTAGATGCTGGTCAAATGCTAGATTTATGAAATCTAAAATAAGAAGCATGCTGTTGGCATGATAGTAAGCGATCAACGTCTTATCATAGACGACGCTGATCGACAGAAATAATCTGTTATCTGCGGTGGCGAGAGACTTAAAAACCAGTTTCGGGAAATCTTTTGTTTAGCTTAAAATATATAAAGATCTGGTATATACTACTTCCTCGGCTAGTCCCGTGATTCTTGTAATTCTATAAAACAACTTGTAGTTTCAAGATCGCTTTCTTTTACTAACCTTAATCTTCAAACACTAAATCTATGTTATATTTCCTGGCATTTATTTTACCAATGCAGCTTTGTTTAGCTCCGTCCGTTCCTCAGAGACGAGAAAATCTTTTATTCTTCATCTTTTGCATTTCCGCTGCATTATTCGTAGCATCGCGCGCAAGAAACCTTTTATATTCACAAAGACCTCACTCCCTTGGCTGAGTAATTCAGTTTTCATCTCCGGACAATTTCAATAAAACTCTAAAAGAAGCCATCGGGAAGATTCTCGGCAACAAAGATTGAGATGGTCGTGACGTCGACCAGCATATAACCTTGAAGGGCACCACTGTAGTTTCAGATAATATGCATTTTAAAAGTTTTCAGTTTTTGGGGTTTGCAGCGAAAACTTCATGAGTTTGGATTTAGCTACATCCATTCACTATCTCCACAGGCAGAGGAAGGTCGAAGAAGGTATGGACGGACTTCGTGAAGAATGTGAGTTCGTGAAATGTGTGAGTGCTCCTATTAAAAGAGAAAAAAACATGTTGACTCCATAAGAGAAGAAGAAAAACAATTGACTAAATGATCATATTGTTCTCTATATCATTCAGGAGAACTTTATATATCACAAAAAAATGCATTCGTACCATAGCTAACATAAAAGCTACGGAAAGTTGCAAACCATATTTGTTAAAATATAAAACGTTAACGTTGGTGTATATATATATATATATTAGACATGTAAATTTGTCAAAACGTATCCGAAGTTTTTCAAAAAAGTCACAGCACAACGTTACGCGACTAGATTTCAAATAAACTTGTCTTAGCGAGCTCTAAGTTTAAAATGCACAGTTCTGGCCCATACTTAATGGCCATAAAAATATTCAACAAATTACCTAACAAAATTAAAGAAGAAAAGGAGTCGGAATTCACCAAACATTTAAAACAATTGCTTTTAACGACATGCTATTACAGCTTGAATGAGTTTTTCAATGATACATTTGATAATTAATAAATAAATCGGTCGCTCCACATTGCTATACCCTACCAGGGTCATATGTACACTGAAATGTATTTAGGACCTGTATGTAAACTCATATAAATGTAATAAACTATTGAGTTTGAGTATATCTATATTGTTGCCAGCTGTGGTTAATCTTCACCTTCTATGCAATCCTATATTGAAGGAACTAAATCTGCCCACAATAGCTTTAACAAGTGGGTACAATGAGAGTTAACGAATGTAATTCCAGGAAACTAATCCTCCGCTTGCGAAATGTGACGTTCCGAGAAGCGCGTAAGTGGGACGGAACTATAACGTGTAAGCAGTCAAATTTTCTCGGAAGCGATTAGTAACAAGCGCCACGGTATTCGGTTCTCATTGTGTCTAATGTTCGCTGACACGAGATGTAAACTATGGGTTAGCTAACGACTTACAACGCTGTGCTAATTGTTGTTTGTATTCTGATGTTGATCGTATTAATGAAACTTGACTAAAACTACCTATGTACATACAGTCTAAGTAACAAACTGGAGGCTCCCTGGTCAAGACCGTTTAATTTACGAACCAAATTAAAGTAATTCCACATTGCTACAAGAGTGATAGGAAGGGAATCGAAGCAAATTGCATGTTTATGTAATATTGTATATGTAAATTTGTATATTAAACATAATGTACCTACGGTAAAGAGACAAGTTGCATACCTGGAAGTCTCTTTTAGTGAGAATAATTATTATATAGAAGTAGTATCCGGCTTTACTCACGTTTATAATCGAAGTTTCGACCTAGGTTTCGAGCATGTCTGATGCTCATCCTCAGGTGAGTTTACGCTGCCAGATCGCGGCGACTACAGCATCGGACATGCTCGAAACCTAGGTCGAAACTTCGACAATAAACGTGAGTAAAGCCGAATACTACTTCTTGATAATAATGTGTCAAACTCACGAGAATTTCCAATCAAGAAGTTCACCCTATCTTACGATTAAACTATACTTACATGAGTTCGCTGACCCAACGATCAATGTGGTAAGGTCAGATTGCAATTTTTACAATGATTGACACACAGCATGTCACAGAAAGTAGAAGCATTAAATTACATATAATATTATGCATATTACTATCACGGTATCGTCCCAGACGCTTGATAATAATAAATAATATTTATAGAAATAATATTTACACAGCTATAACCTAGTAGCCAGAATCATCCACCAGCAACTTGCAGGAACAATTCGATATGGCCTTGTTGAGGTCCGTACTATAAGTACGCACCAGCGCCAGTTCTTGAGAATGGTCTTGCGTAGCTCTACTGGGACCGCTCGATCATCACGGACAGGACTATTATAGCCAATAAGCCTGAAATCGTTTTGGTCGAGCAGTCCCTACGCCAGGCAGTACTCATTGACGTCACCATCTCACATGACGAGAACTTCGTGAAGGCTAAAAAGGATAAGCTCAGCAAGTACCTTGACTCAGCTCACGAGAAAACTACATGTGGGACGTTGACTCGAAGACCATTGTCCCGATAGCTGTTTCGACGAACGGCCTAACAACGAAGAGCCTCGTTCAACATCTTAAGAGGCTCTCACTGTCTGGTGACCGTAACCGTCTGGTTGGATCAAGGGTCAGATGCAGAAGACGGTACTCCTTAAAACGGCGCGTATTCTCCGGAGGTGCCTCACTCTGCAGCCCGGTAGCTTGGGCCTTGCCCCGCTGCTAGCGGCATTCTAGTTTAAGGATTTTTATAATATATTTATTAATTATTGTTTTTGAACTATTATTGTAAAAACTAGACCTAAGACAAAAATGAAATAAAGAATATAACTAATAATAATAAGTTACAAGCACATCTGGCACAGACTGAACGTACCTCTCCGGTAACCAGCAGCTGGCGGCATCTTCAAAGGTGTTCCATTAATGTATTGTACCTACGTTCCATCAATTGGAAACACAATGTTTACAAACGATCCACGCGTATATTACTTGCAATCGTTTGCGTCACACGTGTACAACAAATACGGCGTGTGCGTGATATGATATACTTGGATATGATCTTAAAAACATTTGTACGCCGTATTAGACATTTCATGTGAAAAGAATAAAATAAATATAAACTGTACCTACTAATACAAGTTGATTGATCTCACTTGTAGATTTGACAAAAAGCCATTATTCGCTGGATCTTTGTTTAACTTACTTCTTAGATACTTCCACGAACCTTATGAACTTTTGGGGGATTCTCATTACTGTACTGTAAGTCCCAAACCGTTTGGCCATCCGTAGTGCGCCATAAGGGGGCGTCCATTAATTACGTGAGGTGTTTACGGGGGGGAGGGGGTCAAGCCAAATCTCACCCAAACTCACATGGGGGAGGGGGTGGGTTCGACAAATACTCACGTAAATTTTTTTCCGCAAGGAACATTGTAACGTAGCGAGAAAACTGGCATCAATTAGGTACACATATTTTTTGTGTGGTTCTATACCACGATATTAATAATCTCAAATAACAAATCCTGATTAAATCCAGAAAAACAAGGACATATCCATTTATTTACATTAAAAATATGTATTTTCAAAAGTCTCACGTGAGATTATCGGTGGGATTTTGCTAGACACCCTGTCTAGCAAAATCTCACGACATCTCACCAATGGGAGAGGGGGGTTCGAAAAATCTTCTATCGCGGGCCTTGAGCGTGGAGACCGAATCCAGAAATTCCGTAACGAAAATAACCTAACACCCCCCACTCCGACCGGCACAGCGGTGATACTTTTTAGTTTTGCCATCTATCGATGAATAGCAGAAGTGTTAATGACTTTTTGAAATATCACGCTTGTCTATTTAGTTCAGCAACTCGCCTCTAGGTGGCATTGGTTGTATCGGCGTTACTGCATAAGTTATAAATATTATAATTGCATAAGTTGATAAAAAATGCTATGCAATAGCTTCACCGCGGCAGTCCCCGAATGCCACACGTCTTTTTTTATTGAGGCTCTGATTAAAATGTGAATAAAAATTCACATAAACCCGGTTGATTAACAGGAAACACGAAGGTCGTGAAAATTGAAAAATAGGAATATATAAATTTTGGAAAATCTATTGCTTTCGCGCTCTATCGTGCCTCAGACCGTGATAGAGACAACTGCAGCTGGGAGCGAAAATAGTTATAAAAAGTACACAAAATCAACGTTTCGTTGTCCCTTGATTCCTTATCTGAAACTTGACCGAACTTAACTTATCTTAACATTAAAGTTTAAAGAAAGGCCTTGGCCGTGTCCTATGATTTCCTTTTTTTATATAATCTAGTCAAATTTGTTTTATTTCCGTTTTTGTATCCATTTTTTAAAAAGTACGTATTTAGTATATATCTATGTATTATTCGATAGATATACACGCTAAAATTATCTTAAATGTAAAACATTATCGTTATCAATGTACGATTTACTAGAAACTTAATCAAATAGAACACAATAAATATTGTCATCCTAAAAGTATGTATGAGCGCATCCATACGATATTTAGTACATCAGCTGGCATGTCAGTAAACGCTAAATGCAAGGATCGAGTTACGGGCGAACTGCACATGTGGTGTTACCACAGGTTACCGTAGCAGATGCTATCGTGAATGTGGGGTATGTAGTAGGTAGGTAGGCAACGGGGCCGGCCGCTCGGCCCGGGCGCGCGGCAGTCAGCTCAGACGACTACACACTCGTACTTATCTATTGACATTAATTAATTACAACATCTTATGAAATAGGTCTTACAGAGATATACTTACAGTGAATGTATACAAGTAAAGATGCAAATTGAAATAACTCTAAACTGAAATAAGTTAGAGTTATAATTCACGCTGGACAAGTGATTTAAAATTTTACACAAATTGCTAGCCAATAATAATAATAATAATTGTATGTCAAACAGTCAGAATAGATACATAGCTAAAAAATAATACTTACAAAAGGACTTTCACTTTTTTTAACTAATTAAAAGCTCTAGAACATGACAGACCGAAATAAAGCTTATTTTTCTATTATACCTACATCTATTTAGTCTGTGCCAAAAAAATAAAACGCGCGCGCACTTGTCTCCCCCTCTCTCTTGTGTGTGTGTGTGTGTTTGTGTGTATGAATGAATTGTAGATTCGATTAGATGGTAATTTAAGTCGTCACTTAGGTATCGCGATTGGTTAGCAATTGAATAAAACTATTCAAATATTAGAGATAGCGTTGCAAGGAGTTATAGTTACTTACGAAATAAACTTGTAGCGCAAAAAGAATAATTAACCCTTTTTAGTTCAAGAGTTTTTAGTTTTTTTGTATAATTAACAGCATTAGCTACTTAGTCGGCTGCCGAAGTAGATAATGCCGGAGGTATAAAAATGCTTTAGTATATAGTATAGTAGTAGCTAGTAGATTCTAAGGCATTTTCATACATTCGTCTCGTGCGGCTTTGGGCGGAATTGGCGCCATGCTATACTAGAGAAGTTTAGAGTCTAGTAACTTATCCCGGCTTCGGGTGGGGGCAATTGGAGTCTCAAACGACGACAGTTTAATCACAATATACCATATATAAGTGTATAACCCCGGGAAAAAAATATCATGTACAAGAAATGTGTTTCTTGATCAGTTGCTTGGCTTTGAAGGTATTAGTGGATTAGTAGAGATTATTGGAAGCAGAGAGTGACTTGCTTCTGTACATTATGTACAGATAGATATAACACCTTTATGAATTTATAATAGGTACAATCAATTTCGAAAATTATGTAACTTTAAAAATATAGTAAACACACTACTAAGAATGTATATACATAATTATAACTAAACCTAAAAATAGTTAATATAAAATAATAAATAATAATTTATCTCTTAATATTTATATACAAAATTATGAGTATGAAGTAATAAGATAGGCATTTATTAGCCATCAATGAAAAACCGCAAGTTTGTGAAATACTTCACACACTTGCTAGAAGTACTCTACATGTAAATAAAATGATAATTGCCCATATTTTATCGAACAAAGTTTAATGGCCACGACAAATGGGTCGTGGCCATTAAACTTTGTTCGATTACTCGAATTTGTTCGAATTACTACCTTTAAAAGAGGATTACAAGTTTATTAGCTTAATCACCTAACAATCGGCGGTCTTAATCGAAGCCATTGAGCCTTGCAATTCAGTAATTGGTCTAGACTAGAGAGGGAGCAGCGGGGGCAGGAGTGGGGGTGCGGGGGCTGGTTGTAACCTGTCACTTGCAACTCACAGCTAAGTTCTCACTAATGCGGGCTGCGAGACGAGAGTGGGCACGGAAGCAATCAGCTAGTTGATTTTTTTTCTAACGACTAATGCTGTATGCCGGCTTTTACGGCAGAGGGGAGCATAGAAGGTGCACAGCCCGGTAATTATGCGGGCACGGAAGGTGCACGGCCTAGAGAGGCTGGCGCAGACGGCGCTGTGCCACTAGGGGAGGACGAGGCGACTAGCTCAAGGGCACCTCACCTCCTAAGGTTCGGACATCGGCTTGAGCTGTCGCAAGGACAGGGAGATATCGGATCGTCTTGTCCCGATACCAAGGATTGTGCTCATGGTACCGACTTCGACAAGCTATTTCATACCTTTGAGTGTTGAAGTCGGTTCCATTTTTGGGTGAACACTTTTTTTCCCCTATTTTTAGTGACCTTTGTTACCCATAGGATCAATTGTCATTGTGGTGTAGGTATGTTCACCGATGTCTTCACCCTCTACTATAATATCGTGTAGGTATAAGCACGCATTTTTCAGTTTTTGACTTGTAACTAAAAAATACGATTTTGATGAAATTTAAATGGGACCACACGGGAAGCACCAGCTTTCAAATAAAAAAGAACGATAAAAATCGGTTCACCCTGTCGGAAGTTATGCGGTAACAAACATAAAAAAAAACATACGGGTCGAAATGAGAACCTCCTCCTTTTTTTGAAGTCGGTTAATACAAACATGAATATTTAACGCCGTAGCTGCTGGAACAATAGATTTTTCGAAAAGACAATTAGAAGGGGTTTTAGATACATGTATGGTACCTACCTTTGAGTCCCGGAGTTAAACTGTAGCAATCACCAAAATCCTTTACGATTGACATACTGGCTCTTAAGTAGGATATAATTATAAGCTTATCGTTAATTACGTCTAAAAAGGATAACATTATTACCGCAATGAGGGAAAGCTAATTAAATCAGGATGTAATTTGAAATGTTCGTTGGATGCTCGACCGCTGGCTGTAAGAGATCGTGAGACTTGACCCCATTGAGAAGGGTCGGATTGAGGCTGGTCGGGATATAAGGCACAGAAAAATTGCTGCTTAAAGTACTGCTATTGGTAGTGATTCTCTTGTTCAACCAAACTAAACTAAAACTCTGAAAAATAATATAAACAAGATAAATTCTTATACGGTTACGATAAAGTCCAAATCAGCATGACACTTAATAATGACAACACTAAAATAAGATCTATTTATTAAAATTGGTAAATTTACGTACAATAAGTCGCCATATATTTGGTGCCAACTAAAACTACCCGCAATTGAATAAAACTCGTCTAATATGATACCGTTCTATAGAATTATGCGAATTTGAATTTTATGCGTAAATTAGAATACGAGCTATTTCATTTTGAAGAGTCTTAGTAAATATTAGATAGTTCGAGTGATTAACAGAATTCGGGCCATTGTCTAACTCGAATATCAATCACGATCTCTTGAACACAACACAATGCTCTCGCTTTAGATACTCAAATTTTACTAATAGTATTCTATTGATAAACATTTTTTTAACAAAAAATGCAACCGACTTTAACACTCAAAAGTGTGAAATAACTTGTTGAAGTCGGTACCATGATAGTCCACACAAAAGTAACTATCATCACAATATTGTGCCCATGGTACCGACTTCGACAAGTTATTTCACTCTTTTGAGTGTTGAAGTCGGTTGCATTTTTTGTTAAAAAATATATTTTTCACCCTTTCAGTGCCTTTGCTACATACGGGATCAATTAATTGTCATTGTGTGTTCTGCGATGTTTTCAACCGCGACAATAATATCATCAAGATACGCGTAGCACTTTTCAGTTATTGGAGTAAAACTCAAAAACCGATTTTGATGAAATTTGAATGGGACCACACGGAAAGCACCAGCATTCAAATAAAAAAGAACAATCAAAATCGGTTCACTCAGTCGGAAGTTATGCGGTTACAAACACAAAAAAAGAACATACGGGTCAAATTGAGAACCTCTTCCTTTTTTGAAGTCGGTTAATGAAGGAATAAATTCGGACTGTTAGTGGAAAGATACTATAGCTTAATTGGAAAAGCGACGAGCAGTATTCTTTAGTCGTAGGTTCAAGCCACAAAATAGAAATGTCTTTTTCAAAAAATTTGAATATATTCTACAGATATATGTGATGCGACACAGGTCACCCATAAACTTATTAGTTAAATTGGTACAATTTAATAGAACGGTACGGTAGAGTTTATACCTTCTTCATAGGCGTAAATTAATTAGCCGATTCGCAGTACATTTAGATAATGGCCCTCCGATAAAACTTATGAAGGGTAGTTGTAATATCGGTGATAACATCTTCGACCACATCGTCACTGACCCTCAAGTGAGATAGTGGTAAGTCTATACAGTATAAAAAATAAAATCAAAACTTTAATTTCAGCAGCAATGAGGTTAATCATTTACAGCGATGTTTTTTTTTAATAAATATTTATTAAACACAGAAGTACAGTTAATGAATACAAGTAAGTACAGTACAATTGGACAATAGTATAGTGCCAATAAATATGTATTAATGTTTGTCTCGGGCCTTGAGTGTCCATGCGTCCCGCGATACAGGGACTCCTAGAGCGGGGTTTGCATGAGTGTAATAAAAAAAAATTACTATATATTTTTTTTTTATATCGTTCGAAATTATTACACCGTCTCAAAAAGGAAGCTTATAAAGAAAAAATACTTGAATAAATAGCGTTGCATATGTTATCAAATTTGTATAGAGAAATGAGATGATAGCCGAACTTAGAGTTAGACTTAGAAGAGTTATGAGAACGCAGGTTGGTAGTGGCAATTTTTGATTGGCCTTCACAAACCGAGCCATCGAGTCGGTCCCGAGACTAAGCGGCAGGCCATGCGCAGAATGAAGTGTAGTTACTACGTGGATCAGGTTGCAGGGACACTATTTGTGGGACTTTCGATATGCAGCTGGCGACCTTGCTGGACCGGTTATCGTACTTGCATGTCGCATGGAGTTCGATGATATACCCGTACGGAACGGGCGGCGGGCGGCATGAAACGTGGACATGCGTGCGGTATGATGTGATATCTTATACATTTTTTATACTGTTATAGATCTAGCGTTTGATTACTATCTCACTTGATGGTCACGGATGATGTCGGCTAAGATTTTATCACGCTTAGAGTGCTTACTCGCTCTCAAGGACTGGCCTGAACACTTTATGTCTTTGGTAACATAAATATACATATTATGTACGTTAATGATAAGAAATACGGTATATTATTATGTAACTGGCGCTGTTCTTAATTCTGTTAATCACTCAAATTAGCTGAATAGTAATTTATTTATTTTTTAATTTCATCAGTGACAGTAGCAGTACAGAAAACACTACACTTAACAGAAACAATATAAATACAGTTGTGAATAATTATAAGGTACATAATTTGTAATAAAAAACTTAAAACCTGATTGCGTAATATATTAACTTATTAATATAAGGGCGTTTATTAGTTCAGTTTTCTCTCTCTGTCTCTCTATCTATCTCTCTCTCTCTCTTATGCTAATATAAATATATACGTAACAACACCTCAGATCTCGATTATGACACAGTGATAATAACTCAGCTATTTTATAACTGTTAAACAACGCTAGTAAAATAGGTTACGAAAATATTTACTCAAAAGCAATCAAAAGTAGGTATACTAGAATATTTTTTTGGAAATTTTGTTACCAAACCACAGAAATCCTTTACTTGAAAAACATAATGTTCTAAATCCTCGATATTAAGACCTACCTATGCTAATAAAGACTAATTTGTGGAGTGCGACCTTCCAAAGTATAATCCACATACAAACGTTGTCGGAACCGCAAATTTGCCGCGAGCGACCTTGGGTAATGGATACAAGCTGCCTAATTTCTGTGTACTCCTAAACTGCTATGTATATAAAACTGAGAAAAGAGTTGGAACAAAACGAGTTGAATAAATGACTATACCATTCGAAGACTTTCATCATTGGCACACACATAAAGAAAAACTGTTAGTCGTAAGACTGCAGACGGCAGCGTGCACGTCAAAACTGAAAACTTGCTAGCGCTCTTTCTTCCGCGCTTTTTTACCATCCCAATAGAATATGTTTTCACATCTATAAATAACCTGGTATACAATGACAGATCTGGTATACACAGTCAGATACCGAGGCTCAAGGCAAAAACAACCTGGTTAGACTCTCTTCAAATAGTCAAAGAGCAAACATCCTTAGGGCCCACTTACGGACCACTTTGGTACCGGGGCAAGTCGATCCGATATCTCCCTGTCCTGGCAACAGCTCGCCCCCCCTCCGGTGAAGCTGTAAATGCCGGTCAAGGCGAACAGCATTAGTACGTTAGAAAAAAATAACAACAAATAACATATTATAATTCGGGCCACAAAGACACGTCAGGTAACAGTCAGAACACGTATGTTGTTGCGTAGTCAGGTAGAAGTGTCCCCGCACGTATCCACTGTACATATTTTGATTAAAAATAAGTATACCCAGAACGAAACGAAGGTCTTAGAACGGTGTGGGTTACCAGTGATGAGTTACAGAGTTGAAACGTGGTCTCTGACTATGGGCCTTCCGAGCAGGCTCACACGCGTCGTCACAACGAGCTATGGACAGGGCTATGCTCGGGGTTCCGGAGATCCGTAGAAGAAAGAAAGTCACCGATATAGTCCAGTGGATTAGCAAGTTGAAGTGGCAGTGGGCAGGGCACATGGCTCGAAGAACTGATGGCCGTTGGGGTCAAAAGGTGAAGGTCGAATGGAGACCACGGACTGACAAGCGCAGCATATAGGACGGCCACCGACCAGGTGGACAGACGACCTGACTAAAATCACAGGCAAGGGCTGAATGCAGGCCGTTTCCATCTGGTCCTTGTGGAAATCAAAGGAGGAGGCATATGTCCAGTAGTGGACATCCTATGGCTGAGATGATGATGATACCCAGATCTAATACTTCACTTACGATCTAAATCCTCATGAGAGGCTCCTGATCTAAATGATTACTACTGTAAACATAATGTCATATATAGAAAACATATTAAATATAATATCATTTTACAATTAAGTTTTAATATTATTAACCAATTAAATGCTTATTAAAAAATAAAAAAAGGTTTCATTAAAATAAAAAGATAATGGCAGTAATTATACCGTCCAATCACACTAGCCACAAATGAGTAAAATATTAAAAGCTTTATACTGTTACTGAGTCTATACCTTTACCTTTAAATAGGTAGAACACTAATTAATAACTTTTAATAATAATATTCAATCGCGGGTACCTTTACGCACAATAAGTCGACATGTAATTTGGTGACCACTAAAACTACCCGCAAAGTAATGAAACTGCTCCAATACTTGGAATAGTATAAATAAAGGTAATACGAAGTAGAATTATAGAGAATACACATTTTCATATTTCAGATTATTTAAGTTAGTGAAGTTGAGTGAATATCAGAATGACATTCCACCAACAATGTACTTACATTGCTGGTAGAGATCTGAGGGTAACATTTATAAGTTCAAATCTAAAGAATTGTTCAGTTTAGATTCACTATAAAATAGGTATTAATTTATTTATTTATACTTTAGCACTATTTCAGTACATCGAGGACGTGACGCTAAGTAGCATTTTCTACCAGGCAACCACAAGGTGAAAGAAAAGTGGTAGCGGCGCAATAGTAAAATAAACGAAAATTGAAAGTAGTGATGGAAACATATAAATAACTCGAACTTATTTTTTTATAAAATAGAAAGCTTATATTACTTTAATACCCAAGTATATATATTGCGTTTTGTGACACGTTTGTCATGCGGAGCACGCAGGTTCTCGAGCTGGATGGTACGCGACGACGCGACGGCTTGTCTGAGGTAAAAGTTGTTTGTCACCCAAATTCTTGGTACACACAGGGTAATTTTCGCATTTAAATTGTTTCGAGAAAATTCCTCTTGCGGTAATGATACTTGAAAGTGTGTTTATAAACACTTTGTGTATTAACACTATAAACAAATGAACATATAGTTTAAGTACGTAGTACCCAGTCACAAGAAACTTTTGCGACTGTTTTATGTAAATGGTATTATGTTTTATGGTATATGATATTTTTTACAGTTTTATGTACGGTTTCTCCAGTTCGTGACGCACCTCAATCGTAATCCAATCTGAATCTTCACCCATCTAGTCATTGTGATAAATGTTTGACATATTATTTAGAGACGTCACTTAGATATTATTATTGCTGATATTAATTCATAGTTCAAATGTAATCCATAGTCATTCAATACTTTGTATGAGAGCATATAATCGAACCGTACTTTGTATGAGAGCACCGATAATTGAACCGTAGTTTGTATGAGAGCACCGATAATTGAACCGTACTTTGTATGAGAGCACCGATAATCGGACCATACCTTGTATGAGAGCACCGATAATCGGACCTTACTTTGTATGAGAGCACCGATAATCTAACCATACTTTGTATGGGAGCACCGATAATCCAACCATACTTTGTATGAGAGCATCGATAATCGAACCATACTTACTTTGTATGAGAGCACTAATAATCTAACCATACTTTGTATGACGAATAGACTTTGATAAAGATAAATATTTTTCTTATAACTGTATAGAAGCTCTGTTTTGTTATAATATAAAGCAGAGGCAGGAAAATTAAATTCAAAATTAATGAGTAAAGCTCCTACATACATCCTCTGTAAGTGAGGTTCGTGAGGTCACGGGAAGTGGCGCCTGGAGGCTTCGCTGAGAGCTTATATTGTTCTAAAAATAGAGAAAAATTACGTGAAAGCGTGCCCTTTCTTACGTGACGACGCGACGCGGCGAGGAGGTCGAGTGTTGAGTTTGTTCTGCAGGCGGATATGAAACCTACATTTTAAAAAAATACTGTATAGATCCATCACCACTCAACTATCTCACTTGACAGTTAGTCACGATGTGGTTGAAGATGTTATCATGCTGGACCTAGAATGCTAACTAACCTACATTTTAACAAATTTATGTGTTTACGTGTTCATCAAATCAGCGATTAAAACTGGCGCTAGGGTAACCATTAAACATTGTTTATATTGGAACGTACAACTACTGGGTAAATGTTAAATTCTTCGTTATGTAAATATATAACATGAAATTCTTAGCTAACTACTAGTCACTACACATAGTGTATTCAGGCAGCAGTCCTTGAGAGCTGTGGGCATTCTAGGTTTAGCGTGATAACATCTTTGACCACATCGTCACTGATCATCAAGTGATAGATAGAAGATAGTGGTTAAACGCTAGATCTATACAGTATATAAAAAAACTGAACATTGTACAAGAAAACTCAAGTTTCTAGTAATTAATTTAATTTATTAGGAAATAGGAAATTTTAAGTTTAACTTAAAACCCAGTAGGACTACCGAACGGTGGAAGCTTCAGTCATTAAGCATCGAGTGACCACCGCTACAGACTAGGATCGGCCTTAAGATTCCGACTTAAGAGAAGACGTAACTACATAATAGACGTAACTACATAATTAGTTATATACATTCGGCCAGTACGAATATCAAACTCCCAGCATGGTGGTAGGGTATCGAGTACCTGCCTGGCTTCCGGACGCAAGTTGTCTGTCACCAAACACATAGTGTGTTCAGAGTCAAGAAGTCCTTGAGAGTCAGTAAACAATCTAGGTCTAGCGTGATAACATCTTCGAACACATAGTCAGTCACTTACCATCAAGTGAGATTGTGGTGACACGCAATATCTATACAGGATTAAAAAACGAAGCTTTTAGTAAAACAAAATACTAATAACTAATTAAAATACTGCAGTCATAACATTTTAGCAATTCACAGCCTATAGTTAACTCAAATGATCTGACTACTACCAGCTGGCAGCGTGCCCAGGATGCTAGCAGCATTTCCCCATTAAATTACAATGCTGGCTTATTGTTTTAGTTGATATGTGCCAGAATTTTGATCAGGCGTCGCTTCGATCATTTTATACTTTTGTTTATATGAAATAAGTGAAACGTATTGACTGATAATCAAACTTACTTCCCATTGTAAACTCTAAGGCTTTACTTTCTTACTTCCCACTTTTTCTGTTTATCTCATCTGTCATGTACATATTTTAATATAAATGCAAAGTATTAGGTATCTTCACATTTATTACAATCGTATTATTGAGAGATGTGTCAAGATACTCGTAGTTACAGATATTGTGTCTAAATTCTTTTAGGATTTTACAAGAAATATAAGCTTCGACATTCACAGCATTCTGAATGTCGAACGGCTCATGCCGGGTTTTCTTACTACATAGTCATAACTCACCGCGGAACGTGTACATAGGTAGGTAGGTAGGTATAGGTAGGAACTATTTGCGCGCCACTTTCTCGCGACGAAGACGGCGACGCGCGCGGCCGCCGGCGGTTTGTACGTAGGTGAGTACTCGAAGGTATTGCAAAACGTTATTCAACCTCTGAGAGGCATTGAATGCAAATGAGCAGCTGCGGCTTAGTTCAGAGAGCGCTTTCTACCGTCGCCATTGGTAGTGCCACCACCTTCGGGAATTGCCCATACTGTTACTAACTACTGTCACTAAATACATCAATGGTTTGTTTTATTTCACAAACCATAAACATATTTTATACGTCTGTAAAAGGAATCTTGTATGGTCCACTTTATTGTGCAAAATAGACCACTCTTTATTTATTGTTAAGACCCTTTTTTTCTTGATCGGGGTTTCGCACCAGACCCCATGGACACAATTACTAGCTAAGTAATTGTCTAACCAGACTAACTTGACTTCTTTCCAACTCTACCGTAATCGTAAAAATACAATATTTGATAAATAATAAGCTATCGAACAACACATAATTACTAACTAAGGAAACATCAGGCAAGACATGCTCGTCTCGATAAATTAATGTGCAAAATGAAAACATATTTCGTGGAACAAGACACGATTAAGATACGTAGCGTTCTCGTTCGTACTCGACTAACGAGGGTGAATATCACAACGTAGTCGTTCTTATATACATACATATTACATTTTGCGAATCACAGAAGTTCCCTAAATAAAAGCCCGTACCCATGAATGGTTCTGGTGAATGAATGAATTGCGAACAAACAGGAAACCGGTGTTTATTCAAGAAACGCTTGGGTCGCGAGCTTCGTACAGACTTGCCAAATTGATTGGGAGTCACAAAAGCGTGCGTTTTCATCTTATATATATTTTTCTGACACTTTGTTAGTGTCGTTTTATTTTGTTGTTGCTAATTTTATATCATTATCACCAAAGCGATGACTTTTTGAAATGATCAGGGTAGTTGTAACTGTCAATCAGGCGGCCGTTGGATTAAATCGCACTTTGTACTTGACCTTTACTGCAGATAATTTCAAGTTATGTTTCCACAGAATATTGATAGTGCTTTCCTCTTGACACCGCTGAGTTATCCCTCACAAGAGGGATAGCACAGGCGAGCTATTCCTCAAGTTTGATGTGTTCAATGTGTTGTGTTCTACATTCTAATCTAACCGAAAACGGAATGTTTCCAGGTAGTTTTTCTCGAGTGCCCGTCGGCATGTCTTGTGTATGTCACGTACACCATATTCAATGTATTATCAAACGCCCGATTTCCCAACGAATAATATACGAGCGTGTAGAAGTAAATGGCCTGCGTTCGGAAAACTCCGCGACGTCTTCTCGTCCAAATACCGCAATGCTTGAAAACGAAGGTCTTCGATCAGTGTGCAGGTTTGTTGCTGTACTTTTGGTACGTTTGACATTGTGTGAATTATAAATATCCCTAAATAGATATAAGAATTTCGCCATTGAAAGGTCGGAACTGTCTCGGAAGTTGATAGTCAAAGAATGTGACCTCCCTATATCAGCCTGCTACATTCCTCACCTCACATTAAAGTACTTAAGGCCTGGGCGGAACCAGTTTACACTTGTAGCATATTAGGAATGCGACGTATCACACATATCATTCCGCACAGAACTCTGTCAAAACATACCTTTTACAACAACTCGTCAATTTCCTGGAAACGAACGGTCGAGATATTGAATTTCAATTCAATTGTTTGTAATATATATGTATGTAAAGATTTTTGTATATCAGTAAGTATTGTACAAGATACACACCAGGGAAAGCCCTGGAATTACGCGATCCAATTTATGTATTTTCTTTTTATACAGACGTGAGCACTGTTCGTCTTTAGAGACATCGCTTCTATAGCCTGCCGGGGATTGTCAAAGATTTAGACAAATTGAATAAAGAATACGATAACTCTGGTTCAACTTTTGGAATAATATAACATTTTTATAAAAGAAAAGTTTGCGGTGTTAAAAGTTTTCAAAAATCAAGTTTCAAGTAACATATAGTATTAAGTATTAATTTAATCCTCTTGTCTGTTCTTGCCGATTCTGATATTAGCATATTTTCAGCATCGGTTAACCATGTTTAAACTAACTTGCACTCGCAATGTCCTGGGTTACTTTCAAGCGCATCAAGTTGTTTTTTTGTCATAAAAATGTCAAGATAAATGTGAGATTCACATAGCAAGCTCTGTGTAACATGCACCAAGCACGCTTTTTGTATATAACATTGAAGCCCATTAACATTAACTGATAAAGTGATAACAACTTCGGATGCAGAGGCGGCGGCGGGCTGTATATATATACTTTAAGTTTAATTAAATTTCTCTAACACAATACTGAGAGTTTAGATTCCAATTAAGATATTAAATAGTCATGAGTTTGTCGCAATTGGACCGCGGCGCGGATCTTACCAATAAACACAAATTAACGATTTCCTCTTTATTCAAAAGATGCCATCGGAAATTAAATCAAATTAATTAAATTAAATTATTCTAAAACGTCAATCCGGAGACTTTGTAAATATTCCAGTGGCAACTCTCGTTTCGAGACGGCATCAAGTTGGAATTCCGTTAAGTGACGATCCGCGCTTGGATTGTTCGGTATATATTAAAATCTTAGTAAGACGACTCTCGATTTTCATTACTTTGTATCGAACTAGCGGTCCGCCCCGGATTTGCACGGGTAAAAAATGACAAAACTAAAAATATTGAGTTTTATTGTGCATCGCATTAACAACATGCTAGGCGGAACTTAAGTTCAAGTATTTGAAGGAAAAAATTCGGCTGCTAATGGGACTTGAACCCAAGACTACAGAATACCGTCCTGTCGCTTTGTCCAACTAAGCTATAGCAGCCCATACCACTAGGGCCGCATTACTTCCTTCCTAACATCTGAGGGGATGTTATTAGCGCCATTTATCTTTAATTGTATGAACAATTAATTAATAGGACTGATAGACCAACATTACAGTTCATATCGTATCAAATGTAAATGTCAAACGTATCAAAAACCTACCCTTATTTTAAGAGTTTTTATTGGCTATCGCATTAACAACATGTTAGGCGGAATTTAAGTTCAAATATTTGAACTTAAGTGAAATACGTGAATCATCGTAGACCGCATCATCACTTAACATCAGGTGAGATAGTGGTCAAACGCCATAAAAAAAAAAAAAAAAAAAAACTTAAAAAAAATTGATTTCAGAAATTCCTCTGTATTCACATTTCAAAATCTATTATAATAATCCCAAAATTTTTTGAAAGTATGTAACATAACCTATGTCATCCTCGGGGAAAGTGAAGCTGTAAAATATTTTTTCAAATCGATTTAGTAGTTTCGGAGCCTATTCAATGCAAACAAACAACAACAACGATAAAAATACAATATATATTTTATATATTGTATTTTTATCGTTGTCGTTGTTGATTTTTTATTGTTTATTGAAAATATTATTTTTATAGCAACATATACAATGTTATTATAAAATGACTATGACTACAAAATTAAAAGAAGCTATTTAAAAGTGGTTGGTCATTATGTCTACCTATGACAAGTAGTCCAATTTACCCAAGTCCAACCTTGAGAAGGAGCTCAATCGCAAAATCCAGCTCGGATGGGTTGCAGTCGGTAAACGCCGCGGCGTCTTCTCGTTTTAAATTCCACAATATCTGAAAACGAAGGTCTTCGAATAGTGTGTGTTACCAGTATATTTATATGGATCCGAAACGTGGTCTCTAACTACGGGCCTCATAACTTAGCAAGTTCAAATTCTCACAACGAGCTATGGAGAGAGCTATGCTCGAGATTTCCTTACGCCATCGAATGGAGGAGAACTGTAGAAGTATGAAAGTCACCGGCACAGCCCAGCGGAATAGGAATTTGAAGTGGCGGTGGGCAGGGCACATAGCTCGAGGAACTGATGGCCGTTGGGGTTGAAAAGTTCTCGAATGAAGACCGAGGACTGGCAACTGACGTTATATGGCTAAAATGGTGATGATTGTGACACGGAAACTGGATATAACCAGCAAAAATCTTTTTTGTTTTCAACGTACTAATAAACTAAGGTAATGTACTACTGTAATGTTCTAACTGATGAACTATATACATATCTTTGATGTACATAACTATACATACTCCTCAGTTACAAGAGTACCTTCTATCTGAGAGATACTGTATAGCGCAGCAGAGCGGTGCGGCAGCGGCGGCGGCGCGGCGCGGTGCGGGCGGGCTATTTGATCTACAAGATGTATGGCAGTGTCACAGACCCTGTGTGCTACTATTCAGAAAATTGTTATTTATATAATGACATGTTTCCGATAACAAATCGAACTGTTTTCATATAATAACATTAATGCTTTTACATGTAGGCTATTTGGCAATGTAGGTATTGTACATAATGTACATATTGTATTAAGTAATACATGTGCATGTATGAATATGAATATAAAATTATCATTTTGCGTGGTGAGCTTTAATTGTTGCGTAAGTACGTATAACTTATGTGGATATCTACAAGCCCTTCTTACAACGTCGGCGCATCCAAAGCCAAGCTCGCATCCATAACACTTGGTGTTATAAAGAAGCAAAGTGGTACTTAAAGCTCTGATGTATTGCAGCGTAGAGCTATCAGACCTGTCAACGACCCCAAACTAACCGAAGACCTAGAGCCACTCAGAGACATTGGATCTCGGTGTATTTTCTAGCGTAGGTATGTATAACAGTGTTCTGAACTCTCCGACCTTATTCCGGCATCACGGTGTAACCACCGCACTAGCAGACATCGCTTGAAAGCTCATCTACATATTATTGATTCATGGCACTCATAGCATGTAGGAAAGCATACTGTGCGGTTTTACCGATTGTTTTTGCCATACAACTGCAAAACGTGGAATGAGCTTTCTCCCTCGGTGTTCCCGAGTAGCTACATTAAGGGACTCTTCACAACATTGTCTATTAAACCTGGATAGGACATATGATAGGTGATTCAAAAGGGGAATTAACAGAATCTAAAAAGGATTGGCAATAGGTGACGGTGATCGCTTACCATCAAGCCTCCAGTCTTCTTATTTGCCTCCAATTATATTTATAAAAACATTGTCCTACGAGTTCTGTAAGTAGGTACTATCGTTCTATCTTTTGGGCAGATATGCACAATCTGATGCTAATATTAATTAAAACAATTTTAAAAGTGAGAATGTGTAGGGCCTCAATGAAAAGTGAAGCTGTTTAAGTGCTAAAGTGGAACCACTTGAGAGCATTGCTACGTGATGAAATTATTTAACTGTATATGTGACTCAAAAGCCAATGTCTGGAGATGTCGAACGCTGCGCCGCCGTCGTCGCGCCCTGCGACACTTTATCTGAAGATATAGAAAAAAAGACGTGTGGCACTCGGGGACTGCCGCGGTAAAGCTATTAAACTAAACTAAAGCATAGCATTTTTATCAACTTATGCAATTAATATGATAATAACTTATGCAGTAACGCTGATACAACCAATGCCACCTAGAGGCGAGTTGTTGAACTAAACAGACAAGCGTGATATTTCAAAAAGTAATTAAAAGTTCTGCTATTCATCGATAGATGGCAAAACTAAAAAGTATCACCGCTATGCCGGTCAGCGTGTGGGGTGTTAGGTTATTTTCGTTACGAAATTTCTAGATTCGGTCTCCACGCTCAAGGCCCGCGATAGAAGCTATGCAACAGCTTAAAAAAAAAGAAAACAAATATGTACATATTGTGAATAGGATGCTTGGCGCTCTAACTCTTATGGGCAAACATACAGCTTTACATAACGCGTGGTATGGTACCTGCACCTTCCTCTTTAGGTAAGATCGCAGAAGAACGTTAGTCTGTAAAAAAATGATGAAAACGAATATTTGAACTGACTTCATAAAAGGAGGAGGTTATCAATTCGACTGTATTTTTTTATGTTTATTAACTGAGAACTCCAGACTGGGTCAACCGATTTTGATGATTCTTTTTTATTTGAAAGCTGGTACTTCCCGTGTGGTCCCGTTTCATCAAAATCGGGGAAGCGGTTTTTGAATTACACTCCAAGAACTGAAAAGTGTTACGTCTATTTGGATGACTTCCTTACTAAGGGTGATGACAAATTAATCCCGTGAGTAGCGTAAGGTCACTGAAAAGAAAGAAAAAAAAACAATAAATGGAACCGACTTCAACAATCAAAAGTGAAAAATAACTTTGCGCACAATATTTTGATAATAGTTATTTTTGAACTATCATGGTACCGACTTCAACAAGTTATTTCTCACTTATGAGTGTTGAAGCCGGTTCAATTTTTTGGTAAAATTATTTGACTAAAACAATCGTAGTTAGCCGACGCCCTTTTCATTCCACAGTTGCGGTACTGGTCTAGTTTCCAGCCTCTGACAAGTCATTAACCTGCGCCGGACCTATTATAGACTTGAGCAAATACATCTACATACACAATGAGAGACTTGGTTCTTCCTTGGAACAAAAGCTGATGTTGCCAATTCCCGCGTATCTACCCTTATGTAAATTAACAGCCAATCTACTAAAGATACGACTCACTCGTGATAGGAGTACAGTTAACACAGCAATTTCAATTTCATTCCAAATATATTTCCTATTGACAACACTAAGGAAATTTAGTAACAGGAAATTATTTATGGTAAATTTGTGAGTAAAGTGATGTAAAAAGATTGTACTAACCGGTTTGGTGCGAGTATTGCGGCTCGGTGCGGGCCGGCCAGCAGGAAGGAGGTCATCGCTCGTCGAAAGGGTTACGACCCTAATACGCTCGCTCGCTGTTATTTATGAGATTCGCTGTAATGTGAATAGCATCTTCGTACATTCGTTATTTATGAGGCAGATAGCAGAATTGCGGAGAGCGCTGACGCGAGCCATCCATCATACGTGTCATAAAGCTGTTCCGTCCGGCGGCGGCGGCCGCATTGAAGTCTGTCATCTGTCGCCAAATGGCGTAAGAACATGCAAACAAAGATTTAATTCTTACATTACCCCACGATACCTGCATAGAAAATCTAAATCACCCCAATCCGGTGCCCGTCATCTAAATCGGTATATGTATCTCATTTATTCGCTTCCTACTGATTTTTCAACACATTACCACTGAAATGATCTCAATAAAATAAGAGAACATCTGATTTTCCGAGTGAGCGTCGCCGAATCACCGCGACGAAGGTCGTCGATATTTTCGACCGCGACGTAAATAATATTCTTGAGAATTTATAGATATTTGTATCTAATTTAAAATTGTTTTCAAGTTCGTATCCTCAAGCGGATGATAAATGTGAAGCGGACGGAGTTGACATCTTCGGAACATCGTTACGTGAGTCGTAAAACGGTAAGTGTATCATTAAAATGTTTAATCGTCTTGAGATATATAAACTCGTGGGATAACAACCGGCAATTAATTAGTGTAAATGAAATGCATTCGTATCACTTGACAGACGGAGGCACATGGCGGAGCGTCGGGCATCGCAGATGGTCTCGCGTCGAGACATCGGAGCCACTTAATAGTCTATACATCATCATTTAACTCTCACTCCTTGGGGTAGGTCACTAACCCACTGCAATGCAAATAAAACTCACGTCACCGCACAGCGGTACCTGACACAGTGCAACGCTGCGAAATACTTCACCGTTTGTCGCAGACGGATTCTATTTCGGTAAGCAATTCATGTTTGGCGAGACGCTCCAGTTGGCAATGATTCCAGCAGTTATTCGCGTGTCAGGTGAAGGATCGTCTAAAGCGGAGTCCCTGGTCTCCAGCAGGGTCGACACTTCATGGAAAATACGTCAGCATGTGTCTTTTAGCTAGTGTTTTATTTGCTTTGTTTGAGTGAACCTTATACCTTGATAGGTTCACTCAAACAAAGCAAATAAAACACTATTAAATAATTTTTATAAGGTGTACAGAATGTGTCTGTCGAAATAAGAGAATAAACGCCTTCTATTTAATCTCAATAATGTTTTCCAAAGAACCGCTGAAATGGCAGGTATGAAATAATTTCTTTTGTTGAATTGTTTTTGGAAACAAGAGAAATATTGAGCAATAAATATCGATTACATTTTCAATGCAATAAAACTATATTTTCATAACACACAACCAAAAACATACTTATTTTCTTATCTTATACCAATATGATTGTGCTGGAGTCCGTTCTTCTTTAATCCCCATCTCTTCTATTCATGGATGGATGTCATCTCCGTGACATCCATCTCGAAGGTTTCCAGTTTCGGCGCCTAAATCACCTTAGTGACGACATCAGCACCCGTTTCCATATCAGTTTCTATGTACAGATCTTTGATCTTGAAGTCGATGGTCTCCTACGCTGTGGGGGGGATTGGTATTATACGACTGCTCGCCATCGATACTCGATCCTTCGAGTTAGATGTCATGGAAGAGATGGGGATCAAAGAAGAACATTATAAGGTTGAGATGCGGCAACCCCTAAATTGACTTGGATTGGAACAACACTTATGGCTCCACGCAAGGTATACCTTGTGTCTGGGTGTGTATATTGTGTGTGTCTGATATATATATATATATATATATCAGACACACACAATATATATATATATCGCCCCGCGGTTTCACCCGCGTGCACTACGTTTTTCCCGCTGACTCAGTTATCCCACGGGAACCATACTTCTTCCAGGACAAAAAGTAGCCTATGTCCTTCTCCAAAGTCCCATGTATCTTTATACCAAATTTTATCTAAATCGGTCAAGCCGTTTTCATGTTATGTCGTGACAACGGAAAACGGGTTTCATTTTTATATATATATATATATATTGATAGCCGCCAACATAAACTAGAAGTAGTGGAGTGACACAGTCTCTTCTCAGTATATAGTTACTTATCTATGGTCTCTATAAAAGCCAGTGCGGGCCGGACCAGTGACGCATATTTTCCTTCGGCCTCGGCTGCGTGCGGGGGCTCTGCTGGTTTGTTGTTCGGTGCGAACAGTGAGTGACATACGTATTTCTAATTGTTTTATATGGTTCATCTGTGTCAGACTCATTATTTGTTATTTTGTGATCAACTTCATGTGCCTTTCTATTTCAATTGTGATTTAATGGTCAATTAATAAACCAAAGATGTTTTGAGGTTGGGGAGAACGCGTGTTGTATATTTTTTTAAATATTTCTACTTCTGATCCTAACATCAGAAGTGGGATAAAGGACACACATGCCCACATGTTACAAAAATGCTTGTAATCGGTGACTCCGTGTAAACAAGTAGTTTTGGTTATTTCTTATGTCTCTGTTAACCTGTTCTGACTGTTTTGAAGAAAATTAAAACGAAACAAGCGAAAGGCACTAATCAGATAACCTATTCATCTACCCTCAACATACATTTTCTTCGTATGTGTTGTATAGATTTGTGTTATGCCTTTTTACATTGTGCCCGTCGTGTACGAGTTCGTGGGGAAGCTAGCGTCGGTGGTGTACTCCTGCACATGACGTAATTGTTGGTGACGTGCGGGCGCCTCGGGGTCCCTCGGTGGACCGTGCGGAGGTGCCGTTGCATCCACGGCGACGACGCCGGAATGTCTCGTCTACGCGGACTGCTTCGAGCACGGTGACCACTCCAGGTTGCAGCATCCATGTGCTAAACGACTTGCTAACCCGGTGAGACCAACCCAATTTATATTAATCTGACGATAGAACGTGTCCTTGACTGGGTCATAGATATTGTCCCAGTGCAAGAGTTCGCGAACATTTATCAAGTACGTAAACTTCGTAGCTTTTTGTGTCTAGACAACGTTGATACTGATTATGTTATTTTTGAAATAATGCGAACTGATGGTACTCATATTATGTACACTTGAAGGTCATTACTTACACACTTATAGTTCAAAGCGACCAAGATGTGTCCCGCGATCGTAATCCACGAGATAACCGATACCTATAAAAGTAGTAAAGAACGAATGTGTTTTAGCGTAGTGAACCTTTGATTCATTCGCATACCTTACCACCGTACATAATTCAAAGTAAGATCATTAGGTAAAAATATATTTGACCCGTATTTGTATCGTGTTCGTACCTTCGTGTACCCTCAGATTAAGATAAACAAAATATACCGCGCACCAACCATGGAATACTGAGATTTGTGTGTAAATGTTATTGTCTGCGCCATAAGCTTATGTTTCATACACCTCGTATCGATATCGCAGTCTAACAGACACGTGCCAGCAATTACCTTTAGAATTGAATCCTAAGCCGACTTGAGAAAATTGCAGGTTATGATCTCTCTAACAAAGAGTAAAAAGGTTGTAGATACCGGCAGGCGCGTCCATCAACTATACCAACGTACCTACTTGTAGTGTGATATAGATCTTTGGCGACCGAGCTACTGATAAACTGCTACTACCTACGTCATGTTTAATATCAAATCTACCTTAACCTGTCAGGCTGTCACTATGTAAGAAGCATACCGCACGGTTATTTTATTGATGGCTAGTTGGGTATTTCAATGATTTCAGCAGATTGGTACAGACCATGACGCCTGATCAATCACTTTTACTATGGCTTTGTGTAAGTGACAGAAACTGGACAAAATTGCGATGCGATATCTGACAAGTGATAATATTTGCTAAAATATGTTTGTAACTTGTTGACGACTACATACCTACCACGAAAGAGGTTCAAACATCGGCTTTTAGTTTTTATGTTGTTCCAAATGTTTTGTTTGAATTTGTGTGAGTCTATTGGCGAACTAGAAGTACAGTTTTATTTCATAACATAGGGACGTAGCATGTGAAATAGACTTGTGAAAACTATCACCATGTGTTTGTATAAGAGTTGAACTTTAAGTTCAAGAGTTTGTATGAATCCCGAATTCATAAATTAGATACGATCCTAAATACGATTAGATAATAAAATGCTGTTGAAGATGGGTCGAGTATTTTGTATTTAGAGCCACCACGTTCACCGCACTAAAAATTCTTGTGGCTTCATGTATTGCAAGGCAATGCAAATACGGTGCGTTCATTTGAGAGTAGCCTAGCCGTGTCTTACCTTAATACCAGATAAGAACATAATTACTTAGTGGAATTGATTTTTGTTTATTAGAAAACTGATTCTCAAACTACCTGCAGTTTAGCACGTGAATTAAATTTGTTTGGTTCCCGCAATAGTGTGATTGTAGGGTCGCGTTCAAAGTGTTTTCATTTTGTGTCACAATGTTGAAATAAAAATATTATTGTCACAATGACAAAGAGTTGTGAAGTCGTTCGAAATGTCAAATACTTATTCGGCTATTAAATGCCTTGAATGAAATAAAAATTCTTACGCGTGTACACAATACACAAATATGATGTAGTCAGTAAATAAAGCCTGTTTGTATTGTTACAACTGTTGTGTCTTTGGCTGCGTTTCCATTTGGGCTCACAGTGCATACGTTCGTACGTAAGGATTTGGCAGTTCCGAGATGAATTTAGTACTGACAGTGCTGACGCTCGTAAGCAAATCGGAACGGCTTTTTGTGGGTGAATGCGCGCGAATTCTTTAAATGTCAGTTCCCATTAAATTCATATTAAATCATTCTCTTCCGTACTTCATGGGCACTAAATGGGTCATTTTTTTTTTCTGATATATAAAATTACGTTTTTAATTTTTGTGGACGGACTACCAATTTTCCGACAGATTCTCATAATGAGTCGGATATTTGACTCTCAGTGCATAGTTATTTATCTATGTGTTTGACAGCGCTCACACTGCTCTACGTCGTACTCGTGAGCGTTCTAAGCACAGGATGATGACGTCATGGATGACGTCATATACATTTTGTGTGCAGCTGTCAGTGCTTTTTGGAATTACTTTAAGCACGCTCTCTGTGCTCAAAGCTCAATTTGAAACACACCCTCATATAGATGTATGCAGGTGTATTTTTTTTTTTTTTGTGTTCTTAAATTGAAAACGCACCTGTGCGATAAGGTACGGGCACTTTAACCAAAAAAGGGTGATTTTATTTGGACTTGAAATTTTTACTGTTTCAAATACGATTGAGCGAGGACTCAATTGAGTCGCTTAGATTCTCATTGTTCTTCATTTGTTAGATAAGTCCATATTCCTAGCCGCCGAGTAGATTATTCGGGAGGCTGACAAGTCGGGGTCAGGTACGGCCGGGTCGGGAAGATGGACGGTTCAGTTAGATGTCTCAGGCATACACTGACGTGAACACCAATCTATTCAAGCGTGACAGTAACCGGCACGTGTGTATACCGCACAGAAATTTTGTGTTTGTTATTTGCTTAAATCCGCAGAGTTCCGACATGCAAGTTTCTGATAGACGAGCATCAGCCTGGCGGCCGCGCATGCTGTGTGTGGACTCCGGCCTGGCAGACGCGCTCATACAAAGCTGACTTGAAATGCGTGTAGGATTTGAATACATTTCGGTACATATGAATCGGTCTGAAAGTTTAGAATTAAGCTGCCAGTATGTAACGCAGTAAGTAAAGTTTGTAGTGACGTTTCACTAGCCTAACTTGCGTTGATGACTGTCAAGCCGTTGTCTGTAGCGGTTTAGCTAGCCAGACTTAACGTTGACACTTATCAAGACGCTGTCATCCGTAGTATTTCGCTAGCCGAACAGTGATATTCGCCAAGTTGTTACTGCTTGTAGTGATTTTACTAGCCGGACTAATGCTATGCTTAGTTAGAGCGTTGATATTGTTGTCTAGCCGCCTCAACGTTGACGATATCTTTATATCGTCAAGCCGTGGGAGCGTAGACCAATAATCAAGTCGCATACCTTATACCTAATGTGGAAAACAGTTTATGAATGCGCAGCGTTAACATAGTTAAGTCGCTGCATTCGTAGTATTTCGCTAGCCGAACAGTAAGATTCGCCAAGTTGTTACTGCTCGTAGTGATTTTACTAGCCGGACTAATGCTATGCTTAGTTAGAGCGTTGATATTGTTGTCTAGCCGCCTCAACGTTGACGATATCTTTATATCGTCAAGCCGTGGGAGCGTAGATCAATAATCAAGTCGCATACCTTATACCTAATGTGGAAAACAGTTTATGAATGCGCAGCGTTAACACAGTTAAGTCGCAGCATCCTGTAGTGTTCGACTCACTAGCCAAGGTATAGTTATTCTGTAAGCTAATGCTCTACTAGACCAGCTAGCTTGGTGTGGAGAATAGGTGTCAAGTGCCCGCTCATCATCGGCACGAGTTGGAGCTTAGGCAGATGCTGCAGCCGCTGTTGATGCTACTGCTGCCACTGCTGCTGCCGCTGCCGCAGGCGCTGCCAAAGGCGTTGCCGCAGGCGCTAGCGGAGGCGCTGCTGCAGGCGCTGCCCCTGGCGCTGCCGCTGTTGATGCTACTGCTGCCACTGCCGCTGCCGCTGCCGCAGGCGCTGCCAAAGGCGTTGCCACAGGTGCTAGCGGAGGCGCTGCTGCAGGCGCTGCCCCTGGCGCTGCCGCTGTTGATGCTACTGCTGCCACTGCTGCTGCCGCTGCCGCAGACGCTGCCAAAGGCGTTGCCACAGGCGCTAGCGGAGGCGCTGCTGCAGGCGCTGCCGCTGTTGCTGCTACTGCTACACTGCTAATGCGGTGAATGGATGCCGCAAGCTGCCTGTGCAGAATTCTTCACGGGTTGTGAGCCAAACCGCATCAACATCTGCATTACTACTAGTCCAGTGATAAAGTGGCTGAGCCAACACATTTTACGATGATGAGAAAACACTCAGGTCAATCTGAAGCCTTCTTGCAGCAAAGAAGCTCTAAGAACCTGACGAGGACGTCAGAAGGTCAGGAGAGGCCGTGATAGCTGCCAACATAAACTAGAAGTAGTGGAGTGACACAGTCTCTTCTCAGTATATAGTTACTTATCTATGGTCTCTATAAAAGCCAGTGCGGGCCGGACCAGTGACGCATATTTTCCTTCGGCCTCGGCTGCGTGCGGGGGCTCTGCTGGTTTGTTGTTCGGTGCGAACAGTGAGTGACATACGTATTTCTAATTGTTTTATATGGTTCATCTGTGTCAGACTCATTATTTGTTATTTTGTGATCAACTTCATGTGCCTTTCTATTTCAATTGTGATTTAATGGTCAATTAATAAACCAAAGATGTTTTGAGGTTGGGGAGAACGCGTGTTGTATATTTTTTTAAATATTTCTACTTCTGATCCTAACAATATATATATCAGACATCACGTTACCATAGCATAGGCTTTGCCGAGTTTGGAGCCTGAAGACCTTGCGTGAATGTTAAAAAAATAATTAAAAAATTAAAAATAAAACCTATACAGGATCCCATTTCGTTTCCCACCGCGCGCCTGCTGTCAATTCTGACGATCATGTGAATCATTCCGATACGACCACGCTGTAACCCAAACACGACTACGCAATATGTAGGTTATATGTTTGTGTGAAAACCTTAGATAAAATTATAAGTCCAAAAATGATATAAAACTGCTAATATTATATTTCATAATATTAACGCTAAAAGACAATTTCTTTATAAATAATACGAAGATTATTAGTTCAATTTAACCCAAAACCTTCTAAAATAGAAATAAAGTTCTAAGGTGTAAACCTTTTCGTTACGGCAGCGGAGAGGAGAAAGAAAAAAATACAAAACATTTTTTGTCAAGTGTTATTTGTATACAATTCTAAATTCCTTCGAAAATGCTATTAGCACGATGAATTGTTAATTATGAAATAAAACTGTTCTGCATTATTATATTTATGATATATGATAGATTTCCTGCAATCAGAGATGGAGTTTTCAAAACAGTGAGAAGGTAATTCGACGTCTATATGAAAGTGTCTCTACTTTACAGTGATCCTTAAACTAATCATACCTCAAAACGAAATTGTAGTAAATTTATATAATATAAATCTTCATTATTTCTCTGTTGAATTTCAATGTAAATGAGCATTCACATAATGAAGATGATTTCAGCGCGGTTCTATATTGCGTTATCTCATAAATAATGTAGAACAATGAGGCGACAATTCGCAAGATTTGTGTTAGCAAGTGCGTTGACCGCGGAAGCAAAAATAAATAGAGATGTACCGCAAGGCTCTTCTCAATTTCGCTCATATTATTCGGTAGGTGAGCATGGCGAGGCGTGGCGGGGCTGCGCGGTGTGATACCGCGCCGACGCATTTAAATTAAATTATATTTCATTTATTTCAGGCATAAATTAGACACCCATAGACAGAAAATAAAATACAGCACAATTTTAAACCACGGAAAAAATTATATATTAACATAATAAAAGTATATACATAATTTAATACCTTATATTTTGGTTTTTTATATACTTTTTTTGGCTTGGTATTTTTTTAACTTATTATAAGTTTGGTGTTACATCTCGTTTGTCAGGAGATGACAACAATTATTTACTTAGGTTTACTGTTCACCAACATTTAAAACATCCAATTATTAATTTATCCGTCGGTCAAACAGTTTTTACCATACAGTTAACCGACTGTTAATTCATAATGGGACGTTTAATATTTGCCTTAAAGTTGGCTTTGACTTCGCTGTCAATTTTATAGTTTAAAAATAGACCTTAAGGATGGGTTTTCCACTTTTCAGAATTGACACAGTACTTATGTTTGGAGTAACACAGAGCAAAGCAAAATAGGTATGTAGAGTTTAAAGCTTATGGCAATGTACAATTGTAATAACAATTGTACAAGCAAAATATTTTTTTGAAGATTTAGGCGTTTATCATTTAAATATAACAATTAATATATCAAACATATATTGACATGGTTATATATTTTATTATTTTAACTTCATACATTTTGTCATTACGGCGGCGCAACTATCGCGTAGAAATTTTTCCACGGCAATTCCGGGGCAATGCTGCTAGTGCTATACGTGTGTTTATTAGGTCAATAAGTTGGCTACAGGTGACAAACTTTTTTTGCAGTCCTTTTAGGATTGTAAATACTCATTATTCTTTTGTTACCATAAAGGCATCATCCCCATAAATAAAAGAGTAACTTGTAGTTTATACCAAAAACACAATCACACATGGTACAATCCACATGATAGAATTGTGCCCCTGCTTGTATTATCTACATAACTCCGTTATTTTCAAAGTTCGGTTACGCTTTATGTAAGGTAATGCCGACATTATCTGGGATAGGTAGAACAGTTTTGCGGCTGATATGCTCCAAGTGAAGCGTGCCATAATTGGGTAAATTTGTGTATCGACCCAGTTTGTAATCCACGCAAATCTCTGTTTTACACGATGTTGTAAACATGAACAAATTCTTCTTAACCAAAGGTTGGATTTGCGCGAGCGTGACACATGCTTGAGTTATGATATCGTGGGCGACTTTTCTTTTGTTTTTTTACACTTGTTTTTCGTCAGAAGCCAACCAATACGTCAGGTTATTTAAGAAACACTTTTGTAAATTATTATTGCTGTGGCGTTTGACGACTACCTTAGTCGATGATCATTGATGATGTGACCGAAGGTAGGATTACGCTATAACCAAAATTTTGACTGGCATTCAAGGACAACTTTTTTATACTGTATGGATCTAACGTTTGATCACTATCTCACTTGATGGTCAGTGACGATGTGGTCGAAGATGTTATCACGCTAGACCTATTATGCTCACTGGCTCTCAAGGACTGCTGCCTGAACACACTAACTGCATACAATGTGTATGTGGAGATAAAAAGATTTACGCTTGGTTGATTTGAGATTTAGCGATCGTCGGAGATCATTAGAAAAACATTTAAATATGTAAAATAGATAGGAGATAAAAAAAGCGGCTAATTAAAAAAAAATTAGCATGGCATTTCTGCCAAATTCGAAAAAATCTTTACGGAAATAATATTCCTTCACTTCTGTTATAATCTCAAGTTAATCAGCACAGCTACAGTAGGTGCTCGAAGAGCTCTTCCTTATCTTTATTATACTGTTTTATGAGAAACTAGTAGCGCCCCGAGATTTCACCCGCGTGGTTTACAGTTTTTCCGCTACCTCAATTATCCCACGGGAACTATACTTTTTCCGGGATTATTTACAAGCAGCTTATTTATTAATCCAGGGTTTAAACTATCTTCATACCAAATTTCATCGAAATCGGTGTAGCCGTTTGAGCGTGAAGAAGTAACAAACATACACCACACACACACACACATAAACACATACACACAAAGTCTCGCATTTATAATATTAGTAAGATTAATGCTAGTTCGTATAAATGATCAGGGATCTAAATGTTCGTTTGATAAAAGGTCAGGCATATGTAGGTGTGGTGTTGGTAAATATGCAAAGGCTCGCCCTGTGTGCTGACCGTCACTTCGGCTTACACTGCCCTGTCCACACACTGACAGCAAATAGACGAGAAACGTGCATTGAAAGGTGTACATTGTTGCGAGTGACCTGACAAAGGTGCGCGGCGATAGGGGCAAGGGTTGAAACTGCGTGAACATCAATTATTACGACTGAAAGTGCACAGTCAGTTTAACTTCTCTAAAGCGCAAATATTAATTTAAACCTTCTTTACCTAAGAGAAAGCAGGTTCTAAATTGGGAAGTATTTTTTATGATTCATCATCTCAGCCATTGGACGTTCACTGCTGGACAATGTTTCCCTACATAGGGGGGATTTTCCAATACTCACCACGCTTGGCGGGCGGGTTGGCGAGCGCAGTTTGATTTCTGATCCTCAGAAGGCGCTGCTGCCCACCTTCTGGTACGTGATCCCTTATCCGACTCTTACGGTACCCAAGAGAAGAGATAGGGGAGTACTATTCTAGGCTGGTACCACCACGGCACTTACGGCTTTTTATGATTGCTACTACATAACTCTTCCATTTATAAACCGAACAAATCATACATCTTAAAAAACATTTCAATTTAAGTATTACATGCTTAAGAATACGTTCTCAGGGCATCGATTTCAAACTTTAAGAAGAAACAGTGTGTCACACTGTGCACAGTAGGGTTAGTCCAAAAACTCAAAGTAGCACTGGAAAGGCCTATCATATGCACGAAGTTTCTCTGAAGGATCGAATCAGGAATGACGTAATCAGGCATATAACCAAAGTTGTCTTCATAGCCTATAGAATTAGCAAGCTGAAGTGGCAATGGGCTGGCCATATTAGTCGAAGAACTGATAACCATTAGGGTAGACGTGTCCTCGAGTGGAGACCGCGAATCGGCAAAAGCAGCATAACCGCATGCTAGGTGGGCGACTGGGCCATCAGTGAACTACAACACGCTGATAATGATGACGATGATGAAAGGGAGAACATATTTCATTTGCGGCTGTAGCTTCCGAATCGGGTGCGCTTACACCCGTATCTTGGTCGCTAGTAACTTAGAACGTATCTCTGTAACCGAGACACAAGGAATCCTAGTGCAGAGGTTTGAGTGTAATAAATAAGTTTAAAAAAAATATGGCCCTTATATTTACTCGAACTAGCTAAAATTTACTAAATTTTTTCAAAATAAAATGATATTTAGGCTTAAATTCAAATTCGTATAACCCTCTTCAAACGGTATTTCTAATATTAGACGAGTTTTATTCAATTGCTGGCCAATTGCGGGTATTTTTAGTTGACACCATATAAGTAGCGACTTTTTTTTACCTAAAACTGCCCGCAACTTTAATAATACGATTTAATTTCAGTGTTGTTACTGATAAGTGTCATACTAATTTAAACTTTATCGTAAGCACTTATCTTATTTTCCAGAATTTTAGTTTAGTTTGGTTGAATTTAAGGATCGCAAATATTTGGTTATAAGTGTTATTAAAGAATTTTAATAGCGGGTACAAGTATTTACTTAGGTCGTAGGTACGTAATTACGTCTCCGAAAGTTTAACTCGTTTGAAGAACTTCGAACCCTACGTTAACTATGTTTCACTACAAATAATTTAATTATAAGATTTAATTACAGTGTCTCGTATATTCGTGTTCGTCATTCATTGATTAACTCTTGGAGGTCAAACTCACCTTTTCCCAGAATGAGACATGAATTGAGGCTGCATCTTCTAGAGAGGGCCTGCTTCTTAAACAGCCAATCGTGCTACCGTATAACCCGTACTGTTCGTGATGATTTCAGCTATTTGGTACATGGTACTTGGTTTAGAGGCAGTTTGCCGCTACCGGATTATTTCTGTGCGCCCCATTTCGGCTGATGATGTGAGGTGATTGCAGAGATGTCTCTTTGTCTAATTCAGGTAACAATACGTGACACTCAGTTAGGCATGGTAATAATTCTGCTTCTATTTTATATATTTACCCAACTGCGTCGGAACCAAAGGATAAAAAATCTCAATACTATAACCCTTGTTATAGTATTTAGATTCGTAAATCTATCAAATATCAGTTTTATTTGTATCACTATACAAATAACAATCACTATTTTACAAACAAAAAAATAGCTTGCAATTAAGAGTTCTATATAAGTAATTATTTATGTTTTTAAATTAATTGTAAAGACCAATTTGACTAAACTTTGGGCAGTAAAATGTAAATGAAAGTTAAAAGTGATTATAACTTTGGTTCAAAGCGAAACAAAGCTAATTTGTAGAGTTAGATTGTATTTCAAAACACTGAACTTGAATTAATACTTTTCTGCAATCTTGAAACAGTCTTAACGCTGATAAAGGCATTTGGTATGTTCTTATCATGCCTATTTACGTTTTAAGTATCTGGATGTTCGATCTTTTTCAATACTATAAGTAAGCAGTTGACTTTTGTGGTGTAACCTCAAATCAGACACTCATTGGCTTAGTGTTGCTTAAGAACGCCATCTATAGTCAAGTAGCTGTTTCCAAGATTCAGATTATATGTATAAATACAAGAATAGCTCGTAGGTAATAGATAGATGATATGGAACAGTTTCTTATGACACCGGTGCTACTTAATAGTGCGCGGTAAACGTCAACTAACATTTTTCCGTGGGGAATGGGAGCTCATCGGTTTTTCCAAAACTTATCAGAGCGTTTGATCGATGCGACTCGTGACCAAAATGCTGGCACATATTTGGTTCAACAGATCAGCATTGCAATTCGACGTGGCAATGCTGCTAGCATTCTGGGCACGCTGCCAACTGGTAGAGAGTTAGAGCATTTAAGTTATCTAATAACGTTGATAATGGCTGGTAGATCTCTCAAATGTTTGTGTAGTATCTGTAGTATTGGAATTAGCTATTAGTATTTTATTTTAATAAAGGCATCGACCATTGAACACATTTTTCACACGCCATGGCGACAGTACATTTTTCATCAAGAGCTTATAAATTTACAAGATGACTTTCACTCAAAAAACCAACGACTCAGAGTGACGGGCCCTCTGCAGATTCACCAATGATGACTTATTTATGAACTAAAAAAAAACTAAATAATAATTATTAATTTAGTAATTACATTTTCGCGTGCCTTATAAAACTACAAAAGAGTAAGCCTATTATTAATAGCGTGTGTAACAAACAGAACAATTATTACATAACAATTAATCTGTGGTCTTCGCTGTTGGTACATCAACTACCTATACTTATATTTTTCGCATTCAATTGTAAATTTTTGTTATGTACTGTCTAAAGATCCTTAAATAAATTAAAAAAAAAAAGAACAACTATGTATGTGTGTTTAAACTGTCATGGTTACTAATACAACAATTAATATTGTTGTCAAGTGCCATTTATTTTGTTTATTTTGTAAAAAATACATGGTAAATATCCCGATGATAATATTAATTAGTGTAACAACTGATAAAAAACATAATATTAGTAGAATTTTCCCACTTTTGTAACCATTACCTACATGTATTAAAAATGTGCTAAATTCCGGTAGAAAAATGCTAATTATAATTAAGATAATTAACAATTTGTTACTAATTATCTTAGTTATTGACATATTTTAAAGAAGAATGGCAACTCTGGTAGTTACTTGGGTGCTGAACTCCGAGCTGTTGCTACTTATCGGGTTATGGCAAAAGTACCAAGTGAGAGACAGTAACATCTTTTATATACCCTATACTTTTTGTGCAATGGGTGGCAATCAAGCAGACGGGCCGCCTGATGGTAAGCCGTCGCCTATCGATATCGGTAACTTTGGGGGCATGACGATAGTTGCTAATATTTTTAAGACTCTGTTCCTTTTATACAGATCCATACTGTAGCTTCTCGGGAACTCCGAGGGAGGAACAACCGGTCCTCATTTTGCAGGTGTATAACAAAAATTATTGTTTGAACCACACAGTATCCCATGGGGTGGGGTTTTGATTGACTTTTTGATCGCTTTTTTATCAGAAACAGAATAACATCGATAGCTTATCTAAGTGTGAAACGGTAATGGGCTAAATGATTGCATAATAAAAATATAGTTTTTACTCTTTTATTGTGTGCCCACCTTGAACAAGTTATCAAGAAATGCACTATTTTATTTTTCTGCTGGTATTTATCGTGTACATATCTCATTGAGTCGAAGCTAACAATCAATTAATTCTAATTGACATTTTCTATGTATTTATAGCAAAATAATAAGTTTTTTAATGTGATGTGTGACGATCAAGCAGTCTACCCTTCCGATGGTAAGTGGTAACCGTCGCCTCTGGACATTTTGAATACCATTTGGTACCTTCTACGCGTTGCTGACTCTTAAAGACTGTTAATGCCCGTTTCAAAAGAACCAATGTTATTCTGTCACCGTGGCTCAGTGGTCAATGACATGACTACTCGGTCCCGGGGCCATGTGGCTTCGAATCCTGCCGGGGGCAAATATTCGTGCGATGAGTGTACCGTTTTTGTACCGGGTCTTGGATGTTTATGTGCTGTAATTGTGTGTGTCTATGCCTCTCGCGTGTATAAAAAAAATAAACGGAAATTGAATAACGACCGAAGACGGTTGGCTTGCAAAAAAGGTTAAAGACCTTTTTTGCAAGATATCCGACCATCCGTCTTCGATCAAAGGTTCTCAAAAGGAATTCCTGATAAATCTTAAATACTTAATAACATTCACGAGTATTTGTAATTAGATAGCAGTCGTTACTTATGTATACGGACGTATGTGTAAGTCTAGTGGAAATATATGTTTATTTAAAAATTGGAATAAATATGTCTTTTAAAAAAAATCTAGTTATAATGAATCATCATTTGCAGTATACAAATCAATCAAGCAGTAGTTTATGCTCGTAATATTTTAAAAAAATATTTTCAAAAGTATGAACAACACACACACACACACACACCCAAACTAGCACACACCAATACGAGTCAAATTGTTTAATCTACCATCGGGGCCACCATTGCCGCTGTCGACGCTTCAAACCTAAAACGGCAGACATTATACACAATATAATACTTATTAATATGTACACCTTGACCGGATCGACATTTTATGTTCGTGCCTTTTAGGTTGAGATCCTGGATACATGGAGGCTAGCTGCTCTTAGAAAGTATAACTAGTTGTTTTATAAGTCACAATCTGCGCCCCGCGGTTTAATCCGCGTGGCGATGATTGATGATGATGAAAAGTAGCCTATGTGTTATTTAGGGACCTGAAGTATCTACATACCAAATTTCATCCAAATCCGTTCAGCTGTTTGAGCATGAAAGAGCAACAAACATCCATCCATCCAAACGTTCACATTATAATAGGTATTAGTGGGATTTAGTATCCTCAAGCATATTGTCAATTCTTTCAGAATTTAATCATTACCATTTAAAGTGGTAGTTCTGTTCTTTAAGTTTTATTTCTAGTGTATTCAAGATTTAGTCGATAACTTTTAATTTATCAATCCGTTGTTACTCTGACTTCAGTTATGTGCACGACGATAGTAGTTGCACTTGTGCACACTTCGCACTAATACTTGTTGGGACCTTGTCATTGTGTGTTTACATAATCATCGACCTCGTCTAGTGAGCTCTATGTAATTGCCGTCTTTCCATATATCGTTAAACGTGTATAAGGCATTCATGTAACTTCCTCAAAGATACCATGTTTTTACTATCACAAAGCTGAACCCATGAACTGTCTCGGCGACTGAGCAACTAATTTCCATGAAAAAGGCGGATATGGTTACTGTCTGAGAGCGCTACCTTTGTATACTGCTCCCAATCAGATAATGTTGTTCATGACCGTTTTATTTTTAGCAATATTTTGCAACGAACTCTGCTTACACGCTTAATTTACTTCGCTAGAAATGTATGAGTTCTGTTGAACGTACAAAGAGAAAATATGGTATTTACGTCGTTATTATTTTGGCGTAAAAAGTGATAAGTGATTTGTTATCCATATTGGGTGTATGTATTTCCACATCTGGTTATAATTTATTACTTTTCAGTTCATACAATCCAAAAAAGTTCGATAAATACACACTGTAAGAATGTCTATTGGAGACACTGAGTTAATAGAGATAGCGTATTCAGCCCGGTTGGGTTCACATCGTTGGGACACGACGCACTGGCCTGCCTGTCAGAGAGAAGAGGATCCGCTACCCTGAATAATGCTGGCTGGTGGATATGCTAGTCCCAGTGGCCAACCAATGTCAGTTTTAGCAGCATGTTGTTAATGCAATAAACCATAAACAGACGTATATCTCTGAGAATAATCTAATAAAATAATGTATTTTTTCTTGTGTGTTTGTATTTTGTACTTTGTGTTTGTGTAATGTGTTTTTATTTTTTTTAAACATTCACTCAAGGTCTTCAGGTCCCAAACTAGGCAGAGCCTGTACTATGGTAACCTGATGACTGATATATATACTTATATACATATACACACCCAGACACAGGTCAAACAAACATGTTCATACTCAGAAATGTTTGACCTGTCCGGGAATCAAACCCGGCACCAGCGGCTCAGAAGGTAGAGTGCTACCAATTGCGCCAACCGGCCAGTCGAAATACTGTGATCTTTATTTAAAAAAAATACCAACAGCTAATTACAATAATAAAGCTACTACAATAATACTAATACTGTGTCTGGGTGTGTTTATGTATATAAGTATATATATCAGTCATCAGGTTACCATAGCACAGGCTCTGCCTAGTTTGGGACCTGAAGACCTTGTGTGAATGTTAATAAATAAATAAATAAAATAAAAATAAAATAAATAACATTTGAGCAATCCACTATTTTTTGTCGGCTTATAGATAACTAAAAAAACGTTTAAATTAAACATCACATGTAGTAGTACCTATGGTGCATTATCAAATTATAACATACGTTTAGGTCCAGTGAAAAAAACCTTCGATACGAGAAATAACGGGTTGCTCTCCGGAAGTGCCGGCAGAAGTGAAAGCTTGAACATTAACGTTGTGCATGTTTGAATATTTTGGAATGGTTAGGGAATAATTTCGCACGAACTGCTTTATTTATCAATATAAAAGTACTATCATTCATGTGGTAAAATACAATATTTATTTATTGCGCTATCGTACACAAACATGACAACTTATCTTACATTATGTCTACTCTCCCTCCGTCTTCGTCGACGACGTCGATTACGTCACGCGTCTTACGAATTTTATATCAGTGTCACTTGTCCTGACGCGAGCTTAACATTTTTTCCTTATACAAAAGTGCACAACAAGAAATTTTAACTTCAAAAAAAGGTTTTTATTGTGTTTTGTTACCGATACCTCCCACGCCTGTTGCGTATCGCCAGCTAATTAGCAATTAATAGCCTTGCATATATTACTGATTGAGACCTACGATGAATAGGTTCGGAATTTGAGCTATTAACGGTGTACTGCATAATTACTTTCTAATGGAAAGCCATTTTGTACCAATTGCTTAAATTTATGAACGCCTTAGGAGGTGAAACAGCGTCGTAAATACATCATTCGAGACTGAACAATTACAGAACCTTATTGTACGCAATATAATATTAGAAATTAGAAAGTACCTACAGGTAAACCGGTATTACCAGTTTATTGATAGTAAACTTACCGACCGCTATCTAAGTTTATTATAAACTTGCCATAAAATAAATGGCTATTCGGAATTACTGTTGTAGATGCAGACAGTAACTGGCACTTTACGCATTGTTTAAGGTAACAGCAAGGGGTCCTATTGTGATAGATTTATAATTAATGGTTTCTGCCCAACAAAAGAGCTGCTAAATTTATAATACACGGAAATTACTTACGTAGTAAGTTAGAGGGTTCCGACTATAGTATCCACCAAATTCGCTGGTCTTTTTTTATGCAGAGTACGGAGCGCCCACGGACGCGGTCGAGTCAGTTTAGATAATAGAAAGAGCTGCTATTGTTTACAAGATCTCGACAGGGCATCAGGGTATGTTGCTCTTTAGAACTGCAGACACAGTAACGGGAACCTACCGACGTCCGACGGACGATAAGAGCGAAGATGCACTTTGAGACTTTATAAGCATCATGAAGATATGCATATTTTCTTGTAAATAAAGAACCTGTACTCGTATGGTAGTGTTGGAACAGGAAGGCTTATAGGCGAACGTTCCGAAATCAAATAAAAGAAGTTCTACGAAAAGGCCAGGGTCAAGACACTCTGAAATGATACTCTTGTATGAAAGGTCTGATGAAACGTGGATGAAACGAAAGGTTCATCAAGTGTCTAGGAATCTTAGCATTTGGAAGGCTTTGGTCTCTGCCTACCCCTACGGAGCAGAGGCGTCGATACATGTATGTATCTATATGATATGTATGTGTGTTCTCGTAGATATGTCTAGTGTAGCGTCATTTTCAGCTACGTAATGGCGGCTCACATAACCCTCGAGCACACAGCCTCGTGTGTCAAGGTATTAAAAGATAATGAGCACTAATATTTGCTTGGCCGGTTCACTGACGGGATTAAACAGTAAATTTTCCACCACCATGCGTATTTACTCTGATGTAATTTATGGCGTGAGAGTTCGCAGCTCTTTATTATAAAGAATGATGATGAATGAGCTTATCTAAACTAACAATTGTTTAATTTCTGTACATAAATACGAAGACGTGCATATGTACATACATGGTTGATGTTCTCACTTCTGTCTGTTTGTGAACCAAGCGTGTTTATTTTTCTTCCTTTTATTGCTTAAAACCGGCGGTCAGGCCGACTATCAGATAGAAAGGAATCACCGCCGCCTGTACACTTTCCAACACCAGCGGCGGAGCCAACACGTTGCCGACGCTTCAGAGATATAATGATATCTTTTACAAACAACTTCATACCATAGCGTCGAAGGAAAAACTCGGTGAGGAGTTAATTCCAAATCGCTGTCGTGCCCGAAATAACATTTTGTAGAGAATCGGCGTGTAGTTAAACGCAGTAGCGTAATTATTCTGTCGATGGCGTAAGTAACCTCCTCGGTATTCCCGAGTAGCTCAGTATGGGATTCTTCAAAAGTAGAGTTAACAGAGTCTTTAAAATGTTAGATGTTTGAGATATGCAAAGGCGACTGTGATCGCCTAACATCAGGCGACCCGTCTGCTTGTTTGCCACCTATTACATAAAGAAAACTAGAAAAAAACTGTTTTAGCTATTGTAGAATACCTCGTGAATCATAATATCAATCAATCTCATTCATTACCATTAAAACTGGGATTGTTTCTTAAAGTATACATTATGTCACACACCTGTTAAAATTTTAATTCTACGCTGAGCTCGGCATCTTTCTTAATACGCTTGAGCACTGAATGTGAGCCCATTTCGATATTGTTGTCTCTTAATTATAACCACAAACCTCACCATCGCGCCTGCGCCAGAGTGACCGGAAGATCAAAAAACCAATTAGATGTATAAATAAATGTAGCAATAAAACCGAAAATACATATAAAATTGCGTTAACAACTTGTCAGGCGTAAATATCTGAGGCGACTAATATTAGTGTCAGTTTTGGCTAATGAGCGCTAACTCGAATATAAATACGGTCGGGCCGTTGTCAGTTTGTCTAACGCGTCACGTCGCCTAGTGACAGACGGCACGGCTGCCGCCGCCGCGCTGATCCGACAGACTCTGCTTACTGCTACACGCCTAGTCGACGACATAATATATGACATTCCGTACTACTGATAGCTGCTGTAACTTTACACATGTAATATTTTATTTATTTTAGGAAGTCTTTCACCTAGTAACATTATAATGTATTGCACAATATTTACAGAAGGCCAGCTAAAAGTTTTCACTGACATTACAATAAAAAAATATAGGTACCGTTAACAAAAAGGAATCAAACAAAACACATATCGGGTAAGTGTCGTATAAACAACTAGCTGGGCCCCGCGTGGTAATGATGATGACGATGATGAAAAGAAGCCTATGACACTCAAAGAGAAAAAAAAAGTATTTTCAATATCGTTTCAATAGGTTCAGAGATTCCCTAACCTCAAACTTTGCCTCTTTATCATTATGTCTAGTTTACTTTTTTACATTATGTTAGAGGTTAGTAGCATTGAGTGTAGCTGCGCTTCTCCGCCACCACCTTCAGGCATAACATCTGATAGGCACCCCCTGTAAGTTTGCGTGCTTAGTCTCATACGGTAGCGGCGAATTCTGAATATTTTAGCTTTATTAACGTTCATAAGCGCGCCGCATTGATGCTTACATTTAATAACTATTTTAATATCTAATCTGATTGATCCCATCAAAAGCGTTGTTTAGTTATAATATAGAGCTTACCTTCACTTTATATTATATTAAATATTACTTATAAATAAAAAAAATATCAAATAACTAATTACAATACTACAGCTACTACAAAAAGGTTTGAGCAATCCACTAGCTATTGTATAAATTAATTATTAGATATGATTTAAAATTTTTTTTTTGAAATCAATGGGGGAGGCCTTTGTCCAGCAGTGGACGTCCTATGGCTGAGATGATGATGATGATGATGATGATTTAAAATGTTGAATTATACACCACCTCGTCATGTCAGTGTTTTGTATGTACACTTAGTAATATGTAAGTCAAATACGGTTGATCCCAATTTAAATGCAAAAAAAAAAAGGTGAAGGGTAGGCCGCTCCGAGAGAATTTTTAATTTTGCATGTATAGAAAATCGTTTGGGGATGTTATACAAGCGGGCTGAGTATAATCAAAATATGTCAATTAGGTCAACCGAAACATACAATATAAGCGCTTCGTATATTTATTAATTTTCTGGCCTTTTAGAAAAAGTTTGATAGGGTAAAACAGGAGGTCTTAAGATCAGAATTCTCTATAAACCACTAGAACTTCAATTGCTTACCACACAACTTTTAGAAGCTATGATAGCTCAGCGGGAGGAACATCAGCTGTGAAACTGACGAACACTGGTTCGATCCCCAACAACAGCTTTAGTTTCCGGTGAAGGTAACACCGTCATCAAATTCCCAGCATGGTGGTAGGGTAATTTTGGGTAACCACCTGGCTAGGTAGATTGAAAAACTGTCTCAAAAACAGTGTGTTCAGGCAGCAGTTCTTGAGAGCCAGTGAGCATCCTAGGTCACTCTCAAGGCTCTCAAGTTAAACTCTCAAGTCAACCCAATTTATTCAATAAATGAGTTTATGAGTTTAAGACTGACTGAATCTTCATTTTGGTATGAGTCTATTTAAAGAATTTAGAAAAATGAAGTGCTTATTTTTCTTTTTTTTTTTTTGTCTGTTTTTTTTCTTTTTTGTTCTATGTGTTTCAAACATTTATTTTATATTCATTTAATTTAATTGATTTTTTTTAACTTGACATTATATACTATTATTTAGATTATGACTAAAGTAAATGATAATAAAATTTAATAATTTAAGATGTACACATTGTAACTTGACATGCCTAATGTAACATTCCCAGTTATAAGGCCAATAAATGATTTTACTTTACTTTTACTTTAAAGCTAGTGTGATAACATCTTCGACCACATATTCGTCACTGACCATCAAGTGAGATAGTGGTCAAATGCTAGATCTATACAGTATAAAAAAACAAGTGTCGAACGCTATTTTCTTGTTTAATGAAAATCGTACATCCGTTGTCGAGCAAACTACGGAAACGGAGGAATTTTCCCACATTTGTTGAAAGCGCGTTTTTATGAATGGTGTACAATCGACATTAAAGTCTTAACCGAGCGAGTTAACTGCCAACTCCTAAGGATAAACCTTGGACTGAGCCGCAGAAGATGTACTAGTTATTACGACTAAGTGAAGGCTGGAGACTCCCGCGGTGATAAAATGCTCCATTTTGCCGCGCGCTTTCTTCCTACAGTTTACAGCCGTTTTAATGTTCCCTCGGTAATGGACCTTCCCGATGCCCTTGTGCGGATTCAGATTCATTTTACAATCTGCCTCAACACGACTTAACTCTGCAGGACACGCCTGTTTATGATGAACAGGCTAGTATGTCTATTAAGAACGTGCAAAGTTTTACTAATATTACATTGTATTATGATTAAAAAAATTGATGTATAGATAGCAAAAAAAGTTTTACCAAAAGATGGAACCGACTTCAACAATCAAAAGTGTGAAATAACTTGTCGAAGGCGGTACCATGCGCAAAATATTGTGATGATAGTTACTTTTGCGAACTATCATGTTGAAGTTGGTTCCATTTTCTGTAAAAACTTTTTTTCACCCTTTTCAGTGACTTCTGCTACTAACGGGATCAATTGCCATTGTACAGGTTTACCGATTTCTCCACCCTCAACTATAATGTCATCCACGTATGCGTAGCACTTTTCAGTTATTGGAGTGCAACTCAAAAACCGCTTGACTGATTTTGATGAAATTTAAATGGGATCACCACGGAAGTATACTCAATCAAACAAAAAATAATTATCAAAATCGGTTCATAGACGTCGAAGTTATCCGCGAACACACATAAAAAAATATACGGTCAAATTGAGTAACCTCTTTTTTTTGAAGTCAGTTAAAAATTAGTATTTTTGTAGCGAAAAACGGGACAGACTCACCAGCACAAGTTTGTTACAAAACTTGAATGGTATGATGTACCTTGTATTGCAAGCCATTACGGGGGCAATTCTGGTGGTCGGGTTATATCACTGCCAATTCCGAAGTTTGGTGCAGCAAACATCTGCTGTAATTGCTTGACTGGATCTGTCGCAAAATATTTGCGATAGTAAAGGAAAAACATTTTTTTACTTTTAAGCTTTGCCTAAGGGCAATGTTGCCTCGAGCCTTGCCTTTTCGTTTATGGCTATCGTAAATTAATTTCTGTACCGATCCATACAGGTAAATCAAGGTTCAACACGCATTTTCCTACAGATAAGGCAAAGCATGAAGAAACTATTTTTCATATTTTTATAGTATTAATTTGAGGCAAATAATAGCCTAATACAGGTAATAGTAACGTTCTCTGCCGGGCTATGATGCGACGCCCGAGATAATTTATCTCGTGGTTTTTGCCTTTGAAAAACCACGACATAAATTATCTCGGGTGTCGCACCATATAGGCCCGCTGGTAGGCTTTGGGTTTGAGTCAGCCGCTTTTGTAACGTTCAAAGGCGGCTGATCCAACCTAAAACCTAAAAAAATGAACCACGCGGAAGACGAGACGAATCAAAGTTTCCATCATAACAGAGCCCAAAACTACACAGAGTGTTTATTAACCTTTTCCTCTCCGAACACACCATTTTAGTTGCGAGCCGTTTCTGTTGCATTACTCCTATTCAAAAATTACTCTTATGTCTTGTCCTTAAAGTTAAAGGAAAAAAATAGTCGAAAATCTAAATTCATATTTTTTAGAACATTTTTGTGAAAAAAATCAAAGATGATTAACGTCACTATGAATGATTAACGTCAATTTAAAAAAATCTATTGTTATAAAATAGAGATAGGTTATTACTTAGTCTGTGTTTCCCGATATGTACAATCCTGGAGTCTTCAAGTCGCGAGTGAATAGGTACCTTCTAGGTTTGCGTGCTAAATCCTAGACAGCGTCATCACTTAACATCAGGTGAGACAGTTGTCAAACGAAAACTTATAAAATGTAAAAAAAAAAAAAAAATGAGATTCACATTCCCAAATATGGTTACAATCTCGTAGCCAAACATACTACATTTTCAGTAAAAAAAACAGCTGCTATTTATATTACTTTTTCGGCACGATGGTTGATGCCATGTCACTGTCTAAACTAAGCCACGCTTTATTTACATTATCTGCTTTACTTACATGTTTTAACACTCACGCGTTATGTTTTCTATTTGGGCTTATAAACACGCACTTTGGTTAAGTATTCCAACGAAGTGAAATTTACAGGACGATAACGATAAGATAAAGTAAATGCGATTGAGGTTTTTTAATTAGTCTTTGAGGTACTGCATGCGCATTATCTCTTCTATGTATGCATGTTCAGATGTTTATTGTATTTCGGAAGTACAGAGTGTGCCATCAAGTTGAGCAGATTTAAAAACAATCATTCACATAAGAAGAGATACACAAAAAAGCCAGCCGGTAGCGGGTTAGAGCATTTGAGTTATCTATAGGCTACCAATAGCTAGTAGATTGCTCAAATGTTATTGTAGTAGCTGTAGTATTGTAATTAGTTATAAGCGTTTTATTTTAATAAACGCATATGTCCACAAAAAAGCATAAGGAAATTATTTTATATTTGTATTAAAGTAGACACATAGGAATTTTGTATTTTATTAAAAAATACATTTTTTTTACAAATTTGAAGTATGGATCCGAGAAGTGTGTACCATCTAGGAGTCCACACTTCCTCGAATCAAAACTTCAAATTTGTGAAAAATCGCTGGCAAATTGTTCGTGGGATAGTCGGCATCTCCTCGCGAAAGCTGTTTGTGAGCTGGGCAATCATCGTCGGTTTATTGGCGTAAGTGCGGCTCTTGAGATATTCCCAGGGAAAGTGGCGTTGGATCTGTAGCATATTCGTTTATGTAGGTACCATATGAGTCTTTTTCGTTTGTAATCATTTAATCTGCGATGTACCTCAGCTTAGAAGGATAAACTTTAAACTTACGACAATTATGATAAATAGGTTGGACAAAGGAACACAACAATTTAAAATTTGATAAAAATAGTGGAATAGTAACTTCTGATTATGATATAGAAATTAGTAGTAATGCTATTACTTGTTTATTTAAAATTACAGTTACAGATTTGCTATCTGACTTGTCAGCTACGTCATTTTGTTATTATTTTGGTGATGTATTGACCATATATTGTTGAATTGTAAATTGATTATAATGTATCTCGCGAGATTGTAAACTGCTGACAGGTTGTGAACGGTAAGATTATAATCTAACGTTATTTACAATATAACGGTGGCATATATAATATATATACTATTTTGTTGATGTGGTTGAGCAAACTTTATCTTACGATAGTGATCCATTTGTAAGAAAGTTAGGCACTAATTATGAGCCTTCAAAGATGGCTGCAAAACTGAAACATTAGTGAATATTTAAAAATCAACTAATACATCTATGTGCTTCATTTACCACATATCATACAGCTGTTAACACACGATTGAGTAACAAACCTCTTTACGTGTTTACTTAAAAAAGGAGATTATGGAAGTCAATTATATACGCATTGTTAAGGATAACTCCAAAACTACTAAAATTGATAAAATAAAAAGCACCATCTTTCCAATAAAAAAATAACCATTTATATCGATTCACTTAGAAAACAAAGTCAAAAGTACGTACGTACGGTCGTGTTGAGAACCTCCTCCCAATGAACTATAAAACCTCCTTTGTTTGAACTTAGTTCAAAAGACCACGTCGTGAAATATGGTTTTAAATGTATGGGCAGACATTTAACATTCAAGTTACGCAAAACAAAAGAGTTCTTAGAAATTCTTTCAAATTTTTCGAACAACGAATGTGATCGAGTGCGAATCCTCAAATTGTCACAGTTTAGTTGGAAATATTTTCGAGACGAGTGCCGTGGCGGTACCGGCCTAAAATAGTACTCCCCATCTCTTCCCGTGGGTGCCGTAAGAGTCGGCTAAGGGATCACTTACCAGGAGGTGGGCAGCAGCGCTTTCTGAGGATAGGAAACCATACTGCACTCGCCAACCCGCTTGCCAAGCGTGGCGAGTATTGGCAAATCCTCTCTATATGGGGAGGCATATGTCCAACAGTGGACGTCCTATGGCTGCGATGAATGAATGAATTCTCGAGACATGCAAAGAAAATTGTATGTGTAACTTCTCATAAAATGAGTCACAATATTAAATCATAGGAAAATAGTTAGAAAAGTTACAGCCGCTGCATAATATAGAGTTGGCAGCGTTTCCGGCTACAAAATATGTTGTATTTCTTGTATTTTTCATAAAAGCGTCCACGACATTGGGCGGGCGGAACGGCAGTTTTAGGCGGCGGAATATTTCGTTATTTGTGGAACACCGATTCTATTTGTGTTGACGACTGGTTTTCGAGTAGTGGTTACATTATCTGACAGTGTAACTTATTTCTTTGCTTTACATGAAATTATTTCTTTGAAAAAATGTAAGGAACACATCTCTACAGACAAATGCAATATTAGTATCTGCTTGTGATGTTCATACTTGCGTACGTTGCGTTCAAATGTAAGTCGATCTGTGCGAAGTCGATCGAAAATTACAATTTAGGATCGGAATCGAGTGTCAAGAGTAACCTGTAGCTGCAGAACTATATTGGGTAAAGGAACGCTGCGCGTGTCATGTATATTATTTTATTATTGTTTCTGGGATAAAATTCGATTTTTTTTATTAACTGGCGTGGTTTTGACACATTATGAATATAAAATACGGGAATTACTCACGTAGTAAGTTTAAGGTGCTCAGACTATAGTTTCGACTACATTGGTGGTCTTTTTCAAAGAAAGTACGAAGCGCTCGCGGACGTGGTCGCGATTCGATTTGAACTGCGGAACCGCCTGACTTACTACGTGAGTTATTCCCGTGCTTTATTATGTAACCATAATACAATTCGTACATATATTATACGATTCGAGCAGTTAGTTCATAGTTATAAAGCACCGTTTTGAACAACTTGGATGTTTTCCTTAGTCATAGTTTAATTTACTTTGGATTACGAAAGTACTGTCATTTTTAGAATAGTGAAAATTGTTCATACATCCAGAATCAGATTTATTAATTTCTTTATTTAGTTTTGAAGGTTATTTAGTTTGGAAGGTAAGCGATGGAGAGCAAAGTAGATGGCAGTTGGCTATTGAGTTCCGTGCACAAAGTTTTAGAAAGTTACCGTAACCCTGTAACTATGCTGATGAATTGATTACGAAGTTGCCTTCACCGGAAGCTAAAGCCATTCTTGAGGATCAAACCAGCGTCCGTCAGTTTGACAGCCAACGCTCTCACCCCTAGGTTATCAATCGCTTTATCTATCCAGGTGGATACAAAAACGACAAAGAGCTAAAATCCTGATTTCGTGTTCTTCCGTACTGGAATACTTTTGGCAATATTTGCCAGATTTTTTTTTATTTTATTTATTTATTTATTAACATTCACACAAGGTCTCCAGGTTCCAAACTAGGCAGAGCCTGTGCTATGGTAACCTGATGACTGATATATATACTTATATACATATACGCACCCAAACACAGGTCAAACAGACATGTTCATGCACACAAATGTTTGACCTGTCCGGGAATCGAACCCGGGACCAGCGGCTCAGAAGGCAGAGTGCTACCAACTGCGCCAACCGGCCAGTCACGCTTTGCACAAGATAGAGCTAAGTTTGGCGAGCCTCCAATAATAGAAAAACCTCTACTGGTGATGATGATGTTATTCATCTCGACTAGAGATAATTTTATCGATTGATATTTTATGAAGACGTTGCGAGTTATAACTCCGCGCGATCATCAATCACTTCGTCGCCCATCGGTGTCAATGGGTCGCTGTAAAATTAATTATCGTTATAGAGATTCGCCAATATCGTTACGACATAACATAAATCAGACTGATAAACATGCCATAAAATCAATATGAGTTCTTTATAGTGCTCTGAAAATAAATATTAATAGACTTGCATTACTTAACGAGATAATAAACTGACTGGCCGTGTCGTGATTATGAATATACATTTTTATTATTTCATATTTCAATGTGAGATGATAAAAATTTCATGATGATATACTCATACATGTAATCAAATACTTAAATATAATGTGCGTCAAATATTGTATTCTATGGATAGTATGCGATGAGTATGCGTAACAATATTGTGAAATCCTAAAAGTTCGTGATTATCGTTTATAAGCGTAAGCATTGTGGTGAAAGAAGCTTCTCGTGTATTTGTAGTATTGTCACCTGGCGAGCAGAGTGTGTTGCAACAAGCTTGTTCGATCTCACCACTAACTACCAGTTATCATTTTCCTTACCTTGTGAAGACGGTACAATACTGCGACCACACAAGAGCATTATGTTTTATCTGTGGTTTTACGAGCTTGTAAAGCTCTTTGACCCCTTTGACATAATAATATATCGATTTAATTTTCAAACTTTTACTATAAAATATTATCTTTACTTAGTAGGTATTTTAAGGTTGTGTCGTAAAGAGTTCTGTGAAGTTTACTAATAAATAAAGTACTAAAAGGCAATTACACCTTTTAGATTATCCAGTGTTTGAGCGTGTTTAGAAGGGAAATTAACTAGTGACACTTATTATTATTTAAAAACCAACTAAAATTTAGTAGTAGTATGTAGAGGTGTATAAAAAGGGATCCACGAAGCCAAAAAAATTAAACTTTATTAGTTAAACTTTTATGTCGTCATTTATGGAAACAAAAGCTGAAAAAAAAATGGTTCAATAACAATAGCACTTTTGACACATTGACTTATAAAATGTGCGTTTGAGTTGTGTGGAATTCGCACGCGGGGCGTGCTGCGGCGGCGCGGCTGCGGGGCGGCGCGGGCGGCGACCGAAGACAGCGACAAATTGCCGCGAGTCGCGTCCGTCGCGTGTCTTGGCATCAGGTGGGCGGTAGTGTGAACGAACCCTTAATCACAAGTCCCACGTATTCTACGAGATATTATAAAATAAAAGCATTATATCAGTGCCATAGAAGATCGTTTTTAAGCTTCGATAAATTATGATTAAATAGTAATGTTTAGTTTTGTTTCATAATTTCAATTTATGATAACCTTGGCAGTGAAATATTGTATTTGAGGTTATTTTATTTTATTTTTTATTATTTATAGCTGTAATGTTTGACCATTTCATGTTCAGGGTATTTAAAATTATGTGTCATCAGTAATAGTCAAAAACAGCTTCACCGATTTTAATGACCTTTAAATGGGACCACATGGTATGCACCAGCTTTTAAATAAACAAGAACGATCATAATCGGTTCACCCAGTCGAGTTATGCGGGAACAAAAAAAGGGTCGAATTGAGAACCTCCGCCTTTTTTGAAGTCGGTTAAAAATCGGTCGTTTAGTGTTAATTCCGCGACCTTAAATTATTTTTCATGCTATCATACAGTGTGCATCGCTCTCTGTTCCTCATAAAACGCATGCAGGAAGTAGGTATAATAATATATATAAGTATATATACTTACTGTACTGTACTTATACATAGGTATTATGCAATGTTACGTAACAAGAACCTTTTCATTGACTGTCGCTGCACACTGCATATGATAGCCTGGAATCGCGGAATTAACACTTAACATCGTGTATTTAATATATTTCTCTACGAGATTGAATCAGAAAGGGGGAGATCCGTAGAAGAACAAAAGTCACCGACATAGCCCAGCCGATTAGCAAGTTGAAGTGGCAGTGGGCAGGGAACATAGCTCGAAGAACCGATGGCTGTTGGGGTCGAAAGGTTCTCGAATGTAGACCTCGGACTGGCAAGCGCAGCATAGGACGGCCACCGACCAGGTGGACAGACGACCTAACTAAGATCGCAGGCCAAGGCTGGACGCGGGCCGCTTCCAACTTCATATCCTTTTGATATGGATGGATGGATGATGGATGGAAAGTGACGCCTGAATCTATAAACTTTTATTTTGATACTTCTTAGTTGACCGAGTGAGCGAAATCGGATTTCGTTCAGTGACGAGATCAAATCAAGAGCGTAAGATTCTATAATCGAATTACAAACTGAGTTAGTTTAACACAAAACCCTTATAATAAAGAGGGCTTCGAGGGCGCGGGCTGCGAATATTTTAGACACGTGTTAAATATACAACTGTACCGTTTGCCAGCAAGGAACCATTATTTAATTGTAATTTATTTATATTAATTATTATAATTTATTTCCTTACTATTTAACCTCAACTCTTTATTACAAGTTTAATCATTCAGAATCAGAATGTATTTCTAAGTGGACTAACTGATTTTTATAAGTAAATTGATTTTCAATGATGAATCTCCCTGCCGCAATAATTGCTTTTGTGGAATTCAATCATAAATGTACCATGGGCACGATTGCGAGTTGCCTCTCACGTACAATTTATAGGCAATAGAAAAAAATGTACTTTTACGCGTCGATGAATTAAATATGTCAATATTCAACTCAGTCATTTCTCTGCTGTTTGCAGCCGAGAGAGGATTTTATTCTCTAAAAGCTCAATGAAATATGAACTTCGGTTTGTTTCCTGCAGTCTATGAATCACTGCATACTCGGATACGATGTAGCTGCTATGCAATCTGTGGCGCGATGCAGTCCCGCTGACAAAACACCCAATGACAATGTGAAACTGTGAAAACCATTTACCTGTAACGTGCTGCACTCCCTGCGCCATTACCCAATGTAACTAGTACTTAATCTGCATCATACTATTATTCGAGTAGACATACTTCCCGTTTGCGTCAGGACACAACACGTAGCTACGCTAGTTACTAGCATTCAATCTGTGTGTATTCGAAAGCCTGCATCCCCCTCCACCCTCCGCGTCTGGACACCCCTCCAGGATGCAAGGAGGAAGTCAAGCGCGCTGCAGGACACGATGTACAGGCGTCTGAAAAAGTGAAAAAATTTAATAATCTTATATTGTTTTAATGCTTATTCATGCAATTTGTACGGGTGTTTGATGACGCATTAAGACATAATTATCCTAGAGTAATGTTGTTAACGGTGGCCTAAGGACTAGATACTTACTACACAAAGACGTCGTCTGTGCGGATATTAATGGTAATAGTGTGGGTTTTATTAAATTAAGGTTATATTAAGTAATAAGTACGTAAATATTATTAATAATAAAAATTTTTTTAACAAAAAGTGCAACCGACTTCAACACTCAAAAGTGTGAAATAACTTGTTGAAGTCGGTACCATGATAGTTCACACAAAAGTAACTATCATCACAATATTGTGCTCATGGTACCGACTTCGACAAGTTACTTCACACTTTTGAGTGTTGAAGTCGGTTGCACTTTTAAAAAAAATTTATTGTTTTTCACCCTTTTCAGTGACTTGTGCTACTCACGGGATGTCGATGGCTTCAACCGCGACAATAATATCATCGAAATACGCGTAGCACTTTTCAGTTATTGGAGTATAACTCAAAAACCGCTTGTCCGATTTTGCTGAAAGTTGAATGGGACCACAATGGAAGTATACTCTATCTAACAAAAAAAGAATCATCAAAATCGGGTATAAACGACGAAGTTATCCGCGAACACACATAAAAAAAAAAACTTATATACGGTCAAATTAAGTAACGTCCTTCTTTTTTGAAGTCGCTTAATAACCTCCTACTTTTTTGAATTCGTTAAAAAATACAATAAAAAACTTAAAATACATTTCTACATGAATGAATATTCTTTGAGACACATTTTAGCAAATTTTGTGTGGTGGTTTTCAAATAATTTCTTTAGTTTTCTTTTAAAGTCATTAATATTTAATTTGGCTATAGTCAATGGTAGCTTGTTAAAAAATAATATTTTGTTGCAGATACCTTGTTAATACAAGTGTTAATACCGAATACAAGTACATATACAAATATTATATTTCTCAAAAAAGTATGGCATGGTACAAAATAATGAAGCCTTGCCTTCTGCCAATAAGCCAAACAGAATCGTTGGACTAAAATAATAATAACCAATCGACGAATACAAGAACTTAAACAATAGCAAAACAATAAACTGTATCTTATCTTCATATTATCATGTGATCGTACAAGACCAATAAAGATACCTTGAAATGATATGGTACAAAGACGGCTCCGTAAAACATAAGTGAAAGGAAACACTTGTGTTCGCGATTGTAAGTGCGGACAATTTGTGCGCAGCGAGTACGCAGTGCGGACAATAATTATCATTTGTACCACCCTGTACCTACTATACATATGTATATGAACTACTCTGGAGTTTATTACAACACCTTGAGGAACGACATAAATATGTTAGTAGCTATCGTAAAAACAATACAGCCTGAGAACATGTGTGGGTACTTGTCGTATTCTAGTAGAAATATGAAACTTTCCGTACAAGGTGGGTAATATTTTCTCCTCGGTTTGTTCATAACAGCCATATCTGAAAAAAGTATGCCATATCAATATTTCGTTATTTCAATGTGATCATCATCTCAGCCATAGGACGTCCACTGCTGGACATACAATACGCCTCCCCCATTGATTTCCACAAGGACCGGTTGGAAGCAGCCCGCAACCAGCCTTTGCCGATCCTGCGATCTTAGTCAGGGCGTCTGTCCACCTGATAGGTGGCCACACAATAAAATCTAATAACTGTTAATAAAACTAATATGATAAAAGCTATTTTACTGATCCGCTGCATAGAAAAAGTGTGAAGAACTCCAAGTTTAAACGTAAACGCACTAAGTTTACGTTTGACCACTGTCTCACCTGATGTTAAGCACGACGCGGTCTAAGGTGAAGCACGCAAACTTAGAAGGAATCTATTTACCCGCTATTCAGGAACTGTTCTGATTATAATTTTTTTGGGGAATGTTGGCATATTGACTGACTAATTGTGTGATCTGAATTACTTTTATACCAATTATACATATGTGAGATTAAACAACATGAAAAGTACTCATGACTTGTGCTAACTTCGTAATTCAATAAATCCACTAGCAAACTTACTTTCAACTAGCTTTCCTTTCATTAATAAAGCTGATGCGAAGTAACCAAAATTGGATAAACCGTGTACATAATACACTTATAATATATACATATATGTATATATATTTATAAAGCTTCAGATAAAGCTGAAATTACGTACAATAACCTTCATTAAAACGAAACGCGCTGTCGTGTAAGGATGAAAATGAGCAAAACTTTAGACATTTACGAGATAACCTTTAAAGCTTCATGTAATAGGAAGCCAGTAATAAGTAGCTATACATTAAAATGTACACATATTGTTATGTTCTTTGGCAAGCCTCGTTCGAAACGATTTATTCCCATCGAATACTTCTCTTAAAAACTAATCTCAAACAAATTCATGCGTATATATTATTACAAGGGCTGCATACTGCACAGACTTCAGCAGTGGGGAATCTTTTATTTTCTTTTTATTGTTTTCTTTTAAAAAAATTGGTTTAACTCAAAAAATATCGGGCTGCTATGACATTGAGATTACCAGAATAATTCACTGATTTGTCTGCCAATTTACTTTAGTTACAGTAAATTCTGTTACGTAGTTTAAAAGTTAAAAAAATCACACAAACCGACTTCCATTTCTTAAATGTTTGACCTAAAGCATGCAACTATAAACATAAATGATGCACAGCAACTATTCTCGATTCTTATCAATTTTCGACCATCACACCGTGGTGGTAATACCTACTACCTATTCATCACCTAGATCCTGGGAAGCATGTAGAACTCCCTATCCGGCATTAGAAAGTGTATTCCGTGATTTCACGATATGCTACTATAATATTATAAATGCGAAAGTTTGTATGTATGTGTGTGTAAGCGTGTATGTTTGTTACCTGCCAAGGCGTTTGATATTTATTATTGTTTTGTTTCAGACTGAGTATGCACGGAAAACAGGTACATCACTATACTTATACTTAAACAATAGTCAATGAGTCCTTGTTACTAATCCGGAGGAGTCAGTTCGCAGTGAAATATTCAAATTTGCGCATAAAGTAATTGCGAGTAATTTATTATCCTCAAGACGGAAGTGGTTCCGATTCAGTGTAGAATTACTTATTGCCGAATATTCCTCAAATCGTTCGTATCTGAAGGATCAACTGATGTGCTGTTATGCTCGAGAAAACATTTTCATCAGAGTTTTCACATAAAAACGGCAAAATTGCTTCATTTTTTATATTAAAACAATATAACAATACAGTATAACGTTCACAGCTTTAGACTTGAAAATATTGCGAACTTATCAAAATAAAAGTTGTTTTGATAAAACTGTACAAGTACTAGTCCAGTCAAATAAACTTTTAAATCAAAAGTTCAGTCTAAAGGCTGCATTTTTTATATTATGTAGTTTTAGGTTAGGTTTTATTTAACCAATTTAAAATAAGAAAATCATAATTAGCTTAAATTTAAACACCCTGCGATTTTTTAAAATTAACGTTTATCTCTTAAACTCGGAAATCTTCCTAACTCAGTTAACTTCGACCGGAGGAAAAAAAGTCATAGAACTTTTTTAATGTAAAATTTGAAGCTTTATAAATCTTCTTCTGAATTTTTGAAAATTGCGAAATTGAATTGCGAAAAGAAATTTTCAATATTTTTTTTTCTACCCTTGCCGGTGTTGTCGCATCCATAAATGTTTTACACATTTTTTTGTACGATTAAAACTACATAATATAAAAAATGCAGCCTTAAGACTAAAATTTTGATTTAAAAGTATATTTGACTGGGCTATACATTTACTTATCATATCGCAAGTTAAACTCAATATTTACATAATGCCTATTTGGCATAATATTATAAGAGATAAAAATTGACCCAGTTACCACTAGTTTACTCACCATTTTATTACATTTATTTATTTTTCTTCAAGATGTCACAAATTAAATTACAAATACATTATTAAACATACAAAGAATTAAACTACTCAAATAACCTACCCCTTAAAGTTCTTGGTGGAAAGGTACCAATTACGCAATATACCTTTTACAGAAATAAAGCCAATCAAAAGTGCGAAATTCCCCGATTTGCGTACAGTTTACCAAGCGCTCGAAATAACGGGTGGCAAGGTCATTGAAGTATTCAAAACAGTAGCGATTCTGATGAGTGCTGTTCGCAAGATTAATGAGATTCGTCTAGAGCGGACCGACCGTGGGTCATTATTTATCGAGCATCGACGGCGCGGGCGGTGCGGGCGAGAAGGCACGCGCAGCGGCGCGGGCGGAATACATCTCAAATTAACCGTGGATATATCAGCACGGGTTATGGTAAACGGTATATACAAATTATGATTTATACTATGTGACTATTAGTCCCATTTGCAGCGACGAAATGATCAGAGATTCTCGGATAATTTGGTTGGTGCAAGTGGGCCTTATTTTCTTTAAATAGTTTCAGTTTTAAGCCTGTATTAGTGCTCCATAGTCATAATCAAAATTGTCCATAGTAATTCTTTCAAATTCACGCTAAATAACATTGACTTTTGTGAATGTCACATAATAATAATAATAACTCCGTAGTACACATATTATATTATTGACTCATGGGAGTCACATACTGTGCGATTCCTGTCATCTTACCGGCAAAATGTGGAACGAGCTTCCACCCTCGGTGTTCCCGAGTAGCTACACTAAGGGATTTTTCACAAGGAGAGCTAACAGAGTCTTGAAAAAGAATTGGCAACGTATACGTGACACCAGTATTACAGATATTCATAGGCGACAGTGATCGCTTACCATCAGGCGGCCCGATTGCTTATTTGCCACCTATCACATAAAAAAAATACTAAAATAATTTAATAACTTACATGTTTTTGTTATAAATAACAAAAACACATAGCCCGCACCTCTTACACCAAGTCATTACTTTTTTAGCCTTAGTATTTCAGATACTTGCCTGAATCTCGATTTATTCACTTCTATGATCTAACTTCGCAATCCGAACAAAATCGTTTTATTTTCTAGGCTTCAAACTCAAAGATTCCTTACAGTACATTTCACCAGCTTTTCTGTCCGTACATTATTTCACGTCCAGAAGGACTGAGGACTAAGGAATTTCTCAGACTTCCGGTCAATTTTAGGTGCTATCATTTTCTGATCCTCGCTCAGCACAACTTTTCCCATTGCGTGCCATGCATTTTATCGTGATGTCATGTGACGTGGCAATTTTGAAGCGGGCTCACGAACTATACGAATAAATAATAGAGATTAAATTATCAAACAAACGGTATATTGCTCAGTTTGTGTCGAGTCGACCGTCTCCGCAGCCGCTCCGGTGTGTGCAGCGCTTTACACAAATAGAACCTAGATAGTTCGGTCAGCGATAACTTACTTGGATTCACCGCTAATTCACATCAAAGTGATTTCTGCGCTAAAATTAGTCAGTGTTCGTGGAATACATTCTAGAGGTGAAAATGTACCAATGATAAACATTCTTTGATTCACAGAAAAATTGCTATTCCAACAATCAGTTCTGTATGTTTGTGTTACAATCAATTAAATATGAAATTGTTTAAAGAAGTTATAAATATCAAGTACCTTGGCGTCTAACACACATGAAGAAGAATTATTTTTTCATGCTAGATTACTTTTTCTTATCTTCATAGGACTGGACTATAGCGCATTTGAATCGTTATAAAACGTAGCACCCGCGACTGAGCTTTGCTCGGCGGTCAATTTCTCGTTCTAATTTAAAAGCTTACAATATATTATGTCGCCAACGTAATCATTATTTTAATCGATATGCGCAAACAACCGGCCGGTTGGCGCAGTTGGTAGCACTCTGCCTTCTGAGCCGGTGCTGTTCCCGGGTTCGATTCGCGGACAGGTCAAACATTTGTGTGCATGAACATGTCTGTTTGACCTGTGTCTGGGTGTGTTTATGTATATAAGTATATATATATATATGTCATCAGGTTACTATAATACAGACTCTGCTTAATTTGGGACCTAGTGCGAAGAGTAAAAAAAAAATTATTGAACACAATTAATTATTTTTTGGTAATTCTGCCTTGTTTTTGTAACGACTCTTATGTACATATCTATACTAATATTATAAAGTAAAGAAGAAATATTTGTTTGTTTGTTTGCATTGAATAGGCTCTAAACTACACTATCTCCGGGTGACATAGGCTATATTCTATTTTCAGAAGATTATGGACTCATAATTTTTAATCTTGAAATTTTAACTCGTGCGAAGCTGGGGCGGATGGCTAGTATATACATAAATGTCGTAACTCTATAATGACGTAACTTAGACAGGAAATGGTATAAACGACTTAATTTTCCTTCAAATAGAGCCGTTTGAGAGCTAGAATATATACAAAGTTACTCGTTTGATAGTAAGCAGTGTAAGATGTAAATAATAAAGTAGGAATAGTGTGTCTCATTGAATAATAGATGTAAAGAAACAAGCTGATCTGGCAAACGTTGTTCTGCCTACATACCTATTATCGAAATGTCAAAGTAACAAAGTAATTATTAAAAGATTAGGTAGGAAGGTGTATGAGGGTGTAAAACACTTTACGACCAATGATTAAGGATTTTTGTTTGATGAATGATAGTGAACAAAGTTACTGTCATTTTATGATTTTTGTACGAAATATTTAAAAAAAAATTTAAAGTGACTACCACTCTGAAAAACTCGCACAAGCTGGCGCCCAGATACAGATTTTGAAACGATGATAGCCCAGGCCTTGGGGTTGGTATCGGCCGCTAACCTGGCGGAGGCAGCTCCGATTCCCATCAAAGCCTTAAGCTTGCCGTGAATGAGGAGTGGTTATCAAATTTACAGCATGGTGGGAGGGTACGTCCCAGTACCCGCCTGGCTGGGTAACCACCCTCAATTTCTAAAAACTGTCACCAAGCACACAGGGTATTCAGGTATAGCTGCCCGTAAATCCAGTTAATATTGCCTCTTAGAGCAGTCGTCACAAACAAGCGTACTTTACATCATAATAATTACTTTCATAAAATCAGTACCTTAATTTTTCAAGATATGCAAAACTAGTGTAGCCGTTAGTGCCTACCTTTAAACTATAGAACTTAACGGAAGAAAATATTTACTCAATTTAATTAAATTAACTGTAAATAGTAACTGACAGCCATATCTTTAAATAATCTATTAATTAGAATCATACTTGATACAGCAATGGTTATAGCGCGGTGTGAACTAGCTCAGTACACGACCCGAGCACGTCGACACAAGAAGCGTGGCGCGGCGCGGGGCGGGGCGGGGTGATGGTGGAGATGGGGCCATGTGGCATTTCATCATCAATCCAGAGATTTATATGTTCTGAAATATATCGGAGTCAAGGTTTCAGCTCGTTGCTAAATATTAACTCTTTACACGCGGCCACGGCGCGCCGGTTATAAATACTTTGCACAAAAAAAAGTTTTTTAGCAGCATTGCGCTGCACTCGTCATCGTTTGTTATTTGTGCGTGTACTGTTGTGTACTGAAACTGAGATTGTATATGCGGAAATACATACTTGTAAGAAGTTTTACGATTCATTGCATTAACTTACTTAAACATTATTTTAAAGAAATATTGACAATGCAACACTTATACGACAAAGACTCCTAGAAGCAAGGATAAGAACGTTAAGCACACTTGATTGTCAGTGACGATGCGGATGCAGGTGGACCAGACCGCGCTAGACCCTCCGCCGCCGCCCGCGCGCCCCACCGCTGCCGCATCGCCGCGCGCGATCTGAAGCGATGAGCAATCAATGGAAAAGCTTGCGTCTACGTAACAAGCGGCGAGATATCAATTTAAACATTTTAAACTTTATTTAATTCTAAAACAACATTATTGGCAATGCTTCGACAAGTATATAAGTACGTAACCTATTGACGATATTCATTATACAATATTTAGTATTGATTCCGCGTGATAAGTTAGGATACAGTATACACCGCGCTCTATCCCGTATACATTGTTGAAGAAGTTTCAGATGATGGGTTTATTCAAAACAAAAGAAAACATATAATTCAGTAATGTAGTGGGCACTTTACCAATTCTTTGATTAGATTCTAGAGATTGCAGAGAGAAATAAACAAGCGAAGATTTACCATTTAGTAAGGATAGTACAAAAGTAGTTATTATATATATATTATTAGATAGTAGCCGAAAAGTCCTAGAATGGAGACCACGGACTGGCAAGCGCAGCATAGGACGGCCACCGACCAGGTGGACAGACGACCTGACTAAGATCGCAGGCAAGGGCTGGATGCGGGCCGCTTCCAACAGGTCCTTGTGGAAATCAATGGGGGAGGCCTATGTCCAGCAGTGGACGTCCTATGGCTGAGATGATGATGATGATGATGAAGGATAGTACAAAAATGTTGTATATTCCTATCAAAATAAACACATTTCGGTTGACTTTTTTTTTTATAGATTAAAAGCTTGCGTTTGACCACGGTCTCACCTGATATTAACCGACGACGCGGTCTAAGGTGGAGCACGCAAACTTAGAACCGTTGCAAAGTTATTGTCGCATGTGAAAACATCTACTTATTATACATATTTTTTTCAATTATTAACCATCATCTTATTATTTTGTTTCGCTGCGGAACTTTGAAATAACTACAAGTAAAAAACGTCACTGGCGTTCATCATTCATTAAAAGTAATCTGAAGTTGTAATTTCCTCACAAAATTAAAGACTAGGATGTATCCAAAGGTATCCTTGGTTTTTTTTCAAAACCACTCCAGTATCGAGGTGAACTGAAATAAAGATAAGCTGAAATTCGCTACGCTCTGCCTCACGTCACAGCCTCCGGGTGTCTATACGAACTCGTAAATGTTTAACAGCTCGATAAAGGCGAGTGGTCGCGGTGGCGCGGCGCCTGGCAACGCGCGGGATGGCCGACGATCCTGCAAGCGCGTTCCACGTCAGTGCTTGGCTTACTTACAACCTTTCAGACAACCAAATCTTTACATGTTACTACTCGAAACTGAAGATAGTCCTCTACATTAAGTTAAACTAGACTGAAAACACTGCCAAACTTCGACTTATAAGTGCTTATTACAATAACAACTCACACGTCGGAGGCGGCCTGTTTGTATCTCCTGTTAGATTATATTATGTATGTTCGAAAAAATCGGGAGTGGACGGGATTTTTTAAAGTATTATGCTATTTTCTTCAAATGTATAATATATTCAACAAAGGTTTAATGATAATAACAACTCATACTTATAATGTTAGGTAAGATCGTACGAGATGTACGGTACATTGACATAATATATACTCCTAGATACCAGCTATGAAAAGCTCACCTCGCGTCAAACGGAACCCATTACTGAGTGAATGGAAGTAGTAAAACTTTCACATAAATTACCGCCGCGCGCCGCGCCGTGTCCATCATTGTTTTGTACCTAGGTACATCTCAGATACGGATCTTCGAATCTGTAGACGATTCTGCAATTGTATATGAAGCCATTTGTCCAGAAGATATTTCAATGCCAATATATTATATATTAAACGAACAATTCTTGTGCATGTCTATCTCTATTTAATGGAACTCGTTGCCCGAGTCTGTGTTTCCCGATATGTACAATCCTGGAGTCTTCAAGTCGCGAGTGAATAGGTACCTTCTAGGTTTGCGTGCTAAATCCTAGCCAACGTCATCACTTAACATCAGGTGAGACATTTGTTAAACGCAAGCTTATATCATGTAAAAAACAAACCTCAGAAACGGCTCTAATTATTTTAATGTAACAATGACGTCATGGTTTTATTTTTATTTTTATATCACACATATGTCTTCAGGTCCCAAACTAGGTAGAGCCTGTACTATGGTAACCTAATGCCTGACATTTATATATAGTTTACTCCTGTATTTATATTATGACTTATGTGGGTAGCTGAGTTGCCTAAGAAAACGACGAGCGAAGCTTGGACGTGCAAATATTAATTAGTGGAATTGACTCAGTTCGTACCTTTGTATGAATGTTGTACAGCACGCTCTCAGTTACAAAACATGCTGTTTCACGATAAGTGAAAGTACAGGCAAATCAAAGAGATGATTATTGGAAAGATTGAGTTTTCAATTAGGTGATATTCACTTTCTCAAATTAAATAATATCGATAATGAATACATTGCACGGAGTGGAGCTCATTGCAGGAGTCTGTTTCCCGGTAGGTAAATAACCTGCGACAGCCCTGGAACTTTCAAGTCACCAGCGAACCTTAATAATATAAATATTTGACGGCATCCAGAATGTATATATATATATATATATACGCCTATTATGGCAGACTTTTGATGGAATCTACTAAGATTTTAGTATAACTAAATGACTAGTGATGGGATATTCGGATGCATTCACAACTTCATGGGTTGGCTAGTATTGGGAGCACTTCTTTCATCGAAAAATTCCCGCGTTTCCGGAGTAGATGATAATGCAAATCGTTAACACGGGTTGCTCGCACCCCGCGCGCTACCCGAATACTAGTTACAAATTAAAACTCGAAGGAACACTCATTGCGATAATTAAACAAAACGCAAATTTTATCTTTCAAAATTCCTTTTAGTTACCAAATAGCGCGTGATGAGACGTTTCGCTTTACACACTCATGTCATGAGTCTATTGTGGTAAATGTAATGTTGGCAAATATATGTAATAGAATAATTTGTCTTGTAGTATGGCAAGGCAAGACTGCGTTAGAATAAATCGGATCGTTTTTATTCTAACGCCTCATTAGTCATGTTATTTAGGATTTGTAAAATTTGATGAAAAATACATCGATTCTGGGACTAATGTTTTGTTCGGTTTGCAGGGACGACCTGAAATACGTAGATCAATGTAAAAAAGACGTAGAGTTGGCAACGCTGAGACGCGTCCAAAAACCGACACTCGGTCGGATCGGCCACAAGACCTTGCAAACCTACACAAATCAAGCCGTAAGCCTCACACCTCCACAGGTTTGGATTTGTGACGGTTTGTTGAAGTTTGGCAAGCGTGTGGATCCGGCATTACATTACAGCAAATTTTTCCTTACTAGTGAGACTCGAATAATGATAGCTTATAATATTATTTAACAACACAGTCCCTTATAACTTTCTTATTTTAGGTCTGTAATAGTGAAGTGAAATACTTTTTCTGTCTTAGTTGATATTCTTCCCAGAATATACTCAGAGGAATAGTTTCTATGATCTACAGAGGACTTATTACAGGCCCTAAAGCGATAATTATCATAGAAAAGCACAAACGTGGGAGAACTCAGTAGTTCACCGTGCCGCGGATAAAACAAATATAATTTGGTCACAAGCTACCAGGAAACTAGTATATTTAGTTCGTTGGCCACAAGACGTGGGCAGGACATAATTGCCGCCGTATATGTTACTGGCGATATTAGGCTGCTCACATAACGAAACGGAAGGTCACCGCGATGTGAGAAGGTGGGTGAAGGAACTTTGTTATATCATAGTTGAAATGTCGGTTAGTGGGTCAATAACTTAGAGGTATTCGTAGCAATCTATATTTTAGCATGATAGACGGAGAAATGTGGTTTGTCTCGTCGTCTGCATTCTATATTAACAGTTTGTATACTTTATCAGTTCTATTGTAAGTGGACTAAGGATTTGAAATGAAACGATTTTTGTAAAATGGTAGAGCTTTGGTGGAGATTAAATATGCTATCGTAGTAAATAATTTAGATTATTGACTCCAGCTCCAGCTGGAGCTGGAGTGCTTTCCGAATAACATTCACGTGTGCCCACTGTTGCTTCTTCCTAACGGATTCTGATCGTCCGGCGGGAACACCAATAAGCTGGGCCTCTGCACCCTGGGTTGCAAAAAATCAAATTCGCTAAAGAGAAAATGGCCTAATACAAGGCCATAGGTAGTATATATACATATAGTGGCCATATCTGCCAATTCGGAGCAGCTTATTAGCCTATGACTCAGTCTAATTTTTCTGAGTGGATTGTTCATGTTATGCTATCGGTGGGAAAAGTCTGATTTTGCTATATGATTATGACATCCCGAAGCCAATTCTAATAACAGTGAACATACGAACCTGTCAAAATATATTACCTACTCACTGAGTGCGATAAATTACCTGCTCGAGAATATATAAAATCATATATTTACCGCGCGCATACGGGAATAATCCGTTGAGAATATGTCTGGGATATATTTGTCTGGGTAAGTAGCAGATCAGCACATCATGTGAAACGACACATTGCTGCAAATGAAAGTGAAATTGGACGAGTCGCCTCATTGCCCGAGTTAACTCGAGTTAGTTTTGGTGTCACCGTGTCTTGGGTGCCATCGCTCGGTCACTGTCCGCGCTACTATGCGCTCAATGATTTTATTTGAATAAGTTTTCTTCTAAATGAGATATTACTCATTATTACTAATGGACCTGGTACTAGTTTAAGTCCAATTTGTTTTGTTTGTATTTAAAACGTTGAGGTGCCAGTTTGACAGGTATTAAGGCCAATAGACTTCAGTAACGGACTTATACACTATATGCATGATGATGGAACTATCGATAATAATCGAAATTGTTTGTCTTAATGTTTCTTATTGTAAATATGATTAGTATCTAAAAGAAGAGTTATTTCAGTCATTTATGCGTACACTTAAGTATCTACTTATTAAGTCTATTATGCAGATTAGAATAATCTAATCCGCGTAATAGACTTAATAAGGTGATAACACCTCGTTGTTATTACGAATTGTCCTTTCATTTACATGAAATTACATTCATCTTTGTATGTAGTATGCATTATTTTTAACCGACTTCATAAAAGGAGAAACTTTTATGTTCGATTTTATGTATTTTTTTGTACTGCGGTTTATCCTGTAACAAATATAATAACAGGACTACAACTAATTAAATTAATACCCGTATTTGCTCTACGACAGTTTATTAAACTGTTCATTTCATTTAGCTGATGATTATATCAACAGCATAATATTACAATAACAATGATGTTAGCATCTGATTTGAATTAATTAAATGAGTGAAATAAAGCGAGCGCTGGCGTCCGCCCAAATAGTAAGTAGGTAGGTATCTTCATTACGGAGCATTAACACTTGAGACACGGCGTCGCGGCCGCGGCGCTTTCTATTCAGAAGTAGGTATGAATGTTAATAACAATACATAGAGGTAAACATCATACATAAGGGTTATTGTCATCTTATTTAGCTTCCATATGTTACGTTTAATGAAAGGGATATCATTATTCCCGTGTGATAGGTACACGGACACTAGTTAATGAGAAGCGCATTTTTGTGACAACATCCTGCCGGAGGGTGAGGACAATCGTAGTCTAGATTAAGGCACTATTTCTGTCATAGTGCATACCAATTATTAACAATTTGAAAGAGGAACAGCTGGTAGGAACCGCTACCATAGCAGACACTTGCGCTCCTCAGAAGTTAGTTAGAAGTACCAACCGACCTAGTATAATTAGTCCAATACGTTCCCACTGCTGTGGTCTCTCTGGGAGAAGTGATATCCATAATCCAACACATTGCCCAATGTGGGTTGGCGGATTGGCTAGTGGTAAGCCCTATATCGAAGTTTTCAGGCCGCCCAAATGCATCCGACAGGAGCTAACGGCTGTTAACCTAAGATAATAGTTGAAGTACTCTTCGAAGCACGAAAGCGCTCAGATGAAAATGCTACTAGTAGTCACCCAGCCAAGGTATGGGCCGAGTTTACTAACACCAATAAATATAATAAAAATTGAATTTTTAATATATATGGATTTAAAGATAGTCCTGATGCGCTGTTACATAACGTTCACTACACTAGTGTACGTAAAGGCGCATCTGCAAACACATACAGGATGACTACAATCATCCCAGACCCAGGTTCAGTATACACCCCAACCCCAACTGAAGTACCACTCAAATATTAAAACTAGTAAATAGTGTCTACTTTTGATCTTGTAGAGCTAATGTTAATGCCGTGACTGCTGATCACACGTTCAACTGAGTATTATCATGTTTTGGAGTAAAGAGGCTAAAAGAGAAGAAGCGGCCTGGCTGCGCACGGAATCAAATTAGCAGGCAAAACAAATGTCATATTTTCATGTTGCAACATTTTGTCGACAGTTACTTGCAACGAACTTTCGTTGGTTACATGACTTATTGGGGTTGAGGCTGATTCCTCGCAAAGCTACGTCCGGCCACACTTACTAAACATACTAATATAGGTATTGTGCAACAGTATGCAACACTACAGTTTGAAAGCTACAAGTGCGCGCTAATACCGACCTCAAATCACGTAACGTATTGCAAAATAAGCGCAATAACCTTCGCTTAATATCCGCTATTTTAATAACGCCCTACTTTTATAAATAGTCCAATTAACTGGTGTTGTTTGAGATGTGTTGTGTCAAAGAGGATGAGTCAGAGGTTCATTACCACGGTGGTGGGCAGCGACCTACGCGGAGCCAAATCGTAGCATTGTTTGCGCGTGCGCCTACGATGTTGACGCCTGTCAGCTGCCAGACGGAGAGACACAACATAGCTTCGACCACTGAATAACGAAGTGATACACATTTATTTGATAGTTGTGGTGCTACGAAATGTGTAAGATGCAAAAAACTTTTGTGTAATGTCACAAATAAAGCTTTTTTCTTTTTTTTTTTCTTCAAATGTCGTCACATCTATGTGGAAACCTTGAGATCGTAACCTAATTTACCTGTATTACGATATTATTTCGTGTGAGCAAACAGTAGATTATTTTAATTATTATTACACTCATACCCCCGCACTAGGATTCCCTGTATCGCGAGAGGCTTGGACACAAACAAACATCCAAGACCCAGGACAAACACCCACACTCATCGCACAAATATTTGCCCCTGCCGGGATTCGAATCCAGGGTCCCGGGGACACAGAAGTCAGATGTCACTGACACTAACCACTGCGCCACGGCAACCGTCGAAGATATGTGACCACATCAATATTATTAAATACAAGATTACACTGATTGCTAACAGCATTATGAATATAAGACTATAAGTTACACATCGTGTACCTCTTATAAAATCCTTTTTCTTTTCTCAGCTATGTGCGTCCACTGTTGGACGTATGCCTCCCCCATATAGGGGGGATTTGCCAATACTCGCCACGCTTGGCAGGCTGGTTGGCGAGCGCAGTATGATTTCCGATCCTCAGAAGGCGCTGCTGCCCACCTCCTGGTACGTATATATAAAATCCTAATCATATTATAAATGCGAAAGTTAGTGTGTATGGAAATGTGGATGTATGTTTGTTACTCTTTGATGCCTAAACGGCTGGATGGATTTGGATGAAATTGGGTATGGATATAGCTTATACCCTGGATTAACAGATAGGTATGCTTATTTGTATCATCACCTTTTTTCATCACCACGCGAGTAAAACCAGGGGTGCAGCTAGTACATTATACGTTTTCTGTGTTTTTTTTACATCGGATATAAAGACAAACTTATGGAAGTTAAATGTGAATTTGGGAAACCAGTCGTCAAGAAATGGCGTTTTCAATATTTACGATATTCTGCGGTAATGACTCAACTAATTGAAAATTATGTGTTGTGTGTTTGGTAAACGAATTTTAATTAATTACTGTTGTATCGGTCCAGTAAGTACGGAGATGGTCTCCTCAAGGTGAATACAAAGGCGGGATAATTGACAGCAAGATCTCTTTTTCTCTATCAACGGGGGTTATACAAGATTGTTTAGGTCAAGGTTAATGTTTCTTTTGCAATTAAAAATATAGCTAACCTTGTACCGCTATTGAAATATTGTTGTTAAACAAAGTTATAGCCCAAAAATTAAAACAATTTACAGTTTTGAGTCAGTACGCAGATATTCCAGATTTGAAATTGCCTATCTATTAAAAACTACGCTTTGCATATTTATGAAATAGTAAGGCGATTTCAAATTGTGAAATGTGTTTAAATATACCTTGTAATCGGTTTTCTGAGTACATAAATGATAGCTGCACGTTATCCGTTTCACAACTTAGTTTAACGTTGATGATTTAAATTAGATGTCCACTGCTGGACATAAGCCTCTCCCATTGATTCCCACAAGGACCGATTGGAAACGGCCCGCTAATAATATATTAAATATTAGAATTTCCAAACCTCCCACAGGCTTCCGACGTGACGTACGAGTAGGACAACTGATACACCTTAAGTTGGTACCCTACAAACTATGAGAATACAGGTGGTTTATTTATCTGAGCCTACAGAGCATTTTAACGCTCAATAATCTTGATAAAACAATTTTCTTTGATTTATTTAATCGTTTTCTGCATAGAAATATAGAAAAAGACATTGTATAAATCAAAGAACCGGAAAATAAACTCGATTAAGTTTTGTAACATAAATAACAGTTGGTTTCTCTCAGCGATATCAATCGACACAATCATAACAAATCGAAACGAAAGCAAGCCCAAGCACACATACTGGTATACACTGGATCACCCTGTGGCAGCAAGATTTAATGACGTCCCATGGAAAAATGTATGAACTGTTTCATAATTTTCTTGCGACACAGTGCTTCAGTAGTAGCGCTGTTTTGTATTGGGGTGTTTCAAGTCGTAAATCGTAATTGCGAGCATTATCGGGCGCGATCGCAAGTGGCTGCAGGCGAGGAGAGCTGCACTCGTCAGCTGCCGCCACGTATAGGGCTGCCCGCTTTTACACACCTGGTAGGAGGCATGGTCATACTTTTTAATTATGATGTGCTTGTTATATGAAATGGACAAAGAATAGGTTAAACTGCGATACACACGAGTGTCGAACGCTAATTTAAGCGTCCGCGGATTTCCTGGGGAAGTTATTTAAAGGTCAAAGAGAATTGCGAGATTGCTTCACGATAGTTTCACCCCGCGATTAGAGATCCGATGTTCAATCCCGCTCCTCTTAGATCCAACTGTTCTGTACCTATCTATCTCAGATACTAGCCGTGACTTGCTTTTCTCGCTAATTGTGCAACTAATTAATTATAAAGAGATATATCATGATGTCAATTACTTACAACAATTACTATATTTTATATTACTATACTTATAACATTTTTTAATTATTAACATTATTATTACCATTATATGTTTGCTTAATAGTTTACTGCCGTCAAATATGTTTTAGAAAGAATTTCTTCTTTCTAGTTTTAGGTTGCAGACAGCATCGTATATTGGTTTGTGGTTGCAGATGACAATAGAACTTTTGGAAAATGATTATATGAATGAAACAATCGACATACGTGCGAATCGTCGAACTTATTGATACTAGGTGAAAAATTCGAACAGGTTCATGCTTTCTATGCGTAGCGTAGAACTCCAAAATTCTTATCTGATCAACTTATGCCAAAGAGTTTATTATTTTTATCATTAGATAATTGTCAACCATATATGCAGGATTATTTACACCATAATATATTGAGAACGATACTCACCATCCTACTTGACCTAAATTGCGCACGAAAGTAAAAAACTGAAAGTATTTGTTTTTTTGGCTGATGCAATGATTAATGTTAAAAACTCTGATGATGCTGATTCATAAGTTTTCGATCGAGCTACTGGAGTGCATCATTACTTAGATGTATATCGCAAAACCTGTACTGTACATCTGTACCATATATATTTCGAAAAAAAGTATCGTCAAAATGATTTTTTTTATATAAAATTAAAATCAAATTATCAATGATGATAATTTGTTATTAATGTTGTTATAATTAATGACTCCATGACGACTGTCGACTGTGTGTTATAGAAACGGACTGGGTCCAGCTCCCATGCACCTGATATTTTTAGCACGTTATCATCGAAACAGGTCTCGTGCTGAGTTCACCAGTCTGTGGCCTCGACTCCAGACCTTGTGCACACAAAGATGACATCCGACTATTATATCTGAAGTAAAATATACAGAATACATATGATTTCCGATCCTCAGAAGGCGCTGCTGCCCACCTTCTGGTACGTGATCCCTTAGCCGACTCTTAAGGCACCCGCGGTTAGAAATGGGGGAGTACTATTATAGGCCGGTACCACCACGGCACGACGATAAATGACTGTAACAGATAAAGAGATAAATAGATGTGACATGAATATAGAATTGTATATCAAGTGAACTTTTCTCGGCGAGAGCTTTCCTTTCTCCGTAACCGAGTTAGGGCTGCTCTCGGGTAATTGGCGCAATTTGATATGGCACCATTCACACCGCCCCGCGTCGCCGCGTGCCGCCCGGTGATATCCTATCGGATACGGCTATTAGAAACATTACTAGGCCAGAAACCTCTTGAATGCGTAAAAAGCTTATGCATTTATAGCTCTGTAAAACAAGTAATGATACATTCTAGAATAACTTGATGTGCCCTGCGGTGTTACCTGCGGTGAAATGGTAGGTGGTATTGACGATTTGTGTCTTCCCGTCATGCCACGGGAACAGTAAATATTTTCGGGATAAAAGTAGCCTAGGTATACGTGATTTCAGAATATAATATATGCAAATCCGTACAGCCGTTTTAGCGTGAAGGAGTAGGCAACTTTCACCTTTATAATAGTGTGATTAATATCACCTACGACCAAACATTAAAAATAAAAATATTTAAGGGGGCTCCTATACAACAGATTGACACGATTTTTTTTGCCTTTTTTTATATATAATGGTACGGAACCCTTCGTGCGGGAGTCCGAATCGCACTTGGCCGTTTTTTTTTTCATTGAGAAAAGTTTGTCTGCTATCTCACTTTTGATTGTATACATAATACCTTTGGTATTAGTGTATGAATGTTTTTGTAATATTTGGGTTTATCTAATTGAAAATAAGTGTTGGGAATAATGCTAAGATAAAATCAATGGACCTTTAACTACACACTTAAATACACAAAAAATAGATACTTACGTATGAATCCCTACATCATTTAAAGAACATTACAATAAGTTCTAAGCAATTATATACATAGGTAACACACGTTTGTTAGAAATTTGTTTTGGCTGGTCAATAAATCATAATATTTTTTTTATTTAAGCAATTAATTTACGGATGTTAAGTGATGACGTAAGATATTTATTTTGGATGTAAAAATAAATGTATGTATGGCTGTAACATTATTATCATCTTGAAAGTAACGTGACGTCCTTACGAAGTGGTCGCACCCACTCTCTTTCAACCCAGAACCCATTAGGCCAGTGAAGAGGCTAAACGGGCGCTAGAAATGCCACTCTTAATACAAACCGCCGAGAAAAGTATCTCTCAACCTCCCTTTTCCCCAAAGGTAATGCCTACAAAACAAAATTACTTTTCTTTTTGCCAAATTCTTCTGCAGTATATCTAGTTAATGAGCAACTTTCTACAACTGCAATACATCGTGGTAGATTGATGTAATTATAAGAACCTACATTGACGATTCGTGCTGTAGGCACTAAAACACATTGAACTTTACACAAAGATTTTTTTTATCTAATCAGTGATTGGGATTACACTGAGGGATTACATAATTCAGGTGTCATTTGGGTGATGTAGTCAGATCTTTGTGTTCCTAGAAATGATTTAAGAATAAAGACTAGTAGTTGTTCAATAATGCTCATTATTTTATATTTAAAACCAATCCTTCGAAAAATATCGTGGATACAAATCAGTACAAAATAAATATCTACTACTGATGTGCCAAGAAACGAATGTCAAAACTGTCATGTGATTCTGGTGTGACCTTATTGAAAAACAAAGTTCTTTGAGTCTGAAAACTATCGCGAGTTTCTTCCATAATTGTAATGTAACAAACCGACTAGGACTCACCTGGTTAACACTGGAAAATTACTCTCCGACTAGTTTCGAACTTATTTGCAGTTCTTCATCTGGGAGTGATGATGGCTGGCGAGCGCGAGCCTCAGCACGTAACAGGCTCGCGCTCGCCGCCTGGCACGATCATAACTCCCAGATGAAGAACTGCAAATAAGTTCGAAACTGGTCGGAGAGTAATTTTCCAGTGTTAACCACGTGACTCCTAGTCGGTTTGTTACATTACAATTATGGAGAAACTCGAGTTATGATCGTGCCAGGCGGCGAGCGCGAGCCTGTTACGTGCTGAGGCTCGCGCTCGCCAGCCATCATAACTCCCAGATGAACAACTGCAAATAAGTTCGAAACTGGTCGGAGAGTAATTTTCTAGTGTTTACCACGTGAGTCCTAGTCGGTTTGTTACATTACAACAAAGTTCTTGTTGTAAATCCTTTGTATCTAGAGGACAATTATGTTGTCATAACGACCTATATCTTGTAGGTAAGATCCAAAATATACAGCTTCAGAAACAAGCCTCGTTTAAATAGATTCATAGCAAACAAAGCTTATAACTATATCAATATTTAGCTGTTGAACACTGTCCACATTTCGCGATAAGTGCTTGCTTTGTTTAGAATGCCTAGATCGTTTGGCGCGGCGCTAATTGTTTAGTGTATTCTGTGTCGCATCTCAATTGTGACTAGTGTACATCAGGGTCATCTACCTATCTGAATTTATATTAAACAGTGTATGTATGTATGTCTGTTGGTTTATTACATGTGTGTGTGTGTGATAGAAAGAGAATGTGTGTAGGTGGAGTGGGTATAGAGGTTATGTATTTATTAAGAAACGAAGTCGTATATTGGTGCCTATATTACAGAAACCCATACGTAGCGCACTCGTAACGCAGCACAAATCTATTGAACTCGATATCCTGGTTGTCATGACTCATGTCAGAATCGCTAGTCCTCAAAACGTACAATAGTTCCGCTATTCAATTGTTTCGACGACAACACGAAACTTTTCACGTATAGTTTGTTTGTGCTATGGCTACCGCAACAGAAATGTGTTCGTATGGTTATCGCCTGTTATATCGCACACACGATTATTAAACAGCGCATCTATTACGAGTATACCTCGCACTAACTTCGCGTATGGATGTCTGTAACACTGAGGGCATTACGATACGTTGCCAATGTCATTTTCGATTGCCGCTTTAGATGGGATTCCCGTTAATCTACTGATTGCATCATCATCATGAACATTGGCAACGTATCGTAATGCCCTCAGTGTTACAGACAACCATACGCGAAGGTGATCGCTTACCATCAGGTGGCCCGTCTGCTTGTGTGCCACCTATTTTTATAAAAAAAAAGCATCATCGTTGACAGTAGGGCATTGCCCCACAATGCCTGTATGCACACTGTCGATTTTTTATTTTACGATCTTCAAATCCTGTCCTTCACAGAGAGCTCGAGTCTGTTTGCCAGCATTGTTTACAATTTGCCAGAAGGGAAACATAGTAAAGCGTATAATTGGATATGGGACCAGCATTTCCCAAGAGATCGCAATGCGACTCGCAACCCTAAAACTAATAATTTCTGGCTTCCGTACCGAATAAAATTAATACCGTAAAGATTAACGCGCACAATGTCAATCCCTCTCGATTCGCTTATTCCGCTCACTTCATAAACATAGCGTAATAATTTTAAATCTGACTGCGACGGGGGATGTTTGAGACAAGGGTCGCGCGCCCTTAAATCTTCCCGTCCCACTTTATATGCAGATGTGGGCGCTTAAGTCCCGGGGATCAACGACCTGGGTATCAAATTCTTCTAAACACATTGCTCATGGATTATTAATGAATCGTCGTTTTTGCTAGTTTTGCTATTCTACTTGGAGTATTATTGTAATGGAAACACAGATCTTTTTGCTCCCGCAATGCAATCGAGATGCAATAGTTATTTTAGCGGAATACTAAATTTATTTATGATTTCATTTGAAATAATATTGCATTGCTTATAAATTAATAAATGTTTTAATAAATAAGAGAATTGGCAAACCTGATAAAGTTGTTGTTGTTGTGAGTCGATATTGCAATAATATGAATAAGCAGTTCATATCTGCGAATGGATTTTGATGAAAAAATTCTTCGTGTTGGCATTTTATATTTTTACAATATAATAAAATCGGATTGGATTCTCTTGCATAATACACTTGTTGGAACCAGAAGGATATATTTTAAAATGTGTAGTACAATAAAATGCTATGTTTGTCTATCTGCCTAGTAAACCACTTTCATAATAGTCCCAGAACAGACTATAACTCTGAAAATCTGACAGAGAGCACAAATGTAGCATCGTTGCCGTAACGTTTCCCCTCATAGTAAATGAATAAGCATATTGGGGCCGCGCGCGCGCTGTCCCGCCTAGATTAGCCCAATCTCCCCTCGACACGTGCGATCACATTCATTTCATCGCCATCTGTATGCTCCTCCGTGATATAAGTAACAGGATTCTATTAGTGTAATTTTCTGTGAAAGGGTTCATTTAATGAGAAGTCGAGACAGTCATTATTGATAAGAATAATAATTATAATCGCATTCAGTTAGATATTTTAAAGAGTAGACAACTTTGCAATTAAATAATAGTTCAATAGGGACAATCAAAGTCTTTTTCAGGGGCACAGATTCAAACCCAGGATCCCTGAGGAGACAAAGAAGTCATGTCACTGACTACTCAGCCTCGGCGACTGTCGTGAATTATAATAATTAACTAGCTACGCCCTGCGGTTTCACTTGCGGGGGTCTACGATTTTTCGATACCTCAATCGTCCCACGGAAGCAAAATTTTTCCGGGAAGAAAAGTAGCCTATGTGCTATTTTAGGGTATAAGCTATTTTCACCCCAAATATTATGTAAATCTGTTTAGCCATTTCAGCCTGAAGAAGTAACAAACATACGAACGACAAACAAACTTTCGCCTTTATAATATTAGCGTGATAAAACGATTTGTTTAAACTGATATCAGATTAAGAGAGTCCTAAGTTTATATAAAATATATTATTTTTATGTTCTACGCATGTATTCCGATTAACGTATGATTTATTATTTTATTTCTGTTTGGTACAGACTTTGAAGTCCATTTCATTATAAATCATGAGTAATTGGCAGCCAGTGTTCAATTGGCAGTATTTATGTGCGAATGTGCTGTGCAGCCGTCTCTCCTCGGTGGCGCCGCGACGTGGACGCGCCGTCAGCACCGGCGTCGCGGCGCGCGGCGGGTTTAGCGCAGGCGCCGCCGCACAGTACTGCAATGATTAAGATACCATGACCTCTTATTTGCTGGCGCCATTTACGCTGATAGCCAACTTTATTGTCTATAATTGTAAGCATCACGCACAACAAAAACAACTGAAGATGACTCAGAATTGCATAGTTTTTAAATTGATTTGCGTTTCTGACTGTAACTAAGAGTCATTTTAAGTTTCACACAGTAAAATACATGTTCAGTTTAACAGAAATATCGTTAATTTTTTTTATTATTGGCTGAGGCGGAACCCATTGTTCAAGTAAGCAATTTGCAAAAATAATAACCACGTAGATGAAGCATAGATAGCATATTAAATATCATTTGGGATGTAATAAGCATAGTATGTAATTGATTGGAACCATATTTATATTTGTCGTTGGCTACCGGCCTATAATTGTACCCCCCCATCTCTACCAGTGGTTGCCGTAAGAGTCATCTAAGTCTAACATTGAAGTCTAAGCGATCATGTATCTACCAGAAGATGGACAGCAGCGCTTTCTGTGGATAGAATCAACACACTGCGCTCGCCAACCAAGCGTGGTGAGTAATAAATAGCACACCCCCCTAAAAAGAGGGGAGGCATATATACAACAGTGGATGGTTTACCGCTAAGATGATGATGATGATTTTCAATAGAATGAATTCGTTTATTAAATCACTGGGCTGCAATTTCGGCAAGTTTCCATAAAATGCTTAATTCGCAGCAGCGGAGAGTAAAAATTACAATCGAAGTATGATACTTTTATATAATCAGTAAAATGCGCTTTATCTAGTACCTTGGTATGTAAACACAACTCTATGAGGAATGCACTTAGATCGGGTATTGCGTTATCTGCTCGCCGATTACTTCGCTGTATTGCATTCCACAGTTGGAAGCCAGCTTCTCACCTCAAAACTATTTCAATATTCTGGTGTACGAGTACTTACCTGCTATGTCCAACAGACAGTTAAGAGTTAATATTTTGTTAATATTATTTGCTAGCATACATACACACCTAGCATGTATACATTCGAGATTTGTACGCAGTCACGTGGTATAGCAATTTTTGACTGTCATCCGGGGATAGTGTAGCTTCCCAACAGTTAAAGAATTTTTCGATTCGGTTCAGTAGCTTCTAAACCAATAAATTCAATGCAAACAAACAATCAAATTTTTCCTCTTTACAATATCCGTACAGATTATGCAAATTACTGAGATATTTATATAACATAAATGAAACGATAAATTACGTTAACTCACAAGAAAACACTTACATTACTTGATTTAGAACTCATCATACATCCTTGCCGATTTCGGCAACGGCGACTGCAAGTTTACTGCTATTTATTCATATATATTGGCTTCGTTCATGTGCCTTCATGTGACTAAAGTACCCTATTTTAGCTTTGAAAGTGCGTGCACATATACCGCACGTAAGGATACCTTGGACATAATTATAGTTTAGGTTGGTGGAGGGTCTGTTTTTGAGATCATCACGCTTCAAATCAAGGTCATACCTCCTGTCGTCTTCAAAGGTATTTATGTTCTGCTGGATCAAGAACCTCCACTCAGAACGATTTTGAGCCAGTTTCTCCCAGCAAGCAGGCTCAATGTTACAATTTTTCATGTGTCTTTTCTGAACATCCTTATATCGCAAGAATTGGCCACCGCTTTTACGCTTACCATTTTGCAGTTCAGAATAGAAGATGCGTTTCGCTACTCTCTCGTCAGGCATTCTAGAGATATGGCCGCACCATCGCAACTGTCGCCGAATGAGGTAGGATTCTATCCCACCGACGTCAGCTCTACGTAGGACTTCCGTGTTCCTGATACGATCGGACCATCTGATGTTCATGATGTCACGGAGGCATTTCAAGTGAAACCTATCCAAAACCCGTATTTGCTCGCGATACAGGCACCATGCCTCTGAGGAGTAAAGAAGATTTGGCAAAACTGTTGATAGGTAAACTTTTATTTTTGTTTTTAATGAGATATTGTGTGTGCGAAATACCTTGCCCCGAAGTTTTCCGAAAGCTGCAGAGGCAGCACCGATTCTGTTATTAATTTCCAGATAAAGGTCGCCTTTAGATGTTATTGTGGTGCCAAGATATTTGAATTTTTCTACTTGCTTTATTTCATTAGCGCCGAGACGCACATTAAATTTACAAGCAGATTCGTGTTGTTGCTTCATATGCATCACTTCTGTCTTAGTTACGTTAATTTTCAAGCCAAACCTGGAACACGACTTATCCAGTTTTGTCATAAGTTCTTGTAATTCGTCTGGAGATTCCGCCACAAAGCAGAGATCGTCCGCATACAACATTTCCCGTATGGTATCATATGAGCATTTGGTGCGTGCTCTAAATCTTCCCAAGTTAAACAGTTTTCCATCAGTTCGAAAGCGAATGCGTATTCCGTTTGGGCATTCGCGCAGAGCATCTTCCACAACAACGGAGAAATACAATGCGAAAAGAGTAGGAGCCAGCACGCACCCCTGCTTTACACCGCAACTAACGGGAAACAGATCGGAGTTCAGACCATTGGCTGTGACAGAACATTGCATGTTGTCGTGTAGTAGCCTTAGAATTTTAATAAACTTTTTAGAACACCCCAATTTACTTAATACAATCCACAAGGCCTCACGAGGGACGGTGTCAAAAGCCTTCTCCAAGTCGACAAAGCAAAGAAAAAGCGGTTGCAACTGCTCTTTGCTCTTTTCCTGTAATTGTCGTACGGAAAAAATGGCTTCACAAGTTCCTCTATTGGGACGAAACCCGAACTGAGTCTCAGGTAGTATTGCTTCAGATACTTTTATGAGACGATTCAGGAGAATTCTGGCAAATATTTTACCAGGGACTGAGAGAAGTGATATTCCTCTATATGAGTTACAATCGGAACGGTTTCCCTTATTTTTGTATAGAGCGCAAATTTTTGATAACGTAAAATTTGATGGTACCTGCTCTTCTATCCACATACGGGTAAAAAAATTCCATAGCACCTCATGCAATACATCTCCTCCATATTTTAATAGTTCTCCTGCAATATTGTCAAGTCCAACTGCTTTCTTGTTCTTTTGCTGGCAAATAGCGGTAATTACTTCCTGAAGCGTTGGCGTGTCGTCTAGTTCAGTGACCTGTGCGCGTCCTGGCATGTTGTTAATGTAGGTCAGGTCGGCAGAACGATCAATGTTGAGCAAAGATTTGAAATGATCTGCCCATCTTTGCAGAAGTTCACTCTTGTCCGATATAAGTGCACCATCTGATGTTTTAAGGGGAACGTTACTTTGATACATTGGTCCCACGAGTTTTCGAAGCTCAGCATAGAAGACACCAAGTTGATTAGTATCAGAAAGCCACTGCATGTACTGTGCTTTGTTTTGCCACCATTTATCTTTCACAGCACGGGTAAGCTTTCGTAGCTCGGAAGCACTTTTTATAATCTCACTATTACGATCCGAATTGTCCGCCCTAAAGTTGCGTTTTTGTAGAAGCACTCGATGCCTGGATATAGCATCATTCAAAGCTACATCATTGGCATCAAACCAGTCTTCATTTACTCGCTTTATCAACCCAAGTGTGTCCGAAGCTGTTTTGGTTATATGGTTTGAAAGATCTTGCCACTTTTGTTCTATTTCGCCACCTTCAGTGTCCATTCGCAATGCATTGCTATTAATAGCGTAGATGTAATTTTGCCTTTTCTCATCGTTCTGTAACTTGTCTAAGTCTATGCGAGTGGTATTTATTCTACCAGAACGACGAGGAGGATGAAGTCGTAGCTGTAGCTTAGAAACCACTAGTCTGTGATCCGTCCAGCAGTTTGCGCCACGCATCACTCTAGTCAAATGGACCTGAGAAATGTCTTTCTGACGAACTATCACGTAGTCGATGAGATGCCAGTGTTTAGACCTTGGGTGCATCCAGGTGGTTTTATGCTTGTTTGGAAGTCGAAACATTGTGTTGGTTATAGTTAGTTGAAACTGAGAACAAAGTTCAAGAAGCAATTGCCCATTACTATTCATATTCCCTATGCCATGCTTTCCTAGAACCCGAGGCCAAGCTTCATAATCACGGCCAACTCTCGCATTAAAGTCACCCATTAAGAGAACCTGTTCCCTAGGCTGAATTTTAGTCAAGCATTGAGTCAACTCTTCATAGAATTTACCTTTAATTTCATCAGTGTTAGTCATAGTAGGAGCATAAATGCTGATAATATTTAAGTGGTTTCCATTCTTCAAAAGAAGACGTAGTGAAATTAATCTGTCGGATAAATACACCGGATACTCTTCCAGTTTAGTTGCTATTTCTGTCTTTATTGCCAAACCTACTCCAGAGCGCCTTGGCTCCGTGCAGGGTGTCCCTTTCCAGTAAAACGTGTAGCCTCCACCCTGCTCAACTAGCTCTCCTTCTTCAGCCAAATGTGTTTCGCTTAGAGCAGCAACATCAACATTATACCGGAGCAACTCTCGAGCTACGATGGCGGTCTTACGTTCCGGGCATAGATTGGTTGGTCGGTCCAGTAGTGTGCGTACATTCCATGTACCAAAAGTCAGTGGTAGTAGTTTGGATTTTTTATTATTCTTTCGACCACGTTTGATAGGATGCATAGGCAGCCGTGGTTACTACCTCCCAAGTTGATTTTTGGGTGAGCATTTTTTTGGGGCACCTTTTCTAGCCCCTTCCCGGCGAAGCGGGGGAAGCAGTGCCTCTCTTAACAGAGCTGCTTCGTCACAGAGGGTGCTGCCGAGTTACACTGTCACCCGAATTCAGTGTAGAAGCGACCACTCTCCCTAAGCCGCCATTGTGCAGACAGCGGACAAAGTCTGACAGGCATCATTGTCAAACCTCTCTACTTTTGTCCATCGCCAAAGGACTTTTCTCGTCATATCCAGTAAGCAGTAGCGGTCATTTGCGCGGGAAATATTTAAGTGCGTAAGTGTGTGCGCAGACACAGACGCACTCTCTCGTCCTTGCCCTTTCATGTCCAATGGAACGTGAGGTCGTTACGATTGGGAGAGGGCTGGATGCAGTGTCTAGCCAGCAGTAATTTGCCACTCCTACTGCCGCCTTAGGCCTTCCACAATGCCTTGCTGCCCCGCCAATTCCACCACAGTCTGTCGCTTATCAGCTTTGATGTGCCTTCATCACCGAGACAGGCTTTATGCACAGAACGGGGAGTATCCGTAACAAACTTGTTCTCTAACACAAGTTCCCCTCTACCAGGTTTAGCCCACGAGCCGGCGTGGTGTCCCGGGGTGTGGCCGTTGCGTGCATAGCAACTACTTGGAGCCACTGGTGAGAGAATACAGGTTATAGTTGGTTCGGCTCTACGCCCTAGCAATTAGGACCGGCTAGTAGAGCAAGATACCATCTCCAACCCACAAACACCCCATTTGATTTAGAACTACAGTTGAACCGAACAAACAAAAAAAAAACAGGAACTGGAACCGACTTCAACACTCAAAAGTGTGAAATCATTTGTTGAAGTCGGTACCATGATAGTTCAATAGTAACTGATATCGAAATATTATACTCATGGTACCAACTTCGACAAGTTATTTCACACTTTTGAGTGATGAAGTCGGTTCCATTTTTTGGTAATTTTTTTTTCACACTTTTAGGTGACCTTTGCTACTCAGCATGTCCGATTTAAATGTGTGAAATTTAAATGGGACCACCGCGGAAGCCCTATCAAAAAAAAAATTTATTAAAATCGGTTCATAAAAGACGAAGTTATCCGCGTACACACAGAAAAAAATATTATGGTCGAATTGAGTTACCTCCTTCTTTTTTTGAAGTCAGTTAAAAAGCATTAAACATGATTGACATCTTCGTGTGAAGATCAAAGTTTCTCTACTGTGACAATGTTTTAGTTGTTTATCTAAAACGTTCATGTTCGCTCCTGCCGCGAATATCTATATCGACCTACTAACGTTTATATTTATTTTCACCTAGTAAACCTTCACTATTCATCTCACATGTCCTCATACTTACACTTAACTCTACATGCCTCATCTTTGGTCCCCGGAATATGTTTGGTCTCATACCAAACATTTTCCTTACATTGCAGAATCAGACGCGCACACATGAATGAAAAAAATTTGAATCGAGTGCACGTTTCGTTTTGCGGCATGCGGTAGCACTCATTTAACATACTACAACATTTTAGTAAATATAACTGTTAGGAATAAAATTTCGTAACAGTGAAGCATAACATTTATCATTTATTATTATATTTTAAATTTGTCACAATGTTTTAGTTGGTGTGCCGTGCCGTGGTGGTACCGGCCTAGAATAGTACACCCCCATCTCTTCCCGTGGGTGCTGTAAGAGTCGGCTAAGGGACCACGGACCAGAAGGAGGGCAGCAGCGCCTTCTGAGGATTAGAAATCATACTGCGGTCGCCAACCCGCCTCCAAATCCCCCCTTTATGGGGGAGGCATATGTCCAGCAGTGGACGCACATGGCTGAGAAAAAAAAAATGTTTTAGTTTATTAACTAAATAATCGTGATAGAGAAACTGATCGTCACACTGGGATGTCAATGTAGTTTAATACTTTTGTTTGTTTGGTTAAATTGTAGTTCTAAGTCAATTAATGTAAGTGCTTTCTCGTGTGCTATTTTTAATTTTCATTTCAATTATAGTTTCCTCAGTATTGATGTAAACAAAACACAAGGGGAGCTGGTGTATGTAAAATATTATAGAGTTTAAACTAAACAAACTGTCGTGCAGCAAACCGGATCGTGGGTGGAGCGTTACATCAACTAATTAATTAGCTAAACTAAATAAATAATAAACATTATTTGTTACTCTAAACATGTAGCTATATGTTAAACACTTCAGCTATTTAGATAATATTTATTAACTAGACATTAGAGAACACACATTTCTAAGCATCATACTAATATACTAGTTAAACTGGAATACGTTGTTGTGCCATATAAATTATCGAAATGTCAAAGTGACACGATACTTCGCGATCGCACTATCGACGGTTAAACTATTCGCAAATTTGTTCATACGAAAATTCTATAATCGCGATAAAAAATGGGAGGTAGTAGGAGAGTGAAATATAGTTCACAACCTATTCTCAGGCCTACCCAATGTGTGCACAAAATTTCATACAATCGGTCAAGCGTTTCCGGACGAGTTCGGTTACAAACACTGTAACACGAGAATTGTATATATTAGATGTACCTATGTGTATGTATATTATGTGTGCTATGTGTTTGTCTGTTTAATGAGTACGTTTCATCTGTGTGTATTTGGTAGAAATTAACTTTGCTACTATGGGTTTACAGCACGGTGGTTATTTACGGCACACTTTCATCCAAGCAATTTTATCTTCGTTCATTGCACCATTTTAATATTCTCCACATCTTATTTTTTTGCAACATTCAGTTAATTTTTATTATTATAACATAGAAATCTCTTTAAAGGGGATATCTGTCTAGACTCTAGAGACTAGTTTATCTGATTAGCTGCTGTTATTCTACCATGCTTTGCTTACTTAAAAAAGCTAAAATTAATTTTATATTAATTAAATACTTTTTTATTTCTAATTGCGTTTTTAAACAATATTACATGATTCTTCAACTGATATGACTAAACTTTGCCGCAGTGACGTCTGATAGAAACCCCTGTGGGGTCATACGGTAGGTACATACTGTAGTTATAGGTACATAGTTTTTTCGAATTCCTTTATTTACGCCCACAGATTACGTTGCGTTACAAGGAGAATATAACAGCTGCAGTGCGAGCATGGATCGTCGACTCGATAAAAAATTCGACAGTAAGTGTTTGTTCAGACATGGCCTAAGCGCGAATCGTGCGGCACCCGCGCGGTTCTATTACTATGGAGATCTCCAAACCGCTGCGCGCGGATATCACCGTGTTTGAACACACTTACTGTCGAATTTTAACGAGTCGACGATCCATACTCGCACTGCAGGTGTGTTAGCGATTTGTTGTGTGTTATTTATTTATCTTTGAACTTCAGGGTTGTAGTGAATGAAGTTTGTTACAACAAGTGTTATAAACATATTGGGATCCGGGATCGATCGCTATGAGCTGAGAGCAGAGTGATTTGTAGAGGTGAAGAGCATGGTGGTGAAATGTAAAAAAATATTAACTAACCATACAGTTTATAGAGAAGCGCTAAACGGATGGAAATACCACTTGTATATTTTTTTTTAACGAATTCGATCCGTTATTTTTTGTTTTTTATGTTTAAGTGTGGTCCCATTAAAATTTCATTAAAATCGGTCAAGCGGTTTTTGAGCTACACTCCAATAACTAAAAATTGCTATGCATACGTCAATGATATTATAGTTGCGGATGAAGAAATCGGTGCCCATACACAATGACAATTGATCCCGTGAGTAGAAAAGCTAACTGAAAAGGGTGAAAAAAATACATATTACTAAAAAATGATACCAACTTCAACAAGTTATTTCATACTTTTGAGTGTTGAAGTCGGTTTCATTTTTTGGTAAATTTTGTTTTTAGAGGGATTTTTTTATACTGTATAGATCTAGCGTTTGACCACTATCTCACTTGATGGTCAGTGACGATATGGTCGAAGATGTTATCACGCTAGATCTAGAATGCTCACTGGCTCTCAAGGTTTGGTGTCGCCAAACACATAGTTTGTTCAGGCAGCAGTCCAGGCGGGTCTTTGAAAGTACCCTACCACCATGCTGGGAATTTGATAACGGTGTTATCTTCACCGGAAACTCAAGCCGTTTGGAACCAGTGTCCGTCAGTTTGACAGGCGACGCTCCCCCTGCTGAGCTATCATCGCTTCAAGAAGATAAACATTTGAAATTGTGTAAGTCCAGCACTGTTGATTTCCATTTTAATAATGGATGCATAGTGATGGGGTACTTTCGAGTACCCGCCTAGCTAGCTACCACCCTCATGTTGGAAAAACTGTCACTAAACCACCAAACACATAATGTGTTTAGGCAGCAGTCCTTGAGCGCCAGTAAGCATTCTAGGTCTAGAGTAGAATAACATCTTAAACCACATCGTCATTGACCATCAAATAAGAGAGTGATCAAACGAATAAAAAATAAACACAGGCTTTTTGACTTTGATAATGTGTTTGAACAAAACCACATTACTCTAAATTGTTAATACCGGGTTCTCGTTATTTTATTTATTGCGAGTTCGAAGTTCGAAGGTCTTTCAGAAGTTTGCAATAATAACTATAATATTATAATATATAAGATCGTGAGGCGAGACACCATTTAATTAAAGGAATAATAAATACCACGTGGACGAAGTCGCGAGCATCAGCTAGTATGTAACATGATATGTGAACCTCAAAGCTGTTATGGTAACACCAATATTCGAACACAAATAATACACAGATATTGGATACAATCTACCGCATTTGGGACACGTAATCTATTTATATACAGCTGTTATAGAATTCTTGTTTACTAGAGCATTGTGTTCTATTTTTGGATCAATAAGCTAGCCGTATGTTATTCGCGTATTTTGGTATCCGTTATTAATGTAAAAGGAATGTGATATATGTCCAGGATTATGATATCAGTTCATGATCTGCTAGAATTATCAACTATGTATAATAAATATTTATTACAACCAAGTGAATTGACGGTCGCTCGTGGCTCAGTCGACTGTTGCCGTGGCTCAGTCTTCAGAGGCGTGACTTCTGGTTACCGGATTCCTGGGCTCGAATCCTGGCAGGGGCAAATATTTATGCGATGAGTGTAGTTGTTTGTCCTGAGTTTTGGATGTTTGGTTGTGTCCATGCCTCCCACGATACAAAATCCTACTGCTGCTAATGCCTAGTGTTTATAATACATAAATACGGGCCGTAAGTATACGGCCTATTTTGATAAGAATTAGTATAAAAATATAGTCTTATATTAAACGAACGCACGCGTAGATGTAGACAAAGGCAACACTTTACTAACTTTATTATTTTTTTATTTTAATCCGTCAAAGGTAATATTCATTTTGTATCCCAAAGCCGTAGTCGTTCTATTGTTGACATTTAAATACAATAATATTATAAAGAGGTAGAGTTTGTGAGGTTGTTGGGGTAATCTCTGGATCTATAGAACCGCTTTTGAAAATTATTTTACCAATAGAAAGCTACGCTACTTGTGAGTGTCATATGCTTTATGCACTTTTCATTATCATCATCACCATGCGGGTGAAACCGCGGGGCGCAGCTTGTTATCTTATAAATCAATATTTTTCCCACACAGATTCAACTTTTGTAGCATGTTACATGTAGACTATTTTAATCATCACAGAAACATTTCCTGCTACCCACTATTGATGTTTTCCGATCACCGGAAATATTGTTTGTGGTATGTTAAAAGCGCTAACTATGATTCAAAATGAGAACAGTAATACAATTGAAGTGTCGGATATATTAAATGCTGTGTCTAGGTGTGAGTAACCACTGAAGTGGTTTAAACTGAGTTCTGTAGTTGATTACAGACTGAACTATATTAAAACGAATAAAACTGTCTAAAGTTGATTCATTTCAGTCATATGAACAAGAGGAACCATTCAGATCTGCTATTGGTATGCCTAGGATTAATAAACGCCCGCCTGGGTCAGTAACCCGCACATCGCACGCAGAAAGTAAAAACTGTGTGTCACGTTTTGTCACGCAAGCTTATAATCTTTTAAAAAAAAAAAAACGTGTGCAGATTTATAATTACATAGACACATGAGCGTATTTTTTAGATTTACAAAGAGCTAGAGCTAAACAAAATACACGTATTATTGATGTCTGGCAGGTGAAATGTTATTGCATCGGATTGGACTAGCGATCAATGAGTATTATTATTATAAGCAAAAATTATGAATAAACTGTAGGTTTGGGCGCCCAAGATACAGGCCTAGTTTGGGATTATATTTATTAGGTTATTTTAATATAATGATATAAGAAATATCAATAAATATATCATTCAGAGATTCGTATGAGTGCTCATGGCACACTATGAAATAAATAAGGATTACAATTATTTATTTCGGAAATTCAGAGTATACTTATCATCTTTACACGGCGGTCGTCGTGGCTCACTGATCAGCTACCAGTATATAGTTACACTAGCTGCACCCCGCGGTTGTACCCGCGTGGCGCTTACGCTTACACATAGGCTTATTTTCATCAAATGAGCCTATGTGTTAATCCAGGGAATAAGCTATAGGTATACTATAAGGTTCGAATGCCGGCTTGCGATTCGGCTTGAGCCGGGATTCGGAGCATAGAGGTTTCTTCTCGGGGTTTGGATGCTTGTGAATTGTGATTGTGTGTGTCCATGCCTCTATAGGGTTGCTAGTGCGAGGTGTTAGTATGAACGCGTTTTTTTCTATATAAAAAAAACATCTGTATGATATTTCAACCGACAATATTTGAACGCGCCTGTTTAGAAAATATCTCACATTGTAGCTAATAAGGTCACGTCCTGGCTTATTTTCTAAATTTATTATTTTTTTGTGAGGGTTTACAGATAAATAGCACCGGCACGCGGCCATGATGCAAACGATCTCAATGAGGGATCTTGACGAACTGTATACTTCCATATTGCACATGTACCTTTGGTATGATATATATATGTATGTTGTATGTTGTGGTTAGGACTTGCCCTCACTTACTCATTCAACCCACTGACACTGAACATTTAGGAAAAAATCTAAACGGACTCAGGAGTAAATCTGATCACCTGGTGTCAGATTTTACTTCAAGAGCTCGTGTTGTGCTAAGCTTACTTATAAGTTAAGTATAGCTAGGATACCCATAACAATAAGATACCAATAGGTATCTCATATATATATCTAAGTATATTCAAAGATATTTGGTATCATCTGTTCTATGAAATGATGTATCTAACTAAGTAAGTGTAACCCTTTTATTTTAATCCAGGGTATTTATATAATTCAGGAATTTCGTAAGTGAGACCATCGTATATCTTTTGCTCGGGGCAGGATTTGCTATTCACGCAGTCATTTGGATAATATTATTTCTAGTAACATATTAATCTGCATACTAAAATTATTTTTTGCGACTCCTTGAACACCTTTTTTCTATACTGTATAGATTGACCGTTTGACCACTTGATGGTCAGTGACAACGTGGCCGAAGATGTTATCACGCTATACCTACAATGTTTACTGGCTCTCAAGGACTGCTGCCTGAACACACTACATGTTTGGTGGCAGTTTTTGAAACTTGAGGGTAGTAGCTAGAGGCGGGTACTCGAGAGTACCCTACCACGGTGGGAATTTGATAACGGTGTTATCTTCATCGGAAGCTCAAGCCGTTGTCGGGGAAAGAACCAGTGTCCGTCAGCTTGACAGCCGACGCTCCCCCCGCTGAGCTATCATCGCTTCGAAGTCGAACACCTTGCGGTTTCTAATATTTCTACTCAATATGAAAGCCGCCTGTCCCAACTCAACACACAAATGTAGAGACTTATTTAGCCATTGTTGTGCTCAATTGTATAAATTGATTTACTTGAAATAGACGGTAAGAGCTTTTCGATGTAGCAGCCATCGGATAACCCATGTCAAAGTCTTCGTTTAGCAATGGACTAAAATAATACTAAATGCTTAAAAACCGATGTTTACAATAGCATAACACTGATACGTAAAGTTTGATTCGAGTGCAATTACATTACTCTATGGATTGCCTCCTTTTTACAGTTTGTATACTATACTATGTTATAGGATTATCTATATATATAAAAATGAAACCCGTTTTCAGTTGTCACGACATAACATGAAAACGGCTTGACCGATTTAGATAAAATTTGGTATAAAGATACATGGGACTTTGGAGAAGGACATAGGCTACTTTTTGTCCTGGAAGAAGTATGGTTCCCGTGGGATAACTGAGTCAGCGGGAAAAACGTAGTGCACGCGGGTGAAACCGCGGGGCGCAGCTAGTTAATAATATTAATATAATTAAATATATTATACATTTATTTTAAAATTTTATATCAAAATTATTATTATAATATAATTACAATAAGTACTATGTTAGACTTAAAATTACAAATGTCTCGCTTTTATAATCTCTTTATATTTATGTTATAATTTAGACATAAACATATGACCCCGTCTTTATACAGACTGGGGCTTGAAATAAAGGATAAGATATATTGATATAACTTAGGTTTATGAATATTCGGGACCTTCCTTGAGCTTCGGAGCATTCTCTCCACACTGACTGATCGAATAACAATAAATAAATAATAAATAAAATGTTTTTATTGCGTTCACAAAACATACATTGCATTCACATGGACGAAATCTCCTTGTAGAAAAGGCGAATACGACAGATAAGTACCGTATAGGACATCCACCTGAAGTGACAGGCGACCTGGATACTATCGCAGGAAGAGTCTAGATACGGGCCGCTTCTTCTTCCACCACCAGGGCAAGGTTATGCGACAAACTTAAAAATTCTACAAAGACAAAAATCCACCTAAATCTTGTTATGATATCTTATAATTACATATCAGTGATACGCACAAGTGAGCCTATGAAAAACGGTGGGAATAACTGTCACTTGTTAAATGTTTCTAGTTCTATTGTTATTACCTACTTATATCCTACTTAAATATATAAAACATAGTAATAATGTTACATGTGAAAATGATCAATCATCCTTTAGAGCAGATTAATTGAATACCCGAATCTCTAATCCATCATCCTTTCTTCAAAATCCTTCACTAAAGCCCACTTACTGGATACGGAGATTAATATGCAAATAACTTACTAAACAAAGTTTAAGTGGTTTTGTGAAGAAGAGACACTTACATTATTCATTTCATTGTGTATCCGTCGGCGTTGGTCCATATCTTATAATTATTATTACATGATTCAGTCAAAAAACAGTAAATCACAATTTTTTAAGCCACAGATAGGTTACTTAAACTCAAGTTGAATTGATATATGTATACAAGTATGAGTGTGTACGGGTATGTATATGTGTAAATTCTTTATATAATACCTAAATTCAGAGTTTATATAAACCATCATTTTTGTTGCAGGGAACACACGTCCGGAGTATGTTCCCCTATTAAATTATATGATACGATCCTTAATGTAGTGACACAGCTTAAATATTTAGGGCTTATAGTTACTGAGTACCTTAAAGACAATAGTGACATTGAAAGGGAACGTAGAGCGCTATCGATGAGAGGTAATATGATCGCAGTAGGTTTGCTGGATGTTCGAAACTGTTAAAATTACCTTATTCAAAGCTTTTTGTCAAGGACTGTACACCAGCAATGTGTGGGTGAGATAATATACTTAAAAGTCGCTCAGCACTCTTCGTGTCCAATTCAACATTTTCAAAATGCTGTTAGGACTTTTTCGCTTTTGCAGTGACTCGGATATGTTTGCCAAAGAACGGATAACTTTGAGGCTGTTATTTGAAAAGAAAACAACATCCATACTGTCTAGAGTGAGAAACAGTAATAACAGCGTTCTAGGAACAAAAGCAAGTAAGTATGACTGTCCAATCTTTAACCATTGATTAGCAACAGTCATATGGATTCCGGTGGTAACAAGATATTATTTTTTTCACTCCTTGTTTTATTCTTACTTATACTTCATCTTTTTGTTATATTGTATATAGTGTTTTGTAGTTAAGTCTTAGTCGTTTTTTAACCTTTTGTGGATAAGCCTCTTGTTAGTTAAGTTCCCTACAAATAGCTTTCGTATAAGTTTATTTTTAGTTTTATGTTGTTTTTTTCAATTCCTTCATTAAATGGATCAAGTTGTTTTTTAAATAATAATAATAATACTCACCTTAAACATCATTTCAGCGGTGCACAACGATATATCAGCGCGTCGGCCCGTTTATCGCTTTATCGGAATTAATATGCATAATATGTGCTTATATAGAATATATTGACGCAGCTTTTAACTAAGAAATAAATTTTCCAACTCGGATCAGGACTACTAACAAACAGTCATGTTCAATCCATCTATTACCACTGTTCGAACGTAGTACCAACAGAAAGTAACAGATGGCGCCACCAACTAACACAACTAACATCGCGTACATTAATTGTAAAATATTAAAATACATAACTGTATCAAACAAGTGAGTGGATTATTTTTGGACCTTTTTTTTTTTTTTTTTTTTTTTTTTTTTACGTGGAGGAAATGCCTTTACGCACTGCCGCCTGCCCGGGAAGGCAGGCGGGGTGTGTCGGGCTCGCCCGAGCACCGCGTACTTCGCGGGGCTCGGGGGAGGCCTTATGGGAGGCCTCCAACCCCCACTGCACCCACAGCAGCAGGGGCCCACTACCGACTAAAACCTACCACGATGTATCTACAGGACGCGTTAACAGCTGGAGTTACGGGTACTCTTGCGGACTCTACCGTGACCCCAGCAGCGCTGACCTAATAAAGTCCCGTTCTCATTTTTAGTTTCTCACCTTTGAGGAGCGCGCGGAAACACCGCGCGCGCCGCCTCGAGGTCAAAGAGTGTATTGGCGACGGCCGCCGCCAGACCTCTGTTATGGGGGCTGAAAGAGAGCATACATTCTCCTCCGCCGCCCAGCTCTGCGTTGGCGGATAGGGAGGTTTGATGAGATCTCCCGCTCCCTCTCTGCCACCTCCTTACAGGTCATCACCTCTTCGCAGAAGGTGACGCTGGCATTCCACTTTATTTCACTTTCCAGCATGGCTTTCACCAGTGCTGGAAGCGACACGTCATCTCCAACGCCTGCTGCTAGTGCACGACGCTGCGTGGCCCAAGCTGGGCAGACTTCCAGCGTGTGTTGCGCCGTGTCCTCTTCGCAGTCACAGTGGTGGCACTCGGGAGTTTGTTCTCTTCCGGCTATCTTACACAGGTACTTTCCGAAGCAACCATGGTTTGATAGCACCTGTGTAAGCCGGAAGGTCAATGACCCATGGGCTCTGTTTACCCATTCTTCCAAAACCGGGCGCATTGCGTCGACAGTCCATCTGCCTGCTGTGGAGGAAATCAACCTTTCTCTCCATTTCCCCAGCATGTACTGTCTTGCATGGTCTTTCCATGCCTCGACTGCCCTCGGTGGGGGGTGTTCACCTCGGAGGCGGAGCTCCATACGCCAATTGTACATACGGGCATAATACTCCGCCTCTAGATCCCATGGTGGAGACCCCGCCAACACGCATGCCGCGTCCGCAGAGATGGTGCGGTACCCACGGATCACACCTACAGCCATTACCCTTTGAGATCTCCTCATTAGGGCAAACGACCTTTCCGTTAGGGTTTCTTCCCATATGGGAGCACCGTACAGTGCCATTGACCGCACTACTCCTAGATACAGGAGGCGGCTACTTGCTTTGGGACCCCCGAGATTAGGCAGAATCCGCTTAAGAGCATTTGCCACATGAAGCAGTCGAGGGGCCATGTGCCTGAAGTGTGGCAAGAAGCTCCATCTAGAGTCAAGGACGAGTCCGAGATATTTTATCTCGGACCCAACTCCAATACGCGTGTTTTCGAGGACTATTTGGGAGTCATGTGGTGGCGCCCGTCGTGGACCGTGGAAGCACACTGCCTCCGACTTGTTCAGCGCCACGTGGAGTCCCAACTGCCCAATCCTATTGACAATTGACGCTACTGTCACTGTGGCTATCTGTTTAGCTCCCTCAAAGGAAGTTCCACAAGCAGTGACGAGGGTGTCATCTGCATAACAGGTAATGCCAGCGCCTGGGTTCAGATCCCCTCGTAACACCCAGTCGTAACCGATGTTCCAAAGGAGGGGACCAAGGACCGATCCTTGTGGGACACCGGACGATATCGACGTCTGCTGAATGTTGCCATCGCTCACGGGGTATGCTATAAGTCTCCCGGAAAGGTAGGCATCAATAATTCTCCGGAGGTAAGGAGGAACGCGATGATATATCAACGCCTCTTTAATACAGGCCCACGGAATGGAGTTGAATGCGTTCTTTATGTCCAGAGACACCCCAAGCATTACCCCTCCTTGTGCCATCGTCTCATCTGAGAATGATTTGATGCGTCTGATGGCATCAATTGTAGACCTGCCTTGTCGAAAGCCATACTGGTAATCGGATAGGTTCGGACCAACTTCCCTCAGATGTTTATTGAGGCGACCTGCGATAATCCGCTCAAATAGTTTGCCCGCCTCGTTAAGCACTACTATTGGGCGGTAAGCGGAAGGAGAATCCGTTGGTCGCCCATCCTTTCTCAGTAAGACTAGCCTTCCTTTCTTCCATGCAGCAGGAAACCGCCCCGTCTCTAAACAGGTATCCAGGAGACTACGGAAGCGGTCCCCCAACACCTGCAATGCCAGGACCCATGCTCGACCCGGTATACCATCAGGTCCCGGTGCCTTGTTCTTGGATTTCAAACGAAGAACCGCAGCGGCAAGTTCTCCCTGTGTCACACTCGGGACCTCCACATCATCTTCCCTTTCTGTCGAATCCAGTGGTGTCATTGCTGGAGGCACAAATCCCGTTTCATTTGGGAACAGAGCCGAGACAATACCACCCAGCAGATGAGGCGGCAGGCTCTGAGTGAGAGGAGGCGCCCACGGCCGAAGCTTCTCTCGAACCAGCCTATATGGCTTGCCCCAAGGGTCGCAGCTGAGAGTCTCCAGCAGCTCAGCTTTCGCTTCCGCCTTAGCGTCGCTGATTGAGGCTTGCAAGGCTCTGACTCTCTCCCTGTAAGTCTCATAGAGCTGTCTCTCTACTTCTTCATCGCGTCGGCGGCGTCTGCGGTGCCTCGTGTACTGGCGTCTCGCTTCTACGCAGCTGACTCTGAGGTTTGCAATAGTCTGCGACCACCAGTACACTTCGCGTTTTGGAGGACGATCTTTAGCACGTGACATGCTTGCGTCGCAAATTTCCGACATGGCACCCCGAAACCATTCTGCCTCCTCGTCAACTTCCAATGGTGCACCCGTGGGGGTCTGCCAGGCTTGGACTATCGCTGCTTCTATCATTGCCTCTCTGTCTAGCGTCCTAAGCACCCATCGGTGTGCACCACTCGGGCGTCGGATGACTGGGTCGGTCGCAGAGTGAGAGACGTCAAATCGAATATACCGATGGTCGGATAACGTCTCAACATCTTCCACCACTCGCCAGTTTTGAACTCGTTGCATAACGGCAGGGGAAGCAAACGAAAGATCCACAATAGACCCCCCGTTGTGCCTAACGCAGGTGTTTACCGTCCCCTGATTAAGTACCAGGAGGCCAGTCATTGCCGCCCATTCTTCTAGAGTCTCACCACGTGCATCAGATGCAGGGCACCCCCAGGCCACAGACTTGGCATTAAGGTCACCTACAACGAGAACTGGGCTGGGTGAGGTTTGCCCAATAAAGGCCCCTACACTTCCGAGAAACGCCTCAAACTCAGCAAGGGTACTGTTTGGCGAGAAGTAGACCCCTATAAGTATGAGCTCTTCCCATCGCACTGCCACATATCCCCGTCCTCTTGCAATTATCGGTGAAGCCCCAGCAGCACCAGATGATACTATTGCAACCAAACCGTCTACGTCACGTACCCATTTGTCCTGGGGTGGGACGAAGTACGGTTCGGGTACTATCGCTATATCTATCAACCATTCCGCCATAGACTGCAGGAGCAAATCCTGTGCACGGGCGCAATGGTTGATGTTAGCCTGAAGAATGCGATGAGCCATAACTAAATCAGTTGATGATCATCGCCTCCTCTCCTCCCGTGGACTCAGGGAGGTGACTGGTGGCCGCTGGGGCTATGACAGCCGGAATGATCGGTTTTAGCCTCCTTTTAGGTTTGGGTGGGCTGCACGATTTGCTGCCCAACCTGTGCTGTGCTGGTCTTTTCGCGGCTAAGCATAAGGAACACTGAGCCGCAGACGCACAACACTTGGCCGCTTTGTGACCGGTTTGACCGCAACGATAGCACTCATCGCTGCGGTCAACCTCTGTAGTGCATTGAGCACGTACGTGCCCGACGTGTAGGCATCGGTAACACCGCCTCGGTCTAGGATCCAGCAGTTTGACCTGAGCTGAAGTCCATCCTACCAATAGTCGTCCCGTACTGCTAAGTCGCTTGGCAACTGCTACAGGGCAGCGCAAGAACAGAGAACCGAAACCCTGAAAGTCGCGTTTTAATTCTCCGTGTGCTACAGACTTTTTTGTGCATTCTGCAACTCTTACAATAGCTGTAACCACTTCTTCGGCTGACACGGAGTCGTCAAGACCAGAGATTCTCAGCTCCGCACACTTTACTGGTCTGGACACCGTAACTATCTCGTCTCCCAGTGTCTCCTTCAGTTTTTGGGCCAGTACGTCAGCTTTTTCACCGCTGGTCGCCCCTGGGATTTCCAGAATCCGGGCGCCAGTGGCTGCCGTGCGGAAACGGAGGCCACTGATACCACAGCTGGAAAGGTCAACTTTCTGGCGGGCTTCCGCTATTATTTGGGCATATGTCACCCCCTTCTCTACGGCTTCTGGCTGCAGTTTAATTACTACAGCCGTTGATCGAGGCTGGTGAAGTTTCGCTGTGCTTTTCATTTCCGGCTGTGTTGTAGCCTTTTTCTTCTTTTTTCCCCTTTTTGTAACGTCTGTCCATAGCGCATCCATCGACTTAGGAGCCGGTGGAAGGGGGCGGGACGCTGTTTTCACTGGGGCTGCCGTCTTAGTGGCTGCCTTCCCCTTTTGCCCCTTTTTTCCTTTCGCCTTTTTGGTCATTGAAGCGACCGAAGGTGTAGATGGTTGGGGTTGTCTCGTCCTTGTTTGCGCTTCCTCGTCTAGCTTTGAAGAAGTCGCTGCCATTGCCGCAGCATTTCTTCTGTCGGCTGCCAGTGGGGGGCGCAAACGCTTCTCTGGGAGCAGGCGATCTTCAAGTGCCTCTAACCTTGCATTCAACATGTTGCCAATTTGCACCATCAGTGTCTGCGATAGTTCCTCCAGACGTTCACATCCCTGCGACGATGTAGGTTTTGGCACCTCCATTCTTTTAGGCGGGGTACTCTGCTGAGACACACCGGCATTGCCTGCGCTGACTTTTGCTACCACCTTACGCAGCTCTGCTAGTTCGTGTCTCAAGGATGATAGCTCCCCCTGAAGACGAGCGTTTTCCGCTAATAGTCTAGCGTTAACGTCTACCGTGTTCCTCTTGGTGAGAACTTCCGCCACTGCCATTATCGAAGAAGCCGAATCCTTCAGGGCACGTTGAAGGGTGCCCTTTAGGTTTCTCGACTTCGTAGCCACCTCTTGCACAATTGTGACGTCGTTCAAAATGATACGGTTTAGGGCATCAGATATTACGGCATCGTCTCCTGACGCAGCTTGCAGCTTTAGAGCCGCCCTACGTGACGAAGCTTCTTGAGCCCGCTCTTCCAGCAGGGTCTCGGCTTCTTGTTTCTTCTCCTTGAGGAACTCGCTCTTTCTCGTTTTTAATCGCCCTTCTTCCACGGGAATGGGTGACTTGAATGTCTCAGTTTGAGAACACTCACTCTCGCTCATTGATTGGTCTGACCAAGACCCTTGCTTCCGTCTTTTCGCCGGGTTTTTCCTGAGTCGGCTCCCGAGCACAGGTGAACTGGTCAAGCCTTCCCTTCGTCTTGTATCTGAGTCAGACGCTCTTCTTCTCTCGATACTCCCCTCTTTTTCGAGTATCTCGTATGTGTTCCTTGTTTCAATGCCATGGTCGTCTTGTTTTGCAGAATCTAAGTCCGTATTCGCGCTAGTATTCACGTTGTTGTGTGGGTCGGGGCCCACGAGGCGGATGTTGCCCCCCCCAGATACGACGGGGCAGCCTCCCTTCGGAGGGTGGGATTTTCCCACCTGGGGATTATTATCATCAGCCTTGTAATCCATTTTTTTTTTTTTTTCCTTTTAAGGGTGGGGTCCCTGTTGTGCCCTAGCGGCCGGGTTCCCCCCGACCATACATCCTTTGGGCGGGCACCAAAACCACAGGATTTGGAGACGCATGACCCGACAGGGTGACCGATTTGGCCCTCCCTGCCGCGTTTCGCGGGCCTTGCAGGCCGGCCATCCTCCGACTTAAAGTCCGCTACGGCTCTATGCCGCCGATTCCAACTCGTATGGTAGTGAGCCGTAATTACTCAATCTACCACCCCGCCAACCTTGCAGGCTAGCCATACAACGACCCAAGGGTCCGCTGCAACTGCCCATTTGAACAGATGCACCTACAAATATGCCCGACAGGGTGGCCGGGTTGACCCTCCCTGCCGCGCCGCCGGCCTTGCAGGCCGGCCATCCTCCGACCCGAAGGTCCGCTGAGTCCCTTGCCGGACTCCTGGCATCCCCCCCCCCCCCCCCTATGGCGCTCCCACCAATCGCGCCATCTTGCCTCATCCACTTCAACCTATCAACTCTATAGGGTAGAAGTGGAGAGACGTCCCCCACGTCAAGCTCTTCGCCAGCGACCCACTGTCCACTGTTGCCCGGGGTGCACCACGAGGAGGTGGCTTGACCTCGCACCCCCTTGACCTCGCACCCCATTATTTTTGGACCTGCATCAACATTCGTCCTTCTAGAACTGGATATCTCAGTCAGAGAACTGTGTGTACTGTCTAAGCTCAACTCACTAACTAACTCTTCACCTCTCTATAATATTAGAGTAGAAGTGTATGTAGATAGTGAGAATTGTACTCAGGCAACGAGAACTGGCCAATGGGTTAGGTACCCTCTGAAGCACAAAAGCGTTCAGTTGATAACATTAATAGGCCTAATACTGTTATGTTACTGTGTATTGTCACACAGATCAGTGAAGATTTATAAGCGATCAATGCGTCTTAATCTCGGCAACGACCGCATTATTATAATATTACTAGCTGTCTAAGCAAACATTGGCCTGCCATGTAAATTATCGAAATGTCAAAGTGACACGATACTTCAATGATCGCCGGTTAAATGATGGAGATATTAAATTTGTTCGTAAAAATACTAAAATCGGGATATAAAAATGGGGGTAGGCTGAAAAATATTTTACGACTTATTCTTAGACCTACTGAAAATTTAACACAACAAATTTCATAGTCAGTCAAGCCTTTTCGAAGGAGTTTGGTTAAAACACTCACTGGCTACAAACACACACGATATGTTTGTATATGTATTAGATAATTAGCCCGTGGGCTGAAGCTAAAAATAACAATGGTACCTACCTACATAGTAGTAGATACTTTCTCGTATGATTGGTGAGTACGTGACTTCTGAGAGAATGTCACGTCTATAAAGTTTGTATGTGCGGGGTGAGTTGTATATAGATCGTGTCAGTGACGTCACAGCGAGTGAGGTCACGTCGTCGGAGGTCGCGCGGCCGTGGGACGAGAGTGCGTCCTTGAACTGTGACGTCACGGCCGCTGCAAGCCTCTCTCGGCCAAATGTACAATTGGTACACTTTTATGGACGTTGCGTTTAGTACGTTGACGTGTCTACGTCTTCGTAAGCACCATTATGCCATGGTACTCTTGCACTGTGACCTTGACTAACGTTTATTCATGTTTTGTATTATAAAACAACTTACTTGTTTTAGGTTGTTGCACGTATGATGCAAGCCTACTTACTTACAGCTAGGTACTTTTGTATTATGCTTAAATATAGTTATATATTATGTATCATGCATAATTATGAAATTTAATAATAACACGCAATTATGAGTATTGTTAAATAAATATAAATTTTAAAATAATCTGAGTATATTTTATGAATACTAGACAGTATTGAACACTATATCCACAAATTATTATATGATGCTAACGCATGGTTAATATCTCACATTGTTTGACGCTGTGGTCAAATGACACGTGACTTAGAACATCGACTTTAATTCAGTGACAGACGTTTGTACAAACAGGGACTAAGAGTGGATGGACCCAGACTACAAAGTCACAGTTTGTTATGGTACTTTCTAAGAAATTAGTTCTTGGCTATATTACAAATCTTCGACTAATCAAAACTAGCTCCCACCAAAGATGTCATCATTATTATTAACATGGCCCAATATTAATCGTAGATTAAATATGTAAAAATATTGCATAACTAGCTGCGCCCAGTGGTTTCACCCGCGTAGTGATGATGGATGATGAGTATGATGTATGAGTATGATGAGATGATAATCCGTTTCATGGCACGATGATGTAAAACGGTGATGATAAGCCTATGTGTTAATCCAGGGTATAAACTATCTACGTTCCAAATTTAATCAAAATCAGTTCAGTAGTTTTTGCGTGAAAGAGGAACAAACATCGATACATCCACACATTCATACATCCATACTCACAAACTTTCGTATTTATAATATTAGTAGGATGACATCAATTTATTTATTTATTTCATTGCAATAATATAAAACCTAGAGTTAAACAACTGACTTTATACTAGAGGACTTTAGACCTAGTTATATTATAGATGCAAAAGTTTGTGTGTACGGTTGTTGCCACTCAGCGCTAAAATGGCTAAAAATTCTTATGAAAATTCATTTCATCATGGAATAACTTTTGTAATAGGTAGATACTGTTTCTTTCAAACTGTGTACAAAAATAACTGGGTTTAACAGTAATAGACAATTGTATTTAGCGCGGGTGAAACCGTGGTGTTCAGCTAGTGACTAATTTTGTATTTATTAAGAAACTCTAAGAACATATTTCTAAACTAAATAGCCATTACACCGTTTCTAAAGCGATATCAAACGAATATAGCCCTAATTGTAAACGTGTTTTCGCGTGACCAGTGTCACTTACGTCAAGTGTACCACTAGAGTGTAGGCGTTGGTTGTTTATTAAGTAAATTGAACTCAAATGTGTGGAATGTAAGTGAAAGTCACGCTTTTTCACACGGATGTATTAAATCATTCGAATCCCACAGTTGTACTCAGTAGTATTAAGCCCTAACATAGAATGAATAGTAGTTCGCTGTAATCACCTCGCCCCTCTCGGTGATAAAGTAGTTTTAACTAGTTTCTTTACTTTCTGTCACTATTATTTTTATATATACATAATTTAATAGTTTTTTCGAAAAGACGGAAAGAAAGTCGATGCTATAGCAATATTCAAAGCAATATTTTTAGGCAGATGACCCCCTGAGCTCTGGTTTGAGCGCCAAGTTATCATTTCTATTTGTACCCTCTTAGAAAATACTATTTGTTACATTAAAATTGTGGAAGAAACTCGCGATAGTTCTCAGATTCAAATGTCAGTGTCAATTATAAAACACATAGTAAGCTCCTATTACAAAAGTTAATAACCGTTTTAAAATGTAATACGGAATATGACAATTAGATGTCCTCAGCAATAGATGCAGCGTTGAAAAGTTACAATAAGTCACGCGAACAACAATTAGAGCTGCTCCCATATACCATTTTATGAATGTATAAAACACGGGTATTACTCACTTAGTAAGCCAGAGAGTTCCGAATATAGTTTCGTCCAATGATATTATATGTTTATAGTAAAACATCATTGCTTTCGTCCCATTGTGTGATCTTTTTCAAGGAGAGTACGGAGCGCTCGCGGTCGCGGTTGCGTTTCGTCTATAGTAATGTGTCAAAACGTCAGTTTTAATAACAAAAATACATTTTTTTTATTACCTGAGTTTGATTACGCACGATACGTACTCTCAAATCAATAAAACGGCAGCGAACCTGCAGATAAATAATTGATATCACGACTCACGCACTCGAGATCTAGAATAAAGCTTCCGGTTGAATGCGAAACAACTATCAAATCCTTCGATCAAATACACCGACATATTTGAGCGAAGATAAAATCGATCATATGAGTACGAGTCACATTCACGATCACCCTTCTAATTGTAAACTCTAAGGCTTTCACGGCCGGCGTTGCATGTTGTATGTATTGCTTCTGGGCTGTTTGGCCGTGGTCTATGTGAAACTTTTGTTCCAGACGTTTCGTCGATCACTGCGTCTTCTCTGATACTGAATCAGTATCAGAGAAGACGCCGCGAAGGAGAGTTCTACGCTCTTGTCGCCGCTTGGACCTGAACCACTGAAGATGTCGACCGCAGTGATCGACGAAACGTCTGGAACAAAAGTTTCACATAGACCACGGCCAAACAGCCCGGAAGCAATACATACAATCCTTCTAATTGTTTGAAAATATTACTAACATTATTGTTACTAAATCAACATTACATCATCAACATTAGCATGATCGTAGTGCGGGGGTCTGTGTGTGGAAAAAAAAAAAAAATATTATCACGCTTGGTGTGATCGTTTTCTCATTAATTCAACTTTAATTAATTAAGTTTGTAAGAATATGGGTGTTCAGCAATTATTTATCCCAGAAAAAAATATGTTTTCAGTGGAATAACGAAGATAACGAAAAACTTTGATCTACGTGGGTAATCTCGCGGGGTCAACTAGCCTGAAAAGTCTTTTTAATAAGCGTTAATCAATAATTTTTGCATAAAAAACCTAGTTTACGCCTTCCAAAATGCGGCGCGGTTTGCAGGAAGTGTGGTATGCGACGGTTTGACTCCGACATAACTATCTGTTAGTTCAGTTCCTTATCGTCGTTTTGTAGCCGGTGTTTAATCGGACATTCCTCAAGAAGAATGCTATAATGACCGAAGCCGGATTCCACGAGTGAGGTTATATCTTCGTAGCTTTCACATAGTTGCGGATGGTCCAGGCACGTGATTGGGAGGCTCGGGAGCATTGAGATTTACAATGGTAATGGATTCCTGCTTGCTTCTACTTTAACAAATGTATCCTTAGGCCCACCTGCGCCAACCAAATTTCACCGAGATTTCGGCGTAAATCTCGTTTATCCCGGATCTCGGATTGGACATAATATAATTGTCAAACGTTGTAATTTACGAACTATCAACATGTTAATCCTCCTAACTTATACAGGCAAATGTTCTATTATGGAACATAAACACATATATATCACTCGTTGGATTCACATGTTAGGGTATCAGCGACACCTATATATGTGTCTATTGTCAATCTCTCATGTCTATATGTAATTATGCCTACTATATAGATATATATATATATATATATATATATATATATATCACTTTAGAAGCTGAATTTTAGCCTGTCAAGAAAAGCTGACACAGAAAAACACATGGGTATATAGACTTCGGTGCTTTCAAGTTTTTGTTATAAAGCTTAAGAGGCTGAAATTGTAGCCTGTCAAGAAAAGATGACACATATGTCCATAACGTGATCATTATATTTTCCAACTATTTATGTAGTTCTAAAATAGATGATCACTGACGTACTTAAAGAGGCTAACGTTAAGATAAAGCTCATGCAGTGAAGGTTAGGTGCGATTTATTGCGTTGTAGACAATCGTAGAAATAGATGTTCATGACACACACACACATATAATACAGACAGTTTAGCGTGCAAGTAGACGGTTCAATTGTTTCTGCGTGACGAAGACGGCGACGCGTCGGCCTCACGACTGTGGCATACCGTTACACGTTGCGATGCAGAGCATTGTTGACAAAAAAAACTTCACATACGCTACAAATTTACATTTAAATACAAGCAATATTTTAGGAGCACACAATCGCTAGTAGTTTACTTGGGGAGAGTTTGTGGAATGGTTCTTATTATAAACCACGCAGTAATGACTCGAATGAAATCTGGTCTGGATGTAAAATACAGCCTGGAAGTGTCTGTATATGGGCTACTTTTAATCCCAAAAATTTTACAGTTTTGTTGTAGAATTCGAAAATCGTGATCCGACCGGGCGAAACCGCGGAGCACAGCTAGTAATATTTATGAATAATATAAATATTGTCAAAATAAACAGTTTCTTATTGATGATAAACAACTGAACGATCAACCGTAATAGGACAAACGTAGATCAATAAAGGATATAAATTCGACTGTTCATACTGTAGCTGTAGTTGAGTTACTCTACCGCCACCATTCGGTGATGTTAGTTCCATCTCATCCCATCCACGTGCACTGTGCCAGCGTGTCAGATCATCCCCAATACTTCTCTTTATTCACAGTCAGAATCTTTTTGCACCGTTCTGCACATAACGAGTTCATTATGCATGAACCGGTCGGAGAGCGGAGAGTAGGTATACCAGTACAGTTCTGTCAGTGTACCAGGTAAAGAGGTCAGGTCGTGGGAACCTCGGCCACCATTGTAATGGTAAGATGATGCATGTCAATAACCTACTGAGTACCGACTACTTTTCTACTACTAAAAATTCTACAAAGACGTTCGGACAGAGCTGAAACAGTTATTTATCAATTATCATATCGAAAACACGGTATAGTGACGGTATTGCTATTATGTGTTTTAAAAATTGGAAATTTTGGCATAAACACATGAGATTGATAAATGTTTATGCGATAACTAATTACTAGTTATGTACGAAACCGGCTTAGCTTCTCGTATTATATGTATTACTCGTTTATAGTGCTTACATATTTGAACCGTTTTGGGGTAGACATTGGGCCCGTGGGGACCGGAAGCTCAACGAATTTTCCAAAACTTATCAGAGCGTTTGATCAAAGCGACGTGTGACCGAAATGCTGGCACATATTTGGCTCAACGCATCAGCATTGCAATTCAACGTTGTAATGCTGCTAGCATTCTGGGCACATTGCCAACTGGTAGCGGATTAGAGCATTTGAGTTATCTTTAGGCTGACAATAGCTAAATAATAATAATCCACTAGCTATTGTCAGCCTATAGATATTATTTAGGCCTATAAGTATTTTAATTAGTTATTAGTATTTTATTTTAATATAAGCATCGGCCCTTGGAATATGTTAAGTACTCGTTTATTTATAATTATTGTTCGAATTTATCTCAATATAATATTTAAATAACCTTCAATTTGATAAATAGATATTATTCAATTGAACGCTGACATCACTCCAAGATATTAATCTTCAGGTTCATCCCAAAATTTCAATATGCAGAAAAAGTATCGTACATCGACAACTTATTACTAAAACAAAATATAATGAGTAAAAATATTGCTATAGCTATGTGCTGTTCGATTAAATTAAGTATTTTTCACTATACTTATCATATCTATACTTTTGTTTAAATCATCTAAGAATCACTTGTTTTAAAATTACAGCTTGTAGTCTTTATAATTCCCGACATCTATTAAATAATAAATTTAAAGAATCACGAATTTAACTACTATTTAGTTAAATTCGTGATTCTTTAAATTGATTGACATTACTGGTCTTGCCATTACACAATACACAGCCTAGTGGCAATTATCTGTTCGCAGTGACGTCATCGAATAGCGTCATTGTGTTAACGGTTTTTGGATAATTATAATGAAATATACAAGTATTGGATCTCCGGAACAGTTTCATTGTAAGGTTGTTTCTATTGGAGCGATGGCGTCGGCGATTAATTAATTCTTTTGAAGTCGCTCGCTGAATTCGCTCACTAATTGCTACCCGAAATTACCTACCTACAAAGAAATTGAAAGTTTTCAATTGAAATAAAAATAATTAACAAAGTCTATTTTATTCTTCAGTATACCTAAGTTAAAGTTGGTAAACTTGATAATACATAATGCGTGCCCATAATAGTAGCAATGACATAGGTAAATTGAACGTTTACGGGAGCCTTAAGCCTTAACTTACTTCAGAAAATCTTGGTACAGAAGCCGATCAGTGCTGTTCAGCGAGAAAACACAGCAAGTGTATTCCTTTGCACCGGTAATGGTCAGGGTGGGCTATTTCAAAGTGATTAGAGATTACATCTATGTTTTGGTATCGTTTAATAAAAGTACATTTTATTTTAGAAAATAGTTTAACTTGCTAACTGTGGACAGTTTACCACAGTAAGTTTAGGTTAGCAGTCAGGATTTCAAAGAATAATAAATGTATTATGACGTATAATACCCATAACGTTCCAGAAATAAATCCGCTGAGCGCATCCAACGGAGTGGAAACCTCCAGATAGTTCTACTGACATACTCTGCTGCTTTCTGTGCTTCGTCTGATGTGTGAATATCTGGCGCTGCCTCTAGGTATTTTAATGAATATAGGATATAGAGTTTTCATATTCAAATGGACCATGACTGACCGATCTCTCACCACAGCCTTAACCACTGATCGGATTGAGCTGAAATTTGGCACACTCATAGTTATTATGACGAAGGCATGCATCCGCTAAGGGAAAATAATATGTAATCGGGTGGAACCGCGTCATGCAGTTTTTGTTTTTATATAAAGCAAAAGGTGCTGCATTCAACAGATTCGATAAAAATATTATATATTATAATAAAAATAAAATAATAAGGTTCCTGATTTTTTTAAGTTGAGTGTATTCCACTGATAAATTAAATACTTTAAAGACTTTAGACGGATAAAGGTTATATCACTGCTCGTGCGGGTGGAACAAATGGGCTGGCGTGCAAATATACAATACGATACAGTGCCTGAAGCAGAAGTAGCCTGCTTCACGTCAACGTCTCGCCTTCGTATAAACAATTCACATTCACAATCCACACAAACTATCACTTCTCTGTGTCACAGTTGTACTAGATAAATAAAAGTCACAGCTGAGTTCAATTGTTTCAGGCTATGATACGGCTGCGTTACGATTGCGATAGTGATTCCTAGGATCTCGAATACGCACTGAATAACTAACGTAATTGTCAGGTCTCGTTTGGTTCGATCATTTCATCTTGCGCATTTTTCAAAGTGTCCACGTTTACCCTCAATATAATGTGGGCTGCCGCAAATATATATTTTTTAAGCCTCGATTTAAAACGTTTCCTAGACACGCATACGAGTCAGCGTATTAAAATTTTTAACAAATACCGGTTCCATTGAACAGCTGACGAGCGAAGAGGAAGCGGTAACGTAATGTTCTTAATTTGAACAAACGTAAGCGCTGAAAGCGCAATAAATTTTAAACCGCACCGTGTTAAAATTCAGAATGTTCAGTATGGTTGATGTACTGGAGCTGAATTCACACAATCTACCCTAACAAAACTAAGCTCGGATATTTAATGACAACACTCCTGAGAAATTAAAAACTAAACACTTTGTTCCACCTATATTTTGGTATATGAGTATCCTAGAGTAAAAACTCGTAAATCACGTATGAACAATAAACTTTTTAATCAGGTCGTGAAGGCACGATAACGCACGCGACCTTAATGTGCATTATCTAATGGCCCCCACACGTAGACCTCCCGGAGGATTAATGTGGATTTCACTTTGACAGCTACCTTTTTACTTTATTGTTGTCTTTTTAACTCACTTCAAAAAACGGAGGAGGTTCTCAATGGTTTGACTGGCCGGTTGGCGCAGTTGGTATCACTCTGCCTTCTGAGCCGCTGGTCCCGGGTTCGATTCCCGGACAGGTCAAACATTTGTGTGTATGAACATATCTGTTTGACCTGTGTCTGGGTGTGTATATGTATATAAGTATATATCAGTCATCAGGTTACCATAGTACAGGCTCTGCCTAGTTTGGGACCTGAAGATCTTGTGTGAATGTTGAAAAAAAAAAAAAAAAAAAAAAAAAAAAAAAATTCAAACCGTATATTTTTTAAATTTATTTTTGTTTGGTACCTCATAACTTTCGATTGGGTGAACCAAATTTTATTTTATAAACTTTCATTTGTGTTGTCTGCTCTTTGCCTTTATTTTGTTTTATATACCTATTCATTGTAACTGATGGTTGATTTAGATAATTGCACTTTTTTCTGTACACAAATTTAGAATTGTATCCAAGGGAACTGAAATGATATACTTTGTCTTTGATTTCTCGATTTTTCCTCTTTTGTGAAGCCACGCAATTTTTACATAATTATGTTCATTAATACCTTGATTTGCGAAAACAAATAAAGGGCGAAGGAGGGGGCTTAGATCAGAGGCAGATTAGGACGAAGAACATAGTTCTAAATCTAAAGCCAACTTTTTACTACAAAATTCATTTACCAAGGGGCAAAAACAATGCTATAATATGTTTGTATGAGGTAGATGTCGCACAAGCGCGCGGAAACTGATGCGGCAAAATTAAGTCAATTGTAGTAATTTTGAATTACGATGCGTATTTCATGCGCAAGTCTAAACATATAGCTATCCTTTTCTATATTATTTGTACCGTATTATCTGTCGCAGTAAGCATGTTTATGTCGTAAAGGAACAAAATTTGAGCACCGCGCAGTATGAATATACGTCATCTTTAGTAAAACATCATTGGGCAAATAGAATCAAAATGTCAAATCTCATCTAACGACATGTCACCAGTCTTACTGATTCATTTCATATCTAATATCATCCTTTGATACTTTTTCTGCGAATATCATGCATTATGTATATTTGGCGGCTATTGTTTCTTTTTTCATCCATGATTATTTTTTAGCAAAATAATTCATAAGTATTAGGTATGTCACTTTATGTTTTGGGTAAGTTTATATAACATAGGATAAAAGACGCTTATTTCTATATTACATACCACGTTCATTTTTTTACCATGTTCATTTATGTATATGACTCAGAGATTTATAGAAGAAAATTCTTACTAGGGCAGTTTGTACTCATAAATATTTACAGGTGATTTGCTGTTATTATAAAAACCTATAGTTGTTTGTTTTAGATGTAAGACCAAATCACAGATGGTGCACATTTATATAAAAAGCGAATAACATTACTTAATAAAGAATGTTTAATTAATATGAAAGTTTGACATATTCTAGTAAATAAATAAAGATTTTTCTTAGAATGAAAAACAATAATTATTAGATAAACAGTTATATTGTATTTGCCTACGTACAAGTTAACAATAAAATTCGAAGCGTCCTATTATTTTAATTATTTGCATACACTATTGTAAATGTGTACTTAACACGAACAAAAACCACAAAGTTTCGTAAGTAAGGTGTCCATTATTTTCCAGAATCAAATCGGAACATAATTTCGGAATCATTCGGCCCTTCTACTTGATACATCAAAACTAGAAGATTATTTCACGGAACACTGAATACGTGCATAGTCTGTGCGGAGCTAAAATAAAAAATAATATCTTGTGTATCATATTTTATCTATGAAGCACATTCCTGAAGCTAATCCAGGCTCTAATCCAGGATCAGCGTTGACCGCGCGGCCGCCTCGGGGCAACTTACGATGTCGTAAACTACTTTAAAAATATACTGCCATAAAATATAACACCGGTGATATAAACCGAGATTATCTCACTAAATAACACACCGTCAACTGACATTTGTTTTGAAGTCACATAAAACTATCTAACGCAAACAATACCACGCTAAAAGTTTTGATAGTTTGAGATGTTTTATGCGAGAAGGAATATATTATGGATTTTATTGTTGGGGCGTTATCATGGCGTCGTTTTATAGATTCAGTTGCAGCTTGGGCAAACCAGCATCTGTATGTATGTTGGTAGAGAGAATTTGTATTTAAAAAAATATAAGCTTTTGGCCCTAATACATAAACTAGCTAAAATTCACTAAAATTCTTCAAATTGAAATAGCTCGTGTTCTATTTACGCTAAAATTCAAATTCGTATAACTCCATACAAAGTTCTCACTAATATTAGACGAGTTTTATTCAACTGTTGGTCAATTGCGGGTAGTTTTAGTAGGCACCAAATAAATGGCAACTTAATTTCGCTAAAACTACCCGCAAATTTAATAAATATATTTTAATATTAGTGATGTTATTGATAAGTCTCATACTAATTTAGACTTTATCGTAACCGTATAAGAACTGATTTAGTTTTCCAAAATTTTAGTTTAGTTCAGTTGAATAAGCCAATCACTACCAATGTCTCGCGTGATGTTAAGTGACAACGTCGCCCAAGATGTAGCACGCTAGTCTTGAGGGTACCTATTCACTCGTGACTTAAAGATTCCAATCCGCATTGTATGCTATATAAACTAGTCAAGTTTGTTTCAAGTTCATATCAACGGTTCATACGCATGTCCTTTGACAGCCACTTAGATACAGTTTAAACTATAGCTAACTAATACTAATTGCACATAATTATTGTCTCTGGCAAGATGCACATGTCACGTTGAACCTAAGAGAATAAAATAATAATAAAAATAGTAATAAACACACTAAATACTGTTATCAAAGGGAATATTATATAACTGTTATATTATAGAAGAAAATATACCTTCCACTTCCTGATACTTTTTATTACAAAAATGAAAATATTACATGGTATTACGTTTCCACTGTTGATTACACGAGCGTATCGTTATACTTTTTCATATTTAATATTTACATAACGTTCAGATAAAAAAAAACACAAAATTAATATTCAAATGTACAAGAAACCGCTGTGATATTTTATGTAAATTACAAAGTTGTGGACGGAAACCAGCCGTGCGTAATAGTTACTTCTTGTCTCTGTGGTCATTATGCACTTATAGCTATCAGGTCCCGTTAGCGATACCGTATTTATTGGTACCTTCGTGGCCTGTAATGCTACGATTCACTTACGCTCCTGCCTTATTTACCGTCCAAAATATGTTATTATAATAATATGGCTTGAGTTCTAAGGACCAGCAGCCGTGCCGGCTATCTTTACCTATTATGAAATGTCACTTCATATTTGTTGCTCTCATTGGGGGTTCAATTGAACCCAAGAGCAAAGATGAATTTCATTCAATGAGATTGGTTGGATGAATGCACCAATGACAATGGAGAAAAAGTGACATATCATATGGTGGTATCATTCGACAGGCCGGTTGGCGCAGTTGGTAGCACTCTGCCTTCTGAGCCGCTGGTCGCGGGTTCGATTCCCGGACAGGTCAAACATTTGTGTGTATGAACATGTCTGTTTAACCTGTGTCTGGGTGTGTATATGTATATAAGTATATATATCAGTCAACAGGTCACCATAGTACAGGCTCTGCCTAGTTTGGGACCTGAAGAAGTTGTGTGAATGTTTAAAAAAAGAAAAAAAAAAAAGCAGATAGCGGGTACGGCTGCAGGTCGCAAGCAACCACACCAAGGCTGCCGTGTCGAAGCATTATTGGGTTTGCACTCTGTTCGTTCCTGCACTTAACCATTGCGGGATATGAGGGGTAGGGCGGTAGGGTAGTATGACGTAGTGGTGTTGACAGGAGTAATGTCACTGTACGTTGGGTTGGTACACTTGCTGGATAATATCGACTGTGACTGCAGACTTGAATAAATTGCCCGTATCCCGTTTAGAATATTACATATATTCTTTGTGCAAGTGTGCAAATGTGCAATTACTATGTGTGTGTTTGTGACTTTAAACTATTTAAATTAGTTACTTCTTAGAAATGCTCAGTAAACATGCTCACTTCTCTTACCTTACGGATTTTTATTCAGATATAAATTGCACTATGAGTACAAAAAACCGAGGGGCAGTTGGTATTATTCTGCCAAATAATTTAAATGTGTAGAAAGAAACGGTCAGTGCTATTTTGTTGCTTAAATTTTGTTGCTCCGGGCATATGGAACATTCGCAGGGAGATATTCTGGGTTTAGTATAAGTTATAATGCTAGTCATTTCAAATGTCGTTGTGCCAGGAATTTGTTGTTTAGAACATGAGTCATGCCCTTATCGGTATCTTCCATTCTTTATAAGAGGAAGAGACCGTTATGGGGTGTGTTGTCATTGACATCAGTTGGCAGGGTAGTCAGACTCCTCTAGATGCATGTTGTTTGTAAAACTAATTGAGCTTTCCTCTGTATATTTTTGCATGACTTAGGCACCTTGTTATGCACTATTCATCTTGTGCATATTTCGTGCTTAGTCTTAGCAGGAGTCTAAATATTTTTTCAACTTGTAAATTAAAAATGCACGCTATTGCAGAAGTGTGACAATCGGATGTTAGGGTTCCCGATGATTATCTTTCCACAATTTCAGAAGCAAACTTATGAAATTATAGGGGTTAACATTTTATATAGCACAAAAGAGACAAGGCCTTTTCGTTCAAGAACGTATCTTATAATCGACTTGATAAATATGTAATTAAAACATAACATTAACCATAAGAGTACCGTTCCATTTCTATACATTTCTTTTAAATTATTCTATGACAAGACGTCGCAGACCACCTACCAAGCGGAAGCTCCGTATTTGTCATGTCAGTTACCTGTGCAATTATATTGCTCCATCTGATAAAGGTACAGTAATCTAGCGGAAAGTACAAGTATGACATTGTAACCGACAAATTATAGTTTTTTTAAATCTTTTGGTAGATTGTAAGTAGCTCATAAATTATTGTTTGTTCGACAACTTGAACTTGCGTATCAAACAGATAATTTATTGAACGTATTTTGTTTACGGTGGTCGCAAAGAGATTAGAAAATCTGCGTGCGTGTCAACAAACAACATTCCAGGTCTAGCGTGATAATATCTTCCTACACATCGTCACTGACAAATGTCAGTGAGAAATGAGGAGATCTGTAGAAGAACAAAAGTCACCGACATAGCCCAGCGGATTAGCAAGTTGAAGTGGCAGTGGGCAGGACTCATAGTTTGAAGAACCGAAGGCCGTTGGCGTCGAAAGGTTCTTAAATGGAGACCAGGACAGACGACGTGACTAAAATCGCAGTCAAGGGCTGGATGCGGGCCGCTTCCAAACAGCTGTTTTGGAAATCAATGGGGGAGGCTATGTCCAGCAGTTGACATCCTATGGCATGATGAACACCGCAGGGCCCAGCTATATGTTATCAATTCTTTATCACATGTTATCCACTTTGGAGACATATCGCAATTAATGCGTGTGAATCCGCGCTGTGAAGCTAGTTTCTATTATAAATTGTATTATTATACAAGTGTTAATTACGCACTTCATATATTACAACATGATAGTTTAGAAATCCCGAAACTTTATAACGCCCTTAAGGGTACTCCAACTTACGTCATTCTTATGAGTAATTAGGGCGCCGGTGGGGTCTAGGGTATCTCTCACACAAATAACTAGTCTCGCCATAAATACTGTTACATAAAAACTTTTCTTTTTATCAACTTTTTAATTATTATGAATTTGGAACGCGTTTATTGTTTTAAAAACTTTTTTCAATTTCGCGCCATTTCATATTCTTTTTTGTATTCATTATCAAATTACGCACATTATCGGCCGCGTGCTGTTAGAACTAAAAAGCCAGAATTCGTCAAACCCCATTATGAAGAAAAAAATCTTATCGCGAGAAATGAAGATTCCCGCTAGGACTCTGTCGCGTGTATATGTATATAATCAATGATATTATATGTTTATATGAGGTAGATGTCGCACAAGCGCGCGGAAACTGAGGCGGCAAATTTAAGTCAATTGTAGTAATTTTGATTACGTCACGTATTTCAAGCGCAAGTCTAAACATATAGCTATCCTTTTCTATATTATTTGTACCGTATTATCTGTCGCAGTATGCATGTTTATGTCGTAAAGGAACAAACTCTGAGCACCGCGCAGTATGAATATACGTCATCTTAAGTAAAACATTATTATTGTATATAATACACTAATGTAGCATGGTGATAAGGTATTTTCGAGTGTCCGCCTGTCTAGTTACCACCCTCAAGACATGGTGGTGGGGTATTTTCGAGTACCCGGTAGCTAGCCAGGCGGCTAGCTACCACCCTCAAGTTTGAAAAACTGTTACCAAACACACGGGATTCCAGGTCTAGCGTGATAACATCTTCGACTACATCCTCTCTGACCATCAAGTGCTTATATAATAGCTTATACTCTGGATTGACACGACACATAGACTTATTTTCATCATCACCATCACTCCCGTTTTTCATCACCACGCGGGTAAAACCGCGGGGTGCAGCTAGTAAATTTATCAGCTTTTTTTCACTACCCGAAGGGCACGTGAATGGAATGATTTAGCTCCAAAAAGAAACCAAAGGTAAAAACATTTGCTTAATTAACTAAATAATTTAAAAACATCCTTCAAGGTCTGCATCTGTGTTGAATCCTTGTTTCACGTTTGTACCAGAGAGAACTCGGCAGAAGTAATTAAAAACGATAAAAATAATTACAGTTTGTGTATTTACATTGCGAGATATAAAATGTAAACAAGGAAAGCCGTCCGGCTCAAAAATACAGTAACAAATACTGTTCAAATAAAAAAGAAATATGGGTACGGGGATATTATAATCTAAAAACCACTTTTAATTACGGGATTGGCCGACTCGGTGCTGCGATCGGTGCATATATACAAACGCATATTGAAACGATGATAGTTCAGCGGTGGGAGCGTCGGCTGTCAAACAGACGGACGCTGGTTCGGTCCACACCAACAGCTTGAGGCTCCGGTGAAGCTAACACTGTTTTCGGATTCCCGGCATGGGAAGCATGGTAGGGTACTTTACTACTTACCCAAGCACATAGTATGTTCAGGCAGCAGTCCTTGAGAGCCAGTAAGCATTCTAGGTCTAGCGTGATAACATCTTCGACCACATCGTTATTGACCATCTAGTGAGATAGTAGTCAAACGCTAGATCTATAGTCTTTTAAAAAAAGAGATTTATCATTGCAACTGTAGTAAATACGTCTGTGGTAAAACTAGTAGCTACGCCCCGCGGTTTTACCCGCGCGGTGATGATGAAAATAAGCCTTTGTGCTAATTTAAGGTATAGCTCGTCCATACCAAAGTTCATCAATATTCATCTAGCCGTTTAGGCGTGAGAGAGTAACAAACATACATTCATATTCACAAACTTTCGCATTTATAACATTAGTAGGATTATTCGAATTTCTTATTAACGTAGCTATGGTGCAATTAAATCTAAAATGATTTCCTCTGTAATCTGTTTGCTGATCGTACTGGCCGGCAATGAGCGGCTTACCTAACACATGCCACGTTTCATCATAAGATTTTCATATCAATATTTCCATTCACATATTACTTAGTATAAAGTTTCGTTTGTCTTTCTGAACCGTCTGTAGAGATGTGCCAATATTGACATTACCCTAATCCATGGACTTATAGCATTACTTGGATGTAAAGGATGTGCTCATCAATACTAGAAATGGCAATACATAACGGTTCTCATTCATTTTCATGTAAAACATTTAATTATTCACATATTTTCGCCTAACATAGACAGTTTACGTTCACACTAAGTCTTAGAAATCTCTTTAATAATAAGGTACTTAAAATGGCCGTTTAAAGGAATTCTTTTACATCTTAGCTACATGCATTGTAAACAGTATGCACTATTCGATAAATCGACCAATATTTTATGAAACAAATGACAACGTAACATAAGTCCCAAATTGTCATTGGTTTGATACAATCTGACCGAAAAGTAATAATAATAACAGCGCATCGGATTTTCCAAAACTTATCAGAGATAAGATCGATGCGACGCGTGATCAAAATGCTGACTCATCTAATCAGCATTGCAATTCAACGTGGCAATGCTAGCAACTGGTAGCGGGTTAGAAGATTATATTTATTTATACGCTGATACGAGTAACAGCTAGTGGATTCCTAAAATGTTATTGTAGTAGCTGTAGTATTCTAATTAGTATTAATGTTTTATTTTAAAACTTTTTTACATTTATTACTTATGTTTGTAGAGAAAAATCAGTTAACAATGGTTTTGTCGCTTTGCAAATCAAACCTCATGTACTTAGCGCATCACTAGTAGATTTATAGAAAAAAAGTGTACAAGTTCCTATGAGCACATCCTTATTTAATATACCGAATTCGTGTTACCCAGTACACATACTTACAGCACGTAACACATGGGTGGGTAACTTGAGCATATTTTAGCCGAACTACACGGTTTGTATATACTATTAACTATTCTGGTCGCTCTTTATCTAACATCAATACCCTATAATCATTCAGAAGAGAGAAGTGAAAATTCAATTGCGATTTACTGCTAAGATTTAGTTAAAATGTTTTTGTGAGCAAAGTCGCAGTAGTCATCAACCGAATAGAAATAATAATGGATGAATTAAGTAATTAACTAAAAATAAAAAAAAAATCGAATCGAGTGTGCTAAAATAAAATAATAATTATATACCACCTATACGTACGAAGCGTTTTGCTTCCACTTTCTTAATGCGTACTGCCAAGGAATGGAACTCGTTGCCCGAGTCTGTGTTTCCCGATATGTACAATCCTGGAGTCCTCAAGTCGCGAGTGAATAGGTACCTTCTAGGTTTACATGCTAAATCCTAGACAACGTCATCACTTAACATCAGGTGAGACAGTTGTCAAACGCAAACTTATAATACTGTAAAAAAAACCTATTCATCAATAAATTAATAATTGTTTTTCTTAGAGCGTTGCAAAATATGTTATTAACGAAATTTGCAAATGAAATAACACTTCAAGTCTGACGTGTAATTAACACTTTATTTAGCTTTATGCTTTGGTACCAGATCATTTAGTGTCATTGCAATAGGTACGTCTTCGCTGATTGAACAAAATTTGATTTCATTTGCTACATAATTTATCAGTGAAAAATAATTCCAAGCGACCATATTTTTAGATCGGTTCATTTATTCAGTGTTAAGAAAAATGATCCAAATATATTCAATTAAAGATAAATTTTAATAAAGCCCAAAACTCAAATTAAGAATTTACCCCATTTCTTAATGCTTAAAATTAACCCCTTCAGAAGACGGAACACTGGAAGTAATAAAAGAACATTGGCACAATCACGATCTTATTAAATAGTTCAATCATTTGGCTTACTAATGTCGTGTGTAAGATCAGATATGATTGTGAATTACTCACAAAGAGATAGTCACTTAACACAACAGTCCAATAATGAGAAGGAAGAATATAACACATGATTTTAACGAATAAACAACCAGCTATTCAGACTTTCTTATACATGATAAAGAGCGAGCCGTATTCGTAATATGGGTTTTATGGTAAATAATATATTCAATGAAAGCCCCGGTTACGAAATATTGTGACGCAATAAATATTTTGCTCATGTACGCTGCTTAATACATCCGTACTATTTACTAATAATATATCATTACTATGTATTAATGTGTGACCTTGAAAGCTGAACATAATAATATACATTCTAAGGGATCGCTTATTTAATGTAGCTATCCTAAATGTCAAATTTAATTTCGCAGGTTTGAATTTGAGGAACTGGCCTGTGTTTGCGTTTGTGGCTGGTCAGCGTCAGGGAAACTCTGCGACATATTTTCCTTGAACATACTTAGGTACATTTCGAACATTGTGCCTTACCAATATTTGGCGCCGTATAGTGCGAACTATGTGCCTAATCTATAAGCTCAATATTTCACTACCCGCTTGACTTTTTTAACCATTACAAAACCTATTATACACTATTTCGAAAATTACTTTTGAACAATTATGGTACCGACTTCAACAAGTTATTTCACACTTTTGAGTCTTGAAGTCGCCAATTTTGGGTAATATTTTTTTAAAGTACCCGGTTAGCATATTAAGACCAAACCAAAGCTTAGGATTTAAGCACTCTGTTGTATCATTATACGATTCGCCCAAGATTTGATCATGCCCGTTTATATCCTTCCATATCCATTCCATATCCAGCCTTTCATATCCTTTACAAGGCCTAAATCTTTTTACCTCTTGACTTGATATACTTTTACTCTAATACCTATTATGATAGGTGTATTTAGTTCGCGGCTCAATCGGTAAGTCACAAATTAGGTAATAAATACAAAATAGTTACAAACACGCGGCTCCCCTTAGTTGAAGTATTTAGCGGTAGACATTGTTTCAGTTCACTGAGGTACTATTACTACGTAGTAATAGTACCTCAGTGTTTAATTATACAATACGTAACGCATTATATTGTACGTAAACGCTTCTTTTTAACCGACTTTAAAAAAGGAGAAGGTTCTCAATTCAACACCTATGTTTTTTAAATGTTTGTTGGCTCAGAACTTTAGCCTGGGTGAGCCGATTTAGATGATTATTTTTTTATTTGAAAGCTGGTGTTTACTGTGTCCGGTCCCATTTTCAATCGGTTTTTAAGTTACACTCCAATAACTGAAAAGTGTTACGTCTATCTGGATGACTTTCTTATTGATCGTGAAGAAATCGGTGAACATACACAATGACAATTGATCCCGAGAGTAGAAAAGGACACTGAAGAGGGTGGAAAAAAAAATACGGTACCATGCGCACAATATTTTGATAATAGTTACTGTTGAACTATCATGGTAACTTTAACAAGTTATTTCACACTTTTAAGTGTTGAAATCGGTTCAATGTTTTTTTTTTCTTCTCGTTTAAAATCAAATATTGATATTATAGGGTGTGCAAGGAACATCGAACAAATCATAATTGCTAGGTATAAGTGTTGTCGCGGGTATCAACTGCATTTCGACCGATCATAAAAGCAAGAGCTGTTTCATTTTCTTCACATTCTACGCATTCTTCTTGTTTCTAGTGAAAAAAAACCAGGGCCAATTCAATAATTAATTTCTTCGTTTACGTGTTGCAGATAAATCAGAGGAATCCACTTAGTGATGGTCGTTGTCCTTGGCGCTTAATCAATACACCCTTGAGAGGCGTCAGACCTCGCGGTGAATAACAAATATTCTCATTAATGCCGCTTATGGTATAAGGGTAAAGTTGGGAGCTATTACAAACAGGCTATTTAGGGATGTTTATTACCAGCCATCTGAGGGTCACAAAATATACTGCGCTCGCCAACCCGCCTGCCAAGCGTGGGGAGTATTGCCAAACCCCCCTAAATGGGGGAGGCATATGTTCAGCAGTCGACGTCTTAGGGCCAAAATAAATAAATTACCAGGTAATATGAATATTTTCAGCATCAACTTTTCAAGGTAACTTTGATAACATGAGTATATTTAACTTTTCTATTATATTTATAAAATGAATTTTTATGTGAGCATCTTTCTTCTGAATAAGCAACAGAAGTTTTTGCGAAAAAAAAACACTTATTACCGGGGAATGAACAGGGGACTGGTGCTTATTAAGCACAGATAACACTAAAAAAATGTTGGCGTCATGCTCACTGCAAGCCATACAAATCATTTTTTTATGTATAATTTATAGGTCGAGTGTTTGTCCGCTATGTTTTTTAATGGTCAGTGACGATGTGGTCGATGGTCAATTATTATTTGTTAATACCTAGAATTTAATTGGTTCTCAAAGATGAAACTGATAACACCATGTGTTTGGTACCCTACTACCATGCAAACATAAGATATAGGGCAATCGGACGCCCGTTTACGACCACTGTTTAACATAGCAGTGGTCATCCTATGGCTGAGATGATGAAGTACTGTTATTAGCAACCGATAGATCAGATTTCCTTATATCGTAAATTTTTTATGGTAGTAGGGTACCAAAGACATGGTGTTATGATAATGGTGTTATCAGTTTCATCTTAACATATACCTGTGTTATGATAATGGTGTTATCAGTTTCATCTTAACATATACCTGTGTTATGATAATGATGTTATGAGTTTCATCTTAACATATACCTGTGTTATGATAATGGTGTTATCAGTTTCATTTTAACATATACATGTGTTATGATAATGGTGTTATCAGTTTCATCTTAACATATACCTCCCCCATCGATCTCCACAAGGACCTGTCGGAAGCGGCGCATTCAGCTTCTTCCTGCGATCTTGCGTAAGTCGTCTGACCACCTCATCGGTGGACGTCCTACGCTGCGCTTGCGTTTCCGTAGTCTCCACTCGATCACGTTGAATTTGTGCAAAATATTGCGTTGCACTTGGGACACTGCGATATACATATAAATGAGATAGGTACCAAGTAATAATGAATACATCTAACAACAAAAATCAATAAAATATTGCAGTGTTGCGAGACGCCACTACTCAGAAATGCGCCAGGGTGTGCGTGCTACCTTCGCGCTGATTTTCAGCAGGAATTCATCGAATGGCGTCACGGACTCGCAGGTGTTTTTGAGATTTCGTTTACTAAAAAAGCATTAATGTATTATATAATTTTTTAAACTTTAGAGCCGTTTCCGAGTTATCAATGCATCAAGAATTGGTCTACAGGTACTACAAGACTGCCGTAATGTGATTACATAAAGCGGTGCAGTTTTTAAGCCGATTGAGTCGAGGCGGATTAACAACAGTGCACTCTGTTCTAAGGAGCTTACATATAACTATACTCAATGCTTGTATAAGCATAGACGATTCGTCTATGGTATAAGTATATTATATGATCACCATAGTGTGTGAGAATAGTATCGATTGTGTTAACCTATTTATGAGAAATATATTATCTTTTACTACTTTTACAGCATCTCATTCGTTGGGCGGTAACGATGCAGTCGATATCACTCTCAGCTTGACCATCAATCAGCTGATCCCCAATGTCCTCAGCGTGTCTAACTATGTGCTCATATTCGGGACACGCTAAGGATAACGTGTCCCGTCAATATTTTTTTTCTTTTTTTGTTTTATTTATATATTTAGTACATACAACAATTATGTTACATTCTAACTTATATTTATTTATTTATATATTTAAAGAGTTCTTCATCATTGCTTTACAGGTATAACGTGTAACGGGAACTTTCGCAAATGGAAAATCTAGCATGCAACTTGAAAAAATATATCTACACATTTGAACCACTGCCCGCAATAAAAAATAAATGCGTATATTTATATATTTAATCAATAGTATGCCAAGATATTATTTTTTTACTTTACGGCTGCGGAAGTTAAAGTAATAACAATTATGCTCTAATATAGGTTTAAGATTTATCTGACAATATGCTGTTTGTTATTGCAAAAATTTAGATTTTATTTCTTATATCTTTCTCGTACACAATATAAATGTTATCCAATTTTGCAATATTATCGTGTTGTACCCATCCAAGTTTCTTCATTCAATAGCATATTGATAATACTGAGAAAGGTTCTTTTGTTACGTTACTACAAGGGCGCCTTGTAGCCCTGCGGCAATAGAAAATAATGCTCTGGCTACATGTTTGAATATGTTTTGTAATTTTCATCATATTATTAACTAGTAGCGCCACGCGGTTTCACCCGCGTGGATTACGGTTATGGTATGGTTATGGCGGTGGCCCGCTGTAAAAGCGGGCGGTCGTCGGCGGGGGACTGGACGTTAAGGCTCTGCCGATCTCCCAGTCCTCTTCCTCACAGACGATGCCGGAGTGCCGCTGGGTTGTTTAGTGGGTATACCGGTCGTATTGGCACCGGGGAGCCCCACATAACCCCCCCATCCCCCGATGGGGAGGTATGCACAATGCATTTTTCCCAGCAAAAAAAAAAAAAAAAAAAAAAAAAAGGGCTTAAACTATATCAGTTCCAAGTTTCATTAAAATCAGTGTAGCCATTTGAGCGTGAAGAAGTAACAAACATACACACAAAGTTTCGCATTTATAATATTAGTAGGATATTTAATCATTCTTATTCTGCGCATTGCTTTTTTATGTCACTCACACCCCTGCATTAGAAGGTATACCCTGTGTCACGGGGGCATGGACAATGGACACACAAAATGAAAATGAAATCAAAACATCACAACAAACATCCAAGACCTGGGACGAACACCAATGCTCATCATATAAATGCTTGCCCTGCCGGGATTCAACCCGGTATCCGGGGACCAGAAGTCAGTCATGTCATCGACGACTGAGCCACAGCGATCGTCGGAATCGTTTTGTATTTATGGGAGTATTCTGTGATGAGTGTATTGTTGTGAGGGAGAGGTTAAGAAAGGCTGAGTGTGATTATGAGCGAAAAAATTGCTAAACGAAGAAAAGTCTTCTCTCAGCCATGTGCGTCCACTGCTGGACGTATGCCTCCCCCATATAGGGGGGATTTGCCAATACTCGCCACCTCCTGGTACATGATCCCTTAGCCGACTCTTACGGCACCCGCGGGAAGAGATGGGGGAGTACTATTCTAGGCCGGTACCGCCACGGCCTATTCTAGGCCGGTACCACCACGGCACGGATAAATGATTTTATTGCTCGGTAATTATTCTAGTAGGATAGGATATTCTAGTAGATAATATGCCATTCCAATATGACTAGATTTTTAAAGCTTTGTAAAAGCAAATAAAAAACCACAGTAAGGCAGCGGTTGTCTTTGCAGTTTGCACTTAAGTACTTGACGATGTGGGCCGCTTCCAACAGGTCCTTGTGGAAATCAATGGGGGAGGCCTATGTCCAGCAGTGGACGTCCTATGGCTCAGATGATGATGACTTGACGATGTCGACGAGGGACCCAAATGTTGATTTGATTTTTTTTGCTAATATTTAGAACATTGACACATCTACTTGTTTTTTCCTTCATTACACTTTTAAGTGATAAACGCTTTTGTGGAGACTCGCAACTAACGCTGCATTTTTATCCAGTTGGTTATCCTTAGCACTCGAGACAGGGTTGTGTGTATTTTTTTGCTAAGTACAGAGTTTTTTGCTTTACAGTTCTGTTTTCTTCATGACAATAGACAATTGAAAATTGTAATTAATAATATTGTAGGCAAATTGCAAGATTATATTAAATATTTGTTCTTTCAAATTATAAATTATATAAACGTGTAAATATCGCCATTATTTGATACAGCTCTTAATGAATATATAAAACACGGTAATTACTTACCTAATAAGTCAGAGGGTTCCGACTATAGTTTCAACCACATCCGGTGGTCTTTTTCAAGAAGAATACGGGGCGCTCGCGGACCCGGTCGCGATTCTCCAGGGCCTCTGCTGGTTGTAAGTATGGTTGATAATATTTATGTAGATAGGTACTGTGCAAATTTTTACAGTGACATCTCGTAGACGTCGATCGAAACTTTTACCTAATGTTGGACACATTACAAACACAACTCATAATCCAGCATAACATAAATCTCCCTTTACCGTGTGCAACTAAACGATTTCTTGGAAAAGATTATCTAAAGGCGTCTGTGGAAGGACACATTGATGAACTGTTTTTTAAACTAAGACAAACAAACTCATATGAACTGTAACTTTAGCCATCTTCTGATTAGCAATGAACCGACCTGTTTTGTAGACGCCTCATGCGGATGTGCGAATATGGTATGAAGAATTTGGGAACATTTCGCTAGGTATCCAATAAATCCGGCCATGAGTCAGCCAATGTAGCCATCTCCCGTGATAGTCGGACAGTTTGAGCGCTAGTTTGGATAGTTCGAGTACGTTCGAGATGAAAGAGCTTTCTTTGTGTGTAACTGGGTTTACGAGAGCTTAAGCTGTCAGACCTAGTTTCGGATATGGGTAGTGATGATTTGCTGTTTTAGCAAACTGTGGTTTATGGAGGTTACTTTACTAAAATAAATAGTAGTAAATTATGTAGTACATACTATTATATTAAAAATATGTTTGTTGTCTTTTTCCTCTCGTATATAGATACTCAAAATATATTTGACCAAACTTTACACTCACTACTCCAAATCCATCTTAATCGTTTCACCATTGGAACTAAACGATAGACATATCCCTCTGCCAATAGCAGTTCTAGTAGGTAACAATTTAATTTATAGTAAAAAAAAATTAAAAAAAGTAAAAAAGACCGCCTTTCTTGTACAATTAAAACTATTTTGTTAGATTTATTTTATGATATACATGATTTTGATGAATTGATACATGATGAATCCATTCTTGAATCAGTTCTCCATTTTATCGTAGACATTAATAATAAATACGAGAGATATAAGAGACAGCAGCCAAACGAACGTGAGATACACATGAAGGGTTCCGTACAATCGTACAAGTTATTGCTACTCCATGTGCTTAATAATTGGCCGTGGTTGTACCGGCCTAGAATAGTACTCCCCCATCTCTTCCCGCGGGTGCCGTAAGAGTCGGCTAAGGTACCAGAAGGTGGGCAGCGGCGCTTTCTGAGGATTGGAAATCATACTGCGCTCGCCAACCCGCATGCCAAGCGTGGCGAGTATTGGCAAATCCTCCCTATATGGGGGAGGCTGATTTCCAGCAGTGGACCCACATGGCTGAGAATATGTGCTTAATATGTTGTTAAAACGCCTAAAAATTAAGCCCCTGAGAGGAAGACAGAAGGAAGGGTAAAATATTACCTAATATAAACACAACAATTCTACGTAGTTTAAATTAGGTATAATAAATGTTTTATTCTCAAACTTTCAAAAATAAGTTTGCCGTACTACGATAAACTCATTATCATCGTTATTTCAGCTATAGGACGTCCACCGCTGGAAATTTGACAGATCCATTCACCTCCACATTAATCGATCTGAAGTGGCTTGCATTCAACTTTCTACTGTAATCTTCATCAGGTCCACCGCGTTATCATCAACAAGCCATCAACCAACTGCGAGATACGTGCCCCGATCCGAAGTAAAACTTCGGAACTTACTTCAACTTGTTTCAAAGCCAACATCATTTATTTATTATCTCATTCCACCTTGACATTCCCCATGATCATTCCTCGCGTCAAGATAAACTGTTACATCGCAGCGTCCATCAATCAATCTCCTTCAATTTCAAATCAAATCAAATACCTAAATATATTCAACAGCTTCTCTATTCACAGCGAGTGAACCAATTATACCGAGTCCCTGAGACGGAAGTGGAACTATCATCGCAGAATACGTGCCAGTATCTGTGAACCATACCATAGGTTACAATAAAAGTTACTATAAGATACCAAGGTGTTGAAAAGAAAATGACTTCCGTACATGACCGGCCATAGATTAGCCATGGCATGTCGACCAAACACATACATTCGGTTAGAATTTCGAAACGAAACTTGGCGCCGGAGATTAGTTGAGTAGGCACGTTTTTAATTTGGAAACAGTCATAATAGATTCACAATAGCGCGATGGGGCGACGCGGACGCCCGCTTTTTCGATGGCATGTTTTCAAACTACTCATTTGTTTTTATTCTGAACGTTAGGTTATTGGATTATTTGTGTATATTTTTGGTTTTAATATTTCATTTTATCTGACATTTAAATATTTTTTTTTTACATTATTTAAATGTAACTTTTCATCATTATTGCTTCTCGAGTAAGAACTGCGTAATAAGCCCAAAATAGTTATGTAATATTCCCTAAACATTTGCCACGTTATCGTAAACAACATTTTAACTATAATTATCAATTAATGTATATAATAGAACGTATAGTTAGCGAAGTAAAATGTTATTTTATTCCCAAACTTAGTCTATAATATAATATATTAATTCATTAATTAGAAGAAGAAGCCTAAAATGTTGCCTCCAAGATGTTTCCTTCTCGCTTCTTCATGGTCCATGATACCACCGCTAGTTTTGAGAACAAGGTATCCGAACTGTCGTGATGGCAGAAGATTAGTCGATCTTTCAATATCGTTAATAGAGACATCGAAGCGTGGTGAAATTACTCCGCACTTGTTTAGTCTGCCAGTGAGGTTGACGACAATCTTTCCCGCACTGGGGTCATCAATAATCTCGAATTCTCCAATATAACCGTGCTTCATCATCACAGTCAAAAACTTTACCTATTTGACCTTGACCAATGATATAATATGTTTATATGAGGTAGATGTCGCACAAACGCGCGGAAACTGAGGCGGCAAAATTAAGTCAATTGTAGTAATTTTCATTACGACTCGTATTTCAAGCGCAAGTCTAAACATATAGCTATCCTTTTCTATATTATTTGTACCGTATTATCTGTCGCAGTAAGCATGTTTATGTCGTAAAGGATCAAAATCTCAGTACCGCGCAGTATGAATATACTTCATATTTAGTAAAACATCATTCATTGCCTATTACATAAAAAAATACTATTATACATTGCGGTTAATAAGTAAAATAATAACATTCTGTAAGGGTTTGATAATATTTCGATTAAATTATATTTTTCAATGCTTGCAATACTGTTTTTGTATACTGGTATTGCCCTTTTCTCTGATTGGTTATCCAGGGAGAAGGAAGGGTCGAGTGGGGAGACTACGAGGTACTGACGGTGAGTCGGGAACACCAGTCTACACGGGATCGTCGAATTGTGAAGTTTTGAAGTGAAGCCTAAATTATAGTAAAATAGAAGAAAGAGTGTTTCCCTTTACCACCCCAGCGAAATGGGTTCCGATGATGGTAGGAAGGTCACACTCCTTTGATCAAAATTAAAACTAATGATGGGAACTCTTTTGCATTGTCATTGATTAACACAAGTAGACTAAATTTAGAATAAATAATTAAATGACATCAATTTAAATATAACAAGCCAATTTACACAAAAATATACATCATTATGTATCTTAAAACCAATTTGTTTTTGAAGGTTAGAGTTCACGGCAAGAGTTTAATTACATATATTAGATTAGTGTTATAGTGGTAGTGATTCTCTTGTTCGACTAAACTATACTAAAATAGTGGTACTAAATAAGATTTTTTATGTTTATGATAAAGTCCAAATTAGTTACAACACTTATCAATAACAATACTAGTGAATAGGCATCTTCTCGGCAGGCGTGTTCCATCGTAGACCGCATCATCACTTAACATCAGGTGAGATAGGCTCAAATGCTGGCCTATTCTTAGTAAAAAAATTAACTAAAATAAGATGTTTGTATTAGAATTGCGGATAGTTTTAGGTAATTTATGTCGTCACGTATTTGGTGCCGACTAAAACTACCCGCATTTGGCCAGCAATCAAATAAATATCGTCGAATACTAGAGATAGGGTTGCAAGGCAAAAGCAATACGAATTTAAATTTTAGTGCCAATAAAATAAGAGCCTTATGACTACACAATTTTAGATTAGTTTAGTTGAATCAGAGAAACACTACCATTAGTGGTAGTGATTCCAATTGCTTTCCTGTATTTTTTGACGTGATAACGTTTTATAAATTGATGAATGTCAAAATGAAAAATAGTAACGTTCCGCGTAACGGTGAATGGTCAATGGTCAATGGTCAATGTCAATGTCAATGTCAATGTCAATGTCAATGTCAATGTCAATGTCAATGTCAATGTCAATGTCAATGTCAATGTCAATGTCAATGTCAATGTCAATGTCAATGTCAATGTCAATGTCAATGTCAATGTCAATGTCAATGTCAATGTCAATGTCAATGTCAATGTCAATGTCAATGTCAATGTCAATGTCAATGTCAATGTCAATGTCAATGTCAATGTCAATGTCAATGTCAATGTCAATGTCAATGTCAATGTCAATGTCAATGTCAATGTCAATGTCAATGTCAATGTCAATGTCAATGTCAATGTCAATGTCAATGTCAATGTCAATGTCAATGTCAATGTCAATGTCAATGTCAATGTCAATGTCAATGTCAATGTCAATGTCAATGTCAATGTCAATGTCAATGTCAATGTCAATGTCAATGTCAATGTCAATGTCAATGTCAATGTCAATGTCAATGTCAATGTCAATGTCAATGTCAATGTCAATGTCAATGTCAATGTCAATGTCAATGTCAATGTCAATGTCAATGTCAATGTCAATGTCAATGTCAATGTCAATGTCAATGTCAATGTCAATGTCAATGTCAATGTCAATGTCAATGTCAATGTCAATGTCAATGTCAATGTCAATGTCAATGTCAATGTCAATGTCAATGTCAATGTCAATGTCAATGTCAATGTCAATGTCAATGTCAATGTCAATGTCAATGTCAATGTCAATGTCAATGTCAATGTCAATGTCAATGTCAATGTCAATGTCAATGTCAATGTCAATGTCAATGTCAATGTCAATGTCAATGTCAATGTCAATGTCAATGTCAATGTCAATGTCAAAGTCAAAGTCAAAGTCAAAGTCAAAGTCAAAGTCAAAGTCAAAGTCAAAGTCAAAGTCAAAGTCAAAGTCAATGTCAAAGTCATACATGATTATGTCGTTATCACGTAAATCTATCGTCCGTAAACCGACTTTACAGACAACCAATTTTATTTTATAACATTTATATGGCTTGGTGACGCTCTGTTTTAAATATTATCTTCCTAAGTGTAGTTAACCATTGAAGTTGATAGATGTTGGATTGCATCTTGACTTTAGAACAAACCTTTGCAGTCCATTGAGACAAATTTATTATTTTGTACCTACACTACGTGCTTGTGTATTCCAATTGCAAAATCTTTTTGAACAGTTCGAAAAAGGAACACGCTATCTGATATGCCACTTATACTTCTCGACGCGTGCGTGTACACTGGCGGCGCAGACGGCCGCAGCCTCGTTTTCCAACCGCAATCTACCACGAAACACTAGATTTAAGTGAAACCGCCTTTAGTTGAAATCATCAATTTATTTGTAACGAAAAAGATTTTTTTAAGTGATGGTGGGGAAATATTAATCTTCAGGGTTAAAACATCAAATAAATGTTTTTCCGGTTTGATACTTGGTATTTTGAATCGATACATCTACTAGCAATGTTATTTCCGGCTGTGCATTATAAAATTTTTGTTGGATTCATTTCAAAGTGATATAAAGTTATGCTATTGTGTTGTTATACGCCTATACTACTGTATTATTCATTTTATTATTGTCATTCATTCAACATGAGTCATTAGACCAACACTAAATGTACATAAAATATAATAAACACGAGTAATATTATAACCTGAGAATCACAAATTTACTACTTACGTTCATTGCGTTGAACGATACATTAGAAAATTACTATAGAAACAATGCATCTGACTATCTATAGACTGAAAAAAAGTTTTCTCTATTGTTCCGTGATTTTTCCGCAAAACTACACATCGCTTCGTTGTAATTTATGATAGTATTGACGCAATTCACCAAATATGGCAATTAAAACTGAGCGTAACGCAAATGTTTCCAAACTTTGATAATAATATATATTACATTTTCACTCACTGGTCTCTTCTTTGTCCTTAAAGGCTGGTTAGTTTCCAAAATTCAAGAGTTTTGCGGTATATAACGTTATTGAAAAGTTAGTGAAGATAGTGATCCTTGACATTACTGTATTGGAATGAATGATAAAAGAGTCATACGCGATGAAATACATATATTCTAGGTATTCTTATGTGATACCACATACTTAGATAATCTCTTATCTTAAGATTGTTTTCGTTTCAGATGGGAAAAGTGTTAATAAAGTGAAAGAAGTAATAAAAAACAATGCAAGGTTGTGTAATTCAATTAGGTTTGTATCATTTAAGACGTATAGTTCTTGTCTCAGCCTGAGGACTCGGCTTCCAAGAATTGTACAATATAATTGTGTCTAATCTAATCTAATTAATCTAATCCAAAACTAGCACAAGTTCTTAAATCGGATAGATACAGTTTCAAAGTTCTCATAAAAAGTTACTAAGGTGCAGGAACGCTACAGGCATAGGTACTCCTTGTTACGTTAATATTCTCATCGCCAGTGATTGGTGCAGGACCATAACTGACGATGAATACTGGTAGCCCAACATAATAGTATACAGTACTCCACTAGCCATCCAAATTTCTTCCTTCCTTATTTACATCTGTGGGTGTATTTTTTTAGCACAACATACAATAAACAATTAAGGGAAGATGGCACTACAGTAACACCTGTTCCGTTAACCTTTCTACTGGTAGTTATATGTTCTGTGGATTCCCCATATGCGGCGCGGGCGCTAACGCAGGCGGTGAAAGAAGCGATATAACATATGTACAGTCGATAATGTAGGTTACGTATTTATTGGATATTGACCCCTTTAGCTCTGTAACAATATTTTTACGTATTACGCATCGTCTCAAAATAATATTATGATTTATACAACGCGTTTGTTTGTTTGCCTCGTGTAGTCATTACTACTCCAGCGCCACCTGCCTGCCAATCTGCCGTAACGTAACGTAAAGAAATATTGGATTTTAATAGATATTAATAAGGTAGACATATACGTGAATGAGGTTAACATAGACCTCTATTTTTAAGAATAACGCGTAGCGTCTATCATAATGTTTTCATGTAAGTAATAATCGTAATCCCGTACTTACGTATCATTGGCCAGTTTTGCTTAACTAACTTTATCTACGATGCTTGAGACGATACAAATTTGAACAGTAATTAATTATTCATTCGGCTGAGGTTCGCTAACGTTTAGCAGAGTATATTATATTTAGAACAAAATTTTGGTTTTCCATAGAAAGTACCTGCTGGCCTAAACTTAGAACTAAAATGAATACACGACAATTCCTTTGAAATGTTGCCGTTTGCGATATACTGGTGACAAATGTCATCAAATGACCATTTTTTTTCGTATTCACAATAGACAGGCCTTTGACCACTATCTCACCTAATGTTAAGTGATGATGTGGTCTACGATGATTCACGCCTGCCTAGAAGATACCTGTTCACTCGTGACTTGAAGATGCCCAGAATGTATTCATGTGAAAACACAGACTTAGGCCAATACAAATACCAAAATTGTTCGATAATGTTCGTATAACTAATGTATGATAATCTCGTATCACGGTGTTTGTGGTCACATTCCTCCAAAAACGAGCTCGACCGATTTTAATATTTTATTTAGTATATATGGTAGGTCTGAGAAAAGGTAAAGTATTTTTTCTCCTCCTACCATAACCTCCTATAATTATATGGCAGAACATTGTTTTCCGGGTCAGCTAGTAATATATATGTTACACAGCAACGATTTTCGGCAATCCGGACGTCACACGCCAAAAGCAAATTGTATTGTTCCCTCCTCATTATGCAGGAAATTAACGTAAATAGCTTTATCAGGCAACTAAAAGGAGGACGTAATCAAATCAATTGTATTATTTGTGTGTTTGCTAAATCCAATTGTAATTTTATCAAAATCAGTTCAGTGAGAGTATATCTTTTCGTTCTAACGAAATTTAGTTTTTTCTGTTTATAACACGAAGTTGTATATACATGGGGTTTTATAGTTACTAAGCTGTTATTAGTTTAGTCTGTAGACCCAAGATAAGAAAGTCACGGAGATCAGCTAGAAGTAATAAATAAATAAATAAAAACTACATTAACAAAATATTTGGGTCTCTAACTTTTAGTCACGCTTCTAATATGTAGTAATAAAAATATGACGCATCAAGCATGATGCTTTTATTAACATTTTAAAACATTTTTGGTACAATTTGTCAATGTAATGTGTTTACGTTTGGGGCCACTTTAGCTGGACAGTGACGCATATGTTTGGATATCCCATAGATAAAACGGAATATTCACATTTCCAGCTGTCAATTTGACATACAGCTGTGTCCAATCTACCGCCTCATTATATGGCAGTACAGGCCAAGTCAGGGCAATATAATTTAGCATATTATATATAAATCAATCGCAATAAATACACTTTCAACTTTTTGTCTATGTTCAGGCTAGACTACTAAATGGCTGAGATGATGATGGTAATGATAATACTTTCAACCGGGATAGCTGTAACACAAATTGTACTGTGATGTCTGATGTCACTCAGATTGTATATATTTTGCATATTGATTTATTTATATTAATCGTATATAAACATGTCATTAACGTTTCATCTGGGCTTTCATAATGTTGTTTAGTACAAAATGAGCATATTTTATAATAATATGTATTATTCTATTATATTTTATAAAAATAATAGCATCGTGCTAAGGTTCATTTTCTAGTAGGTAGCCGCCTTGAAAGCCAGAAAGCACTCTAGGTCTACCGTGATATCATCTTCGACCACATCGTCATTGATCATCAAGTAAGATAGTAGTCAAACGCCAGATCTAAACAGTATTAAAAAAAGCTCTCAAGAACTCTCTTGTAGAGAGCTTTTTTAAAAAGGTGCCGGGTTTGAGCAGCTCATTAACGTACAGCAGGAGGTGTTGTAGTTGACCCCTGATATTAAAAATATTATACTTTAAAGAAAAAATCGATTTATACTTATTATTAAATCTCCTTATTAAAAAGTAGCGTGAGGCTAGTCCATTTTGGAAGTCTGATTTTTTGTATACGCATGTTTGAAATTATCACTTTTTTTAGGAATGTGGTTCAATAAGTTTTCAACTCGAGATTTATGAAGATCTAAATTATCGGATAAAGTTTCTGCGGAACCTCGAAGAGAAATATCGCGTCCCGAAAACAAATTACATAGCTGCTCTTAACTAAATGAGCGGCGAAACTCTAAACTTAATTACTGGACTTTTAGTTGGGTTTTATGCTCAGATTTCATTCTATTTGTTCGGAAAAGAGTATCATAGCTTATTCCAGTTGCTGACTCTGTATTTAATGCTGTTCTGTGCCGGGCTACTCCTTCGTAGAAATGTATTCGATTTCGAGTCGATTGTCTAAGTGAGATAATAGAGGTGGAAAAATAGCTGAATCAAAGATTCACTAAAGTGTACCCGCATGAGTCAGTCCTTTTTAATCGACTTCAAAAATGGAGGTTGTCAATTAAATCCGTATGTTTTTTTTCAATCCTTTCCTATCCTTTATTTTTTTATTTTTTTTTTATTTAGTTTATTTTTTTATATTTTTGTTAGCAAGGTAACAAGTGTTTCTGCTGCTGCTGCACCCAGTTGGCCAACAATTAGACTGTTTTTGGATCAAAAACCGATAGTATGGTGATGCACAACTAGACACAGCCAGTATCGGTTGTTTGTTTTTTTCCGGTACTCGGTTTATTATAATCCTTATAATATACAATTTGATAAAAATGTATGTATCAAAAAATAAAATAAAATATATAGATATGTGTCAATAATACATATTGTATGATGTATAATAATAATGTATAATGTATAATGAAAACAAATTTTCTCAAGTTACGTAATATTTTTCTTTTACAAAATGACAGTACTTGTATAATACATACATATTGCACATATTGTATATCTATCACAAAATGTGTCACAAGCATTGGCACATATTGTTGGCATATAAAAACCAGTTTTAATCTGTCGCTGCTGGTCATAAGCCCCGGGGTTACCGCAAGCTTTTGACATTGCGAAAGCTTTGTTCCTCTAGGATTAAGCAGGTACCAGCTGTGGGACGACACTGCTGGGTTTTTACCTACCGTATTGCATGGATCGCGCTACAGATACAGATTACTATATTCTGGAATAAACTAGGCATGGGTGTGTTTATGAACACAGTCCGGGTCTACAGGCGTGCGTTCAGCAGCTCCATCGGCCAAGCCATATCTTGCTCTGACAGCGGATGTGCGGCGTTCAAGAACTCAACTAGAACATAGTATTTGCTCCACCCAATATTTGATCATGACCGTTCACGTCAACCTGTCAGAGCAAATTATGCTCGACGAGACCATAATCTTTCTACCTCTAGAATCGATCAAATCTTGGTCGGCTGTCAAAAGTGGCATATGCAGTAGTAACTATCATGTGATCCATGAACAATGTGACTTCTTCTCCTTCTTCTGCAACATGCTATGAAGTAGCCGTTCGTGAGACATCGATCAAATATTGGTCGATCAATATTTGGCCGACGAAGCTCCTGAACGTAGCCCAGAGCAGCTGACTACAGATTATAGAGTAACAATGACAATTAATGTCAGAGCGTAAGTATTCGAACGCAACAAACATAATGAGAAGTATAGGGTGCGTTCGAAAACTACAACCACCACATAAATAAATAATATAAAAGTACTTCTGATTCCCAACTTTATAAATAATGCAAATTATTCACGGAATCCACAAAAATACAATCTAAATTTTCATGTATAAAGAATACATGAACGGGTTGTCATTTCTTTTTTCGGAAGCAAGGCTGGTTCTGCCATCCTTTACTACGTTTTCCGCAATATCATAGATGATCGGAGTTCGTTGGTGACATTAATTGGCGTTTACGTCATCAGCTCTGGCCACCAGTCTCAATTCACCCACGTTGGTCCAGGAATAGTGTTGTGAATGACATATCAAATGTAACTTTAGAATATATTATTATAATTGGGAATACCTACTTCAACCAAGTTGAGTATTTAAGAAATCATAACGTCCCACAGGTAAGTAAGAACGTTCTGCGATCCAAGAATATGTCTATATTAAATATTAATTTTATAAACAGGAAAGGTTGAATTGTTACTATGTTTGCATTGAACAGGCTCCGAAACTACTGAACTGATTTGAAAAATTCTTTCACTATTGGGAAGCTACACTATCCCCGGGTGACATAGGCTATGTTATATTAAAAAAATGAGTAATCATTATTATTTTTAATTTTGCGGCGGACCGTAACCGTATGAAGAGCCGTATGTACGCTTTTAGAGAGAGAGAGAAAGCTCCCTGGTTGATCCTGCCAGTAGTTATATGTTTGTCTCAAAGATTAAGCCATGCATGTGTCAGTGCAAGCCGTATTAAGGCGATACCGCGAATGGCTCAATATATCAGTTTTGGTTCCTTAGATCTTACTCAGTTACTTAGATAACTGTGGTAATTCTAGAGCTAATAATAATCATAAACGCGTATATAGATGGTGCGGGATGCTCAGTTAAATTAACCAGCCTAAAAGATTCGGATAGTCTACATGACAAATCAAAATTGACTATATTTCTAAAATTAGCACAATCAGTTTCAGTTCCAATCATTCATTGCATCAGAGGTATATATATTTAGGATCCCCCTGTATCTAGGATCTTAACATATACTTTAGTTCACATATGGCTCTGGAAGGATATAAGTGAGAGTTGGCCAATATATCTGAATGAGTTTATGTATATCGAATTTAGTTGTCATACAGTATGTACCCACCTTTAAATTCGTCGAGGTCATGTTATATTTTTTATAAAAATAATTTTAATTTACTTTCTGTCTTTTTCTTCTCCCTCCAAGCTGCCTAGAATTTTGTTGCAGATTTTTAAAGCCATGCTGGTAGGCGTTGAGTGTGTAGCTTTATGATAATTACACTACTTCAATTTCATTTTCGATCTTACTACAATTGATGTATCATCCTCACTATTCTAGAGTCAATGTGTGACACATAATCACATAACGCACAACACTAGCAGTTGTTAAAATAAAATAATATATCGAAAAGTTATATATTGCGCTATATTTTTGCAACTCGTTTAATATAATAATGGAGGACTATCAGCGTTCAGCAGCAATTGGCGACATTCGTGCGAGAACTGCCGTTTGTCACAACTTTGCGACGAGACAGTTTGAACGAGTTTCTTATGTTCAAATAAATGTGTCGATAATGCGATAAATCGACGATGTGACAGTGACCTAGTTACATCCCGTGACAATTTTAATCGTGACGGTAACATTTAAAACGTTTTATATCGATATAGATATGCACCTCATTAGGCAAGCTGTGATCGCACGAGATATGAAGAGTTATGCTGGAAATTTAACTGCGAGATTAAATCTGAAATGTGAAAAGTCTACAAAAGTATTATGTTTGGAGCACATTGCACTGGATGCCACCTTATTCATATTGAATATCTGGTATTTGGTTAGCATAGTTTGTTTTACGCATTTGTGCAGTTTTTATGCTCCAGCTAGTACAGGTGTAAGTTACATGTAGAAAAGTCGTCTTTTCAACCATGGGACGTTAACGGCTAGGCATACGCCTACTCATTTGACAGTAACATCTCTGCAGCCAGATTTCTCAATTTTTAAGTTTTCTGTCCACCTTATCGATAGATTTCGATGCTACATCTACCAGTGATTGGTCTCTACATCCGTTCTGCATGATATGTGACCCGCCAATTGCCAATAAGAGTTGGTGATCTAGTCAAATACCTTGATGATTTAAATTCTTCTACGGATTTCTTCATGTCGGCTTTGATCCGACATCTCCCTGTCCTGGTGACAACTCAAGCCGAGGTTCAAACCTTAGTAGCCCTTGAGCTAGTAGCCTTGTCCTCTCCTAGTGTGTTTAGACGTAAGAGGCTTGGATCCCATGTCACAGGTTACGAGCCTAGTTTGTGAACCAGGTGGACAAATTGTTATCGTATCCATATGCCTTATTTACTCAAGTAAACGAATTTTGAATTTGAATTGAATTAGTGGCATAGCGCCTTCAGCGCTAGCCACACTAGGTGGTGCGCCTTTTGCACCCGCACAATTACTTGGCTGCATACCTACTCCCTCTCCCCTCTCCCGGTGAAGCTGTAAATGTCAGTAGAGTATCATCATCAGCTTTAGTGCGCTAAAATTCGTGGCGGATTTGATTTTCTTAAGCAGGTGGTTCTGGCTATTAGCCGTGTTGTACAATTTATATCCGTGCCGTCATGTGCTGTACACATTTAGTGGAAGCATCCAGAGCATGACATATTTACAAATCAATGTGCAATTTTGACGGTCCAATTAAATTGATTAAACACGTTCATATAAAAATGTGATACCCTGCAACTGTGCCCCCGCATCTACAGAAGTTATGCGATTTAGAAATGTAATATAAATATACCTTTACCGATACTACCAAAAAAATGTTCACGATTCGTAAGTATTTTCATCTGAAAATAGTACCTCGGCGACAGAGATGAAGGACAAGGGCACAGGGGAAATAACTTGTAAACGTGACATATCTTATATGACACAGCAAATGTGGTATGTTCGGAGTTACTCTGAATAAAGACAATCAGAAATGGCGGACAACGAACCTAAGTTGATAGCTGCAAGACAGCAAAGATGCAAGAAAATTGAATTAAAATGATCGGTGGATACTGTCTCTTTATTTGATAAACCTTATTTAAAGTTCTTGAATATAGGTATACATAATTTTATATACTACCAAGATGTCTTAGCGACATGCAATGTCCGATACGATGCAATAAATACACAGATTTTCGGATTTTCCAAATCTTATCAGAGCGTTTAATCGATACGACGCGTTACCAAAATGCTAGCATTAGCTCAACCTAGCTTATATAATTGCAATTTAACGTGGCAATGCTGCTAGAAATCTGGGCACGCTGCCAACTGGTAGCGGGTTGGAACATTTGAGTTATCTATTGGCTGACAATGGCTGGTTGATTGGTCTATGGTTTTTGTAGTAGCTGTAGTATTGTAATTAGTATTTTATTTTAATAAAAGCATCGGCCATTGAAAATAAATACATGATAAAATTAGTTAAAGAAGTTCTTAGCTTAATATCTTAATCTTAAAATAAGAAAACGTGCTAGTATATTTTCTATTCCAGCGGTAAAACGGCTTAGCAGATTAACTTAAAATTTGCCTCTAAAAGGACATTGTAAATTTTACGCATGGCGTAGACATGATGCTCGAAAGAAAACATTATTTTCATGATTTCTTTTTGAAGTGATGTCAATTGAAAGTTGATTTTAGAAGTATTATTTATTTATTTATTATTTGTAATTCTTACTCTCTTCTTACTAACCTGTTTTAATATTTTTATTGATTTAAAAAAGATTCGGAAATCAATCAGTAATCTGTATTGGATTATTTTCTGTCATTTGCTTTGTTTTTTTATATCATGAATACGTTGAGTATATATACTATACAAGCCAATCTGACCGTAAGGTCAGGTATCTTGTATTTTATACCTGCTACGTTCTTCCTCTGCTGAATCCTTTATTTATGTTGTCAGTAAAATTGTATTCCACACACGCAGTATATTCCGGAAACAATCGGGCGAAGGTACGTTCGGCGACATTAATTGGTATCTTTATATGCAATGGCAAAGCATCTGAACCGACAATCTAAAGAACCCACCATGGGCTTGAGCTTTAGGTGAAGGTAACATCGTTTTCAGGTTCCCAGCATGGTGGTAGTGTAATTTCGAGTACTGGCCTGGCTATAGCTATTACCCTTAAGTTTGAAAAACTGTCACCAAATACATAGTGTGTCCAGGCAGCAGTCCTCGAGAGCCAGTGAGCATTTTAGGTCTAACGTGATAACATCATCGCCCATCGTCCCTGACCATCAAGTGAGGCAGTGGTCAAACGAAATCGAAAATCTATGCAGTATTAAAGAAAAATCTTGTGCTTAGCTGATTTTTTCTATAAACCTACCTAATTTGATTGTTTTTAGTTATCACTTAGCAGGTGATAAAGTATTTTCGTCAATGTGCTTAAAATAAGCTCAATAAGTTTTGTCTCCTACGACACGAGTTTTCCTCTCAGGGATAAGGTTGTCCATAATTTTCCTGGTTCAAATTTTCAGGCCGCCCAAGGGCCTCGGACTTCTGAAGCACAGAAGCGCTCTAATGAGGCCACTAGCGGTCACACATGCAAGGTATGTCCAGGGAGAACGTTGCTCCAATTGATTGGTTAAGATTGCCTCAGTACACTCCGGTACGAGCGCTGCCCTACAAGATATCACTGATTTCTACTTAATAAGATCTACTCTTACTTTGTTCAGTCCGTCATATTTTTCTTACAAGCCCTTTTACATATCTTTGACCTGTTCCTATATTTTTGAAGAATAAGAACGACATAATAAATATACGGCGAGAAACTTATGTCGTTAATTGTACCAGGCACTGAAGGTTGTAGGAAAGATCCGGCTTGCGACAATATTGTAGTTCCGGACCAAATTTGGTGTAAGTCGTGTGGAGGTCGAGCATTGTACTCGTAACGTGCACGATACGCGAATTCGTGTGTATGTAGTAAGGAATCATTTAAACGAGCAGATTTGAAACGAAGATTCTTCAATGTAATAACTCCATTTTTTTTTTTTTGAAAATGCATCCTTAAATATTTATCATTCGTTAAAGATCCATACTTTTCCTTTGTTATACAACGCTATCTTTTAATCCTGATTGAATGCTTATTGAATGATTGAGCTCGTATTTTGAACAGAGAACAAATAGCAGCGCTTCACCTCGCGAAGTGGTGCTATCAATCGAACATACTGAGTGGGAGATACGGTACAATCAAACCGACGAATGAAACTGATTGATCCTTGAGGCTTGCGGGTATTGCGAATTATATATAGCAATTTTATGAAAAGGCGACGTTTAACTGCCTTTTTATCTGCCTTGGTAGTCTAAAGCTGCGTTTGCAGATCTCGGGTCGTTTCGAGAACTGTGCACATCGACTTTATCAAGGTTTAGAAATCAATATAGATTCATCGTACACTTTTTCAGTTTTAAAGGCGTGACTGCCAAATATATTACAGTATACATATTTGCAATATAATTTGACGAGTAAAACGATATCGTAAATGATATCGAAAAAGTTACGTTAAGAATAATAACTTATTATTGTGTTGTGTAGTAATAAATTAAGCGGGTACAATCAACGAACAATCCCTAAAAAATAAATAAAACTTCTGTAAATTTTCTTTAGACGTAATCGTGAAAGCGTCTAAATATAATAAGCACTTAGCGTGAATGCGAAGTAAACTCTTCAGTAAAATTATACATATTGAAAGAAGATAAGTTACATAATTTATACTATGTATAACAAAAAACAATAATATTGAAAAATTATTCAGCAGTTTTAGATATTTTTAAAAAAGTAATAGTTTTATAGTTTTTTGCATTAACAACATGTTAGGCTACGGTCAAATTTAAAATTAAAATTACAGGGCGGTATTCAGTAGGCGTAGGTTGAAGTCCCACGAGTAGTCGATTTGTTTTCTTCAAATAATTGGAACGTAATAAAATGTAAACCAATATTAATAAAGCTGTAGTAGATCGCTTCCTGCCAGCGAGTGGCAGTGGTGTGATCAAACCAGCATAAATAAACGGGTTCGAATAAATAAAGGGGTTCCTTGTCGCTGCGGTTAGTTCTAATTGACTCTCTGAAGGCTCTTCTCAAGCTCATTATCAGCCTGTTGAGTCAATACAGAGTAGAGAACTGTAGATACGCCACGCATTACAAGAAAGTCTAACATAATAGACTATTAATTTTCAGTTTTTTCGCGTTTATCTTACTGATTTTGGTCGGACTTCCTATTTATATATAATATAATAAAGTATTTTAATATAATAAAGTGTTTATAGTGACCTAACTAGAACTACGGTGATATTTATAGTGTTCTGTATGTTTCTGTAGATATTGACATATTCTCTATTATAGTAGAACATTTTTTGTTCTATCAACGATAATTTTCGCAGTATATGCGATGTAAGGAATTTTTGACCATTTTTTCACCTAAAGTTCTATTATTGAAGTTTTAGTAATGATCCTTAATATATTTTAGTAATAAATATAACATACACTAGCCAACGATAACGTAGCATTCTAATGGTGAAATAATTTTCTAAATCGGTTCAGAAGATTTTAATATAATATATACTAATATTTATGTACAAAAATACAAATCTGTTCTCCATACAATATTAGTGTAGATGGAGATAAAAACAATAGAACCAACTTGACAAAAAATATGACCTCCTATATAAATTTCCTATATAAGAAATATAATGATTTAAGGAATAGAGGTGATATATGACAAACGACAAAACTAAAATGTCACATCTATTATAGCTTAGCTCTATTCCAATGAAGATAAGCAGAAGAGATGGTCGCGGCCAATCTAATGAAGATCGACCACCATCACGTCCCTGGATACGGTTATAGTTACTTCACAACCACCACAGCGGATAGTTAGCAATAACCGTTACTCGAACAACATAATTGAGGATGCACTACCTCGTCTGAGAACGCGGGCCACAGGAATATCGCTATTGCTAAGTCTAGAATTGTTAGCAATAAGCAACTAAGAATCTCATCAAGCGTACATTTGATGTATATCTATATATGAGAATAGGCAAGCGTTATCAGTCGCCAACTCGCCTGGTGATGATGCAGTCTACCATGGAGCACGCCTTCCTAGATGATACCTATTCACTTGTAACTTGAAGATACCCCGAACGTATTTCATTTTCACATTCGGTGGTCTTTTTCAAGGAGAATACGGGGCGCTCGCGGACGCGGTCGCGATTCGGTCGGCGATTCGGTCAGTACTAGGCGAATCGCGACCGCGTCCGCGAGCGCCCCGTATTTTCCTTGAAAAAGACCACCGAATGTGGTTGAAACTATAGTCGGAACCCTCTGACTTATTACGTGAGTAACTCCCGTGTTTTATACATTTTCATTTAATGTTTCAATTTCAACATCAATATAGTTTGGGAGTTGAATCAAATTTTATGTCTTAAGACGACATCAGTTTAATTATTTGTTCACATTGTTTTTGGATACATAGAATTATTTTAAATGTTGAATGTTTTTTTAATGTTTATGTTTAGTTCTTAATAAGTAGCATCAAAGGTAAAGGTAAATATGCTCAAGTGGGTCTATTCTTCACCGTTCGTTATTTCATTCCCATGATGATCTCGCGAAAGCTTCTTGTTTGAGTCCTCATATTTTATGCAAGCGCCATTAGCAAACACTCGATGAACCTCTTGAATCAGTTATGCTCTTATTAGCTTGGAAGTGCCTCCAGAGTGCATGTGAAGTTAAGTGTAGAAATAAAACTTGTTCTACAGAACAAATGATACAAATTTATTTTTAGGGTTCCTTATCTCAGAATGAACCGGGATCACTTTGTTGTCCATCTGTCCGTCTGTCAAGACCCTTTATCTCAGAAACGCGTGTAGGTATCGAATTGAAATTAAACGATATACTTAAGTCTAAGGTCTCTAAAAGCTGTGAAAGAAACAAACTTCTAAGTTAATTAAATAAAGATACTACGATATGATATGAGTGATATCAAGATATACTAAATATGATAAGATACGGCCAAAAATATGTTTTTGCGGCATAAACCGCAATTTTAGGACACTTTCTACGGAATCAAAATTGGGTATTTCCCATTGACATAGAACTATGAAATTTGGCATATAATACCATTATTACCATTATACACTATACCTATATGTATTATGCAGCTTTACTTACGTTTATTATCGAAGTTTCGACCTAGGTTTCGGGCATGTCCGATGCCTATCCTCAGGTGAGTTTACGCTGCTAGATTGGTCGCCGCGAACTGGCAGCGTAAACTCACCAAGGGATGGACATCAGACATGCTTGAAACCTAGATCGAAACTTTGATATCTAAGCCGGCTAATACATATATATAATAATATATCAAACTCACGAGAATTTCCAATATAATACCAACATAAACTATAGTATAGAGAAAAATCTGAAAACTATACATTTTTAATAAGGTCATAAGAAAACCGGGTCTTTATGCAAGGGATGGCGGTCCAAATATTGAATTGAGATATTCGTGTCATGTGGAGTTTCGTATTCGTTGGCACAAGCTCAAACAGATTTTTAATTATTTGTGTGATGTACAGTTTTCGATTTATGACAAAGAAGAAGAAAAACCCCTACCGTTTAAGTAAATAAAAAACTATTATTGGTAATATTATGTTCCTACAAATTTTTACGGCACTCTGTGTGTGGGGGAGTCCGACTCGCTCTTGTCTGATTTTTCAAATTAAATTTAGAGCAATATACACCAACTTTACTGCGAACAACAGACCAATTTTTTTAACCTACGTTTCGGGCCAGTACCGTTCATTGAGACCAACAAACACGTACGCTGCAAATATTAATTTGCATACTTCCGAAATGCACATTATTGATGTAGTTTGGTATGTGATGTAGTTTAGTATAGTAGTATGAGCATAACCAAAGTACCGGGTGTAACAAAAAAAAATGGACCAAAAACAAAAAATTGAGATCGTCTGGCCAGTTGGCGCAGTTGGTAGCACTCTGCCTTCTGAGCCGCTGGTCCCGGGTTCGATTCCCGGACAGGTCAAACATTTGTGTGTATGAACATGTCTGTTTGACCTGTGTCTGGGTGTGTATATGTATGTAAGTACTAGCTGCGCCCCGCGGTTTCACCCGCGTGCACTACGTTTTTCCCGCTGACTCAGTTATCCCACGGGAACCATACTTCTTCCAGGACAAAAAGTAGCCTATGTCCTTCTCCAAAGTCCCATGTATCTTTATACCAAATTTTATCTAAATCGGTCAAGCCGTTTTCATGTTATGTCGTGACAACGGAAAACGGGTTTCATATTTATATATATAGAGATATATCAGTCATCAGGTTACCATAGTACAGGCTCTGCCTAGTTCGGGACCTGAAGACCTTGTGTGAATTATGTAGCATATAATCTACACTATCCCCGGGTGACATAGATAACGTGAATGTAACACCATGGACCAATTACTCTATTAGTCCATGGTAGCACATAGCGATATCCCGATTGACAATTGTTTCGGCTTAGCCGTAAAAGCCTGCATTTAGTGATCTTCGTTTTAGTTTTCTAAAAAGGACGTTATGTTAAAAGAACCGCACTTTGTTCAGAGAGACTTTTATTAATGATCCTGGGGTTATTGTATATAACGTGAATGTTTCTGCATGTAGATACCTCATAGAATTATCCTCAAGACTACTGAGTAGTTTACTATTGACTTAATTTGCTAAAACGAGTAAAATTAAGCATGAGTTGGCATGGCACCTATATTATTATCTCTATTAAAGGGAAGACACTTTCTTCTTGTGCTTTATACGGGAAAAACACTAACACTCCACTATGTACACTAACTCAAAATATTTTTTCTTTTAAGCGTTTTCTTTAAACGTTTGGCATAAGGAGAACAACCAAGTGTGTTTATTATCTACCTGATACAACCAACAACAACCAAGAGTATTTATATTAGTTTATTAATATTTTATTCATTACCTTCTTATAATTCAGTAACTAGGTGAGTGTTTTTCCAGGTAAAACATCTATATTCTGATAAATTTGTTCTAGTTACCAACTTGTATCTAAATAGTGTCCGAGAAATATGGGAGAATTAAACAAAATAATCTCCTTTAATAATACTGGATTACATATCATTATTAAAATAGTACAAGTTGCAAGAACAGACACATAATTATAAACTGGAAAGTAACTCTGCAATTGGTACCGACCAATTTTCCCAGAAGGGCATCGAGCTATATTTTTTTCTTCTGCCAGGATCAAGTTATTCCATCCCATAGCATTCCAAGTATATAAAGTCAATTAGACATACTTGGAATCTGGAACCAGTTTGCTTGTCCATCAGATATTTATCTACTGACCGTTCCCATCGTTTCAGAACGGGACTTTTAGTCCAGACGGAGTTAGGATTAAGAAACACTTAGATATTTTACTTGTGTCACACTTTGGTTTATTGATTCAAGGGCTCACAATAGGCGACCATGGAGCAATTTAGATGAAAAATTCCTATGAGACTTTTTGAGGTTACGGAAAAACATTATATTTTGTACGTATAGATATATGCGACAAAAGCCTAAAAGCTATAATGTACCTGCAAGCCTCTCTTCAGCTATTTTAATTATTTCTTATATTTATTCTCTGTTTCCATGTATTTAAAAAGATTGGCATTGCGTTTCTCACTGGCTCTCATCGGTGTGGCGGCTCTATTTATTTTAGAACGTGATGTTAGAGTCTTTAAAAATTAATGATTTATAGACGTTCATGAGTGCGTTAATGCATAAATTAAATGATTTTTGGATTTGACTCTTTGACAACATATAACACAATTCCTAATCTCATACCTGAGACTTGAATCCATCCCTGTGCTTGTCTTTAGTTACAGGAATACAAAAAGTTTCTCCGCATAATCTGACACAAAAAGTTTTCTAGTAGTTCTAAGATGGCTGCTAGTTCCCTGAACCAGACTCTTTACACGGGCGTCACTTCCTGATAATTGTGTAAGGTAGTGAGTACTTAGTAAAGTTCTTAGGGAACTCTTATGGAATTGGTTGTCTATGGTCTAACTGAGATACTGTAATTGGTTTGTATAAGGAACTTGAACGAGGCATTAACTGTTAATACACTTTTTGCTGTAGAGCACTATATCCAGAGGTAAATTTTACAAATTATACAAGAACTAGCCCTTAAGTGGACAACTAAACAGATAATTATGTATAATGCACAGCACCCTTTCCGCGTGTAAAAAGGTAAGAACTAATATATTGTAATATTATATTTCCAAGGCATACATCATACAGACCTATACGTTAGTAAGAGGTTATTATTTAGGAAATACATCATTTAAGTAAGTGCTAATTAAATATCGATATATATGCATCCAATTCTCAGCAATATAAATGTTTTAACCGAATTTCAATGAGAGACGAGCTTTTCAATTCGGTTGTTTTTTTTATGTGTAACAAAATACTTTAAGATTGGCCCCATTCCCCCAAATTTCATCGAAATTGATTAAGAGGTAGCACTTCGAAAAACCCTAGAACTATCCAACCCACACGATACTTTCGTAACAAAACTATAAAAATACCATTGAACAAGAATATAACACGTCGATTTTTACGTTTTTATAATTATTTTGAATTGTTTCGAAAAAGATGTTTTTTTAAGGCAATAAACATTTGATTTTTTTTCATTGCGGCACGGTAAGTTAGCTCTTTCAATTAGGCTTTTAAGTTTTTACCTTAATGGAGAGCGGCTATGATGGACAAAGTTTTTTTTTGTAAGGTCTCAGTTGATTACACATTCTGTGGTCACAAGAACAGAACCAGGACAATGATTCAAGTTTTTGATGAAATCAAATTAAATTGCTATATTATCTATGTTTATTATCTATAGGCTACAAACAGCTAGTAGATTACTCAAATGTTTTCTAGTAGATGTAGCATTGTAATTAGTTATTAGTATTTTATTTAGATCATACGGAACATATTTTTTTAATTGCAGCTAATAAAATATCCTATATAGTCATTAAAGACAATATTGTTGGATATTTTTTGAAGTTTGCGTTCGAGGTTATAATTGACTAACGGCCCGCTCCGACTTCGCACGAGAAAAAAATTTCAAAACTAGAAATTATAAGATTCCCTAATTTTTATGTATATATAACATAGCCTATGTCACCCGGAGATAGCGTAGCTTCCCAACAGTAAAATATTTTTTCTATACGGTTCAGTAGTTTTAAACTCTATCCAATGCAAACATAAGAACAGTCAAATTTTTCCTTTTTCTAATATTACTATAGATAAATGAGTGTCGACTACTAACCTCCGTTTTATAAAAGACTGTAGGAAAAAGGACAGCAAAAAATAACGGATGGAAAGGCTATAAATCTCGTACGCGATTTTAACTCAGTTCTGAATAGAGTAATATTTTTTCATCCCTTGGGGCTTTCCGGTAAATCTCACCGCTCAACGACCACCTTATCATTAGGTAAGAAAGGTTCATTTGCATTCCGTATGGTAGCGTGGGCGGCTGTCGCCATGACTTATGGATCTACATTCTACCTTTTTTACCTTCCTAAGAATAAAATTAATCAGACGTCGTAAAATAATTGCTTTCCTTTTATAAGCAAAGGTCCATCTTATTATAAATCTACATAATAATAAAGCTGTAAAATCCAGTTTTGGTGAATACAGTTACCCTTTGAAAAGGAAAATAATTTGACACTATGGCAATTTGAGTCTGAAAACTATCGCGAGTTTCTTCCATAATTGTAATGTAACAAGCCTACCCTTGAGTCCTAGTCGGTTTGTTACATTACAACACTATGGCACGCATACTGTCATTATAAAACTTGAGCTGGATGGTGTTTTTAGGATTCCGTACCTCCGTACCGTTCCTCAAAAGAAACTCTTATAGGATTACTTTGTTGTCCATCCGTCCGTCTGTAAAGATCCATTATCTCGGAAACGCGTAGAGGTATCTTGAAACTTGAAATTAAAATGATGTACTCAGGTCTACAGTCTTTTGAAGTAAAAAATGAATACGGCCGTTTTTGCCGCAAAAAACGTATATTTCGAAACGTTCCTGCGTTCATCAAAATCTATAGGGCCTGTTAGTTGACCTAAAACTATGAAATTGGTCAAGTAATACCGTTTTATACTACAGGGAAAAGTTTGGAAACTATACATTTGTAATTAATTCATAAGAAAACAGTGTCTTTATGCAAAAATCGGCACGCGGCGTTCTAATTTTTGAATTGAGTTAAACGAGTTATGTGGGGTATCGTATGAAAGGGCTACCAAAGCTTAAACAGATTTAAGAAGATTATTTTAATTTTGCTTTTTTCTTAGGCTAGTTTTTTACAATATAGACATTAAAAACAAAAATAATAATGTTATTATAAAAAACTTACACTTAGAGTGCCGCCAGCAGCGAGGCAGTGCCTAAGCTACTGGTGGTTAGGGCTGCAGAGTATTGAACCTCCGGACAATACGAACCGATTCAAAGACTATCGCCTTCTGCATCTGACCCTTGATTCAACCGTCTAGCGAGAGCCTCTAAAGATGTTGATCGAGACTCTTTGCTATTAGGCCGTACGTCGAAATGACTATCGGGACAATGATCGTCGAGTCAACATTCCACATGGCGGTTATCTCGTGAGCTAAGTCTAAGTACTTGCTGAGCTGGTGAGGGATGGTGATGTCGATGAGCACTGCCCGGCGTTAGGTCCTGTCGACCGAAACAATATCAGGATTATTGGCGCACCTTAGTGGTGGGGTCCAAATCGCACTGGTCCCTTATGATTGGTTATGATTTGACGAGTTGCTCCATTGACCAGTCATGTTTACACAATACGTCAATACAGCTGTCACGATGGTAGATCACTTATCCAAATAGAAATCAAAATAAGTGTTGGCGTCACGCTCGGCTATGTGTGTGGAGTGTGGAGTTCACCTTCACAGTCTAATACAAATACTTCAGTCAGCGAGTGAGTAGTCTCTGTCAGAGCGTGTGCCCTGCACGCTAAATGTGCTAATGTTGATAATTATGTAAATAGGCCTCGGATTAGAATGCTTTATGGCACTGCAACATTGTTCACGATGGTTTAGTATGCAGTGCCGCGTATGGCGTTTAAATGTTAAATTGTACGTGTAGTGTTAATGGATAATATAATGTACTTATGAAGCTCACATTATAATATGTATATCTATACAAATATTTACAAAATGCATAGATGGATGAAAACAATAAGCGCAGCCATATAGAATTGTTTGTTGTTTTATTTTGTTATGTATTTTATATGTAGGTACACAATTTATGAGTTTGTGATTTCAGTCATGAAGCAGCACAATGTTGAGCAGTAACCCATTTTTGCCGTTGTCAGACATCACTGCAACAGATGTTAATGCTTATTTTGTTCTTCTTCCGTTATTGTTATTATATTTTGTCGGAGCGTGTTAGGTATTCGAACAGAATCGTTAGCGTTAAATGTAATGTATGCATTTGACTAGGTGTTGCTAGTGTCCGATAAACAGGATAAATGGCGTTAAATTTAATGGATTTGATAGTAGGTTTTGCTATTATTATAATACTAGCTGCGCCCCGCGGTTTTACCCGCGTGGTGATGACTAATGATGATAACGCCGTTTAGGCGTGATTACACACAATAACACAACACACATCCAAACTTTCACATTTATAATATTAGTGTGATTATAATAATTATAAACAAAATATTATCATATTATACTGTTATTATAGTGTTACACATATTTTATATATGTTTTACAGTAGTTTTCTATATATGTCAGCTTGTCTAAAATTACTAGATCTTTTTTGGTTGAGACAGGCTTTTAATAGCCGGTGACGAACAGTATAAATGAAAGTTTTGCCATTCGCGATAATTCCAATTTTCTCCACAGTAAATTTCACAACAGTGGGATGCATTAACCGTGTTATGCTTTATCAAACAATTATCGTTGCCACAGGTATTTCTAAAGTATTTGTATCACTAATTTTTAGGGCGATTATAACGTTTTGTCATCGACGTATCGAATGTTGGTTATCCCAGGTCTACTACTGCGTACACTGCTTTCCCATTTGTCACAAGTTCCCTTCTTCATTTACGAGCTTACGTTAAGAGCATAGGTGAATTAATGCAACCTCTCTGGAAATGATCTTACCTGGTCCTCCTCATAAATCGGAAAATACTATCAGTGTTGCTGTAAACGAACTATTGTTAATACACCCTTGAACTTTGAGGTGTTTCATCGAGTAGTTCATCAGGCACAAATACGCAAAAATAAAACTCTTTACTGAAGCCCAGCCGCGCTTGTCCTGGTTTACTATAACTTTACATTTAGGTGAAGTCAAAGAGCCCCCACGGCTTTTAGCAGGAACAAGAACAAGCTAAAGCCAGAACAATAACATGTAAATTAGGAAACAACTACGTTCGATAGGGGAGGCTCGGCGCACATTTCTAACTGTCAGAGTTAAACAATTCTCGCTGGCTCCGGACGCCGCGTGTGCTTAGAGCCTGTAAATATGCATGTGGTATCTACACGAGCAGCTACATTAATAATGTATCCATAGCCTTATACGTGCGCTGGTAGAGTGTGAAATGTATTAACTCCACCACGTTAATATTCATGAATAGGGCATTATCGAACCTTTTGATTTGTGTTGTTATACTGTTCATAAACAATAGTCTTTGAACATTGATCTGTACAGATCAATGTCAGTATATAACAATATAGATATTGTTATATACTTAGTTATTAAAAGGACAAAAATTCTATAATGTCTCATAACAAACCAACGCAAAAATATATACGGCATCAACCTTTAGCTATTCAATCTGATTTTGTAATATCTTTTCTGAATGATTTATCGAAGAGGTTTTTCAACTTTAGACTACAGAGAGATATCATCGTAGCATTTCGATATAAGTACGTGTCTTGGATGCAATAATACCATTCGAGTATATATAATCACGCTCATATTATAAAGGCGAAAGTTTGTCTGTCGTTTGTATGTTTGTTACTCCTTCTAGCCGAAACGGCTGAACGGATTTGCATGAAATTTGGAATGAAGATAGCTTATGGAATAACACAATAGCCCTGGAATATCATATTGGCTACTTTTAATTCCAATAATATTGGCCGTGGGATAATGGGAAGACACAAAAATCGCCTATACCATGTACCACTTCAGGCGCAGCTAGTACTTATTTATGACAAAAAATGTTTCAATACTTTATCTCCATACTAGGGTTTATTATCCTGGAATAAGTATAGTTCCCGTAGAATACTTGGAATGGCGAGAAAACCGTACGGGTGAAAACGCGGGGCGCTACTAGTCGGTTTAAAAAGTATGTTGTATACCTCAAGCTATCCTATCACTTGCAGTATACTGACACCTATGTAAAAGCCACAACTTAAACATTATCTTTAATTTTTGAATTTTTCATCATCATCATCTCAGCCATAGGACGTCCACTGCTGGACAAAGGCCTCCCCCATTGATTTCCACAAGGACCGGTTGGAAGCGGCCCGCATCCAGCCCTTGCCTGCGATCTTAGTCAGGTCGTCTGTCCACCTAGTCGGTGGCCGTCCTATGCTGCGCTTGCCAGTCCGTGGTCTCCATTCGAGAACCTTTCGACCCCAACGGCCATCGGTTCTTCGAACTATATGCCCTGCCCACTGCCACTTCAACTTACTAATCCGCTGGGCTATGTCGGTGACTTTCGTTCTTCTACGGATCTCCTCATTTCTGATTCGATCACGTAGAGAAACCCCGAGCATAGCCCTCTCCATAGCTCGTTGTGCGACTCTGAGCCTGTTCAGAAGGCCTATAGTCAGAGACCACGTTTCAGTTCCGTAAGTCATCACTGGTAACACACATTGTTCGAAGACCCTCGTTTTCAGGCATTGCGGTATTTTGGACGAGAAGACGTCTCGGAGCTTTCCGAACGCTGCCCAGCCGAGTTGGATTCGACGATTGGCCTCTTTCTCAAAGTTGGACTTACCTAATTGGACTGTATGTCCTAGGTAGATGTAATGGTCAACAACTTTGAGAGTCGAGTTCCCAATTGATATGGGGGCGGGCGCAACATGGGCATTTGACAGAATTTTCGTCTTGTCCATGTTCATTTTAAGGCCCACCCTTAGGGAAACTCTGTTGAGGCCTTCGAGCATCGTGCTGAGGTCTTCCATGGATTCTGCCATGACCACAATATCGTCGGCAAACCGAAGGTGAGTGATGTACTCGCCGTTGATGTTGATGCCGAATCCTTGCCATTCCAAGAGCTTGAAGGCGTCTTCCAATGCGGCAGTGAACAGTTTCGGAGAAATAACGTCTCCCTGTCTCACGCCTCGTTGCAATGGAATCGCCCTCGAAATTTGCTCTTGTACTCGGACCGACATGGTGGCGTTATTGTACAAACACTTCAGCACTTCGATATACCGATGGTCAATACGGCACCGCTGGAGAGACTCAAGCACCGCCCACGTCTCGATCGAATCAAAGGCTTTCTCATAGTCCACAAACACTAAACATAAGGGCAAGTTATACTCTTCGGTCTTCTGTATAACTTGCCGCAGCGTATGGATGTGGTCTATGGTGCTGTAGCCTTTTCGGAAACCGGCTTGTTCGGGAGGCTGGAAGTCATCAAGCCTACGTTCGAGACGATTCGCGATGACTCTTGAAAACAGCTTGTAAACATGGCTCAGAAGCGAAATGGGTCTGTAGTTCTTAAGCAATGTGTTGTCACCCTTCTTAAAGAACAACACCACTACGCTTCTGTTCCATGCTTCCGGCGTTGACCCTTCGAGGACAACGGAATTAAAGAGCTTCTGAAGGACTTTCAGTATCGGTGATCCACCCGCTTTCAGAAGCTCTGATGTGATTCCGTCGTCACCCGGTGCCTTGTTGTTTTTAAGCTGCTTCAGAGCCATCCTAATCTCGTATAGTTGAAGTTTGAATTTTTACCAATTGATAATTTATTTTCAAAGTAACATACGTGACATTGATAGTGACCCCTCAGTTCACATCAACGTATGCGCTCATAAAAGTCATTTGATAAAAAATATTTGAGCCAATTGTTGAGCACGTGCTGAAATCGGGTGGGGCGGCGCGTGTCGCGGCTGCTTCCCAGTTAAAGTGGCTAATATTCGATGAGAATTCATTAGTAATTAATTTCCTTTCATGGGTATTACCTTTCCGATTCCGTAGGCTGCGTTTATTGAAACCTTTGATCAAAAACTACGCGATCGCCCGTGAAATTTCGTAATCACGTTCGATCTCGGAATCGAATTAGGCTTCCGAAAGTAATCAACGGTATGTATTGTTCTAAGAACGGGTCGTCCATTTTCAATCGAATTGGCAAGTTTTGGATTAAATTTCACTTCGTATTTACTTGGTGAGTCTTGACTTGAATTGGTTTAGCCACAAAATAGATAGGTATCTGTTTTGTGGTTTGGTTCTCGATGGCGTGTAATCAAAAGTTACATATTTGTTTCCAAAACATTTTATCGTGTGACCAACAATAGCATCATAATTGGACAATCGCCAATTAGTGAGATATGAAAGCAATCAGAAAGTAAATAAACCTTAACGAATCTTACGTATATATAGTAATCCTTAGCATAGGAAACCTTTATTCTACAATGTTATGCAACAAGGGAATCCATGCCGACCTCAGCTTATTTATTATTTCACCCCTTCTCTTATTTTACAGAATTTGAACTTTCGGGCTGACGACCTTTGCTTTTTATTGCATTCACCTTATATTACGTGCTGTTGAATCTATATTAAACTTATCAGATTGTTCTTACTGAATGAATAATGTAATAGCGCGATAGCCAAACTTTTTTTATTAGAGACTTTTCCGAAATAGCTTGGGGATATTGAGAGCAACAGATCTATAATCAATAGCTCGTTGAAAACTATACGTACTAGGATATTTGTGTGTAATAATGGTGGTTATGCTATTATATAAGTGTCAATGAATAAAAAGGTAAATGAAAAAAACAACCGGTTGCACTCCGGGAGTGCCGGCAAAAGTGTAAACTTGAACATTAACATGAACATAAATTGCTTCATTTAACAGTATAAAAGTACTATTATTTATGTGGTAAAACATAATATTCATTTATTGCGCTATTGTACACGAACATGACAATAGGTATTTAAGTTTATTGATTTTATGTACCTACACATAGAATTAAAATGATGACGTCTTTTTTGAAACAACTAAATCTTTCCTCTTTATAATATCGGCGTTTTGATAACAGAACTCAATAATACTTTTAACAAAACGACGAAGCATTAAAGTGAAATAAAACGAACTGAATAAGAGAACAAATATAATGATCACAAGATAAATATAATGTGCACCAAAATATGAACACCAAATTCAGTAACTGAGCACCAAATTTAGTAAGTGGTAGGTTTCTTGTGGCCGCAAAACGCGCGAGCCCATAAATATGTGTAAAATGCAAGACGTGAAATTTTTGGTGGCTGTTATGCAATAAATTGGTGTTCTAATTTTGGTGCTCACTTACTATTTTTGGTGCTCAATAGTATTTTTTTAGTGCTATATTTTAGTATATTTGGTGATCAGTTAAACATAAGCCATTGAATAATACAGTTGAAACGAGACCTGAAAAAGAATATTTTGAAACTCTCGAATTCATCGCTAGGCTGTGGGCTCTTGAATAAACAACTTTTTTAATGAAATCCTTCGAAAATAAAGTCATTAAAATTGTCTCAAAGCCAACTAATTTTATGGTTGGATTAATTTAAGTCGGCGTTATACACACGTGCCTTTGACACAGCCATTTGATATTTTAATTTCTTGGATATTTTAACTTCAGAGTGGTACGCAGGTAATTTTGTTAGCTAGTGATCACACATTATGCATTTTTCCTAATATTCGTAAAAATAATAAAAAAGGTGTAAGAACATACATTTATTTATACAAGTATAATATATTAATCCAAATATTAATATATCACAATTCGAAATCAATTATGCGGTAACAAACAAAAAAAAACCATACGGGTCGAATTGAGAAGCTCTTCCTTTTTTTGGAGTCGGTTAAAATGGAACCGACTTTAAAACTCAAAAGTATGAAATAACTTGTCAAAGTCAGTACCGTGCTCATAATATTTTGATAATAGTTACTTTTGAACTTATATTCAACTATACTATATACAACTATTATTTTTGAACAAGTTATTTCATACTTTTGAGTTTTAAAGTCGGTTCCGTTTTTTCAAAAAAAATTTTTTTTCATTATTTCAGTGACCTTTTCTACTCACGGGATCAATTGTCAATGTGTATGTTCTCCACAACTATAATATCGTCGAGGTATACGTAGCACATTTCAATTATTGGAGTGTAACTCAAAAACAGCTTCTCCGATTTTAATTAAATTTAATTGGAACCATCACGAAAGTATACACTATCAAACAAAAAAGATTCATAAAGATCAGTTCATAAACGACGAAGTTATCGGTGAACACCCATAAAAAAATATGCGGTCGAATTGAGTAACCTCCTTATTTTTTTAAAGTCGGTTAAAAAGGCCATTGAATGGGGTCAAAACTATAGTCGGAATCCTCTGACTTACTACGTGAGTGATTCCCGTGTTTTATATACTCATGAAGGGTGATACGAGATTCGATGTACATTCCATGAACAAGGTTTAGATGTGCTTGAAATACAGCATATTATACACTAATTTATAAAAGCTCATATAAAAGCCTAAGCATTAATTATGATCGCTTATGACAATGAAGAGGATATAAACTTTAACACAGGTATTAATGGGAAATCAGCAGTAGATATACAAATTATCAACTTCATTTAGTGTTCTGACGTCAGTGCAAAAGCACTTATCACCACATTTCAATCTCAATATCCGCTACAGATGCGCGAGTCGAGATCTTGACCTCCATCGAGCCCTCTTGGGATAAAATCTAGCTTCGAGATATTTTTAGTGAACGTTGAAATCAGTGACGGACTAAATAGATCAGGGGCGGTTTATCCCGAGTCGGCCCGAAACGCAAGTTTAAGGATTAGATGCGAGCTAAAAGGATTATCAACAAGTAGTAGCGCCCCGCGGTTTTACCCGCGTGGTGATGAAAATAAGCCTATGTATAAACTATCTCCATACCAAATTTCATCGAAACCGGTGTAACCGTTTGAGCATGAAGAGGTAAAAAACATACACACATACACACTTACACACATACACACATACACACTTACACACATACACACATATCGCATTTATAATATTTAGTAGGATCGGATGACTTTCTAATTGAAGAAAGGCTTCAAAGTCTACAGCACCAACATATAGTCGCTATTTTAATGGGCGTTTTACCGGATACATATCGCAAGTGCGCTCTGCAGCTAATTATTTTGATTGATCCTACACCATTCCATCAAAACCTGACCAAACTGACAGCAATGTATCATCAATACTTGATAGACGCCCTAAAACTTCTCTCACGAAGTGTTTTGCTTCCACATTCATAGTTTATATTCCAGGCAGGCTTGATCCATCGTAGATCTGATCATCGCTTATCTCAGGTGAGATAGTGGTCAAACTGCTGCCTACTTATAAAAAAGAACCCTTTTCATTATGTGATATCTAGCAAATGAAGACTGTCTCAGTTGCTAATAGTGAAGTTGATACGCTTATAATGGAGGTGCTTATGTGATCTTAAGATTAACTTAGAAATTAGTTAACGTAGTCTGCGGTCACAGCTTAGATGAATGACCTACGAAGTGCTCTGAACCGATGTAGAATATCATCTTAGTTCAATTTTATGTAAGTATTTTAAATGTTGTGTCATTGCTTGTCAGCAAGCGCATCTTCTCAATATATCATAATATTTTTTTCAGAGAGAGGAAATCGTCCATGTGATTGCGTGGACAAGTGCATCCCGTTTTTTCCAATCACACTTTCTTACCGCCTATTGTGATGCCAACAATTTCTTGATACGAGCTGCTACTTAAAGATCGCGCCCCTACGAATGACTGAGTCCGCTACTGGCAGCGGTGACGTCACGACACGTGAAGGAACGTTGGTATCTCTAGTAGAATCTACGTTGATCTTTATAATTCAAGTAATACAGTAGTTTATGGGCAATAATAGTTCAAATCGTGCTGTAAATGCAACTGCGTTTCATTTCCTGACCAATTTAATGGTATCGTAAACTTGAGCACGCTAACCAGTGAACGTGTGTGAATGAAGATAATGTATATTGGTATTATTGGTGCAATGCAAATGTGGAGCAATCTTTGAATGACGACTCAGAATGTTAGTAAGATGTGTTCAGATGTAAAAAGCGTTCGACTTACAAAGGATGGGTACTGATTATGGTTTATTTATATGTACATCTGTTTCCAAATACAGATAAATCTAGTTTTCAAGACTTTTAAAGTATGCATAATATAAAACCTTTAAGAAACAAAAATAATATACAGTGGACCCCTAATAATCCGGCCCCTGTCTAATCCGATACCCCCTGTAATCTGACATGTCATTGTAATGTCATGTTGTAATTTGATTACTTTAGTATGTACATTTGATTGTGCATAAATATTTCGTGATGTAAAATTAATATTTTTTGCAAGTTCTATAGCATTCAGCGAATTTTATAATAAAACGTAAGCACGCTATTGTGTTCTTTAATTAACTAAATTTGACATGCATAATGGAGTACGATTTGTACTTTAGATTATTACATCCATGTTACAATGTAAGCCGTTTTCCGCTAATCTATACCTAGACAAGATATATAAATAATTTGTAATGATCTACGTCATGATACTGGCGTGGGTCCAACACTGGGCCATTTACTTGGTAATACCTGATTAACGTTGTAACTGCGGCCTTTTGATGGTGCCAGTTGATTGATTGAAAGGTTTGTTTTTATTGGTTTGAGCCTAATGCCCTTCAGCCGCGTGAGTCACTACATCACAGGAAAATATTTGTAGCAATTTATGATTGTGATTCTGTATCGTATCGAGATTCTTTTTATGTTATCAGGTGACGAGACAAACATCTGATGTAAATCGTTGTTGAAACTAAATAGGTTCGTTGTTGTCGATCCAGTGATTTTACGTTTTGGTGGATACAGTGATACTAGGAACGAACTCCTGCGTAGAGTGAGAGATGCAACTAATTACTATGGGAAAGTTGTAGGAAAGCGGAGACCTGGCCGTAGACGAGACCCTTGGTTGCGGAACCTTCGGGAATGGACCGAGATTACGATCACCGCTGAGTTGTTCCACCTGGCGGAGGAAAAGTTGAAATATGACCAGCTGACTGCCAACCTTCACTAGTTGGAGCGGCACCCTAAGGAGAAGATGAAGAGTGAATACGCTGTGCTCGTCACCTGAATGCAACAACATTCAGAATGAGTTACAAGTTTTTAGCTCGGAAGGACCTAATTTTGTTACAACACCCAGCTTTAGTGTTCGTGGCAAAGATGGATCTTCATTCGGTAATGCGCAAACGTATCTATTATCGTATAATATTATATCTATGCTCATACACATCTCTAAAACGTCTATTTTTGGTTTAGTATAATAAACTTGTAAAATCTTAGCTGGGTCACGGACTAAGTCTCGCTCGTTAATATTTTATCTCTTCTATTACATGATCCTGAACTGTTCGCCAAAATTTTCATAGCGCCTTATGTTCAGGAGTGTTCGAATGGTAACCTTCAAGCAATTTAATAACAAATGTGTTATCATATTAATCATCTAACCATCATACAACATGAATTTGATTGTTGTACAAAAAATCAAATGAGTAACCAACTAATTTCATAGAAAAAGCTAATCGGCATGATCGAATGAAACGTATTCAATGTATGTAAAAACTGTACTTTTATTTTTTTCATTCATTCGAGATACTGTGACGTTTCATCTATTTCCAAACGTAATAAATCTTCAGTATCATTTTGTCTGGTTATTTCTGGCGTCAGTATACCTATTTGTATCGTTAACTTTTATTTTTATTTGTAGACCGTGATAAGCTGACGCTTGGGAAGGATTTCCAGCAGTTCAGTCTCTGATGTTAAACATTTATGATGATGGAATAAGACTTTTTTTTGCTTGAAAATGCAAGCAAATTTGTTCATGAATGTAGTATATAATTAAACAATTACTTGTAAGTACCTATCTATGTAATTCATGGAAGGATCTTTATTGGCATCTGTTTCAGTGAATCAAGCACTCTTTAAATTTATTACTTTGTTGTTCAGTGCTTGTGGTTTCTGTGGATTTCCCCAATAGCCCACGTGCTGCCAAAACTATTTATGCATTACGGAGAATGTATTTATGACGCTCTATAATTTAGTTACGACCAAAATATAATATTACAGTCTACTAATTGATCAATTGCGACTTACATTGGGGTTTAATATTTCAGAAAAAATATGAGTAATGCTCTCACCGCCCGGGTCTGAGGTCGAACGAGAGAACGAGAGAATCGAACCCGGGACCAGAGGCTCAGAAGGCAGAGAGCTACCAACTGCGCCAACCGGCCAGTCCGGTAAATTCAGTCAGTAAATGAATATTTAATAGGAAGTTTGAAAGTGCTACGGTGATTTAATCATTTATATCGGTATGAGCTCATGCTCACGTACATAAATGATACGGTGACCAAGTAGGTCGTAGTCGTAGCATTTAACTTAGTAACTACCGACTTCAAATTATTGTTTTTATTATTAATCTCAGTGACAGCTTTTTTACCGCTAGTAGGAAATTACGTGTGACCGCGCACCTCGTTGTCAACGTAAATAACAAGTTGTCAGCGGAGTCGTGGAGCGCACGCGCCGTTCCTCGGTGCTAGAGCGTAACCATCTTTCCGCTGTGAAGCATCTTGACAATGCTTGTCCGTATCATATTTCACTATTTTATCTAGCTACAAGACATCGCATTTTACTCATTACGTCTTACCGTGCCATGCCTGCGCTTCATAGTTATTGCATCTTCTAAGCTCCGAAAGGTACAGTATGTACTAGTTGACGTTTACTTTTTCAAGAAATAGCAAAATGGATCATAAATTAAAGCAACTGCATATTAAATTTCATAGGGTAAATAGAGCTATAATTAAATTAATAAAAGTCGTATAAAGTCACCCAAACCCAATCAGAATAACACGCTGAGTTTTGACAAATTGGTCGTCTAATGGAACGAACGCGATTACTCGAAGTTAATGTTTAACGCCTCCGTCCGTCACATACCGCTCTTTATCCAACAGGGACTGAAAATCGGTAATAGTTATTTGTTTTACAAGTTAGTAAAGTCGGCTTGGATTGAAACCTGAGCAAGCGAAGTGTTCTAAGATAGATATAAGGACAAAAACCCTGAGTGTAGCGATAGTTTCAAAACACGAAACGTTAAAAAAGATTACCCATGAGTAAAACACAACAATTTTCACAACATTAGCACTAATTAGCTATGAACTTCCATGGCGCGTGGCGAGAAGGCTGACTCTCAAACGTGTCTGCTCTACTTATTATTGAAGACCGGAATATATACATTTGCGTTTTTGCATGTTTCAAGATTCCGGAGAGCATAATTATTCTGGGTGCTGACATTTCTGCAAATGTGCAGTTTCGCGAGAATGCCAAGCTCGCATCCAAAAAACTTGGTTTACTGAACAAAGCAAATTAATACTTGACGCTGAAAGAACGGAACAAAACACTGAATTACTATTCGCAGCTTATTCAACGTTTATAGGTAAGGGGGTTAGTGATTATGTACATTGTTATCGGCTAGGACTCACGTGATATTTGCTGGAAAATAACTCTCCGACCAGTATCGAACCGATTTCAACCGAAATCATATCTTTCTCAGTAATTTGAAACTACAATGTATAGAATGACTTTGTGCAAAATACATTAAATTTAATGTACCTATATAAAATTAAGAAATTTTGAATATTCTACCTCCGTATCGGAAATTATGCCGTATTGTAATTTTTAGGTTATTCGGTCTTTGTAAACAAGTAGTCGGCCACTCCGACCAGCGGCCCTGTGCTAATTAAGGACTAAGTGGTTGCGGATAATCTGACAGGGTCGAGATAATTAAAGCTTTTCGATCCTCTCATCTGGAGTTTCCGCTATCGCTGAGCATGTAGCTTATGGTATTTTTCTGGTTATTCGCGGGCTTGTCCATCGGCAAAATAGCTTTGATAAAAGCGTATGCGATGGCAAAGGCTGAGAACAAAATAACACTTAGGAAAATTTGAGAATATCTTAGACCGCATAATAATTTAATAACAATTGAGATAGTGGTCAAGCGCCATTATAACACATATTCTGTATAAAAAATATTTCTAAAAAAGCCTTTGGATTAGCGCCCAAAGGCTGGTAGCCAAAAAAGGCATTTTAATAATTTATGTATACGGAAGCTGCCGGCCGTAATATTTATAAGCAAATTAGCATTTTGTATTGTTGGTTCACCCTGACATTTAAAATTGTAGGGTGGTAACAACAGCAAAGCATTATTTGCCTTTAAAATATTTACCGATACGGTTCAGATTTTATATAATTTAATCAGAAGCTAACATCAATATTTTCCGAGAATCGCTTGCTTCGAATTGAGTTTCAGCTCGAGTAACCAGATGCGGGGGAAGATGCTTCCGCATCTTGGGTCAGCGAATGGAAAGATAACGTTTTAACCTTTATAGGAGTACTAGTAGCACCTCGCGGTTTCACTCGCGTGGGTTACCGTTTTCCAAACCCAAGGCCCAAACTATTTCCATACAAAATTTCATCGCAATGGGTGCAGCCGTTTGAGCGTGAAAGAGTAACAAACACACACACACTTACTCACATACAAACTTTCGCCTATAATATTAGTAGGATAATATCGTGGGATGTGGGGCGATAAAACATATTAATTATTTATAAATATATAAAATATTAGTGGTTCATCCCGGCTTCGCACGGTTAGGTACATGATGGAAGTTTTAGTTAGGAGCTCTATTTTATTCTCGCTCAAATTAAAATTTGAATACTTAACTCCATACAACGCTTTTACTAATATTAGTTCAAAGCACAGGACGATGACGTCATGGTTTACGTCACATAAATTTTGTGTGCAGCTCTCAGTGCATTTCGGAATGACTTAGTACGCTATCTGTGTTCAAAGCCCTTAAAGCGCAAAAAGAAACACACCCTAAGAAATTGTTCCAGAAGACCACTACGTTTATTACGTTAGCTCTTTATTAGGTCTCCGGAGCTGGACTGGACAGCAGTCTACTTAATATTGTGCGTACGAACAAAAGAACAGTCCTCCCTTGTTTACACAGTGTATTGAGATAGATTACTTTAATTACTCTCAGTTGCCTGTTCTTGCCACTGTGAAGATAATATTGTTCCCTCGGAGATGTAAGAGCTTTGTTTACATAACCATAAAATATGACGTCATAAACGGCACATTGAGGCAAATAACAAAATAGACCCTTATATAATCGGACAAGTAATATTAAAAGTGTAAGAAAATGAAACGTAAAAAATATTACAAATACCAAAACATTTAGGAATAAACTGCTGAAAAAAATAACTTAGGGAATAAGCTGAGTGACTTGATATATTACAAGCTCACGAATGAGCCGTTTATATAAATGAAATATATTGGAAATGCCGCATTAAAAAGGAGGGAACTGAAATATTAACCTTTTTATCAGCATTGACATAATTTTACCATAAATAGATATATCTAAATCTAAACGTATCCAGCCAGTATCCGTACAATTGACATACGTGTTGACCAACCAATTTATTAGTATGTATTTCAGATATAGCAGCCAACACTAGTGGTGACAACTGATACAAAACTTTCATTATTCTCATTCTTTCTTGTTTCTGATGGTAAATGATTCATTAAAGATATATGAATTTTTATCTTAAAAAATTACGAACATCAAAACATTTAGTTCTTTTTTTAATCTAATAAGAAATTAATTTAGTAAAAAATAAAACGTTTACTTACATGTTCTAGGCGTGGACATGTTTTTTTATCTATACTATTATTATAAAGAGGAAAGATTTCATTGTTTGTTTGTTTGCTTGCATCGAATAGGCTCCGAAACTACTGAACCGATTTGAAAAAATATTTCGCTGTTGAGGATCTACACTAACCCCGGGTGACAAAAGCTAATAATATGTTTTAAAAAAAATGTTTTTTTTAATTTATATATTTTTCCCGTGCGAAGCCGGGGCCGGACCGCTAGTTATTTTATAATTCTAAGCCCGACTTTATATACTTGTATTTTTTGTGTATTCTTGTAAAACGAGTGTAAGTGGAGTATAAGTAAGTAGCTTATACATTTCTAACACTTTCTGACTAATCTAGCGAACTGCCTGATCCGATCTAACGTTAAGCATGCGTGGTGCCTATCCAGACGGTATTATCTTTCATAAATACTGACTTTTTTGCCTTTACAGCAGAGATGACTCACATAAATCAGATACAATATTGGTACGGGAGATAAGAATCGTAGCGTTCTGGTCCACATCTTATCAAAGATAACGCCTGTTCTACCGTGTAGTGTAAACTGTCGCCATAACTAGTCAGTTAATTCTCATGTAAAAGAGTTGAAATAATGTTGTACACGTGCATTTTGTTGTGTTTATTACATGTTTGCGATGGAAGTAGGGTGTTGGTCGTGTTTCCTGTACCCAGTCGCAGTCACACTGTATTAGGTGACTCTATCGTGAAGATTCTGCTGGACGCTGGACATGCGGTAGGTTTATGAGATAAATAGGAGGTGCCTGCACGAGCAGGGTTCAGTATTATTACGAGAACGATTATTGACAAATGCTGTAGTGATTGCTGGAGACTGAAAACTGTCACCAAAGTAGTCCTTGACAGCCAGTAAACATTCAAAATAAGCGTGATTATTGATATTAGCGTGACGGTCGCCGAGGCGCAGTGGTCAGTGTCAGTGACATGACTTCTGTGTCACCGGGACCCTGGGTTCGAATCCCGGCAGGCGAAAACATTTGTGCGATGAGTATAGATGTTTGTCCTGGGTCTTGGTTGTTTATGTGTTATAATTGTGTGTTTCCATGCCTCCCGCGACACAATGAATCCTAGTGCGGGGGTCTGAGTGTAATAAAAAAAAAAGTGATTTATTAAATTTGATTTCATTATGATTAAATTTAATATTGACAGGTGACCTACGTGACTCCCTACTCTTCAGTGGCGTCGAACAAATCTCTGATAAATATTGACATCAGCTCGGTCACAGACACCCTCACTGGTTTGTATTGTTGGATTATTGATTAACTAGACTGTTAAGCCACCATTAACAAAATGATTGTCAAAAAACGATGAACCGTTTGGATCATCACCCTGTCATTTTTGTCCTGTTTGGATCATCACACACAAAAACCTATAACACCTTATTAACAGTGCATATTAGACCAAATATGCTTTTACTAAAAATAATATTTCCATCCTGCCCCCGCAAACAATAATTTTAGTTCTAATCGTGATTTATAAAAGTAATAATTATGCTGTTCAATCAAACAATTGAAAAAATGTATTATGAGATTTATGAGACAGTTGAGACACGTACGATAAGTAATTAATTAAAATAATTTCTTTTGGAATCTGGTCCATAAGTTCACTAAATAAACACATTAATTTAGTATCAAAACATTACAATTTAATCAGGACAAAAAAGTATAAAATTATAAATCATCTTAGTCTTAAATTTGGTCTCAAACCTGAGTGCTCAATATGCATCATCATCATCATCATCATCTCAGCCATAGGACGTCCACTGCTGGACAAAGGCCTCCCCTATTGATTTCCACAATGCAGAATTGAACCATGCCGCTCAATATGCGGCATGGTTCAATTCTGCATTATTAGGAATCTCAGCTCCATCCTTTTCAGGCGAACAGTTGCAGGTAGTTGCTGGAACTCCCCTGCATGAGGGATGCCACTCGTGTTCACATTCTGATGTCAGAGAAATCATTTATAATAACGTCCAAAAATATCTCCGATTCACTTCACCACGATGGCAGTCTCATTAGCGCCCCGAAGGCATTATTGTATTATAGTGCATGTAATGTATCGTAAACATATTGCGTGATATTTTTTGATACCATATTTTGGTACTTGACCCGCAGGCTGCACGGGTAAAACAATTGGCAATAAGCTCTTGAACAGCGATTATACAAATTTAGACAAATTTGGATTGTCCAAATTCGTATAATATGTATTAGTAGAAACTTTAATTCTACAATGGGGTACAAACATACAATGTAGTACTTGACACCCTGGCTAATCACTAATATTAAAAACGCGAAAGGTTATATAGACGTATGGATGTTTGTTACTCTTTTACGCTCAAATGGCTGGACGGATTTGCATGAAATTTGGTACGTAGATACTTCGGGGTCCGGAAATACACCTAGGGTACTTTTTTAAATCATCGTCATCATCAATCATCACCACGTGGGCCATGGGACGCAGCTAGTAAATAATAATATCAATACCACACAGAACGACTTGTAGGTATATCTTAGATAAGATATACTTTGTAAAATATAAAATATTTTATGTAAGTGATGTACAGATCGTGAAAACCTCAACCTGATGGAGCTGGTCCGCAATCCTCGTCCCCCACAACGGGTTTTAGAAGTAGGGACCACCTTTGCTCAACGTGCGCTAGAGCATAAAGCTGTCAAAGAGATGCTTCAAGACCCGGATCTATCCTTCGACGCAGTGGTAGCAGAGTGGTTCTTCACAGGATTGCTGGCTCCGTGAGTATTGCGGCCTGTGACATTGCTATGTGGTGCCTGGTATGTGCCCTAGACGCATCTTCCCACAGCACACATAGGTCAGAAATCATATAAATTTTGTGTAAAGATTGTAATATTTTTTTTAGTAGATTAGATTCTATTGTTTTTTATTAGTTCAATTATCATTAATCAATAAAAAGTGCATAATTGATAATCATATTTTAAGACAAAATATTTTTTCTTTACGTATTTTATTTATAATATAATTAGTAATATAAATGATCTTTGAGCCTTTCTAGGTAGGTAGGTGACATTTGTTTATGCATTATATAATGTGACCTTTACACACCCTCTATTCTGGTTGGGAATACGAGCTAGAAAATTACTTGTAGAAAACCGTGTGCTGGTCGTTTAAAAAATGATCGAAGACCAATAAGAATCATTCGGGGGGCGTATATTTAAAAAAGGTATGTCTCAAAAAATTATGACGAAGACGACCCTTTCCACAACTATTTTACACTAGTAGCGCCCCGCGGTTACACCCGCGAGGATTACGGTTTTCCCGCTACCTCAATCATCCCACGGGAACTATACTTTTTGTGGGATAAAAGTAGCCTATGTGTTAATCCAGGGTTTAAACTATCTCCATACCAAATTTCATCGAAATCGGTGTAGCCGTTTGAGCTTGAACACACATACACACAAACTTTCACACATATTTACATTTATAATATTAGTAGGTTAAACAACGTAGTTTAAAACTATAAATTACTGGTACTTTTTGCCTAGACGTAGGTATTTTCAGCATTTTCTTGAAATCAATTTTATTTTTCTGACCGATTTGAAAGTATGTACAGATTTGTCCCATTGTTAAATTGAAAAAATGTTGAATGGAATCCTTGTATAAATAACAGTGTTTTCAACACACAAATAAAAAGTTGACCAATACTCAATTGATAACCTCCTTCTCATTTAAAGTCTGTTGATGGTATTGTAAAATGTGATGATGTTCTTCTAGACTGGCGACACTCTACGACTGTCCCTTAATATGGTACAGCGCCATCGACGGCAACTGGATGAACCTTCAGCTGATAGATGGACAAACAAACCCAGCGTATGTTTCTGACCCCCAGTCGCGGCACCTTGTAGTATCGGCTTATAGTTTGAGAGACCGCCTTGATCGACTACGTCACCAAGTTTACCTCACCGCGTGGAGTTAGTAAGTATTTTGAAATTGCTATCAGAATACAGAGTAAGCAACATTTTTCTACGAACCCCGTTGTATTACAGAAACTAAGACCACAATTAAATATATTAATTTTTCTTCCACTGCCAACAATACAAGAGTTTTGACCGTAAAGTAAAAGCTTAGGTAATAATTGGGCTCCAAGTATACACCAGATTCTAGGAACCCAATTTTTGCCTAAGTTTTTACTTAAGTAGTAGTAGTGTGTTCAGACAGTGCCGTTCTTTAGCGGCAGTAAGCATTCTAGGTCTAGAGTGATTACATCTTCGACCGCCAAGTAAAGTAGTGGTTAAACGCTAGATCCTTGTGTATATATAAAAATGAATCCCTATTTCCCTTGGTCAATTTAGATAACATTTGGTAAAAAGATAGATGGGATCTTGGAGAAGGACAAAGGCTTGTTTTTGTTCTGGAAAAAGTATGTTTCCCGTGGGATAACTGAGTTAGCGGGAAAAAGGTAGTGCACGCAGGTGAGACCGCGGGGCGCAGCTAGTAAAATATGAAAACGCTACAATATACGTTACCGGAAGCTTGTGGCGAGCGAAGCAGGTTATTGGACGTTACTTTAAAACCGTGATCGATCATGATCCCAAACCACGAGCAGTAGTGCAAATTGAATTCTGATCCTACTCTTATTATGTTTACAATGGCTTGATTTCAGTTATATGACTTACTAGGTACGTTGAAGCTTCAATATACCAGGAAATCTACCGAACTCCCCTACAACTACGAGCCCGTTATCCTCCTAACTACGAGGACCTTGTTTATAATGGATCGATGCTGCTCATTAACTCGAATCCTCTCCTCGGTCAGACCCTGGCTTTACCAGCGAACGCCAAGTATGTTGGGGGACACCATATTGAAGTTCCAACTAAACCATTGACAAAGGTGAGCAACAAAGTAGGCATATTCATAGTTTCATAAAGATAAAGCTTTTGAAGCGATGACAGCCTCAGGATATGAATGTTGGGCGTCAATCGGACGGTCACCGGATCGACCACTACAGCACTAACTCACTACAGCTTTAACTTTCCTCACACTAATTTCCACTATTCACACTAATATTATAATGGGGCAATTTTGTTTTTTGTTGGTATGCTTTTTTCTTGTTACTCATTCAGTGTTCATGCACAAAATTACCTTATACCTTCCAACCCAAAGTCTACTTTTTATCCCGGAAAAAAAAGTAAAGTAAGTCCCGGAAAAACAATATTCCAAGCAGGTAATATACAACGAAGCGCAGCTTGTTTTAAATATTGTTAAATATTTAATAGTTACTAAAACTACAGTATTGTGTTAGGGTATTTTGGCATATCTATCTGGCTAACAATTATCCTAAAGTTTGTAAATCTTACTGCGTGTCAGGCTTTAAGGTAGTTCCTTACATGCTTTTAGCTTGATTTTTTGATCTTGGGGATTGTCACTGATTATTAAGTTACATAATTGATCAAACCTTTTCTTTTTTGTATTCAATTTAAAATTAGTAATAAAACATACTTGTTTGTTCGCAGAAACTGCAGCATCTTTTAGATAAATCAAAGGATGGTGTTATTTTCTTCAACTTGGGAACTAATATCAAAAGTAAAGATCTACCAGACTATATGAAAATGCAGCTGCTTGATGTGTTTGGACAGTTGGAGCAGACAGTGATTTGGAAATTTGAAGAACATCTAGAAAACTTGCCCAGAAATGTTCACATACTACAGTGGGCTCCGCAAACAAGTATATTGAGTAAGTAGGCTCAATAGTACCTACGTAGGTATATTAAAAACGTGACAATACAATAAATAACAATAAATAAGTAATTAACACTTTATTTCGAGCAACTAACGCATAAATATAAGTACACGTTAACGTCTCATAAAATTTATGTTGTTCAATGCGCATACATAATTCGAAATTATGTATGCGCTCTCGGATTTTTTTAGTAATCGCGCTGGTAACTTCTGCGTTGTCACTTTTGTGCGATCCACAGTAGGTCTAGACAAGATGCATCGCTTCATATCGATTCTCGTTCAATGTTCGTTCTTGTTGTTCATGATATATGGCTTAAAAGTGTCATTGACATTTTTTATGTTTTCTTTCAGCGTTAACCTTATAAAATATTATTTTGTCTAGGGCTACTGTTATATGCAGACCAGGATGTCAGGAAGGTCGAAACATGTCTGGCTCTCTGGCGTTGGCCTAATTTATTTGATGTTCGCGAGCCCGGTTCTTTTGATTACACACTTTTGGTCGACTTGAAGAATTGTTATAAACGTCTGTTAAAATTCCTGTTAGATTTTGATAATTACTTAGTTCTGTAAATGTGAAATCTATACGCGACCACTTTTGTACTTGATTGAAGCCCTATGCTCATTTTGAGTTAGCAAATTTGTGAACTTTGAACATTCCCCCGTGAAAATTAAATTGGAACATCGCTGCGGCTTCAAGAGCTTCGAGGGCCAACTAATATGTCGTAAATAGAACCCTATTAAATACCCGAATGACCATTAGGGAATGGTAGGTTATATTTGAGATATCTTCAGTTCAGCTTCTTATGTGGGCATGCGTCCATCAAAAGGCAAACATGTAATTGAATCAAATAATCAATCGATTGAATAAGCGCCCCGTATCTCGGCCAGTCAATTAAATCCATTGACCCCCGGGTCTCGGTTGCAGAAAAATTCGCTTCCATCGATTCCCAACAGACCAAAGGCCGTTCTGGTATATATTATTTGCGTAAAAACGAATGTGCATCACACAACTTTCACACTACAAATAAGGATAAATGACTGTACCTATTTTTAAATTAAGAAAGACGAATCAGTCGTTTCTACGGCACTGTATTCGGTTTTGGTAATCAAATTTTAAAAGGCGTTATTAAGCTCACATATGTAAAAACCCAAATCAGTTGTAATAAAATTCCAATAACACACGCACGCATACCTAGTACGGGTATGATGCAAGATAATACGAATACACATACATACCTAATAATATAGTTGGAGTGCTCTACATCCACTAAGTCAACTTTTCGATGAGCTATGGAATAATATGTACCAAAAGTGTATTATAAACATATTTGAAAAGAATGCGCCCCAAGTTTCTTGTTTTTCTTCGCTCTATTGCGTCAATGTAAGTGTAATAATAAAATTAAATGATGTCACTCGAATTTAAGCGTCAATTGCTGGAGGTGGAAGGAATTGTTGAAAACACTTTATTATTTCGTCACTGGCGCGTTATACCATACATTCATTCTTTTTTAGATCACACCAACACAGTTATTTTCATCACACATGGAGGGTCCATGACTTATATGGAGGCAGCATACTTCGGAGTTCCAATCATAGCAATTCCTATTTTTGGTGATCAGTTCCTAACCACTGCTATTGTGGCGGCGAGAGGACACGGCATCAGGGTGAGCTTCACAGACTACCTGGCATATAAAATTAAAGATGCTGTGAATGAAATTCTCGGCAACTACAGGTAATTGTATTACTTTATTTCATAGTTTATTCAATTTTACCTAAAAAAAAGTGTATAGCAGTAGACTAAATCTAAATCTAAACGTCCAACCGTTTTACGCCAGCCCTCTTTGTTCAAGTAGCTGAATTTTAAGGCTAAAAACCATCCACATAAGAAGTTTAGTGCTTCAGAATAAACTTGATGTTCAGAAGCACCAAACTTCGCTAGGTGATTTGTTAAACTGACCCCTTCAAACGGTATCTAATATCTTGATCACTCTTTTTTATTTCCATAACTTATTTTTTTAATCAATACCTATCTTTCAGCTACCGTCATAACTCAAAAAAAGCATCAGATATATTGCAAGGCTCTCTGGTTTCTCCCCAAAAAGAACTACTTTACTGGATTGAACAAGTCACAAATCATGGAGTAGACCACCTCCGCTCGCCAGCACTCCATCTGATGACCTTCGAAAGACTCCACCTGGATGTAGTGGCTGTTGTCTTGATGTTCATGTGGTTCTTGTCTAAAGTTTGGAAAGTCATTATGGTCCACTGGAACTCGGAAGCAGATGTTAATACAAAATCAGATCATGACAAGGATCAGTAATGGCTAATAATTTTGTCTGACTGTTATGATCATACTTTGTAGCAGATTTTTGATAGACCAATCTCTCAGGCGGAACTGCTCATTCTAATATATAATTTTTTTGTGTCATAGTGTTTGTATACAATCTCCAATACATTTTCTTTTTGTAACATTTTTCATTTATGCTCCGCGCCTATTGGTTGTAGCGTGATATTATATAACCTGAAACCTTCCTCGATAAACATACGTGACATTCAAATAGCGTAGAAAACAAAAAAATAAACTGATAAGTAACGAAATCTTTTTTTTCAATCCTTACTCTCGTTTATGTTTTCATATTTAAGTAACGTATTACGGGAGTTAACAAGATAAAAAATGAGTATATCAACGGAAGCTTTTGAATGAATTGAATTGTGGCATCAGCTGATGGAAATTTGAAAATGAATGGATTGGCTTGACGTGGTTATGTCATGGTGTAGGATGAAACAAAAAACTAAAAACTAATGCTAAGCGTGCGAGTGGATGGGTATAGGGTTAAATAAAGCCTAAAGAAAGTGTGGACGGACTGTGTGATGTCTAATAATTATGATTATGAATAGCGTGAGTACTAACACGACTAGTATTAGAGGAGGTGAACCTGACGGACCCTGGTTCGATCTCCACCAACACGCTTCCAGTGAAGGCAACACTATTATCGAATAAACAGCATGGTGTTACGCTACTTTACAGTACCTGCCTGGCTAGCTACCACCCTTAAGTTAGAAAAACTGCTATAACTCACACAGTGTGTTCAGGCAGCAGTCCTTGATAGAAATCATGGACCAATTACTACTAGTGATTGGTCCATGATAGAAAGTAAAGGTCTAGCGTGATTACATCTTTGACCACATCTTCACTGACCATCAAGGGTGGCCAAACGTAAAACTTATAAATAATTTAATAAAAAGATCAAGTCTTTATCATCCTGTCTATTCCTAGTTTCGGTGTATGTTCATAATTATACCACTACCCGGACAATCCAGTCCCTAAAAGTTAATTAACTGGCGTAGTTAGGTACAGCTACAGTGGATACCGTTCCAGCTACAGCGCTGTGCCAGACCATGATAATCATAGTTATTATCTTGTTCAACTGAAATAAAATTGTTTAAAGTCTAAAATTCAAGTTCTTATAACCCTTTACAACGCTGTTGTACATCTAATATCTGACGAGAATTATTTAATTGCATTCAATTAATTTGGCCGAATGCGGTGTTTTTTAGTCAGCACCAAATAAATGACGACTTATTTTACCTAAAACTACCCCCAATTATAAAAAACATCTAATTTTAGTATGGTTATTGATGTGTCGTAGCAACTTCTTTACCGTAACCATTTAAGAACTATATTATCTTCCACGATTGTACATTATTGTTTAATTTAATTAAATAACAGAATCACTACGAATATAATATACGAAGTTAATATTAGTAAAAATGCAAACAAGTAGGTACAAACCAAGTTCTGGAACTAAACTCACTCGCAAAAGTACCTCGCCTTTGAAAACAGTGCATAATTGCAAGAATTGATCAAGATAACTTCTTTTGCTTATGAAATTAAACCAAAAAAGGATATGCGGACTGCAACCCTTCATTTAACCTATTTTACTGTAATGGCATAAAAAATATTTTGTAAGAAACAAAGGGTTTGAAATTGTAATTCATTTTTCAATTTCGACTTCTTTGATTTTGTATAAATATGAGACTTAAAATTGATTTTATTTCTTCAATTCGAGTAGTTTGTGAAAAATCATGCCTTTGACTTTGGTAAGGATAATGCACCAGAATTATCACCATGTTAGAGTTTAAGCTTTTTTTTTTTTTTTTTACTATTATAAGTTTGCGTTTGAAAACTGTCTCACCTGATGTTAAGTGATGACGCTGTCTAGGATTTAGCACGCAAAGGCTTATCCAGCGCAAAGCGGCGAGAAGTAGAAGACTGACACTCTCCACCGAAGAGTGCTGAAAAGATATGAAGAAACTGGACAGCATGAAGAACAAGCAACGGCCGTCCAAGATGTACAAAAGCCAGAGAAGATCGCTTTATTGTCACGAATTCGCTTCGGAATCGAAATTTATCAGCAGTTGCGATCCAGAACAATCTTCTACACACCAGGAGGGATTACATTAGTGATGATACAGTAAGAAGACACCTTGTGTAAGCTAACCTGCAACCAACATATCCAAAAATCGAACGTCATCATAGAATTTCATGATTACGTTTTGCGACGGAACACCTGCTTGGGGTGAAGAGGATTGGGCACGTGTATTTTTTACGGACGAGTCAAGATTTGCACTATATGTCAACGATAGATAGATAGGGACAGGGTATATCGATGACCTGGAGAACGTTTTGCTCAGGCATGTTTAAGGAAATGATTTCTTATGGCGGCGAGTCCCTTCACGAATGAGCCAGCATTTGTTCAGAAAGACGAAAAAACCCGGTTTTCATTGTATATAGGAACCTGAATTCGGAAAGGTACATAATAGAAATCCTTAATAAATATGCAGGTTCTGTCCTATTTAACATGAGCGATGATATTGAATCATCAACAATAGGAGGAAAATAAATTTATATTTAATATTATTAATAAAATATGACCAAACGCAGCTAAGTTTAGATCTAACTCAATAACACAAACGAAACTTTCAAATCTAATCATGTATGGCAATCTGAATGCAATACCCGCGGGAGCTCCGTGTTTCTCATCACCGCACCGTGACAACGGCGCGCATCCTGATGCACGCGGTAACACGCGATCAGCATTCAAATGGATTCCCAGTTCCTATAAATAAGCTGATGAGATTTATTGGGATTTATGATTTGATTATTTAAACCACTAGGGACTTGTTAGCAATAAATCAATGCTTCAAAAGTCAGGCTTGAAAAGGGACTCAAACCATGTGGCCATAATTTGGCGCAAGATTCGTTTTTCATTGTAGAAGTATGCTCGTAACCCACCCAATTTTAGCAACAACCACAAAACGGTTATATTTTGCACAATTATTTCAATTACGATCATATCGAAAATGGCTTCGATAGTATGATTAATGTAAAAAAAGTTTTAAGTATTAGTGGAAGTCTTCCGCATTCATAATGCGCATAGCCAACAAGTGGAACTGGCTGAGTCTGTATTCCCCCATAGATACAATATGATTGATTTCAATTTGAATGAGTAAGTACGTCCTAAATAGGCGTGCTACATGTTAAGCCAAAACCGTATTAAATGACTGCAAAGCTATTTTTTTTTTATAAATTGTTATGTGTCTATGTACCTAGTTGGATTAACCTATCGATTCGTATAGAACTGGTCTCCCCGTCACCCTGAGACATATTAAAGTTGGTAAGTCTCTATGTACCTGTAATTTCACCCAAAACCATACCCTTCAAACTGGAACACAGTAATGCGAACACTACTGCCTGGCGGTAGAAATAAATATGGTGGCTGTATTTCCCTGGGTGAATTCTCACATAGAGAGCTATTTACCTTTGGTCAGTTTCGATGCGCATCATGTTTGTTTGTTCTTGTTAACATCGCAACTTATGAATAATTCAAAGATAAAGGCAACATAATGTTTTAATAGTTTCTTAATGGTTCAAAAAATATCTTTGAAATCTTCTAAACCTCTCTTCACTTCGTAAATCAATGTATCAAAACTCTCGTAAGGTGCAATATTGAGTCTGGATTACGACGACGTGTCAGCGTGCGTGGCCACTGTGTGCCTGAAGGATGGTGAGTGTTTACCATATGGTATATACCATTTATTTACATACTCTGATTGATGTTAATAGTGTACATGATCAGAAATCGTTATTGGCAACACTTTAGGTGCAATAATTGTATTTGTTATGCACTTTATTCCTTCCTGTATGATGCGAAACATTGTATTCGGAATGCCAAACAAGATTTGTATATAATTAGTGCTAGCTAGACTCTTGAACGCGGGTTTACTCCTTTTTTTCGTTGGTTGTTATTGACAAACATTATTTTATGATGATGCAACTACATGCATATATGAAAGATAAACTAATATGTAACATTCTGAAATATATTTATGTAACTCAAAAGATGCAAGCAATTATTTTAAGTATTTACGGGCTATATCGAAAGCAGATTGAATGAAAATTGGATTTGAATGAATATTTGTACAAGAATAACGTTATCCTATATCATATTCGCCAATCGCCAATAGATACTCAGTCGCCCAGATACTAGTAAAAATATTTAAACAAGTTGGTGCCCGCGATCCGTCTATGTGAAAGTCAATATTGTTATTCTTTGTTATTTGATATATCAGTAAGATCAGTTACAGATTCCTGTCATATTTGTATATCCATATACATAATAATATTTTATTATTTAGATAGTATCACCGACAGATCACGCGCTGTTATAAACTATACATTTTCTGAAACAGATATGTGTATACTTACGTTCAAACTTAAATTGAAGGAAGAAATTCGGCTACCAGTGGGACTTGAGCCCACGGCTATAGAATACAGTCGTGTCGCTTTGCCAACTAAGCTATAGTAGTATTTCAGGAGTAGTCTGAATTTATTAGTTTATTTCACTTAGAGGGGATGTTTCCTTGCGCCATCTACCTATAATTGTATAAACTTATAGCTACACCCCGCGTTTTTACCCGCGTGGTGATGATTGATGATGATGATGAAAAGTAGCCCATGTGTTAATCCAGGGTCTAAAAGATCTCCATACCAAATTTCATCGAAATTGGTGAAGCCGTTTAAGCGTGAAGAGGTAACAAACTAAACAAACATACACACAAACTTTCGCATTTATAATATTAGTAGGATTAATAGGACTGATATAGACCAACATTGCAGTTGGTAACATATCGAGCGTGGGCACCATACTTGCGGGCTTACTCTTGACACTTTTTACCGATCGTAAATTTTATACTCGATATATTGAAACGCAACGCACGATTGGAATCGAGTTCGATGGAATTTGACATAAATAGAAAAGTGAGATTGGAACTCATCCGGATGTGAATTGGATTGACATCAATGATATTATATGTTTATATGAGGTAGATGTCGCACAAGCGCGCGGAAACTGAGGCGGCAAAATTAAGTCAATTGTAGTATTTTTCATTAAAACGCGTATTTCAAGCGCAAGTCTAAACATATAGCTATCCTTTTCTATATTATTTGTACCGCATTATCTGTCGCAGTAAGCATGTTTATGTCGTAAAGGAACAAAATCTGAGCACCGCGCAGTATGAATATACGTCACCTTTAGTAAAACATCATTGATTGACATTGAAACTGAGTTCATAAGTAACACAGCTGATTCAAAGAAAACTACTGTTACTACGTGCAGGGCTATGGAGAGGGCTATGCTTGGGGTTTCTCTACGTGATCGATTCAGAAATGAGGAGATCCGTAGAAGAACGCAAGTCACCGATATAGCCCAGCTGATTAGCAAGTTGAAGTGGCAGTGGGCAGGGCTCATATCTCGACGAACTGATGGCCGTTGGGGCCGAAAAGTTCTCGAATGGAGACCACGGACTGGCAAGCGCAGCATAGGATGGCCACCGGCCAGGTGGACAGACGATCTGACTAAGATTGCAGGCAAGGGCTGGATGCGGGCCGCTTCCAACAGGTCCTTGTGGAAATCAATAGGGGAGGCATATGTCCAGCAGTGGACGTCCTATGGCTGAGATGATGATGATGATGATGACTACATGCAGATGCGTGTAGAAGAGCTTCTAAAAACACTCCATGTGATGTGTTCTCTTCAGCGGCGCTCGGTGCGCACATGCAAAACGGCCGCGCGACGCTGTATTTTCTGCGTTAAATACAAATTACAAATAATGGAGATAGAATTTTGGGAGTCTCGACTTTTTTATTGATTAAGACAGTTGTTTTTATTGAGATACTTTTCTTCATAAGTTTCTTCACTCTTTACAAAGCCATATTAGCTACAAAAGTGCTGCAAATCTCACTCTGTAATAAGATAATATCATAGTCTGTGATTCCATATTTGTTAAATGTACCTTTTATAACAACTTTTTCACAACAACATTCGAAAAAGAAAGAAGATTTATTATTTTCTATCAATTATTCGTTTGCCTGTAACACAATAACTCGAAATCTCATAATTATTTACGCTTAACCTTAAATCTTTAGACCATACAACTTGCAAATTCACTGAACATATTAGATACTCATTAACAGACTAACGCTTAGATTAAACACTATAGTTAGTTTGCGGATATTGTTGTATGTAAACATTTCTTATAAATCTTAGCGTATTAACCGCGGAACCGGAAATCTAGTGTTTTGCATTCCATTTGCAATTTATATTGTAAACTCGACTCGACTGCCAATGTTACCATTACTTGGGTTTGTTTACGTAAGCTAAGTGGAGCTTGGACAAGAATAGCGAACGAGAGGAACAAGAAGTGTAGTACTTACTTGAAAGTGATATGTCTCAGCTCAGAATTTATATATTTTTTAACATTATTAACTTACGTTTGACCACAGTCTCACCTTATCTGCTATGTGTCATGTGATAGTGATGATTTGGTTTTAGAAATGACACGCAAGCTTAGCGGGCAAGCGTATTCACTAGTGAATTGCATACTCCAGGATTGTACCTATCGGCAAGCAGACGAGGGCAATTTATTTAATAGTTTTAATACTAAAAAAAACGATTGCATTACAATTAGAATTATTATCAAAATTGAAACAAAGTACTTACATAAAATATAATTTTACAAATATGAACACTTATTAATTTACACATCATAACTACTTATCACAATTACGCCATTCTTTTTATCGGGAAAGTAAAAATACAAGAAATAATAATAATAAATAAATAATAAAAATTATTTAATGGAGCTTAAACAATGGAACAAAAATAAAGAAAGCACGATGGTATCTGCGAAAGTTTTTTTGAAAAACTGTGTTGCAAACACCAACGCCCTCTTCCTTAATAAAAAAGTACATTTAGTTCCTTACTTGTATCATACTTCACATTATATTTAAATACTTTTATATAAAACAAAGCGAAAACATATTTAGATATTATTTATCACGATTAAATAGTTGGTTTTTTTTTGGATGGGTATATGTGAGTGCGTGTGCGCATGTGTGAATGCGTGTGTGAGTGTGTGTGTGTGCGCGCGTGTGCGTGCGTGTGTGTGTGTGTGTGTGTGTGGTAAATACAGATATCAATGTCATAATCGGGATTAGTGTCAAGGAATGCGTTGAGACCACGTCGCGTCGGACAGATACGACACGTCGCCGTCGGAGTCTTGTCCCGGGATATCGTACGGGAATGGAAGATGTGGAAGAACTTGTGTCTACGATTGGGTCTATGGCGAACGTACGATACATATCGGGTAAATATATAATACAAATACGGTTGTCGAGAGTAGGTGAAATAGCAGTTCTCAGTATCTAAAGGTTAGTTTGCATCTAGTTAAACGATCTCCAGTCTCCAGCACAAGGTCTTAAGGTCCCAAATAAGGCAGAGCCTTTACTATGGCCACCTGATGACTGATATATATTCTTGTATACCACACCCAGACACAGTTCAAATAAACATTTGTGTCTTCATGCACACAAATGGATGACCTGTTCGGGAATCGAACCCGGGCACAAAAGCTCATACAACTACATATGCCAATAACGTATACGTTTAAACGGACCTGTAAAACGGACTGCAGCATATTTTGTCGAATCGGTTTTTTTTACTGGATCCGGAATACTGTATTTTGTGTGAATCATACAAACACATACGGCATCAAAATAATGGTCCTTTAAAATAGATCATTATGTATACGCGCCCCAGCCGATATATACGGCGACCGACCTCGGCCTTCGATCAACCGCGCCGACTCGCTGAGGTCAAGTTCACACACTGACGAGCATCGCAACGATAGAACACAGAGTGCTCTATAAAAAGTCCCCTGGATATTAATGGCGGTTATATTTTGTTCTTGGGGTTGAACACGTTTTTTTTTCTACTGCAAAAAAACTACCCACGACTCTGATATAAATACATTTCTGTCGCTGAGAGTGTGCTCTTTATTTACCCGCCACTTAGGATTTACTCGCTTATTCCCGGGCTCATCCTTAGGGAACTGCGACGGCTAACTAAAAAATGTTCAACCTATATACCTTCCGTGAAGACATATGAAGAGGACAACGCTACATGAGAACAATCGACGTCGTTCGCTTATTTCCGGGCTCATCCTTAGGGAACTGCGACAGCTAACTAATAAATGTTCAACCTATATACCTTCCGTGAAGACATATGAAGAGGACAACGCTACATGAGAACAATCGACGTAGTAATAAAATATTTTCGGGAACTGGTTCGCTGCTTGCTTGACTCAAAAAAAACTGTCATATTATAATAAATTATTGATATTTTGTTGCGTTTCAGGGATGATTTTTAGCTCCATGGGATTCTCATACGAGAAAATAGTGAAAAGTGATCATCAAAGCGATTAATAATAAGAGGTAAAAGTGAGTAAAAATAGGAGTAGGAAATTGTTAAAAATACCATTCAGTTACTCACAGAAAAGACAAAGAAATAACCCTACTACTCGTATTTATTAAGCCAAGCGAATGCAGCGCCATCTGCAAAGAGAATTACATTTTCTTCCTCGTTAGTTCCTCTTCCTCTTTGCAGATATTCAATCTCTAATGTTTCGATAGAACCGGTTTCGCCTCCAACTCTTCAAGTAATGATAAACAAGGTAAAGTAGGACTGAGTCATGATTATATGATATACCTACGACTTTTTCTATCTAAAATATAACTATACTTAGATACTAGTGGCCTCCGCAATTTTCTCCCTTGGTTAAATGGTGGGTAAAATTGTCAATATTTGTGTCTTCCCGTCATCCCATGGGAATATACAATATTTTCGGGAGAAAAAGTAGCGTATGTTATATTATAATAGTAAATGCTGTCTTTATTCCAAATTTCATTCAAATTTGTTAAGCCGTTTCAGCGTGAAGGACTAACAAACATACGAACAACAAACGATAAATAACACACCACAGACAAACTTTTGTCATTATAATATAGTGTGGTACTTTTATATTGAAGTTCAAGTTTAGATGCAACGAGCGCAAGTCGGTCATGGTAACCTCGTTGCATCTGCGGTGGAATCAATCCTCATGACTCAACTGCCCTTGTCACCAATAAGTCCAGTTAAGATTTACGCTTACTACGCAGACTAAATCAGGAGATTGCGAGAAGCTATCAAGGAAAAAAGGCGAGGCAAACTTCGATCTGGAGCGCTGTTTTATCAAGACAACGCGCCAGCACACAAATCCGAAGTTGCGATAGCTACCATTTGGCTTAAAAGAGCGTGTAAAGGCAAAAAATTCGAGAATCACAACGATGTGATGGCTGCCGTGGAAGCGTTTTGTGAGAGCCAATATTTTTTTTTCCTAAATTAGCGCTGTAGAGTTCAGAGTGGACCAAGGAGAGGACCAAGTGTAAGTTGTCAGGAGACTTCGTTGAAAAATAAATTAAATCCAGATACCTAAATAACGTATTCTGTTTCGATTATAACTACTTACTTTTTTATCAGCACTCGTTCAATTGTTATTTACAACTTACTGGTTTTTATTTCATTTTTTGTTGAACAAAACAACGTCTGTCAGGACCGGTAGTCTATTATAATACTAACGTTCAAATTATTTCAAGGAAAAAAATACCTGGACGGGAGTTCCGCCTAGCATGTTGATAATGCAATAAACCATAAAACTATTATACATAAAACTTATTATAATACTGTTGGGAATTCCGGGAAAATTACTTACATGAATACACAAGCCATTTATTTAGAAAATTCTCTTGATTTTATATTGTATTGTTATCCAAAAACCGGCTAGCTCACTCAATTTGCGTTCATAATCTGGGAGTTATGATCGTGCCAAGCAGGTGGCGAGCCTCAACACGTAACTTTTTAAGTTGCTGCTAATTCCTTTAAATGTTACCATAAAAAAAATACTATTACGTTCCGCCCTTACTTCGTCAAAGGTTGAAATAAATTTATTGTTTCACGATGGACACAGCAATATCTTAATAGTAAACTAAGAACCACTTAGTATAATATAGTCTGATTGCTAAACGGTCCGACGGTATTTATCTTAACGAATTGTATTACGAAATTACTTCAGTATTGGAGCTCTACGCAGTGTTCCAGGAAATTTTAATTCTAGAATCAAATTATTGATATCTTATATAAGGACATCACTTTACAAACATATGTACTCATAGGTAACAAACATTTCTTTAAATTTGTAAGTCACATGTGCTAATGACTGAGAAGTAAGAAGGCCGATGTTCACAAATAAAAATGCATTCTCTATCTCTTGTCTTAGGTTATTGTTGAGCTTCAGCTACTGATTTAAAAATGGCATAAATAAGTAAAATAGATGTGGTTCCGAGTTACAAAGTATTCAAGCAATATTACTAGCTAACAGCACACTTTTTCCAATGATTTACAAAACTAGGCGCATTTATTCTCTAAGAGGATTTGTTATAAACGCAAATAATTGGACTCACTAAATAATTCCATCTTTGTTTTTAGACATATCCTTTACAGTAAGTTTAACATACATATTCAACGAGTTTATCATATAGATAAAGTACGTGATGTTGAGAAGATATTGGTATTTGGCGTTGTTGCTGAGATCTATTTAATAAGATCCTCTTACGTAGTCATTCGATTTAAATAAAATCTCCATAACACCAGTTTATTCCCTCCTCGTACTGATTTTCGTGGAAAATATCATTGATGTCGGTAAATTTTGCGTAAATATATTCTTACACGCCAGCAGCCAAATGGGAAGCGATTCGCGTCACTACGCTTCAGAGAAATCAATACATTATGTTTATATAACTATTTTAGATTCGGTTGTTCTCTTCACGTTTAGTGCATCGCACTTAAAATAATTTCTAAAAACTACTCTCTGAATGTGCTAAGGTGAATCATGGGACTCAACTGTATCACCAATCACCATTGATTTGTAGGTACCTAATCTTGTCCCACGTTTTAAATAATTATTATTACTTGTTATATAAATTATCGAAATGATTTAAATTAAGTGACACGGCACTTCATTTAAGTTACTTCACGTCAATGATAGATGATTGAATAATTTTGGATATTTGTTCACAGAAAAATACTGAAGCCACGATAAAAAAAATGGAGGATGGAGGTACAGAGGGCTCAGAGATATGGTAAGTAGACGGAAGGTGAGAAATATTATACGACCTATTCTTAGACCTAGCAAACAAAAAACTCAGTCGAACCGTTTCTGAGGAGTTCGATAACAAAAACTGTGACATGATATTTTTATAAGTAAGTACATATTCTTAGATTTATTTTTAAACCCAACAACGAACAAATCAAACGCACGGGGTTGAGCTCTGTATGCTGAAGCACAGGTGTTAAGCCTATTTCAGCAGCAATAACTCATAAATTTTACTTATGTTTCAATCTCCAGTTAATATAAACTGAATGATCTTTTGTAAGCATTGTCAAATAAACTTTTTTTTTAAATCTTTTGGTTTACTAATTTTATCGATCTCTTTCTGTATTACACTACTATCTGCTGGCACTGCGCTTAAGTCGAAGCGGAAACATCAGTAGCATCTGCTCTAGGAAGCGCCCTAGATTGAACTCCAACCACACATTGAATTCCACATAAGTCCATGAAATAGAATTCTTCAGTTCCATTTCCAAGAATGAACATGAAATTCTACTCCAACAACTACATTTTATAACAGCAAATATAATAATCTGGTTCCATACTACTGATCTCCAAGTATGGGTATCGTATAATCAAGTCTACCACCAGTCATTAAAGTATTTGTGGAGTTATAGGATGTTTTTATAACTAGATGTTGATTGATAAATTGAATCAGACATGAGCAGATCTGTGAAAATACGTAACCATACTGGAACAACCATATTGGACCACAAAGCTGGAGTGTCAGTGGCTTCAAATCATTGTTGTTATCTATACTATTGACGATGACCTTTTAAAATTAATTTATTAAACAAGAACTGGTAACCTGGTAACATTCAGATTGTTTCTATAGGACGCAAACTAAGGCAATGTTTTCCACTACTCAGTTGTATGTACTACGAATGTGATAGTAAAACGATACCACGCTTCGTTCCATTAGGTCTACAGAGATCTAAAAGCCACTCACTTCACTTCAAGGATTCAAAAATTCAATCCGGTATCCGACCTAAACCCGGCACTCATATATGCGATATGTGTACATGGGACGTAGCTATATGTATACATTTATTACTTAAATAAATACATTTATTTATAATTCTTGGACAAAAAACTTCACGATTAGAGGAAACATAAACGTCACTCCACTATTGATTAAATATAATGGTGAGAAATATTACCACCATTTCACTGTTGGACAGTTGCCAACGGTGCCAAGGATGCCACTGTTACTTTTAGTTAAAATTCTTCAAAACAAAAGGTTGACTGGAAGAAATCGCTTTAAGCGATAAGTCCGCCTTTTGTTTCTCCAGAATAGTTTATGCTCTAAACATCATTATGTGTATTAAGTTCCTTTGTAAAACTTGGAGAAACAAATAAAGCGTTTTTTATCTATCTAATGGTGGTCTAGCTATCTACTTTCCTGCATATTTATGGAAAGCAAAATTTGACCACAAATTACCTATTATCCAAAACAGCCAGCTTTCACTCTCTATACTATACCTAATTACTGGCCGAAATAGATGTCAGTATTTCCGGTTGGGTTCGTTGTATTTAATCTGTGCTTCCGGTAAACGGTTCCTCGTGACGCACTACTGGGTGACTTTCCCTCTTGTATCACACGCAGGTATTATTGTTTTGTTCATCCAAATGAGGCATATTCACGGTCTTAGTGTCGGCTATCAACCTAAAGGCTTCTGGTTCGATCCCGGCCTCCGGCTTGAACTTTCGGTAAAGATAGAATAGTTGTTAAATCCAAATGAGGTGATAGGAAACGTTCCAGTACCCGCCCGGCTAGGTATCAGCCTTAAAATTAAAAAAGATTAATACGAATACAAAAATACTTTAAAGACATAAATGGTGTACAAACAAATAGTGAACCCAAAGGCTCCTGAACTGGTTGTGAACTGTGTTTCAGGAGCCAACAACTTAACCCCAAACACACAGCCTGTTCAGGCAGCTGATCTTGAGAGCCAGTAAACATTCTAGTTCTAGTGTGATACCACCTTCGAGACAGAGTTCTAACGGTAGATACATTTTTATGATACATTCTTAAAGAAATGAGTGAATGAAGGTTGTGGGTTTTCGGATTTTATATGCACATCACGAACGCTACGAATTCTATTTCGCCGCACGGTGTCGCCCGCGTGACTATAAATGTCTCGTTACGATTCTACAGGATTTGTCTAGTTTATTGATAAAAAAATGTAATGTGTTATTCTGGAGTTGAGAAGACAAATACACAAGTATAAATATTTGTAATAAAAATAATAATACATATTTGTCAGTATTCACCAAACAAGCCGGTTTCCGAAAATACTACAGCACCATAGACCACATCCATACGCTGCGGCAATTTATACAGAAGACCGAAGAGTATAACTTGCCTTTATGTTTAGCGTTTGTGGACTATGGTTAAGCCTTTGATTCGATCGAGACGTGAGCGGTGCTAGAGTCTCTCCAGCGGTGCCGTATTGACCATCGGTAAATCGAAGTGTTGAAGTGTTTGTACAATAACGCCACCATATCGGTCCGAGTACAAGAGCAAAATTCGAAGGCGATCCTATTGCAAAGAGGCGTGAGATAGAGAGACATTATCTCTCCGAAACTGTTCACTGCCCCATTGGAAGACACCTTCAAGCTCTTGGGATGGCAAGGATTCGGCATCAACATCAACGGCGAGTACATCACTCACCTTAGGTTTTCCGACGTGAGCTATGTGGCGCCCGCTGCTGGACATATGAAGACAAGGGGTATATATTATGTCCTTTGTTCATTTAATTTATTTATTCCAATGTTCATTCAATTACCTTCGTTTACATGGCAATTAAATATCAAATCAAATATGTAGACAATCCCGATACCTATTCATAACAAGAAAAATAGTAGATATAATAATAGTAAAGTAAATAATAGTAGTTAGATTTTCGGGTCTATTTGCGCTCATTTAAATATCTAAATATAATGTTGGCTAACCTCGGTAATCAAATTTATTGTAAATTCGAGTCGTGAAACATTCACACATTCATTCATTCTTTATAATAATCTGTGGAGTTAACCTCTTTATTGACAGTATAACAAGTTGGTCTGCTCTCGTAATTTGCCCGAGACGGAGCGCTCAAAATATTTAAATAACTAATAAGTATCTCAGCTACTGTACACTTGCAACAAATGCGTTGAAAGATAAATGAGTTCAGAACAGACACATCCCAGAGTAAGACACGTATTTTCAGTTGAAAAAAAAAACATAAATCTTAGAAGGTTTATTAGCTACAACAGTAAAGTGGAATATCTTTCGTAGCCCAAGTAAAAAGTGAAAATAAAATTAATTTGTTTACACGTTAATGAAGTGGGCCGTAAAACTAAAGCTCTGCTATAGACGAGGAGTCAAGGACAAGTCAAGTCAAGAACTCGTACGTCTTTCTTTCACTGAAATAATAGTGGCAGCTAATAATTTAATTCTCTGAAACTAAGTAATCAAGTGCAATGAGAAAATTCCTCGCTCCTCTAATAGTTAAAAGCCAATTACATTTTATTAATAAAAGTTTTATGAATATTTATTCATTATATTATGAATAATATATTTTTGATTAGAAATTCTCGTGAGTTTACACATTAATTATTATACACTCGAGAGCAAAGAATTAGGGTCGGAGAGCAAACTCATGATAGCCTTCTTATCAGAGAGGTATATAATGTTGGCATAATCCACCACGCTGGCCAATGAGAGTTGGTGAATAGGCTAGGGACCAACCCAATGTCGCAGTTTTCAGGCTACCCTACGGGCTAATGGCTTAATGACTGTTACTACAACCGAGATCAATCGCTTAATATGAAAAGTGCTTCCGTGCTTTTGAGGCTGGTCTCTCATCCAAATTATGACCGAGTAGTACGTTCCTTCACCCGGTTGGCCGGTTAAGATGGGACGGGTGAGCTTCGAGCTCTTTATGAAGTATATAATATTATACAAAAGTAATGCTGTTGTTTTCATACTGTTTACGATAAAGTCCCAATAAACTTGTACGGTGGTATTGCACGATAAAAAATCTATGGAAATATTTACGCTAAACTATGGTTATAGCATCCAGACCTTATATTAATATAAATTGTTTCATCATGACAAATTAAAACTTAACTATAATAATAGGAACAAAACACACAAATGAGAGTGTGTTCTATTATAATTTATATGGCAGAACAACGTTTGGCGTCTCAACTAATAAGTAACTTAAAGACAATCATCACCAGCTCTCGGCTCACATGTACGCTCGCCACAAGAGCAAACAGGCATAAAATAAAAACTTGTTAGATTTGATTTAGTGTTGCCCGCCCTTTGAAGATTGCGATAACCGTATCAGATGAACTATAGCTTACAAGCCAGTTGATTTTCTTTGATTTGTTACATTTACACCATCCTCAGTCCTTATACACGTTTATGGTATGAAACATTTTGATTTTTTTATTATCTAAAAGTAGTATATTGTGAACGTTTTATTATTGGGCTGTAGTCGGGTTTCCCCGCAAGCCTAAGATTAATAAAATATAATATTCATTCATAAGATGAAGACACACATTAACAAATTATATTTAAATATTTGGTTAAACGTAACATAATTATTTCGTCAGCTCCTTACGTCTTTTTTTATTATATGTCATATAAAGATTGTCAGTTCATAATTGAGATAGATTTAAATATTAATTAGATATGTTATGCTTACTTAATATACATATACAATAGCTCGCTGTATAAGGGCGCGCTTTACAAACACATAAAACTATATTAACCTACGAACATATAAAGTTCGTTGTTATTAACATAAAAAATAACAGTCACATATTAAGCACAGTCTCCTAATCTTCATTATATTATTTTATTACCAATGAAATGTTTAACTTACTCTATATAGCTCATATTTCGAACAAAGAGGTTTAAGTCATTGTCCAATGTTCATTAATATTATATAACGCTGTACAGTGTTATATCTAACAAAATATTTCTTACACAGTTGTTACATTGGGATTCTATTTTTATGGATTTGATCAATTCAGGAAATGTATTATATATAACATATTATGTATGCTCTGGCAGGAAGGGGGAGTATTTCTTTAATTTGTAGATTGCGTATTGGATCGTTAGTATGCTACAACAATAAAACAGACTTACGAGCACAAGAATACTAACGAGAACAGTCTGCAAGTTTGCGAGTATACTCGACACTTCGGATGTTTTTTAAGAACTCCATGCAGTCATAGACAGTTTTCTTTACCCTTGTACAAACTCAAACTGTATTATAAACAATTCGGTGTTCATTTGTTATGAGAGAGCTATTTAGCGCTTTAAAAGCTTTATCTACAACAATAAAGCGAGTGACTGTTCACCAATTCAAAGGATTTACGTAATCTTTATTTTATACGAGTTGGTTTTTTGTTCTTTGATGTTTTGACGTTACAAGATAATGACGAGGAAGGGAAGATTAAAGCGAGATGTACAGCATTTACTTATGTTAACAGAAATATCAAACAACTACAAAGTATGATTATTTAAGTGTGGAAAGGATTGAAAAAGAGCCAGTGAGCATTCTAGATCTACCATGATAACTATCTATCTATGACCATATCGTCACTAACTATCAAGTGAAATAAGTGGTCGAGTCTATAAGTTTAAAAAAGAAGCTCAGCGGTGCGACAGTCGAATCCCGGCAGGAGACAAAAATTGTGCGATGCGTGTAGGTGTGTTCTTGGATGTTTGTGTGCTGTGATTGTGTGTGTCCATGCCGTCCGCGTCACAGGGAATCCTAGTGCAAGAGTTTGAGGTTAAGAAAAAATAATAATAAGTGCGTCTCCATTTTCAAAACCGTTCTGTTAAACTAAGCATATTTTAGGCAAACCTCAACGTAATCTACTAAACACTGTCAGCAATATATGAGAAAATACATTCTTACATGAGAAAATAACGCGTCTTCCAAATTACTCATACCTATATTATCTGTCATCTTTAGCGTGTTCCTGAAAATTGCTCAAAGCCATCATGCTGCCCGTTCAAGTTTGTAACCAGCGAACTGTAAGAGTCTCTTCCTTTTTGTTTTTTGTATAAATATAAAAAAAATATATGTAGGCAAAATATTCTAAACATGTATGTATGCCAAGTTGTTTTTAAGTCAACTTCGGCTACATAATAGTTCTATCGCGATATTTACATTACAGCCAATACATTTAGACAATTTTTTTAATGGCAATTATTCAGTGGTTTGGGGGTTAAACAACGTTCTCTGCCATTGGACAAAGTCATTAGCCCGTGCATTAGTTTTTCGGGTGGTGTAAATACTCTAACACTGAACTATTTTTAGCTTACGCTTGACCGCTGTCTCACCTGATGTTAAGTGACGATGCGGTCTACACCTTAGACCGCAGGTAAACTTAGAAGGTACCTATTTACTAGCAACTACTGTACCCCTATACTTATTGATATTGACCCAGTAGTGAATAGGTTACGGCGATTATCTTATTATTGAGAGGCAGCTTCGTGTTCCATATAGAGAATCTAAGTAGGTACTTATTTTTCAATACCCATAGATAAAACAAAAACCTTTTTGTTAATAATTTCACCACCTTTTAGCGTTTACATAAGTGTTCCGCAGTTCAATGAAAAACAAACCATTTAAGACGTAAACCAATATGAAACGCTTTGTATTATGCTCTAGATATGCATGTGCGTATTTTTGTTTCACAGCTGTGATGAAAGAGCTTCCTGTTCGCTTGGAAAAATTAGATTTGTAGAGCATCATGGTACATGCGTGCTACTACTAAATTTTGACGCAATGAAACCAATCGTTTGACTTCAACGCATATGCGGTGAGCGAAACAAATGGTTTTCAGGAAGCAGAGGCTTAAGAAGAAACACAACGGCCATTTTTCAATACAATCGTAGTCCGCTGTTTCTTCCCTGACTCAATATAGCAATATTTTTTGTTCTAAAAGATGTATGGCTTCTATTGGCATGTCCCTATTTGTTTCTTTTTTTCATAACATTCAAAAACCTAAAAACTGGCCAGATATACCGCTGCATTGCTTAGATTAAATGCACGATGAAAATTAAAATGTAAAAAATATTCATAGCAATTTCTTTAGGTCTACAATGTTGGGAATAAGTACACACTAAAAGTACAATACCTATAACATTTTTACATCATATTTAAAACTTATTCATATAAATTTGAACGTACACACGAATTAAATTAAAAATCAAGAAGACAAAATTCTATCAACTTAATAACTTCGCCAAAAGCAAAATAAATAAATTAGCTCTATTAGCTAATTCGAATTTGAGACGATATTATTGCCACTTTGATGTGAACCCATTAGCATACTTATTCACCAGTGTGGTGACACCGAAGCACCGATCTATCGGACACGGACGGCGGAGGCTGCGCACGCGCACCGTACACGCCCATTGTTCAGCTGATTGTAAACACGGTCCCGTTGACAACCGTCACGGCTAGCCCCCTCGAGCCGTTGACTCATCGACTCATCTCGTTATTCTACCTATATCACCCGTGACCCGAGACCCGAGTCTGTTTGTCTCGAATAAACGTGTCGTCTTTCCTTTCGATCGTAGTAGCAAGATACTTATAATTAGACTTCTAATTATCCGAATTATAATTAGTCTTCTCCAACATTGTTAATAATTCTTAAATTTTAGGACATTCTATAGTCTTCTTTATCTATTAATTCGATCGTGCATTGAGTAAATTTGTTAACCGACTTTCAAAATAACAAGGAGTTTCTCGATTCGACCCGAATGTTTTTTTTTGTTTGGTACCTCAGAACTTTTGACTGGGTGAACCGATTCTGATGATTTGAAAGCTGGTGCCCCCTGTGTGGTCATATTTAATTTTGATCAAAATCCATTGAGCGTTTTTCAGTTACACTCCAATAACTGAAAAGAGTTACGTCTACTTGGACGGCTTCTTAATTGAGGGTGAATAAATCGGTGAACATACACAATGACATATTGATCCCATGAGTAGCAAGGGTCACTGAAATGGATGAAAAAAAGTACCAGAACATGGACCCGACTTCAACACTCAAAAGTGTTTTTAAAAAACTCTTCGAAGTCGGTACCATGGGCACAATATTTTGATAATAGTTACTTTTATATTTTCATGGTACCGACTTCAACAAGTTATTTCACACTTTTGAGGGTTGAAGTCGGTTCAATGTTTTGGTACAAATATTTTTTAATCTGTCTAATGGTAAAAAATGCTATGCCACGTAACGTACCTAACTGAGAACTTAACAGAACATTGCTCTTCTATATCCGAAGATGAACATGCAAATTTTACTTTTTATATTGTCCGCCAATAAAATATAACAACGAGCATGTCTGATTTTTGTTTAAATCTTAAACGAATAACTCTTACATTTGCCGGTAGAGCGTAACTTTCCGTGGAATAGACTAACATGCCATCCATAAAATTGAACAAAGTAAACAAAAGCAATACATACATCCGATCGGTTTATTTTCACCACTACACTGTATAAAGCACCTGAATTAGTTCGTTATTTATTGAAAGCACTATATACATAAATCGGGATACGGCCATGCGAATATTGCATTTAATTATATTTTTAACTCCCGACGACGCATAAAGAGTCGCGGTATTATATTATATACATTTGACGCATCTATATGTCTGTCTGTAGCATCGTATCTCCTAAACGAATGGACCGATTTTGATGCGATTTTTTTTTGTTTAAAACCTTTTTAGTTGTTTCAAGGTCATCCGCTCTTTTTGACAGCTACGTTAGTGTTTTTAGACGCATAATGGGTATTAGTATACTTTCCAACATTATGTGTATTACATATGTATGACTGAAAATTTTTAATTATATTTTATTACCAGCATGAATAATTTCATATTTTGTTTAATACGTAGAAAAGTTATTCTTGGATGTTAACCACTGATTTCACATTTACTTAATTTAAAATAATATATAATACGACCGTACTAAATATATACACCTAATTTCATTTACGACACATACAAAATAACTATAATTAGGTCATTACGTGTACTATTTGACATTATTCCCATAATTAATTGATACTTAATAGATTAGTGTCAGACTTTGGAATAATTTTACACTTATTTTTAATAGTATTATTAAAGAAGGAAGAAGAGAGCGTACCCTACGCTCTAAGATCATGTAACTAAAATCTGGACTAAGTACAAAAGGTAAACGCACACACAAATGTTAATTTTACTCGAACTATTAGTACTTTGTGTGAAAACACAGGAAAACATTATTTCGGCCTAACCATATAAATGATTAGTGAGAGCCATACGTACTGCACAACATCTAACTATTAACCCGATTGACACTAAAGCAAATCATGTGCATGAACCTAATTTACGCGATCAACGCTCGAGAAGCTAGTGCCCCATCTCCCTTTTTAATGTCATTGCTTGTTTTCCTTCTGTTGGATTTTATAAACATTTTGTAAAGACATTTAAATTCTATATTTAAATATTTCAATGCGATAATAAAATCTGAAGAATGTGGTGTCAAAAATATTTGGCATTTTAAGAGCAATGATGAGCACTTCCTTACACAATGATGGTGATTCTAGATCATCTATTTTCTTCTCTGACGTCAGTAAAATAGTTAAACATTTGCCATTGTAACAAGTAGTTTATATGTAATGTTGTAGGGCACTCCAACCTTTATCTACGGTTAAAGAAACAAACTGTGAAATGGATCGTATGTTTATTCAATAAATACGCTCTGGATCCCGTCAGGTGCGTGTGCTGTAAAGTGCTAGAAGGAATGTTATGTTAAATGCAGTGATTTGTTTCAGTCAACGATACGATTGAACGTGTGTGCTTCTGTTGATACAAATACATCAGTGGCTGTCTCGTGGCTATATATTTAGCAATGTTATCTAAGACTCGAGTCAGAACACGACTTACTTTAAATTATTTTGAATTTCATTTGAATGAAATGGGCATGCTGGACGCTCGTTTGCTAGGTTATGGTATTATAAGCTTGCTTTGAACCGCTGTCACACCTTATGCTAAGTGATAACGTGGGGTAAGTTGTAGCACGCAAGCTTAGAAGGTACTACTAATTTACTCGCGACTTTAAGGCGGCAATGAGTTAAAATACAAATTATTACATATTTTTGAAACTTTTCCCGACCTCTCAGAGCTCGCAGGTTTGAGTTACGTCTGATGTATTTTGTTTAATTTGAAGGACTTTTGTAACTTATGACAAATTATCCCATCCCACTAATCCCATCTCACTTTAGATGGATGGATGGATGGATGTTTGTTACTCAATCGCGCCAGAACAACTGAACGGCTTTGGATGAAATTTGGTATGTAAATACTTCAGGTCCCGGAATAACACATAGGCATTTCATCATTATCATCATCAATCATCACCACGCGGCTAAAACTGCGGGGTGCAGCTAGTAATAAATAAAGACTATAATATCGTCCTTTACAGCAAATAGTTAATAGAGGTTAATCAATCCAATTAGATTCCACTTATTTATTTCGACCCATTACCGAAGATGATGATCAACAATCAACATTTAAAATATATCACACAGTACAAACATACAAATGGCTGAGAGGATGATGACGATTGTAGACAATGTAAGTTTGACCGCTATATGTTAGGGGAATATGCGCTCGTGAATACACCCAGGTTTTTAAAACAGAATAGAAGATCACACATCTAAAAACTTCGCTGTCGATAGTAGAATTAAACATATTTTTAACCGACTTCAAAAACAGGAGGTTTTCAATTCGACCCGTATATGTTTGTGTTGTGATGCTCACAATACTTTGATAATATAAATATCATCAGTATCAGAGAAGACGCCGCGGAGGAGAGTTCTACGCTCTTGTCGCCGCTCGGACCTGAACCACTGAAGATGTCGACCACAGTGATCGACGAAACGTCTGGAACAAAAGTTTCACATAGAACACGGCCAAACAGCCCGGATGCAATACATACAACACACTTTGATAATAGTTATTTTTGAATTATCATGGTACCGACTTCAACAAGATATTTCAGTGTTGAAGTCGGTTCCATTTATTGTTTTTTTTTGTTTAAATACTTAAGCATTTGATACTCAAAATTATTAATTAATATTATTAAAGTATTTGATTTACTAGTTGATTTCGATTGGTAAATACAGGATATTAAGTGACTTCAAAACTAAACTTCAAAATTGAGAGCGTTGAGAAAAAGCTATGTAATTGAGAACTATCATAAAAACAACGTTAAACAAACGACCGCTACTTCAATCCCGTTCTTTAACGAGCGCGCATGTTACTGTTAAAACATCCGGCGACCACATCCACACTAATAATAATAATCATAATAATAGTCTCAATAAAACTCTGACGATGTTGGTTATGGCGTTTGTAGGTAGGATCAGTAATCATCATACTGGCTAGCATGATTTATTATCGGATACATTTCGGAGAATGTGCACTGGAATTACATAATCTGATTCCACCATCCCCTTTCTATCATCGGTCGACTAGACGTACGGCAATTCGCCATCGCCATATGGTAGATATACCACCTATACGTACGAAGCGTTTTGCATATCGTTGCCCGAGTCTGTGGTTCCCGATATGTACAATCCTGGAGTCTTTAAGTCGCGAGTGAATAGGTACCTTCTAGGTTTGCGTGCTAAATCCTAGACAACGTCATCACTTAACATCAGGTGAGACAGTTGTCAAACGCAAACTTGTAATAAGCAATTTAAAAAAAACTTCAGTAATATTGATAGTTGTTGAATCCGGTCATTCGCATGAATGCGTATGGATATGCGGAGTTAGGGAAAAACTTTTTGCTTGCAGCAATGAAAAGATTCATTATTACTTCTTTCCTTGTTCATGGCACTTGCGATGTTTCCAAGCCACAAGTCATACAATGTCACGTATACCCATAGAATATACACAAATTTTGTTATTAAAACTGTCATTAGGAATAGGTATAACACGGGAATTATTCGCGTACTAAGTCACAGGGTTCCTACTATAGTTTAGACCACATTCGGTTGTCTTTTTAACCGACTTCAAAAAAGGAGGATTTTCTCGAACCGTGTTTTTTTAATGTTTGTTACCTCAGAAATATTGACTGGGTGAACCGATTTAAATGATTTTTTTAAATTTGTGAGCTGCTGTTGTGGTCGCATTTGACTTCAACAAGACAAGTTATTTCATGCTTTTGAGTGATGAAGTCGGTTCCATTTTATAGTATTTTTTTATTTCTAGGATGGTACAGTGTGCTTGCGGACGCGGTCGTGGTTCGCCTTGTGCTTGTAGACAATCTTTATTCACACATCAGCGTACCTACATAATCAACCATTACGTTCCTTCTGACAGGATAGAAAGGTGAGCCTCAGTCTTAAGCCACTACGCTGGCTGGCCAATTTGGATTAGCAATTAAAGTTATTATTTAATTGTACTCATATCCACATACTAGGATTTCTTATCACCCTTGTGTTAAGGTATATAATCAAACCACACAAATATCCAATAGTTGAGATTACAGAAAACGCTATTTAACCTAATTGATAGGCAAAGGCCAGTATTTTTAATAAGGAATAAAACAGTTGAAACTATAATATCATTACTTCAGATTAATATGAAACCTTGTCGACAATCGTAAAAAGTGTTGACCGATGGTTGCATATTTTGAGCACTGTTTGTGTAACTACGAATCAAACAACTCAATAATCATCCGAACAATAAAACGAACAATTTGTTACTTCTTCTAACCATTTGTTGCATTAATTGATACTAATAGCTCCCCGCCGTTTCACCTGCGTGGATTACGGTTTTCCCGTTACGTCAATTATCCCACGGGAACTATACTTTTTCCGGGATAAAAGACCAAATTTCATCGAATTCGATGTAGCCGTTTAAGCGTGAAGAAGTAACAAACATACACACATACAGTCATACACACAACACATACACACAAACTTTCACATTTATAATATTAGTAGAAGAATGAGTTTTCTATCAACTATGAATCAAAATATTGCCCCTAAGATCTTCGCTGTTACGCAAATTAAATATAAAAAGTATTGTCAGAAACGAGTTACATCATAAATATTTAAATAATGTTTGATATGTTTATATAATTAACTCTACAGATGTGAACATTATTTTATAAACATGCCAAGCTGCGGATTTCCGTGTGAGTTGAGAATGAGAAATTAATATTTTAGCATCGTACATATTAATAATTCATTTTACTGTTTCTATGGATAATATAATACTCACACTCATTATTATTTAAAAACAATAATAGCGCGATTATAGAAGTGAGACGGGACGTAGGCCAAACATACAGCATCCAATATCCTAATTAAGGCTTCCGGACGAAGCCGAACAATTAGCGATGATGATTTTAATTGCGTTACTGTAAAATTACCTGTGCTCGAATCACATCAAAATATAATCGTAGCGTAAAACAAATGAATGCGGCATAATTTTTAATAAAAACTATCTTTCCATAGATAAATATTGTTCAGTCTACCCGAGACCGAGATCACTGAAATGTATTCGAACCTTTGGGAACAAACACAAATGAATGATACGCGTTTAAAACCGTTTAAGCTGTTCTCTTATAATGTCATTTGTCGATTACAATTCGAACACTTCGCATCTATGGACTGTGCGTTATTCAAGGGTTTAAACGAATACGTTTACGAATGTTTTGACAGAAATCATTCGTGACACAGATTTGAGTTTAGAGGACAAAGAATAATTATATAACACAATTATATACCTAAATTAAATCATTGAAATCAGTTCTAATCTTTAAGCTATTTACTACAACTGCATTATTGTAATTAATTGATAGCTTGTCAATTACACACGATGGCGATACGAATACTCATTCGAAAATTATTTGTGCACTGTGTGTGTAGAATACACTGCGACTAATTGTTCATATTAACACTATTAGATACATGACAGCTCTTGTACCCTAGACATACTGTCTAGGTCTTGTACCTTGTTCCAAAATCTTAGATGGTTTTCTGTAAACAACGAACTGTCACGAACAGTCGCCGTCAAAGTAACATGCCAGTTGCCCGAAACATTTTTCATCAGTAAAAAATATTGTTGTTCCTATTACGTACAATTGTAGTATATCTTGTTGTATTATTCTATGTACCTATTATAGTACACAACAAGTTAAATTTGATTATATTAAATAATAATTGAGCAAATAAAGACTACAAAAAATATTTGAATGTTCTTTTGGTCAAATATAGTAAAGTACCATTATAAAAGGCCTTTTTTTACCTTTGCTTACATTTAAAAAAATTACCATAAAATGGAACCGACTTCAACACTCTTACGACGAATAACTTGACGTAGCCTAAATACAGAATGTTTTCGGTGACTGATTAAACGTTGTTATCCTTAGGGCACTAGAAAATACTGTGCAATTATGCTATAGATACTAACTATGTTCCTTCACCGAAAGCTAGCCAATGCCTCACAAGGGGTTCTAGCCAAAAGTCATTCATCCGTTCAAAAGTATTTCTACACAACTAACTTGAGTTAATAACGGACGATTAGTCATTTCATGAAATTGACTCTTGGTGTAATATTAACCACTAATGGCAGTAATTACCCTGAAATCAATCAACAGGAAGTAATGCGCTGGCGAGCGCTAATCGACTTTATACGAGTTTAGCATCGCCCAGCTAATGTGACCTATCGCTTATCATGTTCTCGATGTATCAGAGTATCGGAATTTATGGGCTAAATGCAACAAGGGTGGTCATTTACCAAGTAAAAATATAAAAATATCAGTTTTTTTCATGCTGCTGTAAGCAGCTAAACTTGCTGCTGCTAAACATACGGAAGCTCAAAGTTTAGCTCACTGCATGAAGTTATTTGATCCCGCTGATTTCATCTGATTTGAATGATTTGATCACTGCTGCTTTTAAAATTGTCAGCATCATCTACTACGTCCATACCCGGTATACATAATAGAAAAATAATAATTCTGAATGCTACCGCAGTCAAGTACTGTGATCTGAATGTAACGATCGATACTCCTCCTCGCCTCGTTCTCCTCAGTGCTTCCTCATGGATCACTTTTCGACGGACGATGCTACGCCATCTTGACTTGCCTTCGGCAGTGTGTATAGCTTCTTCCGAACTATGTGACCGAAGTACTCAAAAACCCGTTGAAGGCAGATTACTTTGAGTTCCTTGAGTATCGATATATTTGTCGTTTTCGCAGTCCAGGGAATGCGTCACATTCTCCTCCAGCACCACATCTCGAGAGCGTCAACAAGTTTTCGATCATTCGCCCTCAGTGTCCAAGTTTCTGCACCTTATAAGAATATGGAGAATACAAGGCTTCCGACCAGTCTCATTTTAATGGAATTTCTGATGTGTCTGTTTCTCTATACTCCTGACAGCTGGGCCATTGCGCTTTTCGTTATCGCTATTCCTCTTCGCACTTCAGTATCGCAAAAGCCAGTGTTAAAGATGCTAGAGCCCAGGTAAATAAAGTTTTTACAATTTCGAGGTTTAATGTCTCACTGAGCTCCAGTTTGTTGGTGCGATCAACGACCATCACCTTTGTCTTCATCTTGTTGACTGTATCGATCGATACGAGTATAATAAATTACCCAACTAAAATATGAATTAAGTTTATTAAAATTATTTTCACAACTCTACGTGATTCCACATAAATACTTTTTAAGACCACAGCGCGGACTACCAATAAAAATGTTTATTTACCAGGTGTAGTTCAATTCACCAATTTAACTCCACCGCTATCCAAGAAAAAAGAATATCGGAATAATATTATCTAAAATGTACCATGCGCACTCAAACAAGTTGATAAAATAGGCGAAAACAAACTCCGCACTAAAATGTTGCAGATGGCCAAACTATACAAACAAATCGTTTTCCGTAACTGAGCATTTGAACAGCATTAAATAAAAAACTGTATATTAGTAGAGCGATGTACGCAAAACTCTCAAAATAACATTAAAATTCCATCTGGTTGATGTTTCAATATAAATATTGGTAGTTGTGCTGGAAACACATCGATCTAGTTCTCGACAGGTTTTATAGCAATCGTCTCTGTTGAAGATAAACTTTGATCTGTTATATTATGTTAGTACCGCTGCAGATTTATATTGTTCCAGATTTCACAAACCTTTTGAGAAGTCGTTATTTTTTGACCAGTGGCCCTAATTCTGATAGCTTTCTTTAATTTTTCAAAATTAATCAGCTTGTACTCTACTTATGCTAAAATTCAAATTCGTATATATAAATCCACACAACCCTATCTCTAATATTAGACGAGTTTTTTGGATTGCTGGCCAATCGCGAGTAGCAACCTTATTGGTTGATATGTGGCGCCTTTTTTTACCTAAAACTACCCGATTTTTTTATAAAATATCGAATGTTACTGTTGTTATTGATAAGGAAATAAGGACTTATCTTGCTCAACTTGTATTCCACAGTTTTAGTTTAGTTGAACAATAGAATCACTACCATCGTGCGTGTTGGGATTCAAAAACATTATAGAAACTACGATTGCCATTTCCCATTACGAAGCTTATTACAAATTTGAATTTTAGTGTCAACAGAATATGAACTTTCGTATGTTAAACAATTTAAGTTACTTTAAGTAAACAACAGAGCTATACCACCGATACTTATGTCCGGATAAATAGACGATGCTAAGCACTCGATGAAAGTATGACTTTGTAAAGTACTACTTGACTTAGCAAAGCAAAGGCAATCAATAAACGTTACTTTCGACAATACTTAGCTAAGTACGGCTTTGGCTACGCCAGAGTATGCTTTCAATGATTGTCTATGATTAAAGGAGCGTTGTTTTGTTAAGAGTTTTGATATCTAATAATTTAAGTTAAGGTTATATAATAATGTTTGAGCTTACGGGAATTATTAAAATGATTTTATGTACATAAATTATGTATGTAAATTGTGTATGTATTTTGGTATTTGAGTACTCTATACAATCTATTAACAGGTTGAATATTAAGTATGATATTAGTTTGTAAGTATATAACATAATATGAAGATGGTTTGGACTTTGGACCCTAAAAGGGGTGGCCGAAAGCAAAGCGACAATACTTATTCCACTGCGTGACAAGTCGCATGTGAGCGGGACAATCATAAAAAGAAGACGACGGGATTCAATCACGTCTATAAGCAGCTCGTAAAAAGAATCTGCTAGAGTACGCAAGATAGGTATGGTAGAAAGGTAGCAAACGAAAGTCCGTCATAGTGGAATTGTACCTTATCAGGCAATCAAGTATCTAATATTTAAAGTTAAAATGTTTCAGTTTTTATACGTGACCTGTAGCAATAAGAACTAGCGTCGAAGTGTTCGCGTCGCAAATACTATTAGCCTACTATGAATGAATTGATAGTGTCAGGGTTGTACAATGTAGCTAACGTAACAGTTATTTATTTATTTATTTATCAGAACCATCTGGCTTCAATTCTCCCGTCGCCTGTACCGCAGACGTAACGTAAGGCGCAAGCAACATTTAAGGATAGAGCCTCGTAGTTGTTAGTGTTGGCAGGCAATCTGAGGGACGCTGGTTCAATTCCCACCTCCGGGTTGAGCTTTGCAGTAGGTAACATACTCGTAGTTGTCAAATCCACGGCATCATCGTAGGTCACCATCCAGTACCTGCCTGCCTGGCTGGCTATCACAGCCATGAATAACAAGAACTGTCATCAACACACGATGTGTTCAGCTGGCGTACTCTTGAACTCTGTTTCAATGTCAATTCAATTCTGTTCAATTCGAATCAGTTCCAATGTTATTCAACGTAATATTGTATTTATGTAAAATTCCATTGAACTCAATTCCAATTGTGCACTAGTGCTGCGTTCAAGATTATATCAATCTGCGTGAAGTCAATCGAAATCACTATTTACAATCGGAACGAGTGTCAAAAGTAAGCCCGCAGACAGCTGTCGTACAATATCATAATTTTTTTTTTTTCGAATTCTACCGTGATTTTACACCTTCGACGTCACTGACTATCAATTAAGGTATACAAAAGCTTATGGCTTTTGTTCGCGTACGTATACCCATGTAAAAAATTTACTTAAATACGTTTAAGAAGACACGCGTAAAAACCAAATACAATCCCACAAAAATATGGTAATTTCCTGTAGACTCCATCTCCCAAAAAGAAAAACGCTGATATCGACTAAACTCGTATTCAAATAAATCACTCTCAGAACAGTAAGTGAGCCGCGACTTGCGGCTGCCACAAGTAAAAAAATGTAGATAGCTTATCAGACGCGCCGTAATTTAGTCAGAGCAACTTTTCACTTCTCACGATTGCTCTGAAAATCATCTGGGCTCTATGAACTGAAATATCTGCAACGCCACTTTCACGAAAATCACAATTCCTAAGCTGGAAAAAATATTATAGAAACATGGCACGTTCCAACCGTTTGCCGTGTCCCGTGGTAAGATTTTCTCCAAATCCAGTTATCCAGTTCTCCAGGCTATGCCTGTCTTGATTGATACCTCCCAGCAGCGTCACGTTCATGTTTTACGTCGAAGTTTGAAATTACTAGCTAACGACAAAATATTTTATTACTAGACTTGTCAAGATTGTTAAACTAGTCCATTTAAAGTTGTTTCTAAAACTGAACATCCATCACGTCTGCCTACATCAACAGTTGTTTCACAAAAACTTAATTATCTTATGGTAAAGGCCGACACGAATGATAAAATATATCCCGCGCTCGGTGACAATTAGAGGAGCGTTGTTGGTAAACAAAACGTAATTATTATAATTAACTGAAAGGGTTCGAGCAAATTAGATTAACAAGGCCTACAGGGGACTAAACAACTGCCGTTTGTACAAAATATAATGCTGTGATCTCATGTTAGTTTTATAGTTTTATATTGTATTACTGCTGTTAACGTGGATTTATTTTTAAATAAAACGTTAGTTGAATGTGAAGTAGTTATAAGAAGCAATTTTAAAACTACAGACGATCTAAGAAATGCGTTAAGCATAAAAAGTCTCCCGGACGGAATATATTATCCACTAGCTTTTTTACAAATGTGAAAGTTTGTGTTGATATATCGGTTCAGAGCACTCCGTAGTTTGGAGGCGAAGAGCTTGCGACCAAATATACTACTTGAGGTCATTCATCTAAGCTGTGACCGCAGACTACGTTAACTAATTTCTAAGTTAATCTTAAGATCACATAAGCACCTCCATTATAAGCGTATCAACTTCACTATTAGCAACTGAGACAGTCTTCATTTGCTAGTTACATATAATGAAAAGGGTTCTTTTTTATAAGTAGGCAGCAGTTTGACCACTATCTCACCTGAGATAAGCGATGATCAGATCTACGATGGATCAAGTCTGCCTAGAATATAAACTATGAATGTGGAAGCAAAACACTTCGTGAGAGAAGTTCTAGGGCGTCTATCAAGTATTGATGATACATTGCTGTCAGTTTGGTCAGGTTTTGATGGAATGGTGTAGGATCAATCAAAATAAGTAGCTGCAGAGCGCACTTGCGATATGTATCCGGTGAAACGCCCATTAAACTAGCGACTATATGTTGGTGCTGTAGACTTTGAAGTCTTGTCTCAATTAGAAAGTCATCCGATTCTACTAAATATTACAAATGCGACATGTGTGTATGTGTGTAAGTGTGTATGTGTGTATGTCTGTTACCTCTTCACGCTCAAATGGCTTCACTGATTTCGATGAAATTTGGTATGGAGATAGCTTATACCCTGGATTAACACATGAGCTAATTTTCATCATCACCATCATCACCGTTTTTCATCATCACGCGGTTACAACCGCAGGGTACAGCTAGTGGTGAATAAAATAGATTTTTCCTGTTAGAAATTGCTGAGTTATTATATATTAATTTACAATGTTGTTTTTTTTTATTGACAATAGGCAGGCGTTTGACCACTATCTCACCTGATGTTAAGTGATGATGCGGTCTACGATGATTTACGCCTGCCTAGAAAATACCTGTTCACTAGTGACTTGAAGATGCCCAGATTGTATTCATGTGGAATTCATTGCATAGATAGCGGTTGACCATTATCTCACTTGATGGTCAGTGACGATGTGGTGGAATATGTTAACACGTACTAAGAATTTTACTGGCTCTCAAGGACCGCTGCCTGTACACACTGTGTTTAGTGGCTGTTTACAAATAAGTGGGTGGTAGCTAGCCAAGCTGACACTCGAAACCCTACTGACATGCTGGGAATTTGATAACGGTGTTACCTTCACCCAAAGACCAAGCCATTGGTGGGGAACGAACCAATGTCCGACAGTTTGACAGCCAACGCTACTGGTGAGTATCATCGCTTCAATTTTAGCAGCTTAAAGTACGTAGCTGAGAAAAGCGTTTTTATAAGACTTCAAAAAAGGAGAAGGTTCTCAATTCGTGTATTTTTTTATGTTTGATCTGTGGTTACCTCAGAACTTTCGACTAAATAAACGGATTTTGACGATTTTTTTTTTATTTGAAAGCTGATGCTACACATTTAAATTTCTTTAAAATTGGTCCAGCGGTCTTGAGTTATACACTTCAATAACTGAAAAGTGTTACGTCTACTTGGATGACTTCCTTATTGAGGGTAAAGTGAAGACATCGGTGAACATACACAATGACAGTTGATCCCGTGAATAGCAAATGTCACTGAAAATGTTGAAAAAATTAGCCAAAAAATGAAACCGACAAACGACAAGTTATTTCACACGTTTTGTGTTGAAAGCACATTTTGAACTATTTTTTTTGTCTTACGCCTTGTTTTTTTCTTCTGCTGTTGTTCTCTCTTCTGCAAACTTACCTTGTTATATATTTCTATATAAATATGGACTATATAGGATATATATATATATATATATATATAAATGTTAATTTATTATTATTATTAAGCCTTTATTGCCAACATTTCCAATAGCTTTTACAATAACTAAAAAGGTAATAATTATATATCTTGGTGTATCTTTATATTATGTATGCGTAAATGGCACAGATGTGCCAAATAGCTAATGACCGGACAAATAGGCCACACATAAAGGTTCTTCGTCACTAGGGAATAAGGGGAAAAGGGTTGTAGGTAACTAAAATAAACCGGTAGTACCTAATTACCGGTATGATTTCCCAGGGTATCAGAGGTGGAGCTTAAACATATAATGTGAAACAGTAATTAAATAAATAAATAAATAAAAAGTATATTCAGATAAAAAATTGCGCACTTACATCATCTTAAATGGCTAGAGTTATGCACATATTAAATTTTGGCTATTAGTCGCCATACTAGGCTCACTGCCTGTGTTTCAACTTACAGCCCCTTAGAATAGAAATTAAAACTAGCCGTGTTTACCTATTTTCTTCACATATAACGCTATAGTTAGTAAAAACATAATTGAAACAAAACTGAAACTTATTCTATGAAAACAGTATGATACTTAAAATTAAATATGTACATCATGATGGCAAGGATCCTCTCTGTGTGTTTACTAAAAGTGCATGAATTGAATGTGATCCCTGCTCACATTTTATTTATTCATAATCTTTTCATGACTACTATTTAACATAATTCATTCAACAATAAATAATACTGAAGAAATTTATCAGATTTTGATATACGCCATCTATCTAATACACCTAGCACTCTGCCACATCGCCATCTAGTCATTCCCAATGGAAACTGTACAACGAAGAAACCAAAGTTCACTGCTTACAACTTACTCCTGGTTTAAATAGTATTAGTGCATAAATGAATAGTTAGATGGCAGAAAAGTCAATTCCGAATATATAAAGTAATTTTATTGTAATAGGTCTACATACTACATACCTACCGTGAAATTTGTATTGTGTGGAATATTATAGTATTATATTATATTATAATATTATATTACATAACTTCAACATTAATATTGTCTTAGGGTATCACGAGTAAGAAAATTCATCATCAACATCATTTACGTGGCATCATCATGTCCACGGCTGGACATATGCCACCCACATTGATTTCCACAAGGACCGGTCGGAAGCGGCCTGCATCCATCGCTTTCCTGCGATCTTAGTCAGGTCATCTGTCCTCCTTGTCGGTGGCCGTCCTATGCTGCGCTTGCCAGTCAATCGAGAACCTTAAGATCCCAACGATCATCAATCCTTCGAGCTATGTGCCCTGCCCACTGCCACTTCAACTTGCTTATCCAATCGGATATGTCGGTGACTTTCATTCTTCTACAGATCTCCTCATTTCTGATTTGATCACGTAGAGAAACCCCAAGCACAGCCTTCTCCATAGATCGTTGTGCGACTCTGAGCCGGCTTACAAGGCCCATAGTCAGAGACCACGTTTCGGTTCCGTAAGTCATCACAGATATGATAACACACATTGTCCTTCAAGACCTTCGAAGTTTTCAGGCATTGCATCATTTTGGACGAGTAAGAAAATAAAAAGGGACTAACTCTTAAAGCTAAAATGTAGGTAGTCCGTTCTTGTACTTTTTGGTTAACAATGCATTCATTTTTACTTATTTGCTATGCTATTACGCTATATATCGCTAAATCACATTTTTTTATATTAACTTAAGAATGAACAGATAAAATAATTGTAGTAATAGCACGAGATCATAAAAGTGTAGGTACTCGGTCGCGATTGCAGAAGGAAACTGAACTTTTTTAAAATTCTGTATTGATCTAGCGTTTGACCACTATCTCACTTGATAGTCAGTGACGATGTAGCCGAAGATGTTATCAAGCCAGATCTAGAGTGCTCACTGGCTCTCAAAGCCTGCTGCCTGAACACACTATGTGTTTGGTGACAGTTTTTCAAACTTGAGGCTGGTAGCTAGCTAGGTATTCGAAAGTACCCTACCACCATGCGGGGATTTTGATAACGGTGTTACCTTCACCGAAAGCTCAAGCTGTTGTAGGGGATCGAACCAGTGTCCGTCAGTTTGCCAGGCGACGCTCCCCCCGCTGAGCTATCATCGCTTCAAACCACCGCTTGTTTTCTTCTCCTCTCCACTAGGCGATCCTAAAGAATACCTTTTGCAATTTTTTAATTCAGAACGAACCATAAGCATAAAGCCGCATACCAAATATATATAAGAACCATAAGCAGCTGTAAGTTCAAAAGAAAATATGTATACATAGATTAGGTATATTTGAACCGTTTGGGGTCGAGATTGGGCCCGTGGCGAACGGGAACTCATCGAATTTTCCAAAACTTATCAGAGCGTTTGATCGAAGCGACGTGTGACCAAAATGTTGGTACATATTTGTCAACGGATCAGCATAGCAATTCAGCGGGGCAATGCTGCTAGCATTCTGGGCACGCTGCCGGCTTGTAGCGAGTTGGAGCATTTGGGTTATCTGTAGGCTGTCAATAGCTAGTGGATTGCCCACATGTTTTTGGGGCAGCTGTAGTAAAAGTCTAGTTTAAAATAAAGTTTAGTTAAAATAAAATTAAAATACTAATAACTAATTTGTAAGGTGTATTTAACGCAGCAATAATTTTGATGAAGTCGCTACCCTTATTTTAGTTATAATATTATTAAAAGAGGACACAAACATTACTATAATTTCTATAAAAGGACAGTAACAGAACAGGAATATGGTAAAATATTTACCCCATGACAACAGTAATTATGACTCAAATTTTGTAACCTATTATCAATCATGAAGTGCTTACTCGTAACATCTGCGTAGGTGTGATGGAAAATAAGTGTTCAATGTGTTTGAACTAAAACAAAGAAAAAAAAAATGAACGAATGAGCATTGCAATTCAACGTAGCAATGCTGCTAGCATTCTGGGCACGCTGCCAGCCGGTAGCTGGTTAGGCATTTGAGTTATCTGTATGCTGCCAATAGCTAGTAAATTGCTCAAATGTTATCGTAATAGCTGCAGTATTGTAAATAGTTACTAGCATTTTATTTAAATAAAAACAAAGAATATTAGAAATATTTCTTATGGGTCGTATTTCTCTCAGATGAGCCGTAAACTCACCTGAGGACAGGCATAGGACATGCCTGAAACCTAAAGGTCAGAACTTCGACTATAAGCGTGAGTAAAGCCGGATAAAACATCTTTATAATAATACCATACATACTTATCTTAAAAAGTATGTAATTCTTAACTGCAGCGACATACAATTATGCTAGATACCAATCCTTGAGAGCCACTGAAAAGTCTAGGTCTAGAATGATTCCACCTACGACCAACATTATCACTAAACTGATAGAGAGACAGTGTTGTAAGACTAGGCCTATGACAAATAAAAAAATCATCACGTGACCCATTAGAAGAGCATCTGAAAAGTTAAAAAATCACAGAATTTAGATTTTTTAGATAGGTGTGCGTGCGCCGTTCGGTACACGTGTCATAACTACTGTCATAACAGCGGTGATGAGGTCTACTGTGGAGCACGGTACGCAAAGTACCTTGATAAAACCACAGTCATAATCATAATAGATTCATAATAATTTAATTTATCGGCTGAGCATTGAGTTTTTCGGGAGGCAGTAATATAAGCTATAGCAGCAGCCGCATAATATGTTGTCAAATATGGGAATTATGTAATTGCGTAGTGTCATGAACCATCCTGTGTTACTGTTCTTATTATTTCCACGTCCTCTATCGTCCATCTCGCAATCATTCGTATAATTATTGTATAATTGTTTCCCTCAAGTTTTATCCCTGTCCCAAGTACAATTCAATGTACATAAGCGGTTGGCTTGAAATAAATTAGATGATTACTTCATTCTCTCAGCGTAATGCTCGTGTCCCAGAGAGAATGCATTTTCGTTTTAATTTGTAATATAAAAGTAATCAATGTATGCAAAATTAACGCATCAGTACACCGTTTAGGTAGGTATTTATATGAAAACTCTGTATTTTACAGCTAGTCTGCTCTATGTGAAACTGCATTGTCGCCATGACAACGCACGGCAACAGCGCGTACGTTGACCCCTCGCCACTTCCGCGCCCTACGCGCCGCCGTGCGCCGCCCGCCCAAACTATATTTGTAAACAAATTCCTTCTATCCTTATTAACCCAACAATTTATTGTGTTAAGTGTTTGTGTGTCCGTAATCTACGTGACAGTAAGGGTGTGTTGGTGTCCAAGGGTGTGTTAGGCGATAACAAGTTGTTTATTTGCAAGGGCGGTGATCGCGATAAGGCGATTGAATCGACTTGGTAACGAAACCAACACTGTTACAATGTCGAAGTGGTGTGTTACGTCGACGTCATGGGATAGTGTGGGTGAGTGACTACGGTTTCTATGTGTTCTTTAGCAGTAGAACGTATTTTGAGTGGTTTATGTTATTTTTTCTTTGTTGTCCAATACGTTACTTTGTTGTACTGTCTGATATTGTAATGAAAGACGCGCAGATGCACTTAAGTTGACCTTAACTTCGTGATCTATCTGATGAGGTTATTGTAAGGTTATTAGTCCAATGTTGATAATTATCATAAATACATATATGTATTACGTGAGAAACAAATGTATTAACTATTTCAAGGTATTTTATGTCTAAATGTCATAATTGAATTAAATTAAGCAAATTATCTGTGAATAATTTGGTGTAACCAATGTGTGACTGCCAATGGGAACTTAAGATTAATATTTTCCGAGAGCCCCTTAGTCAAAGATGTGAAAGGGTGTTTCACGAGTTTTAAAAAATATAACGCCTATAATCTTTAATTTGAGCAAGTTGGTTTGATAAAAGTTGTTAAAATATCTTATGGATTAATTTAATAAATAATAAATTTGATAAAAAATGTTACAAAATAAATTTAAATTTATTTCAAAATGAAATTATATATATTTTCAATGTGCATTTTTTTTATTGTTTAAATGATACGATGTTTCAATGTTCATAAAATATAAATATGTTAAATACTTTTTATTATTATTGCAAGACATTCGCACCGAAAAATTCTATTGCATTGGTAATGATTCAATTATTCTACTAAACTAAAATTGTGTAAAGTGAAAAGGTTTTTATTCCATTTGTGCTAAAATTCAAATTCTAATATCCTCCATAACTTACGTGAGGTAATTTTGGCGATTTTTCGACCCTCCCACTCCCATTGGCTTGGTGAGATCGTGAGATTTTGCTTGTCCCCCTCCCCTTCCCCTAATATCACGTGGATATTCGAAAATGCATATTTTTTATGTATATAAACTAATAAAAAAACCACTCTCTCCCCCACGTGAGATTGGGTGAGATTCAACTGGACCCTAGATATTAGACAATTTTTATTCCATTGCTAGCCAAATACGGATAATTTAATTAGTCGGCACCAATAAGTGACGACTTATTACACATAAAACTACTCGCAATTTTAATAAAAAAAGACGTGTGGCACTCGGGGACGGACGCGGTAAAGCTATTGCATAGCATTTTTTATCAACTTATGCAATTAATATATTAATTACTTATGCAGTAACACCGATACAACCATTGCCACCTAGAGGCGAGTTGCTGAACTAAACAGACAAGCGTGTAATTTCAAAAAAGTCATTAAAAGTTCTGCTATTCATCGATAGATGGCAAAACTAAAAAGTACCGCTCACCGCTGTGCCGGACGGAGTGGGGGGTGTTAGGTTATTTTCGTTACGGAATTTCTGGATTCGGTCTCCACGCTCAAGGCCCCCGATAGAAGCTATGCAATAGCTTAAAAACATCTAAATTTCGTATTGTTGTTGATAAGTGCCGACATAATTTGGACTTTATCGTGACCTTATAAGAACTGTCTTATTTTAGTTTAGTTGAAAGAAAAGAATCACTATAATATTTTTAAAACAGCAGCTAGTATCCACTCAAGTCTAATTACTATGTGAGATATGACGTATTAAATATACTTTTAATTGGACTTTTGGCATAGAACGTTTTTTTTTAAATAAATGATATTCATAACTTGGATGTTTTAATTGTATAAAGGTAAACATACACAATGACAATTGATCTCGCGAGTAGCAAAGATCACTGAAAAGTGTGTAAAAAAAAATTTCAAACACACAGTCAATCACAGCACACAAACATCGAAAACCTCCATCCAAGAAGAATATTAGTAGTATTATGCGACATGTAACAGATAAGTTGTCACATATCTATTATATGTCATAACATGTGTAAGTACACAACATAATAATATATGTATGATACCTACTTCATATCTACACTTTGCAAGTGACATAATATTTATTACAGCGAAATGAGGATAAATACATCAGTTCAATATTAATTACATTGATTACTTCCCCACAAGTCAAGAGCATCTCGTTTGGCACGAGTGTTATGTTATTTGATGGCGCATTCAGAGCTCGGCTCGCCAGACATTAATCTATTTTTGTGTTTATTGTTATGGGCCCACGTCATTCCCGAGATGAAAAATTATGCTCGTGGTTTATAAGAGTTATGACTTGTACATACATCATGTAGATATGGAGTTGAGATCAAGTAGAATCATGATAGGGGGCGTCCACCACGGTGTTTGAGGGGGGAGGGGGGGGGGGGGGGGGGGGCTGGGGTCAAGCTGAATCTCACCCGAACTCACGTGGGGGAAGGGATGGTCCCGACAAACACTCACGTATTTTTTTTTCCGCAAGGAAAATTGTAATGTAGTGAGAAGTGTGGGTTAAATTAAGTAAAAATATTTTATGTGTGGTAGGTACCACATTCTTATGAATCTGAAATACAAGTCCTGGCTATTCTTTAATAATAATAAAAATACAAATTATTGTGATTCGTGACATTTTGCTTTTTTGATGAAATCTCACGACATCTCACCGAGGGAAAAGGGGGGTCGAAAAATTACTAAAACTACCTCACGTAATTTATGGACGCCCCCATATTTGTTATATGGGATCGGACAATTATTAGCAGTTTAAGATAGTGAAATATGCATCTTGCTTGTATTTGGTGACAAAAACGCTAAGTATTATCTTTTCAATTAAATTAAATGACAATTCTTATGTTTCATTCATGATATTAAGGCATTTTTTTATAGATTCGGGCGTTACTTAGCGGAAATCCAAATCAAAATGATATTAAATACTTAATATTTAGTTTAAGTTCCGCGGGATAAGTTATTCCAAATTTCCTCAATCGAAAAACTTTCGTCGGTAACCGAACGTCGGGGCGAGCTAGCTTCGACCACGTTCGGCAAGTCAACGGGTCCTGAAGATGCCTAGTGCAGACGCGTGCTAGTCTTAACATTACTTGGACAACTTCAAAACATTTATATTTGAAATTTAATAAGGTATGACGTGCTGAAGAATGAAATGAACCAAGGTTATGTTTTGTGAATAAAGCGGGTGATTCGTGTTGCCATGTCATAAATTTAGTTTAAGTTCGCGGTTATAACGGGACTACGCCTTCTATATACCTACACGCACGCAAATAACGTGCCGACAACTGTATAAAAAAGTTTTTACGATTTTTGAACACTCCTATCAAGGTGTGATTCGAATTTCAAGGCCAAAGAACTGAAGTTATAGACAAAAGCAAAAATAAGTAACTTATAGTAGCTACACATTTTTATTTCACAAGCATTAAATAGATTTTTGTTGTATAATTATTTATTTGATAGTCAATGTCGACGATGTAGATAATCGATAATGTAACCACGCCAGTAGCTCCAGCTAAAGTAATATTCTAAGTATAAACGTTATAACGACGAGAAAAGACATAATAAATTTATTAAATTGACAGTTCAAAGCGATGTATCACGTATTCAACGAGAACGAATATAAAGCCTTACAGGTCAGAGAAAGAGAATCAATGCAACTGGTCTAGGCCCACAGATCTGGCTAGAACTGTGACTGGCACTCTAGAACTGTTAGCTGTTCAGCTAACTACATGGTTTACTGTACTACATGGTGACAGATTTTCCAACTTGAGGGTGGTAGCTAGCCAGGTCGGCACTGAAGAGTTCCCCACTATTATATTTTGGATTCAATAAGCCAAAACCTCGAGCTTGAAGTGGGAATCAATCTAAGCGGGCATTTGGCTATAGACTTATACCACAAAGCTATGGTCGACATAGTCACGAGAGAACGCGATTCGGGCCGAATCACGAGACAACTCAGAGATTAGACGAGTAAGCCCCGTTTCTGCAATCCATGATTATAAAATATAACCATAAGTCCAATTTTCCGTTAAATTCCTTAATTTTTTTCTACTTTTTTTAAGTTACTGACCACTATTGTTTTTACAACTGGTTGTCAGACTAAGGGTATTAATTGCCTGACAATGATGACAATTGCTAAAAAAACTAAGTTTTAGCCATTCAGTGCTACCAAGTGACTGTCGACTGGCCGGTTGGCGCAGTTGGTAGCACTCTGCCTTCTGAGCCGCTGGTCCCGGGTTCGATTCCCGGACAGGTCAAACATTTGTGTGTATGAACATGTCTGTTTGACCTGTGTCTGGGTGTGTATATGTATATAAGTATATATGTCAGTCAACAGGCTACCATAGTACAGGCTTTGCCCAGTTTGGGACCTGAAGACCTTGTGTGAATGTTTAAAATATAAATAAATAAAAAATAGGTGTAAAAGATCTCTCCTGCACTGCGTATCTGATCGCAATTAGCTATTCGCACATCTACCAATCGCTAAATATAGACAAGTTTTTCCGAGAAATGGTTTGTTCGCGGTGGCTTGTAGAAGATTTCAAAACCTTTTGTGTAGCCTAGTTAGCGCCGCTCACTACCACCTCAATGTGAACGGTACAATCGTGGATTTCTTGTCCCACAGATTTCGTATGTTCAAATATGTTTGGACTTTCATGATTTTGTTATATCCATATTAAACATATTTATTTTCGATTAATTGGTAACTACCTAGAAATTCCTATAGTAAATGTGCGGTTAGATAGAGGATAAACTTGAACATTTACCTGATAATAAACCACAAACATAAATGTAGCTGCAATTGTAACGCATTATTTAATGTAACGTATTCTATTCTAGTTTAGAAGTTATGTCATAATTTTATTTTTACACTGCTGCATTGCTTATGAATCTAATGATGTCTGCTATGGACGCAACGTTTGGAATGTTACGTACTGAACTGAAGACAGAAAAGGTGTTTACGTATCTCCCATTATTGTTTCTACGATTACAGTGCTTATGTTAAAATAATCATAATTTGTTATTCTGCACATACAATATTGTGTTAATTGGTCGCTATGTTTTAGATATATATCTATTATAACACCAAATAGCGAAGCGTCGAGGTTGGTAACATGACAATTATTGTTTCACTGCATTCGCAATCTTAGGTCTTTGTCCAAATATTTTGAGGAGCATTAGTCAAATAAAGGACTACACTATGACGCTGTTTATTGTAAGTAAATCGGACCAGTGGCCTTACCGGAGAATAATACCTATTATGAAATGTCACATCGTCTTCATTCTCATTGGTGCGTTCATCCAACGATTCTCTTTAAATGAGATTGTTATATATCTAGTTAGGTACATATAGCGATGTACTGTCGAGCGGCTGCGCCCGCGCCCCTTTCGTTCCGTAATAAAGTCAGTGTGCAATCAACTAGCATTTTGAATGATCGCGCCCGCTACGTTTCCCTATTATTACATATCTAACAGAGATTCCAAGAACCAAGAAAATTTAAAAATCATTCAATTATTTGTTTACTTGAGTTCAACCACGCAAAATAAGCAGCAAAATTTTAAACAAATAAGTAAAGTAGGTATATTTTGTTATGTATTTAAGTGTAAACATTCTATGTCTAGCGCGATAACATCTTCGACCACGTATTGTTTTAAACTTTCATATCTTTTCATAATATAAATATTGTTTAACACGGGATATATTTCGGCGCGGTTCCACGAACCATAATCACGGCTCATTATGGTGATGACTAAGGATGTTTTTTATTACAATGTAGTAAACACGCATATTAAAAATAATTCGATTCGATAACATTTTGTATTATTTTTTAACCGACTTCAATAAAGGAGGCTATTAGTAATTTTTTTTATGTATGTTCACCGATTTTTTCCCTATTTTTGGACTGATTCTTAAAATACTTTTTTGTTTGATAGAGTGTACCTCCGAGGTGGTCTCATTTAAATTTCATCAGAATCTGACAAGCGGTTTTTGAGTTACACTTCAATAATTGTTAGTTACCCCACACATCAATAAGTATCAAATAGTCTATTTGGGCGACTTCCTAATTGCAGATAAAGAAATCGGTGAACATCATCATCATCATCTCAGCCATAGGACGTCCACTGCTGGACATAGGCCTCCCCCATTGATTTCCACAAGAACCGGTTAGAAGCGGTCCGCATCCAGCCCTTGCCTGGTGTACATACGTGGTATGGTGAACATACACGATGAAAATTGATCGCGTGAATAGCAAAGGTCACTAAAAAGTCTAAAAAAAAATCACCAAAAAATGGAACCGACTTCAACACTCAAAAGTGTGAAATAACTTGTTGTAGTAGGTAGGTACACATTTTCTCTTTTGCACTGCCTTTGAAAAGTTAATTTTGTTTGTTACATTAACACCTTTATATATATCAATACAACTCTCAATTGAAACAGATTTATACTATTCAGGGCAGACGGAACAATATTTCTAGACTTGTCAACATTAACTAGCGTAAGGATGTCTTTGTGTGGTCTGCTATCTATAATCCAGTGTTAGTGCGCTGTTATCACCACTGATAACCTACGGCGTCACCCGATATTAAAACAGATAGTTTAGATTAAACCCGAGTCGAGATAAGGCAGATCACATTTCAGATTGTTGGGTTCCGTATAACTTTTGCTGTTGTTCTACTAATGAACCGCCGCCCACGTTAGGGAGGTGAGGTGTGGTACGGGGAAGAAAAACGTAAGATCGCGTTTATATTGCTCCGATTCCAAGTACTTAAAATATACTACAACTACGCCTTTTTCACAGTTTGCGAATAGAAAAATCGTAGCCTCAAGCCGCAGTACAGTTGTTTTGCTCAAAATGTTGTACAAAATGTAAACAGTGAGTTAGATATGTTGCTTGGCATAGTTCACGTTATCACCTAGGTGTGTCTGTGTTAGATTTGCCTGTCCAGTCGTCTTAGTACGAACGATGTAAACACATTGTTAGTTTTTACATGGGATTAAAACTTGACGGTCGCCGTGGCGCAGTGGTTAGTGTCAGTGACATGACTACTATGTCTCCGGGACCCTGGGTTCGAATCCCGGCAGGGGCAAACATTTGTGCGATGAGTGTAGGTGTTTGTCCCGGGTCTTAGATGTTTGTGTGCTGTGAAAGTGTGTTTCCAAGCCTCCCGCGATACAGTGAATCCTAGTGCGGGGGTTTAAGTGTGATAATTTTTTTTTATTAATCTCTATGTTAATTTTATCATTCATTTCGTATATTGATTCAGATTTCCGTATACTAACATTGTTTTTATTTTAATTGCTTTCATAGTAAAGCAAAAGAAAAAAGAATTATCAATGTCAGTAACTTTCAAGAAAGTAACTGACTTCATGTTTGTAAGTATTTTAAAGGATTTCAATGTTGAAATAAAAAAAATGGATTTTTTAATTAGTATTTATTTGTGGAATGTGAAAAATGTGTTGGAATTGTTGTTAGTTTCTATCATTTATTAAATTTACACATAGAAAAGTGGATCTACTTATAATTCTATGCATAGAAAGTTAACTGTCAATCAATTTCAATTTTCAAACTTTTTTAAACCAGCATTAGATACTACCTTGTCGACTTGCTTTCGATTACATATGGGAGTAACCTTTACCGAGAGCTTAAAATCCAAGGCGGGGATTGATGAAGCGACCATCTTCTTGACGGGTCACGGCAGACACTCAGCACGTACCTACTCCGATCGACTGGTTATCATCGAAGACGTTTAGATGTACGTACGTTTTTACGATCTGGGTTTCTAAAAGGATTCCAGAACTAAGATCGTACTCTACTACTTTCACAATGTTGTCTATGAATTAAAAATAGCTCGGATTATAAGTCAAAAACTCCGTGAAGAATGTAGGGGTTAATTGATTTTTATCTTTAAAAATGTCATCAGAATCTCAAAATGTATTTTTTTCTTTACTACTTTAATTATTCTGAGGAAGTAATGGGTAGGAACGTAACAGGGAAGGTTGTTCACTTTTTCATCAAAATAGATTCATTATATTTATAACGAACGGAACTCAAACAGAAGCAACAGGAGTTCGATAACTTTCATTGATGAGCGCGTGCTTCAGTCCACCGTCTGGCTCCGCGTCAGCTGTTCCCTTTATCAAACGGAGCGGCACACGCGTTACAAAATACCGCGCAAACGTCGTCTTACAAACTTTTAAAAATATATTAAACCACTTTATAAAGAAGAAAAAGTTCTATATTCAAATTGATGACAGGTTAAAGTTAAAAAAGTTTATATTCAGATGACATCCGTATTCCCAAAATAGCGCCATTGGTGGCTGACTGGTTCCGGCAGAAACGTTTCTCAAAATAAGGTAAATAAATTATTACTATTGTTGTAAAGCATCTATTCTTAGTGTGTGGTTTTCCCTGTATCTTTGTGCAAAGATATGCAAAAATAAGCGATATATTCTATTGTAAGTATATAGCAAAAGGAAAATGCTATATTCATGTTAAATTATTGAACATTGCCATTATATATATTATATTGCCATTTGGCACTGCTAGACAATGAAATTTGAAGAAATGGCAGCAGATAGGTTCACATTTTTATTTAGATTTATTCTTGAAACGTAACCCAACAAGTTTTTTGTGTAATTGAACTCGAACATTCGAATGACAGACAGCCTAAACCGGTCGATCTAGAAGCATAACATTTTTGACGGCAGGTTTTTATACATTTTAGTTGACACAACCTCTTATTAGTAAATTTTAAATAATGTCTTTATTAATATAAAAATATTACATTATTTTTTAATTTTTCACACACTCACACCCCCTTACTGGGTTCTCTGCAACATTTTTGACGTCAGGTTTTTATACATTTTAGTTGACACAACCTCTTATTAGTAAATTTTAAATAATGTCTTTATTAATATAAAAATATTACATTATTTTTTTATTTATCACACACTCACACCCCTTTACTGGGTTCTCTGTGTCGCGGGATGCATAGGCAAACACAATCACAGCAAACAAACATCCAAGACCCGGTACAAACTTCCGTCATCGTCACATAAATGTTGCTCTTCCCGGGAATCGAATGGAGAGGTCCGAGGCTCTGGGTTCGAGTCCCAAGGGGTAAATAGCCACGCAAATCGACTAAAGGTGGTCGTTTTTATTGAGATGCTTCAGAACAATACCTATGAACCACCACAGCCGGCAACTGAGTCGGCTCACAATGGAACAAATGTTCGCCAGTCAAAATATTGTTTCTCAGTGAAACTTTCTTATAACAACTGCGCTAAATATTTGTTAAAATTAGTAACACGTGGAAACTATCAAAATAACAAAGGCATACAAATTCTACAACGTGTTCTTGTACACGAGTTATGTACGGTTGGGAATTTCAAGGTTTACGACTTCGTTAATTGAATTAGCGACGCTCGTCTACTATGTACGCATATTTTTTAAACGATAGTCTGAAGTATTACAGATTAAACATAGTTACAAAAATTAGAGATGCTGCGAATAGTGATGTGACCGAATACCTAATATCGAATATTGGGCGGTGCTCTTAGCCGAACACCGAATATTCGACCGCCGAATATTCGGCAGCAAACCTAGCAGTTCATGCAAACAGGCTACCACTCGTTTCGGCGCGGTGCTTGCGGGTACTTGGCTCAGTAGACGGCAAGTCGTGTCACAACGTAGGTACTGTCTTTTGTGTTATGATCATTTAAAATTAAGTTATATGGCTTACTTTTTGTAAACTTTTATCTGAGGGAGGTATTGTGTACGAAGAAAAACGCAATCGTCTGTTGTCGTCGAAATTGCCGAACATTTGTTTTTACCATAATCTGCCTTTGATTAATTTTAAATATTGAAAATACTTACACATTCCATCATCATTATCATCTCAGCCATAGGAAATCCTCAGCTGGATATAGGCTCCCCCTTTGATCTCCACAGGATCGGTTAGAAGCAGCCTGTGTCAAGCCATTTCTGCTATCTTATTCAGGTCATTTGGCCACCTGGTTGGTGGTCGTTCCATATGCTGTGCTTGGCTGTCTGTAATCTCCATTGGATCATCATCCGAGAACATTTCGACCCCAATGGCTATCGGTAATAGCAGGATCCAATTGGATAAAATTAGCAAAATCCCGTGAAGGCTGGCTTACTCTGGAGGAGGCCTTTACTTGCACAAGGGTTCGTGCAGAATGAGCAACTATAGTACTCAATTATTATACTAATCTTAATTTAACTTCCTATAACCGCAGAATGCAGAAATTCAATAATAAGTGACCTTTTCTCATTCTACCATCTGCTATTACAATCGATCAAGCGTTCAGAATTGAACTGAATTCCATTTAATAACGCTCCATTCATATTTTTCGATGTCGAAGAACTCGTAAAAGAATAATAACATACTTGATAATGGCAGACTGATAAGGATGCAATTAATTACCAATTAACTGTAGTGCATCTTGTTTATTTGCTCAGTTGTTATTTAAAATATTATTTCTTTGTTACTGCGGTTAGTATCTATTAATATTTCAACATGTATGCAGAACTTCAACAACAAATATACATTGCAAAATACAGTCTCCCTCCACTTTCAAAATATAAACAGAGTCTAAACTGTGACGTCAGTTTGTAATTTGGTGTTCATAGTAGAAACTATAATGATCAAAAAGAGAACGAAAGCTACCAGACTTGCAATCTCCTCTCCGCTAGACGCTGATTAGCAAGTGGCAGTGGGCAGGATACATATCTCGAGAAACTGGTGGCCGATGGCGAAACGTACTCAAGCGGGACAGTGGGCCTAGACAAGATGTATCGCTTTTCTTTCTCTAACCGCTAAACATGAATATTCGTACTGGTTGATCTCGTGATATATCGCTTTGAATTTTCAATCTCATACGTGATTATGTTTTTGTGTAAGTTTTCACTTCTGCCGGCACTCCCCGAGTGCAACCGGTGTTTTTTTCCTGGCATTTCATAAGGTCCGTCACATTTTTATCGCCAGCCTAAAACTGTGTCTAGAGAAGGTGATCTACAGTATAGTAATATCATGGTATAGGGAAGACTCATAGCGATGAAAATTAAAAAAAATGATTACTATTATTTAGTCACGTAGATTATATTATCACAACCATTATTATTCTACAATAAGGTATCATCGTAATATCGATCAGTCAGTAGTGATCAAGATAGCGCTGAATAGATTAGCCACGCTACTACAGACATGCTAGTACATATGCGTAATTACACTGCACATATAAATGTAATACAGCGATTACAATGTAGGTATTTCTGGTTAGTAAGTTAGAAAGTTTCCATTGACGCTCGTCAAGTCGTCGACGTCTTCGATCAAGAATTCGCTAATTTTTCGCGGATTTGAATATAATGCCAAATTATATTCAAATCCTTTGGGTAACAAACACCCAGTCTCTAGTAGGTAACCTAATTGCGGCGCGCGAACTGTCAAGCCAATGTCAATGGTTGTCAGTGTAGCATGATCTGACATTTAAAGATATATGTAGAAAATGCACATTGACGTTAAAAAGCTTGTTAAACCTTTCAAGTTTATCCAACAATTCATCTGTTTTTTATAACTATGTATATAATCTGTATTTATCCAAAAATATTTTTAAAAAAAGACGTGTGGCACTCGGGGACTGCCGCGGTAAAGCTATTGGATAGCATTTTTTATCAACTTATGCAATTAATATATTAATAACTTATGCAGTAACGCCGATACAACCAATGCCACCTAGAGGCGAGTTGCTGAACTAAGCCGACAAGCGTGATATTTCAAAAAAGTTCTGCTATTCATCAATAGATAGCAAAACTAAAAAGTATCACCGCTGTGTCGGTCGGAGTGGGGAGTGTTAGGTTATTTTCGTTACGGACTGAATCCAGAAATTCCGTAACGAAAATAAGTGTTAGGTTATTTTCGTTACGGAATTTCTGGATTCGGTCTCCACGCTCCAGGCCCGCGATAGAAGCTATGCAATAGCTTAAAAACAGAGGTTTGCTTAATTCACATTTATCAAACGCGCGAACTGTTAAACTCGCAAAGTTAAAATAGTCTGAATATATAAACACGGCAATTACTCACATAGTCAGAGGGTTCAGATTATAGTTCCGATCATTGTGGTCTTTTCAAGGAATGTGGTCAAAACTATAACTGGAACCGTATGACTTACTACGTGACCAATTCCCAGGTTTTATATATTCATAAAGTGTCAAAACCACGTCAGTTTTGATAACAAAGTTAAAACAGTCGTTAAGTTTTCTAAAGTTTTACTATTTTCAGCGCAATTTTTGTAAAAATATTTAAAATAACCGATAAAGTCTTACTCAACTTATGGGGTGACCAAGGGAAAGATTGATTGTGATTTTTTTATAACCAAGTTTTTCAAGACGTTATACGTAACTTTGATAATGCTAATAAACCATCAACAATACGAGTACATACACAAAAATACTTTAGTGACATAAATGGTGTACAATGTACAGTACCTACATCAACAGCTTTAATCAATCACAAACACAAGCAACCCAACGACCTATTAAACTCGTAATGGGCACGCGCCTGATTACATTATTTGACATTACCGCAAATTGAACCAGGGAATTAGGTGATGCGGGTAGTTCAACGTGTGGTGACCACGCGATTTCACACCTAGCTCATTAAAACATGACTTTCGTTACGTATGTTTATTAGTTGAGGCGCTTGAGTGTTCCCCTTTGGCGGGTAGCCAATGACGTTGTCAGTAATCTGTGCTTCACTTCTTCTACTACACTTCACTTTATGACAGACTATGAGGACAGGCAGCAGAGATAATACGAAAATAGATTTAATATGTTTATAAAAAAAGGAGTTCTTTCACTGAAAGATCATCATCATCATCATTATCAATATCATCATCATTATTACATTCATCGAATTTTCAAAACTGAACATCATTTAACTAGGTATTCAATTCAGGCGATGCCTGAGGACGCGGTTATGAATTTCAATAAAGTATTAATAAAATATAATAAAAAAGATTTAATTATTACTCATACATTAATGATATTATAATAATATATATTTAATAGACACGTTAGTTTGAAATAATTATTTACATAGCATTTATACAACATGAAACATAAAAAATACCCTCCGATAATTCTACCATTTTTTTGTATTACATTCTACCATATTCGTCATCATAACCTCAGCTGCAAATGCTCAGCAAATGTTTTAATTTTAATTTACTAAACTTTTTTTCTTTTTATTCATAAACACATTTCACAAATTTCAATGTATATTTTTATGGCTAGTACCTATGAATGCGTTATTCGATCGTGCAGAGAACAAAACCTTTAACTTTTTTCTGAGAGTCAATTGCTTGCGGTGCCGGTCGTTAAGGTTCTAGAATCCTTGTACAGCGTCACAGCATACAAAATAAAATCGTAAAGGTAAAGTGCGTAGTGGTTGACGGTGGAGAGTATGTGGTGACGCACGAGGCCGGTCAACAACTAGGCTGGACTCCCTATTAACTTAACAACGTTCGCCCAAAAAGTAGATTTGTCATCCGATCCTTCATCACGGGTCAGGGTTCTGTACTCTTTTAAACAATAAAGATCACTGAATACTCAAATAATAATATAAAAACTTGTATTATATCATACTACTTTAGAAATATTGTTCGCCCTTGTAACTGTTGTATCTAATCAATGTATCAACGGAAAGAAATCATCATCATCATCTCAGCCATAGGACGTCCACTGCTGGACATAGGCCTCCCCCATTGATTTCCACAAGGACCGGTTGGAAGCGGCCCGCATCCAGCCCTTGCCTGCGATCTTAGTCAGGTCGTCTGTCCACCTGGTTGGTGGCCGTCCTATGCTGCGCTTGCCAGTCCGTGGTCTCCACTCGAGAACCTTTCGACCCCAACGGCCATCGGTTCTTCGAGCTATGTGCCCTGCCCACTGCCACTTCAACTTGCTTATCCGCTGGGCTATGTCGGTGACTTTTGTTCTTCTACGGATCTCCTCATTTCTGATTCGATCGCGTAGAGAAACTCCGAACATAGCCCTCTCCATAGCTCGTTGTGCGACTCTGAGCCTGTTCAGAAGGCCCATAGTCAGGGACCACGTTTCAGATCCGTAAGTCATCACTGGTAACACACACTGTTCGAAGACCCTCGTTTTCAAGCATTGTGGTATTTTCGACGAGAATACGTCTCGGAGCTTCCCGAACGCTGCCCAGCCGAGTTGGATTCGACGATTGGCCTCTTTCTCAAAGTTGGACTTACCTAATTGCACTGTATGTCCGGAAAGCACGGAAAGCAATACATAATCCAAAACAATAATAATATTGTTTGCGGTGGGCACAACTTTATGAGAAAAGGTTGTAGATTGTAGAATATTGAATGTGTGTTCGGGCGTTATTAATGTGGTATAATGGTGGGTTATTGACCTTTGGCGAGAAGAGGTTGTATAGATAGCATTTGTTTAACTTTTAAAGTACCAAGCGTTTTAAACCTAATAGTAATAACATTTTAATTCAAAAGCTTGTGTGTATTGCGTGTGTATCTAGCAGTGCATGAGTTAAAGGATTCTGTAGTTGACTGCATTGACAAAAATGCATGGCGGAATTCATGTTCCACCATTCTAATTTTAGTTAAAAAAAAAATTTGAAACAAGTGATTTAAGATATCAAAACACATGTATTATAAAAAAAGTGATTATAGGCAGGTGTTATATTCCAACTGGCTGTAACGGTTAGGCAACACAATATTGGCCATGGACTAACAATTGTAATCCTAAAATACCAAGACCAACTAAAACAAAAACTATATTGACGTGCCCTTCGAAGCATGAATACGTTCAGGAGAAATTGCCTCAAGCTGTAAGTTATCAAAGCAGCGACCGCTCGTGCGCTGAGATAAGCTCATGTGCCTGAGCTGTAAGAAGTTACAGAATTCCATAAATTATCTACATTATGAATCATATTTGCTGGTTTCGCAGCTGGCAGTTTCTATTATAGCACAGGAACTCTGTCGGAATCGCCCGCGCCGGCGTTTACGGCCACGTGATGGCTCGTGAACACGTGTGTCCATAATGTGTTAACATTATATAAACATTCCGGTGTATCTATTTATAATCCTGCAAATCCAGTAAAGTGGGCCGTAAAGCTGGGCCGTTTCGTCCATGGCCTGGTCTTGAGCATTCAGAAAAACACGTGTTTTGACTTGAATGGAAATCTATTGTAGTAAATTAAAAAAAAAAAAAATCCTTTCGCTTATTTACTTTGTTAGTAGCCTTGTAAGGTAACTGAACTAGGCTTAAATTTGCTTGGCGTAATCTCAGTCAGGACCTCTTTATAATCTAACTTTATCGATGCACATTTTTTTCTACTAGCCGCTTCCGAGCTTGTAATAGTAAGTAGGTATAAGGTTTCTAATATAAATGGATCTTAATTTAATAAAACTTTGAGTGGTCATATAAAATACAGAACAGTCATAAATTTGCAAATATATATAGGTATATTAAAAGTTGTATACTTCAATATCTAAAAATATCGTATGTATATATTTTAAGCTATATAATAGTTGTTTATACATACTAAGAAAAACATTTTCCCAGCGATCTGTTAAAGCTTAATATATAGTATCTACCTACTTGCCATTCGTTCTAAGAAGGATAGTATAAGAATCTAACAACAAAAACAAGCCTATCTTTGTCAATTGTGTGAAAACCCATCAATTATATAAATACGTTTTCCCCGTATAGTTAATATACGTGTAATAGTTAACACAACATACTGATAAATAGTTGTCATAGGTATATGTTTAAATACATAATTATATATTTATATATGTGTTTATGTTCGAGCATGTTTCATAATTCATTGACAAAATTTAAGAGGAAATTGTGAGCTGACATAAACTTGATCATTATACATAACGATTACATAACTGATAAGTTGTGTATATGTAGTTTTGTTTATTTTTATGATTACCTAATAATAAAACTGTTTGGTATTAATTAGGTATCCAAATCTAACGCAGCGTTTATCGGCCATCCACAGACCGTAGTTGCGGGCCGTGAAACTATAAACTCTAATTTTTCTTACACGTTAAATAAGCTTGTTGTTTATAATAATTATGTTATAAAATTATAATTCATTCGTTATCAAGTCTCCACTATTTCCAATTATGTTCTCAATGCTGCACAACAAAAACCAATTTTTTTATGATTGATATTATGTTACTCGTTCAAAAAATATACAATAATTTTGTATGTTGTCTACAGCTGTCCCGAGGGATTTGTCCTTTGATTTTTAAATGTATAAGTGTGCAATAAGCACAGTGTTGGTGTTAAAAAAAATTAAGCTAAGGAAGGGCCAAGGAACGGCTAGGGCTAAATTTTAATTTAAGATGAGGTTCTATCTATGGTTACCTAATAAATATCTATATATTTATAATACAAACCATATTACCTAACTTTCATCTGATTGAAAGTTACAGCGGAAGTATAATAAAACCAGGATTCGCCTTTACGCTACTCTACTGCTTCTACATTATAAACTGGCTGCGTCCTGCGGTTTTATCCCGGGATTATTGTTTATAATTATTCCTTCATGTTTCTCGGAATTAAAGGGTCTAATGATAGGCATGAAAACACGTTTGGACTTTAAAGTTTATCATAGATGCTCTCCCTAGAAAAACGCAAATTTGCACGTTTTGAAAGTCAATATTCCTTCACATTACTGTACACACAGTACCATGTCGAAAATGTCGAGTAAAGTTCGATCAATACCTACCCCAAGTAGCCCAATACAAAATGTATGGAGTTAATTAATTTTTTTTTTTTTTATTATTACACTTACACCCCTGCACTAGGATTCCCTGTATCGCGGGAGGCTTGGACACACACATTCACAGCACACAAACATCCAAGACCCGGGACAAACACCTACACTCATCGCACAAATGTTTGCCCCTGCCGGGATTCGAACCCAGGGTCCCGGAGTCACAGTAGTCATGTCACGAACACTAACCACTGCGCCACGGCGACCGATTAATTCATCACTTAACTACAGGTGAGACAGCGGGCAAACGTAATCTTTAAAACCTTTAAAATAAAGTTACTTTCCCTTATTTATACCACAGCTTCACCGCTCCGCGCCGCCCCGCTAATTATTATAAAAACTGGGTAACAAAAAACAAAGCTCTAAGTCAGCGTACCTGCATTTAACAGAAAAATTACTTATACAATCCTTAGAAAACAATCAGGGTGAGGAAAAGTCATCCTTTAATACTGTTATTAAATCTGTGGTATTTCGTATAGTTTGCCTTACCATTGCTGTATTGTTCCCATTGTTTCTCGAACAAAAATTTACTCTCGAACAAGCCTTAAATTCCATGAATTTATCATCACAGCAGCTGGTCAACTGGTAACAGGTGCTATGTATGTGTGCGTGCATCCTAATAACAATAGTGCGATTATCGTATGTGGTCCTTATTGACGTATTTGTAAACTTTGTTTTTTATTCTGAAATTAATATTGTTTCGACTGTAATAAGAGTAGATTATTTATAGTTACGCGTCCGTGAATGTAGTGGTTGGTATAATCGGGCATCTCCAATTAATATATAATTAGTCTAAAGAATTTTAATGAATCAAAGGAGATAAGGGAAAAGGAGCGTCGGCTGTCTAACTGACGGACGCTGGTCCGATACCCACCAACGTCTGGAGCTGTCAGTGGAAGTAACACCGTTATCGCATTCCCAGCATGGTGGTATTTTATATTTCCTAGCTTCTACCTTTTTTGAAAAACTGTCACCCAGCGCAGTGTGTTCAGACAGAACCGTCCTTGAGTGCCAGTAACTATTCTAGATCTAGAGAGATAACATCTTCGACCACACGGTCACTGACCATAAAGAGAGATAGCGGTCAAGCGAAGGTCAATTATGAAGGGATTTTTGTACTGTATATATCAAGATATATACAGTACAAAAAAACCATCATTGACATCCCTGCGAATATAGTGTGACCGCGTTCGTGATTATGGCATTGTACACACAGTGTCCATAAACATACCTATAATATCGAATGATGTATATTAATTTTGTACAATATTAGGTAAATGATCTCACTTTCCTGTCCGCGGTTTTCCAAATCCGTTTTACCCGAATGGTGATGATAAAGGGTGATAATGAAAGTAAGTATGTGTTAATCCAAGGGGATGTACACCCAGCTATCTCCATGCCAAATTTCATTCAAATCTATCCAGCTGTTTAGGCGTGAAAGAGTAACAAACATACATCCACTCATTCATACTCATAAACTTTCACATCTATTGTATTAGTAGGATCTAATGTGTTTTATTTGTTAAAAATTGACAATTGTTTTCTATTTTAATCACAATATTGACAAGGTGGACAGACGACCTGACTAAGATCGCAGGTAAGGACTACATGCGGGCCGCGGGTCCTTAAAGAAATCAATACCGGATGACTATCTCGTTAGGGTTACATACGGCAATATATACTTGCTAAATATGCATCATATTTTGTTCTTAGCACCGCTACCGATTGCCGAATATCAATCGTGCTATATTTTTTTCCACGAAATGAGCACAGGATAAGTAACAGTCTCTATTAAAATTCGTTTGAAAGTGTGATGTTTTTTTGTTCCCTAAATGTGCACCTTATCCGTCAGCGTGGCGGTGCGGGCGTGGGCAACAGATGCGCGCGCGCAGGACAGGTGCGTTCTACAGGTATACAGATAGGTAGGAGCAGCCGAAGAATTCCTAATCATTTCGTCTTTAACCTCGAGACAGTGCACTCGTCTGGCCTAAATTCAATTTAATATCAGAAGCTGTGGTTTAGGTATTACGTTTGCGATATAATTAATATGTGCTGATGGAGTGGGGAGCTGCTCGGCTGCTGTGAGTGTGTGCGGTCAGCTGGTTAAGTTGTTCCTGTCAGGGGTCATTCAACTTATTAATTTTTTAAGGTGAGTTAAAGATCATTTTGAACGATAACTTTACTAGTAATAGTCGAAATATATAAATGATCCATGCAACTTATATATACGAACGGCTGTTTTAAAAATGGTTTGCGTTTGCACCTAAAGTCCCTTTTCCCGGAAATCATAATGCATTTTACTCGTTGGCAATAATTTCTAGTGTGCATAAATGTTTGCTTTTTCAAATTCAAATTATATTATATATATATATAATTTATATTATTTAATAATAATATATTATATACAATAAATGTAAAAACTAAGTAAATTTCCAATCGAATTCCCTTTTTTTATAAGCTTTAGGGTAAGTTCACAAAAGTTTAAAAGTCCAATTATCGTTTTAACCGTCGGTCAAACATTTTAACATAATGGTAAAAACTGTGCAAGCGCTGTCTCGAAAAAAAGTGTATCATTATTATTATGGTAAATCCTTTGTAATCTTATACCTTTGAACGAGCAATTCTTGTATATATAATCCGAATCTCGGAAACGGCTCCAACGGTTTTCATGAAATTTAGTATGAATGTAGTTTTAGGGGCGATAAATCGATTTAGCTAGGCTTCATTAGTAGAAAACGTCGTTTTATACATATTTTCAATTTCAGGCAATGAAAAACTGCTACATAAACATTATCATATGACTCTTCGTGATGTCTATTGACGAAGTAGTATTACTATTATTTTTATAAACTGTTTTACCGACCCATCAACACTAAAGCCACTTGACAATAGATGGCGTTGTTAAACAAGACTAAGCCAATGAGTGTTTGGATTGAAGTTAGACCAAGAAAATCAATTGGTTACTTATGTTATTGAATAACCGAGCAAAGCTCGGTCAACCAGGTACTTAACGTACACTAGGTAACCTTAATTGATAAAGTTGACAAATATTCTGTCAAGATTTTATAGAGGCGTTCGTCTGCTAAAACAGCTCTCGGATATATCATGCATACTAATAGAAGCACAGAATACTAAATCGAAACTGTAATTAAGTAGTTGTAAGTGCATAGCAGTACATTGTATGATCTCTAAAGATAGGTAAAGAAGCACGTGGCGCGCGGCGCGGTGGAACTAGAGCAAGGAGATGAATATTAACATTTTGTAAACACAATTATACGAATACACTGGTTGATAAGATCAATTTACGCATATCGTCTTACTTAATATTGTATTATAATATTATATATATATATATATATATATATTAGGAGTATATAAAGCTCCAAATGGTTCATGTAATCTTATACACGGTGCTGCTCGCCAGTTCTGTTAACTTGAACTTGCCTTGACACGCTACCGCGTGTCTAGATACTTATATACAAAATATATAGTCAATGTTCAAAAATGTCTGGTTACCTTACTGTGCCGACATAATCAAAATATTGAGTCAACCACGACGGTCGCCGTGGCGCAGTGGTCAGTGTCAGTGACTTTACTTCTGTGTTCTGTGTTCCGGGACCCTGGGTTCCGTGGTTAGGTGTTTGTCCCGGGTCTTGGTTGTTTGTGTGTTGTGATTGTGTGTCTCCATGCCTCTCGCGACACCGGGAATCCTAGTGCGGGGGTCTGAGTGAATTTAATAAAAAAAATGTAAAATAGTGTTGCCATGGAAGTTGCCAAATGCAACTAGGTATCTGTCAAATTTAACGCGATACATTGAATACTAATGTCCAGATAAAATGTCAGAAAAAAAAATGTCAACCTAATGCTTAGAATAAATGAATAAATGTGGGTTCTTTCTTTCTTTCTTTTCTTAGCAAAGGCAGATTTCTGTCTAAACATACCGATGCCGTTGTTTTGTACATACAGATACATTCAACCTTGAATCTGTTTCAGTAACCACTTGATGTATATATTTTAGAGTAGTAGCGCCCTGAGGTTTCGCTCGCGTGGTTTACGGTTTTCCCGCTGCTTCAATTATCCCACGGGAACTATACTTTTCCGAGATAAGAGTAGCTTATGGGTTGTTCCAAGATCTAACCTATCTTCATACCAAAATTCATTGAAACCAGTACAGCCGTTTGACCGTGAAAGAGTACCAGAGGTTTTTGAATTATTGGCGTTTCCCACGGTTACAGCAATTATTTTCGGTATATAAGTAGCCTATGTGTTAATCTAGGGTCTAAACTATCTCCAAACCATATTTTTTCGAAATTGGTGCAGCCATTTCAGCATGAAGAAGTAACAAACATACACACATACATACAAAATTTCTCCTTGAAAATAATAAGTGGGATAGGATAATTCAATTCTACGAATTGTTTAACTTGCGGTAGTGGATATTTGATTCTATCTGGCATAATTATACAAACACGAGTCCCAATTAGGGAACTGGCCTTGCCGATGATTAAACTAGACAGAAATAGCAAAATCAAGTAGCACAGCCGTAACCATCCCTGGCAGCCCCTTATCGAAACCATCTTGATTGTACATCTCTGACATATGATAGACAAACTGACATGAACACATACATGGTATGAGCTAGCCAACCTACAGACCTTGAATATTGAGTAACCTTACTGCAAATATTATAATACTAGCTGCGCCCTGCCGTTTTGCTCGCGTGGTGATGATAGTGATAACGAAAATAAGCCTACGTGTTAATCCATGGTATAAGCTATCTCCATACCAAATTTTATCCAAATCTATCCAGCCGTTTAGGCGTGAAAGAGTAACAAATATACATCCATACTCACAAGCTTCGGTATTTATAATATCAGTAGAATATGATGATGTACTGTACATATGTATAGTTCTTGATTGAGGGAGAGGCCATTGGCTCCTGAAACACAGTCCCACTAGTTCAGGAGTCTTTGGGTTCACTATTTGTTTGTACACGAACTATGTCAATAAAGTATTTTTGTATTTTGTATTTTGATTAACCTTCAGACTTCCAATTGCAGTACAAATGCGTACATGAAACGTATTATTAATTTATTCCTGTAATCCGACCATGCGTAAAGGTAGTGCCCATGGTGTAAATTAAAAAGAGTTTTCGTGAAATCGGTTGTCTATGTAGCGGTAGAGGTACTTGTAATTTATGTACAGTCAATTTTATTTTTTTCAAAAAATAAATAAAGGTAAATAAATTAAGAAATATTTCGTTTAAGTTAGAAAATATGAAAAGAAATATAAAATTTAAAGTTTTCAAAGTTTACAAATTGACTGCAATAATGTATAATTTTCAATAGTTAAAACAAATATTTTTCTAATATATATTTGCGATTTTCTCCATTTGCGACCTTGTTTGTGTAGCTGATCTTCAATGTTATTTATTGCAATTTAACACTGTGTTGAAATGGATTAATCCATATTATAAATGCGAAAGTTTGTGGGTATGGATATATGGATGTATGTTTGTTATTCTATGTAGTTCACGATTAAACGGCTGAATTGTGTTGGATGAAATTTGGTATGTAGATACTTCAGGTCCGGGAATAAAACATAGGCTACTTCATCATCATGAACATTATCATCATCAATTATCACCAGTCAGAGACAAAGCCGGAGGTAGGCAATTTTATCTCTGCTCGCTAGCAGTACATCAATTACCGACGGTAGACCAAAACTCGGTCAAAACAGCTAAATATTTAAAATAACAACTCATGGAGCATGTATGTGATCTAGTATCAGAGTTGAGGAACGAATTAAGAATACTAAATAGCTACGTAATAAAATATCTATTTTCTCGACGCTACATCCTGTCTATTAGACATATTTAAAACAGGGTATGGACATGCGAACCGTCTCAGTAACTCTATGTTGGGAGGTCTAATAGGGCTATTGTGATTTGTTCTCTGTATATTAATTAAACGTTTCATCAACAACGACAGCATCATGAACAACGAGCTATTAAAAGGACTACGTTCGGGGTTTTTTGAAAGGCGAGTTTTTTTATTCCTAGTAAACGCCAACAAGTAACAAATTGATGAATTTACTTGTCACATAAATACGTTTCGGATCCGTAATAAAGTAATCAATTTCTATTGTCAAAATATACGGACTATTAGTCAATATCTATCAGAAGCTAACTGCGGCCTGCGGTTTCACCCGCATTGACTACGATTTCCCTGCTATTTTACCTCAGTTATCGCCATTGACCATTACCATTTGAGTATCGAAACTTTTTGAATATTATATAAAACACACAGATTTAAAACGTAGAATTAAATTATGCCAGAGAGTACCTATGTATATATAACCATAGATTTTTTCTTTTATCGATTTTATTTATCTATGTTCTATTTTTGGCATTTTCTCAGCCTGTTTTCGTTAGCACTGATCAGAAAGCGAAAGTTAATCTGAACAATACAATTGAAAAATAATACTAATAGTACTTACTGATAATAGTTATGTTTTGTTAAAATATTATGCGTAATTCCGTTTGAACAATAGCTTATTGTCCTAACATGCTCCGTTTATCCTGCATCAGTGTTGTTGATTCCTGACAACATGGCGTTGTGCATATATTTGAAGGATAACCTAATTATGAACTTGCTTAGTGTTACTTGCGTAGACTTACGTAGAAGATTGATGACAAAGGTAGGTACGGAGTGAACGGAGTTGATTGTTTGTATACGTTGCTGGTTCCCAACCTTTTATTTACCAGGGATCACTTTGATTTATTTTATACTAGTAGCGCCCCGCGGTTTCACCCACGTGGATTACAGTATTCCCGCTACCTCAATCATCCCACGGGAACTATACTTTTCCCGATGATAAAAGTAGCCTATGTGTTAATCCAGGGCTTAAACTATCTCCATACCAAATTTCATCGAAATCGGTTTAGCCGTTTGAGCGTGAAGAAGTAACAAAAATATACACAGGATTAGCAGGGACCACATTGAACAAGTGAAAGAAGTAATTCCAATTAAATCATTCCGAAAATAAACTTTCGAAACTCAGTAGTATCAATAATCATGATAAACAATATTATTTTAATAGAAAATATACCATTATTATTAGGAAGTCTAAAGACGTTTAACTAATACCTTTCCTATATATTAGATTGAATAGGTTTCAAACAGTTTCTGTAATTTTTAAATTCAATAAGTTCCTCCAAGGAATTGGCCCCTCGCGCTTTTGTATGTTATGTGGCGACATATCGCCGGATGATATAATAATTCACGTGGATCACTAGTGGCCCGCGGACCACTGGTTAGGAACCACTGGTGGGATACGTAAAGAAAATGGATGAGAGTAGATCGTCGAAATAGAATCGTTATTTAGATTTGGACAATGCAGTCAACGTCCATCTATTATAACGTCTAGGTCGTGATAATTTTATGGGTTTTCTTACTTGATGCCAGGATGGTACATTATAATCTCTCTGATCTCCATGGCTGAACGGCTGAAATTCTTGTTTTGTGTAATTATGTACATTTTGTTGCTTGAGCATGGTAGCTAATTAGCTAAATTGATAACGGCATTACTTTGACCGGAAGCGATCTTTGGTGGCGATCGAAGCAGCGTCAGTCAGTTTAACAGGTGACGCTCCTACCACTGAACTATCATCGCTTCAAAAGCTTATTCAACTTACTATACCAGTTAACTAACATCCATAATATTATCTAATGAGAAGTCGATGTTGAGATGCGATGCGACATTGCATAAGAGCATTTTCCGGTTATAGTTATTAATAACAATAGGATAAATCCGATTATTAAATATCTAGAGCTAACCGCAAGCCAATTAATTAATGCTCTGCTTAGCTTTCGGGAATTCCTAATTCCGATTTTCCTACTGGATCAAGTATATATTGTTGAGCGGTTAATTAATTGCTCATTTCGCTTCGTGTTACAGACACGAGAGGGATGAAGTGTTCCGTGTGACTCGGGAATGAATGCCGCGCCATGGCTCCTGACGCTGAAGACTGTGAAAGCGCTCAACTAAAAACCAGTTACAATGTACCCATTCATCAAGGCCGGAGAATCATTCCCCACCAGGGACTCCCTGCACACGCATGGACCGAGAGCGAGGAAACAAACGAGAGAAGCCCGGGGGAAAACCGACGGCTACTCCCAACTCCTGCTTCAGAAAAAGAAAAGCACAAAACCCGCCTCCAAGCTGGTCTTACGCTCGGAGTGCACTCCAAGTATCCACAAAAGCCAACAGCATCGAAAACCTTACAGAAAACTCGGTTTCAGAAACGAAAAGAAAAGCTGATAGAAGTTCTCAGACCACCGTATTTTATTCTGTCGATGATTACAGTTATTGTAAGTATTTATGTTATATTAGCAATGTAAAGGACAAAGCTATGATGTAATTAAATTTTATATAAATTTATGTTTACTGCTTAATTTTATATCAAATACTAGTATATATATATACTCTACTAATATATATATACAAGTGAAAAAAAAAATATCATATCATTTTCTAATTTGATTATTAATTTTAATATTTTCTTAGTTTGAATATGGGTTCTAAGTTAATCGAAGCGTTTTCTCTACAGATGGGAATCCACTTTTTTGGTTCGAATTCTCTTCGCGCAAAACTGGAGTGGCTACCAGGTTCATCTTGGAAGCAACAACCTTGGCGATTGTTTACGTACGGGATCTTGCACGCCACGAATGGCCATCTGGCGCTGAATGCTCTTGTTGCGCTTGCTGTAAGTATTTCAACTGCATTTAATTAAATAATGAAATCTAAAATAGGAAAAAACACCGCTATGCCTATAGATATAGTAGTCTATATTTCCATAATGAACTAATGACTATAACTACGAACAAAAACTATAGTTTTTGATGTTTAGATGTAGTTAGTACCTGTAGTTGAGTTGTGTTGGATCTGACTGATCAGGTGTCTTGTTTTGTGTATGCAGGTGGGATGGCACCTGGAACGCGAGCAGGGATGGTGGCGCGTGCTGATGGTGTGGTGGAGCGGCGTGTGCGCAGGCGCGGTGGGCGCGGGTGCGCTGCAGCCTGCCGTAAGGGTGGTGGGCGCCAGCGCGGCGGTCTATGCGCTCCTCACCGCGCACCTTCCTAACGTCTGTCTCAGGTAATTACCGACACTCCTCGACTTCATCTTGGTGGATCCATCCAACGAGAACGGAGATAAATTTCATTTCTTGAACGGAGACGAAGTGAAGGTCAAAAGATAAAAGTCAAAATTATTTATTCATATATTTAGGCATTAAGTGCGCGTTCTAAAATGAAGTGACGTTCATTCTGATATTTCATTATGGGTAAATATAAATAGATGGTAAACCTGCTAGACCCGGGACCATGACCATGAAGTGCCGCATATTGGTGGTCGTGTTCTTAAGCTATTTATATTATCACGCTTTTTGAGGCTGCACACAATCGCACAGTGATGATTTCGTTACCGTTGCAATGTCCAGAATGATCAAAAAACGTTGTGCAAAAGTAATTTTAACTATGATTTAATATTATGGTACCTTAAAAACTAATAAAGTGCACGTGATTTTAAATTTGCGATTGAAAGGAATATTTAGCCCTTTGCACGATACGTGAATGATAAAATGTATTTATGAATAACACGTGTACCTACATATTAAATGACAAGATCGAAAATTTTCAGTTCAGTCAAGAAACAAATGTAGCCAACATTGCGTTTCTTCACAGATTTGGTTACATTCCCCTGTGGTGGTTTCGGCCGCTGAGCGTGTTGGTGCTGGGAGCGTCGGAGGGGTGCTGGGCGCTGATCCGCGCGCCCCCGCCCCTCCCACCGCGCGGCATGGGGACCGGGGGCGGGGACACGGCGCACCTCTACGCGACGTACGAAAACGTGGCGTGGTCCGCACACCTGCTGGGCGCCGCGGTCGGCGTGCCGCTGGCGTTTATTGTTTTCAGTGGTAAGCATTTATAAATTCAGAAACAATATAATGCAGTTCACTGATTACAGTAGACTGCAAACTGACACTTTATGTTAGGACACCCTCGTTGTAAGCAATCTCAGCAAATTAGCTGGTGCAATTTAATAAATACCTTTAGTCTTTTAGTGTCGTAAAATGTGTCTCCAATAAACGAATCCTATATTGTCTTATAAAAAAAAAAATATTTTTTATATTCAACTAGCAGTAAAACCCGGCGCGGCCTGAGTATACTTGGCTTTGTTTGTTCACTTTTATTACCCGTTGATCCTCGTTCGATTGAAACCAGAATGAAACTGACGAAAATAATCTGAGTTTCTGCTTACATCAACAATCGGAAATTCCAGTACCAGAATAGGTACTATGAAATATTCAGATATATTCTATTTCGGAAATCCAAGAATTTACTCGAAAATCAAACCTTTTGTATAATAACTAGTTGCGTACACTAGATCATTCTAAATGATTATAGAATATTCTAAAGCATTTGGGAGCATTCCGGATGATGATGATGATGATCGACCATTCTGAATTATTTTATAGTCATTGCATTAAATATAATTATTGTAGATAATTCCAGAATGTTAAAGAACATTCTAGAATATTAAGTAGCATTCTGGATGATGACCAACTATTCTAAATCATTTTTGTCAATGATACATATATACATCAAGCAAACAAATCCTTATTTTGAACATTTTTTTTATGAAAGCCTATTTTAAGAACACGTTAGTCTGTGTTAAACATATATTATAATTTCAATTTGTATTTGTTTCAGGTGAAAATAGTAAAAAATCTCTCATCATCGCCGCTCGAATAGTATCAGGACTTCTCCTACTTACAGGATTCGTTCTGGCCGTGGTCCACTTCACCTTGTGGGCGGACATGGGAGAAACTTGAACAATACAGTTGCTATTTGTTCATATAACTGCCATGACACTAGTCATTACAATAAATTACGACATACTAGTAGACCTGGAAGGATATTCACAAATGGACAAGACAACGGTTAAGTTGAATGTTCAAATAACAAACAGAAAGCTGCAAGACTTTTTTTTCTGAGAAATAGTGATAGGAACTTTCTCGTGATAGATATTGACATGACAGTATGTCGAGTACAATTTATGAGACGTAGTATTAAGATCTGAAGTATGTGCTTTAGGCCACAGACCGTAAAGATAAAAAATAATTACCTCATTTTATAAGCGAATTCGAGAGAGCAGCTATGTGGATAATAGAGGTAAATGTAAAACGAAGCAATTTTGTACCAAAACACAGCCTCAGCTGAAAGTCCTGGTGTGATAAGGAATATCAACAGGATATCATTTGAAATTATGTCCATAATTCTCAAATAAGAGTAAATTAGATTTAAGGTAACATCGAAGTCAATCGAATGAAGTGCAATTTTTCGTCTCCGTCCGCTGTTCTTTGTAGATTAGCTTTTGATGGAATTTTACACAAAATTGATCATAAATTGACTGATTTTTAGTAGACGCACTCTTTGAAGCACATAGAAAAAATATTGTAAAGTAAAATGAAAACTTTTAAGTACATTATATTGTAAATATGTCATTTATATGATTAAAGTTAAACAAATATATTGTGATAATTTGTTAAGTGTTGAAAATCGTGCGAAATGTTTTGGTTCATGCTTTAATTATTCATCAATGTCTGATTTGATGCTATGTTTGAAATGTTATGTACAATGTGTTTGTTGTCTGTATTTTTATAAATAGTCCATAAACAAAACAGGCAAATAGTCTATTTTATGCATATGCATATGACAAAATACACTTCGTTTAACATCGGATAATACCTTTTTTACACATCGCAAACTTCAGTTGTGCTAAACGTGTCACTAAGCATATGATAATAGTTAGTTGTTCCAAGGCATTTTGCCATTTTGTAAATTTTTGGAACTAGAAATCACCAAAGCGGTAAAAGTTTAAAGAATTACCTAATAATTACATATAGGTAAATAACATACAATAGTAACAGCTAATAGCACAACGTAGTAAGCAAGTGTTCCATTATTTTTCAAATATACCTGGATTCTAGGTAGAATGATCTCATTTAGGAAAATCTACTGAAATACGTCAATACAAAGGATATGACGCTGATACATTATTGTAAAGAGGACATTGAATTGGTCCTACATTCATTTTCCTCAAATCTATATTCATTCATATTTAGTACATGATAAATTGATTTCTATGAAATCGTGTTGACTTATTTATTGTTTTGCATCAAAACGTTGTTTTTAAATGGCTAGAAACCATTAGTGTTTATATATAATTGTATGTTTGTGTATAGATTGTCGGAATTGTACATTTATAGTATGTCGAGGGTACTATTTAGTAGTAATAAGATGACTCATATGTGTGAATACAGTTGTTGAAGGAGTATTAGGGTATCTGAGTAGAAATGTTTTAAGGTGCAACGTTTTTCATATGTACTAGACTAAGTTTCTCAACTGGACATGGATTAACAGTTCTAATTTAAGTTTTCATAACCGAAAAATGTACGTGTAGAGAAAACAATTTTTTAGCAGAATATTTTGGCACCGTGTTAGTGTGAAAAACGTTGCACCTTAAGTACCCTCTTTTACGAATCAAAAATGAAGTTAATGATTTAATTTTATTTGAAATGACGATGACTGCACATTTAACATCGTGCAAGATACTGTGTCATTGTGACTAAAGATGTTAATTATGGTTAACATTCTAGTCGATGGTTGGAATTGTTTCATTTAGCTAACACTCAAATCTTATATTGTAGTATCCAAGGGGCTTAGTATGAGCTTGTGTTATTTAACAAAGTACATATCACTACTTATTAGTAATCGTCAACTTGTAAGTTAAAATGGCGTTTACCTCAAGATAATATATTCTTTCCAATATGCGTGATAACTGTACAAAAACTGTTCATACTTTTTATTCGCTTTTTGTAAAACTGTGATCTTTAATAAAATTCGTACAATTTTAATAATATATCTTTATTTTTATCCGTCAATTAACTGCAACATTTCAATTTCCCACGTGTCAAATTATAAATGAGGAGATCCGTAGAAAAACGAAAGTCACCGATATAGCCCAGCGGATTAGCTAGTTGAAGTGACAGTGGGCAGGGCACATAGCTCGAAGAACTGATGGCCGTTGGGGTCGAAAAGTTCTCGAATGGAGATCACGGACTGGCAAGCGCAGCATAGTACGGCCACCGACCAGGTGGACAGACGACCTGATTAAAATTGCAGGCGAGGCCTGGGATGTGGGCCGCTTCCAACCGGTCCTTGTGGAAATCAACGGGGGTGTAGGCATACGTCCAGCAGTGAACGTCCCATGGCTGAGATGATGATTTCAATTTCATGAATATAAAAAATAAACGAATACTTTTAACATTTATTTCCTTAGATTTAATATACAATTTACCTACTTAATATAATGTCATATCTATTAATCAATAATTGATTTCTAGGACGAGTCGTTTTCTTATAGCAACAAATGCACGTTCCGTTCAAGTCTTATTAGTGTTATAAAATGCATGGAATTGTATATTTATGGGCGCGAGTAGTCAGCCCGTGTGCGTCCAGGAGTTTCAGTGGTGCGGATAATTATTGTACCGTTATCCTACCAATCTCAAATAAAAATGGAGCCCACGTTAATCCTCGATAATTATATATTACTGGTGATAAAATTTTACACAACAAACCTTTCTTTTTTATGAAAGTAGTGCGAGTATGGATCGTCGACTCGATAAAATTCGACAGTAAGTGCTTGTTCAGACAGCGATATCCGCGCAGTTTAGAGATCTCCATAGTATTAGAACCGCGCGGGTACCTCACGAATCGCGTGCACGCCAAGTCTGAACAAGCACTTAGGTACTGTCGAATATTATCGAGTTTTCGATGTATGCTCGTACCGCAGTGTAGATTAAATGTTTATTTAAGATCAATATTTATTTGGTATAAATGAAGTCTTGCTGAATTTGTATTCCCGGATATGACATTATTCATAGTTCTTGGGAATTAATGTTGTCGTATCGTATCTTTGCCTGGGCTAATCTATCTACCTATTTCATACCAAGCTTCGTGTAATATTGTCCCAAAATATCTACAAAATCAAAGGGCATAGAAACACAATCTTCAAAATTACTCAATTGTTAGATACAAAACATTGAATTCAACAATTTCTTAGTCTGTTATAACAATATGAATTACTTTCCCTTAAATATGTGAACTAGATATGTAAACATTATCCACACAAACATATCATATACAGTGTTGGCACTATTTACACTTCCTAGATCTATCAACATTTCAACTGTTTGCATTGCACCCCTAACTCCGTGCACCAGCACTCCTGACATGGTGTTGACAATTCAGCTATTATCCTTCCTACACGATACATTCTACCATATATATTACATCCAGCCAGCTTCAAGAAACCATGACCTAATCCTAATAAACTTGGTGGAGATTTAGAAGGTTCATCCGTCGTGTAGATCTCTCTATTCAAATCTGTAGGTTTCGCAGAGATGAGCTCAGTAGTTGGTCTACTTGTCGGTCTATTTGTTAGCACAGGCCTAAAAGTAGTTGATATAACGTGAGGAGTGGTCTTTTTTATAGCAGTTGCCTCACCCAGAACTAAATGGTCAATTCTGTTGATTGGGTTTTGGATTTTCTTCGGTGGGATATATGGAGGTAGTGGCACAAATGGTACACTTGTCGGTTTTGGCGGTTGAAATGAAGGTTGTGTTCGTTTTGTGGTTGTTTTTGTTGTTGTATTAACTTTAGGCGATACTTTTGAAGTAGTACTCAGTCTCTTAGGAATAGTTGTAGTTGTTTCGTAGTTGTCACTCAAAAGCAACTTTAATACACTTCCGAATGAGAAACCTTCATCCTCCTCTTCTTCTTCGTACTCCAGAGACTTGTTATTGATTTCAGTTGTTGTTGCCTTGTAAATGGGAGCATTTGTGGTTGTTGTTACAGCATTGGCAATGTCTGTTGTTGTAGGAATTTTTATTACTTTTATTGTAGTTCTAGATTTTTCTTTCTCCTGAGTGTGATTTTCAGACGGTTTTACAGCTGTCGTTTTAGTAAGTGTATCTATCTGTAGGGTATTATTAATGTTTCGTGTTGGGTGATCTGTCTCAGTTCCAACATTAACTACTTCGTCCATTTTATTTTCAAATTTTTTAGTTGAAGTTGGTTCAAATTTGACGATTGTTGATTCTGTAGCGGCGGTCGTCTTGTTATCTGAAATTCACAATAATGCGTGATTGATACTAATATTATAATGTGAAAGTTTGGATGAATGAATGGATAGATGTTTGACGCAAAAGCTACTGAACATATTTGGATGGAATTAGGCACAGAGATAGATAGATAGTGTGAAATAGCATATGGGCTACTTTTCATACCAAAAAAAGTAGCTGTTCCCGTGGAATAAGCAAATAATTCGAAAACCTCTTCTACTCTTTCATGCTCAAACGGTTGTATAGATTCGATTCTAGATCGATAGATTTCGCTGAAATTTGTTATGGAGATAGGCTGAAGTACTCTGAGGTATAACTGAGGTAGCGGGAAAACCGTAATCCACGCAGGTGAAACCGCGGGGCGCTACTATTTTACTATAGATAAAGATATATATTAAGTCACACTCATGAACGAAGAAGAAATAAATAATAAGTATACCAGGGACACTTCTCGGCTTCGCTAGGATATAATTAGAACAGGCCTGATTTCGACTTTTCACCACATTTCAACAGTATTTCTACTAGCGAATGAAAAAAATTTCTTCCAAGCAATGTAGCGATTGCGTTCATTAATTACGAAAATAATGAGAAAATGAAAAATCAGAAACCAAAAAAGTATGTGATTTGCACTGTTTTCTATACTAATAATATTATAGAGGTAAAGTTTGTGAATTTGTGTGTTTGGGGGTCTCTGAATCTATTAAACCGATTTTGAAATTTATTTTACCGATAGAAAGCCACGTTATTTGTGAGTGTCATAGCCTCATCATCATCTCTGTTTTTCATCACCATACGCGTGAAACCGCGGGGCGCAGCTTGTACCTAATAAAACAGTAGTATGAGTTTATAACTCATACCCAGAACTACTTACGTTACATGCAATAATCTACATATATAAAAATGTCGTGTCACGGTTCCAGTGTAAGTTTAGTTATTATTTACATAGCTATTGCTATGTTTTTTATTTGTTGTTTATTTAAAATCCAACAGCTCATAGCTATAGTATACAGTATTATTATAGTATCCTTTTTGACAATGACAGGCTTATTCTTTTTATGCATTGATTTAATAATATCGCTAAAACCTACGAAATATTTGGGAACAGGAGAAGTTGTTAGTTTTTGTATATTTATATAAAAACTAGCTGCGCCTCGCGGCTTTAACCGTATGGTGATGATCAATGATGATGATGAAAAGTAGCCTGTGTAGTATTCCTATTATATTAAATTTCAGCGTGAAGAAGAAATAAACATACACACAAACTTTCGTTTTTATAATATTCGTAGGATTACAAGAATATCCAAATACGTATTTTTTTACCAACCTTTTTATTTATTACTTATTTTCTCCTATATTCTATTTGGACATAGTTTGTTTTATTGTCTAAACTTATAGGTACTATAAAGAGGAAAGATTTGATTGCTTGTTTGCATTGAATAGGCTCCGAAACTACTGAATCGATTTGAAAAAATCTCTCACTGTTGGGAAGTTACACTACCCCCGGGTGACATAGGCATATTATATTTTCGAAAAACATTACATTTTGCTACAAATTGAATTCACAGTACAACTAACGACAAGTTTACCAGAAGTCCAATTCAAGAACACGGAAAAGACGTTAGTATAGGCACAGCCTGGTATAGGTTGCATTCTTTATTAAACTACAAAACTTTTAAAACTGCTTAGTACAAATTTTTACTATTTTAGGTATATTTTATTAATTTTAATTTGATTTTATTTAACATTCACACAAGGTCTTCAGGTCCCAAACTAGGCAGAGCCTGTACTGTGGTAACCATATGACTGAAATATATACTTTACATATACACACCCGGACACATACAGAATCTGGCATTTGACCACTATCTCATTTGATGTTCTATGATGATGTTATTCTTAAGTTGAATCATCGACAGCACTGCAGCCTTAGCACGCTTTGTGTGCTTGGTACTATAGATTTAAGCATAAGGGTAATTAGCTGTGCTCTACCACCATGTATTGCTACCGTTCTTTAGACTAGCTTTTGGTCATATTGGTTAGACATATAAATATTGATAATGATAATGATCAATTTTATTTATTTACAAAACTCAGTGACACTTATTGTTATTAATAATATTTGTGACTCTCTTATGATGTAAAGATCTTATCTAATTCAATTTAACTTAAATTAAATTAAGTTACCACTTCTCGAATAACGAGCTCCTGTCCCAGTACTAGTTGGGAACTGTGTTACAGGGTACAGGGCCTTCCCGTTTAAGGGCTTTCATATAAAAACTGTATGGATAACATATAAAATATGATCCAATAATATAGTAGAATAAGATAACTGTAAAATATGATCCAATTTGTGATGTATCATCTAATAAATAAAATTAAAATGGTTTATTTATACGTTTTCAAATCAGACGTAAATGAATAATAGAAGTGTGGAATAAAAAGAATGTAGTAAAATACATATAAACGTAAATACATAAAATTATATAAATATTTATATTATAAATAAAATATTAATGTTTACTTTGGAGCTATAATAAATTGTTCTGTGACTTGATATGTTAATTTTTGTAGCCATACTTGGACTAGCTGTTTGACTTTATATCTACATAACGGGTAAATACCAAGAATCTTATTATACAAACGCGGGTCCATTATTTTAAAGTGTCGACTCGCGAGTTCAGTGAAATTGTGTTATACCTTCATCACAAATCAGTTCTCCACAGCATAAGTCATCAGCATTGCTCGAAGCTGGTCGTCTTGTACAGCCAGCAGGAGTGTGACATGGTCTAGGACCACAATGTAGCTCACCCCATGCGCAAGTACATTCTGAACAAGCAAAGGTAATAGTCTCTCCTTCAGGTATGTGACGGCCGTCACCAGAAACACATTCTTCTGAAAATAATTGAAACGATGTTAATTTAATGGGGATGGTTAAGTAAAGTATAATAATATATTTAAAACATAAATAATCTAGTTATTGTTTTCGTGCCAAGCGCTTGCTTGCGTCTTTTAGTACTATATAAAAATATTTTTTTTTTTTTAATTCGGAAGACATACAGTGTTACATAGCTAATGTAATTAAATATATAAATATGTATGTAAACCTAAAATATGCATGTTTGCTTTAGAACATATTCTTACTAGCTGTGCTCCGCGGTTTTACCTTGCGTGGTGATGATGGTGATGATGAAATTAAGTATGTGCTAATAAGGGTATAAGGTACCTTGATACCAAATTTCATGCAAACCTATTCAGCCGTTTAGGCCTGAAAGAGTAACAAACATACATTCATACTTACAAACTTTCGCATTTATAATATTAATAGGAAGTAGGATGAATCTAGCCTGAACAAAAAACAGATTGTATAGTATATCCCATATAACACAGAATACAAATAAGGAAAACGCTAAACCAGTTTTGGGTCAATGGATTTCTGACTCTATTCGGAGAAGAGTTGAACAGATCAAATTCCGGAAAGTTGTCCAGTCTGTTTACAATTAATGCAGATCTTATAAAACGACTTTTATCTGTAGTTGCTATAGCTCTGCGGAATATGCAAATATTACGGAAATCATACGGATCTACCAATATCGTACGGATACCAATTTGTGATGGATAAGATATGGGCTTTTTAGATTACACTATTATAAATAAAATATCAAATTCATCATATTTTTTTATACTGTAAAGATCTAGAGTTTGAAGGCTATCGCACTTGATGGTCAGTAATGGTGTGGTCGAAATGTTATCACGCTAGATCTAGAATGCTCACTGGCTCTCAAGGAGTTGCTGCCTGAGCACACTATGTGTTTGGAGACAGTTTTTCAAACTTGAGGGTGAACTAGTTGAAGCTAGTGAAACTAGCCAGGCGCGTACTCGAATGTACCCTACCACCTAATTTGATAACGGTGTTACTTCAGAAACTCAAGCCGTTGGTGGGGATCGAACCAGCGACCGTCAATTTGATAAGCGACGCTCTCACCGCTGAGCTATCATCGCTTCGAAAACTGGTAAAAGTCAGACAGATCTTTATAATAACACTTCGTTTGGCATAACGGTGTCACCTCCATCGGAAGCTCGAGCCGTTGGTAGGGATCGAACCAGCGTCCGTCAGTTTCACAGCGGACGCTCCCACTATCATCACCTCGATGTTTTGCTAATTTGCGTTTCTCAGAGAGGGATAACAAAATGTCTTCTAGATTTTGATTCGTAATCAGCGTCGATCGTTTTACACTTGAATTGTAAGTACATATATTATAATAATATGTGTAGTACTTTAAGCAGTTAATTCATCTCATTTTCTTAATTTATTGGATTTTTGTGGTGCCGGAAATTGATTTTACTATACCTCAAAATAGAGTTTAACAAAGCTTCAACCAAGGCTGTATAATTATATAGCCTTGGTTGAGGACCCCACATAGTAGAGATTCAGTTATTCACAAGCTAAAATTGGTTAAAATATATAAGGAAAGTTATTATTGTGTTTATTCTATGATTCAAATTTGGGTAGCACTCTGCAATGCCAGTTCTGAATATTTGAAATCAATATTAAGAATCGATTATTTGATTGTGGGTGGTTTAAGGTTGGTCTGAATATTAATTTACGTAAAAAAACCTGCAATTCTATAGAAATATATAATTTTAGCATTGTTGTGTAGATATTGGGTTTTATCGTTACTGCATATGAACTTTCTTATTTTAAACTTAATTTTAAAACCTCACCTTAACGGTAGCCATACTGAGGGTTCAGTTTAAGAATGTCCTAGAATCAAATTACCTTTAGAAATATCCAACTGCATAGATGTCGTAAGACGTGGTACTGCAGGTCCAGAAGGTGTACTGGGAAACACTGCAAAATACTCGTCTATAAGTCCAGTTGGACCTTTTGGCACGAAACCTCCTGGAAATGAAACAAAAATATACGTTATATATCTGTTCAATTGTTTTTAACTTTACGAAAAGTGACAAAACTATCATACCTTCAGTTTCGACCGGCGGTGAAAATTTGTTCACATTTGGAATCTCTAGTTTAAATGTGGAAGTCGTGATAGGATATTGAGTTACAGTTTCTTTTGTTTCAGGCGCTTGATTACTAACGCTTGCCGACATAGTGAACTCATTCCTTGAACTATCCAGGTCTGTGTGAAGGTTGGGATACCTTGCATCCATTAAATCAACATCTGAAGTCAGAGACGGATACTGTTTACGATCAGGTTTGTCTGTTAAAAATACTGGATACTGCGTCGGACGATATGAGTCATCTCTTCTTGTTGCAAAAGCGGTACCTTCAGGGTCAGCACCTGGGTAGTATACTGGAAATTTATCTTCTCTTTCTAAGATTGGATAGGTTAGAGTCTTCTTTGGATGATTATTTTCAACAACAGCATCTGCAGCTAAGAAAGGAATAATCCTGAAAATTAAATGTTCAATTCTTGTAAGTTACTATATCTTTTTTACATACATGTAATAAAGAAGACAAACAGATAAGTATTTTTAAAATGCTAATCTCAGTTTTGACATCTGTCAAATGACGAAACAGTGACGAATAGTAAGATTTCTTATTCAGGGTTACTTGACTGAGTTACGGTCCGTAAGTAAATAAAAAGATATTTGATTTACAAAGTGTATTTATATTTTCTATGATTGACTGTGCATTGTATTTACCAAAGTTACCATATTTTAATTGAAATATTCAATATTTAACCTAACCAAATTATACGTGTTTCAGAAACACAAGTAAAGGCTGAGCTAATTTGGCAGCCATAACAATAATATGGTCACCTAGGTAGTTGCAACATATTCAAGACATTTGGTGTCAATATATTATATAGCTCATCGAAATTTTCCACGACACATCAAAGCGAGGCACGTCTTTAAAAATTATCACCATTATCATCAATATCAAGATTATCATCTCAGCCACAGGATTTCCACAGCTGGGCATAGCCCCAATTGATTTCCACAAGAAACCGGTTGGAAGCGGTAGGTAGGTTCGAGCTGTGTGCTCTGTCTACTGTTCCTTTCCTGCTCACTACAACTTGCTAATCCACTGGGCTATGGCGGTATAGCTCTCCATAGCTCTTTGTGCGACTTTGAGCCTGCTTACAAGTTACATAGTCAGAGACTACGTTTCAGTTCCGTAAGTCATCACCGTGGTTTTCAGGCATTGCGCTGTTTTGGACAAGAACGTCTTCTTGTGCGGAGTTTCCCGAACGCTGCACAGTTGAGTTGGTTTCGACGATTGGCCTCTTTCTCAAAGTTGGCCTTGCCTATTGGACTGTTCATCCTAGGTAGACGTAATATTCAACAACTTAGAGAATAGAGCTCCCAATTGATACTGTGGCAGGCGCAACATGGACAATTGACATAATTTTCATCTTGTCCATGTTCATTTCTAGGCCCACCCTTTTGGAAACTCAATTCACTCTATTTATTTCAATATAGGCAGTGTACTAAAATAATAAGTGACTAAAATAATTCATAATTTTAAATAGATGCTTACTTTAGATTAGGTAAAGACGGAGGCAACGTTGGTTCAGCGTAGTCATAATCGTAGTCTCCTTTCGTTTTTTTGGAACTGTTTAACGTCTCAACAATATCCGTCGGTATGGACACTTTTGTGGATACTGTACTCGTTGATAATGGCGGTTTCATTGACGTATGGCTACTGTTAGTCACTAAAGAACTTGTAACATTGATCACAAATGATTCATTTTCATCAAATCCGCCATTCACGTTTCTATCGGTGATAATTTCGTTTGCAGAAAAGGTATGGTCTTCAAGATTAGTAACATCTATAAGAGGTATTCTAGGATGTGATTCTAACTGTATCGTTTTTGTATCATTTACTGTCATGTTCAAAGGTAAAGTTGTCGATGATATTTCTGCGGTACAGTTGATAGTACCATTTACCATAATTTTGACTGACTCATCAGGTTGTTCTGTAGAAGACGTTTCGGTAGTGAATTCTGTTGAAGTTGAAATGGCATCTGTTGTTACAGTTGTAGCTACGGATTTTGCTGAAGTTGTATTTTTAGTAGTGGTTTTTACAGTAGATATTGGCGTTATAGTTGTATTTTGAACTGCCATATCAGTTAACATTTCTGGAGGTGGGTCACTAGTTTTTCTTTTTACTTTTGTCGTACTAACTAATTGATTCTTAGTCGCCGTTACAGTAGGTGCATTTTTAACTGTATAAACATTTAAAAGGGTCTTCTTAGTTGTTGTTTCGTGTTTGCTAGATTTTGAAGAATGAAAAGCACGGTCGTCGCTTCTGGCCGATGTCAAAGCATTGCTTGAAGGATCTAGAGTAATATGGGATCCTGAAAAAAAACGAACACACGTCAATCATATCCCTCTTTACATCTTTAAGTAATCATTAAAAATAATAATAAAATATATATTAAATATATATCTGTTTAATACAAATACTTAATTAAATCTTTATTTGAGGTTATGTAGCGCTTTTAAGCATGTGTGTGTTCATAGGAATATATACAGGCCGCTAGTTGAACGGTGCTGTTTAGTAAAGAGGCTAGACTGTTAATTGAACGACTGATTAAGCTAGTTGGCTATGACATAATTATATAAGCGATAAGTTCGATCAAGCACTCACCTAGAATATATGACTTCCTATACCTACATTAAGGATCCCTTAAAGTTACCTCTCGAATAATTCGCCTAGTTTGGGTCTCAACGCTTATAATGTCTTAAAATACTGTACCTACTCTTTGGGAAATAAAAGTTTATTGTTATTATTATTATTCTTATTATTATATAATTATCTGAGCAGTACCTTTATTTATAACTAGTAGCGCACCGCGGTTTTACTCGCGTGAATTACGGTTTCCCCGCTACTTCAATTATATATAACTATACTTTTTCCGGGATAAAAAAGTAGTCTATATGTTATTCCAGAGCCTAAAATATCTTCATACAAAACTTCATCGAAATCGGTACCTACAGCCATTTGAGCGCGAAGGGGTAACAGAGGTTTTTAAATTATTTTCGTACCCCACGGGAACATCAATTATTTTCGGGTTGAAAAGTAGTCTATGTAATCTAAGGTCTAAACTACCTCCAAACCAAATTTCATCAAAATCGGTGCAGCCGTTTGAGCGTCTAACAAACACACTGACACACTTATACACATACAAGCTTTCACGTTAATAATATTAGTGGAATGATTTAAAAAGCACTAACACCTGCCAAATCTTTCAGTAACTAACCTTAGTAGCAAGCAGCTATGAACCTGCGGTTGAACCCGCGTGGTGATGAAAAACAGTGATGATGGTGACGATGAAAATTAACCTATGTGTTAATCCAGGGTATAAGCTATATCCATTCCAAATTTCATCGTAATCGGTGTAGCCGTTTGAGCGTAAAAGCGGTGACAAAGATACACACATACTTTCGCATTTATAATATTAGCAGGATTGATAAATCAATTTACCGTGGTTGTTATGTTCACAATAATACTGATGCGCGCAGCACTCTCCAGGTCGCAGCAGAGGTTTGCAGCCCAACAGCGGAGAAGCACATGAAAGTGGCTGGCATTGCACCGTGCCTCTTAAGCAAAAACATTGGCTGCAGTTTCTGTCAGAATTCACTGGAACAACTCGTTCTCCTTCTGTAACCCATTTGCTGTCAACCTTGCAGTCTGGAATTAATAAGAATAAAATTGTTCGTAAACTATCTCATGATAAAAGTAAAAAAGCAGTAACAGATATAAAAAACGACACTTGATTATTATTAATAAATAATCAAGTGTCGTTTTTTATATCTGTTAAATAAGAAGCGGTACTAATATAATATTTAAAATTAGTACCGCTCGCTTTGCCCGCGTGGTTAACGGGAATCTCCTGTGGCTAAGAATACTCGATAAAATATACCGTGTTATCACAAACGCAATTGTTCTTCATTGATTTCTACATTAATCTATTTTTATGAACAATTCGCACTTGGTCATAAGTAAACATGCCAAAATCAAACAAGCAAAAATGAGCAAAGGTTTTCTACACAATAATTCTCTCCCTTTCCTATCTTAGTTTTGAATTTGCTTTCACTACCGTAATCCGTGAGGTATTCCCCACCGTGAGGTGTATAACCCCTAATGCTCCCTAATGTTTTATTGTAACAATATGATCAGTGCTTATTTTTTAAAGTTATATTCTATATAAATATGTAAACGTTATATGTAACGTTAATAAGATAGCAAACTTCTTTTAGCTGTTGGATAAACAACATTCTCTTTCCATTTTTATATTTATTTCAGAACTTACATTTACTATTTTTTATAAAAATAATTAAAACAAACAACCTACAAAAAAACGTAGTCCATTAAACAGCTGTGGGGACAAATTGTCAAAAATAACAGTGGGCAAATTTTCGATAGTATATTTTATTTAATTTTAAATTTTATTTATAACAAAATCCACAATGCTTCATAAACAAATTAATGTACAAGTAGCTTACACCTTTTTTTTTGACCCGGGGAAATCCTTTATGGATACCACCGGCCGGGGGAGGCACGGTGGTTATGTGGGAGTCTCCGCCAGAGGGGCGGAATACCCACTAAAACCCCGGGGCGTTCTCAGTCCTCGACTAGCAAAGGGGGGCGCGGGCACGCTTCCGCAAAGTAGCATACACCTAAGCTAAGGATTAGCCTTAGCTTAGGTGTATGTAACGTAGCTTATTAATATTATTACGGTTTTACTATACAATGCAATGTATTTTATATCAATTCTTGTGAACGATGAGAAACATTCTACGTCAAACGTGATAACATCTTAGACCACATCGTCACTGACAATCAAGTGAGATAGTGGTCAAACGCTAGATCACTAAAGTAAAACAAAAATCATTACATATTTCAACTGTGATCTTTCACTAATTGAGCCAAGCAAAACAATTACAAAATTTAAAATAAATATAACTTTAATTATAGCCACCATTGTATGTGAGAGTTTGGAATATAAGGGAATCTTTTAGTATCTTCCAAACGGACGCCGTCTCTATCTCCGACGGTCGCCGTGGGGCAGCGGTTAGTATCATTGACATGACTTCTACTTCTGTGTCTCCGGCTGCGACCCTGGGTTCGAATCCCGGCAGGGCCAAGCATTTGTGCGATGAGTGTAGATGTTTGTCCCGGGTCTTGGATGTTTGTGTGTTGTGATTGTGTGTGCCCATGCCTCCCGCGATACAGGGAATCCTGGTGCGGGGGTCTGAGTGTGTGATAAAAAAAGCAAAAAAAAAACGCATAACATACTATTAATTTCTTAAAAATTTAAACTACTAATTATTGCGTAAATTTTACTAACATCTGTTTAGAAATGTGTACATTTTCCTTTTTTCTAATATAACTTTTTGTTAAAATCGACTTTATAAGTTATTACCGTATTTACTATGTTATTACCGTGAGGGTGCTTCACTTCTGGTGGCTTATCAGGATGGTCACAGTAGTACCGCTGTGGACAGCAAGCTCCTGGAGCTGGCCGCGGCCTGCACCCGGCAGGTGGAGGAAGACAGGTCGGCCTGACGCAACGCCTCGCACCAGCCAAGCAGAAGCACTGCTCACAAGTGAGAGTGGTACGCATCGCCGAACCGGCGGCGTAAATCGTCCCGCCTTCCACGCACGCTGGAAACACTCAATATCCATGAGCTGTGAGGTACAGACTTCGTTCCCTACTCAATAAGTCTGCTTCAAAGAGAGCTTACCATGAGCGATGGAGGCGGGGGCAGTTATGACGTCATCGCTCTCGAACCTCGCTGATGCTCCTTGTTCCATTAATGTTACACCATCTGAAAAACACATAGAATTGACTTCACTTCTGTCATTTTAATGTTTGACCACAGTCAACTGTCATTAATTGCGTCAAACCTTAATAGGGCCTAGCTGTCCAATGATAAAACGCGTTATAGTTATTGTAATCCATGTATTTGAGTTAAAAAATCATATACCTATGTATGTACATGTGCATTTTGCAATGTCATGGTAACAACATGAATAAAGGTATTTTTATCGACTACTACTAAGATCGCAGACAAGGGCTGGTTGCGGGCCACTTCCAATCGGTCCTTGTGGATATCCATAGGGGAGGCTACATCCAGCCGTGGACATCCTATGGCTGAGATGATGATGGTGATGAACGCCACTCATTTCCATGATATTTACCTAGAAATTACTAGCATACTAATTGTTTTGACCACCTGGGCAATGCAGTTCCGGACAGCACGCTCCCTTCCGATGCAGCACGTGACACCGGTGAGGTGGAGGATCAGGTAGAGGAGCGCACGCGCGCCGTCTGCACGTGAGCGCGCCGTGGTAGCACGCGCAGTGTAGGCACGCCTCGCCGGTGGGCACCGTGGCTCCGTCCGTGAACCACCGGCCGTCGTATAAGCAACCGGAGGGCATATGTGGAGGACCTATAAATGCCAGGTTAAAGAAACAATTACTATATATTTTATTAATTATGTATGTATGCTGAGTTATCCTCTAACAGAAGCCAGAGTCGTTTGGCATCACACAATTATTATACTGATTTATATGATTATTTTATATGTCTGTAAAATCTGTCCCTAGATCTGTGATCATGAGTTTACCAATATAAAGAGGTGTGGGGGAAAAGATGGGCACTGTTATAGAAAATGTTTGAATATCGAATAATACCTATGTCAAAGCTAAGTACATTCTTTTTTTATTAACATTCACACAAGGTCTTCAGGTCCCAAACTAGGCAGAGCCTGTGCTATAGTGACCTGATGACTGATATATATACTTATATACATATACACACCCAGACACAAGTCAAACAGACATGTTCATGCACACAAATGTGTTTGACCTGTCCGGGAATCGAACCCAGGACCAGCGGTTCAGAAGGCAGAGTGCTACCAACTGCGCCAACCGGCCAGTCGAGCCAGTACATACATATAAATTATTTCTGAGTAAGAAGGCCGTACGATAAAGTAAAGTCAGGTTGTGTAACGCAATACAAAAACATTGATGTTGTGATTTCGTGTACGTAATTGATGGTATAGAGTACAGCATAATTGAAGTTATGACACCTAGTTTTATTAGGAATAATAATTATCGTTGCTAAATTAATACAAAATGAGCTATACTCGTAAATCTCACCGAGGGATTTAAAAGTTCTTGTGCCTGCCTCCAATGTAGCCTCAGCAATGTCGTCTTGAATTCCTGAACAATAAAACATAGTTATTAGCATAATTACACTACGTTACTAAAATACAAAATTCCATTCAAATTCCAGTACATGAGGCTCTATAAATTACCGGTCAACAGATCAAAATGGCGCTCAATTACGCAGGAAAAGATATTTTGGTGGAGGTGTTCTCGACCCTAAGTCATGAGGATAACGAGTGACGAAGGAGGACTCAAATATCAATCAAATATCAAATAACAAACCCAGTATTTTGATTATTATAGCTGTTTGCGAAAGCGAGGTAATGCAGTCGGTACATAAAATCATTAAAAACGTAAGTGGCATAATAAGTATGATTTGAACTTTTCCATTTTAGTACCTTGAATTAAAACTACTCAGGTACACTCACAACTACTCATGATGATTTATTGATACAATTAGCTCGTCAAAAAGAATATCTGACATTGATAAAAAAAACCTTGATAAAAACGAATATATTTCTTCAAATTATAGAACAAGCATAATTATATAATAGAGAGTTTATGGTATCACATAGCACCTAACCTGATACCGAACGGTTTATAATCTACCATTATAACACCTGATAAAACACAAATTTTGAAGAAGTATAATAATGTTATTATATATATATATATATATTAAATTAAATAATGTTATTATCTGTATGGTATAATAAAGTGTGCAGTGTGTTCGGATAGTGCGCTTGACTCAGAACTCGAAAAACTTTTAATCATTCATGATGCGCAGTTCAGTTCCAGAGCCGGTTTTTCCACTGAAAGTGCTATTCTGAGTCTTAAGCACACTGTGCAGTACCTACACGGAGAGGCGTACATTTGTGTATGCATGTTTTGTCGACTCACCAAAAGCTTTTGACTTAGTCTCGTACGACATATTATGCGCAAAGTTAATGCTAACTAACTAAATAATAACTAAAAATGTTAAATGATAGCCCCGTACCTATACTGTGAAATCAACCAATAATTATAAAAATCTCTCTGCGTCCTTGTCTCTCGCATGAAGTACCGCGCGCAGCGCTTTTCTGTCACTCTCCGTATACTCGCGCTTCAATCTGAACTTTTATAATCTAAGCAACCATGAACATGACACATTTTTAAGTAGGCAACCTAATACTGTTGGATAGGCAAAAAAATAGGCATTAATTTAAAACAAAAACCAGTCAAAATAACATTGTTTGATATTAAAGTTAATATTTATATATATACACTCATCATTGGCCTCACCAATGATGAGTCATAGTGGAGTCAATATCTCTCATGCGTAGAGCCGTAAAGTGCATATTTTCCCACATTCAAAGCAAATGAAAGAACTGAAGCGGCCAGCGGAGAAGGCTCTCACTGAGATTAAATAGCAAGATATAAAAGTATAATTGCAATAAGAACCCAAATGCAATAGAAGCCAGTGATTATTCACGTACCGAGTACGCTTCTAAAGTTTTTATGTGATGTAAAAGTGAAATTAATTAATAATCACCGTACTTAATGGAATAAATCTGCACTGCAGTGGTAGTGCCGATGGCTCGAAAAGTATTTTAACTAGTGATTTTGTGTAGAGATTGTAATTTTAGCTGCGTTTGTGATCGTCGGACACCGTGACCATAGGCAGAGGTACACTAATGGTAGGCTCTAGTATTACAAATCCAACATTGTGTGCTACCGTACCATAATGAAATTTACAATATTTATAAGTCTTACTTATTTTATAGCAATAATTTTAAGCTAAGTAACACCCCCGTTATTTACATTTCTTTTAGATCCTCTCTGTGCAAAGTTCCTAGTAGATATTACTTTTAGTAATGAGGCCGCCCATTGTCACACTCTGTCAGTAAATTTATATATATGTAAATTGTAAATATTGTTTTATATTTAAGGTGTAACAATAAATAATTTTCTAATCCAATCTAATAGTTGTAGGTTAAGATTTTTTTTGGTATGACACACGAAAGAGAGAGGTGTGACCACCATGGCCCTAATTCTATTAATCACTCAAACCGGCTAAAATTCAAAAAAAAAGCTTCAAAATGTTACAGCTCGTATTCTATTTACGCCAAAATTGTATTTCGTATAACTCTATACAACGCGATCATCATATTAGATGACTTTAATTTAATTTCTTCCTAATTGCGGGTAGTTTTAGGCGGCTCCCAATAAGTGGAGACTTATTTTACCTAAAGCAACCCGTAATATTAATAAAAAGATGTAAGATTAGCTTAGTTTATTTGAGCAAGAGAATCACTACCATTGACTATCTATCTGTATACTAAATCAGAACCTCTGTACCACAATCAACTCCATCGACAACAGTTACTAGGTACTCGATAGATGTTAGTCAACCAAACAACTGATCACCCAAATATTGATATTGTAGAATATTGACATATTAAATATTGATTCTTGAGATTGTGACTTTTGTAATTGTCGATATAACTGGATGCCAAACGAAGTACTGTTACAAAAATCTGTCATATGACAGTTACCAGTTTTCGAAGCGATGATAGCTCAGCGGTGGGCGCGTCACTTGTCATACTGACGTAAATGCTGGTTCGAGCCCACCAACGGTTTGAGGTTCCAGTTAAGGTACAACACCGTTATCAATTTACCAGGGACTTTCGAGTACCCCCTGGCTAGCTATCACCCTCAAGTTTAAAAACTGACACCAAACATAGTGTGTTCAGGCAACAGTGGCACAGAGTAAGCATACATCTTTGATCAGATCGTCACTGATCATCAAGTGAGATAGTAGTCAAAAGCTAGATACAAAATAAAAACCAATCGCTGTAACTAAAAATAAGTGGTTAACACTCAAACATCCAAGACCTGGGACAAACTCCTACATTCCACGCATAATTTGTCTTCCCCTGCCGGGCGGGATTCGAACCCAGGGTCCCCGGGTCCCAGGGTCTCTATTGTACTTACCTGCATCTGCAGGTTGTAACACTACCCGATGAAGTCCAAACCGTACTAGAAAACATTAATTACATAAATATCGAAGGTATAGTTTTTAAATTACTCAGGCAGGACAAAAAAATTCTACGGTTTTCCTCGTAATTTTTTTACGAATAATTTAACATAAAGACAAAACAAATTAAAACACTCCAATTTGACGCTCCGCTATTCTAATTTAACTAGGGCTGCGAAAAAACTTTTAATACAATGGCTACAATTAATTTCGATTTGTTTTACTTCCTTACGCTAAGCTAAGCTTCATCATGAGCTTAATATTGCTAAGTATTATTAAATTAAGATTACAAACAAGCTAATTACAAGTTTCTACTGGTAGTAATAATATATTACATATTTTTGACGTTTGAAATTATCGAAATCAGCCCAACCCGCAAGTTGTTTAAGCTGTACGTTGATTATCAGTCATCATCTCAGCCATAGGACGCTCACTGCTGGACATAGCCCAAAAATGATTACCAGCTAGTTCCGTGCATATAAATATACAAAAAATTACATTGTGCCGGTAAAAATTATGTATTGATATTTTATGATTTATAGACAGCCCTATCATCCAAGAAATTACCATCATGTCCAGTGGCATCTCGCATAACTGTGCACCTAGACAATGGTTCCCAGGACGGCGGCATGGGAAACAGACAGACAACTGCTTCCGCTCACTACAGCCGACCCTGAGACTCACAACTGTAACTTGACCATTGTCTGCATTTGCTCAGCTAATTAAGATTGCTTTTACACCTCCTGTCGGAAAGTGTTAGATGGTTTTATGTTCATTCAGTGAGTGTTTTATTGTTTAATATCTACATTACTTATATAAAATATAGCTAATGAAAGAGCTTTTGTTTTTAATAGGAATGCACGAAGTAAACTCGTTCAGTTTTTTTATGTCTAGACTTTAAAGCAGTGAAAGTACTTTCCCTAATGCTGTTCAGCCAAGTTGGATTCTACGATTGACCTCCCTCTCGAAGTTGGAGTCAACAGCTTCAAGAATCGACCTCTCAACTGATACTGGGGTGGATGCTACATGGACATTCGATATAACTTTTTTCTTATACATATATCTTAAGGCCCACCCGTTGAGAAACTCGATTCTGGCCTCGATTCAGGGTTTTTAGTCTAGGTCCTTCCAATCTCACTACTCATTTGCTGGGCTACTGTCAGTAACTTTCATACTAATATCCTATATATATCCTAAATAGTTAAGTCTAATAAGCCCCCCCACCCCCCCACAGCTTGTGTACGAGGCGAACGTATAAAAAAACAAGTTTAATTATAAGAGTATTACTCTCGTGGTTTTCACTAGGTAAAGTTTTCCTCCCACAGGGCATCAGCTTTTCGTGACATATGCCCAGTTACCTGCGATTTCAACTTGCTAATTTGCTGGGCTATGTCAGTGATTTTCTTATTTCTACTGATACCTTCATTTTCTGATTCCATCTAGTAGAGATACTTATAATACTGAACAAAGCCTTCAGATTTTCATAGCTCGTTGTACTACTTTGATCATAGAGCTCATAGTCAGATGCTACTTATGGGACCCACAATGTCGTCAATAGTGTGGTGCATTATTTTATCGACAAAATGTACTGGTGAAATGATTAAAAGTAAAATAAACTAACGCAAATCGTAGGCCACACAGACTAGTAACCAAACGGCACTTGTTCTCCACATTACATATGCAGCTGCCCTCATCCACGAACCTCGAGCTCGAGTAAACATTTGAACAACACTGAAAAACAGTATCTAAGATAAATACAAAATTATAAAACTCGTCAAACTACGTTCACATACAATTGTATACGATAATATTTCTTGCACAACTAAAATTTATGATAATTGTCTAAGTACATCGCAATGCAGTTGCCATGGTGACAATATGAAATTAACCAATAAAAAATATGACTGAAAGGCACACGTCGTCGATACATTGCGCAGCGAATTTAAAAAGGCGAGCATGTCCATTATTTAATAATGAATTCTCCTATTTCTGACCTTTTATGTTTGTAAACGTGCAGTGGTAGAATTTCTATATCGATAAGACTTTTGAAAGCACAATAATATCAGGTAATATTCACATACTAAAAATTCCGATCAATTATGTACAAGATCATAGCTAGATACAATTTTACTATTAAGTCTGTTTTATCTTATTTTACGCGTGTTATGTGCGGATTTATTTCGTTCATTATTGTAAGAATGATTGAGCTTGAGGTTTAGGAGACTGTAATATATCAGTTGTTTTGAGATCATTTAACTTTACGTACTGCGGTGTACGTGATATTGTGATCAAACGTTTGCATTTCGTTCATTCATTGCTCGGGCTCGTATGACAGCCAACATTTAACTTTCCATATAAAGAAAACCTTTGAGTTTTATTACAATGTCTTAAGGTCAACTTTTGAATAATTTACACAGTATGTGATAGCAAATATAAAGTTGAATAGCGGGCCGTGACATTAGCATAGATAATGTAGATGGGGGAAATACGAAATAGTTGGAATTCATAAAGTATAGAGGTTCTTGCTCATAGATAAAACTTCTTTTCTATGTTCTAGCTATGGCGCGTAGTAATATATCCATAGTAAATTTATGGCATAGATGCGGATAGGTTTGTTCTACCCAATAAATAAAATTGCATTCTAAAACCGAATGCTGCGTACATAGGTCCTTTCGCTTTCTGATCAATGGTAGGTCCTAGATCTCGTCAGCTTAGTAGATATTTCTGTAAAAATAGGCATTGCGCGTCTAATGACAAAATATGCCACGTTTATTATTTATGTATTTATATGTAAAACACAGTGGCAAGCCGCATAACCGGCAATAGTATTTTGATACCAGTTCACAGTCAGATGAACTGGTTATAAATAAAATAAAATAAAAAAAACAGACGAACTATATTTTACACTTAAATAAAATTTTAAACATAGTTGTCGGATTGTCGTATGAAAAGTTTTGGAAGAGCGCTACATAAGGTTTTCAACTTAGCGCTACTGTTTTGTGGAAAGCAGATTAATCCGGTGGTCCTGGTTGTTGTCGGTAGCAGTCGTTAAGTCATTAGAAACTCTTGAGTGGACTATAAACTCCGACATTTGGCTATAATTTCATTTATAATTGGGATATTGTAAAATTGTAGTGATATTTTCTTGTTTCATTTAATTTTTCTCTCTTTTTTAATAAATATTTTAATAAATTCCGCAGTACTATTGGTTGTTTTTATTAATTCATAATAATACTTATAATTATCAATAATGTAACACATATTCATTATGGAGATGTCATCAAAACTGTCACACCAGTGTCCGTCAGTTTCTAATGATCTTCCATTGTTTGAGTGTTGCAGCTCTGACAGTAGGGAAAGTGAGCTGAAATCTAGCTCACTCGCTTTGGTAAGTACCTAATTATGCTAGTGAGGTTTTTGTAAATTTGCTCCACTTTATTCAATTATGCATTCAGACATATAAATACGAATGTATACATTTCCAAAACAAAACGTACTTAATATTTTTTATCGATTTATTCTAATGAGTAAGCATTTCATCACGGAAAGTAATGAATTACAGCATTGGCTACTTGAGCAATAAATATAATATTAATAATAATAAATCATTTATTGCCACAAAAAAGACATATTTATACAGACATGTTTAATTAATTAAATATCTATGGCAAAAGGGATAGGCTTAGCATGTGTCATATCATGTCATGTCATTTATCATATAAATAAAACATGAGAGAGACAAAGAGCTAAAGGCAGAGACTGCAATCGAACTCGAGACGGTCATATTTTTTTTCTCATATTCAATCTATTTCCGTCTATCTGATTCCTTGTTTTACAGGAGGCATGGACCCACACAAATATAACACAAACATCCAAGACAAGCACCTACACTCATCGCATAAATATTTCCCCTTGCCGGGATTCGAACCTAGGGTCCCGGAAACCCAGAAGTAATGTCACTGACCACTGAGCCACGGCGACCATCTTATTATGGATTCATACTAATGAATAAATATTTCACTACGGAAAGTAAATTGGATTAGCTACTTGAACACTAACTATAAATAAAGCCAGAGAGATAAAGAGATAAATTTAAGACAGAGACTTCGATCGAACCTATGTCGATCATATCAACTGTCAGTCACAACAGCAAGAAAAAAAATCTTGTATCTTGGTGTCTGCTCCCTTCAAGGTTACAAATTTTAAAACACCGGCCTTATCTCAACATAAAAAACATCAATTTAAAAATACCATATTTTTGTATTCGGTGATCAAAACGTTAATTTCATCGATTGACTCATTAGGATAAAAGCTTTCCTAGGAAATTTATAATTGCCTGTACGTTAAGCAGTAATGATGCCGATTACTTTTTTTTATCGTCTCCACCGTCGGGAATAGCTGACCGCCTTGCTTTCTGCTACAAAAAAGAGTTAAATAGAGACTGACTAACAAAATCGTTTCCTGAGAGACATTTTTTTTTTTTTAGCTTCTATCAAAAAAAAAAACACGTGTGTCAAAAAGGTGCGTGACTCGAAAAGTCAGAAACAGGTCGGGATTGCTACAAGACGTAAGTTGAAACGTATGTAAAGCATGATATTCACTATTAATATGCGCCAGACAAAGGGTAAAAACTTGTTATATACAGTCATACGTATGTTACTCTAAGTAAAATAATGTTCACAATTATTTCCAAAATGTATCACGTATCGATACATCAAAACTGGTAATAATATTATGTATAATATTAGCAAAGGGAGCAATGAATTGTCAAGTGTTGTATGAAACTAAAGAGCGCGCGTTGAACTCTTTTGTATTAACCGTTGGTAGCAAAGCATATTTTGTACGTTTTTACCCGACTGCGAAAAAAGGAGGGTTATGTTTTTCGAGTGTATGTATATTTTTTTGGCACGTCCTAGAGCCTAGACGGATTGTCGTATTTTTATGTGAGTGGTGTCAATAGATTCACCTTAGTAGTGAAAGTGAAAATGGGTACATCACATTTTTTTTAAATTTGGATTTTGCCGCCAAAATGTATACTCAAGAAATTTAATTATCATAATTTCCAAATTAGTTGCATTCTCAGATCTCTCAGATCGACACATACACGTATCGATGTTGCACGATTTCTCTAAGAGTTTATATTTACTACATTTAGTACAAATGAAAATCACAATGAGCGTCGTCAAGGTAAAATCATAATGTTTAATAACTAAAATAATAATGAGAAACATTATTTTTCAAACTAATTACTATTTAGATGAGGATCGATGCTCATCATATTTCTGTTAAGATATATTGTAAAGCATGGACTTTTTTTTTACTTTTTTTTCACGCGGACGTCGGCAATGACACACAATAATAACACTGTCAAGGTATCTGTCAATCATGCGGTTAGCCATAAATACCGTTATAAAATACCACAATTGCATCCTTTAATTTAATCTAATATATAGAATTTTCGTGTCGGCGTGTTTGTAACCGAACTCCAAAACGGCTTGACTGATTTTTATGATTTTTTTATGTACATTCGTCAGGTGTGAGAATAGGTTGTAAAGTATTCTTAATGCGCTTACCCCCTTCTCCCATTTTGCTATCGCAGCTTTAGTATTTTCGTATGAACAAATACCTCATACACCGCAGAAGAAAGTTTGTGCACGTCAGCCGGTATTATATTAGTAAGGTATTCAAAAATTGTACCGACTTCTCGAAGAACTAATATGTAACGAGATGATTTTTGGTATATACGTTTTCTATAAGCTTGGGCAGTGCACTTAAATAGCCCTGTTGTGTACTGCCAAAATAATTCTAACTTGTGAAAACATTAGATAAAAATACATGTATACAGTAGCCACCAATAATTAGCATCACTTAAATCGCGGTTGTGCATTACTAGTTAATTTTATACTTACATAAACGACAATATGATAACTTACTTATAGTTAATAAAAACAAAAGTATTTTCCATATATGCCCACTTTTAAAAAATAAGTTTAGTAATTAATATATCAGACATTTTGTGTAGTAAGGTAGATCAAAAAACTACACCATAAGTGCGATAAGAATAACAACAGTAACTACAATATGTAATTAGGTACCAAAACATGTTGCGAACTATAAAGTCATACTCCGCAATACTATAAAGTCAAACTTCGCAATCCTGATTTATCCTCATCCCGGCCACTAAACCGTACAAGTTATTAAATAAATTATTGAACTCCAGAGAGAGCAAGGTGGGCCTTTTCAACGATCCCATAAATTATGCTCATTTCGAACGTAAAAGGTATTAAAAATGGTGGGTTATCCTTCGCATATATCACTAGGGTCATTGACCGGCGGATTTGCAGACCTGCGCACACAGCGGACAGCGCGGCGAGCAGCGCGACGAGCGGCGCGGCGAGCGGCGCGGTGAGCGGCGCGGAAGGCATAGCGGTGGCGGTGGGGCGGGCGGCGCGCGCGGCGGTTCGGCACGCACTGACTGTAAAACCTTCCTCCACCTACACAGCCTGCGTTCACATATTATTAGGTTCCGACTTGTCTCATCGTAACTAAAAGATGACCGGAACGCGTGAGTAACTTGACGGGTATTCAGGCCAGTTTCATACAAAGCTTTAAAATCAGTAATGTATGTTTGCGGCAAAATTATGGTGAATGACACTTATCAACAAACAATTTAAACAATTCCATTTTAAGGATTGTGTTGGTGAATATATATTTATGAGAAATTGTAGTTACTCATACTTACACTAATATAAGCTGCGTGAATGTAATGATTTCTTAGGAAGTAAATACATTTTCGGTTGGTGCAGATCAGAACTAAGAAATACGTTACAAAGCTAACATAACTCAAATATTGAGTTCTTTTTTAAGTCGTTACACTTTCGTAAAATTTCAGTAATTGTATTTCTATCAGTAATAGTCATAACTAAATTACTATTGAAATACAATTGCTGAAATTTTCACGTCACCTAATTATGAATAACGTTGATAAACCTATTTATTTTATTACGTACTGAGATTGAAATATAACAATTTTATTTAAGATTTAGGTTTTATTTAGAATTTAGGTCCTGTATCGGCATTGTTTCTATAAAACAAAAAAATTTCTCTATTTCATAATAATCTATCTATCCCGAGATTTCAGGTGAGACAGTTGTCAAACGCAATCTTATAATATGTAAAAAAAAAAAAAAAAAAAAATATCTGCATGGACCACGATTTTCACGTTTCTCCAAATTTTTCTTAATTTCTTTTTCCGTAATAACCGGTCTTATAAAGTGTTATAAGAAAAATTTAAAATAAAACTAAATTAAGTTGAATTCTAAAGTATAGCTAAAGCCGATTTGAAGTTATGGCGTGGTCAAGGGAAATAGGGCTTCGTTTTTTTTAATGTATCGAAAATATAATAATTTAGCAATTGGCTCTCGTCTTGTCTGACAACCCTGTTTTCGCGATACCCGAGAGACATAGATTATTTCTTGTAATTTTTAGACTTTCGCGATTCGAACACATTGTTATTAAATCAAACGGGGCTTAATCGTGAGAAAAACATTTAGTAATTTAATTACCTCGACGTTTCGACCAAGTTGCATTGGTCGTGGTCACGAGAAGACTGGAGAAATGCGGGTGGCAATATCGGCGAGAGCGCGTAGTTTCGCCAACTACCCACTTTTGATATTATTAAACTGTAGGCCTGTCACAGCCCCGCAAAAGCGGCGGTTTTCACCCTGAAAAAACTAAAGATACTCTCAGTGTTGTGTGTCGTGACAACCCTGTGCTTTTTCAGGGCTGTGACAGCCCTACAGTTTAATAATATCAAAAGTGGGTAGTTGGCGAAACTACGCGCTTTCGCCGATATTGCCACCCGCATTTCTCCAGTCTTCTAGTGACCACGACCAATGCAACTTGGTCGAAACGTCCAGGTAAATAAATTACTAAATGTTTTTCTCGCGATCTATTAAATCGAACGGGGCTTCCGTTTGATTTAATAGATTATTTCTGCCCATTATAACGCCTCTACTGTCATACATGGCCAATCGATAATTTCAACTTTAATTATAAAAATCTTCTTAAAAGTCGTATATTGCTGATAAACCATGAATACGTGAACGATATGGTATTTTGTGGTGAACTAATTGTAATATCATTAGTAAAGCATTCTTTAACAAAAAGGTGTGTGCTTGCTATGATCGGCGTCCCTCCATATATAGTAGATCGGTATTCAAAGATTCTCACCCATCCTCGCATGTATCTTGGAAATTGGTGCATTTCCGTGGACTTATCTCGAATTATTCATGAATGCGTACAATACGAGGGCTGGGGATGATTTGTTCTTGACAATGTAACAAGGATTGCGTGGTTTAATAAAGACTGCCACGATAGGTCCGTTTTTATTCTTCTTACAAACCATACCCCATGCAAGAGACTGTGGCTGTGTATGAAGAAGTATTCTTCTTCCACTTTGCTCTATCGCCACCACTGGCACCTTTCACACATATTCTTTTTTTACGCAGTCCATCCAGAACTTATTTGACCTTCCTCTGTTCCTGTGTCCATCGATATTTAATATTCTGACCATTATTGCATCTTAATAACAATTCCAGTTTTTTTTTTTGAAGGGTGATGTCTTTTTTCTTCTTCTCAGCAATTGGACTTTAACCGCTGGACATATCCTCCCCCATATAGGGGAGATTGGCCAATTCTCGCCACGCTTGGCAGGCGGGATGGTAATGTCTTTATTAATATAAAAACTAATAACTTATTACAATACTACAGCTACTATAATAACATTTGAGCAATCCACTAGCTGCTGTCATCCTATAGATAACTCAAATGCTCTAACCGTTATCAGTCGGCAGCGTGCAAACCCAGAATTCTTGCAACAATGCCACGTTGAATTACAATGCTGATTCTATCTGTTCTATTTATCGCGGATCTCCAAACCGCGCGGATATCGCCGTGTCTGAACAAGCACTTACTGTAAAAATTTTGTCGAGGCGACGATCTGTACTCGCACTGCAGTATAAAGTAATTATGAACGTGAGTTTTAATAAGATTAATATTCTGTCTGAACAACACTACTGATAAACAAGACTCGAGGAAGATATGTGACTCAATTCATTCCTGCATCTAAGGTCTATAATTGACGTTACATTTTTTGTCCGACAGTCCGTCCGCCGCTTTGAAGACAGCGTCTGTTACAATGTTACACCTCAGGTACGTCTCGTTACCAAGTACACTTTAAGACTAGCTTATTGATTACATGTAGGTACTTACATAGTAGTCAACGACATACAACGCTTCCTTATACTGTTACTGGTTGAACTATAAGTAAAGAACTATAAGTACCTCTGTGCACTTTGCTCATTACAATCGGTCAACAATAAATCGGTTACTTCTGTAAAGAGAGTAACAGACAGATATTTTAGATCAGGATTCATTAAATTAGTTTACAAATATAGTAAAAGCTGTGCTTAAAACCTATAATAAAAGTAAAACCTAAAAATAACGAATATTAATAATTAATCTAAAAGACAAACCGTGAGAGGAAAAGTCTCCAGAATGCGGACAGCATTGCCACGTTGAATAGCTAAACTCAACTTTTGTGCAAAATAAATGTCAGCACTCTGCACACCAGACGCTTAACCAAACGATTAGCCAAGTCTCTTTATATAGTGAGAGCGGCGGCCCTTACGGACCCAAAGTCTCTACTCAAGGCATAAAGATGTAATAGTTATAATTAACTAATTTCATCAAATCAAATCAATTCAAATTGTCACATATTTTTCTTCGTTTTATGTTGTATTTAACTATTATGCAAGGTAAAACTTACGTTCAAATTTATGTAGGAGTTTTTCCGCCCAGTAACTAAAACATCCCGGTAATATCACTGAGGTACTATTACTACGTATCGAGAGGGGCTATCTTAAGCTAATAGGAGTCATGCTCCATTTTGCTAAGAGTTTTTTTTATACTGTATAGATCTAACGTTTGACCACTATATCACTTGATGGTCAGTGGCGATGTGGTCGAAGATGATTATAAACAATAATAAAGTCCAACTACACAGTACAAACACAAAGCGCTAGAACGCTTTTAATTGTTTAATGGAACACAAATCTGCTGCAGAGCTAAGACAATATTTAGTCGCTTAACTAGACAGTACCAGCACGCAGCGCAAGAACGATTCCGTTCAACGACTACTTGACGCTCGCATAGACCAAAACCGTGGACTTAGTACAGAACTGACAAAGTTTTGTAGGTACCTACTTAACAAGCACCATGTAAATTTAAATTTTATTGCATAACTTATTATGAGTTTTATAAATTAAAGTCAATATAACTTAAATATTTAATTTTTCATCTATCCTACTCAACTGTAAAATCACATATATTATTGATATCTGTAAACAAAACAATCACAAAAAATGTACTGTACTGGTACAAATTATGTTTCCTTTCCGCGTCTTATGTTTTCATTATTCTATGATTTGTATTGCAATGTGGCACCCGGTAGTTCGATTCTCGTGAGTGTTGTGAGATAGTGTAAAATTGTGAATTAAGAGTTTTATTCGTTTTTACGTCTACTTACCGGTGAAACGTTAAACCATCACTTTTTTGATGTTCTGGAGTCTTTAAGCACGAAACCAGGCATTTTTATACGTATTTTATGTGAGTAAACACGACTCGTCGCGACGGGCGTTGGATACTCACTGGATAGTAGCGGTACGCTGTACCGCAACTCGTGGCGCAAAACCATGATATACGTTGTCATCTCTATACGTAGTAATAGTACCTCAGCGGGTAATGTAGGAAGGTATTCGGACGTCTTATTTAAAAAAAGTATTTATTTATTGTGACAAAAACGGTAGGTCCAGTTACATTCATCACTCAAATTGTTACATAAAATACAAATATCGATTTAAAATTTGGAATGAAAATAACATGTCATGTTATATGTATATTTTTCTGATAATTCCGGTAATTTATTAAAGTAATGCTTTTATAACAGTTTCCTATTAAAATAATATTTGTCTCGTAGCGATTATTTTAATAGCTGTGAAAGTTGCCTATTGTGCTGTACACACTTTTGTTCCATGCGGGTTTTATGCAATACTATTGCTCGACTAGCTGCTGAGTGTTTAAAATATTTAGGTGATGTCTGCAGTTATCGTAAAGTATATAGCATATATATATATATATATATATATATACCCAACTAACCTGGACTAGCAGTCCGCTCCGGCTTCGCATGGGTAAAAAATGTCAAAATTAAAAATTATAACTATCCTTTATTTTTTTTAAATATAATATGACGTAGGCTGTCACCAGGAGTTAGTTTAGCTTCCCAACATTGAAATAATTTAAACTCTAAGGCTTTCACGGCCGGCGTTGCATGTTCTATGTGTTGCTTCCGCTTTCCGTGAAATTCTGAACAAAGATATCCTGGAATAGCACATGGACTACTTTTTACCCCGGAAAAGTATAGTCCCATGGGATAATTGAGATAACGAAAAAAGAATATAGATAACACTGGAATAACAATTAGGCTACTTTTTATCCCAAAAATATTCACTGTTCACGTGGGATGACAGGAACACACAAAATCGTGAATACCACATCCCATTTCACTGGGGGTAATTCACCGCGGGGCGTACCTAGTACTTATAAATGGCAAAAAACGTTTCAATTACTTTATCTCCATACTAGTTGAGCCATGTCCACTTCACTGGGTGTCATTGTTAATTTTAGAACACCGATATGTAGTGCCGCGGGCTTTTTTATAGAACTACTAAAGAAAAATATTTATATTGAATATTAATTTCACCTATATGTAACCGTTTAGTTAGGGCAACGATATTATTCATCATCATCACAGCTTAGGACGTCCACTACTAGACATAAGCCTTTCCCATTATCTGCACCGATTGGAAGCGGCCCGCATCCTACCCTTTCCTGCGATCTTAGTCCGGTCATCTGTCCACTTTGTCGGTGACCATCCTACGATGTGATTGCTAGTCCGTAGTCTTCGATTCGAGAACCTTTCAACCCTAACGGCCATCAGTTCTTCGATCTATGTGCCGTGCCCACTGCCACGACAACTTGCTAATCCGCCGGGTTTTGTTTGTGACTCGTTCTTCTACGGATCTCCTCATTTCTGGTTCGATCGCGTATAGAGAAATCCCGAGCATTTCCCTGTCCATCGCTCTATGTGCGACTAGGCCTATTAATATGTAATTAATAATGCAACAAAATATTATTAATCAAAATTAAATTTGGCCCGTGTCGCAATGGAAATAATATACATACTGGCGATAAAGTGGTAGGTACTGGTAAGAATGTTCAAAATCTCGGATGGCAATAAAGAAATAGGGCAATACTTACTTCAGTCGCTGACGTATAGTTCGAACACTGACGCATGGTGTATTTTAGTTAAACTTACTATCAGATACATTACGGGAATCGTACTGGAGTTAGATACATATATCTCCATTCCATTGCATCTTGACATGACAGACAGCAATATTCGACAGTGAGTAGCGTGGCTCAGCTTGCAGCCTCGCTGGTTACTGAACTGTTACAATTATAAAAAATAAAAAATAAAAATTAAATAACTACATTCCAATAAAAGGCAACTAAGGGTGGCCTCACACATTGCGACCCGTTAGTTTCCAAGTCACTGCGCACCGACGACGTAAGGACTGACACTCACCGGTAATTAAATCTACTCAACAACGGCGCAAAAAACGAGTAAAGTTCTTACGTGTAGTTAAACACTGTTTAAGTGTAATTACTGGTGATAGAATGAATACTGAGCTATTTTAATATCTAATTCAATTAAGCAAAGAATGAAACCGTATTATTACTGTATGGTCAGCAAAAAAGCTACAATCAAGAAGGCAGAGTATGTTTATGTCATATAGTTTTCTTTAATGCTTATTTTCTTCTAAATATAATCACTTGCTAAGAAACAACAGAATGCCTTTCACGTACAAATTATATCCGCTGGAGCTTTCAGCATTCTCAAGCTTAATTTTAAGACTAGTTAGCTCAGAATGTAATATACCCTATAAGACAAACCAGTAAAGTAAATTCTAGTTTCATAAGAAAAAATCTCAGCTACTATTAGTGCTGGACACCGGGCCTGGTGTGAAATCCTGCAATTAGATGATTTTAGGACATCTTAACATTCAAAGCTTCGCTTTCTAGATAAGCTTGCGTGCGAGTAACTGAATTAAATTGGGCTTAGGTCTTGCCGCGCATGCGTCAATGTGTTTTAATTGTAAATTATTATACAAAACATTTTGAAATACAAAACAGTCTAATGGATTATATTCCCAAACAAATCACAAAAGTATAGTGCGCAAAGTTACACAAATCGGTACCTTTTAATAACCATTTTATATTTAATATCGTACTAGTATGCGCACTAGTATGCGGGCGTCACAGACCAGGACGCGCGGACGTCACACGCACATTAGAAGCAATTAAGTACGTTTGAGCCGCGCCGCCTGCGGCCCGCCTAACAAGCTGCCTCCCTGTATCACAGAGACTTAACTTTTTACTTTTAATTACTAAAAATATACAAACCAAATATTATTCTCTTTATTAATTTTGTCTTCGTGATTACATGTTATTGTTATCTAATTAAAACCATTAGTTGAATCTAGACCAATGACAAAGATTGTAATGCAATACCCACGTGACCCCATTGCTTCCCTGTGATTGAACGATCTCACCGCTTTATCTACTCGTATTAGTAATATGGGCTATTTCTTTTAAGTGCAATAAATATATATTTTGACCGCGGTATCGTATTATCCATCCAAAACGCATCATTACATCAAAATAAAAGTGATTTTTCCATACCTCGGAACAGTATTATTTCCTGATGCTCAGACAGCTTCCGTTCAATGAATGAACAAATGATCGGTTAAGGAGGTGATTAAGGCTAAAACGTTCGATTATCACTTTAACCGTCGGTCAAACAGTTTTTACCACACAGTTCACAGGCGGTTAATTGATAATTAGACGTTTAAATTTTGGTAAACGCTACTTCGTTAGGAGCACGAACTTGTTGTTAAAGAGTGAGAGCGTATATATATTATTATACGCGAAGCTTTGGAGTGGATAACAAAATTGCAATTGCATAACCTTTCTTTCGTGCCAAATGACTTTTTGTAAAATTCTTAAGACTTTGTGATACATTCGTTTCCTGCATAAAGGATTGTCACGAGCTTTACTCTAGCAAGTCTCTTCCGAATAGTGGCATATCGAATCTCGCATTCCGCAGTCTCGACTATAATTGTTTGATTAGGGATCATTTACTAGGAAATAACAAGAATCCGTCTACTCTCTATAGGTAATTACTTTATTTTATTTATTTACATAATCCAACAGCGTCACATTAAACATGTATGTAGTAAATCTAAGCTTAAGTATGGCCAAAATAGGATTACACATATTACTAAAATTATATGATAAACGTTGTGTTTACAGTGCCCGTAAGTATAAAAACAAATAACCGTGTATGTAATCACTTTGGTCGTTTGTGCTTTACATGCAATTAAAGTTATTCCCATCAAACTTTCCGATGAACAGTCTGATGGACTACGTAAATCAAAAGTTTATTGTACAGATGGACGCATTGTTCATAAGTTGTTTCTGGCTTTTATGATATGAGTGGTTTGCATTTTTGTTATAGCAAAATAGCTGATTAAGCAAGCAAAACAGCTGTTAAAGCATAATAAATGGTTAAGACCCACAGCTTATCCTGTGGCTCTTAACAACTGACAAAAATAATTATTTATTAACACAAGGTCTTCAGGTCCCATACTAGGCAGAGCCTGTACTATGGTAATCTGATGACGGATATATATATTTATATACATATATACACACCCAAACACAGGTCAAACAGACATGTTCATACACACAAATGTTTGACCTGTCCGGGAATCGAACCCAGGACCAGCGGCTCAGAAGGTAGAGTGCTACCAACTGCGCCCACCGGCCAGTCCGACATAACGAAGCGTGCAATTATAGTGCATTCCTCTTTTTTCGTGATAATCAATCTATCAACCCGATCTGAGGAAATATTCCCGTCTAACATGCAATAGATATAACATACATAATACTTAACGCCATCTACCCAAATTCTGTCAAAACTTGTTATTTTATACTATATACGTGGTGTTGAAGAAGCAGTAATTTACGTAGTACATAACTCTGCCGCGAGAGGCCGCATATCAACAAATCGAAAGAATACGTCACGTCGTCGTCTCAGTAGTTATCATTTTAAGAACTAACATCGCGAAGCATTTACGAAATAATTGTATTCATTACGCCACCCATACTTACCCTACTACAAAATGTTCAAAGTTGAAGGTGAGTATTGAATGTTCGTAGATATGATTCGTAGATGTTCGTAGATGAACTCAACAATTACCTACAGAACGTGAAATCATGGCGGTTGGAAATATCAAACAATTTTCCACAGTTGAATGCGGAAAATGTAAATAATTGGATAACCTGGATGAAAAACAATTAATAACTACGTGTTTTACGAAATGTAGAACAAAAGAATTTAAGACAGGAAATACAAAGAAGTAATAAAGAATAGAGCAACAGTAAAAGTGATCATAGAAGTTTGCAGAGTACTTTTGAAAGGAAAAGTATTATTTCATCTGAGAAGCTGAAGATTCATCATCTTCATCATAATCGCAGCCATAGAACGTTTACTGCTGGACATAGCTTACTGCTTCCCCCATTGATTTTAACTCATTGTATTTGATAAGACAAGTATAAGATAAAGTTTATAGTGAAATAAACAATTCGTAAAACCTAACTTAAGAAGATGTAAGTAGAAATTTTTGCTCAACACAATTATAAACAAAATTAATATCCAGCTTCACTACGAGCGCTAGATTCTAATTAAGTATATTTTATATGTACCTAGTGGCCGTGGGATTATTGAGGTATCGAGAACATCATAATCCACGCAGGTGAAACCGCGGGCGCTACTAGTAATATTATAAACGCGAAGGTTTCAAATCCATCTGGTTGGACAGATTTGAATCAAATGTGGAATGTAGAAATGTACTTCAGGTCCCGGAATAAAACATAGTCTACTTTTCATCATCATCATCATCAATCTTCGCCATGTAGGTAAAACCGTGGGGCATAGCCAGTACTAGTAGCGCCCCGCGGTTTCACCCGCGTAGATTATGGTTTTCCCGCTACCTCAGTTATCCCACGGGGATTATACTTTATCCTTGATAAAAGTGGCCTACGTGTCATTTCAACATGTTGCTTTATTCCTATGCGTTATTCCTAACCTATATCCATACCAAATTTCATCCAAATCGGTGCAGAAGTTTAAGCATGAAGGAGTAACAAACTTATACACTTAAACACTTACACACATACGAACTTTACTTTTACCTTTACAATATTAGTGAGATAGATGAATCCCTAATCCCTTGGTCACGCCACAACAGACCGAGTTTACAGGTTAAGTTTGTATATTAATTTAATTTTCTCATAACGTGTAAAAGTTTTTCAAGAAAAAAAACTTAGGAAATTTCACAGATAATAATATAATAATTTGATAATGTAATGGTGATTGCTAAAATGTAATTATCGATACTATTATATATTATTATATGTTATAACTAAGTATAATTTTTCTAGTAATAAAAAATTCTAAGTCTATTGTCAAAAAAAAAAACCGTAAAAATGTGCGGTAACGGGAAAACCGTAGTCAACGTGGGTGGATCCGTGATATAGAACTAGTTCAACTAAATTGGATATCAAACATAGTTAACTCGAAGACGGTGTCGTATAAGAATTATACGATTATCATGCGTGCGGCACCTTGAGATGCGCTGGCGCAACGCTATCTCGTAATCATTGAGTTGGTTATTCGTATGCGAATGAAGCTCGTGAGTGTTTAATATCAGCTGTTCCTAACATAGAAACTAACGTATATTCTGTACCGGTTTGTGCTTAAGAGGTCCTTGAACGACTTGCGCTTATAAAGCCTGTTTCTGAGTCACATTGTCAGTAGTTCTTAAAAGTTTCATCATGTTTGGTTGGCGTATCTAGCGCTATTTATCAGGAGGGGCCTAGCCTCTGACATGCCATGGCTGATGCGATGATGCAGAGAAATTCGAATCGGTAGCCCAACATCCTGGGGTGGGGACTAGATCATCCTGGGGTGGATTTGGCTCAAATGCTCTAACCCACTACCAGTTGGCAGCTTGCCCACAATGCTAGCAGCATTGCCACGTTGAATTGCAATGCTGATTCGTTGACCGAATATGTGCCAGTATTCTGGTCACGCACCGCAATTATGATTATGATTTGCATTTCTAACGTACAAACATTACGCACGCGCGTCGACGTCGAGTGTCGTTGACCTTATAATTATGTTGTCTTTCTTTTATTTTAGCAAATAAACTGTCCAAATACAAAACTAGTTCTTTGTCAGTTTAGTGAGATGAAATGTGAAAATCATTCTTGACAAGTGATAAGTTACTTGTAACCACAAAGACATCAATACTCAAAGTATTGATGTTGATGTTTTTCACACCGCACATCCGTTTCTAATACATTTTATATCTAAGACTAGCAGCGCCCCGCAGTTTTACCCGCGTGGTGATGATTGATGATAATGGTGATGAAAAGTAGCCTATGTGTTATTCTGGAACCTATAGTATCTATTACATAGTATCGACTGGCCGGTTGGCGCAGTTGGTAGCACTCTGCCTTCTGAGCCGCTGGTCCCGGGTTCGATTCCCGGACAGGTCAAACATTTGTGATTATGAACATGTCTGTTTGACCTGTGTCTGGGTGTATATATGTATATAAGATTAAGTATATATATATCAGTCATCAGGTTGCCATAGTACAGGCTCTGCCTAGTTTGGGACCTGAAGACTCGTGTGAATGTTAATAAATAAATAAAATAAAAAATACCAAATTTCATACAAATCCGTCCAGCTGTTTGAGCGTGATTGAGTAACAAATATCCTTTCATCCATCCATCCAAACTTTCACATTTATAATATTACTGGGACGGAATGGGAAGTGGGATTGACAGTCAAGACGCGATCTACTCGCAATACTGATTGATACGTCCTATGATCCCGTATTTTACTAGATCACATTTGTAATTTGAAGACACTGTTTACCAGTTGACTGTGTCCCTAGTGACATTTTTTTTAAACTGAGTGTTCGAGAATTTGTAACTGAAATTCTCGAAGTATTTAACAAAGTAATTTAGTTTTAACGTCCACTGTAACCTTTAGCGTTCACCTACCATTAGGTACACTCATCAGAATCGTTCAAATGTAGAAGACGCTTTATGTACCAATATGAAAGGTGAACTTAATACGGCTCTACTATTATGTCATTCGCCTTACACTCATATTCATTCGATTGTAGGTCTTACGTCACACAGTTACGATTGGTAATCGCGTCTATCACACATCCCACGGGTTACGTAAAACAAAACAAGCCGGTTGGACATCACACGACCAATTTTATTAAGTCCACATTATTTATTTACAAATGTATAAAAGATGTTGCACAATATCACATTCACTGTCTCGGGTTGGACTTGCATCACGAATAAATTAAGTGTCGTATGCTGGCTCCACAAGCGACAGCATATTTTAGCGGGAGCTAGGAGCAGCAATAGAATAGTTACTGTAAAAAACACGTTTTCGAAATAATCAGTAACAAACTGACAAGCTTTCGTTGTTAGCTCCGTATAACCTAAGATAAAAATAGCCTAATACTTTTTTCTTAGTTTAGTGACGGCCGAGGTGGTCGATCTGGCCCTGGAGGTTATTGATCACCTCATATGGGACGTGGTCTCCGAGGATCTCTTTCAGGTCGATCCTTTGGTTGATGGGAATTGACTCGTAAGCCGCGAGTTCAATGCCTTCTTGTACCTGCAAATGATAAGATATTGTTCTAACTAGATATAACGCTAAGTAAAAAATAAGATATACAATTTTTAAATTAAGTTTTTAGTAGTATGAGGGCAGTATTTAAACTCCTAATTCCATTTCCAGAACATCTTTGGTCTGCGTGTGTCTATCAATACTTGTACATCCTTTAATACTTCCTATTCTCCGCTGTCTTTAGCTCTTCTTGTAACCGATTTACATTATGATATCTTAAAGCGGCTCTAACTAGATTGATAGCTTTTCATTTTAAGTTCATCCATACAGGAGTTTTCCATAGTTACACGTGATATTAAAAGACGATAATATTTCCCTATACTTTTTGATGTAATATACTTAAATCGCCGAGTTAAAGCTCTGTCAATCGGCTTTATATTAAGTTAATGCTAAAAAGCTAGAACTTATGATACTGGAGATCACTCCTATAGTGCGTCCGCTTTGCTGACAAAATTGATAAAACGTATCTTAAAATCATAGTACCTACATTATGCTCCAGTATGCCTAGGCAGGCTCCCAGGCATTCTAGATAATGTTAAAAGGTAATTCGCCATCAAGCAGAATAATAACTCCTTACTTAATTACATGAAATCCGTAGTTACAATAACAACTAACGTTTGTTAGAGCGATGAAGTTGATGATACCAATGTGAGTGATGGTTATGAATGCAGAGTTCATTTCCAACATTTGTGTTGAGAGCATTTTGAGACAATCACTTTTTAAGTGGCTTGTTTGCGAAATTGTGTTATTATAGTTGTTAGAGAATTCACTGTTACTACTAAATACTGTAATATACTTATACGAGTGTTTGAGCTAGTCAAATATAGTTGCGAATGGTATTACTATAACGTATTTCCACGAAATCTTTTGTTTGTGCCCGCGAAAACTTTCACTTGAGTAAATTGAAAGGTGATTTATGTATATATATAATGCAAGGTGCATTTGCACTTTTATATACTTTATATTTTATTTTGGCGACTCAAGTAAACTCGGCCAATGGTGCAAGTATAATATTTTCTTGGAAATTTTGGTGTTTAGCAACTTAGGGTCAAACTTAGAGTAATGTTCACAAATTATAATTAATGATTAGTTTATAAGTTTCTGTTCTAAATTATATTTACCTTGTGGATGACAGCATCTTGGGGGATCAGATGTGTGTTCTGGGCCTGTTTGATAGCCTCCTTGGTGTAAGCAGCACCTTCCCGTTGAGGAGCAGCCACTACAGCAGCCACCGCCAACAGCAAACAGAACACGTACGAGTACATGGTTCAAGTCTTTGGGACACTCAACCTAGACTGAAAGGAAAAGAGTTGAAGGTATAAATATATAAACAAATAAAAAAATATATACTTCGAACTCGTTTTATTTGTATATTATGTTTACTGTTTTAGAAAGGTAGGCATGTCAGAAAATCAGTGAAAATGTTAATGTTTAGGTATGAGTATTTATCCAAAAAATAAATTTATAAAAATACCGATTTAGACTTTTGTCCAGCAAGGCACAACGACAGGATCGAACTTCCAAAAAAATGTGTGTATGTGAATTGTTAAATAGTTTTGATATCGAGCTTCTTAGAGTATAGTTTCAAATAGCTACACCTTATATTATTATATCTCACGGTATAAACACGTAACAGAATCCAGAAGTATCACTGAGGACTTCCTCCCATTCACTGTTACAAAACCGCAAGCTAATCGGATGCTTCTCGATTCCTAACGTTACATAAAGTGATAGTGATCACACGCGGGAAAGCGCTCTAATCGTTTGAACACACACTTTTACCACTTTAGCACATTAGCGTATATACGAGTACACTTGGATAATTATGACCTATAAAATTTGGGGTAAGCGGGTAAGTCTCACCTGTATGTTAAGGCAGGAGTGATCCGCGCGCGCTGTGACCCCGCTCATATACCCTCCCCCTCCCGATCGCCACTTTCACTGTGAGGAGCGCCTGCGCAACTGTCCTGACGATCCGGAGAAGCCATAAAGTTAGCGGTTCTCATCGTAATTGATTCATTGAAATTGCTCAGGTTGACGACATCTAGGGATATTGCAGTGATGATTTTCTTCGTGTGTTCTTTGAGTTTAAAACTATTACTGTCCTTTTGTACCCTTCATAATTGAAATCCGTATGAAGTTAAACTAAATTGAATAATAGCAATGTTTTTCATGAGAACTTCAATTCAACACAGCACATTATGTTACCAGTAGCAATCTAGAAATACGGATGATACGGTCTAAGAAGTAACATATTCAAGATTAAGTAGATAATATCTATTTACATAAAAGTATATCAGATATTATATCCAAAATTATGTAACATTTTCATTTAAGTTTAATATAATACTGTATTTTAATACGTAAGTAATATCTCGATTCGAGAAACTATTGTAAAAATGGGTCCCTGAAGCGATGAGCATTGATACGAATCACAAACTAAACTGGAAAAATACTTCTGAGCAGATAAATACTCGTATTTAACCCGTATAGGGACGAAACGGGACGTTGTATTGTCAATGATTCGTCAGAGCTGATAGGACACCGGCACATGACTATCTAAAAATGATGGCCTTTATCTTACACAAAGAATAAGCTTTGCGTGTCAATGCTGCTAGCATTTTGGGTACTTTGTAGTAAAACTTGTAGTATTTTATTAAAATAAAAGCATAACATTTAAAATATTATATTGTTATCGCCAGAAAGTTCCCAATTTTATAGCCTTGACTACCGCCTACTTGGGCCCCACTCGCTGCATGCCTAGCGCAAAATAAATTAAGTTTTTTTTAGAAATTGTTGTTGTTTTGTTGAAATATTGTAATAATGATAATAACCATATACTATGTTTTGCTATTAAACGTGGTAATGTAATGCTGTTAGCATTTTGGGTACTTTGATCACAGGAATACACGTCATTATATTTAAAAATCTAAAAGAATTATTATAATGGTTTGAATTTATTTTTCATAGTTTTGAAAATTAGTAGTGAATAATTAATTAAACTGTTTGTGAGCGTCGATATGTGCGCCAGTTTAATAGCCTCACATTTACGAAGAGGATTAAAGAGCTAACAGAGCATCGGAATCAGGCGAAAAAAGCCACTTAGTGCCAATAATACAATCAATACACATCCGGATTGCAACATTTATTCATGGGTCAGTGACGTAGACTTGTTTGAATTGGATGAATACTTTTTTTATAAATTTCGAAAGCTTGGCAGTCACGATGAATATGTTACATGCATGTGCGCACATAAACTTGGGCACTAATGTCTACGCTTCCTGACTGCAATATTATATGATGAAGTACAGTGCTTAGAACTATGTACCTATGTAGAAGACCGTTCTTTGTGAACTTGATCTAAAGTTGAACTAAACGTGATTAAGCTCACTCAGAGTATTTCAGTGTTATACCCCAAATTTCCAAAAAGTTTAGACTATTTCTATTTCAATCCAAAAAATGAAATAATTTATTGTTATGTAAAAGATTATTTAAGAAATTTATGTTGCTAGTTTCGCTTTCTCTACGCGATCGAATCAGAAAGGAGGAGATCTGTATAAGAATAAAAGTCACCGATAGAGACCAGCGATTTAGCAAGTTGGGGTCGACAAGTTCTCGAATGGAGACCACGGACTGGCAAGCGCAACATAGGACGACCACCGACCAGGCGAACAGACGACCTGACTAGGATCGCAGACAAGGGCTGGATGCGGGCCGCTAATCTAAACGGTCCTTGTGGAAATCAGTGGGGGAGGCTTTAGTACAGCAGTGTACGTCCTATGGCTGAGATAATATATCGTATTATTTCTTTTATTTCCCTATGTTTTAAATGTAGTTGTTACAAATAAACTTATTGCATTAATTCATTCAAAAATTGAAAGGCAATATCACTGGCTTGGTATGGGCATGCAATGGGGAGGGATGATAAGCATATCACAAAAAGAGTAATGAGCATGAACGTGGATGGATATATAGGAAGAGGAAGGCCGAAGAAGGTATGAATGGACTGCGTGAAGAATGATATTAGTATGAGAGGTGTGAGCACTGAAATAACTAGCGATAGAACGGAGTGAAAATTAAAATCATGCTGTGCCGACCTCGCTTAGCGAGGAGTAAGGACAAGAAGAAGAATATACTGTTATTCGGTAATTCGAACGGGTGTCGATAGATACACATAACTGTTAATTATTTTAATTCTAAGGATAAAATATCAAGCGACAAATGAAATGTAAACAAGTGATGCAATGTAGTAGCTTGAGGATGTGAAAAGAAATCTTGTACAATTCTCGTATCTGATTATACTTACTGATACATACGTTTTGCATTTATGCTCGGGCAGAATTGTCAAGTACCTTTTAATGAATTCGCCAATATTTGCAATTACGTATGCAGCATACTACCAATCCATAGGGTTCCCACAGCTAGAAAACACAAACCTTTCTCTCAGAAAAAGTACTACTATTATATCCACATTCTTACTCTTCTGAGTCGCTACAATCTTAACAAACATGAAAAAAAAACAAATGGTCCAATGGTCAAAAACTCGTCCTTTTTTGAAGTCGGTTAAAAAGTGAAGCTATCTAAGCTGATTTTAATTACTAGTTACAAATCATGTACACACAGTACTTATAAATAATGTACACATTAATGATGGAGCAATAAACATAAAATACTGTAATGATAAGAGCCCAATTACATAGTAATGGTTGAAATGAAACGCGCCTCTAATGAGAGAATAACAGCATCACCACGGATCGTTAATCTGTTACATATTAGCAAATAGTGTTAGTTAAAAAAAAAAAATAACACATATGCCCTGGAAGTTAGGGCAGCCTTAGTGTGGGACGCTACATGCGTAGACACTTTGGTGGCATCACATTTTCCCGAGACACGTGTTAGGGCTGGGGCCGCGGCTTATTTGGCGGAGCAATTGAAAGTATGACAATTTTCCAAAACTTATCGTTGATCGTTTGATCGATGCGACGCGTGATCAAAACGCTGGCACATATTGGGCTCAACGAATCAGCATTGCAATTCATGCTGCTAGCGTTCTGGGCATGCTGCCAACTGGTAGCCGGTTAGAGCATTTGAGTTATCTATAGACTGCCAATAGCTAGAGGGTTGCTCAAATGGTATTGTAGTAGCTGCAGTATTGTTATTAGTTATTAGTATTTTGTCTTAATAAAGGCATCGGCCCATTATTACCAAAATGGTAGCAAATGTAGCCTTTAATGTTTTTATATACATATGTAAAGATAATAATGTTGCTTTAAACGTAGGTTTGCTCTTCGCAGGAGTCGGGGAGAGAACTTCACAGGTGGCAGAGGTCTGTCGATAGGCGAACACGCCACGGCCGCGTTGAGCAACCTGTTACTGTTATGGATATCAATGACTGCTAATTGGTCGTAAGGTTTTATTTGTTGCTAGATCGTTCGCTTTATCAAACCGAAGCCTGTGGGAAGATGCGAGGCTTGCGAGGAAAATGTTTGTTGGTAATGACTTGCAGTCCTTTTATTTTCCATGTGTAGAGAATTTTGTATTGGTATCGCTATCATCAGCTGTAGGACGTCCATTGTTGAACTTATCTTGCCCCCTGATATCCGCAGGTACCAGCAGGAAAAACTTGGGACAAAGATTTCGCGAAAATGAGCACTCGATTTTTTAACTATTTGAAAGATTAAGTGCGACATGTGTACCAGTCGACAAATGATAAGAATCAATTACCAACACTAGCTTCCCTGAGGCTATCACGGATGATGGGTTTGTTGGGTTCTGTTCCCCTTATTTAATTACCTTCATCATCTCAGCAATATGAAGTCCACTGCTTGATCTAAGTCTCCTTCGTTAATCTCTACTTGAACGTAGGAAGTGGAGGCTGGAAGTCCTCCTTCATCTTACCACAGTTCGTTGTGCGACTTTGAGCTTTTGTATGAAGACCAAAGAATAGTTGATTGATCACGAAAAACTCTATATTAGCATACTGCATTCTACCATCTTTACTGTGTTTTATACGCGATCCAATCGACACACTTAGGTTAAGGTGTTTCCATCCAATGATTAAGAACATTGTTTCTTAAGTGCTTACAATGGAAAATGTATGTATTAGACATAGACATAGACATAGACATAACTTTATTGATAATATATATTACAAGTCAAATTAATTAAATGATATTTATGTAATTTAATATAATTATATTAGTAGTATACAACTACCTAGGAAAAATATATTTCCATACATAATGTTCCTCACTGGGTCACTTAAGATAATTAAAATAAATAAGTCATCCATAATTTAATGATAGTTAATAATGATAATAATTTAATAAATGAATAATTATAATAATTAATAATTTAGGCGTGGAATTACGCAAGCTATTTTTGTTTTTCCATAAATTCCTTATAGGAGTAGAAAGCCTTTTTTATGAGCCAGCTTTTAAGTTTACTTTTGAAAGCTGTGTCACTTGTTATTTCTGTGATGTCTATTGGCAATCGGTTGTAAACCTCTGGCCCCATTACAAACAGCGTTTTTGCGGTTTTTGTAAGAGTGTGTGGGATGCTAGCTAATTTCTTACCATTTCTAGTATTGTACCTATGATTGTCTCTACGTTTTTTTAATGTATGCAGGTTTTCACGGATACATAGTGCAACGTGGAGTATTAAAAGACAGGGAAGGGTCAAGATACCCAGTCTTGTAAATTGAGGCCTAGCCGAGTCGTCCTGAGGAATGTTTGCCATTACTCTCACAGCACGTTTCTGCATTCGGAAGATACGATCACATTCTGCAGCGCGTCCCCAGAACTCAATCCCATACTGTAAGAGAGTCTGCATACTTGCAAAATAGCAGGAACGAACTGCATCCGATGGTAATGTAGCTGCAACCCTACCAAGCGCATAACATGCTTGCCCTAGTTTGGAACACAAGTCCTCGATATGGAATTCCCATGTCATTGCATGATCCAAGTGAAAACCGAGGAATAATGCGGTTTTTACTTGTGTAATGTCTTCACCTTCTATATTAATTACAATTCTACGACAGCTACGGCCTGCGAGGTTGAAATTCATGAAATGTGTTTTGGACAAGTTGAGTTTAAGGCCATTATTTTTAAACCACAGTAACAGCTCTGATGCTAATGCATTTAATTGTATCTCTAAATCATCTATAGTGTCAGCGGTCATAATGGCAGCAACGTCATCGGCATACATATATATCTCTCCTAAAGTGGTAGCTCTTGGTAAGTCGTTTAGGAGAATCGAAAAAGCAAGGTTTGATAGAGATGATCCTTGTGGAACCCCAATATTTGTCGATATTCCTTTCGATTTTAATCGACCATAATCTCCAAAAACATATTGAGTTCTCTCATTTAAAAAATCTATAATTAGGTTATGAGCAGGACCTGCTATTCCGTAGTATTTTAATTTTTCAGCCAGCGCATTGTGATCTGCAACGTCAAAGGCTTTTGAGAGGTCGCAGAAGAGCACTGCGACCTCTCGTTTTTGCTCGCGCGCTTGCAGAATTCTACCAATTACTTCTCTTGCTAGCATAGTCGTCGATCGTCCTTCGCGGTACGCAAATTGACGATCTGACAACGCTCCCGTATTGTTAAAGAACTTCTTAATTCTTGTTGTTAGACCATTTTCAAAAATTTTTGCTATTATAGGAATGATAGCTATGGGACGGTAGGAGTTTAAGTCTTCCTTCTTACCTTTTCCTTTGTACAATGGGCATATCCTCACCTCTTTAAGTGCTTTTGGATAAACGCCAGCCTTGAGACATTGGTTAAACAGGACAGTCAGTGGCTCCGCTATTGAATTTGCTATCAGCCGCAATAACTCAACTGAAATGTCATATATGTCTTTAGTTGGTTTGTTAGCTACTTTATGTAAAATTATTTTATAAACTTCTTCTGGAGTGAATCGACATAGTTTTAATGAGAAGTTACTTGGTTCGTGTGGCATTTTTAAGGTACGTAAAACTTGTTCTATATTAGCCTTAGGAGCTCCACACTGCTGACTCGCTGTCACAAATTGGTGATTTAAAAGGTCTATTATTTCTATCTTCTTTAAGGAAGCGTGAGATTTAGACTTTTTAATAACTTCTGTATAGTCTAACTTGCATCTATTTTGTTTGCCCTTTTCTATATTCACTATTCGCCACATAGTTTTGATAGTGGTATCACTTTTCGATATCATATTCAAGTAGTAGTTACTCCTTTGTTGTTTAAGTAGATTATTATAATATGTATCAACCTCCTGAATTTTTGATTTTAGACCAGTATTATTAGGATATTTTATTTGTAGATTAATTAATTCATATAAGTAACATTTGCAGTTTAGTATATCATGTGTTATCCAAGACTGGGGTTTTGGGGTGTTGGGCATCTGTTTTTTCAAAGGAAAGCATGTATGAAATTTATTTTGTATAACATTTGTTATACATTGAGCTAGCAGATGTGGTGAATTATTACGTGCGTATAGTGGGGCCCAGTCTACACTTTCCACAGCCAAAACAAAAGCTTCTTGTGCAGCGGCAGTGTATCTACGAGTAACAGAAGAAGGCTGATCGGGTGCGGGGTAGGTCAGCTCACAACGTACTCCATATATATTATTTATTAATATATTATAATAATATATTATTTTATAAGCAACATATATATGACAATATTTAAATACACTAATTAAATCAAACAAGGATTATTTCGAGAATGCTTTTTATGGAATAGTAAATATATGATATAACCTATTTTAAAAATGAATAAGTAAAATGCATGTAACTAACAATGTATGATTTATAGCTGATCCATGAGAGACACGAAACATGTGAAAGTGTGTTACAAAGTTCAGAAGGTGAGATGAGATGGTTGCGATGCAGGCCGACGCGCGCCGCAGCGCCCGCGCCGGTGCAATGGGTCAAACTATTGTTTGCAATTATTACAATCCTCTCTACACAATTACATGTTTATGTGTGTCTGTTTACTAAAATACTAATACGAATCGCAAAATTGACCTCTGGCTGCAACAAAAGAAAAATACTTACAAACCCACTATCTAGGGTGAACATTAAATTCAAATTGTTTTGTAAGTAAAATGTAAATTCTAATATGAGATTATATCATATCTCAGTACATACTCAATTTCAATATTAAACTTTGCTTCTTTTATTTAAGGGGCCAACGCTTTTAATAAAATTAAACACTAATAATTAATTACAATACTACGGCTGCTACAATAACATATGAGCTATCTACAAGCTAATTGTCAGCCTATAGATAACTCAAACGCTCTAGCCCGCTACCAGTTGGCAGAGTGTCCAGAATGCTAGCAGCAATGTTTCGTTGAATTGCAATGCTTCATTGACCCAAAATGTGCCACCATTTTGGTGACGCGTCGCATCGATCATTATTATATATATATATTGTATTTTATCAGTATTAAACTATTCTGTTTGTATGAATCATATCATTAATGTATCACTCGTAAAATGATTCTTCTAAAAAATTACATAAGTACAAATAAAATATGAATAATAACCTAATATAACTGGAAGACATAAATAAATGTTGAAGGTGAGGTTATACAATAGAATACGTTTATTGCCAATGTTTTACACGAAATTATAATAAGTTCAATGCGTTGTTGCGACATCGTGGAAACCCGTTGAAAACTAAACTATAATTACTATACTGGTATGGGAAACAAGAATCGACCCCACAGCGGCTGAGGCAGAAATGTCTAACACGTAATCTCTTGACAACTGATGGTGTGATTAACTTACGTTGTTTTAGTAATGCATCTTTAGAGTTCACATGACAGTATAAAAAGCTAATGTTACGCAATAAAAAGTAGACACATTTTAAACTATTTTGTTTAAATCACTGTCATTGGCGATAATATAGATTTGAAAACTGTCGTTCTTACGAATATGTATCTCCCCAAATTTAACCCAAACGTAGTTTCAGTCAATAGTTTGTTTGATTCTGCAGTCAAGTGATCATTGACAAATACACGTTGCTGCGAGCTCTGAAAGCCGATCTCGGCTGCTGATAATGTCTTATAGGCTCGGGCGGCACCCACAAAGTCTTCTTTTACGCAACGATTTGTAAATCGTACAATCATAGATTTTTCTTTTGTGCGGTATCTTATTCAAATAACTAATTTGCGTTTTGGGAAGTGTATAGTTGATCTTCTTGGCTTTTGTTGACTGTTGCGTTGACTTTCTTTTAAACGCGACCGTTGCTTGCTCAACACTTACTGTGATTTGTCAAAATCTAGATCCGCTTGAAGAGATTTTATTCTCGCTTCCTTCTGTTCTACGTCACCAAATCTCGCCTCCAGCACTTAGAATTAGATTGAGAGTTCTTGCGTTTTACTGTTTGCAAACTCACATTTCCTCTTTAATAGATTTTATGTCAGCGATTAGCGTGGGTAGACCAGTTAGTTGTAACTCCAAGCTCTGAATTTCTTTCAAGTGAATTTTAAGGGTAACTAGTGATGCAGAGAGGGAAACACAAGTCAAACGCAAAGTTATAATATGTAAAACAAAAAAAAAACAAAAAAAACACTGACTGGGGATGGAATTGGTGAACCCACTGCAAGACGTATCTACTTCTTCAGGCAGCACACCTATCTGCCCCAACTTCAATCTTCACACTTCATATCCCAAATACAAGTGTCCCTTACAAGAGCCACACGATGCGGGAATAGATGGGTTTAGTATCGGCATGTAAGTAGGAGGAATAAAAGACATGTAACGAAAAGGGTACTTAGCATGAATGTGGATGGATATAGAGGTAGGGGAAGGCCGAAGAAGGTATCGATGGACTGTATGAAGGATGATATGTTTATAAAAGATGTAGGCACTAAAATTTCTTATGGTAGAATAGAGTGGAAAAGAAAAACATGTTGTGCCGAACTCCGCCTAGTGTGGGATAAGAACCAGAAAAAGGAGAAGTCTTGGGGTATCATAGTAGTGAATTTGGTTGTAGTAAAAATATTTTGTACGTTTATTAGACGTTCTGAGGAAAGAAAAGGAAATCTGCTCGTCAATCTACTTCTACCATTCGATACAACATTTAATGTATTTTATGATAATCTTAACTTTATTAAGGGATTGCAAAGAATTCTCTGTGACTTATCTCGCCTCACACATAACGTGCGTAAAATGTCCAGTACGTAAAAAAATAAGTGATATTTATTTATCGACAGTTCAGTGACATATCTAGGTCACCGGACCCCCGCAATGGTCACCATGGTCAAACGACCTTCTAATCAGCCTGGTTACCGAGGCGCCATCTATGGCAGCTGACGTTACGCGCGATACATTTGCATCTTCTAATGGGCCCAGTTGCGCAATAAAACTCATTATGAATGTTGGTAAGCTTTAGAAATATTAGGTCTTATACTTTTAGAAAGCATATGAATTTTGTTTCATCACCGTGCGGTTTAGAGGTATATCTTTGTTAGCAAGGGTTTTGTTCAGCGGACGAAATGCTTACGAGCACGATCTGCGATGCTAGAACACGTATTTATAAGATTATTCCGTGGTAGTTCACAAAGCCGCTGATCCCACTGTCTCTGGGATGTCAAAACTTGAGCCCACTGTTTCACTGAGTTTTATGTGATGTTAAGGTCTAAGATAGATCATGCCTGCGTATAAGATAAAATAAATTAACTTTGCGTATTTCAGTACGTAAAACTGACAGCTATGTGTGCTAAGCTAAACGCTAAAGTTACTTTCGCGTATATCAGTTACTTCACGTATCTTAGTTTGTAGTATGAACACAAGTAGGTACGAAAAACTATGACAAATATGTGAGGCTAAAGTAAGTTAGTTTCGCGTATATCAGTTAGCTCAAATATAGGTTATTGCAAATATAGACGGTCGTCGTAGCTCAGTAGTGAGTGACATGATTTCTGTGTTTCCGGGACCCTGGATTCGAATCCCGGCAAGGGCAAATTTTTGTGCGGTAAATGTAGCTGTTTGTCCTGGGTCTTTGGTATTTGTGTGCTGTGTTTGTGTCATTACCTCTCGGGGCTTGAATGTGATAAATAAATAAATATATCCATTAATTAAAGGTATCTAATACATATCTTATAGAAAGGTAAGTAGGTAGGTACCTATACATATCAATTTAATTCAATAAATACTTACAATTTGTCTCTTTAGTTTGCTTATCAGATCTCACAGTACCTTACTGATATGTTCACGTTGAAGCTATGAGACTACGAGTTTTTATAATCATTAATGTAATCTTTAACACCTTAACCCGCTTGTAAGTAAGCGTTTTAAGGCTCTAAAGAGCGATATTCAATATTACAGATAAGATCTATATTAGATACATTAGGAATGTATGCACAACGTATTATTATTATACTACGTTATTCGGTTAAATATAATTTTACCATTTCCCTAATTACTAACTTTGTTGTCAAATGAGTCGTCTAGATGGCGCTTTGGTTGTATTCAAGTAACTGTAGTGTTTCTATCCTAGATCAATAGATGGCATTTCCAACTATGCACATGGTGAGGGAGTCATCCCGTATTGACAGCATAAGACATGGCATAAGAAGCCATACGACTCATAAGTACTTAATATTATTAAAAACTACAATACTGGGAAGTTCGTAAATCCATTTTGGTAATATTCAGTCAATTGCTGACGAATGACTCGTTTAAGCTTAGACTTCACTATAGCAGATGCTTCCATTTGAGACCTTACCTTAACAATAATGGGGAAGTTCCTATTTCCATAATTCCAGGCGCAGATAATAATATAAGTAGACGCACGGCTACAGTTTGAATATACCACCACATTCATTTTTTTTTATAATCAACTTCTCTTACTGCCGGCCCGTAGGTAGTCTTGACTCTAAATACATTCGACGGCATGCACGATTTAGACCAACCAACTTACATCATACATCAATAGTAATTGAATTCAATTCAATGAAGTCAAGTATTCACAACTCAAATTATTTGAAGGAACAAATCGGCTACACTACACCTACAGAACGCCGTCCTGTCGCCTTTTCCAAATAAGCTATATTAGCACTCCAATTAGCAGTTCGAATTTATTCCTTCCTTTAACATCTAAGGGGGATGGGTCCTACCGGTAGCCGAATTTTTTCCTTCAAATAATTTGAACTGAAGTTCCACCTAGCATATACCATAAAACTTTTATCTACAAATCGCTTCTCTATCTCAGAGGCATGAAACTTGCCGTCCGGCAAACAAATATAGCCCATCCCATCATTTAGTTTTATAACTCATAAAAATATCTGTTCCATGATATACCAAGTTTTATATTATATAATTATGTCGGGTAGGTGTGTAGGTATTTATATTAGAAAGCCTTTATTTACTAGCGGCAACCCGCGGCTCCACCGTTTACAATTTCCGTTTCTCGTAACCTTTTGTGAATTGTATCTGTAGCAGGGCCAGATACGGCCTTCTTATCATTTACGTGAATCCACTCTACTGATTTAGCGCTCAGTGCCTGAGTAGTGACAAATATAATAATATACAATGTATGATAACTTTGTCTATAATTATCATCATCTTCATCTCAGCCATAGGACGTCCACTGCTGGACATACGCCACCCCCATTGATTTCCACAAGAAGCGGTTGGAAGCAATATTTTAATTGTAGCAATATTATCATAATTATGGGGGCCTGTTCGTGATCCATTCTTGGATATGGGCCTCTTCCCCTCTCTTCCAGTCATGGTTAATTGTCTATAATACTATGCATTTATCCAAGATAAAAACTATAAGAATTATAGACAATATGCTATACATTTTCAGTATAATAGATTAATTAACAAATCAATAATAGGTAAAGCTGAAATGAGTTAGTATTTCACATTATTACTTAAAATGTTTAAATAAAACACACGAATCAGTCTAGGTTTTTTATTTGTAAAAAACAATAAAATTAAATAATACAGTGAGCACATGCGCTTATTGCCCGGGAAAAGAAGGCGTCTTCCGGGGCAAGAAGCCGCACCTACGAGTCAACGGAACCGACTGCAGACACCGAACTCAATTAAGTGAATCGAAACATAATAAACAACTTCGAACGCAATCGATACAGCACCCCACAATTAATCTATTACGATTTCGCAAACTTTTTATAAGAATAATAATGTTACTGTAGCCGAAATTTTACTTAGCTATATGTAGGTTGGGACCTTCTAGTATGTATTAAAGTACCTGGGTCAGAAAATCGTGATCTTCCTTGTCATAACATTATGAATTGTTACAGATTTATTGGTCTATGAATTGATGCAAATCACTCTTTAATGCTGCAAAGAACCTACACATGTTGCTTCTTGCTCTGTTCATAAGTACACAATCACGCCCGAAGTTGTACAGTATTAAATCAATATAATAAATATTCCTTATTCTCTACACTTGAGCATTCCTACACTTTCCAATGTATCCAACAAATTACACCGCCACTAAGTGCAATAATAAAAGTAGTGCGATCACATTCAATAACTAATCTACGTCTAAATATCTCATAAGGTAGATAATATGGATATCAAATGTTTTGTACCAAAGTTTGCGCGATCGTCGAGTCGACTGCGAATACGACGTTTCTTTTTGTTCAAATCGGATACGGAGGGAATATGTATGACTCAGGACTGTATAGGTATAGGTTAGATGCGTTTGTCATGTCCGTAGTTATACACTAGCAGCTAGCGGGAATGGCAACGTGGCGTGGGCGAGGGCCCGACCGCGGCCGCGGCGGGGCCCCACTGTCACATGTTGACTAGCTTGGTTGCTTACTTATCGATCACTCTACTCACGATCTCTCACTAAACAAATAAATAACTTATCCGCTAACACGAAAATCTACGTCCTAACTTTGCTTCATAATTTGACACATCGCGATCGACGCGTGGCGCGCCAAACTCGCTCCTTACTCTAACTATAAATAATTTGTCCAGCTAATACACATAATGGATGCGACCGGTCTCTGCCATCTTTACTTTCAGTTGCGGAAACTGTGGTGAGGCTGAGATCGATCGACGGGGAACGTTCGACGTGGTCGGACGATATCATAAAACTAATAGTCTCTACGTTAACTTATAGTTTCGAGAACGAAACATATTTACTATAAAATGCTGATAGCCTGAGGTTCTATCGAGGGCGTGGGGCAGGTTTCACTGCGAAGGGCTAAGCGTAGTATCAGGATGGTCCGTCGTTGTAGCGGCGTAGATGGACTCTACCGATTTTCCAATTTCTGCTGTTGCGACCTCATCTGAAGCGCTAGTGGCGGTCTCCTGCGATCCACTTCCTTCCACCGAGAGTGGACCCGTCGTCGCGACTGGGGCGTCATCCTGAAGCAACTCCGTCGATTTTACCTCTTCCAAAACAACCTTGGTGGGTCGTCGATTGATAGTCGGTACGTAAGACTGGATTATCTCTATATCTTTCTTATCAGTTTTGGTCACCGGATTGTCATCTGATACGTTGTCGATTATAGGACGTCGAGTTGTCGGCTCGACTTTATCGTTCGGTACTGGTGAATCAGTAATGCTTCCACTCTCGTCATAGTCCTCGATTTCGACTATCTTTTGTTTGTTAGTTGCAGGTCCACTTTTGCTCTTGAATGATGGTAGTTCGGTGATAGAATTTTTGTTAAAATTGCTGTTTTTACTCTTGTAACCTGCGTTTACCGGTATCAGTTCGTCTGAGTCTGAGTTCACTGGTTGTTGTGTGTGGTCACCGATGAGTGCTACGTCACTGACTAATTCTATGAGGTTCGTCAGAGCATTTTTATTTCCGGTATTATCGATTATAGCTGCATTTTTTTCTGAATCTCCAGTAATTTTGATTACCTCAACGGCGTCAGTGGCACTCTCTGATGAACCAAAGTTCACAATGAATTCAGTCGTTTCTACGTTATCGATTGTACCATTTTTGTAAGATTTGGATACTGCAATAACTTCAGAGTTGGAAGGTAAAATTTTATTGATAGGAGTAAGCGGATCGACGGTTGATACATCAAGCGTATCTTTCAAAACATTATCTGATGCTTCATGAGGATTTTGGTCGCTAGTCTCTATTGGAAGAGAACTCAGCTCGGTCTGTGAAGTCACCTCAGTGGCCGCGTTAGATTTTTGTATTGAATTCGTAGTCATTACTTGCTGAGTGGTAGAGATGGTTTCAGTTGTAGATTGCTCAGTCGGTTTGTAAGTCGTCGAATAAATATTAGATGATGTGCTTGTATCAAAGAACCTCACTCTATCTATAGGACTTTCAGGTTCTTCAGTAGAAATCTCTTCAGATGCTTTAGGTACATCTACTTGCTCTGTTGATGAGCCCTCTAATTTTTTAGAAATTTTTGGGGCTCCAGTGGTAGTGATTTCGATAATTGTAGATTTAGCTGGATCTTCTATAGACATGTCTTCAATGCTTTTAGAAACTGCTAGGTCTGTCGTAGTTATGAAAGTTGGTTCATTGGCAGACGTTGTTGTTGAAAATATTGCTGACGAGGGCTCGTAGGCAATTGTTGTTGTTGAAATGATGATAGGTGCGAGGGTAGTTGTTGACCTAAAGGTAGATGAAGCCTCATTGGCAGTAACAGTTGTTGATGAAATCTCATGATCTCCTGCAGTTATTTCTGCAGAATGAGCGCTGGCCAGTTCAGTAGGAATAGCTGATCTAAGATTAATCATTGGATTTTCTTTAACCACAGGCACGTCAGATGTGCTTGGAATTTCTAATTTTATTGTAGATGTTTCCATAAAACTTTCTAATGATTTTTCTGTAGTATTCACGGAAGAGTCAGGAAGATACTTCAAAGTAGTCGTCAGTACTTCTTTACTCTCAGTTGCAACTTCTGTGGAAGCTGGGACACTAGGAACTAAAGTGTCAGAAATATGAGCGTGATCTATAGAAATATGATCGGTATCAGCGGAAGGTTCTGGAACAAGCTCATCTCCATGGTTGATAAGCACAGACAAATCATCAGGAAGTGGTGGAAAGGCGGGATTATGGTCAACAAACAATGACGGATCGTCTTCCTCCATCATATGAGGTTTGGTTGTTGTAGCTACTGGTACTGGCGAGTTCGGAAGAACAGCAGGCACTGTAAGAGTAGCAAGGACGGGTACGTTTGATGGATAAATGTCACTGTTAATCGAATCTTGCGTTGATAAACTTATCTTAGAAGGAGGTGCGTCGTCTACTCTTTTGGTATCATCCTTAGTTTTAATTACTTCTTGGAATGTTGTTTCCGGCGAAGAATGTATTTCGATCACCGAAGGAACTTCAGCTTCAGCTTTTGGAGGTTCAGCATTAACATTTTTTTCTGAAGTAGCTTCACGAGTAATTAAAGGTGATTTCGATGAGGAGGAGTATTCAGCTACTTCGATGCTCGGCGAAGGCAGGATCTCCTTGATTTTGACATCAGTGATAACGGGGATTTCAGAGACAGGTGTGATTTCTTTAATTGTTATTTCTTGTTTGATTTCTTTTGGCGGTGTCGGCACGACTTCCACTTTCTCGACGAAAGAACCGGGCGGTAATGTTATCCCGGGGAGAGACGTCACACCTGAAAAAACGATTTAAGCATAGTTTTACTACTAATATACATATATTCATGTTAAGTTAAAGTTCATAGATTCGGGCATAACTTTGCGGAAATCCAAATCAAAATGATATTAAAAAAGAAAGTGATATGAAATACATAATATTTAGTGTTAATCACTCCACATGCACCGCCGCGGAGCAATTCTCTCCCTCCCGTTGCGTTCCTGCCTGCAACATATTATGTATCTCGCAGAGTCAACATTAAATATTGTGTATTTCATATCAATTTTTTGTGATAAAGTTAAGCATTAGGCACAGAGAAAATATTGAAGAATATCCACTCATTTTGTCTTAAGATCTATTATGGTGTTGCAATAAAAAGTTATCTATCTATCTATCACTCATTAAAAAAAATATTTAAGGACAGCCACTATGCGGATTTACGCATTTGCCGCCCGGAGGCTAGTTTTTGGGTGTATTTCTAAGAAAAGCTTAATCATTTTCCCTTTAAAATACTTACACAATATGAACACAACTTACACATAATAATTTTAAATCAGTAAAGTTTTTAATAACTTTTTATTGTACTGAGATCTTAAAAAAAATGAATCATAACCCTATCATTTTATAAAATGTATATGCTAACAATACGCTTCTTGTTAACAATGAAATTAATTAAACCATGAAGGTTTTATATTATGTTTTTTACGATGATTTACTTGTATAAGTCGACCTAATAACATTTAGGTACACAAGAACGCGGATATTTATTTATTTCTGAACGACAAATAAAACTCAGGTCAAATTTGCCGCCCACAAAAACTGCCGCCCTATATAGGCTCCAGCCTTATGAGCCTGCTGGTAAATCCGCCACTGCCTCCATTTGGTCGAAGTTGGCAGCATGCAACATCTAAGACGTTAAGTTGTATTTAAGGGCAGCCACCTTAGTAGACAGTGTACTTGATTAGTTATATGGTTCATTCCATTAATACCATACTACGCGCTACTTTTGGGATCTGAACTCACGACTCCCACCAACATCGTCACAACACCTAGCTGGCAGTAGTACACGCGGCACGGGTCCATTGGCTAGTGGAGTGATACTATAGCTACAAGCGGTTTTCACGAGTCATCGTGAATCGTCTCGAACTTAGGTGTGATGACTCTAGCCTCCCGAACAAGCCGGTCTCAGGAACAAGGCTACAGCAACATAGACCACATCCATACGCTACAGCAAGTTACACAGCTACGCGTTTGCGTTTGTGGACTATGAGAAAGCCTTTGATTCGACCAAAACGTGGTGCTAGAGTTTCTCTAGCGGTGCCGTATTGACCATTGATATATCGAAATGTTGAAGTATTTGTATAGTCTTTGAATCAGGGTAGGATACCTTCGTTCAACACGTCACCAACTTCAATGTAGTTCAATAATTGTTATAATTCATTCATACAATTAAAGGCAGGTGGCGCTATGAAAAACATCCCCTCAGATGTTAACTAAAACAATGCGTATTTAATGACAGATTTTCAAACGTGACGATATTAGCTAACCACGCGGCACTAGAAAGAATTCTACCATCATGCTGTGGATATGGTAACGATGTTACAGCGAAAGCGCATGCATGTATTGTAGAGATGGAGATTACCTCTGAGCGGGCAGTTCTCGTACTCCGGACAGCAGCGTCCTGGCACCAGCCGTGGCGTGCAATCATCGCGCACGAAGCACGCGATGCGGCGGCAGACCACCTCCCCGCCCTGGCAGTAGCACACTCGGCACGGGTCCTTCGGGTCCACCAGCTTCTCACCGTTGCCGTACACGCGACCTTCTTGCTCGCACTCTGGAACAAACATTTGTTTTATAGTAGCAAACATGTTTAACACTGCACCCACCGCATAAAGTATCATTTAAATGGCCATGCATTTCAACAGTTTTTCAAATGTTCTTCAACTGTCAAGTGCTCTCTATCGGCGTACGCGTCTTGGTATCGTTTGACCCAAAGGAACCGTCGACAACACCATTATTGTAGTACATATAAGAACCGAGTAGGACTCACGGGGTTTTTACTGGAAAGTTAGGTACTTTTCGACCATTTTCGGACTAAATTGCATTTTTTCCTTTGGGAGTTATGATAGTGCCAGGCGGCGGGCGCGAGCCTCAGCAAGCAACTGGCGTTAAAACCGTTGCTCTACATCAGCCAAATTATTACCGTGTGTATTGTCACTTGAGTCATTCAGTCTGTCGGTTCTTAGATTACAACAATGGTGGATGAAACTCTCTGAAATAATTTTCAGACTCAAATTGTCAAAACCATTGATATATTGACAGAAAGTCTTGACAGATTTTTAAGCCTACGTTTCGTAGTTGTAATATATCGGTAATAGAAACTACCCTACCAACAGTTGTGTGGAATTTAATATTATGTAACCTTCAACAGAAAGCTCAAGCATCAGGTGGGGTTCGATCCAAGACCGCCTGAGTGACGGCCTACACTGCAATACCCCAAGGCTAACTCTGCGTTATACTGAGTAGACTCACCGCACTGGTAGGTGGGGCAGCAGTGGTCGGGTCGGTGCAGCGCTTTGCAGCCAGGTCGCGGCTCGCAGGTCTGTTGCGCGCAGTGCACGCCGCCCGCCCCGCACGTGCACCGCTCGCACGGGCCCGAGCCTGGGAACTCGTCCCCGGACATGTACACCACGTCACCGAGGGCACAGCTCCCTGGAAATTACACAAACAAACTATACAACTACTGGTACACGCTGAATCAAAATTGGTGTATTAGTCATAAAAAAAATGGTTGCTACATAGCATATTGTAGTATAAACTAATATAATCTTTTGTAAAGAAAAGATTGTAAAGATAGGTAACACCCCCATTTTCACGTTTCTATATATCCTCTCCATACATAGGTTGCCTGGTAAATATCCGTTTTAGTTATAATGCCGTCAATTGTCAGTGTCTATCTATATATATCTGTAAATGTGTTAATAATTATTATTGTATTTTATTAATAGTAATGTAACATTTTCTAATCTAATCTTTATCCAGGACTCAGAAAATATGCTACAGTGGACGATACCAACATTTGGTCTTTTTACCCGACTTCAAAAATGGAGGAGGTTCTCAATTCAACCCGTATGTTTTTTTTTTATGTGTGTTAGTTTTTTTTTATTTGAAAGCTGGTGCTTCCCCTGTGGTCCCATTTAAATTTCATCAATATCGGACAAGCACTTTTTGAGTTACACTCCAAAAACTGAAAAATGCGTGCTTATACCTACACGATATTATAGTAGCGGGTTGAAGACATTGCTGAACATACCTACACCACAATGACAATTGATCCCATGAGTAACAAAGGTCACTAAAAAGAGTGACAAAAAAAAATCCATAAAATGGAACCGACTTCAACACTCAAAAGTATGAAATAACTTGTCGAATATAAAATATATGTAAAATGATCTGGTAGTCTTCAGGTCACGAGGCAATACGTATATCGCCTCTCATTCTACGGGTTAATCCACACAGAAAATCATATCTTAGTGTAGTGTTTATCAAACTACCCGCAAAATATATTATGTATTTTATTAATATCAGGTTACGGAGGGTAGCTCCGTAGCAGTCAGTCGATCATGGGTGATTACACGATGCGAAGAAAGCCGTTTCTTTTATTTGCAAAACGCCCCTAAACACCATATTTTGGCGACGAGGCAGTAATCCGCGAGTGTACCGGGACTGTTGGAAGTGTTATTCAACATAATTGTGTTGAAAAAGTACGAAATGGCGAGCACTGGAAAGGCATTGTTCGGCGGCAGTCTCATTTTCGATCACCGGGCACACGAATGGAGCATATTCAAAAGTCGTTTTGTCCAGTATTGTACGGCGAACGACATTGACGACGTGACCGATAAGGCTTGTTTAAAACGTAAAGCACTATTGCTAACTGCACTGGTGGAAGACACCTATCGCATTGCGAAAGATTTGTGTTACCCGTTGGACTTAGAAGAAGTCGGATATGAAGCATTGGTAAAAAAGCTCGACGATCATTTCATAACAAAAAAATGTAGCTTCGCCGAGCGATACAAATTTTACAAAGCGGAGCAACGACCAGGGGAAGATTTGGCGGAGTGGGCGGCCCGCGTACGTAATCTATCTAAACATTGTGGATTTAAATCGGAACTCGAAACGGCATTAAGAGACCGTTTTGTGCTTGGACTAGAAAACGCTAAGGAAAAGGAGAAGTTGTTCTCTGAGAGTGTGGACAAGTTGACATTTTGTACGCCGTTAGAATTAGCACAAAGTATACAGTGCGCAAGGCAGGCAGTGATCAACGCTCGAGCGGATGTCGAGCCGATGCCGAACGAGCACACCACCGTGTTCGCGCTACAAGCGGGCAACGCACGAGCGGGAAACGGAGGCGTGAGGGTCGGCACCGCGCGCCCCGGCCGAGTAGCCTCCCCGGTGACAGCAGCGGGGTCCAGCGGCGCGAGCGCGAGCGGAGCGGGCGGCGGACGCTCACTGAACGTGGAGCGGAATCAAAAATGTGATGTGTGTGGTTATAAAAATCATTCTAGTGAGCAGTGTCGTTTTGCTAATTATTCGTGCCGTAAATGTGGCACTAAAGGACATTTAAAGCGGGTGTGTAAATCTCAGACCAAGTTCACCAACTTCCTAGTGACTGAGGATGACGATATGATAAACGGTAATAATCACTATATTCATGATCTAAATAACATTCGGTGTGAGAACGGCGAGCCGATGAGGCGAACGGTTGCGATTAGCGATGTGTTTATAGCTTGCGAGATAGATAGCGGGAGTGCCGTATCGGTACTACCTGCTTATTTATATAGGTCTTATTTTGAAAAACATTTACAATTGAATAAAAATAATGTTGTGCTAAACTGCTACAATGGCAGTAAAATTATTCCCATAGGGTGTGTACTGTTGCCAGTGACATATGAAAAATGCACTAAGTCGATAAATTTCTGTGTTATTGAAACGCGCGATAAACAAACAACATTGTTAGGTCGGGATTTTATTTGTTCGTTTAATCTACACTTATGTAGTGCAGATTGCAATAACATCTCCGGGAACAAAAACTTGAATGAAATGTTGAGGAATAAATATTCAGCTTTATTTTCTAACGAGCTCGGAACTTTCAACAAATATAAAATCACCCTTAAAATAAAAACAGATGCCGAGTTACGTTTTTTCAAACCGCGCCCCGTGCCTTTGGCTTTAAAATCTAAGGTAGAGAGTGAGTTAAATAGATTAGTCGATCTAGGTATTTTAGAAAAAATTGATCATAGTGAGGTCGCGACGCCGATAGTGCCCGTTTTACGCGCAGACGGCGAGGTGCGCATTTGTGGAGATTTTTCCGTAACGTTAAACAAAGTACTCTGTATAGAAAATTATCCTATACCGCGCATTGAAGATTTGTTTTCGAGACTCCACGGTGGCGTAGAATTTTCAAAACTTGATTTATCCCGGGGATATAATCAGCTTGTCCTGGATGAATCCAAAGACTTGACGTGTATTAATACGCATAAGGGACTATTTCGCTTTAATCGACTGGTTTTTGGACTTTCGTGCGCCCCATTCATTTTTCAGCGCACTATGGAGCAGCTGTTATCGGGGATAGAAGGTACCTGTATATTTTCTGATGACATTTTGGTTACTGGGCCCACACGCGAAATTCACCTGCAGAGACTAGAACAGGTGCTAGATCGGCTGCAGGAAGCAGGATTACGGTTGAAACAAAACAAATGTGAGCTATTTAAACAATCAATCGAATATTTAGGGTTTTTGATAGATAGGAATGGGCTTCATAAGTCGGAAAATAAGGTAGAAGCTATTTTGAAATGCGCTTGTCCCAAAAATGTCAGTGAATTAAAATCGTTTTTAGGCATGATAAACTATTATAGATGTTTTGTACCAAATACGTCTAGCTTGTTAGATTCTTTGCACGTATTGTTAAAAAAGGGACAAAAGTGGCAGTGGGGACCCGAGCAGAACAACGCATTTGTTAAAATAAAGCAAGAGTTGTCATCAGAGCGTGTTTTGGCTCATTATCATCCTGAGTACCCCACCATAGTGACCTGTGACGCCGGGCCGGCGGGACTGGGCGCGGTGCTCGCGCAACGTCAGCCCGATGGCACGGAACGCGTCGTAGCGTATGCGTCACGCAGTCTCTCGCCGGCCGAGAAAAATTATGCGCAGATTCAAAAAGAAGCCACGTCGATTGTGTTTGCTATAAAAAAGTTCCATCACTATTTATATGGAAGAATGATACCCTTCACGTTACGGACGGACCACAAACCTCTACTAACTATTTTCGGGGGCAAGAAAGGAATACCAGAACTGGCAGCAAATCGACTTCAGCGGTATGCTTTGTTTTTGTCGGCGTATAATTTTAAGATAGAATTTGTTAAAAGCGAACATAATGTGGCCGATTTCCTTTCCCGTTCTATACAGGCAATGCAGCATTTTAATGACGTAGGTAATAATAATGACGATTGGGACCAGGCAGTGTATATACATTATGTAACAGAGTCGTCGTTGCAACCAATCTCTGTAAAAGATATTAGTGCGGAAATCACAAAAGATTCAGTGTTGCAAAGGGTAGCTAATTATATACAGAATGGGTGGCCTCATAAAATAAGTAACCTAGACTTAAAACCATACTTTATGTGTCGGTCAGAGTTATCGTTAGAAAGGGGATGCATTTTAAGAGGGCACAAAGTCATAATACCGGTTAAATTCCGAGAGCAATTGTTAAATGAATTACATAAATCGCATTTCGGAGTGGTAAAAACGAAGTCGGAAGCTAGGGCTCGTATGTGGTGGCCCAATATAGATAAACATATTGAACAAAAAATCGGTTCGTGTAACGATTGTAATGAAATGCGTAGCGCTCCTTCCCGCTCCCCGCTCGCCCCATGGCCTTACCCGAAACGTCCTTGGGAGCGCGTACACTTAGATATGTTCTCATTAGAATCTAAGCAATTTTTGATTGCGGTGGATGCGCATTCTAAATGGGTAGAATGTTTTCAAATGACGGGCACCCACAGTGAAGCTATTTTAACTAAACTGAAGGAAATGTTTAGTAGATTTGGTTTAGTGCGGACTATAGTCACCGATAATGCGAAAAATTTCTGTTCAAACCAGTTCGAAGAATTTTGCCAGATGAGTGGAATAAAGCACATCACTATCGCACCGTACCACCCAGCTTCAAATGGGCAGGCAGAAAACAGTGTAAAAACTATAAAAAATTATATTAAAATAATTGTAAAAAAAAATTTCGGTCAAAGAGAGTTTACAGATAAAATGAACCAGTTCTTGTTTGACTATAGAAATTCCATACACTGCACAACAGGATGTTCGCCTGCTCAATTGTTGATGGGCCGGCCGTTACTGTGTCGATTGGATTTGTTGAGAGTATCGCCAGATAATGACATATTTCCATCTAGCTTGTCGGCATCCTCAGCTAATAAGAATGTTTTGTCTAAACAGATCTCACAGCATGAGCAGTACGGAGGTCATCGAACACCAAACTTCGCACCTGGTGACACAGTGTTGGTTAAATGCGTATTTAATAATGGTACAAGGCATATTTGGAAGTTAGGTATTATAAAAAATGTAATTGGTTCAAGAATGTTTAGTGTACGTGTTCCCGACCTCGGTATTAACCTAAGGAAACATGTTGATCAATTATTAGCATATAGAGGAGGGAACAGAATGGAAGATGATGATATTAGTGTGTGTGAGCAATCACCTAGTTTAGAAACCACAGGTGAGCCATCATCGGCCATAGTTTTAAATCAAACACAACCTCGAGATGGGAACTCAATTGAGGATGCAGATTGTGATAGCTCTCCAGATTTTACACAGCTAGAACAAGGTTCTGATCGTGGAGAAACACGCTCACCGACATCATCGCCGAAGTCGTATCTCGAGGTTGACAACAATGGTGCGTCCTCTGCTCCTTTAGGGGAGGACGAGGATGTTAATAGTGAGGCGAACTCGGGCACCATAACAAAAAGTCAAAATACAAAGAAAGAATGTCGTCGAGTTCGCGCCACTAGAAATAAAAAGCCTAATTATAAGTGTTAGATATTTAAGGTTTGTACTTATATTTCAAGCTATCTGATTAGGACCATTTAGAAAATAAGAGTGGAGGGATTGTAGTGTTTATCAAACTACCCGCAAAATATATTATGTATTTTATTAATATCAGGTTACGGAGGGTAGCTCCGTAGCAGTCAGTCGATCATGGGTGATTACACGATGCGAAGAAAGCCGTTTCTTTTATTTTCAAAACGCCCCTAAACACCATACTTAGATTTTGAAAATATCTAGTAAGAATGAACTCCAATCAATTACCTTCTTTCAATCCCAAGTCTGCACTGGTGATGTTTGGCAGCGGGCCCAAGGGACCTGAAATAAAACACATAATATCATTAATAAAACGGTAACTGATTTAGGAACCGATTATAGATTTCTTCTGCACGACGCGACGGTGACGTTTGGGAATAAAAAATCGCATTGAGCTAAATCTATGCTGTACGGAGGATGGGCTAAGATTTGTACCCCCGAAAATGTCAAATAGTCAGTGATTCTAACAGTTGTTTGAGCGAGCGCATTATTCAAATTAAATAAAATGCTACCATAAAAGAAAACTGATAACGCTTAAAAATATGCATAAAAATAACTACCCATAACTGGCCAATAATGTTCACTAAGGAGATTTGTATTGAAATTAGCCGTCAAATAGTTTCAGGAATTAAGAGGTTGCACTTATTCTATGGTTAACAATTTCCGGAACAACCTAGATAATTAGGACACGCCCAGTCTTACCCTATTTTCTTATTCTTCAATATCCCTATCGAGTGAAAAGGAAACAAAACGTAGTATTGATTCTCTTTTATCATTTAGCGGTGAGCCTTAACGCAATTATCTTAAGCATTGTATAAGGATAAGCCCGTCTTAACATACGGTACGCTTCGCCTTCTTCCGGCTTATATACACGATTTATTTTTATAATCTAGCGTTTGACCACTATCTCACTTGATGCTCAGTGACGATGTGGCTGACAGTGAAATCAAGTTAAGGAAAGAAATGTATATTTTAGTAAGCGTACGTGTACGTATATTATTTTTATTTTGGTATTTAAATCGTAATAATAGTTTTATACAATTGGTCAATAAATCAATGCCTAACAGTGTGAACATAACGGGTTATCGATCCCAAATGTGAATATACGATCTGCGCTAAAAATCTGTTGATTATCAAAAAAATATCTGTCAACAATAACGGTTGGCTAGGCAATACATTAACAACCAACGCCTCTCTTTTCAGCCGTATTTCCCAAACGCCCCACTGTCAGAGAAGGGATGACAAATGGTTTCACCCTCCGCGCTTGTCATGTAAATGGACCCCGAAACAGCTGCTTGTCCTGACAACAGTATAATAGTGTTGGGAAAAAATAAAAATAATCAGAAACAATCAGTTGGTAAATGTCCATTTAAGAGTAAAATATTATTCCGACCCCACTTAGCTTGGAACAAGATCAGGCAGATGCTATGTTTATAACATAGCTTCTTTTCATCTTTTCAATTGTAAAAAACATTATCATCTCAGCCATAAGATGTCCACAGCTGGATATAGACTTCCACAAGGATCGGTTGGAAGCGGCCCGCATCCAGCCCTTGGCTGCGATCTTAGTCAGATCGTCTACTGTCTACTTTGTCGGTGGCCACCCTATGCTGCGCTTGCCAGTCCGTGGTCTCCAATCGAGAACCTTTCGATCTCAACGGCCATCAGATCTTCGAGCTATGGCTCAAAAAACATCATATAGAGAAAACTATACCCAAGTTAAAATTTTGTTTCTACTAGCCTCGCCCTGTGGTTTCACCAGCGTGGTGATGATCGATGATGAAAATAAGCCTATTTTTTAATTCAGAGTATAGGCTATTTGTGTTCCAAATTTCATCAAAATTCGTTAAATAGTTTTTGCGTGAAAAAGGAACAAACATACATCCATAAATCTATACTCACAAACTTTCGCATATATATTAGTCAAATTAAGTCAAAAGTAAATCCATAAATAATATACACAGCCATAAGGCTAGATTGTAACTGAATGCGGCATTAAAATGGACATTAATAAAAAAATATGTTATTTAATATTTCTTTTAAATCCTAAGGTTTATGATTCAGTCCGTGGCGCCCTTTAGCTACTGTACCCTAAAATCAGCCGTAAGCTTCGCCATCCTTCTCAGCTGTAAAACGCTCACCCCATCAAACAACCCTTTTGTGTTGTTACATCGTGTTGCATGTACCAGCTCTCGTTCCCGCCATGGTGGGCCATAATAAGCCATTCAGCGATGATTTACGTTCTGAATCACGCGGAATATCTTCTACCTACATTCTCACTCTTCTGTGTGCCTTTTATTCGCCTTACAGGTGGCAGCGCCTTACAGGCATTTAGCTTACTTTTTCGATTCATTTACCGAAAAAATGTTTAACAATGAATATTAAAATACACCTGAACTCATTGATTTTATATTGAAGTTTGAACCATTATACGTTATTACACTCTACAAAACTTTAAAATGATAATTTTATCTTATTAATGATTGTTGTATTATAGATTTGACCACCATCTCACTTGATGGTAAGTGAAGATGTGTTCGACGGTCTAATAACGCTAGTTCGAGACTGATAACTGACACTCAAGGACAATAGTAATTACTCAGATAGTTCTTAGATGATAATAAAAAAAACAGCTACATATAATATATAAATAGCCTCCTCCGTTTTTGATCTACTTTAACATATTGCACAATGGTCAATGCGTCCGTTAGTCATATTATCAACACATTATTACGTAAATCGTCGATTTTCTATGTATAATAAACAATTTATTGGTAATTTTCTATGGCCAGCATGACGGATCCGTAATAACAACTAAAACGCGTGTACAGAACAATATATGACGTAGTATTTTGTTACAATATTTATAGTGCTTTGCATATTTTTCGGTTTCCGTATCAAATGTTCACATTGTGACGCAAACCCCATTATTTGCTTGTTTGAACGCAGTTTGAAGCCGAATACTTATTCGTAATCGTACCAAACGCGCACTAGTGCTGCTTTGCACCTGTTTCTTTTACGGGACATAACTTTTAGGTTGTACTGTATTTAATTATTCCTTGGCAAGGATTTTTGGATTTCAGATCCTTTTTTAAGGAGATTAGAGCCACTCGAGCACAAATCAATACAAATACAACAAGTTGAAATTCTGTCAGCGATGCAAGGCCTTTAATTTAATGGATTTGTAAAACTTCGTTATGTTCGTGTTTAAATTATTTATTTGTTTGGCATGTTTTAAAAATGACAACAGTTTTGAATCAGCATTTAGTGTAAGATATTAGGACTGCTATGAGCGACCTCTTGTTGGAGCGTTTCGAAACCAACGAATGTCCTAACTAACGGGTATGTTTTACTTTTCAAGCGTTTCAATGTCTGGCCCTTTTAATTTGTCACCTAATATTTTCTTATACCTTTTGGGTGAAATCTTATTTATGAATTGCCCTTAGCGTTTTCACCCGCATAGTTGAATTTTCGGCGAAGTATCATAATATGTATCTGTGAAACAAATTTCAGCCAAATCTGTGTGTAGTGAGCTGTTTGTTTTATATTTGTTATATTATCAGCCAGTCACGGTTTATTTTTATATATACAGATTAATAATATACAGGAAGTATATTATTATTATGTATATATAACAATAACGTTTTACCTTTCACACTATGACTTTGAATGACCATAATTCCTAGTTTAAAAGTATTATCCCACTGAAAAATTGATTAACCTATCCGCTTTTGCGAACAAATAATATCGTCTGTCCAAGTTCTTACATTTTCCTAATCCTTGGTCCAAAATGTACTATGAGCATTATCACGATAAAACTAGTCTCTTAACTTGCTAACACCGGTCTCGCCCTAACGGTGACGCGGGCGGCGAACTGTAAAGGGGGTGGTAATAACTCCTCTACATTATTATTGATTTTACCTTCCTGTATTATGACAGTTTTCTCTCGATTAAAGCCTACTGTAGACAAATTATTATACAGTTGCAAATAAGACACGACGACCCGTCATTCTGTTCGCAAGGAATTTAAAAATGTGAAAACGTTTTATTGCGAGTTTTGATAATTAATAGATAGGAATAGCATTTGACGACTATTACTTGATCACGCTAGACCGAGAATATCGTCTGACTCTCAAGGACGCTCGGTCATCGTGGCTCAGTGATCAGTGATACTGACTTTAAAACCGACACCCTCGGTTCGAATCCCAGCTGGGGCAAACCATTCTGTGATGAGCATAGACCATAGAGGTTGTTCTCAGGTATTGGATGTTTTTGTTATGTGATTGTTTGAGTCCATATGTCCCGCGACGCCCTGTTCGATAGTTCGATAAGATACCCTGTTTTTAGTGCGGGAGTGTGAGTGTGAATGGGTGTAATGGATATTATAACTTATGTAACTCACTACCTACTTCTAGAAACTACTCGGGCTCCCAAGATACAGGCGTAGCCTAGTTTGGAGTCTACAGTTATAATAATAATGGAAGCTCAATATAGGGGTGAAAGTGGAACCAGCTACTGTCAAATTGACGGCTCTCATAGCCCTCTCATACCATCGCTTTGAAAAGTGTGCCCATTTGCAAAAATTATACGACATCGTTAGTGAAATTCCCCGGCTGGATCCCGAGATTAACATATTCCTGTCTCATTTACATAACAAATTTCATGCAAATCCAGTCAGTTGTTATGTTGTGAAAAGAGTGAATAAACATCTCAATTTATTTACAAACTTTCGCATTTATATTTCTGTAATTTCGTTTTATTATAATTAATTGAAAGATATTCAACACGACAATGCTTTAATAGCTGAGATCTGAAGGCTTCAAATATCAAATCAATCTGTCTTAAGGTCCATAATGGTGAGAAGTAATGTTTTATTCTTACATGTATTAATGCAATCTACATTATTTCTTTATTTAATGGAAAACAATCAGCTTAGTGAATAAGTCTTTACAACATATAGTGTAGTACCAACAAGATAAGACAGTTTCCACATGTAAAACTATTCAGTCTAGTTACTTATATAATCATTAGAAAAAATAAAGGAGAAAGTAAAAAACCGTGAATGTCTAAAAACCTTATTATGTAAATATTTGTAATTCCAACTTCTTTTTTTTATATCACACTCAGACCCCCGCACTAGGATTCCCTGTATCGCGGGAGGCATGGACACACACAATCACAGCACACAACATCCAAGTCCCGGGACAAACACACAAACAGACACAGAAGTCAATGTCACTGACCACTGCGCCACGGCGACCGTCACTATCTATTTAATTATAATGACATACATCGGAAAGTTCTGAGGAAAAGTTTTAGTATACAATGTCATCGATTAGGTACAATATTACAAAGTAGTTCTGCACCTGATAGACGCCTTTGGTCGCCGAGCCGACAACACTTCTGCCATTCTTTTTTTATGGTTATTATCGTGATTCTGATTGATTTAGTGCTGGTGGTTCTTCAGTTTGCTATAATTATTTTCTGAATAGTAGCTCAGAGTTATTTTTTAGAATTTCATATTTAAAAGGAAAATAACTCCTCATTACTAAAATATTAAGTCACCATGTTATTAAATGTAAAATCTATATGAAAATATTGTTCCTAAATTTATTATTTATAATAAATAATTTTCATAAATTCATTATTAATTATGAATTTATTTAGATCGGTTAGTCGGAGCCTTAAAAGATTACGTATCTCAGGACAACATTACTGTTACAAACGTAGAAATAATAAATATAAAACAGACATTAAACATACATATGAATATCTATAGTAGAAGCAGCAACGGTAGTTGAGCCGTGACTAGCTTCAACCGCGCCCTCGACCTCGAAGGGCGGGCGGCCGACGCCCTGTATCTAGCGCGGCAGGAACTAAACTACCTAGGATATTGATTACACTTCTTTGGACTCAAGAGAATTTCTTACATTATTTAAAGTCGCTATGTATAATTTTCAGCACGACGAAAATAATTTAAAAATAGAAAAATGTTCACTTTCAAAATAACATTATTAATTGAGCGTCCGCTCGCGGACGCAGTCGCGTCCGCGAGTGCCCCGTATTCTCCTTGAAAAAGACCACCGAATGTGGTTGAAACTATAGTCGGAACCCTCTGACTTATTACGTGAGTAACTCCCGTATTTTATACATTTATAATGTGTCAAAACCACGTCAGTTTTAATAACAAAATTATTAATTGAATATATTCCGTTTTGCGAACTGAAAAAACAAAGTACATTTTACGTAATCGTAAATGAAAGTCGGATGGTAGATAGCAAAACGTTAATAAGTGTTGACAGACCACGAATCATGGAAGCTCTCTGATCTAGTGGCTGGATGAACTCAGGGGATTTACTGTGAAAAATATAAAAAATAAAACATTTATTTCGTAACAATCATGCAACAATATAATGAAACATGGAGTCGATGTAAATACGGCAATATAACATTTTTTTGAGTAGATATTCGTCTTTTGAAAACATGAGTGTGAGACTGGCATCCAAATTATGTTTCCCCGTGTTATGGATACCAGCATACACCTCGCGAAAATTTACAAGACAAGTGAAATAAAATTGAAATAATAAAAAAAAACAAATCTCAACTGAATAATATTGATAAATTTAGCGTTTGACCATTGCTTTGTCAGATAGTAGTGTGGATGTGCTGTTACGCTGTTACGCCGTAAAATGTTGACAAGTGCGGTAGCTGCCTGCATATACCGGATGTACTTTGATAGATTTTCATACCGAGGGTGACTAAATTGTTATATCTGGGGTTCAAATATCCGAAAATCAGTTTGGATCCGGCTGGATTGCAATCCCTATGCTCGAATGATACTGTTCCATAGCTCGTTTGTTTCACTATCACAAAACACTGCACTGATGTAGGATTCTGGTGATAACAGAAAAGATCATAATTTGCATCACCGTTAGGGCACTTAAGTCATGTAAAATATATTACATATTTAAATGCATGATTTTTAAGTAAACAGCCTGTCTATAATTAACTTTGCCATGGATATAAATTAAATGAACTGCCAAATTCATTCTCCCTTCAGCCGCGTTTCGGATACAACCATAATGATATGGCTCGGTCTACTCCCCCTTAATAATATTTTCTATGCGACTCTACAAAGACGGTCCATGTCGATGTAGAGTTCGTTACGTGAGGCGAGTGAAGTCGCCTACTTTAATTAAAAGCTAAAGCTGTAAGTACCTAGGTAGAGCGTGACCTTATTTCATGCCCTTTCATGTGGAATATGTATGAAGATATTATGTATTCTCTCTTCATAAAAATGTAAAGAGCTCTTTGACAAGATTAGTTACAAGCAGATTCGAGCGAGAGAGCCCGAACCTTTTTGAGTACATGTTTTTCACCCAATTAACATTTTATAAGGTACATACTATTTATAACGTAGGAACTATGTATATGGTAGAAACACGTCTCTTTTAAAGGGATTGATAGTATATAGCAATTATTGTGACACCTACATTAACAATATAAACATTAGCTGTAAAATGCACTCTCTCTATGGCCGGGAATGACGATAGGTGTTTGCAGGTATTATTAGGGGCTAAATTTTTATTACTTCAAGTATTGTTTTTATCGTTACATTTGTATCCCTCCAAAAAAATAAATGTGAAAATCGGAGCTAAGTTGAATATTATGAAAATAATGGTGTGATTGTTGACTTCAACAACTACAGACCTGTAATATAATGGGTTGCAACAACAATATTTGATATTTAAAAATGGCTTTAAATTTGAATAATCGCATTTTTACCAAACCAAAATACCTTCTGATCTTGATATTAAACCTTTTCTTTTGAGGTGAACCTCAACAATCTAAGCCAATGTGTCTTTATTATATGTTGAAACATGTCATAAAGTCTTTTTCTTTGGTTTCGATTGGCAATTCAGTATCACATGGGATGGCAGAAAAAGACGTGAATTTCCTCCATGTATCGAGTAACTCGATGGGGCACATCTTCATCTATCCGAGCGTCAGAAGTCAGATTAGAGCTAAGGTATTTTAATCCAAACCTGTTATGTCAATTTTCGTTGCCCTTTATAACAATTAAAAATTTAAATAATAAGCCGCTTCCAACAGGTCCTTGTCGAAATCAATGGGGGAGCCTATGTCCAGCAGGGGACGTCCTATGGCTGAGATGATGATGATGAATAAGGTAACAATTTTTTTTATTAAATGTTTATCAAGTTTAACTTTATCAGGTCTTATGCCCTCGTCCCTGAACCCGCACGCAGTAACGCCAACCTGGCCTAGCACAATCAGTATAATGGATGGACACTATCATATATATTCATTATTATTATGTAGATTATGTACGAATGTACATACGTACCTATAAATAGTACAACTTGAATGAATACCCGTGACAAAGCACGTGTTTTTATTTAATGGTCTCATTTATTATTGTATGAAACACATTAGTTTAATGACTGTTTTATTGTTGCAAGTATATGACGTAAGTATTTGTTATGTTCGATAACACAGGATCTTGTGGCAAGAGTCGAACTAACACTTCGTGATAAGACGTACTCGACTTCATCACAACACTTTTTTTTTCTTTATTTAGGGGGTAGATTTATATGGTTTATATTATCATCGGCTGAAGGACTACTATTCATATAGTATGTCTTTGTGGAAATCAATGGAGGAGGCGTATGCTTAGCAGTGGATGTCCTATGGCTGAGATGATGATGATAATGTTATAAATCAAAATGGTTGATGTTTGAACTTGGCTCAGAAAATAGTCTATTACGGTAAAAGGTCAAGTCTAAAACCCAGGAATTTCACTTCTTTGCAGAATGGAGAAAAAAACTTTTTAAGTTAAATTAAAACACAACACTCCTAGGACTTCAAGGCCCGTGCCATTTTATTTACATATAACTTAATTAAATATATATAATAATAAAATATATAATATATATATTTTACATTTATATAAAACAAAAGTTAGAGTTATGAGTATTATATGTTATTATTTATAAGTACCTACTCAAATATATTACGTCAAAAAAAATATTCTAAACTAAAAGTGAGTGTTACAATAAAAATATTTGGTCCAAATATCACTCGCAGCCAATGTATTCTATTGTTATGCAACGCGTATCCCCAGTTTTGGGTCATTTGCTTTCAATTGTGGTAAAAACAAAAAAATCCTCCATTTTTCATTTCGCCTCCCTAACAGATTCATGAATAATTTTTGTGGTCTACGGGTTGTAACCCACCCCGGGCTTGATATATCAGTGAAGATATGGTATAATTAGATATAATAGGTACAACCCCGGAGTCTTCTGTCGCGAGTGAATAGGTACCTTGTAAGTTTGCGTGCTACACCTTAGACCGCGTCGTCACTTAACATCAGGTGAGTCAGCGGTCAAACGCAAGCATCGTTCTTATATCTATAGTATAGTTGCTAGATACCGTCTTGTGCTCGTCTGTTCAGATGCCACTCAAGAGTTAAAAATGCGATCACTAAACAATCTAACAAACAATATGTTTGAGTAACTCGCCTTCAGTTCCAGTCGACATTTTACAATTCGTGTGATAACACTATCAACCACGTTATTGAGTTAAATATTGGACTAACGCTAATAATAGGTATTCACCTATGAAATTGCCGTTCTGTAATTTAAAGTTCTGTTTCTTTCTTTTTTTTTAATATATTTCTAATTTCAAGTTATTTTTAAATATTTAAATACGGAATTCTTTTTTGACTATTTGACATTTGTTTTGTCAATTGTTTGTGTGTTTATTCTGCGAATACATTTATTATTCATAAAACGTTAGGGTTATTAAATAACATAAACAAAAATTTGACTATTTTCCGATTAGTTTTAATGAACCCGTGCTACCTATATTTTAGAATTCTTTACAATTTGAAAAATATGTATGTGTGACATTTTTTCAAGAATAGATTCATTTTTATGTTCATAACGTGGAAACGAATGTGTTTATAGATTACCGTGAACACTTCTATGATAACTTACGTTTAGCGCGGTGACGCGGACATCACGTATGCATGTGTGAATGAAAACAAAAGTTGGTTTTGTTTTAAAATATTATTTTAAGGATATATATTTTCTACATGCAGTTGAATTCAAACCTAATGTATACTATCTTATGGCACACTATCGGTAGGTATGTTAATGGTTATAAAAATAGTAGGAATTCAAAAAGAAGTTGGTACTCATTTCTGTATCGAGTTCCGGAATGGGGCTAATAATAGATGTAGATGGAAAGTACCTTATTGTATTCGTTTGACATACAACAGGACCTATGCTATGACAAACAAACAAAATAAGGTATAAAGTTATATTTAGCCATCATTTTTATAACGATTAACCTATTATTAGGCTATATCCGGTTCTCTCAGTAATTTGAATGTTTATTTTTAGACTATTACTATACAGCGCCATCTCGTAGTCGCAAAGGTACTAGTAATATTGACAGCCGCAAAAATAAAAACTTTATTGCAAACAGAGGGTACCATGAATCATGCCATATCATGAATAAACGTGTATATACGACTAGTATATATTAAGAATTATCCGGCTTTACTCACGTTTTTTGGTCAAAGTATTTCGACCTAGGTTACCTATCAGGTAAGTTTAGGCTGACAGATCGCGAAAACCACTATCCAACTATCACTAAAAGTTTGACGTGGATGTCATCATGTCACTAGATGAGCTGCATCTTTCAAACATCAAAAATTTAAGTGCTTTTCTACTCCCTCAGAGTCTATGCAATTATCCCTACCAGGTGCGGTGTCTGGATGGAATAAGCTTATGAAACAGCTGTATTTATCCAGTACTGTTAATTAATAATCTTCATGATGTGTTGCATCACGAAAGAATTCTTGTTATGCTTAAAATAAAGCCAATATTCCCTCGCGATCTCTTTCTTTCATCCATTATAACAGTACGCACTTTAGCGAAAACTATAATTTAATTCCATTCATATTTTGTTGCAATCTCTAGCAGTACTCAGTGCAAATGAATACAAAGAAAAACAGTTTATTAGAGACCTTATCGGACACAGAAATTTTAGAAAAGAGAGGACTCCTTTACTTCAAGATTCTCAAGAGAAAAGATTATGCTCACCCACAGTATTGCGCACATTGCCGGATACTTAAAGTTTATCTTCTTCAATTAGTTAATAGTATTTTATTTTAAGAAAGGCATCGGCCTTTGTTAAAAAAATTCTTTAATTGCTCATTAAAGGCCAGAGGAATTCGAAATACCCGATACTCAAAGTAAACAACTTCGATGTACATGAGAAAAGTTATCTCGCAATCCATCGCTGTATTTTGAAACCCAGTTTCCAAGCCCCAGTTGATTCTAGAAAATGAGTCGAGGGGAAAGCACAGTTAACATTTCTTTGTTCGCGTTACATTGCTCGCGTATTTTTAAACGTAACTGCTGGTGATAAAAGAAGCGCGTTAATGTAATGTTCATTGAGGAATAAAGCCGAGCGACGTCCCTACGACCGGCTAGGGATAGACACGGCATGTCACGGACGCGATCGATAGCGCCGCGCCCTTGTTACATTTTGTATTGCTCCATTTTGTCGCCAATTCTATGTATATTACCTCTATATTATTAGGCTATCGTGTTGACTTCATATTTAACCACTACACTAGTTCTATCAAACGCTAGAACTATACAGTATAAGAATCCCCATTTGAGATATTAGACGAGCTTTGAAAAAAAAATGTATTATTTTTTTAATTATTATTGTATATTTAGAATAAGAAGATTATAGCTTGATGTAGTTTTGACAGTTCTAGCAAACGCTAGAACTATACCACTATCTCATTTTATGGTCAGGGACGATGTGGTCGAAGATATTAGCACACTAGATCTAGATTGCTTATTGACGCTTAAGTACTCGAAATTACCCTACCACCATGCTGAGAATTTGATAAAGGTATCCCATTCACCAGAAGCTCAAAGCTCAAGCCGTTTGTGGGGGTCGAACCGGGGCGTCTGTCAGCTTGACAGCCGACGCTCCCTCTGCTAAGTTATCATCGCATTAAAATTATTACTATGATGATGATTATTTCGAAAATTAAACCACGATTGCCTGATCACAATTTGTACTTGGTGACATATTATCAAACTCGATTTTGATAGCTAGTCAGGTGGACACTATGGTAATTGGGCATAATGCTGTATAACGGAATGCACGGAAACTTTACACCATAGGATAGATTCGATGCAGAGCTCTCTAGTGAAGAGCTGACACTCCGTAACCAGAGTCTCTCATCGCCTTTCTATTATCTAAAATCTCAAACGGGCACTGATAAGAAATGCCGAACTATTGGTAAAATATCTAAGACAATGAAACCGTAGAAGTTTGAATTTAACAGGTAAGTTTCGTAGGTCCTTTGATATTTGTATCTACTTATAAATTTTGAATGTATAAAACACGGGAATTATATATACTATAGTCGGAACACTCTGACTTATGACGTGAATAATTCCCGTGTTTTATACATTCATAATATTGTGTCAAAACCACGTCAGTTTTACTTATAATTTGTTTTGTTGTTTTTATTAACATTATTTTACCTTCCACTCAAACGACCATGCACAATACAATACATTTTAAAAAAATCCATAGATCCAAAGTATCACGATTGGATTAGTTTATAATTCCTCGCACGATATATATGTATGTATCATATAAAGTTTGATACAATCCTTTTGTAATGTGTTGCTTAAAAAAATATGCCTCAAATCAGATATGTTTCGCTCAATCACCTTAATTTATGTGTTAAATGATAATCTCTGCAAAATGTTATTTTATCCCTAAAACTCTATCCTACTTATCATATATACATAAGTATACATAACTATGCTTTCATCGTTTCTCGTAAAGCTGTTTTTTCTCCCAAATTGGAAACACTTATTGGTGTTGACACGAAGCATGAGAGAATTCAGAGCAAAAACCTCTTTTATGTCGAAGTCTTTGAGTGAACGCGGAGGGAAGTATAAAAAGAAATGTTTAGATGAGTGAGGTTTCCTCTTCAATAGGCTTTTATACATATATAAGCATATATCATGCGAGCCAACTTGTATTTGGTCCCGTGATTTACAGTGCTTTTGGTAGACATATGTTCATAAGTTATTGTAGACTGAAGTTTAGTCCAACAATATGTCAATAAATATTAATTATAATAAGTGAACTTTTATTTATAGGTAATGAAAAAAAATAAAGGTATGTTTACCCACCTCACTTGATGATCGGTGACGTCATGTTGGACTGAAATCAAGCTAACTCCTTGCTCTTGAGTCTAAGGCCATCTGTAGCAAGTCAGGCGTGGATAAGGGTACGTAGGGCTAATATAGCAAAAATAATTTAGCGCCCCGCTCTAGGCCATGTCCGAAGCGTCAAATCCTACGTTATGGAATGTCCATACTCAAGTTTCATGCGGCATCCGCAAGATTAATACAAAGAAGAGACATCATCGCCTGGCACACACCTAACTTTCCTAATGCCGACATATGGACCTTCTACTAACAGTGACGAATAATGCACATAATTTACTGAAAAGTTAGTGCCTATCATAATCTTATGTAATAGCTACGTGTAGGGGGTACCGGCCTAGAATAGTACTCCCTCATCTCTTCCCGCGGGTGCCGTAAGAGTCGGCTAAGGGATCACGTACCAGAAGGTGGGCAGCAGCGCCTTCTGAGGATTGTAAATCATACTGCGCTCGCCAACCCGCATGCCAAGCGTGGCGAGTATTGGCAAATCCCCCCTATATGGGGGAGGCATATGTCCAGCAGTGGACGCACATGGCTGAGAGAAGTGAAGAAGAAGAAGCTACGTGTAGTACACAACATCCATGAGGCAATAGTGCTGTAGCTAAACTAGGCTCAACATCAGCGTATTCAGCAAACATCCCCAATGTATGCTGAATACACTGATGTTGAGCCTAGTTTAGCAACAGCACTATTTGCTTATAAAAATAGTACATTATTTTTTCTCGAAGTCTTAGAACAACTGGTGAATACCAAACAAATTACATAAGTACAAATGTACAGGCTGCCGAGTTTAGGCTGTGAACAAATACATTAAACGTAATGCTTCACATTGTTTGAAGAGGTGAAATTGCTTTTTCAGCAAATATGTACCTGCCTCACAACGTAGCAACCTTTCCCTTTATACTTTGTCTTCGTTTATACACCCAAGCTAACATTTGTGTTATAGCTTTAAATCAAAGAAAGAAAAATAAAGGAAGCGGATTTAGTTCATGACAAACACACCACAACTCTACTAAAAATTAGCCTGGAAAATAATTGTATTGAGACCAGGACATAAAGAATTTTTAGTGATAAATTTATAGAGACCAGATGCGCTTTCTACACAAACACATTCACAAATAACTTGCAAATAAAAAACGACATAATCACAAGCCCAACTTTCAGCGATCGAGTAATTATTGATATAGTCAAAGCCCTCATTGATGTACCTAAGTAATTGTGTTATCTCATCAGTCATAGTTTGGCGGTCGCCGTGACGCAGTGGTCAGTGTCAATGACATGACTTCTGTGTCTTTGGGACCCTGGATTGGAATCCCGGCAGGGGCTTGTACCAAGGCTTCCTATTCCATTAACCCGTATTTTATGGAACCGTTATCTCTATTTTATGAAAATCTGTCATCTAAGTGTATCGATCGACACGCGTCTAATCAAATCTTCCTGTGGTACCACCGGCATTTGGTCATGGCTCTTGATATTTCTACTCCATTAATAAGAGTAACCACTCCACTATTAATGCCCTATTTGTTGTAAGCCACCCTAGGTCATTGTGGACTCTCATACCTTCAAGTTGATTGATTGATTATCTTTGTTAACAAGTATTATAATTGTTAAGCTTTATTGCATTGAATAGCATTTTATTAATATAATGCTCAGAATAGCTGGCAGGAGCTGGAGGCAGATAGGCCACTTTAAATAATTTCTTGACTAAATCAATGGATATATACTTAACTCGGCATACAGAAAGTCATACCTTATTTCATTATCCAAGTTCTTACTAAGAACAATCAATAAAAGTTTCGGCACCAAAATATTACCTCGAGACATAAAAACCTACGGAGGCACGTGATCTCGTTACCTGAGTAATCAGGTCTCGTGTGGAGTTCATTACGATGCATGACACGCTGTGATGCTGAGCACGCGCTGCCAAGGATCTGCTGAGATCGCAGCGGGTTTCCCATTCACTCATCCAAATAACATGCTATTTGCGTCAGATGACGCATGCAGACGTCTTCTAATACAAGGTCATTAAGTGTATTTGTATTTTTAGTTGATTTAAAATGTCCAAAGTCGTTTGGGTAAATATTGACTGTGTTTGAAAGGTAAGCAACTAGCTCTGTAAGAAATGGGTAGACACTATTGTAGCCGAGCCTGATTCATACTAGAATTTGCCATCGGAGTGGAAGCATCGGAGAGAATAATGGTCACACATCTGTTTATCATAAAGAATTATAAGATTTTTAATGACAGATTATTTTGCCTCATATTTTCGCTAAGACTTTGGATTTTGGACCAATTTGATACAGGCAAAGTGACCGTTGAAGAACGAGCAAATCCCCAACATGATTCTGTCGATGAATCCGTATTGATTTCGATGGAGTGATGTCTTGCATGGGCGTCGGAAATGCCGGAAACTAATGTCAACATTTCCGACTATTAACCTAAGTAAAATAATTTACATTTATTTTTGAATATATAGATAAGTCAAAAATATGTTTTCATTTCAAAATAGTAATATCACAATACAAATTATTATATTAGTCATAATCAATTATAGATACTTACATATATATTATAATAGTTTACCTATTCTAGTCAATGATATATACAAGTCAATTAATGTACATTTATATATACATATTAGATATACTACGCGTCTGTCTGTATATTTAACTAACTCTTCTTCTTCTTATCGTGCCTCTCCACTACTGGAGGTTGGCCGTCAACTCAATGAATTTTTCCCGGTCTTGTGCCATGCGAAATAGCTCTTCTACGCTGGCAATATTTGTCCACTCTCGGATGTTTCTCAACCACGACTTTTTCCTTCTTCCAACTCGTCGTTTTCCGTCAACTTTACCCATCATGATAAGTTGGAGAAGGTGGTATCTTTCATGCTAACTAACTCACGCAATGGATTTTGATCCACTTTTCATAATTATCAATGTATAAAACACGGGAGTTACTCACGTAATAAGTCAGAGGGTTCCGACTATAGTTTCAACCACATTCGGTGGTCTTTTTCAAGGAGAATACGGGGCGAATCGCGACCGCGTCCGCGTGCGCCCCGTATTCTCCTTGAAAAAGACCACCGAATGTGGTTGAAACTATAGTCGGAACCCTCTGACTTATTACGTGAGTAACTCCCGTGTTTTATACATTGATAATGTCTCAAAACCACGTCAGTTTTCATAATTACTTAAATAACTGTTCACGAAAGGTTTAATTATATTAATAAATGTGAAAAAAGAACATTGTTTTAAAAATGCGGGTAAAAAATTTCAAAATACAAAATTATACGGAATCCTATTTTTTAAATATAATATAGCCTATCACACCCGAGGATAGTGTAGCTTCTCAAGAGTGAAAGATTTTTTCAAATCGGTTCAATAGTTTCGGAGCCTATTCAATGCAAAGAAATAATTAAATCTTTCCTCTTTACAACATTAGTATAGATAAATGTAAGGTATCTATGATCAAGAAGATAAATGTATGTATAGAAAACTACACTTTTACTATACGGATTCAATAAAGGATGGGGTATGAAGATGTCTTTAGGCATATTTCTCAAATAAATAAATATTATTGTTAAATATAAGTATACCTACTATGTGGAAGGCTGTAAGTAGCTACTCTTAAAAGAATAACGTTTCTTCTAAGGCTGTACTATAATACACTCCCGCCTCCGTACTCAACTAAAACTTTTTATGTAACAGTATTTACGGCCAGACAGACTACTAATATATCACTTAAGAGATAAAGCGTGCATCGATAAGACATTCCGAAGAGATAGCGAGATGTACACGGTCATTACAGGCTCGCGAACGCTCTGAGGTATGTAGCTGCCAATTTAACTTCTACTTATATAATTGTCCAACCATAATACTCACTACTGAATACTATAACCTAAATAAGTTTAAATTGATAGTTCATACAATTATAGGTAGATGGTGTTAATAAAATTCATGAGATGTAGCTGTAATAAAGGAACTAATTCGGACTGGTATTAGTAGTGGAGTGCTACAATAGCATAATTGGCAACGCGTTATGAACAGTATTCTGTAGTCGTACGTTCGGATGGCAACAGCAACAGCTAATAATTAATGCTATTTTTTTAATAAAATAATCTGAAAAAATATGTGTAATACAATATTATTCAGTCTTAACTAAAACTGGACTTATTTCTACTACTAGCTAAATGTACGTTTTGCGAAAGCACTGGAAGGCGTTATTCCTGACTATTTCCGGTCCAATTGAGACGAAAGCAAAGTAAATGAGATATAGGATACCTTATTTATGCCGTCCACGTCGGAAGCGCTAGTGTCGCATCTCCTCTGAATAATATCATTTTATTTTATATAAATCATTTATACAGTATGCTACCATAGCGCGTTCTGTGAGTCATGCGCGGAATGCTGTTCGGCCAGCCTCCCGCCCCGCGTCGATGACCAGCGTCTAGCATGGGCTTGCATAGCACAAAAATAAACCAACCGCACGACCTTGTAGTCATAACACACCTCTACTTCGTTTTGAACAATTAGATATATTAGCAAGATTGTTATAGCGAAAATGTACAAAAAATGCATTCTTATTTTTTTGTTATGTTTCACTTATTTTTATTATTATTAAATGTGATCGTCAATACCCTGTATTTTTCCATCCAATAACGTTATTTTTCCTTCATAAAGCGAAAAGGTCGAATTGTTTGTGTGAAATATCAACTATGCAATGTTGTAGTTATTCTTGTAACATATCGTAAAACATTGCCAGTAACAGAGAGTATTCTCTGAATCTTCAGTAAAAATGTCAAGTAGACATAAACATAACAATAATTAAGGACAATTAAGTAACTTTTAGTTGTGAGACTCATGTGGTCGGACTTTTTTTTAAGTTGGATTGGAGCTTTTATTGCTTGCAATCATCAAGTAAGGTATTATGGAATTTGAATTGGTTTTTTCGGGAAAAAGTGGTCTTACATAGTATTTTATTTATTTTATTATCCCTATCACGCAGAATTTTGTATCTAAGTCTACGACAGTAAATGTATTTATCTTATTGGGCCTTTATTTAATTAAAATACTAACAAATAAATACAATATTACAGCTACTACAAAAAACATTTGAGCAATCCACTAGCTATTATCAGCCTATAGATAACTCAAATGCTCTAACCCGCTACCAATTGGCAGTGTGCCTAGAATGCTAGCAGCATTGCCATATTGAATTGCAATGCTGATACGTTGTGTCAAATATGTGCCAGCATTTTGGTCTCGCGTCCCTTCGATCTAACGTTTTGATAAATTTTGGGAAATTCGATGAGCTCCCGGTCCGCACGGGCCCAATGTCTCGACCATAAACGGTATATAGTAGTTCGTATCGTTTGAACTGATATCCTCCTAGCGTCGTTTGTCTTCATTACTGAAGGCCGTGATCCTCACTATAAGACACAGTCTTTCACGATATGACGCCATCGGTTTCTGTCGCTGGCAGCGTGTAGTGCTTCGTAGACATTGTTGCCCAGAGTAGAGCGGATTTGGTCTAACCATCGATTTGGGCTACGGCCTCTAGGCCGCTTCCCTGATGAACTGATATATGTTCAATAATATTAAAAACTGCACATCTAAGAGCAAAATCAACTTGCATCTTAACCTGATAGTTTTGACCTTCGGGGTTTATCAGTAAGTCATTGCATCATTAGTCCATTTCCACCAAATATTATAAATACCAACGACAATCAAAGAACAGGTGCCGATTTTTTATGAACGAAAAAAATTTATGTGACTCAATCTACAACATGGAAACATGTAAATTGGGACATAATATATTTTATCGCTGTGTTAACACATTAAATGTAATTTTTTTTATTTTATTTATTCACTAATTATACGGCAAATAATTCGAATTGTTCATTAATATCAAATAAAATGAACGTGAGTTTGCAATCTGAACTTGAACTTAACATTCCAAGCGCGCGTAGAAAAGTTTCTGAATTTTGAGTTCGTTAACATTACTTTTTGGTTATTCGACAGTATTAGGAAAAAGTTAAAATTTATTTCATTGCTTTCATTCTATGTGGGAGCAGCTTTTGTGCTCTCTGCCTAATAAAAAAATATAATACAAACAGTTATCTATCTACTCATGAATACCGTCATTAATGATTAAATAGTTCGTGACAAAACGTCATTGATTATTAGAGAACCCGAAGGTTTTCGTTACATAGAAACTTATAACATTACATATTACTTTTAGTAGGTATTTCAAACAATGAAGTATTTATAAAAATATATAAATGTGTAATATAAAAACACCTCACGTTTTATATTCTATTATATGTGCAAATACACACACGAGAGGTAGCGATTACATTTGTTATTTTTATCTTTGTAAAATCGTGAAATCTTATTTATCTTTCACAAGAATAATCGCAGGCGTAAATCGTACGATTTCAACGAGGTTATACAGAAACTAAATAAAGAGAGACCACCCGTGCATCTGTATAAAGACATAATTACTAAGATTTAGTTATAAATTTCATTATATAAAATATATATACTCGAGTTTCATCAGACATATATATATATTCGAGTATCATGTAACTTATATGAGAGTTCTTGTTGTGGACAACACTGCTGAATGTGGAATGAATATGAAACTTTTCGTGAAGCATTAACGAATAAAGCTTATAAAGAAATAACTACACAGATAACATTATTTTAACACGCTTTGTTTTGTATTACTTACATATTATTATTATTAGGCACTCACCTCCACATGTTAATGCTATATAATTAAGTATTGCCAGCACCACTAACAGGTATCTCGGCGACGCCATGTCGCCTTTCGACCTGAAACAATAGGACATGTTCTTATAAAATTAATTTACTTATAAAACCAGACCCTTGGAACAAGAAGAAGCGTGTCCCTGCTTCCGCGGATGTCACATGACCAGTTCTTGCCATATGACAGCGGGTGAAGAACTTGAGGTGACCTAATTAAGGTAACATACGAGCTTTATGTGTTAGCACAACTAATTTTATCGAATCATCATACGTTTTTGCATACACTTCTAGCTCTGTGGTCAATAGAAAGTACCTACCATCAAGCACATTGGCACAATGCTATATTTTATCAAAATCATCATGTCATGGCTAACATAATGATAAAATCCTAAAACCGTAAGTTGTCTTATGGCTAAGACGACTGCTGCTTTAGATAAGCGTACCCTTGAGAGCTGGAAGCGGCTCATATCCAGCGCAGATCTTCCTGCGATCTTGTTCCGGTCGTTCTGTCTAGCTTATCGGTGAACATCCTATGCTGCGCATGCCTGTCCGTAGTCTCCACTCGGGAACCTTTCGACCTCTTCGGCCATTAGTTTGCCGAGATGTTCCTGCCCACTTCTTTTCGATTTACCGATCCGCGGGGCTATATCAGTTACTTGTGTTTTTCCATGGATCTCCTCATTTCTGATTCAATCTCGTGGAAATCTCCGATCATAACCTTCCCATAGATGGCTGCGCAAACTTGAGCTTGCATACATATCTCATGGTTAGAGGCGAGGGTCCCATAATTCACATTTTAATGTTCATTGAAATACATATTGTTATATACTTTGAACTTCTAGCTCTACAAAAAACAATAAAATAAAATAAATTGACCAAAAACAGAAGACTCAATCGGCTAAGAAGTCATTCAATTTGTGACAATTCAATGAACACAGAAATTGACAAACATCAGACAAAAATCCAACCCACCCCACCCTACAGTGGAGAAGGGAAGGCGGCTCCTTCCACGGGAGCCGCCACCCGGAGCACCAGAGAATTCAAAACACAAGGAGGGGAGCAAATATAAAGTGGCACATTCATAAATTAGTTTCATAAAAAAAATTAGCATAAATTGTACCCGCTTTGTGAAAAGAGGATGGCAGACTCCAATACATTTGCAGCCTAGAAGAAACCGCGTTCATGAATGAAACTTATACGTATCGATAGAGCAATTTATACATTGTATATTGTATATTCAATCATTTTCCTAGAAGTTGGGAGTAAAAAGTTATCATGGAAAATCATCTGGATCAGTATGCTAACTACACGTTTATATGCGAGCCATTCAATGGATCGCTATCCATCTATAGCATCGTAGACAAAGAAAGCAATATTGCATGGATCGCGCTACAGATACAGATTACTTATTATATTCTGGAATAAACTAGGCATGGGTGAGTTTATGAACGCAGTCCGGATCTACAGAGCAGCTGACTACAGACAATAGAGTAACAATAACAATTAATTTCAAGGCGTAAGTTAACGAACGCAACAAACATAATGAGAAGTATAGGGTGCGTTCGAAAACTAAAAACACCACATAAATAAATAAAATAAAAGTACTTCTGATTCCCAACTTTATAAATAATGCAAATTATTCACGGAAGCCACAAAAATATAATCTAAATTTTCATATATAAAGAATACATGAAAGGGTTGTCATTTCGTTTTTCGGGAGCAAGGCTGGTTCTGACATCCTCCTTTGCGTCCAATCTGATAATGTAAATTTCAATGTATCTAATGAATCATTTACAGTTATCGTATAATTTAATAACAATTTATCATACAAGTCATAACAGGAATTTGGAATTATGATTCCAAAGATTTACATTTCCTTCATCTGGAAATAGGAACTAAAGTGGCATAATAGGAAATAAAGTTGTAAGATTTTGTGGACGTTCTTTTTTTTCATTTTATAAGGGTGTCTATAATTTATATTTGAAGCAATATCGAGCGAAGGTGAAAGTATCGATTCGTAAATCAACGCGTTTATTGTCAAATCGAAAATGGCAATTTTAACATTATATTCCATAAAATTACAAATGCAGAAAATTGTGTCCATCTGTGTTATTATTATGCTTAGCCTAGACTCAGCCCTAAAATGGGTGAACGGATTTGCATGAAGTTTGATGTGAAAATTACTTAATATTACTTTTTATTTTTCAAACCTAAACGAATCCTTTGGAATAGTTAGATTTTCAAGTAAAGTATATCGTATTCACGCGGCTGTAATCACTGGGCGCTGCGGGTAAGTCTAACGATATCAGCAGATATACTGCGGTATATTGGGGTTGTATGTAGATTTATGAGATTACGAAAGCCAAGTGTTCCCGTGGCCATATTTTTTATAATATACCTTTTATATCTACATTGATGGACGCGCTGTTATCAAGGGTCCCATCACTCAGGCCATTGACGAAAATAAATGAGATCCAATAAGCGGACCGTGTCGCCCCACGCTTCACACTGTCTCCTTAAAAAGCTGTGTGCACACAAAAGATGGACAAAAACGGAAACCGTTTAGAAATGGTGCTTTCTCAAAATTCAGTTATAATTGATAAAGGAACTCATTGAAATGGAAAGTTCCACGCGAATTGAGAGCGGTATCAGTGATAAGGTGTTTAAATATCAAGTAGAAACACAAGCTTACTTAGCGAGGTAAGTAAACAATACTGTGTCCAATGCTTGAAGTACGAATAACTTTGAAATAACATTTAATTTAATATACATACTATAATTATTAATAACAATTGAATAATTAGCCTATTGCACGTACGTAACAGTGGGCATAGATAAGACTGGCATCGCTACATAGCGATTCTCTTTCTCTAGCCGTTTCCGCTTCAGAGCTGTCGTTATCGCTTGTCAAAATGACATTTGTCTACGAATTTTTTTGGATTTGGCACTCAGGAGATTAGAAATGCATTGCACAATGTCTGCCAGTTTTCTATTCGCTCTTGATCACGTGATGTGTCGCTTTGAAGTGTCAATCTCATACATTTTTACGTTTTCTCTCAGCGTTATCGCTCGTAGAAAGTTACTTAGTAGTCGTAGTAGTAAGTACGTAGTTGTCTAGGTCTCCAGTAGTGACATGACAGCAGTACGACTACGCTACGATTACTATCGTGCTCCGGCTACAGAGACAAGCACAAACAACGTCACACAAACAAGGACGATGATAGATATTTTTATAAGCATTGCGAGTGTCATTTCTTTTATTTTACGATTGACTATATGAACATTTTAGCACATGTTATCTATGCTACAGGCATAGCTACGTCAATACTTAGCTCAGCTAGTAAACTATACATTAAAAATATTTACCTAGCATAATTATTCCTTTCTTCATTAAGAGCTTAACAGGTTATTACATTACATAGACTCGTGGGTGATTACAGGCAGAGAGGGCGGGACAAATCCTGATGTATGTTAAACTCAAATATTACAAATTATGTACTTTACAGATTACCTACGAGCTCAAAACATATTTACTAGGTATTCTTATTTATAAGCTTTTCAATTTCCTTTCTTCTGATGTAGAACACCTCGAATCGGTCGCTCGAAAATATTTTTCACTATTAAATTAGCAAATGAAATCAAATTTTGTTCAATCAGAATTGACTTTCATGAACTGTTTCATAAAATGTAATAAGTTTATATGACATGTCAGAGTTTCAACAAAATAAGCTGAAGACATAAAATTGTCTACTTAACAAATAATAAAAATCTCAATTTCTAGTCTGATCTTTGTATTTATAAAATATTAATACCGGCAATGCTGATTTTTAACCGACTTCAAAAAAGGAGGTTACAAAATTCGACCGTATATATAGTTTATTATGTGTGTTTGCGGATACCTAGATGATATAGTTGCGGTTGAAAACATCGGTGAACATTTACAATGACAATTGATCCCGTGAGTAGAAAAGGTCACTAATAAAGAGTGGAAAAAAATTCTTTTTCCCAAAAAATGGAACCGACTTCAACACTCAAAAGTGTGAAATAACCTTGACATGCCATAATACCATGAGCACAATGTTGTGATGATAGTTACTATTGTGAACCATCATGGTACCGACTTCAACAAGGTTATTTCACAGTTTTGAGTGTTGAATTCGGTTCCATTATTTTTTAAAATGTTTATTTCTCATCTATTCACTTCATCATTCATTCGTCTTATTGGTTTCTTACATACCTTATTTATTATATTATTTATACATTAAGGCTGAGTTCATACATAAAAGTAAATAGTTTCATACACAATATTATTTTCCAATAGCAGCAAATCGGTGTTGTGTCCCTGCCTAAGCCGACATCGCGGGCGGGTGGTCGACCGATCGTCATCTTCCAATCCAGCGCCCTCAATATCCTCAATAGGATAATGGCCATGGCTCAACAATGCGGCTCTTTCCGTGTGAAAGTGTTTGGGGCGGAGACAAATCATACCTTCTCAATTTCAAACAAACTGGACATTGACTATATAACTGCCTACAGGATTTTGGTAAAAGGCTTTTTTTTACAAAATAGAGGCTTGGAGGAATATTTCGTTTGTTGAATTGATTATGCTTGATCCGCTTGAGGTGCAGATACTGGGGCAGAAGCTCTCTTAATGGAAAGGTATGAAATGTTGTGTAGCTATGCTAGACAGTCCAGGAAAGTTCAGGGTAGATAGTTATCAGAAAACATAATACCAGGGGCTTACAGGGTTTTTATTCAATATTATATATTCTTATATATTCTCAGCTCACAATGGCCGATGTTGTTAGTTTTGGTAGCTATTTTTTATTAGTCAATATTGAATCAAAAAAAATTTATAAGTATAAGTAAGTATTTAATATAAAAAAAAAAAAAAATTATATGAAGAATGCCAGATCCTTACGGTTCGACAACTTTTTATACTCCATACATTGCTAAATCAACACAGTATGACAAAATTTTCACCTAAATATATGAAACGCAAATCACATAATGTCTGCAATGTTCCCCTAGTTAAAACAGCGTTCGCTACAAAATTCTTCAACTTCCTTGGACCATACTTATATAATAAAATGAACAAAAATTTAGGAATGTACTCTCTGACTGCTTTTGAAACAAAGAAGAAAGTGATAATTAAACTCATGACCATGAACTACGATGAAACCGAGAACATGATCACCGATGTAAATAATTCTACTATACCTCACACACACTCACAAACTCTCCCACACCTTACACTAACACAAATACAACACACACAAACACCCTCACAAACACCCTCACAAACGCATGAATTAATTTAATTATTTTTAATTTTTAATTATTTTTATAAATTATACAATTTTTAACTTGGCATGTGAATATGATTACGAGATATGATAGAATAAGCTTGTTATTAATGAATAACTTGTATTTAATTTTTTTTTCTCCTAATTCTTATTTTGATTTTATTATATAGATTAATATGTTATTCTTTAATCTTTCTATAAAATGTTGTTTCATAGATAATGTGTAACTATTGACGACGTTAGAGTCCTGAGACTTATATCACGGGTTCTAAACCTAGTTTAAGTTTCAGGTGCACCATTCAAGTGAAAAATGTTATCTATCTATGAACAATAAAGATTTTTATTATTTATTTATTTATTTTAATCAATCTTGATTCAATTCTAGACTCAGTGACGTAGCTCGACATTTTTCGTAGCCTGTTAACATCTGACTTGTCAATTTCGTACAAAACCGACATAGGCCGAGCACAGATTCAATATCAAAATTCAGGCGGCTATGAACTTAGCAGACAACGGATTTTGACGTTGTCTTATTGGCATCGGCTCAGCCTTGCGCCGCCGGACTAAATCTGAACATAAATTTAGTAAACTTGGCACCCTGAAATAGCATAACGACAACTATCTGTCACATGGCACGTGAAACCGTAAACGATGTATCTATAATTAAGTAGAGTAATAATTTAAGTAGAGTATCGAAATTAGGCCATACTTTATAGAAGCGTGGTAAGTGAAACTACTGAGTAAATGAAATTTTCGAAATTACACGCTATACGTTTCTTTTTAGTCCCGATTGCTACTGATATTTCCTTTCACGAAATTAAATACTAACTGTATTACGTAAGTATTTACGTTATTGCATTAATCGAAAGTTAAACAGGAAACGGCAAGATTTACTTTGCCCACTTGATGTCCTCTGGCGAGTCTCAAGCACCTCTTGTGAGTATTGTACTGGCGGATTTTACTTTCCCTTGCTTTTTTCGATACTAATAAATCGTTTTATGTAATAGATAGGTTCAGTTTGTCGCACCAAAATAAATAGGTAATATACACGTAAGATGATTACTCAAATTGGTTTATTTCTTTCTACTTACTTATTGATGTTGGTTGGCAGTGTTTTTTTACTGGGCGATGCTGGATGTTTTTGTGACACACTTATATAAAGCATTTTGTAAACAGCATAATTACTTCGGTATAATAATTAATTGAGACAATTGTATAACTATCAAATTTACGCTATACGTTCTTTCCTACTTATGTTTCAGTAGAAGGTAATTTCAAATGTATTTTGATGTTCTTTTTAAAAATTTAAAAATTCTTTTAAAAATTCGAAAAAATTGGCATCGCGTGGTAAAATACTACAAATATATTTCAAAACATCTTACACAATGACTCATAATAAAAATCGGCCCAACCGCAATCCCATTTGAAATTCCTCGGCATAAAACCATCGGAATAATAGATTTGGCGCCATCACGTTTTTATACATAGCTTTTTGGTAGTTTACACCAAAACCTATTTTTTTTACCTATTTTTGTTTGTTATTATGACGAACGTTTTCACGGTAAATTAGTTGTGTTATATATAAATTAAGTTATTTACCGTATAATTTAATAACAGGGAGTTTACTAAAGATAAACTGATTTAAACTGCGTTTCTCAGCGTCTTATGGAGCTGAGAAGCGCAGTTTAAATCAGGACAGTAAAGAAAAATCAAAAAACATGGGATACAAGAAAAAAAGATCAATGGATATATTTGAAATACGAAGTGCGAGACGTACCTCAAAATGGATGTATGTAATTTTAAAAGGGGTGGCCGAATGATAACGTTTTGAGTATTTAACGAAGTACTATCAGCCAGGGATGAAGGTTGACATGTAGGTACTCTGAATCTTTGGATCATGTAGCAAAGCCGCGAGCACGTCCACTAGTTAGGAATTTATAACTCATATGGTCGATAACACAAGCCGTGCGTGTATATCGCATTGCCAAATATTGACACCCGAAGCGTCAATATTAGACATCATACATGATTGTGTGATTCGCGCAAACACGAACACCAACTTGTCAAAATCTAGAAAATACTAGTTCAACACTGATGTGAGACGTCATTAGCATAGTAATTATGAATACTTCGAAAGTTATGATGTCCGCATCCGTTACGATGGCAGTTAAATTAGTTAAACAATCTAAAGGTATGAATCTACAAGCTTGGAGAAAAATACATTCAGATCAAGGTCTTCCAATAAATAATCAAAAAAACTCCAAAAAATAATAAATAATATCTTTATTTACCGTTTGAAACCTCGCATTCGAAACCAACAAAATTGCGTGTGTCAAAATATGTTTTTTTTTATTTCCTCATATTTTAATGGTGGAAAAAGTTTATTGAACGTTTTCAAAGTCGTGTAGGGAGGTGGCTTCTTGAGTTGCAACCCCCAAAAAATAAATGTAAGGCTTAATATTCATGGTGAAAGAGACATCACAATATGAACTTATTAGAATTACTGTTTATATTTTATACATGTAACAGTTGTATGTTGTACATATATGTATATGTAACAGTTTACTTGTGATCATGGCTCTTGCAACAGTGCCAAAATATCGAGAGCCAAAAACATCAGAAATACACCACACGATACACGATAAATATCCCGTTACTAAAGTCATCTCTTATGTTATATATATATATATATATATATATATATATATATATATATATATATATATATATATATATATATATATATATATATATATATATATACGATATATTATAAGAGATACAAATACTTAACACGTTCAATTAACTAAATACAAGACCCGCCTGGATGACTCGTTATGGTTGTTGATGTTATGGTTCGTAGAAAAACTCAATTATAGGTAATTATATAAATCTAATAACGCTTTATCATAATATGTGATGAGCCATGAGTTGACTGTACAAAATGTGTGGCCGGCAAATAGGTAAACTAGAGTAGGAAAATTATGTGTTTCGACACGTAGTGTCAATGCAATCGGGCTTTGATACCAATGACGCTGTTGCTATACCGATTTGATCAATAAGTATTGCTGTTCATAAGACACAATACCATGGCTGGCAACTCTGTTCGACTGTTATCATCATCATCGAGGCTAACGAGCGCAGTAATATTGATTTTATCAACTAAAGGCGTTGCCCACCTTCTGGTACGTGATCCCTCAGCCGACTATTACGGTACCACGGGGAGAAATAGGGGTTACGTGGGGGTACAATTCTAAGCCTCCCCTAAGGCCCAAGGCAAGCAATTTATATATTAGGTAAATAAGAATATATTTAGTGATGATTTCGGAGGACAAAATATTCTTGCCAAGATTCAGTGTGGCGCGTGGGATCATTCGCAGAAAATGTATACATTTACTGAAAGAAAAAGGAAAGTGGGAGGCAGTTTCGGCATAAGCATTTAGCGTATACACAAACGTAAGTATGTATAATAGGAATCCACAGACTGTGTAGATCCAAATGAAATAACAAAACAATCAGATGAAGTAATCGGGACCATGAGAAATCTACGAGCTGAAGCAAATAAAACACGTTGATAATATGCTATGCATCAAACTGGTTTGATACTTGATAGACATTCGATACTGTAACATAGCTCAATGTTCAAGTGCATTGGCGGGTCATTATCACGGCCACTCCGTCACAGATTTCGCACTAGTTACTACGCACTACACCATATATGGGTGACACCACGATCGTAGGCTAGTTCTACTTGTGTAGTGGTCCGACTAGTCTAACTACTTGAGCACTAACTTTACAAAAATGCAAAAAGATCAAGATGAGCACATCCCGTCGAGTCAGTAGGGATGAGACACTATTACACTTCTTATGCGAGTATTTCCATTTTGTTCTTTTTTTATCGCGTAATTTTTATTGTGTACTCTTTACTTCGAGTGAGGATTATGCACGTCTGGATTGTTTATTTCTAGTTATTTTAAACAATTGCATCAGCTAGCAACATTGTTGATTATTATGTTACTTTTTATTACACTAAGCTTCTCCTTGAAGGATCCAATGAGCATAGTTTTCTCGTTGTTAGTCAATTATTTTCTTACCGGAAATATTGATATTTGTTACCTGGAAATATTCTCATCAAAGTCATTGCTACTTGAGATATCGTTCACGACCATCAGGTTTATATACAATATTATAACGTCGGATGGTGTTATTTTACTATAACTAGTAATTGAGATTGAGAACATGCAAATTTAATTAAAAAATGACAACAGAATTCAGTCAAATTTTGTTCGCAAACCTTTTAAGTGTCAAGAAGTAAAACGGATATTATGGCGATAACTTGCGGAATTTCTAACAGTTTGTTGACCTGCCATGAACTACTGTATGTAAGTGAACCATTGTTTTAAACCGTCGCTTCTCTTGCTTATTCTGCGCTATGCGATATGACGATCAAGATTATAACAATCACTATATGAACAATGCACACCGTTCAGTGTCAACAGGTGATAGCTTGCAAGACGATCTGTAATCTGGACAATAAAATACAAAACAAACAGTGCTATACAATATAGTTCGTCTATTTAGCAGACCACCGCAAATAAAATTATTCCAAATAAGCTTCTCATTAATTTGTCAATGTAAATGATTTCCGAGTCACTGAATGAATGTGCACTCTAATTACGATTCGCAAGCGTGTCGGTTCACACTGGTAAATAAAACATTTGCAATTTATTTTGTCTGCGGTGATTTAAGGGTTTATTACAAACTCCCCTTCATCTGGTATTGGTTAGCGACTTTAATCTATAAAGATAACAGTGAATACAAATGTGACAGAACTCAAAACTAAGTATCTATACTTCAAATGTATGAATCTAAATAAATGTTGTTTTTTGCTAAATCCTAGACAACGTCATCACTTAACATCAGGTGAGACAGTTGTCAAACGCAAACTTATAAAATGTAAAAATAAAATAAAATAAAAATCTGTTCTAAAACATTTGTAAAATTTTGAGAACAAATTCATTTATGTATATCCACCGAAGGCCATTATTAGAAAACCTTCACGGTTGATTTCTTTAGGCGCTTGTAAACTCAAATAATACATTTATGTTAATCACTACTTCTGTTGACGATTTTCTAGAAGACCGTAAAGTAATGTCAAGATTTTTTCCTTATCCGCTGCCGCAAACAATGATATTCTCGGGAGAAAATGTGTACCTACTACTAACGGAAGTTATATGGAAACTTAAACATAGGTACCTATATTTATAAAAATATTATACGGGCTTATATAGATTAGATTAGATTAGAAAATACTTTATTGTTACACCTTAAATATAAAACAATATTTACAATAAACATAAATTTACATAGAGTGTGACAATGGGCGGCCTTATCACTAAAAGTGATCTCTACCAGGCAACCTTTGCATGGAGAGGATCGAAATAAATTTAAATAACGGGGGTGTTACAAAGCTTAAAAATAAATAAAATAAGTAAGTATATAAAAAATAAGAAAAACAAAGAGAACATAAGTGTCATAAATCTTATACATGATATTCGTTATGATTGTAATATAATACTCAACGTGAGCTTTATTAATTTAAGTAGAACTTTGAGTTCGGCTTTAAATACGTAAAGAGAGGGTGCACATCTTATTGAAAAATATATAATTATACCATACAAATTAATTATCATACCCAACTGGTAGCGGGTTATAGCATTTGACTTATCTATAGGCTGACAATATAGCTACTGGATTGCTCAAATGTTTTTGTAGTAGCTGTAGTATTGTAATTCGTTATTAGTATTTTATTATCAGTTACATATGGAGCCTATGGAGCAGATATTATTAACAAAATGGTGTTTCCTTCCAATCCCGTACCCACCTCCGTAACATTTGGTTAAGAGCCATTAGACTCTGTCAGAGGCTCTTGGAGGGTTTTATCTGAACCGTTAGATTTTCGACTCCGACATTAGGCTGGACACTAGCCGGCAAGCGTGCTGGGTTATGGCCAACAATACTCTCTCTGGGGAAGGCTCGTCTCGCAGTTGCGATACTGTTCAAACCTAAGCTAGCTATTATTTCTCTCCTTGTACAGAGTATGGTCGAGAGATCAAAGGACTAGACGAGGTCTATTCTGCAATGTCAATGAACGTATAGATCTAGAAGTATATAATTAAAGTAGCAATGTGCTAGATGAGGTGCGCGGGCGCAAGTTTAACGCCCGCGCCGATTGTCAATGACCTACATAGCAACAGGTGCCGTTGTTTACCAGTAGGGCAACTTTATGCCAAATGGAGCAATCACAACAAACTACATGATTCATACTGGTGTTGGTATAACGCGTCACGGCGTCACCTATCATTGTTACTTTAGGCGTAGGAAGTCGTCACCTGAGAATATGCCTCAATCTGCTGTCGCCTCAATTTCTGTAAATATCTGGTTAGTATTTCTAAATAGAATACATAAAATATGTAAAGGTCCAGGTTTCATAAGGACTGTAGATCATATATAAATTATATATTTACCGACTTGTCGTGACAGTTTATTTGTAGTTATTAAATCAAACGGGGCTTGATCGCGAGAAAAACATTTAGTAATTTTTTCTCGCGATCAAGCCCCTTTTGATTTAATAACAATGTGTTCGGATCGCGTCTAAAAATTACAGTTTATTTGTCATATGTATGTTTCATTAAGGCGATTATTCGGCATTCGGCTAATTATGTAACCACAATGTGCCAATAAACTGTTCATCACAACACTAGTAAAAATATGTACTATTATGGTACGGTTTAACTAACGTAATAAAATATATATTATATAACACGGGATACGCACCATGATTTTGATTGAGTTCCCGATATTTAGGCGCGGTTCCACGCACCATGATCACGGAGAGACTCTCCGTATATCACGTATCCTGTGCTAAACAATATAATATAAATTATGACAAGCCATGAGAGTTTAAAACAATACTTAACGTAATAAAATGCTATATCACCATCTGTATCTACATGACTTACTGCATTGTTTTTACTATGCACTGAACAATTTGCAATTATGACATTGCAGTTCTCAGATGGGCCTCGGATGCGGGCATTGTAATTATTTGCAATAGCTTTTGTAATGATATGTCTACATGCCGTTTAGATATTCCGCTTTTTATGAGTTTTTATTTGAACAAACAAGTGTTTAGCGATAGATACCTACTCATTGTGTTTGACAAAGTAAAGTATAATACATAAGACACGTTAAACGGTCGGTCCCGATTGTGGCCTAAGGGTGGAATTCACTGAAATGTAAACGTCCAATTATCAATTAACCGTCGGTTAACCGCATAGTAAAAACTGATTGACCGAGACGGCTAAATTGATAATTTGACGTTTTAAATTGATTTTGAACAGCAGCCTTAGGGCTACAGTGTTCACGGCACGTCACAATCCCTAATCCGCATTAATATTGTTATTATTTATTGATTATAACTATAATTAATAAATTTCTCACTTGACGGTATGACACTCGACCAGGCAACTCTTTCCTACTGGGCACTGTGGGAAATAGTTGCTCTGCCCAGAACCCCGCGACCTCCCTAGTTACTGCTAGAACACTAAATTATTAATTATGTATTTTACCCGGCTTTACTCACAGTTTATAGTCAAAGTATTCGACCTAGGCTTCGGGCGTGTTCGATGTCCATCATCAAGTGAGTTTACGCTGCCAGAGTTCATCGACCAGATCCTGGGGGTCATGCGCCTAAAAATATTGCTATAACTTTAGACTTTCTTTACGTCTTTTCAAACCTAAGACGCGCTGCAACTGTCATGATCATGACATGACCAATAAAAGACAGCAAACTGACTCTCAGTATTGGCAAAAAAGCAAAAGTAAAAAAAAAACTTGAGCATTTCTGGCTTAATAAATATAATCAAAGGCTAAATCGATAACTGGCTCGTGAGTTTCGTGACGAACTCAGCAATTTAACTCTATAATCAATTAGTAACAACTCAACAAAGTAATTAATATTAAGTAACAGAATATCATCACAACCGTTTCAAACACGTGGTTGTTCTCAACGCTACTATAAAATAAAAAAAGATAAAATGAAATAAAATAAGTATACAACATAATTATGTAGTCTAAAAAGTATAAAAACTGCTTTTTACTAGTTACAATTGAACATTTTTTTGAAAATGTAGTAAATCTAATATAAAATTCTCGTGTCACAGTATTTGTAACCGAACTCCTTCGGAATAGCTTGACCGGTTTTGATGATTTTTTTGTGTATATTCGGTAGATGTAAGAATAGGTCGTTAAGTATTTTGCACACCCCTACGTGGGTACACTACACTAGCGTAACATTACCGGTATAAGTGTCACACAGAATTTCAAAATTGGAACTTCATCTACAGTGGTAGCGTATAATATAAAGCATAAAGAAGTTGCACAAAGCAAAACGTGCCCAGTTGTTGAGTCTTCTGGCACGGTGGGCGAAAATGAGTTATTGCCATAATTTTAAAATATATGTCTGTTCTATTCTCAAGGTAGTTAAAACATCTTACAGATATTCGGGCCAAAGCACTAACATAAACACAAAGCGGAACTACATAAGTAGTTACACCGTCCGACCTGGATTTCAGTAAAACTTATTGCGGTCGCTTCCTCTTCAAATGATTCGCGTAATTAGTTCTTAATTACTCTTATTATCAGGGCTTTAAACTATCATCTTAGATGTGTATCTATCTAGATAATTATGTATAACTATGTAGATAAATATTCTAACTAATTAAGCGAACGTCATTTCAGCAAATGTCATTTGTTGGTTACAATGCTATACGTTAAGTATATCGAAAAATGTATTCAAATATATATTTACTGTCTCCTCACAAAATGGTTCTTAGTCTAAATTTTACATATTAAGAACTGTTTAGTAAAAACCTAGGCTATAAAACCTCTGACACAGTGATCTGTCTACATCGTGTTATTTTGCTTATTCCTTTTTAGTGTTACAGAAAAAGGCACAATTTATTTATTTATAATAATTTACTGTTTATGAGATACTTAAAAAAATAGTGATGTAAATAATAATCAGCACTGCTAATAAAAGTATTGCGCAGAGCAGGTAGGTACTTATTTAAAATTAGTTAAAGTCAATGGCTTATTGGAATCACATTTATTGTTAGTTGAGTTTGAGACATGACAAATCATCGTTGTTAATTAACCACTCTTAGTTCATATGGTAATTAAACTTATTGCGTTTCTAAATGGCTCAAAGTAAAACTCAATTAAACTTCAAACAATAATTCACTAAGTAAGTACATATAGAGTATTAATTATACGTATTGACCTATATATAATAGATTATTACGTAAATCGATATTTACCGATTTTTGTTTCGAGATTCGGAACTTTTAAATACAGAAAACCTCCATCTAACTGATGAGCTTGAGGTAAGTAGTCGGTAGTTATGAAAATTATTAGCTCTGTAGACAAGAAAGAATGGCCATTCTAGGTAACGCAGGCGGCGTTCAGCGTTTAGGTAGGTAGCAGACGCTCAGTCATTATAAGGAAACTCATAATAAGTAATTTTAAAAGAGTTAGCAAGCCTAAGCGCAATATGGCAAGTTTTATATAGACACGGGGAAATGAGGGTTTCTAATATTGTCAAAATAATGCAATGCACCGAAGTTGGTCCACACGATAACATGTGATAAGTAAGAATAGATAAATATCATCGGTCGCGCCTCATCTTGGCAACTTAGTCAGTCCAACTGACTTTAAGGTCGTAACTTCATTTAATGCCCATCAATCATGGAGGGGACCAACGGGAGATGCATATATAGTCCAGCGGTTTGCGTCTTGGCTGGCTATAAAAGATGATCACGATAAAGTATCTTGCTCCAGAAGCTGCCAAACGATACATTAATGCATTCTCATTTATGCTTCACGGAACAATATTTGTCACTGCACTTCTTACATTTATGACATGACGTATTCCACATTTCATCTATTTAACTATGAGGGTCTCGTCACTACGTAACATCAAAATGTGTAATATTTGAACAATGAACCTTATAATCTATTCAAATCATATTTTACATAAGTGCGCCGGTAAAAACACGCGGAATCAAGAAGAACACCGTTCTCACCATTGTGTCCATTTGTTAATAGATTTTAATGAATGCTTAGTATGTGCTAATTAACCATGGCGGTTACAATACTACTATAGTTTTTTTTTAACAAGGAAGACTCGATACCTTAATACCCTTTATTACCTTATATTCGTAGTCAGGGCCATTATGGGCAGCTTCTGTATGTTTGGAACTATGTCTTATGTATTTGGTAACTCAATGAGTAGATAGATACTAATCTTCATGTATATCATGACTTTTTCTGTCATTTTAAACGATCACCTGCTTTATGAAACGTTCGCTGCGGCGCATTAATTTGGATAAATATAAAAATATTTTAAATGATAAATGATTTTTATTATTACTTTAAAGACATGATAACAAAATATATAACAAATGCTTGGATGGGTGACCGCTAGTCGTATTTTAAATTGAAGGATTTTGAGTTTTATGTGTTGTAGTGCTGTCATTATACGTTCGTAAAAATGCACGACCAAAGTAGTATTTTATTGACCGTTGAAATTTGTCGCTTAGTTACATTAAATATGTAATTTTTTCTCAAAAAAAATATCCAAAAAAATGTATATATATTATTTAACATTTGGTAAAAGTTAATATAAATATTGTAACTTTGAGGAAATACCTAAAGGAACAGAGAACGAAGCTCGGTCGCGCAGTTATATACTAGACTGGGACTTATTTGCTGGGATTTATTTTGGGAATAATATTTTGCAAAGTAATAAAAAATTATGAGATCGGTTCCTACTAAGTCCCGTTTAATGATATCTTGGTGAGAAAAACAATTGTTCTCAACTTTGGTTTATTCTTATTTTACATGTAGGTATGGCCTCCCCGTAAAGTATATAATAACATTTATTCGCTTAATATTCAGATTTCAAAGATGTTTTATCCCTTGATAAAACATCTTTGAAATCTGAAGCGATTAATTTGGATAAAATTTAGATTTAATAAAGATAATTAGAGCGGACTGACTTACATACAGAACAAACATAATTATAAGAACACTTTGTACATAATTCTTACGGAATTCTGAATATAGCTGACCAGATATTTGATATAACTTCAAAACTGATTTAAATAAGTAATAGAAAATGTTCCAGAGTTCGTTTTTGTGGGAAAAACACTCGCGTTGGAGTCCTTCGTCTGTACTGTGTCGTGCTGTGGAGGATGGGCATCGGACATGCCCGAAACCTAGGTCACAATTTAGCCTATAAACGTGAGTAAAGCCCGATAATACATACATACAATAATGTGTCAAACTCACGAGAATTTCCAATGTCCTTAACTAACCATTTAAGTATGATAATACTCAGGCAGAAATGATTGTAAAAAATGTTGGTTTCAAATATAAGTTAGAACTTATATACTGCATCTCTTTTGTGCTACAACTTGAGATGTAATATACATAACTGCGCGTAACGTCACAAACGTTCCGTTTCCAGTAAAAGCAGTGAAATCATAATCATATGAAATTGCTTCAGAGCATGCACACGTGAAACCGAAAGCGCTTACATATTCATGGCGCGCTGTTCAAACGCGCACACACACATGCACAGCGCGACAGTAGGGCTGTTTCTCTGCAGGAAACCTTCAGATGAAAGAGGACGTAGGCATAGGGCTGTCATTCAAGAAGTCATTTCTACAATACAGGTATAATTATTTTCTGGAAAAATCTACTTCTAAGGATATCTCTACAAAAGAGATGGTATATAAAAGATAAGTAATATTTATTTCGACACATAAGGACATGGATGTACATAGAATTTTTTTTACCAAAAAATGGATCCTACTTTAACACTCAAAAGTGTGAAATAACCTTGTTGAAGTCGGTACCATGATGGTTCACAAAAGTAACTATTATCACAACATTGTGCTCATGGTATTGTGGCATGACAAAGTTATTTCACACTTTTGAGTGTTGAAGTCGGTTCCATTTTTTGGAGATTTATTTTTTATCCTGTTTAGTGACCTTTGCTACTCACGGGATCAATTTTCATTGTGTATATTCTCCGATGTCTTCAACCGCAACCATAATATCGTCGAGGTATGCGTAGCACTTTTCAGTTATTGTAGTGCAACTCAATAACCGCTTGTCCAATTTTGATAAAATTTAAATCGATCTTTATATCAAACATAATCAACAATTGATTTGTTCAATTTCAATGCGCCGATGCCTTTTTAAAAATAAAATACTAATAAGTAATTAAAATACCGCAGCTTGTACAATAAAATTTGGCCAATCACCTAGCTATTGATAACGCATATGCTCCAACCCGCTACCAGTTAGCATGTCCAGAATGGTAGCAGCATTTTCACGTTGAATTGCAATGCTGATTCGGTGCCAGCATTTTGGTTACAAATATAATAATATAAATAATCATAATTGATATGTTTTCTAATTCTAATATAATGACATTGGAGGTCAGCCCTGGGTGGTCAACCCTGACAGACATTGAGCCGCCAGCAACATCCGCCCGTTTGGGACCCATTGTATCCATTTCAAAGCGCCTACTCTAACTTTGACACTTATTCGCTTCCTGTGTTCCAAGTCGTTTGTTCAACCTCTCCATGTCAAAGTGCAGATTTTTGTGAACCCGTCTTCATATATGACATTTAAAAGCTTTTTCGCAATTAAGGAATGTTGAATTACACATCAGAGACCATTTAAAAAGCCTAACGTTTAAACGGTCATATAAGAAGATACGTATAAACTTCGTTTACATTTAAGTTAATTTTTAACATTTCTCTACACTGTGTCGCCTTTTTTTTTTACGAAAACAGTTGACAGTTCACTTTGTTACGTTAGCTTAATGGCAGAGTTTCCTTTGAATATAGTAGATTTCCAAACAGATCCTATCACAATCCGGTAGTTCTTAATCCTAATTTGTTTTATTCAAATATTTTTGTCTAAAAAGCTGGCCTTTAATTTCTCAAAGATTGTAATTCAACGCATTATGGGGACTTTGCCCAGTGGTAGCGGTGCTGTTATCATTCGTACTCCATCATGGTTATATTGTAAGACTCAAAGTATATATTAAATGAACACTAAATATATAAAAAGAATGGTTTTGGAATAGTTGCAGTGGTTTCTTCTTTTCTCAGCTATGTGCGTCCACTGTTGGACGTATGCCTCCCCCATATAGGGGGGATTTGCCAATACTCGCCACGCTTGGCAGGCGGGTTGGCGAGCGCAGTATGATTTCCGATCCTCAGAAGGCGCTGCTGCCCACCTCCTGGTACGTTATCCCTTAGCCGACTCTTATGGCACCCGCGGGAAGAGATGGGGGAGTACTATTCTAGGTGTTGTTTTTTTTGTTGCAGTGGTTATGGATGGAATTTGATGACATGATTATCAATTGCACTAGCCAAAAAAAAACTACCTTTAACTAAATTACTTTGAGTCTGCTACTAATTAACCAACCACCCCGAGCTGATTGGTCAATATCCGAAAAAAGGACCAATGAGATTTCAAATCAGACATAGTCGAGAATCCATAGAATCCTAGAAAATACATTGGAACACAACAGCATTAGACATGTTTTAACCCATTCGTTAACATCTTTTGTAATTGAATATTCAAGTTTAGTGTAAGTTCATTTTCCATTACTTGTCTGGAACGGAAATAAGTCGACGATCTCGCGATCATAAAACCCGAGTGTTACTGTCCAGGCGGCCGTTCTGCTGTAACTGATTTTACGGCTCGAGTGTGTCGGACGGACACGCGGACTCATTATGTAATGGCGCATGCGAATAACGTTACAACTACAGTACCCTAGGTACTGAAATATTTCCGTTTGTCTGTATATAATAACAAAATATAAAGAGGAGCTAGCTGCGCCCCGTGGTTTTAACCACGTAGTGATGATTATGGCGCAGCTAGAAATAATTAATCAGAAAACCTAAGATAATATCATCATCATCTCAGACTGGTTGGAAGCGGCCCGTATCCTGCGGGACGTTTTAGGGGGTCATTGAACACGAATTGTCTGAAATCCGCTAGAGATCCGTTCCACCTAAGAATGACCGGTCGGACGGCAATGCCACATACTGGTAGAAGTTCCAGCTTATCAAACGAAGCCTTTTGCATCAACATTTATGAGTTTCAACGAGCGAAATTCATTGCCTAAATCGGTGTTACCGAATAGATACACTTAGGGTGTCTTCAAGTCACGAATGATATGATGAAAGTAAGTAATATATGCAGTTCACTGGCTGAAAACTGAAAAGTTAGCATGTATTGTATACATGTGACAACTAGGTACATGAAATAAATCATGAATACTTCACATAAGGGTCAAAAACAACCAACATCACTTTTTATAAATCGTGTCAACACAAAAATCTATTCAACAGTGAAAAGGCAGACAGTTCTAAAACCAATAGATGTTATCCTCAAACAGTGACGCACGGCCCTCAGGTTCAATATCCTTCCAGGAATCAATTGAGAGATGTATGTACGGTGGACGGTGACCGCGCTGTCGCGTTCCACGTAACTATGATATAACGGCTTCTCAGAATGGCACAAAGCACACACTCAAGTTCTAAACGAAATGTTATTTAGGATATTAACACAAATGAGCAGATGAAAAGGAAGGAAATTCGTACATTCCACACGCACATACAATCATGATGACCCTTCCATCGTTGTTTGGTCAGGGTTAGACACGCGTTTGCCGAATATGTATCCATCAAAAAGTCGTAGAAAGTCATAATCTTAAATTTAATATAGATAGTATATTATTATTAATTATAAAAATGCAGAAGGTATGTTAAAGGTTGAAAAAAAAACAAAAGTTTTCAGCGCCTATAGCATATATATTTTGCTTCAAGTTGTGCATATCGTCGTCGCATACCTATTCATTGGCCCCATACTGGTAGTGATTCTCTTATTAAACTAAAATAAACTAAAATTCTGGAAAATTTGATATCTAAGATAAGTACTTATGTGGTAATGATAAAGTTCAAATCAGTATGACACTTATCCATAACAGCACTGAAATGAGATGTATTTATTAAAATGCGGGTAGTTTTACGTAAAATAAGACGCCACTTATTTGTTGCCCACTAAAACTACCCGCAATTGAATAGAACTCGTCTAAAATTAAGGATAGCATTAAATGCAGTTATACAAATTTGAATGAAATTAATAAATTATTAATTTGAATTTTAGCTAGTTCGAGTATTTAACAGAATTAGGGCCACTGACTATTAATTCTCTGTGTCATCATAGTACTCGATAACATGACAGTTAGTACTTTTATTTACTGGAATATGATTTGATAGCCATTCGGGCTCCGGACAAAGTACGTACGTTGTGCGCGAATGTCATTCTCTGTCATAAAGTAGGTACGTACTGTTTATCAATTTAAATTCTCATTGAGACTGGATATAACTGTTTTACAACAATGTTTTAATTTAGTTAACACCAAAATAATTTAATTGCAATATAGTTGCAATAATAAAAAATCCTACAAATGGAATATTCCTATAAAGCGCACATTTTACTTATTTCGATACCGATGTTTCCAACATTTTTCAGTAATCATGTAATATTCGCGACACTCCATTTAAAGTTGTTTAGTACGGTCATAGCAGAAATCATCAACATTTTCAGGTAAGGATTCATTAAGTACTGTTACCACGGAACAAGGAAAATACTTCTAAACACAATAACTCAGTACGAATGTCATCAACTGCGAGCGACCTTCAGCTGTCGAGGGAATACGAGGCCTGACTTGAATATTGTCCTTATTATTGCCCAAAAGCAATGGGCTGGCATGCTAAGCCTATGGGAAAATAGGAGCAATTGCGTGTCACACTCATTTGAATTGAATGAAATTAATTACGTCATCACTACGTGAAATAGGTGATGTTTGCGCATCCCTGTGGAGTGGAAAAGACTGACGTAAAGATAAACCCTCTTTAAGTTCAGGCCCAAGACCTGTTGTGGTTGTGGTGGCCCAAGTTGTGGTAATGACATAATCTATTTAAATTAAAGGACTGAAATAGAATAAATACTATTTACTAATAAGAGCTTCACCCTCGATATCCCGAGCAGCTACAATATGGGTCTCTGAATGATAAATAATAATAATAATAATAATAAATTCTTTATTACATCTTAAGGACACACATGCTACATCTTTTGACAATAAGAATAATATGAATAGAGTATATTAGGATGTGTGTGGTCATGTGAAGAGATCCCTGTACCCCGTACTAGTATGCACTGTGTTACAGGGTAACAGTTCCTTCCCATTATTGTGACATCGAAAATATTTAGCAATGTGCGGCGATTTATTGTCATTCTATTTACTTATGAGAAATAAATGTGCAATTTGTGTGGTTAATGTTACAGAGGCTAAAAAAATATGTGTGTGAGCCGTATATACAAGTGTTCGCGCGCGTGTGTGGTGTATGTGGTGTGTGTGTGTGTGTGTGTGTGGGGGGGGGGGGGGGGTTGTAATATTTAACGCAATTACTTTATTATAGAAAAATTTATTATAAACAAGCCTTTAGTATTTTTTCAGTATCTACATAGCTTTTGTTTTGCAACCAGGTAGCGACAACGCGTTTACACTCTCTTTTTGTAAGAGGATATATGTCGTGAGATCTGTTTATGTAGTTATACAGACGCGGGCCCATGAACTTTAGATTTCTAGCACTAAGAGTTAGTCTGCAAGGAAGAGTTTGACACACTCTGTCCTTACGACGTTTAAGTTCACGGCTCACGGGGTCATATATTAAAATTGAATGTTGTCGCAAAGTAGTTTGTAGTAAGAAGAGCTGTCTCACAGTCATTACTTCACTTAAATTTAAATTTAAGATTTTTTATTAGATTGATGATTCAGGCAACATTTGTAATGCTAAAATAAAGGCTTCAACAAAAAAATACCTTATTCCGTTAGATTCCGAGGTGAGATGCCTAGATGTCTAGACCAGATCGTTGGTCACACGCATGCAAAATGTGATTCTGCTTCGAAAAGAGAGTTGAAAGATAAATATCATAACGCCAAATCACAACGAAATTATACAACCAGCAAGTGTAACAGATATAATTGACAGAAAAACGTTAGGCTACGCGTCGGTGATAGCTTACCATCAGGCGGCCTATCTGCTTCTTTGCCGTCAATAGCATAATATAGACCCTAACTGATACAATGTAAAATCTATTTGAAACGAATTTCCGCGGATTTTGTTGTAATTTATTTTCAGAAGTGGGTCCATTTGTTTTGAAATGCGATGTTAAAATCAATGCTAAAAATTTAATTGACGCTTATACGTGTATTTTTGATCCCGAAATTGAATAAATAATTTCTACTTGGAATTTAGCGGTAATCTACCGGGGTAGTACCAGGGTAATCTACACTGTAAAAAATCACATGTATACGTGAGTTAACCTCTTATGATTCCTCAGCCATTGAGCAGCCAATCCAGGCACACATTGCTTGTTTCACAATGTCTGCAGTTGTTCAGACCCGGCATCCGCGACATGCATACAAACTCTCAACCTTCCAAACTACATATTAGCTAAACTCAAGTCTAGCACGTTATATAACTGCACGAACTATACACGGGAATTAGCTTATATCTGCGAATACGACATTGGTGGACAAATAAACGGAATTCACAATTGGTTGTTAAGGAATCCTTTGAAAAAAAATTTAACAAAAAAATGGAACCGACTTCAACACTCAAAAGTGTGAAATAACTTGTTGAAGTCGGTACCATGATAGTTGACAAAAGTAACTATCATCACAATATTGTGCTCATGTTTCAAATAAATTCTACCGACTTCGACAAGTTATTTCACAATTATTTATTCGTCATGACTTGAATAAATTACGCCAAATTATAATAAAATAAAAATGGAAAGTAAAATAAAATACAATTTACCTATAACAAATATAAATACTTCCAAAAAAAATCTAAAATAATAGGATTTTATTTACATTTTAAGTAATTAATAAACTCTTCAAAACTGTAGAACCACTGCTCGATAAGCCAGGGTTTCGTTCGTTTGTTGTAAAACAGCTTGGAATAGGGGCTACAGACGCTGCAGTGATATTTGCTGGCAGCTTAGGTATTATACACTGTTGGACACATAACAAAGGTTATCGATATCGATAGATTTCGACAAAGTCTCAGGTATACTCGTTATTTTATTCTTTTGGCAAGGTTCATAATATGCGTGTACGATACTATGACTCATGTCCAAGAGAGAGTGCTGCTAATCACAAACATAATCATAATTACAATTTACTTTAAAATATATGAACAATACCAGCAATAAAATCGTAATAATGCGAGGAAAACCCTGGTTAGTCATCATTAGCAGCTTCCTGAGACGTGACCCACATTCATACTGCCCTCAAAGACTTCTCAAGATCGAGTTATGCCAATAGGTGGACAATTAGCATAGTCATTTATGCTAATCATGTACGTATTTTTAAACAATATTCTTAACGTCATTGAAACTTTGATGTTACATTATGTCGTTTCAATATAAATTGCATAAAATAAATCATGAATAAACTGTAAAAATAGTCACGAGGGATGAGACACAAACTCAAATATATGTACTACAATATAAATAGTAACAAAGAAGACATTCAAATGTAATAAACTATAGTCAAGCAAACAGTTCTATGAACATCATTTATATATGGCTGATTTAAATTGACACAGTGAAGAACACATATAAAGCAACAATGTCATCACTATGTAAAATAGAATAATGTGGTGAATACAAGTTAAACTCCGAGCATTCCATTCATAAAACATCTACAAGACAAGCATGTCTGAGCGCTCAATATATTGAAAATTCGATCGACACAATAGCCTCCATTTTAACCGACCTAAAAAAAATGGAGGTTACTCCATTTGACTGTATATATGTTTTTTTCTCTCTCTCGGATAACTTTGTCGTTTATAAACCGATCTTAATGGTTCTTTATTCGTCTGATTGAGTATACTTCCGTGGTGGTCCCATTTAAATTTCATCAAAATCGGTTAAGCGATTTTTGAGTTATACTCTAATAACTGAAAAGTGCTACGCATACTGCGACGATAATATATATAATATAGTAGATAGTATAGTATAGGTAATGTAGTATACGGGTGAAGACATCGGTAAACATACACAATGACCATTGATCCCGTGTGTAGTAGAAGGTGCACTGAACAGGGTGAAAAAAATTACTAAAAAAGGGAACCTATTTTAAAGCTCAAAAGTGTGAAATAACTAGTCGAAGTCGGCACCATGCTCACAATATATTGATAATAGTTACTTTTGAATTACCATGGAACCGACTTTAACAAGTTATTTATCAATTTTATTTAACAAATGTATAAATAGTTAACTATTTAGTTCAGGATTATTTCTTCAAAAATCACTAATTTGAGGATGTCCTAATCTTAATGATTATAACTGCAAAAAGCAAGATATTAACGAATACTAACGGGAAAGTTGTAGTCCACGCGAATGAAGTCGTACACACACAGCTAATTCAATAATCAATACTTTGAGCTTGACAATTCAAATTACTCCTGTGTGTTTGTACAATTGTGTGTTTGAATAAAGGCCCTCTTGTGCCAACCAAATATCTGAGATTATCAGATATATATATATGACAGAGATATCATTACCAGATATCTGAGATTTTCGCAGATATCGCGGATTAAATGAGAAATTTGCGAAAAAATTGTGACTGATAATCTCGGAAAATTTAATTGGTGCAATTGGGCATACGAGATCTAAACTTCGAAAATGGAAACGCGAACGTACTCTAACAGAAAAGAGAACATCGTAGTGGAATTAGATAAGTGGGTCAAAATAGTCTCAGTATTTGCAAACCACAGACAATGACTAGTCGTAATAAACGAAACAGTGTTTATAACAACGGTAAAAACTGAATGCGCAAATAATGAAAGTAACATTTCGACTAATGCGATAAAAAACAGCACTACACTACAAGTCATCAGCTCTAACAACTTCATATGAAAGTGGAACGAGTTCACAAAAAATTGGGCTGAACCTGATGAAATCTAGTCTATTTTTTCACCCCTGACCAATGTCCGACAAGTGAGTGAGGAGGAACACGCGAAAGTACCGTACACTTTCACCCGCGCGGACGACGCCCGTCAATCAATGGCTTTTTGTGCACACGCACGCTTTACATACAGCTATATATTCAAGCAAGATTATATTTAACATTAATAAAGTTAAGACTTAAATTCGAATAGACATATTATATAGGTATACGCTCCGTCACATGTCTGTAACTGTGTTTGAGATGCATTATTTTATCGATACGGCTAATATTGGGTACAGTTACCTGATGCATTGACCCCCAACTGTCAAAGCCTTCCGCTCCATTTTTGGTGCTTTTGGGATTTTGGTGTCAATAGATATCTAGATTCTAGATAATCGATTAGTATTAGCTTATAAATCAACTTGACATTTTCATACATTAGAAAGAGATTAAAGTTAATCTTAGGACAAAAATAACTGGCGAGGAAAATTTGAAGCTAAAATTACAGCACTTTATATGTCGCTAAATATGGATAGTAGTAAAATACTTTCTAGCACTGCTATAATAGCCCATTACGTTCACACTGTTGGGTCCATACTACACAGTCAATATTATTCCAGTGGCTAGCCCGATGTTGCAGTTCACCCAAATGCCTCTGGCATTGCGTGACGGCTGTTTCTCTAAGAAAACATTATATGGACGTACTTATTAATGTGCCTTCCGTAGCACGGAAATGCTAAGTTAAAAATAACACTAGCCATGATCCAAGTACTGCAGAAAACGTTGCCTTACCTAATAGATCGATAAAGACAAGCCTGATAAAAGCGCTTCAACTCTATGACGAGCGCTTCTAACGCTTGCACAAAAATCTGTGCATGACAAAAGACCTACGCATTGATGTCAAAAAATTACGTTTTCAGTGTATTGCGTTCTACCAGCGGCGCTATAGGTAATTGTTTTGCGTTACAAACACTCAACTCTATATTAAAAGGTGACACGAGGAAAATTCCTTGTAATTGCTATAATCGCCTTAATTGAAACGTGTTGATGTGCTGAGAAAAAAGTTTACCACTTTTCTTCGCACGTGTACAGTACAAATCTATTCTAATCTAACGTTACGCTTTCTCTAACATTGATATCCTACTGACATACGCATGCGAGTCTAATAATTTTATTTGAAACTAGCAGTCCGGTCCGGCTTCGCATGGGTAAAAAATTTTAAAATTGAAAACTTTAGGGATCCCTAATTTTTTTGAATATAGAATGCTGCGCCCCGCGTTTCACCCGCGTGGTGATGATTGATGATGATGAAAAGTAGCCTATGTGTTATTCTTGCAATTGAAGTATATCATCCAAGTCCGTTTTACCCACGTGGTGATAAAAAACGGTGATAGTGATGATGACGAAAATAAGCCTATGTGTTAAGAGTATAAGCTATCTGTGTTTAAATATTCCATATTTAATCCAAATCCGTTGTGGTGATGATTGATGATGATGATGGTAATGATGAGAAGTAACCTATGTGTTATTTCCGGACCTGAAGTATTTACATACAAAATTTCATACAAATTCGTTTTACCCGCGTAGTGATGAATAACAGTGATGATGGTGATGATGAAAATAAGCCTATGTGTTAATCCAGAGTATAAGCTATTTGTGTTCCAAATTTCATACGCATCTGTCGTGGTGATGATTGATGATGATGATGATAGTAAACTATCTGTTATTCCCAGACCTGAAGTATCTACACTTACAAAATTTTCACCCAAATCCGTTTTACGATCCGGTGATGAAAAACGGTGATGATGGTGATGAAAATAGACCTATAAGTTAATCCAGGGTATAAACTATCTATGTTACAAATTTCATCAAAATCCGTTCAGTAGTTTTTGCTTGAAAGAGGAACAAACATCCATACATACATCCATCCATACTCACAAACTTTCGCATTTATAATATTAGTAGGATATCAGTCTATATTAATCAGTGATAATGTAGCATTCAAATGGTGAAAGAACTTTTAAAATCGGTCCAGTACTTTTATTGCGCCAATTCGTTACAAACATACACAACTTTCCTCTTTATAATATTAGTATAGATAACTATATATACTATACTCCTAACAGTTATTATTATAATTATTATTAGTTATTATTATTATTCTAACGGACTAATGCTGTTTGCCGGTAGAGGCAAACAGCATTATTCCGATAGAAAAAAAAAAAAGGTATTATGTTTATACGTGCTCCATCTTAGACAGCGTCGTCATTAAACATCAGGCGAGACAGTGACCAAGCGCAAGCTTATAATAATAAAGTAAGAAAATTAAAAAAAACCAACACGATTACTTAATTTCCCAATAGGTAGACGTGAAATAACCTAGAATAAATCAAAAACTCTCGTGATATTCCAAATTTTGTAACCCTTACTTTCGTATGGGTTCACAATCAAGCTCAAGGTCATACAAGCTATGGGAAGGTTTCTGCTTGGACAAGGTCTTAATTAAATTCATAGTTATTTAAATGTAGAAGAACAAAAGTCACCATATTTCTTATTGATAATTTTATGCAACCCTATTTTTTCTTACAATTTTACGCCACTACCGTAAGTGGCAGGACACTCGGGGCGAACTTTTTCCAAATATATTTAAGAAAGTTATTATCTAATATATATAAATCTCGTGTCACAATGTTTGTCCTCAATGGACTCCTAAACCACTTAACCGATTATAATAAAATTCGCACACCATGTGCAGTTCGATCCAACTTGAGAGATAGGATAGTGTAAATCTCAAATTATAGTCGCAATTTTAATTTATTGCTAATTATTTGTCTGTTATTATTTGACAGTCACAATTATCTATTAACTCCAAATGATTCTAACAGATGTCGATACCTTTCGACTGGGTTGAGTAAGTAATCAATAGATGGCGCAGCTAGTTACTATATATATTTTACATCTTTTCCTACATTTTTATATCTAACACATTAATCTAGTGACTTCGCAGAAGTGATTAAGAGTGGGTTATGCTTTTTAACAAAAATATTTTATAGCCGAGTTCAATTTTCCTTATGCCTTTTGAGGTGTCATCATATAAACGACTATAGTTTTTGTTAATCGATAACTAGATACTTTTATTGATCCTTATTACTAGTCTTAAAAATGTTACACTCACTATTAAACATAATCTTTTCATAATTTTAGGCTCATACATAATACTGAAAAATGTATTAGATAGCAATATAAATACATTTATTTAGCTATATACATCTCGAAAACATTAGTGGGATCCCATTTTTTTCCATTATATACCTACTTAGTAGCTCTAACAGCACGTTTTAAGCAAGTTTAGCATTGAATAAATCATCTATCACGGGATCATCGGTATAAACAAGATCAAGTGATAAACACCCCGAATGAAAAGTCGGAGAAGCTCGCATCGCTCCCAAACCAAATAAAATTTAGAACATGAGGTCATCTACAAATTGAAGGCAAAAGGAAGTCAACTTTTACTGCTTGTGCGACTTATTATATATATGTATGTGTTAAACGATTTGATTCGATACGTTGAACAATTCCACGATAAGCGTCAAATGAACTGCATAATTTTACGGTGGCGATGAAATCGCAGGAAGAATGACTAATAGTTATAATATGAACAATAGTGGAACTAACAGCAGATTAGAAAATACATAAATCATTTCAAAATCACTTCGATACAGTTCTTATTCTTATCAAACGACAGCATTGCCGAGACATAAAATAATAGAGAATAGTTACCTAGTTTGTTCAGTTTTTGGTTGAACGTGAAGACCCACATTAAGTCAACCTGTTTTCTTTAACGGACTAATGCTATTTTTCCTACCGGCATTTACAGCTTCGCCGGAAGGGGGGCAAGCAGAGATGGTGCTCCAGCCCGGTATTTGTGCGGGCGCAGAAGTCGCACCGCATAGTGAGGCTAGCGCTGACGGCGCTGTGCTACTAGGAGAGGATAAGGCGATTAGATCAAGGGCACCACTGAAGTTCTAACCTCGGCTTGAGCTGTCGCCAAGACAGGGAGATATCGGATCGTTGTTAAGTCAACCCTCACCTAACACCATCAAGACTTCCAGAGAAATGTATAATTGCGCGGATCGACACGCGTGCATATCAGTGCGTCGTAATCCGTGTCGTATAATGCTTAGACCCACATTACCGCATGAACAATAGAATATCCCATATTGCACGTTGCAGGCATCAATTCTTTGTGTCAGAGTTCTACTAGATAGCACGACAGACTGTAGGACTCAATACAACTGTATGCTCCAGTCAAATAAACTTTACTTCAAACTTTAAATCAAAATTTCAGTCTAAGGGCTAATTTCTGATTTATTTTTTTATCACACTTAAACCCCCGCACTAGGATTCCCTGTATCGCGGGAGGCTTGGATACACACATGCACAGCACACAAACATCCAAGACCCGGAACAAACACCTACACTCATCGCACAAATGTTTGCCCCTGCCGGGATTCGAACCCAGGGTCCCGGAGACACAATAGTCATGTCACTGACACTAACCACTGCGCCAAGGCGATCATCCTTTTCTTTTTGATATTATGTAGTTTTAATCATACAAAAATAATGTGTAAACATCGTTGGCTCCGCAACTACCGGCTAGATCAGAAAAAAAATGTTTTTTTTTTTTTTAAATTACTCGAAAATGGTAAAAGTTGCAGAAAAAAGTTCTAAATAAGATTTATACAGCTTAAAATTTTACATTAAAAGGTTCTATGTCAGTAATAAATAATTTTCTTTCTTTCTTTCTTTCTATGACTTTTTTTTCCTCCGTTTAAAGTTAACCGAGTTAGGAAGGTTTCCGAGTTTAAGAGATGAACGTAAATTTTAAAAAATCGTATGCAGTAGAAATATAAGCTAATTATGTTTTTTTTATCTTAAATTGCATATATAAAAACAAATATTTAATATTAGAAATACAAAACATTTCTAATAATTAATTAAAATATATTATGAGTAATATAGTATGAGAACGAGTCAATTCGTCTACGATACGACTGCAAAACTATTGCGATAATGATTCGTCTTACGGCCTCTGTGCTTAAATGTGAATAAATTTGAGTCAGAGTTATAATCTTCGTCATATAAACAGTTGAATAACGCACTTATTACACATACTGTATGTTCTCTATCATTGCATTAGATAAATGACAGGTAATTTCAATTGTTAGTATTATTAAGCAATAAAATATAACAATAGTTTGTTGCCATAACTGTCTACACTGGAATCTAAAAAAATGACATATTCATATGTACTGAATCTTTCATCTCAATACAGATAAATTTTGTGTTGCGGGACTGAGTCTTTCGTTCTTTATAATATAGTTTAGATAACCAAAAAATAATATCAATATAACTACAAAATCAGTACAATTTGAGCAAGAATTTTCAGAGACCATCCGCTTTGTACAATTTCCAGTGTAGATTATGCTACGATGTCGAAAAACATCCGTGCTCGGGCTCTTGAAAAGAAAGTACGCTACACAAAGTACATACAATAACAAATTGTATTAAAGTCGACGATTCACGCGCGTGTCTATTGTAAGGAATTTATTATATACTTTCCTGGTCCTTCTGATTTTTATTTAGCGGCCCAAGATGATTTTACAAAATCTCAGTAATATCAGAATACAAAATACTCTTAAAGTGTCGATTCACTTTAAATGTAAACTATCTACATAGATTTTACTTCCAGGTTACACCTCTATAGATTCCTCTGAATAAAGTTGTTTTTTGTTTTTGTTTTTTTTTTTTCTTTCATTCATATTTTTATAATATATTATATACATACATACTTATTCTCTATTATTCTTCATAGTGCGTGTAGTAGTGGATCAAATATGTCTATATGGATAGATTATTCAATAGAACAATTATAAAACATGCTTTTTATGATTCAGAATAATCCATTATTCAAATGTGTTGACAAAATTGTGTTGCGATTGTAAATGAGAGTATTAAGAAACATAATTCAGTTAAAATGTAATTCAATGTGAGATGAATTAAATCTTCTAATATATCAAAATCTCGTGTCACAGTGTTTGTAACCGATGTCCTCCGAAACGGCTTAACCGATTTATATGATTTTTTTGTGTATGTATATTGGGTACAAATATGCAAATAATTGAAACGGTGTCATGTCACTAACATTTCAATAATTTCTATACATGGCAGAACAATGTTTGCCAGCTAGTAAATAAATAATTATTAAAAAAACAGTGGTCGAGTTTATAAAAAATAAACAACACTAATCATTTAAGTATATTTTTCGTACGATGAACATTATTTATGAAAAGAGAAAAAAATAATTAAAGGGAATACATAAATCTTCTCTTAAAAATGATAATCTTTTTGTGATTAATTCTAAGAACCTTCAAGTAATGAGAGCGTAGTTAATGAGTTTCCAAATCCTGGTAAGTCTAAAAAGGTCGGTAATAAGATATACTAGGTAGATCAAAGCGTGGCGCTGATCTAATTGGAAACCTGAAAGGGTTTGGAAGTCCTAATTACGCATTCTAATGATTCTTCTTTGAACAAAATGAACGTTTACGCTAAAAGTTTAATTATTAATTACCTTGCGCTCTTCAATTATCGCTGTTTCATTCAATTATATTTTAAAAGAGCCGAGCTTTGACTGAATAATTTTCTAAAAAATTTACTAATGTCTGCTGTACATACGTATTTCATAACTATTAAAACTTCTCTCTCTTTCTCATATTGTAAAATTTGACCTATTTTTACAGCAGTCTAGCGTTAGACTACACTTTCACTTTCGACCACATCGCATTTGACAGTAGCGATGTGTTCGTGGAATCACGTCAGGCCTAAAACATTAACTGGCTATCAAGAACTGTCTGTGACACACATTATGTTCGATGACAGTACCTATTTCACTTATAAGATGGTGGCTAGCCAGGCAAGTACAGAAAAGTTACTTATCACCATGTGGATGATAAGAGTTGATAACGATGAGGGATGCTCAAGTGGGGATGGGGATCGAACCGGCGGCGGCCATCAGACGACAATCGCTTGCGAATTACGATCTTGTTTTTTCAAAAGTCGTGTAAAGATTTAAGAAATTTTACTCTTTAAAAATATTTTCTACTTAATGACTTCGTTTAAGATTAAATTTCATTTGATTTTCTACACTAACTTGACAAAACATATCAATGAAAAGTTCACATAATCCTTTCATTCTTGAATTACCATTCCCATCACTAAATTACATAAAATATGGAAAAGTCAAATTCAAAATGATGGAGTGACGTTAATTGTAGTTCTTCTTATTTTACTGTAAATAAGTGTAATTAGGATGAATATAGTTGACATCCGTGCGTAAATAGTAGCGTTTATGTTTCTACTATATCCAGGGACAAGAGTGTGTGTCTAAATTGTGATTTGCTGCGGAGATTCGTGAATTTTGACAATGACAGTGGTTTGTTTACCTTTTTTGTCAAGTAAGGATGAAAAGACTGTACACGTATTAAACTGACATAACATACACATAAAAATAACATACGCACAAACAAGTATGTTAAAGCCTATTTCCCATAGGGCGCTATGTACTATAAATACATATGGTGTCCATAACATATAAATTGACAAAGGTTTTTAGAGCGAGATGACGCGACGCTGTCCTTCTCCTTCTATTAACCGAGCTGAGTGCTGACTGAATGTAAGAATAAGAAGAATAACTTTTAACATAACTAATGTGGCAGCTTTGACCAATTACCGTTTGCGTGTATGTATGTTTGTATATAAATAAATGTGAATCCACATGAACAGTTGTAAAACGTGGATCTAAAATATAAAATCGGTACGTTGATGGCTTATTTGGGAGTGGGCGAGCAACGAAAGATTCAAAGAGTAACTCTTCGCTAAAATTCCACTACCCATTCTTACATCGCCGGCACTGCTAAAAAAACAGACACTTATTTTTTGTAAGTATTTGGCAGGTAAAAGTATGTCGATGATTCATACAAGTTGAGTGAGTATAACGGACACGGAATCCTATTTCAACGTGAACTATACACACGTTACAGTGGCAAACGCCCGCGCCGCAGACGAGCGCCCGCGCCAGCGCCGATGAGAGATCCATGTAACTAAACCTGTTATGTTTGATCGAAGCGACGCGTGACCAAAATGCTCGCACATATTTGGCTCAACGGATCAGCATTGCAATGCTGCTAGCATTCTGGGCACGTTGCCAATTGGTAGCGGGTTAGAGCATTTGAGTTATCTATAGACAACAGCTAGTAGATTGCTCAAATGTTTTTGTAGTATAGCTGTATTATTGTAATTAGTTATTTATATTTTATTATAATAAAGACATCGGCCCATTTAAAAAAAAGTCTTATGTCAATGCTATTATATGAAACCGCTGCCATACCATAAGTTACTTTCGCTAAACGAGGTAGTAAATAAACCTTCGTTTGAAATCACTACCAGAGCTTCTTGTCGTGGGAACTAACCAACCAAAAGATTTGAATAGTCCATCAATATTGTAGCCCTCCTGTAATCCGTCTTGGTGATGATTGATGATGATGATGAAAGTAGCATATCTGTTATTCCCGGACATGAATATCTATCTACATACATAATTTTACCCAAACCCCTTTTACCCGCCCGGTGATGATGATGATGATGATGATGATGATAAAAATAAGCATATGTGTTAATCCAGCGTATAAAGTATTTATCTTCCAAATTTTATCGAAATCCGTTCAATAGTTTTCGCATGAAAGAGGAACAAAACATCTATATATCCATACATCTATACTCACAAACTTTCGCATTTGTAATATTAGTAGGATCAATAAGCGAACAAGCGCCACAGTACGAATGCAACGCGACAAGAGAAAAAAATGAACGCTAACCTAGCAACAATGGTAACAACAGCAAGAAATGTAATGTATCGTGCTCTATTCAATTATTACATAATGTATAATTTTCAGCGATGCACTTCAACCAGGACAATGCAACAGCATTACCCCGGTTGAAGTGCATGACTGACCATTCTAGGCATGCTACAACAGTCTTAGATAAGCTTGCCTGTCTGTGATGTGATGAATCTATCTCAACTGGTAGCGAGTGGGAACAATTTGTTATTTAAACTATCTATATAAGTTGGCAACAGACGGTAGGTTGCACTATAGCTATCGTAGTAGCTTTTGTATTGAAATTATTGATATATTAACTAGTGGGTGCAAAATACTTTGTGTAATTTTCATACAACCATCCGCATCTTCACAACGCAATTCACTAGCGGAATGATTTAGTGTCTCATTCTGACGTCACGCCCAACGTCTGATATCATTGTTACAGCATTCCTTCTGCCACAAATCACACGGTGCGTCGTGTGGATTGTATTGTTCTAGGTTCTGAGGCAGTAGCACGTGTTGTTTGTACAAGTAACGGTACCTACGTACGCACGCCACGGGTGTGACTTCGATAAACAACATCGCACCGCGCAGCGCCGCTGCCGATCGCCGCGCTGCACCGTCCATGCAGTGGCTCATTGTTTTAGTGATGTGAACGACGCAGTTACATGAGTCTTGTGAGTCTTGTTTTTCAATAAAAAAAACAACTATGGTCTTATCTGTAGCAGTTGCAACCAATACCAATGTATGATATTTATTGGAATGTAGGTATTTTAAGAAGAGACAAAGTGAAATGACATGTGTAATCCAACATACTGTTTTGGCATGATTAATTTATTTAGGTACCATTCCTTATAAAGACTTAGATGCCGGTGATACATAGATTAGATTTAGTATTTTATGTATGTGTTTGAGTAACCTTTTGAGTTTGACAAATTATATTGAAGACATTGCTTTACAGAAATCTTTATCTGGTTTCATAGAGGAAATGTAATTAACATTATTTATTTTTAAAAATATGTCTTAGGCAGCAATGCATCTCTATAAGCTCTATTCATATAATATATGTCAGGTACCTACTCATCTAAACAAAGATGAAAAATATTAAAGACCACGAAAAATTAAAAATAGGAATTAATAATAATACATATTGCTGTTCGAAAGTGTAATTCTTAATTATTTATATAGTATAAATGCATTTGTAAACGCATTTATACGAGCTACGGCACAATAAGTGTTTATTTTTAAGTTATTATATATCTCAGTAAGTAAATGTAATTATTTTGAGATAATAAATATTCAGAAACCCTAAAATGAAATGCTATATATTTCGTTCTAAAACTAGGGCTATATTATTTATGTTGCTAAAATTTCCGACCGGTGTGAAGTTAGCTGACAAAAAGTATCTGACATTATCCGGACAAATTAAATAGGTTTTATATTACAAATAAATTTTATTTATGAAAATGCTGTAAAAACCTTAAAGCTCAAGTATCTCCGGTATTAACTATAGGCAGCTCAATCTGTTTCTCTAACCTACGTTATAGTTTAACGGTAGAGCAAACTTTTATACGACTTTTTAAAAGTTTTTTCTATGTTCCGTTTTAAAAGATTTTGACCACCTAATCCCCTGAAATATATAACAATTTTACATGTTTCTTATACAAAATTAATATATAAACATTTTAAAAGCTATCCCAATGCGGCTAAAACTCTTTTTGATATAGAAATTTTCATAAAATCTGAAATACTAGGAAAAAATTTTGTATGAAAAAATATCAGATGGCTGTTCTAGACCTGTAGTCCCCTGATTTTATGAAATAATTATACGTAGAAATATACAATTTTATCCAATCTATAATAAAAACATAGACAGAAAGCGGCTAAAACTTTTCATCCTTTAAAAATATACATATAACCTGAATGGTAAAGCAAAGATTTTATATGAAAAAAATATCAGATGGCCAATATAGGTATGTAGTCCCCTGATTTTATAAAAAAATTGCATGTGGAAACACTTAGATATATCCAAGTTTTAATAAGAACATAGACAGAAAGCGGCTAAAACTTTTCATCACCCTCAAATAGTACCTACAAAAAGCTTTCCATGTGTTTTTCCAACACTATTGTACCCGATGAGTTTTGACCCTAGAACATCTTTAAAAAAAACTTTAAACTAGTGTTTTTATCTTAATATAACATAGTTCTATATAATGTTTATTATGAAAGCTAACACACATAAGAAATATTCCCTCAAAAAGCATTAATACAATACTAAGAAAATACTGAAATTATGTTTTAGGTTTTTAGCGAATTTGACCATCTAATCCCCTGAAATATTTAACAAGTTTACATGTTTCTTATACACAATTAATATATAAACATTCTAAAAGCTGTCTCAATGCGGCTAAAACTCTTTTTGATATAGAAATTTTCATAAAACCTGAAACACAAGGAAAAAATTTTGTATGAAAAAATATCAGATGGCTGTTCTAGACCTGTAGTCCCCTGATTTTATGAAATAATTATATGTAGAAATATACAATTTTATCCAATCTATAATAAAAACATAGACAGAAAGCGGCTAAAACATTTAATCCTTTAAAAATATTCATATAACCTGAATGGTAGAGCAAAGATTTTATATGAAAAAAATATCAGATGGCCAATATAGGTATGTAGTCCCCTGATTTTATAAAAAAATTGCATGTGGAAACACTAAGATATATCCAGGTTTTAATAAGAACATAGACAGAAAGCGGCTAAAACTTTTCATCACCCTCAAATAGAACCTACAAAAAGCTTTCCATGTGTTTTTCCAAAACTATGGTACCCGATGAGTTTTGACCCTAGAACATCTTAAAAAAAAACTTTAAACTAGTGTTTTTATCGTAAAATAACATAGTTCTATATAATGTTTATTATGAAAGCTAACACACATAAGAAATATTCCCTCAAAAAGCATTAATACAATACTAAGAAAATACTGAAATTATGTTTTAGGTTTTTAGCGAATTTGACCATCTAATCCCCTGAAATATTTAACAAATTTATATGTTTCGTATACACAATTAATATGTAAACATTTTAAAAGCTGTCTCAATGCGGCTAAAACTCTTTTTGATATAGAAATTTTCATAAAACCTGAAACACAAGGAAAAAATTTTGTATGAAAAAATATCAGATGGCTGTTTTAGACCTGTAGTCCCCTGATTTTATGAAATAATTATATGTAGAAATATACAATTTTATCCAATCTATAATAAAAACATAGACAGAAAGCGGCTAAAACTTTTCATCCTATAAAAATATTCATATAACCTGAATGGTAAAGCAAAGATTTTATATGAAAAAAATATCAGATGGCCAATATAGGTATGTAGTCCCCTGATTTTATGTAAAAATTGCATGTGAAAACACTGAGATATATCAAAGTTTTAATAAGAACATAGACAGAAAGCGGCTAAAACTTTTCATCACCCTCAAATGGTACCTACAAAAAGCTTTCCATGTGTTTTTCCAAAACTATTGTACCCGATGAGTTTTGACCCTAGAAGATCTTTAAAAAAAACTTTAAACTAGTGTTTTTATCTCAATATAACATAGTTCTATATAATGTTTATTATGAAAGCTAACACACTTAAGAAATATTCCCTCAAAAAGCATTAATACAATACTAAGTAAATACTGAAATTATGTTTTAGGTTTTTAGCGAATTTGACCATCTAATCCCCTGAAATATTTAACAAGTTTACATGTTTCTTATACACAATTAATATATAAACATTTTAGAAGCTGTCTCAATGCGGCTAAAACTCTTTTTGATATAGAAATTTTCATAAAACCTGAAACACAAGGAAAAAATTTTGTATGAAAAAATATCAGATAGCTGTTCTTGACCTGTAGTCCCCTGATTTTATGAAATAATTATATGTAGAAATATACAATTTTATCCAATCTATAATAAAAACATAGACAGAAAGCGGCTAAAACTTTTCATCCTATAAAAATATTCATATAACCTGAATGGTAGAGCAAAGATTTTATATGAAAAAAATATCAGATGGCCAATATAGGTATGTAGTCCCCTGATTTTATGAAAAAAATGCATGTGAAAACACTAAGATATATCAAAGTTTTAATAAGAACATAGACAGAAAGCGGCTAAAACTTTTCATCACCCTCAAATAGAACCTACAAAAAGCTTTCCATGTGTTTTTCCAAAACTATGGTACCCAATGAGTTTTGACCCTAGAACATCTTAAAAAAAAACTTTAAACTAGTGTTTTTATCTTAAAATAACATAGTTCTATATAATGTTTATTATAAAAGCTAACACACATAAGAAATATTCCCTCAAAAAGCATTAATACAATACTAAGAAAATACTGAAATTATGTTTTAGTTTTTAAGCGAATTTGACCATCTAATCCCCTGAAATATTTAACAAGTTTACATGTTTCTTATACACAACTAATATATAAACATTTTAAAAGCTGTCTCAATGCGGCTAAAACTCTTTTTGATATAGAAATTTTCATAAAACCTGAAACACTAGGAAAAAATTTTGTATGAAAAAATATCAGATGGCTGTTCTAGACCTGTAGTCCCCTGATTTTATGAAATAATTATATGTAGAAATATACAATTTTATCCAATCTATAATAAAAACATAGACAGAAAGCGGCTAAAACTTTTCATCCTATAAAAATATTCATATAACCTGAATGGTAGAGCAAAGATTTTATATGAAAAAAATATCAGATGGCCAATATAGGTATGTAGTCCCCTGATTTTATGTAAAAATTGCATGTGAAAACACTGAGATATATCAAAGTTTTAATAAGAACATAGACAGAAAGCGGCTAAAACTTTTCATCACCCTCAAATGGTACCTACAAAAAGCTTTCCATGTGTTTTTCCAAAACTATTGTACCCGATGAGTTTTGACCCTAGAAGATCTTTAAAAAAAACTTTAAACTAGTGTTCTTATCTCAATATAACATAGTTCTATATAATGTTTATTATGAAAGCTAACACACTTAAGAAATATTCCCTCAAAAAGCATTAATACAATACTAAGTAAATACTGAAATTATGTTTTAGGTTTTTAGCGAATTTGACCTTCTAATCCCCTGAAATATTTAACAAGTTTACATGTTTCTTATACACAATTAATATATAAACATTTTAAAAGCTGTCTCAATGCGGCTAAAACTCTTTTTGATATAGAAATTTTCATAAAACCTGAAACACAAGAAAAAAATTTTGTATGAAAAAATATCAGATGGCTGTTCTAGACCTGTAGCCCCCTGATTTTATGAAATAATTATATGTAGAAATATACAATTTTATCCAATCTATAATAAAAACACAGACAGAAAGCGGCTAAAACTTTTCATCCTTTAAAAATATTCATATAACCTGAATGGTAGAGCAAAGATTTTATATGAAAAAAATATCAGATGGCTAATATAGGTATGTAGTCCCCTGATTTCAAAAAAAATTGCATGTGGAAACACTTAGATATATCCAAGTTTTAATAAAAACATAGACAGAAAGTCTATGCTGGTTTCTCCGAGTTGTTTACCGCCACGCACTTTAATTGTTGCTGAAGAATTTCAATTTGGTTCTTCAAGCTATGGACAAGGCTTTGCAGTTCATCTCGCTGAGCACGTTGTTCCAAGTAAGATTTATACAGGAAATGCTCAGTTTCTGTAGTAAGTTGGATAGTATCTTTACTTGGTGATTGCTTTGATTTTGAAGCCATCATTAAGTTAGCCTCGCTATAGCAATACTATAAAAAGATGACTAACGTCGCCTTAATAATATTATAACTAGGTCATCGCGCCGGGTCAGCCGTTTCCACGCGGCCTTGTTAGGAATGATGCGTTAGCACTTTACACTGCACGTACGCGGTAAGCGAGCGACACAGCTGCTCTCAATAGAAATCGAACGATGACTGAATCAATGCGGCTTAAACTCTTTTTGATATAGAAATTTTCATAAAACCTGAAACACAAGGAAAAAATTTTGTATGAAAAAATATCAGATGGCTGTTTTAGACCTGTAGTCCCCTGATTTTATGAAATAATTATATTTAGAAATATACAATTTTATCCAATCTATAATAAAAACACAGACAGAAAGCGGCTAAAACTTTTCATCCTATAAAAATATTCATATAACCTGAATGGTAGAGCAAAGATTTTATATGAAAAAAATATCAGATGGCCAATATAGGTATGTAGTCCCCTGATTTTATGAAAAAATTGCATGTGAAAACACTAAGATATATCAAAGTTTTAATAAGAACATAGACAGAAAGCGGCTAAAACTTTTCATCTTCCTTAAATAGTACCTACAAAAAGCTTTCCATGTGTTTTTCCAAAACTATGGTACCCGATGAGTTTTGACCCTAGAACATCTTAAAAAAAAACTTTAAACTAGTGTTTTTATCTTAAAATAACATAGTTCTATATAATGTTTATTATAAAAGCTAACACACATAAGAAATATTCCCTCATAAAGCATTAATACAATACTAAGAAAATACTGAAATTATGTTTTAGGTTTTTAGCGAATTTGACCATCTAATCCCCTGAAATATTTAACAAATTTACATGTTTCTTATACACAATTAATATATAAACATTTTAAAAGCTGTCTCAATGCGGCTAAAACTCTTTTTGATATAGAAATTTTCATAAAACCTGAAACAGAAGGAAAAAATTTTGTATGAAAAAATATCAGATGGCTGTTCTAGACCTGTAGTCCCCTGATTTTATGAAATAATTATATGTAGAAATATACAATTTTATCCAATCTATAATAAAAACATAGACAGAAAGCGGCTAAAACTTTTCATCCTTTAAAAATATTCATATAACCTGAATGGTAGAGCAAAGATTTTATATGAAAAAAATATCAGATGGCCAATATAGGTATGTAGTCCCCTGATTTTATAAAAAAGTTGCATGTGGAAACACTTAGATATATCCAAGTTTTAATAAGAACATAGACAGAAAGCGGCTAAAACTTTTCATCACCCTCAAATAGTACCTACAAAAAGCTTTCCATGTGTTTTTCCAAAACTATTGTACCCGATGAGTTTTGACCCTAGAACATCTTTAAAAAAATCTTTAAACTAGTGTTTTTATCTCAATATAACATAGTTCTATATAATGTTTATTATGAAAGCTAACACACATAAGAAATATTCCCTCAAAAAGCATTAATACAATACTAAGAAAATACTGAAATTATGTTTTAGGTTTTTAGCGAATTTGACCATCTAATCCCCTGAAATATTTAACAAATTTATATGTTTCGTAAACACAATTTACTAATAAACTCTAGTTCAAGGAGACACCAAGAATGTCTAGATGGTCAGTTACCGGCACGGACACATCACGGAAAGTAGGGGCCACATTAAATTGGCTCTTTTTTGCGGAAAATAGATACGCCTGCGTTTTATTAGAATTAAACCTGACCAGGTTGGCATCATCCTAGTCGGAGACTGCCTTTAGGGCCAGGTTCAACCGTTCGACCATTTCCTCTCTTAGTACCTGTGTTTGGGCACCACTGCAGCGTGAACTGGATATGTAGCTCTCCAATACTGTACAGTCATCTGCATACCCAAAGGGCTTGAGCAGGTCATTAATGTGCAGTAGAAACAGTTTTGCAGAGAGCACTGACCCCTGAGGAACACCGGCATTGATATCCAATTGATCTGACGAGCAGCGATTAAGGACCACTCGTAATGATCTGTCCCTCAGAAAGTCTGATATCCAATTACATAGTGCAGTGGGCAGAACGTATGAAGGAAGCTTGTTTGTGAGGCTGTCGTGCCAGACCCTGTCAAAGGCGAAAGAGAAACTGCCAGCGCTTTTTCGTATTTCTCAATGGCCTCACTCCAGATGTACGTGGCATACGCTAGGAGATCTCCCGTGGACCGGTTTCGGCGAAAGCCATATTGCCGGTCACTTAGAAGGTCATTAGTCTCCAGGTATGCCAGAAGCTTCTTGTTAAGGACACGCTCCATACTCTTACAGAGAACGGACGTGACTAATATGGGCCTGTTGTTGGCGGGGTCGAATCGACTACCTTTTTTGGGTACGGGCTGTACGTTAGCGAACTTCCAGGCTTTAGGCACTACACCAGTATTAAGCGAGAGTCGAAACAGGCGTGTCAAAATAGAAGTGAGTTCAGGTGCACAGGTTTTCAGAACTATGGCTGGAATTCCATCTGGGCCACTGGCTTTATTAATGTCGAGATTACGTAGCGTTTTGCGTACCTCAGTTTGGTGAATACGAATATCTGACATAAACGTCACGCATTCACCAATTAGAGTGAGAGGTGTTGCAACGCTAGAATCTATCCGCAAAGCTTCTGCAAAAAGAGTAGCAAACAAGTTTGCTTTATTTTCAGCGGTATGAGCCAGGGATCCATCCGGTCTCAGCAGTGGCGGTAGCAAGAAGCGACAGAAATTTGATTCAACCGACTTTGCCAGGCACTAAAACGCCTTACTACGCGCAGGGTACGAGGCTAGTTTGTTCCCTATTCGGCTGATGTAATTAAATCGAGCTTTAGAGCCTTTTTGCATGACTTGTTATTTTAAGATAAAAACACTAGTTTAAAGTTTTAGCCGCATTAAGACAGCTTTTAAAATGTTTATATATTAATTGTGTATAAGAAACATGTAAACTTGTTAAATATTTCAGGGGATTAGATGGTCAAATTCGCTAAAAAACTAAAACATAATTTCAGTATTTTCTTAGTATTGTATTAATGCTTTTTGAGGGAATATTTCTTAAGTGTGTTAGCTTTTATAATAAACATTATATTGAACTATGTTATTTTAAGATAAAAACACTAGTTTAAAGTTTTTTTTTAAGATGTTCTAGGGTCAAAACTCATCGGGTACCATAGTTTTGGAAAAACACATGGAAAGCTTTTTGTAGGTACTATTTGAGGGTGATGAAAAGTTTTAGCCGCTTTCTGTCTATGTTCTTATTAAAACTTTGATATATCTCAGTGTTTTCACATGCAATTTTTTCATAAAATCAGGGGACTACATACCTATATTGGCCATCTGATATTTTTTTCATATAAAATCTTTGCTCTACCATTCAGGTTATATGAATATTTTTATAGGATGAAAAGTTTTAGCCGCTTTCTGTCTATGTTTTTATTATAGATTGGATAAAATTGTATATTTCTACATATAATTATTTCATAAAATCAGGGGACTACAGGTCTAGAACAGCCATCTGATATTTTTTCATACAAAATTTTTTCCTTGTGTTTCAGGTTTTATGAAAATTTCTATATCAAAAAGAGTTTTAGCCGCATTGAGACAGCTTTTAAAATGTTTATATATTAATTGTGTATAAGAAACATGTAAACTTGTTAAATATTTCAGGGGATTAGATGGTCAAATTCGCTAAAAACCTAAAACATAATTTCAGTATTTTCTTAGTATTGTATTAATGCTTTTTGAAGGAATATTTCTTATGTGTGTTAGCTTTCATAATAAACATTATATAGAACAATGTTATATTAAGATAAAAACACTAGTTTAAAGCTTTTTTTAAAGATGTTCTAGGGTCAAAACTCATCGGGTACAATAGTGTTGGAAAAACACATGGGAAGCTTTTTGTAGGTACTATTTGAGGGTGATGAAAAGTTTTAGCCGCTTTCTGTCTATGTTCTTATTAAAACTTGGATATATCTAAGTGTTTCCACATGCAATGTTTTTATAAAATCAGGGGACTACATACCTATATTGGCCATCTGATATTTTTTTCATATAAAATCTTTGCTCTACCATTCAGGTTATATGAATATTTTTAAAGGATGAAAAGTTTAAGCCGCTTTCTGTCTATGTTTTTATTATAGATTGGATAAAATTGTATATTTCTACATATAATTATTTCATAAAATCAGGGGACTACAGGTCTAGAACAGCCATCTGATATTTTTTTATACGAAATTTTTTCCTTGTTTTTCAGGTTTTATGAAAATTTCTATATCAAAAAGAGTTTAAGCCGCATTGAGACAGCTTTTAAAATGTTTATATATTAATTGTGTATAAGAAACATGTAAACTTGTTGAATATTTCAGGGGATTAGATGGTCAAATTCGCTAAAAAACTAAAACATAATTTCAGTATTTTCTTAGTATTGTATTAATGCTTTTTGAGGGAATATTTCTTAAGTGTGTTAGCTTTCATAATAAACATTATATAGAACTATGTTATATTAAGATAAAAACACTAGTTTAAAGTTTTTTTTTAAGATGTTCTAGGGTCAAAACTCATCGGGTACCATAGTTTTGGAAAAACACATGGATAGCTTTTTGTAGGTACTATTTGAGGGTGATGAAAAGTTTTAGCCGCTTTCTGTCTATGTTCTTATTAAAACTTTGATATATCTAAGTGTTTTCACATGCAATTTTTTCATAAAATCAGGGGACTACATACCTATATTGGCCATCTGATATTTTTTTCATATAAAATCTTTGCTCTACCATTCAGGTTATATGAATATTTTTATGGGATGAAAAGTTTTAGCCGCTTTCTGTCTATGTTTTTATTATAGATTGGATAAAATTGTATATTTCTACATATAATTATTTCATAAAATCAGGGGACTACAGGTCTAGAACAGCCATCAGATATTTTTTCATACAAAATTTTTTCCTTGTGTTTCAGGTTTTATGAAAATTTCTATATCAAAAAGAGTTTTAGCCGCATTGAGACAGCTTTTAAAATGTTTATATATTAATTGTGTATAAGAAACATGTAAACTTGTTAAATATTTCAGGGGATTAGATGGTCAAATTCGCTAAAAACCTAAAACATAATTTCAGTATTTTCTTAGTATTGTATTAATGCTTTTTGAAGGAATATTTCTTATGTGTGTTAGCTTTCATAATAAACATTATATAGAACTATGTTATATTAAGATAAAAACACTAGTTTAAAGTTTTTTTTTAAGATGTTCTAGGGTCAAAACTCATCGGGTACCATAGTTTTGGAAAAACACATGGATAGCTTTTTGTAGGTACTATTTGAGGGTGATGAAAAGTTTTAGCCGCTTTCTGTCTATGTTCTTATTAAAACTTTGATATATCTAAGTGTTTTCACATGCAATTTTTTCATAAAATCAGGGGACTACATACCTATATTGGCCATCTGATATTTTTTTCATATAAAATCTTTGCTCTACCATTCAGGTTATATGAATATTTTTATGGGATGAAAAGTTTTAGCCGCTTTCTGTCTATGTTTTTATTATAGATTGGATAAAATTGTATATTTCTACATATAATTATTTCATAAAATCAGGGGACTACAGGTCTAGAACAGCCATCAGATATTTTTTCATACAAAATTTTTTCCTTGTGTTTCAGGTTTTATGAAAATTTCTATATCAAAAAGAGTTTTAGCCGCATTGAGACAGCTTTTAAAATGTTTATATATTAATTGTGTATAAGAAACATGTAAACTTGTTAAATATTTCAGGGGATTAGATGGTCAAATTCGCTAAAAACCTAAAACATAATTTCAGTATTTTCTTAGTATTGTATTAATGCTTTTTGAAGGAATATTTCTTATGTGTGTTAGCTTTCATAATAAACATTATATAGAACTATGTTATATTAAGATAAAAACACTAGTTTAAAGTTTTTTTTAAAGATGTTCTAGGGTCAAAACTCATCGGGTACAATAGTGTTGGAAAAACACATGGGAAGCTTTTTGTAGGTACTATTTGAGGGTGATGAAAAGTTTTAGCCGCTTTCTGTCTATGTTCTTATTAAAACTTTGATATAGCTAAGTGTTTTCACATGCAATTTTTTCATAAAATCAGGGGACTACATACCTATATTGGCCATCTGATATTTTTTTCATATAAAATCTTTGCTCTACCATTCAGGTTATATGAATATTTTTAAAGGATGAAATGTTTAAGCCGCTTTCTGTCTATGTTTTTATTATAGATTGGATAAAATTGTATATTTCTACATATAATTATTTCATAAAATCAGGGGACTACAGGTCTAGAACAGCCATCTGATATTTTTTCATACAAAATTTTTTCCTTGTGTTTCAGGTTTTATGAAAATTTCTATATCAAAAAGAGTTTTAGCCGCATTGAGACAGCTTTTAAAATGTTTATATATTAATTGTGTATAAGAAACATGTAAACTTGTTAAATATTTCAGGGGATTAGATGGTCAAATTCGCTAAAAACCTAAAACATAATTTCAGTATTTTCTTAGTATTGTATTAATGCTTTTTGAAGGAATATTTCTTATGTGTGTTAGCTTTCATAATAAACATTATATAGAACTATGTTATATTAAGATAAAAACACTAGTTTAAAGTTTTTTTTAAAGATGTTCTAGGGTCAAAACTCATCGGGTACAATAGTGTTGGAAAAACACATGGGAAGCTTTTTGTAGGTACTATTTGAGGGTGATGAAAAGTTTTAGCCGCTTTCTGTCTATGTTCTTATTAAAACTTTGATATATCTCAGTGTTTCCACATGCAATTTTTTCATAAAATCAGGGGACTACATACCTATATTGGCCATCTGATATTTTTTTCATATAAAATCTTTGCTCTACCATTCAGGTTATATGAATATTTTTATAGGATGAAAAGTTTTAGCCGCTTTCTGTCTATGTTTTTATTATAGATTGGATAAAATTGTATATTTCTACATATAATTATTTCATAAAATCAGGGGACTACAGGTCTAGAACAGCCATCTGATATTTTTTTATACGAAATTTTTTCCTTGTTTTTCAGGTTTTATGAAAATTTCTATATCAAAAAGAGTTTAAGCCGCATTGAGATAGCTTTTAAAATGTTTATATATTCATTGTGTATAAGAAACATGTAAACTTGTTAAATATTTCAGGGGATTAGATGGTCAAATTCGCTAAAAAACTAAAACATAATTTCAGTATTTTCTTAGTATTGTATTAATGCTTTTTGAAGGAATATTTCTTATGTGTGTTAGCTTTTATAATAAACATTATATAGAACTATGTTATATTAAGATAAAAACACTAGTTTAAAGTTTTTTTTTAAAATGTTCTAGGGTCAAAACTCATCGGGTACCATAGTTTTGGAAAAACACATGGAAAGCTTTTTATAGGTTCTATTTGAGGGTGATGAAAAGTTTTAGCCGCTTTCTGTCTATGTTCTTATTAAAACCTGGATATATGTTAGTGTTTCCACATGCAATTTTTTTTTAAATCAGGGGACTACATACCTATATTGGCCATCTGATATTTTTTTCATATAAAATCTTTGCTCTACCATTCAGGTTATATGAATATTTTTAAAGGATGAAAAGTTTTAGCCGCTTTCTGTCTATGTTTTTATTATAGATTGGATAAAGTTGTATATTTCTACATATATTTATTTCATAAAATCAGGGGACTACAGGACTAGAACAGCCATCTGATATTTTTTCATACAAAATTTTTTCCTTGTGTTTCAGGTTTTATGAAAATTTCTATATCAAAAAGAGTTTTAGCCGCATTGAGACAGCTTTTAAAATGTTTATATATTAATTGTGTATACGAAACATATAAATTTGTTAAATATTTCAGGGGATTAGATGGTCAAATTTGCTAAAAACCTAAAACATAATTTCAGTATTTTCTTAGTATTGTATTAATGCTTTTTGAGGGAATATTTCTTAAGTGTGTTAGTTTTCATAATAAACATTATATAGAACTATGTTATTTTAAGATAAAAACACTAGTTTAAAGTTTTTTTTTAAGATGTTCTAGGGTCAAAACTCATCGGGTACCATAGTTTTGGAAAAACACATGGAAAGCTTTTTGTAGGTACTATTTAAGGGTGATGAAAAGTTTTAGCCGCTTTCTGTCTATGTTCTTATTAAAACCTGGATATATCTTAGTGTTTCCACATGCAATTTTTTTTAAAAATCAGGGGACTACATACCTATATTGGCCATCTGATATTTTTTTCATATAAAATCTTTGCTCTACCATTCAGGTTATATGAATATTTTTAAAGGATGAAAAGTTTAAGCCGCTTTCTGTCTATGTTTTTATTATAGATTGGATAAAATTGTATATTTCTACATATAATTATTTCATAAAATCAGGGGACTACAGGTCTAGAACAGCCATCAGATATTTTATCATACAAAATTTTTTCCTTGTGTTTCAGGTTTTATGAAAATTTCTATATTAAAAAGAGTTTTAGCCGCATTGAGACAGCTTTTAAAATGTTTATATATTAATTGTGTATAAGAAACAAGTAAATTTGTTAAATATTTCAGGGGATTAGATGGTCAAATTCGCTAAAAACCTAAAACATAATTTCAGTATTTTCTTAGTATTGTATTAATGCTTTTTGAGGGAATATTTCTTAAGTGTGTTAGCTTTTATAATAAACATTATATAGAACTATGTTATTTTAAGATAAAAACACTAGTTTAAAGTTTTTTTTTAAGATGTTCTAGGGTCAAAACTCATCGGGTACCATAGTTTTGGAAAAACACATGGATAGCTTTTTGTAGGTACTATTTGAGGGTGATGAAAAGTTTTAGCCGCTTTCTGTCTATGTTCTTATTAAAACTTTGATATATCTCAGTGTTTCCACATGCAATTTTTTCATAAAATCAGGGGACTACATACCTATATTGGCCATCTGATATTTTTTTCATATAAAATCTTTGCTCTACCATTCAGGTTATATGAATATTTTTATAGGATGAAAAGTTTTAGCCGCTTTCTGTCTATGTTTTTATTATAGATTGGATAAAATTGTATATTTCTACATATAATTATTTCATAAAATCAGGGGACTACAGGTCTAGAACAGCCATCTGATATTTTTTCATACAAAATTTTTTCCTAGTGTTTCAGGTTTTATGAAAATTTCTATATCAAAAAGAGTTTAAGCCGCATTGAGACAGCTTTTTAAATGTTTATATATTAATTGTGTATAAGAAACACGTAAACTATTTAAATATTTCAGGGGATTAGATGGTCAAATTCGCTAAAAAACTAAAACATAATTTCAGTATTTTCTTAGTATTGTATTAATGCTTTTTGAGGGAATATTTCTTATGTGTGTTAGCTTTTATAATAAACATTATATAGAACTATGTTATATTAAGATAAAAACACTAGTTTAAAGTTTTTTTTTAAGATGTTCTAGGGTCAAAACTCATCGGGTACCATAGTTTTGGAAAAACACATGGAAAGCTTTTTGTAGGTTCTATTTGAGGGTGATGAAAAGTTTTAGCCGCTTTCTGTCTATGTTCTTATTAAAACCTGGATATATCTTAGTGTTTCCACATGCAATTTTTTTATAAAATCAGGGGACTACATACCTATATTGGCCATCTGATATTTTTTTCATATAAAATCTTTGCTCTACCATTCAGGTTATATGAATATTTTTAAAGGATGAAAAGTTTTAGCCGCTTTCTGTCTATGTTTTTATTATAGATTGGATAAAATTGTATATTTCTACATATAATTATTTCGTAAAATCAGGGGACTACAGGTCTAGAACAGCCATCTGATATTTTTTCATACAAATTTTTTTCCTTGTGTTTCAGGTTTTATGAAAATTTCTATATCAAAAAGAGTTTTAGCCGCATTGAGACAGCTTCTAAAATGTTTATATATTAATTGTGTATACGAAACATATAAATTTGTTAAATATTTCAGGGGATTAGATGGTCAAATTCGCTAAAAACCTAAAACATAATTTCAGTATTTTCTTAGTATTGTATTAATGCTTTTTGAGGGAATATTTCTTAAGTGTGTTAGCTTTCATAATAAACATTATATAGAACTATGTTATTTTAAGATAAAAACACTAGTTTAAAGTTTTTTTTTAAGATGTTCTAGGGTCAAAACTCATCGGGTACCATAGTTTTGGAAAAACACATGGAAAGCTTTTTGTAGGTACTATTTAAGGGTGATGAAAAGTTTTAGCCGCTTTCTGTCTATGTTCTTATTAAAACTTGGATATATCTTAGTGTTTCCAAACGCAATTTTTTTATAAAATCAGGGGACTACTTACCTATATTGGCCATCTGATATTTTTTTCATATAAAATCTTTGCTCTACCATTCAGGTTATATGAATATTTTTAAAGGATGAAAAGTTTTAGCCGCTTTCTGTCTATGTTTTTATTATAGATTGGATAAAATTGTATATTTCTACATATAATTATTTCATAAAATCAGGGGACTACAGGTCTAGAACAGCCATCTGATATTTTTTCATACAAAATATTTTTCTAGTATTTCAGATTTTATGAAAATTTCTATATCAAAAAGAGTTTTAGCCACATTGGGATAGCTTTTAAAATGTTTATATATTAATTTTGTATAAGAAACATGTAAAATTGTTATATATTTCAGGGGATTAGGTGGTCAAAATCTTTTAAAACGGAACATAGAAAAGACTTTTAAAAAGTCGTATAAAAGTTTGCTCTACCGTTAAACTATAACGTAGGTTAGAGAAACAGATTGAGCTGCCTATAGTTAATACCGGAGATACTTGAGCTTTAAGGTTTTTACAGCATTTTCATAAATAAAATTTATTTGTAATATAAAACCTATTTAATTTGTCCGGATAATGTCAGATACTTTTTGTCAGCTAACTTCACACCGGTAAATTTCCGACTGTCATCTACAGACAAACAACAAGACTGTAACTCATTTCTACTTTGTAGTCGCATCACTAATAAGATAGTCATCAAATTATTTCAGAACGAGGCAATAAATCAGGAAATCCACGTAACCCGCGTTATGTAGCTCAAGTTATCTTACAAAACAACATTTAGTGCTTCAGCTTTATTAGCTATTTGTTTTGCAATGCTATTTTCAATTTCAACCACAAGTTGCAACGCTTCGTTTGTTTCGGTAAATCCTTACCTAACTGTAATGAAACTTGTCTGTAGCAGTTCTAAAACCAGAAAATTTATTAGTCTATGATATCACCTTCTACATAAAGTATTTTAAAAGACAGGGCTTATCAGTTCGTTTCGGCGGTAAGTGTAACGTACATACATAATAAATTAATATCGCTTAGACTGTAAATGATACAGTTATTAATATGTTTTTACTATTCATAAGTCTAAAGATTGACCACAAACACACTCAATACACAGTCACTTTTTTTTATATTTATTTCCAAAAAGAGTTCAATAATTTAAATTATATGGCACCTGTAACCCTCACATTTTGGTGCAGAAACTGGGTCTTCCTGGAATGTCTAACAGAATAATATAATATTAATAAGGTAACATTAACATAATTATATAATAAATAATATATAAATATAATCTATACAGCTGACCCGAGTTTTGTATCTCAAAATAGCAACTTTGTGTGAGGTTACAAATTCTTGTAAGGTTGGTGACACATTTTCAAATTTGATAAAGTAGCTACCTTACCTAGGTAGCTACTTTATCAAATTTGAAAATGATGTATGCTATGTAGCATATGTAACCTATGAAGATACTATAAAGTATTTAAACTATAACAAAACTAAAATTTTTGAAGAGGAGAGAAATCACGTTTTAATACTCCTTTACTAAATTTACTTGCGAAGCTAAGAAAATCGTAAGTCCAGTGTGACGTTACTCAATTGAGTTCATTTCAATTCAAAACTTTATTGCACTCTTTAATAGTACAAGTGTAGGTGGTATTACAATAAAATACACTTTATTGGAGACCCTATCGGATACATCAATTATTTTAGAAGAGAGGAGTGCGTGTTAACATTTACCAGATTTAAGATTCACTATATAAATTTGAAATAATGTTGGAATCTTTATTTAATTAATAAGGAAATGAAATGGTTATACTAAACCTTCTTTCTATTTTTACATAATATTATTTTATATATGTAAATATTTGTAATAAATAAGTAAATATTAAAATATGTTTTTCTTTTCATTATTATTATTAGCTATTTTTACTCATTCAGCACGTTATTTATCACTGAAATATTCCTCGACAGAATAGTAGATTTTTATTAATCATTACATTTATTATTTGTTTTAAAAATGCGTTTTTATTATTATTTTTGTAGACGTTCCCGATATCGCTCACTTTTGGACTATATCTTTTTTACGAATATATTAACATCAATTTACATAATGTTCTATTTACAGGGATATCCTCGAACGTTTGTCTTGGCAACTTCCTCAAGCGAGTCAGGTCACAGCTCAGATAAATGGCCTGTATACTCAAAGCGTCACAGCGACTGAGTCATTCGGTGTCACTCTCACGACTCTCAGCTCATAACGCCAATATGCCGCTTCCTCTTTATCTAGAATCATAACTTTACTCACACGAGCCGAAAATTGACACAACATGCTAGGCAAATTTTGCGTTCAAATTATTTCAAGGAAAAATGGTCTCCTTAGATGTTCGAGGAAAGAAAATAAATTCAGACGACTAGTGAAGTGCTACTATAGCGTAGATACTAGATGGACAAAGAGATAAGACGGTATTCTGCAGTCGTGGGTTCAAGTCCCACTAGTAGCCGATTTTTTCCTCGAAATAATTTGAACGTAAGTTCTATTAAAATTATATTGAACTCCGTAAGTATTTTTTAGTATTTTTTCTTTATTTTAAAGATAATGGCCCTACATAACTCATATAAACTCATACTACCTAAACTTGTATAAAAAACTTTAAAATGATAAAACTCTTATTTTGATTGCGCTATATATCAAATTCGTATAAATCCTTTCAAAGCTTTCTCTAATTATAAGAGCAGTTTTTCTCAATTGCGGGTAGTTTCAGACGGCAATAAATAACGTGACGACTTATTTAATCTAAAACTACTTTTGATTTTGATTTTGATAAAAAATATATAGTTTTAGTATTGTCATTGTGCCATACTAATTTGGGCCTTAACGTAACCGTATAAAATATAATATAACATATATTATTTAACACCTATTTCGTTCAGTTAGATTGACGTTGTTCAATCAAAGAGAAGACTCAGTTGGGTTTCTATAGTGTTTAATAAACTTTTTGATTTACTGTTTTAGATGCCCTGCCTAGTTACTTTAAAAGTACAGACAGTAAAAAATATGCAGCGAGCAAACTGTTATAACCATCTTGTTAAGATGAGGGACGGCAAGGAGCATTCTTGTTGTACCATCAGTCTACAATAATCTTAACACCTTTTCCACACAACTCAAGCGCAAAACGTTCCCAAAACTTTCCAAGTTACCGCTCCCTTTCAACATGTTACTGGATCCAAGCTTCAGTAAATACTTTATACAGAGTATCCAAAGAGAATGAACGATATTATCTTCCAGCCGACTATCCTTCCAAATATGTGAAGATTTCACTCAATTTCTGACAAATAAAATGAACTGCTTTAATATTCAATTCGTTATCTGTCACATTATACTGAATATGCATAAACATTTAGGTATTTAAAATATATAACGGCTCCATATCTTGTTATTACATTCCTGACAACGTTACGGAGACACGGCTACTGTGACATATCAATGTAACATGTTTACAAACGCCTGTTCTCTTGTGTAAGTTTCTGTTTTTGAAACAACTATCAAAGAAGGTTGATTACATCGACACCTGTCATTTTTCATTCCACGACAATGCATAACTTTTTTCAGAACCATGCAATTTTGTTGGATTAAATTATTATGAACATACACACATCAACACAATCTTCGAAATCAAGCATGTCTTTATTGTTTAAAACGTATTGAATTGCCTTAAAGTTTACATACACCTACAGATTAAAACCCTATGTATTCATATTTCAAAATAAAAAAAATAAAATGAGAAAGAACCGAAAACACACATAGCACAGCGCACCATCTTAGTACTTAGTTGCGAGAAATTGCACAATATTTTTTTTTTACTTGTTAATGAAGATAAACGAATTAAATTGCTTTTTCTTGCATCTATTGGTTGTGTAAGCTTTTTAGCGATGACACGCCTTCATTTGAGACACGTTAAAAACTTACGGGCAATTGGCATGTTAGAAAACGGTGCTATTCAACGCGTCGTTTCTGAGGCTCTGGGCACAAGCCAAAATGTGATATATCCAGGCTTTGGTCACGTTATCGCACTACTGGGTATTAATTCTGCTAACACATTGCTCATAGATTGCCAATGAATCGTCGTTTTTTCTAGGTTTGCTATTCTACTTGGAGTATAATTGTAATGGCTACACAGATAATTTCTACCGCAATTCAATTGTCTACAATGCAATAGAAATAGAATTGTTGTTTTAGCGGAATATCAAGTTTATTTATGATAACATTTGAACGACTATTGTATTGTTTATGAATGGATTGTCTTAATAAATAAGAGAATTGGCACCCAAGGGATGTGGCAGATAGACACATGGGTAAATGTCGTGTTACCACTCAGAGACACGTTCGATTTCTCCAAATGACCGCCAAAAGACTACCGAATAACACAGCGACGCAACTAGTGCAAAAGCTCCAGGCGGACCACCAGCTGACAGTCATGAATGCCCAATCGTGCAAAAAAGGCTGCATGAAGCTGAATGTATTAATTAGAGATTTAAGTATATTTATATATTTGTTTTTTAACCGACTTCAAAAAGGAGGAGGTTCTCAATACGACACATGTTTTTTTTATTTGTTTTTTTTAAATGTTTGTTACCGCTTAACTCCCTACTGGGTGAACCGATTTTGATTGCTCTTTTTTTATGTAAAACCCGGTGCTTTCCGTGTGGTCCCATTTAAATTTGATCAAAATCGCACAAGCGGTTAATAATTATTCGGAGTTACACTGCAATAACTGCAAAGCGCGTGCTTATACCTAAACAATATTATAGTAGCGGGTGAAGACATCGGTGAACATACCTACACCACAACGACAATTGATCCCATGAGTAATAAAAGTCACTAAAAAAAGTAAAAAAAATATATTTTTTTTAAATGGAACCGACCTCAACACTCAAGAGTGTGAAATAACTTGTCGAAGTCGGTACCATGAGCACAATTTTACTTTTGAACTATCATGGTACCGGCTTCAACAAGTTATTTCACACTTTAAAGTGTTGAAGTGGGTTCCATTTTTTGGTAAACTTTTTTTTTTCTTCTTGCCCGTTGTTGTGTAATCCGAAACTTCTAATATACGTGTAACAATTGTTTCACGGTTACGAACACGTTTTATATTATTATTAATTTAATCTGGACATAACCGTCGTCGTGACTGGAGAGTGACGACGACGCCTATGTACTTCATAATTAATGCGTAAGATTACCATTCGTATGCGTATGTGGAGTATATGTCATTATGTATAGATGTGTAGAGCACGCGCATGCCCTCGCATTCATTGACTCTGCCAGTATCGTTATTCCGAACGAGCTCCGTGGAAAGTAGAGATGCCAATATACAAAATGTATGGAATAACTCTCCAATTTATGCGACTTGCTATTGTCAGTACTATTAATTTTAACGAAATTCTCATGGGGTGCCCCTGAGAAGTTCAGAAGATATTAATTTTGTTCATAGCAACTCCCTTAGAAATGTTATTTTCAATCAAGTTTACATCATGAAAAGTGCCCTAATAGACCAAGAAAAATATCCAATTTAAAAATAAAATAATTGGAATGAACTGTTTTAAATTATAAACCTGAAATATTACAATATTTTTAACAGAATTCTAACAACTAACCCAAAATATATATTTTTTTAAATACATACGTCACAATGCTATCTCACTAGATAGCATTGTGACGTATGTATTTAAAAAAAAAATTGGGTTCTCTTGTAACTGATTGTTAAACTAAACTAAACCAAAATACTGGAAAATAATTTATGTAAGATAAGTTCTTATATGGTTACGATAAAGCCCAAATCAGTATATCAATAAAAACACTAATTAGATGTTTTTATTATAATTGCGGATAGTTTTAAGTAAAATAAGGCTCCAGTGCGTTTAGTTTTTGAAGGATATTATATACTCACATTTGTCTTGCGATATCACTTGAACAATAATTTCCAGAAACTGAAGTTTTTAGTGGGTTGACTGTAAAAACTATGCTTCGATCGCATCTGTGACGCAACACAGCTGCAGTCTGCGCCTCACTTTCACTTCCTGCTACTGGACAATGCATCCAGATGCCTTTTGTCTACGGAATTTTCTTCCGAGTTGCCACACACAAGACTTCATAATGACCCAAATAGCACTAAGGCCTGAAACAGTCAGAACACACACAAAGCGGCGCGGAGCGGAGCGGACGCGGCGCGATATTTACCGGGAATAACAGTACGGTTTTTGAACGGACAACAGTCTGCCTTCAAGTTGTAGATATATTTTGAGAATATTATTAGATGAAGAGCACTGCTAAGTCTACTGTTTACTAAACTACCTAAAGTCGCGTCCAATAATAAACTTCATATTCTGGTCACGCCTAATTTTTAAACTTGTACAATTATATCACTGTTGAGAGTATACTTAATGAGCCGAAAAATATTTTTCTTATTTACCAACTTTTGAATGGTAAATTATTTATTTAGCGTTTACAATGCACGAAGATTAAAGATTGCTTTGCTATAAACCGTAATCCACGCGGGTGAAACCACGGGGGTGCTACTAGTATAATATATATTGTAAAATTTAAATGGCAGCTCATGGTTTACTGGCGAGTTCGCATTGTCTTGTGCGAGACGTCAAGAGCATTGAAACGCACTGAGTATTATATATATAATAATGTTGTATTTTACAGAATCGCTAATCCGACTACCCATTAATATTATGCTAATTTACTAAATGATGAGAGCGCAGAGCGGTATTTCACTTGTTAAGAAATGTGTAACTAATTATTAAATTATTTTTCTACATTACCGTGAGTGTCTCGATGTCAAACCCACAGAGACACCAGTCAAACCTAATCCTACTAATATTATAAAGGCGAAAGTTTGTGTGTATGTTTGTTACATCGTCACGCTTAAACGGCTACACCGATTTCGATGAAATTTGGTATGTAGATGCTTCAGGTCCCGGAATAACACATAGGCTACTTATCATCGTCATCATCAATCATAACCACGCGGGTAAAACCGCGGGGCGCAGCTAGTCTTTCTCCTAAATATATATAACTCAAAGGTGACTAACTGACTGACGGATAGAGCTGAAATTTGGCATGCAGGTAGATGTTATGACGTAGGCATCCGCTAAGAAAGGATTTTGATTAATTCTACCCCCAAGGGGATAAAATTAGAGATGAAAATTTGTATGAAACTTTGTCAATTTTAATCCGATCAGGCTGAGACTTTGCATGCATAAAGCTACTATGATGTAGGCATCCCCTAAGGAAGAGTTTTGAAATTTCCCCTTAGAAATTTTGGTTCCCGTGGGATAATTGAGGTAGCGGCAAAACCGTAATCCACGCGGGTGATACCGCGGGGCACTGCTAGTATAATATATAAATAAAGGGCTGTACCCATTCAGTTGTAACCCGCGCTGAAATGTTACGTGGTATTGGCAATTTTTGTGTATTCCCGTTATCCGTCCGTCATCAAGATTTACTGTTCCCGTGAAAAGATATTTTCGGAATAAAAAGTAGCCTACGTCCTATTCCAAGGGTATAAGCTATTTTCATTCCAAATTTTATGCAAATCCGTTTACCTGTTTCAGCGTGAGAGTAACAAACATACAAACGACAAACTTTCGTCTTTATAATTTTCTTAGCTGCGCCCCGCGGTTTTACACGCGTGGTGATGATTGATGATGATGATGATGATGAAAAGTAGCCTATGTATTATTCGAAGACCTAAGGTTTCTATCTACATACCAAATTTCATCCAAATCCTTCCAGCCGTTTGAGCATGATTCTGTAACAAACATCCATCCATCCAAACCTTCACATTTATAATATTAGTGGGATATCAGTGAGATTTCAATTCAACACTTTGTCATAACTTGAATAAACTAATGAAACTTGGTATGTAGAGATGCTTATACCTTGTATTAACACATAGGCTTATTTCAATCAGCAACATCATCGCCGTTTTTGTGTGTCTTCGACGTTCTGTCACAAACTTCTAACGTCACATGAGGTATATAGACGCTAGTTATTTTTTTTATTTATAAGGAAAAATATCTAAATTACAACTATGACCACGTCAGAGTCGGTACGAATACCGGTCTATGGGTTTTCCGGGGCTACCCCATAACTTAAAATCTTAGCACGCATTACTTAGTTCTAACGAGTCAGAGTACCATCTCTTGGGACATGCAATTACTGTTGCGCAGTTCTAGCATAATGTACAGCCAAACTCAAAGGAGCTTATTGCGTTGTGCCAAAAAACAAGACACAGGTCTTATACGCGAGATGGACGTACTGATCTCATAAAAGATTAGATGACAAGACAGAATGATTTAGCGGATCTAGATGAAACTTAGTACCGATGTATGGTGTGGAAAAACACATCGGTTTAGATCATTCAGTTATTCTTAAAAATTTATGATTCCCTCAGAAAGACTACAAACTGGGAATGTGGGGCAAAGCTAGTGTCGGTGTAAAGCTCTCGCATAGTCACTATTTTCAGACACAACAACAATTCAACAAGTTCGGTGGGTTTAGAGCACCTATAGGCAATATAACATTGAAGAGGCTTTCGCTTTGTTTAGTAACGAAGTGTGCACTGTACATTCCTAAAACAATACCTAAGTTATGTTTAAGTGGTAGAACAGGTGCTTGCGTTGCGTCTTGGCTACTACAACTGAACTGTAATTCTGAATTACTATCTAAGGCCTTGGACGGCTTAGGTTGCCAAACAATGAAATTTTAATACGTTGTTCATCACAAACCGTACACAAAATGCAATGCTTTGAGCTCCTATAGTGTAGCCTTGAAGGATAAACTTTAGACAATAGGCCTTTTTAAGAAGAATATAACGCAGGAATTATAATAGTGACTGGATATAGATGCAAGACCAGGAACCTAATACTCTATTCAATATGGCAATATGATCGGCTCACACTGGGTGATTTTGTCAGTTTTGGTAGTCCGCTATTTTTAGTTCGTATCTACATATTGAATCAATTTTGATTCAATTCTAGATTCAGTGACGTAGTACTTGATTTTTCGTAGTCTGTTAGCATCCAAAATTTTAACTTGTCAATTTCGTACAAAACCGACATAGGTCGAGCATAGGTTCAACATAGATTCAGGCCGCTATGAACTTAGCAGACTACGGATTTTTGACGTTGTATTATTGGCTTCGAGTCGGCCTCGTACCGGACTGAATATTAACATGAAAATAGTTGACTTGACAGCCAGAGTCGTTTCAAGGGCGTCCTAACTATTATAACTCAAAGGTGACTGACTGACACAGTGATCTATCAACGAACAGCCCAAACCACTGGACGGATCGGGCTGAAATTTGGCATGCAGGTAGATGTTATGACGTAGGCATCCGCTAAGAAAGGATTTTGATTAATTCTACCTCCTAGGTTAAAATAGGGGATGAAAGTTTGTATGAAACTTTGTCAATTTTAAACCGATCGGGCTGAGACTTTGCATTCATAAAGCTACTATGACGTAGGCATCCCCTAAGAAAGAATTTTGAGATTTCTCCTAAGAAAGTTTAGCTCCCGTGGGATAATTGAGGTAGCGACAAAACCGTAATCCACGCGGGTGAAACCGCGGGGCACAGCTAGTCTACTTTATATTTTTGGTTGCGGTTTATCGTATTGCAACAAACACCACATCTTGCTGCATTTTATACAAAACTAAACAGCAATAAAAACATTGTATATTTGTTCTTTCGCGTTTACTGGAATGTTAAAACGTTGCTGATGTTTTATAAGCACAGATTCACATAGGTATGATTGTAGCACAACATAACCAAGCCATTACGTTTCTACTGGGACGTCATCATCCATCTATGACGCTGACCAATGGGGGTTGGTTGCTAGGCGGTCCAGAGTCAGATTTTTCATTATGCTTTAGGGCCACTGGGCTTGGTCTTATAACTGCTATCCCAAGATAGCCACCAGGGTTGACGGCTTAACATCTCCTCTGACGTGAGAGTTCCACCATCTGTCACCCTTCAAAGAAATGACCACAGAGAACATAGCTGAATCCAGTTGATCGGTTAATGTCAAACAGGTAAACTCTACTTAGAGCGCTTTCTAAATAGTTATAACGTATATGGCAATTATTAAAACAAATCCGTCCAGGTAGATGCCGTTCTAATTAATTATCCGCCGAACACATTTCAAGATTTTTCTGGAAATCATTTCTTAATGGGTGTCAGAAATATACATGAGAAAAGGAAGCTTTCACTTTTAAGTACTAACTTCATTCAAGTACCACATCATAATATAAACATTAAAATCTCTTTGAACAGGAATCAAAAGAACCTTTTAGCATAAACATACCTCCGAATGCCCGTACAAACAAAAGCTTAGCCTCCTTATATAAGTATTAAGCGCGCAAGTTGTCCTTTGTCTCTGAGATGACAAGACCCTCGAGTTATCTCTAGCAGAAATAATCGGAACGGACAAAACAAAAAGATAATTGAAATTCCTATCCGAAAGAAGTGTAAAGGTGTGTTCGGCGTAGGCGGTGATTGTCGGCTCGCCCGCTCTTCGGCCGGAACGGTATAAAGGCTGGTGTACAGTACACACATTGGCATATACCAAGGAATATTGGACAAATTCGACGCATGTAAGTATGTCATAATGGGATCCAAAACTTGTAAAATCCTACTTCTAAAAATAACAGTACTTAACTCTTGCCATATCTCCCTAATTACCCATGTAACAGTGTGCCTCGCTTAATTCCAGGGAAATGTTATAGGTTTTTTCTTGCATAATTTTAATTACACAATTTAGATGAGAACTAGCTCAGTGAGGTAAAAACAAGACGTTCAAGGCATGGCATTCACAGGTGGAATATTATCTTGCAAGCATTTTTTTATACTCAATAGGCAGACGTTTGACCACAATCTTATCGGATGTTAAGCAATGATGCTTTGCACGACGGATCACGTCTGCCTAGAAGATTCTCGTAACTTGATACCCAGATCAACGGCTCATCAACGTACTTAGTGAATATATCCAATTCATATTTGCAATTTTAAATCAAATTTAAACTATTTACAAATTAAGAAAAATAATTATTATAAACAGCAATGCAGTATAACATTAAAAGGAAAAATATTGAAACGTTCATTTAAGAGAGTACTTACATATAAGTTTATTGCTTCACATGCTACTCAATCTTTGTAAACAATCATACAAACTCTTACTTGGCTAAATTAGCACCGATACGGACTAATGACTGGAAACTATCTGTAGCACATAGTTAGAGAAAAAGAGTACCTACGTAGCATCATTGTGTAACCGGATTATTACGCGTATATATCGTACAAACGATTTATTTGAAGACTATCCGACCGTAGTCTAGTTTATGTTGTCAGGATCAGATTATGGTATTATTTGCCGAAATCAGTGTTTCCATTGTTCATGTTCATCAATCCTGGAGTCTTCAAGTCGCGAGTGAATCAGGTACCTTCTAGGTTTGCGTGCTAAATCTTAGACAGCGTCATCACTTAACATCAGGTGAGACAGTTGTCAAATGGAAACTTATTATATCTAAAAAAAATAAAAATATAGTGGAGTTTAAACCTTGAAGTGCCACTGAGAGTCCACGGGTGTAAAAAAGTTAAATAAAATAATAACTATTATAATCGGTACCAAGATGGTCAAAAGTACCTATTATCGAAATATTGTGCACGACTTCGTCAAGTTATTAAACACTTTTGGGTGTTAAAGTCCGTTCTATTGCTTAGTAAACATTTTTTCAAAAAAATTTCAGTGACCTTTGCTAATCACGGAATCGATTGTCATTCACCATCAATATAGGCGTAACACTTTTCAGTTATTTGAGTGTGGGTGTGGAGTATGTTTTTTATCCATAGTTATGGCAACCAATGCTTTAAAATAATAGTTTTATTGCTAATAAATACCTACTTTTCATCGTCCGATGTGGTTAAAAACTTTGATACATTTTTGCATACTTTGACCACAGATCAAATAACCCAGTATTCACAAATTTAACCATTCGTTCCCTACTTATTAATCGTGGATAAAAAAACCCGGCCTTTAAAGATTGTTTTATTTGACATTTATCAACAGTGCTGAGCAACATTGAATTAAAAATCTGATAAAATACTAAATAACAGCTAATACTGGAGTTACTGGTACTATATATACATATAATGTGAACTATTTTAATTATTGCATTGTCATCGGGCAAAGTTTCAAACCCGACGTTTCGAAGGGGGCGAAAATCACGTTCAAAAATTCCGTTCCATAGATAAACAAAACTAATAAAAGCGTCTTAAAAAACTATCAATTTCTCTTCGTCATTACTGACCTAGATAAATGATAGATTATGAAAGTTCTATCTTTTTACGATACGACTACGCTACGATTCGTTTAGTGATTAATTCAGTCAGTGTGTACGTGGTCCAAGGCCCCGCCCCAGAACGGCTGTATCCAGGGGTTGGCCTTTGTTTGCTGATCTTTATGACACTCAAATTAACGGGGCCGCCTTTTTTTCAATTGTAAAAAAGACAATGAAATTAATTATCTTGTTTTGTTTTTTTCGATTGCCACAAATGAAAGTGATATTTCACAGTTTATCCGAGCCATGATCTAGAGTATGCAATTAATTTTAAACTTGCTACTTCTGTTTAACGATGATATTCTATCAAGGGTAACATACTCGAAGGACAAATTACCTATATCTGTAAGAGACCCCTTAGAGTATAGTGGCTAAAGTTGATCATGACACTCAGAATTTTAGTGTTCTATCAAAGTAATAAATCTAGAAATAATTCGAATTATGTCAACCAAGCTAAGACGTCATAATATTCTAAACGGATTTAACATGAAAACGCGATCCCGATATCACGATCGACAATTGTTTCGACTTTCGTTTCAGCGGCAGAAGCCGAAACAATTGTCGATCGTGACGTCATATATTATAAAGGCATAATGGAGTGAGTTTTTAACATGATAAGACGTATTGTTAAACGATGATACCCATATTGGTATATCTCAAAGCAAATAATAAAATCTCTATAAGTTTAAGAAAATATGTTTGATTGCGAGTGTTTTAAGTAAGGACCAACATATAAGTACGATTTATATATGTGCCCAAAAACACCCGCATTGAACAGTGAGTGGCATTCTAATGTCCGTGATCGAATCGGTTTAAGGAAACAAATGTAAGTTTGAGTGAACAGTTCTAACTTTAAAGTTCGTTACTTTCATATTTGACAGTCGCCGTGGCGCAGTGGTTAGTGTCAGTGACATGACTTCTGTGTCTTCGGGACCCTGGGTCGAATCCCGGCAGGGGCAAACATTTGTGCGATGAGTGTAGATGTTTGTCCCGAGTCTTGGGTCACAGCACACAAACGTGCTGTGATTGTGTATGTCCATGTCTCCCGCGACACAGGGAATCCCAGAGCAAGGGTCTGAGTGTGATAATTTTTTTTTTTAAATTTCCCCTCGTCTTTTAATTATTATTTTTTTAAATTGACAAATTAGGTGTATTATTTTACTAAATCAATTAATGTTTTTGTTACCTTACCACCATAAAAAAGCTCCATGGAAGATATTTATCTAAATGTGTCTATCGACACTCGTACAAATCATCGATGCAAGGTTGCACGAGTAAGGGGCAATTATTTTCAAGACAAGATAACAAATTTTAAAAACTTAAAAAATCCGACGTTTACTACATATGTATATAAAACATACAAGTAAATAAATGAATATTTACATTTACAATATTTTCCTAAAACCGATTTTAATTTTAAAAGTCACGGAGTATTTTTAAAAACATTTAAATTTTATTACCTCTTTCTATTTTGGAAGCCGGTTAAAATTGTCAAAACTGTCACAATAAATACCGACAGAAACATGTACCTACAAAATCTTTTTTCAGTAATTTGATTTGCTATACACTTTCACATTGATGTATAATATGCTCATAAAATCAGTAATATTTAGAATGACTTCACATATAAATAAATACTTATATCTCATCCATTCATGCTTTACACATAGGTAAGTGTAATTGAATACTCCATACTGTTTCTACGAGTGTAACGTGACACTTACGCGTAGTTGATAACACGATCGACAATTGTTTCGGCTTCTTCTGAAAGCCTTCATCAGAATCTTGAGTGCTTACGTTGATTGTAACGTCCAGTCTCGCACTGACCGAAACAATTGTCGATCGTGATATCGACTACGTGTGTCACGTTATAACGTGACACTTACGCGTAATCGATATCACTCATATCACTCATTACTTTATATATTTATTATACATATAATGAGCGTGAGTTTTAATAGTAATTGAATACGTTAACAGATACACGGTAACAGCAAAATAATCTCTATCGTCAAGTTACTACAAATTAAGGTCAATAAAGTTTTATAGCCCGCTGCGGTAAAGTAATTACCTATATTGGCTGCCAAAGTCAGCTACAGTTTGTTCTGAAATTGGCTACGAATTAAACTCACCAACATTACCACACTCAAGCGGAACTAAATTAAATTGTCATCTTTTTGTCTCAAAACGTGCTCTGAATATTACATCTAAATATTATTCTGCGAAGGTCGACCCGCATCCTCTTTGACGTTGTTGAAAGATAGTCTTCAAATGTGACTCACCAAGCAACGCGTAAACATTTGCATACTACACGAGTCTCTAAGGGCCCGTGTGTCACCAAACGTGATTTTGTAAAGCAATCGTTATCGATACGAGATACGCAATACTGCTATCCGCTATACTATAGCGATCTGTACTGTAGTTGGTAGAAGTAATTCTCACGTTGAGTTTCATACGGTTCAACTGCTAATCTATTCACGTAAAGGCGTACAGCATGCAAATGCAGTTTTGATTATCAACCAGTAGTCCAAGACCCCAGGGCCACCAGACGTCACGTATTTTTTGTTGAACCAAATGTGGCTGATTGCGTAGTGTTAGTATGTACTAAGAACGTATGCCTACCTGGTAACTTGCTTAGACGGCCAATTTTCAGGTATCAGGTAATCAAGGTACATAAAAACATTACCAACCTCACGAAAATTCTCAAAGCTGATTTTTACGTATATTTTAGGCACCGGACGAACGACGGAAAGTGTCTGGGAGTATTGGCGACTTAGTTTTAAGGATATTGCCTAAAATATACGTAAAAATCAGCTTTGAGAATTTACGTGAGGTAGGTAATGTTTTTATGTACCTTGATTACCTGATACCTGAAAATTGGCCGTCTAAGCAAGCTAGCAGGTAGGCATGCGTTCTTAGTACATACTAACACTACGCATTCAGCCACATTAAGTTCGTCAGAAAATACGTGACGTCTGGTGGCCCTGGGATCTTACTCTACAGTGCGGTGTCCGGTGCACTGTTGCCATGTCAAACTGATACAGTTACGGGCGACGATGTGCCGTCAGGAGCGCATCGCGCGTCTCATTGCGATGCCCGGTGCGACGTCGCGCGACAAGCGCCACAGTTTGCGACATTGCGCGACGTCGCTCGTCGCACCCGCCGCTATATTAACATGGATTATTCGCGATTCACGTTGCGCACCGACAATTATATTGCGCAAGTATCCGCATTCGTATACGAAACTTTGATATTCGCCACGCGCTGCGCGTCACTCGCACCGGCGGCGATTGTCTGCTGTTAATTGCATAAGTTATTCTCTAGACATCTACTGATATTAATTATCATAATAATAATATGCTCCGTTTTTTGTCGTAGATTATCTGCATACAATCGGAAGATCACGAGCATAGGGCTGCGCTGCCGCAGCATTGCCGTCACGCAGTGTTCACTCGAGCGTACTAAACGATGCAGTGCGAATAACGGCTGCCTATAATCGTAACCTAAATTAGCCGGTATCGAGTCCTAATCGAGAAACGAGCGACCCGTGAACACTGTTGTTGTAATACACCGGTCTGTTGGCTTGGCACCACCAACGCCAGCGCCTGCAGTGAGCATAACGAGGATAATACGAGAGACTCCTAACTCAAGGCTAGCAGATGGAACAGTCAACGTACAAGTATCGGTTTTACTTATGATCAGTATTATTTCGAGCAACCTGCTTCTTCAAGGATAACCACCCAGGTACATACACGCATCTGCATTTTTTTTGCGAATGAACATACAACACGCAGGTAAGTGCATTGTCTATGCAAAAGAGCGAGGTCGTTGCGTAACCAATTAAAATTCCCGATGTGACACAGCCTTCAGCAGCGATCGACGTGCTGATGATGGCTCTAATTGCAGCGCGTGTGTTCTTCATAAATCTTGCGGAGTTCGCGACCTCACCACTAGTCATTAACACTAATGCACTCGGGAGCCTCCATCTCATGGAACATTAGTTACGCTTTATCAAACAAACACGGACATCTAAACGTGCGTCGACTGTACAATCGATATTCCATTGCTACAGGATAACAGCCAGTACGAATGTTCTAGGAGTAAAAGAGGATATCGAAACGAACTCGACGATGGCCTTAACCCCGGCCTTAAACTCTATACTTCGAAAAAATCCAGAATCGCCCGTTCAAGATGAGTCAATACTCCATAGTTCACACCGACAGCCTTTCGTTTCAATTCGGCGACCTCCGGCTCAGTATTGAGATATTAAACAAACATGCGACCGCTGTGAAAACATTCAATTAAGGTGTGCTACATTTCACGTGAAGCACAAATACTCGCGGCACAAAACGTTTAATGGGAAAAAGGATTACACCGTACGCAGGACGTTACAATTTCCTTGAGCGAAAACGCCGGCCCGGGAAAACGGTGGAGCGCGAAACCTTCCCCCTGATCGTAATAGGGCGAGAGCGGATATTGTAGTAAATAGAACAGCACTCACCGGTTCATTTCGACGTTTGTGAGCCTAGGGGATGCACTCCGCGACACTTGATGTGATCTAGCGTGTTAGTTTCACAGCACAGCGCGTATCGGGTCGTTAAGATCGCGAGGGGGGTCCCATGCCGTCCGCGCGAGGCCGGGGTCGGAGCGCGAGTGGCTCCGCCCGCCGCCGCCGCGCTGCCTTCGCCCGTGGTGCCGGTGCTACGTCACGCCGCGCGCCTAGCGCCTCGCCGCCGCACCGCGCCGCCGGACGCCGCTACAGCCGCGAAGCGCGGAAGCGGCCTTCGGTGCATCGCGACCTGCATGCTCACTTGTGCGACATCCTAACCCCATCATCAGTGCTGACACTGCTGACACGCCGTCGCCTCCGCCCCACCACGCCTCGCCGTATCATACACTGCCGAAATGCTAATGCAAGATACTGTGTAATGCAAGAGATAATGTCACAGAAAAGTTAAACCTTTTAATTTTAACATGATATATCTATATTATATAAACGTAGTATCCGGCTTTACTCACGTTTATAGTCGAAGTTTCGACCTAGGTATCGAACATGTCCGATGCCCATCCTCAGGTGAGTTTACGCTGCCAGATCGCCGCGATCTGGCAGAAACCTAGGTCGAAACTTCGACTATTAACGTGAGTAAAGCCGGATACCACATATATATATAATAATGTGACAAACTCACGAGAATTTCCAATCAAAAAATGATATAGTTATTTAGTAGTTTAGTAGAACCGGTGGCTTTTTCGGGTATATAATTTATAGAAATTCGTCTATCGAAAACTTAAGAGTAAATCTAGCGTTTGACCACTATCTCACTTGATGGTCAGTGACGATGTGGTCGAAGATTTTATCACGCTAGACCTAGAATGCTCACTGGCTCTCAAGGACTGCTGTCTGAACACACTATCTGAGATCGAAAAAAGAATCTCCTGCCTTGATATAGTAGTTATACGTGTCTGACGAAGGCTACGCCGCTGGTCATCCGTGTCGGTCAATCGTTCAGAACAAGCAACGGAAGATCCTTATACTGTGTATTGTTGTTGATGTCTAGAATATTTTGCTCATATGAACATGGAGGTAGCATAGGATAAACTAATATAGGTACATATTTAAGATCGCAAGGCTACTCCTTTGATTATTTTAAATTAATTTAATGGCTATAGAATATTAGGTCAACTATATTTATATTTACAATATTTTTTGATAATTTATGTGACTGTAATATTATAATACTCAAAATATAAATATTACTTAAGTAATTCTTACTGCAGCTACTACAATAACATTTGAGCACTCCAGCAGCTATTGTCAGCCTATAGATAATTCAAATGCTCTAACCCGCTACCAATTGCCAGCGTGCCCAGAATGCTAGTAGCATTGCCATGTTGAATTGCAATGCTGATCCGTTGAACCAAAATTAAATATGTGCCAGCATTTTGGTCACGCGTCGCTTCGATCAAACGCTCTGATAAGTTTTGGAAAATCCGATGAGCTCCCGGTCCCCACGGGCCCAATGTCTTGACCCCGAACGGTTCAGATAATAACAATAATAATGTAATAATATATTGTCATAATTTGTCGCTCCACACGCTTGCGAATCGCTAACTTAGCTTGCCTCTTATTTACTTTTCAATATTAAACAATTTAAAATATATTTTTTAATGTCCGGATGCCTTTATTAAATTAATATAATAATAACTAATTACAATACTGCAGCTACTACAATAACATTTGAGCAATCCGCTAGCTATTGGTAGCCTATAGATTACTCAAATGCTCTCACTATTTAAAATATTATATAATTTTAAATAACCATATATGAATTGATGAAGCGCAAGTTATCTTGTCGCACGACAAGAAGAAATAATTAAAACGGTAGAAATAGACGTTCACCCAAATTGGAATGTGTTTAAGCAAGTATTTTCCGGCGTATGCCACTTTTTTTTATTATGAACTAATAAAGTCTGTCAGCTTATAAAGCAATTACGCACGCGCTGGTATAATTTCAATACAATCGCTATTCACGAGGTAGGTGTTTGTTTTTACGTTCATTTGCTTAGGTGTTCACTACGCCGAGAATCTTTCGCAACTCTTTACTAAATACATTATTATCATCATCAACATCAATCATCAATTTGCAGCTTTGACACAATTATATATTCATATACAGAACATATAGATACGTAATATTATTTGATTGAGCCAAACAACGTCTCAGCGGGTCTCTCAGACCACTGGCCACGGAACAATTATTGTACTTATATGGTAATTTTGCACTAGTTGCGCCCCGCGATTTCACCCGCATGGACTACGGTTTAATTATTATCCTACGGGAACTATACTTTTTCCGAGTCTAGATCTAGCTTTTGACGTGAGTGATTCCGGTGCTTTATACATTCATAATGTGTCAAAACCACGTCACTTTAATAACGAGTAATCCTAATGCAAGAGTTGCTCTGTGTACGGAGGGAGGAAGTCCAGCTGCATGTCTCCACGGCACATGATCCGCCTTGCTTCTTTATTTCTCTGCATGTCGTGTTATTACACGTTTATTATATTATACAACGCTGTGCACAAATAATGCTGCTCTGCACTACACGATTTACTCTAGTCTGTATGGCGGAAACCTGATGGAACTATACTAACTACTACCACCTACTTCAACATTTGCCATATACACTGAAAGGATGGAGTCCATTTCATCTCTCGGCACGGTGGTTAGTGTTGACACGCGTTGCTTCGTCGTTTTTTCATCCCGTGGAAGCGTTGCGTTCGGGTGCCTTTGTTTCTATAATGCGGAACCATTGTTTCTATCACGCTGTTTGTCTACAAGGCCTACACGTTAACTATGCGACATTATTAGACAACAGAAACAATAGATGTTTCAGTTGTAAATATATAGGAAGGAGTTTGTAATTAGATATCTTTATACATCTTTAGTTTCAGATAAATACCTTTTATTGAGTGCTAGCTGCGCCCCGTCACCCGCGTGGTGACGATAAACGGTGATGATGAACCTAAGACAAATATCGTGGATTTCTATTGGTAAAATAATTTCCAAAATCGGTTCAGTAGATACCTACAACTTTACTTTTTAATAATATTAGTATAAAATATAGATTATAATAGAGATTTTCAGAGATGTACGTACCTATGTTGAGAGAAATCCAACTGCGCCCAACATTTAGGGTTGTGCCCGTTATCACCTCGGCACCCTGGAGCTTCAGTTGCTCAGTTTGTATCAACCTCAAGTCTGGTCATGCGATGAGTACCTACAGTTTTCACCCTTGGGACCTAACTAACCTAAAATATAATCTACATCTACTCTCTGGTAGAACGTAGTCTTCAGAGTCTTAAACACCAACGTAGAGTTGTTTGCATATCAGTTCTTTATAGGATTTATTACGGAGAATGTGCATTGTAATTACACAATTTAATTCCACATTCTCATACTATCATTAGTCAACCAGACATACGCTAATGCGTCACCGCTATCTGGTAGATATACGTCCGAAGCGTTTTGTGTCAATTTTCATAATGAGTACAGCCAGGGAATGGAGCTCGTTCCGTTCGTTAAGTTTTCCATTTGATAAGTAACTAGGTATTCTATTTTATTCACAAGCTTAGAATATATTGCAGCAATTCTTGCGTTCCTTAGCCTGAACAGGTAAACATGAGTCAAGGAAAATACAGAAAACGGTAATTCACCAGCAAGCACTTTTCCCAAGAGTTCTAAATATAAATAAATGCTCTCACATCGCAGTTAGTAACGTAACTTTACTTTATTATATAAGCGTTACATTAACCTGTAACGTAGCTGCATTATTTAAAATGTGATTTGCATGTCGCATGCCCGTCGTACTAATGTATGTGTATATGCTAATTTATTTTAAATTTATTTCAACTGGTTACCTCCAACCCAACGCTCACAAGATCGCTCATAGTGGGCCTCGCTCAGTGGAACTGCAGGATGAGCAATGTTCTGTACGGAAAATTTGAATAGTTAATCGCTAGTGGGACCCGGAGAAATACTCTGCCAGTTCATCTGTAGTCGTTTTGCTACGTCGGAGCCCCTCTAATTAAAAAACTGTTTTTTTTTTCTAATTGATTAACCAGCATTGCGGATTATGACTTATTCATTCGACACCTCAGGGAGGAAGAGCGGTGTCTCAGCTTTTAGAGAGTAATGGGTTAAAGTGACCTTTTATCTTCTGTAATTATCTATTATATATAAAAGGGAATCCATATTTCACTTGGGTACGCCATAACTTGAGAACGACTTTACCGGTTTGATACATCTGTTTTTAAAGATTTATAATAATTTGTAGAAGTTAAATGGTAAACTGGCATCACTCATGTTTCTGACAGTCCTTTTTCCCGACCGGTGTTCGGGCAGTACACATGCCTCGCTCTCCATGAAGATTGAGCAATTGCCCAATTCTCATGGAGAGCGACGTCTAGCATCTTGAACCGCCAAAGTCGAGCATGCGGGACAGACGCGCAGCGCCGCGGTGGCGGCGCGGCGGCGACGCTGCGGTCCGTAGAATTGAAGTAACGAATGTCAAAAACGTGAGTGTGTCGTTTTTCAATTCCATCAAACCCTTAACAGAGAGTACCAAATGAATATAGGTACATCCATACACTCGACAAACATCACTCTCAGTTGAAGGTGTGTGTTTCTGTATTAGGTATAATGTTTCATGTTTTTTATTTGAAAAACTACTTATTTTTAAAGTGTTCGATTCGAGGAGATCTTTCCAAACACAAGTTCATCGACTGTCTTGTAGGCGTGCATAGGTATTTTTTCATGTTGTAATTTAATTTACCCAATGAGATCGGGCGTGCCCATGGTCACATTCAGATAATGTTGTGCCAATGACAGTTTTGCATGTAGTGCGATTACGTGTTACAACATACAATTTAAAACGCAAGAATTATTCTACTCATAATTCTTACCTTAAAAAACTGCTGAACAGTAGATAGTAACCGCACACACTTGGCAATATGCACCTACTGAATACTGGTATTACATTAAAATCAAGCGACGTTGCTAAAATCGTATCATCGCGGACTTAGCAACCCGGTTTACCAATCTAATGTTAGGCCTAGCAAATTCAGCACTTTTACCTATATAGATTGCGGTGTCAGCATAGCACGCGACTACCGAATCAGCACAGAGTTCAAATTACCTACCTACGTTGATTACGTTGTAAGCGCCACCTCAGCACCCGCTGTCAGTGCGGTCTCATGCAAGGTTGACTAAATGTTAATTTTCTGAGCTGGCAATGATAATTTTATTTCTCATGTATTTGCGTTCTAGATTTATTTATGTATAAAATACAGAACAGTACTCATTCGTTATAAGTAGAATTAAATCAGCTGTTCGTACGTGTGTTCATTGATACATTATGGTAATTTATTCTTATGTTACGGCAGTCTAAATGTCTACTTACTATATACAAGAAAAACTGCCTCACTGATCGGCTGATAGAACATCGCAGAAAGTACTTTGTCTGAGAGAATTAAATAATACAAATTTGTACTTTAAATTACATTACTGGCTCTAAGATGGGATTTTGTAATTTTATTGAAATAGCGTATGAAGTTGGTCTGAAACTTACTTTTCAAGTTATTAAAAAAAATCTAAAAAATGGAACCACGAACATCATAGTTCAAAAGTAACTATTATCAAAATATTGTGCACATGGTACCGACTTGGATAAGTTATTTCACACCTTTTGAGTGTTGAAGTCGGTTCCATTTAAGGGTAAACATTTTTTTTCACCCTTTTTAATGACCATTACTACTCATGGGATCAATTATTGTCATTGCGTATGTTCACCGATTGCTTCAACCGCAATTATAATGTCGTACACGTACTTTCAGTTATTGGAGTGTACCTGAAAAACAGCATATCTGATTTTGATGAAATTTAAATGAGACCACACGGGAAGCACCAGCTTTCAAATAAAAAAAGAATCAATCCAAATCAGTTCACCCGCAGTTGAAAATTCTGAGGAAAAAGACATTTTTTTAAAATCATACGGTACGGGTCATAGAGATCAATAGAGAACCTCCTTCTTTTTATGAAGTCGATTAAAAAGGAGGAGATTCTTAACTTGGTTGTGAATGATAGTTTATTTGTCAGAAACATGGGCACATTAGTGGTCTCCTAATAAGAATATGGCTTTATGCAAATATAGCCATTCTAAATTTATTTATTTATTAACATTCACACACAAGAAAATATATTAAAAAAATATAAATAAACAAATATTGAATATACATAACAAACATGGATTTTAACGTTAATTTCATAATTTTACAACAAAAACACAATGAAATTATGAGTAGGTATTACAAATAAATGTGTGAATTTCAAAATATTGTCATGAGCTATATCAAGGAGGTTAAATTTTTTTTTTTATGTTTTCTCTCACCTAACACACACAGCTAACGCTTGTAGAATCTTGTTCAATGTTAATTTGTCTATGACTAAAAGACGTAGTAAATAGGAATTATTGTAGATTATAGTACGATTCAGGCAAATTAATCTGCATTACATAGCCTCAGATTAATACATGTCATACCAGTCGGCATCCTCCCATTGTTGTAAGTGCGTCATCCCTTGGTGGGGAAGCGCCAACGCCGCGCCGCGCGCCGCCGCCAGCGTCTGTGTCATCCGGAATGCGGTCTGATAATACTGGCGAAATGGAATCTAAGGAATACCGCCACTCAGACACGTCATACACAAGAACAAAGGAGAGTATGAAAGTTGCATAAATTCACGACAGCTTGGTTATCCGCTCGAGGAACTAAAACATAAGCAAATCTGCTGTGCAACGATTGGGAAACTCCGCGATGTTGCGTAATATTAATATGTAAGATTTCCGACAATTATGTTAGCAATCACATATTTAATTTAAATTTTAAACTTAATAAACGTTTATAATTTGTTTATTTTAGTTCCCGAAGTCTCATGAACATTTCCGTGGTCCTGGTCGCGTATTATGATATTTGAAGCGATGATAGCTCAGCGGGAAGAGCGTCGCCTGTCAAACTAACGGACACTGGTTCGATTCCCAACAACAGCTTGAGCTTCCGCTGAAGGTAACATCGTTATCGAATTCCCAGCATGGTGGTAGGGTACTTTCGAATACCTACCCGCCTGGCTAGCTACCACCCTCAAGTTTGAAAAACTGTCCACCAAGCACATAGTATGTTCAGGCAGCAGTCCTTGAGAGCCAGTGAGCATTCTAGATCTAGTGTGATAACATCTTCGACCACATCGTCACTGACCATCAAATGAGATAGTGGTCAAACGCTATAGATCTACAAAGTATAAAAATTACCCGAGTTTGAGTTCACACATAATGTCTACCCGTGATCGCTACTCGCTTAAAACTGTAGATTTTAGATTACTATTACTGTTTTACTATTACTATTAGATGAACTACTTACATGTGTGTAAATTGACTTACATTATAAATCATTGACTTACCTAACATAATATAACCAACTCGCTTCTTGTGAGTCGACCGCTGTGCCAAACAAATGCATTTTGATTTTTCAAAATTGATTGTTGTAATGATATATAAATTATTTCCTACACAGAGTGCTATTTTCACTTTTACAGTTTTAATTATAATAAGTAAGATTTAGGTTTATCGCTACTTGGTTGAAACAGCGATCAAAATATCATTGATATATAATGGCTATTTATCTATCTATCTACATCTGCACTAATATTGTAAAGAGAAAAGATTTATATGTATGTAACGGATGAACTCAAAAACTACTGGACCGATATGATAAATTATTTCACCATTAGAATTCTTTTTTTTTTTACATTTATTACATTTTCCCAGAGTAACATTGGCTATATTTATTTTTTTAAGCAAGAATAAATAGGGATTCTTGCTAAACTTCAATCATGTAACCGGACGAAGCCGGGACGGAGCACTAGTCAACTATGAAGGACAACGATAGACGAGTTTATTTCCGTCAGTTGCAAGGCAGTAGCGAGTATTTTAAGTATCTATACTACTATTTTTCTTAAGCTGTCATCAAATGTTTTAAGATAAGATATTGGCCCTAATGTTAATCAATTGAAGTAGCTAAAATTCTTCAAAATGAAATACATAGCTTGTATTCTATATACGCTAAAATTCAAATATGTATAACTCCATACAACGGCGTCTCTAATATTAGACGAGTTTTATTATATTATTTTTAGTCGTCACCAAATAAGTGTCGACATATAACCGCGATTTTAAACAAAATATCTTATTAACCGACTTCCAAAAAGGAGGAGGTTCTCAATTCGACCGTATGTTTATATATATATATATATATATATGTGATATCCGGCTTTACTCACGTTTATAGTCGAAGTTTCGAACTAGGTTTCGAGCATGCCCGATGCTCATCCTGCTGCCAGATCGCGGCGACCACTCCGCCGTATGTTTTTTTTAGTGTTGTTATTGAGAAGCATCTTTCTAATTTTGACTATATCGTAACTATATGAGAACTTAATTATCTTCATAATATCGTATTTTCCTTAATTTTAGTTTAATTGAAAAAGAGAATCACTACCATTGAATCAAATTATTTTAAAATATAAGTAAAAATGTCTTTACACAGGATTTGTGTCGTATCTAAGAAATAATCGGCACAAAAGTTGCCATTTTCTGTATAGTTCCCTACTTGGAGTAAGTTACTGTAACCATAAGATACGAGTATATTCCTGGCTATGTCAAAGTGTTATTTTACAATTTTATTTTACAGCAAGAAATTTATCTTAACATCAAGTTGATGTTAAGATAAATTTCTTCATCACACACATCTTTAAAAAGACTGTGTCGAATAATTATCCACCTCATATGAGCTATTTTTTAATTATTTGAAAACAGTTTTCTCTACAATCTACAACTTATAACAATATTTTCTAAGAAAGCACTTTAACCGGTTGTGTTTTGTTTATGTGTGTTACTACTGTGATTTATGAACCAATTCAGAAAATCCTTCTCTCATATGAAAGATTTCCTACTTATAGTTTCAATTTAAATATTCCCTTGAACATTGAATCAAATGAGGTTCAGTAGTTTTAAAAATATATACCACTAAATATTTCCCCAAATACCTATTAGAACTCTGAACTCTCATTTTATAGTTTACAAAAACATTAACTTATTTTTGTATGACATACTTATAAACTGGCAGTCCTGCTCAACAATGCGTATTTTTTAAAAGAATAATTGATCCTTTAATTTATTAATAATCTGCCATTGAAGCCTTCGTTCATGCTTGACGCAGAAAGACATACAGCCTGATTAATAAACTAAGTAGAAATGATAGCAAAAAAGCGCTTCTAACAGGTAACAAAATAAAGCAAACTAAATAAAGATGGCGCCACACGACCATACTTCTCATTTTCGTCTTTGTGCTGCCACAATGAAATCGTTTTATGAGTCGCAAAAATGTACCTAACATCGAGTTTAATTACGCTCAGAATGACTATAAACATGACTCGTAACTTTTTATTAGGCTTGGTGTATACCAAGAACAAATTGTCGTTTGAAACGACAACATGCTCCTACTTACTTTTAGTTCTCGAGTAATATTATTGTATTTTATTTATTGAGCACTCGGAAGCGCTTCCTTGCATTTAACTTATAATAGTTATGTTTATTTATTTAATGATTAATAATACTATGAAAGGAGCTAAAAAAACGTACACCTAAGCGAGTGTTGAAGCAGTTATAAGTACAAGTATTGTGCCTGAATTTGATTAGTGCTACACGATACAAACTAACTTACAAGGGTCAAGAAACGAAACAATTGCGTGAGTTGTTATGATTATTAGTAAATGATGTTTCTATTTGTTATTTTGTTTTAATTACTTTAAGGTGCAATACGTTTTAGAAGCAATTTAATTTCTCTTTATATAATCTTCATTTTTCTAGGATTAAGGATTATAATAGTTCAATTTCTATATGACCCGTTACGATTATTGTAAAATTTATAATTCCTAGTGACCCAGAATAGAACAGGCACGTGCGTAAAATAATGTAAGTTTGTGTCTCTGAATTCGACTCAGACACCTGTGTGCTCGGTTAGCCGCCGCACCGTTGGGGAAAAGCTAGTACTTAGTTACAACAACAAACTCCGCACCGAAGGCTTCTCGAGCCCAATCTGAGGAAATATTTATTTTGAGAATGCAAGGTCTCGGTCAAAGTGACGGCGACGGTCGCCGTGGCGCAGTGGTCAGTGTCAGTGACATGACTTCTGTGTCTCCGGGACCCTGGGTTCGAATCCCGGCAGGGGCAAACATTTGTGCGATGAGTATAGGTGTTTGTCCCGGGTCTTGGTTGTGTGTGTTCATGCCTCCCGCGACACAGTGAATCCTAGTGCGGGGGTCTGAGAGTGATAAAAAAAATGTAATCAGCCACATTAAGTCTATGTAAATAGAGGCTTTGGTGACTTAGGTGTGCCAACACCCTTACTCGTCGCGCCAAAGTCCCGTTGGCCGCTGTCCGTCGTTAATTGTTCGGACATTTATCTGGACCGGTCACCACGTAGGGAAGTACATAATATATTTGTACCTACTAAATATAACTTAATCTGTGCGTCTCGGCCACGGAGTCCATAATATGAGAGCCACGAAACAATCAGTTCTGCATTATATGCATGAGCGTACAGACTAAGATCTGTCTAGTTACAGAAAGTTTGTTAAGATGCGATGCGTTGATAGCGTCGCAAATATTGACTGATGAATCAATAGGAAGACAAGAAAGTGCGGAATATTATTAGTAATCAGAGAAAGGTAAGTGATCTATTGTACAACCAAACTAAAATTCTGAAAAATAAGATCAGTAGAATAAGGTCCATATGGTTATAATAGAGCCCAAATTAGTATGACACTTATCAATATTTGAAATATAACAAATATACTTATATTATTTATGGAACCGATTCTGAGCCCACGAAGCGGTCTTATAAGCAAGGGTCGCTCGCGGAAACCTACTTACTTAAAAAAAACAGGGTGCCAATTCTCTTATTCATTAAGACAAGCAATTCATAAACAATGCAATAGTAAATCAAATGTACTTATAAATAAACTTGGTATTCCGCTGAAATAACGATTGCATTTTGATTGCATTGTGGTAGAAATTAGATCTGCGTAGCCATTCCAATTATACTCTATATACAATAGAAAAAACGACAATTCATTAACAATCTATGAGCAATTGTTTAGTAGAATTTATACTCAGTAAGTAGGTTTTCCAGTAGTACATATCAACCTACAGAGTGTTGTATAGTTCGTACAGTGAAGAAGTGTGATTCCGCTTTCGATTACATCCTCACTAATAGTCAAGTGATACTGTGGTGAAACTCCTATACTAAAAGGTCATAAAACATATTCTCCAAGAATACTACTGTTAATAAACTGTATCTGACAACTGAAACAAACGCTAACAGACAAAATGTATAAATGAAATACAGAACGCTTGAGATTGATTTATCTTTTCACTATCACAGTAAAAAAACATGAAAAACTTTCATGTGTGTCCCATGAAACACTCCAAAATCGTCGAACTATTACGATTATATTGAAGAAAACCTATTACCGTGGGATGTGACAAGCGATTTCCTCGTGGCCCGAATATAGGTAGCAGAGAGTGCAAACTTGACAGTCTCATATCAGATATTTTGAGCTAACTGGACTTTTATAAGTGAGTTTTACTTTTCAATTTGTTCATTGTAATTGGAGAGTGACGCATAAGCATATATGCAAACAGTTATTTGTTCGATTGCACTTAGCTGATGTTTATAATTACGGCTTGATTACGGCTGCCAAGCTCAAAAATTAAGTATGAGTCTTCAATTTTGGAACTTCAAAAAATGGAACGCCCAAAACGTTGTATTTTTATCGATTGTGCGCTTTAAAGAGTGTTACCTTTCATTGTATTTAGCCTATAAGTCAGTTGTCGCGGGGTATTTCACTTTGGGCTCCTATCCGTATTGTGTATATACACAGTTGTGCAATATACAGTCTTGATTTATTATTTATCTGGGTGCCATGGAACCATCCAATTCGAAATAATAATAATAATATAATAATATAGGACAACATTCACAAAAGGTCTTCAGGTCCCAAACTAGGCAGAGCCTGTACTATGGTAACCTGATGACTGATATATATATACTTATATACATATACACACCCAGACACAGGTCAAACAGACATGTTCATGCACACAAATGTTTGACCTGTCCGGGAATCGAACCTGGGACCAGCGGCTCAGAAGGCAGAGTGCTACCAACTGCGCCAACCGGCCAGTCCGGTCAATCAAAATCAAATGTAATCAAAATTTTTGATTGCTGTAAATGTCTACTAATATTCTAAATCTTATCCCTCGCTCACTTTTGCTACAGTGCTAGGCTCGACAAGCAAATTAATCCAAGTCAGCCTTATAAAAACGGTCTAATTTGTAAACCAAATGTACATAACGTTATTTGGAAGACAAACATTCTTACATTCCTTCACCTCTTCCAAGTCGATCAGTCATATCAGTGTGTACCTACTTATAACCTAGGTAGTGGTGACATATTTAAACCGTTTGGGATCGAGACATTGGGCCCGTGTGGACCGGGAGCTCATCGGACTTTCCAAAACTTATCAGAGCGTTTGATCGATGCGACGCGTGCGACGATCGATGCGACAATAAATTACGCCCGCAGAGGTTCCCAACATGCCAGAATGCTGTACCAGACTCTACCAGTGATACAATCATTAATAAAAACATATTCAGAAACTGTATTGCTCGACGTAGGTTTATTGATCATTTCAAAGAAATCAAAATAACAATATGTATCCAAATTCATTTTGCTGTATTACCTTAACATCTATCATTAATATTGGTAGAAGTCCTGCGCGCTGTAAAGGTCGTCCTGGGTTTCCATTCGGGAACTTGTAGGCCCTATGTATGTATAGCCATATAATTAGTTTAGTTAATTGCGACCATTTGTATCATCCAGCTTGCCTAGCAATTCTATTAAATATTGTCAACTCAAACGCAACTCCGGGTGTATGACCTAGCTGACCACATAGTAACAGGTATGACCGGTAACCAGCTAGCTTGCTTTTACAAGATATTCCCGTATTGCTGACTAATTAGCTTGCCACCACACAATTAATAATTATAAAGATCCCTAATTTCTTTATAAAATATAATATAGCCTATATTAATCAGTGATAATGTAGCATTCAAATGGTGAAAAAATTTCTAAAATCGGTCCAGTACTTTTTGAGCCAATTCGTTACAAACATACTTACATACAAATCTTTCCTCTTTATAATATTAGTATAGAGATGAGCAAGCATCTATTTTTTTCGTCATCGGTAGGCCAATTCGGTATATAGACATGTACTTACTACATGTATTATAATCAAAGGCACCCGATATATCCGCATATATCGGGTGCCTTTGATTATAATACATATTTATTTATATTTTATAAAAAAATTAGGGAACCATATAATTATTAATTTTCAAATTATTTTCCTGTGCGAAGCCGGAGTGGACCGCTAGTGCGCATACAATTATTGTGTCTAACTTGGGTCGTTTTTTGCTTGTTGTAATTTTACATTTCTCCATCTAGACAGATATACATAATCAAAGTCCTTACAAGTGCCTAAACATTCTGCATTTATGCACTTTTAAGTAGGCATCTACCTACGTAAGTAATTATTACAAATCTGTGACAAGCAGAAATCTGAATATTATTTCGTAACATTTGCATGTAAGTAAATAGTATATAATAGCTACGTAAATCAGCACCTACACTACATTACGCTCAACGTATATACGGAATCAACGAAAAATGATATCATTATCAAGTGCGACTCTTCAGATACCTGCATTACCTCTTCAAATTTAGTTACATATTCCCTGAATCCTGATGATAAATCTATATGACATCATCGCCCAACAAATACAGGGATGTGAGAGTTCACTATTTCGTCATCATCATCCAGCCATTGGAAATCTCCTGATCGTCATGGATCATTGATCTTCTTAAGGGCCGGTTGGAAGTGACCCCCTTGAAGCCTCTTCCTGCGATCGTGATCATGGCGTCCGTCCATCTTGTTCGTGGGCTTCATATCATACGCTGTCCTTGCCGATTGGTGGTGGCTCCACTCAATAATCCATTCAACCTCGTCGGCCACTACTTCTCTTATACAAATGTACCTTTTCTACTTCCTAGCCTACTACGTAAGCTACGTAGGGCTACGCTGCCGTCGCGTCGGTGACTTTTTCAGACGGAAGAGCCAAAGTTTTATACAGTAGGTATAGGTACCAAACTGTCTAGTGCTCAAGAGCCGCTAGAACTTTTCTTATAATCAATTGAGATATTTGCTTATAAGTAGATGAATATACTTACTAGGTACATATTATTCGTCTATGGTATTACTTTATGCTTCTGTCTGTCACACGTCGAGCCTACTGTAGGGTCCTAGCACGTCTGATCTAACATTCATCCAAGGTAGGGTCATAGTGAAATAAGCTGACAGAATATAGACATGCTTCTTGCTCATGAATCAATTACACTATTTATATACATACACATAAGGCGCAAGCTGCAGACTGCTGACCCATTTCGTAGAGGACCCCCCCCCCCTAATTTTGTACACGTGCAAAAGCCGGGGCGGACCCCTAGTGTTTTTCCCACTGCCACAGCCCACTATTTTTACATTATTACAGTAGTTATTAGTACAGGGTGAGTGAACCCAAAGTATGAAGAAAGCAAAGTGTGCTGATAATAAAATTGTACTTAGTGTACGGCTGACCTTACAGAAAAGATAACTTTAAAAGAATAAAATAGATTACCGTAAAACGAAACGCCTGATGAGAATATTTCAGCAAACAAGCTACATAACATTTTTATTTTCAATGAGCGAAGTCTCATTTTATATTTTTTTGTATGCATTCATGACACAAGCGGGTGCGAGAAGTTTTTGAGTTTAATTGTTGACTGATTTCGTTATGAAACACAATATCTACAGTTGTTTAGGCACTTATGTATTTATAAAACTTGGTACTTACTACTCCTACTATCCTACTAAATATAGTCACTAACTAGTATTCTATAAATGCGAAAATTGTGAGTATGGATGTATTGATGTATGTATGTTACTCGGTATGGAGATAACGTATAGCCGCGATTAAAAAATACATCATCATCACCATCATCACCGTTTTTCATCACTACGCGGGTTTTTTATGCTGTATCGGTAAAATGTGTTAAATGAATTCGTCATAGGCCCTGAGTAAGTATGTTATTTTATAGTTTATTCATTTAGGGCTGTGGAAGTTGTTAATGAAATAAATAATACGACGGTCGCCGTGACTCAGTGGTCAGTGACATGGCTTCTGTGTTCTCGCCTCGACCCTGGGCTCGAATCCCGGCAGGCGCAAACATTTGTGCGATGAGTTTAAGTGTTTGTTCCGGGGCTTGGACGTTTGTATGCTGTGTTTGTGTGTGTCCATGCCTCCCGCGACACAGGGAATCCTAATGCGGGGGTTGGAGTGTTAGAAATAAATAAAATAATTAAAAAGAACTCAATTATTGATTTCGGGACACGCCCCAAACAAGTTAAAACAAAGTTACAATAAACAAATATTCAATGAATTTAAAAAAGGAAATGATCCTTAGGTGGCACTGCTGCGAGTGGCTGAAACAGATCATCATTTATAGTAAAAATAAATTCGGGATAGCGCTTTTTCGTAACAAAAACTGCAACCACAATAACAAACATGTTTCCAATAAAAAGCTTTTGTAATGTTGATCCCGAAGACTCTCCAGAGGTCGATATCCTCTGAAACTGGAGCACAACCATCATTCTCCATTTAATGGACAATTTTGTGCGAACACCGCTGAGTTACGTCGCTCCGACAGAAGTAAATAGATACATAAGAGTTTAGTAATATGTCAATCTATACTCTAACACATATTAGAAAAGCGATTGAGTTTGCTTCTTTATTTGTTACGCCTTTTTTTGTATGCCTTGTGTTACGCCATTAGTACGTAATCGATTATCGAAAATTCTATCAATATCTGAGGTACATAATATATAAAAGAACCGAAAAATGTGGGTGGTAATCATATGGTTTATTTTATTCGCCTAAGCGAAAAAAAATAGAATATGTTGCTCTGTTGGGAAATAACAGTACAATCCTTTTTAAAATACTTATGAAAGTTAAAGATAATTAGTACAATCTACTCTCCAATATCCTCTATAATTAATACCACATTACCAGCATCCTGGCTTTGTCCGATTATGGATTAGATTATGTTAGGTACATAATCTAATCCATAATACACTACGAATATACATATATATATAATACAATACGAAAGTAACGAAACGTTGAGTAAGTAAACCAAAGTTATCTCGGTCCTGTCATGCACATCATCGAATACCTACATTTCCCCCGTGTTACATGCGCTATTCAATGGAAATATATAAATGCTATGATTATTTATGATAATTAAAACGCTCTTAACATACGTATATTTTATGTATTTTAATTATCATAAACAAGTACATTTTAGTAACAATTTTAAATATCTAGCCACATTATCATTTATATGACTAGATAAATCATTATTATAATAACAACATAACCCATGTACTCCAGCGCCCTTGGATATCAATGCGATTGGATTCAATTCTAAAGAAAGAGCAGTAAAATTTAACAAGTTAATTATCAATACCTTCAAAACAACTTAAAATTAAGTGAAATCCGCCTTTATGCTTGCTTTCGAGTAAAGGGATTACCATCCACATCGGTTCAGCCGTTGCGAAGCTATGACGTCACGACGCAGACACATTATATACCGAAGAATTCAACAACTTTTCTGTAAAATATATAAATACATATGTAAAGTAAAATCTCAATTTAACCTTCTATATTCATTGGTAGAATTTACATTCGATTCTCAAAAGGGATTCTACGATTGAAAGAAATTTTTCGCAGGTCTCAAAAAGATTCTAAAATTGGTTGTTGCGATATGTAGTTCTATGTTTTGCCAGCCTTTTATATTCTACGATTAACGAATAGGTACAATGTTTATTGTCGTCGATTGACTTCAAAGTAGTAAAGTTCAATCTAGAGAGGCGAAATAATTGCAAAACTACTATTTCTTTCGAAACGTTACCAACTTTAAAAATAAATCGTTTCAATAAAATTTGTACGACGTTTCACAATGTGTGCACAAAGTGCACCAAAAAAAAATGACCAAAAAGAATCGCTAAGGACAGGATTCGAACCTGCGCGGGTAGAACCCATTGGATTTCAAGTCCAACTCCTTAACCACTCGGACACCTTAGCTGTGGAGGTGAGTGTCGAAATTATTATTCATATTCATGTACAATAAAAAATAATTATAATATAAAATTACCTTATATTAAGCAAGTAGGTACGTTCTCAAACTACACGAAAACCGTTAAATGCAGGCATGCGCAAATGATACTGCTGCCTGAACACACTAATGTGGCTCTAAAGACCACAATCAAAGAAAAAAAACGTCATGCATCATTTTTTCCTAGCTAATCAGAAGCCAGATGGTATGGCCAGTGAAATTTGCTAGATACCGTAGATATATCATCTCATCGTTATAATAACTGGAATGTGCACTTACCAAAATACTGCAAACAAAAACAGATCATACATCGATATAAAACTTGCATTTGAAGGAACAGGGGCCGCGAGCCAACAAAGAGGGCAAGCAGTCAGTGTGTCCTTTTTTAACAATTGCCAGGATATGTTTGGTAAGCTTTAGTAGCTTTCTTACGTAAAGCGAAATATTGAAAGTACCCTTATGCAAGATAGAATCTTGTATTATGCGTCACTTTCGTGAAATAAACTTACTTTAACATGTCTTTTCCATGAAATAAACTTTAACAAATTATGAAACTTTTCAATTACATGACAAAAACAAAAGTTCAAAATTGGTAACTTATTTGGTAGGTTTTATTTATTACTACGACAATATAAAAAAAGAAGATGGCGTATTTACGAATATTTTCATTGCTTGCATTGGATTACATTCTATATTTACGTCCGTGTAACGGTTTAAAATTGTTAAAAGGTGCTGTGTAAAAGGTTGTAGGAAGGAATCATAATAATATGTTGGGTGTATATATCACATCACAGGTAAGCTTAAATAATATGAAACTAAAATTGTAAACGCGTTATTGATTAGGGTGACAATATTTTTGACGAGATTTTGTTCGATTCGTGTTTCAAGTTCACACTCACAAAAAATGATTTTTATGGATCTACCTACAGGTACAAAGTATATCCCATCTGATACCTACTACTATTAGTTTTACCAACAAGCTGACTTTATTTTTCAGCTTTCCGAGAAATGATGATATAAAGCAAAGGTGGTTACAAGTAATTCCAATAAACGTTAGTACCTAGTCATTCAGTGGTGTGCAGCCATCATTTCAAGCCAGTTGATCTTATTTTATCATGCTTGCGAAAATTTTTGGTATCAAACGCAGTACTATCAATGTTTCCTGTTGTAATTTCTTTCTCGCATTCTTGTAAGTTAGATTTCTTATTAAACTTTGTTATCCGAAGAAGATTCACATGAAATTCATTTATTACATTACACACATTACAATACATATATTACGCAGCAGAATTGGCTGCGCCAAAAATTACATGACGCTATTTTATTTAGTAATATGTGATTAAAAAAATTCAATTTATAGGTACGGAAATGTTTTATTTCATTTACCTAAATCTTGGTTTCGTCCACTTAAACTCTATCCTATATAAAAGTAAATAAAAATAGGTGTTTAGGATATTATGTATGTCATAATATTAATGACTCCATAGATGTCAGTTTCTCAAATTGTTGTCATACATATAATAGACTGGGACGAAATGACTGCGTGGTAACTATCTCTATCGGCTCGTTCTTTCTGCACAGTGCACCTTTCAGTTGTACGTAAGTACTTATTATTTCGATGGTATCTAAGTAGTTTGTGTTAGTTTATAAGTTCCAGAGAATTGCTCTCGAAGAACTTCCAAGGCTCAATGTTTTAAAGGCAGAAATTATGCGGAGGCTTATTGAAAAAAACATAAAATCAGTGCTGCCAGAAAGTGAAGCTTTCAGCATGGATTGCTTAGTTCTTTTTTATTTGACATTAGAATTAAGTCCTAGTTTCAGCAATTAAAGTGAAATGATCAAACCACCCTTACATTATTTTCATAATAAAAGCAGGTTATAAAACAAGTATATAATTGATTACCAAGAGGCCAGGCAAATATAATGTATATTATTTTAAATATGTACGATATTTCATATAAGTATTTCTAGGAAAAAACACATTTCAAATCCTTTTTATGTACGTTACATTCTTGAGAATAAGTTCAATTTTAAATGATGACTATCTTCGTGATGGATAAACTTAAGCATCGACATTACTTTAAAAAAACGTCCGTTTCGACCTTTGAGTATACAACCTCCGCTCCTCTATTTTATCTGAGGTTTTGGCACAGGTAGCGTTTTTAACTGTTTTCGTTCACCGTTCGAGATGCATGAAAAGTGTTAAAAACGCTACCGTCAACTGCCACTTTTGACCTACCTCCGAGGCTGGGACTTTTGTGAGCGTTTTTTGACAGCTGAGAGATTGACAGCTACAGCTGATATGAGTAGATAAACAAACTTGAATTAATGCGCCAGTGTTCTCTTGGCTCTTCGCGATTAAGCCATTCGTCGAAACGACTATCGGGATAACGATCGTCGAGTCAACATCCCACGTGGCGGTTATCTCGTGAGCTACGTCAAGGTACTTGCTGAGTTTGTCCTTCTCAGCCATCACGCAGTTCTCGTCACGTGGGTTGGTGATGTCAACGAGCACTGCCCGGCGTTGGGACCAGTCGACCATAACGATATCAGGCTTATTGGCAACAATAGTCCTGTCCGTGATGATAGAGCGGTCCCAGTAGAGCAACGCACGACCATTCTCAAGAACTGACGCTGGTGCGTAGGTACGTATAGAACGGCGGCACCTCGGACACAACAAGGCCATATCGAATTGCAATTTGTTGGTGGATGATTCTGGCTACTAGGTGATGCCTGTGTAAATACTCTCCGTTAGCAAGATGAGAATTATTATTATTGTTTCATTTTAGATTATTGTAGCATTTTTGGAGATCGTGGATTTTTTGCGTAGTGTGCGCAATTAATTATCTATTGGCGTGCTGCCATTCTCCATTGAGAAATGGCAGCACTGTGTAGTGTTTCTATAGCAAAATAGCATACGTCCAGCTAGGCATGGGTAACAGCGAAAATGTGAGCGTAGTTACCGGCTCATTGCACTAACTCAACATTGCGCCATGGCGCAACAAAATGAACACTGTGTTGTGGGCCACAACGCAGTGCTTATTTTGTTGAGCCTTGTGTCTCATTGTTAACATATCGAGTGAATGAAAGAATGAATAATATCGGGCATGATGCATGATGTTATGACACTTGACTGTTTTGATTTAGGTTCGTGTGTGTTGTAAGTAGGTATGTTAGTTACTATTATTTTTCCTGTGGTTATGTGAACTTGTTATTTGATTTGTGATGGATAGATTGAATCTAGTATGTATTCTATCTGATCTATGGATTGAATGATGATATGATAACAGTCTGATCAGTGGTTGCAGTTTATAAAAATAATATTCGAATTTCCCAGTTCTGCGCCGTGCGCCAACTCATTTTGAAGAAGTGAGTTATCACATATAGCGTAGTGAACTGAGTTGGCGCATTTGTGCGGCGCAGCGCAGTGTTAGTTTACACCATAGATTAGATAGAATACTGGTTTACACATCTCTAATCTCTATTACACATGTCAAAGTCACAGATTTTGATGATTTGTTTTGTATATCTTCTTCATACAATACAATTTTGTGTTTTTACGATTCAGTGTAATATAATGTATTTGTAATTTGGGAACAACAGTGAAGCAGGTGGCCGCGGCTGCGGAGTATGTTATGGTAGATAAATGTGGTAGGACGCAGCCCGTAAGATGCCTTGCGAGAGCTGCGCCGTGCAGTTCAGTGTATTCAAGAGGAAGCGTGCTTGCTGCGAGTGTGAGCGGTTCTATTGTAGTGGTTGCCTGCGTCGTGGTGGTGGCTCAATGTGCGCAGCTTGCCGGGTACTCTCCACCCGCCCTTTGTATCGGAATAACATCGCTCACCTGAAAGTGCGCGACCTCCAGTGCTTCCTGAACCGGCAAAACGTCTCAACTAGAGGCTGTGTCGGTAAGTAGATTTAAGGTATTGTCTCTATTTGTTTACATAAGTCCCAATGACATCAATACATGTAGGTATTTCTTAAGAGATAATAATAGTATATAATTAGTAATCAATCCCTCTGGTAGTAAACATCAGGTGAGATAGTGGTCAAACGCAAGCTAATAATGGTAAAATAAATCAGATTATGTGTTGCAGTGCAGAAGTAGGGGTCTTCATAACACCTGCTGACAGAGTACTTTCTTTTCTGTACTTTCTTTTAATTTTTTTTAATGTTTGAACATTCTAATGTTTGAGGTAAGTTTTAGGTAACAGATTTTTCCATCTTTGGGGAAGAATTGATTACAGGAAAAAGTTCCTTCGAGGAAGAGAGGGTGTGTCCTCAAGGAGTTTTCTTTTGTGATTTGTGACGTTTGGACCTGTTATTGTCTATTTTGTATATCACACTTAACCTAGCACAAACTATATGGGTGAGGCTGTAGATTTTTCCACTTTGTAACATAGAATAACATAGATACTTCTATATTACAGTAACATAAAAGTGACATATGTTTGTAAAGCTGATTTCACAACGTGTTTATTTGGTGTGAATACTTGTATAAAAAAACTGCATGACATAAAATTTTGTCTAATATGTCACAGCCGAAAATGATATCCACTTGGGATTTATTCCAAGAACCATCATCTGAAATCTGCATCCTGGTTGCACCTAATTGGCGAGTTAAGTACGCTGTAGGGTTTTTTAAAACCGCGGCCGTCGTCGTGAGCAATGGTCTGCCCGTTCTTTCAGGTCTAAAGTCAATAGACACAACATACTGGCTGCCGCTCGCTTGACTACCGCCGATACCTAATATAGGTATATATATAATATCGCTTCAAACGTAAACGTGACACAAAATCGCCCTTTATAATTGTGAGTTGAGCACCGAGGTCCAGCATGGCTCTCCCTCGGATAAAATTGCCGCTTGAATCCTTTACTTCAACTAAAACGGTAGGTAATATAACGTTATTGGCTAGCCTAGGCAACGAAGCGATATTATACGGTTGCTGTAGTTGCTATTGTGGATTAGGCGGGTGACGGTCCACCGCCTGTGGACTCGACACGTGCTCATCACAGCCATCATACACGTGTGAGTAGTTGTTAGGCTCATTATCATTACTCCGCCGGCAGTAATGTGAGCGACGCTTCGAATCCTTCACCGGTGAATTACGTTGTACATAGCGACCGCGCGAAATGCTTCCACTGCGCCGCGATTCACAAGGTGACTGTCTGCCGCATGCGACGTTATTGCCTGCCGCCGCAACGTTGGCGTGTCGTAGCCATTTGATTGCCAATTTGAGACATGTCATTTAATGCACTATTTAGGAATGTTCCAAATTTTTAATTTTTGTTATATTTAAGTGTTTAAGTGTCTCAAATAAATCTAATTTTTTTCTTTCTTTCTTCCATTGCCTGTTATCCGCTGGACTATTAGAGCGCGCAATGAATGTGCAGATCAATTCATTGTGCCCCGTGTTCCCGCACCGACCGCAGGGAACAAATAATATACACGAAGATGCAGAATGTTTACCAAAACATTTATAACACAGCCCATTCCCTTGTATCCAACCCTTACGTTCATGTTCGGCTAAATTTCCAAATTTATAACAGTCTGTCATTGTATGACCCAGCACTTGACAATAACTATACTGTTTATAATTACGGCGTTCAATTTTATTACCGTTATTAGTTTGAGTGACATGTATGTTCCTCTTATCAGTCCTACGCATCCGATCCGCGTAGGAAACGGATTCACGGAGTGACATTGTTGCCGATGCTGTGTCTATAAACCTGCATTCACTTTGTAAAAATTCAATCAGCTGTACGAATGTAGGTAAGCTATTGCTGTTGTCGCCGTATTTTTGTTCGAACCGACCTTTTATATCTAAAGGTAGCTTCGAGAGACCTATGTAAAGCAGTATATAGCTCCACTCATCCGTAGGCAGACCTAAGTTCTTCAAAGCCCGTGTAGATTCCATTAATGGATTTAATATTTTAGTTCTAAGTTCTAACACCTTACTGAGCGCTGGTAACTGTAATATCCGAGATATATGTGAGTCCGCCAGCAATCGTTTATTTTCATATCTGGCCCGTAATATATCTAAAGCGGTATCTAACGAATCATCTACCATTGGCAGATGTCTTATCAGTGTCCGCGGCTCCCCTTCTAAATGGGAGAACAAGTAATGGAATTTTTCCGTTTTTGAAATATCTTTTCTACACGAAACCAGTGAGTTAAAGAGGCTGATAAAACTACTCCATGAAAATAGGTCACCTTCAAAGGTTACGAGGTCAATCCTAGGCAATCTAGACATATGTGTTTGCGGGTTGTCTGAATTGTCCGAGTTTCTCACTGTCCACAGTGTACAACCCATCGTGTCATAGATTTCTGTGGCTTCCTTATACTTTAATTCGTACTCACGAATTAATATATTATCGTTTGTATCCGAGCATACATTTAAAATAGATTCATATGCCTCCGATAAAAGAGTAAAATTTCCTTCTAGCTTTCGTAACCGAGACGTAATAATACCCGGAATTGGCGGTTTCTTATTAATAAGCTCCAATGAATTAATAAACCAATCATACTTAATTTTAAATTTATTTTCATACACCTTAGACATTTCGGACTTTGGACTTCAAAGTAAAAGTTCGTAAGAATAACAAATATAAATAGGAACCGAATATTCCTAGGATACCGACATCCTATTTAATTTCTATAAAAACCGAAACTGCTATGTACCGTATGTACCTACCAGTTTTTATGAAAATCTATTCGGCTCGACGGACCAAATTGTGTTCGGGAGAATCACCAATAGTTCTAAATTTTCTTCGATTGCCCAGTAAGCTATATAATACCTGGCCCTAGATTTTCTCTGGTTGGGGTAGTTGTTCCGGGGTCACTGTTAATCCAATATGAGCCAATCACTTACCTCGAAACCGTTGAGCACTCTCGTGGGAAGTTCCTGGAGGGCACCTGGATCCGTCCTGACACTAAACACCCGGATGTAGGCACTGGTAACAGTTTCAATTTCACAATAAAAATAAACCGCCGATATCACACATCAGTCGCGAACCGAGTCGGAGAGTAACTGCCGTTCCACACTTTTTTTTCGTCACCGTCATTTTTATAGAAAATAATTATCAAGTACCCTCTTTTCTTCATCGCTCGTTGGAACCTCGGCTCGTGAATGACCGCGTATTAAAATTAAACAATAACGCCCGAACAAATATTATAAATGCCAGAGTTTGTGTGCATGTTTATTTATTTATTAATTTATTTGAGTAATAGGCGAGCAGCATTAAGCTGATGTGCCTATATCACACTATGTCGAAATTTTATTTAGGCAGTCCACATAATGTCCACAGTGTTTACATTCCACTGGTGCACTGGTCACAGGTTAGCAAGAGATTTTTTACTTTTCTGTATGTGTTTGTTTATTACCTCTTCATGCTCAATGGCACCGATTTCGATGAAATATGGTATGGAAATGGTTTATACCCTGGTTTAACACAGGCTACTTTTATCCCAGAAAATGTATAGTTCCTGTGGAATAATTGAGGTAGCGGGAAAACCGTAATCCACGTGGGGCACTAATAGTTGTACATATATGTATTAACTTAAGAGGCTCTGTTACTGATGTGGAACAGAGAAGACGCCGCGAAGGAGAGTTCTACGCTCTTGTCGCTGCCCGGACCTGAACCACTGAAGATGTCGACCTCAGTGACGAAACGTCTTGAACACGAGTTTCACATAGACCACGGCCAAACAGCCCGGAAGCAATACGTACAACATGCAATGCCGGCCGTGAAAGCCTTAGAGTTTACAGATAGATAATTGGTTATGGTCAATATTCTGTGACTCTAGTCTACGTCCCAGCAGCGACCCGTAATCAACTGATTATTTATCTATACATTTATCTTTATACTTATTGGTGTTCATAAATGTGTTTGAATCAATGAATATGAATTGTAGATGTTGATCATTGAAAGTGATGTGTAACTGGTATGATTTCAGAGAAAGATGAGCTGGTATCTCTGTGTGTATCTCATGTGAACGGTGCCACGTACCGACGCGGCGGCACGCGCAACTCGGGCGCGTTCAGCTCCCTCAAGGGCTTCACTAACAACATCAACGACTTCCTCAACTCCGCCTTCGAGATGCGCAACGCTCCCCCACATCCATCGCCACCGCCCGCGTCCCGGCAACCGACAAACGCGCCGCCGCAGCCTCAGACGCAACCTTGCCAAACACGTGAGATATCTTTTATAGCAATACATACTAGTTTAACATCTCACCGCAAACGAGGAAGGTGCAATAGTGGAAATCCTGTATCTAAATACTACTTAGCTCACAACTGTGTGTTGACGAATTAAACTTGTATGAGCAGTACTGTTTATGATATTTCTTTTCGTAACTACCAACAGTTAACTTTGTAAGGTTTTCCCAACTGGTCATTAAATATAGCGGAATTGATTCATCATGTGCTTCTTTTTATTTAGACATAATGTATGAGAACACAAGGCATATGCTACAACTGCCATGACATGTCATAATGCGAGATAACGGTAATCAACAGCTGAGAAAAATGTAACAAAGATAATGTTGGTTCACTTACCTATGGTGTGAATTTAGAAGTAAGTAGTACTGCAGTACTAAGGAGAACACCGGGGCCCTATTTCATAAAACAACAAATTTCAGTAAACCAACAAATACAACCTGAAAATATTCCCTAAACAAATTAGCTATAGCTTGAGTGGTTGTCTCACAGTTTGTGCTCATGGGTAACCTATTTACTGGGCATAGCTTTTTACTGTGTTTCAAGAAACTACCAGAATCCTTTGATGATATGTGAGGAGCAGCTAAGATATCCATTTTCATTTGTTGCTGATTATTTTGAAATATTTCAGTGTTTAGATTCAGATGTACTTTATTTTTATGTGTTGTATATGCCATAAGCTTATCACATATTTTTATATAAAAACCCAACGGCGAGCTTTCTTCAAGTTAGTCAAGTCTGGAAAGCTAGCTGTGTCTCTCCATAAACATGCACATGTTCCAGCCTATGCTATTTTATTTTTGTTTTTACCACAGCTTACATATATCAGCATGCTTGGTAGAAACCTTTTCCTAACATCGCAGAATCAGTCGCGTGCCGCACTTATATGAATAAATATAATTAATATGAATTCAGTGCACGTTTCGTCTTTGCAGCATGTGATAGCATTCATTTAAGGGTGCGCCCATTGCCAAAACTACGCTTAATGAGTTTTTTCAAATGCCCACTATGATGGTAACAAACATATATATTGCAATTATAAAAATATTAGAGGCAGGGGAAAAGTACAGTATTCAATTAGAATTTTGAAAATAAATTTAAGTTCTTCAAATTCTCTGAATTCTCAGCGACGACCCCACTTTATTATTTATGAATCAAATAGCTTGACTAATATGTCAGTTAAATAATCGGCTAGATTTTTAATTTCTTGTATATATTTTGAATAATTAATTAAAACGTGGCGCGTCCGCCTGGCCGTGTTTGCTTTCCGTACTACAGCGGGCGACAAGACGTACGTGTGAATCTGATTTTTTCCTAGCATTGGGCGCACGCTTAACATAAAACCAACATTTTAGTATATACAACTACTGATTGAACTTGATTGATTGATTGATCCCGAACGCAGCATGTTTTAATATGTCTACAACTATTGGTTAACATTGTATTTATAATTTCATGTGCTCACTGCATTTCATATATTAAGCTAGGGCTCACGTGATATTTCCCCGAAAATTCTCTCTCCTATCAGTTTCGAACTGATTTCCATTTCTTCATGTGGGAGTTGTGATTCGTTTTAAAACTTAACGACGCAACCAATGCAAACTTCACGTTCTCTATGACTTTATAGGTAAAAGATGTTTGGTTGGATCACTTTACACTTGTAATGCAATGTAATATTAGTTTTGTTAGGCCAAAGGTAGTACTCACGTATGTAATGAAGTTGTCTGTGGGCATAAAGATCTTATAAAATAGCGATGGTACCAACCAAGAAGGATATCTGCCAAAGAAGACTCATACAGGGCAGTTAGATGCTACTTGTCCCATCTGAGATTGCGGCACTCCAAAGATCCAATTTTCAAATGTGAACCTATTATGTTTTCGTTATTGATTTCAGGTAACTGTTTCAACTTATCCCACTCACATACGCCCACGCCCACGTTTGGAGCGACTCCCGGGAATCCCACACCTGTTTCACAATATAATCCGCGCTCAGAACGGTTTACTACCAGGCCAGGTTACTTTCTTTTCTTTTCCGGATATTTTATTATTATTTTTACGTAATCATTTTGTATTGTTGTGTTTTAAAAATGTACTGTATGTCGACTCATTTATGAAAGAAGCCACTAGATCCTTGAACACAGTTATTCTAGTTCGTGATCCTATGGGATCAACAAATTCCATGTATTTTTTTACGTTTTTTTTAATTGTATAAACGAATACCAAAAATACCAAACGAAAGTTTAAATACCTACAAGTTGAACGGAACCACGCGTGGATGAAATTTTGTATAAAAAGATTAAATATTTTTTCCTTGCCTTTCATTGATTGATTTATGCGAGCAAACAAGTTCCAATGAGTAACAAAATTGAAATTATTGTAGTAGTATAGAATGTGCATGTACGCGGTGAGATTCGCGTGTTGGAGTAGCTGCCTATTTTATCAGCGGCTTTTGTATGTCATCTGATAAAATAAAAATGCACGTGCAGGTGGGGAAGCGGACATCGAAGTACCGTTGCCTGAATCGGTCGGAGGCGGAAGTGCGGTCCGAACCAGCGTCGCGGAGAGCGCGCTCGTGGACACGGCCGACTGCTTCGAGATAGAAGACATCGACGACTCGGGCTGGGAGTTCGTCACCAGGCCGGCAGACCCGCTGCCCAACGGTAAATGATGCTTTGTTTTTTTTAACTTAAAAACAGAAAGCGGAAGTTGTCAATTTGACGAATAGTCCGTGAGTGTATGTTTACTCACTGGAGTTCCACACTTTAATGGTGTAACTTAATGTATTATTAAATCCACTTTCTTCTCTTGTGTATTCTAAACGTTTAATAATAGTACTTAAATACAATTGAAATTGAAGACGCAATTTGTTTTCGTATAAATTGGCCGCGTTAGTTATATAATTGACGCCTGTAGTGTTCCTTTTATTGTATATATTTTGTACTAGCTGCTCCCCGCGATTTTACCCGCTTGGTGATGAAAAACGGTAAGAATGGTGATGATGATAATACGCCTATGTGTTAATCCAGGGTATAAGCTGTTTCCATACCAAATTTCATCCAAATCCATCCAGCCGTTTAGGCGTGAAAGAGTAACAAACATACATCCATACTCAAAAACTTTTGAAATTCAAGTTTCTGCTAGTCTCGCCCTCTCGCTCCTGCACAATTATGTATAATGTTTCGAAAAAAAATACTGCTGAGGTCATCCACTCTATATAATCTTCCGTTGAAGAAAATAAATATATGGACAAATAAACTTGTTTCAGATTCTGACATACTAATAACAACCACAGACGGCACCGTACAGCGTATAGAATTGCTTGAGGGTGACCCACCAGATTTAATCCAGCCACTGGTCTCCACCCAGCCACCAGTCTCAAGTCAGCCACCAACCTCGACCCAGCCGATAGGTGCGAGGCAATCTGATGATCACGGACGCATATCGAGCTCGACCAATAATTCCACAATGCCTTTAGATTTGACACTTGGCCCACAGTCTACAGACGTGTCATTCACAGAACATTCAAGTCAGGGTATGGAATAAAATGATATTATGTACATCTATATACTATAATATCTAATCATTTATATCTAGATTAGTTCTATGTTGAATACATTGATACATTTAATATTCATCATCATCATCATCATCATCATCTTAGGCATAGCTCATCATTTAATATTAAAAAGCATTAACAACCATGTGTCTGTAGGTGAGCTATATATATATATATATTATCAAGAAATAGTTGTGGCCATAAAAATTGGTAAATCAGAAAAAAATATATTTTCGTCTGTTTGTCTACGCTTATCTCCGAAACAAGGGCTTGCATACTCGTCCGGCCTTCACAGTTTGATTGTGACGATGACGATATCCGTCTACAGTTGTACATATCTTTCACGTATCTCAGCTCTAACTCTATTCGCTTCTTTGTATCGTGTTCCCATTAAGTTTTCTCCGCCACGGGTGAGGTGAGGACTAGGTAAGACACTCCGGAACACTGACGCCTAACGTTATTTTAAAACTTTTCCAATTTCGTTTTAAAAGAAATAATAAATCACTTAGCGCTTATAAAGTATCACTGTATATCATAGGTATGTATATGTTATTTCTATAAAACTGAAGTTTAGTGCTCAAAAATATGTATAAATGCAGTGGAAGTACGTGAAAGTACAAATTATGCATTTAAATGGATGACGTCTAATTATAAAACGCGGTGTACGATGAGAATGGCAGTGATAATCCATGTAAGTAGGTGGAAAGCGTTGTAATTAAATAATTCACCCCATTTTCAATGGGCATCTCTAGAATCTATTTGAAAGTAAATAACTTATTTAAATTACTTTTTGAGCCATCTGGACCGCGCAGAAGAAATGTTGTTGCGAAACCCCTACAGAATTTTTTCTGCGGACTTCCAACCTCCAGTGTGGTTAGTGCTGTTACCACCGCGGCGATTTACGGAATCCGTCATTGCTCGTTCATTCATCGCAGTCAAGTCGATGAGAAGAAATCCACTCCCGACGCTTGTGAAATCGCGTCATTATCACCGCCATTCTGTGATGATAAGGGCTTTTCACTGTAGGAGTTCGGTAGCAGATTTGTCGATTTGTATGGGTCGAGTCGTATTGCGTATGGGTATTTGTTTTTTTTTTTCATTCGGTCAACTTGTATCTTTTGTTTATAGTAGGAAAATTCTATTTTTATGATTTCTGCTATTAATAACACTCGCATCAAAAGGACTTTTTTAATGCACAACAGTGCACGAGTTGATCGTAAGGGAAAAACAAAAGTCCGCACGCAGCAAGGCTCGCACAGTGCTACGCTATTAATCCATCGAATTGCGGTTCGACAGTCCCCGTGCCGCTGGAGCAGTCTCCCTCCATGCTGGAGCTGGGCCGCGCGCGCGCCGCCACAATGTTGGGCCGCGCGCGGGCGTTGTGCGACTGGGAGCGGGAGCGGAACGAGGCGCTGCAGAGGGAGCGGAGCGAGGCGCTGCAGAGGGAGCGGAGCGAGGCGCTGCAGAGGGAGCTGCAGCGGGGGCGGGAGCGGGAGCTGGCCGCCTCCACGCTGGACCTGCGCACGGCCGCCTCTTCGCCCTCCGACACTGCGAGCCTCAACGACGAGCTGCTTGATCACACCAACCACTCCAACGACGGTAAGTCACATTACTCTTGTCGTCCTCGTCTCGCCCGTATGACTCCTACTGCCGGTATGGGTTATGGGTATTTTGCATCATGTCCTGTTGTGGCTTGGATAGGGTTGGTATGGATGGACTGTGTGAGGAATGATATGTTTATGAAAGGTGTGAGCACTGGAACGACTAATGATAGAAGAGGAAAACATTTTTTGCCGACCCCATCTAGTGTGGGATAAGGACAAGAAGAAGAAGAAAAAGTCCTCGGTTGAGCTTTGTCTTTCGTCGGTTGATGCTGATGGTTGTGTTGACTCCGGTGCTAATGTATTGCTGAGTGGCTTGGAATGTTTTGTTCAGAGATCGACAGTATGCACTGTTGATAGTCCGAGTTTTTTTACGTTTTATCATACATTAATCTAGACATCCATGAATATACAGGTGCTAACTGAATCATATCACCCTAACAGCTTTTATAAAGGAAATTGATGGACATTTAGAGGTTTATATTAATTCATTCTGAACTGAGCATATTGCTGGAATCTGTATTCTCACACATTCTCAACATCTACATGCCTTTATCCAATGCAGATTTACACGAACAATTGTTTAGTTAATCTAAGTGGAATTACTTTGGTAATTATGATTATTTATACGGTTATATATTTACGATATAAAATAGGGTAAATACCCGATCGCCCGCTCGTAAACGGCACCGTCAAAATAAGGCATATGCCTTGATTTCCTCTCAGCGCGTGTGACCGCGCCAATAGTGTGACGTGTTGCGATGCCGAAGTGAGAATCCAAAAAGTAATAGTTGAAAAACCCTCACAAATGTTTTACAACGCTATTGCTAGGGTGTTAAGGTTAATTATTAAAATTAAACAATATCCGCTTGTGGACTATTTATATATTAGCAGGAGAGGTATAAGTAGACACTGGCGAGGGGACACTTTTGGGGTTTAATTTTCATAGATACTGTGTATCTATAGTATATTTGATTGAAAAAGTAAGGCATTTGATTCGATCGGCCACTTCAATAGAACAGCGAGCCTAGATAAGATGCATCGCTTCTTTCTCTCTATCTGCTAACGATGAATATTCATTCTCTTTGATCACGTGATCAAAGGATTACGTGATATATCGCTTTGAAATGTCAATCTCACACATTTTTTATGTTTTCTCTAGCGTTAACGCTTGTAGAATGTTACATTGTCTAGGCTCTCTGGTTACGTGTAAAGCTTAATCGTTTCGGTACACATGGTAAATTATTACATTCGAGGCATCACAGTAGAGTGGGCGTGTTACGTACAGAGAGTCCGCGCCACGTGACCCTGGCGGAGATGAAAAGCAGCGCGGAGCTGGAGACGCTGAGCGTGAAGCAGCTGAAGGAGCTGTTGACGCGGAACCGTGTCGAGTTCCGCGGCTGCATCGAGCGCCGCGACCTGCTCGACCGTGCCAAGATGCTCTGGAGGGAACACGCGCAATACAAGGACGGTCAGTCGCTCGGCAAAAAATCTAGTAACTCTTACACATTCGTCCACCTGTACCGGGTGGGCCATTTAGATGGGTCAGCATGTCTGAAACTATGAGATATGCAGAGATCAGCTCTAGGAACCAGTCATAGATTTTAGTGACAAGAGAAACAGTTCAGGAAGTATAAATCAGGTCGAATTGAAGAAAAAACTTAGGTATGTTATTTCGTATTCAATCGTGTTGGTCATATACGCAGTAAATATTACCATAAAACATGATCTAAAATTAATAAAATGTTCTATTTCATCGATATCTGAATTAAGAATTACCATGTTGCAAGGGTAAAATATTTCTAGACAAAGTTACGGTGTAACCGTATAAATTAACGTGTATATTTTAGAAAAAACAACTACATATAAATACATTTTAGCATTTTTAATTACAGATAAGTAAAATGTAAAAATATTATGAACCAAATTAGTCATTAATAAAATAAATAAACAAATGAAATAAGCTAATCCATCAAATTAATTCCATAGTAATGCAATCCCATAGTTTACTTTTTGTTACACAATTGTTTTTATTTAAAGGCCGGGAGGAAGAAACATTTGTCTTGTATTTAATTAGGTTTTTCCTAAACATTATATTATTTTAACCTTGTATTACGTTAGTCGCCTGAAATCAACTCGGTTTTTGCTATTTTTACAATTCACACTCGTACCGCCGTACAATAATAGCCTGGGCAGCATTTTTCAGTTGCGACTGGCCGAAGGCGGTAAATAATGAGAGCGTATGTCGTGTGGCAGAGGTGGAGAACATCCCGATGGAGGAGTGCTGCAAGATCTGCATGGCGGCGCCGCTGGAGTGCGTGCTGCTGGAGTGCGGACACATCGCCGCATGCACCACGTGCAGCAAGCAGCTCGCCGAGTGCCCCATCTGCCGCCAGTACGTCGTGCGCGCCGTGCGCTTCTTCCGCTCGTAGGTGCACCGCCCCACCACACACCTGCTCGCTCCAATACTCGGGAGCGAAGGCGGGTCTCGTTAAAACGTCCATCTAAACATATTCAGAGTCATATAATATATATCAGGTGCACAGACTCTACAATGTGGAGATAGGAGTAAAAAGTTTTTAGATGGACGCTTCGATGCCCTTCGACTTTGTTTCGGTGCACCTTCACCCCGTGGAACCAGATCCGATTTGTGGACTCGGGTTACGAGTTATTATCGATCGGTGGAATGATTAATTACTGATATTAATGTTAGTCTAAAATGTAACTGTGTCGAGCGTACGCCAACGCTATAATCGATGTTAAATAGTTTTAGAAAAATATGTTAGACGATTAAAAACGGCAACATAAAAGTGTATTGAGTTTAGGACGGAAAAACAGAAAAAAGAAATATGTTTATTGTGATATATATGTACAAATTCCGTGCTTTCGATACTCCTAAAATTAACCGTCGATGTTAGTGCAATCTTTTTCTTCAATATCCATTTTGAAACCCTAGGAGTATAGCTCAAATACGGGATGGGTTTTGCTCCCTTGTTGCCACTCACATGTGACAAAAGTATGATCCGATTAACGGTTTTGTATGAAAAGTTTAAGTAAATTAAAAAAAGTGTTAAATCAATCGAAACACTTTCACAAAAAACATACAAAAAATAATATAGTTATAACTTTGGAATGGAATGATAGAAATAATGATGATGATCACTTTGGAAAGTTTTCATGTAAGTCTATCGACGATTTTAAGCCTTAGACAGTGCAAGAGCTCGGCGTCAAATTCGCCTCATTCCACCAATAGATAAGAAAAACAGAACACAGTCAGTCCTGTTGTCGGCCGTTTTTGCATTGGGTGCACTGCTTTATATAAATATATGACATATTTATTATAAACCAGCACAAAGAGAATTAATTATTGAAGTAAAAGAACATGACCATTGCAGTCGGTGGGCAGTGTAATAATGGCTATATTCCATGTTATTATTTAATCTGTGGTTCTCGTTTTTGAAGCCACTATTTTTTCATGGTACTCTAATATAATTAGTATTTGGTAAGAGTCAGTTTGGAAAACAACATAAATCAAAAATAAGTTGGTGCTGGGTATATTCGTGAACCATAAGCACACAACAAACAACGTAATGCTCTAACCATTTAATGAAATCGCAACGCTTCTTATTAATAATAAATAATTGTATGAAACATTTTTGTAATAATATATTTTCAGCGTTGCGATATAATAGTTGGTTGTAAATATTTTTTGTATTATCCAGTTGTATATTGTTTACTGTTTACACTGTATTTACCGCATGTTATCTCTTCTAGCTGATGGTGTGTTGTACAATCTCTCGAATTTTATGTTGTAAATGGATCGGATTATGTATTATATGTCATACACGTTTTCTCTGTCTGTAAACAAGTTTAATGAAATTTGAATTTAAATGAAATGCTTTTATATGAACATTTGAATTTGCATTTTAAAGAAATTCGGCTTACGCTCGTTCCCTATATTTAATCTATCAATGTTTTTATTCTACTAGCTATTAGTTGATTCAATCTATCCTTATGGCCTTTACCATTAGCTAAATAGACAATTGCCGTGGTGGTACCGGCCTAGAATAGTACTCCCCCATCTCTTCCCGCGGGTGCCGTAAGAGTCGGCTAAGGGATCACGTACCAGAAGGTGGGCAGCAGCGCCTTCTGAGGATTGTAAATCATACTGCGCTCGCCAACCCGCATGCCAAGCGTGGCGAGTATTGGCAAATCCCCCCTATATGGGGGAGGCATATGTCCAGCAGTGGACGCACATGGCTGAAATAAGAAGAAGAAGAAATAGACAATTTTGAGCTTTTTGGTTTTGTTGAAAGTCCTACATGTCTAATAGACTTTCAAAAGATACCACTTATGAGAAAAGTACATGAAGGTTAATTAAACAAAATTTGATTTCATTTGCTAATTTAGTAGTGAAAAAAATTTACGAATGACCTTGTTTTTCCTGTATCAAAAATTCTCGCGGCAAAGACAAATGCGCTTGAACTGTGTCTTACATTAGTACAATGGAAATTACAAACCGCCTCTTCTGCATGTAAACACCCGCGAGCCTCTATAACGTCATTGGCACCTGTTATACCCTGTTAATTGATCGTCCCGATTGCACTGATTGGCGATAGGCAAATGTTGCCGTGTTTACTAATTTTCCCAACGGGAGGACAGATAGATGGAACGATAGCTCTAGCGTCTCAATAATGTTAGCTGTGCAGATATTTTTGATATCTCCCGTAACATCGTTTGTCCCTCGGTTTGCGTCGATTTGCGTCAGATTTTAAGTGAATTAAAATTGTGTTTGGAGTGGACACTCATGTTTAGCGCGTAGCAGTGATATTGAAATTATAGAACAATTTCATATATATTTTTAAGGGCTATGTTCCCATATAGACTATTTTCTTTTAACACAACAGTACAAATACTTTTATAATATACATAAAACACGAAGGAAGTAACTTGCAAGAGAAGGAACAAGACAACCGAAAATATAATGGTAAATATCACGCTCTAAAGAGCTTAGGATCTACCAAACGAGACATATAATTTCGTAAAGTTTCGTTATCATTACTTTTATCACATACAACTTAATAAACTATTTTGTAAAAAGTATCAAAAAATTTTATACATTTCGAGTTATTCAAATTTTAAAGAGGCCTTAGATAGATGGGCTTACCTATGATTATACAATTACTATTCTTGACATTGGGACAACTAAAAAGAGGTAGATAAGCGCCATTTAAATAATAGTCTGTCTGTGTTAACCATAGATTGAATATAGGGATCGAGCGTTAGAGAATAGTAGTTTATGAAACTACATCATAAGGGTTCTTAAAACACGAGTGTAAGTTAAGAAAAAAAAGGTAGGCGAGTTTTTGTATAGAATGTTTGTAAACGTTGAGCGGGCATGCGTGTCGCGCCGCATCCACAGATTACATGTGGATAAACTGCATTGTATCCTCCTTGGTTTCAGCTGGACCAAGGAGGTTGTAATGCAGTTTTTCCATATTAAATCTGTCTACGTTGTATCTTAATATGTAGTAAAAAGTTTTATTATGATACAGTTGTCCATAGAAGAGCTGTATCGAAATGTTAACTTTTTAAATTTATTTCGATATATTGTCTATAAAGACTGTCATTCAAGGTCTGTTTTTGATTTTTTAATATTTATATTTCAGTATGAGATAAAATATTTTATACGCTTACGCAAGTTTACATTACGTAATGATGACTTTGTTGACAATTCGGGCATTACTAACCGTTTACAGATAAAGATGTGGCTTTTAGCGTTTGTTTCACTAGTTTATATGCCTAATATATATTCAAAATAGAGTTTTCTGTTCGGAACTTACATTGACACCGTGAAACAGGCCCGTGTTTTGTTTTTCATAAGACTGTCATTTTCATAGGTAACTGTGTGAGCGCGCTAGAATATTAGACTATTGGTATATAAATGGTCCATGATCCCAAGAACCTCAGACGTAATTTTATTTTCTCACAAATAAAATATGTGGGATAAAGTATTGTTAGTATAAATATCGAGTTAGAGTTGCTAGCTTGGCCCTACGCGCCGGTCAATTTACAGTTACCAGGTGCTATAGGTAAAACACTACTTAGCCTTCTAATAGTCACAGGGTTGATTTTCATGTTTTAAAACCTATCGGTGATCGCTAATAATCAATACTAAAAAACACTTTCCATCGGCGGAAATTGCTTTCAGACGCTTTAAGCCCTTAAATAAATTATGTAACTTTGTAATCTCAGTTTTGATTTTCATATATTGTCGTACTTGGTGAACTATTGAAATACTTTTTGTATGCGTCTGGGGCCCTGTGATCTTGATCTAATAATGAAATGTTTGGAGAGTGCTATATCGGCTGAACAATGGGCTGTGGCAATGCTTGAATTTATTTTTGTAGAAATATTTTAAGTTTGTCCAATCGCGTCGTCGCGGTGACACATAGTCATTTACATCAATTATATTTGTAATTAATTAGAAATTGTAAATGTAAGCTCGTTGTTATTGTTATTAATCGTTGGTACATCTATGTGACTCGCATATTATATGTACATCAAGTATTGTAGGCGACCTCTTTCAGCGTATTTTTCAATCATTTTTAACATTGATATAATATTTATAATTTCTAAGCATTGATCGTCCATGAAGCAGTGAATATTTTTAACTATTGACGGAATTATTGTGCAATAATGTAAATGGTACAGTAGTTATATTAGCAGTCATATATAAACCTGATGAAATGCGGGTTAAGAGTTTAAATGTTGGGTGGTGTAATAACTAAAATTCATAATCGTATAATAGGAAAAAAATATTTTTCCCTATTACCACGTCGTGTAAACACAATATACATTTTGTACAATATCAAGTACAATTGTAAAATTCAATTAATATAGGAAAACACGAGTCCCATTATTTTAGTCTCATTTACAAATCATACCAGGTGTGTATCCATTCATTAATCTAAAGATGTGTGTACGGCAAAGCGATGATAAGAACAAAAACTAATGTCCACGAAGTCAGCGTAGAATTAGTTATAAAACTAAATGATGTACTATTTTATTCTATTTGTATGAATGTAATAAAAACGGAAAAATATGACTTGTTTAGTTATGATTTTTCACATTAATTTAGCTTCTTCCATGTAGAGATGTGCCGGATCGTTAAGTATAAATCCGCGGATACGGATCGTCAGTGCTTAGATACGCGAATACGGACCTCAACCATAAGAATCAGCATTAAGTATTAGAAACGACACTCTGTTCCCCGTCGTATTATAATATCTTACTATCTCATCATCATCTCAGTCTTAGGACGTCCACTGATGGTCATACCCCTCCCCCATTGATTTCCACAAGGACCTGTTGGAAGTGGCCCGCATCCAGCCCCTGCCTGCGATATAACACCCTGCTCCTCCGTTACACTGGCCGCTACCGTAGCCAACATTAGCGGAGCTGCCGAGGACTGGGGACCTGGTCGTTAGTTGTTTAATCATAGTTGCCAATACTCGTCACGCTTGGCAGGCGGGTTGGCGAGCGCAGTGTAAAATATGACTCGGAAGGCGCTGCTGCCCATCCTTCTATTACGCGATCCCTTAGTCCCCGTCTGGCTTCCGTCTCACTACAGCTGCTTCGCTAAGCGAACGGTCGCGCGTGCCGAGTTTCATTTCATTCATTTATTATAAAAATATCAAATAGCCAGTTGGCACGCAGGATGTCAATTGATAGATAGATAGATAAATAAATGCTTTATTGTAGGTAGGTACACCATAAAAACAAAATTACAATTTAGTAGAACTTAAACTCTAATGTTGTTGTACAATTGGCGGTCTTATCACTATTCAATCGATCATGACAAAATATTGCGATGTATGTAAGTGTGCAAAAACAATTTAAGAACACCACATCTTCGGTTTAGTAATACACCCAAAATGAAGAAAGGTACCTAAGTGTCGGTTTTTTTTTCAATTATAATACTTAGGCACTTTCTAAGATACTCTCATTCATTAATCATGTGTGTCACCCATCTAGTGACGTCATAAGTTTATAAGGGAGTGTCCAGACCTGACGAATGCACCGTTCGAGCGCCCGGAACGACAAATGCGCGCGAACGGCGCGCCGACGGCGCATTCGTCAGGTTTAGACACTCCCTTAGACTGACTGCTTAGTCTAAATAAATTTAATATTCCTTATGGTTCTTATGAATTTGAGACATCGAAACTAAGTACCACACGGGAAACATTCTCAAGAAATAATACTCCGCTAAAATGAGTACAGAGACAACTATACTTCACAGTAAAATAAAGTTTAATATAGATATTAGATTACTTTAACGTACCTTTGAGGAGGTAACTGGGTACAGATAATGTTTCAATATTTAATTTTTAAAGTAAGAATAACTTAATTTTTATTTAATATTTTATTGCTGCGTATTCGCTTATATTTTGGAATTATGAATATGTCATTAACGGATACGGATACAAATCTTTCTTCTTAGGATATCCGGCACATTACTCCACGCGACACTTAATCTTAGGATTTCTAGGAAACGGAGATCTACACGTTAAGGTAGTTTCGTCCAAAATAATAACATCTAAGTATTATTTCGGCAGTCAAATAACATGCAAGATGTAAAAATAGACAACATTTTATTAACAAAATAAATAGTTTCGTATATACACACACATTTTACTTTTTCAAAGTAACACATTTATTTTAAGCTCTCAAAACTAAACTATGTATATCCTTTAGAAACATGACAAAAAGGATCAAATTAATAAGCTTCCGACACGGTTAGGTCGAGTTTGAGGACTACGCTAAAGACACGCAAATTGGACAACGCGACGCAGTTGGAAGTTTATTGGTCGTGAACTAAGTGACCGATTGTACTGCGGGCATCGTCAGCTGTAGACTGGTGTAATGCAGAGGCTGTTTAATATTTGTTGTATACCTATAGAGTAAAAAGCAATCCCGTGCAGATATGAATAACTATATTATGTTTTTGGGAATATTTGTGGGCAGTGAGAATTTTTTTTTTTTAAATATTATAAGTTTGCGTTTGACAACTGTCACCTGATGTTGAGTGGTGACGTTTTCTAGGATTTAGCACGCAAACCTAGAAGGTACCTATTCACTCGCGAGCATCCGTCACTCTGACGCTCGTCCCTCATGAGGCTTATAGATTCATGCGACCATGAATCAGTTCTACAGATACTAGAACAACGATTGTATTATGAACTGTCCGGATACGGGACATCCGTGACATAAGTCAGAATTAGTGATGATAAAACTTTCAGCTGTTTTTTCCACGGAATATGTGGGAATGCACCTCAATTTCGTACACCGTATAAAATAGCTACGCATCTCACGAGCGCCTCAGAAAAATCATAGAGCTTGTTTTAAAGTGTCTTCTTACACGGTATAGTTCAAACGAAAGTGCTATTGCGCGGTTTGGAGGAATATAGACGTGGTGCGGGAAGGATCCCGATATTGAATGTGTTGGAGATTCAGATATACGGTCTCACGATGTTGTTCCCCGCAGCACAGTGCGGGCGTGCGTTTTTGTCTCAGTCCCGGCCGACGGCGTGCGTCTCCGCGGGCGGGTCTAGGCGCAGCACGGCGTCGGCGAGCACGAACAGCCCCTCATACTCGGCGGTGTCCGGCGTCGTGTCGTAGTGGTAGTGCCCGCCGTCACCGTGCTCGCTGAACCCGTGGAAGTGCTGCACGCGCAGGTCTAGATCCTGCAAATATAATTACAAACTTCATAATACCTCTGTGTAAATAATATTACTAGTGGTACTTGTATAAAATCATAAAATGGGTGCAATGTCCGAGCTGGTAGATCTCGCTGTGCATTCGCACCGCGAGAGAGATGACATGACTGTCATAAACGTGTTTTTCGGTTCAAATTGTGATAAGACGTATCTACCGTTTTTTATACGAAGATCACACGCAATGTCTACGTTCCGTGATGCGACTGATCACATTCTCTAGCGCATGACGTCCGTTATGAGGATGCCGCGCTATTTTATAGCGCAGAATTAGCGTTTCGCAAACTCAGATTGACGACACAGTATAGACTTTTAAGAAAATGTAGATTAACGTTAGGTGCTGTATGAAAGGTTGCTGACCATGTCTCCGGTGACGAGCGTGCCGACGTGCACGATGGGCGCGCGCATCACGAAGTAGTGCAGCCACGAGTCCACGTCCGCGTCAGTGCACAGCGGCGCGGTGGAGAAGTCCGGCATGACGTGGAACTTCGCCTTGCCTTGTCGCAGTACGAACGTGCCGCCCAGACCTGCAACATTCCTACTCTTTAAACGGTCTCTGAGTAGGTACCTACTACGAATTTTTTTTTTTACCGTCAATATTTTCAAGCCTATGTGTTTATGTTATTCCAAATTTCACGCAAATCCGTTTAGCCGTTTCAGCGTGAATAAGGAAAAAACTTACAAACGACAAACAAACTGTCGCCATTATACCTAACATTAGTGTGATATTTAATAGATAATTAGTTACTTCAAATAATTTTTAAACTATTGCATAGCTTCTATCGCCGGCCTTGAGCGTGGAGACCGAATCCAGAAATTCCGTAACGAAAATAACCTAACTAACCAAAATCACCCCCCACTCCGACCGGCACAGCGGTGATACTTTTTAGTTTTGCCATCTATCGACGAATAGCAGAACCTTTAATGACTTTTTGAAATATCACGCTTGTCTGTTTAGTTCAGCAACTCGCCTCTAGGTGGCATTGGTTGTATCGGCGTTACTGCATAAGTTATTAATATATTAAATGCATAAGTTGATAAAAAATGCTATGCAATAACTTTACCGCGGCAGTCACCGAGTGCCACACGTCTTTTTTTCGAATCACCCTCATATAGCTCAAAACAGCCGTTCGTAAGTAGGTAGTTGTTTAGTTTTCCTGACAGCCACGGTATTTAATCACAACCGCGCTTGATGTTCAGAGACGATGTGAGGGAAGTTCCACAGAAGCGGCTCGAGGGCATAAGTGCCAAACATGCGTGGTGTGAGATATCACGACGTGTTGTTATAAAGCCACCATGAAACAAAATCTGTACTTATCCATAATCACAAGCAAATACTTCCTATTCAATACTAATAAATAAACAATGTTTGACTTGTAAACTCTAAGGCTTTCACGGCCGGCGTTGCATGTTGTATGTATCGCTTCCGGGCTGTTTGGCCGTGGTCTATGTGAAACTTTTGTTCCAGACGTTTCGTCGATCACTGCGGTCGACATCTTCAGTGGTTCAGGTCCGAGCGGCGACAAGAGCGTAGAACTAAGGAGAAGAAGAAATAAGGAGAGCTCTTCATCCAAGAAAACCTGCACCGATGAACCAGGACGTGGAAAATCTACCTCCTTTAGGGAAAGCCTTTTTGCCATACATTTATGGCGTCACAGATCGCATTGGAAGACTCCTAGAAACCCACAATATCAAGCCCATTTTTAAACCCACAACACAGCTACGTGATCTACACCGTTCAGTGAAGGACCCACGTGACCCACTATCTTCAGCGGGAGTTTACCGGATCCCCTGCTCATGTGGCTCTGTCTACGTGGGCACTACCCTACGAAGTATCAAGACACGTATTTCGGAACACGAACGAAATTGCCGCCTTAACCATTTTGACAAGTCTGCAGTAGCAGAACACACCCAAGAGAAAGGCAACCATGTCATCCAATTTCAAAACACGAAGGTTTTATCCACCACGTCACATTTCTACCCACGCCTTCATCGAGAAGCCATCGAAATATTCAAGCACCCTAATAATTTCAACAGAAAAAATGAAGGGTTTCATCTCCAAAAAGATTGGTATCCAGCACTGAGGTCCGCTCGCCACTACATTCCAAAGGTGACTAAACCAACACCCGACCCCTCACTGACAGGCCACGCCCCTTCTAGCCTCGGCCAATCAGGAGCGTCCACCTCAGTCTGCCTCTCTCTGTCCCCCACTAATAGCAGTACAAGTGCCCCTATAAATACACAAGCGACTCAAGACTCCACATCAGTATCAGAGAAGACGCCGCGGAGGAGAGTTCTACGCTCTTGTCGCCGCTCGGACCTGAACCACTGAAGATGTCGACCGCAGTGATCGACGAAACGTCTGGAACAAAAGTTTCACATAGACCACGGCCAAACAGCCCGGAAGCGATACATACAACATGCAACGCCGGCCGTGAAAGCCTTAGAGTTTACATTCAACGCCTCTACGGGGAGGAAGTTCACCAGCGCGTACGCCGCCTTGAGTCATTACGAAAAAAGAAAGCCCAACTTTTGTCATCATTAACGTTTCTGCTCCGTTGTCGAGATAGCGACATCATACCTCGCTTTCTTCGACAGAAGAGAATCATCCAGAGTCCCGCGTCTCATCGGATCTATGACCGCACTGAAAGAGCCTTCCTCAGAGAACGTATTCACAGCACCCGACGCAACCTGGCACTACTCAGTCAGGATCTGCTGACAATACATCTTCAAGTTGCCCATGAACTTTCACCTGCTGATTGGGACCGCCTGGAAAAACTGACCTTCAGAACCATGACTTGGGAAAGTGAGCAAGCTTCTGCTCGTCAGATCAAAAAGTTTGACAAGTTTCCAAAGAAACAAGAGCCTAGTCCAAGTCTGGATAAGTGCCGTGTAGTTGTGAACCTGTCAGACCACCAACTGTCTGAAGAAGAAAGGTCAGTTCTGAGCAAAGGCGAGAATTTTGCCATCACCCCAAAATCAGTCCCTGTGGAAGATATCATCGCCAACGTAGAAGCTAGCCTACGCAAAGTTCCCCAAGAAATAGTCGAAAAGATCCGCCAAGAGTCCTCCAGAATTCTACAGAAAGCTAAGCCACCAAAGAGCAATATCACGGGAAAAGAACAAAAAGCTCTGAGGAACCTGAGAGCTAATAAGGATATTGTTATCCTAAAAGCTGACAAGGGTAATGCCACAGCGATTCTCAATACTAAGGATTACGAATCTAAGATCAACGACCTTCTCGACCCGAATATCTACAAAAAGATTCCCCGGGACCCAACGGCAAAGATTTTGAGAAAGGTAAACAACCTGATCAAGGATTCGTCTATCCCAGAAGATACACAGCGTATTATTAAGAAGTCGGAAGCTCTCCCACCTAGGCTATATGGCTTACCGAAAATCCATAAGCCCTCAGTACAGCTCCGACCTATTGTAAGCGCTATTGGCTCCCCCACTCACCCAGTCTCCAAGTACCTCACCGGACTGCTTCAACAACATGTCGGATCATCGTCGTCATTTATCAAGGACTCCCGCCACTTCGTGGAGAAACTCAAAACCCTCAACCTACACCCGGAGGATCGTTTAATAAGCTTCGACGTGGTCTCGCTATTTACCAAAGTGCCAGTCAAGGAAGCTATGACACGAATCCGACCGCTGTTCTCCAAAGACATTGCAGATTTGTTTGAGTTCGTCCTGACTACTTCCTATTTTCAGTGGAACAATACTTTCTACGAACAAGTTGATGGACTAGCCATGGGAAATCCTATCAGCCCTGTCGTTGCGAACTTTTACATGGAGTCTTTTGAAGAAACCGCTCTGAAATCAGCTACTAAGAAACCCAAGGTGTGGTTTCGTTATGTGGATGATACCTTTGTGGTATGGAGTCATGGAGACACAGAGTTGGCAAAGTTCCTGGAGCACTTGAATAGCATCCATCCAAACATTCAGTTCACTATGGAAACAGAAAACAACGGGGAATTACCATTCTTAGATGTCTTAGTGTCCAGAAAGGAAGATGGTAGCCTTGGCCACCGGGTCTATCGAAAGCCCACACACACAGACCGCTACCTACACAAAGATTCCAACCACCATCCTAGGCAGAAAATGTCGGTCATTAAGACCCTAGCCCACCGAGCCAAGAGCATCTGTGAACCGCAACACCTTCAAGATGAACTTTGCCATCTAAATACAGCCTTTCAAGCCAATGGTTTCTCTTCCCAAGAAATAAGGAGAGCTCTTCATCCAAGAAAACCTGCACCGATGAACCAGGACGTGGAAAATCTACCTCCTTTAGGGAAAGCCTTTTTGCCATACATTTATGGCGTCACAGATCGCATTGGAAGACTCCTAGAAACCCACAATATCAAGCCCATTTTTAAACCCACAACACAGCTACGTGATCTACACCGTTCAGTGAAGGACCCACGTGACCCACTATCTTCAGCGGGAGTTTACCGGATCCCCTGCTCATGTGGCTCTGTCTACGTGGGCACTACCCTACGAAGTATCAAGACACGTATTTCGGAACACGAACGAAATTGCCGCCTTAACCATTTTGACAAGTCTGCAGTAGCAGAACACACCCAAGAGAAAGGCAACCATGTCATCCAATTTCAAAACACGAAGGTTTTATCCACCACGTCACATTTCTACCCACGCCTTCATCGAGAAGCCATCGAAATATTCAAGCACCCTAATAATTTCAACAGAAAAAATGAAGGGTTTCATCTCCAAAAAGATTGGTATCCAGCACTGAGGTCCGCTCGCCACTACATTCCAAAGGTGACTAAACCAACACCCGACCCCTCACTGACAGGCCACGCCCCTTCTAGCCTCGGCCAATCAGGAGCGTCCACCTCAGTCTGCCTCTCTCTGTCCCCCACTAATAGCAGTACAAGTGCCCCTATAAATACACAAGCGACTCAAGACTCCACATCAGTATCAGAGAAGACGCCGCGGAGGAGAGTTCTACGCTCTTGTCGCCGCTCGGACCTGAACCACTGAAGATGTCGACCGCAGTGATCGACGAAACGTCTGGAACAAAAGTTTCACATAGACCACGGCCAAACAGCCCGGAAGCGATACATACAAAATGTTTGACTTATTATGCAATCTTACTTACCGACCACTTGTTCTCGATAATGATTCTTGAGCGTTTCTCTGATGGCCGTGATGAAGTTGGACGCGCCTGTTCTTTTCTTCGCCACTACTTTGATTACCTTAAAATCATTTTTTACTGTTTGAGATACAATTAATATGTTTGTTTATTAAATTGGGAGTGCCGCAGGGATGCTTTGTTTTTAATTGATTATATACTGCTGTAAAAATTTAATTTAAAAAAAATTACCATGAATAAGATAAGCGTTCCTTCGATAGTTTAGTATTGTATATGTACTTATAATTTGTTATTAGAATGTATATTTTATCAAGCAACATAATATAATGACATTTTGAGTTATTAATAGTAACTAACTACAAAATTGTAAATAATACAAATACATTCAATGTCACATATAAATACGTCAATTATAAAAAAGAACAATTCGAAAGTGAGCTAGCCATCACAGACTCAGGGTATCCTACCGTGAGAGCTAGAGCTCAAATAAACTAACATAATTAAAAAATTCATGTTATTCTATATAAATATATTTGTACATAGTCATAAGCAAGAATGTAACATAATTATTGTATGTACTAAATAAATAAATAAAATTAACATTATAAGTAGTTTTTTCCCTCACCTTGTGATCCAATTCAATGGTTTGAAAATGCAATGGTACCCACATTATACATTTAAGTATTCTTAGAGACAGACCCCGAGTAAGTCCCACCATTAAAGTAGCGAGTGTACCTTCCCCGGCTTCCCCTGAGTGAGCAGATAGTTCCCGAGCAGCGCCGTCCTGCTCTCGGAGGCGGGCAGCACCTGCTGCAGGTAACCGCTGAAGCCCTTGGCGGCGCCGCGCGGCTCCACGCTCACGATCCGCGTACCCTGCGACACGGCGCCGTCACGCACCGATAGGTTGATTATACCCTGGAAACAGACAACATGGTACATTTTTATGTTCATAAATGCTGAGTGTGCAACTACGTAACATTCTAGGTCTCGCTTGATTGCTCCCTCGACACACTGCCACTGACAATCAAGTGAGAATAGTTGTTAAACGCTACATCTGTAAAGCATTAAAAGGCTCAGTCAAGCTTACAACATGTTTATTTATTGAGTCGCTTAATGCTGTTAAATGACGATAAGTCTAGCGTTTCCTCTCGCGGTCGAAAGTGTCGTAGACCTAGAATGTTGTCTACATGGCGAGGACCGCAGCTGCCTGGACACTGAGTATGGTATCAACTTTTCATAGTTAAGAGTGGTACCTAGTTAGCCAAGCGGTATCGAAAAGCGCCATACCACTATCTGAAATAATTACCTATGTCATAATTGTTTCACAATGCAAATGCATTATAATATGTACATATTTTGACGGTTATAATCTTTTTATTATTGATATTAGCTTTTTATTATAGAGGATAAGCAAGGGTGTGACGACTTTCTCACCCGATGTAAAGTGATGATGCAGTCCTCGATGGAGCACGCCTGCCTAGACGATACCTACTCGTAACTTGAAGAAGATTGTGCTTATACGGAAGCACATACCTACATAGGCAATGAATTCCACTCGTTATACGCACTATGAATGTAAAGCGCACTAGGTACTTACTTCACAGTTGACCCCGAGAAAAGGCCAGGGCCCAGCCCCAGCGCCTGCCAGGAAGGCCGGGTCGCGCTTCAGATGCTGTAGCAATAAGTTCAAGTCGTATATCTTGTCGCGTTTCACCAGAGGCACCAAGTACGGCGGTCCTCCGATTTCGACCAGAACAGCATCACCCGTCAATCCTGACATCAATCACATTTTCGTTTATTATCTTTATCCACGAGGATACTGTTTTTTGTATCACATACAGACGTGGTATGTAGAGTATGTAATGTGTTTATACTGTAAGTTCTAGCGTTTGACCATCATCATCACCATTTATCTCATTTGATGGTCACCGACGATGTAGTGGACAATTCACGTTTTTATTATTGAAAACAAAGTTCTTTCCTCAACTATCCCGTTCGGGTAAACAATGGCGTTGCCACCTTGCGGTTTTTAAGTTTAACGCATTTTTTTTCTGAGATTAGAAGGGCGTGTGAACGGTTTTTTAATATAAGTACATTTCAAGGCAGTAATTCGAATGTGTAGACAGAACTGTAAACGATGAAATATCGAGATATCACGAGCCTACGAGATGTCATTTCGTAGTGACCTCTGCGATAACCCGGTTGTTATATTGATGTTTATATGTTATGTATGTACTAACCCGCGCTGCGGCCTTGACCTGTTGATGGATGCTATGTTATTTAATCACAGTACACCAAAGTTGTATCTCAATCAGATAAATAGTACCTAAGTACTAGGAATGTACAAATAGAGGTACATTCATATTTCTGTCCCACTCATCAATACTAAATAAAGGTTGTATTGATGAGTATAGTCATCATTAGATTTAGTCTAAATCAAGTGTAGGTACCTGCATGCATTAGATTAAATATAGGTACCATTGAGATTACTCATAACGTTATCTACCTACCATCTTTAGAAATTTCTATATACTTACTATTTGATGCTTGGGTAGGTACCTATACTTGAGAAGTTAATTTGTAGTCAACAGTACAAGTTCAAGAGCGAGCAAGATAACAACAACCTTATCTAGTGAAAACGTATATCGGTACAATATAGCCTCTCAGATATCAGTGTTATGTTTACTGACGCTGATTTCATTTGTGTCAATAGTTAGGTTGAATTATCATGTAAGATTACTTATGTAACAAGCCCAAGTACTTGTGAAATCATCTGCTGATTTTATTTCATAAACTTCCAATAAATCGTGATTTTTTTATTGGTTCTTGTGAGCTTGCCTTGTAATTTTTTAGTTTGTATATATGAGCTTTAGCGTTTAGACAGTTTCTAAAGCGGTACCGACTTGACCTTTTTTTAATAAACAATTTGTAATATTTTCAGCTTATATTGCTTAGTCCTACAGTTCCGGGAGGCTGGACTTTATATGGGAACTTTTCTCCTCTTATTGAATCATTCTTCAAATTTGGAAAAAAATTTGGTGGAATACTTTTTGTGCATTTGCAAAAGACCAAACCCCAATTATTATTTTCCAGTTAATAACGAGAAATTTTCGCAAGCGGCGCTTGCGCGGAAGTTTTTAAAAATCTTGTACACGCTATTCCGAATCGAACCTCACTCATAGATATTTCTCGGAGGCGGAAAAAAAAGGATGATCTACAAAGGCACTTGTAAACCAGACTATATGGCGAAGTCGCAGATGAGGCGCATTAATTGTCAGAATATACTTACAATTTATAAAAACGAAACGAAAATAACCATATTTTTAAGTTATTATTAGTCAGCTAATTGAGATTGTGCTTTGAGTTTTGAGTTGGTGCTTTTATATGCTCAGAATCGACCACCAAGCATTTATTACTGCTAACCTATATCGCACCACTTTATTATACTTACAAGTTAGTCTTCTCCTCCCAAGTCTCCATGACTCACGTGTCATGAGCCAAGGAGCTAGCGGTTACACCATTAAGAGACTGTATTTTTGAAATGTAATGCATTTTTCTTAATTCGAATAGCTCTTGGAATCATAAAACAAACCTGGTGAAGTTAGATTGTAAGGCGGCTGCGTGAGGTCTGGACTCTCCACCACCGACACGCTCACCGACTCGAACGTATCTGCCAGCCCACGGGATAATACTGCAAACAGAATTTCACGTATTTTTAACCGACTTCAAAAAAGAAGCAGGTTCTCAATTCGACCCGTATGATTTTTTTTAAAATATCTGTTTCCTCAGAACTTACGACAGGGTGAACGGATTTTGATGATTCTTATTTATTTCAAAGCTGGTGCTTCCCGTGTGGTGCCATTTAAATTTCATTAAAATCGGTAATGCTGTTTTTGAGGTACACTCCAATAACTCAAAAGTGTAACGTCTATTTGGACGATTTCCTAATAAAATTGAGGGTGAAGAAATCGGTGAACATACACAATGACAATTTATCCCGTGAGTAGCAAATGTCACTGAAAAAGGGGGAATTAATTGATCAAAAAAGGGAACCGACTTCAACACTCAAAAGTGTGAAATAACTTGTCGAAGACCACCAGTACCATGCGCACAATATTATGATAATAGTGACTTTTGAACTATCATGGTACCGACTTCACCAAAGTTATTTCACACTTTTGAGTGTTAAAGTCGGGTCCATGTTTTGGTAAATGTTTTTTTCTCAATTTTATAGATCACAGTTGGAGATATTCCATCATTATTATCGCTACAATAATATTAGGTAGGTACCTACCTACTCATATTCACGTACCTAAGTAATTAAAATACTTTTAAAGATTTAGACAATTTGGAGTAGTTTCAATGTTTACTTTATAAAACATTTTTTGTTAGTAAAAAACACAATTCACATTTCTTAAAGCTTCATGACAATGTTCACAGCAGAAGAAACTTATCGAAATATTGAACATATTTGACAAAAAAGCTACATACCTATAGGCTAAAGCTAAGTATTAATCGTTTTGAGTAGGTACCCTAACTACAGTTAGAAAACGGCGTAAGAATTGTAATACATTATATGAAATACTTTCTTATAAATGAATAAATAATGACTAACCATCGACTACTTCTTCCAACGGTGGTACGTATAAGGGCTTCTGCTTGATAGGCACTTTGGAATAATCCACCGAAGTCATGCTGAAACATTATAAAGTAACATTAGATATTTGTCATATTTACAACTTGAACAAAAACTTACTATTTACATGGATAAATGAAACACACTTGTTTTATCTATCGTGTAAGCTAAACAAGTAAGTACCTGATATAGGAAAACTTTCCCTGTCTCAAGTTTTACCGTCTACAATGCCACTCGACAGTCGACACCCGACTGGCCTGGCTGACTGCCGAGTGCTGTATACAATAAGCGAAGCAAACACTTTTACTTACCCGCTGGAGTTCAAGGTCGCAGCTCGCGTCGCTCCTAGCGCGGCTGTACACAGCCACAATTTAACAAATAACATCATATTTAAAATAAATTGTATACGTATATCGCGTCTTTGTAATTAGATGGGGCCATGCGTTTATTGGATAACATATAAAAAATGATGGTAGCGTCGTGTAGGGCGCGTATAATAATATTATATAGCCACCGCCGCCGGAGGACAGCGGCTGTGATCAATTCATTAACCTCTGGACCAGCCGGTCAGTTTTATTACCTACTTGTTGCTGGCTCATTTATCGACAACATACCTACAATTATGTTATCGGACAGACAACTTCGAGCATTTGTCCGCAGTAATAATACTGGTACAAGTTATTTATTAAGTTTCATACCAGTAAACGTATTTTTCCATTTATGTGAAAAGAGTATATTTTCACTGTTTAAACTGTGGTTGGTTTTAATATTGGACTTTATTTGCGGCAAATCATATTTCATTGAATATAATAGTAGAATAATAGATAAAATAACACTAAACAAATTACAACATTGAATAAAAAATTATGTGTTATTTTCTTAAATCAAGTGTGATTTGCCGCAAACAAAGACCAATATCAAAACCAACCACAGTTTAACCGGTGCAAAAATATACTCTCTTTTCACATAAATAGAAAAATACGTTTGTTTTGTATGGAAATCGAAACATCTTAAGTCGTGTTTCCATCTAGGTTTACTACACTACACCAACAAATTGAAAGTCGCAAAGTATCACCCAATATGAACAGCGTCTTTAAATGTTTTTCTTATACCTAGTACCCATATGTTTGTTTTACATAAACAAGTTTGAATTTGATAGTTTCTGCATGTTTCGTGAATTTTTATTTTAATACTTAGGTACCCAAGATTTCATTGCCGTGTCAAAATGTAAGCTACATATAAATTGCATAAAGATGATGCAAGCTTTATTTCTACCAATATGTTCGTACCATGAACGGAAGACAGGAATGCTGGTAGCATAACATTCGAAATTTTGCGTATCCCGGGACCTTATAAAAGCGTTCCCTAAATTAAGTTACGATGACGTAATGAAGTTAGAATTGTAAACGAAACCCTTGATACCTAAATGGCTAATGACATTCAATTATGAGAAAGAGGAATAACTGGAAATTCGTTCATGAAGCTCACTTATACACGTAACACACACACACACACACATATACTTATGAAGACTATAAACTAAATCTTAAAATGTAAATTTTAATAAAATTTACTTTTTCTTGTCTGCATCTCGCTTGTCTTTAGACTTTATATCTAACGTCAGAACGGGATTCTCTAACACAAGTATTTCCATACTTGAAAGAGGGTTCCAAACCAACCGTAACTTAAGTAACATTTTTTTTTAACAATAAATGCAACCGACTTCAACATTCAAAAGTGTGAAATAACTTGTCGATGTCGGTACCACAATAATTCACACAAAAGTAACTATCATCACAATATTGTGCTCATGGTACCGACTTCGACAAGTTATTTCACACTTTTTAGTGTTGAAGTTGGTTGCATTTATTGTTAAAAAAAAATTTTTTCATCCTTTTCAGTGACCTTTGCTACTCACGGGATCAAATAATTGTCATTGTGTGTTCTGCGATGTCTTCAACCGCGACAACAATATCATCAAGATACGCGTAGCACTTTTCAGTTATTGGAGTATAACTCAAAAACCGCTTGTCCCATTTTGATGAAATTGTAGTGTATGCAATGAATGGGACCACCACGGAAGTATACTCTAACTAACAAAAAAAAAATCATCAATTCGGTACATAAACGACGAAGTTATCCGCGAACACACATAAAAACATATATACGGTCGAATTGTGCAACCTCCTTTTTTTGAAGTCGGTTAAAAAATGACATTGCAGTAAATTCGTAGGATTGACGAAAGCAGACCGCCACAGCAAGCGTACAAGGCAGGTGTAAATGGGGAAAAGGGTAGACCTCGACAAACAATTGGAGGTATGTTAAAACAAGGACACTTCATGGGTGTCCATAACAGACGAGTTTGTATACAAAGGGACCAAAGGGTTCAATGAAAGTAAAGGAAGCATGCGATATAATTATGCTAGGATCGTAACAAGTGACAGTGTGTGTTATCTGCATACAACTTCGGGAAACAGACGTGATGTTATGTACCTACTTATATAATATTTAAACGTTAAAATGAAAACAATTTTTAAATAATCATATATTTATTTCCGTAACCATCTCACGACTACAATAGATAACTCAGCTGTCTGTGACAATATAAACTAAAAAAGTAAACAAAACATTTCACTTATTCACTTTGGCCATGAAACTAAACTAAATAAGTTACATAAAATATTACAATTGTATTTTAGGCGCCATCATCACTTAGCAACCAAATAAATATTCATAATTTATATTTACATAAGTTCGTCCATTATAAAATCTATCTCAGGTTAGAAAATTAAAAGCAAAGCATAAGAAACATGAACAATAATGGCAAAGCACCACATAGTTTTCATTTAGGGCCGAGGTGTCAAGTCTACTAACTTCACGTTCATATTGAGTCCAGTGGGAGGCCGACTCAATGCCAATAATAAAACGTCACAAATCCGTGGTCTGCTAAGTTCAAAGCGGCCTGAATCTATGTTGAACCCACGCTATGTCGTTTTTGTACGAAATTGACAACTTGGATGCCAGCAGACTACGAAAAATCACGTAGTACGTGATCTAGAATTTAATCAAGATTGATTCATTATGCACGAATTCAAAATAGCGGACTACCAAAGCTGTCAATATCGCTCGTTGTGAGCTGAGCATATTGCCATATTGAATAGTAGACTTAGGACTATATCTCGACTAGCTGCTGAGCGCGACTCTGACATTGATAGCGTGAATCTTCACTTCGTGAATCACTTACCATCAGAGTTTCATGATAAAACACATGTATCGTGTTCGTTACATTAATGATATAGGCAATTGCATCCAGATATTGTAACGGGAACAAGTCCCAAACATACACCACACATACACTCACAGACTATCGCATTTCTATAATACTGTATTGAGTGTGTAGAAAAAAGTTCTTAGTGAGATAAATACTAAGTGTGTTACCTACAGCGCGAGCGGTATAAAATAGTTTAATAGCCTTTTTTCTAGCTGCCATGAGGTAACGTACAAAAAAGGTTTTTTTTTTGTTTGCAAACGCCATAACGTAATTTACATGCATATTATACATTATTGACTTCAGCGAACGCATCATTCTCGTGTTGTGTTCGCGTATGACAGACTGCAATAGTTGGTCACGTTTGAAGCGATGATAACTCAGCGGGGGGAGCGTCGGCTGTCAAACTAAGGTACACTGGTTCCGTCCCCAACAACAGCTTGAGCTTCCGGTGAAGGTAACACCGTTATCAAATTCGCAGCATGGTGGTAGGGTACTTTTGAGTATCCGCCTGGCTTGCAACCACCCTCAAGTTTGAAAAACTGGCACCAAACACATAGTATGTACAAGTCACAGTACAAGTGTCAAGGAAGCAGTTCTTGAGACCCAGTGATCATTCTAGGTCTAGCATGATAACATCTTCGAACACATCGTCACTGATCATCAAGTGAAAACGTGATCAAATGCTAGATATATACAGTATAAACATCACACCATTATCGTTCTCTCTGCACTAAAAACGATCAAAATATAAGTATATTTTATGTGAATACGCAACATACCGGCTCGATTCCGGACAAATATTGAGTGAATATACACAATCATATGATATTATTTATGTAAGTAATTAATTTGTAGTATAAAATGTATTAAAGTAGCCATTGGGAGCTGATAATGTTTACAATACAGCATTTTTAATACCTACCTATCTAAAGGTGACAACTCACAATCCATACTTACTTAGTTTTGATACCACTGTATATTTGATAATTAAATATCATATTTTATAACTTGAGTTTTCTTTATAGTTCCTAGTTATCATAGTACGAAATATTAAGGAACGTAGGTACGATGCGGAGGGAATTTATTACAATTCGAACAGATTGTCTAAACGGGGGTGAGAAGTCATCATCTCAAACATACACAGCTGGACATAATGCCTCCCCCATTGATTTCCACACGACCGATTGGAAGCGGCCCGCACCCAGCCCTTGCCTGCGATCTTAGTCTCGTCATCTGTCCACATAGTCGGTCGCCGTCTTACGCTCCGCTTGCCAGGTCCGTGGTCTCCATTCGAGAACCTTTCGACCCCAACGGCCATTGGTTCTTCAGAGTATTGATAGTGGGCGACAGATAACGGTAGCTTTGAATTATCAATTGATAATATTAACTGGGGTGATCATGTTGTATATATACATATAATACAGTCTAAATCCTCTAGTGTACAATATATAACTATGTATAATTTATATTATGTAACCGATGGATACAAGATTAATTTGTGCATACCCCCTCACGAGGCAAAAAAATCCTGTCAACATTACAGATGTCTACTGAGCACCAACACGTCACACAGACCAACACAATACAGATATACATATAAATATTATAATCTAAACAATAAGTAACGCCATCTGAACAGTTATTCTAACTATTAGCTAAGTTAGGTACATAGTATCACAACGGGGCAGCTTATTTATATGGGAAATTTTAATTAAATTAATTCCTTAGATTATAATATACCCATAACTCTATCAAAAAATTAAACTCAAAATGTCGCGCCGTCGTCGTAAGTAATAAGATTAACTGTAAGATTCCGCTAGTTATGGATCTAGTGTTACTGAATCATGTCGTGGTACCAAATAGGTACGATTTGGCGTTCTCAACAAACAGACAGATTTGTTGGTCTTAATCCCAATATGTTGCCAGTTATTATTACGCAATAGACCAAATATAGTCCAATTATCGTTGCAAGTTTAGTCATTACTCGTTTTGCGAATTCACCTCGTTATTTTTTCCTTCTGAATGTGGACCTAGCGCGTGTATATTTCATCATTCGATTATTAATATTCATCTTAAATTTATTAAATAAGTAAATATTAAGTTATTATTGCAAACGATGTTATCAGTCGATTCGTTAAAATTTTGAAGTTTATATATTATTTTCTATATCTTTTTATAAAGAAAAGTGGCAGCGTGAAGTATGGGACATTTTGATGCTGGATTAAAATGTTAATACTTAGAATATTAAAATACATACAGATGTCTTTATATAAATCTGTGATAGAAATTTAATAAATTGGGGAAGCGTTTGTCTGCTACTTACATTTTAACTAAATGTCAGTCATATTGATTATTTTATTTTATGATTTACAGTACAATATACTAATATACATTTTTCTGACGTAAAAGCAAAGTAAAAGCATTCTTAAAATGATCATAGTACCGAATTTCTAGTCATCACAATTCGAACTTTAGGATAAGGAAAGGGTAAAAACTATCAAAGTTACAAAAACACTTCATCGTATTTTCGTTTTAACAGCACGCGCATGATTCTGAATAATGTAAAACGGTTACCAAAACTATAGGTCAACTTCGTATACAACCTGCGCCTGCGCGCATTCACACTGGGCGGCGCACTACATGGCCGTCCAACATTAGCGGTATGGAGCCGATCGGCCCCACGTCGCGTCGTAAAGTCGAATGCGCACACAGTCCGCCGTCGGCGTCCTGCCATAGAGAGAGTCGAGGAGAGGCTCAGAGGTGTGCGTGCGGGTGCAGCGTGTGCGCGTGCTCGTGGTGCAGCTGGCGCGCGTACGCGGCGTGGCGCGCCACCCACGCGGCCAGCTCGCCGGAGTCGCACTGCACGCGTGGCCGCCGCACCGCCTCCGTCCCGCCCGCACCCCCGCTCCCGCCGCGCACGCCCAGCTCCACGAAGTACGCGCCGTCGCTCGCGACTACTGTGCACGACACTAGGTTGCTGTTGAACAGAAGAAAGCTGTTGAAATTGATATGTTTCGATAGATTATTCGTCATTATTCGCCGGGAATCTTTACGTGTGGGCTTCCGCCGCGTCGCCCTGTTCCGACAGATATTACTTATGCTTCCAAGCGAACGTAGAGGAGTTTCGTTTCGTTCGTTTCGTTTACTATGCGAGAATATTCGCGCATAGTGCGCGAATATTCTGACTGCACACGTTATTTAGTTAAAACGACATTAAAGAGCTGGCTCGTCGATAACTCGTACTACTCGGTAGATAATTTATGGTGGAAACGAACTAACCATCTAGCAAGTTGTAACATGTGTTGCTGTTAATACAAACGTGATTGATTACATTATATGAATCATCATCATCATCATCTCACCCATAGGACGTCCACTGCAGGAAATATGCCTCCGTAATTGATATTCACAACCGACCGGTTGGAAGCGGCCCGCATCTAGCTCTTTCCTGCGATCTTATTCAGGTTGCGTTTATCAATCCATGGTCTCCATTCGAGAAATGTTCGACCCCAACGGCCATCGGTTCTTCGAGGTATGTGCCCTGCCCACAGCTGCCCGTCGCTGGACTATGTCGGCGACTATCATTCTTCTACGGAGCTCCTAATTCCTGATTCAATCGCGTAGAGAAACGTATAAATAGATAATAAAAAGTATAGCCCTCTCCATAGCTCTTTGTGTAACTTTGAGCCTGCTCATAAGGTCCATAACCAGAGACCACGTTTCAGTTCCGTAAGTCATTACTGGTAACATACACTGTTCGTGGTTTCGATCGTAACTTCGTTTTCAAGCATATTGGTATTTTTTACGAGAAGATCTCGCGGAGTTTCCTGAATGCGTTGGATTCGACGATTGAACTCTTTCTCAACGTTGGACCTGCCTAATTGAACTGTTTGTCCTGCATAGACGTAATGGTCAACAACTTCGAGAATCGAGATCTGATACTGGGGACAACATGGACATTTGACATAACTTTTGTCTTGTCAATGTATAAAACACGGGAGTTACTCACGTAATAAGTCAGAGGGTTCCGACTATAGTTTAGTATTTCGTATTTCGCCTAGTACTGGCGAATCGCGACCGCGTCCGCGAGCGCCCCGTATTCTCCTTGAAAAAGACCACCGAATGTGGTTGAAACTATAGTCGGAACCCTCTGACTTATTACGTGAGTAACTCCCGTGTTTTATACATTGATAATGTCTCAAAACCACGTCAGTTTTAATAACAAAATTTTGTCTTGTCCATGTTAATCGTCTCAGCAGATTCTGCAAAGGAAGGACAGCCTACGGTGGACGGGCGGTAGGCTTCCTACGCCACCCTCGCATGTCAGCGGTCTCCCCGCGTCCCGCCACTCTTCACCTCGCCGATCCGTCATTAAACTGAAATGTTGATATACACAAGAAGATCGTTACCTGAGATGCGTCTCCATGACGATGTGGGGCGCGTGGTGAGCGTGCTTGCAGGTGAAGATACGCAGGTAAGTGTCGGACAGCAGCGCGCGGATGTCGTGCGGCGCGTCGCGCACCGGCCGGTACGCCAGAAACCGCTCCGAGTAGTCGCCGCCGTTCAGCGCGTACAGCAACGCGGCGCCGTGCGCCTGCGCCGCGCAGTACCGCGGTAGCAGCCCGCCCGCGCCCCACGCGCACCGTGCCGCGCGCACCCGCCCTGCCCCGCCCAGCCCCCGCGCGCCACGCCCACCCCGCGCCGACTCGCGCACAGCGCTCGCCGTCTCCGCCGCCAGGTCCAGCACGCCTGCGCACACACATACATACCCGCGCTACACACCTGCTCACACGGCTCGCGGCCCGCGGTTTCGATGTAAGTATTTACGCGATGCCGCCTCTAGTCATCCCACTAATATTATAAAGGCGAAAGTTTGTGTGTAAACGGCTGCACCAATTGCAATAAAATTTCGTACGAAGATAGGTTAGATCCTAGAATAGCACATAGGCTACTTTTATCCCGGAAAAATAAAGTTCCCGAGGGATAAGTTAGGTAGCGGGAAAACCAAAATCCACGCGGGTGCAACCGTGGGGCGCTACTAGTTTACTATATTGCTATTAACAGAAATGATATGACTACTATGCCGAACCGACTAAATGCCGAAATAATATGACTACTAGTGTGCACTATGGCATCTTTGTTATACAAAATTACTTAATAGTGATAAGTTATGAGGCGGTGCCGCTACGTGATTAGCTTTATACAGATGCGTTTTGAGTAGGGATTAAAAATATAACGATAATAGTCCTGGACATACGAGTCGATGAAGAAGAAGAACATCAACTCAACTTTCGATTAAAGAATATAAATCGATAAGTTAGTAAAACTAGTCGGTACTCGTTCAGTGACTACAAAATTTTCCAAATCTGTAGCGCCATCTAGATTTAGCCTGGAGTTATGAGGTCTTTTCCGGCGTACGATTTACTTTAGGCGATTGTCAGTCTTCTTTAGCACGCAGAATATTGGTCCATGACGGTACATAAGATCGTTCGAGGAAGGAGTACGTTCCCCACTAGATGAGTGAGATACGCACCAATGACGGGCTTGGTGACGGTTCCGACGAGCCCCTTCCCCAGGCCGGCGAGGAAGCCGGCGAGCCCCTCCTGCGCGGCGCCCTCGTAGCTGTGCTTAACCAGCGAGGTGACGCCCCCGAGCAGGCCCAGGGAGAGGCCGCGCAGCCCCGCTGCCAGGTGCGCGCCGCCCGCCTCCGCCTCGCTGCGGATGCGCCGTCGTGTCTCCTCGTGCGCCTCGTCGCCCACCACGCGCTCCAGCCCGTCGCCCAGCGACTCTGCAACACCACCGCGCCGCGCCGCCTCAACACCTCTACTCCATGTCGACGGCTCCGCCACCCGAGCGCCGGCGCCGACCGGAGGCGACAGATTCCGTAAATATTTATGATTATGATTAGAGATTTAAATAAGGAGCACTCGAAGTAGTACTGACGGAGTACGCTATGTTGATATAGTCGCTAATAGTCAGATCTCGTTGAGGTTTGTCAAAAATTGTCACAAATATTTATTTATTTCAGCCACATTCAATCCCGTTGATATCTGTATCGAGTTTCTCATTTGGTAAAGATTACATTAAAATTCATTCCATTTATACAGACTTAATAATTATCTAATTATATATTATTAGGGAATCAATTTCAATGAATTATAAGTGTGGTGGTCTTCGCAAAACATTTTTACCACACACTTCTATTTAGTCTTTTGCTTGGTAAACTAAGAAATATTCGCAATATACATACATACAATATACAATACACCTATACCTACAAAAGGCAGTAGTAGTTTTATTCTTCAAACTAGAATAAAGATCTGGACAATACGGTGTGCGAGCTGGGTAACAGCCGCGTTACCGACCTGTGACCTTAGCAGTGGAGTTGGAGATCCCGTGGGTGACGTTCTTGAGGAGCGCCGCGACGTTCCCCTCGAGCAGCAGACCCGACACGCCCTCCGACAAGTCCGACACGAACCCCAGCGGGTTGCCCAGGAAGTCCACGGACCCTAGGATCTTAGCGGCCTGCCATTTCAGTTCCTAGAATAGCAACACAAACGGTTCAATATATATTTACATACCAGCGACTTGCTCACTTAAGACGATTTTAACAATTTTATCAATACACACAATACATATCTAATGTATAAAAATCTCATGTCACTTTATCAATGTATAAAACACGGGAGTTACTCACGTAATAAGTCAGAGGGTTCCGAGCGACCGCGTCCGCGAGCGCCCCGTATTCTCCTTGAAAAAGACCACCGAATGTGGTTGAAACTATAGTCGGAACCCTCTGACTTATTACGTGAGTAACTCCCGTGTTTTATACATTGATAATGTCTCAAAACCACGTCAGTTTTAATAACAAAATCTCATGTCACAGTATGTGTGATCGAAACGATCGGTTACGATTATTTTGTGTATATTTTGTAAGTCTTTGTGGTCGTAACACCATTTTTACTATAGCGGTTTTAGTATTTTTGTATGAACAAATGTCAAATAACAACAAATAATTTAACCATCTATCATTGACGTGAAGTAATTTTAACAAGGTGTCGTGTTACATTTCTATAATTTGTATGGCAAAACAACGTTTGTCAAGCCAGCTAGTAATTATATAGCAAAGCAACGTGGAAAATTGTAAAAAAAATATCCATACAATACGTTCAATTTCCATACAAACGTATTTTTCCATTTATGTGAAAGCGAGTATAATTTTGTCGTCTGTCCGCACCTTGTCGGTGGTCTTCCTATTCTGCGCTTGCCAGTCCGTGGTACAACCTTTCGACCCCAGCGGCCATCAGTTCTTCGAGCTATGTTCCCTGCCCACTGCCACTTCAACATTCTAATCCGCTGGGCAATGTCAGTGACATTCCTTCTTCTATGGAACTCTTCATTTCTGATAAGATCGCGTATAGAAACTCCAAGCATGGTCCATAGCTCCTTGTGTGACTTTGAGCCTGCTCAGATAGCCCACAGTCAGAGACCACGTTTCATTTCCATAAGTCATCATTGGTAACACACACTGTACCTAAGTAAGACCTTCATTTTCAAGCATTGCGTTATTGCGAACAAGAAGAGACGTCGCGGAGTTTTCCGAACGCTACTTAGCCGAGTTGGATTCGACGATTGGCTTCTTTCTCCAAGTTGGATTTGCCCAATAGGACTGTTAGCACTAGGTAGACATAATGGTCAACAACTTCGATAATTGGAATAAATCGCAAACATCAGATTTACTCACATCCTTGAAGTGCGCGTACATCTGCCGTGCCAGGTATGAGGCGGTGTCGAAGACGTGCGCGCGCACGAACGGCTCCAGCTCGACGCACGCGTCCTCGAACTTGATGAACGTGAGTCCGAGCCGCCGCTTCAGCGCGCCTAGCCCGCCCTCCAGCTTGCTCGCCGTCGTCATCGAGAGCCGGATCTGCGCGACGAGCGTCAAAAAATGTTAAGTTATTATGATCGTAAACAGTGTTGACGGGCGATCATATCGAAATGTACACCCTCCGTACCTGACTGGGCATGATCTTGATCAGGGCGAAGTAATATCTGGTGGCGTGCAGCGCGGTCAGCTCGTCGAGCATGCGTCGGGTTTCGAACTCTACTTCGTCGGGTTGTTCGCGCGCCTCCTCTTCCTCGGCCCACGCCCACGCCCACAGCTCGAGAATGAGTCTACAGAAATAAAGCATGAAAATAGTGGAAAGCGAAGCGGGTGAACGCTCCGCGAGCCCGGGGGACGGTCATATCGATCAATTATTTAGTGATTATTTTTAATACTATACAGCGGCCGGTGCTCGGAGGACTACTATAGCGAATGTTAGATCGATAAGCGAGGTTCGGTCACCTCTCCTCGAGTCTGACGGCGGCCGGTCGGAGCGCGACACAGAGATGCTTGAAGAAGTACGCGTTGTAGCGTCGCGCCGCGCCGCGCTGCAGCTCCAGCGCCGCGCTCAGCGCCGGCTCCCCGCCCCCTCCCCCGTCTCGCTCCCCGCACTGCAGCAGCACCGGGGACGGCGTGCCCAGCAGCTGTGGAATGACCACCTCTACGTTAGTTCCACGTCCGCGACACCGAGCGGCACACACAGGGGGATGTGAGAGGCACCTGGTTGTCAGCCTGCATCGCGCGTACGGTGAGCGCGAGTGTGTGCGCGCGAGGTGCACGGCTCAGCGCCAGCGCCACGTCGGCGAATAGCGCGTGCACCAGCTCCGCGCGCGCTACCAGCGACACCGACAGCCCCGCTAGCGACACGCTCAGCCCCCACTCGCGCGCGCCCTCACCCTCAATCTCACCGTCCCCTTCCGCCTCACCTTCCTCGCCCTCGATCCAGCCGGATTCCTGTCCGCGGGACGAACACCATTATATTATAATATACCATAAACATATATGCCATACTTATGTTTAGATTTACCACATACATGTTTAAGGTGACGCTGTTGTACTATGTCAATAAATAAATAAATTTTAACAATTACAAAAATTATAAGACTCAGGAAATACACGTCCCATTTGTGACTACAAGTTCTTTGTCTATGAAAGTGTAAGCTATTCTATGTTTTTTTGTTTATCACATATATTCAAATTTGAACGCGTAACCGGCTGCCGTTTGAAGAATTTGACAGCTCTGTATTTGTAAAACTAAATACCACCTATCAGCGATGGCCACGATTTCGCTCGTCGGCCGAAATCGTGTAGTGTGACATAACTATGAAAAACTTCATAACGTCATAACTATGAAAAAGTACACGCTGGTGTCGGTCCTATTCGGGTTCGCACAAAATACATTCAAGTTCCTTCTACAAGAGGTAATCATCATAATCTCAGCCATAGATTATCCACTGCTGTATATATGCCTCCGAATGTATTTTTTCAGGGTGGTATGCCAGTGCTCGCCACGCTTGGCAGGCGGGTTAGCGAACGCAGTTTGTTGATTATATCTGCAGAAGGCACTGCAGCCCACCGTCTGGTATGTGATTCTATAACCGACACTGGCCCGAGAAGAGATAGGGGGTACAATTATTGGTCGGTAACGTAACTCACGGCAACGATAGGCGACAGGTAAATCTAATACAAATGAGAAAATAGATATAATTGTCTGATCTGCTAATATATTAGATAGAATTGTCCGCTCTACTAGAATAAATAAATTTTTGATTTGATTTGATAAAACCGGCATACGAGTGAAACTATCGAGAATAAGCACAGAATAAGCACCTATGAGCTAGCAAAATGTACACCGGCGGAAGTGAAAATCTAATCTTATGTCCACAATGTGTAACGGTTGTTCGTCTTACAATAAAATAAATTATATGAATTTTGTCGGCCCATTTCTGACCTTTTTCTAAGTCCCGATATAAAAATTACATTCGTATATCATCAGAATACATGTGTCACTTACAATGCTAAAAGACGTCAATTAAGTTTGCTTTATATAAAACGTACAATAAATGGATCACTGATAAAAATTCATTATATACATTCAGAAAGTAATACAGATAGCAGTGTTTCTCGGTGATAGTAGCTCACCGGCGCCCGTTGGTCGCGGATGGTGATGGTGCGCGTGGGTCCGTGCGCCGAGAGCGCGACGGCGAGCCGCCCGGAGCCCGGCCGCAGCGTGTGCCACGACACCGCCTGCTCGGGGGGCACCGCGCCCCCGCCCCCACCGCCCATCGCCAGCACCGCGCGCGCGCCTGCGCACACAAACACATGCCACAGCTACACTACGCTATCACAAAGAGAGGCTTCGGGACACTTCTGCATGCCCTTTTTTACCCACTTATTCAACTTCAATTATTTCTATTATCAAAGAGCATCTAGGTGTATTTAAGTCCAAACGAGGAAATTCCCGTAGTGCAATAGCTGCTCCTAAAGCCAAATCCTCTGTCCCGCTTGAAGCGCCAAAGATTTCGTCTCAAAGCCCTACTTGGGCTGACATAACTAGCATGACCACTCGGCATGTACACGCACCCAAATCCCAAGTAATACGCACCAAAGCATCAGAGACTTCTGAAATTAAAGGGAAGCCATCAACTGCTTTGTCAACGTCCGAAGTAGCATTACCCACTGATAAAATGCAAGTTCACGATTTAGCTACAGCTGAAATGTTAGAAATTCTTAACACAATCAAGTCTCTTAAGCAAGAATTTACAAAATGTGAAACTTTTATGGATAAAGTAATTTTAATACTAACTCACCTAGGTCATTATGCTTAACACCCATGGACTTCGGATGCTTTATTGGAACGCCGATGGCGTACGTAGTAAACAACAAGAACTCACTCACCTCGTGGTAAGTGAACTACTCATAGATATAATAGCGATATGCGAAACCAAATTAACAGATCGACTAACTTTTGATATTCCGGGGTATAATTGCTACCGCAAAGATAAGCGCTGTGACGGATCGGGACAAGGTGTAGCGATACTTGTGAAAGCAGATTTGATACATAGCCTGGCACCTTTGCCAAACTGTTTGAACCTTGAGGCGATAGGAATATCCCTTAAATTACCATGTAGTAAAGTTATTATTTACTCTGCTTATCAATCACCAAACAAACCTTTCCTAACAAGTGACCTTGATTTACTTTTGACCTCAGGAGATCAGGTGATACTGATGGGTGACTTTAATGCTAAATACCCTTACTGGTCTCCTGGAGCTGCCAATACTCATGGCACACGCCTATTTAATCATATGCTAAATAGTAATTTCGTTGTACATAGCCCCCAAGATACGACACTTGTTCACTATTGTCCAAATTTTAAACCGTCAATACCTGACCTTCTACTCACGAAGAACCTTAATACCATCAGTGACATACTTACAATACCAGCGTTAAACTCAAATCACTTTCCTGTCTATGCTTGTTTTCAAAACAAAATCACTCGTCAACCTATCACAATTTTTAATTACTCTAAAGCAGATTGGTCAAGATACCGTCAAGGTCTAAACACGAAGACTCACTTATCATCTCAAACTTACAAAACTACTGACGAAATTGATACGGTTATTTTAGATCTTCAGAATAACATGATCGAGTCGAGAGATACATGCGTTCCTAAACTAATTGTCAATCCATGTAGGTCAAACATCCCAAGACGCATTAAAAGGCTCATCCAGCAGAAAAACAGGTTGCGTCGGTGTGCAGCTGCGGAACCCAGCATCAGTGCACGTAAGAGTTTGTTCAATAAAATCTACAAACTCCAGCTCGATATTAAATTAGCATTAACATCCTTCAATGACAAAAGATGGCATACAGATTTGAAGAAAGTTGACAATCCTACTACCGATTTATGGCGGTTTGTCAAACGTTTAAAAAATAACTCTTCACCCTCTATATCTGCACTGAAAAGGCAAGATTCCACTCTCTCTGTAGATCGAGAGGAGCGAGTAACATTCTTGCAGATGCTTTTCTAGACAACATGCACCTCACTCGTGACTGGATCAGTGAAGAACAATCGACGATCGACTGTTCATTATCAGCGTTAGATTATCACCCCCCGGAAAAACACACTGTAATGGCAGTACGCCCTACAGAAATTAAAAAAGCTATTACTAGGCTAAAGACAAGTAAAGCTCCCGGATTAGACCAAATATCTAACCTTCTGATCAAAAACGTGCCGCAAAAATGTATCGTACTACTTGCAAAAATATTTAATGCTTGCCTCATGCTCAATTACTTTCCTTTGACCTGGAAGATGGCAAAAGTCATTGCGATACTTAAACCAGGCAAAGATAAAACTGACCCAAAATCATACCGTCCAATTAGTCTACTCCCTTGCTTAGGCAAACTATTTGAGAAAATGCTGTACTCTCGAATGCTTCACTTTTCTGCAAAAGTGCTACCAGATGAGCAATTTGGATTCCGCGCAGGACACTCAACAGTTCAACAACTGACCAGAGTGGCTGAAGCGGTGTCACACAACCTAAACCAAAGACAGTCTACGGGCATGTTCCTACTTGACATCGAAAAAGCGTTCGATACAGTCTGGCACGAAGCCCTGTTACATAAACTAATTAACATAAATATGCCTATGCCACTTGTTAAAATTATCAGATCATATTTATCAGACCGCTCATTTCGTGTACATATGAAAGACTTCGTATCCTCTGCTAAACCTGTCCTAACAGGAGTGCCCCAGGGTTCTATTTTGGGACCACTTCTCTTCCTAATTTTCCTGTATGACATACCTGTGCAAACGCGAACCAATTTAGCCTGTTTTGCCGATGACACTGCGTCTTTCTCATCCTCAATTGATACTGATCTAATAATTAGTCGGCTCCAGTTATCCATCGACCTACTGCTTTCGTTCTTTCGAAAATGGAAGTTCAAAATCAACGCATCAAAGACTGAAGCTATACTTTTTACCCGTCAACGGTCACTTCCCCCCCGTAAGCTGCACGTAAATGGGCTCGAGATCCCCTGGAGTAGGTCAGTTAAATACCTGGGCATTGTCTTAGATAACAAGCTTAACTGGTCTGAAAACACCTACAGATTACGACTGAAAGGGATAAAATCGCTTAATGCATTAAGCCCACTTTTCAACAGGAAATCATGCCTTAGCTGTCACACAAAACTTAGCATTTATCGCACTTTAGTTCGTCCCTGTATAACATACGCTTGTCTAGTATGGAGCAGTACTAGCATCACAAATATTAAAAAGCTGCAAGTCATACAAAATAAAGCGATCAAATACTCATTTAAAACACCACTGTACACGAACCTTTATAAAATGCATGAAACCATAGGGCTGCCTCCATTGCATACTCATATATACACATTAGCCAAAAAAATTTACCTTCACAGTAATCCCAAAAACAAAAATAAACTCATCCAAAATATATGTAAGACCCGGTCAAACAATTTAGATTATATCGATAAATACCATCGATATAAACTGCCTCATCACCTATTCCTCGACTGCTAACTACAGTTCTGACGTTCACCGATAACCAGTTTAGCGAATAACGAGCGGAGCTGCTATAATATGTCACCGCCTCACGTCGCGCTAAAATTATCTATACTTCCTTATGATTAAGACATAATTTTGACGTTAGGTATGCCCACTCATTTGGTTCTTGTTGTAAAATTGACTTACCGAGGGTATGAGTGAGTGCTGTTGTTTACTCCCGCAGGTCGGTGAGTTGTTGTTTAATATTGTTTAATACAAGCTAAAAATGTAATGTTCTTTACTAAAACTTACATAATTATTACTGTTATTGTATAGAAAATACATTACTTATGGATTGTAATATGCACATTTTGAAACTACCGAATAACATGCTACAAGTTTTATATAAGTGGCTGCTTGGAAAACGTGTATTACTATTTATTTCATTGTACTTTTAGGATTTAACTTACACTAAAAATGTACATATATATAACCTTCTATGTTGATAATAAAATAAAAAAAAAAAAAAAAAGTTAAATAAATCAATATAACGTAATAACGTATTCTGAAGTTGACAGATTTACTAGTTTTATGCGCAGAATGCAATGCTATATTAGAACTACATCTTCATACATACTTTGGTTTGGTAGACAACCGACATGAAGTCTTATTACTTAACGTCCAAGTATCCTTTACATTATGTAAAAGTTATGTACAATACAAGTATGAATAATTTTCGTTTTGATCGTCGAAATGTTTAGTGTTTTTTCAATTTGAAGATAAGCGCATACGTTTTTCTGTGCGTAGAACGGCATTATCTGAGATCAATTCTATCTGACGCAGAAAAAATCGGCGTGAACGTCCGCCGCCGCGCGTGTCATTGACAGTGTACTCAATCGGCCGGCGACATCAGGCTAAGAAAAATTAAGAAAGCTAGTATACGTTATCAATCTATATTAACTATAATAACTGTACTATTCCTTATACAATTTGTTCATGTTCTTTCGGATCGGTTATCATAACGCGTTGTTCGTATACGACGCATCCGTGTGTGGGGGTGGTGTGTAAAGGTGCGTGTGTGCGCGGGTCCCGGATGCGAGTGAGAGCAACCTTGTTGCAGCCCCTGCAGAGAGAGCGAGTCGGGCTGCACGCAGAGGTTGGCGTGCGCACACGCCATGCGGCCCCCGACCAGACGCCACGCCTGTGTGGAGGCGCGCCGCGGGTCCGCACGCCGCAGTACCAGCGGCGCCGCGCGCCCCGGCCGCGGCGCCGCCTCCTCGATGTCCAGCACCTGCCGACACACACACACCGTCACTCTCACGCTCCTACAGCGCACGCCAGCGCAGTGCAACTATCTCGCGTATTCCTTACATTTGTGTCGATGGTTCCGTTTCGCCACTCTGCTTTTAACATTTTAGTTTTTAATAAGAAATTCATGAACGAACATGCTGAATTCGCGTAACAGTCGAACGTTCTGACATAGACATGTATTATCAATGAGGAAATGGACAGATGTCTATATTGCACCTTCATTTTTGTATACTTACAAATATTAGAAAACGTAAAAATAGGTACTAACACAATCTTTTGTTACATTGAATAAATTTAGCGTTTGACCACTATCTCACTTAATGCTTAGTTAGTGATGATGTCGTTGAAGATGTTATCATGCTAGACCTAGAATGCTTAAACGATCCCAAGGACTGCTGCCTGAGCACTATACTGCTACTATATTACACATACATACTATACTATACGTTTAGTGACAGTTTTCAAGCGAAAGAAAGAGGCGTGAATATATTATGTATGTAAATATGTTATTATTTTTATTATTTGGTATTATCTATATATTCGCTTATTATGCTATTAGTATATTGTAAGTTTTCTCTTTCCTAACCCTTCCTAACCTTCAATTTGTGTGGCATGAGCTTTTTGTCTTTATATGTTACGGTACTTTATATGCCGGTATTGTACATCACCGTTATTTCTATGGATGAGAACGTTTATGTTTGAATGGCTAAAGCCCGACGGTGGTCTGCTTCTCATTGATTACAATATTCATGAACAACATAAAAAAATATCAACATTTTTGAAGACGGCTGAATGATGTCTTTATATGATATCATATACATATTAAACTCCGTTGTTTTGGGCCCTAATCAAACTAAATGATATAAACAAACAAACAGCACACACAAGCCGAAACAGCAAAACACATGACAGGAGTAGGCACTGACCATGGAGTGCGGGGACAGCGCCGAGTCATCCGACAGGAGCACGTCCGTGGGCTGCGGCACGGAGCTGCCTTCGTGGATCAGCTGCCCATTGGGCCCGCGCCGCCAAAGCTGGCATCTACAAACAAACACTTATCTGGGTATCAATTCTACTAACGCATTGCTCATAGATTGTCAATGAATCGTCGTTTTTTCTAGTTTCAACTAGAACTACTATTCATTCTACTTGGAGCATGATTGTAATGGCTACACAGATCTAATTTTTATCGCAATTCAATTGTCTACAATGCAATCGAATGCAATTGTTATTTTAGCGGAATATCAAAATTATTTATGATAACATTTGAACGACTATTGCATTGTTTATGAATGGATTGTCTAAATAAATAAGAGAATTGGCACCTTGTTATTAGGTTAATGATGTAACCGATCGAAACTGTATTACGTGTATTATATTGTATATCACCTGAGGCATAACGATATAGTTTAACTTGCTCGGACTAAAGCACATAACAAGTTTGTGCCCACACATACCTACCCATAAAATAACTCATAGGCTAACACAACTTCAGTTTACTTTTCAATGCAAATTATATTTTTCGATCCGGCTTACTCAGAATTATGGTTTTATAGAGCCAAAATTTTCCATAACTATGCTATTTCACTTAGATTGAATCCTACTAATACTACAAACGCGAAAGTTTGCATAGATGTTACTCTTTCACGCTGGAGGGGTTTTGATGAAATTTGGTATGATATGGTATAGTAGATACTTCAGGTAACACATAGGTTACTTTTTTTCAACATCAACATCATCATCATCGCCAATTATCACAACGCGTGTAAACCGCGGGGCGCAGCTAGTAATTTAATAAATATTACGACAGCACCGAGAAGGCCATGCGGCGAGCGTAAGCGTTTTCAGTGTATATGTAGGTAAATGGTGAGATTAGTGTTACCTGTCCCCGTATTTCTTCCTGGCGAGGAAAACGCGCGTGGAGCTGAGCGGCACCTCCAGCACGAGCACGGCGTCGTCATTGCCGGTGCCCGACGCGCCGCTGCAACACCGGGTGGTGTTACATACACTATGTCTTGCTTGCATATACATAAGCTTCATATGTGGCGTAAACGGTTGATTACTATACATACAGTTGGAAAATACCATAACAGTGCTGTACAGAATTTAAAAAATGGATTTGCGTAGTAAAAAATAGTATTAAAATATTTGTATTACTTTAGGATTTAAAGATTTATGGTAATGTTGTTTAGATAGCTACAGTTTCTTATGGTCTCCACGCCAGGTTACTATAAACTCTTGCTTGTGGGGACCGGAAGACCAGACCAGTATTCCAAATAAAAGTTTAGTTAGTTGTAGCTTTTTACAATCAAAAATTAATAAATTAAACCTATACAATACATCGAATGGAATGGAGAAGGGCAATACCTAAATATTTTTAGTATACCCTGAACAGTTCTCATGTCCTTCACAACACCTCTGTAAAGGTCTCATGGTCTCAATGTTACCATATTTATAATGTGGATAAAACGCATCTTTACAAAATAATGTACGTCAGTTCTATAGGTATAAAAAAAAAGTCTATGTTTAGATCCCATCGCTTCAATGTCTGTTGATTCACGATCCACACGGTGCAAGCGTGGGAAGGACGGAGTCAGTATTTACAATCGACGGGTCCAACGTTTGACCGCGACGCCCTTCGACCGGGGGCAACGTCACTCTCGAATCGCGCTAGATGTGGAACGTTGGTGTTTTTCGAGAACAGCCGTCTGAGCGCTTCGCGTATTAGGGGACGTCGCGTGCGTGAAATACATACCCATGCGCGACGGCGGCGGCGGCGGTGGGTGTGGGTGTAGCGGTGAAGGCGACGTAGATGAAGTTCTGGTAGAGAAGCGTGAGGGTGGCAGGCAGCGAGGCTAACGGCAGCGTGGCACGCGGCCCGCCCGGCGCGCGCAGCACAAGCGCCGCGCCGCCCTCTGCCTCCGGCAGTGCCCAGCGCGCGCGCGCGTGCGCACCTACCGCGCTCTCCTCCGCGCAACCGACCTGCGCACACACGCACACGTAGAGGTACAGTTATGAAACGGTGCAGGCCCGAGATTTAGCCAGGCGACCCGTTTCTTTCTATATACTATCTAATCTTTCTCATCATTTATCACCCTCGAAGCCTATAAAGCCTCTTCGTCACATCTTCATCGGCTCTCTTTTGACCGGATGCTTCCCCACTAAATGGAAAAATATCTGTGGCTCTTTACTTAGATGTTGAAGAGGCATCCTGATGTATGCTGTTCGCCGATGAAATTGTCCTTGTTGGAGATGATGCAACCAAGTTTAATGGTGCTAAAAGTTGGAAAGTGCCGGATTGAAGATCAGTAGAAGCAAAACCGAACACCTGTTTTGAATGTAGATGGATATAGAGGTAGAGGAAGGCTGAAGAAGGCATGGATGGGGTGTGTGAAGAATGATATGTTTATGATAGGTGTGAGCACTGAAATGACTAATGAAATGATAGAATAGAATGGAAGAGGATAACATGTTGTGCGACCCCACCTAGCGTAGGATAAGGACAATAAGAAGAAGAAGACCATGAATTTATGTATAGTCCAAGCCACGTAAGTTGAACAGAATTGGTGGTCGTCCAGTATGGACAAAAGTGTTGACGAATACTCCTCGGTTATTAAAATTTATCCGCAAGTTAGACCGAAGACAGAATTGAATATAAATGAACTGCCATTAGTTTTTAAATCATTGTATTTCTATAAAAATAGTAGTGTGGGAAGTGGTCGTTAGGTATAATAATGTAATAAATAGAGTTAACGGAAAACTTATAAGAATTTAATAAAACAAAAGTTAAGCCTGCTTAATTACTATCGCTCATGGGCGATTATAAATTCTGAACTTTTACTTTCTTTTACAACGCTTTTAACTGTGGCTACAGACTTTTTCGTAGCTTCCGCAGTTTTATTCAGTGAATAAAGCTATATTTTTTTATTATTTCAAATACTTATAAACATCAAATACTATTCGTCTGATAGTCCGAATGCTCGTTTCGGTTATCCCCGCTGATGGTCAGAAATATTGGACGACAAAGGAAAGTAGGGGCTGGAGCAGTCGCCGCCGCACAGTGAGTGGCTGGTGGTGAGTACCTGGTGAAATATGACGGAGACGGGCGAGTAGTTGTATATAGCGAGCGGGGGGGGAGCCGAGTCCGCGTCTGTCAGCACAACGAACAGAGTCGCGCCCTGCGACGCCACCTCCACGCGGACCAACAAGTACCCTCCGCCCGGTTCTCTGGGGACAAGATCATGTTATCGCTCGGTTGAAACATTCATAATTGTTACTCACTTTTTCGTAGACAGCAGGCGCCTTAAAGGACGCGGCCGAGACTGCGTACTCTCAATGAAAAAGTGACTCAGAAAGTCACGAAACCGTTTGGGATACCTACTGGACTAGTACAAGGGAAGCCCTAGAAGTACCCGACCTAACGTATAGATCGCGGTTGTTTAAAAAAAACAATGACTATGGTAGAAAGTATCAATATTATAAATTTGAAGTTTGAAGACGCTATAGTCTGTTCATCTTTACCTGACAAAAAATGTAAACAAACACATTCATAGACAAGATTTAGTGATGAGGGTAACTTCGAGTGAACAAGTGTAGTTAAAGGGAATGAACGTGTGCATCCATGCATTTTAACCAATGGCCCAAAGCGATGGTTACCTTTTTTCATTTTTGTACAGGGCTCCACACATCTCTGTATTTAGCCAGTGCCAAGTTTCAAATATTTTCAAGTTGATAGGTAACATATCAAGCATTTCGTGGTCAATTCAATGCTGTGTCAGACATACCTCTGTAAAACTAACCATCTCAGAAACGGCTGAAACGATTTTGATAATTTTTTTATATAAATAGGGTTGGGTTGGCAAATTTTTTTCGTTTGTCTGTAAAAACGCGACTTTACACAAAATATTATTTTTTTTAAGTTAGATTTTTGCTACAGCACCATCTATGAAACACCGAGCGATGAATGTATCGACATTAAATAATTTATTTTTCCCAAATATTTTGTGTTTTTTAGGTTAGGTCGGTACTTCTGAGACTACCCTCGTATACACGTGAATCAAACCATAGTTTAGTACCTGCAGGCGACGTGCAGCGATCGCGTGGCGTCGATTCGGAAGCCACCAGACCAGGCGGTGCGCGCCCCCGCCCCCTCCCCCTGATGGAGCACGCGTACGCACAGCAGGTGCGGCCGCTCCCAGCGCGCCCAGTGCCACGGCAGGTAGCACCCCGCTACCGCCGACACATGGTGCGACATCGCACCCGGGTCGTTCTGCAATATACGCCCTATATAAACCTACCCTCGACATTTCGGTGGGAGGAGGCCCACCTCCCACATCGACCTCCACGATTTTAAATACGGTCAAATCAGTGTATCAGTTTACACTAGTAATAAAGAGGAAAGATTGGTGTTTGTAACGATAAACTCAAAAACGAATAGATTGATTTTAAACATTCTTTCACCATAGAAGGCTACAATATCCGTGACTAGTATGCTTATACATTATATACAAACTTCAATAATCAAACTCAAAATGCAAAAAAAGGCCAATAAATTCCTTACATCGTAGACACTGCGAAAACTATAGATGATAGAAAAAAAATTATAATATTAACGAACATGTCAATATCTACAAAAAACTACACGGCACGAGGTCTTCAACTATTGCAGTCAGGTTTCAAAGGCTTTTTTGTTTTAAAACACTTGATAGGAATTCCGACAAACATATTCAAAAGCATCAATTTAATAATGATATCAATTATAGAAATAAACGGCGCGCCGCCGCGGCCGCCGATATTTAGTTTGTTTTGTTATAAGCTGATTTTATCGAATGTTCCAAGCATTTCTTTCTTTCAATGAAATTGAATTGAAAAATTCTCAATCGTTTGTAAAAGATAGAGCTTTGATTGTTGTATCTATTGCTTCTGGGCTGTTTGGCCGTGGTCTAAATGAAACTTGTGTTCCAGACGTTTCGTCGATCACTCCGGTCGACATCTTCTATAACACTATATAAATCTAAATATATTTCAACTTCATAATCAATAAGAATCACCATCTCAGCCATAGGACTTCCACTGCTGGACATAAGCCTCCCCCATTGATTTCCGGCACAGATAAGACACTATAAAATTATACTGGTGAATACAGTCAACGTCGAACCTAAGCTTAATCGCTCTGCTCTTTCCACACTAGTTTATTTTAAACGGATACTTTCGTGCACAATTTATCTAAGCTGTCAATAAAACCTCGCCTTAAGTAGATTAAAAACGTTACACATCAAAGATTATAATTTCCAGTTTTTCCATTTCAAGAAATGTGTTATATAGTGGAGGCGAACGATACGCGTACGAATCACTAAATCGACACAATATTAATCATAATCAATGTAAGATAACGCATTCGAAATTTCAAGCTCTTCGTAGGGAGTTTCTATATTGTACAAAATACAAATGAGCGCTCCCGGAGTAGTGTAAGAGACGGGCAGTGAACGGTGGACGGTGGGTATGGTATGTACGTAGATGTGGGTACTCACGAGGGTTGTGGCGGTGCACTTCTGCGCGAACTGCAGGTGGTGGTGCGTGTTGTTGTGCAGCTGATACCGCGGCGTCAGCGTTACAATGTTCGTGTGACGGTAACGCGCGCGCCCGCACCGCACTGACACGCCCACCGCGTACACGCGCGTCCCGCCCTCCCCGGGACCCCCACCCTCACCCGCCTCGCTCTCCCCGCGCACTTCCAGCTTCTTCACGCCCACGCCGGGACCCAGCCCGAACGGGGAGCACCACTGTAAAAGAACGACGAACACCTCACCGAGTGAGTATTACAATCATCGCACCGAAAGCCAACTTCGTACTTGCGCTGTCTCATTATGTCATCATCTGCCCTCTAGACGCACTGGGAACGCTCTCCTTTTACGATATTTGAAGGTGACGTGAATCGTGATCAGATCGTAATCAGTTTCCGCACAGTGAAGGTGAACCAGTTCTCCCCTCGACCATTATCGCTCGAAGAGCCGTCCGATGAACGTTTACAAATAATATTACGAAGTGATATAATGTGACCACGCGGAGCGCCAAAGAGGCGAATTCATGAGTGGTCATACTTGTCAAGGGCAATTTTATGCTATGTAGTGTCGTTTCGAATCGATGGCCGTGCACCGGGCCTAGACAAAATGCATCGCTTCCCTTTTCTAACAGATAACGATGAATATTCGTTCTCGTCGATCATACATTTTTTTATGTTTTCTCTAACGTTAACGAGACGAACGTTAAATGATATTTTGTTTAGGCCTACAGCACATCCAGCGGTCGCGAGCCAACATGAACCTAAAGTATAGACATTTTCCTGCACATGGTTATCCAACTCTGAAAGTATACGCTCGCAAAAGAGTTCGCCGGCAGACTCCCTCGAAAATCGAGTAGAATGGGCGTATAAAATGCAAATAAAATAGAAATTAAGAAACGTATCTAAATTAACCTTTTTGGAAACAAGCAGTGCTTTTTACAAATACTACCCTCGTTTCGGGAAAGTCAAAATGTAAGAGTATTTTTTATGTCATCGAAGAGAATTACTCACGCCAGTCACGGTCGAATAACGGCGATCGGGTCTGCAGGACGGATGTCCGAACTCACTGCGTTTTATAACAGTTTTTCTAAATCGATGGCGGTAGCTAGCCGGAAACCGGATAACACCGTAACACCACCGTAGCACCACGCTGTACGTTTGCAATAACGACGTTACCTACACCTAAAGCTCAAGCCGGGCATGGGAATGGAACCGTGAATCGCATCAAAGATACGAGAGAACGCGGAGACCACGAGAAGACAAGAGACAGTGGTTGTACCTGGGGCGCGCCGCGCAGGGAGCGGCCGAGGCGCGCGGCTATAGTGGGCGCGCCGTCCGACTCGGCGAAGGAGAACAGCAGCGGCGCCACCATGCGCGCCACCTCGTGCTCCTCGAACTGGCCCGCCGCCTCCACCGCGCTGCCCTCCGCGCGGAACACCAGCGGCAGCCCCGTGCGGTTCACCAGCCAGTACGGCGCCGAGATGCACACCTACCACACGCGCAATACGGTACACATCTCGCGTTTACGGTCTCTCCACACACTTGTCTCGTTACGTGAATAATGTGTATCGAGTGCGACTATGCACAGCAGGTGTCCAGAAAGGCACGCTTGACTGTGAATAGAGGAATGTTGGTTTCGACATTTCAAATACTTGGAGGTGAGGGTCCCCCCTTCCCTTCCCTTCCGCGCCAGTTTCTTCACAAAGTAATGCAGTTTTTGAGTTATGCCTTTTTTGTGAAATCATAACCTCACTTTTGTATTGATTCGCTGATCAAATTTGTTGGATATTCAAGAGACTTCTTTGCGCTTCGCTAGCCGCTGGCGCGGCACGCTCGCTTCGCTCACTCGGCTTGCGCGTTGTGTTGTTGCAGTTTCAACCTAACCTAACCTAGTTTTTTTTCTGGTGCGGTGCTCTTATTCTGTAGGGGTAAACCATATTGCGAAAATTCAATGTTATTAATTTACTCTTGATTGTAATTGTATTTGACTACATTTATGAATCGAAGGCTCAAATACTCAAACATTAAATCGGCAAAATTTTCACTATTATAATAATTGTCTTTTGAAAAACCTTTTGATAACACGCCACTGTGACTCAATTCAATTTGAGTGTGCGTACCTTTAGCAGCCTCAAATAGATTGTCTGGGTCATTGTGGTTGACCTTTTTATGTATGAAAGTTTTGTTTTAATGATTTAATATATATTTTTAGGTTCCATTTCTTTGATATTATTTTTTATAAAATATGCATTACCTTGTAATAAAAGTGGTATTGTTACAATCAAGGACCAAACCTCTACCCATCCCCACATTTAATATCAAACTCGTGCCAAACGATTCCAAATCCAACCCGTATTTATTCATCGATCACCATTAATTCATTTATAGTGATGCTAGTGCACAAATAAGATAGCCGTTCACCTTGACTCCATCGGTCTTCTTCATATTGACCCTTGCGTTGAGATACAGTCTCCGGCCCCGCGTGTCCCGCAGCTTGAGACGCGCACTGAAGGATCCTCCACCGCCGCCCCCGCTCGTCCCGACCCCTGCCTGACCCCCGACGCACAGTGGAGTCGACCACCCGAACCCTTCTAGCTTCACGCTCAGCTCACAGCCCTCCTCTAGGTTTACCTGCCGTGGAATTTTGGCTACTGATATAAGTGATCATTGAAGGTGAATATTAAGGGAGAGGCTTTCGGCTCCAAAACACAGTGAAAACTAGTTTGGAGCCAATGGGTTCATGTATTGTTAGACCTATCGTTATGTCAAATAAATATATTTGTATTGTATTTGTATTTGAAGGTTCTGAACGAAAGGAAAACTTCATGATAATATGTATAAAAACATAATCTCACAATTAATAACAAAAACTCTTCCACACTGTAATTAGTTTTGTATCAACTGCATTTTTTTTCTTCAGTGACCCTCCCAGATCATGTACCTTAGGATTAAGTTAATAAGCAATCAATCTTAAGAAAAATTGCAGTTGAATTTTTTATCGGAAATAATAGTTCGTGAGGTGCAACGCAGTGACGCATATGAAACCGATGGTGAGTGTTACCTGATGAAAAGGCACGGTGTCCCCTGGGGGCGCCGGAGGCGGCGGCGGCAGTGGTGCGGTGGCGGCGGCGGAGCGCGGCGGGGGGTGCGGCACGCAGCGGTAGGTAAGCTCGAGAGGGAGCAGGTTCTCGAGGCGCAGCGCCGGGACGAGCGTGAGCGTATGCCCCGCTATGGGTGCACCGTTGTCCGGGGGGAACCGCTCCCGGATTATCACGCAACAGAACCTGCTCGATACACATCAACCACACATTTGTTGTTTAATGTATTGCAGCAACCTAGAAGTTCACAGGAATAATAATAATCTTGTTATAACTCGTTATGTTGGTTCGCCGTTTCCGGCAACATAAAGAAATCGATACAAGCCTCTTAAAATTGGTGTTAGTTATCAAGAGCCTTTTGCGCCGATTTACAGAATAGAGCAGGACAATTCAAATTGTATGCTTTTGAGCATGATGTTCGAGTACTTTCCGGCTCGATGGGTCAAAATCTTTGGAATTGGGCAGGCTGAAGTTGATTCCCCAATTTAGGGATCGAAAATACTAAGAGCATAATTATCTGGCACTATTATAGTATGTATTGTTTATTTGCATTAATTTTTCAGCTCTGACATGAACAAATCGGTTACGTAGTTTTAACGTGCTCAAGAGTTTGACAATTAAATATAACAGAGGCCAAAATGCACCACTCAATAGATTGGTTAGATAATAGAATAGCTCTTTGAAGTACGACAGGGTGGACTTATTTGTTGCAACTATTGGCAAATTTAAATTGGCGATTAAACCATTCTGATTTGTTTTTTATACTTTTATTAACTAATTGCTTTTTTAATGAAAAAATTTTGTCCTCGCACATTATTATTATTGACACCAATAGCTATATACAGATCGCTCCCATTTTTAAGCATGTTGTCTTCTCCTATAATTATAGTAACACTTTGCATTTTTGTGATTTCTGTATCAATACACATTATATTGGTGTTTTAATAGATATATATATTGAGCTAAGTTACCTGTAGATGTAGTCAGGCGGCGCGCGACACTCGTAATGCATGAGCATGTTGTGTGACCGCCAGTCGATAGGAGCAGGCGCGGCTGCGGCGCTGCCCCCGCCCCGTACCCCGCCCCCACCCCCGCTCCCCGGCACGAGCGGGCGCGTCCACACGACTCCGGGGCGGCCCGCCAGGGGCGCCGCCCACGTGCCACCTGCGCACACTTGCACGCACCGCGCGCCCGCGCCCGCACCGCCCCATTGAGCTAAACACACACACCCGCATACAACATTAATCAACCGGCTACACGGACATCACACGAACTATCAACCGATTCACATAGATGGCTTTTAACGCAGTGTTAATCTAATCGCAATATATGTAGTAACGACATAGCTGAAGAGCTAGGAATTATTACATAACGGTTTTGACCCATTTGAAAATGGCTGAATATAATACAAAAAAAAACGATATTTGAGTGCCACACATCATAATCATATCATCTAAGGCATTCTAAGCCATAGGACGTCTACTGTTGGACGTATGCCTCCCTATTGGTTTCCACAAGGACCAGTAGGAGGCAACCCGCATCCAGTCTTATTCTTCGATCTTAGTCCAGGTCGTGTATCCGTCCACCTTGTCGATGGCCATCCTATTCTCCGCTTGCGTGCCCTTGGTCTCCATTCGAGAATCTTTCGACTCCATCGGCCATCGAGCTATGTGCCCTGCCCACTGCCACTTCAACTTGCTAATCCGCGGGGTTATGTCGGTGATTTTCGTTAATCGCGTAGAGAAACCCCGAACCGCATTAACTCGCTAGAATATACCTAATGAATTTTGTCGTCATAGCATAACGTATTGTGTCGCCATTACAATTCTCTATAAAAAAACGTAATGAAACCAAAACTGTTATCGATTTTTATCAACAACATGCACTTGGCCAAAAGACAAGCACACTTAAACTACATACAAATAAAGCAAATGTATCGATGCATGAGTTTCTCTTTTATTCTATTGGGTAAGATTTCCCTAAACTGTCTGTATACGAAGTTAGTCATTTTAATTCAAATTCGCGAGCGTGAATCAATAAATGCACAGATAATCACGATGTTGTTATGATTAGTAGTTCCAGGGTTTGAAGGTATTACGCGGCTCCCAGACATCTTCATAAAATCGGAAGTTAATAATAAGGAATACAACTGTTAAAACAGTAACTATTCGATTATAGTCGGAAGTTCTTGAGTAATAAAGTAAAAACAACAAGGCAACACACACAGACAGAAATTAAATATACTTATTCTTATTCAGTTATTTTTTATTTTTATTTTTTTTTACATATTATAAGTTTGCGTTTGACAACTGTCTCACCTGATGTTAAGTGATGACGTTGTCTAGGATTTAGTTAGTTATTCCTAGGATCTCCTAATATCCCCATTAATATTTTTATATAGATACTTTGAGGCATTTACATAATAATATAGTATCTACAGAATCATAGATAAATTACTCTATTCAACATATTATTACACTAAATATTATAACCCACCACTTCAATTTTTTTACATCCAAATACGACTTACAAGCCTCTAACGTCACGTACACAACAACCGTGTCATAAATAGTTTACTACTCGTATACACCGATAACTATTCTACTAAAACCGACGTAAGTTCACCCAAAACCTAAACCTACCTTAGTACTATTTCAGATCCTATCTGAATCTAGACATACGCCTCAATACTTGCTAACAGGGATGGCAATCAACAAATTTTATACATTCAAAATCGATTTGTTTGTGCCGGTGATTTAATTTTGGCACTTGTAGTGTGCTTACAGTGGACTTATCGAAGGACCAAAAAACTGTAGTTTCTCGAAGTGGACTATATATCCATAAGGCATTGGTTCAAATCCGGTTCGAAGGACCAAAAAAACTGCTGTGTGTGTGCTTACAGTGTCGAAGGACCAAAAACCGAAACAACCGAAGTATCGAAGGACCAAAAAACTGTAGTTTCTCGAAGTGGACTGTACATACATAGGTCACTGGTTCAAATCCGGTTCGAAGGACCAATAAAACTGTAATGTGTGCTATTACACAGTTTGTATTACAGTTTAGCTAAGCACAAAAAAAAACTGTAGTCTGCTTACAGTTTATGTTGATGAGTGCTGAGGAAAGGGTAAGTTATTTTAAGAAACAAACCCAATGATAATCGTTCAAACACTGATTTATTGTAGAAGAATTCTTATTTTATATGTATGTAAAACTGCTGTATAAACAGCACGGAATACCTAAAAGAGCGTATATAACGTTAGATACTTTAAATTGACATAAATTAGCGAGTCATTGACATTGCTTACTGTGCGGTAGCCCGTACAGACTAATGAAAAGTACTCGTTTTCTAAAATGGGACACCTAGCAAGGTTGCTAGAAAAAGGATCTTATATGTAAATTTTGTAGACTGACGACAATTGCATTTAAAATCAATTTTTGCCTCTCGACTACTTAATACAATTAAGTCTGCGTTCGTTAAATTAATATGACACACTTAGATAGCAAAATGAAAACAAAAATACATTATATTTATATCAAAGAGAGGGAAACATTATCACCCCTACTAACAATATTTTAGCACAGAAGCAACATGTTTTAACACCGCAAAGGTAAATAATTATACAAAACAATTTAAAAGTTCCTGCCATCCCTGTAGCGTAAAGGAAAATATGAGGTATACCGCACAGTTGACAAACATGGGATGAACGCTTGCGGCGCGAGATGGTATAGAGACGTGTAGCGCGTCGCGCAAGGCACGTCTGCGCCGCAGCGTCGCGCACGCCGCGCCGCGCTGCGCCTGCACCCACTCGCGCCACCGCGCTACGGAACGGGAGGGCACGATACACCACCGATTATACCACCGGCGCGGCGCGTACACAGTACACACTCAACCTCACCGCTCTTTGGACGACCGTGTACACCGATGCCGACTTCCGTACGAAGACTCCGTTTGGCGAACTTCTGATCCGGATGTTTCCATAGTCACAAACAGGTGATTTTTTAAACGAATACCTGAGCAAAAGGTGGTTTTAAATCTAGAAATGCCGTTTTTCTTGTCGGTAAAGTCGATGACATGCTTCCTAACAACAGATCTTTATATGTCTATAGTTTAAGGCTTGCCCATATTTACCCATCTAAATGGCCCAGCCTATATTCTGTATATCATATATTTCTTATAAAGTAAGGTGAGACACTACATCACGCCAAGAGGCAGTTGCTCAATGTGTAGCAAGCATAAGTCCGGTCGTGCATGGAGTACTGTTCTTACCTTTCGCATAGGTCGGCCAAATACTGCCTGAAAACTTTAGTCAATCAAGAAAATATCATCAGCAGTGAAAAATAAGAAGAAGGGATAAGCAGTAATCTTAGTGTACAGTTTAACACTATCAAATTGGTGCTAAATATTGCTGTTTTCAAAATTTCATAACATAGGAAATTCTGGGAAGTCGTAATGTCTTTGAAATATAAAGTAAATTTCACCCATCAGGAATAAATACATAAATAAAAGCAAATGATATTATTAAGAACCAGCCAGTGAGTGTCAGAGTCGCGCAGGAAGGGTTCCGTACCGTAAAATATTTTTGAAAGCACAGGAAGGTATTATTTCTGCTCATTTATAAAAATATTTTGATGATGTATTTGAATATGTAAAAAAAAAAATTGTGTCAATAATAAAGAACCACACGTACTACAGAACTGCTTGCAGGAATGCGATAAAAGCAAATCATGTGCGTGAACTTAAAACACGCCGCCATGTCCGAGGAGATAATACCGCATCTACATTCTTTAAGTCATATAAATGATGAAAAATATTAAGATATCGTTAAAAATATTCGTATATTGAGAGTCCCGTAAGATATCGTTAAAAATATTCGTATATTGAGTCCCGTACAGTTTGGTGAGGTTTACAAGAGACCATGAATAATCAAAACTTTTAGTATAAACATTTGTAAAAGATGGAGAACCCAGTTTCTAGAAAATAATATGTTGATTTTTGCAATAAAATATTATCTCGTCTTATCGGTGCGCAGTGCTTACTCGGACGGGAAAGTTAATATTGAATTTTTACAGGTCATGTTGGGTTTCCCACTACTTAAACAGTATGAGAACATGTGTGCAGGCCAATACACCGACGCGACCGCGCGTAGTGTGAAGGGGCATGTGGGAGCATGTGTGTGTATTCGAGCACTGACCGTGCGCGGGCGCGTGGTCGCAGCGCACCTCGACCGCGTGCGGCAGCTTATTGACAAGCTGCAGCGCCGAACGCACGCGCACTAGCTTGCGCGCCGAGCCCTCCAGGGACACTTCGAACACGATGCGAGCCTCGCTACCAGTCTTCTGTTCACGTACACAAACACACAAAGTTAATACCACGACATGATGTTTATGATAACTACCGTGAGAATATACTGTGAAGAGTCTACGATGGGTCATAATAGTCTTATAAATTATTGATTCAAATATCTAACGAGTGAAAGTCACACACGCAGTCATAGTAGACTTTAGGAGTTTCTATTTCATCAGTGACTACTAGTACGTATATAAAAGATTAATGTAGCGAACAATAATATATTTTTATATATTATTGCGCAGTTCATCTTGAAGCTTCGGGGTACTAGTGACATTATACCTCACGAAACGGGGCTCCCGTAAGCGCCGTCTTCCTTTACAATGAAAGACGAAGATATGATCTATCTACGTACTATCGACGTTATAGTCCTAGACGCTCCTACACTAGAAGCTTTGAGTTCGCATCTGTACTATCATAAATGGTTGGCTAAAATTCTCAAATGGTATAAAAATATATAAAATTCCAAAAGCTGCAACAGAGTGACATACCGTGTGCGTGAGATGTCTGAAGAATACCCCGACGCGATCGACGCAGACGGGATCGGGCGGGTCCCACCCGTCGAGCCGCAGCGCCAGCTGGTGCAGCTGGTGCGCGTGCTCTCGCCTCCCCCCGCGCCCCGCCGCCCCGCGCCGCGTCCCGAACGAGAAGGGTTCAGTGTCACCCGCGCGCACGCATTGCCACGAGTCGTCCGGGCCTGACCATGCCGTCTGCTCTTGTAAACTGTCATGTGGAATACAAAAGTTCTGATGACAATTGATACTATATAAGATAAATCTGCAAATCTGTTCCGTACGAGAGACATCCTTGGATGGTAAAATATATTTTTAAAAAGAGAAATGCGAAAATTAATTAAACATCATTTTTTCCACACAGACTTCATTAAGGTCTTTGACAAAGTTTCCCACTCTCAGAAAAGCACACTCGTGTAAAGCTAGAAAGTTATTTCTTACAAGAGCTATATTGGATCGGAACTGGTTCATAATTGTATCAAGGGAGTTTTTCACGATTTAATATTAAATCTGGGGTCCCGCAAGGTTCACGCACAGTTCTATTCCATATTGAATATATTATATACAGAATTTACATCGATATATCTACATAATATATAAAAATCTCGTGTCACGATGTTTGTTCAGGCTAATTTCCGAAACGAATGCATTGATTTAGAATTTTAGATGAAACGTCACACAGATATGTAACTTTGCCCAACTTATAATATATGGTATATTTTATAACGATTAGTTTTTTTTATCGCAATTTTAGTATTCTTGTATGAACAATTACCCAAACGTGAAATGACGTGAAGTAATTTTAATGAAGCGTTGTGTCACATTGATATTTTAATAATTTATATGGCAGAACAACGTTTCCCAGGTCAGCTAGTATATAGTTCGGATCGACGGGGTGGGTAGATGTGAATGGAAATGGATGGTGAAGGGTGATTTAGGATGGAGAGTAGATGCAGATATGCACTGACAAGTCGGAGGAGGTGATGAGCGTGGTGAACCAGAGCCGGTGGCCGGTGTGGTTCCGCAGCGCGTACGGCACGAATGGCGAGCGGCGCCGGTGCCCCGCCGGGCTGCTCTTTGGGGACTGCTCCGCCCCGCCTCCGCCACTCTGGTGAACCTGTTTATTTTCAGAAACATATGTTCACTACTATATTTCATGGTCGATTCTCACAATGCTCGAGAATACGGCGCGTCCATGAACGATACAATAAGAGTAGGACGTTTTTAACACAACACCCGAAGAAATAAAATTAGGCAAAATTAATATACCAAACACGATTGTATCCTTACAAATTAAAAAAAGTAATTAAGATTTCATGCGGATCTTTAAAATTCCGGAATGTAATCATTGGAAATGAACACAGATTACTTTTTAAGTCACGGATCGATAGTCACCTGCGGCGCGTAGTAGTCTGCGGCCCAGTTGGCACGCACGAGCTGCCAGAGCGACAGCAGCGATGACGTCACGTTGGTGTTGAGTACCTCCAGCGACGCCACATTGACTTGCACGCGCGCCAGTGACAGCGACGTGGACAATGTGTACTCCCAAGACGTCGCGAATCTGTAAAACTCGCATCATTAATTGACGTCACTGGCTTGTGCCAGTGTACTCAGTACTCTGACATAATTATTTACAAGTACAAACGCAATGCTGTACCGTATTACGCAAAGCTTAGATACGAATGAGTCTGCATCTGTTACGGCCCGACACGGCGTTTAATAGCAAGCGAACGTTAGTTCCATCGTGTGATACCGTACACCAATGATGTTTTACTAAAGATGACGTATATTCATACTGCGCGGTTCTCAGATTTTGTTCCTTTACGACACAAACATGCTTACTGCGACAGATAATACGGTACAAATAATATAGAAAAGGATAGCTATATGTTTAGACTTGCGCTTGAAATACGCGTCATAATGAAAATTACTACAATTGACTTAATTTTGCCGCCTCAGTTTCCGCGCGCTTGTGCGACATCTACCTCATATAAACATATAATATCATTGCCGTAAACTCATAGAAATGAGATACTTTTACGAGGTTTGAGTACATAAATGTAAAACGGCATCGATACAATTTTACTATGCTGTGACCGACCAAAGAAAGAGTATCACAAGCGTTTGTTAGATTAAATTAATAAGTATATTTTTGTCTTTTTAAAGGGTAGAAATAAAATTGCTAGACAATGATTTCAACACCTGCACATATCTGTCGCAGTGCACTACTGATAGGTGCCAACGGCATGCAGATGACCGTTGCCCGTGTCCTTAGAGATGCATCGTCAGAGCTAGTTACCTCCAGGGCTCTACGGCTGGCTCCCACCCCGAGAGCGTGCGGTTGTAATAGTCGATACTGAGCACCCCGCTCAGCTTGCCTCCCCCCGCGCCCCCCACCCTCGCCGCGCCCGTCGGGGGGCCCGCCGGCGTGCACACGAGCACTGGGTCTTCGAATGCTTCTTCTACTTTACGCAAGTCCTGGAAAAGAGGAGAGTGCATTTCATCAAATAGTTCCTTGCTATTATAATGGCAGAAACACAAATTTGTTTTATCAGCCAACCAGCAGGTGCGTCTTCGTGTGTCGATGATGTTGATAGACAGGAAAGCCAACATGACGACATAAAAACTGTTTGCGATTAAACGCACTCTAGTGCATATGCTTTATACATATCGTGACATCAGACGTTGTAGGTTTTTTTTTTATACTGTATAGATCTAGCGTTTGACCACTATCTCACTTGATGGTCAGTGAAGATGTAGTCGAAGATGTGATCACGCTAGACCTAGAATGCTCACTGGCTCTCAAGGACTGTTGCCTGAACACACTATGTGCTTGGTGACAGTATTTCAAACTTGAGGGTGGTAGCTAGCCAGGCGGGTATTCGAAAGTACCCTACCACCATGCTGGGAATTTGATAACGGTGTTACCTTCACCGGAAGCTGAAGCTGTTGTTAGGGATCGAACCAGTGATCATCAGTTTGACAGCCGACGCTCCCCCCGCTGAGCTATCATCGCTTCGTTATTACATTTTATTTACATTTATTTTCAACAAGAGTTCAAAATCGCAAGAAGTTCACAAAACAATTGAAGGTGCCGTTATTAGAACACAATGTATGGTTATATGGCTAATGAGTTTTAAAATAAATGTATATAGTACAATAAATATTGAGTACCGCACTGGCAACAGTTAAACGAATGGCCGGTTGGCGCAGTTGGTAGCACTCTGCCTTCTGAGCCGCTGGTCCCGGGTTCGATTCCCGGACAGGTCAAACATTTGTGTGTATGAACATGTCTGTTTGACCTGTGTATGGGTGTGTATATGTATATAAGTATATATCTGTCATCAGGTTACCATAGTACAGGCACTGCCTAGTTTGGGACCTGAATACCTTGTGTGAATGTTAATAAATAATAATAAAAAATATATAAAGCGTAGTGTCGTCACCTGTTCGAGCTGCAGTTCGCTGAGCGAGACCTCGAGAAGAGGCACGTCCGAATCGAGGCAGTCGTCGATCACGCACAGCGTTACGCATTCCGCGTTCACCTGCGGTAATCACACGGATAACATTAAACAATACGATTGCTCACGAGATATGCACATCCACTCGATAGGCGAACTCTTTCGTCATCAAGGAAACGTTGGAATAATATTTTTTAATTATATATCAGATTTTCCATACTACAAAAAATTGAACGTTAAACCTCTGGTCGATTTCACAACTGTTGCAGGCGTAGTGTGTAACGTTTTAGCCGACTTAAAAAAAGAGGTTCTCAATTCGACCCGTATGTTTTTTTAAAATGTTTGTTACCACATAACTTTCGACTGGGTGAACCGATTTTTATCGTTCTTTATTTATTTAAATGCTGGTGCTTCCCGTGTGGTTCCATTTAAATTTTTATTAAAATCGGTCAAGCTGTTTTTGAGTTACACTCCGATAACTGAAAAGTGTTACGCATACGTCGATGATATTATAATTGCGGGTGGAGAAATAGTTGAACATTCACAATGACAATTGTTCCCGTGAGTAACAAATGTCACTGAAAAGGTTGAAAAAAAATTTGTTACCAAAAAATGGAACCGACTTCAACCCTCAAAAGTATGAAATAACTTGTCGAAGTCGGTACCATGCTCATATTATTTTGATGATACTTATTTTTGAACTATCATGGTACGACTTTAACAAGTTATTTCATACATGTGAGTGTTGAAGTCGGTTCCATTTTTTGGTAAAATCATTTTTTTTATATTTATTGATAGCGGGTAAGTGCATTAGCCGCGATTATATTTTTAATATTGATATAAGTAATAAAAATATAAAATTTCTCACATATAGTTGAGTCGACATAGCGACACGGTAGGAAAAGTGAAGGGCGACGTCAACAACGACTGAGCTACACGCACCTGTACGGCTCGGAGCGGCCACAGGGGCGAGGCGGGCGGAGGTGGGTGCGGCGCAGGCTGCGGGGAGGGCGGCACTGCTCGCATCCAGCGCGGCGCCACCACCCACCGCGCCGCGCCCTCCGCCCCCGCACCCGCGCTTCCACTCCCGCTACCGCCCGCGCGCATGTGCACGCTGTTCGCGGGCGCGTCACTCTCGCTGTCCGACATCAGCCTCTTGCCTGCACGAGTAAGAGTCAAATGAAATTCTCAAATAGTAAATCAATAAATTACTAGATTTTGATGATAAATGGGGAAATGTTATAATATGGGGCAAATTGTAAAGTAATATGTATATAGTAACCGGAGAGTGCCTCCCTCGCCTGGAGAGGCAGCGAGTGGAGCATCGCGGCGAACATGCGCATGTCGTGGTACGAGAGCCGCAGGTCCAGGGCGCCGCTACTCACCTGCCACACCACAACAATATATAAATCAATAATGTTCATTCACATAAATATCCATACTTTAAAAGTCAAGAAAATATCATACAAAAGAACACCATACAATCCCACTAATATTATAAATGTCAAACTTTGTATGGATGGATGTTACTCAATCACGCCAAAACGGCTGAACGGATCTGGATGAAATTTGACCCATATATAGAGTATAGTCTGGAATAGCACATAGGCTACTTTTTATACCGGTAAAATATATGGTTCCCGTGGATTAATCGATGTAGCGGGAAAACAGTAATCCACGCGGGTGAAACCGTGGAGCGCTACTAGTTAACTTTTGGTGGTGGTAAATTTGACGGTTAGTGGAGTGCTATTAAGAGCTGAAATGGCAAAGTGACAAGACGATATTCTGTAGTCGTGGGTTCAAATATTCAAAAATTAGTATCCAGATTTTGGCCTTTAAAAATTTGAACGTAAGTGTCGCCTAGCATGAGGTAATGCAACGATCCATAAAACTCTGTGAACAGTAAGTATATATTTCTAATTTCCGAAACTACTGAACGAATAGTCTTGCTAAATTTCTTGTTAACAGGCACATTGAACCTCAAGTGGGTCAGCGCTTAGACTAGAATAGAACTTCAAGTTTTAGAGTTTTAGAGCCAGTGCCGAGCTAATGCAGGTAAGGTAGGTTAAGGTAAGGTAAGGTAAGGCGGCTCACATGCAGCACTTTGTTAGCGTCGACGACGACGTGTAGCGCGGCCGGCTCCACGATGGAGAGCGCCGTCTCCTCCTCCAGGCCGAGCACGCACGAGAACACTTCCAGCTCGTTCAGCGAACACGACACCGGCTTCTGCGGGTCCGCCAGCCGGTACGTGATCACCGTCGTGCTCTGGAATGTACCATTGACGATTATTTGTATTGATTCACGAAGCGCTTTAGTAAAATGTTCGAAGTCTTTTTGATTTATAGCCTCGTAAAAGAGCTAAAATTCAAAAAAACCAGATACACAAATTCTAAATATTTGTACACATATGTATATAAGATAGCAAGTACAGGGTGATCGGAATGAGACCCTTTGTGGAATTGGGGGCGCACCTATGTGCGCCCCCAATTCCACAAAGGCCCACCCGGGCGCATAAACAACGTTGCTTACCTTTCGCGGGCAATTTCATATTTTTAAATACTGCAAGCGTCTGTCATATATTAGCTTTTTATTCAAAGACACAAAGTGATGAGTGAAGGCCGGAAAGTTGATACATACCCTCAATATAACCGCGTTAGTATCCCACACCGAGGCGTCCTCGACCAGCACGATCTGCGAATCCGTGATGTTCAGCTTCAGCTCCATCTGCGGCGCGGGAGGGGAGGCGGCGGGGGACGCGGGGGCGGCAGGGGCGCCTGTCTGTTGTGGCGTTGGTAACGGCTCGTCCCTAAACGTCGGTGAATTTAAAGTTGTTTTTGTAAACTTCACAGATACATACAGATACTAGCAATAGTTGTGACCAGAGACGAATATACTACAAGAAGACCGACAATTGCCCTAGAGAAAATCGTACGCCGATAAATTACTACAAATGAGTTCGCTGGATATCGTTAGTTGTTTCAAATGGCATACAATTACATGATGTGACGGCGCACGCAGTAACTATTTAGTAATCTGTGACGAAGTGACGCCAAAAGTTCTGCTACTATTCCAAATTTTAGAGCGACCTGTTGTTCTGATGTAAGAAACAATATGTTTCAAAGCTATGACAGCTGAGCGGTAACAGCGCCTGTTCAAACTGACGGTTGCTGGTTAGATTCCCACCAAAACGGTTTGAGCTTCCGGTGAAGGTAACACCGTTATGAAAATCCTAGCATGGTGATCGGATACTTTCGAGCCCCTGTCTGCAATCCTCAAGTTTGAAATATTGTCACCAAACACACAGTGTGTCCATACAGCAGTCCTTGAGACCCAGTACACATTATAGGTTTAGCGTGATTACTTCGTCGACCACTTCGGTTATTATAATAAAGTGGTCAAATTCTAGATCTACAATGTATAAAAATAGGCAAAAAAAAAAGAACGGCGAATACAAGACAGAAAAGATGTGTTTGTTGGGCGTTGTTGGAGACAAGGTAGGAGTGAAGGGGTACTGACAGAGGCAGCTGGTCGGGCTCGGCAGCGGGCAGCGGCGGCTGCATAATAAACTGGTGCGCGCCCTCCCACCAGTCCAGCACCGCCATCAGCCGCATGTTGTTCACCAGGATCGTGTACGATGAACACTCGCGGTGGCTTCTGCACAACAAAACTTACTTAACATATGCCTGACTTGTTGCTTCAATCAAATATAGCATAATTACACAGTCACTATGAAAATCATACCTCAAAAGTGTCCCCTCGCCCGTGTTTACTTATACAGATATCTACCTCTCCAGCTAAATTAAATTAGTCCACAAGAGGATATTGTTTCTTTTTAATAATGAACGTTAATACCCTAGTAATTGCGTTGTAAAGCAATTGTGAGAGCTTTTCAACTATTACTTTTTAGATTCCCACTTCGGCATCGCAACACGTCACACGATGGGCGCCGTGACAGGCGACTGAGAGGAAAACAAGGCATATACCTTGTTTTGACGGTGCCATTTTTGAGCGGGAGATCGGGTACCTACCCTATTTTATATCGCTGACTTATTGACGATTATCACTTTCCAGTGTCCATCGTGAGATCATGGGGACAAGAATGTTTATGAAAGTGAAACAATATAACTTCCCTTATCGGTTCTTTCCCTTATAGATGGCGTTGTTAATCAACACTAAGCCAATGAGTGCTTGGTTTGAGGTTAGACTAAGAAAATCAATTGCTTACTTATATTATTAAAAATTGAGCAAATTTTGGTCATCAAGGTACTAAAGTATTTAAAAAACGTTAGCCGCTCCCATAGTGCCAAGTGTTTATTGGTCTCGAACCACACAGCAAGGTTATAATTAGCAATGGTTACGTTTATAGCATCAATTACAATTAAAAAAAAAATGTCAACAATTTTATTAATTTGCAAACTATGTCAAAGTATACTTCAAAAATCTGTAGATTTTATAGTCATTATAAGCCTAACATAGTTTATAAATGTTTGCGTGCGTGTGAGGGTACCTGGCGTGCACCTCGGCCTGCACGCTGTGCGGATGGTCGGGCATGGGCTGCACGATGTTGGTGAACACGTTCCCGCGCCGGTTGGCCGGCTCGGCCGCGTACCGCGTGTCGCTCACCAGGATCTCCTGCGTACAAACCGCGCTGCTCACTCGCCATATACACATACACCATGACGACGGCGGTGCGTTACTAAAATTATGCAAGGTCTAACGAAACAGAAACCAGAGAGCTCTGAGCATGAATTGGAGTGAAACTGATCACTTAGTTAAAGAAAGATGTGTTCTTTAAAGAATATTGTGATAAGGGATTGTTGTGGTGTAAACGAAGATTTAGTGGCTAAGATTCACAAACATTATGTTAAGGTGGTTTGATTTCTAAACAAACCACAGCTTAACCAGTGTAAAAATTTACTCTATTTTCACATCAATGGAAAAGTACGTTTGTATAGAAAGCGAACCACCCTAACAACTTCTGACCTACCGTATCAATTTACTAGTTTCTAAAAAATACAGTAACAATGCAATAAACGTAAGTTTGTGTACGATTATGCATTTATATGACAAACAAAGAGAAAGGGAGAAGTATATTCAGTGAAGCGATAGGTACAGTGCGTCGCGATACAACCGGCCGCACCACGCGACGCAACCGGCCGCGCCACGCGACGCGACGCCTGCGGTAGATAGAGCAAGGAGTGGGCAGTGACAGAGACCTGCGAGACGAGGTCGACGTCCCGGCCCATGTCGGAGTAGGTGTCGAGCACGAGCCGCGACTTGATGAAGTTGATGCACGCGAGCGAGCGCGCGCCGCGCACCGGCTCCAGGCGCACGCGCACGTCCTGCAGCTCCAGCCGCACCGAACTCGAGCGCCACACCGCCATCGCTGTCTGCACCTGCACGCCACACACACAACAACACACACATAAATATTGAAATATTGAATGTCTACATTACTACGAATAGCCCCTCAAGGATATTACGGCTTGATGGTAGAACTCAATAGCGACGGATCTACTCGGTGTGAAAACCTAAAATAAGACAATTTACTCCTCTTCTTCCTAAATTATATAAAATACAGATTTTTGTGTTCTGTGTGACCAGAAAGGAAACGAGAAATTGAGCACTGGCGAATCAGAATACGATGATTTAAAACAATCCTTAAAAAATCCCAATACGCTTGGCTCATATTTACCATCGCTGGATGGAATAAAAATAAATTATGTTGATTTAGTGTTTCTTGTTAGTGGGAGGCTCGCCTGTTGGTGTTGGGTTTGGTGGGGGCTCGGGGGCTCGTCTCCCGCGTCTGCAAGGTTGTGCGCCAGCACGCCGCGCACGAGCCGGTACTGCGCCGGGTCCAGCGAGCACTCCAGCGTCGCCAGGGTGCCTTGGACCGTCATGTCCGCCACTGGGGAACGCCACAACACACAATACTAATGGTACTCATGGTAACCAAGAGCGAGTCGGATTCGCGCACGATGGGTTCCATACCATTATCGAAATTGGAAAAGCTGTCTACGTGTTGCCGTTATCAATATCGAGCAAAAACGACCCAAAAAATCACGTTTGTTGTATGGGAGCTCTCTTTAATATTTATTTTATTTTGTTTTTTAGTATCAGCGGCAACAGAGATACATCATCTGTGAAAATTTCAACTATGTCTATCACGCTTCATAAGACACAGCCTAGTGACTGACGGACAGACAGACGGACAGCGGTGTCTTAGTAATAGGGTCCCATTTTACCTTTTGGGTATGGAACCTTAAAAACTACGAATCAATTAATGTTGGTTTTGAAATAATACGCATATTTCGTCTCAAAGATGAAGGCGACAAGGTTTTCAATTAAGTAGGATTGACAGCATCTAACAATGGCCGTAATTTCCGTATGTGTGTGCAGAGTGGATTGTTACCGTTGTGCGTCTCGCTAAGGTTGTGCTCCACACGCAGCGTGAGGTGCGCGGGCGCAGTGAGCAGCGGGGCGCCGAACTTCACACCGCCCCCGCTCCCGGCTCCGCCTACGCCCCCACCCACACCCCACGCACTGCGTAGCGTCAGCGAGTGCAGCACCACCGACTGAACCTCCAGGACTTCACGATCGGCTATTCATACAACGAAACCAGACTTCGATAAGATGACACTCGTGAAATGGTCGCATTCGAAAAAACATTTCTTCAACTCACTACGTTCGGGACCCGTCTCGATAGGCATGGTAATAATATCTGTCTATTAGGTTCAAAGATTTTCTTTAATTTAAAATCGTGGAAGAAAGAAAACGGTCCCTCGTGAGATATAAAGAGATAGAGAGCGAGTGTCGATGTAGGACTGGCGAGGCGGTAAAGGAGCGAGACTCACGGCAGTCTGGATCGGCGAGCACACTGACGGTGTCGGGGTCCCCGGCGCGGCGGAAGGTATTGGTGAGGCGCAAGCTGGCGAGCTGCGCGGCGAGCGCGGCGCGAGATCGCCCCGATACGGGCAGCATGATGCACGGCGCCTCGCACCGCGCGCTCACCAGCAGCCGAGTCGCGCGTCCAGCCCCCACCCCCGCGCCCCCAACGCCCCCAGCTGACACCTGCACACACCACACGCCCATGGGAAACGCGCTTGTACTTCACAACACTACCTACTCTTACGTACATACGTTCGATACATGTGCGACACGTCATGACACAACCGAGTTGTACATAATACATACTTCCCATGTGTCTGGGTTATGAAAACGTCGGTACACGAACAAATAAATGGAATCATCACAAAAATTACACTCAGACCCCCGCACTAGGATTTCCTGTGTCGCAAGAGGCATGGACACACACAATCATAGCACACAAACACTCATCGTACAAATGTTTGCCCCTGCCGGGATTCAAACCCAGGGTCCCGGAGACACAGAAGTCATGTCACTGACACTAACCACTGCGCCACGGCGACCGTCATTATATAAAGCATTTTCCACTCGAATTGCAGCAAAATAATAACATTTACGAATCAATATTTTTTCATTTTACTCATTGATCGATTGAACGATTGAAACTCTTGGCGTTGTTTAAGAAATAGTGACAGAGAAGGTGAAAGACGAGTCACTCGAGCCAAACAAATAATCATGACGTACAGAGTAAAAATAAGAATTACAGACCGTGAAAAGTTTAACAATAGTACGAGATATATTTATGTTGCCTAAAATTATGTGTTGAAACGTGTACCATGAAAGCTGTTATGGGCGCATTCGATAGGATCACCGATAGGTGGTGTCGCATAGAGGGCGGGACGTACCTTGAGGCGCGCCTGTGTGATGACGCGGCGCAGCAGACTGAAGTCGCGCGCGAACGCTTGCAGCTCGTGCACGAAGCGGCGCGTGTGCACGTAGGTGACGGGACCCAGCTCCAGCTTTAGGCTCGCGTCGTGTCCGACGGCGTCCGCCTCGCACGCGCTCAACCTGCCGAGAGATACACGCCATCAGGACGGTGCAGGAGGACATACCAACTCACGAGCGACACGTATTATACGTATGTGGCACGGGTAACGCAACCTCTCGCTCTTCCAAATTTATCGCGTCTCTTTGTTTTTGGTAATAGCGCATGCGTGTTCCGCCGCGTCCACAGATTATGTAGAGAAACTGCATTGCTACCTCTTTAGTCCAACTGAAGTTGTATCTTAATGGTAAAAAAGTTACATTATGCTACAGTTTTCCATAGAAGAGCAGTATCATAATGTCATTATTTTTTTAATTATTTCGATGGCTTGTCTATATAGACTGTCAGGTAAGTTTTGTTTTAATTTTTTAATCTTTATATTTCACTATGAGATTAGATAATAATACTTTAATTAAAGATTCCCTTCGTTTAATATATGCTGACAACACGAAAATATATAGAGCAGTAAGGTGTACTCACTGAGTATTGTCTTGAATTGAATTACAACATGAACTAAAATATGCAATTTTACTGTAACAACCAATTGTTCTTCAATCCCATGAAACGCTATACTATATTACCTTCAATACAAATATATATAGTGTGTATATATATATAATCCCGTTACTTTTAATTATACAATAAATAGGTAATCAAGTTGTAGAAGATTTACCAAAGCTAGCTAGCTTTTAGGTGTAATTCTAAGGACCTTTAAACCTTTTAGACCCTTAACGTATGAACATTTATTTTCCTTTTACATCCAGTTTATATTTGAATTTGGCAGTATGACCGGGAATCCATAATATGCTGTTCACGTAGCTTGCATTGAACAAATTCAAAACAAATACCTGAGAGCTTTTGATTATCGAACTGGAAATCTGTTTGTTAATTATAATGACTCTGCCATACGTCACAGGACACCCTCACTTCAGTATCAGCGTGAGTACATGGATGCTCTTTTTCTCTACAAAATATAAATAATGTATCTGACTCCCCTATTTTTATCAACAGTATAAATATCAATATTTCTCCTTTTGCTTCACATAAAAGATACATGCCATACCAACTATGCCAAAAGCTATTACTTTAAAGATACTCTCCATATGTTCAAACCACATCAAATCAAAACACGTTATTGCATTGTCACAGGAATAAATAGTTCCTACCTTAAAAAATGGCTCGCTGTGACATACCCCCGGGGTTTGCAAAATAGATGCAACTATAATTGTTTTAAATAAGTCAGATGTATAGTATTACAAACAACCCTTAAAGTTAAATATTTAAATAATAATCTTGTATCAAATTAAAAGACAGCTTTTATTAGATCTTAATCCGAACATGGACCGTATGCAGCGTTTCTGTGCCATAAAGACTATGTCGCTGTCGGTTGAGTTTCCCCAAAAAATTATGGACTACTTTAGCACCGAAGCCGCGTAATCATAATAAGCTGTAAGCAATGCACTTAATATGTTCACTATCGGAGCAATATTAAATAGAGCAAACGATGAACTATTTATCTTCTTACAGAGCTCCTCTATATTAGCCTCCAATTAGGCCGATTATCAATTACCAGGGCCAAAAATTTAACAATATCCACTTCATTCATGCATTTATAGTGATAAATTAATGCCACTACTGCTCTTTGGTCTTTCAGGCAAATGCAAAATGTGTGTCTTTTCTAGGGTAATCTTTGATTTATTGTTGTCAAGCCATGAAACTATTGATGCTAATGTGCTATTTATGTCATATTCATTAAATTCTTTCGTTTTGCAAGTGATCATTATAGTGCAATCGTCGGCAAATAAAGTAATCGGATGGTTAGTGTTTAGAGGGAGATCGTTGATATTATTATATGCTAGGAATAAAATGGGATCCAATACACCTGCGGGCTTAGCTTGACATTCAACGGCTAGAGAAAGAGATTCGCTATGAAGCGATGCATCCTGTCTAGACCCGCTGGACCGCAGAGATCAATTCCAAGTCTGGTGTGGTCGGTAAGAGTGCAGATATAGATACCTGTTGTAGTGGAAGGTGAGCGCGTTGTGCCGGTGCGTGCGCAGACGGTCGCGCCACAGCGGTGAGTGCGGCGTCAGGTCAGTGAGCACGAGCGCGCCCAGCGTGCCCGACACGGCGCGCGCACTCGCCCCCTCCCCCGAGCGTGACGTCACACGCACGCGAGACACGAGCGCGCGGCAAGCCTCGCCGCGCGCCGGCACCACCACAACGGACAGGGAGCGGATCGACATCTCCGTCTGCCGCGTGCCGCGCTCTTCTGTACTGGATGCCGACTCTGCACGCGATGCAAGCGACAATGCGATCATTGTGTTGTCCAATAGGACCTCTCACGAATTACATTATGAAGCGCACGACCGATTTCGTCCATATGTCAAATTTGAGACTATGAAAGCCTGGTATGGTGGGGGTCAATCAGAGGGAAAGTTCATCATTTATTCTCATTCAAGATGAACTTCGGCTTTGTATTGGCAAGGTTTTTCAGTGTGGAAAAAAAAAAAATGGAACCGACATCAATACTCAAAAGTGTGAAAAAACTTGAAGTCGGTACCATGATAGTTCAAAAGTAACTATTATCAAAATATGAGGACATAGTACCAACTTCGACAAGTTATTTCACACTTTTAAGTTTTAAAGTCAGTTCCATTTTTTTGCTTATTCTCACGGGATCAATTGTTCACCGATTTCTTCACCTTTAATAAGGAAGTCATCCAGATAGACGTAACACTTTTAAGTTTTTGTATTGGAACACAAAAACAGCTTGACCGATATTAATAAAATTTAAATGAGACCAAGTTATCCGCGAACACACATAAATATTTATATACGTTACGTATTAATAACACGCGAATTTATCTGTTTAAATTATTTAGGCATTTACGGGAAAGAGCAGAGCGGTCAAATATAATTTGTCCGACAATCCTGTCAGAATGAGCCGCAGAGAGCGATTCGGGCTAACCAGCTGAGATGACGTGGTATTGCGCGGCAGATACTGGTGAGGTGTGGGGGTAGGTAGAGGTACGCGACCAACCTGCGCTCTGCGTCCCTCCGGGGCCGGCGCCGGAGCAATCCGGTTCGTCCTCCGCGGCCACACCGAAGAAGTCCAGCACCGCCACCCAGCTGTCGATGCTCACCACCAGGTTCAGGCAATTGAACTCCACCTTCATCAGCTTCGATACCTACATCGAACAAACTAATAAATATTACATGTACCTATGCATTATTGTATAAATATCCAATACATCTAAGTTTTTATTACTCTCGAAATTTTATCTTCAAAGACATCTTTGGTGACAATCGAACGATACAGTGTTGAAATACTAGCCTTTCCAAGGAAATCCTCTGAATTCGCCGATTTGATTTCAAATAAATTTTCACTGGTACGCCAGTGACTGGGTCTTTCATAATAATAGTAAGTCGCCAATGTACATAATAATATTACTCGGTTTGTCTTTTCAACGCGTAAATATTTATATTCCGAACCATTTACCAATAGAGCACTATGACAACAATACATATATATTATTATGGTCACTACAATAGTATTAGAACCGATGAGCATCACAAATAAATTACACAAAACGAGATCATAAAATACAAATCCTACTAAATACACTGAGCGAGTAAAAGCTAGCAGGTAGCAGTAAGGACAGAAAAAAAAGTAACCTTGTTGAAGGTATCGTTAAACTTTGGATGTTGCGGGTCCCTCGTATGAATCCAAACCCACACCAGGTTGTCATCCCCCGATAGCCCTTCCTCCTCTTCATATTCCTCGTCTCTTTCGACCCCCGCCCTTCCCGCCACCCCGCCACCCGCAGGCATTCCACACTCAGGGGAGCAAGGCGGCGTCGGACCGCATTTGCTGTCTTGGCGCTCGTTCAGGCGCTTTTTAGTCTGCGAACATAGAGTAAACCAAAAATGATGACATATTATAGTTAATAGGCTAATTAGATAGGGCAGACCTAGAGAAAACGTATTATAATAATAGTATGGATCCGAACATTTTGAAGTAACAACGACCTTCACCCATCTGCTTAGTAGATGATAAACCAAATTAAGTATGTTCAAATTATTTGAAGGAAAAAAAACGGCTGATAGTTGAACTTGAACCCACGACTACAGAATACCGTCCTGTCGCTTTGTACAACTAAGCTATAGCGGCTACTACCACTAGCGTCCGAATTCAGCAATTCAACAATTAATTAATAGGACTGAAAGACCAACATCACAGTTGATATCGTATCAAACGCAGGCACCATACCCTTATTCTTATTCTCTACAAATTAGTATGTTATAAAAATACATCGCAATAGGCTCTAATGAATTAAAAATTAAGAAATGATTTTTTCTTGAATGCTGCACATATGAGTTCAATGAATACATTTAATACCAATCGATAGCATGAAGCCTGTAGAATATGCAAACATTGGGGTTGTCTATTTTTTTCGTGGCATAGCTAGTGGGTCGGCAGGTATAAACAGGTATGTTGATACTATTGTCACTTTTTTTTTTTACTAAAATTATGGTTTTACTAACGGTTTGCGAATTTTACAAATGGAAATTTATGAAAGTAGTTACGCCAGGAATAAAATAGACAACCCAACGTTTGCTTTCGATTGGCATCAAATTTATTCGTGAAACTTATGTGTGCCGTGGTGGTACCGTGACGTGGTGGTACCGGTGAAGAATAGTACTCCACCATCTCTTCCCGCGGGTACCGTAAGAGTCGGCTAAGGGATCACGTACCAGAGGGTGGGTAGCAGCACCTTCTGCTGGAAATCATACTGCGCTCGCCAACCCTGCCTACCAAGCGTGGCGAGTATTGGCAAATCCCCTTATATCGGGAGGCATATGTCCAGCAGTGGACGTCCTATGGCTGCGATGAATGAATGAATGAATGTGTGCAATATGAAATAAAAAGTCACATTTCAATTTTCAATTAGCCTGGCAAGGATTTTCAGACAACCCATTCGCGGCGTATTTTCTAACGTACTTAATTTGATAAATAAATATTTCATCGACTAAACAGATGGGTGATGCTCTTCGTTATTTCGGATCTTAGACCATTAGTGACGGTCTCAGTAAACGCGAATTTATGAAAGTACACTACGTTGTTTCCCAACATGTCTCTTCGGTAACCGACTCCAGCCCCGTCAGACATGTCCATTGTCCAGTACACCACAGCGCACGTACCTCAGCGCACACGTTGAGCTGGCCGGGCAGCGAGCGCGAGTCGGCGCGTGCGCCACGCAGCGTGACGTCACCCGCGCCCTCTCCCCCGGCCACGCCTTCGCCGCGTCCCGAGAGAAAGTCGGGACAGGACTTGGAGACGAACACCGCCTTGGGCGGTATCTGCGGCGTGTGCGACACCATCATCATGCGGTGCTTCGAGTCCGGCTCCTTCGTCAGGTCCTCCATAGTTATCGAGTGCAGAGACACCTGTAAGCGACACTCGTTTGTAAGCAAACTCTCTTCTTTTTTGACTCGAAACGGTGAACATAAGACTTAATTTCCCCGACCTAACAGCAGAGCTGGAAGGCGTTAACGATCGGATGAAAAGAAGGTGCGATGTGAGTTTAAGAATTTCATTAGATCCGAGGCTCGACTGAGAGATATAAAGATGATGACGATCGATGACAAGTTTTAAAAACTAATTAATGTGTATTTAATAACTCTCCCACTTTTAATACAATACTGGATGACGTGTAACCGTTTCGATTAATGTCTGGAAATTTTAAATTATAAGCAAACCAAAGAGCTAGAAAGGTTACGCCCACTTGGGGGAACAAAACTTAAGGATTATTGGGAACTATTTCAATGAACTAAGTAAATTAGTACTACACTAATAATAATATAGTGTAGATGGAAATAAAATAAAAAAGATATTCCTCCCATATCCGTTACAATATAGTAACATAATTAAATGTGCACAAATAAACATAGAAAGGACTGTGATTGACCTGAAGCGTAGTCTCGTACTGGTCAGTCCGGTTATAGTGGAGCGCAAACTCCCGGAAGGAGAGCTCCACCAAACTGCGCTCGCCCGCGCCCAGGTCCGCGCGGAGCTGCACGCTGAACATCGCCAACTCGAACTTTACTGCACAATAACATCACATCACATGGAAGTCGCTCATCAAAATATAATCCAAAATTACACAAATGTCAAAATGCAACTCAAAACTCTAGTAATCACTCAAAAACTAAATCGAAAAGACCGAGCGACGATCACACTGACCGATGAGTGGCGTAGATGCGGTGACTGCGGGGAGGTGATGGGCTGCCGTGGAGGGCGGCGCGGGGGGTGGCACTGCTAACACGGCGGCGCGTACTGCCGGGTCCAGCTGTAACGTTGGCACTGCCGGATCCAGCACTGCATCCTCTCGTCTCGGGGGCTGTTATAATTGGTATAAAACAGAGTACAGTCACCGGCCCATATAATTATATTTTGTATAGTTGGCTCTATCTATTGGCTTTGCAAAACTTAACTACAGTCAAGTAAAATTTATTAAGTGTCATTATCAAGCTACAGATCTCGCCCAAGTATTCCGCCGAGAACGAAAGAAGTATAAAATACATCAGTAAACTAAAACAGGAGGCAGGAATAAAACAACAAACTGTCTCTTCATCTAAATCTTGTGAAAATTTCAAGTTTTCATTTGCTTCAGAAATCGGAATAGAAACACGTACCGTGGCATGGCGACTGTCCGAAGGTGGAGGCGGAGGCGCGGCGGAGGCGGAGACCCAGCGCAGCGTGTCGAGTAGCTGCTCGTACTGGTCGCGGCGCGCTGACACGTACAGCCCCCCCACCACGCCGCCAGACACCACGCACTGACACACCGTAAAATATTACACGTGATTAGCCAACTTTAATCTCCACCCGATATTCTGGAATCCTGTGTTTTACGGCGGGACTGTTTTTTTTCCTTTAGTTTTTATAAACGATGTTTGGTCATCTGTGACCGCTACTTTTCAATTGTAAGCAGATGACCTTAAACTCTATAATTATCATCATCATCATCTCAGCCATAAGACGTCCACTGCCGGACATACCGGTCCTTGTGGAAATCAATGGGGGAGCCATTGATTTCCACAAGGACCGGTTGGAAGCGGCCTGCATCCAGCCCTTGCCTGTGATCTTAGTCAGGTCGTCTGTCCACCTGGTCTGTGGCCATCCTATGCTGCGCTTGCCAGTCCGTGGTCTCCATTCGAGAACCTTTTGCCCCCAACGGCCCAATCGGTTCTGCAAGCTCTGCCCACTGCCACTTCAACTTACTAATCCGCTGGGCTATATCGGTGACTTGCGTTCTTCTACGGATCTCCTCATTTCTGATTCAATCACGTAGAGAAACCCCGAGCATAGCCCTCTCCATAGCTCATTGTGCGACGATGAGCATGCTCAGCAGGCCCATAGTCAGGGACCACGTTTCAGTTCCGTAAGTCTTCACTGGTGACACACACTGTTCGAAGGCCTTCGTTTTCAGGCATTGAGGTATTTTGGACGAAAAGATGTGTCTCGTAGCTTCCTGAACGCTGCCGAGTCGAGTTGAATTCGACGATTGTCCTCTTTCTCAAAGTTGGACTTACTTAATTGGACTGTATGTCCCAGGTTCAAACCACCTTCAGATATTTTATTAAATCTTGCTAACACATTATTTCAGCTAAGTAATCAATGAACTACCCATAAATGGCATCAGTGGAGGCATAATATCTGTGCATAGTGTATGTTTTGCCTTTCCATATAAAACGGCACTAGAGGGTACATGTGTCGCTCACCTGAGGGGTGTGCGGAGAGGCGGAGGCGGAGGCAGATGAGAGGTCGAGGGAGAGGTCGAGCGCGGTGTTGTGCAGCACGGGCGTGCCGCGCGACACGTCGTAGATTTGCGGCATGCTCTCCGCACTCAGCGGAAGCCGCGACAGCGCCTCGCCCACGTCCAGCTGCGTGCACAACAAGTACCACTCGTTACACTCGCGACACGGGCACGGCACAGGCGCAAGCGGAACGGGGCAGGGAGGGGGGAGTACACACCGAGACGAGCGCGATGTCCCGCACGCGCACCGCGTACTGCGCGCGCCGCGGCGGCCCGGCGCGGTTGGACAGCGACATGCGGCCCAGGTACGCCACCAGCACCTGCGTGCTGTGCGCGCCGCGTGGGACCACCACCACTGGGGACTCCAGCTCGATAGACACGCTGCACACCGCAATATACAATTTACAATATGTTCGAATTTATAACTTCAGTAAATGCTATAAACCGTAAAACCTCTTTTCATTTACAATAAGATCATTATACAACGCGCGATGTTTTAATTAAATATTATACACAGCACAGTTGTTGTCAGAATATATATGTTACAACATAGTAATTACATATTTGATATAATGGCAACTTGCGTATAGTGTATTTTTTTACTAATCAATCTGGTAAAACTTTACAGTTTATTTTCCTGTTGTTCCTTGAAATCGTAAATAAAGATATAGTAATAGTTATATTAGAATGAAAACGTAAATGACGCGCTATTGTACTACCCGATATACAAAAAGTAATTAAGGGACCTTAAATTTTACATGGAATCTCTTTTTTAACAGACTGTACCATAGCTATTGTAGACATTTGTGGAATAATTTATTTCCGTAATGACATATTGAAATACCAATCACTAATATAGACACAAGTTGAAAACCGATGCTTTCCATCTTAAACGGTGGCATTTATTGCAAATTAGGTACATACAAAATCATATAGGATTTTTGGAGAAAAAAAACAAATTTGAAAGACACTGCGTTTACCAAAAAACGGAGAACCATTTGCGAGAACTGAAATATTTCAAATACCATGCGATCACGGTAAAAACCACGTTAGGGAAACGTGACGCAACACCACGAAAAGGTTGACAGGTTTGAGAAATTCCCCTGTCATTAGTCGTTTATAAACTGATTACTGAATATTTGCAATTGCCGACGACCGTGCCTAAAAAAGGTGCATGTTTACCTGCTCACCTTTCAATGGTAAGTTCTAAGTGTAAATTTTGTGATAATAATTTCGTATATTTTCACTTATGATAAGAGAAGAGTTCCGTTGCACCGATGGAGTGTACCTGAGCACGATGTTCTCGTCGTTGTGCAGATGGGCGGGCGAGTCGAGCGGCGCGACCGCGCTGCGACGCGGCGACACGGATACGCCCTCGCTCCACTGGGACAGCTTCGGGTTTAGGTACAGCGGCTCTCTAACCGACCATAACCACACTTGTATCTCATATGTATATAAGTATATATATCAGTCATCAGGTTACCATAGTACAGGCTCTGCCTAATTTGGGACCTGAAGTACTTGTGTGAATGTTAATAAATCAAAATAAATAAATACTCGCTACGGCCATCGCGAACATAGCGAGCCAAACGTTTCATATATTGTATTATATCTTTAACGTACTCATTTAAAACATTGTATGTTACATCTCAATAAATTAATTGAATTAGGAAAATGGGTTCAGATTTAAAAATGTAATTGTTTGAAGGTGAGCCATGTGAACGAAGGAGGGCGGGACATGGGTACATACCGGGGATGCACGAGGCCGATGGCCATGTCCGCGGCTGCGGCGCGAATGGAGCGCGCCAGGTTGGCGAGGTACTGCTTGAATTCGGCGAGGCACGAGTGCAGCTCCAGCACCAGCGCCGGCGAGTGCGTGTACCACACGCGCGCCACCTGCGTGCTCACGCGCACACCCACCGCTGCCACAACCGATACCAACACTCAACTACATACCTACAATGCCAACTTGCGCATTACCTAATCCACGCTAGTGATCATTATTCAATTACCCAGTGTTGAAAGTGTTCAAGTAGGTAGGTACACGATAATATATATCATAGACACTCAATGATAAGAACCATCATAGTCGATGGAGTGACCGGAACGTCTGCCGTCCGGTCGATCTTCGGAATCGTTCTGAAGTCGGCGCATAGAACTATAAACTTGAATATTATATTTAACAATCACTATGGAGTACAGAAACTTCTAAAATACCCCTGAAACCCTAAAATATATCACCACTGTACAGCCAACACAAAAATTGTAATTCTATCAGCGGTCATCGAAACGATCTTTAGAAGCAACTCGAAAATGTCGGCGGTGAAATGATAAGATTCAATAACTAAACTTGTAAATTAAAAACAAACATAGCAAAGTCGATTCGTAACTCACCGGGTGGATCCCCATTATCGGCTGCGAGTAGAGTACGGTCGATGGTGAAGAGCAGCGCCTTGTCGTCGTCAGCGGGCGCGAGCGTCGGCGGAGGCGGGGGCGGTTGCGGGGGTTGGGGCGGTGTTTCGTGCGGGGGGCGGGCGGCCCGGCCAGCGGAGAGCACGCGCGTGTGCACGCCCCCTCCCTCGCACAGCGACACCACGTGCACGCCGCCCAGCGACCCGCTCGCACAGAACTGCCCACCGTCTGTGCTGCGAACGACCGCTATCATATCGTACCGAGCGGAAACGCTACGGGCTCCCCGTTACACTCTCGCCGTGACCATCGGCCGGCGTTGTCGCATGACCTAAGCGCGACTCGATAGCGGGGATACATTTTTAATGGTATTTTTAAAATTGTCAAATTCTTATACCACCTCCATTGTCAAATCTTTACTCTTCGAGCGGGTCATTAATATGACTATAGATCTCCGGTACTTTCGGAAGAAGGAAGAAACTCCCTCGACCACCACTATTTGCAGGAAGCATAAATATTTTTTTCATCTCATCGTCCCGTAAAGTGCACCCCAACCGAGTATTTAGGTAATTACAAAAAAAAATGCCGTCCAACTTAACCGGTCCGAGTCGGATTAGCTTCGATAGAGGGCATCTTTTTTCTGCTATTACATTTCGTTTCTCACATTTCTATGTATGTACTATGTGTGTACTATGTAATACAATTTAGACGCTTGATTTACGCAACAAGTATCAGAATTGGGTTTAGTTTCACGTATTTTCGTAGGTTATAATTTTTATCGTAATTAATTCAAAATGCCTTTCTTCGGTCCCAAATTAGATTAAACGGATGAGGACGAACCCCCAGACTAGAACAAACACCCTTAAACTCACGGCATCGTTTAAATCAGGTAACGGATAATGGATATCTATAGTAAAATCGGAATATTTGCAATAATAGTTAGTTTTTAAATTTAATTCCCTGCGCTGTCTATTCTATATGTATGTATAACAAGAATGTAACGTATGAGTGTACGAGAGATCCGAAATAAAGCGACAGTAGCAGAAGTATAACTGACCGACGGTGGCCTGTATCCTCGCCTCCGCTAGCGTGGCGGTGGCGATCTTGCGCGCTACCACGGCGCCGTCGTGGAGCGCCGCGCGCACCACGAGCACTCCCAGTCGGTGGAAGTCGAACGTGATCTCGGTGCGGACCGCCTTTTCCTTCTCCTCCTTTACATCCGCGTGCACTTTCTCATTCTGCATACGAAGCATTTGCACTTTACTAGATGGAACTATGATCTATGCACTACATCTATTTTATTTATATAGAATAAAGCAATATCGAAACTCTTGTTCGATTTTATTAATAATTCTCATAATTAAAGAGTGATAACACGGCAATATTGTTAATAAATCTGCAAGCAGGATAATTTATGATCATTAATTAGTGGGAACTCAATAGTCTTAGTCCGCTTATTAAGTACACCTGGAGCTACTAAACATGTCGTGTCCATTATATATACTAATATTATAAAAAGGTATAGGTGTGAATTTATAAGGTTGTAGGGGGTAATCTCTGGATACACTGAAACCGATTTTAAAAATTCTCCTGATCATCATCTCAGCCATAGGACATCCACTGTTGGACATATGCCGCCCCATATAGGGGGGATTTGCCATGCTTGGCAGACGGGTTGGCAAGCGCAGTATGATTTCCGATCCTCAGTAGGCACTGCTGCTTATCTTCTGGTACGTGATACGTAAAAATCTTTTACCAACAGAAAACCACTTTATTTACGAGTGTCAAAACCTACTTTTCACTATCATCATCATCACCACTCGCGTAAAATCCCGGGGCGCAGCTAGTATCCAATAAGTTGCAATAAGAATGAGATCTATGTTGATAACATAGGATTGAATCTCTCCATCCTGACTTTTTGGAACCGATATTATCAACTAACCTGTCACACATACCTGTAGATCGAGTGTAGGCGCGGGCGGTCCAGCGGCTGAAGGTGGCGCCTCGGGCTTCGTGCTCTGCGGCCCCAACACTCGCTGTGTGAAACCGATCAGCTCCACTATCGTCTCTTGGTTGGCTAAATAACGGACACGTGCGTCATCTCCCTTGTTACATAAGAACGAGCCGACCACATCCGTGGGACGACACTGCATATAGTTAGCCAAGACTCTTTGAGATCGGTAGCTGATATCGTGACATAAATGTGCCAAAGTACTTTATCAATGCGCTTTATTCTTTACCAGAATCAAGGACTGCACCGCCGAACTCAAATTATCTAACGATCCGATGAAATTTGACTCTTGTCTGTTTTTGAAATGAAAACCCAGATTCTTGGTCGTCTTTGGGATTAGTGATGAACAGCTAGTGTACATGCCGGCCGTGTTATTAAAGATACGATATTTTCCGAAATTCCATGCTGCTTATGGAAATAAGTAATAGGGCTTAAGGTATAAAATAGCCGTTGCTTAGTGATAGATACTTAGAATTGACATAGAACCTTTATGGTTTGAAGGATTTTTTTTTCACATGAGACCCATGACGTTATCTTTTTAAAAGGATGTGCAACGTTCGATTTTTGACAATCAATTGTTTTTTTTATGCAGCTTAGACGAGAAAGATGGATTCTTCGCAAATTCGAGTCATGTTTCAATACGAGTTCCGACGCGGAACTAACGCGGCAGAAATATCTACGTTGCGTTTGGAGAGGACTGCTAATGAACGCACCGTGCGTTTTTGGTTTAAACGCTTTCGTAATGAAACTTCGACTTTAAGTACGAAGGACGTGGAAGACCGCCCAGACAGGCGAATAACGCTGAATTGAAAGAACTAGTGGAAGCCGATTCGAGTCAAACTACGAAGGAATTACCAGCATGGTTTAACGTTAGCCTGCCCACAATATGAACTCATCATCAGTTCAGCCATTATACGTCCACTGCTGGACATATGCCTTCCCTATATAGGGGGGATTTGCCAATACTCGCCACGCTTGGCAGGCGGGTTGGCGAGCGCAGTATGATTTCCTATCCTCAGCGGGCGCTGCTACCCACCTTCTGGTACGTGATCCCTTAGCCGACTCTTACGGCACCCGCGAGAAGAGATGGGGGGAGTACTATTCTAGGCCGGTACCACCACGGCACCCTATATTTGATATTATTATGAACTCATTTCAATCAAATAAAAAAAATGAAAAATCGGTGCATCATGATTTGACTGATCGGCAGAAAGAAATGCGTGTTGAAACTTGTATTGCCTTGTTGATTCGGTAAAGAAATGAAGGAATATTGGATCGAATTGTGACATGTAACGAGAAGTGGATTCTTTACGATAACCGTAAGCAAAAAATGCAATGGCTGACCCCAGGTCAAACGCCGCAACCTAAAGCAAAGCTTACCAATAAAAAGGTAGTTGTAACTGTTTCGTTTTCTCAGGTCTGGTCAAGCAATAATAGTAGATATTTACTGTGCCGAACTTCGAACAGTGATAACGAAACTGGCAGTGAAACAGCCCAGACTCGTGAATCGATTTTCACAATTATTGCTCCATGATAACGTAAGACAGAAGCTGCAGTAAGAAATTAGTCCTCATCCTCCAAACTCGACAGACCTTTTTTTTATTGGGAATAGGCAAGCGTTTGACCACTATCTCACCAGATGCTAAGTGATTCTAATGGAATACCTGTTTTTACTACCTATTTTTTCCGTGATTTGGACAGTTTTCTACGTGATAAAAAAATGCTCTTCCCAGAAAACAGTACAAAATGTTTTCACATAGTTAGTCTAGTTCTTCAGAGTTATAACTTAAAGGCATACATGAACTTCCGATTATATGGCAGCATGTATAGATAATGAGAATAAATGTTTTGATTAAATAAATTTATGTTACATCGTAGAAAAAATCGAGTGTCAACTTTTCAGTACAAATCGGCAATTTCATACTTTAACCCCTAATATAATTTAACACATCTGCTTCCAATTCTCGAAAGAACATCGTTAAACAGTAAGTCTGTCTCATAATATAATTTGTAAATGATATTACCAATAATATCCAAGTTGTTGAACAGTATATTTGCTATCCTCAAGTCCTCCGAGTCTCCATCGCCTTTGACGAAGGTGAGCTCGACCGCAATCAACGCTTCTGAATCGACGAGCCCTGCGGCGCCCCAGTTGTACCCCACGCCGGCGGCGGCGCCCCACGTGGGTGAGCCCCACTGGTGGGGCCCCAATCCGCCAGTGCCCCATGAAAACGGGATGTTTCCGGTGCCACCCGCAGTCCAACTCGGCGCGGGGCTCCTGTGCTCTATATCTGGAGCAGCTGGAAAGAGGATTCTTACTCGATATTAAAAGTTCAACGTTTACATATTTGGCGAATGAAATAAAACGTACTGAATCTAAAAAATTTAAGAGGTTTTTGTGATAACATAATTATGCGCATACGTGGTCATTTTGCGCCGCGTAAGCAAGATCAAATCGGAAATGGGGAAATCCTTAGCAGTAAATAAGCTTTACAGTACAGTCCTGCAGTACATAGGACTATGTAGCGAATTAAAAAGTTGAAGTTGCAGTGGGCAGAGCACATAATGTCGTAGAACTGACGACCGACGGCGTCGAAAGTTTCTCGTGTGGAGACCACGGATAGGCAAACGCAGCGCTTGACGTCCACCACCAAGATGAGCAGCTAACAACCTGCCCAATACCGCAGGAAGATGCTGGGAGCGGATCAATTCCAGAGATCAATGGGGAAGGCTGAGGGCTGAGATGATGAAGATCATCGCTTTCGTTGCTTAATTAAAACTAGGGACCGCTGTCAATGTTCACTGGGTGCTCACAACGGTACGGCTTTCTGAAGTGTCGAATCGCGCGTAGGTCGGGCCCAGTTTAGATTGGGAAAAGTGTTTAATTTTAAGTTATCTCTCTCCTACGAGATAGGCCGTACATGAATAAACGCTACGGTTCAATCGTTTCATTGTATTTTAATATATTATGCTTTGTCCTGTTAAAATTATAACTGTATTTCTCGATCCCGATCACATAATATAATCTTATCTCATCGCGAGACAACATTAGGACTCCAGATATTTTCAACCTTTCGAATATCGTTTACGAAATAAATTTGAAAAGACGATCTATAGAACGTACTTTTGAATGGTATTCCCTGATGAAGCGAGTTCAGCGCTTGCGACAGCGCGACGGGATGCGCGTGCGCGTAGTGCGAAGCACTTGGGGACGTCGGGGAGGTGGGTGAGGTGGGGGAAGTCGGCTCCGACCCGAGGATGCTTCCGGAAGCCGTGTCCATTCTACAACAACATAATTATGATTACTCACACCCGCAAATAAATTCAGGGTCGTTCATATAGCTTAGCGAGCCGCAGCCCATGTTTTTCATTATGCTTCTTACGCTAAGAGTAACGAACATCTTCGCCGTCAAACAATTGAGAAATAACCTTAATACCTGTTAGGTTATTGAAAATCATGTTTATGACGAGCGAGTAAAATGCAATAAAAAGATATATAACACAAAGGAGTGCAAGGAACGGTATCAGGTCAAGATGTAGTGGGTAGAGTAGAGAACTGACCCGACGTGCTTGTGGCTGGCGATGAGCAGCTCGAAGTCGGGGCCGGCGGTTTGCAGCGCGTCTACCAGCAGCAGCGAGTGCACAGACAGCGACAGCGACGCGTCGCGCCACCGCTGCGCCGCACCCCCGCGCCCGCCCATTCCGCCGCCGCCAACGCACGCGCACGCGCGCACGCCGCACACCTGCACCTCGGCGATGCTGCGCCCCAGCGACTGCACCTGCGCGCATGCACACTCAACACTTGTCACTTATGCGGTTGCCGTACTAGATGAACAATTGACAGTGCATCATACTACGCCGATCAACCGCTCTACGTCCCACGGGCAGGATATCCTAGTAATATTATAAATGCGAAAGTTTGTGAGTACGGATGTATGTTTGTTACTCTTTCACGCAAAAAATACAGAATGGATTTTGATGAAATTTGAAACACAGATAGATTACACAGATAGATACCCTGAATCAACACATTGGTTTATTTTCATCATCACCGTTTGTTATCACCACGCGAATAAAACGGATTTGGATGAAATTTGGTATGTAGATACTTCATGTCGGGGAATAACACATAGGCTACTTTTCATAATTATCATCATCATCAATAATAATTCTTTCTCTGGAATATAATAGTTCTACTGAATAGAATTATAAATAAATACCACATACAGTCAGCCAATGAAAACTCAAAACTGCGGTCCTAGTCATGCGGTATACTTCACAGGTATACAGTTTACCTAGCTACTCCTAACTAGACTCATAATAAGTTTGAATAATGGACGAATTTATTATTTAAACTACAAAAGTTGTCAAAATCAAACTTATAGCGGAGCTTTTTGTATATTAAAATGCCGCATCCATCGTGGACATCGCGACCTTGGCCGGCCAAGTAACCCAAATATATTCCATGAATGGGTGAATTACCTCTAGTGACATTTGTTCTATTGCAAACTGTAGGACGAGTAGCGTAGAGTTGTGGTGCATAGATTGCTCCGACCTCTCCGTCTCCGAGTACACGCTGACCTCTTCGTCTGCGGTTTCATCGTCCCCATTTGATGGCTCGCTACTCCTAGGAATAGAAAAAACAGTGTCACAGTTACTCTAAAAATTACGGTCCTGAAATACCGTGTTCGAAAACTATATTAAACGATCGAATAGAACTCACAATTATGCATACATGGATCTACCGAATTCGATTGACACAAGATTCCAACATAGCACGTCATGTACCAAATCTGCAATCAACTTTAAATTTAACACGAGCTGGTGAGGAAATGATGTTTAAAAGTCCATAGTTACAGTTCAGAACTTAACAATAAATTCAGATTCTTTACTGGTAAAGAATTAACTTAAAAGTCAAAAATTCGACATTACATACGACATACGTAGTAATAACATTCATTAAGTATCTAGTTAGTTTTTTCAATATTTTGTAAATAAATACTTTCGGATATTACATTTTTATGCACGCAGACAGATGATTATACACTGATGGACCATTTAAATAGACCCACTATTTGGCCTGCTCCAGTTCGAAACGTGGAGTTACAAGGTTGTTCCTACTTCGTGTATTATGATTATGGTTTTGCCCAAGAAGCTCGAACTCAAGCGGTGAAGACTGCGCGTTACAGAGAGACATTGACAGTGTGGTTGAGTGGGGACAACGTAATCACTTGGAGTTTAAAAGCTCCAAGTGCAAAACTCTTTCATTCACCCGATCGCAAAAACCTATCAGGTACGACTACCCTCTGTCTGAGGTTTCCCTGTTTCGTGTCGAGGAAATTCGCGATTTAGGCATTACATTAGATGTTGAAAGAAAGTTTAATAAACACATAATGGAAATTTGAAGGTATTTTAAATAAATATTATACCATATAATAATAAATATAAGTCATAAAGTGACGGTTAAGACTTCTACCTAGATCTTAAAATGTGGCCCCACGGCAATGCGGCTATAGCATGGATGGATGTTTTTCCGACAACGAGGTCTCAGGAGGAGCGTAAGTAATTTTAAAATAATACAATTAAAGGACAATCGCTTCTTTTGCTTAGTACTCATCGCAATAATATTCTAAAGGCAAAAGGTTGTATGTGTGTTGTATGTGAACTCAAATGGCTGGACGGATTTAGAATACTAGAATAACACAGAGGCTACTTTTAATGATCCTGACGCGGATAAAATCGCAAGTCGCAGCTAGTATACTATATACATATAATATAATACATATTCTGTACAGATTTCAAAACCTAATCGCTACAATAACACGTAACAAGTGTAGGAAGACGATAGGTAGTAGGTAGTGGAGAGAGAGTAGACTCACGCGGTGTGGGAGTGGTGTGGGTGCGGGGGTGGCGGGGGCGGGAGGGAATCGACGACCGCCCGCAGCGCAGCCAGTTTCCTCTCGCTGAGGTGTGCGACTATTGCGGGCAGGTGCGCGCGCAGCGTGGCGGCAGGGTAGCGCGGGTCGGCGGTGCGCACGGCGCGCCGCTCCGCCCACAGCGAGATGCTGAACCGGTCCACGAGGTGCAGCGCCGATGTAGGCTTCGTGTGCGCGAACTGCCAGTTATCACGCGCGCGCCCCGCCAGCAGCTGCAGCGACGACAGTTCGCACCTGTACCTGCACCGCGAACATCACCACGTGTATTATTTTTCTCCTACATTAATTTGGTAATAAAAAACTAAAAAAATATATTTTGAAGAATACCTTTGTTGGAAGGTAAAAATATTCCTTCGAAAGCGGAAATCGAAGATTAAATGTGTTAAAACTCCATCGTGTACCTCAAAAAAACATACGCCCGAAGCTCTTCGTCGACAATTTTATGTAAATTTAATAAAAATGAGGATTGACACGATAACGGTGAGAAAGGCGGAGCTCACGCACCTATCGTACAGTCGGTCGTGCAAGTCTTGCGAGTCGAGCGGGTGGGGTGGCGGCGCGAGCGGTGGGGAGGCCGGGGACAGCAGGCTGCCAGGTGGTGTCGAGCACGGTGTCATGAACCGCTCCTCCTCCTCCTCCTCCTCCCCATCCCCCGGGGCAGGGGACCCGCTTGGCACGTCAGACGGGCGCGGGCTGTTCGCCACCCGGAGCCGACCGAAGTCCACCAGGAGCACGGCCGTTGAGCGGGACGACAGCACCTCCGCGAATAGGATCTGTGGCGCCGATATATCCAGCTCTATCTGCCACGAACGACGCTCGCCCTGTACAACATAACGAACGAATAGTAATAACGGATGTGTTTCAGCTCAAGTTATTTGCTGCGACTCTCATTCACGGTATACGTACCCGTTCGCTGGCACGCATCATATGCTCCCAGTGTGTCATGAGCCGTGCCCGCGTGGAGTCCCTCACGCTCTGATACGCGTGGAAGGCCCTGACTCCTTCCCCTTCCCCCGCTACGTTCGGCCCGGTCCACGGAGCGCTCGCGAACGTTCGCGCCCATCGGGCCACTTCGGGGCAGTATACTACTTCTATTGAGCCTGACTTTACCCATAATCTAAAATTAGAGAATTATAACTCCATTACAAGAAGTTCGATTATTATTTGTTCTACTTGATCGCTGACTCTATATGGGAGCACAGCAATAAACTTTCTCAAATCTATATAAATAATTACGAGGTCGACGCAGCAGATTTTTAAACTTTTATGACCGCACATTGTTGAGATCTAACTGAAAATTTTAAAAAATGAAAATATAAATGTTTTATAAAATCTCGTGTAGAAGATTAAAATTTTAAATTTTAAGATTAAAACATTAAACAGTCTAAAAATAGAAAAAGCCTCTATTAATAAAATTGTTTCCTCGATATAAACTAACTGATATAACTCGATATAACTACTTTGGAAATTTCTCTGCCCGAGTAACCGCAACTATATGAAACACATAGGAGAGTTTTAGCCCCAATGTCATCCACCACACTGCATCAAGATATTTATATAAATCAATATTAATCTTTGCTCCTATACGCATGTAACTGTTAACGATTTATATCTCGGCAAAATTTCATAGAGATCTGGTCAGGTATTCATTAATAATCGCCCAAAATACAAATAAACATTCGAACGCCAATTCGGCCAGCAGCGGCTTCGGAACCTTCACTACGCTCGTCCTAGAATAATAAATATTATGGCACCTTCACAGCCAAAATCGAAGCACTACTCGTCTTGACTGTACTTAGGAATAGTCTGGTAACTCAACGAACGAAATTACATTAATTGATTTTTTAAATCCATCCTACTTTCACACTCGCACAATTACAGCAGACACGAAATAACATGGGACATATAAATGATTCGAATGCAATGTCACTAACTTGTAATCACAGTTGGAGTCTCTCGGCTTCTTCTCATACGCGAGTTGGAAAAGCGGTTCCAGTCGTTGGGGCGGGGACTCCCACGACCACCCCGCCCCACTCGTCGACGTCGCGGAGAGGCCCTCGCGGATCACACCCTGATATATACATATAAATGAACATTCAATATTGCACCTTGCACCTCAATTAAAACTTTAAAGTATGAAACAGGAACGGAAATAGCAATATATACATATAACAATTGATCCAATCATTTTATGATTCATTTAGAACAAGTCGAATTGCAACCAAAAAGACTTTATCAATGAAAGATGAACCTTAAGTACAGGCATATTTATTTATTTATTTTTAAATGGAAGACCAACGGCCATCTATAAAATAGAAAAACTTAATATTTAACAATAGGCCAATTATAGGTCCTCACGGATAGTATATTTTTACAATAATTTCGCGAACCACATATGCAAGCATTACATAAGTAAGTCAGCATGTACAAAGTTATATGCATAATAGTACTAATAAAACCAGATTATTGAAAGAACTCTCTGCTCAACAGCGACTTAGACCTATTTTGTACGAGTATAGGATCAGCCAGGCAGATCCTATACTTGTACAAAATAGGTCTAAGTCGAAGCGCTTACTAAATAAATTGTAGTTATTGCTCACTCTCTATAGATAGGAATTTTGCATATAATTAGTCTGAACTACTGGAACATTAACGAAGAGATTGTGCCTGATGGGTCTAAAAGGGACGTTTAAGGGACAATCTTTAGAAGATATGTTAAATCGGCAATGTCTATTATTTTAAACAAGGGAAGAGAAGTGAAACTCTTTACAGAAATTGAAGTATTCATCTTACTATACTTCTTTTTCTATACATACCTATCGGTCATCGCCTCTATTATATTCAAAGGGAACATGGGAAGGAAAATTATTCGCGATTAACATTTTCAAAACACTGAACTCAATGGTCCCACGGAAATCTAACGGCTTTTAATTTCTTTTCGCCGTTTGTAATCTCGTGTCACACTCCCGAAAGTCATTACGTGAGTATATTTCTGGACGAATATAACTTTAAAGTTATAAGTAAATCACATGTAACATAATTATAGTGAAATATATATTGAGGTCACGTTAGACCCGTAAGCCGCAACATCGCCTAGACAAAGGTTAGCCTACGGTGATGGCGGTGCGGATGCGGGTGTGTGTGCGTACCTGCGGCGCGCAGATGATCGGAAAGCGCGTGCGCGCGGTGACCCGGTCGCGTAGACAGAGCGCGCCCAGCGACACGAGAAGCGCGTGGGCAGCGCCCCGCGGCCGCGACTCCACCTCCACGCGTACCGCACTGAATTGCAGCTCCACCTGCCCTCCGCCGTCTCCAGCTGCGCCATCAGCCACACCTCCGCCGCCACCCGGGCTCGACGCGCCACTCCTGCGACGATTATCGATACGATCTGCTGATATTCCACTTCTTCCTCGATATCGCTTTCGAGGAAGAAGTGGAATACCTTCATTATATCGCGGGAGTGGCATCGCTTTACCCTTGGCAGTATATCGCTATACTGAGTGACATATACAAATGAGCCATTCCGGCGCACTTAATAACGGTGACGGAATTCGTTTTCCCGTAGAGGAGAAAGTACAAGGTACCAAAATGATTTAACTTCGAGCGACGTATTTGGACTCCTCGCCTCGGTTAAGATTTTCGCTTCGCTCTGAATTTAAACAATCGCTCACGCACGTCCTAAATAAATTATTTTGGTCCCTTGTGACAGAATCTACTGTTAAAGATACATCGGAGCTGAAATAAGGCTCCATTGTTTTATATGACCATTAGCATAGGTAGGACATTAGAACTCGTATGACGACTGGTCTTTAGAATAGGCATGCTAAAAGATGCTGGCAGTATGTCAAACTTGAGCGGGTATCCGGCCAGGCGGGCAATAGAAAATACTATTATTCTGTTAGTGTACGTCATGACCATATTACCCTCCCTTGAACCCTACCCATCTGCCAAACCTGATCAGATGCCTATCTTCATTATAACTGATCGATATATAACGCTTGAATCTTCACTAGATTCAAGCGTTATATATAGCTCATGGACATAATAAAAAAATTCACATAAAAATTCACCACTAGGTAGTAAAACTAGAACTCACTTTTCATCATTATCATCATCATTATCCATCGTCAAATTGAGAGATCCTTTGTTCAAAACAAACTCGAACTTGCCGAACACGGTGTCCCGTTTGAGCAGCGTATTGTTATCCAAGCTGTCGGCGATCACGTCGAGTATCTCCTCTTCTAAATCAGCGGGAGCGGAAGCGGGGGCGGGCCCAGGAGCAGGGGCGGCAGAGGGAGCGGCAGCGGACTCGGTATCGGGCGCCCCGTACCATCCCCACCACTGTGGAAACCAATGTACTAGCATGCTGCGTCCTGATGAAGGCTTCTCTGGTGTCGACACTGGAGTTGATTTGGGGACCCTGCGCATTGCCACCTGCAAAAAAGTTAGCGATGTAGGCAACAGGAGCGGTTAATTCGCCGCTATTCTTGTCAGTAAAAATGAATTTGTGTGATGCACCTCTCTTAGCGGCTTGAGCACGTGCAGCGGGCGCGTCCACTCGAAGTCGTCCTTGGCGGCCTGCAGGTGCGGCGGCAGCGTGCCCGCCGGGTTGGCGAGCGCACACACGCACGTGCTCACGTACGCGGAGCACGCGCGCGCCTCCGCCGCGCACCGCTCCCACGTGCTGGGCGGCTCCGTCCCTGCGCACACCGACAATGTCATATTGTTCATCATTCTAATGGAATACGACTCGTTTCCTTTCATCTGACGTCACGGTAAGTGGAAAGTCAGGGTATGGAGAGCGAGTTCTGATATCGAAAATAGATTGCAGGACGTCGTACTCACAAGGATGGTGAGGTATGTGCGCCGAAAGTGCGTAAAGCCACCAGAGACGCGCATTTCCGCGAACGGGACCGATTGGACGCAGCGCGCGAATCTCGCGCAGGCGTGATATGCGCTCCAATGTCACCGCGCAACGCACCGCCTCTTTGTACTGACGCTGCAACCCCAGACACACATTCGATAACGTTTTTATGTCGATATTACTAGGTGACGTCATCTTTGAACGCAAAGGTCGAACAAGAAACCGGCGCGTGAGACGTTTTATTTTAGAAAAACGAAACATAAATCTTACATACAGTAATATATAAGCAGAATTTTAAAATACTAAAACTGTTTGCGTTTTTTAAAATTTTACATTGAAAGTGACATTAATATTAACAATAAATAAATGAGATATTTAATGATTCTTTAATTAATAATAAGTAGAAAGATTTTATATCATATAATAATATGTAGTACGAATAGATTACAGAAAAGAGACGCAGTTTCAATAATACATTTTAAAATAATTATTAACCATAAGCACATAAGTAAAGATATCATTCGGCATAAAAGTTTGCATTGATTTACATTTGAAAGAGTTTTGCTTCATCATATAAAGATGCACAGGTTTGGAATACTTTATGAGTTTAAAAGATCGAAAGTTCATAGAAAGAAAGAGTTTTTGTAATAGTTTGAATCGCAGGGTGATCTATATACAATCACACTAATACTATAAATGCGAAAGTTTATGGGCATGAAAATGTATTTCACGCCTTAACAGCTTGATGGATTTGAATGAAATTCGGTAGATAGGTACGTTATAATCTGGAACATATAGGCTACTTATTATGACGAAAAATGTATGGGTCCTCTGGGATACCAGGAAACGCTTATATTCATGTGAAATTAACTCTGTCTGTACGTTACATTATTTACGCCTAAACCGCTGTAATAATTTTGATAATTTTTGTGTCTATATGTTCGTTAAAGAAAGTTTCGAGTCCAGAGTCACGCGGTCTATTCGGAATTTTAGATATGTATGATAGTAACGAATTATCTTGCCGAAATGAGGTAAAGACCTTCGGCAAGATAATTCGTTACGTCGGCTTAACCAAGATACACTCTTAAACAACAGGAACTGAAAAATGTGTCAGGTGTATATGCGAGAGCGGGAAGTGTAAGTAGCGTAGGTAGGCATGTAGGTGAGTAGCGTGCTGACCGCGGTGAGGTGCAGCTGCACGTCGTCGAGCGTGAGGAGCGCGGTGAGGCGCGGGCGCGCGCGCGACCGCAGCGGGCGCTCGGCGCGCTCGCGGCGCACGCGCGCGCGCGCACTGGCCGGCCGCAGCGTATACCGGTGCGCGCGCCGCCATGTCTGTTCCATGCGCTCCTGCACACACCACACGACGTGTACATATTCCAAACTAACATTTTTTTGGGATAACAACTATCGGATATTGTGCTTAATCTAATGCTAATAAAGCTGAATAAATGAAGTTGAACTTTAAATTATGTTTAAATTATAAGGTATACTTTTTAAGAGTATCTTGCTCACGGTTACGTCGGCCGTCATAGACAGAAGTTCCGAGAGGTTTATGAGCGTTTCTTTTGACGGAAGTGGAAGTTGTACGTGGAAGTATGAATAAGGACTCGTGGAATGCCACGTTCACGCAATTATATAAAAAAAGTTGTTAGTTGCTCCCTGCCCAGTGCTTCGCATGTTAAATCGGCACATGCCTCTATAGGCCTTTATAGTTACGCCTTTATAGTTGGCAAACGATAACTGGCGAAAAACAGTGGTGGTAAGCACAAAATGCTTCAGGACAATCGGATACTTCGACGGTCCTGTGACTTCACAACGAGTTTGGTCGTTCGCCCGCTCGCGGAACAATCAGAAATATTGTTTCCGTATATAGTTATAACACAACCCACTAGCCAGAAATATCCACCAGTAACTGCGATCCAAGATTGGGTTCATTATATTCCATAACCAATTATCTAGACTAACTTAGGTGCGTGATTCTGTCACTAACAGGTGACCAATTATTAACGCACGGAAAAACAGCTATTGTTTCGCAAATAATTTTATTTATTAATTTGGATGACGTAGGTCACTTACACTAACTTTTATAAGTAGTAGTAACTTTTATAATTAAATAAAAGTGTAGTAATAAGTATATACAATGGGCCAATTTTAGATCATCGCGTATACCTACATAAAACTATATTACGTACACAGGATATGTACGCACCCAAATTCAACATAACATTCTACATTTATTTATTGAAAAATTCGTTGCTCTACCGCCGCCTGGCCGTCACAATTCTCGAGCAAAACAAACCCAAATCTAAGCGCTTAGCTATAATATTGGAGTTATTACCTACTTGCTCGCCATAATCAAGAATTTTGCTTGTAATTGGTATTAACTACTGGAATGTATAAAAAAAGGATTAGATCTTAAATGTTTATTAGTACAGTTCAATTTGACTGAGCTCAGACGGTTTCGAGGTGAGGATAACATCGCGGCGGCAGTCGGCGACAAGTGAAGACGGACCCAACCGCCGTTTCTCTATGTCGGCCATCTATCGAGCTACCACCCTTGTGCTTGAACCAGTTATCAAACAAAGCAGTAACCGTCGATTAATTAATTATTAAATCAAGCGAGATATTGGTAAAACGCTCTCGGTGGACCAAACAATAATCAATTTAATAAATAGTGTGACTTCTATGAACACATTTTTTTAACGCCTGTTTTCACAAATATACATAGAGTACATAAAAAAATATCATCCCCTTAGGATTATTTGTTCTTAAAAATGTCGGTTCCTGAAATCCAACACTGTTGAGTCCGCGCGAGCGAGTATGCGGACCGGGTCGGGTAACTGACCGTGAGTTCGGCGACGTCGCAGTGCTGGTACATGCCCGCGGGCACGCGCATGCGATCCCAGTAGAGCGCCAGGTTGTGCAGCTCGAGGAGCTTGAAGGAGCATCCCTCGGGGTCAGAGAGCAGCGTGAACCCGCGCCGCCACTCGCTGTCGCACGACTCCGCGCCCAGCGCCTCCACGGTCAGCCCGCACGCGAACGCACCCCCGTCCGCGCCGCCACTCACCCAGTCCTCGTACCGAATGTGCACGTCGTTCAACTTCAACTGTACACACGACGCACATACACTTTTCCTTTGAACTCAGCGATCCAAAGCTAATCTGTGTACTAATTAAGTACATAAATAAACGTGTTTTATTGAGTCAGCTTCGTCTATTGATTTTCAGAATATAAACTATATCTTTGTTTACTTATTTTTGAAATCATAATTCGATTCAAATGTATTCATTTATTAACTCTTATATGTGTACAGTTGTACTAATTTAAGCGTTTTGTATTTCCCTTAATACAAAAGTGAAAACAAATAATGAACTGTTCGTGTGCTCACTGCTGATAGGATACTACTGCCACAGTATGTATGTATTTTATTTACTTTAAAATCTAAACGTTTAACCTTTTAATAAAGTACCGGCATCCGTAATAAAAACTAAAATATAGAAATGAAAAACGATAGTGTCACTAATCATAGCTAATGTTTAACTTATTTTTCATAATAAAAACACAATGAAAATATCTATCTTGGTAAGTAGGGACTATAATCTCGAATGAATCAATATAAATAAATAAATATTTGTTGGAGTCAGTCTTTGCCAATAATTTTAACTCTTAACACTCCTTTTAAAGAATCCCATATTAAGATTCCTAAAGACGCCTGCCCTCTAGCCTGAACATGTTCGTGGCAAGGCAGAAGATCCTTCAAAGATATTATTTTCCACAAATAGAAGGAGATGGGTACAGGATGAGTACCTGTCCGTGTGGTTTATTTATACCTGCAGGTTCTCGACGATGTTGGCGAGCAGGCCAGTGCCGTAGGAAAGCCAGGAGGAGTAGGAGGTGGCGTAGTAGCCGGCGTCTGTACCCTCGTGCGAGGCACGCCACTGAGCCTCGAGCGCGTCCAGCAGCGACACCTTGCGCTCGTGCGCGTACTGTGCCTCCGCCGCTGCATCCCACTGGAACACAATCCATTTATAATATGGATATCAATTTACATTATTGATGTATCGACGATCGATTTTATACTTATGTATAACGTTTTACTATTAAGGCTTAGGAATATTGATTCTACATAAAACGAAGGGCGGGCTCGACCATTCAAGTGCTTGATAAAAGGTCACTTCTGCAGCGAGCAGCGTGTGCCCAATAAACATTTACAAACTACATTCAGTTGCGATTCATTCATAACCGACAAATGCATGCTACTCTTTTTGAACTAGAAGCGAGTCAGTGATGCGAATAATGCTTGAATAATACATACATATTCACGCTTCTTTTCGTAGGGGTAGGCAGAGACCACAGCGTTCCAAGTGTAATTAATAAAATATGGATATGGATATAAGAATATGGATGAATGAACTATAGATGAATGAACTATAAGGTATACAAAGTTTCCCTGAATAATATTAGAAGCACCCTTATGCGAATTTGATGATAACATTGAAACAAGAAGATCTCTCTATCCGTTCGCTTGTTATAGCTGCATATAAAAACAAACATACATAAAAACCTCGACAACTCAGTCCTATATTAATAAATAGATTGATGATTCATTTGTGTGCAATTTGGCTAAATATGTATAGTAAAATTGATCAAGTCAAGAACAGTTCAATGAGCAATATAAGACATACATAAGGCCTCTACTAAATTATGGTTCTAAATTTGGAACCCCTACGCCACGCGACGCACTATCCACGCCCACCTGTCACCCGTCGCGGTCGCCGGGTTTGTTTAAAGTAATCCATACTGAGCAGTGGGTCGCGCGACGTGGAAACGGTCCCGAGCCGCGGTCTCTAAGAACCGAATGCTACCTTTACTTTAAGAAGGATATTATCTTCTCAAAAGAGTACAAAAGAGGGCTACAAAAATTGTGCCATGTCTAAGAAACTTCCATATGAGTCTTCTCAAAAAACTAGGCCTAACAACACTATCTGAAAGAAGACAATAAGGCGATTTGATTGAGACTTATAAAATTTTCAACACATATTACAATCAAATTATTTGAAGGAAAAAATTCGACTACCAGTGGGATTTCAACCCACAACTACAGAATACTGTCCTGTCGCTTTGTCCAACCAAGTTTGTCCTTCAAATAATTTGAACGTAAGTTCCGCCTAGCATGTTGTTAATGCAATAAACCATAAAACCATAAAGGTAGAATAACATGCTCACAAATGTTAAAATGAAGGTGTAAATTTGAATCGTCAGTGGATTGCTACCATAGCTTAGTTGGACAAAGCGACAGGACTGTATTCTGTAGTCGTGGTTTCAATGTTCCCACTGGTAGTCGAATTTTTTCCTTTAAATAATTTGAATGCAAGTTCCACCTAGCATGTTGATAAAGCAATAAACCATAAAACTCTTAGATATTACAATGTTCCAAATTTGATGCATATTTTTAGGGGTAATGTCTGGATCTTTGGAACCAATTTTGAAAATGTTTACCTTTCAATGAAGTGGCCATGGGTCAGCTAGTAATATATACATATAGTATAGACTCATCAGGCCAACATTTTATGTAACAATGCTGTTTTTGTATATTGGGATTTATTCTCAGCGTGGGCTCTGAATGCCATAAAATATAAATATATATGTATATATATATATATATGTGTGTTGTTGAGATTGAGATGCCCACCTCATCTAAATTCACAGGGGCAGCAACAAGATATAGCTTCTCAATAGCAATAAGCCAGGGCGCAGAGCGAATCTGCCGCACCGGTACTTGCAATTGCACCTTGCCGATGAACCCCGCCTTGATCTCCACTGGTAGCCCCAAGTGCCGGAGAGCATCCTTCTTTAGAGGAAGATTCTCTAGTTCAACTTTACCTAAAGAAAATATTCATATTTTAATATTAGGTAATGATAATTAACCAAAATCTAAGCTGCGGTGGCAAACATTGATACCACCTTCTTACCCCCTCCCCCCTTAAAATAGATATTTTACACTCCACAACAAGATTCCATGACAGAAGGTGATGAAAGTGACAGAAGAAAGAAACAGTGTGAAATTATTGATAATTTTCATTTAATTATTTCTTGAAAACTATTTATTTCTGCAAGTTAATATTTTATGTGGAGACTTACCTTATTATGACCTACTCACAACCAAAAGACGAACCACCAACTAGATCTAGATTTTATTATAATCTAAAGCTAAGCCTCGTGTACAGGTAATGATGAACCAATACTAAGATGAACAATATACCTACACCTAAATAATAGTGTTAAATTCACAAGAAATCTCCATTAGAAATAATGTAAACAATTCCTACCTAACCTATTGCAAAATGCAAAAGAAAAATAAACTAAGAACCTGATAGAACCCAATGATATTATTAAAAAGGGAGATGGGCCACTGGCTCTTAAATAAGGTCTGTCCTACCTAATTAGTCCTTAATAAGGCTGGCGATTGTGCAGCATGTATGGTTCTCATTAATATTTTTGAAATGAAGCAGAAATAATGCATAATTGTGCATTCACAAATTGCACAAATAGCTTGTGTAAAACTAACAATTATGTAAGCACTGAGCTATAATTGTACTAAGTCCAGATTAGGACAGAGAGATCTAGATTAGACAGTTATATTTTGTTTGAAATGAAGTCTTTTTAACCGACTTCAAAAAAAGGAGGAGGTTTTCAATTCAACCCGTATGTTTTTTAATTATTTGTGTTTGTTACCGCTTAACTTCCGACTGGGTGAACCGATTTTGATCATTCTTTTTTTATTTAAAAGCTAGTGCTTCCCGTGTGTTCCCATTTAAATTTCATAAAAATCGAACCAGCACTTTTTGAATTACAAGTCAAAAACTGAAAAATGTGTGCTTATACCTACACAATATTATACCGCATAACTTCCGACTGGGTAAACCGATATTGATCGTTCTTTTTTTATTTGAAAGCTGTTGCTTCTCATGTGGTCCCATTAAAATTGCATCAAAATCGGCAGAGCACTTTTTGAGTTACAAGTCAAAAACTGAAAAATGCGTGCTTATACTACACGATATTATAGTAGCGGGTGAAGACATCAGTGAACATACCTACACGACAATGACAATTGATCCCATGAATAACAAAGGGCACTAAAAGAGTGAAAAAAAAATTTTTACACAAAAATGGAACCGACTTCAACACTCAAAAGCATGAAAAAAACTTGTCGAAGTGCAATCCATGCAGTTCCATGAGCAGAATATTTTGATATTAGTTACTTTTGAACTATCATGGTACCAACTTCATCAAGTTATTTCATACTTTTGAGTGTTGAAGTCGGTTCCATTTTTTTGTAAAAAAATTGTATGCCTAACTTTCCTCAAAACATCTTTGTCGCTAATTTCCACTTTAAATCTGAGCTTAACCAACTCGGATATACAGTAGAAGCACCCGCCGTAGCCTTTATATTTTTAATATTGTTGTGCCGCTTATCACTTATTCAGGGGCAGTTGGTAGCATCCTTCCCACCCCCCTGACTAGTGCAGTTACAGGGAAACTAAGGTACATTAAGTTTACCTGACAGTAGAGCGACACTGAGTTGATCTGTGTTCAAGTTCTCGACGTATTTTCCGAGGTAATTGTTCAAAACCCAAGCCACCAGGCCTTCCAACATCATGCATGGTGCTCTTTACAGATGTTTTAACTCGTTTATACCTTACGATACCGCACTTAGGCCTAAAACAAACAAAATATATGTGTAGCGACAACGAAAATATTGATAGAATATTTTTTTCAACAATGCAGAATTTTTGCTTTGATGAATAAATAGGACTAGTACCAATCTCAATATTCTCACTGTGACTCCAACATCCAATTAATCGTCTAATATTTACACTTTTTTTGAACCGTTCGATTGCATTTCAATTGACAGTATTGAAGATTGACACTATTTGACACCGACTGACGCAGGGGGGGTCACAGTTGCTTGGCTCAGCCTTAATGTATGGAAGCTAGCCCTGCCAGGTGACAAAACGACGAAACTTTTTGACGTTCCAACGTAAATGTCACCAAAGGGCAAATGCCTTAAAAATAAAACACTAATAACTAATCACAATACTGCAGCTACTACAATAACATTTGAGCAATCCACTAGCTATTGGTAGCCTATAGATAACTCAAATGTTCTAACCCGCTACCGGCCGGCAGCGTGCCCAGGGACCTTACTATCAGCTTTGTAAAATCCATTCAAGTTCCGAGCAGTTCTAAAACCTGGCTTAAATCGCTTAGTGTAAAGTCATACCATCACCACGGCATTACGCTCCTTTATGTGAACGGTTCGAACATTGATATTCTCAAAGGTGAACGGTTATTGTTCTCTCTGGCATGTTTAAGCCAGGTTTTAAAACTGCTCGGAACTTGGATGGATTTTACAAAGCTGATAGTAAGGCCCCAGAATGCTAGCAGCATTGCCACGCTGAATGGCAATGCTGATTCGTTGAGCCAAATATGTGCCAGCATTTTGGTCACCCGTCGCATCGATCAAACGCTCAGATAAATTTTGGAAAATCCGATGAGCTCCAGGTCCCCACGGGCCCAATGTCTCGACCCCAAACGGTTCAAATATGTAACCACTACCTAGGTTAGCATATTTTCGCCGTTTCGATTGCGAATAAGCCGCGGCGCCAGTCCTAACATGTGTCTCAGGAAGATGTGACGGCGCCAAAGTGTCAACGCATGTAGCGTTCCACACTAAAGTTTTTTATTGTTTAATAATTAATTATTAAACAATAAAAAAATGGTAGTGGCATTTCCAAGCGATTTATTTGCGCATTGCGCATGCGTGATATAAAAAAAAGGGTGATAACATCGAAATAATAAGTACTTACGTACAACTGGAAGGTGCACTGTGCTGAAAAAACGAACCGAAAGAGATAGCACGGAGTCATTTCGTCCTACTCTATTAGATGTTCGACAGTATGTCTATAATTTGAGCAACTAATGAGACATCTGTGGAGTCATTAACAATATAGGATGTCCATGGCTGGACATATGTCTCCCTCATTGATTTCTATAGGACTGGTAGGAAGCGGCCCGAATCTGCGCGTTTGATCCCTTTGTTGGTCAAGTGTCTAAAAAGACACCTTACCACCATGCTGGGAATTTGATAATGGTACCTTCACTGGAAGCTGAAGCCGCTGGGAGGGATCGAACCAGCGTCCGTTAATTTGACAGGCGACGTTCCCACCGCTCAGCTATCATCGCTTCGACCAATGGCTGGCTAGTGGCTACTTTGCGGTATCACCCTCGTGGATCATGATTTTTGCGTTTGGATAACGGAACCACAGCTAACTTTTATTTGAAATTACAGCTACATATTTAATTTTAGTAGGGACCTCTAAAATCATCATACATAATATCCTAACTACCTATTTTTATTTCCATTTATATATTAGTTACCAAGGTTTTACGTAAACTCAATAAAACATTTCCGTATATATTGCATTTTTTAATCACAAATTAGTAAATAAAATGGTTTTATGTAATTTTTGGCGCGGGCCAATTTTGTTGCTATTAATTTTACAAGATGAATTTCATATGAATTTACGTAAGAAAGCTACTAAAGTTTACGAAACATATCCTGGCAATTGTTAAAAAAGGACACACTGACCCCGTGCTTGCCCTCTCTATCGGCTCGCGGCCCCTGTTCGGCCTGTTCCTTCAAATACAAGTTTTATATTAGCGTTGTAAGATCTGTTTTTATTTGCAGTATTTTGGTAAGTGCACATTCCAGCGAACTGAGTATCACTTTTATTCTGTCGTGCATGATACGCAGTATCTCTAAATAGTATGTGCGTGCATGCGCAATGCGCCAAAAATTCGTTTTTTATTAATTCTTGAATACTTTTGAGAATTTGCACATGGGCAAATTAAAGTAGCTCAAGGGCAATTTTTTTACGCTCTTGGTGGAGTAAACAATAAACATTTTTCAAGGAGATATGGCTATTTGAAATACAGGAAAATGGGAAATTCAATTTCGATTTTCCTGGGAAAACGAAATAAGGGATTATAAAATAATTAACGTAGGTCGAAAGGGCAAATTAAGATCTATAAAATGAGATTTTTTTATTTTGAAATTCTAATTTTTGCAGGGCGGAACATACCCGGTATCGAAGTGTGATCGAAGTGACAGATTTTCACGCCAATTTGTGTATAATCAAGTCGACAACACAATGAATGAAAATTCTCTTGGATGCGTTCCGTTTCACGATTATTTTTTGCTCGTTTTGTGGTTTTGACTGTGGTCTCAAATATAAGTAATAATAGCATTTATTTCATAACTCAAATATTTATAATACGGCTCAAATTTAGATTAAAAGACATCGAGTTGGCGGTCCATTTTTTTATGAGTTGGTCATAATAACGTAAGCCTCCATGTAAAATATTAACTTGCGGAAACAAACACTTTTTTAGAATTAATTAATTCAAACTCTTAAATAATATAAAACTGTTCACCAAATTCTGCCATGGAACGTTCCGTTTCACATAGTATTACCCTAGCGCTCACTTTTGTTTTGGCTTCTCACCTCTATGAATTTGGCACTGACAAGTTTCTTTGACTTTAATGAAGGTAGCTCAGACGAAATCACACAAAGTCATGTTTTTCAATTTTGAACTCCGCAGCTTCAGCTTTTTGGTCGCCTTCGGCGACCAGCCTCAGCCGCTACGGTTCACTTGATGTCTGCGCTTTGTTACGGCGGGCGGGGGCTGTTCTCTCTCCGCACCTCCGGCTTTTTATATTCACTCTAGGGGTAAAGCAGACAAGAACCAGGTAGAGTCGGGGTTGGCAGATTTATTTTTCATTTTATCACAAACCCAAACTGAATATCTTTTACCTGGAATATATTTGTGGATATAAATTAGTCTGTGCTTTGTAAACAACCATAGACAAAAGTCAGTAATTACATTTCGTTTCAAGAAATTGACGTATTTTCATAATTTGAACAGACTCAAAGTTGTAATAAAAAAAGTATGTATAGTAGTATTTTCGACACATTGTGTATCAAAGTTGAAAAACATGACTGTGTGATTTTGTCTGAACTAGGTTCATTAAAGTCCAAGAAACTTTACAATCCCTAAATACATAGATGTGGGAAGCATTAAAAAAAATAAGCGCTACGGTGAAACTAAGTGAAATGGAACGTTTCATGGCAGAAGTTGGTAGTGCGAAATTATTTACGAACTTTAATTAATTCATTTCAGAAAAATGTTTGGTTCCGCAAGTGAACATTTTACATGGAGCCTTTTTTTTTTACCTTTTTATAGCGTCCTCATAAACAAAAAACTAACCGCCAACTAGATGTTTATAATCTAAAGTTGAGCCAAATTGAATACTAGCATACTATATCATTTCAGTACACTTAAAGCGTTAAAAGAAACGCATCCGAATCATTTTAGTTTTTGATTTTATCTTATTTATCTGTGACCTGTGTGTTTGTTTTGTTTTGTACCATTTTAGTCATAGAAGGGAAATATTCTGAATTTTGTCACTATTATAAATTCAGAAATTCCGGTAATTATGAGATATATTCGACTTCTTAAACGGTTAAAATTGACACATTATACATGTCGTCATTTAAATATCTCACAGTTGCATGTGCGACACAGTGTCACATATAAAAGCTCTAATAGCAAAATATTCTCACCTGTTGGTGTGAACATACGTAGCTTGGGACTGGGGCCGACTTCGAAAGATTTTGAGGAGCCTACACAGATCACCGGTCCCATGACGAAGGTCCACGCCACGGAATTAGTACTGCACCTCACAGACGATGAAAGAAAAATGCTTCACAATGCACTTCAGGAATATGAGTCTAACCGAATTAAAGAAGAGTTTGAAGGTATGGAACAGCAGTTTAATTTATTATAACGTCATTGATTTGTAGCAATTGTAAAACATCTTTTCGTTACAGATAAATTGGCTGGTCAAAGATGGAGAAGTAAGTTAGGGCGACCTAGTAAAGTGCCTACATTGGGAGATGTTGACCCTACAGGATCATACTGTCCAGTGCCAGAAGACTGGTTAAAAAAAAAATATGGTAAGGAAGGCAAAACCAAAATTAGTTATATAAATCTGGTACGGCAGGATTTGAAAATTGTTCAAGATGTCTTCACCAGAATCAGCACTATGATGTCATGAATCTGTTTTACATTCCTAGTACAGATGTTTGTCTTTGATTTATTGACAGACATCACCTTGCTTACTGACTCAAGTATTTATATTGCTTAGATAAAATACCATGAGGATTTAGATATAATAAAAATAAATTTGAGGCCTTGTAATGGAATTATGATGTATTACTATTTTAAAAACATTTATGTGTTAACTGTTTGTTTTAGCTGCTACAGTACCTAAACCTTCAACCAAGGAGTTATTCCACTGTAAGTATAAATACCCACTAAAGTTCTAGAGTAACAGACAAGTTGAAACCACAACCTCAATAAGGTAAACAATTGCAACAGCTAGTCTATGTATTATTTTATTGATATTAAAAATTTACACTGGTACAAGTTATTAATGAAATAAAAAATATAAAGTTAACATAGCTTGTAGTTTTAAGCATATAGATCCATTTATCAAATTAATTTTAAGTAATTGTCTAAGTCAAACTGTGGTAAATAAATTATTATTGTTTTCAGTGTCATTAGCAAATTCAATACCCTTCATTGGATTTGGATTCTTGGATAACTTCATTATGTTAATAGCTGTAAGTATTAAAAAAATATAGAAAAAAGTCAAAATTCTGGTAAGCAAAACAATTATTATCATATCCATATTGTTCATAATGGAGCATAAACATGGATAATATTTAATCTTCTGTTAAATATGAAAATTAATAAGGTCATTCTAAGCCATTTGAAACCATAATGGGAAAAATCTTTAACAAATATGCTTAGGATTATTATCTTACCTAGAAACCCTATAATACATACTTAAATGACAATACACATAAAAAAATGCAATTCTAAAATTTTTTTGGTGTTCTGAAATATTGTCTTTTTTATGTTTTTGAGTAATACTGCTTTTGCTCATAAATCTTCACTATGCGGCATGTTCTTTCAGGAAGAATATTAACGAAAGAATTTAGTTATTTTAACTGGCAAAAAGAAAATTGAAATATGTACTGGTGAAATATGTATTTTACTGATTTATGATTCATCAATGTTAGGCATATTGGATCTTTCGACCTATTAGACCTGCAAAACAAATAGCTAATTCGGCTCTTAGTGGGACATGAACCCACAACTATGGAATACCATCCTGTCGCTTTGTCCATCTAAGCTATAGTAGCACTATTTATTTCAGCTTTTAAAACAGCCAAAATTCTTCAATGGGCTGCCATGGCATTTACACCACGCCCCGCATGGTGATTATTGATGATGATGAAGATGAAAGTAGCCTATGTGTTATTCCAGAACCTGAAGTATCTATACGAGTATACCAAATTTTATTCAAATCCGTCCAGCCGTTCTGTCGTGATTGAGTAACAAACATACATCCATCCACCCAAACTTTCACATTTGTAATATTACTGTGATAATTTTAATATTAAGTATAGACTTCCAATATACATAGATAGCCTGTACTTAAAGACTGCGACCACGTTGATTTTATTCCACTTACGTACACACCTAAGTGAAATAAAATAAACTTCGTGTGTGTCGGAAATCTAGTTAAGCTGTCATCTATATTAATAGTTGAGCAAAGTTATTTTATGATATTAGTTTTGTACTTGTACCAGGGGGACCGGATCGAAAGCAGCATGAGCGCGTACATCACGCTGTCGACGATGGCGGCGGCGGCGCTGGGCAACACGTTCAGTGACGTGATCGGCATTGGCTCCTCGTACTACGTGGAGCGCGCCGCCGCCTGGGTGGGGCTCGGCGGGCCGCCGCTCTCGCCCGTGCAGCTCGACATGCCCGTCAGCAGGCGCTTCGCTAACATGGTGAGCCAACACCACCGACAACACGCTGCCCTTTCTCAGGATAACTACCCTTAACTGCGTCGACCCTTTGCGAAGTTCCGAGTCCACTCTTCCCGGAAAATGGTCAGGTTTCTTAAAAGGCCACTTTCAGATCTCCAATAATGAAACCCAAGAAGTTTATAGGAAAATAATATGGGTGTAACCTGTGTGTGTGTGATAGGGTTAGGAATTCCCAACATTTTTAAAGTCCCGGGACCCGAGACAGCCTACAATCAAAGTCTCGAGAATTCCCGGGACATCGAGACTTTTAAGAAATGTTCTTTTTTAAATTTTTCATGAGGAGTAGCCTTTCTGGAAGAATTTTAATTGGTTAATTTCTGGTAAAACGTATTAAAGGCAATTTTTTGTAGCAGCACAGACACCAACTTTCATATTTGGGAGACTGTTTTTCAATATAATGTTATTACTATACATTTTGTATTATTTTTTGTGTTTCTATCGTTCTAGGGGCGAGTGCTGGGAATAACCTTAGGCTGCTTCCTGGGGATGACGCCTCTGCTCTTCAGAGACGACGAGAAAAAACCTGATAAACCAGACCTTGCAAAGTCGTAGACAACGAAACATATCACATGCAACCTATCGTTGATAATTACTTAGTTATCAAAGTCATCAATGGGGCATTGCGTAATTTCACTGTTACATATATACCTGAATTATTACGCTGCATCAGCATACTAATAAAATTATTCAACATTCGGTCAGTTTACATCGGATGTACCTTTCGTGCCACTTCACATTCATGGCAGTTAAATGAGGTATGACAATTTTTGGTTGCCAGATAGCTGACGGTGGAATCCCATGTTGGCCTTGCATGCTCACATCTGGCTCATACTCCTTGATGCGTGCATTAATAGATGATTATATAAAAATAAAATAAGCCTTTATTGCTGTAAGATGATTATATGTATGTATACAAATATATAGATGAATGAATATTTTAAGCACAAAAATGTTATTGATCTTACAACTAATTTTTATGTTGAATTAAATTTAATGAAATAACAGAGTAAAAAAATAAAGCACCACTGGCTTGAGTTTGGCCTTAAGCCAGTGATGCTTTATTTGTTTAATATTACATTGTCTGCAACAATAGTTATAAATATATTGACGCTATTATTACTTCATAGAATGTTGATACAATTAAAGTATAATTTATATATAATCCATATTGGTAGCTGTTGTGTTGTTATACTGTTGCTTCTAACATGTTTTCTGCTATACAAAAATATGTATTCCAAAGCAAAAACATCTTTTTTGTTTCTATTTTTCTAGCGATTTTGGTGTTATTGGAGATTTTATTACCATTTCTTCTCGTTAAGAGTGTCATCGCAATAATGTGTATGCAAAAACGGTTCCTGGCAGAACTTTGTTTAACAAAGTTACTATTGAAAATTGAATGTTAAATGTACATAATATCTTATATTGAATAGCTTAATAGATATTGTTTATTTTATGGAACAATACCTATTTAATGTGTATAACTTCTGACTGTGAACTAATAACTATCTGTGAGCGATTATAACGCGTAAGAGCAATGCCATAATGCGTTTTATGTGTTTTTTTTTATTCATTTAGAATTGTACTATTTACGATTTCGTAAGTAGATTAGTGCTACTTTTTATACACAGTTACTAATTGAACAGCTTGTTTTGTGAGTACTTATTTGAAATGTTGTATTGAATGTCTGATGAGTTGTGACTGGTTCGACTTCAATATCAATCAATGAATCTTGCCAACAGCTGGTTTCTCTGGTTATGGTTAATGATACGCTTAATGTATTTTTTTATATTAAAATTGTTTTTAAATGTTTGTTGCGTCTAGTCAATGCACAGAAAAATATTCTGTTGTCTAGGTATACATATGTACTGTATAAATAAATCTGTATAATATGTACATTTTAGTACAAACGTTCACTGTAAGTAATGTACAAATGAAATACTTGAATTTATAATTTAAAAAGCAAGTTCCTCAGTAAGTCACGAGCAAATATTGTAATTATAAAAGGTAACATAGCTCGATAAGATTATTATTATTTATTTTGTTTGCTGTGAGTGGAAGATGTAAAGTAGATAATTTGTTGTAACTAATTAAAACCATACATTGCAAGTTGACATGCTTTATAATATATTCCCGTTTCATCTTCGTAACTAAGGATATTCTGGGGCAGAGTTCGAACCGTTTATGACCATCATCTCAGCCGTAGATACAATAGTATAGTATTAATATATTCTTAAAAAAGGGAAATCTTTTGCGAAGGGACAAATTCATTTGGTATGATATAATCACAGCGGCCCGCATCCAGCTATTGCTTACGATCTTTGTCAGTTCGTAGGTATGTCCACCTTGTCGGTGGCCGTCCTATACTGTGCTTACGAGTAGGTATGGTATAATAAAACACAATGTACTGCTTGGAATCGTAATGATCGTTTAATCAATAACTCACTTGTCGATATACATAGTACAGGTAGATATGCGTATAGAACAACACTTAATCTTACACACATAGTCCCTGTCCGTTTCATAGTTACTGTACTTTTTCTACATTTTTGAAAATAATTCCGAATGAAACATACCTTAACTTACATTAATATTACAGTCATGTATTTATACTGTTATTGCTCAAACCATATTTGACTATTAAAATCAACATTTATAAAAAATATAACTTATTATTTGAGAACCACAACTGTCCCATATTTGTTCTGAAAGACTTATCTGAGGATATAGATCGTCTTTAAACGAAACAAGACGAGATTCTAATAAGAAATCAATACGAGATGTTTGAAGATTATAAACTTTTTGATCATACATATTCAAGCCTCTTTCCCGTAGGGGTAGGCAGACGCCACAGCCTTCCAAATGCTACGATCCCGACACACTTCTTTCGCTTTTCCACGCTCACCAGACATTTCACACATGTGCGTCGATAAGAGTTGACTTGACTTGGCCCTCTTTTTATAGATCAATAATAGAAAAAATAAATAAAAAAGAATTGGGGGAAAGGTATATTATACTTGTTACAGAATACCATTCTGTAGTTGTGGGTTCAAGTCACTCTAGCAGCCGAATTTTTTTTCAAATAATTTGAACGTAAATTCTGCCTAACATTTGGAGTGGTACAGCGCAGTTTCCGCTGCTTTCAATGTATGTCTAAACGAATAACTGTCGACTTTATGTAAGGAGGTGGATGATGTGGTTTAACTTAACTCCTTGCATTGTGCTACACATAGGTACATACCTATCGTACCTCAAACCATCCTGCCGTCAATTTTATGAACCTTTGGAGTCTGGCCCCTAAATGGAGGATATTTTGTTATCGAACGAGTATTGTTCTGATGAAGAAAATGAACAATAAGTATTGTAAACTCTCCTTGATAAAATTTCATAGAAAAACAACATTGGCCTTTTTAATTTTATACATGATTAGTAACTAACATCATAATTAAGTTGTTAATATTTTCCAAAAATAAATAAATTCTTATTTTTGTATTTAATTAATAAATCTACTTAAAAACAAAAGTAAAATATTTTTGCCATACTACAATATAACACGTAAATTATAAATATTAATGCTGATTCATTGTTATAACGCTCATTACTGAAAATAATGATTATTGATATTGGCCTAATTAGTACCAGGCCACACATAATATATACTTTTTGATAAGTATGCTGTCACTTGCACAGCTTTGACTAGTTTGTCACAATCGTTTCTAGGTTGAAAACCCAGACAGATAAAGCTTTCTGTCTAGGGTTGAAAAAGTACCTTAATATTTAGCCTTGGAAAAAAGTGGTAAACTTGCCACATTTGACGGTACGTGAATACTTATTCACACTCTATACTGTCAAGCCTATATAGTCATCGGCACCTGTTAAACCTTTAATATCCCGGGTAAGTTATTATCTGTGAGGTAAAATTAATGCCCGGTTCAAAAAACTTCAAAACTGTCCACGCTGATTTCCAACATTTATATTATACGTTTTGAAACACAGGCTTCATAAAATTTACTCCAGTAATTCATATAATACCGCTATTAGACCAAACACGTCACCTCCACGTAAAAAATATCACACAAACAAACACTAATGCTATCTGGTACAACAATGACTAGACTTTATACAACACGTGGTGCTGTGTATAATGCTATATCTAGAGGGTCTACAGTACCCACAATAATTACAGGAATAAGGTATTTATGCGACCACCTCTATATTAACCAGCGACCGCTATATTTGCGAGAGCAAATAAACAGTTTGTTTTTTTTGCGTTGAGCTTTACATATTATATAAAAGCTGTTAATAATAACTGAATCATGGAACGGCAAAGATTCTAGATCATGGGAGAATATTCCAATAAAGAAATGTTTGAGTATTTTAGAACTCAATAAAAAAATTGCTCCTTATCAGACTAAAAAACATGGACATCTATTTGGCCATATTTAGTTAAGGGACGTTGGTTCCAGCAGTTCACGTTTTTCGTGTAGTTTAAAATCATTAAATAGGTACCTATTTGAATTGAATCACATACTCAAAAGAGGATCGCCAAAACCACCAGTTCTTAGCTATGAAGGCTAGATCATCGTGAATTTTATAATAGCCAGATAAGGCGCGTACAGAATATACTTATGTATATTATAATATTCCTTTGCAGAAACATGCTTGTGAATAGCAGGATTCAAGAACACCATAAAACTCCTTTCATGACGTTACATAAATTTTCACTGGTATACAGAAAGTAAAGCAGCAAGTTTATTCACCCTCGCCTTTTTCTTCCACCCTGAGTACAAACCCTAAGAAATGCAAGCGTAAATGTATATATGAGCACAACTTGGTCATAACATTATATCCCTAACCTAGTATTGAGATCCTTAACCATGCACCAAATCTGCTTGACAGCTTGTTACTATAATTATATAGTAATTGTACACGCGTCATGTCAGTATTGATCCAACTGACTTGCGATCAAGCTTAAACCACAATGCCTAAATTGACCAAGACTTCACCAAAATTGGAACTAAGCTGTTTAAATTGGCATGTGATTAGAGGTATAACAGAGGTATAATACTAGACACTGGAGGAACACCAACTCATACCTTAACGATCTGTTGGATTCCATATGACGATAATTACACACAATGTGTCCAATTGGCCGAAATCGAAACAGAGTGGTTTCACCACCTTCATATTGTAATCTAATTTGGGTAATTGTGTCAGTTGCAGCCCTCCAATTTATATGAATAATGAAAATCTTCTAACTGAGATAAAATAAACATTGGTCGAGACGCCGACACAACTTAAAATTTGAATATCACAAAACTAAAACTTGCCTAGGCTAGAGCAAATTTACTAAATTATTATGTAAGTATATACCTACTAAGTAAAATACTATGGTATTTTTTTGTAATTTAAATGTTAAGTGACATTTCCAAAATTCTGAAAGGAGTTTTAAAACTTAATTTACTAAACAATTCTTTAATAATTTTAGCCATTGCCTAAAAAAACATGAAATCATGACGCTTAAAATATATCACTTAAATTTCCGTACTAGTATTTTTTAAGTATCTTCTCAATTAGACGCCACTTGAACCAGTGCAGAAGAACCAGATTGACAAACTATACAAACAATAGGACCACGTATTATTTTACACATATGTATTATTTGTCAATTACGTAATGATCATAATGCAAGGATTTGTCGAACAAGTAAAGGGCGCAATGATATCTACGACAAATTGGCGTTTTTATATGATCGATGGCTAACTTATGAACGTTTTATCTGGGTATCAATTCTACTAAACAAATTGCTCATAGCTTGTTAATGAATTGTCGTTTTGCTAATCTTTTTGGAATATAACTTAAATGGTCATTGATCTAATTTTTACCGCAATGCAATTACCTACAATTCAGTCGAGATGCAAATGATATTTTAGTGGGATACGAAGTTTATTTATGATTACATCAGAATAACTATTGCCTTATTTATGAACTGCTTATCTTAATAAATAAGAGTATTTGTAGGTACACTGACCTTTGTGAAGTTTCTTTGTATTGTGCAGTCATTTTCAAGATATTATGGTTGAACAATAGATGACAAATAGTAAACACGAAGTGTTGGCATTATTGAGTCGCCAATTATGATAAGTGGACTACTCTGCAGAGTGGGGTGTGATGTGAACCAACGCGTAATTGTTATCGAGCAGCCTGTCTTTGATACTGAGATCTATGTCAGTGGTATTTAATGGGGATAAGCCCTTCACATGCATTTTACCACTCACACATATTAAAACTACACCATAAGTATATCACAATGTACTTCATAAACTACTTGAAGATTCTGTTATCGCGACACGGTCCCGATGTGATATCCGGCTCACAACCTTCCACTCAATCTTTACAATACATAACTGTTTGAACAAAGATCATAAAATTAGTTCTGTGGTCCAGTTGTTTTGAATAATTAACATCTCCCATCACAGACCCATTACAGTAGAACTGACAATATGTATATTTATTATTTTACCAAGTAAGTTATGATTACTCTACAGTAAAATAAAATAGACATTACCCATAGCATAATAAAAATAAAAAATGAATCTATCGTCATTTTTATATATGATGTCTAAGTATATATGTATATATAACGCTATTCCTCTCTCGGTCAAATGGAAATTTTCTGCTTGTCGTAAACCTTAATACATTTTTAGTTAAGAGAACAACATATTTTTCAGTATGCAGCAGCGAAAGTTTTCATTATATTAGCACTAAGCTTATAAGATTTGCTACATAATTATACCCTGTTCCATAATCTTACATATTTTTGTAACTGAAGAAATGCCATACCAGTTGCCCAAAACATTTGACAGAAGTAAACAATTTTTTGTCTCTATTCCATCTTTATTCTGGTGTGCTATTCTATGCTTCTTAATATTTACAACGTTACTGATTAACAAACAAACATTCTAAAAGCAAGATAGTTCTAGCAAGTGTGAATAAAACATGAAAATAATTTACTTAATTTTTACGCATTGACTAATTACGTTATGAATTATTCGGATAATTCTGAGCAAATGTCACATTCAAAGCCCGATTTGTTGAAATTCATGATAAATCGATCGCTAATAATGATCTATTCACTATGTTGTTGAGTTGACACATTTCATCTTCCATTTTTATTGTGTGACTAATACAGTCACATCATATTATATCTGCGTTGTCACCTCTTTCAAACTTTCTAACAATTGTTTTACTTCATTAATCTTAAATATCTTGTTATTTCGTACAACTGAGTGATCTCCTGAACCTGAGCCCACACTTAATTGGGTTACATTTGCAATGGTAAGGGGGCAAACAGTGAATGGTGACACCATACAAGGCGGCCAACTCATCCATCGCTATTTGTTGTTGACAAGGCCCTTGAGCTTGAGGGACCAGGAGGAGGCTCCATTTAGAGAACATATTTCCTAAAGAAATTGACCAAACTAAATAAAACCGTAACAACCAAAAGATAAATGCTTATAATAATCAGCAACAAGTGTTAAAATAAGCATAATTGTACAAATGTGGGAAGAAGCATATTCGAGTTTGAGAAAACAAAATTGAATAAAATGGGATATGACGGCGGCAAAAATGTTTAGAATTTATGCAGCCCTACCAGTGCATTAAAATATTGTCTATCAAAAATGTTTTTGTTCATAATACCATGACATAGAACAGATATTATGTTAAACTAAATTATAAAACAATGTTTATTTTATAATTGAGTAGATTATGACTATATACATTATACAAGTATTTGAATGTTCCTTTGATCCAATATATTAAAATACAATTATACAATATATTTTTGCACTGTTATCCCCTTTGTTTACATAAAATATCTAAGATTTTGGATCAGAGTATAGTGATATAATTATTATATTCTTAATCTACTACCATGGGTCTAGAGATAAATAAAATTCTCCATGGAGTTCTCAATAGGTCAAAACACTGAGTCCCCCACCAATAGCTCTATACAATTAACAATGAGAACTAATCCATATTATTTTTTTGGTTTTTACTTTTCTCTTTTTATATAATTGTATATATTTCTTTAGTCTCAAATAGTGATCAAGGAACAAAGTTATTTTGGAAGGTATTTATAAACGTTAAACACAAATGGCTACCTCAATCATCAACTTGCACTCAGACATACATATGTTTGCACCAACCAACAAGTGTATCAAGTATCAGGAGATTCATGAGTGTATTTTTAGTATATACTTACATATATCACAACTCTTCACTAGAACAATAATTTAACTACACTATGTACTTCATATGTATTTACAAAACTAAATCATAATTTGCCTTAAACAAGCTTTGCTAAGCATTTAAAATGAATACTAAAATTGTACTTTTAAAATTTGAATATCAAATAATTATTATTAAACATTAAATTGGAGAAGTCTTTAAAAGAGTTGTGTCCTCAAAATTAAACTTCTCAGTGGTCACTAAAAGATACATGACTTATCATATTGTTTTCATCATTGATCCCTTATTAGTAAATGATAATTACAGAAATACAAGAAACAGATTCATTTACCTGGTTCTTATGAAAAGGACTACAAACGATTAATGCAAGGTGCCTGTAATAACTGTATGAGCCACTTCATGACATCATTGTACATATAAAATATGTTGTATGTGACATTGTACATAGATATCTATCATATTACTCTCTTAAATATCTCTAAGAACTTGAATGAGAACTTTTATATTTTATTCGTCGTTACCATAGACAGTAACAAATTGTTTAGGTTCTGTGTTGTTACAGAGACCTTTACATATAAAAACCTATAGGGCGACATAATGATCGCTCACACTATATATTACAGTACCATTTAGATATAAACAATTTACAGCAGTCAAGTTTAATAAAATAATAAATACACAGCAAGATTATCACATACAAATGTAAAACAATTTTGACAACGGCGCGGGTTGTTTTATAAAATATTAGCCACCAGTCATACAATAAAAATATTAGGAGTTTTTGTTTTTTTGTGCTCAAGTAATAATTTGAACCTTTTCTACACTCTTGTGTTCGATTACCGTTTTTGTATGCGCGTTTGACCTAATAATAATAATAATAAATAGGTTTTATTTAGAATCACTATTTCAAGTAGACACTTACAAAAATGTCCTTTCTTTAAATATAATAATTACAATATCTATTTACACAAACACATCCGAATCCAGACACATAGAAATATCGACGAGTGCACAGAAAGGTAACTATAACTTTAATCTCATTCGATCATCGTCGCCTAGCCGATCGAACCCACATTCGCGCCTTTGGGGTTGTCAGTACAACGTTTATCACAATCACTTGAATCATTCTGTAAACGTGCGGACGCGCACCATCGAGATCCACGCGAGCAAAGCGCCCGTACGTATAGGGTAAAGTGGGAGGTTCAGCGCGCGTGGAGGGTCTGGTGCGGCGTGGCGGGTTCGGCAGTGCGGGGTTCGCGGTCGGTGCGCACGTCCGCGTCGGTCGCGTTCCGCAGCAGCTGCGCGAGCGCGGCGCGCGCTTCCGCCTCCCCCTCGCGCCGCCACGCAGGCGCGCCGCTCCCGCGCGCCGCGTACTGTGTCTCCTCGAACCCGGAGCGCAGCCCGAGGATGATGCTGAGCGCGGAGGCGTCCTGCTCGTGGCACCCCGAGTACCGGTACTGCGGTTTCTTGTCAAACCGACACCCGCCCGACTGCGCACCTGCACACCACACGACACTTACAATTTTTTTTTTAGAAATCCGTGTCCACAATAGAAGAAAATAAACCCCTGTCGCGTGAAGGCATCGAATTGAAATTAATATAGAATACTCAGATGCGATCTTTTGGAGCTGTCAAAAATAAAACTTATGAATCCCCACATTCTAAAAATATACGACAGGTCATACAGCATATTTTTGGATTGGATTGGATTTAAATTTAAAACATTATACAAAAGAAAATTGATGGCATCTTCACATATATTTTTTTGAATTAACTAATTTGCCCTCGTTAAATTGACGCCATTCAATGTACATTTCTGACGTGATAACGTTTTATAAATTGATTACACTCATGAAAAATAGTAACGTTCCGCGTAACGTTCCACCTGAGTTTTGTATTACATAAAATAATCAAAGTCAAAGTCATAAATGATTATGACGTTATCACGTAAATCTATCGTCCGTAAACCGACTTTACAGACAACCAATTTTTTTTTATTGCAAGCGCATCCTGCGTTACTCTCTTGTTCGAATGAGCTATGGGAAAATAAAATTTCCCGCATCTTTAGTGGCCTTTTGCGGTTGACATTCCAAATTAACTACGGCCATAATACTGAGTAACATTCGAGAAGTTCAAAGGCTCTTGATTACAAAACATTACTGAGTCATATGTCATTTCGATTGTTTCCAATACACAATTCAATTTCGTATCGTGAAGCGTTAATGACTTCGAATGATGGCAACATGTGATTTTGATCACCATAACTAACCGCGTTACAAGTTGAATCGATTCCAGCCAACTGTTCCCAGTGCATCCTCCTTTCTATTATCTGTCAATAAATAGGGTCCTTTGTGTGAATCCGCAAAAAAGTCATAAATCGAATCGATCTTCGTTGCTGTCTGCCATTGACTGTATCTAGAATGCATGTGCTTAATGGCATGATTCCCTGCGGACCCATACGTATGTGGCTGTAGTAAATGTCAAAATATTTTCTGTCTGTTGTGTTAATGGTTGTTTTTGAATGCGGTGTTAAGGTTGCATTGTTGCTTCTTTATCCGGGAATATTGTTGCCAAATGTGCAGTATTTTGCGGTAGGCAACGAAAAAAAAATACGTTTCATTATAGTTATCATACTTCAAAAGTCGCGTATGTTATGTGCGCGGAGTCAAAACTGTAAAAACTTACTGCCCAACATTAAAATGAATTTAGAAAACACAGTAAATAAAACTATTTAAAATGCAATTTCAAACTAGATTTCCCCCATAATTTCATCATCAAACAAACTTCCAAAATCATTCAGCCACGTCATTCACACAATCAGCGCACCGCATTTTTAAATTAGCAAGGAATCCACCCCTGATTAGATTGATGTTTTTTTAGAACATAAGTATTCCGGAAACTACCTACTGTACAATTGTACCTACTGAGTTCTCAGTATGCAAGTCCGACTCGCACTTGGCAAGCTTTTTTCCAAATAAGGTTGCTTTTAAGGGATTATATATAGCAGTGGACGTCCTATATCTGAAGTGACAGCGAAGTGTATTTATATATACATATCCCAACTATATCACGTCATGTTAAGTTTTATTTTTTCAATATAAATACAATAGTGATAATGTTATAAATGTCTAAAAACCTACATCAGGTTTGACTAAGATCTCGACGCGTATCTAAAGTAAACAATTTGAATAATAAGTAGGTATGTATGTATGTAGTAAAAACAGGTAACAAGCAATACAACATTAAGCAAGTCTATATAAATGTACAGTAACAGTTGCGCTTTGTTTCACTCAACACCGCTTGAAAAATGTTGAAATATGTATTCAATTTAAAGATGTAATTTGGAGTTTAATTTTTGTTTTGTTTCAATGATTTTTAATTAAAATTATTATAATTTTTAAAAAGACTGTATGACCTGCTAATAATGTCAATTGCTTTAATAATAATTTTAATTTTAAACTAAAAATGTATTTATTAAATGGGAAGGGCCTAATTATTAAAACACAGGCCTGCGAGCCTAGTTTAATAGTTAGTGTCACACACACACTGTACTGAGAGAATATAAATAAATGATTTTGATTTTTGATTTTGATTTTCCATATATATTATTATATTTTGGTTGAATCAGCTTTTGGTTAGTAACATTTCTAGTACGATAGAAGTGGCTTATTGGAACTTGAATATCTTGTCGAAAGAATTGTTCAAGCAGCAGGCTACATTCTACTTTGTGCTGAATCGGAATGATTCCACAGTACTTAAATAGATATTCAAGCTTACCAGCGTATTTATTTTTGATTTTAAGTGGAACAATTAATTTAAGTAATCTATACTATATGTTGTAGATTTGGTCAATGTACGTTTTATACGTACGTCCATAGCTGCTTAGTCCATAAGAAATAATGCTTTCATCGAGAGCTTTATACATAGTAAGTACTATGTTATATGGCACTCTATGCTTTATTATAGTTATGATGCGGCTAACGCTGTGACACGTAAGTTTGGAGGATGCACAAGTGAGTTATAAACTCAAGGATGATACAGGGATGAATAACTCCCAACTGCGGCCCGTTATTTTAACTTATACTCGTGTTTTAAAAATCCTTATTATTAAACAGTTTCATAAACTACTATTTTTAAATTTATTTCCATGGCTTCTCCGCAATACTGTCCTTCAAGTTTTATTTTTGATTTTTTTAATCTTTATATTTTAGTATGAGACAAGATAAACAATATTTATTTGAGCACATCAAGACCACCGTAAACGACTCTACATTTTACAGCCACCTAAAGGACATACTAATTAACCAAAGATATATGATTATGATAATATCAACGAGTTTTTTAATGACACTCTCAAAGAAAGGATATGAAATAAATCAGTCCTTTTGCGTACATTTTGTGACGACCTACCAGGGTTATATGTATAAAGCTTTTTTATAAATATGATGCCATAAAGATTGAGTGTTGAATGCGCAATACATTCAATACTCTGTACTACCATAATGTGTATTTATTACACATATGGTACGTGGTAAGGATTTACAGTACAGGCAGTAAAGCGTGTTGGTCCTATAGATAAACTTGTAACAAGACTAAATTAAATTTATATTAATATTAATTAAAATTAAATAGCACTTATGTTGCGAGTGAATTATCATGAAAATCAATTTAGTTTCACAAAGAGCAGATCAACGACGGATGTCGGATGGATGGTGATAAAAATCCGCTCGACCCATGGCGCGACAAGCGTGATATGGAATAGATAAGAATCTCGAAAAAAATGCTTCCTAGTAAATGTACAAAGAACGGAACAAGTCAGTGATGGTGATTGACGTCACGTGAAGGTGTGAAGGCGATCCGACTCAGCGTGGGCGCCGCGTGTCGCATATGAAAACGCATTACGCACCTATGGGCATGATGCAGTCGAGCGTGAGCGCACACTGTATCCAGAGGCGCATGAGGTGCAGCGCAGGTGGTGTGGACGCGACCACGAGCCGCGTCGCCTCCACCATCTGCACGAAGAGGAAGTCGTCGAGGCTCGCGTGCAGGTAGTGGAACATGCGCGGGTGCGTGAGCGAGGTGACGGCGGCGCGGCGCGGCCACGCGACCACGCCGACGCGCGACCCGGCCGCGCGCGTCCACTGCGCCGCCAGCCCCGCCTCGTCGCCCCGCCACCGCAGCCACGACTCGCAGAATATCACGCCGCCCGCGCGAGTCAGAGCGTGCTACGCGACATATTTTTGCCTCATAAACAATGGCCCTCACATAAATGCGCTGTCGGGGCGACTTAATTCTGCTTCATATGCTGTGCGAAAATTAAGACCTTATATACGGCCATATTAACTAGCTAGTTTATTTTGCATAATTATTTCCGCAGCATAACGTCATATAGCTTACAGCTGTAGGGTTTGGGTGCTGATGACATTACATTCTTCTTACAAAACCGGGTTGATATAATCTTTAAAAGAATTATTTATAGAAATAATATTTTAACTTTGCCTTCCTAGTATATCTATCAAACTACACTCATTTGCAAAAAACGGGCACCTAAGCAAAGGAGCAGTGTTATTGTTAGTAACACTTTTCATCGCTCACACCACAACGTTTGGATTATATTATTATAACTAATAATAATAACTACTGGAACAGTTAATTGACAGATAACTACTGGAATAGTTGGATAATATAACGACTGGAACAGTTGTGCCAGCGACCCAAAGCCATTCTCCGTTATGTGAAGGAGTTGGAATGGCTGGGATAGCTAGCAGAGGAAAGGGACAATAGACTCCAAATTGGATGTCTTTGCAGGACTTATCACCCCCAATAAAATATGAATAGGTTTGGTAGTTTATGCTGTACGATGTACCTGTATGATGAGCGGTCGCACGGCATGTATGCTCTCATCGCTGACGTGCGACGGAAACTCATCCAACTCGAAGTCGACTATCGCGCATTTCGAGGAGTTGCAATAGTTGGACACCTGCAGATAAACACACGGTAACGACTATTACTTATCTAACACCTCTATCTTCGCAACGCCGCGCCGGGTTAAGTAACAAACAGTTGTGAAATAAAAGGCTTTTGAAGTAAAAACTTCTTTGGCGGCGTTGTGCACTTTTGTAAAGGGAAAAAATGTTATACTCGCGTCAGGACACGTGACACTGATCGCAAAATTTGTGAGGTGCGTGACTCGTAGACAGTGACAGTAGTTGAAATTTAAACTTAAATTTGTTACGAATACGGAACATTTTCGTTTGTTGGTGCTATAATACGACCATTTTGTAGCAGACCGCGCTCGCACTCGCTCGCTAGTTTAACATCTACATGTTAAATTTGACTTCATTCTATTGTATGCTCTATCGCTGTCACTATAGTGTTTAAATTGCTGATTTTCTGTATGTGATATTTTTATTAAAAACAAAGTGAAGTGATATTTTTAACAAATAACGAATAGGTAGTGCAATTTGTTGATATTTAGTACTAATATATTATAAAGAGGAAAGATTTCATTGTTTCAAAAAAACGTCACCATGTTAATTCTATGTGTAGGTACATAAAATCATTAAACTTAAATACCTATCGTCATGTTTGTGTACAATAGCGAGATAAATGAACATTGTATTTTACCACATAAATGATAGTACTTTTATACTGATAAAGCAATTCGTGCGAAATTATTCCCTAACCATTCCAAAATATTCAAAAATGCACAATGTGTCATCATGTGTGTTCAAGTTTTCACTTCTGCCAGCACTCCCAAAGTGCAACCCGTATTTTTTTTTAATCGTTTTGTTGTAACTGCAGTTTAATATTATTTTAATATTAACAAATAAAATTATATACAATATCATCACTATAGCAGGTATGCAAAATATATATATTTGCATGCCCATTGTAATTATTACGCAAGCAACGTATATTATATATGATATAAGTCTGTGTTTAGTAATTCCATATTCGACCACATTGTCGGCAGCGTTGCTTCCTATCCTGTAGCCTTACCAAGCCTACCATACATAATAACTCTTATAGGACTAACATGAATGTTTGCTTTCAGCATGTTGATACAAAAAAGAAAACGAATGCCAAATAATGAAACATGTTAGAAATGGTGTATTTATACCTCATACTATTTTTATAGTAGTAGTTTTATAGTTTATCGCATTAACAACATGCTAGGTGGAACTTATTTAATGGAACTTATATATTATGATTATTAATATTTATTTATTGTTTAAATATAGTGTTGCAAAGAAAAAAATGATTGAACAAATGGAATTATTGTTTTCAAAACTTGATGCAATGCTAAATGAAAAACTCAATCAACAAACCCAAACATTAACAACAGCAGTTACTAAAACCGTTATGGAAGTAATTGATGAAAATATGAAAACATTAATGGAAGAAAACGAAACATAAAATCTAAAATAACAAGACTGGAACAAAAAATCACTAACTTGGAAAAAGAGAGGCAGAACTTGTAGACTACATAAAAGGAGTCATAGAAGAAGCGGGAGTACACCTAGACAGCCACGAAATAAACAACATCTACAGAATTGGAGCTCAAACCAGCACAAATTACCCTGTATTAGTTACTTTCTCTACTATGTGGAAGAAACATCTCATATTAAAATTCAAACCAAAATTACCAGCAGGCATCTATGTCAAAGAGGACTTTCCCAAGGATGTCCTTGATGCTCGGAAAAAATTAGAGGCAAAAGTTGAGGAAGAATGGAAAAAGAGGAACATAGTTTTAATGAGAGGAGACAAACTTGTAATCAAGAAGCAGAAGGACAATCAGCGTGAAAAAAGGAAGAGAGATATGACTGTATCTCCCAACTTACCACCTCAGAAAAAACCGAACACTCATAACGAGCCCGAAAACGAACCAAATAAAGTGAAGACTATTGGAAAAAAGAAATATTGAATCCAAACATATTACAGCACATGGGAATAGACAGAACTACTCCTACTTCAGCCTCAAAAAGTCCAAAAAACAACAAAAAACAACTTATAAAAATAACAACTAGAATCGGAAAACCAAAACAAATACAGAAAAAACATAATCTAAAACAACATCTACAAAAAAAACCTTCCCAACACGGTTGGTCACCGAGGGAAGTTCAGACCACAACTCTAGTTAAATAAAACTACTGGAGGAGGCCTTTGCCAAAAAGCACACTGAGTTGAGTGACATCCTATAGGCAAACAAACCAAACAATACAGTCATAATGATTAATCTCACCTAGTTTAATAGGCTAAACTAATAAAATAAATTATATTATTTTGCTTGAGTGCTACCATAGCTTAGTTGGACAAAGCGACAGGACAGTATTGTGTAGTCGCGGGTTCAAATTTCACTGGTAGTCGAATTTCATCCTTCAAATAATTATACTATTTATCATTCATAATTTTAATTTGCAAGCAGATTACTCACATAAAACATTTCTAGAAGGTCTAGAGGAGCTTTATACTGTTTTCACGTGTCTAACGTGGTACTTACGCGTAGTCGATATCACGAATCGACAATTGTTTCGGCTTCTTCCGGAAACCTTCATCACGATCTTGAGTGCGGTGCGTTAGTCGTAACGTCCCGTCTCGCACTGCACCGCACTCAAGATCTTGAAGAAGCCGAAACAATTGTCGATCGTGATATCGACTACGCGTAAGTACCACGTGTAAAAAACAGTGTAAAGTAATTATGAACGTGAGGTCGGTCTAAAGTTGGAGCACTGTTGCATTCTGTAGAAATTAAGAATGCGCAGGTGGTATGGTTATCATAGGGTACATTACTGAGACTTACAATAGCCAAAGATGCGGGCTTGAGACCTATATTGTAGAGCAGCACTGTGTATGGGAGACGTGCTGCGTCGCGAATAAAGGCCACGGCCATGGCATGCGCATCACCGCGCGCGTACGTCACGAGCACCGGCGTGGTGCAATTTCTCCACCGTTCTCCTCCTCTGCTGCCCCCTGCAACCTCACCATCGCTGCCCGCTTCCAGCCCCAGCAGGCGCAGGTAGCGTTCTTCCTTCACCATGTGGCTCTCCTCCACATCTCGCAGCTTCTCCTGCACCGACACAGATGCCTGAATATCAACATTCACAGGGTTAGTTTGACATCTTGGTATAGGTTATTCACCAACATTTTGTGTTTCTGAAATTGCCTGCAAAAAGCTTTTTAGAGTAGCTTTTTCAAGTTCCTGGAGTTTTCCCTCTTTTACTATTTACCATATTCAAAAATCATGTTTATTATTATAATTGTTAGCCATATTAGAAATAATAATAATAGGTAATTAAACCTTTTTTTTTTACTTAACATTACATACATTTAGAACTAAATTACACTAAAATATATATAATATACACTAGTTTTTAGATATACAGTTAAGGCTCCCCCTGGGTATAGACCTCGTCCAACAGTTTCCATATTGCTCTTGAGTTTGTTTACCCGATCCAGTCATCTCCAGCATATTTTTTATTCTTAATTTCATCAATCCAACGCTCCGTGGATGGCCTCTAGCTTTCATATTAGCAATAGATTATATTAAAATTATATGCACTTTAGATGAGTAGTTAAATTAAAACATAATTAATTAAATTCCTTGTAAAATTTAATTGAACCAACCATACACATAACATATAAAGTTATGACTACATGGTGATCACACTAGGTTATATCAACAATTAAGTTTTGCGAAGTGAAGCACTAATTTTATTGTAATTTTAGGCAGGTATAAACTAACAGTCCGTTATGCCTCAATAGTTGCAAACATTATTCACTTGCAGCTGCTCTTAATAACTTGTCACTTGTTCTGAACTAAAATTTTTCATAATGAGAATAAAAAGAAAACATTAGTCTAGCATATTTTTTCAATATTTGTTTATTTATTTAATCACATTTGCTGTAACTATCACTCCTTGAGTTCGTTATACATAAAGCAATCACAAAAGGGTAAAGAGAAAAAAATTACCAAAAAGTGAAAACGACATCAACCCGGTACCCAAGTATGAAATAACCAAGTTGTATCACTCTAGCGCTCACTTTTTTTTTTGTTTTCTCACCTACATATATTTACGCACTGTCAGGTTTCTTTGACTTCAATCAAGCTAGCTCAGGCGAAATCAGACAGTTTCGTGTTTTTCAACTCTGATACAACATCAGACAAGTGTCGGCTTGTGGGTCTATTACGACTAACCTGAAAGTCTTTAATATGCTGGTGCGTTTGTGAAACGATGCTCTGGATGGACTGCGGCGGCTGCGAATGGAAGACTAATAAAAATATGCTGATTCCGAACACACAGGTAGAGAACAAGAGAAAATTCTTAGTCTTCATCTTGACCAGCACATTGTCACTCTTGTTCTTTTACTTCGTACCTGATGGCACCATAACTTTAAGTAATCAATAATACCAATTAACGTTATCACAGTAAAACTTAATTATAAATAATTCAAACATTTTTGGACTAATCGATCGTATCCACAAACCAGTTTAAAGTTACTCTATGAATAAAATCAAAATCATACATTGTACCATTGTAAGTAGCACAGACTAACAGGGTTACAGGAACTTGAAACCTAGAACAGAAAAAGTCGATACTATAGCCAAATCACCACTTTGATTTTGATAGATCACGTGGGATAAAGGCATCGCATCGCCCTGTTAAAATTACTATCTTCACAAATTCCAAACCATATAACCCATTATTTTTTAAATGTTCCAGCTAGTTATAGTATATAGGTACTATAACTACCTGGAACATTAAAAAAATCTCAAATATGGGATTATTTGAATTTAATGGACACAATGATAATGATAAGTTTTCCGTACAACCAGTGGATGGAAGTGAAGTTGCCAAACTTCTCTTATCGATAAAAACAAACGCACAAGGGATGGTTACTATTGTGTCAATCTTTGAGTTGTGTTTGCGTGTGTGTACGAGGTATGTGTATATAGTTGTGTAGGTAGATATTCCGATCTATTTGTGGACCTATTCTGAGGATGGGCATCGGACATGCTCAAAACCTAGGTGACTTTGACTATAAACGTGAGTAAAGCCGGATACTACATCTATATAATAATGTGTCAAACTCACGAGAATTACTAATCAAAAAATTTTTATTATAAGTTTAGGACACAAAATAAAACAGTTACTATATTCATATAAAATAATTATAATAACCGTAATCAAGTATTGTATTTTCCTTCATTGAAACGAAAATTTTACCCATTTAATGTCTTTTATTTCTGTAGGTAGATATGGCTGCTTAATTTGAACCACCGCCAGAACGACCTTGCCTGAAATACTCAATGTCCAGGTGAAAATGTGAATAAGAGCAACAAAGTCTCAAAGCAAGAAGTCACTCGACAAAAGCACATAATAAGTAATATGCAGACTACACTATAACTATGACTATTTGGAATTTGGATACGGCCCTTATATCGCCGAATACGACCGGATAAATCTCCATACTTGGATAATATTTTTATTTGGGATGGTTTTATATTATATTATATATTATATTGTATAATATGTATGTGTATTGTAGTGAATAATAAATTAGTATCTGTAATCTTTAAGTTAATGTAGTGTAAGCTAGTCCGTATCTGTGCATAGAAGATAAATACAAATAACCTCAGCTCACAACAATTTTGGTAGCTTCAGTTTCTAGGACGTAAGTATCTATTATTTGTATTGAATACCTTGGTATTTCTATAACCCGAAGGATGTAAAACTATGTTAAACTTTTTATTGGAACGCTGCCGCAGTAAATCTCAACTATTTTACTCTTAAAAGCGTAAGTAACTATCATCAACGAGCATTGCAGATGCCAAAATGGAATACCTTGGTAGATTATTTTGACTGCACCTTCACCTTTGATTACATGTTTTTAAAACACATGCGCGTACAAATCTGCAGGTGCAGCTAGTTATTATTATAATAAATATATTGCTTTGATGTTGTGATTTTATGCGGTTCAATGTAGGTACGTTGCATAATAAATACATAAAATTTAAAAAATGATTTATATTGCGTTTTACATTACCTACTCGCCTTCCCCTCCTTATGCCTACCGTGTGAGGTCTGTCTAAATGTCTTCCCTAAAAATGTAAAGAATAAATATGAACATGAACTGACTAAAGTTATAGCTTTAAATTTATAATAATGGCCGCCTTCCTTACACCGACCCTCTAAGATTACCATCGATAGTAGTATGCTATGTATTTTTATAGTTTTTAGGGCCTTAATAGATAGTAAGCAGCTCTATTTTGCGCCACTAACATAGAATTCAGAAGTATATCACAAGGCGCATTTTCTTTTAGCCGCCTACAACAGGTGGATATGAAACAGTAAATAATGTTTTATGCAGGTAACTACGTTATATTATTTTAATTACACGCAATTAATATTTAAATACTTGTCATATTCCTAACTTTTAAATAAGACACTTCAAGTCAAATATTAGATTTCACATCATTTTTGAAAACTGTCCGTTTAATATCTTGAATAGAGCATCTCGTGTGGCCATCCTAAAGTAAAGAGACAGAAAAGTTACGTGACATCAACTTTCAGGCATGCGTTCAGCAGCTCCATCCGCCAAGCCATATCTTGCTCTGACAGCGGATGTGCGGCGTTCACGAACTCAACTAGAGCATTATTTGCTCCACCCAATATTTGATCATGACCGTTCACGTCAACCTGTCAGAGCAAATTATGCTCGACTATAATCCTTCTACCTCTAGAATCGATCAAATCTTGGTCTAGCATATCTAGTAGTAACTATCATGTGATCCATGAACAATGTAAATGACTTCTTCTCCTTCTTCTGTAACATGCTATGAAGTAGCCATTCGTGAGACATCGATCAAATATTGGTCGATCAATATTTGGCCGACGAAGCTCCTGAACGCAGCCCTGGTTTGTGAGTTTATACTATATATTATCTATGGTTTGTGAAGAGAACATTGCACAGAGCAGAGTACTCGTTCTCGATTTATTTAATTTTGGGATTTTCTTTTCATGGCTATGAAATATTAGTTTTGAATGATTACCTACATATTTATTAAAATATCTAATTGCTCAATCAGTCACAAGTTGGATGACTTGATAAATGTGCAACAAAGATCAATTAAGTAAGACTTTCTCATAACATTTTTACCTGGTAAGATTAAGCATTTTTTCGTACTCTATTTACCTTCTATTATGGATAATATCTGCACTTCCAAACCGCAAAGAATGCGCTCTGCTGTGATTGCTGAACTCACGATTTAAAGTCTGGGATGTGAGAGGAATTCCTTTATCAAGAAAGGCACTGAGGCTAGAAAATAAACCAGGATACGTCATTCCGGGTAAGGGGAAAATAGACTTTCCTAAGTAGAGCCCTGTCTTGTATCTGCCAAATATCTGATTTATTAAGAAGAATGTTATCATAAATAAACTGGATATTCCGCTAAAATAACAATTGCATTTGATTGCATTGTAGACAATTGAATTGAGGTAGAAATTATATCTGTGTAGCCATTACAATTATCCTTCAGGTGGTTCACCTTATTTGATAAAGAACAACCACTAATAGCTGTTTTATCCCAGCAGGCTCCTCTACAACGGCCTTCAACAGAGTGATGTAGATGACATTTGGAGAGAATTCTTGTCATAATGTCTATGAAGAAAACACAAACCTATGATCAAAATCAGAATTGAAGTATATGATAGACAAGTCCCTACTTCAATGTTCAGAATATTTCTAAGGTAGTGCGATTTTAGCAACCCTTTTTCATAATTCTGGAGAGAAAGTTAACATAAGCCAATATGAGTGACCTACATGAAATAGAAGAAAATAAATCAATACAACTTACAGAAGAAATACCAGGTGTTTCTGGTATACCATGGAAAAATAAGCAATCCATTGTAAATGGTACAACAACAAGTAGATTTAGAAAAACCAAATTTGCCATTAGAAAAATTCTCACATGTGACATATGTGGCCATAAATGTAGACATAAAAAAGATATGATACTACATGTGAGAACTCACACAGGGGAAAAACCATATGCATGCAATATGTGCGAATTTAAATGTACACAGCGTGGTAATTTACAAAGGCATATTAAAACACATTCCAAAGAGAAGCCATTTGAATGCATTGAATGTAAATATAAATGTGAAACAGCTTTTAAATTGAAATTACATACAAGAATTCACAGTGTAGAAAAACCACATGTGTGCAATGTGTGTGATTATAGAACTAAAAGGAAGAAAGATTTACTACAACATTTGAGGCGACACACCGGGGAGAAGCCACATGCATGTTATATATGTGACTTCAAATGTACTCAGAGGAGTAACTTGCTAAGGCACATGAAAGTACACACTAGGGACATGCCTAAAGATAATTATAGTTGTGATGTTTGTAACCTTATGTTTGTGCATGTAAGTGAATTGATGCTACATTATAAGGCTCACATTGCAGGAAGTTTATACAAATGTAACATATGTGATTATAAATGTGAAGATGCAAATTCTTTAGAGCTACATGAAAACACTCATGTTGAAAATGCACCATACAGATGTGGTATGTGTCATTATACATGTGGAGAGGAAAGTTCAATAAAAGTGCACTTAAAAACCCACAGTGCAGAAACATTTTTTGAATGTTATGTTTGTGAATATAAATGTGAAGACTATAATATGTTCGAGCTGCACACTAAAGCACACAGCAACTCAACACCATACAGATGTGATATGTGTGGTTTTAAATGTGAACAGGAAAGTTTATTAAAGCTACACATAGTAAATCACAGTATGAAAATGCTGTTGGAATGTAATACATGTGATTACAAAAGTATGCAGGAAAATGCATTAAAGCTCCACAAAGAAGAAAATCACAGTGGAGATAATAGATCATATATATGTCATGTGTGTGAAAATACATTTGAAGAGAAAAGTTCCTTAGAAATACATGCAAAAATGCATAGTGAACACATACAAAACAAATGTGATGTGTGTGATTATGAATGTCATGAAGAACATGCATTAAAACAACATATTAAAATGCACAGTCAATTAGAATCATTGGAATGTGATTTATGTGATTACAGATGTGATGATGAAAATGTGTTAAAACAGCATATCAAGACACATTGTGAAGAAACTACATTGAAATGCGACATGTGCAATTATAAATGTGTTCAGGAAGTTGAATTAAAAGCTCACATCAAATCACATAGTGGGGAGAAACTATATGAGTGTGATGTATGTGACTACAAATGTGATGACTTTTTAATATTAAAACAACACACAAACATTCATGATCAAAATAAATCACATACATGTGAAATGTGTGGTTACAAGTGTATGGATGAAACTTTATTGAAGCAACATTTGAAAAAACATAGAGGCATGGGGCGAACCCTGTTTAGCTGTGAAATATGTCATTATACATGTGATCGAAAAAGGACATGGGAACAACACGTGAAAACACACACTGGGGAAAAACCACATGCATGCACTATGTGTGACTATAAATGTATACAACTTTCTAGATTAAAACGTCACATTAGAACACACACGGGTGAGAGGCCGTATATGTGTGATATGTGCAATTATTGTTGTAAAGATGCAGGCATATTAAGAGAACATAAAAGAGGCCACACTGGTGAGAAACCTTTTGCATGCAATTTGTGTGATTATAAAAGTGCAAGGAGGGGTAACTGGCAAACACACTTGAAAACACACACTGGAGAAAAACCCTATGCATGTGATCAATGTGACTTCAAGTTTAGATTCATATGGGATCTCAAGAAGCATACAAAGAGGAAACACATGGATAAACCATATACATGCAAAATGTGTGATTTTGTTAGTGATGATGTATCTCATTTAAAGCGACACATGAAAATACATGCTGTTGACAGACCATTTGCATGTGATTTATGTGAATATAGATGTATGAAAAAAAATACAATGGATCAACACAAAAGAACACATGCAGGAATAAGCACATACAAATGTGTAATGTGTGAGTATACATGTGACTACAAAAGTCTTTTCGATTTGCATTTACGAACTCACACAGGGGAGAAACCATATGCATGCCACTTGTGTGACTACAGATGTGTGAGGCCTCACTATTTGAAACGGCATATGAGCATACATACTGAAGACAAACCATATGCATGTGACAAATGTGATTACAAATGTAAACATCAAGATATACTCAGACAACACATGAGGAAACATACAAATGAACTATATGAATGTGATATGTGTGGATACAAATGTCCACAGAAGCATACCATGCTAATACATATTAGAATACATACAGGTGAGAAACCATTCAAATGCAGTATGTGTAGTTACAAGTGTGCAGATTCTACTCATCTAAAACGCCATGTGAGAACACATACAGGAGAGAAGCCCCATCAATGCAACTATTGTGATTATAAATCTGCAACTAGCGCTCAGTTGTCACGACATACTAAAACTCATAAGAAACCAGATGCTTTGTTAGTGACTTAATAATTTAAGTGAGTGAGTCCACATGTTAGAGTGAGAATAGACCATCTATTAGTGAATAGCGAGGACATAATGTGTGAGTATTGGTCTTTTGGCCAATGGGGATGATTTTTACACTGGTGACATTTCTAATTACAACTTTCAAATTAAGTTTTAAACCATACACATACTTTCGTTAAAAACTTCATATTGTAACCTTATTATTCTTGTATCTTATTGCACAAAACACCCTTAGCGAGAAGTCAGTGTAGGACTCAACATCCCCATATTGAATAAGAAAGAACCTTATTATTCTCAGATCAATCAATGACTGTCACATTGGTACTCAAGGTAGCTTTACTGACAGTGGCATCCCCTACTATTAACTATTTACATTGGCTGTTTATTTATATAAATAAACAGGTTGGCAGTTTCTATGTAGCTGGGTATTTATTACCTTATGATTTTGTTTTGTAAATTTCATATGTTTTTAAAATATGTATTTAAATGAGAAATCTGGTTTAGATTAGTCATCATCATCATCATCTCAGGCATAGGATGTCCACTGCTGGACATATGCTTGCCCTATTGATTTCGAGAATAGTAAAAAGGTTTATGTTAGAAAAACTTAAATATTAAGATTTAAATAGATATTTATTAAACTAGTAGAAATTCTAAAATCACCATTCCTTTTATTTGCACCACTAGTAGCGCCCCGCGGTTTCACTCGCGTGGATCACTGTTTTCCCGGTACCTCAACTAGCCCTCGGGAACTATTCTTTTTCCGGGGTAAACGTAGCATATGTGTTATTACAGGCTCTAAACCTATCTCCATACCAAATTTTATCGAAATCGGTAAAGCCGTTTGAGCGTGAAGGAGAAACAGGTTTTGAATTATTTGCTTATCTCACGGGAACAGTTATTATTTTCGGGATGTAAAGTAACCTACGTGTTAATACAGGGTTTAAAGTATGTGTTCCTTTTTTTTTTATTCGACAAGCCGTCCGCTTGGTCTGTCCGATACAAGACTCACTAAAACTGCAATCTTTGACTGCAATATACCTTGTAAATGAAACGCGCGAAAGTTACGTTAAACGTTCAACGCTTTTATTTCCATTTCCACATTACGCTGGTAGCGTACCATAGCGTACCGGCGCGGCGTTTCACCAAGGATTGACAGTGTCAATTTATCCGCCATGCCAGATACCTGTCAAAGGGTCCGGAGGCATAGGCTGCGTTTCAATTTGGGCTCACAGTGCACACGTTCGTACGTAAGGAATTAGCTGTTCCAAGATGAATTTAATACTGACAGTGCTGACGCTCGTAAGCAAATCGGAACGGCTTTTTGTGTGTGAATGCGCGCGAATTCTTAAATGTCAGTTCCCATTAAATTCATATTAAATCATTCACTTCCGTACTTCATGGGGACTAAATGGGTCATTTTTTTCTGTTAAATAAAATTACGTTTTTAATTTTTTGTGGACGAACTAAACCAATTTTTCGACAAATTCTTATAATGAGTCAGATGTTTGACTCTCAGTGCATAGTTATTTATCTATGTGTTTGACAGCGCTCACACGGCTCTACGTCGTACTCGTGAGAGTTCTAAGCACAGGACGATAACGTCATGGATGGCATCATATACATTTTGTGTGCAGCTGTCAGTGCATTTGAATGACTTTAAGCTCGCTCTCTGTGCTCAAAGCGCTCAAAGCTCAATTTGAAACACACCCATAATATGTAACCATAGACCCATTTCATAGAGTTGATGAAAAATGCGTTTCAGATTCGCGCTATTGATTACTGTCGGTAACTTGAATTGTTCGGTTACATAGATATTTTTGTACATAAAGCTACTATAATAGGGTTTTAACTAAAAAGATGGAATTATTCAGTGATGATAGTGATAAGATAATGAACTGAATAAAGCCGGAGCATTCGGATTTTAAATTTTATTTTTATACTTGTAGCGCCCCGAAGTTTCACCCGCGTCGTCGGTTTTACCGCTACAACAATTTATACCACGGGAATCATACATTTTACCGGGATAAAAAGTAGCCTATGTGCTATTCCAGACTATAATCTATCATTGTGCCAAATTTCATCCAGATCCGTACAGCCGTTCTGGCGTGATTGAGTAACAAACATTCATCTATCCAAACTTTCACAATTATAATATTCAGCGGGATACCTACTGTAGGTACTTATAGCTCTAGCGTTTGACCACTATCTCACTTGATGGTCAGTGACGATGTTGTCGAAGATGTTATCACGTTAGGCCTAGGATGCTTACTGGTGACTCTCAAAGACTGCTGCCTGAACACACTATGTGTTTGGTTACAGCTTTCCAACTTGAGGGTGGTAGCTAGCCAGGCAGGTACTCGAAATTACCCTACCACCATGCTGGGAGTTTGATAACGAGGTTACCTTCACCAGAAGCTACCGCTGTTGTTGGGGAACGAACCAGTGTGTGTCAGTTTAACAGCCGCCGCTCACCCCGCTGAGATATCATCGCTTCATAAAGCATATTCACGAATTCATAATGAAATGGAGCACGCAAATCGCCGATATAATGATCGTATCAACTATTGTTCAGAACTGACCATTCACCATCGTCTATAGATATCGTATAAATAAAAATTACATGTATAAATCTATATTATGAGGCATCCATTGTGTCACGTGAGATGTTTTGGGGTCAAACTGAACCTCACCCATTCTTACTTGGAGGAAAGGGTGCTCTCGACAAATATATTATTAAATTAAATAAAAATATATTTCGTGTGATTCTATACTTCGTTCTTAAAATTCTTATATGCATACTAGACCTAAGCTACATAAAATATATAAGTGAATTATGGTTTTAAACAAATCCTACACAATCAAGCACAGCTGGGGGGTTTGGAAAGTCGCCAAAATTACCTTACGTAATTTATGGACGCACCCATCACCATCCTGGACCATTCACCATTTACCTATCTGCAAATGAGATCCTAAAAATTTTGCTACATTATTATTAAACAGAGGGAACAAAACGCTTCGGAGGGCTTACTGGATTTAGCGTCGCTACCTGTGATTAATCTCCGATAGGCATTTGCAGATTTTGATATTGAAACACAAGTAACAGTCACTGATACTTTTACTACCAGTCAAATGTAAGGAAGATATTGAAAACGACCGTAAATGAATCAGATGTTTGACTCTCAGTATATAGTTATTTATCTATGTGTTCGACAGCGCTCAAACTGCTCTACGTCGTACTCGTGAGCGATCTAAGCACAGTACGATGATCAGCGATGATGTCATAAATTTACCGGGTTCCGGCCTGCAAACTTTAGAATTTCAAAATTAAATAAATCTCATTTTTTAGATCTTAATTTGCCCTTTCGACCTACGTTAATTATTTTATTTGCCCTTCTTTCGTTTTCCCAAGAAAAATCGAAATAGAATTTCCCATTTTCCTGTATTTTAAATAGTCATATCTCTTTGAAAAATGATTATTGTTTGCTCCACCAGGCATAAAAATTTGCCCTTGAGAGACTTTAATTTGCCCTTGAGGGCAAATTGATCATAAATTTTGACTGCAGCCGTCAGCATAGATCAGAATACATTTCGGAATGAATTTATGCACGCTATCCATGCTCAAAGCGATTATAGATACAAATAAGAAACGCATCCTAGAACTGATTAAACATTTTAGGATTTTTAGGTGCGTTTACTGCGTTTCTTCATGATACGGTCATGATCAATCATCAAATATTGGGTGAGGCAAAAATGCTCTGTTTGAGTTCATGAACGCCGCGTACCTGCTGTCTGAGTAAGTTAAGGCTTGGCCGATGGAGCTCACGAACGCGCGCCAGAACGCAGCCTTGGGATCATGATCGTGTTTATATTCTCTGCGTTTCAAATTCTATTCTATTCTTGCAATTAACCTCAAACCTGTGTATGACGATTTGCCACCACTGATCAATTTCACTGATTAGAAAGAGAAATAGATAATAATCACACGAAGAACGGACCGGTCCTTATGGACTTTGCCGTAGCGATCACTGACACGATATTTGACAGATTTTAGTGTTGTTCTCTAGTGTATTATGCAGGAGTATCGATATCGATATTTATAGGGATGGGAAAATCTTTATTCAGGCTTTTTGCTCTAGCATAAGAAATCCTCATAGCTATAATATATATACACCTACTCAATGCCACATTGCATGGCAATAAAAAGTCAAGTATTTCTAAAATAACTTTTAATTGTTTAAAAAAATATGTAAATGTAGAGGTACAATTTGCTTAATATATGTGTATATCCATAAGTGAGTATACATAATGCATAAACATACTAAAGTTAATATTTTTTAAACAAATAGAAATTCATTTTTTTAAATTTGACTGCATCGAACTGGAATCTGTGTTACAAAACCGCAAATATTTTACCTGAAATAGAAAAATACTATAGAGGTACATCTCATTAAATACAAATATATTTGCTGAAAATAGGTAATATATACAGTGTATTGCATTTATGATACTTGTGAGGCAATTATACAATTTATCTAAGTCTTCAGATAACTGTGCTATTTCCTAATTTTTATGCCAATTCAACTCATATGCTCATTTTTTGGCACTTAAAATAATGACTAAAGATTATTGTCAATCTTACAATCCGAGATGCTCTAAGCCGTAAAATGCGACACTAGCCATTTTTAAACACGTAGTATTAACGATAACCTTATGCCTTATATTAAACTATTATAATTTATTAAAGGAGCATTAGGTTATCGAGTGTAGATCTTATAAATAAGTTTCATGCTCCCTTTTTGTTTTTCTCAATCGGGCCAGCAGTTGTGCAGCACATGCAAGGATCAAATATTCATATAATCAGGCAAATATAATGGGACATTCAGACACGTAGAGAGATATTTGCTTTCAAAACATGGAGCTCTAGCTCTCCTTAAAACAATTGGTTGTGACATTGCCTGTGGTTGTATGTAGTCCAGTTTTTAGTTACTTCCTTAGTTTTTTTAATATCATTATGTATCTATTGATACTAATATTATAAGTAGGTAATGTTTATGAGGTTGTAGCAATGATGTTTTACTAAAGATGACCTATTTATACTGCGTGGTGCTCAGATTTTGTTCCTTTACGACATAAACATGCTTACTGCGACAGATAATACGGTACAAATAATATAGAAAAGGATAGCTATATGTTTAGACTTGCGGTTGAAATACGCATCGCAATGAAAATTACTACAACTGACTTCATTATGCCGCCTCAGTTTCCGCGCGCTTGTGCGACATCTACCTCATTTACACATATAATATCATTGGGTTGTAGGTGTTAAACTATGTATCTACCGATATCTGAACCGATACTTTAACCAATAGAAGGCAACGTAGGATCATCATCATCGTCATCACCACGCGGGTGTAACCGCGGGACGCAGCTAACTTAATATATAATTAATAAATGTATATAATTTTTCGACGTATAAATCCTGTATTACAAATTTAGGCATAGGTTAGGACTTAGATTAGTAATAGTACATTAGCTACTTACGATGAAATTAAGGTTTCAGCTGTTCAATAATATAAAATAGTATCACGAAGACGAAACAAATTTTGCTTTCTGAATAATGAAAAAATGTATTAAAATTTCTATTTTACGTGAAAGCCAAATGTCAAATGTTCCCGAGTATTTATTGGAATGAGTTTTTAATATCTGTCGTTCGTTGAATGCTTGGAGTATATAAATGGAAGATGTATGTAATGATCTGTGAAAAAACGAGTAGTAAAAAAAAAAAGATAAATATTTTCAAAAGCTGCACTAAGTCTTCGAACAAGAATCAGCCTTATCCCTTTAGTATACGATTTAATGATTTCGTCAATCCGTGGCGGTTAGATTCTTATCGTCCTAGGTTAAACTATAAGGACCATAGCATTTGGATGGCAGATTAACATTAACATGCACGGCTAATAATTCGTGTACATCCATAGACTAGGATAATTCCCAGCTTGCAAGTCGATGCTTCCTTTGTCTTGTGCCAGTAGCCACAGAGTTCCAGATATAAATGATATTAAGTTCGCGTTTGTGATGATAAGAAAACTAAATCTGCCAACCCCGACTCTACCTGGTACTTGTCTGCTCAATCCCTAGAGTGTATATAAAAAGCCGTAGGTGCGGAGGTACAGCAGCCCACCCCGACACACCCGCACCTTCAACCCCCCCGACGACTCCGCCCTAGGCATGTATTGGATGATCCGGACGACCCCATCGCTGTCGTCTTGTCGCTTGCTTTAGCGTCGGTTCACGGTCATCCCGGTAGAACACATGGTTGAGAGTGCCTGGTATATACAGTCAGACACCGAGCTCGACGGCGAGCTCGAGGCAAAAACATCCTGGTTAGATTCTCTCCAAATAGTCAAAGAGCAAACAGCCTTAGGGCCCACTTACGGACCACTTTGGTACCGGGGCAAGTCGATCCGATAACTCCCTCTCCTGGCGACAGCTCAAGCCAAGGTCCGGACCTCAGTGGTGCCCTTGAGCTAGTCACCTCGTCCTCTCCTAGTGGCACAGCGCCGTCAGCGCTAGCCTCACTAAGCAGTGCGCCTTCTGCGCCCGCACAAATACCGGGCTGAACACCGTCAGTGCTCGCCCCCCCTCCGGTGAAGCTGTAAATGCCGGTAGAGGCAAACAGCATTAGTCCGGTAGAAAAAAGAAGGAGAGCAGCTTCCGCCCGCCGCAACAAATCGCAGATATCAAGTGAGCCGTAGCGGCTGAGGCTAGTCGCCGAAGGCGACCAAAAAGCCGAAGCTGCGGTGGCGAGCATTGATGTCTGTGCTTTGTTACGCAAGGGCGGAGGGGCTGCACTTCCCGCAGCGCCGGAGCAGTCACAAAATATAAAGTTAATCCATGTAACCTTAAAACATTTTTCTAAATTGAGGTCATTGAGATTTGGGAACATGTCATAAACCTCTGGAAGACCATGTCTATAGTCTGTGATCTACGATTAGTTGATTGCACTGGATCGTGCAAACGAGGCTTTGTCTATGGGTGTGCACGGATTTTTGGCCGTACTAGAGGGACTCGTCCGCTTCCGGTTTCCCTTCCCCCTAGAGAAAGAATGTAAATACTAAATACTAAGTACCTAATCTGTGGTTACTTCCCATGAAAATGATATAATTTAGAAGTTAAACATAGACATAGTGAATTAACATTTGCACTTTGCACTGATTAGAAAGAGAAATAGATAATAATCACACGAAGAACGGACCGGTCCTTATGGACTTTGCCGTAGCGATCACAGACACGATATTTGACAGATTTTAGTGTTGTTCTCTAGTGTATTATGCAGGAGTATCGATATCGATATTTATAGGGATGGGAAAATCTTTATTCAGGCTTTTTGCTCTAGCATAAGAAATCCTCATAGCTATAATATATATACACCTACTCAATGCTACATTGCATGGCAATAAAAAGTCAAGTATTTCTAAAATAACTTTTAATTGTTTTAAAAAAAATGTAAATGTAGAGGTACAATTTGCTTAATATGTGTATATCTATAAGTGAGTATACATAATGCATAAACATACTAAAGTTAATGTTTTTTAAACAAATAGAAATTCATTTTTTAAAAATTGACTGCATCGAACTGGAATCTGTGTTACAAAACCGCAAATATTTTACCTGAAATAGAAAAATACTATAGAGGTACATCTCATTATATACAAATATATTTGCTGAAAATAGGTAATATATACAGTGTATTGCATTTATGATACTTGTGAGGCAATTATACAATTTATCTAAGTCTTCAGATAACTGTGCTATTTCCTAATTTTTATGCCAATTCAACTCATATGCTCATTTTTTGGCACCTAAAATAATGACTGAAGATTATTGTCAATCTTACAATCCGAGATGCTCTAAGCCGTAAAATGCGACACTAGCCATTTTTAAACACGTAGTATTAACGATAACCTTATGCCTTATATTAAACTATTATAATTTATTAAAGGAGCATTAGGTTATCGAGTGTAGATCTCATAAATAAGTATCATGCTCCCTTTTTGTTTTTCTCAATCGGGCCAGCAGTTGTGCAGCACATGCAAGGATCAAATATTTATATAATCAGGCAAATATAATGGGACATTCAGACACGTAGAGAGATCTTTGCTTTCAAAACATGGAGCTCTAGCTCTCCTTAAAACAATTGGTTGTGACATTGCCTGTGGTTGTATGTAGTCCAGTTTTTAGTTACTTCCTTAGTTTTTTTAATATCATTATGTATCTATTGATACTAATATTATAAGTAGGTAATGTTTATGAGGTTGTAGCAATGATGTTTTACTAAAGATGACCTATTTATACTGCGTGGTGCTCAGATTTTGTTCCTTTACGACATAAACATGCTTACTGCGACAGATAATACGGTACAAATAATATAGAAAAGGATAGCTATATGTTTAGACTTGCGGTTGAAATACGCATCGCAATGAAAATTACTACAACTGACTTCATTATGCCGCCTCAGTTTCCGCGCGCTTGTGCGACATCTACCTCATATATACATATAATATCATTGGGCTGTAGGTGTTAAACTATGTATCTACCGATATCTGAACCGATACTTTAACCAATAGAAGGCAACGTAGGATCATCATCATCATCATCATCACCACGCGGGTGTAACCGCGGGACGAAGCTAACTTAATATATAATTAATAAATGTATTTAATTTTTGGACGTATAAATCCTGTATTACAAAATAGGTTAGGACTTAGATTAGTAATAGTACATTAGCTACTTACGATAAAATTAAGGTTTCACGGTTTTTATTATCACGAAGACGAAACAAATTTCGCTTTCTGATTAATGAAAAAAATTATTAAAATTTCTATTTTACGTGAAAGCCAAATGTCAAAGATTCCCGAGTATTTATTGGAATGAGTTTTTAATATCTGTCGTTCGTTGAATGCTTGGAGTATATAAATGTAAGATGTATGTAATGATCTGTGAAAAAACGAGTAGTTAAAAAAAAAAAAGTATATATTTTCAAAAGCTGCACTAAGTCTTCGAACAAGAATCAGCCTTATCCGTTTAGTATACGATTTAATGATTTCGTCAATCCGTGGCGGTTAGATTCTTATCGTCCTAGGTTAAACTATAAAGACCATAGCATTTGGATGGCAGATTACCCACCCTGATCAATTTGCTGAAGTGTACTATTTGTAGTTGTAGCAGTTTTTAAATTTACGCGTAGTACAGTGTTATTTTCAATAATATCATGACCAATATATCAAAGAGGAGAAGGGAAGGATCGAGGACCAAGATCAAGGTGAGTGAAAGAGGACAAGTCGTGGCAGACAATGCTTTGAATCTGTCGTTTCGCCTAGAAAAGTTAGACGTACGTATCTACGTCCTGATAAGTCTGCAGTTTCTACCGGGAAGTTATTAGAACTCGCTACTGTAGCGAATTCTGCTATCTTCCCATTACAGTTTTAGTTTATTCCACTAGCTAGATCTTATACGGTAGGTATGCGTAATTCGACTGTCAATTCTGATATCATGGGAACTTGCATGATCTCATAGTAAGACTCACAGTTTAACCATACACAGAAAGCTGGTGACGAAAAGAAATTACCTACTGCTATTACCTGTTACTGAATGTTATTAGCACTAGGTTTCATCTCGTCATGATGATATGGTCATGATATTTAGGAATTAGGCTCAACTTTTGATTATAAAACATTTAGTTGGTGGTCCATTTTTTGTTTATGAGTAGGTCATAATAATGGAGGTTACTAGGTATCACAAGCTGAAACTTCATTGAACAGCTTAACTCGCCAACTTGCTTAATGGATAAATTAGACATTGTTTCTACCACTAAATATATGGTTTACCTACATTGACATTTCAATTATTTTTTAGAGTATGGGGGACCACAAAGAGTTCCTCAATCGTATTACAAAGACCCTTTACTATGGAGAGCTCCCTACACTACCCTGTCTCAGCTTGCCTGTCACTGGTGAGTTACTTGTGTTAGTTTTTGCTTATTAACTCTGTTTATGGCAGCATTTGAACTCTGATATATACATATCTCTGATTTCCAAACCGATTGAACAATTTGATCATGAATATGTATCCATGATCAAATTTAGATAATATTAATGTCTAAGAATTTTTGATTGCTGGTGGAGTGTTAAAATGAAAATGATGTTTTTTGACTGAACAATTTCTTGTATCATTCATTCAGTCTTTGAATATATGGAATAAGGTGATAAGAATCAATACAGAAACAGTTTTCAATAAATCAATATTCAATAAACTTATTAGAACAGGAATAGTTTATTTGTGGCACAATATTTTACAAATTAAGTAAATAAAGAAAGAAAAAATATTAACATTTTATTATTAAATTCCACAAACCTCTACATGCCGATTTGTCCCATATTATATGTTTGAATAAAAGCAGTAGCCAGTTTGATAATATTGAAAGATCCATAGAATGGGCTGATAGAGTTAGAAGAATATCATGGGGGATCATTGTCAATGTTCACAGACATTGTGACTAGGGTCTCAGGAGGCTGGTGTAGGTGACTTCCAAGAGGCCTAAAATGAAAACCATTACTGACGTAGTTGTCTTATTACTATTGCTGATCACACTCCGGTTGCTGCAATCTGGCAGCATTACCAGCATGGCTGAAATGTATGTCGTGAAGTTTGACTATCAATGTGAGAAAAGCAGGACAATAAAATATAAATGATGCAGGGAAACTCATAATAAATTATTAATAATCATATAGCATAAATTTTCACTTTTATGTATTCAGTCTAGTGCGCGAGTGCCGGATGTATCACTAGTTATATAAGCATAGAATGGTCACTAACCCAGTAGGGAAACAATAAGCTTTTCGTTGCTACACAATAAATTCTGCCAAGTTTTGTTAAAACTAATGCTATATTCGGTTGCTACTTTCAACACAACCTGCTCTAATTGGTCATTATTGGTTTGAGTGCTGCTTATTTGAACCTGATTGGTCAGTTCTAGAAATTGTTAGTGCAAAATTACAATATACCTAGTTATGGATTCTGGCAAACTAGCAATTCCTTCTGTTGGGTCAGTCAGCAGAAGGAACAGTTACATACCTACCTAAGGTGTGAGGGAGTTGTCACCTTACAGTTGTGAGACTGCTTGAACACGTGTGGTGTGGTGTCTTGGGCAGAGATCTCGTGCGAGGTGTGGTCACTAGGCGGGCGGGGGCCAGGGCGCGGACTGCGTCGGCTGCACGCGGACACGGCAGCGCACATCGCACGGCAGGCGTGCGTGTCGCCCTGCGCGCTCGTGCTGGCATTGCTCTACCTGGAGCGGCTGCACGCCTGCAACCCGCGCTACCTGGAGCGGGCGCACCCGCAGGACCTGTTCCTCATCTCGCTGGTCAGTACTTCTCTATTGCGCGACACGATGCACCTGCTTAAATAAATCTGCCTGCCATGCGCGTCTACCATACCTTCCTAGTTTTACAATTTTGGTCCATTCTGCACATTTTAGATTTGACTTTTAACCTGAAACTTATTTAATGTCATAGGAGTAGCGACTTTTTCTGCCTAACCATATAATATAAAAAAGTATAATATACGTAGTAAATAGTTTTTTACCAGTCGCACTCACTTGACTATATTTTGGCTGTAGAGAAAATACTTTGACATTTGAATGCTGAGATGGCACATGAGTATGTAATGACACTGTCTATGTTAATTTGAGCTGAGGATAAAACAAACTGTGAAATCAATTGTCAGTGACTGTGTTTAAGAGTATTTTCTTAGTAAAGTTCAAGGTGAGTATGCTTTTCAGATCTCCGTTTTAAGTATGTATTGGTTGGTCGTTTGTTAACATTTATATTGTTTGGGTTTTAGATGAACACTTGCTTCAAAAGTAAGTATAACTGAGTCATGAATAATAAAGTGAACTAAAATAAAATCCCAGTATTTAGTAAAAAAATATATCAGGAACAAATGACACTTTCAAAAACCTTAAATACACACAAGTCGCAAACAGAACGAATAATTGACATAAACAATTTTACGCTGTTTTAGATGGTTGGAAATAAGTTTCTACAAGACGACGGTGAAGAGGATGAAGTGATCTGCTCCGAGTGGGCAGAGTCCGGCGGCATCGACCTCGAACAACTAAAAAATCTTGAAAAGGAATTCCTTAATGCTATAGTAAGTCCTGCATGATTCATATATTCAGTCTCATATATGTATATATATATATAGTATACTACATAAGCTGTAAAGTTTATCCTACTATGTAATATTATAAATGCGAAAGTTTGTGTGTTTGTTACTTATTCAAGATCAAACGGCTACACCGATTGCGATGTAATTTGGTGTGGATATAGTTTACTTTTATCCCGGAAAAAGTATAGTTCCCGTGGGATAATTGAGGTGGCGGGAAAACCGTAATCCACGCTGGTGAAACTGCGGGGCGCTCCTAGTCTGTAATAATAGCCACAGAAGCCATAATTCAAATTTTAACCAACCAATCACGCACCTTAAGCCAGTTCTAAGACAAGAATCAAGACTGTGCCTTTGCTATGCATTAGGTTGACTTTCATGGAAAGTACTGTCTATTTAAGTGAAAACCATACTTAGCATGGTTCGAAAGTAAGACTTTGGCTTAGCCAAAGTAAAGTAAGGACTTTATAATTTTCAGGCATCAATTCCCAAATGTTATTGTAAAATGTTAACTATAACTTCATAAAATAATGTATATAAACCATTGATAGAAATGTAATTTTTCAAATTGTTATTACTGCTTTCTTTAAATGTGCTCAGTACATTCTTGTCCTGTATTATACAAACCACATGCATGTTTTGAGTTACTAATATGGATAGAGATTGCGCCCTCTTTTATATAGATATACAGATCAATTTACTACCGAAGTTATCATTTTATATAATCTGCTAAAATTCACAATTGAACAGTGCAAATGTGAATTTTATCAGTTATTCAAATCCAAAAGTTGCCGATCTCGTCAGGCTGTTTGTTGCTGCAAGTAGATATGTTATGTATCAATTGAATTTGCATTGTTGTGGGTAATATATTTAGGATGGTTATTTTTGCTAAGTACTTTGTAGTACTTTATCGAAATATTCCAACAGAAAGTTCTGGAAAGTAGCAACTGCCTAATCAATAGAGTAGCGATGATCGACTCTTCTCTCTTGAGAAAGCTGTTCATAATACTGAACCTGGGTGTCGTTAATAAGGATGAGGTGCTCTAACAATGTTTCCAGTAACATAGACTTTAGCCTCTTCTTCTTGTCCTTATCCCACACTAGGTGGGGTCGGCTAAACATGTTTTCCTCTTCCATTCTCTTCTATTATTAGTCATCTCAGTGTTCACACTTTTCATTAACATATCATTCTTCACATAGTACATCCATGCCTTCTTTGGCCTTCCTCTACCTCTATATCCATACCAAGTCATTCTATTCCCTTTCAACTTATCATTCACTGGTGCTACTTTCAAGCTTCCTCTAATATACTCATTTCTTATTTTATCCATTCATGTGTGGTGTACATCCATCTCAACATTCGCATCTCGCAACCACATGCCTAGAGAGCCAGTGAGCATTCTAGGTCTAACGATTACATCGTCACTGACCATCAAGTGAGATAGTGATCAAACTAGATCTATACAGTATAAAAAAAAAAACAAAAAAACGCACTTTTCTTTCATCCATTTCATTTGCTGCCCAATATTTGATTCCATACATGACACAGCTCTAACTATGGTCATAAAAATTATGACCTGTCTCCATTTCATCCAACCTGCATTTATCCTGTTCCTTACGTGTCGGTCAATATTGCCGTCGTTTTGGATCAATGAGTACCTTGGTTTATTCATTCATCATCATCATCTCAGCCATAGGAAATCCACTGCTGGACATAGGTTCATTGATCATTGACCTAAAATCGGAGCAGACTGGTAGGGATACACCATTTAAGGCTATATGGGAAAAATTGGATGATACACCGAAGTCGAAAAACAGATATTCGGTTTTGCCTCGTGTATACTCTGCTCTCCAATTTTTCTAGTCTGTTCTGGACCTCGGTTGCATTTTCTTTAACAAGAACAATGTCATCGGCGAACAGCATACACCAAGGTGCCTCATCCTGTATGACTGTCAGATGTCAGTGCATCCATAACTCTTCTCTGATACTGATCAGTATCAGAGAAGACGCCGCGAAGGAGAGTTCTACGCTTTTGTCGCCGCTCGGACCTGAACCACTGAAGATGTCGACCGCAGTGATCAACGAAACGTCTGGAACAAAAGTTTCACATAGACCACGGCCAAACAGCCCGAAAGCAATACATACAACATATATTGAGAACGTCAAATTAAAACTAGTTATGAAGGCACTTGTGTACCATTTTTCAAAGAGACCCGCAAAACCAAAATTCGAGTGTCTTCTTTACAAATAATATAAGAAAGCCACATTTTAAACCCCCGACTCAAAGAATGAGGGGATATAACTCCCCTCTTTTTTGCGTCAGGAGTTTAAAATGTGCTTTGTGTGTTAAATATTTCAGGATTGGAAGGTATATGTAAACGAGGCGTCCTTCGAGGCCGGACTGGCGTGGCTCGAGAGGCGAGTGGCTCGGAAGCAGGCGCGGGCGCGGGGGTTTTTCACGTACTCGGACTTGGCGGCGGCGTACGGAGGCGGCGAGGGCGCGGCTGAGCTGGTGCGCGGCGCGGCGGCGGCGGTTGCGGCCCTCGCGCTCGCCTATCTTACCGGCGTCGTAGCGCTGCTCGCCTCCGCCTCGCTCGCGGCGCACGTGCTGCCGGCGCTGCACTCCGCGCGCATACACACTTCCGGACTCTACTTTTACCCCGCCTTCGCCCCCACACGCCCCGCTCGCAGCCTCTCCGACAACGCGACCGTGCTCCTCGCGGCCGACCTTCTCGCCGAACAGGCTGAAGCTACCGAACGGCTGAGGTGTTGCGCGGGGTGGGCGCGGCTCGCCGACCCGCCCGCGCCTGCCCGGACGCGGGAACAGGCGCCGGAGCCGCAGTGGTCGATGTCATCCCTCTGGGACACCCGGTATCGCAGGTCGGCGGTGGACCCGATGAGGCGCTGGCTGGAGAGGATCGATGAATACGCGGATACGACGGGACGAGGGTGGGGCGAGGAGCGAGGACGCTGCGATCGGCCCTGGCTCGACCTAAACGGATTGACCGCGCTCGTGGCGACCGTGTCTGACCGGTAGCAATACTCGATGACGATACTCGACGATTCATATATGCAGCGAACGTGGATATGATCCTGGTTTACATACTACTCGATGAGCTCGTTAGCGTATCTATGTGATCTATTATGATGTCGTGTAAACTGGATTTATTGCAATCGCCTGCACTGCCTCATTAAGATTTGTGGATTACAAAAAAATGCTCAAATATTAATTTTCTGTTAGAATTTGTACTACTTCGTGCCTTGAAATTAGAATCATTTCCTCTGTCTTATCAAATTCACTTTTATCTATTTTTATCAAATTCATCTATTTTAAACTGGAGGTGTGACATGGAGGTGTAATTGTACAATCACTTAAGCACTACAATATACAGATGGTCAATACGGCACCGCTGGAGACTCAAACATCTGCCCACGTTTCTAGTCAGGTGCTCTATGTACATTATCAGTACTTATATAATTATCAACTGCAACCACCAAAGATCAGTTAACTTTATGTCAGCATGTGTGGGATTTGAAAGAAACAACTGATAAGAACTTTCAAAGAATATTATGGAACACTCACCTACATATTAGTTGATACTTCCAACTATTGTTTCTACTGTCAAGTGGCCTATATAAAGGGGCGCGGATGGCACGCGTGTGTTGCTAGTTTTTAATTTTAAAAATGCCTAATAATAACATTTTTACTGAAAAAAAATAGTATACGATAATATTTGAAAATAAACTCGTTTATGCAATATAAATACTTTTAAAGTTTTATTTTAACAAGATCATTCATATAAAATGTATAATAAATAACATAATAAATCATACTTATACCCAAGGTTTTCTTACATCTAATTACATTGGAACACATTACAAGTTGTATTTTTTTGGACATATACAATTTGAACACTCGTTAATGAATTGATTTGGACTTGATCAAGTGAAGGCAGTTGGAGAAACTACGCGCTCTATATTCAACCCGCAATCTCCAGTCTTCTCGAGACCACTACCAATGAAATTTGGTTGACGTAAATAAATTGAAATGTTTTTAAAGTTTCGATGGATTTTTTTGACAATATTTACAAGTTAATTGTAAATGTACGGAATTAATACAAATACTTAATGAATAGGAGAATTTATTATGGATGTATAAAACACGGGAGTTACTCACGTAATAAGTCACAGGGTTCCGACTATAGTTTCAACCACATTCGGTGGTCTTTTTCAAGGAGAATACGGGTGCTCGCGGTCGCGTTCGCGGTTCGCCTAGTACTGCGGGCGGCCGCGCGCAGCGCACGCGATGACAAATGCTGTTGCGGGGGGCGGGGTGCTACTAGTTGCGTCGGTGCATCCTGGTGTGAGTCCTCTTCGTACTCTACTACTCTACTTATTACCGTGAGTAACTCCCGTGTTTTATACATTCATAATGTGTCAAAACCACGTCAGTTTTAATAACAAAAAGGAGAATTTATCATTTTTAAAATTTCAATTTATATTATTGTAAAATTCGCACAATAGTCCAGTCATGTAGGCATTTCACCTCGGAATCTAACGGAATAAGCTATTATTATTATTGCTAGTATGCATTGAGGAAATCGCACTGAATAACATTTATGATATATTACTTTCCTCTTCTACACTTGTGTGATTCTTGCGAGGCTTATTTATGTAGTCCAGTCATCTTAGACCAAAAAGAGGTTCAGCCTAGGAATCTAACGAAGAGTTTGAACAAATACTTAGCAGAGAGTAGGTAATGCTTACTTATAACATGCATATCCTTTTTAATCCAGATTGTCCGACTAACCTTTTAGAAAAAGCAAAGTGTGACATCATAGTATGAGCGCGCGTAATCTTGGAAATTAAAAAATCTTCTACAAGAAAAAAACTTCTCGTCGTTATAACTTCAGAAATACTGCTGTTTATTTGCTGTAATTTACTGAAGTGAAATAAAAACTATATATATAATGTAATGTACATGATCTACTCTCCGATTAGGTGTATTTGGTAGTCATATTTTGACCCTTTTGTGTTCTCTATTGCATTAACTGTAAGCTAAGCTATTTTTTGGAGTCTTTTCGTAATAAATGCATAATACTAATTATTGCTAATGAATAATACAAATGGAATTAATGAATCATACTTTTTGTAAAAAAATGTTTTATTTAAGTGTACCTAGTGGTTGACTACAATCTATCTTCTAACTTGGCAATTCTCTGAATCTGTATTCGGTCCCTCTGTATTCCCTCACAATACTAAGCTTCGACCAAAATAGGATTCAATGTTCAGCCAGCCAATCACTATTACTGAGCTATATTAGCCTTACCTCAATTTTAATACTAACTATACAGGCGATCTAGTTTTATTAGAGCTTTCAATAATTTCGGTACCTTGCTCAGTTTTAGCGCGAAGCGAACGCGTCAGATTCGAAACAATGGACTAGTGGTAACGTCACATGGTATGTAGTGAGCCTGGCAAGGAGGTACGTCATTCAAAGAGACCAGGATGCAGATAGAGGCGGCGGTTGAACCCCCACCGGTCCACGGAGGAGGTCTGTATCTGGAAGGTCTCCTTGAGCCGCTCGTCCACCAACGTGAACAGTGTGTCCACGTCGCAGTCGTGTGCTCGCTCTGCGAATGTCTTGCACAGCGCCTGGATGTACCACGAGCCTTTAGCGGGGTCGCGCCGAGACACGAACCCTAACAACATCAATGAGTACCATGACTCCCTCATATTGTCAAAGACACACACATAGTTCTTATAAACTTAAAAAAATGTGTTCCATCAACTGTCACGGGCTTAACGTATTTGAGCGAACAACTTGTAGTCGTTGTCGGGATATTCTCAGACATCCTTCACTTACATTATACATTTATAAATCATAAAAGTTTGTATCGGATCTATTTTCATAATGACATGATTTATCACTAAGAATCAGATGATTTATCATCTATGGAGAAAGTAGTAATTAATGCAATTAGTTGGTATAGTACATACCGGGCAGCGTCGCTTGGACGACGAGGGTGTTGGTATGGAGCGCCATGTTCTTGTCGAGTGGAGGCGAGACGGGATGCCGCCGCAGGGTGCCGTCCGTTTCTACCGCGGGGGCGGGGGCAGGGGGGTGCAGGTGCGGGGGCGGCGGCGGAGGTGAGGACCGCACGTAATCCATGTTCTCGCCTCTAAGCATATGGGAATAATGAAAGAGAGAAATAAAAATAGTTTCCGTTTGCGTATAGCCGAAGGAAATTCGATACACAAAACGATACGATAAGAGGCTATTGCTATATATAATGCTCTATCTAACGGACATTTATCGGACAAGAAACAAAGGTATTTATGATCAAAGATGCGAAATCATTCCGATCTACCATTAAAAATAATGTACCGCAGGTGCTAAAAACAATAAAACGCTAAAATACAGATTTATTTAGGGCTTTTTATGTTAGCATATTAATTATATCATATGTAAATGATTTGTCACTGATAGGGAATTAATTCATGTAAACAACTCCCTTATGTTGAGTCTGAAAACTATCGCGAGTTTCTTCCGTAATTGTAATCTACGAAGCAACTAGGAGTCACGTGGTATATACTGGAAAATTACATTCCGACCAATTTCGAACTGCAAATCAGTGCGAAACTGGTCGGTGAGTAATTTTCCAGTATACGTGAGTACTAGACAGTTCGTGGATTACAACCTTTTATGCTTATGAGCTCTAAATGGTTCTCGGTCAATTATTTACTCCATAGCTCATTTAAAATCCAACATTGAAGGAAGTTAAGTAATCTTAACTTCCGAAGCAAGATAAATAAAAATAGCGGCAAGAGACTTCGTAGGTATTAACATCGTGCACCGATCGGACGCGGAACATTTTGATGGTGGATAAATGGCACACCCACACTACGATCCATGCGCTAAGAAGATGCGGAATATGTAGTGTAGGTAGAGGAAGGATAGAGAGGTGTTGAAGACCTGCAGATGGAAAAGATGAAGACTTTAGGCACGTCGCACAGCGCTGGCAGGTGCACGTTGGAGAAGTGGCCGATGATTTGCCGCAGCGGGATGAGCTTCCCGTCGCTGCAGCGGATGTCGTTGTCGCTGGAGCCGGGCCGCTCGTAGCCGTGGGACGAAACCACCACGAACACGCACTCTGGCACTGGCCGCTCCACCATGCTCGCCACCTTCTCCAGCGTCGAGACAGTCTCCTGAAGACGACCAACGACACCTTACAAATGCCACTTACTTTTGTCCATATCGCTTTACTCGACCTCGTTTAGTCTTTATTATCCGGGGCACGAAGCGATACTCAGATATTCATTTTTAAAAGTTACCCTTATTATTTTAATATTATATTGCTTTATTAGTAAAATTATTACTAGTATCTAGTAGTACTATTAACTACGTTACTATTAAGGCAATAAGGATAGTAGTATAAACTAAACACGCATATATCTAAAACGGCTGTAACGATTTGGACTTAAATTTTAACGTGGAGAATGTTTATACATTTATGTCACTTTAAAGTCGAAATTATAAATACTACTAAGGGGCGATCCATAAATCACGTAACACGTATTTCATGAATTTGTGACCACTCCTCCCCTGTCACAGCCGGTCATAAACTGACCGCCTCCCGCTCCCTGAATTTATGACGTAATTTATGGATAGCCTCTAAGTTTAAATTCGGTATGTGCTTTTTTAAAAGAAGTAGATATAAGAAAGTATTTTACGAAATATACAGTAAAAAATATAATAAAACATTTCAATGCTTGACTGTCACAACAATATGTAACCAAACTAGATATGCGTTTTATTTTTCGTATTTATTTGTTTCACTTAAAAACATGAGTACCTAACCTAATAAGAGTTGCGAATCGATGACAGTATCATTGTCCACTGTCTAAAAAATCATATCATTATATTGGTATATATAGTTCCAGATACGTTATATAAATATTTTGACATAAAGAAATCATTTGATTATCTCAGTGCCCGCGTTATAAACCAAACCGAGCCACAGCAATGCGTGTCCAAACACAGGTAGTTTACGGATTAGTTTCAGAGGCGATAAGAAGATACTCGCTTGGTAGGTGAGGTCTTGATAGTCGTGGACCTGGAAGCCTATTTCGTCGAAGAGATGCTGGAGCCGGGTGCTGTCGACGTCAGCGCCGGCGCGGTACTTCTCGACGTCGCGGTCGAACCGGATGTACGTGAACATGAAGAGCACGCCGCGGTGCTTGCCGCGCGTGCGGTACACCCCTAGCTCTGCCATACAGATTATTTATTTACAAAAAAAAACTAATTCATTGATAACAGACTTCATGATGTTCTCAATTTGGTTGTCTTTTGTGTTCTTGCAAATAGGTCCAACTAAAATTGGGTTTAAATTTTCGAGTTTCGCATAAAATGATAGTGTATGAAATGTAATTCACGTCTCATAATAAAAAAAAATCCAATAAATGAAACCGACTTAAACACTGAAACGTGTGAAATAACTTGTCGAAGTCGGTACCATGAGCCTCCATATTTTGCTAACAGTATTTTTTTTCAACCTTTTCAGTGGCCTTTGCTATTTACGGGATCAATTGTCATTGTGTATGTTCATCGATTTCTCCACCGGCAACTATAACGTCATCCACGTATGCGTAGAACTTTTCAGTTATTAGAGAGTAAGGGGAAGAGGGTGGGGGGAGGCGAGGAGATTCCCCTTTTCCCTTCCCCCACACTTTCATTATAAGGTAATGCCTTTGTTTTTGAGTAATGCCTTTTTTGTAAAATTATATCCTCACTTTTTGTAAGACGGCTTATCAAATGTATTATTTTATTGGATGTGTAATTATCTCTTCGTTACAAGTCAAAAATTAAAGCCGAAGAGTCGGAAAACACCGCAAACAATAAATAGAGAGACCACATTCCGACCGCAACTGAAAGAAAAACGACATGACGTTTCATTTCATGTATTCGTAAATATTTTCGTAAGAGTTCCCGTATTTTCGAAACATAATTTCAAATATTTCGACGCATCTCCGGCAGCAAATATTGGTTCTAGGCCGTTCGTACGACTCCATTGACTCCCCAAAATTTCCAGTTTACTCGAATTCGGGCGACTTGATATAAGACCCAACCCAATTTCGTTAAAAGTTGATAAAAGTATAAATTAATATATTCAATTACATTTACAAAATATAAACGAATTTAAAAAGTTCTTGTATAAAATGTATGAACAATATCGAAAGAAATCGATCGAACATTTTGAATCGAGGGGCTGACTTTAAGGATTCCACACTCATTTTTTGATAAATTTATTCAATGCACAGCGCTTCTTGTGTTTATTATATTACGTAGGTATAGAAAATGTGTTTACCATGATTGATATGATTGTCGTCGACAAACTTCACTGATTTTGTTACAACCAAGGGCTCGAGCTCGTTGTTATTGTCATAGTCAGCGGCGGCGAGTGTGGGTAACGCTGCGGTGGCGGGTGACGTCGTTTTACCTCCACTGTGAAATGCAAGTTGATCTAAACAAAGAAATGTTTCATATGAGTATACATTCAAGCTCACTCATAACATAATAATTCTAAAAACACTTCCATTAGTGTGTGTTGATCGAAATTCATGCAAATCTTCAAAAATTTACCTTGTGCACATATAGATAAACGCACTGATGCTTATGTTGATACAGTCTATGCGGCTATTGTTTCTATGGACAACTCAGACTCGGTCAAAAAATTCAATGTGGTCTTACCGAGAAGTTGAAACTTCTAATATTGCATTCCATACACGGTAGAAATTTCAGCATTGCTGTTGATCTCGTTTTTCGTAGATGGAACAATGAAATACCGAGAAGTCAAAACAGGAATTTAGAAGCAGAAATTAATGCTTAAAATATCACGTTGGTCAGTTACCAGATTGGATACATTTCGATTTCATGCTGATCCTATGAATTCTATCTACTTCTATGTAATAGGCAACCACAATACATAAATGTAGTAATATTGATGAAGTCTTCACTTATTGCACAGGTAAGTACTTTTTCAAATTCAAACGATCCTTACGCGTGTCAGTCGACACAGTTATATTATAGAGAGAGCTGTCTACACTTAAATAAATTTCAATGAAGCACAGGTCTGTGAATTCAAGAAATCACGTATAAAAATATATTCCTACTCACTATTTTGCAGTTCTCTTTTAGCCTTATTCATAGAGCTTAAACTTATGTAGTTGCTTTCTTTCTCGTCTGTATGGTGTAGCCCTGAAAAATATATTGGTATTGATAATTATCAAATTTTTGACCAACTGAAATTAAAGTTACATATCTATGCACAGCGCACAACAGTGCACACTTTGTGCCCGAGATTGGTGCTATAGTTCGCCACCTACCAGCGACGCCAGCTCATGCGAGCTTCATAATACGGGCATTTGTATTTTTTGATAACATTTCACCACGGATAATGCGAAGAACACGTAATCACATCAGAAAAAATTTTAACTGGCAATAAATAATAGCTACTGCACAGCTGAGTTATGATTTTAAGTGCGCACACTGCATACATTTGATATTTTTTACCTTAGCCAAAAGGCAAACTTCGTAGTATAGGTTAGGCTAAATGGTGTGCAAAAAAGTATTACAAAGTTAATTTAAATAAATGTTGGATTACTTGTATTAGCATTGCTTGTAGTATTCAGGATAGAGTTGGGGTCCAGCATTCGCACGAGTTCCCAGTAGCCATTCTCTTCCAGAGTTTCTAGCAAGACATGAAAGGCTAGCGGTCCTCTTCTCATTATGTCGTTGTACATGCAACGTTTTCTATGCATTTGTGTGCTACTGGAATCCTAAAAAAAGACAGGGTAAGAAAATATCTCGTAACTAAATCTAGAGGTGCATCATTATTATTGCAGCTGCACAATGACTATAGGCAGTACACATTGAGATAGTTCAGATAGTTGTTTAGTCAGATAAGTATTAGGTATTATTTAGGTTATTATTAAGTATTAGCTTCATATACAGGTGTTTGCCACCTGAAAGACTTATTATTATACTTTTTATCACTGTTCACACCTGAGAGTAATCATTTAGCTGTAAAGAGAGTGATTCTAAGTCAGAACAGTATCACAGGTTAGAACATCATATCATTCTTACCGCAAGCGCTTGTAGTCATACAAATACAAGCAGAGTGTGCACCCATTGCAAGTCATAGTCTATTGGTATTAAAATACACGTCACATAAAAACTAAAGAAGCCTACAAGCGTAGGTACTTATTAAATAAGATTGTATTGTGTTGTGCAAATGCGCAGTACACCTCATAATTAGTTTGTACTCTAATAATAAAATAACTCTTACTGCATTTATGATTGAATAAAATAAAATATAAAACATCAAGTTATATAAATATGTCACAATTTAAAATGAAGAATGCTTTACACTAATAATAATTACAAAAAAATAATAATTTAAGTATAAAAATTGTCCTGTAATAATCTGGAATCAATTCATTTCTGCAAAGTCCTTAAAGCTATAAAAGGTTTGGTTGATAAGCCAACGCTTTAGCTTTAACTTGAAACATTTTAGGGTAGGTCTTGATGTGCTCTGGCAATTTATTATAGACTGTGGGCCCATAACGTGCCTCAACCTATCAGACTTCGCCAGTGAGTGAGGTATGGCGGTTAACAATCCTCTCTTTCGGGTGTTATACCTGTGACTATTGCATATTCTGCTAAAGGTTTGGAGAGATTCCCTCGCAAACACTGCCACCTGGAAAATAACTATAGATGGCAGTGTTAAGATACCTAACTCCTTAAGTGCAGTCTCACTGAAATATCATAAGAGATTCTGACAATTACTCGCACAACGTGTTTCTGGAGTCGGAGAGCTCTCTCCCAGGACTCATACATTTATAAAAGTGCAATAGCATGGAGGTGAAGAAGTTGAGATCATCATCATAATCTCAGCCATAGGACGTCCACTGCTGGACATAGGCCTCCCCAATTGATTTCCAAAAAGACCTGTTGGAAGCGGTCCACATCTAGCCCTTGCCTGCGATTTTAGTCAGGTTGTCTGTCCACCTGGTCGGTGGCCATCGTATGCTGCACTTGCCAGTCAGTGGTCTCCACTCGAGAACCTTCCGACCCCAACGGCCATCGGTTCTTTGAGTTATGTGCCCTGCCCACTGCCACTTCAACTTGCTAATCCGCTGGGCTATGTCGGTGACTTTTGTTCTTCTACGGATCTCCTCATTTCTGATTCGATCACGTAGAGAAACTCCGAGAAGTTGAGATGTGCGGGCTGTGCGGCTGCATAAACGGTCCATACCAACGGAATTGATACTTAGATAGACTATCAAATAAGAATTATGCACCGCTATGATGCATTTAATTAGTTATAATTGTTGCATACTCAAAAAGTCAGTAGTTAAACCTATACACAACGAACGATAAATTTCCTTATTCGTAACACATTTAAGTTTAAATTTTAATGGCGGCCTACTCTTCCTTCATCTTACGAATTTGATGACTTCAAGCGTCGACGTTTTCACGCAGTGTCCTGAGGCGAGTTTACTATTTTTTAAGTGCACAACACAGCTAAAGAAGTTCTCACTAAAAATCTACTCACAAGATGACTAAGCTGCTGATTGAGAGATCATCACCTGCTGCAGCCTACATCAGGAAGCTACCCAGCTCAGGGCCTACCAGCTAGGCAGTAAAATATTATAACTAAATTCCAGGCAGCTTGAATGCAGAAGAGAATGACAGGGGCCTTAAAAATAAATTAAAATTATTCATAAAACTTAAGGATAAAATATGACAACTACATTAGATATATACAGACTCGTTAAGATATATTTGTTTACTCTCACCCATATTGCCATACGCTTCTACGATCTTAAGTGAACAAAAATATATTTCATGATCCTATGACAGTAGGACACATATATGATGCAATAAAGGATTGAAACTGTAACTAATCATCTATTGTTCCCACTTCCCTCCCTACTACCAGATCAAGTGCTTCAGGGTTCCTACCACTGAAGGAGCTTAATCAAACTGAAAAGATACCCGTTTCAATAAGTTATATGGTTTCATAGAAAAACTTACTCTATATGTTTCCATGTTATGCTCAGTGAATATCCCTTTCTCATCTAGAGCCGAGCACATGATCTCAAGGTCAGTTTGGTTCACCAAGGAACTGATATTCCTACGGATCGCTTCTCGATGTTCATCTTGCATTTTTGAACTGGCCAAGCCGACCACCGCTGTCCAATGTGAGATAAATCATTAAAAAACTTTGATCACTAGTTTACGAATAAGATATTGATGGATTATTAGTGTATTATGCTTGTTATAAAAAAACGATACAGTGTTGAGGGATGAATCATCTTCCTTACTTGCGCTCCTTGAGATTTAACATTCGTCACCAAAGCCTACTGTTATCAAAATCTGTCCAGAATTTAATGTTAGATCATTATTTAATTGTTAGTTTGCATACAGGAATAATTTATAAAATCTCAATAATATTAGTAGATGATTCTACTATCAATCAAATCAATACAATAAAAATCAACAAAGTACAATGCAATGCATTCAAAACAAAACTGACCAATGAGCGTAGAGAAAGGAAGTTATGAGTAGGTATGTAACACAGAGGAAACCTACGGTCACGGTTGTATTACATTCTCTAGGCCTACTCGGTTTAAATGTAAAAACTCAGTTGAAACTGACTGTACTTCTTCTTCTTCAATATAAATTAACGCCATATAGCGTTTCTCTGCCAGTGTCAAAGTATGGTCGGCACAACTATTTTAAAGTACTGCGCACAGACGGTCATGTCTAGAACATTGTTTTCGATCATAGAATTCATAGAAATGACAGAATAATCTAGAACATGACGGTTCTCGTTTTACACGATACTACTAATATACATTTGGCGAGCGGGGTTCGCCCGTGGTGACTACTCTCGATCGAGGAGGCGGAGGCTGTATACTCAAAGATAAACACGAATAAGCACAAACTAAATAAAATAGTGCACTGCACTGTTGACAACTTGGCTACTTTGTTACATTTATTAGCACCTTTTCAACATGCGGCACAGTGTCTAGTTTGTATGTGGTTTGGTATATAAATCCATGGTTGTTTGTTTTTATTTATGAGCTATGACGTACCGGCCACACGGGCCACATGATGAGGAACAAAAAGGACAAGTGGGCTAAAGATGTGGCCGAATGGTGTCGAAGACAACACAATTGAAAGAGAGGGAGACAGCGTCAGAGATGGGAAGACGACATAAAAAGAATAGAAGGCGTCACGTGGACAAGAAAAACACAAGACCGCACTTTATGGAAAGCTTTAGGTGAGGCCTATGCTGAATAGCAAGACAATATCCGCGAAACTAGTGTCTATGTTAAACATTTATGTTAGAATATAAGAAATATGTTTTTATGATTGTTTAATAAGGCTTTATTTTTATTATTACGTACCAGTTTGCCAGCCTATATTGTGTAAAAAGATCTGGGATCTGCGATTAACAATAGATGACCATATGTTTCGACGATATAGGCTTTTCCGGGGTCCCAGTAGATGTTGCTTACGTTCGTAAGATTATCTACACTGTGCAAAATAGTATGTTTTGCATTTTTCTAACTTTTTATGTAACTGTTGAAGAATTAATTAATGTTTACGATGCATTTTACCTAAATAGTGAAACTTAAGATCAGGTCAGTAGTTAGGGCGTAAGAGACAAGTAAACAAATTGACTTTAGCATGAGTTAGGATTCAGTTGAGCATGTGTAACTTTAAAATTATAATATTATTTCGTGTTCTTTTCCATTTAGTTACGTCCAACTACTTTTTAAAGAAAATTCGATATTTAAATTTAAATTTATCTAGCTACTTTCAGGGAATGGTTTAGCTACAAATGTTTTGGTACAGTTGGTAGCACTAGCACTAGTGTACTGCGTAAAATTGTTAGGTACTTCACGCATAGGCTAATAAACCATAGATAAGTAACTATATACTCTAATAAACTATACGGGAAATTTCACGTCACTTTCACGTGCTCAAGTGGCTCAATTCAATTCAATCATTACATGATACAGTTCAGGCCACTGATTAGAAAGCGAAGAAGCGGTTCAGGCAGTTAGTTACTTTCTGTGGTTGAAATCAAATTCTGCGGCCATGAAATTATTAATTGCTATTTGTATTATTTTGGTCTCTACAAAAGCTTACGAAATCTCTGACATTGTGTCTGCCAGGATAGAAGTAAGTACAGACCGATATTAAACATTCACACATAGTTTGACATAATACCTACTATTGTATCATGTCATTTCCTTATCCAGGAGTTACATGATCAACACTGATTTAATTATTAGAATTCCATGTGGACCATAGAGGACAGTGATGAGGCATGGTGTTTTTTCCTTCATGGACTTTGCAGAACCTGGGACTGAAACCTCGGTGGATTACAGTGTGCGAGGTTCACTAGAACTAGGTCTCAATTGCGCTCATTGAATAAAATAGGTATCCTCAGAAATCAGTCCTAAAATTATTAGCTCTATAATATACACATTGCACGGGCTAAAAATGAGCGATACACGGTGATGATGAAGCTAATCGACTTAACTTGAAATAGACAAATATATATGTTATTTATAACTGATAAATAGCTCACAATTATTGCACGCTGCCTTCACTGTATGTCAGGACGAGAACATTTAAAAGCTACTAGCATAATGGAAGTATGATGTCAATAAACTGGTAATTACGGGGAAGATTATCTATTCTTATGCTCTATAAATATGTGTAATTGTACTTGCAGACATGCAGAGGATGCTCATTGAATCGGCTGCCCCAAGTAAAAAAATTTGTTTTTGAAGATGCCCCCTCATATGACAGAGTGGAAGTCAAGTTTATCACTGGTGCTACTCCAGAGCTAGTATTAATTGGCTATTCAGACAATGAACTTGAGCGCCTCCCACTTTCCCACCTAACACGCCAAGACTGCAATGAACTTCTTCAAGACAAAGGCTTTACCAAAAAGTTGGACAATCCAGAACTTTAACTCGTTTGATGTATTGTGTTAATCTAAACATTCCTTCTTTTTATTTAGTAAGTGTCAAAAGTGTATATTCTGGCATAGATTTATGCCCATTATCCTACCTGGCAAGACCACACACCAGACATACTTCTCTTAACAAATGGAATAGTTTTTATTTTCTTCTTAACATTCCATGATAATAGAAATATACGTAATTATAATAATGAAGACTATTTATTTTTTAAATTTATAGGTACTCTTACGATTTACGGTACAACCTTAAATCAATCCACCTTGGTTAAACCAACCCTTTTAGTTTGTTCTGAATAATCTTATGCTACTTTACTATTCAAATGGTGCTGCTTGTTATGCCATATATATAATATGTAATTTGTTATGCATCATCCACATTGCTAGAACTGCCAAATTTTGTGTTCTTTATTTTTCACTAAGCCTGCACTGGCCAGGAATAAGTAAACATGCTATAGGCCAACTAGCGACAAGCTTGGAATAAGGCCAATTAAATACTTTTATATATATACTAAATGAATTAAATAAAACTTCAAACATGGAATAAAATGACTTTATTATAACAATAATTAATTCATAATATTATAAACACCCTCGCCAATGATTATATCAGATGTGCATTTTTAGGGTTCACCGCTGCACACCCTCACCCACATTCTTAGAGTGGAACTCTGTAGAGTACCAATCATCAATATACCAATAATATTACATTTACACACCTCACTGGAGTTTCACATCTATACAAATAATTTGAAGTTTTACACACTTATTGTACGCTTTACAGAAAATACATTTTATAATAAAGAATTGGTAACATTGTGCATCATCACAATAAAAAAGGACAAGATGTAATATGCAAGTACAACTGAACAGAACAATTTGATCTAAATGTAATGTTGAACTCTTAGTATAAGGTAAACAGCTGAGGTGTAGGTCGCACCTCAGCTGTATACTGATTATTATAAACAAATAATATCTTTCATGAATTGTAACAAAGGTTCTAACACTTTGACATATTTTGATGTAGAAGTGTGATTGCAGCCATGATCGTTTATATGAAGGTTGCTTCGCAGCATATCACACCTGCCACTTTGATTGTGAACGATTATTGGTACTAAATTCATTGTTAAACTGATTGTTTTTGATGGTTGAAAGTTTCGAGTTCGAGTGAGATTGAGAACGGGGTGGGGGGCGAGGTGTGTGACGGATTCACGTCAGGAGCGTACAGTCGAGGTCCTCCTCCCGCGTGTCGGCGTGCGCGCGCCGCGCCACGCGTGCCACCACGTCCGCCAGAGCCTCGCGCGCCCCCGCCTCCAGCAGCATCGCGCATTCCTGCAATACCACACCTCGACGCTCATATACGCATACGTTCACTAACCGCACTCACACAAAGGACTCAATTAATCAATTCTTTTCTAATAGATTTAGAGAAGAATTGATTAGCGCGTTCGAACGAAACGATTTCCTCATACTTTTGAAGTTTTGACTGATAGACCTAATATAATATACTCACTCTAATATATAATAAACTCAGCGCCAGCAAGTTCATGCTCAAAAAGTATCATAATAACTTTTTGATATTAAAAGTACTGAATTCTCTTTCGAATGTCAACATATTAATGTACACAAATTGACACACACACACACAAAAAAACAGTTTAGCCAAAATTATGATTTGACCAAAGCAGTCATACAAAAATATATTGATCACCGTTTGCACTATAAATGCAAAAAAATACCTTGGAAAAGAAACCTAAGTCTAATAGACAAGTTTATAATAAATTACATTTATTTCACGGCACTTAGCATCTTAGTGATCAGTTTCCTGATTATTATATGTAAATATAAATATTGTTTGAAAGTGTTGGTTTGTTTTAAGGTGCTCATTAATCAATATTGCACTCACTAAAACATTCACTCATTACGAAATCATGTAACATACATACGCTTTAAGGTCATAACATATATCTTCTTCTCTCAGCCATACGCGTCCACTGCTGGACATGCCTCCCCCATACAGGGGGGATTTGCCAATACTCGCCACGCTTGGCAGGCGGGTTGGCGAGCGCAGTATGATTTCCAATCCTGGCGCTGCTGCCCACCTCCTGGTACGTGATCCCTTAGCCGACTCTTACGGTACCCGCGGGAAGAGATGGGGGAGTACTATTCTAGACCGGTACCACCACGGCAAATAACATATATACCTTTCTCTAAAAAAAAACAGCCCGTAGCTGCTTTGTTTGCTGTCAGAGATGCTGCTCTCTGTTCGACTTAGCTTTTGAAATCAACATAATTATTACGTAGCTTCGACTGCTTATTTTTGTTTACATTGCTGCTTAAAGACCGAGCGCATTTCACAGGACTGGGGTGAAAGCGGCAATGTGTATGAACATAGCAGTTAAAGCTTCATATGGTGAAGTTAGAGGCATGTGCCATGTTTCGGTCTTGTTCTTGCGTGGCTTGATATATCCTTGTATATAGAAGATCATTGGGGCTAAACTATGATTGCACTAATAGTGCATTACCGTTTCGAATATACGAGAATTTTATGCGAGGTGTGGGCCTGCTGAAAGGACCTACAGCTAAACAATAATCAACAAAAATATGTAAAAAAAGAGCCAGGGAGCATTCTAGGCTTAACGAGATGACATCTTCGATCACATTGTCACTGACCATCAAGTGAGATAGTTGTCAAAACGCTACATCTATACAGTATAAAACAAAATTTGCAATATCTGTTGAACAATCTCGTGTATGGTATTTGACACATCGTTATTCGTGTTTATGTGGACGCAATTCGAGTAATGTCTGCTCTTTGTCACTAGTAAACATCCGGCAATACATTATTGGGTACATTTATGTACAATCAACATTTTCAAATTGTAAAAGCAAGGTAAATAAAAACACGGTCATGTTATATGGTTAATTTGTAATCTATATTTATGTACCTACTTGCGAAAATGAGTTTCATGGCTAGTATAATGATGACATTTAGCATTAATAGTAGGGATTAGATATGGAATTTACAGCTAACACGAAAGCATCCTACCAGTACGCTTTCCGGACATACATGAAACTCTAGAAGCGGCCCGAAGCCACTACATACACGCGCTCTTAACATGCTCATGCATGATCATGGTTGCTTTGAGTTTCAACCACAAGTCGACGTTGTGGTGTTAGTGGAAGTCCTATGCTGCGCTTGCCCGTGGTCTCCATTCGAGAGCAGCTCGACCCCATCGCTCATCAGTTCTTCGAAATATGTACCCTGCCCACTGCCATTCCAACTTACCAATCCGACTAATGTCTGTGACTTTCGTTCTTTTATGCTTCCTCATTACGGATTCGATCTAGCAGAGAAGCTCCAAGTATAGTTTAGAGACCGATAGATCGCTGCGCGACTTCGATCTCGCTTATGAAGCCAATAATCTAAATCAGAGGCCACGTTTCGGTGTACATATGTCGTCACTGGCACACATTGACTTTGACATAGACACATTGACTGGCACACTACACACCGATAGAATCTCCGTCTTTTTTTTCAGGCGTTGTTGTACGAGTATATTAGAAGAGAACAGATCACCCAAATTTTCCAATTGGATTGCATGGGAATTTCCCAAAAACAGCCCGGCGGAGTCGTGTGTGCCCATCGACCTCTTTTTAGCTCCCGGAGCTGAATTTCCGAGGGATAACGTATATATGGTTGATGTTACGGAGCGCTAGTTTACTTATAATCGCATATAATCCAATTATGAAGAAAGCTGTAGACATCATCATTTCCTTACCCTTTCTAAAAGAAGGGAAACTGCAGATCTTACTTTTCTGCACAATATCATACTTACCACTGACTCCTCGTCACTATTTTCAGAGGTTAAACTAATTGCACCATGTAGGTCGATTAGTCGAAGGAATTATTTACAATTGTATACAGCTCCCTGTGACTCAAACCATCGCCTAAATTCTTTCTTTCCAAGAACTATCAATCTCTTTAACTCTAAGTATTCCAAATCTGTTGATCTGTACGTAATGAAGCATAACTTTTTTAAATTTTTAATTAATGATGATTTTTATACCAAATGATATTATCTTGTAATGTGCTTTTTTGTGGCTTAGTTTAGATTAGATTTAAATAGATTAAGATTAATTTGACAAATATATCACATGCAAAAGTTTCCCACCAAGCTTAAAATAGCTTATCTGTCATGTCATGACACTGTAAAATCTATAAGCGAAAACTGTTAAGCCTTAGTATTTTAAATCTCTGCTTGTTATACTATTGTTCTTTACTGCTGTTTGTTTTTCAACGAAAATAAAATAAAATAATCGGGGGTCAGTGCGAACATTTTATGTGATTAAATCAGTCATCACACAATCATGACAATAAAAGCAGAGGAACAGCGGGTTGCAATGAGTAGAGAGGTGTAGAGAGAGAGAGAGAGAGAGAGAGGTGATAGCGGACCTGTGCGTGTTGCTCGTCGTGCGGCAGCCGCAGCAGCGCCCGCAGCGCGAGCTCGGAGTTGGCGCGCACGTACGTGTTCTTCTCTTTAGTGCCGTTGACGAGCGCGGGCAGCAGCGCGCGCAGTAACTCCGCGCCCGCACCCCGCACCTCCGCGCCTCGCCCCACCGCAGCGCCCGCGCGCGCTACTAGCTGCTTCACCTCGTTGCTGCTGTGGTTCATGCTCTAACACAGCACGTCAAATGGCGTTAAGCAATGTAATGAATAAGGACTATATCATGTGCAGTTTGTTAGCGTCTAAAACCAAAACTGTATTATGAATACTCTGAGATTCTCGATTGCTCCGCGTCGAAATTATACAACTTTGAACGGATTTATATGTTATATTCATTTGAGAGTGGAACAGTTATTTATCACTCAAATTAGTCAATTCTACCGCATTGATTGGACTGATCGATTCCTCAAAAAAACTGGTATCAAGGCGCGCAGACATTCGATTTCCTTTACGCTACAGATGTGTGTTAAAAGATTACTTCTAGCCCAAGCTGAATTGCCGATCGCCGAGTCATTGTATGTATCAAGGCATGCCAGGAGACATCTTTATAGCACACTTCCCCTTACAATTAAAGATTATTTTGTAATTGATCAATGGTAAAGCGACACATAGCCATTGCAACATTGGTGTCGCGCCCTTACCCTGACGAACTGCGAGAGCAGCTGTTGCGGCAGGGGACGCTCGGAGAGCAGCAGGTGTCGCAGCAGGTAGCCGATGCCGCGGATGCCGTTACATACGATGGGGATTTTGTCACTCGCCAGGTGGACGAGCAGCGCCTTTTCCACCTATGTTACACATACAAACAACGATACTATCTACGACTTGTTTGAAGTTATATTACCACTCAATATTTGCTTGAAAGACTAAAACAAACGCGCTTACAAATTGTAAGAAAACTAGCACTGCAAGTACGGAACTTGAAATCAATATCATTGATTTGAAATGTCATTTTATGTGTCATTGTCATTGTATGTTTACATGTTATGTTGATAAAAATTGTCGATCTACTAGAAATTTTCTCGAGCTTGGAAAGGTCGTCGGTAAATTCGATATGTTAACATCATGACCAGTTGTTCAGCCAGTTTTAGCTACTCTTCGTTATGTTTTTGTAGGCACATCGCACACGCAGTTGCCGGGTTATTCCGGTTAACTGGTTATTCTGCGCCATTCGCTGAATAAGCGCTATGCATCAACGCATAAAACCTTGGCGGCTCCGACATGTATAATGTAGAGACCAATATGTATAATTTCTAATTTCGCACATCGGTATGGAATAGTTCATAGCGCGCTATCCATCTCTAGCCACTGCACACGCTCAATTTGACTAAGCACTACATAGATAGAAGAATTTAGCGATGTGGTTTTACAGCAATGTTTCGAGAACAGATCAATAAAATCGATAATCAATAGTTTTTATCACTAAGGCAAAAAGAGGAGTATAGAAGTTTAATGTGTGCTAATGTGTCAATGGGATTGTAAATTCAAAATAAGTGAAACGATTTTGGTTTAGTTTATTTTTGGTTAAAAATTATTAGGTAACCAGAGTGACTTTGATGAGAACCATTAACATGGTAATGTAATGTGTGGCCAAATGTATATAGGTGTGAACGTTACCGAGCACGGCCCCGTCTCGGTGCGGCCGGCGGCCCGAGAGTTTAGGTACCGCGGCGTACCTTATCCTCGAAGCCCTCCTTGTATACGACGGTGGGCGTCTCCTTGAGCGCGACGAAGAGCGCGGCGGAGCGCGCGTGAGCGAGCAGCCAGTCGTCCGCATGCCCGAGGATATGGTGCGTGAGCGCAGCGTCCAGGTGCGGCGGCGGCAGGCAATGCAGCAGCGCCCCGAGCGCGCCGCCCGCCGCCAGCCGCAGCGAATCGTCCGCGTGCGCCAGCAGCGCCGGTGCCGACACCGTGCCGAGGATAGCTACCGCCACCGCGCCCGACACCTTCCCTCCACTGGCGCCCCCGCCAGCACCCACCCCCACCGCGAGCCGAAGCGCCTGCACGCACGTCTCGCGCACCTCTCGGTCCTCGCACGTCTGAACACATCGATATACAACGCACGTGTCACATTCATATCGGTGTCGACGCATAACCTTTCTCACTAAGCACCGAGCGTCCCGACAAAACATGTACATGGTGTTTGGCAGAACGTCTGCCATAGGGTGGGCGGGCTATTTGCCATATTATGACAGTCTTTAAAACCCTCACGTGTATTTTTAAGGCCTATTTTTAATTACCCAAAATTTGATCTATTATTTATGTAACTGAGCCCCCCCCCCTCCCCCCTACCCTATAGCATACGTTCTGCCGAAAACTGTATACCATCCATTATTGGAAACACATGGGATAGCGGAAAGAAGAGTATCGATCACAGTGAGCGATCAAACTGTGTCGTGCTCGAAATTACCAATACCGATGGGGGTTTTTAGCATGATCCAATACGAAGACGGAGCAAAAGACCATCGATAAATAACTTCCGAGGATATATATATGTCACACACGGGGGCTGTCTTCCAGTTTACTGTGAACTGAGGCACCGAATATGAATTTAATTACTCAGTGAAAAATTATGTGAAAATGACGGAAATTGCCGAGAACAATAAACAAGAATGTTTTCGAGTCGAGAGTCGTTAAGAAAAAAAAACATTGTACAAATGTAACGACCAAGATTTCCAGCAGGATAATAAGCTCTCGATTAAGACGACGTGTTTTTTGTTTCATTTCACAGCATTTAAGAGTTGAAATCTCTTTTGTTTTCGATACAGAAACGCACGCTGTGTGATTTTATTCTGCAAATAATAGTAGTTTCTACATAAATAGATAGCGGAGAGAGAGCAAAAGAGTTACCTTAATCCCGTTGTGCAGATCTGCGAAGAGCGGGTCGGGGCGCGTGTGTATGGCGAGCAGGCGCGCGAGCGCGGTGCCGGCGCGCAGGCGCACGGCACGCGCGGGGTCGTGCAGCGCTTTGAGGAAGGTGGTCTGCAGCTGCGGCAGGAACTGCTTCAGCATCGCGCCCACCTTGCTCAGCAGCAGCGCCAGCGTGTCCAGCACCGCCGCCTTCACGCTCGCGTTGAACCTACACCCAGCGTTACGGCGCGATGCTTGCACTATTATTTTTTTCTTTATATATCCGCAGACATTTAACTAACAAGGCGCCGAGTTATCGTCCATTACACTTAAATTACCACGAAATACCTAAGCTAATACAGTCGATTACACGTCGCGAAAAGTCTTCACCGGAAAGCACACGTCAATAATGAAACGCGAAGAGCTATAATTTCGCTATGAAACTAAATACTTTTGTGTAAGTGAGTCCGTCTGCCGATGTGGATACGGATACGGATGCTCAGAATATTTTGATAATAGTTACTTTTGAACTATCATGGTACCGACTTCAACAAGTTATTTCATACTTTTGAGTGTTGAAGTCGGTTCCAATTTTAGGTATTTTTTTTACATGTTACAAATAATAATCTAATAGCTGGAGCCACTTGGACAATGTATTCTACGATAATGCAATGATCATATTATATAGACTATTTCTTTCTACCCAATTATTGTCAAGACAAGTGCTCCAAAATAATATAATTAGGTACTGATAGTTATTCAGTTAGTGAAATATACTAAACTAATAAAAAAATATAAAGTCCAAATTGGTATAACGCCCATGATTGACATTTATAAGGATAAATGTTTCTTTTTATTTAATTGTGGTTATGAATGCTCCCCGCAACGAATAAAATTGTTCTTTAACCGTTATATGAAGTTAAAGTTAAATATTAGCTGAAGCAAAATAAAAGCTTTTTGGTTGTAGAACATTTAGTGGTTAAGTTATTAAGCATTTTTGACCATCGCAATCGGAAGGCTGTGGAGAGACCACAGCCTTCCGATTGCCCTTGTATATGGTTTATGGGGAAGGCGAGTGATTATATGTATGTTATCAATACAAGCAATATTGTGAGGAGCTGATGTTTGAATCAGCTGTTACCTGTCGCCGAGGATGCGGATGAGAGGGCCAGTGACATGCACTACGGAGGGTTGAAGCGCGGCAGCCGACGTGAGCTTGATTACTTCACCCAGCATTAGCGCCGCGTTCTCCTTGTCCTCGGGGAGGCCGTTCAGGATCGACTCGCGGAACAGAGGCAGGATTGGGGCGATGCCCTGAAAACAATATGGAATAATTTCAGATTTTATAAGTTGTTTAATGCGAAAGTTAATGTTAAAACCGTCCTTGCGACTAACTTGTTTTTGTAGCAGTAGTAATTGGTTTTTTCAGTTTTATATATTTAACTGCACTATTCATGAATATGAGGTGGCGGCTCCGCCGGCGCCGCGGAGAGAGGTAGTGGCCTAGCATAAAATCTATCTATCAAAACCTATCTGACGACCCCTTCGCAAGATGTTAACGTTCAACCTCCGTATGAAAAACAATTAATTACCGAGCAGTATTTTCTCGGTAATTTATTGTTTTTCATACGGAGCTTGAACATTCACATCGGGAGGAGAGGCGGGGTGCATAATTCACCAACGTGAAATATCACGTTAGGATATCGTCGAACCTTAGGTAAACAGAAGCCAGGCAGCAGGTCGTCGCCGAGATCGGCGGCGACGTGTCGGAGGGCGTGCCGCACGTCGGACACGTGGGCGATGAGCGCCTCGGGCTCCAGCTCCTTGGTGAAGGCGGAAAGCGCCTCCCACGCCATGAGCACCACCTCGCGGTCCGTCTCCGCCAACAGCGCCACCAGCCCGCGCAGCAGCTGCGGCACGTGCGGCGTCAAGTCCGCGCGCGCGTGCGACACGTACGCGCACAGCAGCGCCGCGGCTGCGTGGCGCCGCGAGCCCTCTGCGCCTCCACCCGCCGCACCTGCACCCGCGGGCCTCACACCCTCTAGCAGCGTGTCGATGATGCTGCATGAGACACACGACCATATATTGCACTATCGCCTGTCCGACACGCACACACAAACTGTATGGCATCAATAGAAAGTTCTCTAAAATCAAGATCAGATCAGTGTATAATATAATGTTTGTATAATGTAACATTTCAATCGATAATTGCAACGATGCAAAATTGGTATTTCGTTTATGTTATGAACTTTATAATATGGAGTTTTATTTTATATAGAATTTAATGAAATATTGTTGTTAAACCCGATCGGTGTATAGGCAGCATGTTGCGGTACCATCTGACGGAGGGCGGGTCTTGCACCGGCAGCAGCGCGTCGCGGCAGTGCTCGAGCTCGCGTGCGTGGTGTGGCTGGTGGTGCGCGGCGGCGAGAGCGTGCAGCAGCGCGGGCAGAACGCGCGGCAGGTGCCGCCCCAGCGCTCCGCCCGCCGCCGCCGCCAGCGCAGACAGCGCGCGCGTGTCTACCGCCCCGCCCGTGCTCGTGCCCGTCAGCACCGGCACCAGGTACGGTAGCACCGCGCGGGACTTTATCGCCATTATCTACAATACATTACACAGTGCGTCACGCGTGTATCTCATACCGCTCACCACTTACGCTACCACGAACGGCGCAGGCAGAGTAGATAGAGCGGGGTTTGGTGTTTGAGAGGTACCTGTTTGAGTCCGTCGAGCGCTGCCTCTGCGCGCGCGGGCTCAGGGTCCCGCAGCAGCTCGAGCATGGGCGGCAGGATATCGTCCAGCGCCTTGTTGCCGATGGTCGCGTGCAACGCGTCGAACGTGCGCGCCGCTGCCATGCGCACCTACACACGTACACACAACATGTACCGAGGCGTTTGACAGGCTGGTTTAAAATATTTTTTTAAGCAAGCTGCTATCAATGGTTACTCGCATATTGAATGCCAAACTCAAGCTGTTATTCTGAATGGTTTTATATCGACGTGGAAAAACATCCCGCCCAGAGTTTCCCAAGGATCACTATTAGCGCCACTCCTTTTTGTTAATTTTTATTTTATTTTATTTATTAACCAAATCTACAACAAATTTAGATATTTAGGAACGACATTATCTCTTGTTTTATTTACTCTTAACTTTATTTATTTGTTGATGATATAGCCTGTTCTAGACTGCATCAACTTACAACCTGACCTTGATAGATTCAGTAACTAGTAAACAAATTGGATTTGAACGTTAATAAATGCTACGGTGTAACCTTTTCATGAAAATTAAAATTACTGGCATTGATTTCAACTACAGAATGTAATAGAAAATGTAAGGTCGTGTCGAAACCATAAGAGATCTAGATCTCTAGATTCTAATACAACACCACCCTCGATGTTACTGTGGTAGCTATGAAAAACGATGTAAGCAACTTTCTACCCTTTAAAACCAGTATTATTCAAATATTCTAACTTCACAAGTTTAAAGCTCTGAACTACTTTACTTTAAAATCTTTCGAACTCCAACTTTCAACTCGTGCCATAATTACGCCTATTTTAGCTGTACCCCTCGCGAAGACTAAGTACAAACAAAATACTTTCTTCTGCAGAACCCCCACTGTGTTATTCGAATTCCTCAAATGCAACAAGGAAATTGATATCTGTACTGGAGGTTTACGTTCGTTTATTTAATTAATAAGTTTGTAAGCACTTAACAACAACTTAACATTTAATAATCGTTTCTGAGTAGGTACTCTTAATGTAACCTTAATTTCCAAATTGTTAAAAATGTACAGCTGTATACTCAGTTTAGTATTCCCATTTTAATTTTAGAGGTGAAAAAACTAGTAATTGAGTAATTAACATATTTTATATATATCTTATTATATTTGATTGCGAAAAATCGATAAGATCGATTTAAAATTTAATAAGAATAAAAAGTTTAAGTTTACTCAGTAATTTTCTATAGCCTAATTAATTTAATATTTTTATTAATAAAGAAAACAAAATAGTATCGTAATGTTCATATTTATAATCAGCCATGAAATTCTCTTCAATTCTGGCATTTACAAAATTTGTATAGTTTTTTAGTTAATGAAATGTTAAATATTCGTAGATCATGTTGATATGTGTAGTTATGTAAGTGTGGATAACTAACGGGTGTAGGGTAGGGTGAGGCAGTACCGACCTCGGGCAGCGGGTCGCAGAGCGCGGTGCGCACGGTGGGCACGAGCCCGTCCGCGAAGCTGAGCACGGCGTCGCGCGACGTGGAGGCGAGAATCTCCCCGAGCCCGATGCACACACCCTGGCGCTGGTCCGCGCGCTCCGACCGCAGCCCGCGCTCCAGGATCGGCACGATCTCCGGCACCACACGCTCGCCGAGCTGCACACCACCGTACACCATACAATATACCTTCCCTCGGCTGCTATGGAGCCGAAGTACGCGATGCACTGAACTAAACTAGAGCCTTACCCAATACGGTTAAACATAATAATATACACAACAACCTACTAGGGTCAATAGACACGACATATTGAAGTTCTATGAAAAAATAAATTCATTTGTAAACCGTGGTATTTATAGACGAATAAACTGGCGATAGAGCTCGATAGATTATATTAGGGTTTTGGCCCTGGACTAGATCACACTAATATTATAAAGGCAAAAGTTTGTGTGTATGTTTGTTACTACTTTACGCTTAAACGGCTACACTGATTTCAATTTCAAGTGTTTTGCTTCCACTTTCTTAATGCGTACTGCCAAGGAATGGAACACGTTGCCCGAGTCTGTGTTTCCCGATATGTACAATCCTGGAGTCTACAAGTCGCGAGTGAATAGGTACCTTCTAGGTTTGCGTGCTAAATCCTAGATAACGTCATCACTTAACATCAGGTGAGACAGTTATCAAACGCAAACTTATAATATGTAAAAAAAAAAACAATTTGGTATGGAGATATTTTAGACCCTGGATTAACACATAGGCTACTTTTCATCATCATCAATAATCACTACACGGGTAAAACCGCAGGGCGCAGCAAGTCAGAAATAAATTAGGACTGTTGTATTTGGGAATTTGATTAAGGTACGAGCGTCCGACGTAAAAACAGAAGTAAGATTTTTATATATAGAAAAAAAATGTTACCTTCCTAACGAGGTCTCCGAGCGTTCGCGCGGCCACTTGCCGCTTGTCGTACGAGGTGGAGGCGAGGCAGCCGAGGAGCAGGCCGAACAGCGTCGGCAAGATCTCGCGGAGTGTCTTCGGCGTGTTTGTCACCACTACCTGTATAAAACCAGTTAATTATTAATGATGAACATTATATAATTTAAATAACTTATCTAATCTCATACTGATAAAAAGATTAAAGAATCAAAAACAGAACTTGGTTGACAGTCTTTATAGAGAATATATCTAAGAAAATTTTTAAAAATAACATTATGATACAGCGCTTCTATAACAACTTTATCGAAATGTTAATTTTATTCCATTAAAATACAACTTCAGCTGGACGAAGGAGGTTGCAATGCAGTTTTTCTGTGGACGAGGCGCAGCACGCATGCGCGACAAGTAAATGAATTTTGGCGCTAAATGCTTACAAATAAATGTAAACATGTTGGGATTTTACGTAAATTTCACTATCTATTTTATGACATTAGATAAAGAAGTGTAAAGTGCACATGTAACTGCACAGCCGCGCAGCCGCTGTGCAGTTACATGTGTAACTGCACACATGTAACAGCTGCTGCAACGATAGGTTGCAGCAGCTGCGGCTGTGGTATTAATTAGCAATTACCATATTATATGATCTAGTAAAGCAAATGGACAAGTGCTGACTTGCCGTCGTTTGTTCTAACATGAACGCGCTCGGAGCGCGTCACGCTCGACCACTCGACCTTTGAAGTTACCGACTCGCGACGGATACGGCGCACCGCCAAAGACGAGCCCGTGCTACAACGGACGAGACCATTCCTACGGTGCGTCGGTGCGAGCTGGTCCGCGTCCGTCATATCAAGGATCGTGGGAAGCCGCTTTTAGACATTTTTGCACGGGTGCTCGGAGGCATCGTACGTGGTTCGTGTACTCTACGTGAACCACTCTCGTGTTTGGTGATATTGCGTTTTGTTATTTATTTTCAATGAATAATATTGGTAGGTTACATTGTATTTTATTTTTAAAGAATTGAATAGGCATCTGATGGTCAATAGTAGATTATTTTAGCGTCGTTATATGGCTATATCGGCAGGTACCTTCCAGACGTGCAGCGCCGCCTGGCGCACCATGAGCGCGACGTCACTGCGGCCCATGTAGAGCCCGGCGAGCACGCGGTTGCGGCGCTCGGGCCCCAGCGTGTCCATGATGGCGCGGTGCGACTGTTCCGTGCCGAAGTTGTCGTCCTCCGAGGCCGTCTCCGTGCTCATCTTGCCTGACACGCCGGATATCCGGTACAGCAAGTCACCCAGCAGCTGCACCGAACTGTACCGGATGCGCCAGTTATCGTCGAACAGGCCCTATACACGAGATCAAAACGATCAAAACGTTAACACAAATACGAACTGGCAAACGTATTATTTTCGGAAGCCAGATTAAACGTTTAACAAACTTTTTTGTGTAAATTCACCTGGATAAGTAATTAGTCCATGTACCCCGGTTATTTACCGTTTAGAAGACTTGGTGTCATTATGATCAAAGCGCTTACAAAAACCAAACGGCACATGAACCGTTCCTCTCGGTTGTTGTATGGGCTTACACTTACCCTATTCTTCACTCACATTGAACAATGTGATTGAAAATTGGTAAATATCCTAATAAAAAATTTTGCATCTCTATCACAGCTTCCATTCCATCAATAATAATCACCTCTTACAATGCTAGGTTAACTTACTTTCGTGCCACACCACTACAGAAAGGACGTAACGTAAAAAAAGAAATATCTTCGGCGCTCATCTATTTAATTACCTTCTCTAATTCTGGCAGAAGTAGAGTAATAGCAGACTCTGCATATAGTTGCACTATTCTCTGTCCGGCCTTGAGAGCAGTCTCTCGTACATATTCGTTTTCGTCTGCTAACGCCTGTAGATTAGACCAAAACTATATTATATTATATGTACCGTACACGGTATACTGCATACTATGTAACGCAATAACAGAACATTAGATGTGATTCGTGTTGGTTAATTAGGAGCTATGTATGCAATTCTACATTCATATATATAAAAAACAGCTTTCTCAGTTAATAACTCTGAATTTTAGGTACTTTTTGAGCGTATCAAGATACACATTATGTAGCTATTATTTTTCAGTATTTCGAGTTTTATTATGTTTCATATCGATAGGAAATCTACTTTACATCTGACAACTTAAAGAATCAGTGCAAATGAAGAAAGTGTATTTTAAAATTAGTTTTGTTATTCATCATCATCATCTCGGTAGTCCACTTCAGGACTTCTCCCCTATTGATCTATATAAAGACCGGTTGGAAACGCCCAGCATTTTTCTTAATCATGTTTGCCACGATTGATTTGTTTTTCTGATAATATAAATCTGCTCTGTTTCCTTTCCCGTATTCATGTTAACACAACATATTTAATGTGAGCCAAGGTTACAACATAGGTACAACACAGAGTTTTTCTTTATGCAATAAGTGGCAAACAAGCAGACGTGCCACCTGATGGTAAACAACCACCGCCCGCGTCGTATAAAATTTAACTATGGATATTATATATTCAACAAAATCTATAGCCTATAACTTGCAACTGCGGGGTCTTCCCAAGCATTCACGTAAAAAAAAAAAAAACCACCCAATAACTTTCAATAAAATGTTAATACAATGTAATATGAACCTTTACCATTACAACAGAAAACTATTGAATATTTCAGTAGTTTTCTAACAGTAACTACTTTAACGAGATACATTTTAAGTAGTTAGCCTAGAGGCTGGATCATTCGATAGCTCAAAGAAATAACTAGACGAACAGCAGTGTGCTATCCATAACTAGGAAATCTATTTGGGTTTCCATTGCTATGCAGTATCTGCACCCTTTTG